>OU343135.1:5532500-10532500 GCA_910594945.2 Amphipyra berbera | reverse complement strand
TGCTAATATGAATACCTATGATGGTTCTGATTGGTTCAAATAGCTAATTATGGAGGTGCTGCCATCTGCTTTCGTTTTGCGTTGCCTTCCCCATTCCGGGGATTGAATAGACAGACACATACAAAGTCGGAAAGGGGGTACTAAGCCGCAGGCCACTTAAAGTATCACTGATGACTATTTTAAAGCAAGTGTTAAAATTACAAAAATCGATCATTTTTATTTGCATGCAAAATTTTTTTTATTTCAGATTTTCCAAAAAAATATCATGCCTGCTTTAGTTATGAATTCAGAATATTAAGTTTCTAATCTGTGACCCCAAATACGACCTAAATTGCAAATACAGCTGATCATAGCTATGGAGAGATAGATTTTAGCATATTTTTTACGAAATCTTTGAAAAGCTATTTCTCTTACACTATCGAGTTTTGGGGAAATTTGTAGAACAAAAGTTATCCCTTATTATGGTTACTTTAACACCCTTTCGGCTTAGTACCCACTTTCCGACTAACCTTGTACCTATATATCTAACTTGAAAAGAATGTTCCTATTTTCTATTTAGGCATTTGTACCTGCCTGTCAATTCAGTCACCGGGATCAAAAATCGGACTATAGGTTTACGCTATGAATAGAAATTGCAGGAAAGAAAACATATCAAGTGCCTATCTAAATATTAACAATTTGGAAATTTAAGAAATATAGATATCTGCCATCGATGGTTTTAGCATGGAAGCCAATTCGCCTATTCTTTTTTACCTACATAACAGAAACAATCAATCAGAAAACCATTTTAGTATTATTTATTTTGAGCTACCTACGGTTTTTATCGTTAAATGGAAATTTTGTGAATATTTGGTAATAATTATCTTTTATACATAAGGTAAAGTGAACGGATTATTTCCAGTAGAGAGTCGCAGTAGAAAGACATAATAGCTATAGGTATTCGTGAATCTACTAAATATTTCGTATCGGTATATACTGCGGCAAATACTGGTGTCGATTCTGTTGCACATTAAGACAGTACTAAACGCAACTGTCACTTTCTTTTTCTATTGAAACAGAAAGAGAAACACCCTTATTTTAGTTTAGTCTATGGTTTAGTCCTGTCAAAGTGCGCAACAGAATCGACACCAATGTCTGCATTACGACTAATTTCGTTTGCTCGAAAGCTTTTGACTCATTCCTGTGGCCTGAAATAAACTCAACGAGATGGATAGGCACTAGGGTTTGGGTCCCGGGACGTCTCGTGTCTCGAAGTCCTGGGACTTTCGGGTCCACACACGGGAGACAAGATTGTCGAAATCGTTATGTAATCATTTTTATTTTCAAATTATTGAAGGAGCCTATTGCCATCTGTTAGTTTAATGAATAATTACTTGGTCTACTATGTAACTACCTACTGAGTATATTTTTTATTTGTTTATTTCACAATATATTATTTAATAATGAAACAAATCTGTGATTATGAGAATTAAAAATGTTGTGATTATGACCAATGATTAGATACTAGAATTACAAGATAATAGTAAAGTTATTAAGAATTAGTATGATTTTAACTAAGTTCATTTTATAAGTATAACATTTAACTGCTTAAAAGTGAATTTGTGTGTCATTAAAAGAAATAAACAAAGGAATTGTTAAGACTGAAATTAACGTTAAAGTTATTAAGATTTAATTTTCTATTTAATAAATGTTGATTTTTACAGAAAATTGCCTTTTTTTAATACCTAAGTTTCATCAGAAATTAACTCAATCAAAATACTTCAAAAAAGGCTTAGGTACCACTCTTAAAAACAAACAATAAAAAAACTTTAATGTCTCGAAGTCCCGGGAATTCCCGGGACTTTGATTGTAGGCTGTCGTGTGTCCCGGGACTTAGAAATTGTCGGGAATTTCCAAACCCTAATAGGCACCTACTACAAAACATCTTGTTAGCTTTCTTAGTCGAGGCCACTTTATAAAGAGGGGGATAAAGTAGACAACGCACTATCATGCAATTTTTAACCTAGAGTCCTAGACCTAGTACAGGAATCCCTCAAGGATGCATTATTGCTCCACTTTTTTATCACCATCTTGAAAACTAGACCAATGACGATGTTGCAATCGGCGATGACATCTAGATTTCAAGGCCTGCTATGAACCGTTGGACAAGTTTGGGATAAATGCTGTAACCGTAACACGATATTTATATCTCATTCAGGCTTGATAATCGTGTAGTGTGTTTGGGAAAACGTTGTAAGTAAAGCAAACGCACATCACATTTTCCTTAAACAACTCAAACTTCAATAGCAGTCGCGGGTACCTATAGAGATCTCTACACTGACAAGTACCTAGGTACCCAAATTCTTAGTCTATCTACAAGTAGTTTCGCGAAAAGAGTTGTACGAGTAGGTAGGTATATTTACTGAAATACGGTTTATAATTTCGTTATCTATACGATATTACATATATTGTAATTGCACAAAATTAGTGACGTACAAGATTTATTATAGGATTTAATTGTATAAACTGACCTATGACCTTCTGTATCTGACACGTTTGGGTACATTCGGCGCTTCATTACTAGGTACTAGGTATTCAAAGAAATTCTTATGAAGAATAACTTGGAATAAAATAACAATTAAGTACCTATATTTTCGAGTACAGACATTTCGTGGCGAATTCGCAGTTAATAATTATTTTGATCGGGGTCTATTAGATTGCTCTGTTATTACAGCAGCATTTTCGTAGCTATTTTCTGAATTTACTTTTTCAGTAGGTAGGTACGACCATATACCTACGAGAAACAGTATGTATTCAACACATATATGCTAATATTTATTAATAGTTAATACTTTTAAGGCATAGTTACAGTAACAATGTTAGCCAGTGTATGACACAATAATAATAATTAGAAACATGATACACATCACGGAAAATAATGTTTATTTGAAGTTATTTTGGTTAGCAAATACGGTGTTATGGTGAATTTTTTCCTATATTAGCAGAAATTAAGTTGGAAGCCAAAGCTGGGTGTGGCCATATTAGGAAATTATGTGCAGAAACAAAGCTTTGGAAGTAGATGGTCTCATGCTATCATTCCGACCTTGATTCCTACAACAATATGATAGGACAAAACTACTACATTGACCTTTGTACCTGAACTAGAGGATGTTAGTGATTTACGACCATCATCAATCCTATCAGTTATAATTTATGATTCACGTCTTTAGTCTTCCTGTGAGACAATACATTCTCGTTAATTTGCATAATTTAAGAATTGCTTTTGCATAGAGAATATGATATTGTTAAAAACATCTTCATCTGCATGAAAGACTAGGTACTTACTACCTATGATAATTTTAAGTAAGTATATAAAATGGATAATAATATTTACTTCTCTATTCATTGTGTAGTCATAATTATAGAACTTAGGGCTATAGTCTTCATGAGTTAGGTACCTATCTATCTCATAACCCTTTACTGAATACAACTAATTTTGAGAACAAGTCAGCCTAGAGGCGTTTTAGCATGTGCCACAAAATATTATAATAATAAACTATCAATGAAACCAAGTTATCAAGTAGAGGATGTTCACTGAATTTAACAAAAGTAAGAACCTATGTGTATGTTTAGTTGTAGGATATAATATAAGGTGTGTTTATTAATACAAAGAAAATTTGTATATAATAATTTATTAAATAATGTAAACTTTAGTAAACATTTTAATATCACAATTAAACTGGCAGTGGGTTGGTGAAACACCGGTTAGTCGGTCTTCAGGCGTTGGTTTCTAAATCCGACGCTGTTGAGGGGTTGTATCCCTAGATGAAATCTCGAGTGCTGTGTTCAACACGTTCACACTGTTCTATCTGTTACGGCGGCGCGTGCGGGACCGCTGTGAAGAGCGCGAGCTCCACTCGAGGCTCAGATCACTTGACGAAGGCGGCGTCTCCGGGAACTGAGCGTGTGATGTCCATCGGCACGAGTCACACGCTGATTTCGGCGTGTCTGGTACTTTTCCCGGTTTTCCATTTGGACTGTAGGACTCCAAAATATGTTTGTAGGCGCACTCCAAAGGCTCAGGACTCCGGCCCCGAGCAGCACATAAACGGGCACGTACGCAAGCGGTGCAATAACCACAACTATCTTCGCGAAGAGCACTGCGAACCATTTTGAATAATGTGTGAATATGGTGACGCACTTTAAGGACTGAAGCCAGTTGTCAGCTTGCGTTGATATTTATGCGCACGCCGGGCGTCGCGCACGCGCCTCGCCGATAACCCCGGCTCCGGCGCCAGCAGCGTTAGCGACCGCACTAACTACGGCAGTGTCAGAAAAAATTCCTTTTAATTTATTGCTAAACGTTATCAACAACTGTAACGATTGGCCACTGGTTACATATCTATCTACCTATTGCTATTTATTTAATGAATGTTAGACCACAAATTACTTAATAATAATTTTGTAGAACGTCTACTACATACCTACCTACTATATTAAAGTAGATAGGTATTTTAAACAATAATTTTAACTACTAGTCAACCAACAAAGTATCCTAGTTAAGCTGACAGGGGCTTTCGCTAACCGGGGTTTCAGTGATATGGTCAGGAACTCTTTATAGGTACCTGGCACCTGCTTTCAATCCTACGATCGTTATCCCGAACTAGTTATTGATGATTTTCCCACCCCTTCCAACACAAACAGGTGAAGAAAATGAAAATACATAATACCCATACCTAATAAAAATGTTAGTAAGTAACCTCTTCTTTAAAGACGATTGAAGCGTATTTCGAGCTACTGAGGATGTACCTAGTACCCAAAGTAGGTACCTACCTATGTACCTACCCGGTCTGACGAATGTAGCGTAGTGTGCGCGTATGACACTAGTAGTAAATTACAACAATTAACATAACATAACATCACGCCTGTATTCCCCGAAGGGTTGGGCAGAGGTGTATAGTAACACCCTCATTTCGCCGTTATGTTCAAGTCCCGTGTAATAGGGGCCGAGCCTATTGCCATCAACCGGGCACAAATGCAAACTTCGGGCTGCTGCCAGGGCCAGACTGGGACTGGCAAAAAAAATAGACGGACAATGTTTTTTTTTTAGACACCCCCCCCCCCCCCCCCTTTCTCTTTCTCCTGTATCTTGGGTGCATTTACAAACACAAACAACTTTGCGGCTTCTTTTTCAAGCGATAGGCGATAGTTGGACCTTTTTTTTTTATTTTTTGACGTTCCCCTCACTCTTTCGAATTTCTCCGACTGTGTGACCGGCCCATCAGGCCACACCGGCCCAACAGGCTTTTGCCCGATTTGCGCGTATGGCCAGTCCGGGCCTGGCTGCTACTGAGGAATTCCACACGGAAAAACAAAAAAAGTAGTAGCAAATTATTATGTAGTAAGTACCTAGTACGTACACAATAATCAGTAGATGTAATATTTTACAAGTTATTGCTGCACATTGCTACAAGCGTGTAGATAACATCAAGCACCTCGCGTTACGAATTTACGACGTAGAACTCCACATTATTATCTTGTACTTACGAGAAAAACGGAGATACTCATTTAACCCTTATTCATTTTTGTTACTCAGAGACCGCTTAATTATACATTTGTACGAAACATGTGTATGGTAATGTACTATTTACATAGCTGCTCGAATTCATTAATATCTTGTAACTAAATAAACATTTCAAAAAACTGAATTTGTACTAAGGTGGGTGACCCAAATAAAGCCTATGTCCTATTAAGGCCTATTTTTTAAATTTCCCGCTTCACGATTTCAAATGGCCGCCAATGTTTGTAGAAGTGTGCGTGTACATTAACTAACGCACACAAGCACAGCAAGCGGCCCGTGCCGCGAGCGTGTTGGAACCTGCAGTCGAAAACAACCACGACGCGGAGCGCACGCTTGTTTTTATAAAATTCTGGCAGTATAAACAGTAAGTATTTTTATTTTTATTCGTACACGGTGTGCTGTGTTCTGTCTATAGGATAATTATACGTTTAGCCATCTCCTCACATAAGTGAAAAAGCTGTAATATCGGTGTATTCCATATAATTGTTGTTTTGTTTACCCATGTACCATACCCTAATAAAGCCTATTAAAAAAATGTATAGGCCTTATTACGGCACAGGTACAGGCCTTATTAGGACAATGTTTTATGTTAGTTAGAAAAGTATCACAGTAAAATAGTAAACCCTTGTTTTCAGTAACATCATGGAAAACGGATCGCCAGCTTCTACCACAAGGAAAAAAAGGGCTCAATGGACTTCGCAACAGATGGAAAACGCTGTTAAAATGGTAGAAAGGGGTATGTTATCTACATATGCTGCTGCAGCCAGATACAACATCCCAAGAAGAACCCTACGCAACCATCTAGAGAGTGGTTCGACTACACGAAAGCTAGGTCGGTCGGCTATATTGACTACAGAACAAGAAGCTGGACTTGTAAGAAGAATCATACGTTTGGCTGATGTTGGAGTGCCGATGACTTCAAAGATGTTGCGCGTACAGGCTTTTTCATTCTGTAAAATTAAGAAAATTCCAAACACTTTCAATGATGCCAAAAATGCCGCGGGGAAGAAATGGTTGAGGTTATTTCTCAAACGACATCCTGAATTAGCACGTCGTAAAGCACAGATGATGAACCCAGCTCGTGCTCAAAAATTAAATAAAGATATTGTCGGCGATCACTTTTCCAAATACAAAAGCGTGCTGGATAGACTTGGAATTGAACATAAACCTGAAAGCATTTACAACATCGATGAAAAAAATTGTCGCATATCTTTGCACCATCAGCAGGAAGTTCTGACAGCCAAGGGGAGAAAGAGAGTTCATCAAATAGCGAATGAGCATGCTGAAAGTGTGACTGTGGTAGGCTGCGGAAATGCTATAGGATCAGCTATTCCGCCAATGATACTGTTCAAAGGCAAGAGACTAAAGCCAGAATTCCAAGATAATTTACCTCCAGGCTCTCTGGTGAAGATGACGCCAAAAGGAAGTATGACGACACAAACTTTCATAGAGTTTATTAATCATTTGCATAAATACAGAACATCAGGGCCATGTCTCCTCCTATTTGATGGTGCAAAATGCCACCTGGACTTTACTATTGTCGAGGAAGCTGAGAAATGTGGTATTACTTTATATTGTCTTCCATCAAATACCACGCATGAATTACAGCCCATGGATAAATCTGTTTATCGTTCTTTTGAGCACCATTGGGACCAAGAGTTGATTAAATACGTCAGCCAGCATCCCGAACGAACCCTTAACAAGACAAGCTTCAATGTCATTCTCTCACAAGTATGGCCGAAATGTATGACTATTACTAATATCTCGAATGGGTTTCGCGCTACAGGGCTGTATCCATATAACCCAGATGCTATTCCTGAAGAGGCGTTTGCGCCCTCTGCGTTGTCAGAACTTCCAAATCCTACAAACAGTGAGAATATTGCTGTCTTATCTGATGAATCGGGGGAACATGAGATTCCAACTGCAAATGTGCAAGATTCAGATGGGTCAGGTACAGATACTGAGAATTTGCCACTGTCCTTGCTCTCAAAAAACAATCCGAATGCTGGAACTCCACATAAGATAGACAATCAATCAACCACGTGTGAGATTCATGAATTTTTACCAACTCCTAAGTTTAAAGTTAAAGCGTCTGCTCCACGCAAGAAGTCTCTGAATTACAGGGCTCAAGAGGTAACAAAAGATTTGTTTGGTGACAATGCTACGAATTCCACGTCACAGATTACAGTACCATCGTTAAGAGTAGAAGATGTTCCTGGTACTTCTTCCATGATAAATATTAACACAAAGACACCAAAATCAGTGTCAATTACTGGCTGTACATCTGCACAACCTGCAGTTGCTGCAACGCGAAAACGAACCTCAGAAAAGACTGCTTTTTTGACGACAGATAAGCTTACGGGATCTAAACCAAAACGTCACGATAATAAACCTTCTTGGTACTGTCCAGCTTGTAAAGAAGATCGAGTTGATGATATGCGACAATGTCTTACTTGTGGCGTTTGGTATCATGAGCTGTGTGTTGGTCTCACACCCGCTGATAAAATATTTTACTGTTCTGGAGATTGTTTTAAAAAAAAGGCTGATTAATATGGTTACTTCTACATGATAAGAAACTCGTTAAGTCTGATCTAAAATGACCAAAAGTAATTAATAGGATCTCATTAGATTTAATATAAGTATTGACAACGTTTTGTATTAATTAAGAAGTTGAATGTTTACTTGTTTTTATTAAGGCTTTATTAAGACACAGGGTTCCCAATAAGGCCAAAGTGACATTATAGTTATTTGTGTTCACAAAAGTGTGATTTTTGTTTCTAAAGCAATTTTGTTTCATTTATTACAAAGTTTAATAAATAAATATAAGTATTTCAAATTACCAGTGCATTTTTACTATAAACCTGCTAGTTAGGTAATAAAAAAATTAAGGTAGGCCTTACTTGGTGACCTTACCTTACGTAATAAAATTATTAACATATCAATAGACGTCAGAAGGTAGAAAATTCGGTACGATTATTATAGCATAGTCCAGATAAAGGCAGCTAGTTGCTCTACATCCCTACCGGTTATTACCAGTCTATCATACTCGTTACTGATCGTATTGCATTGATGCGTTATGTAAATACTTAAATACCTACTTAATGTATCTGTCCACACAAATAAATTGTACGGTGATAATCAATAAATTGTGTGCCTAAAAACATAGTTAGTTAGTTTAAAATTATCTATCGTTATAATAGGTACAAATAAGTCAAAAAGTAAAGTCCTGTGTTACTTCGCAAAAGTATGTTAGAAATTACAAAATTAAATATTAATAAATAAAGAAACTAATTTTGTTTACTTATTAATGATCACATGAAGAATGCATTCTGGAATCATCTGGACGAAGCTGTTTCTTATCTATCGAGCAACATGGTGTAAACAACTCGAGTATTTATAAAGTCCTACAAATAACTTGACCACTTTGTGACCCATCAGTCCTATCGGGACTTTTCAAAGCTTTACTCTAGGTCGTTGATGCCACCCACAATGCTCCGCCATCAGCATTTATAAAATAGATACCTACCTAAAGTATATATCAATAGCGTAACAGACAAGATTAAAAGCTATTTATAGTTTGCTAAACAAATGTTACAGTACACACTTCGTCTATACAAAAGGCACAACAAAATAGTAAGATTATCGATTGAGTCATTAATTGATTGAATGCCCTTCGAGATGATGAAACTAGCATGTTTGATTGCAGGCGGTTAAAACCACAGTAAATGAGTAACACGACAAGTTCTTGCATCTTACTTTACCTAATATAGAATGATGGAATCCTCTTTTTGAGGGGGATTAGTAAAGATTTAAATTGAAAAAAAAAACAAATGGAACATCACGCTGTCTTTAATTTTTAATTATCTAATAAAAAGGGCATGATTTTCATTATATAGGTAATTAAAATACGTCACGATTAAGGTAAAAGTTTTTTCTTAAATATTTTTTTACTGAATTTATTTCATAGATAATAATCATATTTACATCAATATTTAAACAACATGTTTTTAGACCATTGTCGTAAGAAATGGAACTCTCAGGAGTGTGCTAGATCGAAAAACCGTAAAAACTTCTTCTATAAAAAAATTACATTCTTCGTCTTGGAAATGGGAAAATCTCAGCTCGACTGTGTACTCATTTTAATTTAGAAAAATAATTATCCTGATAAGCGGTCATTAACTTCCGAGGTTTGAACCGAGTGTAATGTACGTAATATATTTTAAGGTCACTGTATGAAAAGAGCATGTTCAAAACATGACTAGTGAAAAACTCAGGCGCCTACGTAGAGAAGGAAGAATATGTTTGTCTTACAGAAAATATCGGATACCGACAATCTATCACAATCAAAGATTAAGATAACGGTGTAAATAGACCCTTAACGAATCCGAAAGGCACTTATTCTCCATGTCTTTTTGTTCTGGACTATGCCTGGGAACCTTCTAGTTACGGAGGTATTGGAGGTCAAAGTTCCAACTTTATCACAACTTTTTTTTTAAATACTAATTTTGAAGGTTGCAAATGTACTTGAAATACCTCAATTACCTACGGGTACACTGTGCTGATAGATGCAATAAGTAATAAACGTACTAGGTACTCATTGCAAATATAAGCACAGTGTTTTGAGTGCGTTACATTGAGCTTAACAGTAAAACGAAATTTTTCACCCAAAAAAACAAGTCGTTTCCCAGCGACAATTTTTGCGTAGGGTTACTTAGTTTGATGTGTCGACGCGACGCCTACGACCGCTTGTTAACGATAACGGACAACGGCCCGATTTTTATAACGGGCGACGCGACGGGCCGACGCAGTGATCAATAGGTTAGTGTGGGTGTTTGTTAACGCGACGGGCACATACCCGTTGCAACGAAACTCGACACTGCGCGTCGGCCCGTCGCCCGTTATAAAAATCGGGCCGTAGTCGTTAACAAGCGGTCTACCAAGTACGGCTACCAATGCTGTAATGATGGCAATATTTTGACGTTGACAGGTGCACATTTATAAAGACCAGGTTATAGGTACCTTTAGCCCAGGAATACACGGAAAGCGCGAGCAGATTGGCAAACAAAATTTAAAACCGCTCATGCAGTTGTCGTCAACTGCTCGTCCGTCAGTCTACCCCTGCTTTGTCTTCGCACATTAGGTATATTACAGCAACATTAAAACGATTTTGGTTAGATAAAATAAGTAAAAAATGCAGTAGGTACTGAAATGAGGCTATTTATAATATGTAACATAATTAACGCACATCCAGGAAATAGTTTGTTCAGAATCGTTTACTGAATCGATTTCTATCATTTTTAATATAGGTAATTTTTTATCCCAAAAATAATTAAAACTACGGAAATTAGTCACATTACCCCTGTACAGTCAAAACAAACTGAAATGGACCGTAAATCAAGGCAAAAACTTTTAAAAGTGCATTTTATTTGTATTAATACAAATTCCGTCATTCAATATAAAATAAGAAAAATAAACCTTATTTCAAGAACGTTAATTTAGTAAATAACAATGCATATAGGTACTTACATGTTAAACAAAAATTTCAGCGTGTATGTATTATGATTATAACATAACATTCTAATTGGGGTGTTTGAGGGTGTGCGTTAATTACGTTACATGTTGTACACATTTGTATGTTAATATAAAGTGCCTGTTACTAAGTAATTAATTACATATAAAATACATAAAATTTAAGACAAATTTGTTATTTTAAAGATATTGTTATCTACTTGATAAAGCAATAACTTTGTACAGAGACAGACAAAACAGGAATAGGTACCAGTTACTAAGAGATAATTTTATTGATATAAACTACACATTCTTTGAAAAACAATTTTAATTTTAGCAACATGGGCAAAAATAACTGTATTATCAAAGTTACGTAATTATTTATATTGTTAAGTACTAATAAGCCATGGTCGGAGTTCGTGCACTTTATACGCTGAAATTTTTGTCAAAATGTTTTACTTTTTTTATATTGATATCTTTATTTACTGAAAAATTTGGTAAGCAAAACTATGAAATAGTTTAGTGATATTTTACACTAACAAATTCACACCAACAATAAATTAAAGAGTTTCTTAACATCCATAATACCCCATTTACATTCAGCTTATTCCCGCGGAAGTGAGCAGGGAAATGGGCAGTGCGAATATGTAAACAGGTCACTTCCCATGCCCCTGCGGCTATCGCTCGCGCTGTCCGACGCTTCCGAAACAGGCGGTTTTTCGTGCGGACGTTAAAGGACCAGGCGCCGGGCGCCGGGCGGCAGCGTGAACGCGGGGGACTGTTAATACTGTTTACACGCTGCTCTCTCGGTCACTTGTTATATAAACTCAAGGCAGAGCGCTGCATAACATTTGGAGACCCTTCAGGTCTCGCCAGTAACTGCCTGGTTACGTAGAAACGGTCCGCAAGACCATCTACAAGCAGTCGAATAGGAAAAAAAATTGCTGCATAACAGCTATTTCTGCGTCCTCCATTACCGGAGGTTGAATGCGAAGGAAGTGTGAAACGGCAATGTAAACAATATTCAACGCTGCTACAATAAGTATTTAGGGAAATATTTACGGTAGCTCGAGTAGCAACAGCAGGGGCATAATGTAAACGAGGTATAAGACGTGAAGTGTGATTATTAGTTATATAATCCGCAGATTTGGCAATTACTTAAAATATCCTTACACCTAATTATAAACCAAAATTCAAATAATAGAATTAACTAATATTTATTATAAGAACTCACTGTTATTAAAATTATATATTTTACAATTAGGAAACATAATAGTCATTTTACCAATTATTCAATAAAATTAGCAATGTTTAACTTAGTTCCTTCATTAGAACATAAACTGTCACAGAGGTTATCAAAAGTATCACTTTTACAGAAAACACTCAAGGGTTTGAGATAGTGGCTGAAACGATTGTTCCTCTTCATGTTGGTGTCAGTTTTGGACTTCTCAAACCTAGATATAGTTCTGCAGGAAGGCCAATAGTCCAATGCAAGAGCCTTTCTGTCCAATACTGCTGACACATTCAAATAGCTACTCAAACTTTTGTGTCGTGATACAACTCTATCTCTTTCTCTGTAACAAAAGAAAATACATGAAATATTTACGTAATAACTTTACAAGATAAATATAATGCGTAAAATCCCAAGATGACATTGACGAAATCTTGACCCTTGGATAACATATAGGTACATTTTGGTTACTAGCTGACAAGTCTCATAATAAGGAAGATACTCACGTAACAGTATTCATTACACTAACAAGTTTTTGTAAACTAATATTTTTTTTACGGTTTTTTCAAGGGAGGGCGCAAGCGCACCTCCCCACTGGTCTACAACAAGCGCTCCTATTCAACACGCGCCGACGTTTGATGGAACGGGCTTAGTTCATTTTACGATCGTAGATAACTTTTATGGTCAATTTTTTTAGGTAAATTACAAATGTATCATTTAAATTAGGAAAAGTTTTGACATATCGATAAATAATTATTACTGTAGAGAGTATTTGTGCAAAGTTTTAAGTTTTATAAGCCCAGGAATTAAGATATTTATCATATAACATTTTATACGCGACTGTAAAAATACCCGGCGGATTTTAGGATAAAACATTTTTGTTTCTTGGATAATATGATAAGACCTATGACACTAAATTCATATGTATTGGTGATTATTTAGGCCATTGGCCTTTGTCATGAACCAACTGTGGCGTGTCACAAGCAAAAACTGACAGTTATAGGTATATTATACCGTCATTTGCTACAAAATCAGCTCTTCACACAATTGACTATGGTATCTACTAAGTATATCAGATGGAGAGAAGCATCCTACAGTGAAGGCACATTAATAACGTCGTCACAAAGAACTAAACTTTTAGTTTTGCATTATAGGTACTGGAGATATCATAGTATTCATAAAGTTGCTGAGCTCTGGAAATAAGGGAATGAAAAGATAAGATTAAATAAATGAATCATTACCTGTGCAAAGTCATTCCTGGAAAACTAATGTCCATTTTTCTATCACATCCTAAAACATCTTGAGCCATCGCAATAAATCCAGTCACCATTGTATGACAAATCTTATCAGTAACTTCATATTCTTTCATATAATAGTCAACGTTTTCCCTTTCTGACACACTGTGCCCTTCAGAATAATACCAAGGTTGTGATGTAATATTAGTATTTACATCTGGATTAATGTGACTTATATAATCCGACAGTGATAAAGCATCTACTGCATTAGCCATTGCTTCAAGTTCAAGGCTAACCCTCTCTTTATTACTTTTAAGGTCCTCATTCAATTTATCTATAGTGTTGCTAGTATTTAGTGTTGTAGTCAAAAGACGAGGCATACTCCACCAAATATTAAATAACTGTAAAGGATGTGTTAAATTTAACAAATTTGAGTGTTTATCAGAAAAATCCGCCCAAATTGTGTTGGTTTCTGAATTAACATTATAATCAATAGCTGTTGCAACTATTCTTCCTTCTGAATCATCATTGTCTTCCCAAGACATGCATGAACTTTCTTCATCAATGTTGTTCTTATATAAATCTATATTTTGTGAGGCTGTTTCCTCATCTGTGGTAACACCATGTACATAAATAGGTATATAAAACTGTAAATAATTAATAGTCTTCCTTATATCTCCTTTAAAATAATTTAAGAATTTGGCTCCTACACCTGGCCAGCACACTCCAGTATCTGCTAGGCACATTATATCTAGCCATGTCCCAAGCATCCTAGGTAGAAGAGGAAACATCTTCAATATTTTTCCATGATGCAAAAATTTTTGCAAATGAGGACACACTAAAGATGATGTAATCAAAATAACAGGTCGTTTAGAACACTGTACCAACTGCACAATAGCAGATGTAAATCCATCATCCTGGTCAAAAACAATATCCGCATCATCAATTAGGATAAGAGATGAATCAGTTCTTGTGCTCTCTTGACTTAAAGATGAACTGCTTAGAACTTCGGATTTTCCTGATAGTTTTTTAGATTTCTCATCATCAATGGATTTTTTTGGTCTTCCTCGCTTTTTATTCTTTTTTGACAAATCAGGTTGATATTTTTCTTGTGATTTCTGACTGTTGTCCATATTTCCTGTACCTCTATTTACCTTATGTGACTGTGTAGCTTCCTGTAAGTCTTGCAACATTATTTTCCCTGTTCTTTTACTACTAGCATTAACCTCAATTACCTTCATGGCTAAATCTGAGGAGACTGCATAAACACTTGCAGTTTTCCCACATCCTGTGGGGCCTGTCAATATTAGAAGATTACTCATGGTCTTCATACTATCGCGACTATCTGTGTCAGATTGATAGTAATCAGATGAATCTGATCCAGGCTTAGTTTTGGGTTTTAATTTCATTTCATTCTCAGTCCATGATATCAACCATTTCCTTAATTCTTTGATACTTTCAAAATTACCAATAATTTGATTTGTTGACATGGCTTTGTATTTGTCAGTCCAATTTAATCTATCAGGGCTATCATTGATAACATCAACCACATCATTGATAATTTCAATGCTGTTATCTACATCTACATAATTACAGTCTTTATATTCCCCCTTTCCTTTACCTCTTAAATAACGATATGTCCTGTAAACAGGAAACTTTGGATGCAATTGTTTTATATTCTGTAACATAGTCTGTGTGCTTTTCTTGAAATTTAAATCTATCTTACGAGAACTCATTACTTGATTAAGGTGTAACATTTTTTTGAATGCATTATTTTTGTAAGTCAATGGACTGATTTCTTCAGCTGCATTTATCAAAGGTATATTGACAGACAGTTTATTTTCCATAAGAGTTGTATTACTTTGCTGTACATGAACAACTACAGGAAAGCTATTGTCTGAAGAGGTATTATTGTTTTGCTTTTGAATTATTTTCTTTAATTTATCTGGAACTCCACTTTGAAGAAATTTTTGTTTAGCTTCTAAAGCAGCTAGATCAGTTTGTTTAGATGCAAATATGGGGGCCAGTTTGGCAGGTTTCTTGGACAAAACCATGTCTTTGAGGACCTTCTTTTCTGACTTTGGTACCACAGATTCATCAACAGATAAATTTGGTTTTAAATTAACAGTGTTATTATCATTAGTTACACTTTCAATATGCTTTTTCTTTTTTGGAGTAAAGATATGTAATTCGTTATCAGAGCTTGACATGCATGCATCGTCATCATATTTGACAGGTCGTTTCACGGATCTCTTTGGTCTACTCTCATTATCCAATATTGCATTTTTATTCTCAGAAACATTTACTTTGGCATCAAGTTTAGAGTTACGTTTCCGCTTCTGACTCTCACCCTTTATTTCTGAGTCTTCAACCACAAAATTTTCATTTAAAGGGACACTGTTAGGCAATGAAGTTTTTGGAAACTCAACATTCATTTTCTCAAGTCCTTTATCATTTTTGCTTTGTTTTTTATCAATTTTGTTTTGTCCTTTACTCACTGTGTTTTGTTCTTCAATAACTTTGTTATTTTCTTTATTAACTTTCATAATATTTTCCTCATTATTTGTGATACATTCTTCATTAGCTTCTATTAAATCACAGGAATCTAGAGTATCCCTTTTTAGACTCAACTTTTTCTTCTTACCTCTCTTTTTATTTCTGGGTTGTAACTTCACTTTAATAAGATTATCATTTACTGAATTGGTAGGAGAACACTCAGTATCTTTTTCTAACTTTTTAAAATAACAGAGCATGCTTTCCTTTTTCTTTAAGGATGGAGATAATTTATTCAAAAATTCTTGGTCTGCCTTTTGTATATACTTCTTCTCTGGACTAATATTGATAGGATCTTCTATTGTGTTGAATATATCAACCATTTTCAATGTTTTTGGTTGTTTCTTTAAGTTGTTGTTATTGATAACTTCACACTTGTCCTTAGGTACAAACTTTGGATTAGTATGTTTCTTCAAAAGTGCATCACTTGAAACTTCATTTTCTTTTACTGATTTTGTTTCTTTCAGAATCATGCTTTTTAATTTTTCTGCTCGTTTTTCCATTTGCTTTTTGATAATGTCATCCTGATATTCTTCTATTTCTCTGTTTCTAATAGAACCTTTTGCTTCTGCCATTTTTTTAAGAAGTAAGTGTCTTTTGGCCTTAATATTTTTTCTTTCAACTAATTCATCAATATCAGAGTTATCATTGTTTTTCTCTTTACCTGGGGAATTACTGCCTATAATCTTATTTCTAGAATCCATTAACAATTTAAATGCATTTGTTTGTTTCTTTTCTTGACTGATAATTGCTGAAGGGATATCATTACTAGCATCTTGCCTATTCACCTCTTTATTCGAATTCTGTAAGCATTTACTTTTTTTGACAGTTTCTTTTTTTCTTACCATTTTGAAAAGATAATTTCTAGGTCTCAAATCTTCAAAATCACTTAAGTAATCTTCGCTAACTATGGGTCCCTTTAGGTTTTTGGGTGATTTTATAACTAGAGTCGAAACAAATATTTTCGACACATCTAAAACATCTTGATCCTCTCTGCCATCTTGTCTAAGTTTGTACTTTTTTAATTTTCTTCTAAGCACTTTGTTACATTTTTGCTTATATGTATGTTGCTTGGATTTAAAGACGTGTCTACGTTGATGATTTTTATAGCAATTTATTTCAGACTCGATCGTTAGTACTGGATTGATTTCGTCGACTACACTGACGGACTCAGTTGCTACCAAACTTGTCATTCCTTCCCTGAAAATACCACGAAATCACCTTAGTATGTAGAGTTTGATGCGAATTAAACTATAGAAAGTGTATCCAAAAGCATTTGAACAAGTGGTACCTATGAGGTAAGGTTAGATTTATTGGCTTTCATTTGTTTAGTACGCACTGAATTGCCACAAAGTTCATTATAAAGGTAGATATTCTGGTAGAGTAATCGTCTTTGATGGATTATTGTTATAAATTGTTGTGAATACATACCGAAAATCAATTTGGCGGCATTATTTTATTAGGAAACGTCACTTTTATCAATTCCGTTCAGGATTAGTATTATGACATTTGTTTGTTTTTTTTTTATAATTCTAGCTTGAACACATTGCATTTTAGTGTCACATGTGTAAAATATTCTATATTACTATAGGCCTAGCCATGAAGATATCTTCATGGGCCTAGCACCACGCCTATCAAGAACGTTTGACCTTGAAGTATAGTATCATAAACATATCGATAATGTATGTGAATTTTGAATCGAGCAAAGGCTGGCTGGCCCACAGCGTGCGTGTGCGGGCCGTCAGTCGCTATGTGGCATACAGTTCCAATACCCGGGCCTGCACCTGACCCACAGCCGCATTCGTCCGCAGTTTATAGGTTCCAGACTTTACCTAACCAAGCTAAAAAGTCAATAAAGGGCTTTTTTTTTAAATTGTAGATACTGTGTAAGTCGTCAGGCAATAAATATTTATGAAGACACCCAAATTGATTTGAAATGAATAAATCTATCCAAAGTTCTACCAGAGAATTTATTTTGGAAGATTAAATTAATTACCTATTTTATAAAGCATGGCTAATGGCGCCCCCATTTTTCGTACTTTCCAATCGGCCCAACAAGTACGGCGAAAGACCCCTAGGTGTGTTAAGTTTTATGAGGGCTAAATTATATGGGTTTCAAAGCGTTAAATCCACTAGTAAATTAAATTGCGCGGAGTTTACTTCTACAACCATCTTGTGCTGTAGCCATATTCGCAGCAAGCCAACTTCTTGAAGTTTTACTGATTTGTCTGACTTGGTGCAAGCCACCGTGGAGGTTTTAACAAAACTTGCTTACAGTGTAAACAGGTAATCAAGCACCTGCTTCAATAACTTTCTCAAATGAACTTTTAAGCGCCAAATCCGCTAGCAAGTTTTACTACATAAGTTATTTCACTCCATTGCTCGCTTAGTTTGGAAAACTTACAGAAGACGACTTGCTGCAGATATATCCACCGCTTAAAAGTCGGTTGCAGAAGTCAACTTGCACAGTAAAATTTTTAGTGGATTTAGCGCTTTGCACGGGCAGCTTGTTGCGGCCCGGCAATTCAAGTGTGTATACCCAGAGTTATAACAAGAAAAAGTAGTTTAATCAAAAAATCTACCTAATTAGGTTGCTGTGTGAATCTAATTTTAATAAGTATATAAACTACGTTTTTTAATCTATTTTAATACCTTACTGTAATTTATTCATTATTTTTTTCTCATCGAATTTGAACTGTGGCTGTGGCCGCACATGCCTCACATGCCGCACATCCCTAAACAGCCTAAACTAAAACTGAACGTACTAAACCGATATTATTTATTCTGTGGTTCTGTGAGTGACCGACGTGCTACATTGACTGATTGCAGCGCAGGATAAAATCCGAAAATTCCTTGAAAATGGCATCTAAAACGAAAACTTACATAGCTCCGTTTATTCGTCATGTTACGGTAAATATAAATAGGAAGTCTAATAATGTACTGATATCTCCCTGCTAATTAAAGATAAATTTTAATAAAATAAGTTTTGAACTGTCAAAACCCCTGTTATGTAAACCAATTTGATATTTTTCTATGCCTTATATGATTCGCAAACACGTTTAATTCAACTTACAGACCAGGGGCTATGCCCAGGCTGCGCCTGTTGCCAAGAAATATTCCAGGGTCTCGCACGTTGTGCAGGACAAAGTTTTCATTGCCGCCTTGGACAACGGGGCCCCTGTCACTAGGGTCACCATAGCCTTCAAGTAAGTACATAAATAAATATAAGCAAACAGGCATGTACTCTGATCTAACAATATTGTTCTTATCTTGGCACTTTCAGGGGTGGACCCTGTTGATTATTGGTCTCCTAAAAAACTGCTAAAATGGTTGTGAAGGAATATTGCTACCTGTAATCACGATTCTTATCAAATGGATTTCCCTTTTACTTTGCCTATGTGATAAAAGAGGTGGTTGTTCTTTTATTCTTCTTCATTGTTTGTAATGTTCCTTGTATATTTTCAGGGCCGGTTCAAGGTATGAGCCTCAAACTGAGCTTGGTATTAGTCATGTGCTCCGATCTGCTGCTGGTCTCAGTACCAAACATGCCAGCACTTTCATAATGGCACGTAAATTGGCCCAGCTTGGTGCATCTGTTACTGCTTCTGGTGATCGTGAATTTGTCTACTACACTCTTGAGGTAAACTTAATATTGTTTTCTGTGGGTAAGCCACATAATATGTTTAGCCTACGTATTAGGTTCCAACCTCCAGGTGCCAGCTGTGAGACTAAGTTACTATTTGAAAGGCCCAACTTGTCTGCAACTGAGAGCTTACTGTAGTAATAGAAAAACTCAATTACTTTACATGATATAAAAAGAAGTCTAGGACCACAAGTATCAGTAATTCTTTTTTGCATAAAAAAGCATACAATATTAATATTATGATATAATTTGTGATTATCAATGACTTGTAAAGGTGGTTATAATTCTATTAACAGTATAAATAATTTTATTTGTTACTATACAAATAGTTTTATTTTAAAAGAAAAATCATTTTCCACCAGCTTTATTGACTTGACATTTTATTTGTTTCAGGCCACTCAGGATACAGTGCCAGCTGCTCTAGAAATGCTGAACAAAATGGTCTGCTGCCAGGAGTTCCGACCTTGGGAACTGATTGACAATGAGGCTCGCCTCAAGTTTGACATTGCGGCTCTTCCCCCTCAGGTATTAATACAATTACTTTTAATAACTGTTGAGAATGAATATTGGATATATTATTCATTAAGATTTAGGTACCTAAACTGTGATGTAATACATAGGTACAAGGGTAAGCAGATTTTGGAGTAAATCTGTGTCTTCGTATCCAGTTTTCATGATACCTAAGGTTTTAGGACCCTGCTCAGGACTGTGATAAGCAGAATAAATATATTTTATTATGTTTCATGGTTACCACAATGTCCTATTAGTATTAACATTTATTCATCCCATTTACTTATTATATTATCGGTGCATGTACTTATAAATTAAATTTTTAAATATTTTTATATAAAAGTTTAAAAAATGTATATTTCTTAGAATTCACGAGCGCGCCTGGCGGGACTTTTTTGTAGGTACACTATCATAGGGTGTTTTGCTAACGCGTGTTTACAACTATACGAATTTTATTCAAGGCGTCCGCATATTCATGTAGTTGTAAACTCGCCTTGTTACCTGAACATAGCTTTATATAAGGAGATTTTATATCGGAAGTTGTATTTCAAACTAGTATTAATTGTACTTGAAAATATTCTTAAAAGAAGACACTATTATATTCTTATCTTGTCCATTATATTATTCATTTATAGATCCGTGCCGTTGACTTGCTCCATAAGGCCGCCTACCGTCGTGGCTTGGGCAATTCGCTTTTCATCTCGCCCAAGAGAATTGGCAAGATTTCTTCGGAATCACTGCAGCACTACTCTTCCAACTTCATGTCATCAGATCGCTGTGCCATCACCGTTGTTGGTGATAATCTGGTAAACAAGCACTAGTACATTGAACTCAGACCAATTTACTGTCAGATGCAGGTGCTCACTTGCTATAACTTGTGTAGCCATCTGAGAATAGATTTATTGCACCACACACCACTGCCAGAATGCTCATCCTACTTCATGGTATATGACGATAGATGAACAGTGCAGTCATTTGCTTGGCATGTTTAGTATCGGTATCAGTTTATAGAGTGTGTCCCTGGATAATGTGCACAAATGAAAATGGGTGAAACTAGACCACAATTTATCGACAAAAAAAAATAGAAAAAAAAACATAAGTTGTTAATTTTTGTAAAAATCGTTGTAAAAAAAATCACATTTTTTAAAAATTTCTTCAAAGAACTGCGTTTTTTTAACTTGACTGGTTGTTAAGGGTTGCTTTTTATTTGCAATGCAACATTAACTATTTGTCATCATTATTATTTTCATTTAAACGAAAAACATGCAATGAATAAAAGTTATTCATTTTTATTAGAGATGCGCCGAATAGTGGTTTCACCGAATAACCGAATACTATTCGGTTTAACCTTTACCGAACCGAATATTCGGTTGAATTATTCGGTTTACCATTTCATTGTTTTGCCGCGTAAACAGGTTCTAACATGTACTATGCGTGCCAAATAAGAATAGCACTGTCAAGACGCCATTTTGTTCCGCAATACTCGTGAACTTCATTACCAAAGTGTAAGGTGTGCAAAAAAGTAAAAAAAGAAATTATATTCAGTTTAATTATTTTTGTTCACTTTTTTGGTATTTCTTATCAATTTTACGCCAAATTAATTAAACAGTAATTATATTATTATTATGGCGACATATTAGGGTGACCAGTAGCATTTCGTGAAGTTAACTATATACAAGGTTAGTCGGAAAGGGGGTACTAAGCCGAAAGGGTGTTAAAGGACCCATAATAATGGATAACTTTTGTTCTACAACTTTCCCCAAAAGTCAATAGTTCAAGAGAAATAGCTATTCAAAGATTTCATAAAAAATACGCAAAATTCTATCTATCCTCAGCTATGATCAGACTTGCTTACATTTTACGTCATATTTGGGGTCATGGATTAGAAACTCCATTTTCTGAATTCGTAACTAAAGCAGGGATGAAGAATTTTTGAAAAAACTAAAATAATCATTTTTCATGAAAAAAATAATTATAGAATTTTAAAATTTTAACACTTTCTTTAAAACTGTCATCAGTGATACATTAAGTGGCCCGCGGCTTAGTACCCCCTTTCCGACTAACATTGTATATTGGTTCATTTCTTTAATGAATACTGTTTTCAAATATTATTAAATTATCCAAAATTATCTATTTATGGAATTCAATAAATAACATTTTATAAAATTGAATGTAAATAATAATGAAATCTATGAATAAAAAAATATAACATTTTTTTTTCATAGTATTTTTTTGCTGGCAGTACCAATTTGACAGCTATCGTGTGAAGTTGTAGCAAGCGCGATCCTATTCTTATTTGGCACGCATAGTACGCTACGTGTCGCTGCTGGCTAGATAACGAGCGAGCCGTACCTCACCGCCCACCACCTGTGCACACCGCGCTGTTACTTTGCTACAAAACATCTCACGATTACGTTACAAATAAAAATAAAGGTGCTTTTTATTAAAAAAATATTGATAATATTAACTTTATTATATTTGCAATATGAGTGGGCGTAAAAGATCACGTGCTTGGGACTTTTTTGACGAAATACGAGATGACAAAACAAAATTTAAGTGCACTTTGTGTAGTTGTATTATTTCTCGCGGTGGAACAGGGCGCAGTGCTTCGACGAGTGGTATGACAAATCATTTGAAGCTGAAGCATAAAGAAAAACTGCCAGAAACCACGTCTACTTCTGTAAGTGCTTCTGAACATAGCCCAGACACTTTACCTACAACTTCGAGTGTAAGATCCAATATAGACCGGTCTCATTCACAAGGTACTCTAGCACCCATATTCTAAGACGTTCCTCCAAAACTTAATCGACTCAGGACGGCCTCGAAAACACCTTCAAAATTGTATTCTTAGTCGCAATTTCGAGTGAACTTTGAGGTTCCTCGACTCGGGGATCCTCAAATGAGTCGAAGTCATTACGTCATAATTTGAATTATCTGCATCGCGCAAATAACGCCGCGATAAATAGTTGTAAGGATTATCGTAAGCATATTCCATAAAGTCTTCAAAATTCGTTTTGTTACATACGCACTTTGACACTTCCTTCCTTAAGGTAGGTTCCGAGGTACCTTGAGTTTGACAGATGATTTCTTACCTCGACTGAGGAAAAATCTCGAGTCGACGACGGTTATATCAACTATAACTACCGATGGTAGTGAGAATGGCTGAGTCGAGGTGGAGTCGAGTCGAGTAAGTTTTGGAGGAACGTCTTAGAATATGGGTGTGGAGGAGGCTTTTATTACAAATTGGAATATAACAGATTCTCGAGCACAGGAAATTCATAACGCCATCGCTGAAATGATCGCAACTGACAATCAGCATCAGCCTATTTCAATTCTGGAAAACAAAGGCTTTAACAGATTATTGCATTAATTGAAGCCTAAATATAAGTTGCCTGGAAGAAAGGATATGAGTGAAGAAAGTATTTGGTTGGAAGAAAGTATAGTCTTTTAGCTCTATACCGTGTCGTGTAGCCAAGTAAATAGAAATACTCGAACCGAATATATTCGGCACCAAAACCGAATAATTCGGCCGAATATAAATAGTGAAAAAGATGCCGAATACGCCGAATACCGAATACCAAACGAATATTCGGCGCATCTCTAATTTTTATTAATAAAAAACGAAAACTTCGATATATTTTTTTCCATTTTTTTGTCGATAAATTGTGGTCTAGTTTCACCCATTTTCATTTGTGCACATTATTTATTTATTTAAACTTCATGTACAATTGGTGGTACATAAGGCGGACTTAATGCCAATGGCATTCTCTACCAGTCAACCTTTGGGTCAAAAATTAAGCACTTCGAAAAAGGTACAAAAAAAGAATTTAAAACAAATATTGAATAGGTAAATAAAAATTATTATAAACAAAATAATACATAAGTACTAACAAAATATATACTTTATATATATCTATATATTACAATATTACATTATCCAGGGACACACTGATTTACCATGCACAGAAAAGAAATATGAATCTTCCTCTCATACAATTAGTCTGACGGTTACTACAAAACTATATTATAGTATAATTTCTCTTAATAATTTTTATAATTTGCTATTACAGGAGAAAGCTCAACTGATCGCTAAGAAACTTGAACTCACCACTACTGACAGCAAAATGGTAGGAGACACCAAATATTATGGTGGAGAGTTGAGGTAATAACACATTTCTAAGGGTAACAAACACATTTTACAAGTTAAATAAAAAGAAAATTGTAAAGGGGGGCAGGGTAGAGGTAGAGGCCGCCCGCGTTTATGTCGTTTATCGCATAAAAGTAGCCTATGTCCCGTGGGTTCTAGACTATTTCTGTACCAAGTGACATCAAAATCAGTTCAGTAGTTTAGTCGTGAAGTAACAAACAGACAGTTTTACTTTCATATTTATAATAGTAAGGATGACCACATGACACCTTGTGTACATTCTTAGTGTGTACACACTACACCCCACCAAATAACTGGTATAATATAATCAACTTTGCTATTGTCTCAGCAATTAGCATGGATTGGTGATTGCAGTATTTTGTTATTGGCACAATAGAAGATGTTGATGTTGCCTACTACTACCGGTCCTCTGAAAATACTATATTCGCTTAGTCGCCTTCTATGATAACTACAGCTGACAGATAGGGACTTTTCTTTATTGAAACCACACTGCAATACATGGCTTCCTTCAAATGTTTCATCTTTTGTAACCAGGAAAGAAATGGGTGGAGATTTGGCGCACGTTGCAATTGCGGTCCAGGGCGCTGCCGCCGGTACTCCAGATGCACTTGCTCTAGCTATTGCTGCCAAATGTGAGTAGAACATTCAGCATAATGTATTAAATAAAAATAATCTATACTAATATTATAAAGCTGAAGAGTTTGTTTGTTTGAACGCGCTAATCTCAGGAACTACTGATTGGAATTGGAATTGAAAAAATATTTTTGTGTTGGATAATCCATTTATCGAGGAAGGTTATAGGCTATAAACATCACGCTACGAACAATAGGAGCGGAGCATAAATGGAAAATGTTACAAAAACGGGAAAAATGTCCACCCGTGCGAAGCAGGGACGGGCCGCTTGTGTCTTATAATCAGGGGCTCGTGGCCAATTATTAACCGCGTGAATGGGTGACCGTTTGTTACACATCGAGACCCGTCTGTGCCTCTGAGAGCACGTTAAACCGTCGGTCATACGAATAGAATAGAATATACTTTATTGTACACCAAAATTGTAACACAGCTCTTATACAATAACAAACATTAAAGGGTACAATGGCGGTCTTATCGCTGATAGCGATATCTACCAGACAACCTTTGGATGAACAGGAAGTCAATGAATAAGATAGAGGGGGTAGTCCATGGTGCACTGCTGCAAAATATATACTACACACCATACATAGACATAATACTTACATATATCTATCTATCTATCTAATACCTTTAAACAAGCAATTCTTTTATATATATATTTTGAATCTCAGAAACGGCTCCAACGATTTTCATGAAATTTAGTGTGCAGGGGGTTTCGGGGGCGATAAATCGATCTAGCTAGGTTTCATTTTTAGAAAACGTCGTTTTATCCGTGTTTTCAGGCAATGAAAATCTGCCACAATAATATTAGAATATGAAAGTAAATTTCGCCGCGGTCTACAAGGTTAAAATAGCTCAGGTGAGAAATCGGGCGGTCCCGAAATTAGAAGACTCGGTTCGAGTCCAGGTGGTTATTTTATTCCCTTTTTTTTTCAAGTCCTTCTTTTTCTTTTTTATCCCTTTTTTTTTCTTTCCAAAAAACACGATTTACCAAAAATAAAACCGAGCAAAGCTCGGTCATCCAGGTACTATATACCTATACAAATACCTATGACAGTATGGTTATGGGTAGTTAGAAGCCTGAAAATCTACAACCGGTCTAATCTTAGGGTATCAGCATTGCCCAGTAACTGGGTTACAGAGGTCTAATGGCAGTCACTCTGTGTAAAATACTGGCATTCATCCGCATGTGGTTAGGCTGGAAGCTGACCCTAACATAGTTGGAAAAAGGCTAAGCAGAATGAATAATGTTTTATATTTATAATTCAACCAGTTTTAAATGTTAAAGAGGATAGTTTGATATTACGTGAAACTTTCGAAAATGATTACTTGGTTAACTTGTCTCTGCAATCTATGTATTTGAAATATCTTGTTTGGCCTTCTTTTTTTAATAATAATTTAGTTTTAATTTGTTTATAAATAATGTCAACTCATCAGCAACAAAAGCATTTCCATATTCTCAGTTAATTTATTACAGACTGATACATATGTTAATTATTTAAATAAATTGCTCAAAAATTCATAATATTAAATTTCAGCTCTTGGCAATGGCCCAGTGACCAAGTGGGGTTCGGACAACTCGCCCTTGGCTAAGGCGATTGGCAACATCGGCCCGTTCGCGGCTGCCGGCTTCAACGTGTCGTACTCCGACAGCGGCCTCTTTGGTGTTGTACTCTCTGTACCCAAGGATGAGGCCAGCAGCGTTAGTACTTCAAGATTCAGTCTAAAATTAAACAAGATGTCAGAATTTCTGTACATGAAAACAGGAGGTTATAAATTTGTTTTAAAACACTTCTTTTTTTAGGCGGTGAAGGTTGTTGCCGGTTTGCTGAAGAACCCATCACTTAGCCCGGCAGCCATTGAGGCTGGTAAGAAACAGCTGAAGCTTCAGGTCCTGAGCGAAGCTGATGAGGGCACATCTATTGCTGAATCGATCGCAGCCCAAGGTTTCTACACTGGATCAATTAAGACACCCTCAGATATTGCAAATGACATTGATGGAATGTCCTCCGCTAACATTACACAGGTAAGCTTATTGGCAGTGCAGGAGAAACATCTTTATTGAAAGAAAAGAATTAGAAATAGCGACATAATAATAATAGACGCACCACTTCTTCTAGTGGTCTGCAAGTTTGTAAGTGTAATATTACTGCGTCAGTAAGCGTCAAGTATTCTCTTAAGGTCTGTATGACTATATCAAAACACATATTAACCTATAGGCTTAGATGCGTTAGTATTGAAAAACAATAGAAAATTATTATTAATGTGACAGTCTTGGCGCAGAATGAATAAAAGTAAAAAAGATTATCTATTTGAGAAGAGGCCTTTGCCCTGCAGTGTGATAATTACAGGCTGGTATATTATATTACATAATGCAATAATATAAAATCATGCCTGTATTCCCCGAAGTGATGGGCAGAGGTGTATAGTAACACACTCATTTCGCCGTTATGTTTTAAGTCCCATGTAATAGGGGGCGAGCCTATTGCCAGCCTGAGGAATTCCACATGGAAAAACCCAATAACACTTGTTATATTATTATGTTGTTATGTTCTATTATAATGAAGATTATCCACTCGGCATGTACAAGTGTACTAAAATTACAAAAGAAAAGAACACAATCCAATCCATATCATATTTTACGCAGATGTAGCTGACTCGCGGCAGTGTGTCAAGTCAAGTTCGGGATTACAATAACTAATGGGATCTTTTTTTACAGGCTCTGCATAATGCTTCCAAAATCAAGATGTCTATGGGAGCTGCAGGAAATCTAGCATTTGTTCCATATGTAGATGAATTATAATTTTTATACTAGTTGTTAAAATCATTTTATTTAATAGTGTGGAACGTAATGTGAGAAATTACCAGTATAGTATGTATAATATATATATTGATTATAATTTATTGTTCAACCGAAATAAATAAATCATTACTTATTTCTATTATTTAATTAAAAACAGTTGGTTGATTTAGATTATTTTAACAGACTGAGTGAGATAGGTAAAAGCGGCTGCTCTACTTCGTCAACACATTGATGGCTCTATAAAGTAAAATTACTAGTTGTATTGTCGTTATAAAATGCAAATTTTGTAACAGAGAGCAAAGCACCGGAAAATAGACGCCTATACCACGGCTGAAGTTATGCTCGGGGACCACGTAATGCAATTTGTGGAAAAAATGGAAGTTCCACAATGAAACTAATCGGACTTCAATCATAAACTGAAAAATTTCAGTAATACGGTAGGAAAGAGATTTGTAGCGTGCTCACTAGCCGCCATTATTGGCAACATTAAAGTTTTAGTAAGATGGCCTACGCTCGTTGTTCTACCGCGAAATTCAATTTATTTTTGTTTTATTTTACGTGAAATTTGAACATTTCTAGAACGTAATCATACCAAAACCCGGCTCGTTTTAAGTTTAGAACATAAGATCTTAACAATGCCTACCTACAGAACAAATATTTATTTATTTCAAATCCGCGATACGAATCTTACGGTGGATGCGTGAAATGGACTATGTTACGCCTGCGTTTTGAGCTGTCAGAACTCGGAACAATATCTTGCAAATGGCTTTAGTAACCGGAGTTTGATTTGATCGAACCCAATATTTATAATGGACAATGTAATAACGACGACTTGCATAACTGAGTTCCCGACATGTTGTTTGTGTTCAGCGAGTTAGAGGTTCGTGTTCAGTGTTCGTGATAGCTCGTGTGAACTTAGCTTAACGCACGTCAGTGCGCGCAGAAATCGATAGACTCTAACGAGGCAGGAATACTCAACCTTTTATTTCACGCCCTTTTTTTAAAATAATATTTAAAAAAATATTATTTCGGCTCTCGCAAATCTCTAAGGGGTTGAATGATCCGGCCAAATAGATAGGCGCAAAGTACATATTATTAGTAGATAGGTACTACAATAGGTACAGATACAGACCAAAGTTTGAGTATTACTGCATTTACTGCCTACCTATGCTGATTTGTTTAACACTACTGCAGAACCACGTTTTTAATCATAAGTTACTTATTATTCATAACTAAACGGCTACCATTGCGTAAATACATAGATGAAATAATGGAATTTTTTTAAATAGTTTTATCAGTATACCTACCTAAGTAACTATGACATGAACATGATATTTTTTGCCTACGCCATGTACTACCAGGCCCGGACTGGCCATACGGGCAAATCGGGCAAAAGCCTGATGGGCCGGTCACACAGTCGGAGAAATCGAAAAAGAGTAAGGGGAATGTCAAATAAAAAAATGTCGCCCAACTATCGCTTGAAACAGAAGCCGCAAATTGTTTGTGTTTGTAAATGCACCCAAGATACAGGAGAAAGAGTGAGGGGAGCGTCTAAAAAAAACGTCACCCGTCTAAGAATGTTTTTTTTTTGCCAGCACTGGCCGTCCGTCTCTCAAATGCCCGGGCCGATTTCAGGTCCCAGTCCGGCCCTGTATACTACCTACATGATATACCGTAAGACAGTCTATACAATTACCGTAAGTTACCATACAGTCAATACATAGTGTAGGCATAGGCATATGACTTTAAAGAGGTGGGTGTCGCATTCCCTCTGCGTCTGCGCGAATTTGATGACGTAGGCATATGATTTAAGTTACTATAGGGGGATTTAGCCTACCAAATTCGTAAATGTAAGTATGGAGTTTTAGTAGGTATTTCGGAGAGGGATCCCCACCATACGACCATGAAATTTGGTAAAAACCTACGAAAATTAGGGTTATCATATTGTAGAATTCATCACGACGACGAAAACTACTAAAAGATTTGACTGAAAGTACAGATAAAATAAGCATCCTGGATAAATAGGGTATTTCCTTTGTCTGCCCCTAAATTTGCAAAATTTCCAAATCGTTGATTTTGGGGCTCCTAGTAGACCGTTAGAATTTACGGACTTTGGGAAATACTGCTGCTAACCATTCCAAATACAGAGAAGCACATATATTATCTACTACCGACCTCATCGGCGTAGCCTGTTATGCCTATGACATACATGGATATAGCGCGGGCGATTCACCGCAGTTTGTGCATATTTATGTAAAGTTTCACACACAGGCTAGGTATAGGGCAGGGATGGCGAACCTTTACGTATCAACGTGCCATCTTTTTAAAGAAATGTTTAATGAGGTCATAGACGTGCCATAAAATAATTTTGAATTAGGGAGCGTTCGCTCGTCATATAATAACTACTTCACACTTTTTTTCGTAGTGCATAATGAATTTTGTGATCAGTGACGTGCCCAAAATATTGTGTCGCGTGTCATTGGTTCGCCATCCCTGGTATAGGTACCCTTAGGCTAACCCCTTAATTCCACCTAAAAACAAGTTGTAAACAAATTGTGTAAATGTCTTTTTAAAAGAAATTACTTGTTCTTAACACTTTATAATCATGTACCTACCTAGGTATAAAATATTTAAAACAAGTTTTTTAATTATCTATAAATATGTCGTAGAATAATCGGAAAAATCGGATCTTTGCGATAATTTTAGGACGATTGCAAAGGACCGGATATTTGGAATCTAAGACAGATGTAATCATTCGCGCCATTTTCAAGATCATTGCAAAAGTCCCAGTTAAGATTGGAAACGTGAACGCTGATTGGCTAATCTAAGTGTCGATTTATATCATCTTTATTCCGGTCGGTCAGAACATGGCTCTCACAAAGATCTAGTCTAAGGTCCGTATTACAGAACATTCCTCAAGTCCAGTTTGATCTTTAATCAGTTGATCACTGTTTAAGTAAAGAATCAGTACTTGAGGAACGGTCTTATTCCAGAACGGCAATCAATCTATACTCAGAAGAAACGAGACTCAAATCAAGCCAGTTGATTACAGATCAAATCACTGCTTGGAGTCGAATCTACGATCTGAGTAATGATCTAGAATAAAGCCACACTTTGCTGAACTATGATCAATGAATCTATGCTTGAGGAATGTTCTAAAATTAAAAGTCGACTCAAAACTAGTTTTAAACGGAGATTAATGCTTGAGTTTCGTTCTGTAATACGGACCTAAGTGATAACAATCATATCAGCCAATCAGCGCTAATAACGCGAGTGGTATTCGCAACTTATGATAACCTGGGTTTTTGCAATGATCCTGAAAGTAGCTCGGATAATTACGAAAATCTGTCTTAGATTCCAAAAATTCCTTTGCAATCGTCCTAGGATTATCGCAAAGATTGGATTATACTACGACATACACATGTTTGCTACTTAAAGTGTGAATATGCAATAATTTATTCGTAAAAATTGTCCAATATGTACAATTGTACATGTAGAATCCATATTAAATACAAAATGCAGCTTTTTTGCTATAACAGTTTTTTTTTATTCATTTGACCCTAGTCTCCCCTGAAAAGGTCTACAATGGAGCATACAAATTCAAGAACAGAGATATAGAGGCATTACCCTATAGCTATACCCCTCTGGCTCTCACATACACACAATCAAACATAGTAAAACTGCTTCGCACTCAACTTCAATGTGGGATTGATAGCTAGTCAGGCAAACCATATAGATCAAGGTGGTTTCTTGCTAGAGTTTAAGAGATATTAGACTACTGACAATCTAGTAGGAGAAAATAATGTAAAACAGTAATTGCAAATGTTTGAAACAAAAATATTTATTTTAATATTTTTTTATGTACTTATTACAATTTTTAAATTTTGTATTACATACAATAAAGTCTGTACACATATTGCTAAAATAAAAAAATATACTTAGGAATAAAGATAACAAATAAAAATGAAAAAATAAAATTAGTTCACTGTACTTCTGCTTCCGTTAATAACATATTTGGAATTCCTTTTGAGATAGGGAACTGTCTGCCGGATTCTGGGCAAGTAAGATTTCCTTCTTCAACTTCAATCTCTAATAAGACTCTGTGTACTTTCTTCATCAAATCTTGATCTTCTTCAAATTTAGGTTCTAGTGTTTTTGGTAGCCCATCACCATAGCCAATGCTGTTTGCAGCAGCCCAGAGTACTTCCCAGTCCAATTTTGGAATAACACGGGTTAAAAATTCTGGATTGAAATCTACTTCCGTTACTTTTATATCTGTAGCATTAATAGCAAGTGGATATCCGGTCATTACACCTTTTAAACACTTTGAAGTTAACATGTTATGAGTTATGAGCTTCATTTTGAGGCGGACGTACTTTTCAAGATGTATATTAAGACTCTGTCCTCGCAGTATTCGTTATTTTGTCAGCAGGTAGCAGTAATAATTGAATCAAAATGACTCTATAATACGTATTTATACTCCAAAGACCCAATGCTTTCGATTTATTTTACAATAATAAAACACCGACTCGAACTGTCAAAATGTCAAATTTAAACGCATTTTTTTATTATTTATGTCAAGGACCGAGGTTAGGTTATTTTGTGCTAGTGATGTCCAGCTTACCAAACTATATTTTTTTTTTATTTCTATTAATAATAGTAACTTTGTTAGTAACTTTATCGGCCCCAATAATAAACTAAACTTTTATAATTTCAAGAGTCTGATAAACTTCCATACAAATAAAGCAAGGTGAGACAGATCAATGCTCACTTTGCTTTAGTTGAATCGAATTGGTCCTGACTCTTGAATTTGTAAAATTATTGTAGTTTAATATGGGCCAATGTGTACAGGAACTTTTGAGACTTAGGATACATGAAAAATAGCATGTCGAATATTATGTAGAATACAATTAATTATGCAGTCTAGTTTTGTCTCTTTGTCTTTTTTTCCATTGATAAATAGTAATAATTTAAACAAGAAACACTACAAAATATTCTGTGTGTACTTGAACTATATAGGGATACAATGCTATCAGCAACACTGTGAGCTGTGAGTGATCCCAAAATTTAATTTTAGGCTGGTAACCTTGGCCTAGTTTGTCAATTGTCAACCTAAAATTTTGGTAAAGATTAAAAAGTCCATAAAATTTAATTTTACGTTACCTGCTTGTTTTTATGGAAATTTACCGTATCATAGTATTGAGTTAACGTTTTCCGATATTTTCATAACAATGTCTCACTTGTGTGATTGTATATCTGAAAGAAATTTTGACGCTAATAGACCATCAGGTGCACAACTTTCCACGTCGCAACCTTTTCGTTCTAAAAGTTCTCTCAATAATAGGATTCAAGATCATCAGAGTCACTGCCCAGCAAAAAAGACTCAGAAGCATTCGTCGTTGTCACGGCATAAACAATCACAAGGTGAGGCCGGAATTCCTTCTCAGACCTTTACTAATTCGTCAATAAGTGATATATCCACTCAGTGCCAAAACATAAATATAAACAGTGAAAATGATGAAGTAGACCAAGGAGACAGGCCGGCTTTTCCAAAAAGAAAACATTCAAAGAAAAAAGAAAGAGTAAAAAATTTAAAAATTCCATCAAGAGAAGCCATGAATATACCACAATCGTCTCAACCCCACATGGGACGTTCAGGGCAAAATGAAGTAGCGTCTTTGCATGAGCTTTTTGCACAGCAAATAAGTCCATTATATGCTACAACAAATTCGAGATACCTTGAAAACCTTCGTCATCATCCACAATTTCAGCTATCCCATAATATTCAGGTGGGAAGAGAATTTCTAAACAGCAGTCAACATGCTGCAAGTTTACCCAACACTCCTGTTTTTCAAACTCCACATGGATCACAATCTGTGAGTATCCCAAATACACCAATTATCCTAGCTGAAACTATGACTCCCAAATGTATACAAAATTTTTTGCAACATCCATTACTTAGCAAGTCTTTTAATATAAGGAGTGGTGAACCATTTAAATTTAATCCTTTAATACCAGGAGAAAGTACTAGTACTAATACAGATACTAGTGATGCAAATGCAACTCCAAAACATAAAAAGAAAAATAAGAAAAAAGTAAAAGAAACGAATGACCTTAAATTTGACCCTTATTTATCTCCAGACAAAGTAGAAACTGGCCTAAAAGATAATGTTTTCATTGAAGGTGTATTAAGGATAAACCCAAAACAATTCCAACACGCATATGTTTCTAGTAGTAACAGAAGTGAACAAGATATTCTCATTGATGGAATAAAAAATCGGAACCGTGCTTTAGAAGGTGATGCTGTAGTTGTACAATTGATAGACAGTGATAATGAAGATAACAATGAGGACAATAAACAAAAGAAGGGAAAAGTCATATATATCAAGGAAATAATTCACAATAGAACTTGTATTGGATCTTTAAAATTAATGCCAGATAAAAATAGACAGAGGGCTTTGTTCATTCCTCGTGATCTCAGAATTCCAAGGCTTAACATACCCTTCACAAGCTGGCCTGATAACTTTTATCATGATGCGAAAACTTATGAGAATACATTATTTTTAGCCAAAATAATAGATTGGACAGATACTAGATTTGCAATGGGGAAAATTGTGTGTAACATAGGGCAATCTGGAGATATGGTATCAGAAACAAAAGCAATATTAGCCCAAACAGATTTAGATATTAAACCATTTGGTCCAGAAGTCAGACACTTATATCCACGTTTGGATTACAAAATATCCGAAGAAGAGATATCAATCAGAGAGGACTGTCGTAAGTTGTGTGTGTTTAGCATTGATCCATTTAATTGTCGTGATATTGATGATGCAATGTCTTGTAGAGAGCTTGAGAATGGTAATTATGAAATTGGAGTTCATATAGCTGATGTAGCCCACTTTTTAACTGAAGACACTCCATTAGATGATAAAGTGGCAGAAAAAGCTACAACAATCTATTTGGTAGAAAAAGCTTATCATATGCTACCAGATGATCTCTGCATGCTTTGTTCTCTATTTCCGGGTGTTGACAAATTGGCATTTTCTGTATTCTGGGAAATAACGGAAGATGCAGAAGTTCTTAGTCATAGATTTTCAAAAACAGTGATTAATTCTTCTTGCCAACTGGCATATGAACATGCTCAAACAGTACTTGAAGATAAAGAAGATTCTGAAGCAAATTTCCCAGAAACATACAATAGCTTTGAGTATAAAGATATACACAAAGCAATAAAAATGATTGGTAGCATTGCTGCTAAATTCCGCAAAAATAGGTTTGATAATGGTGCTTTAAGAATTGACCAAGCCAAAGTGTCTTTTCATTTGAATGCAGGTAACGGTTTACCTGACTCTTTTTGGATATATGAAAGTAAAGAAAGTCATCAACTTATTGAAGAATTTATGTTATTAGCAAATATGACAGTTGCTGAACGAATACGGGAGGATCACCCAACATTAGCATTTTTAAGATGTCATCCAAAACCCAGTGGGTACATGTTGAAGCAACTTGCTAAGTCATTGATGCCAATGGGTATTGAGTTAAATATTAACTCTGCTGGAGATTTGCATCGCTCCCTGTTACAACATGTTGGACCTGACTGCACAGAGAAAGGCAAAGTTATGGTTTTAAACATGTTATGCGCAAAGCCTATGACGCGAGCTAAATATTTTTGTGCTGATGGATGTGATGATGACGACTTCCATCATTATGCTTTAAATGTTCCACTTTACACACACTTCACTAGCCCTATAAGAAGATATGCTGACATTATGGTTCACAGGTAAGTAATTAATTACATATAAATTACCTACTTATTTCCACAGTAAAAAATATAATTACTATAATATTTCACGCCCAGTAGGTACTTGTCAGTAAAATATAAAAGTATTTTATTTCATTTTTTGGTTTCAATGTTCCTTACAGAATGATTTTTACAAAGTACACTGGAAGCACCCTATAATATTTTTAGTCAAAAGCTATAATGCAGATATTTTTTTTAATTTAAACATTCTTATATAACTACTATATTATTAAATATGTGGCAATATACCTATCACATACACAAAACAATGGATCCAAGTATGTAAACTGGTTGGTAGTCTGTTCGACTTCAATATTTAAGTAATTTAATGTAGGTATGTTAGTAAAAATTAAATTAAATGGTTTTCAGATTGTTGGCTGCAAGCTTAAAATATCGAGAGACCCCCAAATGGGATGTAGACAAAGTTCGTGTTATTGCTGCTCAATGCAATAAACAAAAATACAATGCAAAAAAAGCAAGTGAATTGTCTACAGAAATGTACACACTAAAGTACATTGAGATGAAGTCACCGTTAGTGACTGATGCAGCTGTTGTAGAAGTGAGAGAAAAATACATTGATGTCATAATAATAGCAATGGGATTGAATAGACGAATCTTTTTCAATAATGTAAGTAATGTATCTATCGTCCAGCCAAAATAGCTGCCCAAACTTCAAGGGATTGTTTAGAATTCTTATTAAACTAATGATGTCTGTTAACAAAAACAAACATTTAAGATGATTTTAAAACATCAAATTGTTACTAAATTACAGTTGTTTGAAGTCTTATGAATCTAGATCCAAATATAAAATCTTATTTAGATCCTTTTATCGTGGCTTTTGTGTCGTGGATGAGAAAGTATTTAAACAAATACGACACACGGTTGGCGAAGTGGCTGAGGGCTCGGCTGCTGTGCCGCGGGTTTGATTCCCGCACGGAACAAGTATGTGTATGGTCTACAGATAATTTTTCCAGGTCTGGGTGTTTGTTCATGTGATATTTATGTCTGTAAACACACCCACGATACGGGAGTAATCCTAGTGAGTGGCAAAGTATTTGTTGTTTGAAAAAAAACTGCCCTTTCCGCCAAATGGTTTAATTAGTTTTTTCATCATTGTTTACACATTTGAACCAAGCTTTAAAGTTTGGGCAGGTATTCCTAATATTAGGCGCGGGATTCGTTAGCGACCCCCCCTGCCAGGTCTTTGCGGCATCCAAACTCGGCCGTACTATCAACAGAGGCGTGCGAGTAGCTTCACATCCAAACCTCCAGAAACTTGAAAAGTTTTTCATAGATTTTATGCTATACCTTCTTTGAAAAAGTAACAAATTCTTGGTTATTTTTTAAAGGAGTCTTGTATCCTACTGGCCAATAGTAACAAAACTAAGTCTTAGCTTTTGCTTTCAGGATTTTCCAGGAAAATACCAGTGTATTAAAAACGAGGGTTGCACAAGACTATCCACAATGGAATTGACATGGAATGCTGCAAATGGTTTACCAGAAGTCAAACAAGTTATTCAAGTATTTTCCATTTTACAAGTTGAACTATATAGAGGTGATGATATGATTAAGGTCGAAACCAAACTTGTCAGACCACAGCATGCAACTTCATCGTAATTCATACATTAACCCAAACATAATTATGTAGTTGTCTTGATGTTATAGTATATAACTTAACAAAATTATATTTTTTAACTATACAAAAAGATGTATTTTTTGCAATTGTGTTAAGTTTTTGACTGCCAACTGTTTATAAATACCTAAATGAAATTTTACAGATGGTGATTTTTTTGTAGGTTCCAGTTTGATAATTTAAAATTTAGGTTTGTTGTGAGTGTGTGTTGTTTTACTCTATTTTTATAATTAAATAATGTATGATCTTATTTACATTTGCCAATAGGTATTTTTATTCTTATGTGTGTAGTATCTTCCATGTCTACAGTAGACCTCTTACTTAGTACAAGTAAATAATAGAATATTTTCTTAGTTTTAGGGCAAAACGCTCAATAAATATTTGAAAACCGCCAACTGCGGATTTAATGAAATAATGAAATTGTACATTTACCTAATTAAATAATATATACTTACTAGTAAGAATGGATACTTTTTTTCTAGTTTAAAGAGACTAGGTAATACCCTACCTACCTACCTACATCTACCACTCCATTATTTTTTCTAATGGCGCTCTGAAACAAACTTAATTATCTAGGGTATGTTTTATATTGATCGATTGTGTGGAACCAGAGGTACAGCTTGATCCCTGTAAGTAAGTTAGGGGGTGTATAGTAAGGGGTTCTATATGTACCTATAAAGCAAAGTTCAAGACTTTTTTGCGAAATGATGTCGTTTTTCGTATTCGACATGAGCGTAGCCGCGGGCTTGATATAAATTAGTAGTAGGTAACAAAAAACGATTACTGGTAAACGGTCAGAAGCCTTTAATCTTTTAAGCGCGTGGCTAAATATCAATTGCCGTGGCCCTAGCACGCGACTACGAATCGATAAAATAATACCCACAATAAATATATTAAGCTTTTACAATCCTTAGATCTATGAAACAATTTTAAGTAATTATTGTAAATCATATCTCTATTGAATAATCGTTTTAGTTGTACCACGTAGTTCATAGGACGAAAATAGAACAAAAAACCATGCATGTTCTCTGTCGCAGAAACACGACACGCGCGCTAGGGGCGCGGAATTATTTGTCGCATAAATGCGACTCGCGCACTTAAAAGGTTAAACTCAGCCTATTAGGGTCTAACCATAGCTTACCATAGTATGTATATCTTTCCACAATAAGGTAGTCGCTCCACTTAAAATTCTCAAATTCACCCGTATCTAGTTAGACTAGAAGCCGACCTCAACATAGTTTGAGAAAGGCTAGGCTGATGAAGACTAATAACCTAAAGTGCGGTTGCCATGCATTATTATCATCATTTGCATATTCATATTTTTGTCTGTCTCATAGACAACATTAATTTTAATTTCATTTTATTCATTAAAAGATTTATAAGCTATCATTTGTCATAGGTACCTACTTTTTGTTTTGATCGATTGATATCAGTAGTCTGGGTTTTTTTTGGGCATTGCCCTTTGTTTATCATACAGATAATTCAAATCTAAGTGCAAAAGTGTGCATAGACTTATAAAATTAGGTACTTAATAATGTATGTTTTAGTTCTATTGATCGCCGACCACATAGTAATTTAGTGTTGGGTACTCATCATGTGCTAGCACAGTTGTAGCTACTCACTTCGATAGAACGAGTGACTCCCTCTTTTTATTTTGATGTGCTAGCACGTAGCACACACCACAGATTAGAGCTACATAACATACTACGACCACCCAGTGTGTCAGTCTATTTGCGATTCTAAAGAAACGATTTAAGGTCTAAGTTTAACTGCCGCCTTTTGTTTTCGATTGACGACACCACGTAACCTTTCTCTCTCCCTCGTCATACTATGTGTGCTGTGTGTCGCGATTTCGTTTCGTCTCCGATACACCACATCTGCGTATGTACTTACACACTTATGACTTAGTTGACTCACAGGCACACAGGCCACCGAAGCCTCTCCTCATTCGTGGTAGCACAGTGTGCTAGCACACTCAGTAAAAAACATTTTTTACAAAAAATTTAAACCGACCTCAAAAAAGAGTAAAATAATTACCATTTAAAATTAACAGTTTCAGAAGTCGGTGCTGATCTACGCTGAACCAAATTGAAGGCACCGACTTCTGAAACTGTTAATTTTATATGGTAATTATTTTATTCTTTTTTGAAGTCTGTTTAAATTTTTTGTAAAAAATGTTTTTATTTTTTTCATTTTAGTGGCCTTAATTAAAACTTGGTTGGACCTAATAAAGACGCTGCTCGTAACATAATCACACCATCACAATATGCGTACTGTTCGTCATTGAGGAGTTCCATTGTCTATCTCCGAATTTCTTCATCAGATCTTCACCAAATTTTAATGGGACCAACTTCGAAGTATACCCTATCCATTAAAAAAGAATCATCAAAATCGGTTCACAATTGGCGAAAATATCGATGAACATAAACAAAAAAAAAAAAACAAAAACATACATACAGACGAACATAGTAACCTCCTCCTTTTTGGAAGTCGGTTAAAAAATAGGGCACTAATGCGTGCTCTAGATTCGCTGTTATCAAGTTATTTTGATAACAGCGAACGCCTCGAAGATACTCATTCAATCCAGTACTGCGCGGCTGTTGCGGCATGTCGTGTAGCTCACGCCAAGTTTGATAATAATGACAGAGCTACACGACCAAAACCCGCCGTACCAGCCTGGCAGTGCAGGATTGAACGTCGTATTAACGAGGCTAGAACACTCATTGGCAAACTAATCTGCTTCAGGGAGGGCAATACTCGCCCTAGAGTGATGCGCTTTGTGAAGCGGGCATTCTCGGGGACTGATATCAATCCTCAAGATTACATGTCCCGTGTCACAGAGCGCATCGACTTCCTGAAGCAGAAGGTTTATGCATGGGCAAACCGTATTCGGAGGTATAAGCGGCGAGTGGAACGATATACCCAGAATCGCATGTTTCATAGCGATGAAAGGTGGGTATACAGAACCTGGGAGCGACCTGATCACGATGTGAGTGACACGCATCTACCGGATAATGATGTCATGAATACATTCTGGCACAATATGTGGTCGATGCCAGTCACTCACACTGAAGGTGACTGGATGCAGGAGGTCCAGCTAGCATGTGAACCGATTGAGGAAATGGGGGACATAACTATTGTCCCCCAAGACGTAACCAGTGCAGTCCGTCCAATGGCGAATTGGAAATCCCCTGGCCTGTATATAAATAAATAAAGGAAGAGTATTAAAGTTACTCCCACTACGGCAAAACCTTACCGAGTTACGTGCCGGCGACTATACAATGCTATAAGGTCTATATATACTCTATACTCATTTGAATGTATACCGTAGACATAAACGTTATTTGGGGAATCCCTGAACTAGTGTTGCCAAAACCATAATGTTGAAAACGCTCTGTGTCAAATGGCCTTTTTATAAAAAATAAATGGTTTACATGTTAGTGGTTGACGTTTTGCTAAGCAATGCAAGACTTGCTTACCACTAACTGTTGTAAACAAAACCACTAACAAAATCCACCAGCCACTAAAAACAATACTTCTCCACTGAAAGGAGAGTCTAATCCACCAGTTTTAGTTGAAAATCAAAATCCAGTGTGTTGGCAACACTGCTGACGATGATATTGCAGACATTGACAGTGCATTGACAGGCATAGTGTAGAGATCACAGACAGAGTAATTTGTAATAAACGGAAATTAAAGATGTTACAATTATTAATAGGGTCATTTTTAGATAATCATAGTATTGAATATTTTCGTTAACTCATAGTTATTATGATACCATACATATTACTGGGTATTAGTCAAATATTATATGCAATAGGTATACTGTAATCACTTGTTCTTATATAGATTTTGATTTGGTGTGACTGTAACACTACAAGTGCTCTACAACACATTTAATTACGATAATGGAAGATTTAGTACAAAATATCTTTAAAACTGAAGACCCCAAGGATTTATTTCTACTTTTGGAAAGTTTAAATCATTTGCTGCAGTCTAATACACAACAGGTTCACTCGGTTACCTCGGACCTTCTCGATGTTGACATAATAGATGAAATAAAACATATTAGTTGTGGAAATACAGGAATATATTTTGGTAAAACATTGCGAGATATAAAAATTGTGGTAGAAGATAATGAACTGAGGAAACATGAAATATATTTGCAGTATAAAGCACCGAAAAAGTTGCTAATATCTGCTGTGAAATTGCCCCACTCTTCAATGCAATATCGTGAATATGGATGTATAACAGATATTATAGAAACCTTTAAACAAAATGTGAATGAACTAGCTAGGTATTTTTACGAATTAGAAAATATGGATCAGTTCTGTACAATCATGGAGCCTTTAAAGGGGTCATTCAAAGATGATTATAGAAGAATATTTCTTGGTAAGTTTATGGTGACTTTAAAAATAAATAGTAGGTGTAATACTTTCCCAAGATCACAATGTTTGAGCAGATTAGGTACCCAAGTTTGGGAATTATATTCTTAATTATATAATCTCATGATTGATGATAGGGAGCTGAAGTGGAGAAGGATATACAGGCTGTCCACTGGCTTAGGAATGAGTTGAGGTTGGTGTTTAATTTCACATGTATCACACTTATAAAAATCAACATGTCACAAAGTAAAAAAATAAAAAACCTACCTATCATCATCGTATCTGCCCGCAACCATCCACTGCTGAACATGGGCCTTCCAATGACTGCCACAATGAAATGTCAAAAGTGTAATTATCATAATCATAATAATTATGTGCTAAATTCTTTTCCTACAGATAATAGAACTTGGCTACATGTAGAAGTAACTCCTGAAGGTCTAGCCACAAATATTCACCTTGTTGGGCAGTCAGAACACTGGCACAACAAATTACAATCGGGACTTCTGAATTGGGATCATGATAAAAATATTGTTGATAATATTATGACTATATTTGGTAACTTGAATCTACAGTTATATTGGCATGCCACTGTTATATAACTATTGTAAAGAGAAATTCAATCAACTAGTAAAAATATTTACAGATTTAAGTAAATTTCCACAACCTGCACTCAAAATATCTAAGTCAACAGAAATGGACATAGAGGATAAGTCAGTGGAGAACATAGTTGTATGTGGAATTTGTTTATGTGATGGTTTGCCAGATGACCCTGGCCTGCCACTGCCTCTATGTCAAAATTTGTCCTGTGGGGTTTACTACCATAGAAACTGCTTGTATCAGGTAATATTACTAGCTAAGGTGTTTTACTAATGATACTGCTTTTTCTCCCTTGGTCTTTAAGTCATGATCAATAAGTTACAGAAACTGAGGATTAACTTTATGAAAAGATCTTGCATGTAGATTATAACCGTTTCCTAAGCTAAAAGTATTATAGCGAGTACCCTGCCTGAAGTAAGGTGCCTGTAAATAAAGTATTCTTGTTCTCTACCTTATATCATCTGGAACATAAAACGGCTAGACTGATTATAACTTATTTATGTGATGTTCAGCTTCTAGTCTAACAGTATTTTATTCAGTTAAAAAACAGTATTTTATTCAGAACAACTGCTGTCCTACCTTCACCCACATCTATTAATAAGGAATATCGATAATCTAAAATTACTCCCTATCTCCTAAGACAGCAGCAATGATAGCCTATTGGTGTAACCATTGGACTTCCAAGTCATAGGTCTCTAGTTCGAACCCAAGGCACACACCTCTGACTTTTCGGATTCATGTGCATATTGTATAATTATCACTTGCTTAAAAACGGTGAAGGAAAATATCTTGAGGAAATCGGCATGCCTAAGAGATATTTCTCGACGGCATGTGAAGCCAAGTCAAAGGCCCATGGGCGGCATAAACTCTGACACCAGGTTAGTTGCTAACCACACGGAAAGAAGAAGATCTCCTAAGACTAAATACAGGAATCGGCAAACTGTGACATGTACAGTAGGTATCCCTATAGTACGAGTTTGCAGATTGCAAAAATGGCAATAGTTTTTGTGAGCTCGCAAAACTATCCCTCTTATGGCGAAATACTCAATTTTAAGTTGCCGTTAATTCGTGTCGTCACTGTTATCTTCCCTTAAAGTGACAGCGACAGCACGAGACTTAGGGCCCGCGCAGACAAGGGGCAATGGCGGACAAAAAGTCCGCGGTGCGCTCATATTATGACTGTAATAAGAGCGCACCGCGGACTTTTTGTCCGCGCCAATACCTCATGTCGACATGAGGTATTGCTAAGTGCAACCTTATTGCAGTGCTAAGAGCGAGCCGCGAACTTTTTGTCCGCCATTGTCCCTCGTCTGCGCAGGCCCTTAACGGCAACTTAAAATTCAGTAGCGTTTGAGTATTCGGCCATTACTCGCGTAAGAAAAAGAGATAAATACATACCTATACGTATTACTTATTCAGTTTAGCGAGCTCACAAAAACTATTGCTGTTTCTGTAATTGACATTGTTATTTTTAGTGGCTAGTGGCGTGTGCTGGTAGCCGACCACCTGCATTTGGTGTTGCGAATGGCGCATGTCCTACTTGTCTTCAACCCATTGCATGCAGTGAGAAAGATAACTGAACTATGTGTATGACTATGATTTATCTGTGATAAAAGTTTTAAATAAATAATGTGTGATTTCAATTCAACTATCCTTACCATATAATATACTAGTTGACTCGCGCAACTTCGACTGCGTTTTTGCAACATTTTTCATTTATGGTATCTACGGCGCACCTACCTAGCGTACCTACCTACCCTACGTACCAACCTACCTACCTACCCATCTACCTACACTACCTGCCTACCTAGCCTACTTATCTACCCTACCTGAAACTTCAAAACAATATTATGTTGCCGAGGACTAATAGCTATATAACAAAAAAGTTTCATCAAAATCAGTCTAGTAGTTTTTGTGTTAAACCCGGACAACAGACAGACAGACAAAAATTTCAAAATGATTTTTTTTTTTGCTTGTGTTACTTTTATGAAGACCCCTAGGGTATTTTTTTTAGTTTTTATTCAATGTACAGAATTTAACTCTACAGTTTTATTATATGTATACTTAGATTACTGTTCAAAATTTGAACAATATACCTAAGTACCACTACAATGAATAATCAAAGTATAAAAATCATCATAGGTGATATTGCTTGGCAGATGGATTGTTGATCACGGGTATAATGTTCTGAGAGAAGACTCTTCGAGTAGGTACCTAAAGATACTGTTGTTTTCGATCTTTAGCGCTAGTGATGGCGTAGCGTAGTGGGGGCGGCAGGGGTGGCCCGCCCCGGGATATACTGTACTCTTTGGCCCCGGGCGGCAAAGTTTAACAATAAATAATTAAAATATTTTGTAAATATTTGAACCATTTTATATTAAATAAGATATCCTAAAAAAGAGGGCGGCAAAATTTTCTTCCGCTCCGGGCAGCCGACACCCACGCTACGCCACTGTTTAGCGCCAAATCCATTTATTCCACTAGCAAGAGTAGCAAGTTGTTGCAAGAGTACCTAGTTGAAGTTCAATGCTTGTTTAGTTCGTAAAATTTGCAGAAGTAGTTTAGCTGCAAGTGTGCCACAGGTTGAAAGTAAATTAAGCAAGTAATGTTGCGCAAGTTGATTTCTGCAACCGACTTTCAAACTGACTTCTGCAAGTTGTACGAACTAAGTGAGGAAGAACTTCTTTCGCAGTAAATTTTGCTAGTGGACTTTTGTTTCTTCAGAGAACGTGGTCATTATCCACCTTTTTTATTTTTTTTCCGTTGGAAAATCCTCATGGGTGTCCCTCGCCCGGGGAAGGCGAGGGGGTCTGACGGACTCTTACCGGCTAAAAACCAACGGTGTTCCTTCTCCTGACCGTTCGGCCGGGGTCGCGGGATTCGCAAAAGCATGCACCGCAACCCCGGCAGGGTCATTATCCACCTGATTAAAGGGATATATTTAGGTTCTTAACTAGGTACTCTCTGTACTTAGATCAAATGCTTCCAGTCATCAAAGTTTGTAACAAAGGCCCGTTTTCGAGTTTATAGTTGAATTACCTAGGTCGTTATTTATAAACGTACTTGCCTACCTATACCTACTGGACTGATTGGACACTTGTAGTTTACAAATTCAGTCGCTCGGGAGTTATGTTCAGGGTTCTTTCGAAAAAGCCTGCAAAATTAGCAAGTTAAACTGACAGGCTGGTTAAGTGTACTAAAGATTGATGGCCGTTAGAGCTTTCCGCCTGCCTCCCCAAAAGTTCTTTTGTGGACCGCGATTTGGTTAACGTAGTGTGATACGCCCTCCAGCCTGATGTAACGACATTCTGTGGGACTAACATGTACAACGCGACAATTTTGCTGACGCATTATCTCGTGCCGAGACAACATATAATATGGCTTATCTCATTTCGGCACCAGATAATGCGACGGCATAATTGTCGCTCTGTGCATGTTAGGCCTGCTGGAGAACAGGGACCCCGTTATTCAGGTGCCACTACGGCGCAATTTGGGAGACCGATGCCATTTGACGTCAATTCCCCAGCTGACAGTGGAGTATAATGCTTGGTGGATAAAATAGAAGATTATTTTCAAATAGGTAGCTTAAGTAATGAAAATTTAATTAGTGAAACACATTATGCCTTTACTTTTTAATTAAAAATTACGTAGACATAATATTTTGTGGTTACATAGAATAATTCAGTATAAACAATGTTGAGAAATAATGCTTGCACCAGCTGTTCAAGTTTCTGTGATTGCTGATAAAACATTTTCCTTAAAACAATAATTATCAGTAGTTTGCAATGGCAAAACTGTTGAAACATCGCGGGCCTACTCCTGCAGTCTCATTAAACAAAAAACAAAAGCAGATACTCAGTACATAAAAAGAGTTCTTTTAAAAATAAGATCTGATTTCACGTGACAATAAAAATACAAGTATCCCCGCCTAGATGGGATTCATTACAAAATAATTCATAACAATTGTTCATCTTTCAAATGGTTGTTCTAAATTGGTTGATTATGGTATTTAAATTGTCACGACAAAATGTTCAGTAGACTATTTCATGAGTAAATTCATCACAAGGGCACAGTGTCAAAAGTGCGAGGAGTGAGGCTGGTGCTGGATCCTGGTGCTTCACCACTTTGAGGGCCAGTGTCTCGGCCGACATTCTGAAAACACATCATTTCATTAATCATGATGTAAAATTAAGAATAGCGTCTTACAATGAGCCACTTACGTAGTTTTGTCTCACCTTCACATGAATTTGATTTTTGAGCATTGCAGCACGCAGAATAAGCATAGAAGTTCTCCGCTGATATTCCTTTCCCATGGCCAGACTTCGTTCAAAAGTAGTGCTCCTCTGGTCAACATCTTTAGCATACAATATTTTATTGTGGGAATCAATACGAGCCTGGATTTGCCCATCTAGTATTAATTGCATCAATTCATCTTCTAGAGCATTTACTGTACGATTGAATGCTGCAGCCATCAGTCGCATGTCAGCCGATAGGTATGGACTGAAGTACTGAATTAATGCTCTGTTCCTTATTTGCATGTAAAGTAAGTTTAGATGTGGAGCTAAATACATGTCTAACAGTAGATTATCCCTTATTTCATCCAATAGCCTTAAGCAGGAAGCATACTTAGATTCATAGAATTTAAAAATTATGTCACGTAACTGCGGTTCTAATTCTAAAAATAATTTAAAAGAACTGCTAACTATGACTTGCTTTTGTAATTCAGAACGATCAAATGTAGCAAGTGCACACAATCCACCATATATGGCAACATTATTGCTGCTAAGAAGCTCTGGGTAGTCACAGTGATCAATACTGGCTGCTAAGAAGTGTTTTGCAGCCGACTTGTACTTCTTTGTTGCTAATTCAGCTAGCCCAGCAGCGCATTTTAAGCGTGTCAATATTGACTGGTTTGAGTCTTTACCAGGGACTTCGTTGAAATCTGGGGTGCCCTCAGCTTTAGATACATAGTTAAGAACATGAGCCCAGTTCTGCAAATACACTGATACTTTCACAACATTCAGGCACATCATTATAATGTGTTTGCCATTTGTACAGTAATCTCTGGCTCTTGAATAACACTTCAATGCACTTGTAAGGTCACCGCAATCAAGGTAATGATCACCTAGGTCATCATGACCTCTTCGAATACTCTCCTTTATTGAATTTGTTTTGTAATTTTTAAGGTCTGTATCTAACTTCTCCAACTTTATAGCAGCCTTCTTGGTTTTTGATTCTATCCATATAGTGTCCAGGACTGGTATATCTTGTGAACCCATTTGCACCGCAACATCAGGCAAGCCAGCCGATGCTACAGCTTCAGCAAGCTTTTTGTGAAGTGTTTGATAAAGACTTACATTATATGTTGTCATGACGTAAGATATAGCCATTTTAAGAGCTTCCAATCTAAGAGAAGGACAATGGTCAGCTACAAACATCAGTCTATATAGCTTAGCAAAACCAGTATAAGAAGCGGCATACGTTTCCAGATCCAAAGTAGGATTTTCTACTACATAACATTCTGTCTCATTGTTTTCATTATCCTCAGGTGGAACATCCACCTGCATAGGTTCAGCTGTGTTCTGAAAATAAAGACATCGTAACATTTGTTAGGCGTATATGTCCCTCGATAAAATGATACATAACTAGTAATCGCTTGATAAAGGTCCATATTTGAGAAAATACTTACCATTTCGAACATTTTCTATTGTGTACTTGACTTGTAAAAGAAAATACGCGAATTCCACTGTCAACGCAGAAAACCAACCTAAAACAAAGTGTTTCTTTACCTATTTGCTGTTTTAAATCATTGTGATACGATAAAGGACTTAATCCGAATTTAACACTCACTCAGTATATGTACACAAGACGCTGATTGTAACAGTAATAATTATTATCAAAATACCTTTATCATTACGTTTCTTCTTGGCAGCGGCATTTTTCTTTTGACGAGGTGTATTTTAGTGTTGCCATAACCTATTAATAAATATGCGTTCACAAATAATTACATTTTCATGTTATTTTGGGTTTCTACTAAATTCATAAACGAATAATACCGGATTCACACTATACTTACGTCTCCGATTTTATTAATTAAAATCGGGCAATTAAAAATAAAACACACTATCTGATATTTTCAGCAGAAAAGTGAAATACTTCGAACTGGCAACTCAAACTATATTTTTTAAAATGAGTTTCTTGCCATTCAAAATATTAAAATATATACCATTGTTAAGGTGGAACCTTGGCAATTTGATTTTTTACGGAAATCTGCGACTTTTTAATTATTTACATACCTAAACTGTAAACATTTTTGAGTCGTGTTTTTGTTATTCGTGTAGATTACATAATTCATTTCAATTAAAAATAATTTATAACGATACCTATAGATTTACAGTTAAACTTAAAAGTCTATAAACGGTTTTTTTTAAATATATATCGGCGCTGTGTCTTGTTTAAGATTTTCTATTCAACGTTCTAGCGGAGAGTAGTTATTTTTAAAATTTAAATTTATAATGTATGACTAGTGGCGCCCCCATTTGTCTAGTTTTTGTGTATAAATGTAGTGTATTCACTGGATACAACTTTGGTAGAAAGTATTTATTTGCCAAAAACACGGTACAGGGTTGTTAAAGTACAAAAATAACGAATGACGTCGGCACAGTTGCATGAAAAATAACTTACGTAAGTATATTACTTAATCCGAAAAAATAAACTAAAATATGTATAAAATCTTATTTATTAAGCACACTAATCCAAGGAACAGAGATATAGAGGAATTCCCCTATACCTCTCTGGCTCTCACATACACACGCCAGAACACAGTTAACTGCTTGGTGCCGGAGTTTAATGTGAGGGTGGTAGCGAGCCAGGCGGACCGTATAGATCCTACCACCAAGCGTGGCGTCGCAAAAGTATGAGGTACGTAAAATAATAAAAAGCCATAATTTTAAGTTAAAAATTCCACTAGCAAAGGTTCCTCCTGTAGCTTGACACTAATCCTGAACTGTTAAAATGCTGGTTTGTGTGCCTACCACTATTCCTGCAAGTCATTGCGTCATTGCGTAGCGAGGCTTAAAGAACCCATTTCACAATTCATTTAATTATAATCGCACTGATATTGTCATGTGAGCACAGTTTTCACAAAGAGGTGACACTTATTTTGCACGTCTACTTCCACTGGTTAGACTGGTTTTAATTTTCTGATACTGTCGGTGCATGCTTTTTCATAGAATGGTAGCTACTGGCTTGTTTTGTATCTGGTTACACTGAGGCGTATCCCGCGCACACTTTCATTATCAGAGTAAGTTCAGGGTAAGTTCATAACTCGGAGCAAATCACTGAAGATGTGTATCACCATACATAATTATACTACTATCACTTCTTTAATATTATACTTACCCGACATGTAATAGGCTATCCCAAAAATGCAACTAAGGGATTATGTCAAGAGGATGGGCAGCAGTGTCCGCTTCTCGGGTAATGGCACGACCGTTCATTGTAGCGGTCATTTGGAGGTTCATATTCAGCAGTAGACCTTTAAGGGCTGCCTATCGACTTTTTCAAGTAACACTCGTTAACAGCAGCTTACTAAAATAACTAATATTATGTTAAGGTAATTTATTTCTGGCAGCCCTGCTTAGGTAAGAACAACGATGTATTTTTATATATGCTTTTTTTTACAAGCTTTTTTTTTACATAAAAGCGTGTCTCACCTTCTTTAGTGTTCTTGCTGTCAAAACGTAACACGTTTTTATGTAAAAATATGGGATTTAGTGTAGGTACCTATAAAATGGTATATTTCTTATCACTATAAAACTCGATTGCATCAAACTTTTCCTATAGCTAAATATAATGTTAGTGTCAAATCAACTGTCAAATCTAACAGCAGTAGCACAAGCAAGTGCTTGGTGCAACTAAGTTACATACATTACATACTCATACATATATTAAATTATTTTGAACTTTTTAGTTCTTTTTACTCCCCAGTAATAAAAGCTTGTTTTTAAAAAAGTTTATTGTTCTTTATTTTTTATATAGAATCTTTATCAACCGCGACCCTTGTCATCTACCTAGCCTATTATCAGTTATGTTGGGGTTGGCTCAATCTAATCTGACACCTCCGCAATCCAAATGGGCCTACTCAACTGTAAGACTATTGGGCTTCTGTCTGTTATGCCGCACTGAGGGCGGGGCCCAGTCTCGATGTGTAAAGACTGGTCACACATAGGGTCACCTAGGTAGATGAATCGATTCGCGGGGTATAACTATGTACGAGTCCCTTGATTTGCCAAGCCTGACGATTATGGTAATATTCTTTAAGACCATTTATTAATTGATCTATATGAAGGCCCATGGTCGCATGGAGGGTTTCAGAGTCCGATGATGATAGAATATTAATATTGGAAGTACTGGCTGCTTTATTTCGTGTTTTAAGCTAGGCTTCAATACAAATATTTTGCTTATTACTAAATGAATAGGTATGTATGTAGTGTAGGTAACCTCTTTCCTTCTAACTAACCCCTATAGCAGCCAGAACTGAACTGCGCATGCGTTATTTGTAAAATGTCGATGACACTAGTAAAAGTCAAACACACATTTTGAGTTTAAATATACAAATTATGTACGAGTTAATATGTGGAATATTTACAGAAATTACAAAAATGTTCACTGAAATATTCTGCAAATTCATTTCTCGTTATTTATCTATACAAAGAACAATCCATAAATTCTTAAAAGGTGAGTGCTAGTACGAGTTGTCAACTCCAGTACTACTGTAATTAAATTGTTGCTAAATATTAACCTCTCGTTTAAATCAAAATTGTTGTGTTTATATAAATTTACTAAGAGAATCTGTAACAACAAGAGTGATGCATTATAACCCATAGGCAGTGCTCTCTAAATAATGTGCATTTAAACTTTAGACATAGAGACTTACGTAATAGGTACATAATGCATTTTGTTTCACTGCGAAAGAGTAACATAATTGAGCCTGTAAAGTGACCAAGAATAATCTAACTATATTATGAACCTATCTACTTTTGTACCAGCACTATAGATTGATACTTATAATAGATTATAGGCAGAGATAGGTAACGGAGGGTCCTCCTAGGGATAAACGATACCTTGTTTCCGTGTTGGAACACTTTGACGAATATTGTTTAAAACGACTGGCTTGCCACTGCCATACACGCCATGCACCGTCATTATAGAACTATAGAAATCGATATAGGTAATAATTTAAACATGATTTTAGGTATTATAAATATACCGCTATCGCCGTCGTACAGAGCGATCGATCTGTATTTAACTGCGTTTAGGCTTGTACTTATTGTTAGTTCTTCAGGCATCGAGATCATTCCGTCCTTTGTAGTGTGTAGAGTACTTAAGCCTTAATCATACGAATATTTAGACAGTTGTTGAGGTCACAAGAGTTGGAAACCTGAAATATAAGGGTACCTATACCGTTGCAAAGTCATAAGGTAGTCCGCTCCGTGTTTAATACTGTACTGATATATTACATGACATATGATTACTGATACATATATGAACATTGCATCGCACTGTTAATATACCTACGTAGTATGCGTGCAGGCACCCTATTTGCTGTCAATACCTGTCGGACTAATTCTGGTTTGCGCTGCCCTCTTCGTCGTATGGTTGAATCTTATATTTGTAATTTTATTAATATTGATATTTTTGTATGCTCAAAATCCAAACGACCATGGGGGATTTTGTATGAACCCCGTCCCCATCCTACAACAGTCATGGTGTACGTGTCAATTTGTTCATTGGGACCCAAAAAAGCCTAAAGTTACTGTATTAGTTCCAAAAACTATTGGATATGTATTTATGTTGTTTTTTTTTCTTTTATCATATTTATTACTAGCCGTGTCCTCACGACTCCGCCCGTAGCCTATGTTACTCAGTGATAATGTAGCTTTCTAACGGCACAAGAATTGTAGAAATCGGTCCAGTAGTTTTTAAGTTTATTCGTTACATACAAAAATACAAAACTTTCCTCTTAATAATATTAGTATAGACTGGTACAGAATGCATTTAAAGTTGGCTTAGTGAGCATTTTTATAAAGTTATTAATTAAGTAATAATATTTTTGAGGGGTTTACTAGTAGCCACTGAAGAGTTTCACTATCCACCACCTGGATCCATTATCAGACCCTCGTTACCAAGCCCAGTCTATTGGACTCGTCAAGACGAAACATATGACCCGAAACTAGAAGGGTTTACTAGTAGCCACTGAAGAGTTCCATTATCCACCACCTAGCTACATCATCAGACCCTCAACACCAAGCCCAATCTATTGGACTCGTCAAGATGAATCATATGACACGAAACTTGAGGGGTTTACTAGTAGCCACTGAAGAGTTCCATTATCCACCTCCTGGCTCCATCATCATAACCTGGTTATCAAGCCTAATCTATTGGACTCGTCAAGATGAATCATATGACCTGAAACTCGAGGGGTTTACTAGTAGCCACTGAGGAGTTCCACTATCCGCATCCTTCCTTTATAAAACCTAAACCCCACGTATTTGAAGGACGTCGCCATAGTAAAATATTATCTATCCTAATAGATACTTCAAATGACACTTATTTCAAATCTGTTGGATGGTGGGGACGTTTCTTCTCATCATCCTTTAAATGTAATGCCGTGAAAATTATTATTATTAACCAGTAATGTTATTAGGAATGTAAGCTAGTCTAGATTTTATTAATTATTATAATTATTTATTTGTTTTAGTGTTAATTATTACTCTGTTGCCAAGCAATTAATTAATTAATTAGGATTACTATTTTGCATGCTGTAATTAATTGTTATTAATGTGATGTACCTAATCATTTTTTACCTATCCATTTGCCCTCATTATCATATTTTCTTTGTTAATATGCGGATAATGTAGTGGGCTGCAATATTGTTTATATTTTGTATTATCCTTTTCCTGTTCCAACACATATTGTAGCTGTTTATTGTCCCTAAATAAATAAAATAAAAAAAAACATAAATAGCGAGAATTTAGATTTACATAGCCGAAGTTATACATATCCTTTATTGTCTAAAAGATCACCTTCATTGATCATCGACTGATGTAGGCGGTCTCTTAGTCTCCCCGTAGTCTATAGACCAGGGATGGCGAACTTTTACAATCAACGTGCCATTTTTCTAAAGAAATGTTTAATGAGGTCATAGACTTGCCATCAAATAATTTTGAATAAGGGATCACTCGCGTTCGTTCGTCATTTAATACCTACTTCACACTTTTTTTCGTAGTGCATGATAAATTTTGTGATCAGTGACTTGCCCAAAATATTGTGTCGCGTGCCATTTAATTATGGCACGCGTGCCATTGGTTCGGCATCTCTGCTATAGACTATACAATGGCCCGATAGTTGGCCGATTATAGTTTTATATGGGTATCCGGGTCGGCCAGTTTGCACACTCTCTTATGACTATGTCGTCGTACCAAATACGTAATCTTATATTATCTTTAGTACCGACTAGGAAACTTTTTAAACTATCGGCCGATTAAAAATCTGTGGTCTGCAGGCTACCTTATTTGCAATTATCTTTTTGCTATACCATCACCTACCAACATTTTATATTTATGATTTCGATCCGATTATATTGGTTCATTTCCGATGCATATTTAACAAGGCCGTAAATTAAAGTGCGTTACGACGTAACGGAAATAGCCGCTGTACGTCATGAACGTATTATTGTAAGCTTGTTATATTAAAAGCTACGTGTAGTGTGTGAAAATATGCATTAATAAAGTAGGACTAAAATGGCTCTTAGCACGCAAAGGTTGACTAGTAGAAAATACCTCACGGTTAGTTTACATAAAAATATAATTAAATAAATAATGATATTATGCATTATAGCACGAAGCGTTTTGTAGTTTCTGCAAACAGTGATAAAAGCTAGACTGTGTGACGGTATGTCACGTACTCCTAATTAATAACAAATTATATTATTTATTTTAAAAGCGTAATGCGATATCGGGACTCTTATGCCGGGGCCACACTAACGTCTAACGCCATTAATTAACGCAATAATTTGCACAAATCCCTTGTATTCTTTTCACTTATTGCGTTACATAATGGCGTTAGGCGTTAGTGTGGCTCCGGCATTAGAACACGTTAAATCCTTCGTTTGTAGGAAACTAACTAGGGACAAGTGCCAGCCGTCAGTTGAGATAAAATATTATAACAAATTCTAAAGAAATGGATGAAATAGGGGCAAGCGTGCTCCATCGTAGACCGCATCAAGATGGCGGCCAAACGCAGGCCTAGTAACAAATAATAAAAAAAAAATACGATATCCCCGAGTGCAACACACAATACAAGTGCCTCATCTGTTTACCATTTAACAGGTCCAAAACGACCCTTTGAAATAATTGAGAAACTACACAAAAAGGGCAATAAATCTATTGCGCAAAAGCATGGGAATGTGGTCTTAGCGACGTGAATTGGAATATCGAGGACTCAAGGAAGGACAGTTGTTGTAAGATCATGAGAGAGTACGGTCGTCAGTGCCGAAGACCAGTTGTGCTAGAATTTGAGGGGGGTTGGTCTTGGGTCACCATAGGAGACGGTCGCCGGAGCCATAGATTAAATGAGTTAAGATTAATCAGGAGACGAGTTAGACCCAGCTAAGGAGTCGTAAGAGCGACAGACTAGTTAATTAGTAATAATTATTGTTTAGTTTAAGTATAGGCTAATACTAGGTTAAGTTAAACTTAATTAGTAATAATAAAGTGTGCAAGTGCGAATCTCCATGAGTGCGTGAGTGAGCGAGTGGGTGAGTGTCTTACTATGTTTATTCCAGGCTGATTATTATTCTTCATGTAGAATAACTATAATCTAGTTTAATATCAATATCCTATTGACCGAAGTATCCTACACTTACGGTTGGTTTTAGGGAAGCGGGGAAAGCCTCCTCATAACCTTGAACCTACGGTATACGATTGACAATCATATACCAAACACCCGACCGTTTGACTCAGATTTGGACTCATATGAATGATTAAATAGGTATATCGACACTACACAATCACACCACCTATGGGAGGCAGAACCGTATTACATACTAATCACTGGATTGGAATAATCCAGGCTACAGTGCCAATATATAATAACCAGGACATGAACAACCAAACGATAGTGATGGATCTTTTCTATTGACTGACTGACCCCGGCGTTTGCCTTGCGCATGTTCACTTGTTTTACGTGCACTTCCAGGGAGCGGGGGTAGGCTTCACCAAGTACCCTAAACTGGATGAATAGTCGTTCTAAAGGACGCTAGGGAGCGTGTCTCGTTATACCCCGGCCCATGCATGCCTATTACTGAACCGACAAATTAGCACTTAGCGAGACACGTATAGGACGGACAGCGGCCTCACAACCCGCTAGGCCGTCCACAACCTGAGTAGATTAAGGAAGTGTGAAGTGACGACAAATACTACCACTCGAAAGTACACCAGGTGTAGCCGTGAGGCATCATGCAACCCACTGACAATACACTGCGCTAGCACTAGTTCAAATAACTTATTTTAGTAGAGGAGCGGGCGTTACTCGTGGGTTTATTTAATACCGGTCGCCCAGTATTGCTGGAGACATGTCTTGCTGAATGGCAGTTGGACTTAGCAGGACTCTGCCTTAGGATTCAGAAGAACATGAGAGCTTAGGGAACGTGGCCTGTTGAATTGCTGACCCTAGAGTTTAGCGGTACACGTACGACACGTCAGCTGCTGCAAAACCGCCCCGTGTCACGACATGGGATTCGATTATAATGCACTTAGTTAATATAACACAAATGTGTTTCTGAACGCAAGCGTTACGTATCATTTATACCTAGCTCCCTTGTATTTCCTCCTTTTGCCTTTATCTTATCATTACAATTTATATGTCTCTTGCATCCCTTTCATTGTCTTTTAACGTACATAATTAAGACATAACAATTTATTATTATTTGATGTCCTTCAATGGGTGGGAGAGTGACCAGTCGGGGCCGAGCTCTACAGGGCTGTGCGGAACTGGCGGGGCACAGCCCTTGCCGTTCGGGGGGAAACCGAAGTAAACCCTATCTTTCTTTAAATATTGGAAAAATGAAAATTTTATCAGCTTGGGGTTACGACGTACAGTCACAACTGCAACATCGTCCATGCATTAGCATAAAAATATTTATCAGACCATGCTATTAATATATTTTTTGAGTCAAATTTGTTGCGCGCTCTTTTGATTTTTCGAGTTCATGGGCGGATCGTAATTTGATTATCATTTGCATTAACGGTGAAGGAAAATATCGTGAAGAAACCTGCACACTAAGACCTAAGAGGGCTCCAAAAGTTCTCGATGCTGTGTATAGTCTGCCACCCAGCGGCTAGGCCAGCGTGTTGACTCAGGCTTAACCTTTCTCACTCTGAGAAGAGGCGACAGCAATGGGCTGATTATGTAATTTCTAAATATTTATCGAACTTTGACTGTACATACCTAATTATGAGACAATGAGAAGAAGTAAAGGGGAAACTTTCTTACATGGAAGGGAAACATTCAACCGCTACGCTATCAATGCTTTAGGTATTAAATCAGGAGTTAATAGTTTGTCTGAATTTACTATAGTAACATTATTTAAAGAATTCGGTACTCTATCTTTATTTGTTAAACAAAATAATAATTGGTAATTTCCATTACTAAGTACTAAGGTCTAAACCATTCTTATTCTGAGAAGAGGCCCGTGCCCTGCAGTGGGACAGTAATGGGCTGATTATGTTAATGTTATGTTAATTTTCATTCATAAATAATTTTGAAACTTTCAGTTAGGTAATTATTACTTTCTTTTGACTGTACTTTTATATTTAGTTAGTTGTTATTGTTAAGATAAAATCTTACAACCTTCTGGGTGGGAACAGGAATTGTGCTGCCCTCTATCGGAGGGAGCTGGTACAAACTGACTTTGGTAGGTAGAGTACCTACCTGTAATGTGTTGATAATGGCGTGTATTTCAGTTATAGTAATCTGCTGAAGAGTTAAAGACAGGGGTGAAGAGTTAAAGACAAGGGCGTAGCCGGGGGGCGGGTTCAAACACACCCCCGAAATCTCAGACAGTTAAATTACTTTTAAAATTTGTACACTCGTTATTGTAATCGATTTTCCCGTTCAGGGTTCAACCCTTCCCCGCACAGAATTCCTGGTTACGGCCTTGGTTAAAGAAGGCCAATTTTATGAACATATCCTCTACCATAATGAACACCTATAAGCCGTGCTAATGCAACTTTGAACTACAAAGTAATTACATATAAGTTCTAGCTACGTCATGCTTGACTATTTTGAAATCCGTTAAGTAGTGTTTAGTGTTATTATTATTATTTATCTGTTTCAACAGTAGGTAATTAATTTATGCGTGTTGTTAGATAAGGGTAGGTATGCCAAGTTGTTATTTATCTAATCGTGATAATGGGTTACTTATCAGTATAGACATACTTTGTTATTCGGGACTTGTTAAACTTGAAAATAATTTGTTATTGTTTTGTTTGGGACAAATGTCAAATATTTACGTGTGCATTGCAAACAATAAAGCTTGACACGCTATAGGGGAAATTTATTTTTAGACAACCAAAGCCAATGCGCATGCGCCGTGTACTACAATACGTCGTAGTTTGCTTAGTTAACGATGGTGTTAATATTATTTTGTTGAGGTTAGTGATTGTTTACATACTGAACAGTATGATTTTATTTATATTAATGTAATCTAAACTGCGTGCAAAAGTAGGTTTTTAAAATCGGCAGTAATCAAACAAAAATTGAGAGATTATAAATCTTTATCTGATTGTTTCACACTGACTCAACGATCACGATGATTATTAGTTGATAAGAGATGCGAGTGTATTCCCATAAATTTTAGGTGGATGAGTGCAGTAGACAGTTGGAGCGTGATGGCCATCATGAAGGGAGCTCTGCTGTTGACAGTCGTGTATTTGTTGCACTGCGAAGGTGCTGTGGTCACGCGGAACGACGAGCATGCCGTCGTGAACGACCGCCCGATCATCGGCGTGCTGTCGCAAGAACAATCCTTCTACCTTCATGGGAAGTACCCTGAAGAGAACTACACCAGCTATATCGCGGCTTCCTACGTTAAGGATGTGGAGGCATCTGGAGCTCGGGTTGTGCCTATTCTGTAAGTAATAATATTAATGACAGAAAAATACATTAATATTTTAATGTTTCTGTTAAATTAATTATTAATTACTTTTAATAATATTTTTACAGAATCGGCAAAGACCGCGCTTACTATAAGGAACTTCTGGGCAAAATAAATGGGTAAGAACTATATCTTATAAATAAAATATTTTAACTTCTAAACTTCATTTTTTCTTAGTAACGAAAATGCGACCTAAATTACGAGATATGAGCCGGAAAATGCAATTTTAATTTTACATTATTTTCCTTATTTCACCAAAAATTTATTAAATTAACAAACCATATTTTTTATATCACAGATCGAATTTAAAAAATATGAATGTATTCGTTTTTTTATCTAAAAAACCTCATTCATTATTTCGTTAATTTAGGAATCAACTACACCTAACACGGACATGGAAACCTGTTGCATGATTTTGGTACATTAATTCCATTTTTTTTGTAAATTAGTAGAGCTCCTGGTGAAAGAGTTCGTCAGGGGAATTACTACCGCCATACATACCTAATTCTAGCTAAGCAGCAGTGTTTAGTCCAGTTTGAAGGGTATGGGTACCGGTAAAATTACAGGCACATGATAGGTACTTTCCAACTTTGTCTGTAAGATTGGCGACGCATCAGCAATCTTCTTGATGTAGTAAGTGTATATAAAAGAGGTAGATAATCATTCTCCATCACGGGACAGCTATACCTAAAAAAGAATATACAAGGTTAGTGAGAAAGCGGGTACTAAACCGAAAGGGTGTTAAAGTACCCATAATAAGGGATAACTTTTGTTCTACAAGTTTCCCCAAAACTCGATACTTTAAGAGAAATTGCTTTTCAAAGATTTCGTAAAAAATATGCTAAAATCTATCTGTCCATAGCTATGATCAGCTGTTTTTATATTTAGGATCACGGATTAGAAAATTAATTTTCTGAATAACTAAAGTACGTATGTTTTTTTTTTTAAAAAACAAACAATTTTTTTTGCATGCAAATAATTTTTTTACACTTGCTTTAAAATAGTCACCAGTGATACTTTAGGTGGCCCGCGGCTTAGTACCCCCTTTCCGACTAACCTTGTATAGGTAATAAGTTTATTATGTACCTACCTACAAATATTGTTCCGGGCCTTAGTGATAACAATATCAGGTTTACGCAATATGATGTAATACAGTTAAAGTATGCTGGTGAATTCTGATGCCCATCTTATCTATTCATGAACAATACAAAAAAACGCAAACTCAGTACCTAGTAGCGTTAGCAATTAGCAACCTACTAAATTTACAGTACAGCCTCTGATGTTATTCTGTAGTCAATTATCTATTATAGATATTAATAATAATGCTACCCGCGTAAAGAACAGATTAAAAATTCACCTGTACGAAGGCAAATGCAACAACCCAATTCTTTCGATAGCTTAATTTTCAATTAACATGTTGTGTTTGGAACACTCAGCGAAGCAGTTTCAACGAACGTGCATTAATATACAAGGTTAGTCGGAAAGGGGGTACTAAGCCGCGGGCCACCTAAAGTATCACTGATGACTATTTTAAAGCAAGTGTTAAAATTTCAAAATTCGGTAATTTTTAATTGCATGCATTAAGATATTTATTTTAGTTTTTAAAAAAAAAAATCATACCTGCTTTAGTTATGAATTCAGGTAACTAATTTTCTAATCCATGACCCCAAATATGACCTAAATTGTAAAAACAGCTGATCATAGCTCTGGACAGATAGATTTTAGCATATTTTTTACGAAATCTTTGAAAAGCTATTTCTCTTAAACTATCGAGTTTTGGGGAAAGTTGTAGAACAAAAGTTATCCGTTATTATGGTTTCTTTAACACCCTTTCGGCTTAGTACCCCCTATCCGACTAACCTTGTACATACAAGCTTATTTTTGTATATCTACCATAAACCCGAGAATTGATCATTGTACTCATCATTATAAACAACTTTTTTTTTTCGAATTATGTGAACATAAATTTAAGAAATGGCTAAGTAATTATTCTTTCGCGATTTCATGGTTGTTTCCATAGTTCCCATTGTTCATAATGATGAATACAATGACCTCTTTTCAGGTTTATGGTAAACCAAAAATAAGGTCACAAATCCAAACAACGGACTGCTACTGAGGAATTTCACATGGGAAACCCCAATAACACTTTCCGACCTGGGGATCGAGAACCCAGGACCTCACGATCAGCAGTCATGCTTGCCACCACTAGACCAACGAGGCAGTTAAACATAACGGCGAAATGAGGGTGTTACTATTCACCTCTGCCCAACCCTTCGGGGAATACAGGGATGATGTTATGTTATGTATAAATATACAATAAAATATTTAGTGTTAATTCCGCGAAAAAACAGTTGATCAAGCCTGAATGCAGTATGCAGCACCGCCTCCCGCCGCGCGCTCTCCTGGGCGGGAGGGCGGTGCTGCATACTGCATTCAGGCTTGATCAACTGTTTTTTCGCGGAATTAACACTAAATATTTTATTGTATATTTATAGATCATGGATTTCCGCAAAGTAACGCCTGATTCCATCATATGTTATGTTATGTTTTAAAAATAAAGTTGGACAGGTACACATTGTACCACGATTGGCCAAAGTAGTACAATTTTAACTTTGTAAACAGGCTGCCATTCCTGTAGAACATTCAATAACCACTTCCGTCAGCAGAATTTTGCAGTTCTTAGTTTCATAAGCGTACCTACAACTCTCATTTTCTTCTTTTCCTTCGTCATTAGATGTGAAAGAACTTCTAGATGTTATTCTCAGTGTATTTCATTTTGTTGTTTTGTGCTAATTCCAGAGTGCTGATTCCGGGTGGAGCCACATACTTCAACCAGACGGACGGCTACGCCGACGCTGGTCAGCATATATACGAGATCGCTCAAGAACTGAACGACGCTGGCGACTATTTCCCTATATTCGGCACCTGTTTAGGCTTCGAGCTGCTCATTATCTTGGCTTCGGGCCGCGGATACCCAGAGAACAGGATCACTTGTTATTCTTTCTCTAATATTCCTCTGGATTTTACAGAAGGTGAGAGAAGAAAGATATTTATCCTTGTTTCATGTTTCATAATAATAAGTACCTGGATGACCGAGCCTTGCTCGGTTTTTTTTTTGGTAAATCCTGTTTTTTGGAAAGAAAAAAAGGGGAAATAGAAAAAGAAGGAACTTGAAAACAAAAAGGGAAAAAAATAATCGTCTGGATTCAAACCGAGATTTTCTGGTTTCGGGACCGCCCTATTTCCCACCTGAGCTATTACAACCTTGAAAATGGTGGCGAAATTTACATTCATATTCTAATGATATTGTAGCAGTTGTTCATTGCCTGAAAACACGGATAAAACGACGTTTTCTAAAAATGAAACCTAGCTAGATCGATTTATCGCCCCCGAAATCCCTTGCATACTAAATTTCATGAAAATCGTTGGACCCGTTTCCGAGATTCAGATTATATATATACAAGAATTGCTCGTTTAAAGGTATTAGGTCCCCACCTATGAAATTGGCGTTTTTTTCTCACAAATAGAAAACCTCGTCACTTCTATGATTTAAAATATTCATCAAATTTCTTGATATTATAACGAATAATGACCGTCATAGACAACTACCAATAGTAAAAAAACCTTATTACTTATAGTTTTCTAAACATAAAAAATACCTTAAAACTGACTCCTCTTTTTGTTAGGAGAAATTACCACTATTTTTGTTTTAACTTAGCCAAAACTTCTTTTTGTCACATAATCTAAGTGGCATACGTTATCTTAGTTTTTAAACATTACTGCATAAAAGATTCAAAATATTAGTGTTCATAGTTGTTAAATAAATTAAGAAAACGTTGGTATGAAAAATGCATCTTCTTTAAAATTCCCCATACAAAACGCTGATTTCATAGGTGGGGACCTAATATAATAAGATGGCGAAATTTACATTCATATTCTAATGATATTGTAGCAGTTTTTTATTGCCTGAAAACACGGATAAAACGACGTTTTCTAAAAATGAAACCTAGCTAGATCGATTTATCGCCCCCGAAATCCCTTGCATACTAAATTTCATGAAAATCGTTGAAGCCGTTTCCGAGATTCAGATTATATATATACAAGAATTTGCTCGTTTAAAGGTATAAGATTAGAATGAAATTTAATCGTCAAGATAGAGCCCTTTTTATATAATTATTTAGAACTTCACGACGGTCCCTAGTATACTATCGAAACTACAAAATCTCAGTTTTTATTTTATCTGGTTAAAATGTGTGAAATTATGTTATCTTAAAGGTTATAAAATAATATTTTTTTATGGGACCAAATGGCAACTATTCCGCATCAAACTAAAGAAGAATCACGTAAATCGGATCATAAATCTCAGCATAATCGGTGTACATACATAATAAAATAAAAACTGAGATTTTGTAGTTTCGATAGTATACATAGGGACCGTCGTTCATTCATTCTTCCATTGCGGCTCTAGTTCCCTTCCATTTTCGAACCGGAGTTGCGTTCGCATGATTCCGACTAGGAATTTCTTCTGTAGATTTTTATACACGTTTGTTAACTTATAACAGCTGAACGGATTTGGATAAATATAATACAAAGGATAATACAAAGGCCACAAAAGTATGCGGTGTGGCGAAGAGGAAAAATAACAGGAGAACGAATGATTGTTGGATAGATGATGAAGTTAAAGAGGTCGTACGGAAGAAGAAAGAAGCTTGGCTTAATTTATTAGCCTTTAAAGCTAGAATAAGAATGAATCAGGCAACGAGTATGACTGACGATTTGGAAAGAGTGAAGAAAAGATACACCGAAATAAAGGCGGAAGTAAAAGAGATAGTAAAGATGAAGAAGAATGAAATGGAAGATAAGTATAATAGGAAGTTCTCCGACAACTTCAGGGTCAATGTTAAGCTGTTCTGGCAACAAGTAAGATTGGCTCGTGGAGTTTCGGGGACATCAAATATGAATATAGTTAGAGGAGAAGATGGATGCTTGTTAAGTGAAGAATGCAAGGTGTTGGAACGCTGGAAGGTATATTTTGAAAGTTTATTTAGTTGGCAGGATAGTGTGCAACGAGTGGGTAACTGGGCGGAAGCGAGTGAGTCAGACATTGACTTGGATGAAGATGAGGAAAATCTGATTGAAATGGATGAAATCGTGAAAGCACTGAAATGTATGAAAGTTGGAAAAGCTGCTGGATGTGACAGAGTGTCTGTCGAAATGCTTAAGGGTGGTGACGGGGTGGTAGCAAGCCTGCTGTACCGGATCTTTAATATGTGTTGGAGATTCGGCCAAGTGCCGGGCGACTGGTGCAAAGCTGTAATCGTACCACTATATAAGGGAAAAGGTTCACAGCAGGAGTGTAAAAACTACCGCGGCATTAGTCTTTTGAGTGTGGTCGGCAAACTATATGCGAAAGTTTTAATTAACAGAGTGATAAGAATAACAGATGAGAAAGTATGGGATGTTCAGGCAGGGTTCAGAGAGGGGATGGGCTGTATGGATCAGATCTTCTCCTTGAGGTGCATAGCCGAAAAACATCTGGCAAAGCACAAGAAAGTGTACTGCGCTTTCATTGATTTGGAGAAGGCCTATGATAGTGTGTGGAGGGAAGAATTGTGGTCGACACTATCTTTGTACGGGGTGGACTGGCGCTTGATACGGGCACTGAAATCGCTGTACAGGGATTCCAGTGCTTGTATTAGGATAAATGGGGCGTTCACAGACTGGTTTGGCATCTCCAGAGGTGTTAGACAGGGTTGTGTAGCGTCTCCATGGCTGTTCAACCTATACATGGATAGTTGTTTGACAGATTTAAAAGGGAGTGAGTGTGGATTGAAAATGAATGAGTTGCCTGTCAAATGTCTTCTCTACGCAGATGATCAAGTTTTGCTTGCATCGTCGGCGGAAGAGTTGCAAGACATGGTAACTATGATGAATGGAGCATATAATATGAAAGGGATGAAAATTAATGTAAGCAAGACGAAAGTAATGGTTTTTGAAAGAGATGCAGATGTATCTGAGTGTAAAGTAAAGATAGGAGATGAAAGTATTGAACAAGTGAATGAGTTTGTTTATTTGGGAAGCATGTTTGCAAGAGATGGTAAGATTGACGAAGATGTGGAAAGGAGAGCAAATGCGGGAAATAAAGTAAATGGTGCTTTGCATGCGGTTGTGGCTAGCCGGTCGATGTCCAAAAAGGCACGACTGGCTGTCCATAATGGTGTGTTGGTACCTACGCTTATGTATGGAAGTGAATGTTGGTCGTGGCAGAAGAGGCATGAAAGTAGAATAAATGCCGTGGAAATGCGTTCCTTGCGAAGTATGTGCGGTGTAACTTTGAATGATAGATTGAGAAATGAAGAGATTAGACAAAGTTGCGGTTTAAAAGATGATGTAGTGACAAAAATTGAAAGGAGTATGCTTAGGTGGTTTGGCCATGTTGAGAGAATGAGTGAACGGCGATTAACAAAAGAAATTTATAAGGCTGATGTTAATGGGAACGCCGGTAGAGGACGTCCTAGAAGGACATACATCGATGTTATTGGTGATGTTCTTCACAAAGGTCAGGTGCGTAGTACTCTCAACCGGCGTGCGTGTATGACAAGATGTATGAATGTGGATGAAGCGAAAGGGGTATGTAAGAGTCGTAGCATGTGGCGTTCTATAGTTTCTGCCTACCCCCATGGGAAAAAGGCGTGAGTTTATGTATGTATGTATGTATGTATAATACAAAGGAAAAAAAAATGATTAGGCGTGTTTCATTCCGAGAAACTTAGAACTAAGGGCGTATAAAGTTGATAACGAAACGCGGAAAATTATTTTTTCGTTATGTTTAAGCCTTAAGTATTTTAACACCATGTAGCTACGCATAAAATAATTTAATATCTCTTTCAGATTTCCGAGACAGCAAGATGTTCAAAGAGGCGCCGGTAGACGTTGTAGACATGCTCGCACATGAAGATGTTACTGTAAACGCGCACCAGTTCTGCATCATCGATGAGGTATATATAGCCATTACAAATGAGGACATTACAGTCACAGGTTGCGTTAAAAGACCCTCGGAAGATTGACGATAATTGAGTAAGTCTGGCGCACCCGAGGCAGCCACAACCAATTTTGCTGACTGGCTAATCTTTTTACCACGGCACGACTTATTTTATTTTAGCTCGTGCCGACATGAAAGGCGGGTATTTTGATATAAGTGGGGCTGAGACGTACTTTCTAATAAAAAAGATTGTGTGAAAAAAGATAAGAAATTATTAGTACCCTTTTGGGGGGGTCTGGCCTACTGAAAAAGTGGACTTACGAAGTTTCGGCTGACGGATCGAACGATTTCCAAACATGAAAATGTATCGGATCCCACGACCGATTCGATTTTCGCGATTTGATATTTTGCCTTTCGTTCTCTCCACTTTCAAACATTAATTGACATCTAGTAGTTCGTGGTTTGATCTTGTTCTTGACTTTAATTGTATATTTATAAGTTCGATGTTCTTCGTTGTTTCGTTCCGAAACTGCGACGTTCGTTTTTCAGAGTAGGTCCCTAGGTTCATTGGTCACTCGATCGTGGCAAAGTCACCACGTTTGGCAAACTGATAAGTGATTAGAGTAATACCGCTTAAGAAGATGCTGTTCGGCCTCTTGATATAATCGATTGACCTATGTTTTAAATTTATATGCTACACCTTGGTTCAATCACCAACATTAATTCTCTGATTAAACTACTGTTAACCTAAAATTATAGTACATTTTCGAGTAAACGATTGTTTAACCAGACCATTAGCCCTCATTCGCACGAGAGCTTTTTCAACGCGCGTTAAAAAAGCGTCCAACGCCCGCAATAGAAAATCTGCGTTAAAAAAGCGCTATCATGTGAACACATATACGGCTTGCTATTTGTTGTATTAGAACGCTTTATTAACGCGCGTTGAAAAAGCTCTCGTGCGAACGAGGGCTTAATGTTGGTGTAAACCAGCATAGGTCCGTTAAAATTATAACTCTTAACTCCATCTATACTTCTATACTAATATTATAAAGAGGAAAGATTTGTGTTTTTGAATTTTTGTATGTAACGAATAAACTTAAAAACTACTGGACCGATTTCAAAAATTATTTTGCCGTTAAAAAGCTACATTATCACTGAGTAACATAGGCTACGGGCGGAGCCGTGAGGACACAGCTAGTACCTAATATATTTCTTAGTTTATTGTGAGTAAAACGTACTACATATTATTTATGTTTAATACTATAATCTTCTTCTTTTCTAGAACCTGATATCCCACAATTTGACGCATGACTGGCGAGTTACTTCTCATTCTGATGACGACAACGGTGTCAAATTCATTGCTACTGTTGAACATACAAGGTACCTACCTATGTTAAAGCCTTTATATTGAACACTGAACGCCCGACAATCTTAGGACACTGGTGTCGATTTTGATGCACATTTTGACAGAACTAAACTAGACTAAACGCATTTGTCACTTTCTTTTTCTATTGAAACAGAAAGAGACAAACACCTTTAGTTTAGTTTAGTCCTGTCTGTACGCAACATAATCAACAGCAATGTCTGACAGCTGTCAAAATAAAATAAAATTTCGTTTGTAGAATGTACTAATAATTTAATAATTATTTGGTATTGTGGAACTCGCAACAGGTGCACAAAAGCAAATACCAAGGGCGTAGCCCTTCATAAATGTTCATTAATGGAAAAACAGCAAGTGTAAAACAGGCAAAGCGAATAAGTTTCTGAAAGATTTTAAATGCAACGTTGCTTAAAAGTATTTACTCTTCGGTTCGAGAGCACTCCGATTGAGCACTTAACCAGACCCTGCTAGGCGGGGGCAACTGCCCCACCTTGTCTGTACCTGGCTACGCCCTTGGCAAACACGACACGTCTGACGACACACGTTTGGTACAGTGGCTGAGCGATCGGCTTCTGCGCTACGGGTCGTGGGTTCGATTCCCGCACTGAACAAATATTTGTACCTATGGCCTACAGATAGTTGTTTCGGGTCTGGATGTTTGTGTGTGTGAAGATTTATGTCTGTAAACGCACCCACGACACAGGAGAAATGCTAGTGTGGGGCAACGTTTAAAAAACTAAAACCATGTTGGAAATACCTATCACATCACAAACAATATTAACATGTGCTGATAGCCATCTGTACGTGAGATTCTAAAGATTTGGCTACAACTTTGCTTCAAATTATCGCAGCAGATTGCGATAGGCTGATTTGATTGATTGATAGGATATCTGATTGAAAACTTAATCTACTAAGATAATGTTATTTTAATTACAATTAGATTGCATCATATTTTATTATTTACCCCAATATGTTAGGACGATAGCTACGCGGAAATAATATGTAGATGACGTGTGTGTACTTACTTCAAAAAATAAAAAAAATATTATGTCATGCCCGACTTGTATCTAACCGGAAAATTCATACGGATTTAACAATATGTCATTTTCAACAACGTGCACTATCGATAACACAACGTAGGTACTATTGTTTCAAGTGGCTTCAAGCGATATGTTGTGATAACTACATTGTCTGCCGATAGTTTAGTAACAGAAAGAAGAAATAATAATTTAGTGGCGATAACATCCATGAATATGAACAACTTGTAGTTTGTTCTGCTTAGCATTTTCCCATCTGTGCTGGGGTCAGCTTCCAGTCAACCGATGCGGCGGAGTACCAGTATTTTACACGGAATGACTGCCATCAGACCTCTGCAACTCAGATACTGGGCAATGCCGATATAGCTACTAAGGTTAGACCATTTGTCAGACTTTTGGGCTTCTGACTACCCGTAACGACCGTCATAGGTATAAAAACTAGGAATATGAATAGCTCATAGTATGGAACAAATTAAAAACCACAAAAAAACTGTTTCACAGAAACACCAAATGTATGGAGCAGTGGATATTTTTTTTACGAATTTAGACTTGCTTCTATTCTATTGTTTATATTCATGGGTGCTTCAACATTGCAAAGTGTTATTTTCAACGTTCTGTTACACCTCGTGTAATGTAATAATATTTGCAGGTATCCATTCTACGGCGTGCAGTTCCATCCAGAGAAGAGTTCTTTCGAGTGGAAATTATCTAAGAAATACCCGCATTCGATAAACGCAGTCAAGTCTAACCGTTACTTCATGGATTTCTTTGTTAAGGAGTGCAGGAAAAGCGCCCACTCGTTTGAAAGCGCGGCTGAAGAAAACCGATACATGATATATAACTACGAACCTCGCTTCACCGGCGTTCTGGGTAGCATGTACCATCAATGTTACTTCTTCGAGCCCAAAGGCACCGTGTAAAATTCTTAAATGATTTTAAATAAATAAAACATTGATAAAGGCGATTTTGTGATTAACGATGTACCTAAGTTATTGTAAATGTTAACAAATAAATGTATTTTTGTTTTCTGCTAAGATCTGCTTTACTTTTTTTTTTCTTTTGGACTGCTTGTACATGGTTTTACGGACCGTTTATACGTAACCGGGCAGTTATTGGCGAGACCTGAAGGGTCTCCAACCAATCTGTTTTTCTTCAGCGTAGGGTAGCTGTATATTGCCGTCACCTGCGAAATGTTAAGTGTTCGACAACGGCTCCAGCCCATCAGGGTTTGTAAAATGCTATACATATTTCTTAGTCAGGTATGGAACTGTTGTTGTACAATGTTACATGTTATAGACAATAATTACTGTAATCTCGTATAATATAAATAGGTACCTTGCGATAAGCACAAACAAAAAAAGTAACCGGCCAAGTGCGAGTCCGACTCGCGCAACGACAAACTTTTTTTTTGTGATTTAGATACATATTTACGGTTTCTGGAATTTTCCCTTTACTTATGCTATAAGTAAGGTTGCCATCCGTCCGGGTTTCCCCGGATTTGTCCTAGTTTGGGATGGTGTCTGGGGGCGTCCGGGCGGATACCCAAAAAGTGACCGGATGAAACCCGGACGTCGGTCGCGTTGACATTTTCCTTCGTTTTATATTTTGGCTATACATATAAAATGAAATTTTCTTCGGAACATTTTATATTTTCAAGTACGTCTGGGGAAAAATCCCAATTTCGATGAAATGTCCGGTTATTTAAATCTTTGTCCAGTGTCGGCAGTTTAGGTGATGGCAACGCTAGCTATAAGAAATTGCTTCTTGCCAAATTTCATGACTTTAATTCAACGGGAAGTACTCTATAAGTTTTGATTCCCTTGCTAGTGTCAAAATATGCGGTATAAACGGCCGTATCTTTGGATTGCGTTGACTTAGAAGTTGATCTTTTCACAGCTCCAACGGATTGCAGACCTGAGTATTTGATATTAATGTTAACTAAATACCTTCACTCATTCCTGAGGAAAAGGGTCTTGACAGACAGACGGACAACGAAATGATCTTATAAGGGTTCCTTTTTTCCTTTTGAGGTAAGGAACCCTAAAAAAGAATAATGATTGTGATGTCAAAACATAAACCAGGGATGAAAAATCAATTTCGGTACATAGATAGTTACAAACTCAAGTTATTATAATTGCTGTACGTTTGGTGGTTGTAATAGTAAACCTGGCCTCTGATTCAGAACTTATCGATAAGTCAGTTGTCGAACGATTCGGTTCGTTGTCTCGTTTTCTCTCGTTACGAGTATCGTAGACAAAATCAGACAACAAATCGAATCGGTCGATACGTGGTTGACACGTTCTAAATCAGGGGATTAGGTTACTACGCGCGACGTACGAATTGTTCAGCACGGTATCTAATACAACGTTGAACAAAAAAAACAACATCACGCCTTTATTCCCCGAAGGATTGGGCAGAGGTGTATAGTAACGCCCTCATTTGCCGTTATGTTTAAGTCTCATGTAATAGGGGGCGATCCTACGGCCATCAACCGGGCACAAATCCAAACTTTGGGCTGACTGAGAAATTCCCCACGGAAAAATCCAATATCAATTGGCCTGACCTGGTGATCGAACCCAGGACCTCACAATCAACAATCGCGCTTGCTACCACTAGACCAACGAGGCAATTAATCCTTACTAATATTATAAACGCGAAAGTTTGTATGTATGGATGTATGGATGTTTGTTACTCTTTCACGCAAAAACGCTGAACGGGTTAGAATAAAACTTGGCACACCGATAGACCATGTCCTGGATTAACACATAGGATACTTTTCATCCAGATACATGAAGTAGTTCGCCTAGGATGCGAGTGAAACCGCGGGCAACGGCTAGTTATCAATAAAAGTTTTATAATTTTGGTAAAGGAGAATGGGTTTTTTGGTCTACCCCTCCTCTAGCAATGAGTGATATATCAATAGAAACGTTATTTTAAGTAGATTTTTTTTCGTATTACAGCTAGGTACTGGCAATTAATTGTATTTATGGAATTAAAGCTCATTAAATGTAACTATTTTAAATCTATATTAACACTTAAATATTGCTATTTATAATCTTTTTTACACTTTTTGCTATAGGACCTTTGTCATAATAATTATTTAAGATACCTACCTAAGTAACATACATAACATAACGCCTGAATTTCCTGAAGGGATAGGCAGAGGTATATAATGCACCCACGTTTCGCCAGTTATGTTTAAGTCCCATGACTATTATTTGCAAATAATATGATAAGAACGTAGCGATACTATAGTATAAGTAACAAAAAAAGAAGAAATTGCGATAGTATGGATATAAACGATGTTTCACTTTAAAGGTGTTATAACTTCGAAAATATTAACAATTGACATTAGTTGTGTTAGAACTAAATGTTTCGCTTAAAAATACCTTTCTAATCATATATTACTCATTGCTAGAGGAGTGGAGAAGAAATTGTGATAGTATGGATATAAATGTTTTTTCACTTTTTTGTTATAACTCCGAAAATACTAACAATTGACTTTAGTTGTGTTAATACTAAATGATTCGCTTAAAAATACGTTTCTAATGACATATCACTCATTGCTAGAGGAGGAGTAGACCAACTTCTAAACATTTCGCCCATTCTCCTTTATACGGAAACCGGAGTAGCACTTTCAATATTATACTCTTCTGTCTTCTCAAGAAAGGTATTCAGAGGAAGCCATACGGCATCTTTCTCGAACATTTTGTTCTAGTAAAACCTTGAGAACGTCTTTCATTAGAAGCAATGTCGTGTCGGACGTCCTATCGATTTGTCGCGATCTTCAGAATTTCTATGTAACCTAAATAAAATAGTTACCGAGATTACATCTATAACTAGAGATTTTTCTTAATTAGATCCGTCACGCCTGCTAAACACATTTTTCTATTGAGACAGTAAGATTAAAACAAAATTGAATGCGCTGATTGAATTTATGTTTACCTTATTTATACTTTGTTCGACATCTATCTGGCCTAGCCTTTTCCCAACTGTGTTGGGGTCAGCTTCCAGTCTAACCAGATGCGGCTAAATACCAGTATTTTTACACGGAGCGACTGCCATCAGACCTTCGCAACCCCAGTTACTGGGCAATACCGATACTCTAAGGTTAGACCGGTTGTCAGACTTTTGGGCTTCTGACGACCCGCAACGACTATCATAGGTATCCGTATGAGACCTGGGACCGAAGGTTAAACGTGCTCTCCGAGGCACGGAGGGTTTCTCGATGTGTAACGAACGGTCACCCATCCACGGACTGACCACGGCAAGCGCAGCTTAACCTCGTAAATCGTATGATCCGCAAGGTAGGTAATTAGCCACGAGCAGACTCACGAATTTGTTCTACATAATGTACCTAATATTCTTCTCGAATCATCCACCGAAATTCGAGTCCCTCTTGCCGTGACAACAACCTGAACCTCAGGTATTACGTACAGTAATTCGTTAAATTATAGGTCAGTACACCCTAATTTGGGCCGATATGGGGAGGACGTAAATAGATAACGCGCCGCTTGTTTGTGAGAGCACATCATAGGTTTGTTTGGCCCGACGCGAGCAGCGGGGTGTCAGTGTTATTGAGAGGAGCAATCTGCTAAAATAAACCCAATAAACGAATGTACAATTTGTACTCGTAAGTTACATAATGAACAGTAATGAGGTAGTTTTATCTATGACTGTATGACATAAGTGGCAGACTAATGGTAATAATGTTGCTTCATGTCTCGAAACAAGTATAAAGGAATTAATGGGAAAGACAGAGCTTATACCATTGGTCTCTCCTAGTTAGCTAATAACAGTACTTATTATGCCTTAAAATACAAATAATACAATTGTCTGTCTTTCAGAACAAATCCAAGATCTTAGAACTCATTAGGGTAAGTCATCTGGGAGTGGGACCGAGATACATAATTACGATTACTAAAAAGTATAAAATTAACGGTTTCAGAAGTCGGTGCTAATCCACGCTGAACCAAATTGAAGGCACCGACTTCTGAAACTGTTAATTTTATACTTTTTAGTTTTTGAAGTCGGTTTTTTTAAACGTAGTTTTTTTTTCCTTTTAGTGTCTGTAATAGGTTGTTCTGTAAACTACAGTAGGATTTTTCTAGATTACATCAGGTAGAATAATTACATCATCCAAGTAAACTAAAATGTTCATAAAAAAATAAAAATGTTCTTAAAATGAAAACTACTCGGCCAAACTATTTTAAATTTTTATGGGACCAAATGGCAACTATTCCGCATCAAACTTAAGAAGAATCACGTAAATCGGATCATAAATCTCAGCGTAATCGGTGTACATACATAAAAAAATAACTTCTCGAATATAGAACCTCCTCCTTTTTGAAGTCGGTTAATAAAAAAGTATAATCGGAACTATCAATAACCTACATTTTACTTATCTTTTTAGATGAAATAAGTAGCTCCACGAGTGAGATGCTTAAGTACCCATGTCCGGCGCACCAGGGCAGTCAGCTCGCTACCAACCTCGCTGACTTAGGGGGTGTCCTGCGTAAGCGACAAACGCGACGCGGTACGACGCGACGCGATACGACGTGGAACAAATATACGTTACGTCGCGTCTCGCTACATAGGCTGCTAGTAGGGAATGCCGTTGTCTTGGTCGCGTTTGTCGCGTTCGTCGCATCGCGTTCGTCGCTTATGCAGGACACCCCGCTAGCCAGTCTTTTCACCACGGCATGAGCTATTCTTGTATAGCTTGTTTGAGAGAAGTAACAGTATTCGTATGTTAAAGGCACCACAGGCTAGTAACATTGTATAAAGTTAATGACTTATGTTATTAATAATTTATGGGTGACCTTTTCTCAATACGATACGTTAATGTCAGACTAAGATCTGGGATTAAAAATAGCCCAAAAAGAGCCATCATTGCCCAATTATGTATTCTCGTATTCTATATTTCTTATTCGATACGTATCTGAAGTTCATCTACATTTGAAAAACCTTTAGCTATCGAAAGATATTAATTTTTACAATTGTAGATTATAATATTTTTAATATCTATCCATTTGCCTTTATAGAACCTTCATACTTGCAAATCCGTCAAAAGATATGAAAAATGATATCACGAAGTCTATGCTAATAAATAATATGAAATTGGAAGCGAATATGCTAAATATTTAAGGAAATGATCGTTGGTAATAAATTTGGGCCGTTAATATCGAAGAAAATATGAACGAAGGCAATATTTTAGGACGGTATCTCAGGATGCTCTGTCCACTGCCGCAGGTCATTGGCACGCAAATTCAGCTTCCTTCCTCCCCTTTGGACGAAGGTTCAATTTGTTCATACGTGACGTCTTATGTTTTCATTTTGGTAAAACAGTCAATGAACTCTAGAATTTGTATTTATTATTATACTACCTTTTAATAGGTATAAACTATATCGAAACTACCCATTGAAAAGACGTTCTATCGAGGAGTCTTTTTACATGGAATTGGAAATATAAAACCAATAGTCGGAATAATTTCCGATACCTATGTTTGTGTTGTTGAAAATACTTTCCATTTGGAACTTCAAAATCCACAATAATACGAAGGTTAGTCAACACCTGAACGAGGTACATTCAGTTAAGCTTACATGTTACCTTTAGCAAATATTTCCTTGTCATGTGTGATCTACGAATATATATCCCGAGGTGACAAGTCATCGGCCGACTGGCCTTGACTTTCAGAGACATATTTTATTAACGGTTACTGGCTTACACGGTACATCTACCCTTATTGAACTGAACACAGTGAGAATAAATAAACGCAATCTTCGTATTCTACATGTTGATTTTATCTCACAGGCAATAAAAGGAACCTGTTTTTTTGTACTTATAAGTCGATTTGTTTGCAACGTATGCTGTTCTGCCTAGGCTTTTCCCAACTATGTTGGGATCAGCTTCCAGTCTAACTAGATGCGGCTGGATACCAGTATTTTACACAAGCGACAGCTATCAGATCTCCGCAACTCATTTACTGGGCAATGGGGTCGATTCTGTAGCGCGCTTTGACAGGACTAAACTAAACTAAGGGTGTCTGTGCCTTTCTGTTTCAATAGAAAAAGAAAGTGACAGTTTGCGCTTAGTTTAGTAGTGTCAAAATGTACAACAGAATCGACACCAATACCGACATCCAAAAATTTACTGGTTGTCATGTAGACTTTCGGGCTTCTGACTATCAGTAACGACTGTCATAGGTATTCGTATGACACCCGGAACCGACTGTTTAACGTGCTCTCCGTTTGCAGTATATCCTAAAGTATACATAATAATAAATATGGGATGCAATGGGGAAGCCCACAGTATGCGACTGACCCAAAAGTCAACTTAACTCTAACGTGGTGTTTATTGCCACTTACCGGTTGCGGGATCCAAGTTTGGCAGTCTTAATTCCCTAGGCTAGTGATAGGCAGTAACGTCATCGTTGTGGGAGCACTAGTCCAGAGGTCACCAACCCACTTGCCCAGCCAGATAACTATGGTCATTACTGTTTTTTTTTTACTATATCTCGAAAACAACTGAATGGCTACCTCTGGTTTACGGGATAACATTGGTTGCAAATAAGCACAGGAATTATTAAAGAAATATAATACGACCAACACAAGATGATAATAATAAAAGGTCTAATACAAAAGTTTTTGTGAAAAATGGCGCGTGGATTTCTTTGTAAACATAATATCAATAATCTGTGATGCCTGTGGCCGAGTTAGCTATACGCGCGTAGGTGAAAGACCACAGGGCAAACAGCCTAATAAAAAAAAGTTAATCTGAATATTTTTATGTTTATAACACAAATAAATTGTAAGCGAGGGATAAGGAAAACAGCAGGTGGCAATAAATATTAGAACATAGGCGAGCGAAAGAAAATGTGCGTGCAAAAAAAATGACTGAAGAAATATGACGGTACCAAATGCGACAACAATGCCACGAAGTGGCGCGACCGTCGCCCTGAGCAACTTTCCTGGTCGCCCAACGTCACACATTAAAGAATATAATTTTATGCGTCGCCTACATTAACAAATGTTAATTTGCTGACAAAAATAAATAATTTAATGAAATAAAATGTTAATTTATCATATTTTAATTAACACAGTTTATTCATTCACAAAAAAGTTTACTATTTTTTAGGCATCTAAACGCGTTGCTAAGTTTAAAAAAAAATGTAAGCACTAGCGCGGTAATGCAAAATTTAAAAGCACGCGTGTTTAATAAGCTGCATTATGTACCGAAAAGCCGTGCAATAAGAGCCACTTTTCTAGCAAGTGTGTCGAAATAGTAGATTGTATCATAAGGGAGCAAAATAATATTTTTACGGCGAAGGCGCTTTTTTGAATCCAGAGCGAAGCGAGGGATTCTTTAGTATAATCCTGAACGTAGCGAGGGATTCAAAGTACGTCGCCCGAGCCAAAAATATATTTTGCACCCGAGTGATACACTCTACTTTTCATCACCCACTATGAGAAAATAAAAGGCGCCTCATATTTTATTGTAATATTATTATTTAATAAAACATAGAGTAACAACTAAATTGAAATTAAATAGTATCTAATAATAAAACAACTAAAAACTTATATTTACATTTGAGACATTTTCGCGACTATGGGCAGTCGTACCAGCCAGTCTTTATTCAAACAATATTTGCGTTCGTATTCTTTGGCGCTGAACACTAAGATGTTCCAAATTCAAAAAGTGCGCGGCATAGATAATTGCGGCGCACTTATGAAGAGGATTAAAAACTCATTACTGCCCGCTAAAAGTTTCTTATAGAAAACACCACCTTTGGGTGCACTTAATGGCGAACCAAGTCGTCCTTTTCGAATAGATGGGATGAAAAAATATTTATATATGTTTTTTTTTTATTAAGCAATTTAAAATAACTTGACACACAATCATAATGACAGTTCCACTACATAGTTGCTACGTAGTATTAACTGTCATTGAACTAGCGTAACTGCGTAATGGATGTTGAAAATAATAAGTAGCCACTATTTATTATGTGTGTCAATCAAGTAATATTAAATTCGTTTATTAAAAAAAATGTACTTACATAAATATTTATTTTCGTTTCTGTGGCTTCTTTACCACCTATAGGTATATCTCTTAAAATATTTCGTGCATGAATAGATGAACCTTATATAGGTATATCTACCTATCTAAGTTTTCTTAACCTCGTTGATTATAATGCTATCCTATGGATATTTTGAGAACGTATTAAAATTTGGTATTTTTCCGTGGAACTAGACATAAAGTGCGTCAACTAAGTCTTGTCGTGACGTGTTAAAGGAATACATCTACATGTAATACATTATGTACGAATAACATTAGTGTGTAGACGTCTGGAGGCTGATGACATCTAATTACTTATCTAATCCGAAGATTATTTTTCATTACTAAGTATTCAATACTTGAGGATATTAATTGTCATGGCGGGGGAATTGTAGGAATACCACTTTGTCACTAAAAATATTATATAACGTGTAGTTTAGATATTAAAGTATGTATTTCTTGTCCACCCAAAATGGTTGCCTGGAGATCACTATACGCTATAAGGCAGAACGTAGTGTTCATTGCCAAGTGGGTCTACACATTTTTTTTTCTGATATTGCTCTGTAATTTTGTCCGTTTTTACCAGTCTTTACTATGATTTGTGAAAAGTCTTTCTATAGAGATGGTAACCTTTTTATTTGATACATTTTAGGATTATGGAACGAAGCTTGTACCTTCTTTAGCGGAAGGCACGAAGTAAGGTCTAGACTAGTGTGGAATTACCCTTACGTTAAAATCATACTACCTCGTTCGTTGGTGAGGTTCCCAGATCCCCAGATCCCCAGGTCGGGCAAAGTGTTGTTGGGGTTTTCCGTGTGGAACTCCTCAGTAGCAGCCCGGAGTTTGTATTTGTGCCCGGTTGATGGCAATAGACTCGCCCACTATTACATGGGACTTAAATATAAGGGCGAAATGAGTATGTTACTATACACCTCTGCCCAACCCTTCGGGGAATACGGGCGAGATGTTATGTTTATGTTACGTTAAAATCATGACATGGCTCTGACGATGAACATTAGGCGGGATTGCCATCTAAACAGCTTTCTTAAGAATCTCAGGCCACTGATGCAGCTGCAGAGTCATCATCACCGTTGTAAGTATGAGTTAATTCTGCGATCACCAACCCCAACTAACGTCGTAACCACGGGTAACACCTTTTTTTGCTGACTTTGTATTGGACAGCGATTATATTTTTATTTGCCTTTTTTTGGCGACCAGTTGCACTGGAATGCATTTAAAGAGCCTCCACGAGTAACGGAACTTAAATACCAGGTTAGCCAGTCAGTCCCGGTTTACCTTGCTGACTGGTTAACCTTTTCACATACATTCTCGTATTGAGAAAAGAAGATTTGCTAACATACCAGAGCTGGACCACTGTTCGGGCCCGTAGACTTACGTAAGCATCAGTTGATTTATTGCAATATTGTGACCAGCTTTAGTAAAGATCTTCTAACCACTCGTTCTAAAGAAAACTATCGTAAATGTGATACTAAACTAACAATAAATAAATACACTTTTATGTAAAAGTCAATGACACTGTATCATATGAGTTAGTTTTGAAGAGTGAGAACGGTTTTCTAAGCAACTGACACCCCGATAAAGAGGTTCAAAAGGATGATTGATGCGCTCTAACGGGAACAAAGTTCTCTACGAAAAACTGACATCAGTAGACCCTTTAGAAGCTTTTATGTTATGATGATATAGATACACGAGTTTTCGAGTAAAGTTGTATGAAGTAAAGTACTTAAAATGCTTTCTTAATTCTAGTTTCTTTATTGTAGATACATTTTATTAAATAAATAAGTAGAAAATACAGTAAACGAAATCGTGTAATTCCTTCAAACCTCGTGATGTACTGCTGACACAGATTAAAACCGAACGGGATACTTTTCGATTCAATAAAAAAAAATACAAAAAGTAAACATGTGTTCTTAACGTGAGGCATTTTAGCGCCCCGAGTTAAATGACCGCGCGGCGAGCGGTAGCCGCGCAATTCGCTCGGGGCGCTAAAATGCCTCACGCTAAGAAGACATGATTACTTTTTATTTTAAATTAAGACTGAATTATAATACAGACTTTTTATAAATAAAGGCAAACTTAATTAAATGTAGTCTGTTTTAACCGACTTCTTATTAGTATGCAGTGGCAAGAAGTTTTGTATCATAATTCTTAAAACCGAAAATGCAGTGCATCAGACACATTCCTTCAGCGACGAGATGTCAGAGTTATAATATCAACACATCACGGACTAGTTTTCGTCGTCGAGCTCATCGTCGAGCTCGTCGACGAGTTTATACTAGAGAATCTTATAGCTGTGCTGCTTAGTGGCCAAATCACAAAATATACCTACATAGAATAAACATGTAGTGAAGTGATCTTAGAATAAAAGTATTAGAGACTTTGAGGCTTTGGCCTACGTGAAATCTTAGAGGTTTTTCCTAGTAGTCACAAGTCTAAGCAACATTTTTCACATTATAATATTTTTGTTGGGATTATTTACGTGTAAAGGATCTCTCGATCCTTCCTTCCTCTAATTCCAAGTATATGACAGAGCTGGCAAGAACGTAGAACTATTTACTCGTGAATAAAAATCTTTATTGTGTATAGGCAATTATGGTGTTTACATAATATGTTTTATATCTGATTAGCTTGTCCTTATTTTCTGATCTTGTGTACATTATTATATTGTGAAATAACTAGCTTCTGTAACTAACCGCTAACCCAAATATAAGTACTCTCAGTGGTGAAGAGTCTATGTTGGTTTCATTTACTTTCTTTACCATGCTCGCAATCCTGACATACCGATATTAGCTATAACTGTAATGATAGATTCACTCCTACATAGGGTTCATGGATTTTATTGCCGGCACTTCTCCATAGAATCTACCTTTTGGAAACGTGCACCTAGTTTTGACGTTTTAAAAGTGCCTGAAATCTGGTCTATTTGAAATAAAAAACTTTGACTTTGGTTGCCAGGTGTCCGGCTTTTTACAGTCGTGTCCGGCCAAATATATACAAGTCCGGCCTGTCCAGCTTTTGTTAGGCTTTTGGTCAACCCCGCCCCGCCAAAAGATGCCGAACGAAAGCGAGCGAGCGATTTTTTTTTCTTTTACAAACCATTGTGTCACGCTTTCAGGGCAAAATGTCCGGCTAAATATAAGTCTGTGTCCGGCTTTTCTATTCTTGGGCCTGGTAACCTTACCCCTACACGATTCTGTTGTCTTTTACATGTACTTGTGTATACGAGAATAGCATACGCTGTGGTGAAAAGGTTAGCCAGTCTGCACGGGTATTAGCACAGCTCACTGCCCAGAGGCTATTTTAATGGATGCCTAAATCAGACTTACGAGTTCATATTCCAAAAAAAGTTTTATTTATTAAGTAATATACAGGGTGTAAACGAAATCATGTAATTCCTTCAAACCTCGTGATGTACTGCTGACATAGATTAACCCTGCACGGGATACATTTACTTTTGGGTACAACAAAAATAAATTACAAGAAGTAGACCATGTGTTCTTAACGTGAGGCATTTTAGCGCCCCGAGCGAATTGCGCGGCTATCGCTCGCCGCGCGGTCTTTTAACTCGGGGTGCTAAAACGCCTCACGTTAAGACACACATGTTTACTTCTTGTGATTTTTTTTTATTGAATCCCAAATTATCCCGTGCAGAGTTAATCTATGTCAGCAGTACATCACAAGGTTTGAAGGAATTACATAATTTCGTTTACACTCTGTATATTTACATACTAGTTGCGCTGTTTAGAAGAACAACGAGTTGTGGTTCCAGAACCGCAGTGCCATAGAACCTGACAGCTGTCTAGCGGTAGTTTGAACCTTATTGCATCAATGCATTTGGCACTTGTCTATACGAGATAGCGCGTCTATTTATGTCAACGTCGTTGATTAAATATGAAAATGAATTCCGTTAACAAATTGTGCGTGATTAGTTCAACGGACCAAGTTTATATTAAATTATGTTTTACGTTTTGTTTTGGTTGGTTTCCTATATTTACCTATGTACGTGTACTGTCAATGACCTTTGCCAGTCTCGATATAGATAAGCGGGATTTTAAGTGAAGTTGTCGTAAAATGAAATCATTTTTGATGTAAGAAAAATTATTATTGTAAAACTTTTAAAGTTTGATTAATACATTTTTTTATCGATACTAGCGTTGCTGAAGATTCGGCACCAAAAAAAATGTTTTAATAGGGGTGTATTAAATATATCAGGTGTCAGTAATTATTTCTCCCGGGCATTACAGCAAATAATCTTTGATTCGATTGACACAATCCTCCTGATACGGTTGCCTTATGAACTCTTCACTCAGCACGATTTAGGCGATCCAGTTCTTTTATATGACCCTTTAGCTACGTTTCTTCTGCAACATCCACGGCAAAGAATAATGCCCATCCTTCGCGGGGTTCCACATGGTATAATATATCCAATATTCACTGACATGTACAAGAGCTAAAAAAAATGTAATACACAATTACATTTCATTTCAAACAAGATAATTATGGCTTAATTGAGAGTTCGACAACCTTCTGGCTTGCTCTATTTCTGTGGGTTCGAACCGCAATATTGTACGAGTACCCTCTGTTGTATTATTACAGAAGTTATTAGTCATATTATCTGAGCTATCAAAAGCCTTTATTCATGTCTGAAAACAACACTTCCGGCTTTCAGGAAGGTGTTTAAAGGCTTTTTACGAACCTTAATTACCTGCTTTAACGAATATCGAACTTATTATTTATAATTCTCCTGAACTATTATAATATAAAATTTTATGAATTCTTTATAGCTTGTGTTTTAGTTCTTCACTTAATTTTTGGTAGAGTTGAAATTTTTGGCAGACTCATTTCGTTATTGGAGTGAGCTTAATTAATTTTGATCTAGGCAGTTGTAATGAATGAAATTTTTTTGTTAACCTGAAAAATATTATGTAAGTATCACTATTTAGTGCATGCAGAACTCGTGGCTATCGTACAGATAGACGGATTTATGAGTTACCGGGTGTCGAATTTACGAGTTACCTGATGACGATATCATGCAAAGATTTTGATTGCAGTTTCAGTGTGTAATTGATTTTATTAAAGTTCGAATTCAAGTCCAGCAAAGACGTAGTATTTTTTAAAGAATCATTGAGTATATTCATAAACTCTTGGTATCTATCGTGTTCTGCGTACCTAACTTAAACATAAATGTTGTTTAAATGAAGAATGGTCTCAAAGTGATTCGTGGAGATACTTCAGGGAACAAACCTTTTGATGCTATTTCCGAGAACGTAATCAAACTGTGTATACGTTTTGCAGTAAGAATTTTTTGACAAATAATGTTTTACTGAATAACAAAATAAACGGTCAAAATTTCTCGCCTAATAGTGTGTGTTCTGCGACAGGTCAAGTTGATTGAAAGATAAATTTGAACCAACAGCAATTATATAAAAGTGGTTTCAAGTAGGAAGCAAGATGATCTAGTCTGACTGCTAATTTTCAAAGAGCCAACCTAAAAAGAGTTTGTCCTCTCATGAACTTTGCTCATAAAAAAATAATTTCTAATGTAAAAGAATGGGATCCCTAAATACACTTACTTAAGCGAAAAAACAAATTGCCATACTTGATCCGTCGCTTCTTCTTTAGGCAAATTTATTTAAAAATGGGAATGGGTAATTGTAGCAAATCATGTCGGTTGCCTGTATTTTTTCCTCCAATATATGCTGTTAATGATGCCTGTCCTTTATACAGAATCGTCCCGGGCCTTTGCCCCTGGGTATCAAAACTTTACTGGCCTATTTATCGGGAAGTATGTATAGATAACTGACTCTTGTCGGTCAATGACATTGTGAAATCGAAAAAAATATTCGCCAGTTGTTATTTTAATATTAAAGGGGGTGACCCAGTATTTATTCTGTTAGTGTTCTTTTAGCTTTGTATTGTGACATCAAAGTCGGAGGCTTTTGAGGCCGTTAAATTTTCCGTATTGACATAATTTGCTTACCTACTTAAATTTTGTTTATTGTTCGTCGTAAGTCTTTAAGTTGCAGTTAAAAATATTATAAGACTTTGCTTTGAAAGAACTGAATATAGTGTAATCTTATAGAACTGAATATAGTGTAATCTTATAGAACTCTACAAATAGTGCAAACCAAGCATCCAAGTGGTGGACGAGTCAATACTTCCTGAGGATGCCCCGTAGAGGGGCGAAACATACGTATCGGATCGGTTTGGATAGTTTGCTGCATTATCACACCTTCTACTTTTGCATATATTTGCAGGCGGGAGGGCGGTGCTGCATACTTGCATCCAATCTTGATAAACTAGTTTGGTGGAATTAACACTAAATATTCTAATTGTATATTTATATAGTATTATTATGTCAATAATCTTATCTTTTCTCTAAAAGATACAATGTTTAAGAAAGTCCTGTCGTTCCCACTCACGCATGCCAACCTAAAGTTAGCAATAATTTATAATGCCCTTAATTTTGCTCCATTGCCTTTCCAGAATAACGTTCGACAAGGCTAATGGATGTTAACACGTGGTTTGGTATCTGTTCACTTACAGGTTCATTGTCACAAGATGCTGTGACGCACGGGGTTGCATTCTTTGCACGTTGCTTGTCGTAGGACGTCTTCGAGAGTGTTTTCCTGACGGCTTAATGGAGAACGTACTTATGAACAGATTAAAAAGAACTCTGCTTTGTCGAACATGTTAATTCTATAACTAAGACGTAAAAGGTGTCCGCCTGTGGAGAATTTAGATTACATTTTGTTGTTAATTACATATCGCCGCTTTTCGTCGGCTGCAGTTACCCTTGTCGACGGCAAAGTACCGCCAAAGTTAGTATGAGACAATCTTATTGCGTGGCCCGATTAATTCGAAACTTGATTTAAATAATCTTTAAAGCAAATAAGAAATTACATATTGGGATATCTGAACACCGACACAGATCTATAGTTTAGTGCTGAGGTGATTTCTGACACCAGCTTTAAGAGAGATTTATTGACATTTTATTTTTGCCATCTTTTTCTTTTCGTGTGGTTAGTGACTAACCTAGTATTTAAACCCGGAGTTTATGCCAGCCATGGGCCTCTGACTTGGCTTCACATGCCGTCGAGACATATTTTCCAGGTTTCCTCACGCTATTTTCCTTCACCGTTTTTAAGCAAGTGATAATAATACCTATACAATAGCATGAATCCGAAAAGTCTGATGTGCGTGCCTTGGGGGTTCGAACACGAGATATATGACTTGGCAGTCCGATGGTCACACTACTAGGCTATGACTGCTACTATGCCATTAAGGTAATTCTTCACATTCTGCTGTCAAGCTTGCGACCACTTCTTCTACTCTCGTGTCGGCACGAGCTGCCTGAGAATACCATGGCTGGTAGCGGGGTTGACTACCCAGATTGTGCAGGACGAACTTAAATATCGTCATTCGTGGTGACCCTTCACCCCCATTATAGACCAAAAAGGGGGATGGCACTTGCAGGTCATTTCTTTTCTTTTTTGCTGCTACAACTTAAAAAGGAAAAACAAATCTTCCTTAATTCCTAGTTAGCAGTAAGCAGGAAGTTCAATCTCGTCCCGCACCGTTGACTTTTCGAATTCATGTGTAGATCAGAATTTTATTATCACTTGCGTTAACGGCAAAGGAAAATATCTTGAGGAAACCTGCACATCTGAGAAGGCTCCAAAATGTTCTTGATGGTGTGTGTAGTCCGCCAACCCGCACAAGGCCAGCGTGATGGACTAAGGCCTAAACGAATCTCATTTTGAGAAGAGGCTCTTGCCCGGCAGTGGGACAGTAAGCCCTCGTTAGCACGAGAGCTTTTTCAACGCGCGTTTAAAAAGCGTCCAACGCGCGCAATAGATAACCTGCTTTAAAAAAGCGCTATCATGTGAACACATATACGGCTTGCTATTTGTTGTATTAGACGCTTTTTAACGCGCGTTGAAAAAGCTCTCGTGCGAACGAGGGCTAATGGGCTGATTATGATTTATGAATTCGTAGTTTAACCCCATGGAAACAAACGAACTTCGCTATTGTATACAGTATTTATGGAGGTTATTAAACCCGATACGTTGACGCATCTTCGACACGTGTGACGCAAACTCATTCAGTGCGACACGGGTGCATTCACTGTAAATAGGGTGAAACAGGGGCGCTTGGCTGTATACGAGTACAAAGGCGTTTGGACCGGCTGACTAAAATGTCAAGCGTGACATCAAACGTACACCACGTGTGCTATTGTTAGTCAGTCGGAGCCTTCATTTATAAGATCACAGTAATTTTCTGAATCAACTCGGCCTTTCTAAGAGTTATTGTCTTCAGTATCCATGCTGAACAAGTCGGTTGATACGTAGGATTTTCACTTTCTACTACGGGGACAGTTATAGCCGTTAATTTTTGCGGTCATTGGGAGCCAAAGATATTCGATAGTAGTAGTGGGAGCCCTTGTTCTGGCTGATATATGCAAATATTAATCTCGAACTTATGTACAAGGTTAGTCGGAAAGGGGGTACTAAGCCGAAAGGGTGTTAAAGTATCCACAATAATGGATAACTTTTGTTCTACAACTTTCCCCAAAAGTCAATAGTTCAAGAGAAATAGCCGGTCAAAGATTTCATAAAAAATACGCTAAATTCTATCTATCCTCAGGTATGATCAGACGTGTTTACATTTTAAAAAATATCACATTTGGGGTCACGGATTAGAAACTCCATTTTTTGAATTCATAACTAAAACAGGGATGAAGAATTTTTGAAAAAACTAAAATAAAAATATTTTATTATGGAAAAACAATTAATCGAATTTCTATATTTTAACACTTTCTTTAAAACAATCATCAGTGATATATTAAGTGGACCGCGGCTTAGTACCCCCTTTCCGACTAACCTTGTATATAGGTACTGACTTTATTTACCATCTACAAATGGCACAAAATCAGAACTGCCTGATTTTTGAGAATGAGTGCGATGTGAGTGTATTTGCTGAAGTTCAGAAAATTATAAAATGGTACCATTCACATTTCACATATTACAGTTTTAAGAAGAGCGGAAATGTTCAATTTTTATGGACGCATTGTTATTTATTGTCACGCAAACATTCTTGGACTGATAGGCTAATGACCAATTCCTATGATTAACCGGGCGTTATAGGTTAAAATTAAGACTCTTGTATCTTTAACAATATTTAAGCAAATACCCCATAGCTTTGTATAGTAGACCTATACGCTAGTAGCTCTCACAGGTGAAATTAGCTTATGAGCCTTTTTAAATGCCTTGTTTCGTAATCAAAAATGCTACTAGTGGTAAGCAAAACGTCCCGTTTTTGCCATAGGAACCGGGCTTAAGTTGTTTGGTTCATTGATTGAACATACTTTTTGAGTTTGGCAGATGGAGCGAGACGATATGGAATTTAGTTTTGGACTTATCATATTAATAGGTATTAATGGGTTCGTCACTAAGTGGTATGAAAGTTTTCCTCTCACTCCATATTTGGATGTTCAGTTCTCACAGGATCCAGCTATTCGGGGTTTTGTATGACAGCCTAGCTACGCACTACCGTGATACGACATGCGTCACGCGATTTGTCGAATTTTGTGTGAAAAGTGATGTGCCAGTCTATTTAAAAATTAAAATTAAAAATTCTTTATTTTGCAAAAAGTGAACAATAACACTAGTAATTATTATGCCCTAAGTGGCACCAAGAAAATATAAAACTAGCGTATTTTGAACTCTGGTACTCAAAGTAAGATCTAACTTGTGTTATGAGTACCAGTGATCATGATGTAAATGTTTATTTATAATAATAAACATTTACATAACTAGATAGGTACCCACATAAACTTATATGTAAAAACTAAAACTACAGATAAGTACATTATAATTTTAGGTAATTAAAAACTAATAAATATAAATAGTCAAAACAATACTTACTATAAATATTGAATTAGGAATACGAAAATCTACCTTGATACTTCAATAAATAAATAAAAATATATACGGTCGAATTGAAAAACCTCCTTCTTTTTTGAATTCGGTTAAAAATTACTTACCAATTCCTTCCTCTCTCCTAATATTTTTGCGTGCCCAACAGGGTCCACGATGTACTATATATATTTACTCACCATCTATTAATACCATTGTGGAAAGCAAATAAAAGTTTGAGTTTGAGTTTGAGTTTGATCCAACAAAAGTAAACGCACAGAGGTACACTTATTCTCACGAGAGACGGCAGGGGCGTTAGTGCGGTTTAATTGAAACAGAGAAAACAAAGTAAGAATATAAAACTATAAATTACAACTAATTATCTAACTAATTAATTAACTATTTGTAGCTGCAGTTGTACACAATGTTACACCGAACCCTTAGGCGATGCTAAACACCTTTTATTTTGGATAATGTCCAAAAACTGATTGTTTTACTTACCAAACGTAGCCATCGGTAATGTCTAACTGGTCCTTGGGAAAGACTCCGAAGGAAATTTTACCTGTAAACGTTTTGAAAGAATAAAACAGTCTCGTATGCATCACTATGGGACTACGCTTCGATATAGGCGAAGTAAATCCAATAACGGTCGGTAAAACATAGAAATTGGGCATGACTGCACAGTCCAATACTGCTGTGCTGGGTACACATGCTGCGGCTTCTCATAGTACCTATATACAAAATGGCTCACACAGATGGCCTTCCAGCTAGGGTTGCCAGATGTCCGGGTTTTTACAGTCGTGTCCGGCCAAATATATACGAGTCCGGCCTGTCCGGCTTTTAGGCTATTGCCAACCCCGCCCAGCTTAAAGATGCCGGACGAAAGCGAGCGAGTGATTTTTTTTTCTTTTAAAAATCAATGCGTCAGGCTTTCAGGGCAAAACGTCCGGTTAAATATGAATCTGTGTCCGGCTTTTTATTTTTGGGCCTGGTAACCCTACTCCCAGCACCTGAATCGCAGCCCTCCAAGTATCCCTCTTACGTGGAAATATTATCACATTATAATAACTTGCCAAAATTTGTACCAAAATAACGCTACCAAAACTTCGTCTTCGTATGCCGCTAATACCCGGTTCCTATAAAAAAACGAATCGTTTTCCTTACTAATTTTATTTTATTTTATTTATTTGGAACAAAAAACAGTTACATGCTAAATACAATACAATAGATTCTTAAAATAAAATAACAAACATGTAACCCACATCTTTGTCCACATATTAGAAAGAATAAAGAAGTGAGAAAAAAAAATGGTTAAAAAGTTACAAAGAATATGTGTGTGTGGTAGCCTTAAGTAACATAACATAGGTAGTTTAATTTAATTTAACTAGTTAACCTTACACAATATGTCTATGGCCTTTTTCTTAAAAAGTTGGTTTGAGAGAGTGAATATGTCGAGCTCCATAAAATAAGTATTATAAGCCTCTACGAGGCGACGAAGAGGTGCACGCTCCCCGGCGTTAGTTTTGCACATGTTTGTGTGGAACAATTGAGGGACGCGCACCCCCCGTTGGATAACAGTTCTGGGTACTTTGTAGCATAATTTATTCACTAAGCAAGGACAATCATATCTATTGTTACACAAACCATGCAGTGTCATTACGCCCAGAAGCAATCGCCTGAACTCCAAACTCAGAATGCCGTAACGCTCCAATAACTGCACATAAGAAACCTTTGAGCGACGTACTTTATAATTCATAGATCGTAGGATTTTTCTTTGTACCATTTCTATTCTAGAGCAGTATTTGTCATAGAAAGGGTTCCAGATCTGCGTAGCATATTCCAACTGGGATCGTATCAATGTTTTGTATAACAATAAGAACGTAGAGGGCCGCACAAATTCACTGGATGATCTCATGACGAAACTATACATCCGAAATGCTTTGTTTACTACATCATCGACGTGTATGTCAAAGTGTAAACAGGAATCCAATGTGATATCCAAGTCACGAACGAAAGTAACATTCCCTAAGCGTGTGCTATTAAAAGTTTTCCTTACTAATGGTAGCATTTATATTGCCAAACTGGGAATATAAATAGACTCGTAAGCTAATTTTACCTGTGATAGCTATTTCCATATGACAGGGTCTACTATGTAAAGCCTAGATCTTTAACCATAGGACTTTAACTTTAATGAAGTAAAGGTCAAAGGTATTTGCTTCATTATTGGTAAAGATAGAAGAGTCTAAATATAACCAATAACGCTCCGTAAATTATAGGAATCGGCCATACGAGTTTGAGCAGTACCTAATTGAGTTCCAATCTCCATAGTAAAAGCTTGGCACTCAATGTTTAACATTGTTATGACGTCATACAGGCCTCACCTGATACATTACATTCAAGTGAAGGTATCGAAACAAACTAGGCCATTGCTTCCATAAATAGTAGCCTGCATTCTGAAATATCAAATATGGCGCAGTACCTCGGGGTCTATTTATAGTCGGTTGGCGACGGCTATAGTTAGCGGTGTTCGGGCTCCAGGGCTGGTGCTCATTGACGCCGGATCATCGATCGGAGGCGGGGCCCGGGCCTGCAGCACCAAGCTGTGACCTAGTTTGTACCCTCAATGAAACAGGAGAGTGGGTAAGGACCTCAAAGCCAAAGCGAGTAACGCATGGAAATGAAAATGTTCAAAAATATATCTTCTCTGCCAAACGAATTGTTATACTGAACACTTCGCAGTTCTTGCTTCCATGAAAAACTGCTGATTGAAAGTCAAATGAATTTAAATCGCCCGATCGCGGTCAAATCGAACTCATAAACTACGGCAGTTAGTAGTAGTAGTAGTTATCAATAAAAAGTTTAGAACCAAAAAAAGTTGTTTTTTCTAATAGTTAGGTACCTTTTAACCGACTTCCAAAAAAAGGAGGAGGTTTTTAATTCTACTGCATGTTTTTTTTTGTATGTTTGTTACCTCACTACACCGTCATTTATAACGCGATTTGTTTTTTTTTATATGAAAGAGTATTCTTTCAAAGTGGTCCCATTGAAATTTGGTGAAGATCTGATGAAGAACTTCGGAGATAGACAATGGAACTCCTAAATGACGAACAGTGCGCATAATGTGATGATGTGATTATGTCACGAGCAGCGTCTTTAGTAGGTCCAACTATGTTTTAATTAAGGCCACTAAAATGAAAAAAATAAAAAAAACATTTTATCAAAAATAAAACCGACTTCAAAAAAAACGAAAAGAAGAATTAGATAATTACCATAATATTATAAAGTTAACAGTTTCAGAAGTCGGTGCCTTCAATTTGGTTCAGCGTGGATCAGCACCAACTTCTGAAACTGTAAATTTTATAATACCTATGGTAATTATTTAATTAATTTTTTCGTTTTTTTGAAGCCGGTTATATTATTGTTAAAAATGTTTTTTATTCGTTCACGGGTACTTTTTGTACAATTGGCGGGAGTGAAACTTTATGAAACAATAGGTTACTGACTATTCAAAGCTCGTTATTTAATTAAGTAAGCTTTGTCAATAGCTCTATATTAAGTAATGCATTGTATACAAATTCTACGCGTTTCGATGATGTTATTGTCGTAAAGGTAGATTCCCGGTAATTTTAGCAGTTTCCCCGTAATAAAATGCTAACAAATTTATTGTTCGATTATTTGAAAATAACAATAAAAAACATATTCCGCTTGCTAGAAATAATATTGATTGTTGAGAATTAATATTACTCAAATAATATTGAATATTAACCTAATTAAATAGAAATATGTAAGTGAAGTAATATTTCTGATTTCTGACTTAGCATCATTTGGACGAGCCTCCAAGGACAGTGGTGTTGGTTGTGCAGCGGAGGCCGGGTTCGTTGGCCGCGTGACCCAGTTTCCAGCGTTGACGTCACTGCTACGCCTCCATGACGTCACGCGTGAGCCTCCGCGAGCCCATTCAAAACTAGATCACAGGCTCGGGGTGCACTCCACCTCACCTTCCCTTCTCAGATATACAATTATCATCAAGGCCGTAGTACTGGATGTATCGCTGGAGGTCATTTCACCCTGTGTCGTTTCTATTTATACCGGCGATGCTTAAGGTCATTGCAGACACATAATTATGGCAAGGAATGTTCTATCGTCACAGCTTTTATTAAAAAGACAAATGATCAGATGACGTTTTCTTTAATATTACTTTTTTGAGGCCAACGATATTTTAATTATTTTGTATTGTATGTTCCATGAATTTTTGCACGAATCTAGGATAGTAATTAAGTCTGAAAATATTGTTCACATTTCTAGCTTTATCTGTGAACGTTCTATCAATGATTTTAAAAGATTTTGTAGCTAAAATAAGAGTTAATTCAACCATTCGGCAGCATTACAGTCGTCACGTAAACAGTTTAAATACAAAACACAAACAAACCCAAATTACACTACTTCAACATGCAGCAGTTATAATGAATAATACACACATGTTGATGTGAGGGTTGTATAATGCTCGGTTCCTATAAACAACAACGAACCGTTTTTCTTACCAATGGTAGCATTTTTTATTGCCAGACTGGGCATATAAATAGAGTCGTAAGCTAATTTTACCTGTGATAGCTACTTACATATGCAAAACTATGAGGTCTTTGCTTCTTTATTGGTGAAGATACAAGTTTCAATTTTAACCAATGACGCTCCGTAAATTATAGGAATCGGCCATAAGACGTCTAATTCTGGGCACGGCGCATATTGTTAGGAAGTTCCTCTCTCTGAGGCCCTGACCACCGGTGGCTTAGACTCTGTTCCAGATGTCGGTGGGTGAATTTTTTATATTTTTAAATGTATTTTATATTTTTTATCGAAATATTTAAAAATGTTATTTGTATGTAAATGAATAAAGGAAATAATAAATCTAATAATAATAATACATTCTTTACTTCAAATCATGATTCAATCCATAATATTAGTAATAACACCTTAAAAATTATGTTAGTAAGACTTTTACACGAAAGAGTTAACACAAAAACAATTGATTATGCTATGTCTTATGATGCGCTTAAAGCTTTTACCTGTTCTGTTCTGCCTAGCCTTTTTCCCAACTATGTTGGGGTCAGCTTCCAGTCTAACCAGATGCGGCTAAATAGCAGTATTTTACACGAACCGACTGCCATCAGACCTCCGCAACCCAGTAACTGGGCAATGCCGATATCCTAAGGCAAGACTGGTTGTCAAACTTTCGGGCTTCTGACTATCCGTAACGACTGTCATAGGTATTCGTATGACACCCGGGACCAATGGTTTAACGTGCTCTCCGAGGCACGGGGGCTTTATGTGTAACGAATGGTCACCCATCCACGGACTGACCGCGGCAAGCGCAGCTTAACCTTGCAAATCACATGATTCGCGCGGTTGTTATTTGGCCACGAGCCCCTCGCTTAAAGCTTTTACCTAACTAATTAAAATCAATAAAGCCTAGGATGCAAGTAGCAAACCCAAAAGGTCTATATAAAGAACAATCCTTGACACGAATAGCTCAGGTCGTGCCCTTTAGAGAGCGCAGCCGGAACTCCCAAGGTTCATATAATGAAAATATTCACTGAACGGACTGAACATTTTGTTTCAACTGCTGAATTATGATTCAGTAATAACTGTTAATTGGTAATGTTTGTTTACTGTTGAGATAGTTAAAATTACAGCGTATTTAAGCTTTTTTTTAATGAAATGAGGGTTCTGGAAATACTTAAATTATCCAGTCTTTTATTGTGTAAAAGAATTATGAAATAATTTTGTACGTAGCGTAATCGCTACACCTACAATATAATTATATTGTAGGTGTAGCGATTACGCTACACCTGTATCCCACGACAACATAAGCCGATGTGTTCGCCTCATGAAATGAGGCCTGCCTCTATTTTACAGGCTATTTCTAAAGCCTTGACTCAGAATTTCCTCGCAAAAATCTTTAATAATACCTTTCTCGATCTGGGAGAAGACCAAGGTCTTTAATTCCCAGATTTGAAGACATCGCGTTTATAAGCGCACGTTTAACTTGAGCCGTGATGTGGTATAAGTACTAACACGGTGGTGAAAATAAGGATGTGAGAACAACACGAATCTATTATAAAATCGTGTTTCCAATTCTGCGTAGGAGCTGAGGTAGACTGCGAATCGGTTCTTCTGCGATTGGCTTGGGGTGGCAAACTGTCATTTGCACGTAAATTACCACAGAAATACACAATTACGTAATTGGTGTAACTTGAATAGCCGGGTGTTCCAAGCTAAGTATAGATAAACTCATCTTTTTGGGAGAGCGTCGTAAGTGATAACGGATGACTGGTTGCACCATCTACGTATAGGAACAAAGATAACATATATTGTGCTAAACCATATATTCTCTGAAGGTTGTTAAGTATGTTCAGATGGAACATGATCCAGGAATGACATGAAACAAAGCTGATTCCTTATTTTTACATTTATCTACCTATATTTTTAAATATTCAACTGGTAGATTTTGTAAGCAGTGATAGCCTAGTGCTGTGATCGTCGGACTGCCAAGTTATAAGTCTCGAGTTCGAACCCTAGGCACGCAGCTCTGACTTTTCGAATTCATGTGCGTATTATATAATGATCTTCCTGCCCTGGTCCCAAGTTACTTGGGGTCGGCGCAATATGTTTTTCTCTTCCACTCTTAACTGTCAGCCGTCTCATTATCATTTACTCCCTAATAATGATAATGAGACGACGGTATTGTTTAATGATCACTTGCTTAAAAACGGTGAAGGAAAACTTCGTGAGGAAGCAAATCATAAACATATCAGGCATACCTGAGGATATTTTTCGACGGCATGTGAAGCCAAGTCAGAGGCCCATGGGCGGCATAAATTCTGACACCAGGTTAGTTACTAACCACACGAAAAGAAGAAGACTGATAGATAAAGTGAAGAGCTCGTGGCTAAAGAGTTACCGAGCAGACCGATTGGTAAGCTCCGGCGAAAGTGGGACGCGGTGCGGGGGTGTTAATCCCGTGGCGAATGTGGCCCATGCACACCTGCGCAACCGCAATTTGGGACGATAGTGTTCGACAGCGCGGGGCGTGAACATCTAGTAGATGATATTAGGGTCATAGGATTAACAAGACTATTTCCATATTAGTATTATTTATTTTATGACATGTCTGGAGCTGCAGTATGACAGCCAGCATTCTGATTTTGAATGGGATCGTAATGGTTCATAGTGAACGTATTAAAATAATATTGTTTATAATTATGTATTAGGCAGTCGAAGCAGTGATAGCCTAGCGGTTGGACGCTTGCCTTCATGCAGGAGGGTTTGAGTTCGATTCCGGCCGTACTTCTGACTTTTCGAATTCATGTGCTGATCAGAATTTCATTATCACTTGCGTAAACGGTGAAGAAAAAACATCGTGAAGAAACCTGCACACCTGAGAAGGCTTCATAAGGATCTCGGTTGAGTGTGTAGTCTGCCAACCCGCATCAGGCCAGTGTGGTGGACTAAGGCCTTTATCATTCATATTCTGAGAAGAGGCCTGTGCCCAGCAGTGGGATAGGAATGGGCTGATTATGCATGTTATATGTATTAGGAAAATATGATGTCGGCTCATAAATTCTAGATAGCGCCCAAACGAATTTTGAAGTTATTATTAATGAGTTTAATTCCCATTGTTATCGTGGTCATTTATGCCGATAATCTGGTATATTCCCAAATCCAACAAAGTGGACATAATTATTTAATTTGTCTATCATACTCTTGTATTTTACACCATTGGATTATCTTTATCGTGATTCTATTACGGACATGAATTACTTACACAAATTCTATCGCTGAAAGTCGTAGCTAACCACTGCGTGAATCTGCTCGATTATAGTTTATCAAGGGTCCGATAATAAGTTACCTAGTAGATGGTTAGTAGATAATAAGGATGATATAACCATAAAAATGTAGTGTCTAGACCAGGTAATGGGGATATACATTAATTTCTCCTTCTTTTCGTGTGGTTAGTGACTAGCCTGGTGTCAGACTTTATGCCGCCCATGGGCCTCTGACTTGGGAAGCCAAGTCATGTGAAGGCATGCCGTCGAGAAATATCTCTCAGGCATGTCGGTTCCCTCACGATGTTTTCCTTCACCGTTTTAAAGCAAGTGATCATTATACAATACGCACATGAATCCGAAAAGTCAGAGGTGCGTTGGGTTCGAACTCGAGACCTATGGTATATACAGGGTGTAAACGAAATCATGTAATTCCTTCAAACCTCGTGATGTACTGCTGACATAGATTAATCCTGCATGGGATACTTTTGGATTAAAAAAAAATTACAAAAAGTAAACAAATGTTCTTAACATGAGGCATTTTAGCGCCCCGAACGAAGTGCGCGGCTATCGCTCGCTGCGCGGTCATTTAACTCGGGGTGCTAAAATGCCTCACGTCAAGAACACATTCACTCATTATTCAATTACAAATGAAGGTTTCACTGCCGCGCCACATTCACGCAAGTTTGAGATACCAGTCTCGCGTTGTAGATGCTCCATGTCCGCGTCGCACGTTCCGCGTAGGTTTGGCAGATCGGTTCATTACACTCTGCTGAAAATATAAAACACGAAACTCGCTTCATAATTACGTAGACGAACAAACGTCTGTTTCTTCAACGTTTTATTTAAAACGTGTCGTGCGCTTCCTAAAAGGCGCACGTGCTTCACTTTAAGTCTGTCGGCAATGGGTTAGGAACCTACCTATGATGAAAAAACAACTACTGTAAATTGGTCGTCATTTCCACTTTTAAATAGAAGTACCTGGATGACCGAACTTTGCTCAGCTTTTGTTTGGTAAATCGACGTTTTCTAAAAATGGAACCTAGCTAAATCGATTCATCGCCCCCGAAACCCCCTGCAAACAAAATTTCATGAAAATCGTTGCAGCCGTTTCCGAGATTCAGATATATACATATATACAAGAATTGCTCGTTTAAAGGTATTAGATAGATTAGATTATATATATATATATATATACATACATACATACTTACATATACTCACACCTGTAATCCACGAAGGTGTAAGTAGAGGTGTTCTCCTATTACAGGAGTCTGAAACCCTCGTTTCGCATCTTGTGTTTAATCCCATGTAATGTGTGGCGAGCCTATTGCCATTTTTCGGGGACAATAAATGGTATAAATAGAATATAATTATATCTACCTATTAATATTTATTTACCTGCAGTGCAATGTTATGTAGTGAACTATTAAAATATAAGCAGTATTAACATTTCTTTGAAGTTTAATATTGTAATTACCTTCGATCAATAATAGTAGGTACAATTAAGCATAGATTTCATAACTTTACTTCTACAGAAACGTAAACGTTAAAGTATCTATAATATTGTCATATTTACAGGGGAATCTATACTAATATTATAAAGAGGAAAGATTTGTATTTTAGTATGTAACGAATAAACTTAAAAACTACTGGACCAATTTCAAAAATTCTTTTGCCGTTAGAAAGCTACATTATCACTGAGTAACATAGGCTACGGGCGGAGCCGTGAGGACACAGCTAGTTACTTATAATTCCATGGAGGCAACATGTAGAAAAACAGTGACTACCTAATTGGTAAAAAAAAACCTTTAATTAGAATAAATTTATGAATATTTTAGAACGAAAAAGAAATTGAATAAACAGATTTACAAAGAACAATTACTTATAAAATTACAGGCCTAGTTTCACTTCCTGTTTGAGTAACGCATGGTATAATAAAACAAGGTATTCTCTTCCCGCGATGTACGCTACTCTGTCACGATTTGTGATATTTTCCCACTAATAACAACAAAGTTTGACAAAAGAAGCCGAAGCTTATTGGTTCATCAGTAGCTATGACGTAGTAACGCAATTAAAGATTTTGTTAATGACAAAACTTTCTGTTAATGAAGTGTATGCTGCTTCCTGTGCTTTAATTTAGTGACATTTCTATCTTTAGTTTTTATTGTAATTCTGAGTTTAATTTATTGAGATATTAGTGATATTTTTTTTAATTTAATTAATTAACATTTTGTAGTTTAAGTTATTGATATAAATATAGGTATATATTTTGTTAATTAAAATTATTGCCATTGTATACCTAATTCCCAATGTTTTGAATAATATGAGTATTTTAATAATGATAGTAATTTTGCTTAGTAAATAGAATGCTGTACTTATGTGTTTTTTTATTGTACAGTAAAATGTAAATGTTTTATGTTAAATAATTTTGCATGCCGTAAGGCAAAATGTATCCGGGACGATCATCAAAACAACCATCATATCTGTATACCTACATTATTGGCAAATAAATGATTTCTATTTCTATTTCTAACGTACAGTCACGTGATCTAGCTGTCAAGGGAAAAGACTAAGTACCTTGTTTTATTAAACCATGGAGTAAAGTAAGTTTTAGTAATTACATTAGCTACTTTAGGTCCGAAGTGTTTCCGCAGTAATATTTCTCGTAGCACATTTGGGGTAACAGTAAAATTTTCCCTTTCATCCAAATCGCGAAAAGAATAAGATAAATAGTTTCTTGGTTCGTTAATCCGCCTTCATCCAACCTCGTATCTGGGTCATGTACTGGCTCCTAGCGACTGTTAGCATCAAAAAAATTCCCATCTAAGGTTACGACCTGACCTAGCTCCACTTAACGTTACGTCACATGTATCGCACATTTCATATCATTCTATTAATGCGAGTTTCATAAGATAAAGGAGCTGGATACGTTGCCTTCGCGCTTAAGGACGTGTATTGGAGGTTAGCGTCAATGTTTACAATTCTGTTTATGTTACGACACTGCTATATTGATGCTTATCAATATACCGTATGGTTAGCGGTAAAGAATAGTGCCAATATACAATTTTTTCCCATAGAGGGGTTCTTGGCTAACTACCAACCGCGCGGGTCATACGATTTGCGAGGTTAAACTGCGCTTGCCGCGGTCAGTCCGTGTATGGGTGACCGTTCGTTGCACATCGAGACCCCTCCGTCCCTCGGAGAGCACGTTAAAGAGTCAGTCCCGGGTGTCATACGGATACCTATGACAGTCGTTACGGGAAGTCAGAAACCCGAAAGTTTGACAACTAGTCTAATCTTAGGATATCAGCATTGCCTAGTAACTGAGTTGCGGAGGTCTGATGGCAGTCGCGTGTAAAATACTGGTATTCAGCCGCTTCCTGTAGACTAAAAGCTGACCCCAAAATAGTTGGGAGTAAGCTAGGCAGAACGAACGAACCACCCATAGGTGACATGAAAGGAGATAAAGACATTCTCATAGGAGGATTCATGTGCTCTCATTATAACATAATTATGGTGGTAGTCCATCGCCAATTAATTTGTCAAGCTTTGTAATTATCATTTCTTGTTGTTTAAAGAAGATTCCTCGCTCTTTACTTTTCTATGGTGGGATCGTTTACAGCCACAAAATCTTTACATGCACAGCCAATCGAACCCGGAACAATTATCTGTAGGCCCGAAAAATACTTGCTCCCTGCGGGATTCGAATCCAAGACCCATTGCGCAGCAGCCAGGTCTTCTTCATTCTTCTTCTTGTCGTCAATATTCTATCTCGACTCAATGTACAGAAGCTCATGTTCGGCAGAGGACGATAAAACCACCATAATGATGATGAATGATTAATGTCCGGTTCTTATATTCAAAAACGGATGGTTTTGCTTACCAATGGTAGCATTTTTATTGCCAAACTGGGCATTTATATAGACTCGTAAGTTAATTTTACCTGTGACAGCTATTTCCATATGGGAGGATACACTATGCAAAGCCATGAGGTCTTTGCTTCATTATTGGTAAAGATAGAATAGTCTCAATTTCAACCAATAATGCTCCGTAAATTATTGGAATCTGTCTAAGACTATAATAGTACTTTAAACGCGAATGTTGCCGGGCAGTCGACTTATTGATGCAGTGGCTGAGCGATCGGTTCCTGCGCTACGGGTCGTGGGTTCGATTCCCGCACGGAACAAATATTTGTATGGCCTACAGATAGTTGTTCCTGGTCTGGATGTTTGTGCATGTGAAGATTTGTGTCTGTAAACGCACCCACGATACAGGAGAAAATCAAGTGTGGCGCAACATTTTTTTTTTAAATCGCACTCTTTGTCATTTCTTCTCTGCAAAATATAGGCTACCTCTTCCCAAACCTTGCATATCTTAAGAGGTGACTATGGGACCCCAGGAGAAGGGCTGCAACATCTTCCCGTCTGCTAACAACAACAAACAGCGATCACCAATCCTTCTACCAAGCTGGTGTTTATTGCAATTTACTCTTTAACCGTTCGTTATTGGGATCATTGGAAGGTCCACCTTCAGCAGAGGATGTTTACAGATTGATATGATATAGCACCTTTTGAGACAAGGATTGAGAAAGGTACTCTCTTCAGTTGTTTATATAACATCACGCCTGTATTCCCGGAGGGTTTGGTAGAGGTGTATAGTAACAACCCTTATATTGCCGTTATGTTTAAATGCCATGCAAATCCAAACTTCGGGCTGCTACTGAGGAATTCCACACGGAAAACCCCAATTACACTTCGCCCGACCTGGGGATCGACTCATGACCTCACGAGCATCAGTAGCGCTTGCCACCACTAGATCAACGAGTTAGTTCAGTTTAGTTGTTTACGAAATTGCTTAATGAAATGTATTTATAGTTGCTCAATGAAACCTTTCGGGAAGGCATGCCCTTCATAGGATTTCTCTCCAATATACCGTATTCTTAGGTATATTACCCAAATCTTTTATCTAAAAAAGCCAAGCACATAATAACTTTAGTTGACATAATTATTATTTAAAAGTCACTTCTTTGACTTAGCTATTATAGAAATGTACTTTATTGTTTCAAGTTTTCTAATACACATAATTCATAATAAGTACATACTTAATATTACACAAAAGATACAAAGGCAAGTAGTTGGTGAAATACAATGTCAGTGACATTTTAGCATTCATTTTCACATAATATATGAAAGCGTAACAATTGAAATGTTATAATTGTTAAGTTCGTTGTTACACTACAGCTATTATTGTTATTTTGTCATCGCCTTAAAGCGGTGGGGTCCATGAACATTTGTAAATGTCAATCACGTCCGATCGTTGTTGTATTTGTGAATAGAAATACAGTAGTTTCAATTAGCTGAATGACCTATTGAATAAGAATTGTATGCAATAATAGAGGTCTGAATGAAAAAGGTATATGAATTTCGTTGTTATAGTTAATTGTAATATATCAACTTAATAGTAAGTTCAAAGGTCTTTGGTGTATTATTAACTATAACTTGTATGTGAAAACTAGCCAAGTTAAATCTTGAGCTTCAATTTATCCTAAGTTATCTGCTTTGTGGCAACTCGTCCATTAGGTATTTCATACATAGTTGAATATGCGTTATGAATATAATTATGTGAATCAACTGTAGTTATCTCGAAAATAGAATATGCTGAGATATTATAATATATGTAACCGTTCACTCATAAATTTAATTAAACTTTCACGTTATGCAACCATATGATGTTCATTATGGAGCGTTTTCCGGGAATTTGGGATTATAAATTAAATGTCAACTAACTCGTTTTACACACAATACAGGGTGTAAACGAAATCATGTAATTCCTTCAATCCTCGTGATGTACTGCTGACATAGATTAACTCTGCATGGGATACTTTTGGATTCAATTAAAAAATAATTATAAGAAGTAAACATGTGTTCTTAACGTAAGGCATTTTAGCACCCCGAGTTAAAATGACCGCGCGGCGACCGATAGCAGCGCAATTCCCTCTGGGCACTAAAATGCCTCATGTTAAGAACACAATGTTTACTTCTTGTAATTTTTTTTATTGTATTCAAATGTATCCCGTTCACGGTTAATCTATGTCAGCAGTACATCACGAGGTTTGAAGGAATTACATGATTTCGTTTACACCCTGTATAGTGTGTAATGTAATACTTATTATAAGTATGAATATAATCTCATTTTAACATGTACTTCTCGTTTGTGTAATAAAGTATCAGAAAACTTGTTAATAACTTATCTTTCAATAAAATAAAAAGCCAAAAAAACTCTTAAACACTGCCCTGAAATCTTTATTATTTCCTGAATAGTGTGAGAAGTTCTATGCGACTCCTTGGTCTAGACCTGTCAAGCCCTGCCTCAAATTGCTAATATTTTTGAGGTCGAATTCATTGACTGAGTGGTGTTATTTTTCAGTGAAAAAATTCCATTATTTACATTGTCGTAGGTACTACAATATACTGCCGTCCTTATAAAGAGGGCAGTAATCGATTCCCTTTTGGAAATTGCGTTTTATCACGCGTTGCGTTTGTTTTTTCGATTATTGCACTCTTCTTCTTCTCTCTTGCAACACCTGGAAAAGGTTGCTAAGCTGTACCTACTCTATATAATAAGATCTGTATTATTTTACCTTAGTGTGCAAATAAATATTTTGAGTTTTTGAGTTTGAGTTTTCTTTTGGACGGCCGAATGTGTCTAGTAAATATATACAAGGTTAGTCGGAAAGGGGGTACTAAGCCGCGGGCCACTTAAAGTATCACTGATGACTATTTTAAAGCAAGTGGTAAAATTTCAAAATTCGATAATTTTTATTTGCATCTAAAAAGATTTTTATTTTAGTTTTTTCAAAAATAATCATATCTGCTTTAGGTATGAAATCAGATAATTAAGTTTCTAATCCGTGACCCCAAATATGACCTAAATTGTAAACACAGCTGATCATAGCTATGGACAGATCGATTTTAGCATATTCTTTACGAAATCTTTGAAAAGCTATTTCTCTTAAACTATCGAGTTTTGGGAAAAGTTGTAGAACAAAAGTTATCCCTTATTATGGGTACTTTAACACCCTTTCGGCTTAGTACCCTCTTTCCGACTAACCTTGTATACATGGATCATTATTTTATTTTGCCAGGAGTTATTAATTTTATTAACTACTTTTGCTTCCGTCTGATAGAACACACTTTATCACTAGATCTATATGTTCCACAACTTTTATCGAAGACCAAAGTCTTTGCCCGTACCTCTACCTACCTTTTCAAGGCTTCCAAGCATTGTGATATTTTTTATGATATTGTAAAGTATGAAATGGGGGAGCATGGTGTAACACGATAGTGGTAGCGTGGCGAGTCACGTTCACTGGCACGCAGCGGCCGCCCGTCGACTGCTGCCTTCACAGACAAATAAAAATAAATAAACCATCGTTGAGGCTAGTTGTGGCTGGCAGATTTTGAAATAATGTCATTCATATTTAAAATCTTGCGATGTTATTGTTTTCAGTATTCTAGGTTCTCAATATCTACAATAAAAAAAAAAACGACGGACAGCTGATAAAAGACCGACTTTGGTAACAAATCTTATTTTTCTTCTTCAAAGCTTTGAAGAATGGGTCACCGAGTGCTGTTGACAATTTCGCGTCCAAACCTGACTAACTTATATATTTTCTAATTTTCAATAAATAATTCAGCATTTAGGCCTCCTACTGCTAAAGGCAGTAAATTCATAACTAAATGTTAATAGGTAATTTTTGTATTAAATTTAAATGACAGACGAGAGTGACGGAATATTTATTTAGGGCCTTGTAATATCATTGTTCGTTTGCCACATTTTCGGTCTAAATAATCGTATTTCCGAATAATCCAACATAATGTAGGGTATAGGGCTATGTAGGGTAGTATGGTGTAAGATTCAAGGATAAATTCTGTTAGTTCGTGGAAGCTTCGCTTTGTAGTAGCGTGCGGTAGACTTTGGGTAACATTAATTTTGAATTTAACTTCCTGTGCATGCTCCCATGGATAATTACAATACTTAGAACACACGAGCTTCGTAGAAGAAAGACTAATTAATGTTCTAACAAAATTTTGTATATATCAACAAGTTTCTGGAAAACTGTAGTTATATCGGTTGTGCGAAAAACGGAAGTTTCCTCAGGAGCATAACATTTTATCTCTTTGCGAAGATCAACCTCAACGGAAAAGTACATAACGGTAAAGAATGTAAAGAAAATTTTCCATTTTCTTAGGGATTGCTTAGACGGTCGGTCACGTTTGAGAACGCAAGGATAAAGAACGTCATGGTACGTCAACAAACCAGCTGAACTTCATCATGAATACGATGAACTTAATGGTACCTATTCATTGCTTTCTAAATTAACCACATTCCGTTAGTCAAAGAGACTTGCTTAAGATAAAATAAAAGAAGAATATGCAAGTTGCACAAAAAATGCACCTAAACTTTAGGATGCTTAAAGCTCTGCTGGGGTTGCGGTGCATGCAATAGCGAATTCCGCGACCCCGTCCTTAGGTCAGAAGGAGGGACACCGTTAGTTTTTAGCCGGTAAGAGTTCGGCAGACCCCCTTGCCTTCCCCGGGCGATGGGACATCCATGAGAATTTTACAAGGAAAAAAAAGGGATGCTTAAAGCAATTTTTTAAATCTTTATTTAGTTTAGGGCGGCTTTATCACTTAGTGATAATTTCACCCCCATAACAGAAAACATTTATTAACTAACACTGTACAATGGGTAATATACAGTTATTATTATAAGTAGATAACAATAATTAGATTTTACAGTCCGGGAACGAAAATGTTATACACCTTAAGGTCTATTTTTGCTTGCACAGTGCAATAAACAAACTATTTTACCGACTACGTATTGCCAACATTATAGAAATGGAAATACAAGTATTTTTGGACAATATATATGTCGCAGCAAGGAGGCCGTGGATTATGAAACTTCTAAATGTCATTTTTGAACAAAGAAGCGATTGTTTGACAAGTGTTAGTGGAAGTGCCATTCATTGCTCAGCCGGAAAAAGGTGCTGGTGACCGGAAGACCTCACGACCTTCATCCATCATTTTCCATCGCGAATACTAATGTACGAGGAGGAACGCATGCCATGTAGCTCTAATGCTCCCTCGCCGTTATATATTATTATGGTGACATGGTGACAGACGAGTAATGTCAATTTAATTAATAATCGAATTGATGGATGTGATGGTTTTTACAACAAAACTCCTTAAATCAAATCAAAGACATTATATGGCACTACTACGTCGTATGGAGGCAAAAGGCAATTCTGATCTTTGCTACCAAATAATTAAACATAATTTTCCATGCATTGGTTTGTTCCGTTCAACAGTTTGAAAAAGTAACATGTGCCCGCGATGGGGGAAAGGAATGAATTTGAAAACTGACGAACATTTTCGTTCCTCTACTGTACTTATTTATTTATTTATTTGAAAGGTACACCAACGACCCATTCACTAGAAACATTAACATAGTAAAAGTAACATAAGCATTGAGTTAGGGTGAATTAGTCACTTACAGGCGTACACAGCAATTACATAAAAAAAATTTGCTTCTTAAAATACGTTTTAACAAGATGTTTTGCTCGTAGTGAGGATAGAAAAATTAATTAGAAACAATGAACAAAACATTAAGTAAAAAACAAAATCATAATAGAAATTAGAATAAAAAATTATCAAAAATTAATATCAAAATTATCATTAGAATCAAAATTAAAACATTAAAATTAAAAAATAAACAGTAAAATTGATATTCAAAATTCAAAACGGTAGAACGTTATATGACAAAATAATGTTGTCCCTAATCCTGGTAGTAGACAACCAACAATAGTCGACACGACACCTTAGCCTCCTCCGATGCTTAAAGCTATGAATAACACAACCTTTACTGTTACAAAGTGACAACAGTTTTTACCAATGCTTTCAAGCAAGTAGTACATCTAAGAACTAAAAGGCACTTTTCTGCGGAAAGACTGTTTGTAAAATGTAGAAATGTGAGACTACACGTGAGCGGTATGATCTAGGTATTCTTTCTAATAAAACGTGGTGAGACATGCAGTGGCTGTCAAACTTTTTCTGCATCTTACTTTCGTGTTCTGTACATGCAGATAAACCATCAAAATAAATTACAACTAATAAATAGTTTGTCGTCTAAATCGTTGGTCTAGTGGTGGCAAGCGCGACTGCTGATCTTGAGGTCTTGGGTTCGATCCCCAGGTCGGGCAAAGTGTTATTTGAGTTTTTCCGTGTGGAATTCCGCAGTAGCAGCCCGGAGTTTGGATTTGTGCCCAGTCGATGGCAATAGATTCGCCCCATGTAATAACATGGCCATAAGCCCATTTAATAACATGGGACTTAAACATAACGGCGAAATGAGGGTGTTACTATTCACCTCTGCCCAATCCTTCGGGGATGATGATGTATGTAGGCGTGATGTTATGTTATGTTATTTAAATAGTTGAGAATGGTAATAAACTATAGTAGGCTTATTTCAGTTCTTTCATACAACGCGATAATAATTAATGTATTATTTATGATTGTATGCATCTTGGCTTAGTTTAGTTCTGCTATAATACCTATCATTGTATTCAGGTGAATGTTGCACCTTATCCTTTGGATATTACGAAAATAGGTTTTCTATGAAGCTTACAACATAAAAGATACGGTAAAATTATTTAAAAAAAAAACTAACTTTTAACCCTTAATTCGATAATGGGAAATATACTGAACATCGACTTTGAAGAAATGTGGAGCAATATTTATTAACTATATTTTATTTATTTTATGTCGAATAGTTTGCTTATATTCTACACCCTTATATAAAAAATAGTTCGTCATGTGCGCGTGCGCTTAGCTGGTCATTCGTCGCCGTGATGTCATGGGAGGATGAACGTGCCGCGACCGCTCTCGGTAAGTCTCGATTTATTCGTTTTTTTGTTCTATTATAACTACTAATTTCTTCAAAATATATTCCACAAAACATACAAATATCTAAACATAAACTACAATTTATAATATCATTAATAGATTTCGCGTTATACTTCATGAAACTTGCGAGTCCAGTATATTTACCATTGCCAAGTTCATACTAATGTAGTATGATTTAATGATGTGGAGTATACTGGACATTGCCAGAGATAGACACCGAACTTTTTATATGGTATTATGAACTAATATCCGTATTACACCTATGTTACGTTTTATTTCTTGTTACTTAATAATAATAATATTTACAGGTCTTCAAACAAACGTCACGGGCTTCAAAATTATTAGCATTAGTGGCGCCAACTAATGCTGCATCAGACGTAGAAGGTCTAATAAGTCCAGATGAAGAGCCAGATTCCACATTAGATTTGGCGACGCATCTTGGGAGACAACTGCGGTATTTTCAGTCTTAGTACCATACGCCATAACAGGCAAAAGGGTTGTGAAAAACTGCTAGTGAGTGACAAATCCTTGAAGAAAAAAGGTAAAGGATCTTATTGTCAGCTAATGGATAGTAACAACAAGTTGGCAGTGATCAAATGGTAAGACAATAAGGTAGTCACTTTATTCAGTACCTATGCCGATGCTTAGGTACCCTGTGAGAAAGATAAAGTGATATTCTAAGGAAGTGAAACCCAGGTTGACGTGAACTGTCCGGAGCTTATCAAACATTATAATAACGACACGAGGGGCGTCGATCTTGCCGAAATGCTCATTGCCACAAGGCGAAGACTCACTGGCAACAATAGTCCTGTCGGCGATGATAGGTACAAATTTATCATCGCCGACAGGATTATTGTTTTCAATGAGCCTTACACAGTGGTGATAGATCGATCAGAGCGACTCACAATGATTGTTGATATCACTGTCCCACTTGACGACAACCTTGTGAAAGCTGAAAAGGATAAAGAAATTAAGTATCAAGACTTGGCACACGAGGTTCTCGGCATGTGGGAGGTTAACTCAGCAGTTCTTGTGCCGATAGTCGTTACGGTCTAGGGCTTAATATAATAATAGGCTCTCGCTGGGCGGCTGGGTCGAGGGCCTGATACAGGAAGTGGTACTTCTGGACACGGCGCGTATTGTGAGGAAGTTCCTCTCTCCGGGGCCCTGATCACCGGTAGCTTGGACCCTATTCCCGATGCCGGTGGGCTGCTATTTTTTAGATTTCTAAACGTATTTCTTTTTATAAATATTTAAAACTGTAATTTATATGTATATTTAATGAATAAAGGTCATATTTTCAATTTGCACATGCTTTTTTTCACTTTACACTCAATATTTTGATATGATTTGCTTTTCATAAAAATAATCACACGAAACCTGAATTCGGCAAGGTCCATTATACTGTACATCAATATTTTCAGTTACTTTATGTCAAAACTGGCAAAGTCCAGTATACTGAACATGCATTTTATGAAAATCTATAAATATGAGATTTTTTATATTATTTTTCCTGGTTCTAATGACCTCTAAGAATAACAAAAATACTAAAAAAATAACAAATTTTTATTATTTTTTGCTCTGCCAGATTAAGGGTTAATTACGTTAATACGTTTAAGTAACAATTCTCAATTGCAAAATAATAACAAAAACTACGACTATAATTATTATTGTCATGTTATTTTTTTCTTTCACCAAGTTTGAGTACCATTGGCAGTCACGGGTTAAACCCATGCGGACGGCGGCCCGCGTGGATAAAAACGAGTAACTGTAAGAATTCTTGCTCGGACAGGGAAGGAACCGCAGGACAGGGTGCTTTATGTAACTGTGGCTTTAGAATAGAACGGACGTGGGCTTGTCTGGTTATATACCTACACTGCATCTTGAATGTTGTTTTTATACTCTAATAATGCGTACTCTCGATATTGTATTAAGTTAATGTGTACAAATACACTCGAGAGCAATAAATCCGGGTCATCAACATAAGTCTTAATACCTCGCAAAACATTTTAACATTGTTTTGTTTATGTTGGTGACCCGGATTCATTTTTATATCCTAGAGAATAAATTACCAATCATAGATAATTGAAAATCTATTTAAATCAACGGGAGATTACAATCCATCATTCCTAGCTACAATCGGAGTTTACTACAAATGTAAAGTCATGGACGTGAACGGTGTTAAAGTCAAGCTTGGTATTTGGGATACAGCGGGACAGGAGCGATACAGAACATTAACAGCAAGATTTTACAGAGAAGCTAACAGTGCTACGATTTACGATGTGTCAGAACCGAAGTCCCTAGCAAAACTGAATGAGTGGGTCAAGGAACTGCAAGTATACTCCACCAAGAAGAAGTCTGTTTAGTTGTTGGCAATAAGATTGACATGTATATCATTTTGGGACCCAGTGCATAATATCAGCAAGCACATTGGGTCAACCGCGCGACGGGCGCAACGAGTATTCCCAATGAGGGTTGATGTCAAGCAGGCGGCCGGTCATAAAACAATAAGCCAAAATCTCTAACAACATGGATTTATGAAATACATGTTGTGCGGACCCCACCTAGTGTGGGATAAGGGCAGGAAGAAGAAGAAGATAATTGAAAATCTGTTTTCATATTTTTGTCTAAAGCGTCTAACGTGAGAAGAGAGGGTTTATTATTTAACGGGAACCATTCGACTATTTGAATATTATATAGGGTGTAAAAAAGCGTGAACAAGTAGGAGGTACCTATGAGCCTTCCATAGTCACGCAGTGACTAAAGTATCGAGAAAAATTTGATAAAAAAATTAAAATACATGAGCAAATAGTATATTAATCCGAAAATGTACCTATTTCCTATATTTTAAAGATGGGTACTTAATATACGTAACTACATTACAACACAATATATATTGTCTCACAGCTGTTTACCAGACGAGAATCTGGATAAGTTATATTATTTTCATTCAAACCCTGTACTAAATACATACATTATGTGTCCGATATACATTTGTAATCCACGAACATTTATAAAGATTGTATTACGGGTATTAAGTATACAGTAGTAAGAGGCCGTGATAGCCTAGCGGTTGAACGCTTGTCTGCCATGCAGGAGGGTCTGAGTTGAAACACGGCCCGCACATCTGATTTTACAAATTCATGTGCGGATCAGATTGTCATTTGCGTTAACGATCAAGGAAAAACATCGTGAGGTAACCTGCACACCTGAAAGGACCCCATAAAGTCCTTGTTGGTGTGTAGTCTGCCAACCCGCACCAGACCGGCGTCGTGGACTAAGGTCTACACCCTTCTCATTTCAAGAAGAGGCCCGTGCCCAGCATTGCGACAGTAATGGGCTGATTATGCTAAATATATAGTACACATGGCCAAAAACAAAGAATAGCCCACCCCTTCTTCAGCAGCGGGGGAAGTCAGAAGTTCGAAATTCTGACAACTGGTCTAACCTTATGATATCGGCATTGCCCAGTAACTGGGTTGCGGAGGTCTGATGGCAGTCGCTCCGTGTAAAATATTGGTATTCAGCCGCATCTGGTTAGACTGGAAGGTGCCCCAACATAGTTGGGAAAAAGCTAGGCAGAACCTGTAACTGTTCATTGTGAAGCCCATGTTCACAGTGGACGTTTATGGGTTGATATGGTAACGCAGTGTGCATGTTTACGGTCAAACTAGAACATTAATTATCCACCACCAATATTCAATAGGTATTGTTTTGTCTTGAAATTTAAACAATTGTCTCTACTTAGGAAACTTAATTAATGGCTTTGTTCATCCAAATTCTACACTTAATGTGACGTCACCAGTTTAAGGAGGAGTTAGATTATGTTATTATGCTGCGCCCACTTATGTTATCTGCGTTGTTTGGCCCACTTTACGAAGAGTTATAAAAGTGGAGAACTCAACAGATGTTACTTTGAAGTTCTTTTTATTAAGAAAATATTTTTGAAAAGAATAAAGGAACATTAATAGTGAACGCCTCTGTTATCAAGTTAAGGGGCTGTTGTCGTCAATTTTGAATTTGAATTATTGATAAACTTAGATGGTGATAAATACGCTTTCTCCAGCGGTTTGTGGAGTATCACCTGATCCTTCGTAAATTACAGACGTGGCAATCAAGAAGGGTACCTAGTAAAAAAACAAGGTAGATGTTTGAAGAAGTTCACAAAAAAAGTTAAGTGAGAGGATGAACATGCTAAGAATTAAGATTTTACAAGGTTTTAATTAACAATATAGTTGACGAAGATATGCATAGTATGTATACTGTTGAAATCAGTGTTGACGATTACAGCTTAATTAAAATTATACCGTTAATCGCATTTATATACATAATTCAGTTCCACAAAAAATACATATAAGTAAAGCAAAACTTGTACAAGTACTACTTTAAGTAATTACCTCATTAAAGCAGACTTCATTAATATTTCCATGTTAATCAAACTTATGTTTCAAACAAGCTTGCATGTTTTCGTAGCTCGTAGTACGCCGACGCTTACTACGCCGTAGCTGTTTGCTACGAATACTCGTAAACATTGATCGCTTATTCATGAACGATATCATTGAAGTAATAATCAAAGTGTTGCGTCTTTTTGTATAACTTAATATTAATTATATCCGTCCAACTCATGGTCACCAAAGATATTTGTTTCACTTATAACGACACTGAATGTATCAACCTACTTTTACTTTATTGGTTGTTCGTAACTGAGTATCTAGGATATTATTTCTAATGTAAATAAATATCTAGGATAGAGAGGAGGTCGTTTATTATATGGTGGTTTTGTTAATTACTTCTAAGATAAACATTACTTTTTTTTAGGTTATAATTTCGTTGATTCTTCGCTTCCTTTGTTATAATGGGTATTATTTAAGTGTAGAAATCAGTTGACGTCTAGTGGTCGCAAGCGCGACTGCAGAGCATAGAGTTCTAGGTTCGATCCCCAGGTCGGGCAAACTGTTATTGGGTTTTTCCATTAGGAATTTCTCAGTAGCAGCCCGGAGTCTGGATTTGTGCCCGGTTAATGGCAATAGGTTCGCCTCCTCTTACATGGGCCTTAAACATAACAGGCGAAACGGGGGTGTACTAAAAGCATCTCTGCCAAAAACTTCGGGGTATATAAGGCGTGATGTTATGTTATGTTGAGGACGATTTACAGATGCTGTTGTATGCTACACGGAGTGACTGTCATTGACCCACTACAGCTTAATTAGTTTGTAAGAGACTTACGTACATAATGTAACATTAACAGTCAACCATATTATGTACTGTGACACAAAATATTAGGATGATCAATTTTACGTCAATCTTTGACATAATAAAAAAGGAATCAAGAAAAAAATCTTCAATAATTCTTCTTAATTATTTATGTAGTTACATTCAAAGTCAAAGTCAAAGTATTTATTTCAATTAGGCACATAAAAGGCACTTTTGAACGTTAAAGTTACAAAGAAAATAGAATTGATTCTAGTCGCCCCTTCCAAAAGGTAGTTTCGTATGGAGAAGAATGCGCAAGAAACTCCACCGTTACTCTTTTAAAATGTCTTACAATATTTGGTATAGGTACATTAATTATACAATTATATGTGAAGACGATGCACCTAGAATAAAATTACTATACCACAATAGGTAAAAAAAAATGAAACAATGACAAATTCATTATGTGATAGATACATGGTGCTCGCATATTTACGAACATTGCAAAAGTATACGTTTTCCCAAAAATTTTAAAGTAATAGGTCAGTGTGTGAGTTAAGGTACTTACTCATAGAATCTAAAATAAATGGCTTTAAAAATAAATTATACAATTAAAATAGCAACCAGTTTGATTTTGTCTAGATTGTCCTATGGAGCTGGACCAGCGTGTTTCCAAGCGTTCTTATCCTGGATATAATCGTCTAATTTGTAATATGCTTGTTTACAAAGTGTACTTTTAATATGAGTTTTAAATTTTCTTTCATTTAATTGCAATGTATCACAAGTACATAACATTGTACATAACATAACATAATTAGCCTCTAACAATCCTCACTGCTGGGCGTGGGCCTTTTCTCAGAATACAAAGGGTTTAGGCCTTAGTCCACCCCGCTGGCCTGGTCCGGGTTGACGGACTACACATACCATCGAGAACCTTTTGGATCCCTCTCATGTGAGCTGGTTTCCTCACGCTGTATTCCTTCACCGTTAACGCAACAACATTATATGCTTTTAAATTTATTATTGTTGTTTATAGCGGTTGAACGCTTGACTTCCATGCGGGTCTAAGTTCGATCCCGGCCCATACCTCTGACTTTTCGAATTCATGTGCGGATCAGAATTTTATTATCACTTGCGTTAACGGTGAAGGAAAAACATCGTGAGTAAACCTGCACACTTGAGAGGACTCCATAAAGTTGTCGATGGTGTGTGTAGTCTACCAATCCGCACCAGGCCAGCGTGGTGGACTAAGGCCTAAACCCTTCTCATTCTGAGAAGAGGCTCGTGCCCAGCAGTGAGACAGTAATGGGCTAATTATGTATTATGTTATGTTTATTATCTTGTTGTGATGTATTGCGTACTTCAATATATATTATTTGTATAGGTTCCATTGGTACCAACTGATTTGATGTTGTCTAGGTCACGAACACAGCATGAGGTCTAATAATTTGTTCGTTACCATACAGTATAGGAAAATTATATTCATTAGTAACATTTCTTTAAGAAAATATGTTGAAATAAAAATATAACCCTACCCAACTTTATAAGGGACGTTTCATGGAATCGAGGCCTGCTTACACTACAATACATTTTTTCACGGCGTATATTTCAAATCACGCTTGTTTGAAGCACGCTTCGACAACGTGACCGTACCGCGTTTGAATCTAAAGCAATGTTTAAAATATTCGTCCAAAAACGAGGGGGTTACTCAATTTATTGCGCCGTACAAGGTTTTTAAATGTATTCACAGGAATTACGCCGTCAACGTAACTACTGGCTTTGTATGCTTTTTTTTCTATTCAGTGTTTGATGTGCAGTAATTAAAACTTAAAATAAAAAGTCCTATTGAGTCCACTATAGGCTCAGGCTTCAGACTTTCAATGTTTTATCTAGTTTTTTTCCCAACTATGTTGGGATCAGCTTCCAGTCGAACCAGATACGGCTGAATACCACACGGTGACTATAATACACGAAGCGACTACCATCAGACCTTTGCAACTCAGTTACTGGGTTATGCCGATAGCTTAAGGTTAGACTGGTCGTCAGACTTTCAGGCTTCTGACTACCCGTAACGACTGACATAGGTATTCGTATGACATCCGGGGCCGAGGGTTTAATGTGCTCTCCGAGACACGGCGGGGTCTCGATGTGTAACGAATGGTCACCCATCCACAGACAGAACGCGGCAAGCACAGCTTAACCTTGCAAATCATATCGTTTATATCGTTATCGTTTTTAATTAGTTTCGAGGGCTCAGGCTTTCAATAATGAATTAAAAAAGTTTTGCAGTTAACTTCTGGCTTTTTCTTTTAAACTTTCATCATGCAAGTATGGTTACTTAAGCCAAGACTCAGATTGTGGTACTCTTTGTTTTAGTTGAATTAGAATTCACGTACAACTGTTTTGGGTGCAAGGATAAGTGCATGTTCAGCTTCTGCAAATCTTGGCTTTAGTGACAAATACATACATAGAAGTTGTGTGGAAACCGGTTGTCATGGTATGGGCATGTGATGCGGAGGAACGAGGAACATGTCGTGAGGAAAGTATTGAGTATGAATGTGGATGGTTATAAGAGTAGAGGAAGACCAAAGAAGCGATGGATGGATAGTGTGAAAGATGATATGGCTAGAAAGGGGGTGACTACCGAAATGACGGCTAATAGAGATGTATGGAAGAAGAAGAAGACATACTGCGCCGACCCCAAATAAGTTGGGATAAGGGCAGGAGGATGAGTGACAAATACATACAAAGCGGGCATGCAGCGACACGCACTTGTCTAGCAAACCAGTGCGTGTTTTAAAATGTCTATTCCCAACAATAATTTTAACAGATCCCTGAGAATAGATCGATATTTTTATATAAACTGTAACGATTACGGCAAAATTTTTTTTTAGAACTTTTGAAACATTTACGCAACTCTGCCTAATCTAGTCAGTTTAAGCAGCTATTTTTGTAATATCGCTAATTCTGTAACATTAATAATGCTTCTCAACAAACTTTCTAAATGTCACTTCAAAATTAAAATGGTTACGGTGTCTTTGTACGTCACAGCGAAGCCTCGTTCCTTCGGAGTTCGCCTTTGTGCAATCTCGACGCTGCGTGACCGCGCGAACATGAGTCACGAGTCGCGTGTACCGCCACATCGCCAACCTTTGTAATTAATATTGGATTATTACACGATTATTTCGTCATAGAGGGGCTCGTGGCTAAATGTCACGTAAGTCGATCGGCTAGCTAGGTACTACAAGGTTATGTAACTCTGTTAACGGTCATGTGTTGGACGGAAGACCTCAGTTTATAGATAACCCTTGTTGGTTTTGTATAGGCTGTCGTTTGAATATCACTAATAGCTTTCACGGGTAGTGAGATCAAAAAGTCTAACAACTTTTCTATATTGTTATCGCGTATATCGCTCTACAGTTCGCTGATGTCGGTGTGTGGTTCATTCAGATAGGGGGCGATACTATAGACCTTCATTGGTCACGATTTGAGTTTCGGTACTGTGACTAAAAGAACCTCACAGTTACATACATATTTCTTGAGATCTGGGTTCGACCCAGGATTGATCGCGATATTCTTTAGTGACCCTTAAGCCCAATTACATTACATACACATAAGTTAAGTAAGCGAGTAAAGTAGAAAACCTCATTTGGACTATATCGGCGAATAAAGTTCTGTAGGCACTTGCCAAAATAAGTTTACTAAATCGGCAAGTTAACTCGTTATTTAACCAATTAATGTTTAAATAGCGCATTAGACGAACTGGAGGCAGTATTTCACTGTTTCGTGGATTACGGAACTGTTATAGAAATAGAATAGAATAGAATATACTTTATTGTACACCAAAGTTGTAACACAGCTCTTAGACAATATCAAACATTAAAGGGTACAATGGCGGTCTTATCGCTGATAGCGATATCTACCAGACAACCTTTGGATGAACAGGAAGTCAATGAATAAGATAGGGGGGTAGTCCGTGGTGTACTGCAGTACTTATAGTACATAGGTACCGAATATCATGATGAGCACAGCATACGGTAAAAACCTTGGGGTAAAAAATTATAGATGAAATGGAAAATAATATTAAGTTTATATTCTAAATACCTATGTACCTAGAGAAGGTGGGGATGGTGGCTAATTAACAACTGCGTGGATCATATGATTTGCAAGGTTAAGCTGCGCTTGCCGCGGTCAGTCCTTGGATGAGTGATCATTCATTACACATCGAGACCCCACCGTGCCTCGGAGAGCACGTTAAAGCGCCGGTCCGGGTATCCCCCTATGGCAGTCGTTACGGGTAGTCAGAAGCCCGATAGTCTGACAACTGGGTTTAACCTTAGAATATCGGCATTGCCTTATACGTGGGTTGCGGAGGTCTGATGGCAGTCGCTCTATGTAAAATACTGGTATTCAGCCGCATCTGGTTAGACTGGAAGCTGACCCCAACATAGTTGAGAAACAGGCAGAACATTCTTAATATGTACCTAAATAACAGCTAGTTCTCACAGAAACTGTTTACAGGATCCGTTTTAGCGAATCCGTTTTTATTTTCGTTATGGCGCCTGTAGTTTAATGAGCGAGTTCACATACACGATAGTATTCCGAATCCAGTAAAAAATACTGGATCCGTTATTTTTACCGTATCCTGTCTGCCAGATGCGACGCAGCTGCCATTTGTTTAACTGATGTGTCGGCACAGATGTGAACAACACATCCGGTACCGACGGATCTGTTAAACGGATCCGCTGTGTGAATGCGGTTACTCGTATTTACTATTGATCTTTTCATTTCCTTCATGAAGCTCATACAAAATGCAACCATCCTTAATACTACGTGGGTTGAATAGTTAATCTATGTGTAACTACAAAATTGATCGAATCCTTTTATAAACATTCTATTTTTGTACAAAATATGCAATGTCACATGTTATATAGATTAAACAAGTTAAGAAATTAATCCCAACTGATCTTACAAAATGACGTAGGCTTTGATTATAATTATGTATAACGTTAAATCCCTTGTTTACAACTAGATAAATATTTTATACATGTTTATTACGTGTTAAAAGCAAGTACCTAATTAAAAAAAATACCTTTATTAAATTTGTTTACAAATGCCTCGGAGAGCACGTTAAACAGTCGGTCCCGGGTGTAATACGAATACCTATGACAGTGGTTACGGGAAATCAGAAGCCCATACCTCTGACCACCGGTCTAACCTTAATATGCCCTGTAACTGGGTTGCCGAGGTCTGATGGCAGCCGTTCCGGGTAAAATACTGGTATTCAGCCGCATCTGGTTACACTGGAAGTTGACCCCAACATAGTTGGGAAAAGCTAGGCAGATATATGACCTTCTTTGCAGCGGTCATTGGGAAACCAATGTTTACGTTTACGGGCCAATGTGATGACTGGTGGTGTATTACCCTGTGACTTAGTGTTGCGCGACAGTGGGACATGAGTTTAATACTCCTATCCGTTTACAGGTGTTTTGTTCTGCCTACTCCTTAAGGCAATACAGGTGACACGAACATTTTATGTTAAACTGGCGTCCCGTCCCGGCTTCGCACGGGTGGACATTTTTCCCGTTTTTGCAACATTTTTCATTTATGCTCCGCTCCTATTGGTTGTAGCGTGATGTTATATAGCCTATAACCTTCCTCGATAAATGGACTATCCAACACAAAAAGATTTTTTCAATTCCAACTAGTAGTTGAACTACAACTAGTAGTAGGCCGAACATTCTAATTGTTTACAACATGTATCAAAACTTTATTCTAGGTGTAAACGAGAGTTAAAATTAAAAAGGTCTCCTACTCTGACATTTTATACCGTCGCATGATCGAGTCAGTTTGCCAGAAGGGTTACTTTTATTACCTGTTTATTTCCGAACAATGGAGGGAAGTCACCGTAATGAGATCGGTGGACGGAGGCACCAGTTAGTGAAATGTCAAAAGGCATGTTCACCTTTTCACTTCCTGTGTATGCCGAAGGTGAGTGATCAATGGCTATAATTTGTTGCTGTTGTAGGTGTTAATCTATCTATATAAATAAAAATAAATCGCCAAATGTGTTGCTAAGCGCAAAACTTGAGAACGGCTCGACCAATTCGGCTATTTTCTTTTTATATATTCCTTAAGGCACAAGGAAGGTTCTTATGAAGAGAAAAAACAAAAATTGCAAGGAAAAAAGTAAAAACAACACTTTTCTTTTCCCACTACAGGCCAATAATTTCCGACAGAACGAAGTCTGTCCGGGCAGCTGGTTTATAATAGTTTTAACTGCCTCGTTGGTCTAGAGGTGGCAAGCGCGACTGCTCATCGTGAGGTCCTGGGTTCGATCTCCAAGTGTTATTGGGTTTTTCCGAGTGGAATTTCTCAGTAGCAGCCCGGAGTTTGAATTTCTGCCCGGTTGATTATATGAGACTTAAACATAACGGTGAAATGAGGGTGTTAGTAACACTTCTGCCCAACCCTTCGGGGAATACAGGCATGAAGTTATGTTATAATAATTTTATCTTTTGAAAAAGGTATTAGGTATCTTGTTCTTCTTCTCTCGTGTCGGCACAAGCTATTCGAGAATAGCTCATATTGGACGTTCTCTGACCGCTGTATTGAGTGGTCTTGAAGATGTTGCTATAATCATCATCATCATCCTCCTGCCCTTATCCCAACTTATTTGGGGTCAGCGCAGTATGTCTCATATCATACTGCACAAATGTTTCGGCTATATTTTAGGACCGGCCGCCTGCCTGACGTCAACCCTCCTTGGGAATGCTTTTGCTGGTGGCAAGCAGCACCTACGATCTTATTCCATCTCGGGCTTGCGGGTGCTGCATGCTTGTCAATCTTATTGCCGACAACTAAGCAGACTATGTTCTTCTTGGTGGAGTATACTTGATGTCAATATTCTGTATCGCTTCTGTCCCGCTCGTAATCCGTATTCGACATCGTTTACAATAATTCACAATTAAATTAAATTTAATTAATTAAATTAATCAAAATTAAAAATACGCGAAAATACATTTTATAAATGTCATCTATGTTGACATGTTGCTATAATCATCAAGGCACAATCTGGAAATCATACGTCTGTTTAATAAGAATCGAGCCCAGCACTCCTGCTTTGCGGAATTTGGTCCTTTTCTTGGCACAACCTACAGCCTCACTTCAATACAGACTTGAATCCTGTGTGTATACCTAAGTAGTGATCTATTACATTATATTATGTAGCCATTGCACTATAGCCCTGTTACGGCCTGGATGAGAAGGACATTACCAAGCCTTGAATAATGCGAGAGAAACCAGGTCATGGCAGGCGCTGAGATTTGCGCATTTCACTGACGCAATCCGCGATCCAATAGCCAATACTTACTGAAAGTTTCAAACATTTACTTAATAGAGATTCGAAGGTATTTGAGGTCATTAGTTCCCAGGAGCTTAAAAAAATAAAAATACGCGTTCTAAGTATTTGAATTTCATTTGTAGTAAGGTTTAGCGAAAGATTGAAACAACAACTTCATTGCATACGTAGATGACAATATTCCCAGGGACATAGGTGTTTTATGATTAATGAAATGGGAAAGATAAGCATCTTATGCTTATGTTTGATGTTACTGCATTAATTGACTTTGTTATGGGCACAGCAGATGGAGTTTTTGACATAACATGGACTTCGTGTGTGTAAGAACAAACTTTTTTAACTTTAAAACTTTTTAGATATCTGCTCGTAGACTCGATATTAGGAACCGCCACCAAAGCGACCGAACGGATTCTTAGTTCAGCTAATTAATTGACAGGAATATTTTACGATTATGTTGTGCAAGTGTTCATCTCTCATATTTGATCCGAATGCGGGCTGACCTAGTTAGCGTTACTTAGCACCAATCGACCTATTCATTCATCATTCACGCGGGGCGGCACGGGAGGGGTCCAAGGCTCGCACGATGACGTCACACTGTTGGGTTTTAAAATTATACCTCCCCTCCGCTTCGTACAGCTGCAGTCCTTTCACGTGACCTACTAACCCAAAATCCAGGGATCCAAGTGACGTAGGCAGTACAACCGCGGCATCATGTTCCGCGGCTGAACCCCAAGGGTTGTATCGAATGGATGGCAAAACTTGTTGGGTGGAGCAGGAACTGCGTTTTCAATGGAAGTTTCTACGCTAACTGTATATAACAGCCTCAGTGAATGTGTATGTGTGAGTGTTGGCTTAATGTGTGAGTGTAGCGTCCATGACTAAAATGGCCTCCCTTTCTGGTAGCCTCGGTAGGCTTCATATACAGATGTGGCTCGGCTACCTATTGGAAGGCCGCTGTTTAAAGCTAAAATTAGACGTGTCGCACCGCTGTGTTCGACGTTTGCTTGTTATTAATGATAAAGGATATTACCTAATTTTGTAGGCAAATGACCAAATGTGACATTGACACGTAAATTAGTACCTATTAGCCATTTATTAAATCAATGTTACTTTTCATAAATAGTTATTAGCATTTCTGTGTAAAGCTGATTTATACATGAACTTTCAAATCTTTTTTATGAGTGTGAATGACCTGAACAATATAATAGTGATATGTACTTATGACCGATTCCTATAATTTACGGAGCGTTATTCGTTAAAATTGAGACTCTTATATCTTTACCAATAATGAAGCAAAGACCTCATGGCTTTGCTTAGGAGACCTTTCCATATGGAAGTAGCTATCACAAGTAACATTAGCTTACGAGTCCATTTAATGTCCAGTTTGGCAATAAAAAATGCTGCCGTTGGTAAGCAAAACGATTCGTTTTTGTTTATAGGAACCGGGTATTAGAGAGTACATCTTATTTAATAGTTCGGTTGTAGTATTTAACTGTGCTATTACGTCAGTGTTAACGTTTATTTCTAAAATGACATTGATAACTCGGTCTCGAAGACAAGCGAGGCCGGCAAGCAAGTTCTAGGCCGTTTTCTAGGTTTTCTAGTTTCTATATCAATTAGCCATTAAACCATAGAAATCTAAATAATTATTTAGACTTCTGTGAGCTAATGAAACTTTTAATAATGAATGATGAACATTCTGAATTTATTTCTAATAAATATCAAGGTTTATTTGAGACTTCCTTGAAGCCTATTTCTGTATACCTTTGCCTAGCGCTGAACGAATGAAGACTAATAGTTTTAATCAAGGTTGGACTTCGAACAGCTGCTTTCTTCTGAATTTACCGAAATAAACTTTGGGGTCGAATGAAACATTACCATTTGTGGTTCATATTCTATTTTTTCTATAAGAAAAGCGGATCTTGGCAAAAGACCAAGAAAACGCTCGGTTAAACATCGCCGTGTTAACAATTAGGTACCTATTATGAGTACTTCAGAAACAATATTAACATTGGGAGGCTGCCAATGGAAGATTGATTAATGTGATATTATAATATTATCGTGGTAATTTGGTGTGAACGATCTGTCAAGATTAAGACCGCTATACTATTAGAAGTACCTACTTGCCGCTACCATTATGCAGCCTTCTACAGTATATTTAGCATTTCTGGGAAAACAAGAGTGGTAAAGGCGTTTGAATCGAACTTAAAACGTACCTTCTAAGAAGGTGTCGCTGGAACAATATGATGAAATAACCACTAAGGGAATATGGCGGGAAAATGGGCAGTAATGGGCAGTGCCAAGCGTGGTGTTTGTGGTAAAGAATGTTTTTTTTGTGGTCTATTGGGAGGCTTATTTTCAGCAATGCTGGGCACGGGCCTCTTCTCAGAATGAGAACAGTTTAGGCCTTCGTCCACCACGCTGGTTTGGTGCGGGTTGGCAGACTACACACGCTATCGAGAACTTGATGAAGCGCTCTCAGGTGTGCTGGTTTCCTCACGATGTTTTCCTTCACCGTTAACGCAAGTGATCATTAAATTCTGATTCGCACATGAATTCGAAAGTCAGAGGTATGGGCCGGGATCGAACTCGGACTCTCCTGCATGGAAGGCAAGCGTTTAGCCGCTAGGCTGTCAGTGCTTACTGACGTTCACGGACTAATAATTACAATGAGGTTAAAACATGTGTTTTACACAAGGAAGAGTTTCTTTATAATGAGTTTGCACTGCCATGAACTTGTGGAGTGTGGCTATAATAATTACGAGTCGTTATAGTGTCTGTTTATCTTGCTGGCATGGCGGCGTGACACGCATACATTATGATAATTTATCACTTCAGCGTCAGCGGACAGGGTTCCGCGTGTTCGGATCAGAATAGCAGAGGAGGGTGCTGCCCCGCTGTGCGTTTCCATTGCAATTCGAGTTTGGAAGTTACTACACTTTAGATTTAGAATATATCCTATATTGTAGTTCCCTTGAGTAGATGTTTCTGGTTTCAAGTAATATTTTGTTAGGAGGGGAAATATCGATGTGACAAAAATAACATTTTTTTGTGCATGTCGAATGACTGAATGATGTAAATGGATTGAGAAATGTTGGGAAACCACCTGGGTTTGAAAGGGTTGTGTCTTCTTATTTTCGTGTGATTAGTGACTAACCTGGTGTCAGAGTTTTACCGCCCATGGGCCTCTGACTTGGCTTTACATGCCGTCGACAAATATTTCTTAGGCATGCCGATTTCCTCACGATGTTTTCCTTCGCCGTTTTTAAGCGAGTGATAATTATACAATACGCACATAAATTCGAAAAGTCAGAGGTGCGTGCCTTGGGTTCGAACTCGACACCTATGGCTTGGCAGTCCGACGGTCACACCTCTAGGCTATCATTGCTGCTTTTTTAAGAAGTGTGTGGTTATTATGAAAAAAAATTGATTCGTATCGTAATGTTAGAATATTAACAAAGGCGATTAACGAAGTTAAAGCGGAAATTTCAGAAGCGGCAGCTTTAAAAGTTTAAAATCTGAACATACTGTTGTTATTTAAAAAAATCTGCGTCTCTCTATATTTTGCAAACAGCGCACGTGTTTGAAAAGATGCAAGAATCTCAGAACAATTTGAGTATGTAAGGATTATTCACGGTATTTTTTTGTTTCTGCCATTCTCTTTCTGCCATTTATTTTTTAAAAACGTTGCGCCACACTAGAATTTTTCCTGTATCGTGGGTGCGTTTACAAACACAAATCTTCACACGCACAAACATCCAGACCCGGAACAACTATCTGTAGGCCATACAAATATTTGTTCCATGCGGGAATCGAACCCACGACCCGTAGCGCAGAAGCCGATAGCTCAGCCACTGCACCAAACGTGTCGTCTAAGACTGAAAAGAATGTGTTAAGTATGTACGGTGTTTTAATTATTCTGTAGTTTCAACTACCGTTAAAACCATGTTGGTATTGATTTTGTACCTTTTGTGACTTTACATAATGCGGGTGACTCACATTCGCACGAATACGCGAACCCACTAGTGTGGGACTGACATTCGCAATGACTATGCGAACATTTTCCATACAAATGGAAAACATTCGTGCAATGTACGAATGTTTGCACGCATGTGAGTGACCCGGGTAATGTTTAGATTATCGGAGAAGGAAATTAACGCAAACTGTAATGGTGATAACTAGTGGAAGCACAAAAGCTTGTATCAGTGACGGACTGCATGGCATTATTGACGGGACACAACGAAAACACTCACCAAGAACCTTGTTCGGCCGATGAACTTATCCAATAATCTCCTTACTTCCACATAAAGTAATTTACAGCGATGTCGATATGATAACCCTTATGTAAAACAAATCGTTTGCCGACATTATTGTGAAGTCGTATACGCAGATATTTTAGGAGCAAGTCCCTTTAAATCTTTTATTAATCGTAACTTTAGCCATTACATACACACAGGAACCTTCGATATGTTTGATAATTTTCGAAGATATTAACTTATCAATGTCGTTGACCTGTATTTCTAAGGTTATTGTCTGTTTAATTCTTTTTTATTCAATCCTGTTTCGGCCATTATTCTTACCAGGGAAAAACATAGTAGGTAGGCATTGAATTTACCGGGTGAAACAGTTAACGTATGTATATTTATGTTATGTTTTGCATTAAATTCAATTAATTAATTTTGTTCCATAGAGCTCCAAGTTTAGAACGTACCTATAGAATAGTTATAAATTTATTTAAAAAATGAAGATAATAGATGCAAATTCTTTTTTTAAATTGATGGCTCTTGTAGCTCTTTAAACAATGACATAATATGAGGTCAGACGTCAATATTGAAGCCTAAAGACCTACTTCAAGTTAAATTCCCTAGCTCTATCTATATTGAAAAAGGTTTTTCAAAGTAGTTAATAATCCATCAATCAAAACCCAGTCATATTATATAACGGGACATTGTTTAAATTAAATGTAGCACTAAGTACTTAAAACGAAGATATTAAATGAAAATTCATTTTAAAAACACGAACATCTATTCTGCAATAATCTAGTTCACTAAGCCATTTGTAGTAGCACACAGAGTGAATAAATCACGCTGTACTGCATTTTATGAGAATAATGAGCGTTAGATAACGTGAACGGGAAGACGGAGGCTGCACGATCGATAGGTGCATCGGGTCGTTGACCTGCCTGTCCAACTTCAGCTTAATATAGACCTGTTTCATCTACCAGCCCACTGCCCTATAAATATGTAATGGCACTTTTGACTGCAATGCGGTTACTGTATCGTGGATGACCGCAAGTTCTATTTCAAAATTTTAAATTTTTGTAATTACAAAGTTTCTCCTTGCAGATCAATATTTTTCTTCTACAGATATTAAAAGTTATGTTATAACTTTTTATATTCCATTACAACTATTTTTAAAAGAATATGATTTTATTTTTTTGGAACTTGACTTTTTGTAGACTGTTTCACTGTTTAAAATAGGAATTCTCTTTTTTTAACCCGTTGATTTTTTAAATATTAAATATACCAGTAGGAAAATATTCCTTGTGTTGTTAGGTATAGTGGATTTGCTTAAGGGAATGATTCCATAGGTATCTAAATTTGATATTACCCGTGTGTGTCTTTTGCTAAACTAAATAATATGACGTTTTATTTGAACATGTTGATACTATTGTGTTGCGACGGAAACCGTACAGAATGTCAATTTCTTCGTTGATCGGGATGATTCTGCTAGATTTGAATGGAAACATTCTTGACAATAGGAATAAATCTGTAACAAAGTCTGTTCTGAGTCAATATTTTGTATTATTTGCTACAGTTATTCATCCGCATCTGGCTTCGTTCAAATTTCCATCATTCTTAGAAAAGGCTAAAATTACGATTATTGACTACATACTTACAAGACTTTTTGTCCACTTGCATTCTTGTGGCATACATAGAATAAACCCCCATCTCTTTCCGTAAGAGCCCGTTCACACAGCAGATCAGTTTGAACGGATTCGTCGGTACTGGATGTGTTGTTCACATCTGTACCGACGGATCAGTCTAATAAATGGCAGCTGCGTCGCATCTGGCAGGCAGGATACGATAAAAATTACGGATCGTATGTGAAGGCACCCATACTTCTCCATACATCTTCATGTACAGATCCGTTTTTTTATACTGTTTCGGTATCCAGTTTTTTATGACAAAACGGAATGTGTAAAAATGTCGGACCAGTATTTTTTACTGGATTTGGAATACTGTTGTGTATACAACTCGCTGATACAACCGTAGGCGCCCTCACGGTCATAAAACGGTCCTGTAAACAGTTTCTGTGTGAACTAGTTGTTAGTGTCGTAAAAGGCATCCAAGGGACTATATTAGGAGGATGCTCCTATGAGATAACACCATATACCTACTGTTAACTAATTCTTTAGCAGCTCAAAAGTGCCTGTAATCGGTCTAATTCAAATAAATGCTTTGACTTTGTAGACGGTATTATAGTGATTTCATAACTGGAGAGTTAGTCGTAGAGCTTCTTGTGAAAGAATTCGTCCGGGGAAGTACCTATTACCATTATACCTATTTCTGTCACCTAAATGTGTTCTGGTTTAAAGGGTATGAGTCTTCTTCTTCTTCTTCCTGCCCTTATCCCACACTAGGTTGGGTCGGCACAACATGTATTTTATAAATCCATGTGGTTACAGGTTTTGGCTTATTGTTTTATGACCGGCTGCCTGCCTGACATCAACCCTCCTTTGGAATACTCGTTGCGCTATCGCGCGGGTGACCCAATGTGCTTGCTGATATTATGCACTGGGTCCCAAAATGATATGCTTGTCAATCTTATTGCCGCCAACTAAGTAGACTATGTGATTCTTGGTGGGGTATAATTGAAGTTCCTTGACCCACTCATTCAGTTTTGCTAGGGACCTTGGTTCTAATACATCGTAAACTAATATAGCACCGTGAGCGTCTCTGTAAAAACTTGAAACTTCTCGTACTCGACACTACACACTACTATTCGACATCAAAGGTAATGAGTGCCGCTGAAATTAGAAGAGATTTTTCAAATTTGTAAATAAGGTTGGCAACGCATCATCAATGCTCCTGATGTTGTATAGACAGCGATAACCACTTTCTATTTTAGGACCGTCGGCTTGTCTGCCAAAAACAAAATATGAATCTATTATTGTATATTAATCTGGAGTACCTACTTAATCCAATCATAATAAACTACACAATATTTTGGTTGCAGTTTTTCCAGCTCATTAGTCCGGTAACGTGATGAATGGTGCGTAGGCGTCGCTCATGTGCGACGGTCGCTGCAGGTGACCGACATAAGCCCACTAGCTGCTGACAACGCTAATGTTTTAACATGTGTAGGCGAAAAGTATAGAGAATATTGGTTAGTTAGTAAACGTGATAATTATGAAAATTTACAGGATAATTGGTAATTAGCGGTCTATTTGGCCCAAGTTTAGCAGTAGACGTAGGCCTCGTCAATAAAATAAAAATAATGTCTAAAGATAAAATCGTATTGCGCTCTCCTAAGATCAGCCTAAAGAGCAAATGCAAGGGGTTAAGGATAAAGTTAATACAATTACATAACATAACATCACGCCTGTATTCCCCGAAGGATTGGGCAGAGGTGTATAGAAGCACCCTCATTTCGCCGTAATCTTTAAGTCCCATGTAATAAGGTCAAATCCAAAGTCCGAGCTACCACTGAGAAATTCCACACAGAAAAACCCAATAACACTTTGCCCGACCCGGGGAATCGAAGCGAGGACCTCACGATCAGCAGTCGCGCTTACTACCACTAGACCAACGAGGCAGTTAATACAATTATATTGTAACATAAAAAAAAACTGTCTTGGTCGTATTTGACCCTAGTCGCTTCTGATAGTAAGCGCAAACATGGTCTAAAATGGAGCACACGAATTCAAGTAACGAAGATATACAGAGATTCTCTTATACTTGTCTGGCTCATATATTCACAAGATGGAACACAGTAAACTGCTTGGCTTGCTTGGAGTGACTTTAATGTGAGGACAGTTAGCCAGGCGGGCCGCATAGGTGCTACCACCAAGCATGCTCACATGATTTTGTTGAATCTTACAACACGCGTTTTATCCAAGCGTGCGGTGAGGACGACTGTATTCGAGCTCGTCGACTGTAATCACGGGATAAATGATGTCAACCCTTAAACTAATCTGCAAACAAATATAACCTGTTACCCGTTAATTACGACGACACGTTTCGTGCAGTGCTTGAGTGATTGGCTTCTGCGCTACGGGTCGTGGGTTCGATTCCCGCACGGAACAAATATTTGTATGGCCTACTGATAGTTGTTCCGGGTCTGGGCATTTGTGCATGTGAAGATTTGTGTCTGTAAACGCACCCGCGTTTACAGACACTGCATCATGAGACGGCTGTATCGTTGGTACGATACAGGAGAAATCCTAGTGTGGGGCAACGTTTTTTACTTTTTGCAAAAAAAAAAAAATTAAAAAAATCTGCTTATAATCCCAAATTCGGGAAGAGCAAGGAGGGAGTGTTCGTACGGGTCCTCTTAAGGTAAAGGTGATTGTTTTCCAATTGTAAAATAAGCAGGACAGGTTCCGTCCTGTTCCCGGCAAGAATAGGTAGCCTCTGTTCCACCCGTGATGGCTATTAAGAGATTACGCCAAGAGGATGGGCAGCAGTGTCCTTTTGTCTACTGCAATCGCTAATCCATCTGTCAAGTCTGGCGATTATGGCAATATGGCCCATGTTTTGCAGCGGACGTCTAAAAAGTTGATATGAGACATTGCAAAACCGATTATGATTTTTCATACAAACGATTACACTCAATTTAACAGTGCTTTCTTAGTGCACTTCTAATGTCATAAATCTACCAAATTTCTTTTTTTTTATCTTCTGTATCACTCAGTCAGTTAAGAAACAGTTTTCTATACGAAGTGGTGTAATTTTAAAGCCGTTTTATAGAGTTGTGTAATAACATCACTCATTACAGATTAACTAATCACAACAGCCATGTCGTGTTGTTCTCGGCAAAGATAGGCTTTCTCTTTCTTCTCGTTTTTGAAGGTATGGATACAAAGAAAAGATGCGTTTACCAAGCACGGTGATTTTTTGTCTCAAACGCTATAGGCGCCTAGACGTAAACGTAACGTTAGTTTAAGTGAATTTTGAATCAGAAATATCTACTCGTTTCGCAAATACTCTTTAATGAAATTGGAAACGGTCGTTAAAAAAATTAACAAACTGTTATAAGACAGTTGTATTTTCGATTCAAAATTCGTTGACATTAACGGTGCTTCTAAGACACTATACGTTAAATGGCTAACCTGGAACTAAAGTGGTCTATGTAACATTTTTGGCTAAATCCATCTATGAGCATCTTTGAACATAAAAACGATAAATAAATCCGGGCAAAAGTGGTCTATGTGTCATTACGTCATCAAAATAAGGTTATCATTAAAATACCCATTAGAGTTTATTTGATATTTTAAAATTCTAAAGTGGATTTTTCGTTTGTTAACTGAAAATGTTTATTTTGTATCATAGACCACTTTAGTTCCAGGTTAGCTAAATGTTCGTGTTAGGCCTACTGTTCATCGGAGGTTTGATGATGGAAATTGACGGGCTAATACATTGATCAATTACAAAATGTGGTGCCAACTTGTGGAAACTCATTTTATATTGGATGTAATATTATGAATTATTATGTTTATTAAATTCACGTTTCCATTGTTTGTGTTAAAAAAATGTTATAGTATACAATTGTGGCATTCTTGCCCGAATACTTATTTGTTTTAAAAAGTAAGTAAGTCCAATTATTGTCTGGAGTGAATTCTGATGTTTAGTCGCATCTGGTTAAACTGGAGGCCGACTCCCATATAGTTGGGCAAAGGCTAGGCAGATGATGGTATTTGTATTAACAGCACAATTTCTTTTTTTCTTTGTTCTCCTTGAATTACTAACAGTTATTTGTAAAAACTTCAGATATATAGCATGTTACGTAAAGAAGGAAGATGTTTGTTATAAAATCGACGTGGTCCTTAGTATGGAACATATGTATTGTGTATGTTTCATATGTGTGTATGGTAAAGGGTATATTGATAAAAAATCAGGTATTATTTTCATATTATGGTTTTTATTTAATACGAAAACTCATGTTAGTCGACAATAAAAATTACTTACATCTAATTGATTTAATATTTAAACTAACTACTTAGTATACAGCAATATCAACTGAGTAGTTTACTGATCAATAAGTAGACAAATTGTCTGTCTATATGTATAAGTACAAATTCGAAACATTTTCAAGTGATGATTTAGTAAATTTACATTTACGCTATGAAATGGTGTATTATGCTGTAGGTAAAGTACTTAAATTCCAAAGAGCACACCATAAATTGATAGTAGTAAGGTACACAGTTCTTAAAGTAATAGTATACGTTATATCTAGAACTACTTATTTTCCAAAGGTGGAAAGGCACTATGCTTGATTAACCAAAATCAAAAGTTTATACATTACAACATTTTCATTAGACCACTGCAGTACAAACATTACTTATTGAAACTACATTATTATTTATTTAAACGATGACAAAATGCATGCATTTATGTGGCGATTGAAATAATTACAGAATAAATCGTGATTCAATCGAATTTTAGTCTAACATAATTTAGATTGGTGTTCTAGAGTGCATTGGATACAAATAATGATAATATCCAGTGTGTAGATATTAGAAAAAGTGTCAACTAGTAATGTTTAACAGACCGACAACTAGCTGCAATTCAGTACACAGTCTTATGTATTGTCTCTTATATAGAACTTAAACGAGTCACAGCTCAACGTGCAGCGAGCGCGTGGCGTCCGGAGCAAGGCAACTCTCCCGACGCCGCCCTATCTTGGTCCTCTATGAAGACATCGTTACATTGGCTACACGCCCAGGTTTCAGCAATTATCTACTGATATGATAAGAACATGTCTTTCTAGCGCTTTTAATCTACTCATAAATCTTAACCAGTCTTGATCTCCACCCGTGTCCAGCCCGGAATGTTAGCTTCCTTTATCGGTTTAGGCCCATGGATGCGCAGCAAACTGTGTGTCGTGGTACTCTCTGTGTAGGCAGGCCGGAAAGACCGCGTACGTAGGTGTATGTTACAGGGGGTCGGAGAATCCTCTTAGGTTGGGTTTGCTTCTTTGGCTGGCGTGTCCGTTCCGTTGGAGAGCAGGACTGAGAGCGGGACGACAGACTTAAACTTTGGAACACTCGGCGAAGAGACACAGTAGAGCGGTGCCGACGGTGACGGTCGGAGCCATCGCTTCCGGATTCACTGACGGAGCACGAAGATCGGTCATCAGCACGTCCATTTTCACCAGATACACTGTCGTTGCTACTCGAGCTGCCCATGGACTCTGAGTCGGTAGCTCTTCGTGATAGCCGACTGCTGAGAGCTTTCAGCAGCCTTCCGCCGCGGGGAGCCGTGATAGGTTCTGCCATCTCCTCGATTGGTGGGCAAACCACTATCTTCGGAGTTACAGATTCACGGCGCGAGTTGGTTTTCACTTTCCGCTGTTGTCCAGCTACGTTCACCGGCAGATCGCCGACGAACTTCTCACTCGTCAAAAAGTTGAGTGCCTGCTTATTTTTCATAAGGTCGACGATATCACTTCCTTAGAGATCGAAACACAGGTGTATTTTTCCAGATTTTGTTGATACAGCGAACTGTAAGACTTGTTGTTTTAGAAAACTTTTCCGTTTTTCGAACGTTGTTGCAGAGTTAGGCGCGTGAGGTCGCTTCACGAGGTGTCACGAACTGTTGGCGGGCGGGAGGCTGACAAGGTTTATATGGAATTTTTCGCGCATGCGTAGTGTTATTCCCAATTGTTCATGCACCGGTACACGTAGATGCATGACTACCGCGCGTCGCCATCACTGAGATGTCGCTATGGATATCTTGTAATGTCGCGAATGGGACTAAAATGTGCAATATTTTAGAGTATGACAGTTTTCATCTTTTACCGACTTCGTTTGATGAAAACGAGTCCCGAATCTGCGAAGTGTAAACATGCAAAAGATAAAAAGTTAAAAAAGTTCTTCATTTAAATATACTTACCTACTACTTTTAAACATGGGTATTCCTCTTTGTCGTTTTTATAACGCATGCTAAAATTTGGGAAGGCATTTGCCAAAGTCGTTGAATGTTTTGCATATAAATCTATAGGTCCCTGTGATATAGGTTACTACGCTGCATAATTTATATGATTATGTTAAATCTTTACTTAGTATTTAATTTGTATTTGAGTTTTATTTGAAGTCTGCTTGTATAACAAGCAGTGATAGCCTAGCGGTTGAACGCTTGCCTTCCAAGCAGGAGGATCTGAGTTCGATCCCGGCCCGTATCTCTGACTTTTCGAATTCATGTGCGGATCAGAATTTGATTATCACTTGCGTTAACGGTGAAGGAAAAATATCGTGAGGAAACCTGGACACCTAAGAGGGCTCTACAAAGTTAACAATGGTGTGTACTCTATCAACCCGCACCAGGTCAGCGTGGTGGACTAAGGTCTATACCTTTCTCATTCTTAGAAGAGGCCCGTGGCCAGCAGTGGGACAGCACTGGGCTGATTCTGTTATGTATATCAAGCGTAATAGATTAGGTAATATGTTATTAGTTTAAAGTTGATATACTTAGGCTAATTATGGTCAGACTGCAAGATACGATTAGAAACTGTTATTAATTTAATTATTTAACCCTTAACAATATCGACAAGTGTTATTTTTCGTATACCTAATATATATTATAGTATTTATTAACACAAATCGTAATACAATAATCGTGAGACTGATTTTGTTAGCACACAAAACATAACGCCTTTTGGTTTTATTAGAGCAACAGAAAGCTTTATACAATTTATTGAAATCAGAGTATTGTAGGCGTTTAATATAAGACTGGGTGAATTATGTGAACACTGTGTATAAGTGCATTGACTTATCTCATTTGTGACTTTCAGTCACAATAATGCTAATATACTTGACCGGTCATTATTCATGTCTTTATTTTCAGTTCAATAGTATTTATTTTGTCAAAATTCTATACGCACTAGTTAAATATGCAGATCAAAGTAGAGCAATCGATTGTATGTAATTTAAAACAGTGATTAAAATTCGTAACGAGTTCAAATGTAGGTCGATTTCTAAGAAATTTCAAGACTTAAATCAGATTTAAGGCACGATTGGTAGATATCTAACACCAAAGGTGCCGATTTTAATTATAAAAATACATTTGGATCAGTTAACAGACGTTCGTACTTATATTAATATGCAGTTTGTCCTAGACTAGCTTCTACTAATGTCGACAAAAAATAGCAAGCAAACGCGTCGAATTGAGAAACGAAAGTTTTGAAATTTTTATATCGTTTAAAAAAATATTATATTTTTGTAATTATTTATTATTTAAAAAAAAATGTATGATGTGACGGTTTTAGTTATGAAATCGATTTCTAATCGATTCAAGATATATTTATATTAAAGTATACGCCCTGTAGGTGGCTATATATTAACTTTAACTAATTCAAAATACATACGATATCTCGTGTTACTGTAATTTGTTATTCAGGGAAGCTGACTCTCGGTTTTTCGCAGAACAAGCCTCTACCTCTACCTGATATTATTTCCCACGCTTTGTTAATGAAAGACTAATATAGACGCGTGTAGCTAAAGGTGAGATTACTATGACAATTAAAGCATGACTAAAAGCTTTGCCTTGTTGGTCTAGCGGTCGCAAGCGCGACTGCCGAGCATGTGGTCCTGGGTTCGATCCCCAGGTCGGGTGAAGTGTTATTGGGTTTTTCTTATTCAATTTCTCAGTAGTAGAGTCTGGATTTGTGCCCGGTTAATGGCAATAGGCTCGACCCCTATTATATGGGATTTAAACATAACTGGCAAAACGAGGGTGTACTAAAACACCTCTGCCGAACCCTTCGGGGAATGTAAGGCGTGATGTTATGTTAATAAAACCTTTATGTCTGGAATTCTGGATAATTGTCTTTCTACAAATCTCCATGAGTCTCCATATTATGGATAATCTAGCTAGTTTACAAATGTGACATATTTACGTAATATCGTAGACCCCGTGGTGGTTGAACCACCACGTTTGTCTTAAGTGTCACAGTTCGGTGCAGTCGGCACGTGACATCATGTAGCCGTCTAGCACGAGACCGATTTAATTAATTTGTAATTGAACTTATTTGTCTCGATTCCCGTCGGCTAGGCGTGTTGCGCACTCTTGTGACTCCTACAGGTGTTTTAAGATTGGGATTTTTGGAACGTCGTGTTCGATGTTAATTAAACGTCATCGATGTAACGACATTTGATGAAACGTGTTTCGTTGTGACGTAGTGAACTCGTAATTAGAGGTAGTTGATTCTCAACTATTCTTTATTGAAATAAAACAAAATCTTAGATCTTAGACCATAAATTTTCCAAAGACTATTTAGAACTGCAGATTTTGTAAATTTACTTTAAGGCTAATTTAAGGATTGTTGTTTTATTTTCTGATTTTACCTATGATAAACAGTTCTGACTACCTCGTTGGTCAACAGGCAAGTGCGACTGCTGATCGGGTTCGATCCCCAGGTAAGGTAAAATGTTATTGGATTTTTCCATGTGGAATTTGTCGGTAGCAGCCCGGAGTTTGGATATCTGCCCGGTTGATGGCAATAGGCTCGCCCGCTATTACTTGGGACTTAAACAGAACGGCGAAATGAGGGTGTTACTATACACCTCTGCCCAACCCTTCGGAGAATACAGGCGTTATGTTATGTTTAAAAATTTCTCATCAAAATAACAGAGTAAATACATAATTTAAGTAGAGTACCATTATAATGTTAAATCTTTATGTATGGAGAAATGGGCAGCAGCGTTCTGTGATCGTTTATTGTTGAGGTTAATAATAACACCTTTGTATAGTACTAGATGTTTATGGGCTGATAAGATTATGATGATATTTAATATTACATTTAAGCATGATCTAATGATCTTCTTCTTTTCGTGTGGTTAGTGACTAACCTGGTGTCAGAGTTTATGCCGCCCATGGGCCTCCGACTTGGCTTCACATGCCGTCGAGAGATCTCTCAGGCATGCCGGTTTCCTCACGATGTGTTCCTTCACCGTTTTTAAGCAAGTGATAATTATACAATAAGCACATGAATCCGAAAAGTCAGAGGTGCGTGCCTTGGGTTCTATCTCGTGACCTATGACTTGGCAGACCGACAGTCACACCACTAGGCTATCACTGCGATACTATATACTGTTATCTAATGATAAGTTTTTTTTATACGAAAGACAATTTTTTGTGTCACATTTTTCCTCCAGTGTGTTATGTTATGAGCGTACTATCCCATGACGTCAGACATATGCGTATTTCAATTTTACGTATCACGACATTTCACAAGTGGATAGTTGATTGTTGTTTATCTCCCACCCACTGTTATAGTTACCCATAAAATTCAGATCTCAACATACGTGGGTGAAAACAGCTGACATAGGTACTCTTTGTACTCCTCTCTGCCGTTACTGCTATACAAATAGCTTTTAATATTGCCACACTAGATCTTTATATATATTCATCAGCCTATTTTGCCTTTGATCGCTACTAACCAAAGCTGTAGCCAGGGGAGGGGGGCGGTTGGGGGTTCAAACCCCCCCGAAATCTCAGAAAATTAAATAACTTTTAAAATGTGTACACTCGTTATTGTAATAGATTTTCTTGGTCAGGGTTCATCCTTCTCCCCCCAACAAAATTCCTGGGTACGGCCTTGCTATTAAGAGATAGAAAAGCTAAACGTTATATTTACTCCACATTGGTAAAAAATCGCAGACGTACAAACAAACATACATGCGGGTCACATACTATCCGTCCTTTTATTTGAAGTCGGTTAAAAATAAACGATTCTTACTTTTAATAGTTTTAACCAATAATTTAGTTTCGCAGCGGCATTCGTTTCGAACGGACGCGTGCAGTGTAATCTTTATACGTAGCTCATTAGTTAGCGAGTCTTTTGTTTAAGTGCGTCGCTGACCTTGAAGTTGACTAGCGCATCGTTAACGTATAGAATGTGGTTTATATACCTAATTCTTTACAATGGAGTATAATGAACTAATTAGCGATAATCTGGATTCAATACGTAGTAGTAACAATTCTGAGACTGACTTAACGTCGGAAGCTATTATGGAACAATGTAATATAGATGATGCAATGAATGAGGAGATTGGGGAGGATTTGATGAGGCCTATAAAACGAAAAGGAGAGGAAGACGGGGAGGGATGGACAAGAGTGAAAAGTAAGGAGAAGAAGTTGAAAGAAAATCATGTCGAGATTTACATTTCTTGCAAAGAAAAGTTTCCGAGACAATTTGGCCTTGCAAGATTATTTAAAGAAAAAGAGATTAAAGAAATAGCAAACGTAAAGTACATAAATGATTGCAGGGTACGTATTGATTGTATGAACGAGTTCAGTGCAATTAAGCTAGAAACTTGTAAAGATTTCATCGACATGGGCTGGAGATTCCATAGGCCAGATTTTAAAAACTATTCATACGGTGTCATCAAAGATGTGGATCTGGATCTGTCAGACGACGATCTCAAGAGCTGTATAACTTGTCCTGAAGCGTTTGAACTAGTTTCATTACAGCGACTCAAAAGACGTAATCATAATGATTTGCAGGAAGATTTATGGATTACAAGTGAAGCGGTTCGTTTGTGTTTCAAAGGTGATCTTTTACCAGCATTTGTTTTCGCAGACGGGTTGAGGATTAAGGTGGATCCATTTGTATTTCCCGTGACGCAATGCTCACGTTGTTGGAAGTTCGGCCATACTGCAAGAGTGTGTCCATCGAAGAAAATATTATGCCCAAAATGCGGTAGTAATCATCCAAATTGCGATACCCAAAGATTTAAATGTTTAAACTGTGGTGGACAACACTTGGCGCTGTCCAAAATATGCCCTGCTTTTTTAAAAGAAAAGAAGCTCAAGGATCTCATGGCGGATTTTAACTGTACCTATAGAAAGGCCTTATCCTTATATATGGCTCCTTCTCCTCCCAGGGAAAAGACTAAGCCTGATCATAGTAGTTTCACAAAGTCACCCGTGTTATGTGTCCCACATCCCAATAATATTGAAACCACTGTATCAAATACACCTTTATATGCTGAAATTGTAAAAACCAAGGCGGATGTTCATAGGGCAGCCACTCCGAAGACCGAACCTCGTGCTCAATTTCATGACAAAAAACGCATTGTTAAGGAAAATGACTGGGATAACTTTATCCCAACGGAAGCGAAGGAGACATGTATGCGAAGTGCCGCCTCGGCAACTACATCTCAGAAGAGAGAGATACACGTTGATGAGCTTATGTCTAGACTGAAAGAAATCATATTTCTGAGAAGCGGTACTATAGCCGAGAAATTCAAAAAAGTTGTTCAATGTTGTGTAGAATGGTTAATTTTGCTTGTTGTTGATAATGCGTCGGATTGGCCTATACTGAAGAAATTGTTTGAACTTATTAAATCCGTTAATGGATAACAAACAAACTAGGGTTAAATTAAATATTCTACAATGGAATGCTCAAAGCCTAAAACCGAAACTGATATTATTGGAGCAACTGTTAATCCAAGAACATATACACATTGCAGTGTTGAGCGAGACATGGTTAGATTCAGAGAGTGACATGAGGCTAAGTAATTACAAAATTTATCGCAAAGACAGGTTTGATGGATATGGAGGTGTTGCAATTTTTACTCACAAATCAATTAAATCAGAGCTGTATGAAGTCCAAATTGGCAATCAAGGTATTGAATTAGTTGGTGTAAAACTATTTAACTGTGGCGTCATTGAAAATATTATGTCTGTTTATTGTCCGCCCTCGATAAGAACTGTTCAGAATGATTGGGATACGTTATTTTCTGTTGTTACCAAAAACACATTGATATTAGGCGATTTCAATGGACACCACACGAATTGGTCGCATAAATCTGATAGTAGGGGCGTTCAAATATTTGAGGCATTAATGGACAATCAGTTTATTAGCTTAAATAATGGTAGCCCAACTCGAATTAAATTAGTTAATTCAGAGTGTCAAAAATCCTCACCAGATTTATCTTTGGTATCATCTGATATTGCTTTGGCATTTGACTGGTCGGTTATGAACGAAACTTTAGGCAGTGATCACAGGGTGATTAAAATTATCACAAATCTTTCGTCTAGTCTTACATCAACAATTCGTAGGAATTTCAAAAATGCTGATTGGACTTCATACAGTAAACTACTATATACCCTATTGTCGGATTTTAAATTCACCGGCGAGTTGCAAAGAGATTATAATGCCTTTATTGACAATATTGACTTTGCCGCCGATGTTTGTATCCCTTTAGTCAAGATAAACCCTAATCCCGATAGTAAGTTTTTGCCTAAACCTTATTGGAATTCTGAGTTATCTAAATGTGTAGCTGAACGTCGATTAGCGTTATCCAAATTTAGACGGAATTCCAACCCCCAAAATTATGAAATATTACAGAATAAGATTCGCGAATCCCAGAAAATGATTCGAAGTGCTAAAAGTAAAGCATGGGGCGACTTTTGCTCGTCATTAGATCATTCTACATCTCAGTCTACTGTGTGGCAAAAGATGAAGTGGCTGAAGGGATACAAATCATCTGCAAATTATGTAGACAAATGCAAAGCGACTGACCTTCTTCTTAGTTTAACGCCAGATTTTGTATCTCCGAACGATCTAACTTTCTATATTAATAATCCTGAACTTGATGTTGCTGTTACTCCTTCAGAGTTTCATAAATGTGTTCGATCTAAAGATACTGCTCCTGGTTGCGATAGTATTTCCTATTCCATGATTAACAGATTACCAGAAAATGGAAAAAAGATACTAATTGAACTTTATAATAGGTTCTTTGTTTCGGGTTTTGTTCCTAAACAATGGCGTGATATTGTAATTGTGCCAATCCCTAAACCAGGTCGTGACTCCCAAAGCTTATCCTCTCTTCGCCCTATTTCAATGATCTCATGCGTCTGCAAAGTTTTTCATAACATTTTAATGAATAGATTAGAGTGGTTTATCGAAAGACATAATTTATTTTCAAATAACACTACAGGTTTTAGAAAATCTCGATCAACTGTAGATAATTTATCCATGTTAGTGTCTCGTATACAAATTGGCTTTTCTAAAAAACTTATAACTGCAGCCGTTTTTATAGACATAAATAACGCGTATAATAACGTGGACGTCAGGAGTTTATTGAAAATTATGCATCGCGTTGGTGTAGGATCCAGGATTTGTACTTATATCTGGAACTTCCTCAAACGGAGAAACCTAAAAATCACTGTGGACGATTACGTCATCAGTCGCATTTCCGGTCGGGGATTGGCACAAGGTGATCCAATGTCACCCTTACTTTTTAATATTGCAACCAGAGAGATTTGTCAGAGTATCAGCAGTGTGTTTGTTTCGCAGTATGCAGATGATTTCGTATTGTATACCACATGCAGCGACTTATCATTAGCTCAACAACGATTACAATCAGCTTTAGATAAAATGGCTAAACTGCTTTTGGATTTAGGTCTCGAAATATCCCCTTTGAAATGTAGTGTCTGTATATTTAAGCGTGGTGTTTTTAGAGAATCTATCGCTTTAAATATTAACGAGATATCGCTGCCGGTGGTATGCAATGTAAAATATTTGGGGTTGTGGCTCGACCGATCGCTTAGATGGGGTAAGCATATTAACGAGACTCGTGAAAAAGTTTTAAAAGTAGTTAATATCTTTAAAGTTCTTTCTGGTTCTGGTTGGGGAGTACACCCTAAACATCTGAGACGATTATACATTTCAATGATTCGGAGTAGAATTGATTACGCTTGCATCCTATACGATAATAGCTGTGCATCTCATTTAATTAAATTAGATAGGATTCAAAACATGTGTCTTCGAGTTATAGGTGGTTTCATTAGAAGCACAGCTATTCACGTTATGGAAAATGAACTATACCTGCAACCTTTACAATTCCGCAGACACTATCTAGCTGGTAAATATTGGCTCAAATTAAAATCGTATGCCGATAACCATATTATTGCTGTATTAGAGGAACTTCAAACATTTAGTCAACACTCGTTTTGGAGAAATAAAAAGATACCATTGTTAATCAAAATTCACGAGTCTCTTAATTTGTTACCAATTCACACAAGTCCGCAACTGGAAATGTTTTCGTTGGACACTTGGGTTCACAGGATTGATTTGTCTAAAATTATAATTCCGAATATTGATGGTCTAATTATGTCTAAAAAACGTTACCAAAGTATCGATCTCAATAAGTTGTGTACTTTATTTTTAAATAGCACTTACTCGGGATTTTATAGAATATTTACAGATGGATCAAAAGATAAAATAGGTTCTGGAGCGGCGTTTTACGATCCACAAACTAAAGGTACAGTACAATTAAAGGTAAATTCTAGTTTTAATATAATGTGTACGGAACTGGTAGCAATAGAGGAAGCTTTATCTTACATTGACTCGTTTGAAAGCGGCAATTATGTGATATTGACCGATTCCAAAAGTGCCCTCCAGCATTTGATTCGGTGCACCTCGAGTTTTCGGGGTACCCCGATTGCCTATAGTGTGATTTGTTCCATCTGTAAACTTATTTCTAAGAACAAGAGTGTAGTGTTACAATGGATTCCGGCTCATATTGGCTTGGGAGATAACGAAGTAGTGGATCGATTAGCGAAGGATGCTTGTGGTACAGGTTTGATTTGTTCATATCTCCCTGTGCACAGCGATTTCCTGTATGTCATTAAAGAGCAATGCACTAAAATGTGGCACGAATATTTCGATCAGAGGTCAATGAGTAAGGGAATATGGTATCGAACAATCCAACCAACCCTGTGTCGTTGTTCGTGGATCGACCAGGCTAATATGAGTCGATCAGAGGTTGTTATGGCTCTTCGGCTTCGATCGGGACACATTCCATTAAATAATTTTGCTTTTCTTATGGGCAAAGTTGATTCGCCTAATTGTCCGGAGTGTAATACAGTGGAGGACGTTCATCATATACTAATGGAGTGTGTTCGGAACGAGGTCGAAAGAGTTACATTGTTATGCAAGTCATTTGATGTGGGGAAATGTAATAATATGCTTGCATTCCCTCTGTCAAAAGATGCAAGAATATTGTATAAAGTAGTGAAGAAAGGACTTAGATAATAAGATATTGTTTGTACCGATGAGGGTTACATAATCAATCTATGACTAAACCCTCAATAAATATATAAGATTAAAAAAAAAAAAAAAAAAAACCAATAATTTAAATATGAGTCGTGTTTGAGAAAAGTTGTCCCCGGTTTAAAATACTATAGAATTAGTTACTGGATTATGCAACGAATTAAATGTTTGGTTTCAAAGTCATACATGGTTGTGACAGACTAATTTTCACTTAACCGATACCAGTGTTAATAATAAATAAGTTACTTAATGTTATGTCGGACGCGTAAACCGTCTATTTTCGTACGGGCGCGGAGAACAATGGTCACAATACTGGGCAATATACATACATAACATCAGTCAAAAACAGATGGTCCCGGACGGATTAATAACGCCCGGCAGAAGAAAATTGGGTACGCCTTTTACTGTAGGGGTAGGCAGAACGCCACGTGCTACAAAATTAACATGGTTTTTTTTCTTCTCTTGTTTGTGAATGCGGTGGATATTTCTGTGTAGCAAAGAAACTATTATATACAATATAAATCTAAACTAGTATAATACAAATCCAAGGTAAATACTAAAATATTTACAAAATACGTATAAAAATAATTAAAAAGTGCATTCAGGCGTCAAAATATTAAAAAGAAAAGTTTTTTATTTATTACTAGCTGCCCGGACAGACTTCGTTCTGTCAAAAGTAATTGGCCTGTAGTGGGAAAAGAAAAGTGTTGTTTTTACTATTTTCCACGCGATTTTTATGTTTTTTCTCTCCAAAAGAACCTTCCCTGTGCCTTAAGGAATATATATTAAAAAAAAATAGCCAAATTGGTCGAGCCGTTCTCAAGTTTTGCGCTTAGAACACATTTGGCGATTCATTTTTATTTATATAGATAGATTGGTGCAACACACAGGACATAAATACATGGTACACAAAAAAAATATTATACCTATTTTATAACATCACAAAATTTAGTTTTTCTTGCAAGACGATTAAAACTTTCTTATATGGCATAACTTGAAAGAAATCTATGCAAGTAAGTTGATCATGAATTAATGCTTATGACCTAGACGATTATAGACGATTAATAGACGACTACGATGACACCGATTATAAGAGCCCGTAAGTCTGACAACCGGTCTAACCTTAAGATATCGGCATTACCCAGTAACTGGGTTGCGAAGGTCTGATAGCAGTCGCTCCGTGTAAAATACTGGTATTCAGCCGCATCTGGTTAGAATGAAAGCTGATCCCAATATAGTTAGGAAAAAGCTAGGCAGATCACCTAGAGTCTAGGTTCGTCTAGGTCTTAGACGGTTATAGAAACCAGACTTCCCGTCTTCTGTCGACATACATGACGCACCAAATGTCAGTCTAAACTCAAAGCAATTCTATGTTTACCTTAATTACGTCATATCGGATATCGAGAGCTTCGTAAATGAGATTACTGCTCATTAAACAGTTTCATGTAATTAAGCCAATTAGGACAGGCGAATTTAACAGTGTGGGCGTAGTCTATTGTTCGGGCTAACTGCATTGTGCATTGCATAATATTATTCGGGGATTAGGCACGACTGTTTGTATAAATTTAGATACACCGATGCTGATTTGGTTATATGGATTATTATAATGGTATAGCTTCATACCTTTTGTGGTCCCTGTCGAGCTACATGTGTTTGTGATGATGATAAAATGACATAATGTTGAATACAATTCGACACGCCATTGATAGATTACATTATGGACTCGATTGGTGAACCTTTTGTGCGTATGCAAAGCCTTTTTTGTATTGGCAGAGTTAGACGTAAGAGTATTCTATTACTGGCGTTAAGTGAGCAGTAGTGCCAATTTTTTTTTAAACTGTGCTCTACGCTACGATTTCTCCTGTATCGTGGGTGCGTTTACAGACACAAATCTTCACATGCACAAACATCCAGACCCGGAACAACTATCTGTAGGCCATACAAATATTTGTTCCGTACGGGAATCGAACCCACGACCCGCAGCGCAGATGCCAATTGCTTAGCCACTGCACCAAACGTGTCGTCAAATTTTCTTGTTCACCAACTAAACTAAAATTAGAGAATTGCTATCTTTTACTAACAGACAGCGCGGGAAAAGGACGGAGATAGATTAGAACTAAGTGAGATATGTCAAACTAGTTTACACCATCAATTACACCGTGTTCTTAGTTAGACGTGTATGAAAATTTTAGTTCAATTAAATTTGACAGCCATTTACGTCCGTCGCTTTCTTATTTTATCAGAATGAAAAATGTGGCAATAGTATAAATTAAGTTTTGTTTGTGCACAAGAAAATATTGTCCGCTTAAGAAGTTTCAACCTCAGAGAGTTGTTGCACTGCGAGTGGTCCTACCTAAAAAAGCACAAGAAAATCCCATCGGTTGGAGACCCTTCAGGTCTCGCCAATAACTGCCCGGTTACGTAGAAACGGTCCGTAAGACCATCTATAGACAAGCAGTCGAAAAGAAAAAAAAAAGCACAAGAAAATCGGCACCATTGTCATACTACAGAAGCCTTGGATCATTGTAACTTTATTACTTTTATTAGTCAAAGAATGTTTACTAATATCTACGCAAACATTTTATTACTTATAGCTTTTTTACCTTGAGAATTTGTTAAGACCATCATTATTCCAGAAGAGGAAATTTGAAGTTCTCGTTCCTATTATTGTATTTAAATTCTTATAGACAACTCCGATAGATTGATGTAGGTATGTAGAATAAATAAGCTACATTGTCGAGGAGTTTAAATTATAATCAAGTTCAGTGTTTACGTGATATACAATGATTACTAGGAATATTGAATAAATAATGTGTTATGTAATTGAATATTAATTGATAGCTTTGTTTTATTTTTAAATGGACTTCATTAATTCATGTATTCATAGTATCTAGTGCAATGGAATAATTTTAAAAAGAATTAAAATTATTCCTCAAGAGTACTCATTACAAGTCCAAATTGTTCCGAATCTTTATTTTATCTTGAAATATGTCTTACGTGTGCGCATTCCATAAGTTATTTTGTAAGAATGATAATGTCTAGCACACTGTGTCCGTGTGAGTGCATCATTATTCCAAACATGGCCGTCGAGCCGAGGGATTGGGCTATTTTAGTAAACATGCATTGTTCAACTGTTGGCCCACAGAACAACGGCGACGTGGACAGGCCAACGTAGCGTTGCGACTTACATATTGATAGATATTGCTAAATTAACGCATTTTAACGTATTGGTGGTGATTTGCAATGGTTTACTTACCTATTTATACAAGGTTAGTCGGAAAGGGGGTATAAGCCGCAGGCCACTTAAAGTATCACTGATGATTATTTTAAAGCAAGTTTTAAAATTTCAAAATTCGATTAATTTTTTTTCCATGAAATTTTTAATTTAGCGTATTTTTTATGAAATCTTTGAACAGCTATTTCTCTTAAACTATTGAGTTTTGGGGAAAGTTGTAGAACAAAAGTTATCCATTGTTATGGGTACTTTAACACCCTTTCGGCTTAGTAACCCTTTCCGACTAACCTTGTATACCCTTGATGATTGGACGTCGATTCTAACATATTCGAGATAAGGTTAAAAGGATAAGATATTCTACATGTTTATTATAGCATAACATACTCCTGTATTCCCCAAAGGGTTGGGCAGAGGTGTATAGTAACATCCTTATTTCGCCATTATGTTAATTGTTGTTATGTTCCCATTTAATAGGGGGTGAGCTTATTCCCATCAACCGGACACAAATTCAAACTCCGGGCTGCTACTGAGGAATTCCACGAAGAAAAACCCAATACCACTTTGCCCGACCTGGGGATCGAACCCAGGACCTCACGATCAGCAGTCGCGCTTGCCACCACTATACCACAGAGGGAGTTAGATATTTATTATTTTAAGGGGAAAATTCTCAATTAGGTATATTCTGCGAATGTTGACTTTGACTTCAATATTCGTGTGTGTTTACCAGTTATAAAGCGTAATATGTAAAGAGTAGCGTATTCAGGGTCCCCAACCGTTAATAGCATCCGTACGTAAAATTGGATTACAAGACCTCATAAAGGAGAGTCAAATTAACAAATAAATTGGTTAGCAAAATGCCTTTAAATACAGGGTGTAAACGAAATCATGTAATTCCATCAAACTTCGTGATGTACTGCAGACAGATTAACCCTGCGTGGGATATTTCTGGATTCAATAAAAAAAATTACAAGAAGTAGACGTGTTTTTAACGTGAGGTATTTTAGCGCCCATTTTATGCATTTAGCGTATTTTAAAGCGATAGCCGCGCAATTCACTCGGGACGCTAAAATGCCTCACGTTAAGAACAAATGTTTACTTCATTGTTTTTTTTATTGAATCTTAAATTATCCCTTGCAGGGCTAATCTATGTCAGCAGTATTACCTACATCCTGTATAAATATATTAATCTAGTCTTATTACCAGAGATCGAATAATCGGATGCATATTTACCTAAAGTTAATTTTTGCTACAAAATTATGGAAACGGCTTCTGAAAATACCTAATTTATTAGAAAAAAAACCGGTATCACGGGATTATATAACTAATCAATGTATATACTCGTAATTGCTTAAAAGGTAATTTTTAACCCCCGATTCAAATATATGTGTATGTAGGGTGTAAGAAAGTGAGGGGTGCATGTCTGTATTAGTTTAAAAAAAGCTACAACTTTAGGTATGTAAATAAATAAATATGCATCCAATTCTAGGTAAATATGATTCCATTCTACAGAACACTAAGTTTGACGATCCCGGAATTGCGGGATTTTTTTGATACAAAAGTGCGTTCCATGTTAGCCAACACCTGAACTTTAGGTAAATATGCATCCAATTATCCGATCTCTGGTTATCTATCATCTTGAATCCTATAAACATAGGGAAGATCGTTAATTATTTGTTTGTTGCTTCAAATAAGAGACGTGATTCGTAGAGTGCTAAGTTATACTTGTGCATTTGCAATCTCATTATTTCAACTGTTATATTGTTGTGTTATGAGGATTACCTGGCTAAATCTCTTTCTCCTAGCCTTTTCCCAACTATGTTGGCGTCAGCTTCCAGCAGGTCCGGACTGGCCATACGGGCAAATCGGGCAAATGCGCGATGGGCCGGATGCCCGACGGGCCGGTGTGGCCTGATGGGCCGGTCACACGGTCGGAGAAATCGAAAGAGTGAGGGGAACGTAAAAAAAAGGTCGTCCAACTATCGCCTATCGCTTGAAAAAGAAGCCGCAAATTGTTTGTGTTTGTAAATGCACCTAAGATACAGGAGAAAGAGTAAGGGGAGAGCCTACAAAAAAAAAATAACGTCGTACGTCTAATCGCTTGAGAATGAAATTTTTTTTTGCCAGCACTGGGCCGATCGTCTCTCAAAGGCCCAGGCCGATTTCAGATCCCAATCCGGCCCTGGCTTCCAGTCTTAGCAGATGCGGCTGAATACCAGTATTTTACACGGAGTTACTGCCATCAGACTAACGCAACCCAATTATCTGGTTAAATATTTCTGTAAAATAAATATAAGGATATAAACATTAATATGAGGAAAAAAACCACGGTTATCATTGAATTGTACATTGCTTTAGTCAGTCTGAATTAATTTGTTAGAAATCTTTAAGAGCTTTTTATTTGAAACTGCGGTTAAAAATTAAGTATTGTTTAAATCAAATTAATTTTCAATTGTTCTCTACATATTTTGTAGTTTTTTTGTCAAATACGTGACTATGTTTAAATGCTTTTTTTGATGTCCTGCCTAGCCTTTTCTAACTATGTTGGGCTCAGCTTCCAGTTTAACCAGATGCGGCTGAATACCAGTATTTTACACGCAGCAACTGCCATCAGACCTCCGCAACCCAGTTACAGGGCAAAGCCGATATCCTAAAGTTAAACTGGTTGTTAGACTTTCAGACTTCTGACTTCCCGTTCCCGTCATAGGTATTCGTATGATACCCAGGACGTGCTCAGCGAGTCACGGAGGGGTCTCAATGTGTAACGAATGGACACCCATCCACAGACTGACCGCGGAAAGCGCCAATTACCATCCCGAATCGTATGATCCCTGCGGTTGGTAATTAGCCACGAGCCCCTTTAGCGGTTATTTTTATAAATAATTAACCAAAAGATTGTTTACCTTTTTATGAAATTCATTTGGGGCAGACTGTACGTGCAAATGTGTCCTATTTTGGAACAAAAGCCATACAATTAAGGCTTTAGATTTTTCATCGACCACTGTGCATACCAGCGCGTCTTATACGCCCATTGAGATTCGCAGAGCTTATAGATGGAACCTTAGATAAGTTGCAGGTTTATTGCGCAATAGCTAACGAATATTTCTTTAATGTTAAAGTCCGGTTTACAAAGTAATAATCAAGCGAATGTGATATTTTTTTTGCTCTATCTAGCAATTTGATCTAATAACAATTTATAATAGATACATTGTTTTTTGCTGTGTTTAGTTGGCTTTGGAACATAATATGTAAATATTTTGTTAGCAAAAAAGCGATAATTGAGACTGAATAGATGATTGTTTAGGTAGTTATGTCGTGTGAAATTGTAGGTTTCATAATACATATATTTGTTATTACTGACTAATATGATGATAGACATAACATAACGCCTGTATTTCCCGAAGGTTTAGGCAGAGGTGTACAGTAACACCCTCATTTCGCCGTTATGTTTAAGTCCCATGTAATGGGGGGCGAGCCTATTGCCATCAACCGGTCACAAATCCAAACACCGGGCTGCTACTGCCCTGAATTCCTATTCTGATGATAGAATTCAGGACATACATATAATCTTTTATAGTAGAATGTCATGTTTAGTAAAACATACAGAGACGTACTTTTCTGTGCCATAAACAATACGAATTAACTAAAAAAATCATTTGACATGAAAAAATTACAACAATATGAATGGAAATTAAATCGATACATCCAAATTTAGAAACAGTAGGTATATTGGTCACGTTAGGCCGCGTTCCCACTTTGTCGTGACGACAGATTACCGTGTAGTTTTAAGTGTCGTGGCTTATATATTTAAATGGAGGTGTTCACATATAAGACGACACGATTAACTGTCGTTCACTACTTGTTTTTGCAGTGACGACAGATTGTCAAGTCAATGGGAACGGCTAGCACGAGAGTCGTAAAACGATAAGAAAACGTCACGACATCGTGACGGCAAATCATGTGTTGTTGTTACGACTATCTGTCGTGGCCACGATAAAAATATCGTCTCGTCTTGTTGCTTGCTACTTATGTGCAAAAGACAAAGCGACTGCCGTGAAACGATAAAATGTCGTCGCGATCTAATGGGAACAGTTAGAGACGACAGTCGTCTAACGATTAATTAATCGTCACGACACAGTGGGAACGCGCCCTTAGTATGAACAATACTGTACTTATGACATCAGCTGCCACAATGAGCTTCCTTACTATTAGCTCGTAACGTTGTCAATAATGTCACCGTGGAAGTGCGTAGACAATACTATTGTATTTAAAGTTCAAGGATGTATTTCAGGCAATAACTTCCAAACGTTATCATATCGTAATGTACCTACGCCTAACATGACGCACACCTGGTATTAATGATGTACTGCGATTGCCAATCTATTTCCAAAGCGGTGTTATAATGGCTATAAGCCTATGTCGTACGACCATTCATTGCAGCGACACATTGGGAGGGACTCAGACTTAGTATAAAAACTTTTAATCTGTCTGAGGGAGCTGCTAACTTTTTTAACATAACATCACGCCTGTATTCCCCAAAGGGGTGGGCGGAGGTCTATAGTAACACCCTCATTTCGCCGGTATGTTTAAGCCCGATGTAATAGAGGGCCAGTCTATTGCCATCAACCGGGCACAAATCCAAACTCGGGGCTGCTACTGAGGAATTGCATACGGAAAAACCTAATAACACATTGCCCGACCTGGGTACCTATCCCAGGATGTCACATTCAGCAGTCGCGCTTGCCACCACTAGACCAACGAGGCAATTCTACTTTTTTATAATACTCTAATAGTTTGATTTCGGTTAGTTGACAACAATAGCAATTTATTAGTTTTATTCCTTGCTTAGAAAAATCTGTACTGCTTACCTACTTAGTTAAGTAGGTAAGCAGTACAGATTTGTTTCAGCATTTTTTTTGTTTTGTTTTTTTTCTTTGGTATTTAATATGTACTTAAGTTAAATTGTTTCAATAGTAGATATTTCGATGTGGGATCACGTAATCGGAATTTATGTAAAATCACCGTAACGTAGAGGTTCTCATTATGCGATATTACTGAACAGGGGGCCTACTACGAAAAACGAACGTCGATGTTTCAGATCGAAACGAAACAACGACGAACGATAAACTTATAAATATACGATCAAAGTATTGTCAAACAACCAACTACTAGATGGTAAATAACGATCCGTCAGGCGAAATCTCGTAGTTCGATTTTCGGAGTAAGTCTCCAGAGTTGGAAAATCCTCATGGATGTCCCTCGCCCGGTGAAGGCGAGGGGGTCTGCCGGACTCTTACCGGCTAAAAACCAACGGTGCTCCTTCTCCTGACCGTTCGGCCAGGGTCGCGGGATTCGCAAAGCATGCACCGCAACCCCGGCAGGTCCCGGTCCGCCAACCCTCGGCGGACCTCTCCTCCTGAGAAGCGCGCACGGAACACAGCGCGCCGCCTTCTCGGGCCTGTTACTGGTCGGGCGGCGGGTCCCCTAACCCACCGCCCGCAGGCCACACACTAGGGTGGCTGGAGATCGTCGCGTACGCGCGCCCTCCGGCGCCCGGTGCGTCTGGCGCGGGAAGGGAGGAGAGCACACCGCTTCCTCTCCCTCTCCGCTTCCTCCTTAGTCGCCATCACCCCCTCGCAAAAGGAGGCGATGGCTTCCCACGCACTCTCGCTCCCGACCATGGACACAACCACGGCCGGAAGTGAGATGTCACCGCCGACCACCGCGACTAGTTCGCGGCGCTGCGATCCCCAAGCTGGACACGCCTGCAGCGTGTGCAGTGCCGTGTCCTCGGGGCAGTCGCAGTGGTGACATCCGGGCGTCTGCTCCCGGCCTATACGACACAGGTACTTCCCGAAACAACCGTGTCCCGAGAGTACCTGCGTCAGCCGGAAGCTGAGGGCGCCATGCCGCCTCTCCAGCCACTCCTCCATGACGGGTCTTACCGCCGCTATTGTGGCGTGCCCTAAGTCTCCAGACCTAGTGATTTCGTGAAACTATGCACTGACTTTTAGTGTTTTCGTGAAATTATTAAAGTAGTTTAGTAATAATATAACGAAAAATCTATTATATCTATTCTATCGACATACAAGTTTTTTTGACAAGTACCAAGAGCGTTATTGTTTGAGTTTGGGGTGTATTAAAACAGCTTCCACAAGTGACGATACTCATAGACGTTCGGCGCAGCCTGTGCAGTCAGCCTTACTACCAACCTTGCTGACAGGCTCATCATCGGTGGCGTAACTCGTAACTCTAGGGTGGCAGGGCTGGCAAAATGCCACGGGCCCCTGGCTCAACGGGGCGCCCGGTCCGAGAGGCCCTGAGTTCAGAAGTAACCTAACATTTTTAACAAAATTAAGTAAAAAATATAAATTTGTAACTACTTCAGTGATTTATTAAAATATAATTACAATGTGACGATTTTTACTGGGTCCCATCCAATGAATTTGCCACGGGCCTCTAATGGTATAATTACGCCACTGATAATAATTTCACCACACGAGAGGAGAAGAAGAAGATAAATGAAAAATGATTTTTATTTCTGTAAATAAATCTGTTACAGACACTTTTACAAGTCAATGTAATGTTTTTTTAAGACAAGATGGCGCCGGCATTTTCTATCTGACTAGCTCTGAGAAGGAAAAGCCGACAAAAACTCGGAGATCAAGGTCTCTTTTAAACTCCAGACAATGTGGTATAAAAACTATGTGAGTGTAACAATGTAGGGCAACGTATGGAATGGCCTTTTGAGGAAAGTGCCATAGCAGGAAGAAGTCAAGAACTTATACATACCTATACCTACTATATTTATTTCATTTACCCTATATATTGGAAGTGTAGGAAGTAATCCACGTAGGTAACTGGCAACAGCGCAAGCATAGATGATAATTATTTTAAAGTATGTACGCATTGCATATATTAGCAAGTTATAGCGCACGTGTAGTTTACCCATAACCTTGACCAAAGAAGATAAGGCCTGCGCAAATAAGGTAATACCTACGAATTTTTGCCAAGGCTACGTCATCACCGGGGCACTATGGGACAATATACCAAACAACAAACCAATACCAAACGTTATTGGTTAAACCGTCTTCATCAGCCTTTTTTTTCCTATACGACTACTTGTAAATGGTCTTGTGGACCGTTTCTACGTAACCGGGCAGATATTGTCGAGACCTGAAGGGTCTCCAACCAATGAGGATGAGTAAAATACTTAACCTACGCTAACTACTACTACTAACATCATGACTACTAGCAGCAACAGTACTAAGGGCGATCCCTAATGGAATTCGGACCTCGGCTTAGGGCGTCGCTGGCGGGAGGACTGGGAGGGAGAAAGCTTGATGAGGGCTAAATTATCGGTGTGACTGCGGAGTCAGAAGGGACAGAAAAGTTGGCTTCTTTATAGCAACAGTTTTGGCCTATTGGTTGATTAAAAATATCTACTATCAAAATAGATTCAGCGGTAAAGATTATCACAAGTTTTTTTTTTGTTTCGTATACTTAGTTTAGTAGTAGTCGGTACATAGTAGGAAGTAAGAACCAGTGTAGTAAATACATTGTAGTTTTATAATAAAACAAGTTATGTACTTATGTTTACCTAGTGCACAAGGTGTATATTAAGTGTAATATTTGAATAACTACATAATCGACGTATGTTATTACAGCTGGTTACGTAACATGCATAATGCATATGTTAAAATGGTAATGTATATGCATAACAGTAGATCAGGTGATACGAAACGATTGCATTCAGAGCGACCAGTATATCATGACAGGTGGCGATACAGGGAACTAAGTTTTACTGTACTGAATTTGACATATTATTGCAATTCGTCTTTGTAAGCAGCGCCACTATCAAATATCAAGTTATATCGGACGCTCTGTATCGACCGTGACAGTGATTAAGGAACACTTAAATTCCTGTCGTTCGGATGGCAGACGGCGAAAGTTCCAAATACATAAAAGTAGTATTAATGAATTCACTCGCTGTCAAAATGGTGGTTATAAACATTTTACTTTTAAAAGCGTCGTCCCAGATATTTTTTTTAAAGGAACTTTTATATTACGAGAGGGTTGAGAGAATAAAATCTTACTTGTTTCTATATACAAATAGAAAATAGCAATATAAATTATTTGGTCTCCTAAATACAAAGTGAAAGATCGTGGCTAAATGGCTACCGTGAACTACGAGTTTTAATAGCGATGCGATCTATAGAAGACATACAACAGAATCTTATAGGGGTGAATCTATCATTACAGTTATAGCTAATATCAGTATGTCAGGATTGGGAGCATGGTAAATAAAGTAAATTAAACCAACATAGACTCTCCACCACTGAGAGTACTTTTAATTGGGTTAGTGATTAGTTACAGAAGCTAGTTTACAATATAACACAACATAATAATTTACACGAGATCAAAAAATAAGGACAAGCTAATCAGATGTAAAAGGTCAGACTTCTTCAGCTGTTCGACATGGAATTCTTAGCTCCGTCGAATGACCACTGTTTTTATAACTTCGGGTACGTTGATTAATCTTGACGGTTACCCTCATATGTCAACATTGTCCAGCGTTATCAGTTAACGATAACAATCTGAGATCAGATCTTAGTTGGGATCCTTGTCACTTTAAACAGGATGAGCACGACCCCGGCTACCACACAAATATCTTTGACAGTCTTCTACCTGCCATTAATAATCCCAGTATTTTGTAGGGTCCAAAGTACTTAGGCATATTCAGAAATCTGAACCAGTGTAATACACACGGGAGCAATGAAACGGGTCAACAACATAAAACAAACAATGTTAGAATGTTAAACAATGTTTAACAATGTTTTCGAGATATTAAGGTTTCTGTTGGTGATCCGAATTCATTGCTGCCGAGTGTAAATCAACTTTACAAGTGAACAATCATGAAGCTATTTCACTATTCTCAACACTATTGTCAAATGGATTGGTAATTATGTTGTGTTGTTATAAATGTGTACGATCCCCACGAGAAAACAAGTGGTGGCCTTTTTGAAAAAGTTGCATCTCTCCGTGTATACTGATAGACGGGTGGTTTTGGTTAGACCAGAAGTCGATTTCAAGATATTCAGAGGTATTTTGGTTACCTATCAAATATACGACATTACATAAGTTCTGCATTGCCCAGTAACTGGGTTGCGAAGGTCTGATGGCAGTCGCTCCGTGTAAATTACTGGTATTCAGCTGCATTTGGTTAGTCTGGAAGCTGACCCCAACATAGATGGGAATAAACTAGGCAGAACGGAACATAAGATACGACAAACCAGATGACGCGCGTTGAGAACTCATGTTCTCTCATAACTGTAAGATTTAATAAGTTTATGAACATAAATTATAAACTTACATTTGCTTAAAATTACTCGTGCGTAAGAGAGTTAACATGGAGCATGATAATTATGACCACAAAGGGTTAGGTTAGAACTTGGAAATTAAACTAATTTGTTTGATTAAACTGTATTTGCTTGGAGTAACGGAGATTTTATCTGTATACAATTAGAAAAGTCATTCTAAAATTGGATGCTGGTCTGTAGTTTTTTGAAGGGATCTGGATGTCTAAGGTCTTCACCGCAGGTAGACGGCGGCGGCAGCGGGTTGGTAAGCGGAGTAGGCGACTGCACCGGAGTATGGCGAGTACACAGAAGGGACGTAACCAGCTGACGGGTAGACGTAGTCGAGTCCAGAGGAGTATGTGAGGAACTGGGGCTTGGGGTTCGGCGCCGCGAACGCCACAGCCAGCAGAGCGAAGAGAGCGAACTGTGGAATAGAAAAAAAGATTTATATGTTGTTTAAGTAATTATTGCGTAGAAAAAGCAACATTAAGAAGTGTGGAAGAATAATCTTGTGATGTGACAAAATAATTTGGGTATTAAAACTGTTTTCGATTTGGCTAGTTTTTTGTTCTGTTTTATAAACATTAGTCTTCCGAAACAACTAAAGTAAGAAACATCATAAAATAAACACAAATTTTTCGAAGTTTGAATTTATTGAACTTATTAATTAGGTACCAAAGTCAAACCGATTACACGGTTTAGTGGGTTATGTCGTATTGTAAGTGATACTATCTATATATATAAAAGGAGAAGCTGACTGACTGACTGATCTATCAACGCACAGCCTAAACGGCTGGGGTTAGAAACTTGAAATTTTGACAGTAGGTTCATTTTGTGACGTAAACATCCACTATAAAGGAATTTCTCGAAATTCAACCCCTAAGGGCGTGAAATAGGGTTTTTAAGTTTGTATGTAAGTCCGTCATTTTTTAAGTAAGAAGCTTGAAATTAAATATTAAGGTTTTTGATTAGAAATAAACGTACACATGTTTGATCATTTTTGGAAATTCAACCCTTAAAGGGGTGAAATAAGTGTTGAAAGTTTGTATGAGAAATCTGGTATTTTTGAAGTGAGAAACATGGAATTAAATATTTAGGCTTTTGGTAAGAAATAACCGTATAAATGTTTGAGGGTTTTTGGAGTTTACTCCCCTAAGAGGGTGAAATGGGGGGTTGAAGTTTATATGTAAGTCCTTCGTTTTTGAAGTAAGAATGATGAAATTAAATATTAAGGTTTCTGGTTAGAAATAAATGTACACTTATTTGGAAATTCAACCTCTAAGGGGGTGAAATAAGTGTTGAAAGTTTGTATGAGAAATCTGGTACTTTTGAAATAAGAAGCATGGGGAGAAACTGACCGACTGGCTGACTAATCTAGCAACGCACAGCCTAAACCGCTGGGGGTGATAAAAGACGGACGTTTTGGATTTTAAAGTGTCACTTTAAAATGGGCTTAACGAGGATTTCAAACTTCACGCAAGCGAAGCTGCGGGCAAAAGCTAGTAAGAAATAAATAATTTTATAATAAATAATAATACAATTACAATAAAAAATAAATAATTGAATAAGGGTTCCAGTTGATTTAATATTAAAATATATAGCCTATAGTTGATAAGACTTTAATTAAAACTGAAGAATGAATAAATTAAAACAGTGTAAATGAAAACCCATTTCAAAAATGATTATCGTAACAAAATCGTAAATTCGTAACCCCATCTTTAACCGGCCAGTAAGGTGTCCTTTCCAGTCGATCAACGACTTTTGCAAATTTTAATGAACCAAGTTTCAGCAACTGTACTGATCGAACTTGATTTTAAAAAAAGTTGTCGAAGATTAGCCCCCCTTTCAAAAAGTTTATATATCAAGTTTCTATTGATTTTTTTTCATTTCTTTTATGAAATTTGTACCTATGGGCACGATAATTCTCTTAAAAAGTTTGATGATTAATTTTAGTGATTGGTAAAAATACACTTACGATTTTAGCGAACATGTTGATAGAGCGATGCAGTGTACTGAATCATACTAAGCTTCAGATATTCGAAGCTTATATAACAAAATATTAGCCTTGATCTTTATTGTACATGATCTATTTTGTTAGGATGACAATCTGTCAAAGCGAGGGCGCTGAGGTCGATGATCTCCGAGCTCAATAGATCCACATCCTGACTCGCCTTGTAAGGAAAATGTATTGTTAATCTGTACATTACGTTTACCGAGTGAAGCTTTGAACGCTACGAAACATAATTGTTCCCTAATGTATATTTTTTATGTATTTGGTTTGCAAACATGGCGACGGCCTACCTGATGGAAACTGGTTACCGCCACCAACATACACCTACAACACCAAGAGGATTCTTGAAGCATTGCCAACATTAGAGATAAAGTTAGAAAATCTCATGTGCCATTTCACAGGCACCCATACCTTTCAACCCTGAACACAGTAATGCTGCTTGGCACCAGAAATGTATGGTGATAGCACTTTCCCGATCGAGTTCTTGCACAATACTACTACTAAAATGATTCAGTATGTATGTAGGACTGTAGATGTAGTAGGTATACTTGAGGAAGAGTTAACGCATACCTTTAAGGAGTCTTAAATTACCTCTGCCAAGTATGCTCTAAAAGCAATAAAATTCAAACTGTGCATAATTTATTCTTTTAAGTTTGCGTGTGGTAGCTTTACTATAAACAAAGGCGGCCTACTTGGTCATGTAGAGCGCGTCCCCAGTACGTTTGTCTGTGCTCATAATTTACATTGATTCCCAACGGAGATTCATTGGTAGGTATAGGTTTTACGTTATTGTTTTAGTGTCCAAGGACATGAGCCATCTATAAATGTTGAAGGAGGAGCAGAAATAAAAACAGTACGAGTGCTAATCAGGAGTCACCTGGACTTGTTAAATAAATACCATCTTATAATATTAAAATGTTCGCCAAGCTGGTGAGTACAGTTTCTAGTTTAGTAATACTTTGTTTTAATGTTTCTAATTTTTTCTATTCATTCTCTTTTGCATGGTGGTGGACGTTCTAAGTCTTCTAAGTGATATATCCATTCGTAGTGCGTTTGTATTATCTGAAATGTTCCTAACGAGTTTATAAGGTTCCAGATTAGAGATATTTTCCAAATATAGTGAATGTGTGAAGGTAGCTCGTAAACCTTGTTTTAGTGAAAAGTAACCCAGTCCCCACTTTTGCGTTGTTAGGTCACCTACGACACATCACTAGTCAACAAGTCTGTGACGACCAAAAAATGGCGGGATACCCATTAAACTTGCCAGGTCAAAAACTTATGAGAACTGACCTCATGGCAACGCACTGGTGTAAAAAACATTACATTGACTTGTAAAAGTGTCTGTAACAGATTTATTTACAGAAATAAAAATCATTTACCAGTCGTTCTCATCATTATTATGTTTAGCGTGAATATTATTTAGTGAGTCGTTGTGCAAGCCACTCAAGTGTTTAGATCTAACTATATTTCCGACGATATATTTAGTGTCAAATTCTTGCCATATTCCCTTTGAAAATAGATTTATCATTTGTATTTATGTAAACTCGCTGTCATAAACAGATTATATTTGGTCGCGACAATTTTGTGGCCCGTTTCTCTGTGGGTGTATCAAATATTAATAAGGATATTCATGGAAAAATGTTACATAATGTTTAACCAATTTTTGTTTCATTTGTTCGTTTAATGGTGCTACGGCTGAAGTAGGAACATTGTGTTCGTGTCGTGTCGCTCAAGATCTAAAAATATTCTTGGTATTGGTACCTAGTATTTGCTGTCTGATCTTATAAATTGGAACTGTTATCTGTTTGTAACACAAAAAAGATTCATCAACTTTGAAAATACTGGCAAAGAAAACCAAATTAAGGCTGAGTTGCAACCAATTAACTATAACCGTAACCATACCAAAATTTCTGTCAAATCAGTACAAATTTGTACAAATTTGAAATAAATATGGCAAGTTAACAGTTATAGTTAATTAATGCAACTGAGCCTAAATATTTAACTTTGTCTCTATTAAAGGAACAAGGATTACCCGCGTTACGATAACGCTTTCATGAGAACACAACAACCCAGGGCTACTTTTTCAATTAACCCTTCAAAAACGCTCGTATAAATTATGCCTTAGTCCACTGCCGAGTATTAAGAAGTATTCCAGTTTAGCCAACTTTATCGATTAGTATCCACTTTGTTTTGCCGGCTTACTATCTACTATCCTTACTGTCGTTATGGACATCTGGCTCATGATTTACTGAGTCGTTGACTTCCCAAGTTAGTTAATAGTGTTAATTGTAATCGTTGGGATTGCAATTACTGCTATGCTATGGCCAAGATTGAATAAATTTGTCACCAGCGAGCGCACTCTCGAGCTGACGTACTACAACCAACCTGAGTCCTACTGGAAGCCGTCGCTGCTGAAATCAGCCTGGAGATTCATGATCATCATCACTGCTATGCGATACTTTTATTAGATTAGTAGTTATAGATTAATTTCTTTCACAATGTGTGCCGATGAATGATGGCCTCCCAACGAACTGCTACCAAGAGCATCTGTATGAGCATATTTCCACAGTTCACGTTTGGAAAAAGGATTATTGAGATCGCACGTGAGAGCTACTGAACATCTTCTTGATTGAATTCCTTAGATACCTTTAACTACACCCATGAAAGAAAAGAGTGGCTTACTCATTGCCAGAAACCAAACCATACCTATTTATGACAAGGTTTTTTATTTCCAGATGATTTTGTTCGCCGTGCTGGCGCTGGCTCTGGCAAGGCCGCAGGTCGGCTACAGTTACGGCTACGGCGGCTACCCGTCGGGCTACCCCGGCTACTACGGCTACTCCGGCTATTCCAGCCCCGTGGGCTACAGCTCCTACGGGACCTACGGAGCCTCGCCCTACAGTTACGGTTACGGCTACTACTGACCTCAAAAATTATACTAATGCCCAAATGTTTACGCCTAATTTTGTGATGTACCTTTATGTTAATTTCAAGCAATACATGTTATAGAAAAAAATCTATTGTTTTTTTATATTCTTTATCATGCAGATGGCGATCATTCTAGAAGGGTGGGTAGACAAGAAGCCGTTTTATTCTACCGCAATGCCACCAAATAATCAGTAATGTGTTACTTCAATATTTCTATTTTACGGGGTGCGCAATTTTTCATCTATTTCCATCAGGCATTATGAAATAACTCGTCAACAATTAGAAAACATTATAACAAACGTTTTAATAGAATCCAGGGCGTAAGTACGACAAATTATCGAGTAAAAGCTCGCATAGATTGTAAAACACAGTGAGATTATTAATAACTGACATGTTGACAATGTAATGAATGGCCAAGCAATAGGGACCGGTAGAGATGGATGCCGCCTAACACGGATGTCGATTGCCGATGTCATGTATATCAAGCAGGTACATACAATTCATTACAGAAGATCAAGGACACTTTTTATCTTAGTACGACAAGACAACTAATCGGGGCGTGGTCGTTTAGTTCTGTATATAAGCCGGGACCGGCCGGCTAACATTATCACTTGTGACAGCAATCCCAAGTAACACTACAACCATGTTCTTCAGACTGGTAAGTAATCTAATAACATACATTTAGAAAATATTAACGATTTATACATGTTTTTTTAATAATACAAATTGTTAAAATCAAAGATTTGATTTTAATAAATGAATTGAAAAATTGCCTCGTTGGTCTAATGGTGGCAAACGCGACTGCTGATCGTGAGGTCCTGGGTTCGATCCCGGGGTCGGGCAAAGTGTTATTGGGTTTTTCCGTGTGCAATTCTTCAGTAACAGCCCGGTGTTTGGAGTTGTGCCCGGTTGATGGCAATAGGCTCGCCCCTATTACATGGGGCTTAAACATAACGGCGAAATGAGGGTGCTACTATACACCTCTGCCTAACTCTTCGGGGAATACAGGCGTGATGTTATGTTAAAATTAAAGATGAATCTTATTTTGAATTATATCACGCATGTTGTATACACATTTCCGATTGCTAAAATAATATTGTTCACGAGATTACATAGCATACATATTATATAGGTCCAACCAAAATACCTGGACAAACTTTTACACAGTGTTCAGTAAGTGTAACTGAATATATCTATGCAAAAAAAACGAGATCAAAGTGTTTTTTTTTCTAACCAAATTTTTTTTTTCAACTTTAATTTTACTTTAATTTTTTTTTTTACATTTTGCACTTCGCTGTGTAGGTAAAACGCGGCACGGAATTAGCACGCACCTCAATGGCGGTCGATGCATAAGAAATGGATGAGTTTATTCTTAGAGAGTACAGGAAATTTAAAACATTATTATTTTTTTGTTAGAAAAAAACACTTGGATCTCGTTTTTTTTTACATAGATGTGATTAGTTAAACATATTGAACACTGTGTAAAAGTTTGTCCAGGTATTTTGGTTAGACCTTATATAGGTAGACACGGGCTATTTTATCTTCGCATAAACTTATAAAAGATGTGAAACCAAGATATTATTAGGAAATCCAATTCAGGTAAACATTTCAGTGTCGTTGTCTTGTTAGCGAAATATTGCGTCTATAACAAGGGACAGAGTCATTTGGGCGACCATATCGTCTGCTTTCAGGCAATTTGTAAAACGTTGTAAGCTTCAAAACTATCTTGGTTTTTTTAATCCATACAAATAGGTAATCTTTTAAACATTACCGCGAATATTGAAGTTTGATGTCAGTTTTCCTATGAAATATTACTTAACATATTAAGTAATCCATACTATCCATACTTATTAATATTATAAATGCGAAAGTGTGTTTGTTTGTCCTTCCTTCACGCCCTAACTAAGCAACTAATCGACTTGATTTTCGGCATAGAGTTAGTTGAAAGGATGGAGAGTAATATAGGCTACTTTTGGTCCTGGAAAAACATCATGTTAATTCCACGTGAGCGAAGCCGCGGGTAAAATTAATTTTGTAAAAATAGTAGAATTAATTTTGGAAAGAAATGAGCTTTCCGGAGATATGATCTAACATATATAATCAAATGCAGTCGATTGAGATCCATCTCCATTTTAGAAATCGGTTAAAAAGTCTAGCAGTCCTCAAAATTACTGTAATAGTTTACGTATAAATAAAGGTAATGCAGACTTGACTGGTGGTTAATGAGTTAAGCTCTTTAAAAAATCTTTTGATAAACGATAAATGCAAACAAAATGCAGATGTTTAGTTTCTACTTGTTTATATGGGACTATTCTGTGTATTATCACCGTAGCTAAATATTACCGCTGAGCATGAAACCGATTGGTCACACCGAACTTGGTGATAATTTCTGACAAGACTTTATTAGTGATGAACAAGTGAAAATAATATAAATGCTTGTCAAAAGCTTGATGGGACTCTTAATATAACTGTCATTACTACTTATATGCAATTACCGTGTGTAATTTAGTATGTACTTTGTGAATTTTAGATGGTTTTATTTTGTTTTATGTTTGTTTTTAAAGTTGGTTTTTAATAAGTGATGTGATTTCGACTGAAGTAACACTGCTGTGATCAATATTATTTGTTGATTGTACTTTCGTTTACTTTATTTTTTATTATCATTTCTTTTTACTTCCATATGGTTTTGTTTTATTCCTTTATTTTTAATTGTATTACCATTTTGTACTTACTACATAGTTATATAATACATTTTTTGTTATTTATTTTTATTTGCAGTTCGCTCTGTTCGCCGTGCTGGCCGTGGCTTTCGCCAACCCCAAGCCTGAGCCCCAGGTGTTAAGCTACGGCGGTGCCGCAGTCTACCCTTACGGATACTCTGCCTACGCCCCGGCCGCCTATGCCGCCCCTTACGCCGCCGCCGGCTACCCCTATGGCTACTCAGGATATTTCGTTCGTTGATAGACACATCAAATCTACTCTAGCTTGCTCAATGACACCGACGACCAAATGTTTGAACATGTTTTAATATAAGTTTTTATCGCAACTGTTTTTTGTTTAATTCATTGTCGTATACATGATACCCACGCTTAGACACGCGCGGAAGCTCCGGTAATTTTGATAGCCTGTCAAATCAATGGCACAACAAAATTATTTTTTATCGAGCCTAGTACATAAGTAGGGTGCGATACTTGTTACAATATTATATTTGCGAATTTTTTGCTTTATGTGACTATTTATAGATTGTTATAGGTGTATGTTAATCGCTTTAGTGGACGCAAGCCTGGCTATGGATAATGCTTCTCAGATCCTCGGTTTGATTCCAAAATTCTTATTCCTTGTACACAAAATAATAATATACAATACAGTTTTGTTGGTAAATTTATGTACAAAGGCGAGCTTAACTCACAAATGAGTTTTCCAACATCAAAGTTTACCTTTTTGGAATTTCTTTAACTGCAATAATAATTAAGATGTTAGTTGCAAAATGGTAGACAAACATGACTGTATCCTTGATATCTAATAGGTATAGCTATCTATCAACAGCCGCAACGCCTTTGGAAATCGTCTTACAGCTGATTCTCGGCTGTAAGGAAATCCTGTAATACGACAATCCATAATTTTTTTCTGCCTTATGTCATAAAATGTTAATGTCACAGTCGGTCCCGGGTGTCATACGAATACCTATGACAGTCGTTACGGGTAGTCAGAAGCCCGAAAGTCTGACAACTGGTCTAACCTTAGGATATCGGTTTTGCCAAGTAACTGGGTTGCGGAAGTCTGATCGCAGTCGCTCCGTGTAAAATACTGATATTCCGCCGCGTCTGGTTAGACTGGAAGGTGACCCTAACATAGTTGGGATAAGGCTAGGCAGAACAGAACATGTCATAAAACGTTGGCAAAAATATTTTGATACTTAGGTACTGTATGACTGATCTATCGAAATATAGTGCACTAGCTGTGTACTCACGGCTCCGCCCGTAGCCTATGTTACTCAGTGATAATGTAGCTTTCTAACGGCAAAAGATTTTTTGAAATCGGTCCAGTAGTTTTTAAGTTTATTCGTTACATACAAAAATCCAAAAATACAAATCTTTCCTCTTTATAATATTAGTATAGAAGTATAGATAAACATTTTGTATTTATATAGATAAAAATCTTTCCTCTTTATAATATTAGTATAGATATTATATCAGACTGCAGGGGTTATGTGAGCTCAATATGTGTCACTCGCAGATATGTGTGCTTGACGGTGTCATTCCCGCAACCCTCAATTCTAATAAGAACATAATTATTCTGTAACATGTTATGTAACATATTCACTTAACCACCTTTCATCTATACTAATATTATAAAGCTGAAGAGTTTGTTTGTTTGAACGCGCTAATCTCAGGAACTACTGGTTGGAATTGAAAAAATATTATTGTTGGATAGTTCATTTATCGAGGAAGGTTATAGGCTATATATAACATCAAGCTACGACCAATAGGAGCGGAGTATAAATGAAAAATGTTGCAAAAACGAGAAAATGTCCACCCGTGCGAATCCGGGACGGGCCGCTAGTCTACAATGTATGGGTGTTAACTAAGTATTTCTAGTAAAAAAACTAAGAAATTATCTTCCAAATCGTACTTACTTACTTTTTTTTTAATTCTGTTTTCGTTTTTTGTTTTAACAAAATAAACAAATATAATTTATTTTTGGTGTAAAACAAAAATTGCCCAGTCAACAAAACGTGTAGGTTGAAATGGTTCTAATAGTAGTAATAGTACAAAAGTTCTAAAAGTTTTGTGTATTGCCCTTGTTTTTAGATGTAAACGTAAGATTAGTTAGGAATGTAGGTATTTGGAATTTAAAAAGAGACTTTATAGAATTCATACCATAACATCACGCCTTGTATTCCCCGAAGGGTACGGCAGAAGTGTTTTAGTACACCCTCGTTTCTTCAGTTATGTTTAAGTCCCATGTAATAGGGGGCGAGCCTATTGCCATTAACCGGGCACAAATCCAGACTCCGAGCTGCTACTGAGAAATTCCTAATGGAAAAACCCAATAACACTGCCCGACCTGGGGATCAAACCGAGGATCGCATGCTCAGTAGTCGCTCTGGCGACCACTAGACCAACAAGGCAGTCAACTCGTCTTGATAGAAGAATAAATATATATCTTAATAGAAAAGAAAAATAAATTCTAACTAAATAGGTTTAAAAGACAGATCAAATCAGATCAGTTCATAATTCAGATCACAAATAAAAAACACTAAATGTAGGCGGAACGGTAATTTATTGCGCATTACATCACTTAGGTACCAAACGGATCACTTCCAATACCTTAGCAACCTTTAAGCGGTCATTCCTGACTTTAATAAATCTTGCTGTAGGCAATGGGTGCCGGGTACGATGCGAGGTACGGGGCGTTGTATTGCAGCGGTGCAGCGGGCAGGGCCGCGTAGCCCAGCGCTGGAGCGTACGTGAGCGGGGCTCTGTACACGGCAGGGGTTAAGATAGCTGCTCCAGGCTCAGGCGCAGGCGCCGCGAAGGCGACCGCCAGGACTACGAGGAAAGTTAGCTGGAAATAAAAGTTGGAAATAGGAATTATTTACATGGTCATTTCTGGAATAACCTTCCAAAATTTCTCGCGGGCATCGCAAGATGATTAAAATCAGGATGTAAGGTCACGTTCATTGGTGTAGGGGCGAATAGAATAATATGACCACGGATTTGTCTATGTATATACTGATTAATTAAAATGTATCCTAGTACTATAGATATGTTGTGAGGGTATAATTATTATAATGAGTGTCACCTCTCCTCACCTAGTCATCTTCAGAGATAGTAAAGTTTATTATGTATATTAACAAAGTGTTATCGCTAAGGTTTTTAGCTATCCGGCACAGTACTATTAATTGTCCAAAGTCTTTAGATGCCACATTCAAATTAATATGCCACACGAAGAGTAACAAGGTACGCTTCAATTATTTAACTATTTTATTTTAATAATGAATGACTTGTCAACATCCGAAGAAGGTCTTGTTTGGAAGCTAGCTTAAGGGTCTGATGCAGAAGCAGTAGGTACTCTTAGGCTGCATTTTGACGACACGCGCCCCCTAAGCGCACGCCACGCGCGTCAACACCCGCGTCTAACTCGCTTTGATTTGTTTTGTATATAATTTGAGTCTTATGACACATCAATAGATCTCAAATTGCATTTATCGAAGTCCAACCGCACACGCCAAGCGCCCGCCTCGTACCATGTTTCGAAAAATGCAATTTGAGATCTATTAATGTGTCTTATGACTCAAATTATATACAAAAAAATTCAAATCGTGTTAGATGCGGGTGTTGACGCGCGTGGCATGTGCTTGGCGGGCGCGTATCGTCTGAATGCAGCCTTAGACGCTGGCCGTATTGTTAGGACATTTCTGCTTATGGAGCCCTGTCCAGCTTCTATTCCTGATGCCGGTGGGCTTCTATTTTTAATGTACTTAATTGACATATTTCCATTATGTATATAGAAAAACAAATATATTATATAGACAATAGATAAATAAAAACTGGATAACCTATATAAAATTGGTCCTTCATTGTTTGGCAACAATGTGTAAGAGACAATAATTATTGTTAACAATAGATACATATTTTGTAATTGAAACCGTTCTCTGGGATTTACGCCATATTCCTTAAGGAACACATTTGAATTAAATTATTCCACAGGAAACCAGGGATCTTTAACTAATTATTTTATTAAAATAGTCTTCGTCTTACCAGTTTGTACATGTTGCTGGGTGTGGCTCGTTCACAGGGGTGAATGATGCCCTACGGAGGGCCGATTCCATTTTTATACTCACGCAACTATGCAACCTGCAATTGCAATAGCATTGACCTTAACATTCGAAGGACGTCTTTATGCAAGGGTGTTAATTTTAGAACGAATAAAGAGGTATAATAAGAATTATTTTACGGACAGTCGTCTTGTTGCATTCGAATTTTTTCTTAAATGTCAATAGTTTTGTGACCGATCTGTAATTGGGTACTCGGAACAAGTACTCATCTATATGCGAAATTATTATTGCGCTCGCTTAAATGCCAATTCTTTAGAAATGTTTCGCTGGTTTATAGTAAGTTAATAGCATAATCCCTGCCTCGTTGGTCTAGTGGTGGCAAGTGCGACTGCTGATTGTGAGGTCCTGGGTTCGATCTCCAATTCGGGCAAAGTGTTATTGGGTTTTTTCGTGTGGAATTCCTCATTAGCAGACCGGAGTTTGACTTTGTGTCCGGTTGATGACAATACGCTCGCCCCCTATTACACGGGACTTAAATATGACAGCGAAATGAGGGTTTTACTATACACCCTGCCAATCCTTCGGGGAGTACAGGCGTGAAGCTAGGTTATGAAGCATAATCCTTTTAAGGAAAGATAAAAATGACTGAGGTATTACATTATAGTAGGTAGTCAGCTATTATAATATAGTAACTTGGCACTAATAAAAGTCTTGTTTTTTAAAATAAAAACACTCTGGTTTTTAATTAAACTTGTTAAAGTAAATGTGTGACAAATGCATTTTAATTTTGCAATACACACAGCAAAGCGAAAGCGAAGCGTGCTCGTTCTAAAATTCACTCTGCCGCGCCATTTTTTGATTTGCTAAATGTATCATAAAGGCTTGAAGCTAATTTAATACAAAATATTCGTATCATAATCGGAAGTTGTAATTTTTTTGAAAATTATCTTTTGAAATTGTTCATTAGTTATATTGATGCGTTAACGCTGCATCGTTAGATGTTGCATAATATTGCGATAATCAATTCGTTTGGCAGAGGCGTGGTTATGACAATAATTATTATGTGACGACCATTTAATATAACAACTAACAAATGGGACTACGATTATAAAAGTAAGATGAGAACAATTTATTGTCATATTCAATTTATTTTCAACACACTTGTTCATAAAGTGGCTCTTATTGGACCGCTTTTAGGTTCGTAATGTAGCTTATTGTGGACTAGTCCGGTAAAATGTACCACAGATTAATGATATATGTCTACAAAGGAGAATGGGCAAAAATGTATGAAGCCTGGTACTCGGCCCAATAGCCATAATATATATATCATTGGAAAGGTCTTTTTACAAGGATTAATGATAACCGAGTCGCTTGTCTCCATTTGCTGTCGGAACGGAGTTATTTTGTGTTAAGTATTTAATATTTTTTTTAGATTTTTTGTTTTTGTTTGATTTTGTTAAGATAATGGTGATATTATATCGTTGTCTTGTATAGAATCATGTGTGTGTTGATTAATAGGTTGTTGCTGTGTGTGTTGTTTGGTTTTTTTTGTTTTTGTTTGTTTTTTTTTTGTTTTTTAGGAAGGCCTCTGCGTGAATGTTATCATCGATGGGTATGTGGAAGTTATTTAACATAGCTGCGGTGATTTTAAAATCAATAAACATTTTTGGTAGTGTTTTATTAAAATATTTTTGCCGCAAAAGCTTGAAATCTCGTTTGAACCTCCCGTTCACCACTTCCACTACCCACCGGCATATTGTAACTGATCGAGCTTCATTACCTTGCTCAGTAGTTAACTGTGTCTCCCATCTGTCTTTAGATGGTGGAACGTAGGATTCATATCCACATGCTTCGATAGCCATGGCACCGCGCACCGCCCACCCCACCCCGCGGCTGGTTCCCTATCCCCGAGGTCTTAGTCACCGTAGTAACAAAAAACAGAAATCTTAAATGTAATACTACTTTTTTATGTAAAAACACATATTTTCAAAAGTCATCACCATTATCATATCATATCACGATATATTATGCATGAATAGTTACACAATATATTTCTCGTTTTAAATATTGTTATTTTTCGCATTTTCAACCATCGTAGGTATGTAATATTATTGTATTTGCAATTATGATATTAACTAACTTTGGGGGCTTCCCGTGGTTTTCGGACAAGGATTTGGGACAAGTCACCATAGTAAATATTTTTCCTGATTAAAAGATCTATCCAATGACACCACAATGATTGCTATTGGAGCGAGTACCAAAATGCCCATTCTCCTTTCACTTTACATTTATTTTTTTAATTTTAGCAATTGAGGCGTGGCATTTACAAATGGGCTAAGTGCCCAAAAATGCGAATTTAAAATTATTAATATCAAAGGAGCTACATTGGGCAGCCAATCCATTTTTATTCAATTCTTCATTCATTGTTTTTTTGGCACTTAACTCATTTGTAAATTCCACGCCTAAATTCGTTTTTATGCCTACAAAATAGTTTTTTTTTATTATAATAGGTAATAGAATAAATAAACTGTGTTAATTAAAATATCATAACTAAACGTTTCATTTCATTAAATTATTTATTTTTGTCAGCAAATTAACATAAATTAATGTAGGCGACGCATAAAATTATATTGTTTAATGTGTGAGGATCGATGGGCGACCGTCGCACCACCCCGCGGCATTGTTGTCACATTTGGTAGGTACTGTCATATTTTTTTTAGTTTTTTTTTGCACGCATGTTTTCTTTCGCCATTCATTGCATCCTGCTGTTTTCCTTATCCCTCGCTTATAATTAATTTGTGTTATAAACACAAAAATAATCAGGTTTTTTTAAAATATTAGGCTGTTTGCCCTGTGGTCTTTCACCTGCATGCGCATAGCTAACTCGGCCACGGGCACCACAGATTAATTATATTTGTTTACAAAGAAATCCACGCGCCATTTTTCACAAATTGTTTTGTATTAAAGACTTAAAGTCTGTTATTTTCCTCGCAAGTGTGTTGAAAAACGTCGTATGAAACGCGTGTGCATTGATCATTACACTCTCGGCTCACTTATCGCACTCGCCTGCGGCTCGCGTGCACAATACCGCCTCGAACGTAATGACCAACATAGCACACTTATATCATAATGTACTATTTAAGTATTATAAAATAAAAAAGTGCTCTGAATACTTTATGTAGATTGTAGACATATAATTGCTCTTTACTACACTTCTATAAATAAATTCAATAGTGTGTGTTCTTATTTTATGAATAATTAATTGGGTGCGTGGTAGCGGAGTGCATGGCACCGACCACGCCAGGCTTTGGCCTTGGTGCGCAGGAGTTATCTCCGAGCTACAACAGATCGACCAACTCACTAGACCAGTTGTTACCACTGCTCCAGTATCTATATAAAGCTGTTAGGTTGTTAAAATATTTTTTTATTATTTTGTGATGTGATATGTATTTTGTTCGTTATATCTTTTTTTTTTTACTAACAATTGTCTCTTTCACGAGTAACTTCAGAAATATGAAGAGAAAGCCTTGCTAAGGTTAACCTTATTTAGGTTGCAAGTTGCAACACGAACTCGCAGAGGCTTTAAAGAGCATTAAATTAAAAAACAAAATGGACACTCACTGAGGACTATGAATGCACTATAGAAATAATATAGTAAATTAATAACCATTATTATATTATAAAATTAAACCTGAAAGTTTTAAAGGTACAAAACTGAAACCGAAACAAATTCGATGCTTCATTCCTTAAAAAACCAGTGTAAGATATTACAGTTGTCTGTAAAAGGCATACTATCATGCTTTGTTTGGACTGTTCTTTTGTTTTGACAAAAGACATTATGCAATCACGCACGATTGCGAGATTTGGTTTGGGTCTCTCATGCCCCTTTATGTACTTAACTTTTGAAGTTTCTATATAGTTACGATTTTTACAGTTATCATATCAATTCTAATCGAATTACCGTTTTGGTTAAGATTCATTGTTACTTTTTGACATTTCCATAGTTTATAATTCGTTTACAACTTCTTTTCTCCATTTTACAATACAAAAAGTTTTCAGAGCAAGTTTCGATAACTCTCTAAACATTTCCTTTGCTCATATTATTAAATACATCGTTTAATGTTCAGAATAGTATTATCAACTCTATACGTATCTAAGTTATTATTATTGATACTTACACGCGTCAGTTTATAATGTATTAAAATTAAGTCATGGGGCATTTGTAGCGATATCAGATCACTTGTTGAACGTAGTGACGACTATATTTAAATTAATTTATCTATTACCTCTATTCATACATGCCCATGTATGTGCCAATTATGAGTGAATTCCATTATAATTTTATATATTTATGATACATTTTAACAATGGATGTTATTGGCTAGGTATGTGCTTTTGCCATATTAGGAAACGGAGGAATTGCAGTTTTATGGTTATGTGAATGTTCAATATGTGAGTAGTGATCAATGTGATTTGTCCTTTATTGCTTTTTTACCCGACTGCGTGACGCAAAGGAGGGTAACGTGTTTATCAGCAAATTTTATCTAGAGACCAAACGCGTTAGCCAATTTTGATGATTCTTACGTCACTTCTTCTAAAGTTAGCGTATGCCCAACCGTTAATAAAAACCACTAGTCAATGATATTGAACCGTCAGTTTCCCACTTGAAATCAGCTTGCGAATCTTTTGCAGAAACAGTTTGGCATTTACAAATTACTATTATTGATATGCAAATTAATGTTTTTAAAAATATAATTGTACCATAATAACATCATCAACTGGTAGCAATGTCACATATGAAGCCACTGGTAACAATCAGGCTTACAACTTCCAGCCTCGGAAAAAAACAACTTATTAATTCTGTCATCTCCATATTCCAGATCAGCATATCAATTGGGGGTTGATAAATAATAATCACATTAAACAAGCATACTTATATTACTATAACGAACAAATTCATAGCCTATTTTCATCATCAGTAGTCTATAATCAACAGTCGATAAATCGGGGTTGTCTAAAAGTTACCGTTTGTACAAATAACTAGCGACGGTATAAGGCGATCCATAGACTAGAGGAGCAGATGCAGGGTTGACTAGAGGAGCTAATTCCTCGACGCCGTACGACGAGCCGTAGGCTGTGAGTGAAGACAGTGGGTACGCCCCAGCGTACGCTCCAGGGTACGCTCCTGCGTATGCTCCTGGATACGCTCCTGCATACGCTCCTGGGTACGCTCCTGCGTACGTTCCAGGGTAAGCTCCAACATATGCTGCAGATAATGCTGCGGGCAAGGTCGTGGCAACACTCGGCACGTTGTATGCAGTCGCCGCAGTGATAGCAGCTGATGGTGAATAGAATGGCGCTCCATATCCATACACGTATGGTTCAGCAGTCACCGACGCTATGAGAGCCAACAATGTGATCTGAAAAGTACACGGTCGTTTTATTATGGGTCGTTATACAATGATGGATAAGGTTACCAAAATAGTACTGTATCTTCGAGGCTGAGGTTTTGCGTTAGTGTAAACACGTTAAAAGTCTAAACAGTTTTTACAACACACAAAAGAATAAATACATCCTAAAGTATGTAGCTAAAATAGTTATTTATCTACTTACCAAACTTGTCTTCGACATTTTGTAATTTTTGTTGTTAATATTTATTTTACTTGTTCAGTTTGACACTCTTCAATTTGCACTGACTGACATGAAAAATGTCCTACCTTATATATTTGGCCGAGTTTGAAGACAAATATAGAAACAAATGAATATTTGTATGGAAGAAATTACTCTTTCAATAGTATATTGTCAAGGCCTTGTTGAATGGGTCTTAGAAAAACAAAAGAATATATAATCGTAACGAAGGAGTATAAAGGCACACACACACGTTCCAAAATTGTTGCCTATTGTCCTTGCAAGAGCGGCGAGCCAAGCGCGAGACACAAAAGCCGATGAATTCATTACAGCCTCTGTACACACTAGGAAATATTTTAATACGCCATGAAATTAATTTAATATAGTTTTTTTCTGATTCTTGAGTTTTCAAAGGGGTTTGACTTATCTAAATTTTAAGTGCTAGCTGTTTTAGGTGAATTATATTCTTTTGTGGCATTCCAACGAACGTCCTTGGTTTCACTGAACGGTAGCCTTAGGTTCGGATAGGCTTTCGTACGTTTGGGGTTGCGGTGCATGCTCTTGCGTATCCCGCGACCCTGGCCGAACGGTCAGGAGAAGGAACACCGTTGGTTTTTAGCCGGTAAGAGTCCGGCAGACCCCCTTGCCATAACCGGGCGAGGGACATCCATGCGGATATTCCAACGAGAAAAAAAAGTCTTTCATACGTAAAAAAATAAAAGGCAGCCTTATGGCGTGACTGCATATTTCGCTGTTTTGTCAAAACCACTTATATATTATAGTAGTAACTGACCTCCGTGTGGAGAGCTTGTCCAGAGAAGTAGTACCACTATACCTATTTCTGCTGCCAAGCAACATTGTTGTGTTCTGGTTTAAATGGTGTGGGTGCCTGTGAAGTTACAGTGACATGAGATTTTCTACTTTTATCTCTAAGGTAGGCAACGCATCAGTACTCAAACACGGGTTCCCATTAACGCTCTCGTACATCGCCATATATCTGAATTGTCCGCTTTACGCCCAGCATCACGCTCCGCGCTAAGCTCCGCTTCTCCATAAATGGGGCCTTAGTCTGCACGCTGTTGGGCAAGCGCGTTGGTGGTCGCCGTATCAGAACTTCCACAACGATACTCATCGTCATTGATATAAGTACAATACGATATTTACAATACAACATGAGCCGAATTGAAAAAAAAACAGGTTTTGTTTAAACTATATATTTTATTTACAACACTTTCTTTGACAATTTTGTACAGGTCTTGTGCTTCCAGTATTTTTGAGAACCAACTGCATTAACCCGAATAGAGATCCAGAGGCAAGGATGCACAGATGCTATAAATGTCTGAGACGTATGAGTAGAGTATGTCGGTCCTCCTCGAGAGTAGGGGTCAGAGTAAGGAGGAGAAACAGAGTGGGAGTGGGAGACTGGTGAGATGTATATTTCAGTTTTCAGCGGCGGAGGATATCCTGACGATGGGCCGGAGTAGTTCGGCGGAGGATCGGAGTTATTTTTCGTGGGTTTTGCCTTGGGGTACGAGGAGGATGGACGGTCATAAGAAGGGTACGATTCTCTCTCCGAGGAAGGGTAGGTAGCTCGGTCTGAGGAAGGGTAAGATGAAGGGTCTGCGTCGTATGATAGGTAGTCTGAGTATGATTGGAGCCCCTTCGCTGAGCAGCGGTGATGCTCAGCACGGCACCGAGCAGGAACTGAAACAATAATGTTGAAAGGTAAAGGTTTTAATATTATGTGTAATGGGAAGTTGCTTTTGCTGATATGTTTAGGCGCCTTTATTTAAAACTAGCTTTACCTGGCCCGGCTTTGCACGGGTAGCACTAAGTATCTACGGCGGACCTACCTACCTACCCTACCTAGTCCTACCTACTTACCTTACCTACCTACCTACCTACCTACTCTACCTACCTACCTACCCTACCTACCATACCTACCTACCTACCCTATCTGTTCTCGAGATATCATCAAAAAACCGTTCTATACAAAATGTATGAGAAAATGAATTATCTTCTTAATTTCTTTTTTTCGTGAATTTCCCAATGTTTTAATCGTTATTATTAGGGGCGGATACAAATCCAATAAATCAAAGATCATAAAAATAGGTCCAGCCGTTCTTGAGTTATAAATGGTGTAACTAACACGACTTTGTTTTTAAATATACAAGGTTAGTTGGAAAGGGGGTACTAAGCCGAAAAGGTGTTAGTGTACCTATAATAATGGATAACTTTTGTTCTACAACTTCCCCAAAACTCATTAGTTTCAAAGAAATAGCTATTCAAAGATTGTATAAAAAATACGCTAAATTCTATCTACCCTCAGCTATGATCAGCTGTGTTTACATTTTAGGTCACGGATTAGAAGCTCCATTTACTGAATTCGTAACTAAAGCAGGGATGAAGATTTAAAAAAAAACTAAAATAAAAATTATTTTGCAAGAAAAAAAAATTGCCGAGTTTTTAAATTTTAACACTTTCTTTAAAACAGTCATCAGTGATACATTAAGTGGCCCACCGCTTAGTACCCCCTTTCCGAATCACCTTGTATATAGATTAAAGAATTTAATTATGTAAGTTAACGACTCGATTGGGGCTATGATCCATGACTGTGCGATTCAGCTTTCTGCGGTATGGGTCGCGGGTGCAATCTCCGCACGCAACAAGTATTTATAATTATGGCCTTCACATAATTGTTCCGCGATTGGCGCATGTCAGTATAGAGTCTGGTAACACACTCACTAAACCGAAAAAATCTTAGTGTGAGGAAACTACAAACATTACTCATTGATATAATGCATAAACTGTTTCATTACTAGCAAATTACATAAGAATGATTTAACTATCAAAAGAGTTTGCTTAAATTAAAACCATTTAATTTTTTGTTTTATATGTTGACCATTGTTTTACTTTTAATGTAGTTGTTTATTATATTACTTAGGAGGAAAACGGAAATTTAATTAATATTTCCTTCACGCAAAAATATCTATAAACTTGTGATTTGAGGAAAATGTTGTCATAATCACATTCAAAAAACGAGTTTGATGGGCTGGTTAGAGCCACTGTGTGTATAATGAATAAAGGTGGTAACCTTAAATTATAAATATTTTTAATGTATTTAATTCTTTTTTCGTTTATAGGTAACTAATAATGGAGAAAACCTACAGACAAATTGTGAATCGGTTGTAAACTGAACTTGTAGAACGACAGTTGTAGACATTATTTTTCTGTCAACAATAGGATTAGCAAAATATATAGGGAACAGTTCTAATGCACATGTTATATCAATATCTTATTCACAGGTTTTGTTTAAAACACTAACAACTTTCAAATTTGCAATTGTGCAAAACATCTTGAATACCTAGACAGTAATCTCGATATTTCTTGAAGTTACGATGTCTCATAATATTTATTATTTTTCTTAGCGTATCTAAATTGTGTCAGCCCAGAACTAAGCTAGGAGCACTGTATCTTCAGTAGTGTCCTCAAGTTCCTCTAGCATGCAGGCGTCATCTACATTTTTTCAATTTATTTCTTCGAAAACGTAAGCGAATACTTTAAAAGGGACGGCGATTATTATCCCTCCATTCATTCTTCAAAGTAAGGGTGAATAGGCATCTTCTGGGTACGCTTGTTCGATCGTAAACCTCATCCATCGCTTTCCATCAAGCCAGATCGGGGACAAGAAGGGGCTCATTCAATAATAAAAAAAAATGATCTTCGAATGAATCCAAATGGTTCAAATATCACAGTTAGGTCTTTCGTTCCCATACCAGATTAATTTCTATAGATGATTAATGCATCCAGTTGTTTTAATATTCCGAGTAAAACACACTTGGTTCATGTGCACTATGCACATATCACTGTTCAACGCACAACACTGATTCGAAAGATTTTCTTGGGAATGTCTCCGAACGTTTACCTACTAGCGCTCCTGTTGACTATATGGAGATGGCATTTTCCTTTTCCAGGTTCATTTGTTAAGATTACACATTTCTGAACTGATATGCTAAAGATTAAACGTTAAAAATATTTATTACCAGTTTCAACATGTTAGTTAGTTTTCCTGGTGTTCATTGGTGAATGACGGCTCGCATCTTCACCGTTGATTTTATACGATTATTATTCTAAACCGGACCCTATTCGAAACTACTTATATGTAATATAACAACAACACTTGCTTTTTTAATACGTTAACTTTTGTACGCGGCTTTGTTTATAATATATAGGGTGTAAACGAAATCATGTAATTCCTTCAAACCTCGTGATGTAATGCTGACATAGATTAACCCTGAAAGGAATACTTTTGGATACAATAAAGAAAAATTACAAGAAGTAAACATGTGTTCTTAACGTGAGGCATTTTAGCGCCCCAAGTTAAATGACCGCTCGGCGAGCGATAGCTGCGCATTGCGCTCGGGGCGCTAAAATGCCTCACGTTAAGAACACATGTTTACTTGTTGTAATTTTTTTATTATTGAATCCAAAAGTATCCCGTTCAGGGTTAATCTATGTCAGCAGTACATCACGAGGTTTGAAGGAATTACATGATTTCGTTTACACCCTGTATTATGCCTCTTGATAAACATTGAGTTTAATTATTGGCAATAAATGATTTTTATTGTTAGACCATACGCCCTTTATTATTATTCTACGGAACTGATACTGTCGGTCGTGTATTGCATTGCTATATAACCTGTATTTGTCTCTATCTAAACAATTTCTTAGATTTTGTAAAAATTTGCAGTATAATGTTTTACAGTTGACGAAACGAAAAAAATATCTATGTCTATCTGATATACAGCACGATGTTAATTAACTCAATTCCATCTTAATATCGGTGCCAAATATTTTTTTACAATGTGAAGTATGTTATTGCATGTGCAATTCGTAAAGGTTCTTGATTATAATATTATTTAAATAAAAGCCTCTAAGGCTATAGCTGGTCAAAATCAGTGTGACTGAGCAAACGTAATCGTGTTTTTTTATAATCTGCCACTGCTTTTTTCTTGTTTAATATGTTTTATATATTCTTAATAAGGTTGGTTTATTAATAAATGAAAGCAACCTTTTTATGTTACTGACCTTTTTAAAAATTATATAGTTCAATGGTTTCGCATGTGGATACAATGAATTGAGTCGAGCCGTAATCACCTCGCCTCAATTCATCGCATTAATTCCTTCTGCTAATGCAGAATGAAATAATAGGGTGCTTATGTAAGTGGAAAAGATCTCCCCTCGTCTTCTACCTACAGTAAAAACATTTGAAAACCAGTCAAATGTGGAAAGCTAAGGATTTTTCATTGTTTTACTTTTAATTATTCGTTCGAATTATCACCCGTCATTGTTATATAATGTTACAGACACACAAAATCCCTTAAAAACCTTTAAAAACTTTTATAATTTTATCAGCAATTTGAAAGCTAAAATAAATACGCTTCGTTATGAAAAAATTTAGTGCAGGTAAAATGCATCTATATGAAAAAAATATCAACTTTTAGAAACAGATGTACTTGCAGCTAAAGAAGAGATTAGTAAAGAAACTGATATTCGTCCTGAGCATTATATTAGGAGCTTTTATAAAATAAATATGTAAATAAGACACTTGGAACTTTGACTCAGAGGCGTTTGTGTCTAAATTCCTGCTACGTAGATCTTTGGCAACGTCGTATCGTAAATCAATTCGGTGTAAACTATTTATGTAATTTAGAGTGACAATTCAGCGTGCTTTCTTCGGTTCCTACGGACTTCGGAAACATTCGTCTGTTATGAGAGTAAAGTCAAAAACCTGAAAGTCTTTAACGGAAGCAGTCGCTTAATACGGCAAGTATACAAACGCAAAATGAATGTGAAAATACTTGAGAATTAGATAGGATTATCAGAGGAGAGGAGGTCCGGTATAGGTACCTACTCATATAGTGCAAAATAAAAGAACCAATTGGCGTAGTGATGACTGTATTTATATTCTTAAATAATCTCCTTTGCTTGCATTATTTATATCTCAATAAAATAACTTAATCCGTCTTTTAAAGGTGTTCGATTAATAGTAGTAAGAGTATGGCGAAGCGTAGGAGTAGGCAGAGTAGGCGACGGGCGAGTAGGCACTGTATGCGGAGTAGGCGACGGGAGCGGTGTAAGCTGCTGCTACGGGAGCAGTGTAGGCAGCTGCTAGTGGCGCTGGGTAGCTCAATACCAGGGGCTTCGCTGAGGCGAAAGCCAGGAGAGCGACGAACATCAGCTGAGAAAAGAAAGTATATGTAGCAGATCAGAACGATTGATTAAAATTACGATGAATGCAATGATTGCAATAACAATTTAAGGGGAAGATAACTTCTTCTAGATTGAGTTGTTTAAATAGAATAAAAATAAACTAAGTCCAACCCGGTACTTCTGGTAGCATAGTACCTATGAACACAATTTAGTCTAAACAAGTAGAGTCATAAATATACAATGCTACGACTCTTGACTACTAAGTAATAAATACATTATTTTGAATTTACTGCGCGTCGAAAATGAGTAGTGTTGTGATTAATTAGATTGTTATATTGGAAATTACCTTGAAAGTATTACTTGCATTATTAGTTGCAACTACGTTTTTCCTATGGCGGTAATAAAAACTAAATATCAGAGTCAATTAATCTAATAAGACATCTTTAAATCAATCCCCAAATACTGATTCTACAAAACAAAATAGGAAATTGTTAAAAAGACAACGAAAATATGTTGGTACTTACGAATTTGAACATGTTGATTGTTGGTCTATCTAAGTCCGACAAGTACTGACTAATGGTGTGACATCCCGGCTAATTTATAAGGAGTCAAAGATGGCCTCATTGTGTTGGCAGAGGTTCGGCGCCCGCGCTCCTTGACGAGACGTGCGCGATCGGGACCCAGACGTGACATGAATATTTTTGACTGCAGTTGGTATTAGAATGTATACAGGCCGTTGTTTTAAGAATTAAGTATGTTGTTACCCTATTGTGCAAATAGCAGTTAAAGTCTAGCGGTTGAACGCTTGCCTCCCATGCAGGAGAGTTTGTTTTCGAACCCGGCCCACAGCACTAAGTTTTCGAATTTATGGGCGGATCAGATTATTGTTTGCGTTAACGGTGAAGGAAAAAATCTCTAGGAAACCTGTACAACTGAGAGGGTTCTACTAATATTATAAAGCTGAAGAGTTCGTTTGTTAGAACGCGCTAATCTCAGGAACTACTGGTTGGAATTGAAAAATTATTTTTGTGTTGGATAGTCCATTTATCGAGGAAGTTTATAGGCTATATGAAATCACGCCACGGCTAATAGGAGCGGAGCATAAATGAAAAATGTTGCAAAAACGGGAAAAATGTCCACCCGTGCGAAGCCGGGACGGGCCGCTAGTGTGTTATAATATGTACCCTACAGTGGATAAGAGTTCTGTTTCATTAGTGTTTTTTAGTATTCCTCTCTTACTCTAGTTTTTTGGACTTGGGTAATTTAACACCGACCACAGATAAGACCAGAGCCAGAGCCAGTGGATAAGAGTCAGAGCCTCGTTGGTCAGCAAAGAGTACCGCATGCAGGTGAGTTTGACGTTTGGGAATATTGGATGTTGTTCACATGCAATGTTTCCAAACAGCAGCAATCCGTGCTGGGATTAAACTGTTTTTGATAGTTAGATAATTTATTTTATTTTTATTTTTATTTATTGTCTTAATTTATTATGACAAAGATCATAAACCAATCTCGACTCGATATATTTATTGAAACAAAAAAATAATACTGTTTAGGTCCGTTTAAATAATGAATGACTGATTATCAAACAGTCAAATGCTTAATCGATCTCTGATTTAGTAATTAGATTTAGTCACAGGATTAATCGATGGCAATTAGAACCAGAAATTGACTTCACTTAGAATATTATGATTTATGTAGGTTGATTACTAATAATTTATATTGCTTTATTTTTTGCTCTTCAAACTTATAGGTCTTTAAGTTCACATAGCTTATATTTATTATGTTGTTAAAATGCAATAAACAAAAAATGTTAATCACTGAACATGTATGTTTGGAAAATTTTATGTTGAGTGTTTACTCCTTACACCCTTAACATCGTACATAATTGTCAATATAATTTGCATAGAAAAAATAATAATTCAAATGCCAAAAAAAAACATGCTGTATTTTGGCAGCAGCGTCGGCACGCTCTAATCGAGCCGCAAGGATCTCGCGTCATGCGTGTAGAACATTCTATGTGCGCATGCGACGCGACATTTGCGTGGTAGCGGACAGTGCTTCTAAATCAGGTGCTAGCGATCAAGGCCGCAATTACTAGCCTAACATGGAATGACCTTGAACTTGATTTTAGTACTACCATATTTCCAGTATCTAATGATGGCGCAATGTTTATGATCCCTGGCGACCCTGGCTTACTAAGGTCGTAGTGTATTGTCAAGGCATGTTTTCGTTGGCGGAAAACGTCGCGCTGCAAGGAAAAGTGTTGATTATAAATTAATATTCAAACACTGTGTGTCATAGTGTATTAAATATTCGTTACGTCTATATCCTTGAATCCACGAAGGGCCCATGGTCTATTAAATGGTATTTTATGGAAGCTTACCCTTTGAGTACCTATAGTGCATTTCAATATTATTTTGCTTGTGGCAGTCCGTGCCAGTGGAATTGTGTAGTGGTTACCTGATCATCATCATCCTCCTGCGCTTATCCCAACTTATTTGGGGTCGGCGCAGTATGTCTTCTTCTTCCTTACATCTCTATTAGCCATCATCTCAGTAGTTACCCCCCTTTCTAGCCATATCATCTGTCGACATTATATTTATTATATACCGTGTTTAATGTTTATAGGTAGTATAATTTGGTTTATAATTATATGTTTTTTTATATAATGTTAAATTTAAGTTATAAAATAGGAGGTCTCCATGTGGCTTCCATAGTCACGCAAAATGAACAAATGCCTCTAGAAAAAATAAAAATCTATCTTGCTGTATATGAGAATATGCATCAAATAATCATGTATTCAATTTCAATATCTAACCCTAGTTTAGAAAGTAATCCCTTCAAAACTAGTCCTATGTTTTGCCTTTATATAGGCGCATGCTACACAATGGATGTCCAGTCCACCTGTAATTATGATTACGAATAAGAACCAAAATATGATTCAACAAATGTGACGTTATTATCCCCCAGGTGAGCTGAACAGTTTAGTTAATGATCGGCCCATTATCGTGGGGTGGAGGCCAACGGCCAACTAAATGACACAACACTGAAACTACTGAAAATCGTGTGTGTTTGCCCTAAACGCTGCCAATAAACCTATTAATTTTACGATTCAAACCTTGTTTTACGGTAAATTAGCTAGCTGTTGATAGAAAATCATTATTCGTTTAACGTAGTGTACCTAATTATCGTATGCTAATGCGTCAACTTATGTATTACATTCAATTATCGGCTGAAAGGCTTTTATACGTAATTTTTAGTGACGTCTCATAAGAATTTATCGCAGTTTTCGAACATTAAAAAGTCTGTATCCACCTCATGTCTCGATGAATCAGTAGGTTTTCCCGTACTTGCTCACGGATAAGTACATCTCATAGACAATTTAAATATGTTTATTGTACACATAACAATGGGTTCTTGTATACGAGTAGGTAGGTACTATTAACGAAGCTACAGACACAAAAATATTTTATCTAATGTTATGCAGATAAATTATGTGATGGGTTTGTGGCTAATTACCAAAACGCGGATCAAGTGATTTTTCAAGGTTAAGTTGTGCTTGCTGCGGTCAGTCTGAGGATGGGTGACCGTTCGTTACACATCGAGACCCTTCCGTGCCTCGAAGAGCACGTGAAACAGTCAGTCCCGGGTGTCATACGAATACATATGACAGTCGTTACGGGAAATAAGAAGCCCGAAAGTCAGACAACTGGTTTAACCATAGGATATCGGCATTGCCCTGTAACTGGGTTGTGGAGGTCTGATGGCAGACGCTCCGTGTAAAATACTGGTATTCAGTCGCATCTGGTTAGAGTTAGACTGGAAGCTGACCCCAACGTACCTATTTGGGAAAAGGCTAGGCCGAACATGTATGTTTTTAAGAATAAGTTTCTTACAGTTTGTAACTAAAACACAAACACATACATTATAATTAATAAGTTACGCCATGTTGATTTTTAAGTCTTCATCGCGTTTTCTATACAAATTAAATTATTTAATCAACATACAGAAGCACTTGATACGTCACAATAAATCGCTTCATTATTTCATCGCAAGGCATTATGACGTCATTTTCCATAGCCGTTCATAATGTACACCCTCTGAGCAACCCCATGTGATGTAACACGCAATCTATTGATGTCACACAATACACAGCTTGTTTCAACCTGCTTGCTATTTCGCAACACGTCCTAAATAATAATTAATTTATTCTATTATGTTCTCGTTACTATGATGAACTAACTACCTAGTATTTCGCGAACTAAATATCTATTTTGGCAGTCTGTGTCATTGGAATACCTCGTGTATGTATATTAGCACGCATGCCAAAGATGTTACTCAATGGGGGTCCCCTTTGTCCGGCAGAATCTTGATGCTCCGAAATTTATTCGGCATAACACCTTGGCATAGTCTTCTTTAAACTAATATTTTTAAGGCATAAATATTATTTAATATAATTATTGTTTGGCCGAATGTACAATGGCATAATTTTAAAAAGTCAATATTTTGTGCTACAAAAGTTAGTGACACAAACGAATCGCTGCAAAACCGACTCCACGTAGTCTTGTCTGCTCTACCCCTAGAGTAATTTAAACCCGCGTAGGCGCGGAGGGGCGAGGCGGCCCGCGAGCTGAGGAGGTTGTGGCTTGCTGGCAGGCTTCGCCGGCCATCCTCAGCCGCAGCAGCGTGCGTTGAAACCATCTGCGACTATAAGCTCGCGTGGGACCGCCGGAGTCCCGCAGCACCGGAGCCGTGACAGAAACCATGCCTGCTGCATGTTGCATGTTTGCTGCATGCATGGTGTATAATGTGATAGATGAGTCTTTAATTACTATGGGTATGAAATGTATGCCAAAAGATGATTCTGACTGTGAACTTTCTGCGATACTTCTACTTATCTACTCTCTAAATATCGGTTCTACTTTTTAAATATTATGGATATGAAATTTATGCCTAAAGATGATTCTGACTTACAAAATTATGAGTTTTGAATGTATGCTATATGAGTGTATGCCTAACGATTTTCTGCGAAACGAAGTTTATGCTATTTGCTGTTATGCAAAATAATATTATGACATAAAAAGTTCTGCTATAAAGGGTAAACCCACTCAATAGATAGTCAACATCGTGAAGTATATTATTTTGTTTCAATTAGTTATGCTTAACCTATTTTGTGATTCTTCAAATACTAAATTTACTAAATATTTATAATTTTTTCACTCACTTTTACTAAATATTTATCTTTACAAACTCACGCTAATGAATTATTAAGAATAAAATTTCGGTTACGTTCGTAATAACATAAACATCACGCCTATATTTCCCGAAGGGTTTGGCAGGAGTGTAATAGTAACACCCTCACTTCGCCGTTATGTTTAAGTCCCATGTAATAGGGGGCGAGCCTTTTGCCATCAACCGGGCACAAATCCAAACTCCGGGCTGCTACTGAGGAATTCCACACGGAAAAACCCAATAACAATTTGCCCGACCTGGGTATCGAATCCAGGACCTCACGATCAGCAGTCGCGCTTGCCACCACTAGACCAACGAGGCAGTCGTTCGTAATTAGCATTAATATAAGTAGGCGCTTCTAGGATTAGGTAATAAAGATAGAGAAACTCCATGGAATACTTTAAATTGTCATGTTTTGCTATATACAATTTTGAGGGTTGCAGTGGGTAGGTTTTCACTTGAGCAGAACTGGGGCTTTGTAGGCAGCAGCTACTAATGGTGCTGAGTAGGCGTTGTATGCGGCAACAGGAGCAGAATATGCGGCGGCGTAGGGGGAGGCGTATGCGGCGGCGTAGGGAGAGGCGTATGCAGCAGTATATGCGGCAGCTACGGGCGCCGTGTATGCCGCAGCTACGGGTGCGGTGTACGCAGCAAACGGAGCGGTGTACGCCGCAGCAACAGGTGCCGCTACCAGAGGAGCTGAGTATGCCACGGAGTGGATACCGGGCTTAGCAGCCGCGATGGTGAGGAGGGTAGCGAAGATTACCTGTTGAAAAGAAAATTAGGTTAAAAACTGCACATGTTTAATTAATGCTTCTGATGTACTTTTTTATTACTGACGTCAAAATTATCAGACTACAAAATGTCTTTTAAGCCTTGTCTCCACCAAAGAAAAATTAGTAACTTTTGTGTTGCCAACACGTGTTTTATTTTGTTAGCTGAATCTCCACAAAAGAAAAAAGTTGCCAATATTTCTTTGGTGGAGACACGGCTTAAAAGACACTTTGTGGTCTGATAATTATGACTTTAAATATCATAGATAGCTTGATCGATTGATTGCTTAATTGTAAATTGGTATGATAAGAATTCTAAACACGAAACTTTTGCCAGAAGGAGTTGAACTACATTTGTGTTATCAAAATGTTATCAGCTTTCAAAGTATTTATATTAAAGTAAAACGTTTTATTTACCAGTTTGCACATTTTGTTGTGTTTGTTTGTACGTCTCGTTGCAGACAAGATAGTGAATGATACCTTTGAGTCCAGCCCAGTAGTTTAAATACTCAAATCAGTACGAAAGAAATTCCAAGACAATACGAGGGTTTGCTAACATATCATGTGCAACGGTGCTCCGAATTCAAGATTAACATCGAAGATGACGTCATGTAAAATTGAACCAAGCACTTCGGTATTTTTCGGTTACGTTATTTCGATCTAAAACGCAATTAGGACAATGGCACACACAAAATATGAATAGATCATACTGTTGGAATATCCCAAAATTATAACAATGAAGTCAAGTGACTAAATGATCATGTAAATAAAATGCATTATTTATTTTTCTTGGTTCATGTGTGTATGACGCGGGTATATTAGCATTCAGGATGCGCGACTTTCATTGCGTCAGAGGTCAGCGCGTGCGTGTCCACTGTAACAATGCTGAATCTAGTTGCGCTTGCGACAAGTTTGGAGGTCAATGTGCCTATTTAAACTGGACAACTAATACAGATCACTCATGATTTGGTCTTGCTCTTTTACTATTGTTAGGAATATGTACTATTTGTGTAATGTCTCCATGGATATGCCTGGTGCTTATAATATCAAGGATGTTAACTTTAAAGTATAATTGATGATATAATGAATTAAAAAAACTACGTTTAAAAAAACCGACTTCAAACACTAAAAAGTATAAAATAATTATTTAATACACCTCTTATGCAAACCTAATACGTTTACAGTTTAGAAGTCGGTGCTAATCCACGCTGAACCAAATTGAAGGCATCGACTTCTGAAACTGTAAACGTATTAGGTTTGCATAAGAGGTGTATTAAATTAAATCTTTATTAAGTTATTTTATACTTTTTAGTTTTTGAAGTCGGTTTTTATAAATCGTTTATTTGATACTACGTCAACGAGCTGAGTCGTATGAGAGGTTAAAAGAGTTAAAAAAAACGTGTACAATGTTAAGATATTGTATGAGTACCTAATTGGTTTCGGTTAAGCATAATCTTCAAGTATACAAACACTAATCTAATCACAATACTACTTGTACCTAGATGTGTATGAGAAAATTAATGTAAATTCGGCTGACATCAGTTATTAATAAACGAGCCTTTAAAACGTACGAGTATAAAGCATTACTCAGCTAAATACAGAAATAAATTAATTGAGTTTTGGGAAAATCGCTTGGTCGACTTCAAAATCATTTATAGTAATCTATCTTAACTCTAAGCACATAGGCATTCCAGTGCTGGAAATATACTGGCCTGCAAAAATAAGTATCACACTTTTAAAATTGCAATAACTTTTTAAGTACACAAGATATATTTTCGAAACAAAAAGGACTCAAAAAAGAGTTTAACTTTGTTACTATAGTTTCAAAGAAAGCTGATAAAAAATGCTATAAAACGTTTTTTATTTTAAATCTCTAACTTCTATAGTTTAGAAAAAATTGAAATTTTAAAAGTGTGATATTTATTTTTGCAGGCCAGTGTAGAACAAGCCTAAAAAAGAAGTTCACCACGCTGAGTTTGCTTGTCGTTGACCATAGAGTAAAGAATAAACACTCCCTTAAAAAACATTTAAGTTGAACCATTTTATCTACCCCTAACCCCTGCAGTACCAGGATTTGAGGATTGAAGTTTGATATTATTATAATGTTGTATTGTCATGAGAATTGAATTTGTATGACGAATTTCAGGAGAATCGGTTAAGCAGAAGTAGTTGAAAAATGTGTCGCAGACGAAGTGAAGCTAATTTAAATAATACTACGTAAGTACGTATGACAATCTCACTCCTGAACGAATGTGTGAAATACATGATATAAATTGAACTTTAGTGTTAGGTGAGAGTGCTAGTCGTACACTCCGAAGGTGACGCAGCGCGTACGCATGTTTTCATACATAAGCTGCGGAGTGACGCAGACTTGCGCAGAGCTAGTCCTCTGGATCATGATGTGATGTGATGCTGCTGCACGGCACTGGCCTAAGAAACTAGAGATTGAAAGTTGAATCCAAGTCAACTTCTCTGCATTCCACCGGCCCTGCAAGCTCCTATCATCCATCACTATTAAACCACCCATGTACAGAAAGTGCTACAGCTGCAATGAGCACTATGACCAGTTATGAGGGATTATTGCTGTGTGGGGACGGGTTAGAATATAAAACTTCCTCACTGCACGTTGGGAATAGACGCGTGTAGTAAGATTCAACAAAATCCAGCACGCTTGTCTAGCTACAGACAGTCCGCCTGGCTAGCTACCACTCTCACATTAAAGTCCGGCGCCAAGCAGTTTACTGTGTTCTGTCGTGTGTATGTGAGAGCCAGAGGGGTATAGAGGAATCCCTCTATATCTCTGTTCCTTGGATTCGTGTGCTCCATCTTAGACCCTGTTTGCGCTTACCATCAGGTGAGACTAGGGCCAAACGCGACCAAGTCAAAAATAAAAATAAAAGGTTTTTGGGCTCGGCAAACGGTGGTCGCAGTACTTTACTATTATCGCATAGGAGAATGCTGACGTTCAGTTTGACGTGATACTCAAGTTTCCATAAATGACAACCATGGGTAGAGAGCCTGTTTGGATTTAGACCTGACATTCACGATTCAAAACCATTTAGAATAATTTCGCTGCTATACACAAAGGCCGACGCGAATGCATTTTTATGAGGTATATTATAGTGCAAAAAGTAAGCCATAAATATGAAACAATGATGCAATAATGTCAATAATTTCTGAAAACGAAATAGTTTCATAGTTTTTCAGATTAGACTTTTTGCAGAATCATCATTACATAGTTTGAAAATTTTATAAGTGTAGATTCATTTTTAGTATCCGACTGCCGAAGGAAGAGTTACAAACGAATGGTACAAATTAATGGTTACTATTCAGAAGGAGAAAATAACCAATAAAATGCAATGAAACTTTAATCAATACACCGTGGGTCCGAGGCACCTGAAAGATTCTAACCATCGATTCCGATACCTAACTGAAGAAGAAAAAGTATATAAAACTTAAAACCCTGCTTCACAAGTTACATTCTGCATTTGACCTATGATTTCACATAGTTATTAACATAATGAAGATACTGAAATGAATAGGTATGTATACCTACGAGTATACCACCAAAGGTAGATAGTAATTATGATTTGAATTAAACCAGCTAACTTCCTAGACAGTAGACACATGTATTCCATTAGAAATATTTGGGTAAAGTAGTTTTATGATTACATTAGATAGGCTTTCACGAAAATTAGGTCAGTTCACTTATATTTAGGTACGTTAAAATATTACAAAATAATGCAGTTAGCTTTTGTGGGTCTAGTCTAAGAAGTTCATTAACGTACGATCCCTCGTATATTCATAGTTCGAGGTCACGTAGCGGACTCACAAATGAGCTGGATCTAAAGGCGTGAAATATTTGATACTTTTTATTTAAAAAAAAAAAGGTTTTATTTAGTTTCGCTTCGTATATTTGTTTGTTTGATTAAAATCTTGCGATAGATTTTTCAACTACTTCTGCTTAAATGATTCTCCTAAAACTTCGCATACAAAATATTTTTAAGGGATTATTTTGTTTCATTTTTATCAAAAACACGTTTGTTTTAGTAAAATTATACTATAGTGATTGGATGTTACAGTGCAACTAGAATATTTGAAGTCCTAACTATAAGAACGAAATATTATTACATAAAAAATACATATTAAGTTAAAAGCTTTCATAAGAAAGATGTCTAACATATTACCTAATAATGCTTTTATTTTGTTATTTTCTAACAAAGAGCTTTGTAATTGTATTTCCCCATTTGAGTACATTTTAATCAAAAGTTATTCTAAGATTTTTTTTATGTTATTGATGAAGAAAGTGTTGTGTAATGGAATTATGGGGTCCAAATATTCAAAGCTTAAAATAGTACCCGTTCTTTTACTTTGGTAGTGAAACCGAATAAATAATGCCTTCTTTCGAGTGAATTGGTACCGCCCCCGATCCACCGTGCTCACCCGCCGCAGCCGCGGAGCCTGTCGTCCCTTCTGACTCCGCGCAGTCACACCGCGATTAATACAGCCCTCATCAAGCTGTCGTATCCCTCCCAGTCTTCTCGCATTCAACACCCTAAGAGGTTTGAGTCCCCCCTTGGGGACACCCTTAGAGGTGTTGCTGCTATAATAGTCAGTTATGATGTTACAGTAGTTAGCGTGGTTAGTTTAGATATTAGTTCGGAGACCCTTCTGGTCTCGCCAATAATAGCCCGGTTACGTAGAAAAGGTCCGCAAGACCTAAAAGCGTCGATTAGGAAAAAAAAATGAATTGGTAGCAGCAGGCCACCCGAACATTGAAGAAATAAATACCTTTGTACTCAAGTACTATTTATATGGTTTTCTATTCAACAAAGTAAATAATGTTGTTTTTACACATACATTTTACGAAAAACAATCGACTTCTTTTTATAAAGATTCCATAACATGTTAGAGTCTAACAGTGAATTAAATGCCATAATCATCACGCTTGGCAAATAGATTGGAGATCACAGGTATATTATCGTCCTTGTCCTATCGCACAAGAAGATGCTTTTGCCCGATTAATGACCAATGAAGAGGCTCATGATCAGCTGCAGACGTTTAGGTGTTGATAATAATAATATGATTAAATAAAATGCATTATTGTGATCGAAGTTATACTTTATTAGCTATCGTCTTTCACTCTCTTCCGTCATGTCAAAGATGTAGGTACTCGAAGTGTCCAAATTATTTGCGCAGGTAGTAAGCGGCGTAGGGCGAGGCATAAGGATAGGCGGAGTAAGCGGCGAGTGGTGCGGAGTATGCGGAGTAGGCGAGCGGCGCGGTGTATGCAGCCGCCACCGGTGCGGTGTACGCCGCCGCCACCGGCGCTGTGTATGCGGCGCTGTACAGCACTCCGGGCTTGGGTGAAGCCATCGCTGCTGCCAACACGCAAATGAATACGAACTGCAAGAAAAGAAAAATAAAATTAATACATAATTAGTATTTTAAAATGAATCTGATGACTGACAGGCCTTTGGATGTTTTTGATACGAAAATAGAATGTATCCTGAATTTAGCACATTGGATAATTTTCAACCCGAAAAACTATAAATTTGTCTGAACAACGGGTTTAAGTAATCTAGTTCTATATATTTGAATGTGCCTAAAATGAGTGCACTTTCACAAAAATACAGACAAAATGTTGTCATGAGGAATATAAATAAATTATAACTGATTTTATCGTTTTTTTAAACACTACATATTCACAATGTTATGTCAATTATTTTCTTATCTTTAGTAACCAAATAGGTAAACTAAAATGTTTACTCACGTATTTGAACATTTTGTTTGTTGTTGTCACCGAGATGCTGATGCACTGAATGATATCAAAGCTGCACAAGTGATCAACTTTATAGTAACTTACGAAGGACGTAAGCACGTAATATGGTAAAGGTTACGTGTAGTTTCGGGAGACAATGCGTACTGAATACAAATTACTAGGTTAAGTTCAATCGAAAGTGTAAATTCTCACACGTTGCGTACTAGTTCATGTAGTCCCGGAAAATAGACTAAAATATAGAATTATTTAACGAAGTATGTTATATTTAGGTATATCACTAAATTCTTTTTTTTAATTTAATTCCGAATGATGAAAAAATATTTGAATACTTATTTCTGGTTTTGTCAAGTTTGATATGAAATAATAAATATTTCAGTATACAAGTTAGATAGGTAACTTCTTTCATAAATCCAGGAATATTTGAGGTTTTTGCAAATAGGCAATGCTTTGCAATGGATTTTGGCGTAGTGAAAAACATTTCTTCCTGCCATCCTGAACTTGACATCAGCAAACTGTGAGCGTGCAATCTGTGCATACATAATATGTCGGTTTACTGTAGTTACTCTGTCCACCCGAGGAGTGTCGGTTAGGTTTGGTATTTTTTTTCTATAGAAGCCTCCCGCTATTATTTCTCTTGTATCGTGAGTGCTTTTAGAGAAAAAACTCAAATGCACGAACACTCAAACCCGAAACAACTATTCGTAGGACATACAAATATTTGTTCCGTTCGGGAATCGAACCTGTGACCAAACCAATTACTCAGCGTTATTTTGCTAATAACAACACACTGCGATCACCAATCAGTCTGCCAAGGTTGAAAGTTTGGTGATTTTGAAGGGCTCGTGGCTAATTAGCAAACGCGCGGATCATACGATTTGCAAGGTTAAGCTGCGCTTACCGCGCTCATTGCGTGGATGGGTGTACATTCGTTTCACATCGAGTCCCCTCCGTGCCTCGGAGATCACGTTAAACAGTCGGTCCCGGTAACCTATGTCAGTCTTTACGGGTAGTCAGAAGTCTGAAAGTCTGATAAACGCAAACGGTCTAACCCTAAAGTATCGGCATTGCCCAGTAACCGGGTTGCAGAGGTCTGATGGCAGTCGCTCCATGTAAAATACTGGTATTCAGCCGCATCTGGTTAGACTGGAAGTTGACCCCAACATAGTTGGGAAAAGCTAGGCAGATATATGACCTTCATTGCAGCGGTCATTGGGTAACCAATGTTTACGTTTACGGGCCAATGTGATGACTGGTGGTGTATTACCCTGTGACTTAGTGTTGCGCGACAGTGGGACATGAGTTTAATACTCCGATCCGTTTACAGGTGTTTTGTTCTGCCTACTCCTTAAGGCAATACATGTGACACGAACATTTTATGTTAAACTAGCGTCCCGTCCCGGCTTCGCACGGGTGGACATTTTTCCCGTTTTTGCAACAGTTTTCATTTATGCTTCGCTCCTATTAGTCGTAGCGTGATGTTATATAGCCTATAACCTTCCTCGATAAATGGACTATCCAACACAAAAAGATTTTTTCAATTCCAACTAGTAGTTCCTGAGATTAGCGCGTTCAAACAAACAAACTCTTCAGCTTTATAATATTAGTATAGATGATGAGTTTTTCCGATTAGTTAATGGTTCTGCGCTCATACAGATTATAAATTATGCGATGCTTTTATCTTTAACCGAAAGATTGATTGGTTGGCAATTTATAAAACAATAGATGACTTTAAAAAGCTTACTTACTTAATTTTAGCGTCTTAAAATAATAATAAATATCTTTAGTCACGCCTTATGACAATCACGGGGGTGACCCTTAGGGGTGACCTTAGTCGAGACACACATACAATATATATCACTCGTGATTTGCATATTATATGTAAGATAAACCAGTGTGTCCTATAAATAAGTCCCTCGATTTTCTCTTAGCTGCTTATTCTATTTTTCTACGATAAGCTCTTTGCGGGTTCCGCGGCAGTTATACGTTCCGCGAAATAAAATTAATGTCATTGTTCAGTGTTTTCATATAATAAGACCAAGCTGATACTGGCTAGCAAGAATTGTAAGAACTTAGATTGAAATGTCCGAAAATAGATTTTTTATATCCACCTTAACCAATGTGAATTTTGTTCTATTTCTTGTTTTACAGTCTGCTTTGTACATTTTTATTTTTTCCTTCTTTCCTTCTTGGGATCCTTGGGTAAACTGTATTTTTTATTATTTCAAAAATAGTGATTTTATCCAACGAATTATATTTATACAACTGTAATAAATAGATTTTCCTATTATCTAGGGAATACATTCTGTAAGATTATTCGTCTGATTATTGAAAAATTGGACCTAAGTACATAGTCCCAATTCACTCTCTTCATTAAACATTGTATTACTTTTTGCTTTAAAGAAGAATACAGTGCACACCTCCAAATTTGTATATGAATAAGTGATTAGTAGTTCTTTTTTCTTCACTGAACAACACTTCTAGTGACTAAGTTTTGCTTTCGTGTTCTAAGTATAATATAGTAAAAACAGCTCTCTATAGCTAAGCATGCGCTTCTTTATAGACTGCTACAATGAGCGCTTATGAGAGAATATTGCATCTTTCATATTTTAGTATTTACTGGCTTATTTGATGACGATGACGTGTTGTAAATAAAAGAGGATACTATGGTTGCGATTATATTTTAATTATATTTATTTTTTCTTTCGGCATGTCCAAGTTATTTACGCAGGTAGTAAGCGGCGTAGGGCGAGGCGTAAGGGTAGGCAGAGTAAGCGGCGAGTGGTGCGGTGTATGCGGAGTAGGCAAGCGGCGCGGTGTATGCGGCCGCTACCGGTGCAGTGTACGCCGCCGCCACTGGCGCTGTGTACGCTGCGCTGTACAGCACACCGGGCTTGGGGTCAGCCATCGCTACCACCAGCATGCAAGCGAGAACCAACTGGAAAAAACAGAAACATTATTAATTTCACTTTCTCAACTCGACCATCAGCGTAACCTTTTTTACATGTCATGACAGTATTCACATGACGCAGAAACGGCTGAATATCATTATTTTACACCTTGACTTTCGAAACACATTACTCGGGGATAGCAGTCCTCTAAGATTACTTCACTTTCACTTAATTGTTGTCTATTAATTAAACTACCCATTTTTATTAATCAATCAATCTGAATCTATTAATCAAATCTGAAATAAATTGATACGTACCATATATTTGAACATTTTTATTGTTTTCACTGAGCTACTGCTGCACTGAATGATAAGAAAGATGCGACTACCACTGATTTTATAGTAATTCGAGAAGGCCAAATGAAGCGCATGGAACGTGAGGTTAATCGAGCTACAACATCGCGTACAGAATAATCATGGGTTGATATACAATAACAGAAAGTCTCAATGAATTATCTAAAAGGCGTTAACTGAGGAAAACTTATAGAATGAGTGTAATTAATATGAAGTATTTTTTAGCCTAAAGTATTATAATAGAGGGGGGGGGGGGGGGGGTTACACCCGTAAAGGGAGTCCATGATTTCGAAAATTCTGTTGACTATCATCAGCGCCAGTTTATTTTTCGTGATACAGTGAAGATTTATTAAGAAACTTTAATTAACTTTTGTATTATTATGATTACTTAACATGATTATAGCTTAACTAAGTTAAAACTGTCACTAATGTCAGGGAAACAGTCCTTGCATAATGCTTGAACAACAGTATTCCTATTCTATCATTGCCACCTTTTTTTTTCGTTTAGTATAGCCTTTTATATGATAGACAGTCGATTTATTCTGAATTTTTCTAACTACTCGAATCATAACGACTGTTCTTTTGTTTATAGTATTGCACCTAGGGTTGCCAACCATACTTTACAATAACGTATCCTACTTTATTTTTGGTAATTATACTTTATACTTTTGCATACAAATAAAGTATACGAGAATACTTTATTTCCAACCTTTACTGTGATACGTAAAACAAAACACTCATTATGGCTACTTAACTATTTGAAGGTACACATAAGTTAAAACGGGTGATGGAAACGATTTATAATTACTGAACGAAATGTTAGATGTCAGATGTGATGTGAATATGATAAGACAGTCGACATTCTGACATTTGTCACAGATGGCAATACATACCTACTTAATAATATATCTGATAGATTACCAAATGTAAAAAAAATATTTCTCATTTACTCTCCGTTCCCGCCACTTCAGCTTTCACTGAAAGAGTTTTTTCAGTGATGAATCTAAAGTGGCAAGAAGAAAGAAATAGAGCGTCCATAAATTTAATAAAAAACGAATTGTTTATTTATTTAAACTTAAATTTTGATTATCAAACAAGCTTTGAAACATTTAAATATAGCAAAAAATTGTTAGCATGTGCTAAAAAGTAACAGGTAAGTATAGAAAGGCAATAAAAACTTTAAATTTGAAAAATACCTACTTTTTTTCGTACAAATACTTTATTTTTTTCCTATTCAAACCATTTTTTACGTTTTTTTGGCAAAAAAAGTTGGCAACCCTAATTGCACCTTCTGTAGCGTAGGATTCCCGGCGAAGAATATGCCACCACTCTCCTGTACTAAATGGTGACTTAGGTATTACGTCAAGAGGTTGGACCTACTCCTGTCAGCTAGGAACAACGTACTGTCATCACTAATGCCTTTGCCAAGCGTGATTATGGCAGTATGACCACTCATTACTGCGATCATTGGGGGGCCCATTATGACATGCAGAAGACATTTTTGGAGTGGCATGATAATTATATCCTTTGGATTATTATGTTTTTGCTGCAAACCATATCTTTAAGGTAATATTAGATTCGATACACACGGCTGAAATCTGGTGGACAATTCTTAGCCGAGAAACTTTCGGTGTCTATAGTAAGAAAAAAAACGGAAATGCTTTACGATTGTGTGTCATACACCTTTGTTTATAAGGTGACTAGCCGCAATTTGTTCGATTGTCAAGTTGTAAGGAAGAAGCGCACAGACTATGAATTTCCTAGACGTAACTCTCACCTGCACTTTTTTTTCCTATCTCAAGTCATCGTGACGTCATCATTCGGTCGTCCCTACCACACATTCCTACTCTGACCAGATCATCAGGCATTTTACTTCATAATATTTTGGTAAGAACCTATGTCCAACTGTAGACTATTATAGGTTGTGATATGATGTAACTTTTCTTAAAAGGATAGGTTAAGCTGAATTTGTTTGGTTATGTTCTTTGTGGGTTTCAATAGTGTTTTATTCACTGCCTGAAATACATTAGGTTTTTTTTTGTCTAAGTGTAAGCTGTTGCTTTGTCAATTATCAACCTCTTCAACTTACTTACGGTTTAGTCGACACGTTTGGTGCTGTGGCTGAGCGATTGACTTCTGCGCTACGGGTCGTGGGTTTGATTCCCGCACGGAACAAACATTTGTTTGACCTACAAATAGTTGTTCCGGGTCTGGGTGTTTGTGTATGTAAAGATTTGTGTCTGTAAACGCACCCATGATACAGGAGAAATCCTGGAGACGGGCACAGTTTTTCTTAAAAAAATAAGCGACGTTCCGTAGCTGCGCACGGCCACGCTATGCACGTTCTTCAACTTCACTTTATATGAAAATGTAGGAGAGAGTATCCACTGCTGCAAAGGGCCATGCTACGCACGAATTCGTAGGTTTATGACGTCACAAATAAAAGCATGGCTAGGTCGCCTACGTCGTCCACGGATACGTGTAGCAGTGGATACTATTCACACGTGGCCTCACTGAGGTGCGCGGTGGAAGGGGAAGGGTACCTATACACCGCAGTGTTGTCAACCGTATCAACTGTCTATCGTATTTATCAATACGACCTTTTGTACCTACAAAAATTTACTTATTGAAAGTAAATAGGTAATTCAAATTTTAATGACTATCCGAATCATCAAACGTGTTCATTACATTATTTTAAGATTTAATAATATTTTTATATGCATATTTTTTATTGAAATTTTCGTTGTACCTATACCATTTTTTCACTAGAAATTGGGGCAAAGTTCGGTCTTTTCTTACCTATGGTACTATCTATCACAAAATAAAATTTGTATATCTAAAGCAAACAAACCCGAAACATAATGTTTCTACATTTATCACTTAATGGAAGTGTGATCACATTACACTTCATTTTTACTTATTATTGATAAATATATTATTTTATACTTAAAATTAATATTTAGCCGATCAAACATTGGTTGGCAGCACCCGAAACTAATGTGTGCCGCAATGGATACGCCAGATACACACAGCCGGCCACGCAGCTAAGGCGCAATGCACACAGAAAGGACGAGACGCGGACGGGACGCGGAAGGGACGCACATTTGTATGAAAAAGACAAGCATTGGACATGACATTTCATATAAATGTTATGGCATGAGAATTTACGTGGCAATGTGTTTGGACTTAAATCAAAAATAAGATTTTGTTATGAGTGTATAAGATAGTATAACACAGGTTTAGTTTTGATATCAGACTGTAGGGCCAAATCCGAAACTATTAGAAATAGAGAAAAGTCGTCAAAGAAGTCGTGAGCTAGATAGCATTAGGTGCTTTTCGATTTTTGTAAAGCAGTTCGTTTTTCTGGTAATCTATCCCAATGTGTTTGCAAAAAAAAACATATTGTTGGTAAGAATAGAATCCTGTAAATGAATGTGTGGTAAATCAAAGGAAATACTTAGCATTTTTCATTAATTTTACTAGCACACCAGAAATCAACGACAGTTCTATTCTTCGAAAGACTCATGTTTTATTTAAATAATGTTTTGTCACGTAGGATATGAAACTCTTATAACTCTATTAGTTGTGGCGGGAAATGCAGTAAAATCTTACAGAACATAAAGAGCAACGCGAGTCGTCGATGGCCAAGTTGCGTAGTAAATTAGTGGTCGTAAACCACTAGTGGTTATTTGTTTTGTTTATATGTAGTATTTTCAATATAATATTATTCTACATAGATAAACATTAAAACTACTCCAAAATATTATTGTTCGAAATTAAATAAAAGACAATGTAAAGTAAAGATTATAATTTAATCATTTGCATTTTTCTGTTCGTCACGTTTAAATTATTTTCGCAGGTAGTAAGCGGCGTAGGGTGAGGCGTAAGGGTAGGCGGAGTAAGCGGCGAGTGGTGCGGAGTATGCGGAGTAGGCGAGCGGCGCGGTGTAGGCGGCCGCAACAGGCGCGGTGTATGCCGCTGCAACCGGCGCTGTGTACGCCGCGCTGTACAGCACACCCGGTTTGGGGTCAGCAAACGCTACCACCAGCATGCAAGCGAGAACCAACTAGAAAAAATAGAAACATTATTAATTTCACTTTCTTAACCTTTTGAACATGCCATGACAGCTTTCACAAGAGGCAGAAACGGGTGAATATAATTATTTTACACCTTGACTTTCGAAACACATTACAGGGGATAGCAGTACTCTAAGGTTACTTCACTTTCACTTAATATGGGTAGTTTAATAATTAAACTACCCATTTTTCTCTAAATCACTCAATCTGAATCTATTAATCAAATCTGAAATAAATTGTTACGTACCATATATTTGAACATTTTTATTGTTTTCACTGAGCTACTGCTGCACTGAATGATAAGAAAGATGCGACACCGCTGATTTTATAGTAATTCGAGAAGGCCGAATGAAACGCATGGAACGTGAGTTTAATCGAGCTACAACATCGCGTACAGAATAATCATGAGTTGATATACAATAACAGGAACTCCCAATGAATTATCAAAAAGGCGTTAACTGAAGAAAACATAGAATGAGTGTAATTAATATGTTTTTTTTTTAGCTTATAGAATTATAATAGAGGGGGGGGGGGGGGTTTACACTCGTAAAGAGAGTCCATGATTATGGAAATTCTGTTGACTATCATCAGCGCTAGTTATTTTTCGTGATACAGTGAAGATTTATTAAGAAACTGATTAATTTTGATATGATTACCTAATATGATGTTTAATTATATCCTAACCAAGTTATAACTGCCACTAGTGTCAGGGAGACAATCCTTGCATAGTGCTTGAACAACAGTATTCCTATTCTATCGTTCTGCCTAGCCTTTTCCCAACTATGTTGGGGTCAGCTTCCAGTCTAAACAGATGCGGCTGAATACCAGTATTTTACACGAAGCGACTGCCATCAGACCTCCGCAACCCAATAACTGGGCAATGCCGATATCCTAAGGTTAGACCGGTTGTCAGACTTTCGGGCTTCCGACTTCTCGTAACGACTGTCATAGGTATTCGTATGACACCCGGGACCGACTATTTAACGTACTCTCCGAGGCACGGAGGGGTCTCGATGTGTAACGACCGGTCATCCATCTACAGACTGACCGCGGCAAGCGTAGCTTAACCTCGCAAATCGTATGATCCACGCGGTTGGTAATAAGCCATGAGCCCCTCAGTATTCAGTATCCCTATTCTATCATTGCCACCTTTTTTTTCCGTTTAGTATAGCCGTATGATAGAAAGTTGATTTATTCTAAATTTTTCTAACGACTCAAATCATAACGATTGTTATTTTGTTTATAGTATTGCACCTTCTGTATTGTAGGATTCCCGGCGAAGACTATGCCACCACTCTCCACCCGGGGTGTACTAAAAGGTGACTTAGGTATTACAAAAAAGAGGTTGGACCTACTCCTGTCAGCTAGGAACAACCTACTGGCATCACTAATGCCTTTGCCAAGCGTGATTATGGCAGTATGACCATTCATTACTGCGATCATTGGGGGGCCCATTATGACATGCAGAAGATATTTTTGGAGTGACATGATAATTATATCCTTTGGATTATTATGTTTTTGCTGCAAACCATATCCTTAAGGTATTATATTCAATACACACGGCTGAAATCTGGTGGACAATTCTTAGCCGAGGAACATTCGATGTCTATAGTAAGAAAACAAAAACGGAAATGCTTTACGATTGTGTGTCTTACACCTTTGTTTATAAGGTGACTAATCGCTATTTGTTCGATTGTCAAGTTGTAAGGAGGAAGCAGACTAAGAATTTCCTAGACGTAACTCTCACCTGCACTTTTCTTTCCATCTCAAGGCATCGTGACGTCACCAATCGGTTGTCCCTACCACACATTCCTACTCTGACCAGATCATGTTTTTCAGATCGATTGATGATAGAATAATCATTCAATTTCCCTTCAAATACCTCAGGTTGTTGATAGCAGCAACATCGATCGTGCTACAGGAGTTGCTTGCATGTCTTGCACGATAACGATAGGCATTTTACTTCATAATATTTTGGTAAGAACCTATGTCCAGCTGTGGACAATAATTGTAGGTTGTAATATGATGTAACTTTTCTAAAAAGGATAGATTAAACTGAATTTGTTTGGTTATGTTCTTTGGGGGTTTCAATAGTGTTTTATTCACTGCCTGAAATACACTAGTTTTTTTTTGTCTAAGCGTAAACTATTGATTTGTCAATTATCAACCTCTTCAACTTACTTACGGTTTAGTCGACACGTTTGGTGCTGTGGCTGAGCGATTGACTTCTGCGCTACGAGTCGTGGGTTTGATTCCCGCACGGAACAAATATTTGTTTGGCCTACAAATAGTTGTTCCGGGTCTGGGTGTTTGTGCATGTGAAAATTTGTGTCTGTAAAAGCTAAAAAAAAAGAAAAATTTACTTATTGAAAGTAAATAGGTAATTCAAATTTTAATGACTATCCGAATCATCAAACGTGTTCATTACATTATTTCTTGATTTATTATAATGTCTATTGATTTAATAATATTTTTATATGCATATATTTTATTGATATTTTCGTTGTACCTATACCATTTTTTCACTAGGAATTCGGGCATAGTTCGATTTGTTCTTACCTATGGTAGGTACTATCTATCACTCAGGGTGATAAGGGGGTACCGTACGATCTCCTTCGAGGCGGCGAGTCTTTTGGCCGGATCAGTGCCCTGGGATCTGGAGGCGAGAGCCCTTGCGATGAGATATCGTCAGCGCGGGGCACGCCGCGACAGCGGCGGTAAGACCCGTGATGGATGAGTGGCTGGAGAGGCGTCACGGCGCCCTCAGCTTCCGGCTGACGCAGGTACTCTCGGGACTTGGCTGTTTCGGGAAGTACCTGTGTCGTATAGGCCGGGAGCAGACGCCCGGTTGTCACCACTGCGACTGCCCCGAGGACACGGCGCTGCACACTTTGCAGGCGTGTCCAGCATGGGGGTCGCAGCGCCGCGAACTAGTCGCGGCGATCGGCGGTGACCTCTCGCTTCCGGCCGTGGTTCTGTCCATGGTCGGGAGCGAGACTGCGTGGGAAGCGATTGCCTCTTTTTGCGAGGAGGTGATGGCGACCAAGGAGGTAGCGGAGAGGGAGAGGGAGGCCGCTTCTTCTCTCCCTTCTCGAGCTAGACGCACCGGGCGCCGGAGGCCGCGTGACGATCTCCGGCCACCCTAGTGAGTGGCCTGCGGGCGGCGGGTTGGGAGCCCGTCGCCCAACCAGTAACGGGCCCAGGGAGGATGGCGCGCCGTGTTCCGCGCGCGCCTCTCGAAAGTATGTGGGGCAGGGGAACAACTGCCCCACCATAGGAGAGGTCTACCAGAGGAAGCTGGTGGACCGAGACCTGCCGGGGTCGCGGTGCATGCAACAGCGAATCCCGTGACCCCGGCCTTAGGTCAGAAGGAGGGACACCGTGGGGTTTTAGCCGGTAAAAGTCTGGCACACCCCCCCGTCCTCCCCAGCCGGGGGATAGTCCATGAGGATTACCCCACGAAAAAAAAGGTACTATCTATCACAAAATAGAATTTATATATCTAAAGCAAATAAATCCGAAACATAATGTTTCTACATTCATCACTTAATGGAATTGTGATCACACATTGGTTGGCAACACCCGAAGCTAATGTGTGCCGCAATGGATACGCCAGATACACACAGGTGGCCATGCAGCTAAAGCGCAATGCACACAGAGAGGACGAGACGTGGATGGGACGCACATTTGTATGAAAAAGACAAGCATTGGACATGATATTTCATACAAATGTTATGACATGAGAATTTAGGTGACAATGTGTTTGGACTTAAATCAAAAATAAAATTTTGTATGAGTGTATAAGATAGTATAGTTATACAGGCTTAGTTTTGATATCAGACTGTAGGGCCAAATCCGAAACTATTAGAAATAGAGAAAAGTCGTCAAAGAAGTCGTGAGCTAGATAGCATTAGGTGCGTTTTCGATTTTTTTAAAGCAGTTCTTTTTTCGCGTTATCTATCCCAATGTGTTTGCAAAAAAATCATATTGTTGGTAAGAATAGAATTCTGTAAATGGATGTGTGTTAAATCAAAGGAAATACTTAGCAATTTTCATTAATTTTACTAGCACACCAGAAATTAACGACGGTTCTACTCTTCGAAAGGGTAATGTTTGTTTTTTTAATTAATGTTTTGTCACGTAGGATATGAAATTCTTATAACTATGCAGTAAATCTTACAGAACATAAAGACCAACGCGAGTCGTCGATGGCAAAGTGGCGTAGTAAATTAGTGGTCGTAAACTACTAGTGGTCATTTGTTTTGTTTATATGTAGTATTTTTAATATAATATTATTCTACATAAATAAATATTAAAAATAATCCAATATATTATTGTTCGAAATTAAATAAAAGACAATGTAAGGTAAAGATTATAATTTAATCATTTTCATTTTTCTGTTCGTCACGTTTAAATTATTTTCGCAGGTAGTAAGCGGCGTAGGGTGAGGCGTAAGGGTAGGCGGAGTAAGCGGCGAGTGGTGCGGAGTATGCGGAGTAGGCGAGCGGCGCGGTGTAGGCGGCCGCAACAGGCGCGGTGTATGCCGCTGCAACCGGCGCTGTGTACGCCGCGCTGTACAGCACACCCGGTTTGGGGTCAGCAAACGCTACCACCAGCATGCAAGCGAGAACCAACTAGAAAAAATAGAAACATTATTAATTTCACTTTCTTAACCTTTTGAACATGCCATGACAGCTTTCACAAGAGGCAGAAACGGGTGAATATAATTATTTTACACTTTGACTTTCGAAACTCATTACAGGGGATAGCAGTACTCTAAGGTTACTTCACTTTCACTTAATATGGGTAGTTTAATAATTAAACTACCCATTTTTTTCTAAATCACTCAATCTGAATCTATTAATCAGATCTGAAATAAATTGATACGTACCATATATTTGAACATTTTTATTGTTTTCACTGAGCTACTGCTGCACTGAATGATAAGAAAGATGCGACTGCCACTGATTTTATAGTAATTTGAGAAGGCCAAATGAAACGCATTGAACGTGAGGTTAATCGAGCTACAACATCGCGTACAGAATAATCATGAGTTTGCTGTACCAGAAAGATTCAATGAATTGTTTAAAAGGCGTTAACTGAGGAAAACTTAAAGAATGAGTGTAATTAATATGAAGTATAATAATTAATAATATATTATTATAAGTATATAATAATAATATTTTCTTAGCTTATATATTTAATCGAGCTACAACATCGCGTACAGAATAATCATGAGTTTGCTTTAACCATTGATATGCAATAACAGAAAGTTTCAATGAATTATCTAAAAGGCGTTAACTGAGGAAAACTTATAGAATGAGTGTAATTAATATGAAGTATTTTTTAGCCTAAAGTATTATAATAGGGGCGGGAATACACTCGTAAAGAGAGTCCATGATTTTGAAATTTTTGTTGACTATCATGCGCTATAGTTTATTTTTCGTGATACAGTGAAGATTTATTAAAAAACATTAATTAATTTTGATATGATTACGTAATATGATGTTTATTAAATATGTTAATCAAGTTACAACACTTACAACTGCCACTGACAGAGTTATGTATAGTGTCAGCAAGACAGTCCTTCCAGTATCCGTATTCTATCATTGCCACCTTTTTTTTGTTTAGTAGCCTTTTATATGATAGAAAGTTGATTTATTCTGAATTTTCCTAAGGACTCTAATCATAACTGGTGTTTTTTTTAATATTATTGCACCTTGTGTATGGTAGGATTCCCGGCGAAAAATATGCCATTCTCCACCCGGGGTGCACTAAAAGGCGACTTACGTAAAGGTTAAGAGGTTAGACCTCCTTTTGTCAGCTAGGAACAACATACTGTCATCACAAATTCATTTACCAAGTGTGATTACGGTAGTATGACCATTCATTACTGCGATCATTGGGGGGCCCAATATGACATACAGATGACGTTTTTGGAGTGCCATGATGATTATATCTTTTGGATAATTATTTTTCTGCTGCAAACCTTGTTCTTAAGTTATTATATTCGATACACACGGCTGAAATCTGGTGGACAATTCTTAGCCCAGGAACGTTCGTGTCTATATAGGTAGTAAGAAAAATAATTCGGAAATGCTTTACGATCGTGTGTCTTACATCTTTGTTTATGAGGTGACTAACCGCTATTTGTTCGATTGTCAAATGGTAAGGAAGAAACGCATAGACTATGATTTCCCAGATGTAACTCTCACCTGCACTTATTTTTCCCATCTCAAGGCATCATGACCTCACCTTACAGTCGACCCTACCACACATTCCTATATATTTTTCAGACCCACTGATAGTAGAATAATCATTCAATTTCCCTACAAATACCTCAGGTTTTTGATGGCAGTAGCGTCGATCGTGCTACAGGACTTGCTTGCATATTTTGCGTTTGCGCGGTAACGATAGGCATTTTACTTAATAATATTTTGGTAAGAACCTATGTCTAGCTTTGGACTATTGTAGGTTGTGATATGATGTAACGTTTCTAACAAAGATATATGAAACGAATTTGTTTGGTTATGTTCTTTGTGGGTTTCAATTGTGTTTTATTAAGTGCCTGAAATACATTAGCTTTTTTTGTCTAAGCGTAAACTGTTGATTTGTCAATTATCAACCTCTTCAACTTATTTACGGTTTAGTCGATACGTTTGGCGCAGTGGCTGAGTAATTAGCTTCTGCGCTACGGGTCTTGGGTTCGTTTCCCGCTCGGAACAAATATTTATATGGCCTGCAAATAGTTGTTCCGTGTCTAGGCGTTTGTGCATGTGAACATTTGTGTCTGTAAACGCACCCATGATACAGGAGAAATCCTAGAGAGGGGCAAAGTTTAACTTTAAAAAAACGAGTTTCCATAGCTGCGCACGGCCACGCTACGCACGTTCTTCAACTTCGCTTTGTATGAAAATGTAGGAAAGAGTATTCACTGCTGCATAGGGCCACGCTACGCACAAATTCGTAGGTTTAAGACGCCACCATCAAAAGCATGGCTAGGTGGCCGACGTCGCACACGGACACGCGTAGCTGTGGATACTAAGTACACGTGGCCTCACTGAGGTGCGCGGTGGAAGAGGAAGGGTTATACACCACATCGTTGTCAACCGTACGAATCGTAAATCGTATTTATCTATACGATCTTTTATACCTAGAAAAATTTGCTTATTACTATTATTGAATTTCCTAATTACTTCTAAGTAATTAGGAAATTCAAATTTTAACTACAATCCGAATCATCGAACGTGTTCATTATAATAATTTTTGATTTATTATAATATACTTGATTTGCATTTTTTTATTAAAATTTTTATTATGTAGGTACCATTTTTTCACTAAAAATTCGGGCAAAGTTCGATCTTTTCTTACCTATGCTACTATCTATCAAAAAAAACAATTTATATATCTAAAGCAAACAAACTTGAAACAATGTTTCTACATTGATCATGTACTCACATTGTAATCACATTATACTGCATTTCTACTTATTATTGATAAATATATTGTTGAATACTTAAAACTAATATTTACCCGATCGAACATTGGTTGGCAACACCTGAAGCTAAGCGTGGCCGTGTGCCGCAATGGATACGCCGGACACACGCAGCCGGCCATGCAGCTTAGGCGCAATGCACACTGAGAGGATGAGACGCGGACGGGACGCACATTTGTATGTAAAAGACAAGTATTGGACATGACATTTCATAAAAATGTTATGACATGAGAATTTAGGTGGGAATGTGTTTGGATTTACCTCAATCAAAAATAAGTTTTTGCTATAATAATAATAATGGACGAAGTTATCTTCACGAACAACTACCGGAAATATATTGTGAAGGACGGCACGGTTGACATCTGTCGGGCATGCCACTGTCCCGGCGAATCCATTCGACATATTATTTCTGGTTGTTCTCGTCTTGCTAACGGCGAGTATTTACACAGACACAACCTAGTGGCTAGGATTATCCACCAGCAACTTGCTCTGAAATACAACCTTGTGGACGCAGAAGTACCATACTACAAGTATGTACCCGACCCAGTTCTCGAGAATGGTCATATCACATTGTACTGGGATCGATCTATCATCACCGACAGGACTATTGTTGCCAATAAGCCTGACATAGTGGTGATAGATCGATCAGAGCGTCTCACAATGATTGTTGATGTCACTGTCCCGCATGACGAGAACCTTGTGAAAGCCGAGAAAGATAAAGAAATTAAGTATCAAGATTTGGCACACGAGGTTGTCGACATGTGGGAGGTTGACTCAGCAGTCATTGTGCCGATAGTCGTTACGGCCAATGGCTTAATAGCCAAGAGCCTCGACCAACACCTGATGAGGCTCTCGTTGGGCAGCTGGGTCAAGGGCCTGATACAGAAAGCGGTACTTCTGGACACGGCACGTATTGTCAGGAAGTTCCTCTCTCTGAGGCCCTGACCACCGGTAGCTTGGACCCTGTTCCCGATGCCGGTGGGCTACTATTTTTTATATTTTTAAATGTATTTATTATAATTTTTATAGAAATATTTAAAAATGTAATTAGTATGTAAGTAAATGAAAAAAGGAATAATAATAATTTTATTTCGGAATTGCTATGGGTACCTACCTATATAAGATAGTACAGTTAGGCAAGCTTAGCGTTTGATATCGGACTGTAGGGCCAAATCTGAAACTATTAATTTATTTTTTCAGTTCTACTCTTAGACAGTAATCATGTTATTTTTTTTAAATAATGATCTTGTCACGTAGGATATGAAAGTCTTAAGGTATGTCCACACTAGTAAGCTTTCATGTTCATCTTGCGTCTTCAACTTTCGATTTGTCTTGCGTCAAGCGTATGCAATATTGATTCTTATGGCAATCACTCAATCGCATGCAGCTTATCGTCTACACCTGTACGCTTCGGTCAGTCGTCAAGATGGATGCGTGTGAACTTATAGTTATCTGTGAGGCATATTTAGTGTTAAGTGCAAAGAAGGACCCACTCCTTTTGGTCACAACTTTTTGATGTTCCTTTGAGAAGTATGATCTCAAGCTCTTTATCTTGTTTTTAACCGTTTTCACATCGTAATTATGTTTTAGGCTCAGAGAAATCAACGCCTCGTTTATTTTAATCTTATTTGTGTAATCTTTGTGCTTGTCCCATAATACTTTTTTTGTTCGATAATCTTCTATAAATTCTAATATTAAAACCAATATACAAATAGTCCTCTTTGAATAAAACGCTCGGAATGTTGCACGCGAACCCACCGGTGACAGATTAGCTTGCGCTAGAGGCATGCGCTGTTGTCGAACTAGTTTTAGCGCATGCGGTATTGCATGCACTATGGTGTTTCATGCATGCGTCAGGCGAAAACGCAAGATGAACGTGAAAGCGCACTGGTGTGGACATAGCTTTATAACTATATTAGTTGTGGCGGGAAATGCAGTAAAATCTAACAGAACATAAATATCAATCCGAGTCGTCGATGACAGTGTTGCGTGGTAAATGAGTGGTCATTTGTTTTGTTTCTATGTAGCATTTTCAATATAAATATTATTATACATAAATAAGTATTGAAAATACTCCAAAACATTATTGTACGAAATTAAATAAAATACAATGTAGGATAAAGATTATAATTTAATCATTTGCATTTTTCTGTTCATCACGTTTAAATTATTTACGCAGGTAGTAAGCGGCATAGGGTGAGGCGTAAGGGTAGGCGGAATAAGCGGCGAGTGGTGCGGAGTATGCAGAGTAGGCGAGCGGCGCGGTGTAGGCGGCCGCCACAGGCGCGGTGTATGCCGCTGCAACTGGTGCTGTGTACGCCGCGCTATACAGCACACCCGGTTTGGGGTCAGCAATCGCTACCACCAGCATGCACACGAGAACCAACTAGAAAAAAATTAAACATATTAATTTCACTTTCTCGAGTCAACCATCAGCCTAACTTTTTGAACATGCCATGACAGCTTTCACAAGAGGCAGAAACGGGTGAATATAATTATTTTACACTTAGACTTTCGAAACTCATTACAGGGGATAGCAGTACTCTAAGGTTACTTCACTTTCACTTAATTCTTGCCTATTAATTAAATTTTAACCCATTTTTTTGAAATCACTTATTCTGAATCCATTAATCAGATCCGATAGAAATTGATACGTACCATATATTTGAACATTTTTATTGTTTTCACTGAGCTACTGCTGCACTGAATGATAAGAAAGATGCGACTGCCACTGATTTTATAGTAATTTGAGAAGGCCAAATGAAACGCATTGAACGTGAGGTTAATCGAGCTACAACATCGCGTACAGAATAATCATGAGTTTGCTGTACCAGAAAGATTCAATGAATTGTTTAAAAGGCGTTAACTGAGGAAAACTTAAAGAGTGAGTGTAATTATTATGAAGTATAATAATTAATAATATATTATTATAAGTATATAATAATAATATTTTCTTAGCTTATATATTTATAATAGGAGGGGCGGGGAGAGGGATACACTCATAAAGACAGTCTATAATTTTTGAATTTCTGTTGACTATCATCAGCACTAGTTTATATTAATAGACTTTAATTAATTTTGATATGATTGCCTATCATGGTGTTTATTAATATGTTAATCAAGTAATAACTGCCACTATCAGAGTCATGTATAGTGTCAGGGTGACAGTCCTTGCATAATGCTTGAACCACAGTGCTCTATTCCATCATTACCTTACCACCTTTTTTTTCGTTTATTAGTTTTTTATAACTATAATAATAAACGATAAAAAGATTATTTTTTCTATATTTTTCTTAGGACTCTAATCATAACGACTGTTATTTTGTTTATATTATTGGACCTTCTGTATCGTGGCATTCCCGGCGAAGACTATGCCACCACTTTCCACACGGAGTGTCCTAAATGGCGACTTAGGTATTACGTAAAGAAGTTGGACCTCCTCCTGTCAGCTAGGAGCAACATACTATTATCAGTAATTCATTTGCCAAGTGCGATTACGGCTGTATGACCATTCATTACTGCGATCATTGGGGGGCTCAATATGACATGCAGATGACGTTTTTGGAGTGACATGATGATTATATTCTTTGGATAATTATGATTTTGCTGTAAACCATATCCTTATGGGTATTATATTCGATACACACGGCTGAAATCTGGTGGACAATTCTTAGCCGACGAATATACGGTGTCTAGAGTATGTTTGTTTGTTGTTTATAGTATTTTGTTGATGTGGTCACTAACCGCCATTTATTCAATTGTCAAGTCGTAAGGAAGAATTTTCTAGACGTGACTCTCACCTGTACTTTGAGATCCCATCTCAAGGCATCGTGCCGTCGCCAATCAGTCGTACCTACCACACATTCCTTTATATTTTTCAGACCGATTGATGGTAGAAAAATCTTTCAATTTCCCTTCAAATACTTCAGGCTGGTGATGGCAGCAGCATCGATCGTGCTACAGGACTTGTTTGCATATCTTGCGTTTGTGCGATAACGATAGGCATTTTACCTCATAATATTTTGGTAAGAACCTATGTCTAGCTGCGGACTATTGTAGGTTGTGATGAAATGTAACTTTTCTAAAAAGGATAGATTAAATCGAATTTGGTTGATTATATTCTTTGTGGGTTCTAATAGGGTTTATTTAGTGCCTGAAATACATTAGTTTTTTGTTGTCTAATCGTAAACTATTGTTTTGTCAATTATCAACTCCTTCAACTTATTTACGGTTTACTGTTGTGACATGACATTGTGTTTGGACTTAAATCAAAAATAACTTTTTGTTATGAGTATATAGGTATAGATAGTATAAGTTATAAGGGCTTAGTTTTTGATGTAGGACTGTAGGGTCAAATCCGAAACTATTAGGAATAGAGAAAAGTCATCAAAAAAGTTGTGATCTAGATGTTTTTAAAGCATTTCATTTTACCGGGTGTCGAACCCAAGGTGTTTGCAATAAAAACTATTCTGTATTATTACACTAATTGGTCATGTTGTTGATAAGAATCGCATATTGTCAAGGAATGTGTAATAAATCAAAGGAAGCACTTAGCAAATTTCTTAATTTTCATTCATGTTACTAGTAGATACACTACAAATCAACGATAGTTTTACTCTTCGAAAGTAATCATGTTAATTATTTTAAATAATGTTCTTATGACGTAGTATATAAAACTCTAATTACTCTATTAGTTGTGACGGGAAATGCAGTAAAATCTCACAGAACAGAAAGAGCAACACGAGTTGTCGATGGCCGCGTTGCGTACTAAGTTATTAGTGGTTATTTGTTTTGTTTATATGTAGTATTTTCAATATCTTATTATACACAAATAAATATTATTATTAACTGCCTCATTGGTCTAGTGGTGCCAAGCGCGACTACTGATCGTGAGGTCCTGGGATCGATCTCCGGATCAGGCAATGTGTTATTGGGTTTTTCCGTGTGGAATTCCTCAGTAGCAGCCTGGAGTTTGGATTTGTGCCCGGTTAATGCCAGTAGGCTCGCCCCCTAATACATGGGACTTAAACATAACAGCGAAATGCGGGTTTCACTATACACCTCTGCCCAACCCTTCGGGCGTGATGTTATGTTAATTTATGTTTAAATATTAAAAATATTTCAAAATGTTATTGTTTGAAATTAAAGAAAAGACAATGTAGGGTAAAGATTATCATTTAATCATTTGCATTTTTATGTTCGTTACGTTTAAATTATTTACGCAGGTAGTAAGCGGCGTAGGGTGAGGCGTAAGGGTAGGCGGAGTAAGCGGCGAGGGGTGCGGTGTATGCGGAGTAGGCGAGCGGCGCGGTGTAGGCGGCCGCCACAGGCGCGGTGTACGCCGCTGCAACCGGCGCTGTGTATGCCGCGCTGTACAGCACGCCTGGCTTAGGGTCAGCCACTGCAACTACCAGCATGCAAGCGAGTACCAACTGTGAAAAAACATAATAATCGTTTATCTTTAACCATTTTTGCGAAGTTTCTGTGAAATGCCTGTCAAATTACTTTAATATTTATTTACATAAGGATATATTCATTATTCTCTCTCTGTCAATCTGAGCGATTGATTTATCGTAAATCGTACCTGGAAAAAAGAAATACTTACCATATATTTGAACATTTTGATTGTTTTCACTGAGCTAGTGCTGCACTGAATGATACAAAAACTGCTGCAGCTACCGATTTTATAGTAGGTAATTCGAGAAGGCCGTATGCACGCAACGTGAGGTTAATCGAGCTCGTTGCTGCGTATAGAATAATGATGAGTTTCCTTCAATCAAAAGTGTCAATGAATTGTATCTTACTTTCAATTTCACTATCGGAAACGTACAGAAAGTTCGGATAGTGAAATTGATATATAGACTATTCAGTTCTTTCAGAACCCTATAGGAAATTCAGAAACTTACTTGTTTTTTAAGTAACTAATAATATAATCATTAACCCTTAGTGTTCGTTATTGACAACCTTGATAAAATAAATTAGTTTATTATAAACTGACAACTTGTGATCTCTTATGAATATTTTTAGGTACATGGACACTACAGTTAGTTCTAAAAGCGAACACAACCGACTTATAACGGTATTGTGTTATTTGGGTGTTCATTAAATCAAATAATCCGGAAGAATAAGAAAGAATGTTCATTCCGATGTATTATATTTCTATAGAAAACTTACAGCTAGAATAAAGTTACATAACATAACATCACGCCTTGGATTCCCCGAAGGGTTCGGCAGAGGTGTATTTAGTACACCCTCGTTTCGCCAGTTATGTTTAAGTCCTATGTAATAGGGGGCGAGCCTATTGCCATTAACCGGGTACAAATCCAGACTCCGGGCTGCTACAGAGAAATTCTTCGAAAACCCAATAACACTTTCCCCGACCTGGGGATCGAACCCAGGACCCCATGCTCACCATTGGCACTTGCGACCACTAGACCAGAAAGGCAAAATTACTACATGCAATTTTATAAGAAAGCTAATTAGGAGCTTTCACGGTTAGGGATCTATGATCCATGAGTTAAAGTACTTCATACACTTAAAATGTTCAGAGCTTGTTATGGGAATCATTGTGGATTTTATTAATTTTATACTAAAACAATAATGAATCTACACTTCTCCTACAGGTACATTGATAATGAAACGGAAAGAATTGGCCAGTTGCTCTTGATTGACACATGTGGTAGAGGCCAGCTGATCGGTATTCAATGCATGACACTGCCCAGCGAGCAGTGGTTTACTCACATTGCGTGCATTGTCCTTCTTAATTTACTATAAAGTTGACCGCAGCGGATCGTTTGATATCATTCAGCTTAACATTAGCTCATTGACAACATCAAACAAAATGTTTAAACTTGTGAGTATATTTTTTTAATTCAACTCTTTGATTGGTTGTCAAACATAACGACATTACAATGTAACATTTAAATGAAAACCTCAATACACTTAATAATAAGCGTCTAGAAATTTTTTTTAAGTGAAATACTGACACCGCAATAAATGATTAATCTTTTTTTCCAGTTGGTTCTCGCTTGCATGATGGCGGTGGCGGTGGCTTCACCCAAGCCCGGAGTGCTGTACAGCGCGGCATACACAGCGCCGGTAGCGGCAGCGTACACCGCACCGGTAGCGGCTGCATACACCGCGCCGCTCGCCTACTCCGCATACTCCGCACCACTCGCCGCTTACTCCGCCTACCCTTACGCGTCGCCCTACGCCGCTTACTACCTGCGTAAATAACTTGGACGTGATAAAAAGAACGATACATCGAATAAATAATTAATTTAATCACTCTTATTGTATTTATTCATACCGTTTAATTTAACTATCAGGAGTTACATTGGGAAATACTCCTAGACAGCTAGACACTGAATATATTAGTCTCAGTAAATCTCTCGTACCGATCTGATTTGTTGTTTGATAAATTAAGGTTTTCAACATTCCGAAATATGAATAAGGTAATTTAAAGATGGTTTTAAATCTCTTGACATCTTCTAGATCACATAGAAAATAAAAATTAAACAGTTTTTCAAGCATAAGCTATTGCACAGTTACGATTCATATTGTTTTGATCCATAAGTTCTTAATGTCATCAAAACAATCCCGTTTTACTTTCAAATATCTATGAAGGAAGGTAAAAGTAGAAATAACATACATTAAACAAAGCTTTATATACTCGTATGGGCAAGTTATCCAGGCTGGTAACGGGAAGCAGCGTTCTTGGTGCAAAAAGGCTGGTATTGCACACCTTGCGATGACGGACAAACTTCGGCAGCTATAAAATTTGCATACTTATCTACGGTAGTATTATAACTTCCATTACATACATACATAAACTCACGCCTTTTTCCCATGGGGGTAGTCAGAAACTATAGAACGCCACATGCTACGACTCTTACATACCCCTTTCGCTTCATCCACATTCATACATCTTGTCATACACGCATGCCGGTTGAGAGTACTACGCACCTGACCTTTGTGAAGAACATCACCAATAACATCGATGTATGTCCTTCTAGGACGTCCTCTACCGGCGTTCCCATTAACATCCGCCTTATAACTACCATTATCCTTTCTTTATTGGAGACACCTATGCCCATGATGCTGAGGCTATGTAGAAAATTTCTCTACAGTACTGCCGTTATTATCTGAGTCGTTTGATTATAAATATTTTTATCAATCTGTTTCGCCTTAGGAATAGGAATTGGCCTTAGGAAACTCCATAGTTCTTTCTCGCTCGCACGTTTATGACAGTATTTTGTAGTGTTAGGCTTCGTTAACAGAGATGGTACATACGTATGTCATACATACAATTACAACACAATGCACGTGGAAAAACGCGTCTCTATAAACGCTCTTAAATCGTCATATGTTTGAATTGTCCGCTTTACGCCCCGCATCACGCTCCGCGCTAAACTCTGCGTCTTCTTAAACGAAGCCTTAGGTGGTTCTTAAGCGCTTATTACACTTTTCAATTTGTAGGAAATCTAATTAGGAAATCGAAAGGTGTAATTGAAGTTAGAATACTTAGATTCCGATTTAGTGCGATTGGAAGGTCCCGACCGAAGGTTCCTAAATTGTTTACGATTTAGGTGAGTGTAATCGCATCGCTACGATTTAGAGCAGTGTTGCCAGATCGGATTTGTAAATTTACAGCGGTTTGAGTATATACTTACAGTATTTTGGTATAAAAATACAGTATATCATAAAGTTAAGAGCGAAGCGAAGAGAAATAACAAGTATATAATTATGGAAAAGTACATAATGATAAAAAATAAATGTGTACTTTTTCTTGAATTTCTCAAAAGTACTATATTACTGCATCATTTTTGGGAAAAATACCATATTTATTCAAAAAAAAGGTAGCAACCCTAATCGTCGTCGGTCCGATTTAGAATTCAATTTAGTCTAGTGTGATCACTAGCTTCCAACTTCCTAACTAGAATGTTCCTTATTAGATTTCCTACAAATTGAATAGTGTAATAAGCACTTTACTACTATAAATGTCTCATTATTATAGAAAATAATTAGACATTATGAAAGGTGCAGTTTCAGCGCTGATTTTGATGATAGTAGCCGATCAAATCTAAAGAAATAAATTGGATACGTTTTAACTGTCCGAATGTAAAGCTGTGGCCTCTTCTCATAATGAGAAGGAACGAGTGTGGGCGATTTTAGACCAACATTCATATTTAGATCATCAGTTCAAGTATTCTGACGCGGTTTTTTTGCAGACCAAATTCTATATGGGTATAAGAGGTGCTATATTTTGTATTTCAGATTTCAAACCTATTATCACATCTTGAATTATGATGGGAAATTCGAATGAGTCGAATTTGCAAACACCATGTTTACAGACTTATCTTCTGCGCTCTTGCAAGTTGTGTAGGAATAAAAACAAGTTATTCTTAAGAAAACCGACCTGGTTCTTGTCTAACCACGCACAATATAGGGTTCCGTAATCAGTACGGCTATAAGATATTTTAGTCAAGCGTAATGTATGAAAAAAAACCGGCAAGAGCGAGTCGGACTCGCGGATTGAGGATTCCGTACAAATTATTTTTTTGTGGTGTACATAACTAGAAATTTACGTTTTTCGGACTTTTCCCTTACTTGTGTTATAGGCATTGCTTCTTACTAAATTTCATGATTCTAGGTCAACGGGAAGTACCCTATAGGTTTTGATTCACTTGCGGGTGTCAAAATGTGTGGCATAAACTCCAAGGGATTGGAGACCTGAGTATTTTATATTAATTTTAACTTGATACCTCTACGCGTTCCCGAGAAAAAAGGTCTTGATAGACAGACAGACAGACTGACGGACAACGAAGTGATCCTATAAGGGCTCCTTTTTTCCTTTCGAGGTACGGTACCCTAAAAAAACAATTCTTTATACTATTAAAGATTTTACACAGAATAGAATATTTTAATAGAGAGATTTTCCTGAGAAACTTGATTGTATTTATTGATTTACAAGAAAGTATAGTCTGTCGATTAAATGTGTTGTTTAGTAAAACAACAACAACACGGTTGTTTGTCAAATATAACTGATGTGAAGGGCGATCGTTAATGATAATATTTTTTACTTCATAATTTTACTTCAACTTCTTGTTTCGTTATAGTGTGTTATAAAAACCCTGTTAATTAATTAATATTTAGAACTATTAGAATGTTTTGAACGTACCATATTATTTTGTTAGGGTAGCAATCGATGAATTTCAAAGCTGGGGTTGCGGTGCATGCTTTTGCGAATACCGTGACCCCGGCCTTAGGAGGGACACCGTTGGTTTTTAGCCGGTAAGAGTCCGGCAGACTCCCTCCCCTCCCCCGGGCGAGGGTCATCCATGAGGATTTTCCAAAAAGAGGAAAAAAAAAGAAAGTATAGATGAACAAAGGAAAATAGTGTAGCAAGGTATCGCCTTGGCAAGTTATTCAAAAAAAAACTTTATACTTTCTGTCTTCTTCCTTTTCGTGTGGTTAGTGACTAACCTGTTGTCAGAGTTTATGCCGCCCTTGGGCCTCTGACTTGGCTTCACATGCCCTAGAGAAATATCTCTCAGGCATGCCGGTTTCCTCACGATGTTTTCCTTCACCATTATTGAGCAAGTGAATATTATACAATACGCACATGAATCCGAAAAGTCAGAGGTGCATGCCTTGGGTTCGAACTCGAGACCTATGATTTGGCAGTCCGACGGTAACACCACTAGGCTATCACTGCTATAAATGATATGATGATACTTTCTGTAATCGGCCACTTAGCCATAATCAGATCTTTGAATCAGATTTTAATATAGATGAATGAATCATTGTCTACTAGTTGACTTGATTTACATTTGATCAATGTGTAGTATATGCCATCTTTTAAGGCCCTCACTTTGTCCATCAGCTTTCAATAGATTTCGACCAAAGGTTTTTGAGTGGTGTACTAATTTCTACTTACTTTCTTTATATTTTGTGCAGTAGGTACGTTTGGACTTCTTCCTTTCGTGTCATCTCTACATATTTATGTATCTCTTATGAGTGTACCAATATGAAAAAAAAAAACATTTTTTTGTGTATAACATTATTAATTTATTTATTCGCTATTGTACTCGTATTTTGTGTAATTTAAACACAGATCATTTGTAGTAGTATGCTGCGGCATAGGGCGAGGCAACGCCATAACTGTAGGCGGAGTAAGCGGCGTACGGGACGGAGTAAGCAGAGGAGTAAGCGGTGTACGGGGATGTGTATGCGGAGTAGGCCGCCGCCACTGGATCTGTGTACGCTGCTGCAAATGGAGATGTGTAGAACACTCCAGGCTTGGGCGCCGCCATCGCGACCGCCATCATGCAAGCGAATATGAACTGGAAATAAAAAATAATAGGTATCACTTCAGGCCGGAAATGTGCTTTGTTGATCATAATGTAACTATGAAAAGTTCCTATACTCGCTAAAACATACAATTGGTATAATATTATGGCATAAACACGTAGCACGTGCTAAGTCGCCAATTCCTCGCACTTTGGCCGCGCTTAATGATCTCTTGGATTCTAATCCAACAGGCGATCTGTTTGCGGATGGATGGACGAAGATTTTATTGGTATGTCAGAAGTACTGTGAGAGGAATTTATGACAGTGTTGTTAACCTTCTTTTATTTATGTTTACTCTTAAAATTTTACTTTACTTTGTTTATATTAATATGTGTTGTCTCTTCTATTTTTATATTTTAGTTACTGTAATTGGTTGTAATACAACCGTTGTAATTAAATAAATAAATAAGGCTATACAGCCATCCTAGTCCACTGCTGAATCTATTCTCTTTATGAAGGGAGCTACTAAAGTAGTTAGATATACATTGATCATTCGCAAACTTCTACAAGGGATGAACAAATCAGTGCGTATGTTTTATCTAGTGCACTGATAACATAGCATACCATATCATTCTGTATTTTATTGTTACAACAATTAACGAAACAATTAAAAAAGTATGAAAGTAGTTACTTCTTTCGTTAGTACTAGCTAATATATATATAAATAAGGTGTTCCAGACACAACCTAGTGGCTAGGATTATCCACCAGCAACTTGCTCTGAAATACAACCTTGTGGACGCAGAAGTACCATACTACAAGTATGTGCCCGACCCAGTTCTCGAGAATGGTCATATCACATTCTACTGGGATCGATCTATCATCACCGACAGGACTATTGTTGCCAATAAGCCTGACATAGTGGTGATAGATCGATCAGAGCGTCTCACAATGATTGTTGATATTACTGTCCCACATGACGAGAACCTTGTGAAAGCCGAGAAAGATAAAGAAATAAGTATCAAGACTTGGCACACGAGGTTGTCGACATGTGGGAGGTTGACTCAGCAGTCATTGTGCCGATAGTCGTTATGGCCAATGGCTTAATAGCCAAGAGCCTCGACTAACACCTGATGAGGCTCTCGTTGGGCAGCTGGGTCAAGGGCCTGATACAGAAAGCGGTACTTCTGGACACGGCACGTATTGTCAGGAGGTTTCTCTCTCTGAGGCCCTGACCACCGGTAGCTTGGACCCTGTTCCCGATGCCGGTGGGCTACTATTGTTTATATTTTTAAATGTTTTTTTATATGTTTTATAGAAATATTTAAAAATGTAAATAATATGTGTATATAAATGATTAAACGGAACCAAAATAAGGTGTTCCAGGTACTCACTAGTCATTACTTTAGAATAATAAATTACTAACTAATAATTAAAAATTCATTTCCTTAAGGGAAATACGATAACCATTAACAACGTGAAGTTACAAAAATATAAAACCTCTAGAATTATTAAAAATACCAAGTTTGAAAACTTAGATAATTTATTTAAATCTGAAATAATATGCATGTCCACTCAATTAGGTATGACTAAGCAATTATATTTTCGTCAAACAAATATTCTGTTAAATTGTATTCATACTCCGGTAATGAATGTCGTACATCCTTGCTTTTACATTTTAAGGCTAAATGTGAAAAGTTAAATCTTACAAGACTCTACTGCAACTTTAAAAATTTACAAGCGTTTAAGAATAAAATCGTCACCGTACATTTTAAAGAATTACATTGTGTGCAGAATTTATTGCCAAATTATTATTAACCTTTTTTTAAAAGCAGTCCTGAATCATTACATTGATCGGGGATCTATGCTTTTCTATGAGAAGTGCTAAGGTACTGAAATTGCACTGAGATCAATTTAATGAATTGTCCGTTGCAGAAATCAAGGATTAACTTGCAGGCCAATATGCTTGCTCCGTGAATTCTCCGTGTCTTGTGATACTCATTAAGTTCACAAGTTTAAATTAAATAGATCATTGATTTAACAACAAGTTGTGTTTTGATTTTTGATGAACTAAATTTGGACAGGTTTTAAAATCCATATCACTTACACAAAATTATAGAGTTAATTTATCTTTAAACTGAATTTTCAGAACACAACTAATCGAAATTGAAAAATAAAGTAATAATAAACTCACCAATTTGAACATTTTTCCTAGTTGTTGTGTTGTTGTCACTGAGCAACTGCTGAGTTAAATGATGCCTACTGAGTGTCCGCACCGATCTTTATAGTAGTAACGAAGGACAATGCACGTTATGTGAGGATTCATACCCCAAAACACCACGTGCTATGAGTTATTACTATTAGTCTCTTTCACACTTGCACGGCACTAACGAGAACATTAACATTGACTTCTAAGATTACTTTATTGAGTTTATTTATTTAAACTGAATACAACTCTTTTTTTTTTCCTTTCAACTTCTTGTACATGGTCTTCCGGACGTTTCTACGTAACTGGGCAGTTATTGGCAAGACCTGAAGGGCCTCTAACCAATGGGGACTTTATGAAACAGTCGTACATACTCTCTCGGCCAACCACCTACCTCTACCATTCAACCGGTGATGCAGAGATGACATGGCAGGCGCGTTTAATAATTATAAAAGAAAAATTAGAAAACTAAAATACAGGTTCCGGAGTGGCTCAATTGGTTCATGAAAAAATATACTCTTAGACTTAGTTAATAATACGCGATGACCTCCAGCCACCCTAGTGTGTGGCCTGCGGGCGGCGGGTTTGGGGACTCGCCGCCCGACCAGTAACAGGCCCGAGAAGGCGGCGCGCCGTGTTCCGTGCGCGCTTCTCAGGAGGACGTGGGGCAAGGCCCCACAGAGGAGAGGTCCGCCATGGGTTGGCGGACCGGGACCTGCCGGGGTTGCGGTGCATGCTTTTGCGAATCCCGCGACCCCGGCCGTACGGTCAGGAGAAGGAACACCGTTGGTTTTTAGTCGGTAAGAGTCCGGCAGACCCCCTCGCCTTCCCCAGCGAGGGACGTCCATGAGGATTTTCCAACGAGAAAAAAAAAAAGGCTTAGTCAATAAAAAATAATTACATCGTAGACTTAACAAAAACGGCCGCCGTTAACTGGTTAGGTAAGTATAGGCCTCTCTTTGGTTGTGACTATAGATGAGAAATTTGTTTTAGCCAGACGTTTGATCCCCGTTGCCGCGACACGTGCACGCGGTCGTCCATCGTTAATTGATTGTTACGTACAGAAATAGAAATCTTGTCAAATCACGTCGAATGTGTTTATATCCCGTAGATAAATATATTATTTTCTCCTGTCTAGCCAGTCAGTTTTTTCCCGCAAATAATGTATAGTTTCAAACTTAGGTTCCGCGCTCTCTTACAAAGCGCCTGCATTAGAAGAAAAGTAGATATCTTCATAATTAACCCATTACTGTCCCATTGCTAGGCATGGGCTTCTTCTCAGAATGAGAAATTAGTCCACCACGCTGGTCTGGTGCGGGTTGGCGGACTACACACACCATCAAGACCCTCTCAGGTGTGCAGGTTTCCTCACAATGTTTTTCGTTCATCATTAACACAAGTGATATTCAATGTCTGTCTGAAAGTAGATAATATTCTGAAGAGTAAGGACTTTGTTTTGTCTACCCTGAGTTTACCCATACTGTGTAATAAAGATTTTCGCTAGCTTTTAGTACCAATTGACGTGGCTGACTTTATCAGTCATTTACATGAAGAGCATGTGACCTCGATTACCCAAAAATTAGGGAATATTGATATACCTACTTATAGATATTAGGTCGTTTGTCCGTTTTTAAAATGTTCACTGAATTCTGTCATAGGTATCCGTAGGACAATGTAAGCCGATGGCTTAGCGTGTTTTCCGAAGCACGAGTATTTGATTCCTGTTTGAGGCATGGTTGCGTAACATTGCTGAGCAACCGATTTACGTGGCAACCATTTAGCCACGAGCCTTTATATTAAAAACTAGTAATAATACAATTGAACATAAATATAAATTATCAGTAATATCTTTTATATGTTGTTAAATGAAACTATTTGTTATTGTTAATAAGTTCTTATCACTCGTAAATTAATTTTTGATTTGTTTGAGAGACCGTGACGAATGGCGATTTAGTTATAACGTTGAAATTTACATTATCAAAATCAGTTGGTAGATGTTGGTCAATTAGCTCGGCATGATTATGGAGCAAGCAGAAATGAAATTACATATTCTGGTAAGTTAAATGTTTTTCATCGTCAATCTAGCTTTTTCCTTAAGTACATTGGGGTTGGCTTCCAGTCTACCCAGAATTGTCTGTGTTTACGTATTGACTATTCTGTATTCCTTAGCGACTATTTTCTTTTTTTAAGTATCGTGACATCCTAAGGTTAGCACGGTAGTCGAATTCTCAGGTTTCTAAAGTTGAGGTTTTGCTTCAATTGCTTATTATATTCCTATACTTACGAACAAAGGTAATTTTATTTTATTGTCCATCATGATCAGAATCTTTTGTCATACAAATTTTTAATCTACGACTTTTCTATCTCTTATATTTAACAATTTATTGTTATTATGCATCACTCGTATTGGCATGTTTTAAAGAACTGCTCCCTTTTAATGCTTCTTTTTCTGTTCTTTCAATCTGTGTTTAAGTAACAAAATTGGCTAAAATCATATTATGATAATATTAATGTCGACTTTCATATTATATACAGGACCAAGTAAATTGCTCGCTTACTAATATGTCACTGTGTGTGTCACTGTCCATAATTTCTTTCTTGTAGTATTTTTCACGTAGGGTGGGCCCTGAGACCATATACCTGATGCCATTTCGTACACTGTAGTAGTGGTGGCCCACAATTATTTTTGTTCTAATAAATAAAATCCCAGGACGCATCCTACAGGATTAATAATGTATAATCGATAATGTGTAAATAAGTATTACTTAGTACCTACTTTTATTATATTTTCAGTTATTTCTCGTCCCCGTGATCGTCACATGCCAAGCCTGTTATCGTCCCGGTGTAGACCCTTTCTTTAGCGGAGAAGAAGGTTACGATTATAAAGCAGTTTGGCCCGTCAGGGGTTCTCATACGGGATTTCCTCCTATTAGCTATTCAAATGACGGCTTTTTTAGAAGACCTCACCTTAATGGAGGGCCACAAGGACCTGACGTTAACTCACGAAACCATATTGGAAGTTATACCAAAGTATTTCCAGAAAACAAAAGACCTCTTCTTGCTAGCAGATATCTTCATGGTGTAAAAGGATCTGAAGTCGGTTCTAGTTCATCAAACCAAGGTGCTCAAGGACGCTTTCTGGGTAATTTCCCTCCTCGACATCCAAACAGAGTTGATGGTGACAGAGTATCTAAGGTTCACGACAAATCTTCGGTTGGCCACCCAGGCGTTAGATATTCAAATAAAAACAAACCCGACATCGATATAAGATATCTACTTTACGATGGATCTCAAGTTCTTCCACCTTATGATGATTTCACTAACAGAATGAACTCCGACAGTAGATCCCTATCAAATGATGGGTCTTCAGATCAAAGTTTCAGCAGATATCCAAACAAAGTGAATAGAGAATCTGTATCTCACAGTGGGCTAGTGAAACGTCCTTCCGATTGGCGTCAAGGTAGACTTGAAGTTAATAGAGAACGTTATGATGAACATCAGCCTAGTCGTCCTTACATAGATTATGCAACTGGTGAAGAATTCGACAAAAGAGATCTAGCGTTTGAAAGAGCTGTAGAAGAAGAATACCCAAATTTTGATAGCATTCCAATTGATGATTCAACTGATGGATACTCCAAATTAGACAAAATTGGATTTCAAACACGATTTGGCGTTGATTCTCCCGTTGAATCGTATTATCTTCTTATATGATTAACAATAACCTTGAAGGTGTGTCACATAAGACAACATACTTCTTGCTGTTTTAAAATTGTTAATATTTAGCATCATTATTATAAGGCTGAAGATGTCTACAGCTGATCACAGGTATTTCTCATTGATTTTCAAAGAGATAACGAACGATTCAGATCCCCTTGCTTCCTTATAAAATCTCTCTTTATATGTATCTTTGGAATACAATATTAATTTCGTTAATTTATCTAAAACAAGAATCGCGTAATTTGAATGAAAATAAATAAAGATACCTTATCAATTATAATATATGAAGGAAACAGTAAATAAATAGATTTATGGTATTGAAGCGGATTTTTATTTATTATATTTATGACATGTACTGGCTAGCTGTGCGCCAATTAAGATGTGTTAATTGGCACATTACATTTTTGTGTTATGGATAGTTTTGATCCGTGTAGATCATGTAGTTTGCCAAAAATATAGGTCCTTAACTAAAACAGAAAAGTTATCCAGATTTGTGGTCATAGAATTATCATTTTGGGTCAATCCTTGGCTGGCCAACCATCATACATAGGCAAAAAATATTTTAAAAGCGTAAGAAGTATTTACGTCTATTATCTAAAATGTACGCAAATAATTGTTATATGGATAGCAAGGTTTCATAACTTGGCGGTGGATTTTCTGACCGGCAGGACATAGGGTGCTTAGCGTTTTTGACTTTATTCAAATTTTCTAAGTTTGCTGCTTTTGCCTTTGCTGCGACTGGATTTGGTGGGGGTCACAAATCAAATGCACCTCCCTGTTCAATATGGGCTTGATACAGCAGGCGTTGTAATGTAGGAAATTGTTAACAAGATTTTACTAAAATGAGTGCATATGTAATAAGCTAACAAGATTTACAAGATTACAATACGTGCATGCACAGTTGCTTTCTTGCCGTGCGAAAGGGCTGCACTCTAAAGTACTACAACAGATAGATTTTCTTGTTTCATTGACTTTACTTATATAATAACGTGTTTCCACAAGTGAGATTCCTGAAAGGACTCGAAGAATATTCATTATACATCGACGACGAACGGTCTTAGGCGCTAGTTCCCCTGTCGCGAGGTTAAGCAAGATAATTAATGAATGTAGCGATCTAATCGACTTGCACTTTGACTCACTATACAGTTTAAAAGCGAAGACTTTGAAAAACCTAGATAAGGATTAATTTTTTTCTTTCTTTGTTCTCTGTGTCAGTATCTAAATAACATGTAACAATTTAGATATTGGTAGTTGATATAAATCAAGGTAGTTTTCTTTTTTTTTTCTATTGTACGTACAACTTTCTTTTTGCATGCTGAGTTTACCTATAAGTGATTGTACACTATTGTTAATTTGTTTTTGCTTGTTTTTTGTGCCCATAACCAGTGTAAACAATTGTTGGTAAACCAATAAAAATAAAATTAAAATAAAATAAAATAAATACATTACTGCGAGCGACTAGATTTCAAATGGGTAAGTTAATAATGAAATACAATATATATTTTGTTGCAGGAGAGCAATGCATTGTATTCAAAATAAACACACGAATTTGAGTTTACGACCCAATTATTGCATAATTTGTCTTTTATTAGAAAACTAGCGAGCACGTCAAAATCATAGCAAAGCTAGGTACTTAGTTATGTTGTCGTAAATCGATTGAGTCTGGACTTTCCTCAATTGGTTTTTATATCTCACTCTAAAAAATAAAAATAGTTCTGCTTCCGGACACTAAAATTAAATGAACCTAAATTATGATTTAAGTATTGTATTCTTGAAATTGTTTGAGTAAAAACATAACACTAATCAGTTCTTATCACATGTAAATTAGGTAATGATTTGTTCGGGAGATCGTGACGAATGGCGATTAAGTTCCAGCGTCAAATCTACCATAATGTTGCCTTATTAAGTTAGTCAGTCTTTTTCGGTCACTCCTTAATATCTAGAAGTATCGGCGCTTGCCACGACATTGGAACAAAATAATGATAGTTCATATTCTGGTACGTGAAGTGTAGTTTATTGTATTTATAGTCGTACATAATTTATCAATTTCCAGCCAATTAACTATTATTTTTGTTACAAGAGAAACGTATTAAAAACTCTGATAGTTATTATAATTTATTATACAAAATTTTCTCTTGATAATAAACTTAACAGTATGTTAGTACTTTGCAATCCACAAATTATTTGATCATTGTGATGCGGTTAGTGGTGAGTTTTAAGTTCTAAAGCAATGTAGAGATTTTAGTTTAGTTTAACATTTTCAAGCTTCTTTTTTGTTACTATTATTTCGAGGTCAAATTTAAGGCTCACACGACCAATTCCGTTAATTAACTTATAGCAACATTTTAGCTTTATAATATTTTCTGTCTGCTTAATTTAAAAAAAAACTTGCTAGCATATTTTTGGAAAATATTAGAGCAGTCGGACAAGCTGCGCGTATACGTGTACCGCTAAATATGTGCCTCCTTATACGCAGTATTATATTATCATAACCAGCATACTTTGCGAATGGCTTGGTGATTGTAGTGTGTTGTTAAAGCTGCTCTGAGAGCTGCTGCCGGTCTTCTTGGCATAATCCCTTTTATGACACCTCACGAGAAGAGTGGAGGTGGCTCATGCTGTGTGGTTCCTGGTAAAAACCAAACCACATCTTTATCTTTAGATAGGTTATGAGTAGTGTGATAAAAGGTAGTGTTAAAGTTGTAAGCAGCACTTTTGTTTTCAGTTGTTCCTTATCGTCATTGTCATCACTGGCCGAGTTGATGCGGTACCAAAAAAGACCGGCCAGGACGAAAATCTGGCATTAGCAGGTCGAGCAGGAGATTACAGTAGTTCACCAGTTAGTCTTGAGGTAGGTGGCGCAGATAAAGACTATAGTTTGCAACCTCCCGGTAAGTATGAGTTTGGTGGTTCAAGTTCAAGTAAAGTGGGTGGATTATTTCAAGCTGAAGCTACGGCTCAAGCTAATGCAGGAACTGAAAATGACGGTGGCGGTCAATATGGTAGAGGAAATATCCAAGATGAATATAGCGTCCTGCCGCCGCCTCCTGGAAAATTTGGCTATGAAAAGGAATTTAGCATCACAGCTCAAACAAGCGCTTCATCTGCAGTTAGAAAAGGCGAAACAACTCAAGATGGAGGAGTAGTTCAAGCTAATGCAACAGCTCAAAAAAACGCACAAGCTCAATATGGTCAAGAATCTCAATATGGCGCAGATGCACAGGCTCATTCAGAAATTCAAGTAAATAGAGGAGAATATATTCAAGACTCTCAATTTAACGGAGCCGCTCAAGCTGATGCAACCATTAAAGCAAATGAAGATAGCCAATTTGACAAAGAAGCACATGCTTTAACACCACCTCAAAAAAACACAAAACCTTATTTTATTGGAATGATTCAATATGGTGAAGAAATAAAAGGAAGATTAAAGGAAGCCAATCCTTATAGCAATGGTCCTAAAATAAATCAAGTAGGTAAAGGAACGCCACTTAGTCAATATGGTGGATATTTGGACGGAAGAATAGTTCAAGCAAATGAAGGAGAATATGACAAAGGCTCTCCATTTAAAGGAAAAGCTCAAGCTGATGCAATTGTTGAAGTAAATGGAAGAAACCAAGGTGGAGGAGTACAAGCTTTAACACCATCTCAAGGAAACACAAAACCTTCTTATGTAGGATTAACTCAATCTGGTGGAGGAATAAAAGGAAAATTTGTAGCCAATCCCTATACCAGTGGTCCTAAAATAAATCAAGTAGGTAAAGGAACACCACTTAGTCAATATGGTGGATATTTGGATGGAAAAATAGTTCAATCAAATGAAGCAAAATATAGCGAAGGCTCTCCATTTAATGGAGTAGCTCAAGCTGATCCGATCGTTCAAGAAAACAGAGGAAGTCAAGACAAACGAGTACAAGCTCTAACAATACCCCCAGGTAACACAAAACCATCTTATATCCGATTAACTCAATATGGTAAAGGAACTTCACTCAATCAATATGGTGGATATTTGGATGGAACATCAGCTCAAGGAAATTTAGTAGGTCCTTATAACAGAGGAACTCAATATGGCGGACTAGCTCAAGAAAAATCACTTAGTCAGTATGGAGGAACTTCAATAGTCACACCTCAAGAACACTTAGTCGGTGAATATAATGGCACTCATTTCGCAGGAGGACATATGAATAAATTATTACCTCCGGGATATCACTACGGATATAATTATGGATACCCAATTGCCAGTCTTCCACCACAATACGGTGGTGGAGTTAAAGACGATGGACCAGGACAAGGTAAAACTTTCATGCAAAAGGGTGGACCTACTCAATATGGGCAATACAAAAAAACTCAATCTAATGCTTTGGTTTACGCGAATGGAGAAGCTCATTATGGTGGAGAAGCTCAATTTAGTGAAGTACCCAAAGCAGACGTAACAGTTCAAGCAAATGATGTATCTCAATATGGCAAAGAAGCTCAAGGTGACGCAGTAGTGCAAACGAACGGAGGCATCAATGGATCAACTCAATATCCCGAATGGAGCTCTTATAACAATATAGAAGCGCAAACTAGTGGATTTACTCAATATGGTTATCAGCATTACAGAGACGCTCAGGCTGATGCTTTAGCTCAAGTGGATGGAGAAGCTCATTATGGCAGACCGGCTAAATTAAATGAAGTACCCAAAGCAGACGTAGCAGTTCAAGCAAACGATGTATCTCAATATGGCGAAGAAGCTAAAGATGACGCAGCAGCACAAATTAACGGTGACGTAAATGGACCATTTCAATATCCTAATAGCCCTTATAACTATAAAGATGCGCAAACGAGTGGACTTACTCAATATGCGTTTCAGTATCATAAAGACGCTCAGGCTGATGCTTTAGCTCAAGTGGGTGGAGAAGCTCATTATGGCAGACAGGTTCAATTTAATGACGTACCCAAAGCAGACGAACCAGTTCAAGCAAGCGATGTATTTCAATATGCTGAAGAAGCTAAAGGTGACGCAGCAATACAAACGAATGGAGCTGTAAGAAGACCAAATCGATATCCTGATTGGAGACCACATAACTATAGAGATGTGCAAACGAGTGGACTTACTCAATATGAGTATCAGCATTACAAAGACGCTCAGGCTGATGCTTTAGCTCAAGTGGATGGAGTTTATTATGGCAGAGAGGCTCAATCCAGTGAAGTACCTAAAATAGACGTAGCAGTTCAAGCAAACGATGTATCTCAATATGACGAAGAAGCTAAAGGTGACGCAGCAGTACAAATTAACGGTGATGTAAGTGGAACAACTCAATATCCTGATAGCCCTTATAACTATAAAGATGTACAAATGAGTGGACTTACTCAATATGGGCATCAGCATTACAAAGACGCTCAGGCTGAAGGTTTAGCTCAAGTGGATCGAGAAACTCATTATAGCGGACCGGCTCAATTTCGTGAAGTACCCAGAGCAGACATAGCAATTCAAGCAAACGATGTATTTCAATATGGCAAAGAAGCTCAAGGTGACGCAGTAGTACAAATGAAAGGAGGACTAAGTGGACAAACTCAATATACTGATTGGAGCCTTTATAATCATAAAGATACGCAAACGAGTGGACTTCCTCAATATGGGTATCAGTATTATAAAGACGCTCAGGCTGATGTGTTAGCTCAAGTGGATGGAGGAGCTCATAATGGCGAACCAACAAAATTTTATGAAGTACCCAAAGTACACGTAGCAGTTCAAGCAAACGATGTATCTCAATATGACGAAGAAGCTAAAGGTGACGTAGCAATACAAATTAACGGTGACGTAAGTGGACCAACTCAATATCCTGATAGCCATTATAACTATAAAGATGCGCAAACGAGTGGACTTACTCAATATGGGTATCAGCATTACAAAGACGCTCAGGCTGATGCTTTGACTCAAGTGGATCAAGAAGCTTATTATGGCGGACCGGCTCAATTTAGTGAAGTACCCAAAGCAGAGGTAGCAGTTCAAGTAAGCGATGTATCTCAATATGGCGAAGAAGCTAAAGATGACGCAACAATACAAACGAACGGAGACGTAAGTAGACCATCTCGGTATCCTGATTGGAACCCTTATAACTATAGAGATGTGCAAACAAGTGGACTTACTCAATATGGGTATCAACATTACGAAGACGCTCAGGCTGATGCTTTAGCTCAAGCGGGTGGAGAAGCTCATTATGGCGGACAGGCTCAATTTAGTGAAGTACCCAGAGCAGACGTAGCAATTCAAGCAAACGATGTAACTCAATATGGCAATACAGTTCAAGGTGCAAAGGTAGTTCAAATGAAAGGAGGACTAAATGGACCAACTAAATATCCTGATTGGACCCTTTATAACAATAGAGATGTGCAAACAAGTGGAGTTACTCAATACGGGTATCAGCATTACAAAGACGCTCAGGCTGATACTTTAGCTCAAGCGAATGGAGACGCTCGTTATGGTGGAAAAGTGCAATTTAGTGAAGTACCCAAAGCAGATGTATCACTGCAAGCAACTGATGTATCTCACTATGGCGAAGAAGCTAAAGGTAACACAGTAATACAAACGAACGGAGACGAAAGTGAACTAACTCGATATCCTGATTGGAACCCTTATAACTATAGATATGTGCAAACAAGTGGACTTACTCAGTATGGGTATCAGCATTACAAAGACGCTCAGACTGATGCTTTAGCTCAAGTGGGTGGAGAAGCTCATTATGGCGGACAGGCTCAATTTAGTGAAGTTTCCAGAGCAGACGTAGCAATTCAAGCAAACAATATATCTCAATATGGCAAAGAAGCTCAAGGTGACGCAGTAGTACAAACGAAAGGAGGACTAAGTGGACAAACTCAATATCCTGATTGGAGCCTTTATAATCATAAAGATACGCAAACGAGTGGACTTCCTCAATATGGGTATCAGTATTACAAAGACACTCAAGCTGATGCTTTAGCTCAAGTGGATGAAGAAGCTTCTTATGGCGAACCAACTCAATTTAGTGAAGTACCCAAAGCAGACGTAGCAGTTCAAGCAAACAATGTATCTCAATATGGCAAAGAAGCTCAAGGTGACGCAGCTACACAAACGAACGGAGACGTAAGTGGACTAACTCGGTATCCTGATTGGAACCCTTATAATTATAGAGATATGCAAACGAGTGGACTTACTCAATATGAGTATCAGCATTACAAAGACGCTCAGGCTGATGCTTTGGCTCAAGCGGGTGGAGAAACTCATTATGGCGGACAGGCTCAATTTAGTGAAGTACCTAAAGCAGACGAAGCAGTTCAAGCAAGCGATGTATCTCAGTATGGCAAAGAAGCTAAAGATGACGCAACAATACAAACGAACGGAGACCTAAGTATACCAACTCGATATCCTGATTGGAGCCCTTATAACAATAGAGGTGCGCAAACTAGTGGACTTACTCAATATGGGTATCAGCATCACAAAGACGCTCAGGCTGATGCTTTAGCTCAAGCGGGTGGAGAAGCTCATTATGGCGGACAGGTTCAATTTAGTGAAGTACCCAAAGTAGACAAAGCAGTTCAAGCAAGCGATGTACCTCAATATGGCGAAGAAGCTAAAGATGACGCAACAATACATACGAACGGAGACGTAAGTAGACCAACTCGATATCCCGATTGGAGCCCTTATAACAGTAGAGTTGCACAAACGAATGGACTTACTCAATATGGGTATCAGCATTATAAAGACGCTCAGGCTGGTGCTTTAGCTCAAGTGGGTGGAAAAGCTCATTATGGCGTACAAGCTGAGTTTAGTGGAATACCCAAAGCAAACGAAGCAGATCAAGCAAGCGATGTATCTCAATATGGCGAAAAAGCTCAAGGTGACGCAGTAGTACATATGAAAGCAGGATTAAGTGGACCAACTCAATATCCTGATTGGAGCTCTAGTAACAATAGAGGTGTGCAAGCGAGTGGACTTACTCAATATGGGTATCAGCATTACAAAGACGATCACGCTGATGCTTTAGCTCAAGTGGGAGGAGAAGCTCATTATGGCGGACAGGCTCAGTTTAGAGGAATACCCAAAGCAAACGTAGCAGTTCAAGCAAACGATGTATCTCAATATGGCGTAAAAGCTCAAGGTGACGCAGCAGTACAAACTAACGGAGACGTAAGTAGACCAACTCAATATCCTGATAGCCCTTACAACTTTAAAGATGCGCAAACGCGTGGACTTGTTCAATATGGATATCAGCATTACAAAGACGCTCAGGCTAATGCTTTAGCTCAAGCAGCTGGAGAAGCTCATTATGGCGAACAGGCTCAATTTAGTGAAGTACCCGAAACAGACGTAGCAATTCAAGCAAACGACGTACCTCAATATGGCAAAAAAGTTAAGGGTGACGCAGCAGCACAAACGAACGAAGGACTAAGTGGAACAGCTCATGCTGATGCAAAAGTTAAAACAAACGGTGGAGCACAATATGGTGGAGGAGCACAATATAACGTTGAAGCTCAAGCTGACGCACAGGTTCAAACAAACAGTGGAAATAAATATGGTGCAGAAGTTCAAGCTGATGCAGTAGTTAAAACAGGTGCTGGAGCACAATTTGGCAAAGAAACTCAAGTTAGTAGTACAACGCAGGCTGACGCAGGGGTTCAATTGAGCAATGGAGCCCTGTATGTTGGAGGAGTTCAGTATAGCGGAGCAACTAAATATAATGGAGAAGCACAATATGGGGGAGTATCTGAAACTAAAGCAGCATCACAAATGAGCGAAGGAATACAGTATAATGCGGCCAACTACGGTGGAAGTGCGCTTTATGGTGGAGGACCTCAATACAAAGTAGGAGCCCCATATGAAGGGGGGGCTCATGTAGAAAATGGAGCCCAATACGGTGGAGCAGCAAATACAGGTGCAGTAGCCTCAACTGGTAAAGAGACTGAATACAGATTTGCCCAGAGTTACCCTTACCCCCGCCAGCCCGTGCCAAACTATGGATATCGGCAGCCAAATATTAATTAGCAGCAGGGCTAGCGTTCGAGAAGAAAATTACTGAAATAAGATTTATGAAAATTAACAAAGTTTAGTTATTGTATTTGGATAATATATTTTGTTTCACGGCAGTAGGTCAGCTACACTGCCGCATAATTTGTGACCTTTTTTCAAGTGGTCTGAATTTTAGAGTTAAATATGCGCTTTTTAAATAATATCTTAAAAAACCGAAAATTTGTTTGTATGTATGTATGTATCATATCTTTTGCACGAATAAAAAATACACAACACATAAAACATAATCAGCCCATTACTGTCCCACTGCCTAGGCACGAGCTTCTTCCAAGAATAAGTTATTATTTGTCAATAATAACAACTTTTTTTCGATAGTACTAGTTATTTCTCTTAACAAATCATGCTGTTACATGTTGACAGCTAAGAATAAAAATAAATCTGATACTACTAACATTCTGGTAGTTGGCTAACAGAATGTTAAAGTTTTTGTAAGATTTGAATTTAGAACGCGCAAATTGAATTTATGAAGTAAAATCTATTGCTTATTATTTATTTAATTATTACATAAGAACATGTAAATTTTTTAGATCTAAATTCTTTTTATGCCGAAATAAACTAAGATAACCGAAACTTTGTGTTATTTTTTAATGTTGTTGTGACATAAAAAATGATTAGAATAATAATAATATCGTATCTGTCGTTGTCAGATCGTAGAATTGACCACATTATGATGTGCCGAGGCATTTCATTCAGTTTACGATAAATAACGACGCGTGCGCGGCCGGGCGAGGTATATGAACCTTCGTCATAACCCAAAATTTTACTTATTGAGATCGAATAATTCAAATTTTCCACCACACTCGCAGGCTTTATAAGTGTGGACTGGCTAATCAGCTTAAAGCTATAACTTAAGTAGGTGTCCATCTACTACATAACACTCGTATGTGTTATATTTGAATTAAGTCATTCCGTAAAGTACTCGTCAAACTTTATGTCCGCACTGAAGAATGGTTGCGCAGTAGCATATATAGGTAAATTTGCTAATGCACAATCATTGCCAAAAAGTTTGGCGAGTACTGTACCTACGTGACATCTACTATTAAGCTAGGTTGATAACTAGGGACCAACACACACCTACCCCCTTACCAATAATCGTTCTGTAAAGCTATGACATGGTTACACTGACGTTAAACAGCGTTATAACTTAACACACCGATTATTAGTAAGGTGGTTACAGAGATACGCTAAATTAGGCGTTTTTAAAAATTAGAATCGACCTATTTACAATAATGAACTAATTTGGTTATTTACATTGATTCTAGAACGTGCCTGCCACTTTGCTTGCAGCATGGTTTTTAATGTCTCTCTGCTCTTCTACGAGAGTCTCCATCATTATCACTGTTCACTTATTCGAAGGCAATCGTAATCAATCTTCGGAGTTCATTCTCATCTGGTATTAATTCTCCAGTTTCACCATAAACTAAATCAGCGCTCACCAAGGAGTGAAGATCGAAGAAATTCGAAATGCTTTATTCTATTTTTGGTGTATACTACTCTTTGCCTGCGTCGGGCGCCGGCGGATTAAAAACATTCCAGTCCAGAAGCCACTGCACAGCATCCAGGGTTGTATTTGTTATATATTATTAATAAAAGTTCTTAATTAATTAATGAAGATTTATTTTCACCACAGCAATACGTTGCTACAAAGAGTAAAATAGAAAGAGAGCGAAACATAAGAGCGAGCGAGTGATATGAAAGTTATGGTTGAGTTCCTGATCTCACAGTATGGCCGCCTCCAAAATCGTTTCCTAGTTGGTGTGTACGTAGTTCAGTATTTTTACATCCTAAGAAATGTAGCATAACACAACACGGCGTGCACGAGCGGCGAACTATTGACGACTATTTTTTGGCACAGGAATTATCGGGATGGTCAGGTGAGATGCGGGAAAAGCACCGTAACATTGTTGCATCATCATCGCAAGCGCCGATTGTTTTGCCGCCTTTGCTTGTAGTTTTTATGTATCAATGTGAATAACAAGGTTGATAATATTGACGTGTATTAGAGCGAGATAGGATGACAGGATAATCTGAAATACGATATTGGCCTGCATCTGCCGGGCTACCGACGCCAACGTAACAATTTGCAATTGTTTTAACATTTAAACAATGCAAAATATAAGGAACTAGATAGCATTTTTTTAATAGAATATCTGCCTTTAATACTCAATGGTGACGTGCCCAGTGTTTGAGTGTAGCTCATCCAAGCAGGAAACTCCCAAAGCCTCACATAATCACATTTCTACTTTATATTGTTACTTTTTAGCAGTACCGTTAATCTTTATTGAAGTAACCCCACAATTTCTACGTAGAAATAAACAGAAAGATGTCGACTTTATTTTATGACATCGCTACATTAACTCCGATACAAATAAAAAAAGAACAGTTTACGTACATTAGACAAATCGTTTTTTGTTTTGCGTTTTGTCACCGTTGCAGATCTAATATGGAACAAACAGTCTTGTTGTACTTGACTGGAATAATAAAAATTATTCAAACTCATTCCATATTTGATGCCCGACTTCATATTTTTGAATTTAGAATTAAGTAGTATGGATAATTTGTTTCGTCACGAAAACAGATCATTTGTTCCCCCTGTCTGGTGATTCCTGAATAGTACACGCGGATCGCAGAATAATTAACTTGACATCTCTTTTGATATTTAAAATGCCGTGAAACTTCGACATACGTAAATGGAAACCAAGGCGGATATCAATTGTCTTGTAATATTTACCTATTAATTTTCATTATATAATATAATACCAGCGAAACGGCCGGGCTTCGTTCATAGATCTATTGCCTATCGTGAATAAAAGTAATTTAAATATGTCCAGTGAAATAATAGGTCTAAAACTAGGTCTTTCTAGATTATATTCTATATTAGGTATAGGTGGAATTTTGAAATGCGGCATTAAGGTCACCTACCTTAACTGTTGTAGGTAGAGGAAAAATAACTAAGGAGACGGTCCATATTTTTTTAAATAAGTCGAACTGCCTTTCTGATTTTGAAAAGTGGTACAGTCAGCGAGAAAAGTTCTCACAAATCATTTTTATGATGCTAAACGATCCTATTTCTTAACGACTCTATCGGACCAACTGAGGTTGTCCAGCTATACACCTATTATTCAAAAAACGAGTTCTAAAGACCACGTATATTCAATCAAAACAGTCTTCATAGAAAATCATTCTAAGCGGAAAGAAGGTATTTAAAATATTACATAATAGTTACTTCTATTGGGTTTGAGACAAAAACTGTGAGGCACGAAAACCTTTTCACGTATTAATTCAGATATTTTCAGAAGAGTACACCGTAGTTTTAATAAACAAACCGACTGTGTAGATATGCACCTAGGCACCTACTACATGGCTAGCTTATCGATACAATAATTAAATCGCGAATGATGAAACAGACCTAATTAATTAGTCATACTAAAGGTTTACACATCAGAAACCAAATTAACTAGTTCTTCTGATTAACGTGGTATATAAGCCTCATTTAATTTTCTTACAGTTGAGTTTATGGTTGTGACGATGTTACTAAAAGCAGTGAGTACCAATCAGATATCAATTTACTTGAAATTTAAATGAGATTCAGTAAGCGCAGTCTTAAGTTATGATCTTAACTCAAGGCTATACTTACTGTATCTCATTTTAATTTTCAAGTCATTAATACTACTGTACTATTCATAACTTAGGGCACGCGGCCGTAGCAAAGACGGTTCCACAAAAAATAAACTTCTATAATCGTGTGGTGTTGGCTTAGTTTTTGATTGGATTTGAACAAGTAGATTGTAAAAAATATTCGAGTGATTGAAAGAAAGAGGACACTTGTCGAAAAACAATGCAAGCTTTGTCTTTTATGTAGTATGTAGAGTTCTAACGCGTGAAATATGGTAATGGAAATCAGTGTTCCGCAAATTTTTTGTGTTTAAGGTACACCTACGAAATCGGGAAATTTCAGAGGTACACCATTAATAAAAAAACAATTTTTAATCATATAAAGATAGCAAAGAATACATTATTTGTATCCGCCTTTATAATTTATTAGAAAATAGATTTTCCTGCGGCACACCAATAAATGACCACGGTACACCAGTGTGCCGCGGCACACACTTTGCGGAACACTGATTTAAATTATAGCTCAAGCATCTAAATCAATGGACGTACTTTTAAATCCCACGTAAAATAACTTTATTATCGGCTACAAAATTTTATTTTTTTGCGTAAAAAGATATTTGACATTACTGTACTTGTATCTACCATCAAATTTAAATAATAAAATAATACCTTGTTCTTACAAAAAATTCTTCCTCCGTCTATGAAAGCATGGCAAGTCATTTATAAGCTGTAAAATATTTCAGTACCTACGTCATAACTCGTTTTTCATTATATTTCCTGAGAAAGTAAGTGCAGGGTCGCTGTACTCTTTACTACGGCACAAATTTTACAACCGTCACATAAGGTGTACATAGAATCCAAGGAATCTCCTACACGATGATTAGCATATTTTATGGGACGCTAAATAACATCTAAAATATTTTAGCATACACCATTGAATACAAAACTGTTATCCGTCGTTTTCAATAACCCATCTACCTGCCGACATTTAATTAACTTTCTTTTTACTGGAAATGAATACCAGTTTTCAATAACCAATCAATCGGCGGTTTGCCTTACTAGAGATAGAAATTTGATATGTCAAATTGACATTATGTCAATATGACATTAGTTCTATGGAGCTTATGAGCTCCATAAAACTAATGTCAAATTTCTGTCTCTACAAAGATTGGTTATTCATAACTGATATTAGTTTCCAGTAACAAAAAAACGAATTTAAATCTCCACTAGTCCGGCAAAACGTAATAAAGTTTTGTATTGTGCATAAGGTTCATTAAAAAGTTTCTGAAAAAAATAATACACATTAGGTACCAATACCAATGTAGCTTACATTGATATTTAATATTTCAACAGAACAAGAAAAAATACCACACAGTACTCCTTCTTATTAGGTATTATTTGGTATTGTGTGCAATTTTTTCCAGTGGCTCCTCTTGTTCGTGGCCTGTCTGATGGCTGTGAGCCTGGGCGATGCGAAGCGATACGTTCACAAGCACCGTCGACGTCCCATTATCTTGGTCAACAAGATGCCGCACGTCAAGATCCCCAAGAGAATCTTAATGTGACCAAAATGGGGCTTTAGCACTTAAAACAACTGTGAAGACGTCACGACAAGACAATCTGATATAAATAAATTTTCCAACTGGAATACTGTTATTGTCATTTTAAATTAAATTCCCAATTTAGCTTCCATATTTGGTAAACAGATACAAGTTTACTGACCTCGAAATTACATTAAATTTTCTAGTAGAAGGAGTATTTATATTTTGAACACTAGGTACTCCTAACCGGTTTGTATTGAAAAGGTGATAACCCTCTAAAATAGGAATAAGTTTCCTTAATATACAGATTATATCACTAAAACACTCAGAAAGTTTAGATCTATCCAAGATATTCTAAACTGGAACAATATAGGCACTTAAAACGTTTTTGCTAGAGTAGACAATAAACAAAACTTTACGACAAAGATAATCTCATGTAACTACTATATAGATCCGTGTTTTTATGAATTTCCCAACTTTTTGTTGACTTATGGTATTTAGAAATAGTGTCCGCTATGTAAGTCCTTGATCTAATATGTTCTACCGGCGACCGGTGACACTGCGCAAGGCTGCGCGTGCTCATAATGCTTAATGGGTTAAAGGAGGATATTTCGGCTTTTTATCCGGTTACACTACCTTATTGTCCTACACTTGACCACTGATATAAAAGAGGTCCTGATTGACTGATTATCATTGTGCATCGGATCGTGTGTCCATCAGTCTCTTACATTCCACAACAAACCAAAACCGACATCAAGATGTTCAAATACGTAAGTAAATCATCTATATCTCATTTAATGCCAGAACTTTATTAAATCGTATAAATATATTTTATATGTTTTTGTAAAGTGTATTGTGTATTTTTTTAAATTTAATTCCTTCTCTTCAACCTATCCAAACGATTACGCAAACTTACAGAACCATTAAAAGAAAATGTTTCTTTTTCAGGTGTTGTTCGCCGCTCTCCTGGCTTTCGCGTCAGCTAAGCCTTTGGTAGTGGAGTATCCCGTGGCAGCCGCATACACTTCTCCCGTAGCAGCAGCCTACACCGCTCCCGTCGCCTACTCCACCTACAGCGCCTACGACTACGCACTCCCCTACTCCGCCTACACTTACGCAGCCCCATACTCTTACTACGTGCGTTGATAGATTGAGACTAAAGATTTCATGAAAACGGACTACCTTCTCTCGCAAATATGTAAATTAATATTTCATTCGCAATCATCGAAATAAATTCTATTCGATATAATAGTTTCTTTTAAATCAAATCCGCGGGTTATTCAATTATTATGTATAAATGACCATTGACCCATTGTATTTTCATATTGGCCTTTGTTGACCAGGTCAGGTCTTAGTGTTTGTCTATTGTTTTTGGTTCACGTATTATGTATTCTGAAAGGTCAAAGGCTTTTTGATTGAATAATAGCATAATAGACGTAATACAATTACTATTTGTAATGTAATAATGCCGTAAGTATTTTATTGACTTGTAATTGTGACATGATTGTTCATTCATAAATGCCTCAATACTAAGGGTACTAACGGACTTAATTGCTAAAGTTATTGTGCTTTTGCTTTAAGGGCATTAAAACACGTTTCCATCGTTACAGAACTTACAAAATACCAGGGTATTTGTATGATATCTTTGCAAATGTTGTTGCTATTATGCCATTATTAAATAAACGTGCACATAATAGGGGCCAATGTATTTCAATAAGTACACCATATATTGGTAATAAATGTTATTAGCTTAACATACGTACGTCACAAATGAAACTACCAAGGTTGCGTAGTTAGGGGGCTATTATTGAAATGTGGAGACAGAATTAGCGCACACTCGCTATATTAACTGACGAAAAGTCGCTCGTAAAATTAACAGCGTTCAACGGAAAGGTGAGTTTAATCGATGTATTAACTTCCAGTTAAATTAGTTAAGCTGGGGTGTATTAAAAGAGCCCCCACGAGTGACATGAGTGACCTATGTCCGGCGCACTGCAGACTGGCTTATATTTTTACCATGACATGCGATAGTCTCGTATAACTTGTGCCGACACTAAAGAACAAGAACTTTCAGTTGGTGTTAATATCGATTGATGTTGGAAATTGTTGATTATATCGTTTGATATGGTAATAAAACGCGCGCTATAAAGAACGTCTATGACGCCCGAGACGTGTATTCGGGAAAACGTGAGAACGTGGCAAACATCACGTGAGTGCGCCCATACACGTACTATTTATTATCAAATCGAGCTTTTATTCAATTAACTACGCGCATTTTGTTTGGTCTTCATATTAACGTTGTTGATAGCTACGACATTTTTCCTTGGTTTAAATATTTTATTTAAATATAATACAAGCTACTATATTGGGAAATTGGGATTAACTGCCTCGTTGGTCTAGTGGCGGCAAGCGCGACTGCTGATCGTGAGGTCCTAGGTTCGATTCCCAGGTCGGGCAAAGTGTTATTGGGTGTTTCCGTGTGGAATTCCTCAGTAGCAGCCTTAAGTTTGAATTTGTGCCCGGTTGATGCCAATCGGCTCGCCTCCTATTATATAGGACTTAAACATAACGGCGAAATGAGGGTGTTACTATACACCTCTGTTCGACCCTTCGGGGAATACAGGCGTGATGTTATGTTATGTCATATTGGGGTTGATTAATTTTTTTTTATCATCTTCCTGCCCTGGTCCCAAGTTACTTGGGGTCGGCGCAATATGTTTTTCTCTTCCACTCTTTCCTCTCAGCCGTCTCATTATCATTTACTCCCTTATCTTTCATATCCTCCCTGACACAATCCATCCATCTTTTCTTTGGTCTCCCTCTCCCCCTCCATCCATCATTTTTTTCACAAGCATGCAATGTTTATTAATATGTTATTCATTTCATACTGTTGCTTTTTATGTAAAAACGTTCAAAAAACAATTTCAACGAAAACAAACGTAAAACCTTCTCTACGTATCCTCGATTCCACTTACCAGATCTCTCATGAATTCAAAATGGATACGCAACTCTTACTCTGACTTCCAAGAACACGTCTACATGATCCCGAAAGGTTACCTTTAAGCTTTGACACACATTTCAAATTACGTAACCTACCTACTGTAATACAATACAGTTTGCATTCCCGTCACACGTGAGTTTTGATGACAAAAACGGTAATACGCGTTGTGGTAATTAGCAGAATTGGAAAATTGATTTACTTTTGTTTGCTTTTGTCGTGTTTTTCTGGGAAATTAATAAATAGGTAGAGATAAACTACGACAACATGTCCCGCCCCTCCAAAATTCAAAACGCTTCAATGTATTTGTGAAAGTATTTATAAAGCACCATCAATACTCCCAACGCATCTGTGCTGCCGGGCTGTTACTGACGATGAATGTTTACAATTACATACACACTCTTTCGTAAAGATGTGACTAAACACATTGTAGTAGTAATATGGAGGGGCGGGACATGTTATCGTAGTTTATCTCTATGCAAGATGAACGGTATCGGTTATGCGAATATGAAAGGTAATTAGTGCGTGTAAAATGTTAAACAGAAAAAAACATTTCTTTTCTTTCCGATATACAGCGATGAGGGCGTCTAGGACTTGGTGAGTTACGGCTGTGGGGCAGCGCTCTCTCTCCAAAACAATATGACAAATATTCATGACGTGAAGTTCTCACGAGCAATTGGAACCTGGACTTTCTATCAACCTGTCTATCTAATCTTATGAACAGCGTGTACTGTGAGGAATACCCTCATGCCATACCATGATACGGTTTACTTAGAAAGATATATTGTACCTAATTGCTAATACGGAGTTACCATATACCTAACACCTGACTTGTGCGATCCTTAGGGAAATTGGAATTTTGCAGCAACGGATCAAACTTATACAATAAAGGGGAAGTGGGTTTGTTTGTTCCAGTTTCATAGTTCAACTGTTTTGTTAATTTAATAAGGTAATTATGATGGTAATTAAAAAAAAACTTTGTATTTAAACCTTTGGAGGCTATTGTCACAAATATGTGACAAATGAAAGCTTACTCTGTACGCCAACGTCACAAATATGTGACAAAATCGATGGGATTACAGTTACCTTGGCGTTTATGCTCTGGCGTTCAAAAGGTTAATAAAGTGATCTTCTTCTCTCATGTCGGCACAAACTGTACAGTCCGCTGACTGTATAGCTAGTTGATTGGTAGCGGGGCTGACTGCCCAGGGCTTACAGGACGTATACTTAAGTATCGTCACTCATGGAGGCTTTTAATGCACCTCGTAAATGCAATAAAGTCATTGTCCATTACATCTTTATACACGATTTGGTAATCGTCGTAGAGACTTTATAGGAAGAAAATTTGCCTGAAGACGTTTATTAGTAGGTCTCCTACATAGGTTTTACTTTTTCTAAATCTTTCTTTATAAGTAGTGATAATCTAGCGGTTAAACACTTGCTTGCCACGTGGGTTTGTTCGACCCGGCCCGCACCTCTGACTTTTCGAATTCATATGCGGACCACAATTTGATTATCACTTGCGTTACCGGTGAAGTAAAGCATCGTGTGGAAACCTGCACACTTGAAAGGGCTCCATAAAGGTGTGTATTCCGCCAACGTGCCGTGGTGGATTAAGGCCTAAACCCTTCTCATTCTAAAGAGAGGCCTGTGCCCTGCAGTGCTATAGTAATGGGCTGATAATGTTATTATGTTATATCTTCCATACTCTATAGTTACTGCTTCTTGACCGTGTATTCACCCAATGCATTACTTAATCATATCTTACCCTTGTGACACCCAAGGGAGACGATGAAGTGACCGACTTTTAGTCACGGGCGACGAGACAAAAGGTTTTTGACCTGATTGTTTCTGATAATTAAAATCGTAGCATCTTGAGTGCTGTGCAATGCAATTAGTGTTGGAGCACATTGTTGTTCGTTTATTATGATAGCATAACTCTGAAACAAATCAGGCAAACCTTTCGATAATATGGTAAATACAATTAATTACACTAATTAGCACTAAGCACGATGGTGCACTCCATTTTATCTGAATTCAAGTAAGTAGGGATCGAGGTTCGTTCTGCCAACGAAATGACTACATATTTAAAAACAACTTTATTAAAGTTAGAGTCTGGTTTTCTGCGACAAAAATCTAACAAAACATGTTTAGTAAACACTCGGACCAATTACAGTAAACAGCTAACCACGCAACAATATTGTTAAAAAAATTTTTGGAACTATTTCTACCAAAAAAATGGTTGTAGTAGGCCTTATAAGCCTCTCTTTAGCGTTAGAGCTTAGCGCGGCGCGTGATGTGGGGCGTACGATAAAAACAAATCACGATGTATAAGAGCGTTTATGAAAACGCGTTTCCCCTAGTGTATTGTTCGATTTGTAGTCGGAAAATACGGTGTAGTGCGGGGCGGATCCCGTATCTTTATAAACGAGGCCTTACAGCCCATTCACACCGCGGATCCGTTTTAACAGATCCATTGGTACTGAATGTGTTGTTCATATCTGTACCGATGGATCAGTTAAACAAATGACAGCTGCGTCGAATCTGGCAGACAGGATACAATAAAAATAACGAATCCAGTATTTTTTACTGGATTCGGAATACTCTTGTGTATGTGAACTCGCTCATACAACTACAGGCGCCATCACCAAAATAAAAAGGGATCCGTTAAAACGGGTCCTGTAAACAGTTTCTATGAACTAGCTGTTACACTGCATCCAATCTAACCCATATATCGACGGTCCCTACGTATACTATCGAAACTACAAAATCTCAGTTTTTATTTTATCTGCTTAAAATGTGTGAAATTATGTTATCTTAAAGGTTATAAAATAGTAATTTTTTATGGGACCAAGTGGCAACTATTCCGCATCAAACTAAAGAAGAATCACGTAAATCGGATCACAAATCTCAGCGTAATCGGTGTACATACATAATAAAATAAAAACAGATTTTGTAGTTTCGATAGTATACGTAGGGACCGTCGATATCTCTCAGAGTTTTCTGGACCCGTTTATGATGAGTGCTAAGTAGATCATCATTTAGTTATGCCCTTTATCAGTCACCCTTGGAGCTAACAACTATTTATTAAAATCCATTATAGTATAAACAAATTAATTATTATATTGTTTCGTAATAAGCACGGCTCGTCTGGGGATATGTTCAATTTATTGTTATAACATAGATAATCATGATTTTAGGTTCATTCATTACGAAACCCTATAACTTTTCTGATTCTCAGAACAATTAATACAAAGCTAACAGTATGGATAGGGATATTTTACAGCAGCAGGATTATTATTTCAAATTGTAAATACTAACTTGAAGTAGAATGTTTATGAGTCTAATCACCAAATAGTCAGGCGCTACTCAATTTTAAGTTGCCGTTAATTTAGTGCTGTCACTGTCACTTGAAGGCGAAGTGACAGTGACAGCATGAGACTTAAGGTGAACGCACACTTATCAGAGCCGAAGGAAGTGAGAGCCGAAAGAATCGAATTTTAGAATTTCTTGTATGAAATCCTATGAAACCTCGCACACTTATCCGCTCCGAATCGGACGATTCGGCCGATTCGGATAAGTGTGCGTTCACCTTTAACAGCAACTTAAAATTGAGTAGCGTTTGAGTATTTGGCCATAAATGTGTTACCAACAAGTAGATCTTATTTACGCATTTCATGAGTTTACACACAAATAAAATTGATTTTATTTTATCTCATACATTGTGTTCATACAAAAATTGAGGTAACCCCAGTAAGTTACAAAAGTACTTGTGTTGGGGTTGACTCGTTTCTTGCTTTACATGCTAAATCAACAATGATGGAACCGTATTTTTTTAATATTTATATGTAAAAGTATGCAGTAAGCTAAAGATATCTACTACTTACCTACATCGACTGAAGACAAAAAAATACCTACTGAAATCAAAACTCTTCCTATTTTATATAGGTAGGTATAAAATGGCGAAGAATGTAACTCGGAGAAATAGATACTTATAATTCCAACAGACCAAAGTACTTAGGTTAATGCTACTTAAACTTTGGCACCCAAGTTTTATTATGTAATTACCCCACTTTACTTCAAAATCTGTTCCAAAAATCTACACTGAGCTCGTTTATCGTGACCGTTGTACATGTGTAATAACGTCCTTCCAGTGGTTTTCAAATATGGAGAGCCTTTTGCATCACCTCCAGATATTTGTGGCCACTGCACTCGAGAATACGACTTTCTCTTTTCTATTTTTTTCCCTTTTTTTTAAAAAAACGTTGCCCCACACTAGGATTTCTCCTGTATCGTGGGTGCGTTTACAGACACAAATCTTCACATGCACAAACATCCAGACCCGGAACAACTATTTGTAGGCCATACAAATATTTGATCCGTGCGGGAATCAAACCCACGACCCGTAGCGCAGAAGCCAATCGCTCAGCCACTGAACCATACGTGTCGTCTTTGTAAACACGTCACTCATATAATTCTGTTAATCATCCATAACACTGATGTACACGTTTCAGTTGTGACGTAATCACATCGAACATTTTCATCAATACAATTCATCGGAAGTTATGAACAGATCGCGTACGTCATATTATGATGCAGCGAGCACATCGTTTCTTAAACCACGTTGTCGTTCGTCACAAACCGGAGCGCACGTTGTTTGAAAACGGAATACGATTTGGATTAGATCTTTCTACATTTGAACCAATAGAAAGAGATTCTAATTTCAAAATAACGTGAACACTATTCTTTGAAGCTTGGTATTGGTAGGCATTTTGACAAATGGAAAACGTTGACTACCTTGTTGGTCTAGTGGTCGCAAGCGCGACTGCTAAGTATGGGGCCCTGGGTTCGATCCCCAGATCAGGCAAAGTGTTATTGCGTTTTTCCATTAGGAATTTCTCGGTAGCAGCTCAGAATCTGGATTCGTGCCCGGTTAATGGCAATAGGCTCGCCCCCTACATGGGACTTAAACATAACTAGCGAAACGAGAGTGTACTCAAACACCTTTGCCCAACCCTTCGGGGAATACAAGGCGTGATGTAATGTATGAAAACGTTTACTGCTCAAACAATTGCATTATGTTCGCAGCGGCCATATTGGAATTTAATTATCGTTAATTACATTTGGAGGTTTATTAATATGTTAAGTACAAACTGATGGAAAGTTCGCGATCCACCCGCTCCTGAAATTTTCCTTACACGCGTCCCCAGAGACTATTGCGTCAATATCGGCTTTGTTCACTTGAAATCAACACTGTTGTTTAGAACTTTCTATCGATAGAAAAGTATTTGAAGGTTGTGGCATAGACCATGCAAAAAATGCACATGTCATTCGTCCGACTTAACCGATTAGTATTATTGGATACTTCAAAGGTAGTCAGTTGTCTACACGCCTGCCAACAAGCATCATTTTTAATTAAAAGACGAATTTAAGTACCATCAAGCACCTATTTCATAACTAAATGTAATTTGCTTGTGAAAATCGGGCATATACTGTAGAAATCCAAGCATGTGAGCCTTTGTCGCTACCACGTGGAGGATTCTTATACAAAACTTACTTAACTACTATAGGTATAAAAAAATGTCCCATTTCCGATTTAAGAGAAAATTAAGAAATGCCTCTTATTTCTTCGTTACTAACATTAAACGCTGAAAGAGAAGACATAATAGTACAAAATCGCAAAAGACGTTTCATGTAAGACCTGAATTCAAAAACAGGTAACCATTATGATTTATCGAGTCCAACTCATTGTCAGGCGTGTTTTTATTGTATATCTTGTTTTTCAAGGAGCTTATTTATTCAATAAAATGGGCCACTTTTGTGTTAACAAACAATAAGTTTATGTATTTTTTTGGTAGACTGAATTTAATTTTTGGGTCCTGTCTTGTGCGAATTTCCCGGTACAAAGACTTCCTGGCGTGACTGAGTGCCTGTTGCTACAAGTAAGATCGGCTTTTAGACTATACTCGGCTTACTTGTAGCTTGTTCAGCGGTTGGCAAGATGTTGCTATTCTCAGTTGGCACTATTTGTAATCTACTAAACCCTAATAGTATCGTAAGTTAAATTAAGTATTTGTTAGTACATAATATGCGTTTTTTATAATACCGTCAAAGTTTTCTGAGTACTTAAAAACTTTTTGACAAAAATAAAACCGACTTCAAATTGTCTATCTCCGAAGTTCTTCATCAAATCTTCACCAAATTTATTTGGGACCACTTCGAAAGAATACTCTTTCAAACAAAAAAAATATCATTAAAATCGGTTCACAATTAGCAAAGATATCGCGGAACAAACACACAAAAAAGAAAAAAAAACATACAGTCGAATTGAGAACCTCCTCCTTGTTTTGGAAGTCGGTTAAAAACATCGTCAACAAAAACAAACAGTGTCACTCTCATTCACCAATTATAACATATTGTTATGACGTGCTCTCATTCTATATCACAAAAAAAACAAAAGTCATGACAAAAATGTTTGAAGAAAAAAAGATAGGTTGTTACATAATACGAGTGTGGAGTGGACGTATTGTTCCAGTCGGAGGTGACAATTATTATTGTAGATGTCAATTGCAAATGGTGACAGCAATATTCATGCCTTGACTGTCTTCTGTGGGCTTCTTGTTACGTAACAGTGGACTGCCCCGAAAGCTGTCGAATACTGGGGAGTATTCGACAGCTTTCGGGGCAGTCCACTGGGGATGATCCATGGGGATGGATATATGTTCCTGGATACGTAGAGGTGTTATACATATTTTGTTGTTTGATATAAACAGATCATTACTGCCCCTAGAAAGAAATATTCTGCATTATTGATTGGAGACATCATGATTTAGGTGACCGTTCGATACACATCGAGACCCCTCCGTGCCTCGAAAAGCACGTTAAACAGTTGGTCCCGGGTGTCATACGAATACCTGTGATAGTCGTTACGGGAAGTCAGAAGCCCGAAAGTCTGGCAACCGGTTAGGGTATCGGCATTGTCCTGTAACTGGGTTGCGGAGATCTGATGGCAGTCACTCCGTATAAAATACTGGTATTCAGCCACATCTGGTTAGACTGGAAGCTGACCCCAACACAACTGAGAAAAAGACTAGGCAGAACAGAACATGTTTAAGAAGTATACTTAACGATTTTAGGAGAATATTGTTTCATGAATATCATTTGTAGAATAGAATAGAATATACTCTATTGTACACCAAAATTGTAACACAGCTCTTATACAATATCAAACATTAAAGGGTACAATGGCCGTCTTATGGCTACCAGACAACCTATAAACATACAAAAAATTGGTTTATTAGCAATGGGTATTACCAACTGCCTGCGTGACTGTAAATAAATATTAAGGACAGACATTTGTATGAATATCCTGCCATTTGTAGATCTACCAAACCTCGACGTCTAGCAGCATGGTCATCCACAACGCGCTAGGAGCACTCTGATTCTCATAAGTTACAAATTCAGGTTGCTAGCAGTGCGACTATAGTTTTATGTTATACGAAAATTATTTACAGCCAAAGCTAGTAATTATTTTATTCTCTTTTTCGTTTTTTTCAAGTCGGTTTCATTTTTATTAAAATGTTTTTTATATTTTTCATTTTAATGGCCTTACACATGGGTGGGCCTAGGTACTAAAGACGCCGCTCGTAATATAATCACATCATCACATTATGCGTACTGTTCGTCATTGAGAAGTTCCATTGTCTATCTCCGAAGTTCTTCATCAGATCTTCACTAAAGGACATGGCCAATTTCAGTATGGGCGTCGGCATAGTTATCGAAAACTACGTATTAATTCATTTTTCTATTTCTATTTTACAATATTATGTACTATGTATAAGTATATAGAATGTACTTTTTTGTCCATGTCCTTTAAATGAGAAATTTAGTGAAGAGTAATTTTAATTTTTCTTCGAAAGAATACTCTTTCATACAAAAAATAAAAAAATAAAATTCGGTTTATAAACGACAGTGCAGTGAGGTAACAAACATTAAAAAATACAGTCTAATTGATAACCTCCTCCTTTTTAGGAAGTCGGTTAAAAAGTAGGATAAACACCACAATGACGTGTCATCAAAGAGTCAATGAGACGTTTTAACCCATCAAAAGCAAAAGAGAAGTAGAAAAAATAACGAAAAATATGTTTATTCAAAGTGCACTAAAATTGGAACGTCGACTATAAAAGACAGAGCCCGTATTCGCCCACTCTTCACCGCTTTCCAATGCTATTGCTGGATAAAATAAACTTCGCAACAAACTCTCCAGCAAATGCGTCTCTCACTTCTACAATTGTTAATTAATTATAATAATATAAATTCATTACAATATTTTACCGCAAACGTCATTAAAAAAGAATAAGGAAGTAACACGGGATTGAAGTTATAACTGACATTGTGTCAACAGTTTTTCTTAAATCATAATAAATATCGTCAATCATGATGTTAAATAATGCTGTCCAATTTAAAGAAGCACCTTAAAAAAAGAGATAATACTTAATACAGTCCTAAAATACGAAAGACCTGTGGTTGACATTCGAAAGAGAAGAAACTATTGGACCTCCTTGTTGTACGAAAAATATGAATGAACACGTGATTCGTAAACGAACTGTAAGTAAAAATGCCAAGAAAAACGTTCGTAGAAAGCGTTGTGGTTCATTCACGAGGATCACGTTAAATTGCACGTTGTTAAGATTTCATGTCAAAAAACGCGGGCCGAGACTACAGTTTATTTTTATAGAATTTTTCGACGACGTCAACAAAGCGGTATTTTGACATTTTCCTTACCGTTAATGTTTGAAACGTTCCATATAACTTAATTTATGTATTTTTACTAAGTTTATGAAGTAAAATATGTTTGTTAATTAGATTTTGGGCAGGAATGTCGGTAACGATTGACGATTTTTTAAATAATCAACAACGTAGGAAAAAGAAATAAAAAATTACTGTAAGACGGAATATCACGTGGAGTTTCCCTTGGTCGCATGTTGTTTTCCAACTTTTTAATTTTTCCTTTTATTGTGAAGGCGTCAACAAAAGGTATACAACTCTTTTAATTGGTTATTAAGCTCGGCACTGTGTGTTTCATCGTAAGAATACTGCAATTTCGAAAATAGATTTTAATCAAGACGTATTCACTAAGGTTTTTAAACTTGTCACAAATCAAGTAAATATATTGATTATTTAAAAGAAATCGTTATTGGACATTGTGTTAAATATGTTCAAGATTTTTCAGCACCCTTTCGATGTTTTTTTATTTTTTATTTATATATTTGTTTCCAGTTACCAGGATTCATACGCTTAGTAACATTCTTTACTAAATCATTGTGTTAGTAATATTAAAAAACAATGAAATTATAATTAATAATATTCAATTTAAATTACAAATTAATAATAAATGTCATTTAAAATGACTGATTCAGAATTCCAGCAGAAAGGACATTGCTCTGCGCCCATACATTGTTCGCCCTGGAACCTAGAGCATCGGAAAATTATGTTTTGTATTGTCGATCATTAGTAAACTCCTTTAAGATAATATTTTTATAGCGGACTAGCTGCAGAATAGATATATTTAAAAAAAAATATCAGAATTTGAGGTTATAGTCGAACCATAACAACGAATATTATAGATATAGTTTTTCATAGCTTCGAGTGATTTTTTTAAGAAACTGAAAGGCAATATCATAATGCATTTAGCTATTTTTAGTACCTACCTAGATAATTAGGTACCTATGCAGTTTTTTCTAAAGCCTAAGTGTATGTAAGTGCAACATTTAAATGCATAGAATCTAATTAACATAGGTACTTGTATTCTTAGCATAGGTTTTGGAATGAGATAAAATGTTTGTGTGTATTAATGAAAAAATAGAAACAGCGCACACTTGAGTGGCGTGACTATAAAACGCGACTACTATCTAGTGCATCTCCCTATAATATGTATTATCTATGGACTTACAGTGACAAGTGACCATTTAGGGACGTCAAAAATAGGGGTAGCAAATAAGATACGATTTATCGATAAATCCCAAGATTTACTATGGCCATACGTTACAAACTGTATTACATCAACTTTTGTCATACGATAATATTAATATTATTACAAGTATGACAATGTCCTACTTTACTTATAATAACACTCTTCTATACTTGTAATAATATTAATACATAATGACAACTGTATCTAGTCTGCAATATTGTTTTTTTAAAGAAAACATTTATAATGTATTCAGTAACGATAAATATTTTTTACCCGACTACAGCGAAGCCTAAAAGAAGGGTTATTTTTATATTAATTATTGTGAATAATCGTTTAGTTAGAAGTAAACCACACACTTTTCTAAACGATCATTAGAAAACCCTGAAAATACCCACGATGAAATTGTAGGTTTTGTTCATTTCAGCATTATTCTAACTACCAATTTAATATCGAGTATGACCTCATTCATAAAATATTTATAATTAGGTTTTTTAAAAATTATACTTTTAGGGAATAATAATTATAATCTGTAGAATATGGAATGGTGATTGAATGCTTTTATTGTAGCTTCTATTTGCACTTTATTTGAAATAAATTCAAAATGTGATTCAGATTAAAAAATATGCGATAGTTCATTAAAAAATCAATCGATCAAATACAATCGATTGGGCATCCCTAATCTTTTTCGACACGACATGACGTTTGGCGAAGATGGCGGCGATTAATGTTATTCGTCGCGTAAAATACTTTTTAATGTACATTTTGGCATGCAGCTAGTCCGTGTTACAAAAGTATTTGCAACTAATATAATAAAATAGACAATTAATTATCGTGTATGTCCGATACTTTTGTTGCACTGGGCGATTCTGGACAATGTCCTTTTGGAACAACGATTAAAGAGACAGCAGTCTAACCTGCCTGCGATCATTATGAAAGAAATTCGAGATCGTTTTTAAGTTGGCTGTATTTTTAATAAACGACACCTGGAAGGTAGTTTATCTAGAGGCTAACTAAGCCTATTGCTGTCTACTTTTACATGTAGTGAGGAAGTTTGTTCCACAGTTTTGAGTATGAATGTGGATGGTTTTATAACCACGGTTGTCTTCCTCTACTCTTATGAGTAGAGGAAGACCAAAGAAACGATGGATAGATAGTGTGAAAGATGATATGGCTAGAAAGGGGGTGACTACTGAAATGACGGCTAATAGAGATGTATGGAAGAAGAAGACATACTGCGCCGGCCCCAAATAAGTTAGGATAAGGGCAGGAGGATGATGATGAATGTTCGGCTATTAGGTAGTCCATAGATTGCATCACGTTATATCACTTAACATTATGTGTAAAAGTAAAAACTATTGCAGCAGGACAAACATACCAGCTTCCTGATACGATTAAAAGATACACTAATTTATCCTTATCTGTGTCGTTTCGAGTACAGTGAAAGATTTACAAGTACAGGTGAATCGCAATAAAATATGTGCGCTCTCGTGAATTCCGATGAATCCCGAAGGCAGAAACTTGGTTCGCTGATCACGCGTCGATCAATGCCAGAGACGTCGCCGAGGATGGGCGGTTGCAACATCACCTGCGCCTGCGTTGTATATAACGTACTGACGAACGAGCTAAAATCACGAGTCCTGTTCTAGCAGTAGCAGCAGAAACTACCCAACCACCAAAATGATGAAGCTTGTGAGTATTCATCTTTTGTTATCTTTAGTGAAAAATAGCCATTAATAGAGAGTTGTAAGGATACATTAAAGAAAAATGTCTGTGCGATTCAATTCCGATAAAGTGAAAGGGATTTCTAAAATTTTCATTATCCTGCCATTTAACTAATTCTTAGGACAATCAAATATTATTGTTGATGTCAACAATACAAGGAAAACGTCTTAATTATCTTCGCTAGACTTATAAGATTTATCGTGGCAGCCTTTAAACGACTTTTATAAACATATATTTCCTAAAATTCTATTTATACCCAGTAGTGAGATTTTAATATCAACTATCACATACTAATGCGCATTCTACTATTACTACCGTTTACATCTTATTATTCATAAGATAAGACCGCCATTGTACCCTTTAATGTTTGTTATTGTATAAGAGCTGTGTTACAATTTTGGTGTACAATAAAGTATATTCTATTCTATTCATGTATAAAATTAACATTAATAATACATATTTAGTTCATCTATGTAAACGACTTAGGGAAGAGCGGGATATCCTAACACAAGCATACATTTGCTTAAAAGAATATCCCCACACTAACAAATGTAAAATACTTGTTGTCAATGAATAAACATTTTTCATTTTCATTTTTTTCACTATGATTATTTTCAGATTGTTGTCCTCGCCGCGCTTGTCGCCATCTCCGCCGCTAAGCCCGCGCTGGTGAGCGCCCCCTTAGTCGCTGCCGCCCCTGCCGCGGTTGTCACGGCAAGCAGCTCGCAGTACTACCACCGCATCAACAGTGGTCTTGCCGCGTACGTAGCCGCCCCTGCCGCCTACGTCGCTCCTGCTGCCGCTCCGTACGTTGCTGCTCCCTACGCAGCTTCATACGTAGCCGCACCCTACGCTGCCGCTCCTTATGCTGCTCCGTACGTCGCTGCTTCAGCCCCATACATTGCCGTCTAAGCCATCGGACTACGCTTCGTGAACCCATTGTGATACTACGACTTAATTCTACACTGGTTGTTGATATTTGCTAAATAAAGATGTTATGAAGAGTTTTTGTGTGAACAGATTTTTTTTTACCTTTATTTTCCCCAATAGTATTTTTAACTTATACTGTGACTTATGCGTAGACGATAAACATGGAATGTCAGCTCGAACTGATCTTAAGTCGTAAGAATAGTCGAGAGAAACAAGGGTTCGCTAATGGCAGTGGGATGTGAACCTGTATAATTTTTTTGTTGATAAAGTTTCCCTTAGGGTCAGTTTCCACTAAACGGAAATATCGTCGCGCACTTTTTAATGTCACTGAATAAAGAACTGTATCTCTATTGCCTTTATGTATAAAATACGACGCAGACATCAAGCGTTTCGTCGCGCATGACCGAGCAACCCGAGCGTTGGGTTTTATACTTAAACGCAATACTGATACAGTTTTTTATTCAGTGACATCTAAAAATAGCGCGAGGATTTTTCCGTTTGGTGGAAACTGACCCTTAAAGATCAGTTTCACACATACATTATTTTAAATATTTAGACGAATAAAATAACCCGTTTAAAAGGCTAGATATGAGCCAGGAAGAACCCAATAAAAAATATTAAAACCACGATAATTATTTGCGTGTGTAATATAATTAATAAAGCTATAAACAAATATAATTTTATGACTAGTTAGTACTAATTCGTGAAACACGTGATATTTACACCTAAATTAATATGTTGAGCACATCAAAGCCGCCTTTGAGAAACCATTTATTTCATTCGAAAATAACTTCACCGAATCACTTGGTACCTACGTATGTTAGGCAAAATGTGTAAACAACACAACAAAGGTTTCTTTGCCTACTTTTTTTGTATTAAATGTATCTGAAACATTATATTTCCGTTCACAATGGAAACCTTAGAATGTTAGTACAGCTTTTTTTAGCAGATCTTCTTCTCCCTGCCCTTATCCTACACTAGGTGGGGTCGGCACAACATGTATTTCGTAAATCCATGTTGTTAGAAGTTTTGGCTTATTGTTTTATGACCGACCGCCTGCCTGACATCAACCCTCCTTGGGAATACTCGTTATGCTGTCGCGCGGGTGACCCAATGTGCTTGCTGATATTATGCAGATATTTTGTCGAATTCATCTCCCGAAAATTAAAGATGCATAAAAAACAGAGCCAAATAGTAAATATACTTAATCGGTGCTTAGGAACTCATAGTTATACTCATAGTTGCAAAAGTTACCTACTTAATAATGAGTAAGTTTTTATGATTTCTCAATTAAGTACTCATAATATGACTTTCAAGTCTAAAATGCTTTTCGGCAAAGTCTGTTTCATTCCTCAATTGTGCCTCGGAGTCGTGAATTGTATCGGTCTGCAAGGAGGCCCATGTAGAGCAGTGGACGTTTATGGGCTGATAATTAGGTATGATGACGTGCATAATTAATAAAATATATATACGTCTCATACTGTTCAGATATTTCGTAATACAGCCAAGGAAAACTGTAACTTTTTATGTGATTATGTTGGCAAACAAGCTGTCAGCTCACCTGGTGAGAAGTGGTTACTGCTGCCTATATACTCCTACAACACCAAGAGGATTGCTGGCACGGTGCCAACCTTAGAGACAAAGTTGTAAAGTGTAATTTGCCTGTAATTTCACCGGACCCTTCAAACCGGAACACAGCATGCTGCTTAGCGGCAGCAATAAGTATGGTGGTAGTCAGTGGTAGTAGGTACATCTCCGAGCGAATCCTTTCAGAAGGGAATGTACTATTAGGTACTAAAATATTATTTTAAATCTTTAATATTTTCTCTAAATATAAAGCCAATATTTTATAAATAATTAAATTAGAACATCAATATTCCCTTTCAATTAAGTGGATTGATGTTCGTAACTTTTACATTCATTCAATGGCATACTTTTTTTTTACTTTCATACTGTCGAGGGTTTCTGCGAATTAATGTTATTGGCACAAGGTCTGTTGAAGGACTCGGTCTTAAGTTGTTTTGTTATAAAAAGTAGGTCTAGGTTGGTCAACACGTCTACGAAATCCTCTACAGAAATGATAGAATCCCAATAATAATATTCTTTTTGTTCTATTAAAGCAGAAAGTACTTCTGTCGTTCTAACAAAATGTAATATAAATACTATTTTTTACATTGTAGCTCAGTTATTATGATTTTACCAGACAAAGTTAATAAAACTACTAAACCATCTTACGCTTACGTTTTGATACAAACAATAGCTTAACTTTTTCGCAGGCGCTACAAAGTAGTATTTTTTTACATACCAGGAGTTACATAAAAATCTGGCGTATTTTAAAACTAATCAAGATCATAAACACATCATGGAATAGGAAACATCATCTTTTTATAGTTTCTTAAGACACAACATTTTACGATACTTATTTTAATACTGAGGTCTATTGCTTTATTACATATATTTACTGTATACAAGCGCCTAACAAGACGATACCAGCACTTTATAAAGATTAAATAAACAACGCCTACTGGTTCTCGCGGGTTATAAATAACAATGCTTCTTTCGTGTACAGAGTCAAAACATTTTGCTAGGCGCTAAGAATAAAACCACAGTGCGCAACATTTAAAAACGCCTCTGATGTCGTACTCATTAAGAAAACAATGTTATTATTTACTTACCGAGAAATGACTGGAGTCGTTTTTCCTGGAAACATGATAAATTAAACGACCACCTCTTTATTTTTTATATAAAATTGTTTTTGTTTATTTCTCTTAAACGTAGGCACTTACTTTATTTACAAAATGCGAATTAAATTCGAATTTATGAATTCTATTTATAATTTAGTAAATACATAATTATTTAAATACTTTATAGTGGTTAGTTTTCTGGAACTAAAAGAAGACAGAAAAGACACATTCTATTTTGATAACAAATTCTTTTACTATGAAATGTTTACCAGTAATAAGTATAGTAAAGTTCGATATTAAATAGATACTCATTGACATACAGACTTATTTCTGTAGATCCTTTCTAGAATGATCAATTACTTAATAAGCCTCTAATTTTAAACACCGTTTCAAATTAATTTGGAACAAAAGGAAACATGAAATTGCGTCTACGTTAAGCTTATTTATTATAAGATTTCTATATTTACAATGTATTACACTTTCAAGGTTGGCGAATAATAACAATTTAAAACAACCTTGATTTAATTAATAAGGTTATATTCTGTTTTGAGCGTATTTTATGATAATTGAACAAATTATGTAACAAAAGCAATGTATTCACTTGTAAACAATTTTTCAGATACAAAAAAGGGTATTAGACTGCTAATAAAATTGTACAAATTGTTTGATTATTTTAAAGAAAGTGTAGAAAGAACACAGTATGTGGAAAAATATATAAAATCGATGAAAAAATAGACGATCTACAGGCTTTCGAAGTTTGTGGAGGAGGCATTATCTGTCCCTGTCGCGCGAAACAGATGTTGTACGGAGTGATGTCAAGTTACTATGAATTATTTAAGGTATGACGTCATTGTGATGTCATGTTGTCTCTGTCTAGTCAACAATTTTAAATCGTTTATAACTTGGGCATATTATTAAATATTTCATTAGGTTTTTCACTGTTGCTTATCATTTTTGAAATAGTTTCAAGATTTCTAATAAAAAAAAAATAGTTAAATACCCTACTGCCAGCAGTTTCTGAAACATCACGTAAATGTTTCTAGAAACAATGTTTCACTGTTCTGGCCACCAAAAACTGTCAGTAGTGTTTACCGCAACATGTATTAATGTTTCAGAAACACGTACTTTCTTGTTTCTGACAGTGTTTTTAAAGAAATGTTTACAGATGAATAGTAATCCATAGCCTTTGTTTCGGGCTTAAGTTTGGATTAACAGTATTTTACTGGAATTATTATAAATAAGTACGATTTTGTGAAGGGAAATTATTTAATAGCATGTCAACCTACCCACGCAGCTTTGGCCTCTTTTTGAACGCCTACTTGATATGGCACTAAAAAACCTAGGTATACTTACTTACATCTTTATCTATAAATTTTCAGACTGTTCTGATTACGGAGTCACAGAAAGAAAATATATATTATATTTTTACGACTTGTATAGTAGATTCTTCATTCCCTTTTTATGTATAGGTGCACTCCTTCTTTCTAACCTTTTCCCATCTATGTTGGGGTCAGCTTCCAGTCTAACCAGATGCTTTTTTTTTCCTAATCGACTGCTTGTAGATGGTCTTGCGGACCTTTTCTACGAAACCGGGCAGTTATTGGTGAGACCTGAAGGGTCTCCAACCAATTCCCTATGCTAATTACTAATTAACACGTACTAGCATCATGACTACTTAGCAGCAACGGCTCTAAGGGCGTCCCCTAGGGGGGACTCGAACCATGGCTTAGGGCGTTGTGTGCGAGAGGGGTGGGAGGGAGACAGCTTGATGAGGGCTGAATTGTCGGTGTGATTTCTAACCAGATGCGACTGAATACCAGTATTTTACACGGACCAACTGCCATCCGACCTCCACAGCCCAGTTACCGGGCAATGCCGATATCCTAAGGTGAAGCCGTTTGTCAGACTTTTTGGGCTTCTGACTACCCTTAACGTCTGTCAATTCATATGACACCAGGGACCGACGGTTTAACGTGCCTCGATGTGTGACGAACGGTCACTCATCCACGGACTTACTGCGGCAAGCGCAGCTTAACCTCACAAATCGTATGATGAACGCGGTTGTTACATAGCCACGAGCGAGTGTATGGGTGCACTAACATACACAAAGTCTCACATGCACAAATATTTAAACTCGAAAGCATGTTTCATCCGCACGCTGATCGAACTATAGCGCAGAGCCCAGCGCTTAACTACCGCCTAAGCATCGAATTCACCGAGAAGCTATCGATAGCTTGACGAATATGTCAATTAAGCAACCTAAAGTAGGTTAGTGGGAGCGATAACTAGGCAAATACGATATTACAAGTGTTGTGGTGTACGCTTGTACTTTCTCAATGGCCCATCGTTATTATTCCCTCGACGTTTTCAATACGATTTTTGTAGCCATCAAGGTCCGTGTCCTTACCCATTGAACCATTAGGTATTCCGCGACACCCGCCACGTTGCCTCACCACGATGCAAAATTTGTTACACCTATATAAAAGAGGGGGTCCAATATTCTAACGGCTGCATTATAATATCAAAAGCGGCCAGGAAAGGGGGCCTTCAAGATGATCCGAACGGTAAAATCATAATATTTATGGTAAAAAATATTACAAATTATGACGTTGCGATTGAACTTTTTGTATAATATATTTTTTTTTGTTTCAGGTATTGCTGTTGTCGTCAATATGTGGTTTGGTGAGAACCTCGGGATTGCACGGAGAGGCACACTTAGCACCAGTAGGGCACGTGGCTGCTATAGGACCGGCTCCAGTCGCCGGGGCTCCGGTGGTCACGGCTGCCAGCTCACAATATTTCCAAAGAACCTTTAACCGCCTAGTTGTGCCACAAGCAGTAGCTCCAGTTGCCGCTGTAGCGCCTCCTCCTCTACAACCAGTTTTTCCTATCGGCCATTCACCACCAGTCTTTGTGGAGCCTACCAGAGCAGTTCCTGTTGCCGTTAACCCACCGCCAACTCAGGCAGTCCCATTTCAACCAAATGTAGCTATAGCAGTCGCGACAGCTCACGCTGCCGCACCCGTCGCAACAATTTTGCTACCGCCATACCCCTTCGGATTTCCACCCAATATTGGCTTCATCCCTTCGGAACAGCCCATCAACGTACCTGATGAGAATACCAAGGAACCGACCACTCCGTCAACCACGCAAGCTGAAGCGACAACGACACAAGAGCCCGAACAAACCACGCCCATACCATCGAGTAGTGAAGACAACTTCGTGCAACAAGCGCTGCCTTCCAACGAAGATGTGAATTTCAAACTGTATGGCCCGCCACTGCCACCACAGGGACAACAGTTTCAACCTAATCAACCTCGCCCTCAGTTCCAACCACAGCAACCCCGGCCTCAATTCCAAGGACAGCAACCTCAGGGGCAGTTCCCACTGCAGCAAACCGGCCCTCAATACCAACCCCAACAACCTCAGGAACAGTTCCCACCGCAACGATCCCAGGAACAGTTCCCACCGCAACAATCCCAGGAACAGTTCCCACCGCAACAATCCCGCCCTCAATACCAACCACAGCAACCGCAAGCACAGTTTCCACCACAACAACACCAGGGGCAATTTCCACCACAACAACCTCAAGCGCAATTCCCACCTCAACGACCGCAGGGGCAATTCCCACCGCAACAACCACAGCCGCAGTTCCCACCGCAACAGCAGCGCCCGCAGTTCCAGCCTGTACCTCATCCACAGCAACCTCGCCCCCAATACCAGCCACAACCACAGCAACCTCGCCCTCAATACCAGCCACAACCACGACCACAACAACCGCGCCCAGTATACCAGGCACCTCAGCAGCCGAGGCCGCAGAACAATGCTAAGCCCCAGAAGTTTAAGACCTCAGTAGAGGTCGTTCCTGTCCCACTGGCGTACATCACTCCACCACCACTGCACAAAACTCATGCGCATGTGAAAGTTGTGAAACATATCTACACATATGTGCCGGTCACTAGTTCTAAAATCATTCTGCGACCTGTACGACCCGTTCGTCTGGTAAAGATAAAGAAAGTTCATCCCCAAAATTTGAGAGCTAATGCTAGAGACATTGAGGTCACTACATTCAGCCCATTTCCTAGACCCAACACTAAGCCGCCTAGAGTATAATTATTATATAGCCAATTTGTACACTTGTTAATTAAATTGCACTGTAAATATGGTTAAGAATGAGATAATATAGATATATTTATACTTTTGTACATATTTGTTTTAATTAATACATTTCCTACGACATTGTTTATAGTCTCGGTCTAGGCCAACTAGACAATATTAGTTGTGCAACTGTTGTCTTGGAAGACGTGCACGCATTTTCAATGACTCTGGTCCTATAAAGTAATGTAACGAAAGTGACATTTGCATGACAAGCAAGGGGTTTTCCATGAATTTATTATCGTGTTATGTGGTATGATGATGTACGCGCAATATTAATTTTGAAGCAAGACTCATAACACCTAGCGAAGTTTAATACAGATCCTGACAAGGCTGGATGAAAAGGAAGACTTTTACCCTATACACAATCACAAGATACAATCAATAAAGATGGAGAAGTACCTAAGTATGAAAAAAGAGGAAGAAGTGTCGTTGAGTGTAAAAACTATGAGATCTAAATTCAAACTCAAACCCTGTGATCCAATCGATAAGGATCTTATTTGTCACATTAGGTACGTACGTGCATTTGATGATTATCGATAAGACTGAGTATGTTGTAATGCTCAGTAGCGCAGTGGATACTCACTGGTGCAAAAATAGAAACAAATATTCAATCTTTTAAAAAAAATACCAAATCTGCAGTACCGATGGATTGATTCAAGTGTCTATGAATATGTTCATTGATCGTTTGAGGAGTTTCAAAAATTAATTGCATAATGATTATTGAAATGATACACCCAATTTAGAACCCGCCAGTCGAGCATTAACCAGAGGAGAAAGATGTCTTGGTATCAAATATTACGTCATCATTTAGCATTAAAAATCTTACCCTGTTGTAAATGTATTAACTCTCTTTAGTCCACTACAGAAGGAGGTTTCATAATTCTAGCTTTGATCTTGATAGATTTTCAATATTCTTAGCAAGTGCTGAAAATACTGTGTCATTTTAATATAAGGTTATAAATAAATAAGAGGTGTGGAAGGCTATGGCATAGACATTCGTCCATCAGTGGGACAGTACGAGTTAAGAAAAAAAACAGTTATATTGATTAAAGACTTTATTCAATTAATGAAAAAGATACCTGCTTACTCTGTTTTAGAATAGTCGAAGATAATGCCAACCTTTTTTATGTATTCAGTAGGCGCAAGACCAGCGTGTGTTAGTAACACTCATACCAAATTTTCTAAGTACGAATACATGAATACTAATTCTATAAGGAAATCTGTACTTGACTCTATGCCAATAGTACGAGCTTTTTCTATCTAGCATAATCTCGCCCACCGGAGGGGTTCGAACTTTTTTCTATGGAAGCTGGCAAAGACACCATACCGCCATTTTTTTTTCGAACCTGCCGCGCACATCATGTATTATAAGTAGAAAACACTTTTAAAAAATTGAGAGCAATATGGTGCCATCACAATTATTAAAAATGAAATAATTACGCATATAAACAATTAATATAAGAATAGAAGGGAGCCACAAATAAAAAACTAAAAATGGCTGCAGTTTGGCTGTGCCACAATGGTTCTATCCCCTTTTCCGACTGATCCTTCTCCAGTTTTGTCCCACGTTGTGCATTGTTAATCTCATCATTCAGATTGTATTTGTTTTCATATCCAGCCCATATTTCTTTGGTTAACCTGGGTACAACACTGCATCAGTCCAAGTACGATCAAATAAAGAACATTATTTATGTTTACAAGATCTCATTCCAGTACTCCTAGTACGAATTTGCAAATTATGAAAACGTACGGCAATCGTTTTCGTACGCTCGCTAATATATTTGTCTCTTTTTATTACGGGTGTGTAAGAGAGTTAGGGTGAAGTCAGACGAGCGTAATTTTTTGAGTTGTGAGTCGCGTAATTTCTGCTACATTCGGTTTCATACAAAACTTCTGTTTCGTTCACACGGCGACGCAAAATGAGTTGTCGTGTTGTGTTGTAATTAGGCGACCGAAATTACGCGACTCACAACTCAAAAAATTACGCTCGTCTGACTTCACCCTAACTCTCTTACACACCCGTAATAAAAAGAGACAAATATATTAGCGAGCGTACGAAAACGATTGCCGTTTTCGTACTTTGTAGCCTCAAACTCGGGGTAGGTACAGGTGCCTAAATTATAAATGCCAAATAGTTAATTATTTTATAAACGAAACTTTAATAATATTACTTAAGCTGGGTCTACTGCAACCATATTTTTGTTAGAAATAACCCCTAACATGTTTTTCTAACAAAATTGGAGCGTGGCTTAGCTGTTTACTGTATTGTAATTGGTCCGAGTGTTCACTAAACATGTTTAATTCGTTTGTTTTGATATTTATTTCTGTCGCAGCAGACCCGGCTTAATTGGCACTATTCTTGTGCCGTGACATTTTCATTTCTGATTATTTTTACGACAGAAATAACTTGGACTCTTCAGAGTCTTTATAGAATATGAATTCTTTGAAGAAACTATCATTAAAGTGAGAACGAGAACTTTTAAATGCACAACGTAAATCTAATGGTGCGTCCAGACCTGACGAACGCGCCGCGAATGTGCCGCTCGCGAACTGCGCGCGTGCATTTCATGTACGTACGACGCTTGCGCGCCGTACGCGCGCCGCTCGCGCGCAAGCTACGCGCCGTACGCGAGCGGCGCAGGTGGTGCGCGCGTGCCGCTCGTGGAACCTGCCACCAACGTCTTCTATTTTTCCTTTTAGTTTTTGTCAGTAATAAAATAGCCGATGCTGCAGCAATTATGCTAACGGCAGTCGTATAGTCCGACATCTTCGGAAGCAAATTCACAACTGAGGCTCATAGTTCAAACGCGAAAGAAGCTATGTGCGCACGAGCGGCCACCCCTCGAGCATTGCCGGAGTTGCACTAGAGCGGCGCATCAAACGTACGCTGTAACTGCACGCGAGCAGCACGCGCGCAGTTCGCAAGCGGCTCGCGAGCGGCGCATTCGCGGCGCATTCGGCAGGTCTGGACGCAGCATAAGAATTTATTTCAGAATAAAAACTGTTATAGCTAAAGTTGTATGTTTAAATTATAGAATTATAAAATAACTGTATCAATTAATTATTCATACGGGAACATAATTAAGTTACATGCAAAACATACATACATAAACTCACGCCTTTTTCCCATGGTGGTAGGCAGAAACTATAGAACGCCACATGCTACGACACTTACATACTCTTTTCGCTTCATCTACATTCATATATCTTGTCATACAAGCACGCCGGTTGAGAGTACTACGCACTTGTCCTTTGTGAAGAACATCACCAAATAATTATATAAAAACGGCCCATCTATATCTATACTAATATTATAAAGAGGAAAGATTTGTATTTTTATATGTAACGAATAAACTTAAAAACTACTGGACCGATTTCAAATTCTTTTGCCATTACAAAGCTACATTATCATTGAGTATCTAACATAGGCTATTTATTACTGGAATAAAACTTCTTACGCGGGCGGAGCCGTGAGGACACAACTAGTAATTATATAAAATAGAATCTTGTATTAAAAGTAAAGAGATTACTAAAATACATTAAGATAAAAGTCGGTATAAAAGACAAATTAAATACGTAATAAACATATCTTTATATATATAATTCGACTGTACGTGTGTATGTCACTGAACTCCTCCTAAACGGCTGGACCGATTTGAATGATTTTTTTTGTATGCGTTCGGGTGGCGCCCTGGATGGTTTAGATTCACAATTGGACCCGGTAGGTGGCGCTGCTTTCGGTATGTCACCAAATTCTCCGGGCAGGACGACATCTGTTGGGTCCGCTAGTATAATATAAAATGTTGATTTAGTAAATAAAAATATTATGACAAATGATCACAAAGCAATCGGAACACCAAAGTTATTTGACACAGACAAGATCAATCACAGAAGCTTTTATGACGTAAACCACCAATAAACATAGAAGTAAATCCTCATGGTGACGGTGACGGTGAAAATGTATAACATTAAAGTGACGCATATCGCGCAACAATTTCCTATGCGTCATGATGGTAACGTCTCTGTCGTAGCAAAGTCGTAGTATGAATTAATATCGTTATAAACATCACGCCTGTATTCGCCGAAGGGTTGGGTAGAGGTATATAGTAACACTCTCATTTTGCTGTTATGTTTAAGTCCCATGTAATAGAGGGCGAGCCTATTGCCATCAATCGGGTACAATTCCAAACTCCGAGCTGCTACTGAAGAATTCCATACGGAAAAACCAAATAACACTTTACTCGACAAGGGGATCGAACCCAGGACCTCACGATTAGCAGACGCAATCATTTTCGGAACATATCAATAAGACTTGATATTTACAACCCACTCATTTATTCTTACTTAGGTTTCTAGTCTTAGATGATCAAAAATGTTGTCAAGTACCTACCTACGTGACAAAATAGCTAAGGTCTTAAAACAATTTTAATTTCAATAGAAATTGTACTATGTTTAATGGAATTAAAGTTTCTAATCTTAAAGCATGTCAATTCTACATAAATGTTACGTGTGTGCGAAACTGTAATCAAATATTTGCAAAATTCTCGAATATGCTTTACTTACATCCATTTCTAACCTCTAGGGAGCCTTTTAAATGCATAGATTTGCTACGTCATTGGTCTAGTGGTTGCAAGTGCGACTGGCGAGCGAGAGGTCCTGGCATCGATTTCTGAGTCGGGCAAGATGTTATTGGGTTTTCTATTAGGATATTTCCAGTAGAAGCCTCGTGTTTAATACCTGATAAATAATGGCAATACACTCGCCCCCTATAACATTGGACTGATATCGTCGACGGCGAAATGTGGATGTACGCCACAGTATCTACATACACCTTTGCCGACCCCCTCGGAGAAAACAGGCGTAATGAGTATCGTGTATTTAAAGAAAATTAGCATTTATTTTTGTTCGATTAAAAAACCACTTACCTACTTGACAAAAGCTACGTAAAACAACATCTATATATTAATATTTCCATCACATTCATCCAGCAACAAATCATTTGATAAAAGACCAGATTATGCCCAAAACTGGTCATCTAGTCCAATAATGTTATCAGTCTGTCCAGCTTTACTGTCGTAACGATGCGCGTCCCCGTTGCGTGCCCAGCGTCTAACGAGCCATTGCAATCGGTGACGAAACCAAACACAAGGTGAATCTTACTTGGCTACCGTATAAAAGGTAATGTCACCAAACTTCAGACATCACACTCACATCTTCTGTTCAACAGACAGACACAACAAATCCAATCAAGATGTACAAGATCGTGAGTATCAAGTGTTAATTAATTTACCACGTAAAATCGGGCTAATTAGTGATTTCAAACTATTTTTGGATTGCCTTTCGCCGAAAGTTGTAATCTATTCTTGATGCTGATATTAAGCTTATCATGTGTTAATCTGTTCTATTTTATTAATTCCAGGTATTCTTCTTTGCCACCCTCGCCTTGGCCGCTGCCAAGCCTAGCGCGGTAGTCGCCCCCGCTCCCCTAGTCACGGCTGCAGCCCCTCTGGTCGCGGCGCCCGCACCCTTCGTCACCGCATCCAGCTCCCAATACGTAGCCAGGAACTACAACGGGTTATACGCTGCTGCCGCTCCTCTGGTCGCCGCTCCCGCTCCGTACGTTGCCGGTCCCGCTCCCTACGTTGCCGCTCCATACGTCGCTCCTGCGGCTAGGATCGTGGCTCCCGCTGCTGCTCCTTATGTTGCTGCCCCCGCTCCGGTGCTACCCGCTTACGCCCGGTATGCTGCGCCTTACTACGCGGCATCTCCTTACTTCGCCCCCTCTGCCCCTCTTATCGCCCTTAAGTAAACTACTACTGACACTTAGCCCATTTTTATACTGAAGAATATATAATTATTACCTATTTGTGTTTTTCATTTTTTACAAAAAATTTAAGCTTCATAAAATATACACACTTAACACAAAATTTTGGCTTACACAGCAACACAATATTTCTTAATAAGAACAAAGCTACAGACTTACTACAACACGACAATAACTGACTGCAACAGTCAATTTCATATTTAAACATTAATTAATCATAATTAATTAATTACTTACGAAATTCAAAGAAAAATTCCATCAGCCTATAATCTTGTCACCATCAAGCACCCATCAACCCATACAAGGAGCTAGTTGCGCATGTTATTGTGCGTGATCGAAGTCGTGTGTTTAGTTTCAAGGAAGTTTGCATATAGTCCTTGGGAAAATATTTCGGCTACGAACAAAACGTTTTGGTTACATAAAGAAGTCTTACAACAAAAGGGGAAATTAGGCTGGCCTATTTCTGTACAGAGCGATAATGTTTTGATAAACATATATCTAAACATAATCACTAAGAAAAATACTTGTTTTTGGTCTTCCCATAAAATATCGATTTCAGCTTTCCGCAAAAAGGTATGAATGGAATGTAGGCTAAAATTATCATAATTTTAGGCAATCAATACTAGAAACCTAGGCGATGAATAAGGCTGAAATTGAAAGCTTTCCTTAATAGGATTGTTGAGAAGGAAGTCTACTTACGCAATTTACCTAAGCTGCCTAGACACCTACATTGATTTGTGAACAAAATTATTATTTTTATTTTTCCGTTACTGCACACGTTACCTCAATTAAATCATATTTATTCGTAAATGTAGGTTTCATTACAATAGGATGTTATAATACGATGGTCAGTTCGCTACATTTTACTCGAGAGCATACAAATAATAATAAAGTTAGTTGTGTCGAATCCGTAGATACACGTTTAAAATAAAATAACTCAATTACTTACATACTAACACACAATTCCTATCTAAACAACGAGGAAAATTAAATCATTAAATTTAATGTATTGTAATAATCTAAATGTCACTGGTGTCCTCCATAAATTCAGTTGTGGAGTAATAACATTTACGAATTAAATAATGTTTCAGTTTCTTTTTAAACATATTAGTATTAAGATTTTTTATCTTTCGTGGAATTTTATTAAAAATAACTGGAGCCATTCGATAAATACGTATAAAAACGATACGTGTACGATATAAATACGTACGTAGGAGGGCTGTTTTACTGCGATCAACACAAAGAATGTTCGAATCCCTTTTCCTTAACCGTGGATCAGCTGGGGCTCTTATTTCGAAAAGCTGTGGGTTAGTCTTAACAAACACTGCCACCTCAAAGATGTATAATGACGGCAATGTTAGAAGCTTTAAGTATTCAAAATATGGTTTACAACTGTCCCTTGAGTGTAGATTACATACAGCGCGTACGCATTTTTTTTTGTGCGATGAAAACGTAATTATTGTCTGTCGAGTTACCCCAGAAAATTACTCCATATCTTAGAACTGATTCTACGTAGCTATGGTAGGCAATAAGCACGGCGTCACACAAAATATTCGTAAAGAAATCACATTTAGAATCAAATTTTTAAGTATTTCCTTAACTTTCTATAATTCTCATCGTTTTGTTAAAGGAAAAGGTATGTACCTACCTACCTTAATATCAACAAAAAAAACCAATGATGACTTTTGAAGGCTATGCCGAAGAGCTACCAACTCAAGAATTTATGTGTCACTTATATTTTAAAGAAATTAGTTATATGTGTGTCATTAGTCCAATATTGAACGTTGTACTATGTAGCTAAAAGATGCCCCCCTACATTGAAGTCACATGTTCTGCATGCAATTCGGTTCAGCCGCACGTCACACAGAAGGTAACGGGTACAAATCGTGGGCGGCATTTTTCGTCGTGCTCGTCATCCTACGAAACAATTTAATAAAAACACTGAAAAGCTGTACACAATCTTACTAAGGGTCACGTGTTTCAAAATGTGTTTACAAAACTTTTCTTTTATTCTTTGCCATCTGCGAAACACGTGTAGCTTTAGAAATAGGGCCTTCTTAGTTTTCCTTTGTGTAAACATTCAAGTTAATGCCTGCGTGCTCAGCTTACTTTAGTTATTTTTGCTATTCTAAGTATTTAGACTTTGGTCTTGGGTTAGAATGTCAGGAATATAGAGAAGGTTATTTGAATTGGTACTAGCAGCCTCTGAGGTTGGTTTCAATTTGTGTGTTTAGAAGAATACGCAAAGATAACGCTCTTCTTATTCGGTTTTATTATATTGTTTATCCATCGACTATAGGTTGTGTCCATTTAAAAAAAAGATTAAGTATGTCTGGACGTGAACTGCAATAGGATAACTGGATTTCTTAGTTGAAAAGAAGCCTTGCTTAGTATACCTTAGCATAATCAGCACATTACTGTCCCACTGCTGGGCACGGGCCACTTCTCAGAAAGAGAAGGGTTTAAGCTTAGTCCATCACGCTTGCCTGGTGCCGCTTGGCGGATTACACACACCATCGGGAACTTTTTGGAGCCGTCTCGGGTGTGCAGGTTTCTTAACGATTCACCGTTAACGCAAGTTATAATCAAATTCAGATCCGCACATGATTTCCAAAAATCAGAGGTTTATGGACCGACTTCAGACCCTCGTGCATAGAAGGCAAGTGTTCAACCGCTAGGCCATCATTGCTTCAAGCCTTGCTTATCAACTCACAACTAGTCAATATTATTCGTTTTCTTATATGACGATTGCATGCCAACTACGTACGTCCTACAACGTCATACGCAATGGATTGGCTGCCGCAGTCAGACCGCGGCATCATAGCTACTTAATACTTTAAGTATTGTTCAATATCTTCACACTCCTACCTTCTGTTAATCTTTGGAGAGTTAAGGACGCCTGTATCAAGATGATAATGACTTTGGTGATGACTATGTAGAGATTAGAGATTTTTATATATCAAGCAACTTCACAGCCATGACAGAGACCTTGACATGACCTGTGGCATTATAACACTGAGATTGACGCGAACTTACGAAGCTTAAACTTGAAATTAATACTACGCCTTAACTAGTGAAATTTCCAAGAATTGCGATAACGCTCACTAGTTTATGTAAATTCGATATTACAGTAAGCATTTGAAGGTGTATCCTATCGCAGCACCATTTCTCCGTATCGTTCGGCGCGCACTTAAGAATACAAATCACTTAGTCTGGTGACGCGCGCCGGTAATTACAATTCGATTCATACATGGTGATTCTGTTCACTTCGCATAATATTGAGGGCGTCCTTCATCCGTGAACTAATTCTGCGATTGGAATTTACATAATTGATGTTTCGTCTACTTCACGTTCAACGCCAAAATTCGGTAACCGTTCATATCTAGGAAAAAATACTGAATATGTATCGATGTGTTTCATCGTCAAAGGATTTTTGTATAGAAGAAATCATTTTAGACTTTCAGATTATAAAGAAGAATTCGTAGAATCTTTTATTATGTAAGGAAACATGACTTAGTAATAGCTTTACAGCATACCACATAATGTAATTTAAAATCAAAGGCGACGCGTTGCGATTAATAATCGGGAAATTCAGAACTTCGTAATAAAATTGATGGTGTGATTGATTTCCTCAGAATGGCAATTTCCATCAAAAATAGGAGAATAAATAAATTTTAATTCCACTAATTTTGCCAGTGTGCTTGATAAGTATTTCTCAGAGTTTTATATCACATTGATTTATTAATGTAATTCTTTTAGAACAAACTATGTCGGGATCCCGACATAGTTTATTCTACTAACGTCAATAACCATGGAAATTTAAAACAATACGTAATTTTTTTAATTATAAGTTCCTGATTAAATATTTTCTACATTACATAAGATCTTAAAAAATGTGGAATTTAATTTGTTTAAATAACTAGGTACGACATTTTTTTTATTACTGTGGAAAGCGCGAAGGTACGCTATGGCGCGCGTTTATTTCTATTCTTCATACTTTGTATATTAAGTACTTTGTGGAGATACAGGTCAATCTCAGACCAATAAAAAAAATTGGTCTGTGAGGTCAATATGCTATGTCTTAGAGTGCTATTTCAATGCGCGTCGACATAAGTAGACCTACAGATAGTGATGTTTGCATTCTAATCAATCGATGTAACAGTAAATATTAAGTACAACTTGTACAACTTGCATGACAAGTAATGTAGAAATAATCCCTTAAAAAAACTTTTGAGTTAAACGGTTTTATCTTGCAGTACCCCTGAAGCATCAGGATTTAAAGATTGAAGATTGAAATTCTATTTATAACTAGCGGCCCGTTCCGGCTTCGCACGGGTGGACATTTTTCCCGTTTTTGCAACATTTTTCATTTATGCTCCACTCCTATTGGTCGTAGCGTGATGTTATACAGCCTACCTACCCAACCTTCCTCGAGAAATGGACTACCCAACACAAAAAAAAAAAAAACCAACCAGTAGTTCCTGAGATTAGCGCGTTCAAACAAACAAACAAACTCTTCAGCTTTATAATATTAGTATAGATATTGTATTGTCATGGGAATTGAATTTGTGTGCGAAGTTTCAGAAGAATCGTTTAAGCTTCTGTGGTTGAAAGGTCGCAAGATTTTAAACAAACAAACAAACAAATATGCGAAGTGAAGCTAATTAAAACCGTTTCGTTAAAAATGCTGATGTTAAGCCTGTTATTATTTCTTCTAGTTTCCATATTGACATGGACATATTATGAATAGTTACGATAAAGTCTAATAGTTTTATATGATTTCTATTGACTGTAACTCTTAGTAGAATAGAAATTAGAATTGTAATGTAATCATTACAAGTTTCATTTATATCTATTCATATGTAAAATGTCTTTTATCGATAAATTTAGTTCAATTGGCTGTTAATGAAAACAGAATAAATTACTGACAGATTACGTAGATTAATCAAATGCTCGTATAAATAACTGATTTCAGATTATTATTGTTTGTAACTTACATATACAAGGTTAGTTGGAAAGGGGGTACTAAGCCGCGGGCCACTTAGTGTCACTGATGACTATTTTAAAGCAAGTGTTAAAATTTCAAAATTCGATAATTTTTATTTGCATGCAATAAGATTTTTATTTTAGTTTTTAAAAAAACCAATCATACCTGCTTTAGTTATAAATTCAGAAAATTAAGTTTCTAATCTGTGACCCCAAATATGACCTAAATTGTAAACACAGTTGATCATGGCTATGGACAGATAGATATTAGCATATTTTTTACGAAATCTTTGAAAAGCTATTTCTCTTTAACTATCGAGTTTTGGGGAAAGTTGTAGAACAAAAGTTATCCCTTATTATGGGTACTTTAACACCCTTTAGGCTTAGTACCCCTTTCCGACTAACCTTGTATATTACACAGGGTGTTTTGTTTGAACAGAATCAAGCTTTATCGACGTTATTGTTTATTTAGTATAGTTAATGAAGTTTTACCATAATCTAGCATCTTAGTCTAGAACTCGCCTCGAGTATGTTGATAACGTTTGAATTTATAACTTAATCTACAACATAATTCCTGAGGGTTATTTACGCACCCCAATGGCGGTCGATGCATAAGAAATGGATGAGTTGTTTATTCTTAGAGAGTACAGGCAAATTAAAACATTATTATTTGTTTGTTAAAAAAAAACACTTGGATCTCGTTTTTTTTACATAGATGTGATTAGTTAAACTTATTGAACACTGTGTAAAAGTTTGTCCAGGTATTTTGGTTAGACCCTATATAGAATTATTGAAAATACTTCTTAACTGAAAGATAGAAACTAAAATATCACGGATAGACTGACAGTGTGATTGGAATGAATGCACTATACAAGGTGTCAAAAGATCCTTCACGAAGCCGTCCACCATGCATTCAGTACATCAAACTAAGTAACCCTACGCAAAAATGGTGGCTGGGAAACGACTTTTTTTTTGGGTGAAAAATTTCGTTTCACTGTAAAGCTCAATGTAACGCACTCAAAACACTGTCCTGATAGATGCAATGAGTAGTAAACGGGTAATGGAGGTATTTCAAGTACATTTGCAACCTCCAAAACGAGTATTTTAAAAGAAAATTGTAAAAAAGTTGGAACTTTGACCTCCAATATCTCCGTAACTAGAAGGTTCCCAGGCATAGTCCAGAACAAAAAAAAAACGCAATGACGTGGAGAATAAGTGCCTTTCGGCTCCGTTAAGGGTCTATTTACACCGTTTATACGTAAGACAGTGCTTCCGAACTAATAACAAGGCGGAAAAACTAGCAAGGAAAATAACTTACTTACAATAGTGAAAATAACTTAAAAATTAAACAAATATATTAAGTTATTTGTTTAATTATTAAGTTATTTTCACTTAATTCATTACTTCTTTTTTAATTATGTACTTACTTTAATTAATTACTTCTGAGGCCCTGACCACCGGTAGCATGGACCCTGTTCCCGATGCCGGTGGGCTACTATTTTTTTATATTTAAAAATGTAATAATGTACGTATATGAATGAATAAAGGAGACAATTAAATAATTTAATTAATAGCGTTTTACGTTTTAATTTTAAATCATAATGTTACTTCATTACCGTATCATTTCTTACACTACATGGTCACATGTAATAAAACAAACCGCAAATTTAGTCCGAAAGGGCAGTTAACCGTGTGTCTAATTATTGAAGTTATATAATATTCCTATGAACGGCCGACCGTTTGACATATTCGGTAACCAATGGTGTCCATGCGACACCTAATTGAGCATGCGCAGGTCCTGCCTAAGGAAAGTGAAACCGACTGCTACCAACAATAGACGTAATGTTTGCAACAGTATGAACTATATAACGACATGTAACACATTCATCGATACATTTCATCGTTGACACTTGAGTGACCGAGTTGTGTTATCAAATCAAAATGTCCTTCATAAGACTAGTAAGTATTTGGATCATTGGAGAAAGCTGTGCAATTTTTCATAATGAAGTTAACCTAATATTAAAAACTCTTTGTTTTTCCTTCACAGGTCATTTCTGCCGTCGCCATTATAGCTAGCTGCAATGCTAGCGGCATCGGCCACTTCGCTCCTGCTGTGAAGTCCTTATCAGTTGTTCGATATGCTCCGTTCTACAACTTCCCAAATGGAGTGAGGTCTATACATGCTGTGGCAGCTCCACTAGCATTCCCTCCTCCTGCGCCCGTGTACCCAGCCCCGGCGCCAGTGTTCCCTGCCCCCGCTCCAGTGTTCCCGGCTCCCGCTCCAGTATTCGCAGCGCCTCCACCAGTTTTTCCGGCGCCCGCACCTGTATACCCAGCGCCCGCTCCAGCGTATCCAGCTCCAGCGCCAGTTTTCCATGGGCCTGCGCCTGTTTTCCCTGCGCCTGCGCCGGTCTTTCCAGCACCGGCTCCTGTGTTCGCTGCACCAGCTCCAGTGTATCCTAGGATAGCCCCAGCTTTCGGTCCAGCGCCTGTGTACGCCCGTGCCGTCCCTGCATTACCGACGGCGCCGTTTTCTCCCATCGTGAGGCCTGTGGGGGTACCGCAGCCAGCCCCATTTTTCGCTCCTGCTTTAGCCCCGGCACCCGTGCCCGTGGCTAGGTCACCCTTCAGTATATCTCCCTACGCTCCTGTACCATATGGACCAGCGCCCGTCTTTAAACAGTATGCGTGGAAATGAATCTAGTCTTATTTAAGTGTTATATAGTATGATTGTTGTCTAGTTAATGTAGTTGTTTACTTTTTATACCAAATTTTGTAAATAAATTATGAAAATTTACAGTTGGTGCATTAATTGAATTAACCTTATACCTACACCTATCCTTATAGTGTTTTAAAAAACACCTCTGCCGAACCCTTTGGGGAATGTAAGGCGTGATGTTATGTATGTCATACACCTATCTATTTATAAACAGTAACCATAATTCTTTATTATATAACATAACCGTGATTCCATTCATAACAAGTAAGATTGCATTAATTAAAAGAAAATTCAGTGACCTACATAAATAAAAGAACGGCTAGATATTATTTGATAAAACGTGTTGCAAGCTTGGATTTTAACTAACAATTTGTTATGTACAAGGAACACTCGAAGCTAAAAATGCAATTTTAGCCTTATTCCAATTATTTTTCTTTTCAATTTTTATATTCAATACACTAGAACGAGGCACTTAGCCTAACTCTTTGATAACTATGAAGCAAAATCAATATTTGCTTTAGGGAAGGTTCATTTCTTATAAGGGTCATTACTTAGCGGAGATTATTTTGTCAAAATGACAGAAACCCTTCAATCCAGTTGATGAGGGTAGGTCACGATTTAATTCATCGATAAGGCATCTATCACAACTTTCCTTGAACGGTTCCGGTCAACTTATTCATCTATGTGAGGACAATGATCTGTAAGGTGTTCTATAGTTAATTCTATAGATATTTAATATGCGTTTTGTCTCTTTTGTAGAGCCATACTTATTTTTGATACTTCAACAAAATATTCATCATACATCCAGAGCTAATAATTTCATATTGCATATATAACATCACGCCTGTATTCCCCGAAGGGTTGGCAGAGGTTTAACATTAACATTAATTAACACCCTCATGTCGCATGTAATAGGGGGCGAGCCTATTGCCATCAATCGGGCATAAATCCAAACTCCGGGCTGTTACTGAGGAATTCCACACGGAAAAACCCAATAACAATCAGAAAAAATAAAGAGAAGTAATTAAATGACTTAAGATATACATGTTTTGTCAGCCATAAAATCTGCTATTAAATACTCTAAGTCGACTAGGTTAGGTTAGGTTACAAGTGTGGTTATTTATTTTTAATAACTCAAAACCAACAAAACAATAAGCTTATGGTTGAAAATCTGATACAGTTTTCTCCGCTGATCAATTATACCTACATTTTTGTTGACCAAAACCTAATATTTTTGCAAGCCGTTTAAATGAAAGCCAAAAATAAATGGTATTTTAAATGCAAATGTACAAAGTATGTACACATATTTCTTTTTTACATTTCTTCTATATCAAACCAAATCAATACATAATTATCAAAACGACTTTCAGGTGCATTTTTTTGTTACACCATTTTAATTCATATAATACGATATTATTTAACGTTGCATATTGTACTTACAATACAATAAATCCATTAATTAAACATTGCAGAAAGATAAATCAATTGGATTATGCATTTAAATGGTTTTATTTAACTATTGTCAATTAAAAATGTTTATCAATAAGAAACAATTATTATTATCAATGCATATTCATACCGTTAGATTATTTGAAATAGTGCTAGCTGTGATAATAAAATAACATTCTGGCACTAGAAATCTTTTTTTTTTACTTTTTCTTTAGATAAAGGCTATCCAAAGTTAGTAAAATCGCTTTATATAAAATCATTAAAGACGTATTAATTATAGTTTTTTTCTGTTTTCATTGGGGAATTATTTGCACCAGTAAAAGCAGTAAAAAGTACCCATCATTTTATAATAACATTTATTTCATATAAAAGTATAAAAAGTTAAAAACCTAGTCTTTGATACATGTCTTTTCTAAAGGAAGGTCAGTCGAGTGTTCTCTTCTAATCTATCGTACGTACGCTGGAGCATAGCCGAAGGGAGCGGCGCGTACGAACGGAGACGCGGCATAAGGGTAGGGGGCAGCAGCATAGGCAGCAGGGGCAGCTAACGCAGCTGGTGCAGCGTATGGGCCGGGCAGAACAGGCGCGGCGCCAGCGAAGTATGGCCCGGCTGCGTAGGGTGCAGCGGCGTAGGGAGCAGCGGCGAAGGGTGCGGCGGCGTAGGGAGCAGCAGCGAAAGGAGCGGCAGCGTAAGGAGCAGCGGCGTAAGGAGCCGCTGCGAAAGGTGCAGCAACCAGAGGGTTGAGTGCTTTGTTGACTACGCTGACCTGCGCCGCGTAAGGTGGGATGTTCTGAGGCACAGCATGAGCGTAGCCTACTGCTGCTGGAGCTACTAAGGGCGCTGCTGCCACCGCTGGTACTGCAACTCCACTGCATTCCGCTCCGATGGTGAAAGCCGCAGCGATCAGCACGATCTGTCAAAATTTAAACTGTTTTAGTACTATATTTTATAAAACCCATTGAATTTAAAAGTTAATTAATTAATGATACTTACAGATTTGAAAGAGAACATCTTGCTTGGTTTGGTAGTGGACCTTCCTTAACGAAAAGAGAATGTGAAGTGTGACTATCGAGAAAAAGTATCGCCTTTTTATAGATTGTTTGTAATTCAGATATCGTCCAACAAAATAAACATTTGACGTATTGCGGCCGGTCAATTGGGATTCGCGGAGGCGTGCGTGGAGAAATGGAGCACATTGGGAAACTTTTTCGTTGTGAAACTTTTTTCTTTGCCGCCGTGCAATTTCTGCTGCAAGACATGTATTGAGGATCCATTGATACTGTCGACACGAATCTTTGATTTGTACGAATCGTTTAAAATAAGAAGAATTTGGAAAAGTTTTAAACTTAGATATCTGAATGTCTTATTATTTAGATTGTTGTGTTTTTACATTTTGATGATTCATACCAAACTTAAAACTCTAACTTTATTAAGAAAAAAATATATTCTAGAGACTTTGTAAAGGGTACTGATTGACTCTAGTAGAAAAGATAGCACCATCCATCAATGGAGGTTAACACTACACTATTCATTACCCTGCTAATAAGAATGGTAATTTTGGAAAAAATTACGACACGATTGACGCAGTGGTTGAACGCTTGGTTGCTGTTCAACTAGTCGCGGGTTCGATTCCTGCATGGTACAAGTATGGCCTATAGATAGTAGTTCCGGATTTGGGCGCTGGTGCATGTGTGATTTGTGTCTGTAAACTCATCCACGATACAGGAGTAATCAGGCGCAATGCAAAGTTTAAAAAAAAGAGAGTATATGAATAACATTATTCAAAGGCCCAAAATGGATGCTATCAAATGAGCAAAATCTTCTTTGTAAAAAATACCTATGGAATGCAATCAGCTGTTGATGACGATTATGATAGATTATTTTCCAACACCCAAAAGTCGTTTTAAAGACATATTACCTTAACGGGACGTAAATAATGTTCGTTTCCCGTTAATCAATATAAAATGTACGTACAAGTGGTACCTATGTAGATGTCATTGCATAAAATTAACTTGCAAAGTACGCTATCAACAATCAAAGTAAGCTCCGTCTACAGTGCACATTATCAAAGGAATTAGATTAAGCGCAGATTTCACTGGACCACCCTGACCTACTTTTTTAATTGTAGATAAAAAGATAGATTTCGCCTTACATGCAGTTATGTGTATGACAATATGTGTTTATTGTTCAAATGAATTTCCCTTTTGATAGTTATATAACGTGCAGTGAAATTGGTGTGCACAGAGTTCAAATTAGAATGCTCGGTCCGTCAACCAAGTCTGGGTCAAAAATCAACCGCGAGCCAACAGCGATGTCCTGCGCATTATTTAACCACGCATGCGCTGTTCGTCCGCGGTATTGCTCAACGAAACCAACAGTAGTATAAAACGTGACGATGCCCTGGAGACGGCACAGTCCATCGGATTTTTCAGTGTAATCACTTGTGAGCAGTCACACAACCCAAGCAAAATGATCGCCAAATTCGTTGTGAGTGTTTTGTTTAAAACTTTCTTAATTCTTGGACTTGGTGCTTTCAAAGTCCACTCATTCTTTTCCTAATACAGGCAACTAATTTCTTTGACAAATAGAAAAGTGAATTAGTGTCTTCTTAGAGTTTGCTTGATAGAACAGCTCAACCATAGTGCTTAGTTACATTACTTGCCGTGTTGCTTTGGTAAAGAAGTATGCATGCAAGATTACCATGTAATGTGGGAATGAGGAAAACAATCCGTCAAATAATATTCTAAAGGATTAAAAACCTAATTCGTCCTACTAAATGTGACTTCCTAACATTTAGATACTATGACTAACTAAATTCTTTATGCAGATTGTCTTCGCCCTCGCCGTCGCCGCCGCTAACGCTAGCGTGGCTGTCGCTCCTGCTGCGTTGGTCGCTCCGGCGGTCGCTCCCGCGGCGTACGTCGCTCCCTACGCCAGTTCATACTCGGCTCACGCCGTGAACCACGCGGTGGCTGCTCCAGTCGTTGCGTCAGCCCCCTACGTCGCAGCAGCCCCCTACGTCGCCGCCCCTGCCGCTCCCCTCGTCGGTCCTGCCTCACCATACTTCGCCAGATACCTGTCCGCCCCATACTACCTATAAACGAATTTGGTGATATCATTGCCTAGTGACTTGCTCAGATTATATGCTTCCTAGTTATTTTAATTATGTATTTTGTTGATATACGAATTTATACATAGTATTATTTTTATTTTGAACCCTTTACACGCTAAGCGAACTATTTGTCGGTTCCCTACACATAAACTTCAGATGTATGTGATTGGCAAGACTCTGATTACTAAAAGTTAACGATATATAAACATACATCTTGCAACGCTACATTCCCGAAGTACTTGTGAACAGCATTAGCATCAGAGCTAGCTCTGCGATTGCTTACTTGCTAGTCCAGCAAGATGACTTATCAGTCATCACTTCCATTAGGACATCAATACTATACTCCATATTAGAGAACGTGCAACAGTCCACTTGCCCACTTTCACATCTTGGTCGAAATAACAAGCAGTTATAAATTAGATTATAAGATTTATATTTAATATAGGTACCTAAGTAAGTTTAAGTTTAAGTAAGAGGGGCTCGTGGCTAATTACCAACTGCGCGGGTCATAGATTTGCGAAGTTAAGCTGCGCTTGCCGCGGTCAGTCCGTGGATGCGTGACCGTTCATTACACCTCGAGACCCCTTCGTGCCTCGGAGAGCACGTTAAACAGTCGGTCCCGGGTGTCATACGAATACCTATGACAGTCGTTACGGGTAATATGAAGTCCGAAAGTCTGACAATCGGTCTAACCTTAGAATATCGGCATTGCCTAGTAATTGGGTTGCGGAGGTCTGATGGCACCGCTCCGCGTAAAATACTGGTATTCAGCCGCATCTGGTTAGACTGGAAGCTGACCCCAACATAGTTGGGAAAAGGCTAGGCAGATCGATAGGTAAGTAAGTTTTCAGTCTCCGATAAGCTAAGTACGTATTTACGCAAGTACATACTAATGCCTTTGACAACTTGTTTGTTTCCAAGTACTAAACCGAGTAATACTTATTATGGGTTCCTTACTAACTTAACGTACCTGTTAAAGTAAGCGAACGTCAAGTAACCAAGCAGGAATCTCTATAATATTTTCTCATTTCTTTACAAGTGAAAATTATTTACCTAAATATTATTTCAGTGTCAAGGTTAAAGATTCTATTATTGCGTGTGAAAAAATTCTGAAAAACATCTTTTTTTGCCGTCGTAAAACATAAATATGTGGACGTTAGAGTAAAACCTTGAACTTACGGGAATATTACTATAACTTTTTTTCATGAAATAGGTAGGCAGTGATAGTAGGTTGGCAGTAATAGCTTAGCGGTTAAACACTTGATTTCCATGCAACAGGGTCTAAGTTTGATCCCGGCCCGTACCTACCTCTGACTTTTCGAATTCATGTGCGGATCAGAATTTAATTACCACTTGCGTTAACGGTAAAGGAAAAATATCGTAAGGAAACCTGCACACCCGAGAGGGCTCCATAAAGTTCTCGATGTTACGTGTAGTCTGCCAACTTGGACCTAAGGCCTAAACCCTTCCCATTCTGAGAAGAGGACTGTGCCCACCAGTGGGACAGCACAAGGGCTAAATAAAAAAAAATAAAAAATGGTTGGTTTCTCGATTGTGTCTGCAGTCCGCCAACAATCAGCGTGGTGGACTAAATTCTTCTCATTCTGAAAAGAGACCCGTGCCCAGCAATGGGCTGATTAAGCTATGCCGGCCGTGCATCTAATTGAAGGGTCCAAACCTTATGTTGCATCTTAAGATATCCACGGACAGAGCAAACCTGTACTGTCATCGTTAGGGACGCTTTCAAATAGGTTAGGTGCAGCGCAATAGCAGCATAATTTTTGTTATTCCACACAAGAGAGCGTTCTGTTTTTTCCCCTGTGAGGACGGGTTAGAATACCAATAGAAAACTTCCTCACCGTACTATGGGAATAGACGCGTGTTGTAAGATTCAACAAAACCCAGCACGCTTGGTGGTAGGATCTATACGGTCCGCCTGGCTAGCTACCAACCTCACATTAAAGTCCGGCCCAAGCAGTTTACTGTGTTCCGTCGTGTGTATGTTAGAGCCAGAGAGGTATAGGGGAATTCCTCTATATCTCTGTCCCTTGGATTCGTGTGATCCATCTTAGACCCTGTCTGCGCTTACCATCAGATGAGATTAGGGCCATACGCGATTAAGTCCAGAATAAAAAATAAACTAATAATCTCTATCACAGTCGTATCGTTGCCACGCTACAATAGTTACCCACATTAAAATCACTCATACCAACACAACTGGGCTTCAAGAATTGCATGGCACAAAAGGCAGAGGTGCAGCGCTGCCAACGTTGCAAGAATCACCTAATAAGTTGTAAACCCGAATAATATACGCCAAGATCCAAACTATAAACGAGAGCCTCGTGGCAAAGCGGTCAGTCCGTGGATGGGTACCCGTTCGTAACACGTCGAAATCTTCCGTACCTCGGAGAGCACGTTAAACAGTCGGTCCCGAGTATCATACGAATACCTACGACAGTTGTTATTGGAATTCAGAAGCTCGAAAGTCTAACAACTGGTCTAACCTTACGATATCGGCATTACCCAGTAACTGGGTTGCGGAGATCTGACTGCAGTCGCTCCGTGTAAAGTACTAGTATTCAGCCGCATCTGGTTAGACTGGAAGCTGACTCCAACATAGTTGGGGTAAAGTAAAACTTGGCAGAACACGATCCATAATAATGTTATAAACATTTCAAACTGCACACTTCTGAGGATCTGTTAAGTCATTCCCCAGTAGGTAAATTAAACAGAACAATATTAATATAAACAATATGAACAAACATGATACTACACTTAGGTACACATGTCAGATACGCGGTACACCTAATAACTACCTAGATAAGTCAGAATTTAATTATTTCACTGCATTCACACCTGCTGCAACAAGAAATCTAGTCTGACATATCAACACTTATTAACGTAAGGCTGCGTTCAGACGACACGCGCCCACTAAGCGCACGCCACGCGCGTCAACGCCCGCGTCTAACTCGCTTTGAAATTTTTTGTATATAATTTGAGTCTTATGACACATCAATAGATCTCAAATTGCATTTATCGAAGCATGGCATGAGGCGGGCGCGAGACGGGCGCGAAGCGGGCGCTGGGCGTGTGCGGTTGGACTTCGATAAATGCAATTTGAGATCTATTGATGTGTCATAAGACTCAAATTATATACAAAAAAATTCAAAGCCAGTTAGACGCGGGTGTTGACGCGCGTGGCGTGCGCTTAGCGGGCGCGTGTCGTCTGAACGCAGCCTTATAGTTTTGCTTTGGGACCACTTACTATGTTAATAAAGTGTCTTAATATTTTATATGTAATACGGTTTATAGCCTAGCCTAGTAATTTTATTAATGATTTTAACTAAAGTAAACCATTACGGCCAGAATTCTTGTATCTAAATAATTCCTAAAACCTAACTTGTGGTCTTCTATAAAACGTTTCATGTTAGACAAGAGTGCTTACTTAGTAATTACTTAACTGAGTAATTAGGTAACCGAAGTTGTCGACAAGTTTGGCTAAGTCGTTTAGCTTTCTGCGCTACGGGTCGTGGGTTCGATTCCCGCACGGACGGCACGGCACAAATATTTGTATGGCCTACCGATTTTTCCGGATCTGGGTGTTTGTGCATGTGAAGGTTTCTGTCTGTAAAATAAATTCACGATACAGAAGAATTAAAAGTTTAAAAAAAACAATTTAGAAAAAATATTGTGTAAAAATTGTTGTGAAATTTTCACATCTGAACTTAATTCGTTTTCGGGATAAGGAGATTTTGCTAAGTGTGAGAATGGAATTGTGTCTACTAATAACATGTTTTAATACTTAAATGGCAACACGTAATAACTTAAAAATAAACTACAGAAAAAAAATATGGCGAAATCTGAACAAGCTTATTTTAAGACGGCAGTCTTAAATAATGATGTCGGGAACTAATTATAAGAAATATAATTTTCGCAGGAATAAAAGAAATGTATTGCGACAAAGTATAACTCTATAAAAGTCAAGTACGAGTTGAGCTTCTAGGTTGTAACAAATCAACTTAGTACGTTTATTAAATCTTTTAATTTCAAAGTCAAGGTCATCAATTCCTAGTCTGTTTTGCTTGAAATAATGACGTGATTACCTCACGCTTAAGGTGTTGAACATGCAATCACAATCGCGACTATTGCGCCAAATCCACTAGGAAGTTAAATTGCGTAAGATATAAGATATCATTGAAATTATTTTAAGTTCTAAATGGTATACAATCGAATCGTAGGTACAAGCTTGTTTCGATTCAAATATACAATGGTGCCGACCTGTTGCACACAAACTAAACTCAACTAAAAATATTGCTATCTTTTATTAACAGGCGAAACAAGAAAGAGATGGAACATTTTTAGAGCTGTCTAGCTTATTTGCAAAATAACATCAACCTGTATTTAGGCGGCATATGCTTAGGTGTTGACAGTATAACAACCGGTCTAATCTTAGGATATCGGCACTGCCCAGTTACTGGGTTGTGGAGGTTTGATGGCTGTCGCTCCGTATAAAATACTGGTATTCAGCCTCATGTGGTTAGACTGGAAGCTAACCCTAACATTATTGGGAAAAAGCTAGGAGGAAGATGCTGAGGTGTTGTCTAAATCTGTTTGGAAATTTTAGTTCAACCTAATTTGACAGCTCTAATATTCTTCCATCTCTTTCTTATTTTGTCTGCAAGTAAAGGATAGCAATACAGGGTGTAAACGAAATCATGTAATTCCTTCAAACCTTTTGATGTACTGCTGACATAGATTAACCTTGAAAGGGATTGCTTCGGACTCAATAAAAAAAAACAATAAGTAAACATGTGTTCTTAACGTGAGACATTTTAGCGCCCCGAGTGAATTGCGCGGCTACTCACCTATATATGTTTATAACTCACTTCTTAAAGTAACGAAACTTCTTTTTTCTTTTTAGAACGTTTACTTCTTGTACTATTTTTTTTATTGATTCCAATAGTATCCCGTGCAGGGTTAATCTATGTCAGCAGTACATCACGAGGTTTGAACGAATTACATGATTTCGTTTACACCCTGTATATTTAGTTAAGTTTAGTCGATGCACAACAGAATCGGGACCAATGTACAAAACATAATAAGTACCTAGATAAACTTATTAACTACGTTCTATATAATTCATATCGTTCATAGTAATGGTGCAGTTGTATGTGTCATACGATTCAATTACAACAGGTACAAGGTTGAGACACCTTTTTGTAGCATATACCTAATTGTAATTCTTTGATATATTGTAAAAATAGAGGGAAATGTTAACAATATAATAGGTGCCTGCTGTGGTAGTAGGTATCTGGTAAGGTATTAAATATAATACCTCCCATTCGTCTTATTGTATTTTCATTGTATTAACAGCTTCAGCGAAGTATGATCTTATAATCAGCCCATCACTGTCCCAGTACTAGGCAGGGACCTCTTCTCAGAACGAGAAGGGTCGTTAGTCCACCAGATTGGCGGACTGCAAACACCATCGAAAACTATTTGGAGCCCTCTCAGGTGTGCAGGTTTCCTCACGATCTTTTCCTTCACCGTTAACATAAGTGTTAGTAAATTCTGATCTTCTTCTTTTTCCTGCCCATATCCCACACTAGGTGAGGTCGGCACAACATGTATTTCGTAAATCTATGTTGTTAGAGGTTTTGGCTTATTGTTTTATGACCGGCCGCCTGCCTGACTTCAACCCTCCTTGGGAATGATAGTCAAATTCTGATCCGCACATGAATTCGAAAAGAGAGGGGGGTGGGCCTGGTTGTAACTCAGATCCTTTTGCATGTAAAGCAAGCGTTCAACCGCTGGGCTACCACTGCTACGTAAGTATGTGTTTATGATATATATACTGGCCTGCAAAAATAAGTATCACACTTTTAAAATTGCAATAACTTTTTAAGTACACAAAATATATTTTCGAAGCAAAAAGGACTCAAAAAAGAGTTTAACTTTGTTACTATAGGTTCAAAGAAAGCTGATAAAAATTGCTATAAAACGTTTTTTATTTTAAATCTCTAACTTCTATAGTTTAGAAAAAATTGAAATTTTAAAAGTGTGATACTTATTTTTGCAGGCCAGTGTAGTTTAACTTTTTCTAAAAATTCAGGATCAAGAACGTAACAGTTGAACCATATTTTAATATAACATAACATAACATCACGCCTTGTATTTCTCGAAGGGCTCGGCAGAGGTGTTTTCAAATCAAAACAAATAATCTTTATTTGTGAACATAGGTATACATGCAGGTCTTAAAATATAATATTTAGTGATCTCTATGTACTTACCAATAAAATTGGTATACAAATAGTTCGTAAGTTAATTTTAAAATATATTAATTGGAAAATACATTCATTATTGAGTTATAAAACCCTTTTACTACACACTCGTTTCGCTAGTTATGTTTTAGTCCCATGTAATAGGGGGCGAGCCTATTGCCATTTACCGGACACAAATCCAGTCTCCGGGCTGCTACTGAGAAATTCCTAATAGAAAAACCCAATAACACTTTGCTCGACCTGGGAATCGAACCCAAGACCCTATGTTCAGCAGTCGCGTTAGCGACCATTGACCATTTACTTTTAATATATCAGGAAAATCTATCCGTGCTCAAATAAAAACACCTGTAATCATCAATGCACGGTAGGAGCTCAGTGATCAGCAAGTGAACGCTAACAGATTGATGATTATGATGAATTTATTGTTTTACTATTGTGATAATCATTCTCCAATACTCTATTTCATATTATTTTATAACATTAGATAAGACTCATTTTAGCAAGGAAATGTATAAAATAAACAATGTATTTGCTTCCAACAGAGATTTTCATGAACCTAAACGGTCAGACAAGATAAGACGAAACTATTTGAAGAAATGAAATCTAATCTACACATAACATATCATAACATCACGCCTGTATTCCCCGAAGGGTAGACCAGAGGTGTATACTAACACTCTCATTTCACCGTTATGCTTAAGTCCCATGTAATAAAGGGCGAACCTATTGCCATCAACCGGGCACAAATCCGAATTCTGGGCTGTTACTGAGGAATTTCCAATAACATTGTGCCCGACCTGGGGATCGAACCCAGGACCTCACGATCAGCAGTCGCGCTTGCAACCACTAGACCAACGAGGCAGTTAAATCCAACCTATCAAATGAAGTTACAAGTACCTTGATGCATGAGTTTAGTTACTGTCATTGATAAATATAATAGATAGCTAACTAAAATGTTGTTTTACCTTTCATAATATCTGTTAAGTTCCGCTCCGGCTTCTAACCCGTTATTCCTGTTTCGTGGACAGCTCTTTATTATAGTTTCGCTCTCGGACTAACATAAATCGGACTCGTAAATTAAATTTTAATTCTAACAGACCTAAAATGTCGGCATGAAATCTTGTTTATATCTCATTTGTTTAGTCATTTAACTATACGTAAACAAACTACTTTTCAAATGGTTTTGTGTAAGAATGTACCTACCTTTGTTTTAACCGACTTCCAAAAAATGGAGGAGGTTCTCAATTCGACTGTGTTTTTTTTATGTTTGTTCCGCGATATCTTTGCTAATTGTAAACTGATTTTAATGATTCTTTTTTGTTTGAAAGAGTATTCTTTCGAAGTGGTCCCATTTAAATTTGGTGAAGATCTGACGAAGAACTTTGGAGATAGACAATTTGAAGTCGGTTTTATTTTTGTTAAAAAGTTTTTTTCTTTTTTATTCTTGACTTGGTCGCGTTTGGCCCTAGTCTCACCTGATGGTAAGCGCAGACAGAGTCTAAGATGGAGCACACGAATCCAAGGAACAGAGATGTAGAGGGATTCCCCTATACCCCTCTGGCTCTCACATACACACGACGGAACACAGTAAACTGCTTGGCGCCGGACTTTAATGTGAGGTTGGTAGCTAGCCAGGCGGACCGTATAGATCCTACCACCAAGCGTACTAGGTTTTGTTGAATCTTACAACACGCGTCTATTCCCAGCGTGCGGTGAGGAAGTTTTATATTGTAACCCGTCCCCACATGGGGTATACCTATATAATATCAGCTGATAAACGTCCACTGTTGGACATGGGCCTCCCAATGAACGCCACAATGAAGGATCGAAGGGTGATTTGAAGTCGACACCACACTTGGCAGACGACTCGATGATCGTAGTTAGTCCTTGTAAGCAGACAGAATCACGCTGCCCATCCTTTACGTAATCCTTTAAGGCCTGCGCCCATTGGCGGTACGGCACGCCAAGGGATTTTTATGCGACGAATAGGAATATAACTTAGGCTCGATTTTACCAACGTCGGATAGCGTTTATCCAAGGAATAAGACAGACGTTTTGACAGAATTTCTATGCAAAAGCTGTCAAAACGTCAAATTTATTCCTCGATTAAAGTTATCCGACGTTGGTGAAATCGGCACTTAATAATATGACAACAAATTTGAAATTTCAATGTTAATCATTCTAGGTAGGTACAAAAACAAAGCTGCGCAGCTAGTCACACTTCTTCATCTTTTCGTGTGGTTAGTGACTAACCTGGTGTCAGAGTTTATGCCGCCCATGGGCCTCTGACTTGGCTTCACATGCCGTCGAGAAACATCTCTCAGGCATGCCGGTTTCCTCACGATGTTTTCCTTAGCTAAACAATACGCACATGAATCCGAAAAGTCAGAGGTTGCCTTGGGTTCGAACTTGAGACCTATGACTTGGTAGTACGAAAAAACACCACTATGCTATCACTGCTTCTAGCTTGTCATACTATTAAGTTATATCCCTACTAGCGACCCGCCCCGGCTTCGCACGGGTGCAATGTAGATAATAATGTGGGGAATATAAACCTTCCTCTTGAATCACTCTATCTATTGCTGAAAACTGCATTAAAATCCGTTGCGTAGTTTAAAAATATCTAAGCGTACTGACAGCAGGTGCGACTTTGTTATATACTATGTAAAGATTCTTCGCATAAAAATCCCTTGCAGTACCGTGCCAGTAATGGGCGCAGGCCCTTATAGTCGCCTTTTATGTCACCCTCAAGTGGTAAATAGGTGACCTATTATTTGCCAGAAACGACACGCAAAATATATTTCTTGCCTTTTTTTTGTATTTTGAACTACACAAAATAAAAATTACACTACAAATAAAAATACATGGCTTATATTTTGCGTGTTCAGTTCCTAACAAAGGCTCATGGCTAATTATCAATGCGCAGATCAATTTGCGAGGTTAAGCTGCGCTTGCCGCGGTCAGTCCGTAGATGGGTAACCGTCCGCTTCACATCGAGACCCATCCCTGCCTTGGAGAGCACTTTAAAACGTCGGTCCCGGGAGTCATACGAATACCTATGACAGTCGTTATGGGTAGTCCGAAGTCCAAAAGTCTGACAACCGGTCTAACCTTAGGATATCGGCATTGCCCAGCTACTGTCGGCATTGCAGTCGCTCCGTGTAAAATACTGGTATTCAGCCGCATCTGGTTAGACTGAAAGCTGACCCTAAAATAGTTGGGACAAGGCTAGGATGTTTATTTGTAGCCCAATTTGTATTCTGAACTACACAAAATAAAATTTGCGCCACAAATAAAAAATACGCGATTTATAGTTTGCGTGTGGAGTTCCTAACAAAGGCGTTATCTGATAAGGGGTTAGGAAGTAATTTATTTACCTACATTTAGTTAATTATCTACCTAAACAAATTAGCTATAGATACTATTTTTAATTACTTAATTAAGTTTAACACCGTTTCCTTATTTGTTTTAATCACATATAAAAGTACTTGAGGTCAATTAAATTAACATAATTGTTTTAAACTGTTATTAATTAAGTAGGCTGGCACCGTAAGGCCTTATAACTTCCTATTGTACTTTATTAGATTTGTATTTAATAAATAATACGATTCAGCTAAATATAGTGTTTTTAACCGACTTCCAAAAAAGGAGGTTATTAATTCGGCTGTATGTTTTTTTTAGTGTTTGTTACCTCACGACACCGTCATTTATAAACCGATTTGGAATTTTTTTTATTTTTTATGAATGAATATTCTTTCGAATGGGATGGAATGGAATGGGACCACCCATTTAAATTTTGTGAAGATCTGATGAAAAACTTCGGAGATAGACAATGGAACTCCTCAATGACGAATAGTACGCATAATGTGATTATGTTACGAGCAGTGTCTTTAGTACGTCCAACCATGTCTAACCATGTTAAATTAAGGCCCCTAAAATGAAAAAATAAAAAACATTTTAACAAAAATAAAACCGACTTCAAAAAAACGGTACATTACGGTAATTATTTTATTCTTTTTTTTGTTTTTTTGAAGTAGTGTTTATTTTTATTAAAATGTTTTTTTTTTCAAGTATTGATTAATATAATGTTCTGCCTAGCTTTTTCCCATCTAGTTTGGGTTCAGCTTAAAATCTAACCAGATGCGGTTGAGTACCAGTATTTCACACGGAGCGACTGTCATCAGACCTTCGCAACCCAGTTACCGGGCAATATCGATATCCTAGGGTTAGATCGGTTGTCAGACTTTTGGGCTTCTAACTACCCGTAACGACTGTCATAGGTATTCGTATGACACCCGGGACCGACTGTTTAATGTGCTCTCCGAGGCACGGAGAGGTCTCGAAGTGTAGCAAATGGTCACCCATCCACGGACTGACCGCGGCATGCGCAGCTTTACCTCGCAAATCGTATGAGCTGCGCGGTTGATTATTAGCCACGAGCTCCTCATAAATTCATATTCTCATTTATTGAATAATATAATACCAGCATGTAATTGTCTCACAGCCGACCAAGGGTTCTCTTCTCACATACGAGTAGAAGGAACGACCATTAATCACGATGCTTGCTCAGTGCGTAATGGCGATTTCAGACCATTAAGTTTAGGTTTCCTAACGATGTTTTGCTTCAGCTTATGTCAGTGATATCTCTAAGAAAGAACAATTATGATATTCAAAAAGTCACATTGGTACAAGCTAGGTTTCGAACCCACTACCTGGTGCTCAAGAAGCAGGCCCGTTACTTCCACCCAACTGGCATGGCAACCACGACATTTTATGATATTAATTAATTATATTCGTATCTATATAATTAACTAACGGCCCGTCCCGGCTTCGCGCAGGTGGATATTTTTCCCGTTTTTTGCAATGTTTTTCATTTATGCTCCGCTCCTATTGGTCGTAGCGTGATTTTATATAGCCTATAACCTTCCTCGATAAATGTACTATCCAACAAAAAAATATGTTTTCAATTCCAACCAGTAGTTCCTGAAATTAGCGCGTCCAAACAAACAAACTCTTCAGCTTTATAATATTAGTATAGATTAATGTAGGTAATGTTTTATCGATATTTGAATCGTATTCATAATTAAGGGTTTATACGTGATTTATTATGTTTAATTTTACGTCATCATTGTTGTTTGTTTATTTTGTTTGTAGACTTTTTATTTTGGCCATTTTCCGTATCAAAATCCTTAGTGATTAAATAGACCAGTCAAAATATTGTAATACTATTGTTTCTAATATTTACGCCACCGTCACGTGCAGTTCATCATCATAACATATCACCGGGAATAGAGCCTCCACGTGTGACGATACTTACTCGTAAATACGTCCGTCGCATCCTGGGCAATTAGCCGCGCTAGCAACCTTGCTGGCTGGTTAATCTTTTCACCACGGCATGAGCTATTCTAGTATAGCTTATACCGACATGAAAGAAGAAGAAGAAGCCCGTAAACGTCCACTACTGAACATAGGTCTCCCAATAAACGATCAAAGGATTAAATGTTGGGCAGAGGTGTTTTTAGTGCACCCTCGTTTCGCCAGTTATGTTAAAAGTCCCATGTAATAGGTGGCGAGCCTATTGCCATTAACCGGGCACAAATCCAGACTCCGGGCTGCTACTTAGAAATTCCTAATGGAAAAACCCAATAACACTTTGTCCGACCTAGGGATCGAACCCAGGACCCCATACTCAGCAGTCGCGCCACAATTATTCATATCAAAATTAAATAACACGTATCAAGAACACTTCATCACTTATTTTATTAAAAAATCTAATCTTAAAGTTAACGTAAGCTGCAGTAATTGACACTATCTAAACTTGTAACATATAATTAAGTGTTGTCATGGTGATATGAAATGATAACGAGTCAGCTGACCGTGTGAGTACCTCAGAATAGTGTCATTGAGAACGCCCTGCCCTCCTTTGCTTGTATAAGCATCGAGTATATGGACAAATAAATTTTAGTCAACCTATATTAACTAAGTTTGTAGTCCGCCTACTTCGTTTTGATCCTTTTGATTGTCACATGCAATGTAACTTGTTTGGTCGGGTGGACTTCGGTTAGCAATAAGGCTCACATTTTTTTCTCTGAAGAAAGAGGTTCCTCAGAGACGGTGAGGTGGATCACCAGCGACATCTGTCTGTAAAAAATCATTTTTTTTTAAACATTGTGGAGTATTAAAGATTTTAAAGATCGTGCATTTAAGTAAACTAATAGTAAACATATTTGGCGTGTACCAGTTTCCATTCTTAATTGCAGCTGAGTGATGATAAATTATATATGACATTTACGATCAATTTATTTTTTATGTTTGTAGAAAACCAGCTTTATTAGTCTAGTGATTGTAACCAAGATTCTGGATTTGATTCCCAAATGAGAAAAAATGCAACTGGGTATTTTACTAAATAAAATAAAGAAATAAGTAGCGGCCTGGAGATTAGAAATGAGTTTTCTTCATCTTCTTGACTCTTATCGGCACGGGCTATATGAGAATAGCTCATACCGTAGTTAAAAGATTAGCCAATCAGCAAGTTTGGTACGATGTTGATTACTCAGGGTGCACTGGACGTACTTATGTATCGATACCTGTTAAGGCTCTTTGAATGAACCCCGGAATCGAGTTATAAAAGAAAAATAATTTGGCACACCCCTGTTACATGGGACGACATATATTGCCAAAATGTGAATGAATAACAGTACAATTCCGCCTACTGCTTTAACCTTTGGGGAAACAATACGTCATATATTTAGAAGTAGATATTTAAACATTAAATTTAATATTTGTGGAGATCATTTTATTTATTTATTTTTAAAGTATCAAGTTTTTTGTTCTTTATTAGTGTATGAACATAACGTGTGTTTAGAATTAAAAATACATCTAACTGAACTACCTAGTGTTCGAAGTACCGTTAGATTCAAAGGGTTAAAAATATTGTTATTATTTGATTAAAAAATGCTTATTTCAGTTTCGGTTTGACATAAACGGAGAATTTCATCGTGTGCCTGCTAAAAAGGTTACATAAAGAACTGTTGAAGAATAATGCACTAGTTTCCAACACTTTGTTACATCTTGGTGGAACCAGTAACTAATAACATTTATGAATCGTCACATTATGTATTCAGAGGAAAAGCGCACTACGAAAAATATTAAATTACTTTATCTAGCCTTTTGTTTAATTTTTTTGGACTTGTGTTATATGACGAGTCATGAAAAAAGGAAATGAACTCAAATTATTTCATACAAGCCAAACAGTATAGGATGAATAACAGCTCACACACACAAATTGCGGGCTAGCGTTCTGAATTCTAACGCGTATCGTATATTGCTTGCCTGCTTTAGTTGTTTCTAAGAGTCGTATTAACAACATGGCGGTCTGGACTCAGCATCGCTAGAGGAGCTGTCAAAATTTAACTTCATCTGAAATTCATACATACGAGGCCAATTTTTTTTTTTTTACCTGATCAGCGTCTCTTTTCATATCAAAGCGACACTTTAGAGGAAGCTATCTATAAATACGGGCCTTATGGCCAAATACTTAGACGGAACACAATTTTAAGTGGCCGTTAATTCTCGTGTTGTCTCTGTCTCTTTAGGATGAAGTCTTTCTTGCCACGCGTTGAGGCTATTTCTGGTTGGTTGAGTTCCACGTGTTAAGTTCCACTTCCATTTATTTATACTTCAAAGATATTTACTCTTTGAGGTTTCCTACCTGGAACCTAGCCTAAACTAAGAATTCTTACAATACCGTCTACACAGGTTGTTTCCGAAATCGCGCTTCAAACCTCTTGATACAGATTGACCCTGCATGGAATTAATTATACCAGATTCAACAAAAAGAAATTTAAAAAAAACATGGTGTTCTTAACGAGAGTCATTTTAGCACGCCCAATTAGCTGACTGCGCGGAGCGATATCGCGTTAGTCGTGCCCGCCAGCTGTGACGTCGTCGTGCTTTCATTCATTTGAAATTATTTACAACTAAAAATATCTTAATAGTTTGTGTGTTTAATTTTTTATTTAGGATTTGTACACAAAACTGCGGAACGGCGCGATGCGCATTAGCAACGCAGAAAACTGTGACGCAAATTGCTGCGATGCGATTTCGTGCGGCAAGGCATCTTCCTTCCAAGGTTCGGATAACCAATCCCTCGACGATCGTCAACCGTATTAACGTATTTTATACTAGGTACAATAAATTAGCGTAAAAAGATTTGCGCGCTGATGTTACTGATAAGAAAATATAGGAAAAATCAACTACGCGAATCAATTCTTAAGTTCTTGCGATGCGTCGTGCGAGGTCGCATGTTTCTACGTAGCGACGTCGCATCGCAGTTTTGTGTACAAGCCCTTAAACCGTATGAGTTGGTTTAGATACGGACACGTACTTACCACTATTTCAAGACCAAAAAAAACATTTTTAATCAATCAAAATCCCGTACATAGTTAATCTATACCAGTAATAGATTATGTGGTTTTTAGGAATTACACGAATTCGTTTACCCCCTGTAGATAGGCCGGCTCACACCACACACCCACTCTTGACCGACCAGTATTGTATAGATGGAGAATATTGTATACTCGATATCTGGAATCGATACCAGGTACTCTATTGTGCAATGCAAGCATGCCAGTCCTACAAATACGAGTACAATAACTTATCGGTCAGGGCGTTTGTGCAAACTTATGTAAACGAACGAAAGCTCTAAGCTTGAATATACCAATATACATTTAATATTTTCTTCTACCCACCTAAAACGCACTGCAAAAATGTTTTTTTGACAATCAGAAAGTATACAGGGTGTAAACGAAATCATGTAATTCCTTCAAACCTCGTGATGAATGAATGATGAAAATTACAATAAGTAAACATGTGTTCTTAACGTGAGGTATTTTAGCGCCCCGAGCGAATTGCGCAGCTATCACTCGCCGCGGGGCGCTAAAATGCCTCACGTTAAGAACACATGTTTACTTATTGTATTTTTTTTATTATATCCAAAAGTATCCCATACAGGGTTATTCTATGTCAGCAGTACATCACAAGGTTTGAAGGAATTACATGATTTCGTTTACACCCCGTATAATCTTAAACAAATTATATATTTCAAATTATGTCCAAATGTGTACACCAGAAAACAGGTACCGCAGCTTTTAAAACACACATGTATATTACCTAAAACACACATGTATACTACGTAAAACACACTTGTATAATACCTAAAACATAAATTGTGATTGTAAATCATTATTAGTCTTTTGAATTCTATTATACTCGACAATCTTATTCCAACTATTATAGCTGCCATTAAGTTGAGAATGATACGTAATTGAAATTTATTACTGTTACACAATTTGAAAATCGATACTAGACTATATTATCGAAATGGGATTATATTATTCCTATCTAAGAAAACATGTATGCTTTTATTTTGCAGATAGTGTTTCATATATGATTCAGTTACAGATTCTTTGTTTTCTGTCTGCGTATATTTTGATCAAATATAATTATATATATCGAAATAACAATGATGTAATACTTGAACAATATTACTAATAGTATTTCGCTGTGAATAATTAAACCAGATTGGAAGTAACTGCCCACTAAGTTTACTTGAAAGGGCTGTTACGAAATGCTGTTCTAACCTGTATTATACAGATTTTAGCATTAGAATTTGAACAACTATTATTCATGTTCAAAAAATTCTCGTCCCTATTGAAATATATATAATTCGGAATTTCCAAAAAAAATATTTTGTTTAACCCTTTTTTGCTGTCCGTACGGTACTGTTGTAGGCAACGAGTGACCTAGGCCCAGGCTATTGGTAGGGTTAGACGGATTTGGCCGAGCCATGTGTCTATGAAGTATAAAAGCCACACTTAACGGGCCCTTAGTCACATTCACTCCTACATCCTCCTTCTTCACTTCTACGGAACACCCCCATCCCTTCAAAATGTACAAGCTGGTAAGATTTGGCATTTTTTCACATACACAACATCCCTTTTCTGAGAAACACAACAATGATACTCTGATATTTTCTTGATCATTTAAAATTTTAAGTCAGACCACAATTGTTTGGATTCATAACATTTCGAAATGCTTCAAGTTATTTCAGCACGGCCAAATTTTCGAGAGAGTCCTTTTTTAGGCTTTGATCTCCTTAGTTTTCATTTTTTTGTGTAACTTATAGCTGAATAGAGTACTTATTTATTTATTTACTTACAGCTTAAGCTGTAGATTAGATAATGGCGTGATGGGATAACACCTAATAAATTACAAACTTGAATAAAAAAATACTTTTGAGTTTGCACTAGTCACTGGAGTAGAAAGCACGAACTCCTTTCTGTTGTTTTAATTTAATTATTAAAAATAAGAATAGCTTATACGAGTTAACTATCTTCGGGTGTAGGTAGTCTAATTATTTACTTCAATTGTCCTTAAAAAAATAATTGCATACACGAGTTAACTATCTCCTCTTAATGGAAGTGATCCAATTGTCAACATCAACTGTCCTTAAAAAAATTGCATATACGAGATAACTATCTTCTCTTAAGGGTGCGGGTAGTCAATTGTCCACTCCAATTGTCCACCAAAGGCGACAAGTGTCATGAATCACTAGCTACCTATATTTTTAGTTCCTGCCATTTTTTGTGGACTGACATTCTCTGCAGCGGCAACGACCCGCCGAGGTCGGTCCAGTTGCCACCCGGTACTCGACCAGTCTACACTTTTTACTTATCAAATCGTTAATCAGTGCAAATAGCCAACCCAATACAATATTATGTCAATATTCTTTATAATTCGACCATGACAAAATTTATTGGGACCATGAAGCTGGTTGGATTAAATAATGACTAATCCTTACACAAAAAAGTAATGAAGTTGAATGTGAATATAATAATACTAATTTTCAATAGCTTTATAGGTCATATATTTTACTTTTTATTAACTCGTCCAGTTGAAAATATTTCTTGTGGGCGGAATAATTATGTTATTAAATGCGATATTGATTTAGTTACGAGTACTCCTTTAATTATTATGTAGACTGAATTTATTAGGGTAATTCTTTTAAATCAGATGTATCCTGATTATCGATAATCGATTATCGAATAGGTAATAATTTTAATAGGAATAATAAAAAATAATAGGTGCTTGGTTCATATAATCTATTTTCCAATTTAATTGAAGTCGTAATTTATTTAAAAGCAGTTTTTGTTTTCTTTTGTAACTTAATTAAAGGCCAATTTTTTTTTAATTTAGCAAGTGTGATTTTATTTATACCACCAAGACGCATTTGTATGAATCCAGTTTTATCGTTCTTAACTATTATTAGCTACTGTTAAGTGCTTAGAGTCGAGTTACATCCAATTTAGTAATAAGCAGTCCTTTTAGCATTTTACACGCTTCGCGTAACTTAAACTTAGTAATAAAAACAAATAAATCAGGCTATGATAGGTATCTCCTTCGATTTATGATAACGATTTACTCTAAGAACTTACAAAAAACTAATTTAATTTGGCCAATTCAATACGCACGCAGAACGCACGAATCGATAGGATTGCAAATTACTCAAATTGAAAAAAAAATCTTCTTAAATTATTCACGGCACGGCTTAACAATTAAATAAAATTGTTTCCTGCAATTGATCACATTACTTGTTAGAACAGCTGTTCTGAATAGAATCGATGTCAAGAACTAACCGTCAATGGTAACGCAATTATTATGACCGGTCTAGAAATTACTCGTTGATCTAGATAAGCCATCAATATGTCCTCCTACTCACGCCCTTTGCTGATCAACTTTGAGTAAAATTATTATTTCAAACATACTTCACAGTTTATTTAAAAACAAACTTGTTGAAACAGTCATTAATTTTTTTAGGCATTATATTTTTTTTATCAGTTGTCGTTATAAGTTTTTACAGAAATTGAAACCGCGATAGCTCATCAATTTTGTAAATTAAAAAAATATTAAAACGACATACTTATTGGTATTTAAAAAAAATACAAGAGGAACCGTCATAAACTAAATCTTTGTGTTTACAAATAATAACTTGATTGTTTCTGACCTTTAAAATAATGTAACAAAGAAACCAATAACAATAGTTCCTACTTTCGTTATTCGTGGTTAAGGATGGGATTCTATTATTGTAATAATGGTATCGGTATCATAATCTTTACATAGGTAGCATAAAACAAAGTCGCTCCCGCTGTCTGTACGCTTAGATCTTTTAAACTACGCAACGGAGTTTAATGCAGTTTTCAGCGATAGATAGAGTAATTCAACAGGAAGGTTTATATGCCCCACATTAGTATCTACATTACACCCGTGCGAAGCCGGGGCGGGTCGCTAGTTCTTTTATATTCTTCTTTCGTGTTGGTACGAGCTGTACGATAATATCTTATGTCGCGGTCAAAAGTTTAGCCAGTCCGGACTGTTGGTAGTGGAGCTGACGGACAATGGTACGCCGGACGTACCTACTGTAGTATCATCACTCGTGGAGGCTCTTTTAATACGGGGTGTATTAAAACATTACAAACCTTTTCTTTGACACAAATCTTAAATATTACATAACATAATATCACGCCAGTATTACCCGAAGGGTTGGGCAGTGGTGTATAGTAACACCCTCATTTCGCCGTTATGTTTAAGTCTCATGTAATATGGGGCGAGCCTATTGCCATCAACCAGTCACAAATTCAAACTCCGGGCTGCTACTGAGGATTTACACACAGAAAAACCCAATAACACTTTGCCCGACCTGGGGATCGAACCTAGGACCTCACGATCAGCAGTCGCGCTTGCCACCATTAGATCAACGAGGCAGTTAAATATTATTCATACTTCATCGTAACCCGCACACCGCAAAACAAAGGCACAAACTTATAATGCCTTTATTATTCTATCCCTCAATAAGGGTGGAAGAAGGATAACAAAAGAAAATCAATTATATAAGAATAATATAATTAATTTGTTGTTCTCAATTACCATGTGTGAGCCGCGTGAGAGGCGACAATAGACTGGACAATAGTCAATCATTACGTATGACCACGTGATCTTTGTTGTACCTATTCAACAGGGCTCCTTTCTCTATAACAAGTACTGAAAGGAAATTCGACTATCTGTCGCGTTATTGTATCGGTTTGAAGTACATTCTTGATCTAATTGTTTCATCGAGAAGGTAACGTAATCTATTGTAAGTAGCTTCAATTGTTGAGTTAATATTGATTTGAATAAAGCGTAACAATACGGTGCTTGGATAAGAATAGGCCGCCCCCTCTCTTCCCCCTGAGTGACGTAAGGCAGCTGTGGCATGATTTCATGTTAAATTAAAAACATGATTTAAAAAAAAAACTATAAAAAAAATGGATTGTACACTTCAAAGGCAGATGTAGATGTTTACGGGCTATAAATTTAGCCCGTAGATTGAATAAGTATCAGATTTAGTTGTTGATGATTCGCTTTAATTTTTGTAGATATATCAATTGCGAAGATTAACTAACTTGTGACCAAATACTCAAACCATCATCATTATCATCATCTCAAGCCCAGTACCTGGGTTGCAGAGGTCTGATGGCAGTCGCTCCGTGTAAAATACTGGTATTGTGAAAATGACAGTGACAGTAAAGTGAGAATGTCAGCACGAGACTTAACAGCAACTTAAGATTGAGTAGCATTTGAGTGTTAGGCCATTAGCCATCTAATTGTAATGAGCTAACATACTGCTTCTAAAAACAAAGTGGAACCCAGCTTGTTTAACAGCAATCTTTTTTTTTAGATTATCTTTTCACTCGTCATTTAAAGAAAGTAGGTCTTTCTTTCTTTTCTTTTTTTAAAAACGTTGCCCCACACTAGGATTTTTCCTGTGTCGTGGATGCGTTTACAAACACAAATCTTCACACGCACAAACATCCAGACCCGGAACAACTATCTGTAGGCCATACAAATATTTGTTCCGTGCGGGAATCGAACCCACGACCCATAGCGCAGAAGCCGATCGCTCAGCCACTGCAACAACGTATCGTCAAATACATTACAACAATGTACAACAATTACAGTGTACAATTAGTACACTTACTAATACCCTACTTCTCAATTCCAGGTCGTCTTCACCGCCCTCCTGGCCGTCGCCGCCGCAGCTCCCGGCTACCTTGGTGGCTACGGAGCCCCCGCGTACGCAGCGGCCCCCATCGCCGCTGGCTGGGGTCACGGCGTCGTCAGCGCACCTCTGATCAGCGCCCCCATTGTTAAGACCGCTTTACCTGTCGCCACTTCTTACGCTAACACTGTTAAGGTACGACAATTACAACCATTATGGGGGGTACACCATGGGCCCCATTTTTTCTTCTTCTTTATATTTTATATTCTCTCACCGGCTAAAACTACCACGGTGTTCCTCCGAAGAACTATGGTCGCGGGATTCGCAATAGTGCATTCACCACAATCTAGCAACATTGTGACCCCCTACGCCCATCATCTATCGGTCATCATACATAGACCGCCGCTTACGGTCTTAGCCTGTTTCATCGACCTAGATTCTAGAGCAGTGTCCCCTTTGCACTTGGAGTTCGAGAACAAAAATAAGGTGCTAGTCACATAAGGGTATATGAAAAGGCACATTGAAGCCCTCGACCAAAAAAGCCGTAGAACGTAATAACTCTGGCCGAAATCGACGAAAATAAAATTGAAATCTCAACAAAAGCACGCGTTGATGTCTATTACCCTGTACAGAATTGTATAATTTTTTAAAAGGTTCTTTTGGTTTGCAACTTCTACCGGTGATCAAGCTTTCCTATTATTTATTTTTCTATGTTTCACAAGGACCTTACTTATTTAGATTTCAGAAAAATACACTTTTACTCCTCACTGCTAATGTATAGGCCAATGTAAAAGTTTGTCTCTAAAATTAAATACAAATCGAGAAGATTATATTTCTGCGATCGATTTATCTATTATTGTATCTATTCCAAAACTAATTTAATACATTTTAACATTATCCTCATGTGTTTATTATATTTTCAGCTCGCTTCTCCCGCGGTAGTGGCAGCTCATGCTCCCATCGTCGCTGCGCACGCGCCGCTCGTGGCCGCGCCTGCCTATGCCCACGGTTGGTGAACCCCCAACTAAGGCCGACAACATCCAGGCCATGCCCTCTAGGCCACACCACCCAGGCCTACTCCCGGATAGTGCAACAGTCAACATCTACTCTATGTATTTATTATTAAATAGTAATAAGACAATTCGGAATGTAAGATTTGGGGCAAAAATCTAGCTCTAACACGAGTTGGAAAATTGTGCCATGTTTGGAATCGTAAATAAAATGCAGTAAATTCATTTTTTTTTTTTATTCATATTTTTGTTCGAGGCATTATTTCACCTTTTCGCTACTATGCAAGCCTCATACATACGTCCTATTTTATTACTTAAAACTAACATTAAATATAAAAAATTACATACATAAAATATCTATATACAACATGTAACGTAATTAACGCACACCCTCAAACACCCCAATTATAATATTATGTTATAATCATAATAGGTACATACACTGAAATTTTATTTTTATGTGCTTAAATATTGTTTATTCAAGAAAATAGTATTACTTTTTCATTTTTAACTTAATTTAAAATTCAGTCTTATGCCCTTGACATAAGGCTCAATTTTCGTTATGCCAATTAAAAGACTAATTAGTAAAAAAGACGTTTATAAAAAAACCTCAATAAAAATGGCTGAAGTCGATTCAGTAAACGATTCTGAACAAACTACTTTCAGGATGTGCGTTAATTATGTTATGGTGCGTCCAGACCTGACGAACGCGCCGCGAATGCGCCGCTCGGGCGCAGCTCGCGCGCTTCGCGGCGCGTTCGTCAGTTCTGGACGCACCATTAGACATTGTATAATATCGACATCAGGAACCTCTACACAACTCCACCGGCACGGATTCCCACAACAGAGGCATCAAAAACATATTTTGATATTAATAAAAATTTCTAGATACATAATTGAACAACGCTCACAAATCATACCGTTGTAAAAAGGAACAAACACGAAGAACAACGCATTGTTTGCTATTTACTTTTATAATGTTTAAGCAGTACCTAGCTACTATCTAATCTAAAGCTTATTAAAATATATTTTCCACTTAACTAGATACAAGCAACAAGCTACAAGTTCTAGTAAAGGTTTTAAAAACAACGGAACTAAGTCAGTCTGTATGTATAAGTACTAAAGTTGTCAACCACTAATCATGCGCAACGGACACAAAGGAGCCGATGTCGAGAATAACCGGTTCAACGTTTGCATGTTATTTTCATACCAGTAATTAGTTACCATTTAAAAGGTCGCTCTTTTTTTGTAAAACTTTATTGGGAGCTGTTCGAAGTCGGACACATACTCACATACTAGTTGTTGCCCGCGGTTTCTCGCGCGTCCTAGGTGAACTACTTCATGTGCCTGGATTAAAATCCTATGTGTGTTACTCCAGGATATGGTCTATCTGTATGCCAAATTTCATCTAAATTCGTTCAGCCGTTTATGGGTAAGACTCGTTCATATAGCGGATCCGTTTTTATAGGACCGTTTTTACCTGATCCGTCGGTACTGGATGTGTTGTTCACATCTGTCGACTTCGGTTGCGTTCTACCAACCTCGATAGACAGCACCTGTCAGGCAGGATACGATAAAAATAACGGATCGTGTGTGAAGGCACCCATACTTCTCCATACATCTTTATGCACGGATCCGTTTTTTATACTGTTCCGACATCCATTTTTTGATGACAAAACGAAATGTGTAAAAATGCCGTGGACTAGTGGACTAGTATTTTTTACTGGATTCGGAATACTGTCGTGTATGTGAACTCATACAACTACAAGCGCCATCACCAAAATAAAAACGGATCCGCTGAAAACGGTCCTGTAAACAGTTTCTGTGTTAATTAGCTGTAATTGAGTAACGAACATCTATCTTCCCAAACCTTCACATTTATAATATTACTGTGATACAGTAGTATTATAAATGTCTCAGAGAAAGGCGTGGTCATATTCAAGGATCTTAAAGTGTATCCGATAAATATTCTGTAAGCAAGGATTAAAATCAAGATACGATTATTTCAATAAGGTCAGGAACTGGGAGTGATTATGACAGTTTAATAGATCATAAAATAATAGATACACATAGATTATATTATTAAAACAGACATGAAAGAATAGTAAAAGTCTAGACGTATTTTGATCTAGGCATTAGCATTAAATAGAGACCCGTTAAACTGTCTAGTTAGTCTAGTGGTGGCAAACTCGACTGCTGATCGTGAGGTCCTGCGTTCGATCCCCAGGTCGGGCAAAGTGTTATTGGGTTTTTCCGTGTAGGATTCCTCAGTCGCAGTCCGGAGTTTGGAATTGTGCCCGGTTGATGGCAATAGGCTCGCCCCCTGTTACATGGGACTTAAACATAACGGAAAAACGAGGGTGTTACTATACACCTCTGCCCAACCCTTCGGGGAATACAGGCGTGATGATATGTTATGTTATTTATGTTTATTGAGACCCGTTGCGGAACTTAATTTTTTTAAAGAATAAACGTTGCCTTGTCATTTTTGCTATATCGTGGGTGCGTTTACCACTATGAATCTGACGTTAGCAAACACGCAGACCCCGAACAATTCTCTGTAGGCCATGCAAATATTTGTTCTGTAGAATCAAACCTGCGTCTCGAAGCGCAGCAAGTCAATATACATCTTTCTGTTACACGCTGTATAGCTGTATAGGGTACATATAGTTATAATGCATTCTTGGACTTGGGTAGTAGATACGCTTGTCTCCGTATACGGCTCGTCAGATTCCGCATGCCACTTCATGCGTAATGTCATGCTGTTGACACTCTTGATATATATATTAACAGAGCTGTTTTTGGATGTGACAAGGAATTAAATTGGTGTGTTTATCTATACTCTATACTAATATTATAAAGAGGAAAGATTTGTATTTTTGTATGTAACGAATAAACTTAAAAACTACTAGACTACAACTACTAGATTTCAAAAATTCTTTTACCGTTAGAAAGCTACATTATCACTGAGTAACATAGGCTACGGACGGAGCCGTGAGGACACAGCTAGTTTTTTATATATTCATGACTGATAAAGTTACAAATGCATGTATACAAAGTGTTAAAAGGACCCTAAAAAGAAAGAAAGGTACTAGTTACCAAAATATTGATCAAAGGAAGGTTTTTATTTGATCTGGTATACAAATTATTAGGAAAGAGAGAAAAAATATTAACGTGAAAAACTTTAGACCACATTTACAAGTAAATGCTCACTGCTAAAAATGAAGCTTTCTCATACACTACCATTATGTGAGGACATTAAATAAAATCAGCACGCCTGGTAAACTGATTGGTGGCGGCCCTAGATCATATACACCATATTTTTTTTTAACTTTTATTAAATTACAAATCATATGGCAGTCACACGAAACTTTCCAACTTTTTTCTCTAAGATTGGCAACGCATCGACAATCCTCTTGGTGTGGTAAGTGTTTATCGGGCGGTACCGCCACTTTCCACAACTGTCGGTCTGCTTGTCAACCAAATTATGTACATAAAGTTTTAATATAAATTATAACATAATAATACCTATGCAGGACAAGTATTTTGTCACATACTTTAATTTTACTCTAATATATGTTCTGCTAAAGATATTCATAATTGCTTTAAAAACACTAACACTGCTTATAATAAAGCCGGTATCAACAACTCTATACATATACGAGTCAAGCCTACGCCCAGTTGGTCAGAATGAGCATGAAAGCTCGTCCAAGGTCGTTCAAACCTTAACATTTTATTTACCGGCCAATGCCGCAAAAAATAAAGTCCAAGATTTTATGATGCTCACACCAACACGAACTGCTTACAATATCTCATTCCAGGTTAACATTTACTGCACAATTTATTTATTTTTATCCATATTTAGCCGATTAACGAACTCAGTATGAATATATATTATGTGTAAGATTGTATAGTAAATTATGGTAGTATTTTGCAAACCAACTACAGAAAAGTCAAAAGAAAAGTTTATAATCCTCAAATATACATAAATCTTTCGAGATAATATTTTAATTGAATTTAATTCGTTCTTGAAAAATAAAGAAGAAATATTTGTACAAAGTAAATCTTAACAGTTTTTTACTTTACTAGATTGACACAATTAAATGTCATGAAGTATTAATATGAAACGTTGGTTTTACGAAAAATCATTTGAAGATAAAAACATAACATCACGCCTGTATTTCCCGAAGGGTTGGGCAGAGGTGTATAGTAACACCCTCATTTCGCCGTTATGTTTCAGTCCCATGTAATAAGGGGCGAGCCTATTGCCATCAACCGGGCACAATCTCCGGGCTGCTACTGACGAATTCTACTCAGAAAAACCCAATAACACTTTGCCCGACCTGGGGATCGAACCCAGGACCTCACCATCATCAGTCGCGCTTGCCACCACTAGACCAACGAGGCATAAGTACCTATAGACAAGAAGATAAATAAGCAATAATACCTCTTGCATTTTTCAGATAATAACAGCATTTAGGGCCCTTAATAAAAGTTTATATTTTTAGTAAATCCATAGATTGAAAATGTATCTTATATTAAAATGTTAAACAGCTATGGAATCTAAAACTAAAAGATACCATCCCATGAAGGTATACTCTATTTAATCTGTACTAATATTATAAAGCTGAAGAGTTTGTTTGTTTGTTTGAACACGCTATTCTCAGGAACTACTGGTTGGAATTGAAATATTTATTTATTTATGAAGTATAAACTTCTGTTCACTATGGTGGTACATAAATCAATAACAAAACGTTATGAAAATCTTAATGCAATTATGACAAAGACTAAATTAGATGATTAGGAGTGCAGCGACTTCAAGTAGTGTTCCCTAACTTCACGTTTGAACGAGAATTTACTAGGAGCTTTTTTTAATATCAATAGGGAACACGTACCAAAGTTTAATTGTTTAATATTCTTTTTGTGTTGGATAGTCCATTTATCGAGGAAGGTTATAGGCTATATAACATCACGCTACAACCAGTAGGAGAGGAGCATAAATGAAAAAAGTTGCAAAAACGGGAAAAATGTCCACTCGTGCAAAGCCGGGACGGGCCGCAAGTATAACATAAGACAATTATGATCCATTTTAGCAAGGAAATGTATAGAAGTCAGCGACACGTTCGCTTCCAGCAGAGATTCAACAGAATATTATGCTTTTGTGAAATTTAACGGGGAATCAAGACGAGCTGAAACTCTACTTGAAGAAATGGTTCAAAAGATATTCGTACCTGGTGGATCACTTTTGTTTCTACGAAATAGAGTATAGAAGGGCTCATGGCTAATTAGCGACCGCACCGATCATACGATATGCGAGGTTAAGCTGCGCCTGCCGCGGCCAGTCCATGGCTGGGTGACCGTCCGTTACACATCGAGACCCGTCCGTTACAACGTCGATCTCGGGTGTCGTACGAATACCTATGACAGTCGTTACAGGTAGTCAGAAGTCCGAAGTTCGGACAACTGGTCTAATCTTAGGATATCGGCATTGCCTAGTAACTGGGTTGCGGAGGTCTGATGGCAGTCGTTCCATGTAAAATATTGGTATTCAGTCACATCTAGTTAGACTGGAAGCTGACCCCAACATAGTTCGGGAAAAGGCCAAAAGGAAGTATAATATATACTATACTTATATCTACTACATACCATACTATATACATAACTGGCGAAACGAGGGTGTACTAAAACACCTCTGCCGAACCCTTCGCGGAGTACAAGGCGTGATGTTATGTTATGTTTTATCTACTAATAACCGCTACTAAGAAAGCTAGCTTAGCCAAAGAGTTGTATGGTTCAGACAGTATAGTCGCCTTCGTTATTCTGAACTCCACATATCATAGATGGAATTAGTTGGGAAACGCTGACGCACGCGCCGAATATGGACCAAGATAGGGAAAACAATAAATTAAAAAAGAATTAGTTAATATAGTTTCTACGTAATTTATCAAATTCTTCTGGTGTAGGTACATCCGCATGAATTATGTGATAATAAACCTTTTCATTACGTGTTATTATGTATTTGATAAGTTTGTGATGTATTTATTCTACATGTAAGTGTTTAAATACAAAATTCGATTTAATATTTCAACTTGAAATGGACAACGATCAAGAAAATAATGTAATAAAATTCACTTATTGCATGTACTCACACAAAACTTGTCGAACTTGACTTTCATTTCAGGACATCGCGAACAGTATAAATACATACGTTGACCGAAAGAAAGCATCAGTTTCATCTCATTCCCTTGTCGTTCGCATCTGAATATACACAGACCACGATGAATTCGCTGGTGGTGTTCTTATCTGTGGTGGCGCTCGTCGCTGGTAAGCCCTCGGGGCTGTTCGAGGAACCAATCCTATCGTACTCGTCGCCGTTGATCGGCGCTCCCGCTGCCTACGCCGCACCGGCTGCCTTCGCCGCTCACGCCGCCTACGCCGCTCCTGCCATCTACGCCGCTCCTGCTGCCATCGGTGCCTCTGCAGTGTCCAGCCAGTCCCGCCTGGACATCAAGTCATCGCCAGCCGTTGTAACTACTTCAGCGATCGCGCCCATCACCCGCACTGTTATCGCCGAGCCAGCTCTGGTCGCCGCTCCAGCCATCGCTACCGCCGCCATCGCCCCCGCTGCGATATCCAGCCAGTCTCGCCTCGACATCAAGACAACGCCCGCCATTAGTAGCACCGTGGTGTCTTCACCCGTTGCCTACAGTTTGCCCGTCGCTTACGGTGCCTCCCTCGCCTACAACGCGGGTCTGTACAAGGAACCAATCCTATCGTACTCTTCACCGATAATCGGCGCTCCTGCTGCCTTCGCCGCTACTGCCGCCCTCGCCGGTCCTGCTGTGCCCCTGGACACCCCTGAAGTAGTCGCTGCCCGTGCCGCCCACTTTGAAGCTAAGGCTCCGGCTGGCGCCCACCTGATCAAGAAGCGCTCCGCTGTGCTCGCGTCTCCACTGCTGTCCACCCATCTGGCTTCCCCAGTGATCTCCACATACGCTGCAGCCCCCGTGCTGTCCACCGTGCACGCCGCTCCTCTGGCGTACTCTGCGCCCATCGCCTACTCCACCCCTCTGATCACCAAGGCTTACGGCGTGCACCCCTGGTGAACGTCACCACGATAACGGGGAACTTGTTCCTCGGTTCAGATTTGACGAACGACGAATGATAAAATGCTTGTAAATAAATAAATTAAAAAAATAATGTCTATTATTTTTGTTTCATCAATTGAGACTATCGCCGTCTACGCATAATGTATTTTTCTATCCTACAAAGAAAATGAAGGATATTAACTTAATTCTAGTACTTAGTCGGTACCCAAATATTTCAAAATTCCTATATTGAAACTTTCAGCACCTACAAAATCTCGACACCATTGAATAGGCTCAAGATTTCTAAAATAATACGAAGTTTCATGAGTTTATTAGGATAATTCATTTACATCAACATAATTACCATACAATAAAGTTTATTTTTCTCTACTTGAGATAAAAATTTAAATAACAAAAGCAATGATAACTTAGCTGTTGAACGCTTGCCTGCTTTGAACTAGAATGCGAAAACTAAGAGATGCGGGCAGGAATCGAATTCAGACCTGGGTACCTGGGTCTGAGTTTGATCCCGGCCCACATCTCTGAGTTTTCGTATTCAAGTTTGAATCAGAATTTGATTATCACTTGCGTTAACAGTGAAGAAAAACAACGTGAGGAAACCTACACACCTGAGGGAGTTAACAATAAAACTGCTTATAAATTACTAGCTGTGTCCCCACGACTCCACCCGTAGCCTATGTTACTCAGTGATAATGTAGCTTTCTAACGGCAAAAGAATGTTTGAAATCGGTCCAGTAGTTTTTAAGTTTATCCGTTACATACAAAAATACAAATCTTTCCTCTTTATAATATTAGTATAGATAAGATAATTAAATGACCGGAAAGCAATGACAATAGTCCATTCAAGCGCAGTACTTACTCAATTTGTCAACTAATGTTTAAGAAGCCTATTGAAGAAGCTGACATATGACACGTGTCTCCACGGAATGTATCCATAGCCTTATAGACGACTAGCTTTTGCCCGCAGCTTCGCTTGCGTGAAGTTTGAAATCCTCACTAAGCCCATTTTAAAGTGACATGTTAAAATCCAAAACGTCCGTTTTTTATCACCCCCAGCGGTTTAGGCTGTGCGTTGCTAGATTAGTCAGCCAGTCGGTCAGTTTCTCCCCATGCTTCTTACTTCAAAAGTACCAGATTTCTCATTTAAACATTCAACACTTATTTCACCCCCTTAGAGGTTGAATTTCCAAATATGTGTACACTTATTCCTAACCAGAAACCTTAATATTTAATTTCATCTTTCTTACTTCAAAAACGACGGACTTACAAACTTCAACCCCCCATTTCACCCTCTTAGGGGTGGAATCTCCAAAAACCCTCAAACACTTATACGTTTATTTCTTACCAAAAGCCTAAATATTTAATTCCATGTTTCTCACTTCAAAAGTACCAGATTTCTCATACAAACTTTCAACACTTATTTCACCCCCTTAGAAGTTGATGTTCTAAATATGTGTATTCCTAACCAGAAATTCATCTTTCTTACTTCAAAAACGACGGACTTACATACAAACTTCAACCCCCCATTTCACCCACTTAGGGGTGGAATCTCCAAAAACCCTCAGACATCCTCACAAAATGAACCTACTGTCAAAATTTCAAGTTTCTAACCCCAGCCGTTTAGGCTGTGCGTTGATAGATCAGTCAGTCAGTCAGTCAGCTTCTCCTTTTATATATATATATATATAATATATATAAATATAATATATATATATATAAGATATAAGATGAAGATGATAGTAATCACGCTCCTTTATCAAATTACATAAAGGGAAGTTCAAATATCACAAAATTAATTACTTTTCTTGAAGAAACGTGACATTACTTATTTATTTTTTTACTTTCATTAAAAGTTTACCCGCCCAAACGTTGTCGTTCATTCAAATTTGTCGGACACTTTCTTCATTTTTCTAGGAAAACTCACTCAATCACGTGGATTCTTTATTTATCGAGTAGATATCATTCCTATATCATCCCAATTAGCTATCATGTTTGGAGAGACACCATGACACACATCACATTGTCACGGCCAAAGTACAGATCTGTCATGGACTTGGATTCGTAGGTTTAACTATACTCATGTTCTGACAAAAATCCGTCCACAATCCATTATTGATACAATTTGGATACTGAATACTACAAAGAGACATAATAGTTCGTATTCTTTGTTGTTGGCGTTGGCAACATTTTAAGGATGCATTCAGGTACATTGTGAGAGCCGGGGTTGCGGTGCATGCTTTTGCGAATCCCGCAACACCGGCCAACGGTCAGGAGGAGGAACACCGCGGGTTTTTACCCGGTAAGAGTCCGGCATAATCCATCGCCTTCCCCGGGTAAAGGGTATCCATGAGGATTTACCCACAATAAAAAAGGTACATTGTGAGAGAGAACGTTAATATAACGAAGTCAAAGTTTGGTCTATTCCCTCAAAGATTTTCTATAAAGCAACATTTATAAAGAGTATCAAAAAATGCACTGTTAGTCATTCTTCTGAACCTGAGGTACCTACCACGCTACATTAAAAAACAGCATAAACAATGAAATATTGTAATTTAAATAAATCCCTTCACTAGGATTTCTGATCCCTATTTCGAATGTGTGATTAAAAACACTTATCTCACATGCACCATCACTCAGACCTGGAACCACCATAAGAACGCCATACAAATATTAGTCCGTTCGGAAATCGAAACCACGATCATAGGAAGCCAAACGCCAAGCCACTACGCTAATTGAGTCATTATAATAACATATAATCACGCCTGTATACCTCTAAGGGTTGGGCAGAGGTGTATAGTAGGTAACACTCTCATTTCGCCGTTATGTTTTAGTTCCATGTAATAGGGGGCGAGCCTATTGCCATCAACCGGGTACAAATCCAAACTCCGGGCTAGTACTGAGGAAATACACACGGAAAAACCCAATAACATTTGCCCGACCTGGGGATCGAACCCAGGACCTCACGATCAGCAATCGCGTTTGCCACCACTAGATCGATGAGGCAGTTATATTTTTTTTTGAGAAAAATCCTATGTGATCATTAAGAAACCCGACTACATAAATATTCAGACCGCTCCTAATTCGTCACACTAGCTCTGTGCGAATAGCGAATAAAACACGCACGAAATATCCTGCACTTTATATGTCAAGTTTGTCTTTATGAAGTAATTAAATAAGACCTGCGTGCTAAGATACTGACATTTATGTACACAATGCCAGATGTGATACCATCAGTCATAATTGAAATGTGCTACTAAGATAACAAAGCGTGCAATTTTTGAGCTTAGCCTGTAAGTAAAAGCTAAGACTGATGACTGTCGTCGACTAATGCACGACATGTCGCATGAGTAAGTTGCGATTGCTGGCAATTTAATTTGACCTATAGTGGTAAAAGCTGACACTTCGCCGACTGTTCGTAGACAAGTCATGACATTTTAGCTATATTGTGCGTTGACAAGTGTGATTGCTGCCTTAATTGTTGTGCCGTGTTGATGTTATGATCACGATTTTTAGACGCGTCGATAGTTTATGGTTATATGTAGCAACATATTTTTAATATCACTTAACTGACGGGTTGGCGATTAATAATTTCTTATAGTGTTCTTTTAATTTGTCAGCCTTGTTGGTCTAGTGGTGGCAAGCGCGACTGCTGATCGTGAGGTCCTGGGTTCGATCCCCAGGACAGATAAAGTGTTATTGGGATTTTCCGTATGGAATTCCTCAGTACCAGCCCGGAGTTTGGATTTGTGCCCGGTTGATGGCAATAGACTCGCCCCCTATTACATGAGACTTAAACATAACGGCGAAATGAGGATGTTACTATACACCTCATCCCAACCCTTCGGGGAATACAGGCGTGATGTTACTTTATGCATTTTGAATTTCCTAAAAAATGGTGCTATTTTTAATAATTTGTTTTTGAATGTTGAAACTTCAGATGCAGTTTGATAAAATAACAACACATTCCGTTCGTGTTCAAAAAGCCATATCAATATCCTACTAACAAAATAACATGTAAATTAATAAAGATTTCCCTGCGTAAGTCATCACCCACATAGCACACGGATTTACCAAAAAAAAAAATAACAATGAAATACTTGAAAGACCGATCGTCTATCAATAATGTAATGCACACCTTGGATTTCACGCGACACTTGTCACAACCTGTAAAACGACTCCGGAAGCTAATCACACATGACAAAAAATCTCACTGGAATAAAAATATTAGGTGGCTTAAATATCAAAGCATAGATAGTGGTTTTGAAGGTTGTTGGTAGCACTTGTTTTGGTAATGAGTACTTGCTCAACGCTTCGTATAAAAGGATGCGTCACAGAGTGTTAGACATCAGTTGATCCAACTTGTTTAGTTCGCAAACAACACAGACCACAATGTACAAGCTGGTGGTGTTGCTCTCAATCGCGGCGTTGGCTGCCGCTAAGCCTAGTGTGCCGTTGGCCTACAGTGCCGTGGTGCCAGCCGTCAGCTCAGTGTCGCAGTACAGTTCCAGCGTGGTCCACGGCTCGCCTACCGTGTACAGCGCCCCTGCCGTCTACTCCGCTCCTGCTGTCTACTCTGCGCCCGCCGTCTACGGTTCTCACGTCCTGGCTCCCGTGACCCTCGCTCAAGCCCCTCACTCCCCCGCCGTCGTCTTGGATGCTGTCAACGGTGTGCCCCTCGACACCCCTGAAGTAGTTGCTGCCCGCGCTGCCCACTACCAGGCTAAGGCTCTGTCTGGCTACCACCACCTCCGCAAGCGGTCCGTCGGCGTCGCTCCCTTGGCCTACAGCTCGGTTGTATCCCCCGTGTCCTACTCCAGCCCCCTTGTGTCCGCCTACGCCCACCCCGGTGTCGTCTCCGCTTACTCATCCCCCGTAGTCTCTCACGCTTACTCCTCTCCCGTGGTCTCCGCGTACTCAACCCCCGTGGTCTCCGCGTACTCCCCCCTGTCCTACTCTGCTGTGTACCCCAAGGCACTCAGCGTCCACCCCTACTAAACAACCCAAGTGAACCGACCAACTATCCTATAAATCCTTCAAGAACAAATATGTAACGAATTTATCACTGCCGAATTAAACGATTGTATTATTATTTGCCATCTTTTATTTGTTTTCTACCATATTATTATCTAATTGTGTACACAAAAAGATCAGATCATTGTGATCATCATTAACTTAATACACAATATGTAACATAATTAACGCATATCCTGAAAGTAATTTGTTCAGAATCGTTTACTGAATCGATTTCTATCATTTTTAATATAGGTAATTTCTTATCCCAAAAATAATTAAAACTACGGAAATTAGTCACATTACTCCTGTACAGTCAAAACAAACTGAAATGGACCGTAAATCAAGGCAAAAAGACTTTAAAAGTGCATTTTTATTTGTATTAATACAAATTCCGTCATTCAATACAAAATAAAGAAAAATAAACCTTATTTCAAGAACGTTAATTTAGTAAATAACAATGCATATACATGTTAAACTAAAATGTCAGTGTATGTATTATGATTATAACATAATATTCTAATTGGGGTGTTTGAGGGTGTGCGATCATTACGTTACATGTTGTATATGACATGCTCAGTTTGATTTTATTAATATCCAATTAAATCAAAAAGCCTCAAGTGTTGCCTCTTTTTCCTTGGCTAGAGAGGCAACTCGTGTAAAATATTTTAACCCTTAAGGTGTAATCCTTTTCGCAAAGGTACAAATAATACACAAATTATTAAACACCTTTAATAAATATCACTCACTTTTCAAGTTATCATTCAAAAAGAGAAGAGTTTGTTTCTTGTTTTGAACAAAACGAAACACTGATGACCCAACCAATTAACACGTGATCTGACTCTCGATAGAACAATTTTAATGTATCTATTGTTAAAGATTTACTTTATTTAACTAACTCTAAACTAAGGTTACGCCCGCTTATTTTTGAATTGCGGAAGTAACCTCACGCTCAGGTCTCTCTATCACGTTAACATAACAATTTATGCACCGCTAAATAATTCTAGCGTTTATAACAGTTGTAATTAAATAACCCTAATTACAGTCTTCTGTTACTAAGGTGTGAAAATAAACAAATTTCAAACATCTTTCAGTTTATTAGATTATATTATTCCGGCTGTGTGTGTGTGTGTAAGTGTAATAAATATACAACTCAATATTTTTACTATCTTGTTGGTCTAGTGGTCGCAAGCGCGACTGCTGAGCATGGGGTCTTAAGTTTGATCCCCAGGTCAAGCAAAGTGTTATTGGGTTTTTCCATTAGGAATTTCTCAGTAGCAGCCTGGAGCCTGTATTTGTGCCCGGTTAATGGCAATAGGCTCGCCCCCTACTACATGGGACTTAAACATAACTGCTGAAACGAGGGTGTACTAAAAACAGCTCTGCCGAACCCTTCGGGGAATATAAGGCGTGATGTTATGTTACATTTTTATCTAAGTTCTATTATGATTATCATTTAGGTACCTAGTTTAGTAAGCCGTAACATAAACAAAAGTTGTACATGCTGTAATGCGGTCTTTGGTTTTAAATTATGTCAATAGGATAAACAATATTAATCCAGAACCAAACTTTTCTGAAGGTTATGGAAATCCGACGGTAATCGCCTGGCTTTACATTAGATACTACCATATCATAGATGGAGACATTGACTGTGTCATTGCTACTGAACGACATTTTCATCGAGCTAAATGCTGTGTTTATACCTGCCTACCCAAAAGTTGTGACGGGAAAAAATAGTCAACCTAACGTTTGCATATTCTATAGGCTTCATACTTTCGATTGGTATGGAATTTGTCTATTAACCAAACCAGTGAAATGTTTAAAAAAAATGTAATTAATCTTATTCTGGACTGAAATTTTTTAGTCACAAATTTGCAATATATTTATTGACATATTTAATTTGATATAAAATACTTTTCATCCATTAACCAGCTCGGTGAAGGTAGTTCTATACTGGGATCTTAGACTAACAATACCTAAATCGGTAAATCTCTGGAATCACGAAAATCAGAAGAAGATTGGCTACATAGGTAGCCAATCTTTTTCTGATTTTCGTGTGGTTAGTGACTAACCTGGTGTCAGAGTTTGACTCTGACTTGGCTTCACATGCCGTCGAGTAATAATATCTCTCAGGCATGTCTCAGGCCGGTTTTCTCAGGATTTATTCCTTCACCGTTTTTAAGCAAGTGATAATTATACAATACGCACATGAATCCGAAAAGTCAGAGATGTGTGCCTTGGATTCGAATTCTAGACCTACACCCATATTCTAAGACGTTCCTCCAAAACTTACTCGACTCATACTCGACTCAGAACGGCCTCGAAACCACCTTCAAAATAATTTAATTAATTTAATTCTTAGTCGCAATTTCGAATGAACTTTGAGTATCCTCGACGGAGTCATTACGTTATAATTTGAATTATCTGCACCGCGCAAATAACGCCGCGATAAAAAATTGTAAGGGTTATCGTAAGCATATTCGACAGTCTTCAAAATTATTTTTATTACATACGAACTTTGACACTTCCTTCCTTAAGGTAGGTTCCGAGGTACCTTGAGTTTGGCAGATGATTCCTTACCTCGACTGAGGAAAAATCTCGAGTCGAGGACGTTTATGTCAAGTCGAGTTGAAGTCGAGTCGAGTACCTAAGTTTTGGAGGAACGTCTTAGAATATGTGTCTTGGCAGTCGACGGTTACACCACTAGACTATCATTAGACACTCTATAAAAAGTTCTTTCTTGTACCGTAACTGTACTAAAGCTTTAAATTGCCTGAATTACGTGAAGGTTTTAATTGTGTGAAGTTTTTAACATTTTTGAGTAGGACGTTGTATTCATATCAAGAGAAACGAAAATATTCTTATGCTATTAAAAATTATTTTTTTTGGGAAAAAATAATACAATAAAATAATATTCACTTGTTTATTAATTTGCAGACTTATAACTACATAATACAGTTGCACGCTTCATACATAATTTACAACATAATTTTCTTTTCGAAATTATCACGACTAGTAGTGGCCATGGCCATGTCCGTAATGGCCACCGTAACCTCCAAGGCCACCTCCGAATCCGCCACCGTACCCGCCACCGTACCCACCACCGAAGTGCAATGGTGCTGCAACGTAGGATTGATGCAGAAGAGGTGCAGCATGCAGTACCGGGGCCACGACGGGTTGCACCACAGAAGTAGCAACGACCGCTGGTGAAGAGTGCACGTCCAGGCGAGACTGGTGCGATACTGCCACAGGTGCAATATGAGCCACTGGGGCAACGTGAGCCACATGAGCTAACGGAGCGACGAGATGAGGAGAACGCTTCAAGATGTGATGTCCCACCGATTTGGCCAGCAATCCGTGTCCAGCGTAACCATGTCCTTCAAAGCCGCCATATCCTGCATAGCCGAGTCCTCCGTGACCTAGACCTTCGTGGCCGAGTCCTCCGTGACCGAGTCCTCCGTGGCCAAGTCCTCCGTGACCGAGTCCTCCGTGACCGAGTCCTCCGTGACCGAGTCCTGCAGGACCGAGTCCTCCGTGACCTAGTCCTCCATAACCAAATCCTCCATGGCTAAGTCCACCGTGACTGAGTCCTCCGTGGCCGAGTCCTCCGTAGCCAAGTCCACCGTAGCCGTATCCTCCAAGCCCATGTCCTCCATAGCCATGACCTGCATAGCCGGCAACCACTGGAGCCACCACTGGCACTGCATGACCATTGCAAAGGGCAAGAGACGCGAACAACACTACTGCACGAAACATCTTGAGATTGTTACTTCGAGATCACAAATCTGAACGAATTGCAAGAGCTGACTGACATTCGAACTGGAGGGCTACCTTCTTATACCCCAAACGCTGATTCAGAGTGACAGGATCAAAGCTAATAATACATTGACCGTGCTATTGAACACTGTGATTGTAGTCACAAAAAATTCGGAATTCACCATTTTATTTGGACACAAATAAACTGAATGGGTTTTTATAAACACAATAGATAAAATACGTGCTTATAACAAAGTTGTCGCACTACTTGCAATAGACCCTGAATTAGCTTTGGTGCTAAACGCGTGTAACAAATATTCTACGAATAAATTATAACTATGATTCACGTATAGCTATTTGGTAATAGCGCATCAATCATAAATGCTAATGAATGACGTTTGTATAATGCATCTCAATCCGGCCAGTGCCCTGAGGCCGAAGTAAGTGACGCAACGACCCGTCCAATAGCTCTGGCCGAGAACTTGAACCCGTTGCGCCTGCGCAACTACGTAACAATTACCGTTATGTAGCTATAAAACAACATCTCATCTGCCTTTCGTACACACTTCAGGTTTGGTTCAAGAAACAAAATGATAAGGTTACTTTTACTTGTGAGTGCAATGTGTAAAGTGCATGGACAAATATTTCCTTTGATATACGCGGCGCCAAGTGCAGTATCCCACCAATCCAGAATCGATATCAGGCACAGTCCTGGTTTTATAGCAGGGCCGTTGATATACAGCCCAGCAGCGACTCTGTTTGCAAGTCACCAAACTGATAGCAAAGCTGGAGAACCAGTGATGACCCCAATGTTCACGGCAGACACTATATTAACACCTGTAGCGTTTAGCTTTTTTCATAATCTACCTTTGGCGAGAGCACTTGAACATCCCATTTCAATAGATAAAGCACAAGAAGAAAATTCTCAGAATGATGTATTAGTAGAAGAAAATATGGAAACAATGAAAACAGCCAATGAAGAAAGTTATAACACAGTAGTAACGGAAGCGCCTGAGCAAGAAAATCAAAACACGGAAAAGAAAATAGGCAGCCAAGACAAAAATTACATAATTGTAGCTTACAATGACAACAATCAAGTTACTAGTACAACAGATGAACCTCAAATGGATGTTGTCACAGAATACGTTGTTTGAAATTCGTAAAAACTAATTAAGAAAATGAGAAAAAGACTTACGATTTAGTTTAAGACTTTGGGGCCAGAACGAAGTAAGTGTAGTGTTAAATAGATTAATTTATTTTAAATTAATTGAATTTGCTTGAATTAAAAACGTCTTCTTGCACTTTTCTAAAGTAATAGTATTATTTAATCAATTGTAATAAATTATTTACAACATTTTGTGTCAAATTAATTATTTGTGTGCCTATTTTATTCCACTCTTACACGTTAATCATAAAAATATAATCATCATTTGTTTATGTACGAGGTCCAATCGACCATTATGTAATGAGGAACCATCAGAGTTAGTTTTAGGGTTCCAGTGTACACTATAATTATGATTAACCAACTTTATACTAGGAGATTGCTTGGTTTTAACAAATACAAGCAGTAAGGAATCTGCCTAGTATATTTTAGACCGCCTTGAAGTGTACCTAACGGAAAACGTGCATAAAAATAAGGTACGCATTAATCAACTTACATATTGATTGGTGATACAATAACCAACGTTAGACACATTTCCTCATCCATTGACGAATTTCCAACAAATTTTATATACCTCTTATGAGCCGCAGAGTGTTGGACATCGAAATATAGCCAACATTTGCGTACAGGAGCCATTAAACTGCAAACAAAAACAACCAACATTTGTGATATTTGATGTATGTATATACAATACACTTGAAAATGCCTATTGTGTTTTGCTTGAGCTTGAGCAAAAAACTTCTTTGTTCGGTATAGTTGAGGAAATGTAAGAGTACAATACAACACGTATTGAGTACACGTGACCGGTAAGGGTGCATTGGTGCCGCTTCTTACGTCTCCACGTAAACGTGAGCTTTATATGTTAATTAGTTTTCTAGTACAACCTCTTTGGATGTAGGAATCGCCCACACTTCTCTCTGGGATAGGTAAGCAGAGAACTCTTTAGGTGACGTCGATTTCTTGACCTATAAAGAATAATTACCTTAGTCTGGTTACTGGAAAATTGCCCAAAAAGACTGTCATGTTTTTTTGTAATAACATCACGCCTGTATTCCCCGAAGGGGTAGGCAGAGGTGTATAGTAGCACCCTCATTTAGCCGTTATGTTTAAGTCCCATGTAATAGGGGGTGAGCCTATTGCCACCAACCAGGCACAAATCCAAACTCCGGGCTGCTATTAAGGAATTCCATACGGAAAAACCCCATAACACTTTGCCCGACCTGGGGATCGAACCCAGAACCTCACGATCAACAGTCGCGCTTGCCACCACTAGACCAACGAGGCAGTGGTAGTTTTTTTGTGATTGATTTAAACTAACAAGCGCGAGACGCTAAGTATGTAATCAATGTGTGAATCATATTAAATACTAGCGGCCCGTCCCGGCTTCGCACGAGTGGACATTTTTCCCGTTTTTGCAACATTTTTCATTTATGCTCCGCTCCTATTGGTCGTAGCATGATGTTATATAGCCTATAACTTTCCTCGATAAATGAACTATGCAACACAAAAATAATTTTTAATTCCAACCAGTAGCTCATGAGATTAATACACCCCATTAATAATTATTATAATATGATATATTATGTTTAATTGACTCACCAAAAATAAAAATATATAAATAAATAAAGAGCCCTGACCTAATAATGAAATAAATTAGCAATAATAATAAATTAAATAATATAGCAATAATATTACTGTTCATTATCTCCTAAAACAGGGCTTCCTCTCTCCTACCCTTTTGCTGTGCCCTACAGGGTCCATAATGATCTCAATTATATAGTTACCACCTAAGTACACATTATGGTAAAGCAATAAAGATATTGAGTATTGAGTATTGATTAGCGCGTTCAAACAAACTCTTCAGGTTTATAATATTAAGTATAGATTAAAGCGACAACCTTTAAGATTTAATCAGTGAGAACTAAATAAGCCGTCATAGCAAGCCAATAGTTTCTTAGTCCTTGATTCAAGATGGGCACAAGTCAAGTGCATCAGTTGCTCTGTCAATAGTGAAGGTAACATATTCATACCACGCGTTAATACATAGACCTGTTGCTAATTAATTACCCATTAATTCATTAAATACTAAGAAATAAAGAAGTGACACCACTGTTTTACCACATAGCAATGACCCAATATGGTAATACAATTGAATGCTTATAATATTTATAATTCCACTTAACAGGGAATTTATTGCCTTGTGTTGTGATAAATAGGTAAGATTATAAATAAATACAATAAGTGAAAGGTACATTATTAATAAAATAATTATTTAAACTTCCAGAATTTATTTAATCTGTCATGAAATTTATGTACAGTGGACAAAACTATTTCAGTATATGGTCAATTTTGGATTTATTGTCTTCTTGCATTTAGAGAAGGTTAGGGATTGCGCTGTATCCTTTGACAAATTCTGATTTAGTACAGCTGATGTGTTACAGCAAGGGGGCTGGAGTAAGCGAGGGGGCTTGAGTACGCGATGGGGGAAGTATAGGATATGGAAGTGTAGGGAGTGGGTGAGGTTTGCAGATCAAATCTGGACTGATGGGAGTAAGAGGCGGGAGCGACAAAAGCGTTCAACTGAGCAGATCGCTTCTTGATAAAGTGGGCGTAAGGCAGAGGCTGGGAGATCAGAGGAGTATGGGTGTAGATAGGGGCGGCCGCAGTGTATGTGGATGCCAGAAGAGGTGTGGTAGCTGCGTAGTTGCTGGTAGGCGCGTAGTAAGTTGCAGGGAACAAAGGCGCTGACCTCTTCTTGATGAGGTGCACGGCGGGCACTGGCACGATGGGTGCAGGCAGGATCGAAGCGCTATGGATCAGCGGCGTGTTGTACGTAGTGGCGGCCACATAGTTGGGGTAGTACGTAGCGGGCGCGGCGTATGTCAGAGGAAATTGGGCCGAACGCTTCTTGATGAAGTGGGTAACCGCCAGCGGTGACTGGTAGACCAATGGTGACTGGTAGGCCAGCGGTGAGGGATGGATCACGCTGTTGTCCGACTTCGTGATGGTGGTCGTTGATGGAGCCAAGAAGGTTGAGTACGGCGTGTATGCCACCCCGAGCAGACCGGGCTTGGCGGCCGCCGCAGCGATGAAAGCGCACAATACCACCAGCTTGAACATTGTGGTCTGTATTGTTGTTCGGATGAACGACTGATGCCTTGACAATGTTTCACTTCGTATTTATATTAAGCATTCACTAAAGTTAAGGGCGATCTCGTTTTGCAAACCGGTGCAAGTCGTCCAGGAAGCTGATATTTAAAATCCACGAGGCCGTCCACAGGCATCGTCAGGTAAGTTCAACATCGCCTTAATGCTCTTGTTGCAATACATATACCTACCACGAAATGGACCAACAAAAGTAAATGAGACTATGAAATCAACGCCTTTCGTACTAAATATCAGCCTTCTAAGGAAAACACTAGTTAAAATCCCGACGTTAAAGAAATAACACGAAAATAATTAAAATTCACTGAAGAAGTGCCACACTAGTACAAAATTAATAATCTTACCAAAATTGTTTCTACGTAAAGAGTCCTCTACATTTGATTGTCATCTATCTCGCAAAATCTTGAAAATGATTCGACCGATTTGAATTTTTTTTTTTGTTCGCTTCAATACTAGATTTGAATAAGGAAGAAAGTTTTTTTTTAATCCTAGTTGGTACTTAGTTCACCAGGACGTCTAGTAGGAAATAATTCAAACCGTGCATCCATAGTCTAACAAATGCTGTAGCTAGTACTAATAATGATAGATTTGAATAAACATCATGAAAAATTTACTCTTTTCTTCATCAAGACTATTGTTACATGGTTTTAATATAAATTGTCGTTTACAAAAGCTTGTTGCGAAGGACACTGTTGCTACCACCAAATTCCTATAGAAGATGGGGTGTAAATGTTCTGAATAATGTATTTAAGCTCATTAACATTAATTACGATACCTCGAACGTGTTGTTGGGCATGACGCGAGACACTGTCCCACTTTACAAATAAAATCATTTTGATAACAGAATACATTTCATATTCCCCTAAGCTGTACCTTTGTTAATTAAATATTGAACAAAAAGTTTTACGTGGAATTTTTGTACCTATACTGGCTGTTACTATGTCACTATGGCAAATTATAGAAAACGCTGAAATATTACCACATTATGCCAGATTTAGGTAAAATTATATTGGTAGTGATACCACAACGAATGTTCCTAGGTCAAGTGCATTCGATGATTGCTCATAGAAATGCCCTCTAATAGTTGACCGCTACAACAAACAATCCTGGATTAAAAGTCACTAGAAGCCTAAGCCTATTTCTGATCTAATTGTAAGATAAACATAATATAACATCACGCCTTGTATTCCCGGAAGAGTTCGGCAGACGTGTTTTTAGTACACCATCGGTTCGCCAGTTATGTTTAAGTCCCATGTTATAAGGGGCGAGCCTGTTGCCATTATCGGGCACAAATACAGACTCCGGGCTGCTACTGAGAAATTCTTAATGGAAAAACCCGATAACACTTTGCCTGACCTGGGGTTTGAACCCAGGACCCCATGCTGACCAACAAGGCAGTAATTGTAAGATGTTACTAAAACAAGAAAATTAAGTACCATAATTAAATGATTCGCGGTATAAATATTTGTTCAGCAAGAGAAATCAACTATTAAACCGCCTGAGGAGCACCCTTTTTTAACCGACTTTCAAAAAAGGACGAGGTTCTCAATTCGATCGTATGTTTTTTTTTTGTATGTTTGTTCCTCGATATCTTTGCTAATTGTGAACCGATGTTAATGATTCATTTTTTGTTTGAAAGAGTATTTTTTCGAAGTGGTCCCATTTAAATTTGGTGAAGATCTGATGAGGAACTTCGGAGATAGACAATTTGAAGTCGGTTTTATTTTTGTTAAAAAGTGATTATATTTAATTTTTTTATCATTGTAAAATCCTCAGGATGTCCCTCGCCCGGGGAAGGAGAGGGCGTCTGCCGGACTCTTACCGGCTAAAAACCAACGGTGTTCCTCCTCCTAACCGTACGGCCGGGGTAGCGGGATTCGCAAAAGCATGCACCGCAACCCTGAGGAGCACCCTGACCTAACTCGATGAGGCTAGGGTAGCCCTTTTTAGGGTTCCGTACCCAAAGGGTAAAACGGGACCCTATTACTAAGACTCCGCTGTCCGTCCGTCTGCCACCAGGCTATATCTCATGAACCGTGATAGTTAGTCAGTTGAAATTTTCACAGATGATGTATTTCTGTTGCCGCTATAACAACAAGTACTAAAAAACAGAATAAAACAAATATTTAAGGGGGCTCCCATACAACAAACGTTATTTTTTTGCTCGTTTTTGCTCGATATTGATAACGGCAACAGGTAGACCCTTGAAATATTCACAGAATATTTAGTTATTTCAGTTTAAAAATAAATAATTAAATTCAAATAAAACAAATATTTAAGGGGGCTCCCATACAACAAACGTTATTTTTTTTGCTCGTTTTTGCTCGATATTGATAACGGCAACAGGTAGACCCTTGAAATATGCACAGAATATTTAGTTATTTCAGTTTAAAAATAAATAATTAAATTCAAATAAAACAAATATGTAAGGGGGCTCCCATACAACAAACGTTTTTTTTTTGCTGTTTTTATAGGTAATGGTACGGAACCCTTCGTGCGCGAGTCCGACTCGCACTTGGCCGGTTTTTTTAACTTCACGTAATAGCATTTTCTCGAAAATCTGACACAATCTTCTTCGCTGATCATTCATCGCTGATACATACATACATGTTTGATGGCCAAATCCTCAATATTTAACTAAAAATTACTATGAAGCACATTTTTTTGTGATTAATGGTTGCATTCTTTATGTCGGCGTCTGTATCTACGTTGATAGAAGTCTATAACTACTACTATGGAATGTCTTTGGTAGAAGCTGACGTTAAAGATATTTTTGGAGTGAGGAGACGTTGATCTATAAGTATTTATGTTATAATAAGAATGGGATAGAATTGTTTTATTTTGAATTTATGTAACCATTAGACTTAATTTTTTTTTTTTGTTTACTTCCTGCGCCAAGCAGTTTACTGTGTTCCGTCGTGTGTATGTGAGAGCCAGAGTGGTATAGAGGAGTCCCTCTAGATCTCTGTTCCTTGAATTTGTGTGCTCCATCTTAGACCCTGTCTGCGCTTACCATCAGGTGAGACAAGGGTCAAAGGCGATAAAGCCAAGAATAAAAAAAAACGAATCATCTAATTACCGCAATCGAAGACTTGAACCCCTGTCTTGAAAGAGTTCAACTAAAACATCATAAAACAAAAAACATTTTATAAATGTGGCAAAATTAAAAGTATGTGATTAGACATACTTCATTTCTAAAATCAATAGTAAGTCCTTGTATTATATAAGCTTACACCGCGTCACGTCAAGCACAGTGTACATTATGTGTATTGCTTCGCCATAAGGGTGTGTTTACATTCGGGAGGATAAATAGTGTAGTAAGCTGGCAGAGTACAGAAATTCTATTACAAACCCAATTATAAATAAAATAATTTATAATAATAGTTTAAGAAGTATATACATTAGCCTACTGCCACTAGATCAGTGCGTTTACATTAATTAGAAATGGTACTTTAAGTACCAACACTATCGCTTGTATACTAGACTGCTCACCCTACTTCATGTAAACGCGCCTTAACTTATAACTGTGACGCCTGTACAAAGGGTAAGCTGGTGAGGTCACATAAACTTCTCCGATGATAGTAAGTAAAGGTTAGGTCCCTACATAAGCCTCATCCTAATTTTAAATTATTATAGAATCATTATCATAGACCTAAACCAAACTCATTCTAACTATAATATGAAATACAAAAACAAAACAATAATAAGTACTCCAAAACTGTTGCAGCTTTAATAATAGAAGCCTGACATCGAGGTGTCATGTCGCGGTTTGCATCCGACCATGTAATTGCAATATGCATAATTTCGATGGTAGCAGTATCTGGCGTTGACATCTACTCGAGCTGTACCTACCTACAATAACATTAAATCCACATATGACAACTTAATTAATTCGTTGTTTACAAACTGATAAAGAACGATCGAGTGAACTTTATTTTCTCGAACAAAAGTTGTCCTTTCAGGGCCAACGATGTGTTCCGGCACCGCCCAAGAAGTCAATAGACTCATTATACTAATATAAAAGGCGATCGCTTCTGTGCAAATGCATCAGTGCAGCTGAGCTGAGATATCAACACAGACCACTCTGACATATAACAAAGATGCTGAAGTTGGTGGTGTTGTCCTGCATGCTGGCCGCGGCCGCCGCCGGTCTCCTAGCGCCCATCGCGCCCATCGCCTACACTGCGCCGCTCCTGACGCCCTACGGCCTCAACTACAGAGGGCCGCTGTCCCTCGCACCCGGTCAGCCCGCCAACATACTCGGGGCTGACGGCAGGCCGCTCGACACTCTGGACGTGAACCTGGACCGCTCCGCGCACTACACCGCCAAGGCGCTCAACGGCGGCGTGCACTTCCTAAAGAAGCGCTCGGCTCCCCTGATCGCACCGGTCGGTGGTGTGGCGCTCGCCTCTCCATTGATCCACGGTGCGCCACTCGCATACTCCGCGCCCGTGCTTGGCTCGCGCCTGACTTACGCCGCTGCGCCCATCTCCTACGCCGCCGCGCCCATCGCTCACTACTGGTAAACACTCTCAAACATTGGACCTGCTAAATATAAATGAAATTACCGAATGCACCATTTTGTTTCTTTTTACCTCCCAACAAACTACGATTTGGTTAAGCTGTCGACTATTTCTGTCCACATTTTCTTTCCCAAATAAGAGAACATTGGAGTACGAAAGTTTTATAAGTTATCTTACAAACCAGGAACAGATTGTAAAACAAATTATAGAAATGTAAGCGATGAAGAAAATACTAACTGTAACATTATATTATGCTCGACGCTTTTCTAAATATGAAGACGATCGTTGTAATCTTTCACTCCCTGCTTGTTCATAGTGTGAAGTGGAAAAGCATAAAAACTATTACGGACTGGTCACATGACTTAAATCTTGATTCAGATAAAACATGACTACATAAATGAGCTATTCTTAATACATTAGCACTAAAAAGCTCAAATATTAACTTAACATCCTGAAAAGAGATTTTCGAATAATGTAGGTACCAAAAAGATATTTGAAAACTCGCCTCTAAACATTTTGTCGAATCAAATCTTACCCCATATTTTACATACACTGGCCTGCAAAAATAAGTATCACACTTTTAAAATTGCAATAACTTTTTAAGTACACCAGATATATTTTCGAAACAAAAAGGACTCAAAAAAGAGTTCAACTTTGTTACTATAGTTTCAAAGAAAGCTGATAAAAATTGCTATAAAACGTTTTTTATTTTAAATCTCTAACTTCTATAGTTTAGAAAAAATTGAAATTTTAAAAGTGTGATACTTATTTTTGCAGGCCAGTATATTTTAATCAAAAATTAAGTATTATCAAATGAAGTCTACATTTACAAACGTACGTGTCAGTAAAACAGGCGAGGTGGACTCAGACTTCATGCCGCGTGCGCACTGCAAAGCAATCCCAACGCCACGATTGCGTCCGAGAGATGTGCACGGCGACGCTGACGCGACGTGCCACTGATGACAAAGCGCGTTGGTGTTACTTTCGCCGCAGTTTCTTCCTCAGCATTAAATAACGTACTTTCTCTAAGGGTCTATTACTGATCGATACCGTCAGATAAAGCCATAAATTAATAATAAAAGAATTGCGTAGTGTTTGTTCAGACGTATTCACGGTCTCTCGCGGTCCTAATCGCGCTGATAAATGTTTCATATGAAAAGCTATAAAGTCTTTCTTAGAGAGCTACAGGCTTGATGTGTATTTATTTTATGTACCTATGTGTGTGTTATATTCATTGTATGGCTCAAACATAAATTAACAATTTACTTACTTGACGACTTTGCGAATTATACTATTTAACTACTTGATTAATAGATATTTTTAAAGAAAAGTAAGTACCGATGATATTTTTCGTGATAATCTTGGGTTTCAGCAGCGATAGTTGTTTATCAATGCACATATCACTATTAATTTTTGTTTGTGATTGAGTGAACGGAGGAAAACAGTTTTAGCACTCACAGATTATGTTATTATTATTTGAGAAACTCAGAAGAAGAAAAGAACACAAGCGGAAAGTCAGAGCACAGTAGATATAACAGTACAGTACAGATAGTTCAATAGAGTGAAGACACAGCAGGATACGTCATGTAATATAAGTGGTATAGTACATACGGCGCGATTATATAATGTAAACAAGGCGAGAAATAGAAGTGAGATATAGCATCGACAATCAAAGGGTTAGGATTGCGGCTTCTTCTGAGGAATCACGGATTTACTACAAGAAGCTAAAATTCCCAGTATCAACGCCGTTTTTTTAAAACTTTGTTAGAAAACCCTGCCCTGGCCAGTTTCGATTCCCTATACACATCGACTCAAATCAGAATTGTTAAAATTCGCATGTAAAGCTGAAAATAGAAATAGAATCTAGTTAAACTTAAGACACAAACAAAAAGATAAATAAATGTAAGGGTTTCATTCTTAATATTAATTTTATAAACATAACATAACATCACGCCTTATATTCCCCGAAGGGTTCCGGAGAGGTGTTTTGTTATAGTACACCCTCGTTTCGCTAGTTATGTTTAAGTCCCATGTAATAGGGGGCGAGCTTATTACCATTAACCGAGCACAATTCCAGACTCCGGGCTGCTACTGAGAAATTCCTACTGGAAAAACCCAATAACACTTTCCGCGACCTGGAGAGCGAGCCCAGGTCCCCATGCTCAGCAGTTGCGCTTGCGACTACTAGACCAACAAGGTAGTCAAGTCAGGCAATTAATTTTATATTGATGTTTAATAATAATAATAACTTTATTTCCAAATGTTTGACTGAATTTTTTTACATAGGTATATATATGGGCTAGTAATTTTATGACAATTTATTTGAAAATAGCATCCACTGCCGAACTAGGTTAAAAACCTGTATTTCAGCACTTGGCGCCACTCCCCGTAGGAATGTTGAGACAAACTAGCCTTCCTAATACAAGTTAGGCAAGTAACTACAAAATAAACACGAAATATTTAAAAATAAAACTTAAGAAAAACAATAAAGAAAAATAATACAGTGCTAGGGTGAGTATAGTGAACCTCTCTTTGTGTTTAGTGCTTGCGTGCGTGTGCGTGTGAGAGGATGTGTGTATAGGTGAAAATGAGTTAAATTCAAATACAATCTCATGAATACTTTAACACTGAGACGCAATAACCAGCAAATAATAACTATGACCAAGAAATTCAAAACAATTTGCTTTAAAATTGTTTAATTGAAATAATTAATTTAGAATAATCCCTTATCAACAATAGGTAATTTTAATTAAGAATAATTTTAATCTAGAACAATTTTTTTATTCAATATATCACCGAGCGTCAACGTAACACTGTCAGAAGATAACACTGTCAGAGTTTATATAGACTATGGAAATTTTAACACTAAAAAAAGCCCTTTTAATCTACATTTCTTTCAATAATCGAGTTCCAATAGGTTAGTCATAAGAATAAGCGAAAACAGCAGTAATAACTAAATACTATATACGTTCTGAAACTGCAAGTGTTAACTCCAATATGGTGGCTCCGTGGATATACTTGTGATGTACTGTGCACAGTAGCTAATCCACCGGATGTGAAGTTATATCATATTTAAGAAAGCCTACGGAGGTTTGCATCAAACCAAAGCTAGAGGAAAATTAGAATTCCAAATGACACATTTTCTAAAATATACGCAAGCAAACTTAATAATAAGTATACGTATGTTCTTAATATACGTATCACTTAAGATGGCCCAGATATAACGCTTTGTTCGTATTATCTTTGTTTTCTCAGAGGAAAGTAGTTTTTTCAGGGCCAGCGATGCATTCGGCACTATATCAAGTTAATCTTATCACACTAGTATATAAGGCGTCTGTCACCGTACACATGCATCAGTGCAGCTGAGCTGAGATATCAACACAGACCACTCTGACATATAACAAGATGCTGAAGTTGGTGGTGTTGTCCTGCATGCTGGCCGTGGCTGCCGCCGGTCTCCTAGCGCCCATCGCGCCCATCGCCTACACGGCGCCGCTCCTGACGCCCTACGGCTTCAACTACAGAGGGCCGCTGTCCCTCGCGCCTGGCCAGCCCGCCAACATCCTTGCGGCTGACGGCAGGCCACTCGACACCCTGGACGTGAACTTGGACCGCTCCGCTCACTTCACCGCCAAGGCACTCGAAGGCGGCGTGCACTTCCTGAAGAAGCGCTCGGCTCCCCTGATCACACCGGTCGGCGGCGTGGCGCTCGCCTCTCCATTGATCCACGGTGCGCCTCTCGCGTACTCCGCACCCGTGCTTAGCTCACGCCTGACTTACGCCGCTGCGCCCATCTCCTATGCCGCCGCGCCCATCGCTCGCTACTGGTAAACACTCTCAAACACTGGACCTACTGAATATAAATGAATTACCAAATGTACCATTTTGTTTCTTTTTACGTCCCAACAAACTACGATTTACTTAAGCTTTGCACTATCTCTGTCCATGTTTACCTTCCCAAATAAGAGAACATTGGAGTACGAGAAATTTTTAAGTTATCTTACAAACCGTGAACAGATTGTAAAAATAAAATATAGAAATGTAAACGATGAAGAAACTTACTGAATGTAACATTCCCCAGGGAAGAATATTAGGCCCGATCCTTTTCTAAATATAGTTTGTAATCTTTCTCTTCCTGCTTGTTCACGGTGTGATCTGGAAAAGTAAAAACACTGTTATCGTCTGGTCACATGACTTAAATCTTGGTCCAGATAAAATGTATAGCTTTATTAAAATACTTCTGCATAGAATACAAGGAAAAGCTTAAATATTAACTTAAAATCCATTATTCGAAAAGCGATTTTCGAATAATGTACAAAGTCCAAAAAAGTTATTTGAAAAGTCGCCTCAAAACATTTTGTCGGAGTCAAACCTTACCCCATACTTTACATATTTTGATCAAAAGTGAAGAATAATCAAATGAAGCCTACATTTACAAACATACGTGTGTCTCCACACACAAGTCTATAAACCGCGCTAGGTGGACTCAGACTTCATGCTGCGTGCGCACTGCAACACAATCTCAACGGCACAATCGCGTCCGAGAGATGTGCACGACGACGCTGACGCGAAGTGCCAATATGACAGGAGACTATGAAGCTGATACTATAAATTACAAGAAAGATTATAGCTTAAATACCTACCTACCTAGAGACTGCAGTGTCATCGTACTTATCTATACTAATATTATAAAGCTGAAGAGTTTATTTGTTTGTTTGTTTGAACGCGCTAATCTCAGGAACTACTGGTTGGAATTGTTTTTTTTTTTTATGTTGGATAGTCCATTTATCGAAGAAGGTTATAGGTTATATAACATCACGCTACGACCAGTAGGTAGGAGCGGAGCATAAATAAAAATGTTGTTAAAACGGGGAAAATGTCCACCCGTGCGAAGCCGGGGCGGGCCGCTAGTTTCGTATAAGATGATGACAAGGCGCGGTGGTGTTACTTTCACCGCAGTTTCTTCTCAGCATAAAAGAGCCTCCCGTAATCACAGTCTCTCCCGGTCATAATTGCGCTGATAAATGTTTCATACGAATCTAAGAGAAAGTCTTCCTTAGAGGAATACAGGCTTGATGTATAGTTATTTTATGAATGTGTGTGTTATATTAATTTTATGGCTCAATCATAAACTAATAATTAACATACTTGTCTACATTGCGAATTATACACTCGAGCAATGAATACTCACCAACATTTATTTATTTATTTATAATCATCCTTACAACTATCATAACAGGATTAACCTAATGCGATAGTGTGGTAAAAAAAATCATATAAATCTCTAACATAACAAAAACACAGAACAACTATTATATAACTTCTTAACATTTAGTACTAATACTACACATTTATATACAATACAAAAACATATTTTGCCTAACCTATCACAACTTATGTGTAACATAAACCTTAATATCTCGGAAAACATAATTAAACATTGTTTAACATTTTAACATTGTTTTGTTTGTTTTGGTGACTCGGGTTCATTGCTTCTGAGTGTACTTTTACCTACCTACGTGATTTGTTGTATATTTTAAAAGTAAGTACCGATCGTGAGGTAAGTGCCGATTGTGAGATCCTGGGTTGGATCCCCAGATCGAGCAAAGTGTTATTGGGTTTACCGTGTGGAATTCCTCAGTAGCAGCCTGGAGTTCGGAATTGTGCCCGGTTGACGGCAATAGGCTCGCCCTCCTATTACACGGGTCTTAAACATAACGGCAAAATCAGTGTGCTACTAAACACCTCTGCCCAACCCATTCGGGGAATACAGGCGTGATGTTATGTTGAGTACATACGGTGCGATTATATAATGTAAACAAGGCGAGAAATAGAAGTGAGATATAGCATCAACAATCAAAGGCTTCGCGTCGCGGTAGCGAAATGTGGATCGACTTCTGAGGAATCACTGACTTACTAATTACCATTTAATTTACAAAAAGCTAAAATTCCCAGCAACGACGCATTTTTTTTAAACCTTGTTAAAAAATGCTACTCTGACAAGTTTCTATTACCTTTACACATCGATGTAAATCAGAATTGTTAAAATCCGCAAGTAAAGCTGAAAATAGAAATAGAATCTAGTTAAACTTAAGGCACAAACAAAAAGATAAATAAATGTTAGGATTTCATTCTTATAAATAATTTTATATAGACTTTGGAAGTATTAACACGAAGAAAAACCCTTTTAATCTACATTTCTTTCAATAATCAAGTTTTAAACAGGTTAGCCGTAATAAGAAGCGAAAACAAGAGTAATAACCAAATTCTACGTTCTGAAACTGCAAGTGTTAACTCCAATATGGTGGCTCAGTGGATATACTTGTGATGTACTGTGCACAGTAGCTAATCCACCGGATGTGAAGTTATATCATATTTAAGAAAGCCTACGGAGGTTTGCATCAAACTAAAGCTAGAAGAAAATTATAGTTCCAAATGACACATTTTCTAAAATATACGCAAGCAAACTTAATAATAGGTAGGTATACGTATGTTCTTAATATACCTATCACTTAAGATGGCCCAGATATAACGCTTTGTTCGTATAATCTTTGTTTTCTCAGAGGAAAGTAGTTTTTTCAGGGCCAGCGATGAATTCCGGCACCACCTATCAAGTTAATCTTTTCACACTAGTATATAAAGCGTCTGTCACCGTACAAATGCATCAGTGCAGCTGAGCTGAGATATCAACACAGACCACTCTGACATATAACAAGATGCTGAAGCTGGTGGTGTTGTCCTGTATGCTGGCCGCGGCTGCCGCCGGTCTCCTAGCGCCCATCGCGCCCATTGCCTACACGGCGCCGCTCCTGACGCCCTACGGCTTCAACTACAGAGGGCCGCTGTCCCTCGCACCTGGCCAGCCTGCCAACATCCTTGGAGCTGACGGCAGGCCGCTCGACACCCTGGACGTGAACCTAGACCGCTCCGCTCACTTCACCGCCAAGGCACTCGAAGGTGGCGTGCACTTCCTGAAGAAGCGCTCGGCTCCCCTGATCGCACCGGTCGGCAGCGTGGCGCTCGCCTCTCCATTGATCCACGGTGCGCCTCTCGCGTACTCCGCACCTGTGCTTAGCTCGCGCCTGACTTACGCCGCTGCGCCCATCTCCTACGCCGCCGCGCCCATCGCTCGCTACTGGTAAACACTCTCAAACACTGGACCTACTGAATATTTAATAAATGAATTACCAAATGTACCATTTTGTTTCTTTTTACTTCCTAACAAACTACGATTTGCTTAAGCTTTGCACTATCTCTGTCCATGTTTACCTTCCCAAATAAGAGAACATTGAAGTACAAGAGTTTTTTAAGTTATCTTACGAACCGGGAACAGATTGTAAAAATAAAATATAGAAGTGTAAACGATGAAGAAACTTACTCAATGTAACATTCCCCAGGGAAGAATATTTGGCCCAACGCTTTTCTAAATATAAAGTCGACCTTGTAATCGTTCTCTTCCTGCTTGTTCACGGTGTGAACTGGAAAAGTATAAATACTGTTATCGTCTGGTCACATGACTTAAATCTTGATCCAGATAAAAGTATAGCTTTATTAAAATACTTTTGCATAGAATACGAGGAATTGCTTAAATATTAACTTAGAATCCTCTTTATGCTGAAAAGAGATTTTCGAATAATATACAAAGTAAAAAAAGTTAATTGAAAAGTCGCTTCAAAACATTTTGTCGGGGTCAAACCTTACCCCATATTTTAATCAAAAGTTAAGTATAATCAAATGAAGCCTTCATTTACAAACATACGTGTGTCTCCACACAAGTCTGTGAACCACGCGAGGTAGACTCGGACTTCATGCCGCGTGCGCACTGCAACGCAATTTAACACCACGATTCCGTCCGAGAGATGTGCACGACGACGCTGACGCGACGTGCCAATACGGTAGGAAACTATGAAGCTGATACCAAAAATTATAAGTAAGATTATAGCTTAAGTACCTGCCTATGTAGAGACTGCATTGTCATCATACTTGCTTCTTATAAGATAATGACAAATCACGCTGTTGTTACTTGCGCCGCAATTTCTTCCTCAGCATTAAATGCTTCCTTTCTCTGAGGGTCTATTACTGATCGATACCGATAGATGACGACATAAACTAAAAATTTAAGAATTGCGTTCTGTTTATTCAGACGTAATCACGGTCCCTCGCGGTCCTAATCGCGCTGATAAATGTTTCATACGAAGATATATTATTTCTTAAAGGAATACAGGCCTGATGTGTAGTTATTTTATGAATGTGTGTGTTATATTCATTTTATGGCTCAATCATAAATTAATAATTAACATACTTGTCTACATTGCGAATTATACACTCGAGAGCAATGAATCCTCATCATAATATCTCGGAAAACATGATTAAACATTGTTTAACATTTTAACATTGTTTTCTTTATATTGGTGACCCGGATTCATTGCTTCCGAGTGTACTTTTATCTACCTACGTGATTTATTCTATTTTTTAAAAGTAAGTACCGATCGTGAGGTAAGTGCTGATTGTGAGATCCTGAGTTCGATCCCCAGATCGAGCAAAGTATTATTGGGTTTACCGTGTGGAATTCCTTAATAGCAACCCGGAGTTTGGATTTGTGCCCGATTGATGGCAATAGGCTCGCCCCCTATTACATGGGACTTAAACATAACGGCGAAATTAGGGTGCTACTAAACACCTCTGCCCAACCCTTCGCGGAATACAGGCGTGATGTTATGTTTAGAAGGTACATACGGTGCGATTATATAATGTAAACAAGGCGAGAAATAGGAGTGCGGTATAGCATCAACAATCAAAAGCTTCGCATCGCAGCAGCGAGATCTTAACGAACTTCTGAGGAATCACCGACTTACTAATTACCATTTCATTTACTAGAAGCTAAAATTCCCAGTATCAACACAGTTTTTTTTAAACCTTCTTAAAAAGCTCTGTCCTAGCCAGTTTCTATTTCCTATACACATCGATGCAAATCAAAATTGTTAAAGTCCACAAGTAAAGCTGAAAATAGAAATAGAATCTGGTTACACGTCTGGTTACACAAACAAAGAGATAAATAATTGTAAGGATTTAATACTTAAAATTAATTTTATATCCATGTTTATACTTTGGAAGTATTAACACTACAAAAAACCCTTTTAATCTACTTTTCGACGCTCGGCAGTGAAAACCTCGTAAATAAATAATTCTTTAAAAGCGTTTTATTTGTTCTTTAGATTGATAAACTCGTCATACACGTACTAGTTCAACAAACTTTCAATTCTAGTACTTCTAACCTATCTATGACGTACGATGAGAAACATGTATTAACATTTGATCAACCATTTTTTGTAGGAGACAGTTATTTCTACCTTTTTTAAAAATTTGTATTTTACACAAACGTGGTTTTCACTGCCGACCGACGATCTTCTTTCAATAATCGTGTTTCAAAGACAAAAAGCCGTGTGCCGTAAAAGCGAAAACAATATCTAACCAAATCCTACGTTCTGGAACTGCAAGTGTTAATTCGAATACGGTGGCTCCCTTATACTTGTGATGTAGGTACTGCGCAAAGCAGCTTATCCTCCGGATGTGGTGTTATATCATATTTAAGGAAGCTTACGTTGGTTTGCATCAAACCAAAGCTAGAGGAAAATTATAGTTCCAAATGACACATTTTCTAAACTATACGCAAGCAAACTTAATAATAGGTAGGTATACGTATGTTCTTAATATACCTATCACTTAAGATGGCCCAGATCAAACGCTTTGTTCGTATAATCTTTGTTTTCTCAGAGGAAAGTAGTTTTTTCAGGGCCAGCGATGAATTCCGGCACCGCCTATCAAGTTAATCTTATCACACTAGTATATAAAGCGTCTGTCACCGTAAAAATGCATCAGTGCAGCTGAGCTGAGATATCAACACAGACCACTCTGACATATAACAAGATGCTGAAATTGGTGGTGTTGTCCTGCATGCTGGCCGCGGCTGCCGCCAGTCTCCTAGCGCCTATCGCGCCCATCGCCTACACGGCGCCGCTCCTGACGCCCTACGGCCTCAACTACAGAGGGCCGCTGTCCCTCGCACCTGGCCAGCCTGCTAACATCCTTGCGGCTGACGGCAGGCCGCTCGACACCCTGGACGTGAACCTGGACCGCTCCGCTCATTTCACCGCCAAGGCACTCGAAGGTGGCGTGCACTTCCTGAAGAAGCGCTCGGCTCCCCTGATCGCACCGGTCGGCGGCGTGGCGCTCGCCTCTCCATTGATCCACGGTGCGCCTCTCGCGTACTCCGCACCTGTGCTTAGCTCGCGCCTGACTTACGCCGCTTCGCCCATCTCCTACGCCGCCGCGCCCATCGCTCGGTACTGGTAAACACTCTCAACCACCGACCTTACTAAATATAAACCAATTACGAAATTAGAGATTTTGTTTTAATTAATCACCAACTTTTCTACATCTGCCGCTGTGCTACCGATTCGCTATAGATTTTTGTTTACTTAATTACAGTGGCTCGACTGATCTAAGTATTGTAAATATAATACAAGAACTTATTTTTATTGTTTTGTAACAAAATTGGAAAACTCACAACGGAATTTGAGGATTTTCCAATCAGTCAGTTCGACTATCCTGTTGTAACAAGCTTCCAGAGCCAAACTGTACAGCTATAGGCTTGGAATTTAGCATAACTAAAAGCTCGTTATAGTCCACTGCTGTGGTTTAGATGTATAAATAATTAAGATTATTATGGGTGGAATTGGAGTTTATAAAAAAAAATGCTACTCCATCAAGTTGGATGTCTAATAAAAACTAAAGGCCAGGGGGTCGGATTAACGTCCGAATGGTCGTGCGTTTGAATTCCACTGGATGCAATATTGACGTGAACCCACTCCTAGGAGTGGATTCAATAAATAGGCTTGTGATAGCATAAGCCTATTTAGTGCAATCCACATTGCTAATCTTTATACCTAGTCTTACCATAAATATTTTCACGAAGAAAAAAAAAAATTTTTATTGCAAATAATATTTATTACTTTTACTGTGTGTTAGTTTAATACATAAATATAAAACAATTTAAAATATAAAAAGCTTATTCGAAGTGATCTCCAGTGGGTGCCATACGGTCCTTTAAACGTTGAGGCCAGTTATCAATAGAAGCACGCACTCTTTCCATGGGAAAATTCTTCACTGCCAATCGTATGGATTGTTTTAGGGACTCCAAATTATCATGGCGTTTAGAGCAAGCCGTACTCTCGAAAACTGACCATAAATCATAATCCAGCGGATTAAGATCGGGACTAGACGACGGCCAGTCTTCAGCTCTGATGAAGTCCGAAACGTTCACTTCCAACCAAGACTGCGTGGACCGAGCTTTATGACCCGGCGCCGAGTCTTGTTGGAAGGACCATACTTGGTTATTGAACATGGTGTTGTTAAGGGGCTTAACTACCTTCTCAAGAATGGTATCTTGATACACTTGTGCCGATGTTTTGATACCTTTTTCACAAAAATATGGCTCAGTCACTCCTTTATAGCTAACACCCCACCAAACCATCACTGAAGTCGGATAATGCCCACGTTGCACTCTGTCGTCTAAATGGGAAGCTTCCTTAGAGCTTTGAGCATAAATACGGTCATTTTGTTTGTTAAAATGTTGCTCAATTGTAAAGATTTTCTCATCCGTAAACAATTTTTATCTGTGACCTCCCTTTGCGTACCGCTTCAGTAGTTGTTTCGACTTTACCACCCTATTCTTTTTTAAATTATCAGTTAAAAAATGACCAGTGCGTCTCTTATAGGCTGCAAGTCCTAAGCTTGTCATCTTTTAAAATACGCGACATGGTTCTGGGTGCTATCTTCATCTCCCGAGATAAAATCTTTTGCTTTCGGACAGGATTTCTTCGAATTCTTTCCCTTACTGCTTTGACCACCGTTTTCGTACGAACACTACGTGGACGGCCAGATCTTTTTCTGTCACAAACAGAGGAGGTCTCATTGTTAGGTACAGTGAGACTGATGAGGACTATTAATAGGTTAATAGCCCGGTACACAAACATTTGACTAATACCAAGCGTATGGAGAGTTTTAAAAATTGCATTTGGCTCCATACCAACTTTGTGTAATGCAATCACAGCGATTCGGTTCTCTTTATCACCCCACTCCATTTTAATATCGCAAAATATTGTACAATATATTGGCGCCAAAATTAGAAAACTCAACGAACAATCGTATGAAAATGACAGATTCCAAATTCAAATGTAATATTATCTTTCTTATTTTTAATTGTAACAGTATTTATGGCCAGACTGTGTATATATAATTCGACTGTACGTGTGTATGTCACTGAACTCCTCCTAAACGGCTGGACCGATTTGAATGAATTTTTTTGTATGCGTTTGTATGGCGCCCTGGATGATTTAGATTCACAATTGGACCTGGTAGGTGGCGCTGCCTTTCCGGAGAGGACGTCGTCTGCTGGGTCCGCTAATAACCTTATATAAATAAAACTATATAACTACAGTAAATGCAAGTTTTTTAAAGTCAGAAATAAAATTCAGCTAAATGGAACTTTTAGATCTTAAGATTAAGATCAATTAAGTGACGGAAGAAAATAAAAATGCATTTTGCATGCATTTTGTTAGCTGCGCTACAGTTCGTTTTATTAATGTTAAGGCTTATTGTATTAACAATAGGTAAGTTTTTCCAGAATTGCTTAATCATTTTCAATAACAAATAGATTCCACGAAAGAAAAAGAGCTCTTCTTGTTTAGCCTCGTGTAACACAATAATACAAACAATAAATTGTGTGCCGTATGTAATAGTAATAATATCAGTACCAATTACTTTACCATATTAATTGACAGACGGCCGGCAGACCTTCAGTTATCGGATGTCAACAGCACGTAATCAGACTCTGTAGCATATATCGTAATAAATATTGTTTTATCACACCTAAGAGCCATATTAGACTCATAGAAATATGATCAGAGATGTATGAGTCATTTTTATAGGAAGAACCTTTGAAGGTATAATAACTAACTATAGCGGCTAAAATTTAATAGGCCCGTTTTGACAGCTGTCAGATTAGAACATGTTATGTCAATTTCGACATAAAATGTAGTGATCTGACAGCTGTCAAAACGGGCCTATTATATTTTTGACACTATACATATGATTCATAGTGTCTATGATCATAGTTAAGGGTTTGACAGCAAACGTACAAATATGATCATATCCGTCTAACCTCAAAAATGGCGTCAAAATACATATAATAGCAACGGAAAACACGGCTAAATCGTTAATCATCTTGATTACGTTTATATGATCATAAGTATAATATGTAATAATCACTTTTTAACAAAAATAAAACCGACTTCAAATTGTCTATCTCCGAAGTTCTTCATCAGATCTTCACCAAATTTGAATGGGACCACTTCGAAAGAATTCTCTTTCAAACAAAAAAAGAACCGTTAAAATCGGTTCACAATTAGCAAAGATATCGCGGAACAAATATACAAAAAAAAACATACAGTCGAATTGAGAACCTCCTCCTTTTTTGAAAGTCGGTTAAAAATGAAGAACAGCATCATTTAACTATGATTATAGCATTTGACAGATATGAAATCATAAATTATTTGTATGATAAATATATGATAGTGTAATTGGGGCCTAACGGTATTATGACAAGCGATACGTAATACCGTTGAGCTGTCATTTACAATACAAGATGTCCTGAAGGGAAGCCAGTTTAAAAATAGAGCGGATCAGGGGTACAAGGAAATAAACAAACATGGTATTTGCATTTTTAAAGAGATAAATAAGTACATTGATTCTTCAGCAACTGACCGGTTTCTGAAGTTATTAAATTGAATACAGGGCGTAAACAAAATCATGTAATTCCTTCAAACCTCGTGATGTACCGCTGACATACATTAACCCTGAACGGGAAACGCTTGGATTCAATAAAAAAGTAATTACAAGAAGTAAACATGTGTTCTTAACGTGAGGCATTGTAGCGCCCCGAGTTAAAAAACCGCGCGGCGAGCGATAACCACGTAATTCGCTCGTGGCGCTAAAATGCCTCACGTTAAGAACACATGTTTACTTCTTGTAATTATTTTTTTATTGAATCCAAATGTATCCCGTTTAGAGTTAAACTATGTCAGCAGTACATCACGAGGTTTGAAGGAATTACATGATTTCGTTCACACCCTGCATACTACTATTTTTATTTGAAGTATCAGCACTAAACAGATAGGTACAGAAGTCAATCACATGTATGTACTTCACTTTTCATACCTACACTCGACGGTCGCTCTATTTATATATCTCTCTCAAGCGCATGGCACTCGCGCTTGCACTCACTCGCACTCTAGTCCCAAACAGTCCGAGATATCGTGTCCGTGAGCAGTGTCTATGTGTGCGTTGCTCGAGCGCACTTGTATGCAGATTGACTTCTGTACCTATTTTGTGGTATCAGCCCCATTGTTTGTTATTTTAAATTACGGCCAGTCATGGTCCTGAGTTCGATCGCAGTGGACCTGGGATCCATGGCTTACGGTCACTGTCATAATAATATAACATCACGCCTGTATTCCCCGAAAGGTTGGGCAGAGGTGTATAGTAACACCCTCATTTCGCCATAATGTTTAAGTCCCATGTAATAGGGGGCGAGTCTGTTGCTATCAACCGGGCACAAAACCAAACTCCGGTCAGTTACTGAGTAATTCCACACGGAAAAACCCAATAACACATTGCCCGACCTGAGAATCAAACTCAGGACCTCGCTATCAGCAGACGCACTTGCCACCCCTAGATCAACGAGGCAGTCATCATAATGTGGTTACAATAAGTGCACATCCTCACATCGGCCCAACCTTTCAGGGAAACATGGCGTGAATTTACACATAAAGAAAGCCAGGTGTAGACTTACTAAATGTAACATGCAATGTAACACGCAATGAAAGAATTTTCCGTCCACATTGTCGCAATGTATCATGCAATGTAACAGAATTCCCATAGTGTGGACGCCTTGTGCACACGAACTATGCACACTACGCGTGCGTACCACGTACCTTTCATGTTACATTGCATGTTACGTTACAGCAGTCTGTATTCGGCTTAATGCTACGTAACAGCGAAACATGACACAGTATTAAAACAGCAGTGTCCAGCAGTCAGAAGAATAACTTCCTTGACCAGTCTATCAACAGTCCACGCTATTACAGCGAGAAAGTAGTTTCACGAGGAATGATATACACGTTGAGTTTTTGAAATGAGATTGGAGGGTTAAATGTTAAAATATCGGATTAATACTTACAACAGAAACCTATTCAACTTAGAAAAGTAAATTTTCCAATGACCTGAGTATTGGCGTGCATAATGTTGTCGTTTTTTACCATCACCACTAACTAACTAAGGTTGTAAAAAAACCCTGGAAATCGATTTTCATCCACTTCAACTATCTCATCGATGTGAAACTTTGCGAATATATTTATAATGTATATATAATAATCTGGTACCATCGAGCTGATGTTATGATGAAGCCGGGAGGTGGGTACTGGAAACCCTCACGGTTGCTAGTAGACATATCGAGTTTGGGCTCGTTTTTTGATCTGTTTTGATCAGATCTATTCAAAACGTATGGCGGTAAGGATCTCATGAGGGAGCCGGAAGGTGGGTATAGGAACCCTTGACGGTTATTACGAGTTTCGGCTCGTGTGCTTTGTTTTGACGAGATATTTTTATTAAATTCAAATAAAATTTAATGAAAGAATCACTTTCCCCGTCTCAAACGACACATTTTTATGCCAGACTAAAAAGTGAAAATTAAGTACCTATTATAGTTTAAAAAACTAAAAAAACACGCAAAAGTAAAAAATAATGATTGCCTGTAAAATAAAACATATTTTGATCTGATATGAATAAATTCTGTTCACTTTCATTTAAAAAATTAAACGTAGGTAAATGCATGGATGGGGTGGTTAAAAATTGTAAATTATAGCTAAACGTTTTAACTTCTTATTACCTTCCACCTGGTAAAATGTTTTAGTAAGTAGGTACCTACCGCAGGCAGCCCCTTTACGTTATTTCTTTAAATGAAAGTGAGCAGAATTTATTTATAACAGATTGAATGTTTTATTTTACAGTTGCCTGTATATATTTTTTTACTTTAGCGTTTTTTAGTATTTAAATATATTTTTTTTCGTTAATATGAATATCACGGGATTAGGTTGTGCTACGGTATTCACACAATCCCAAATGACAGTACAAGATCCAATATAGGTAATCAATGTAGCTACTATGGGAGAATCACCATTTACCGGGCACAATTTCGATCCCCTTCTGATACGGAATTATCCAACAGAAAACCCAAATACCTATTCTATTCGACCCGATAATCGTATCCTGCGGACTTCCCACTTAACACAGCTCTAGCTCAACTTACACTAGACTAATTACTTAAGCCAGGCGTAATACAAAAAAGGTAGGATAATTTATCCTAACAAACCATAATGGGGGTTTGTTGGGAGATTAAGAAACACAAACGGATACATTCGGAAATTCATATAATATAGCATTTAGTATTTACAGAGTGTATACAAGTTGTGAGAGTGTTTTTACCAGTAGTGAGCGATGGGCGCAGCGGCGTATGTCAGGCGTGAGCCAAGCACAGGCGCGGTGTACGCGAGCGGCGCACCATGGATCAATGGCGAGGCGAGCGCCACGCGGCCGACCGGTGCGATCAGGGCAGCCGAGCGCTTCTTCAGTAGGTGCACGCCGGCGCCGTCAAGCGCCTTGGCGGTGTAGTGCGCGGAGCGGTCCAAGTTCACGTCCAGGGTGTCGAGCGGCCTGCCGTCAGCTGCGAGTATATTGGCGGGCTGGCCGGGTGCGAGGGACAGCGGCCCTCTGTAGTTGATGCCGTAGGGCGCCAAGAGCGGCGCCGTGTAGGCGATGGGCGCGATGGGCGCTAGGAGACCGGCGGCAGCCGCGGCCAGCATGCAGGACAACACCACCAACTTCAGCATCTTGTTATATGTTAGAGTGGTCTGTGTTGATATCTCAGCTCAGCTGCACTGATGCATTTGTGCGGTGACAGACGCTTTATATACTAGTGTTATAAGATTAACATGATAGGCGTCGCCGGAATGCATCGTTGGCCCTGAAAAGACTACTTTTCTCCGAGAAAATAATATCATACGAACAAAGCAATTGATCTGGGCCATCTTTGGAGAAACGAGTATTGGTAATGAAATTAAAAAGATTCGATATATCTGTATTATTAAATTATTTTAGGGCCAGTAGAGATTAAACAAAAAAATAAAATAAAATTGTCACTGCGAATAGTAAATATGAACGCCATTGCTGTGTGACCAGCCGCCTTTGTTCATAATGCAGATTATCCAGTAACAAAAATAAATAAATAAATGCTCGTGTGCGTTGAGCCGTAACTAATAAAAGTTGAATGAAAAATAATTAGGAGCTATATCTAGGAATCACAAGGAAAGGCTCGTGGCTAATTACCAACCGCGCGTGTCATACGATTTGCAAGGTAAAGCTGCGCTTGCTGCGGTCAGTGTGTTGATGGGTGACCGTCCGTTACAAATCGAAATTCCTCCGAGCCTCGGAGAGCACGTTTAAACAGTCGGTCCCGGGTGTCATACGAATACTTATGGCAGTCGTTACGGGTAGTCAGAAGTCCGAAAGTCTGACAACCGGTCTAACCTTAGGATATCGGCATTACCCAGTTATTGGATTGCGGAGGTCTTATGGCAGTTGTTCTGTGTAAAATACTGGTATTCAGCTGCATCTGGTTAGACTGAAAGCTGACCCCAGCATAGTTGGGAAAAGGCTAGGCAGAACATCTAAGAATCACAAGTTGAGCTAAGTGGGTTATCAAAAATAGGCGCGACTTTGATCAATAGGTACTGATATTATAAATATGAAATAAAGTTTATTTGTTTATCTGTCTGTCTGTTGCTTCTTATTTTCTTTTACTGCTTTTTTTCTGAAAGAGAAACTGATTTTAAAGCGCAAAAACGACGTATTCGATCCATGTGTGGCTTAAAAACTACCGAAAGTTATGCACCCCATTTTAAATCTTTAAAATTACTCACTATGCCAGCTATGACATCTATGAGACTGCTTTGTTTGTTAAAATCAATATAGACCTTTTTCAAAAAATAATCCAATGCGTTCTCTATACATAAATAAATTGTGCGACAGAACCGCTTTAATGAAAAAGAGTTTTTTTGGAATGGCTTCGAGATCTATGAGACTGCTTTGTTTGTTAAAATCAATATAGACCTTTTTCAAAAAATAATCCAATGCGTTCTCTATACATAAATAAATTGTGCGACAGAACCGCTTTAATGAAAAAGAGTTTTTTTGGAATGGCTTCGAGAATTTATGATAAAATACCCGATTGTATAAAAAATATGCCCGTATCAAAATTTAAGAAAGCTCTTATTTCGCTATTAATTGAAAAATGTTATTATACTGTTCCAGATTTTATAAATGATAATTTTTAATATTGTTTTAGATTATTTTTGGTTTTGTTTTTACCGTTTGTTTTTATTCCATTTATAAGTTTTTTTACATTTTATTAATATTTGTACGCCTTCACGGCAAAACATAGCGCCCAAATATGTTAACCTAACACCTTTATGTAAATACCTATGTTTTACAAATAAATATTCTGATTCTGACTAAAGTAATAAACCAATTTTGATTAAACTTAGCGCAGATATACATATTTGATTAATCTCATACATAGAGAGAGCCTGAAACCCGGAAAAGAACAAAATTATTCATCTCAAAAATGCGTACAAAGTCGCGGGTAACAGCTAGTTAGTTATATATATAATACATAATAACAATACAACGAAATTTTGCTTACAGCATTCATAAGTTGCTCGTAACACAGGTATACCTAATTTTAAAATTTATTTATGAAGTGAAAGCTTAGGTTATCGTCATATCTTACATAATCAGCCCATTACTGTCCCACTGCTGGGCTCGCGCCTCTTCTCAGAATGAGAAGGCTTGAGGCCTTAATCCACCACGCTGGCCTGGTGCGCGTTGCCAGGCTACACACCATCGAGAACTTTATGGATCCCGTTCAGGTGTGCAGATTTCTTCACAATGTTTTTCCTTCACCGTTAACGCAAGTGATAATCAAATCTGATCCGCACATGAATTCGAAAAGTCAAAAGTACGGGCCGGGATCCAACTCAGACCCTTCTGCATGGAAGGCAAGTGTTCAACCGGTAGGCTATCATTGCTTGTTAATATATTTGTTGTTAATTTATCATCAGGCACTATAAAACGTTTAATATTGTGTAACTTCCACTTGCCGTTGTAGGACTTAAATCTATCATACTTACATCGTTTTGAGTTTGACACAAATATTACCGTACTTTGATTGAGGTATGTAAGTGAGGTAAGTAATCACATTTACCTTAATCCCCCGGTGACCACGTAATTTAGTTCCTACTATACATATAGTACAAAGAGTACACTAGTAAAGGTTCGTCAAGTAAGAGTGACATTACAGAGAACTAACCTACACTCAGTGGTTGGAAAACGCCTGAAAAGATTATTATCAACATCTTGACACCTTCCTAAAACAAGAACTTTGGCCGAAGAGAGAGTATCGTGTACGCAGGTTTCGCGACACCACGCTACGCAACATGACACCGATAATACGTGTACATTTATTTTTATCCTTTGTTTTACATAGTTTATTTTGATATGTATGTCTGTATGTCTTTATAGCCTTTTTTTTTCTCGTTGGAAAATCCTCATGGATGTCCCTCGCCCGGGGAAGGCGAAGGGGTCTGCCGGACTCTTACCGGCTAAAAACCAACGGTGTTCCTCTTCTGACCGTTCGGCCGGGGTCGCGGGATTTGCAAAAGCATGAACCGCAACCCCGGTAGATGTCTTTATAGCCTGATTTTAAACAATAAATTAATAAAATAAAATTAATAAAGTTCATTTTGTACTGAACAGGTGAAGTAAGGCACTTCTTCATCTTCTTCCTGCTCCTTATCCCACACTAGGTGGGGTAGGCACAACATGTATTTCTTAAATCCATGTTGTTAGAGGTTTTGGCTTATTATTTTATTACCGGCCGCCTGCTTGACATCAACCCTCGTTGGGAAAACTCGTTGCGCCTTCGCGCGGTGACCCGATGAAGGTGAAGTAAGGCACTGCAAATCATTTTAACTCGCCTATGAAGTTATACATATAACAGAAAACAATTTAAATCAATACAATAGGCTCAGGCACATTCGAGTAACCCATGTAATAAAAAATAAGTACGCTTCGAATTGAGAACTCTACTACGTTTTTTTTTACTTAATCTGTTTTAATGAGTTCATGTTTGTTTGTTTCTACAATTTGTACTGGAAGGGCTAAAATACGGACTAGTTCTGGAAATTCTGTCATCGTCAATAGACTGCGCTATTCCAGATGACCATGGGCTATGTTAAATTTTCGTGTTGTATTTTTGTATTTGATAAATAAATACAAATATTGGTATTACCGCACTATTCCTGGATTAAATCCCTTAGGAGGTCAGGTCAGGAGCAGAATATTAGGTATCAAATGACCACTTCCCAAATGACCGTACACCACTATCACGACAAACGACAATATTACACACATATTATTGTACCATGCACACTACCTATATTCGAACCAGTAATGTTAGCTATCCGAAGTCAGATTTACGCAAATAAACTAAACAATAGAATCTATAAACTTTCTTGTTAGTATCACCAGTTTCTAACAATGTCGGGTGCGAAATCGTGGTAATAAATGTACCAACTCTTTAGTTCGATTTTTACACTTTGGATGCGCTAGCGAACATTTGAGGCATTCCATTTCATGCACCAATTTGAATCACACCAAAGTAATAGGAATAGGGATACTAATCGTATTCGAATTGGTGCACTAACTGGAATGCCCCAACATTTGTATCAATCATAAAAACTTTTTAAGAAAAGTAAAACTGACTTCAAATTGTCTATCTCCGAAGTTCTTCATCAGATCTTCACCAAATTTAAATGAGACCATTTTGAAAGAATACTCTTTCAAACAAAAAAAGAATCATTAAAATCGGTTCACAATTAGCAAAGATATCGCGGAACAAACATACAAAAAAAAACAGTCGAATTGAAAACCTCCTTTTTTTGGAAACCAGTCCGTATCGTAAAAAGATATAAAGAATGTAGGTGCCTGCAGTATTTCATAGCTGCAATTATTTACACATTACACAACATATAACCACTTTGTTCAAAACCTACATAAATCTAGTACCACTATGTTTTGCCCGCAGCTCCGTTTGTATGATGTTTTTCACCCCCCTTCAAAAATCCTTCCTTAGTAGGATGCCTATGTTATAAAATGTACCTACTGTCAAAATTTTAAAGTTTCTTACCCCAGCTGTTTTGGGCTATGCATTGATAGATCAGTCAGTCAGTCAGTTTCTTTTTTATATATGTATACAGATTGTTAGTTTATTTTGTTGTAGCGTAATATATGAACAATTTTAATCAAGTAAATTGTACACCCTAATTGACTGATGTTTTCGGATGCGCAAGCGAACATTACCCGAAGCTATAAAAAAATCAGAAACACATTTGAGATCAAGTTTGATCTTTTCAAAGCCAACAATACATACTACAATATACACAATTATACGAACTATGTGCACCATGCATTTACGTATTGACCAGAATAATTTTTTTAACGATATCACTAAACAATTCGTAGGTAGTTAAAAAGAGAAATTTCATGACAACAAGAATACCAAAAACTAGTGCAGAACGAGCCGCTGAAAAGACAACCAACCCTACCAAAACGGAACCCTAGAGAAAATACCAATCTACATCATACCTACATACTTATAGTCAGCCTATAGAGCAGAATAGTAAATTCAAATTCGCTAAGACAAGACAAAAAGTACCTAATTTATCACACTTTTCACTATCGAGGACGAGAATACCAATGACAAAATCACCGACATAAACATATTTACGTTGATAGGTATAGAAAAACGCAAACTTAAGTTACATACCCCCATTAATAAATATTTTTGAGTGATTTACTTCAAACCAAGAGGATATTAAAGAAAAATGCTGTTTCCGGGTAACTCTCTTTATAATCTATAGGCAGATATATTGTCGAATATTCTAAATTTTCTTTACACAGCAATTCACCAATGATGACCACCCAAAATGCCGGCGTGACCTAAAGGTCCCAGGCCCAGAGGAGCGATCGGTGCGCGCCAGCCAAGATGTCCAGCTCCGGGGATGGCTAGAGGCGCAGCCAGTGCGGGAGCGATGGCCGCGTGCGACCAGGCTGCAGCGCCGAGCAGCGGAGCCGAGCGCTTCCCTAAGAGGTGACCGTGGGCTCCAGCTACGTCGACAGCTCTCGCAGTGTAGTGCACGGCACGGTCAGCGTTCACACTGAGGGTATCCAGAGGCCTGCCATCGGCAGCCAAGATGCTGGCAGGCTGGCCGGGAGCAAGCGACACGGGTCCCCTGTAGTTGTGGGCAGCGCCGTGCAGAGGTGCAGCGACCACGGCGGGACCGGCAACGCCGACGGCGGGGGCGTGAGCAATGGGGGCAGCCAGCAGGGGAGCAGCGAGAGGGGCCACCAGCGGTGCAGCCAGGTGGGCGCCCAGGGGAGCACCCAGGTGGGCGCCCAGGGGAGCACCCCAAGGAGCACCCAAACCCAGACCTAGGCCAGCGAGGCCGAGCGCACCAATTCCACTGGGCTTAGCGGCCACCAGGGCCAACACGGAGGACAACACCACCAGCTTGTACATTGTGGTCTGTGTTGTTTTCTAAGCAGAGAGCAACTGTAATTCTTACCCTTTAGACTTCAGCTTATATACCAATCAATTTCGTAGGCGTATTACCATTCCAGATACCTTTGTGACGTCGGCAAATATGCGGCTAGGCGTTGGCTGTAGGTCGCCGGTGGAAAGAAAAGGACTATGGGGCGGCGCAGGCGCCAAAAGCAGTGACCGCCAAAGCGGGCTCTGAGATAATGCTAAAATCAACTCTAAACAAATTGGTATACATTTGAAAATGACTCCAGAAACGACAGTACTTCCCTGTTTACCTTGAACATGTTGATAAAGGGCCATTCACTTCAAGTGATTACCCGCATCGATGTGCAAAAATTCGAAATTACCCTTCTATATCACACCATGTAATAATTATTATGTTCACTCGCGTAATAGATGATCTTAACTAACAAAACTGTCTTCGTTATATCATTAAAATTTTGGTACTGTGACGTAAAAGGAATAAATGTCAATGACTCCTCACTTTAACTTGTAGACATATGTAATATAAATGTTAAATAACTTGCCTGAAAAGTAATTTTATTTTACTAGCGAATAACTTCAGTTACGACGATAATTATAATGAACTACGAATTAACGTGCTTCGGGGTACCTGTCTAAAATGAACGGCAAACATCAGCTATACAAAGCCTAAAATCAGTATTCAAAAGGCTGACCGTATGTCATAAACCAATAACCAGACAGAATTCTTCTAAACATTGCCCCGTACGAACTCTAGTACCGTTTGAAGTGGAGATTCACCGTACTTTAAAATTGTTTAGTTTAATTCTCAAACATGGACTCGTTCCAGAGTATGATGAAAAACAGTAATAAATACGCGTTCAGTAGCACTAAGGTCAATGACCGGCGATTTTCGAGAAAACAGATACAATTTCACTTAATAAAATCACATTAGACCTCCACGAATCATTAAAAAAGGCATCTGGCATGCCTAGGGTTGTCAGATATTTAGCTTAAAATGACAGTAGGCCAATATTTTGGGACGACTAGTAAGCTATGAATTGGCCGAGTTATAATAATAATTATATTGTTTGTTAGTTACAAGTTAAGGTAATAAAAGCGTGTTAACAATATAGGTACTTATACACAACTATGTCTTGAAATGAAGCAATAAGATACATGAACATGAACGTATAAATAAGACAAACAATCTATTTAATACGACCATCATTAAATTGATGTCGCTCCGAGTAAAATAATTACTTACAATAATAACATTTAGTCGCATCTGGTAAAATCGTGTTGATCGTGACTGTAGATACTTGAGAAAAGATGAAGCTGATAATGATATAAAAACAGTGCTTTCCTCTGTAATGTAATTATACAACAATACCAAACCTTTAAAATAAAATATATAACATCACGCCTATATTCCCGAAGGGTTAGGCAGAGATGTTTAGTAATACCCTCATTTCGCCGTTATGTTTAAGTTCCACAATAGGGGGCAACCTATAAATTACTGCAATAATGATCATCCTAGCCGTTTCCGTATTTCCAGTCTGTTGGATTTAAATGACTTGATTTCCACTACTTTCTGAGAACCCGTTTTTTTAACGTGAAGTATTCCTCATGGGTTCCCTCCACCCTGGGGAAAGTGGAAGGTTATGTCGGACATCTTTCCGTCTAAAACCACCACTGTTCCTTCGAAGACCAATGGCCGGGGTCGCGGGAATTGCTATTGCATTCACCGCATCCCCGGCAGGTTTTCTGACAACCCTGAGACTAACCAACGAACGATCATCGAATAAATATTATAAAAAAGGTCTGTTTTAAAACGTAACGTCTAGGTCTGGTAGGTCGGTCAATGAACTCGCACCCTAATTACAACCCTTTCATCACATTCTTGTGAACTTAAACGCAAAATTAATTAAGTATACACAGTAAGGGAACGTACCTACCCATACTACGTGACGCGTTCAGGGGGGGGGAGGGGGGTCTTCAAAATACCACGCTTGGTCACAGGGGAAGGGGGGGGGGGGGCTTAGGTTTTCGTCACGTGGTCAATATCCTCTAGGGAAATTTCGCGCTTTTTCGAGCTATATTCAAATATGGCGCGCAGCGTTTAGCGCTTTTTAAACTCACAGGTGGCAACATTGACGCACGTTGAGCCAAATAATTTTCTTTTTGCAATTTTTTTTATTTAAAACCATATTTATGAATTACTACGTGAAAACTAGAGGGGGAGGGGGGGAGTATTGGCATATACTACGGGAGGGAGGGGGGTAAAAGTTGTAAAAAAAGGGTCACGTAGTATGGGTACGTTCCCTAACCACTATATGATAAAGCTTTTCGTTGAACAATTAAGCCTTAATGGTGGAAAAATTAGTTTTATTTTATGTTATAAAGATGTTTAGAATACAAAGAGTGATAAATTACTCTCAGAATGTTTAAGAAACTGATTCATTATAACAAGGATTTTAAAAGTAGCACTTATTTTATCATAAATTATATCCAGTCTTGCGACCTATCCCGTCGAATACAACTTTCGACCCTTAACTCTGACGGATGTGATGTGTAATAGAGAATTTAAAAACCCTCTGCGTTCTGCAATAGTGTGTTCTGCCTAGCCTTTTTCCAACTATGTTAAGGTCAGCTTTCAGACTAACCAGATGCGGCTGAATACCAATATTTTACACGGAGCGGCTGCTATCAGACCTCCGCAACCCAGTTACTTCTAATGTTAGACATTAGAGAGCCAGGAATCCTATTTATCCTTTGATATACGAAATCGCCTTGATTGTTTTCATGATCATCATCTACACCCATTCGAGGGGCTCGTGGCTTATTGCCAACCGTGCGGATCATACGATTTGCGAGATTAAGCTGCGTTTACCCCGAGCAGACCGTTCGTTACACATGAAGACCCCTCCGTGCCTCGGAGAGCACGTTAAATAGTCGGTCCCGGGTGTCATACGAATACTTATCACAGTCGTTACGGGAAGTCAGTAGCCCGAAAGTCTGACAACCAGTCTAACCGTAGGATATCGGCATTGCCCATTAACTGAATTGCCGAGGTGCTGCCGCTTCTGGTTAGACTGGAAGCTGACCCCAACATAGTTGGGAAAAGGCTAGGCAGGACATCAACACACATTCGAGAGGTCCTAGTCTAGCTTAGGTAGATCAATGAGGTACCGCTACATGTTCCACACAGGAAAGAGATCTCGCCTTGTCCACATTAATGGCTATTAAAGAACAGTTACTTACAATATAAACAATACATACTAATCTACATATCAAGATTAAATAAACACATGAACTTGACTTCACATGCAGTCGCGTATGTGACGTAGGAACCGGTCGTGTGCGCATGCGCAGCTCTTACGTTTACCATTACCAGTTACCACACATACATGTATTAACAACGAGTTTTGTTCGTGTATGCCCCTATAGCGATCTCACCTTCAGCTTGTATTGACCTTGGCTATTGCCCTGTTGAAATTGAAACCAAGGATGATTTCAATAGAAGAAATTATACAGCCAGTTATAAATAGTAGTGTTGTGTTTTTTTAAGAACTCTTTGTTATTTATGTTCGTAAACAGGTTTGAAATTGAAAGTTAATTCTTTAAATAAATCTTATTGCTTGTCGTCTAATAGGCGTTCTTTATTTACATTTAGAGGTTGTACACGTTCACAGAATTTACAGAATATTTTTAAAATTTCCATACTTATTCTATATTGACATGAATAGCGGCCTATGAAAGAGTTTAGATTAGGTACTATAAATAATTTAACCGTAAATTGATTTGCGGTGTTCACATAAATGAAGCGGACGCGATTTATAATACTGTACCCTGTTTTTGTAACATAACATCACGCCTTATATTCCCCGAAGGGTTCGGCAGAGGTGTTATTTAGTACACCCTCGTTTCGCTAATTATGTTTAAGTCCCATGTAATAGGGGGTGAGCCTATTGCCATTAATCGGGCACAAATCCAGACTACGGGCTGCTACTGAGAAATTCCACACGGAAAAACCTAATAACACTTTGCCCGACCTGGGGATCGAACTCAGGACCCCGTGCTCAGAAGTCGCGTTTGCGACCACTATACCAACAAGGCAGTCAAAAGGCAGTGTTTTTATAACTTTATTTTTTTTACTTTTAAGCACCAACACGTATACTGGGTGTAAAAATAGCCTTAACGAAGCCAAAGTCTACGCATACTGTACATCAAACTAAGTAACATACAGCAAAAATAATGGCTGGGAAACGACTTTTATTTTTTGGTATTAAAAAACTGCTTTTAATTGTAGCGCGCAATCTAAGCGCGCGCGCAGCTGACTGTGCCTACATATCGAAAATGTTGATAATGTTTGTATAGAAGAATGTTTAGTAATAACATTTAAACTTAATTTTCGTGAAAAATATGGTGACTTTGACCTTCAATATCTCCATAACTAGTCGGTTCCCAGGTATGGCCCAATACCAAAAAATCTTCGTAATGATGGGAAGAATACGTGGCTCTCGGCTTCGTTAAGGGTATTTTTACACCCGATATATGAAGATTGGTTTTAATCCCAGTTGCGATAGGACCACCGGTCTATCTCATTCAATAATTTCATTGCTTCTCCTACTCAAACTCAATACTGGTGCAATGCAGATAAACATTATTTCCTTAATAATACAAGGTTAGTCGGAAAGGGGGTACTAAGCCGCGGGCCACCTAAAGTATCACTGATGACTATTTTAAAGCAAGTGTTAAAATTTCAAAATTCGATAATTTTTATTTGCATGTAAAAAGATTTTTATTTTAGATTTTTAAAAAAAAAAGACATACATACCTGCTTTAGTTATGAACTCAGAAAATTAATTTTCAAATCCGTGACCCCAAATATGAGCTAAATTGTAAAAACAGCTGATCATAGCTATGGACACATAGATTTTAGCATATTTTTTACGATATCTTTGAAAAGCTATTTCTCTTAAACTATCGAGTTTTGGGGAAAGTTGTAGAACAAAAGTTATCCCTTATTATGGGTACTTTAACACCCTTTCGGCTTAGTACCCCCTTTCCGACTAACCTTGTATAAATATCAATAAAGTTTCATTGACCGTACTATGCGATGGGTGGTCCAGCAGTGCAGTGACAATAAATACAAACTGCATACAAGATTTATCCCTGGTTGGAGACCCTTCAGGTCTAACCAATAACTGCCCGGTTACGTAGAAAAGGTCCGCAAGACCATCTACAAGCAGTCGAATAGGAAAAAAAAAGATTTCTCCTCTTTAAATAGTCTTCGATTAAAACTATATATTAGTCTTTTATTATTTGTGGTGCTCGTGGCTAATTACCAACCTCGCGGATCATAAGATTTGCAAGGTTAAGTTGCGCTTGCCGCGGTCAGTCTGTGGATGGGTGACTGTTTCGTTTCACATCAAGACCCCTTTTTGCCTCGGAGAGCACGTTAAACATTCGGTCCCGGGAACCAACGAATACCTATGACAGTCGTTACCGGAATACAGAAACGCGAAAGTCTGACAACTGGTCTAACCCTAAGATATCGGCATTACCCAATAACTGGATTGCGGAAGTCTGATGGCAGTCGCTCCGTGTAAAATACTTGTATTCAGCCGCATCTGATTAGACTAGAAGCTGACCCCAACATAGTTGAGAAAAGACTAGGCACAACATTTGTCTTTTATTATTTCTTATCTTGTTTCTACATTTATTTGAACCGCAGCCTTAGAAGTTTAGGTAGATACCTTGATTTATACATATATTAACTTTGTGCTGTAGCGGGAAGTAGGGGGAGGGCCGTTTAGCTGATGTAATGGAAAGTCAAATTACATCATTGTTTTATAATGTATATCTATGTGGAATGGGTACATTGATTTTATCTTAAATTGTTTTAGTATAAGTACCTGAAGTGGTTATTGTCGAACACATTTTCTATTCTTTTTCTGAGTTTTGTCGTCATCTTCTTGGTCGATCTTTTTAATTCAGGGTTGCCTGTTGCATTCCCATACTTTCCGGAGATATTTGTTACTAATGTACTGGCGAATCATTACGAAGGTTTAAAATTAATGGACTACGAAATCACTTCCGCTTCTGCCTGTAATCTAAATCACGGCTTTTGGAATCCATTCTACTGCGAAATTTTAATAAGTAACATTCCGGAATAGCCGTCCAGGTCTATCGCGTCAATTATATAGGTCGAAACTGGAACAAAGTTGAACGAACTGTTGTTAAAGGAAGTTAGTTGGCTATCTGTTATTTATATCCTACAACCGAATGTTCTATTTCTTTGCTGGTATCTATAATAAGATAATATAAATAGAAGCGACAATCTTAGAAGTAATTAATCAAATAAGATTGAAAGCGGACCAGACCTGGAGCTGCGGTTAGATCGTGTTTTTAAACAATTTAGTTCTTACAATTAGCGTCCAGACCCATACGTAGTGAGTACGTAGAGTTTTTATAAAGATTACGCCGATGACGGTAAACGGTAGCGGTTTTTGTCACAATCTTCTGTATATTATTACAAAAGGAGAAACTCACTGATTGACTGACTGACTGATCTATCAATAGACAGCCTAAACCGCTGAGGTTAGAAACTTGAAATTATGACAGACGTTTTATAACGTAAGCGTTCACTATCAGAGAATTTTTAAAAATTGGTCTGTAAGGGAGTGAATAAAAAACAAGCAAGCGAAGCTGCGGGCAAAAGCTAGTTTGTACATCGTACAACGTCGCGTCGTAGTCTATTCTCTACGGGACACCATAGTTAAGTATGTATTCCTTGAACAAGTTAATTTCCCGGTACTGAATATTAGTACTTAGGTAAAGTACTAATTTTCAGTACCGAGAAATTGTTGATGTTTGTTATCACAAACGTCTGATAACTGTTATAACAGTAAAATTTGTGTATGTTTTAGTATAAATTCAAGCCTGAGGCGACGTTCGACGGAAATGTTTAGTTGTGCCAGTGGCGCAGCTTTATTTGTAACGAACCCAAACTGTGAGAGAAGTTCGTGCCCCCAGCCTACGCCCATTCTCTGCCAATCAGAATTTTATACACTTTTAGCCAAATACTTAAACACTACTCAATTTTATGTTGCCGTTAATTTCATGCTGTCATTTCATTGTCACTTCGCCTTTTTTTGTCCCTAATCTATATAAATAAAAATGAATCGCCAAATGTGTTGCTAAGCGCAAAACTTGAGAACGGCTCGACCAATGCAGCCACTTTTTTTTTAAATAAGTATATTCCTTATAGTACAAGGAAGGTTCTTATGAAGAGAAAAAACAAAAATTGCGAGGAAAATAGTAAAAACAACACTTTTCTTTTCCCACTACAGGCCAATAACTTTTGACAGAACGAAGTCTGTCAGGGCTAGTCAGTCTAGTCTAGTGTCAGCTAGTACTTAAATAAAATAAAATACTTCTTCATTTGGAAGATTAAAATCGAACATTTTACCATTTACGTATCAATAGATACATACAATCATCTTCAAAATTAAGTGATAATTGTTCGAACTTCAAAGTTTCAAAGTGTTTTATGATTGACGACTAGCCAATTTTAAATAACTAGCGGCCCGTCCCGGCTTCGCACGGGACATTTTTCCCGTTTTTGCAACATTTTTCATTTATGCTCCGCTCCTACCTACTGGTTGTAGCGTGATGTTATATAGCCTATAACCTTTCTCGATAAATGGACTATCCAACACAAAAAGATTTTTTCAATTCCAACGAGTAGTTCCTGAGATTAGCGCGTTCAAACAAACAAACAAACTCTTCAGCTTTATAATATTAGTATAGATTTGTAAAAATATGAAAGGGACACAGAACTTTTTATAAAAAGTTATAGGCCTACATTGTTACACTCGCATAGTTTTTATAAGTACCACAATGTCTGGACTTTAAAAGAGACCTTGATCTCTGAGGTTGTTTCAGTTTTTCTTCTCAGAGCTCGTCAGATAGGAGATACCAGCGCTATATAGTCTTAAAAAAAACATTAGATTGACTTGTGTCTGTAACAGTTTTATTTACAGAAATAATTTATCATTTACCTACATATATTATTATCAATTTAGAATAATGATGGGCGCCTACGGTAATGAATTTCAATATACCAAATATCAGCTTCTGTTGACTGTACTATTCTAACTGACTATGCAGGTACTTATTATACAATCAAGCTGACCATTTTTATTATAATTACAGTGTACCAAACAAAAAACCAACATTGAATAAACTAAAGCAAGGCCTTCGGTAATAACAAATAGCATTCCGCGTCGCCATGACTGGACGCCATTCTTGTACAACTATCTCACACAATTATCATAAAGTTAACCCACTTTGTAAGCAAATACTATAATTTTGTGACTTATTAATCATAGTGTCGGCCACTTTTAGGGGTTAGAAGCCACAACTAATTTAATTAAGTAGGCTAATGTACCTGTTATGGTATTCTTAAAATTGATGGCCGCGTCAAAGAAACGTCCATCAGAGTACAAGAAACAACTATTTAACTACAGAAACATTGTGTTTGGAACAAGGAATATTTATTTCGTTATAACTTATAAACTTAATAATGAATAGGTGTAGAATATAATATTATAACTAGAAAGGCCAAAAAGTATCGATTAAAACTTATAAGAATTCGAAATTTATTTGATGAGGCCATCGAAATGTTTTTTTTTTTTTGCTAATCGACTCTTGTAGATGGTCTTGCGGACCTTTTCTACGTAACCGGGATATTATTGGCGAGACCAAAAGGGTCTCCAAACCAATATCTAACTAACTATTCTAACTACTGTAACATCATGACTATTATAGCAGCAACACCTCTAAGGGCGTCCCCTAGGGGTACTCGAACCTCTTAGGGTGTTGAATGCGAGAGGACTGGGAGGGATACGACAGCTTGATGAGGGCTGTATTAACAACGGTGTGACTGCGGAGTCAGACGGGACGGCCGGCTCCGCGGCTGCGGCGGGTGAGCACGGTGGATCGGGGCCATCGAAATGTGAAAAACAAATACTTTGTAAAGGGAGACACGTCGACAATGTCAGCTTCTTGTCAAAAGAACGAAGCGTTTTGATTCCACTTTCATTGTGAAAACCGCCAAACAGTGGAATGCGCTGCCCGAGTGGGTGTTCCTTGTAACTGTCGTTACAATCTGGGTATTTTCAAGTCACGAGTGAATCAGTTTCTTCTGGGCAAGCGTGCTCCACCGTAGACCGCATCATCGCTTAACATCAGGCGAGATGGCGGCCAAACGCAGGCCTAGTAACAAATAAAATAATATAAAAAAAAGACCAAAGTTTGAAAAATGCGATCCTTCCATTACGTAAATCCCCGAACTATTTCAAGAACGACTGTGTATCTATTACCCAATCATGATAATGGATATACCTATTATCACTACGTAACAGTCTGCAAACTCCCACCACAAACTTCGCACGATAGCGGTTCAATCCCAACTGTTACAAAATCAAATAACTAACGGCAAGATCTCCTCAAAGACTCAGTCTTCGCATGTTCGTTTACTTCCTTTGTAATTAATTTTATATTATATGATAAACACTCTCGGAAACAATTCTCTCCAGATTCTGTAATCAGAATTATTCCAAGAATTTTCGCAGCTTGCTTTTGTCTTAATCTTCAATTGTCTTTGCACCACGCATCGGTAAAGTCGTTTAGTCATACATTTTCAACTTCCAAAGCATTCGTTCACAAATCACTGTTGTGACAACATACGAAATGTTCAGGAGGCTAATTCTACTAACAAAATTGTTTAAAATCGCAATCGAACCGCAGCTGAACCACGGCTATTTGAGTTTATTTCTTACTAGCTGCATCCGCACTGCTCCGCCCGCGTAAGAAGTTTTATTCCAGTAATAAATATAGCCTATGTTAGTCAGTGACAATGTAGCTTTCTAACGGCAAAAGGATTTTGAAATCGGTCCAGTGGTTTTTAAGTTTATTCGTTACATACAAAAATACACATCTTTCCTCTTTATAATATTAGTATAGATTAGATGACCCGGTGAACTTTAATTCAATTTATTTATTTCAGACAAAATACAATAAAATTATAAATCATCGTTGCCACCACTAGACCAATGAGGCAGTCTGCTGATCGAGAGGTCCTGGGTTCGATCCCCAGGTCGGGCAAACTGTTATTGGGTTTTTCCGTGTGGATTTCCTCAGTAGTAGTCCGGAGTTTGGATTTGTGCCCGCTTGATGGCAATAGGCTCGTCCCCTATTACACGGAACTTAAACATAACGGCGAAATGAGAGTGTTACTATACACCTCTGCCCTTCCTTTCGAGGAATACAGGCGTGATTCATTATTACCTACATTCAGTTTTGTCCAGTACTCCGTGAAGGAGCATTTAGTGTCCATTCTGTCCGCAATGAGTTGCAGGAAACTGTTGGCGCCGCCCCGCACGCGGTACATCATCTACTTCGACCAAATTTTTCTACATTTTTTTTCCTATACCTACCCAGTCTTGAGGCGAACAAAACAAAAAAACTAATCGGTCTAGCCATTTTCGAGGTTTTGCGTGACTAACGCACGGCAGTTGATTTTTATATACGTATACAAGGTGTAAAAAGACCCTTCACGAAGCCGTCAACCATGCATTCAGTACATCAAACTAAGTAACCCTACGCAAAAATTGTCGCTGGGAAACGACTTTTTTTGGGTGAAAAATTTCGTTTTACTGTAAAGCTCAATGTAACGCACTCAAAACACTGTGCTGATAGATGCAATGAGTAGTAAACGGGTAATGGAGGTATTTCAAGTACATTTGCAACCTTCAAAACTAGTATTTTAAAAAAAATGTGAGAAAGTTGGAACTTTGACCTCTAATATCTCCGTAACTAGAAGGTTCCCAGGCATAGCCCAGAACAAAAAAATTATCACAATGACGTGGAGAATAAGTGCCATTTGGCTTCGTTAAGCGTCTATTTACACCGTTTATAGATAAAGACACCACTCAAATAGCCATGGTTGAGCGACAATGATTCGATTACGATTTTAATCAATTTTGTTTGTAGAATTGGCCTCCAGTTCGAGCTGGACTCGTTTTGCGGGGGTAGGCGAGTTCATGTTATGCTATGCTGACTTACTACCTGTGTTGACGTGGATCGCCTTGATCTAGTAAAGCTGGTTGCCAACGCGACTAAAGCATAGCCCATAAAAATGTCAAGAAGTGTAACCGTATTGAATTTAATTTTCGAACGCACTTTGAATCGGGAAGCGTGTACGCAATCATATAACTCGTAATTGTTTCGGTTTAAAAATAATATCACGTATAATGACGAAAGGTGCATAAACTTGAAATTCCGTGAAACACGCAGCAAAAAACGAGGAAGTGTGAACTGTTCATAAATAACATTTGTAAAGTAACTACAAATGCGTTACACTGTACTATAAAGTTAATTAAAAGTACCTACTTTTAACTGATTTCGAAAAAAATTGAAAAAGGATATCCTCAGTTCGACGCATGTTTGTTTATTTATTTTTTTATGTAACTCAGATTACTCGGAAATGCCTCAACCGATTGAAATTATTTAAACTGTGCTTTGTCCCAAATTAGCCTAATTTTTTTAAATCCGTCCATTTGTAGTTTTTATAAAATCCCGAAAAAACTAAATCTTCACGAGTATAATGATGTCATCTAGATACACAAACGTGTACGAGTTTGTACGTTTATCTGTCATTCGACAAGGCGCCGACCGACTGTAGCCAGTTCGTCCTTTTTTAAAGATTTCTTGTAATTTCACTGTTTCACAAAAGTACTTTCTGAGTCCCCACATTCTTCAAATACCCCTAGCAACGTGACTAGGTAAATAAAAAAATATTCATGAGGCCGCGGTGCCCCATTAAGCGTACAAGTGAGATGTTATGACGTCTACAATCGCGTCACGTCTTACACCACTCTTTGTATAAGGCACTTCCTTTTAGGAAATATCACGAACGACCTCATGCGACACGTACGTGTAATAAATATTATTTATCTTTGAAAAAACGAAACAAACGGTAACGATCCAAGTAAATTGGGGCATTCCGTTCAGCGCATCAATTTGAATAGCACCGATTCTAATCACACCAAAGTAATAGGATGATAATAGGAGGAGGGATACTATTCGTGTGATTCGAATTGGTGCGCTAAATGGAATGCCCCAAATTTTTCAAACACTTTGTATTGGAACTCGACGAAGCTTTAAATAAATAAGGAACATATTGTTACATACATATTGTTGTATGTCCGGTTCCTATAAACAAAAACGAATAGTTTTGATTACCAATGGAAGCATTTTTTATTGCCAAACTGAGCATATAAATAGATTCGTAAGCAAATTTTTCCTGTGACAGCTACTTCCATATGGGAGGGTCTACTATGCAAAGCCTTGAGGTCTTTGCTTCATTATTGGTAAAGATACAAGTGTCTTGATTTTAACCAATAGGTAACGCATCGTAAATTATCGGAACCGGCAATTAATGTTCATGAACTATGTAAAATGAATTATGAAATCTTAGTACGATATTTAATAAGTACGAGCCCTTCCCTAAAATATTCCCCAATTTAAATATCAGTACATTTTGTTACTGAAAAATATTTCAAGACAAAGATGTACAGGTATTATGTATATAGTACAGTGCGCGGCAAATAACTTGAACCAAGATGACGTCGACTGCGTGATCTATGTGAGGTTCGGGTCATATGATTCGTTTTGATGAGTCCAATAAATAGCACTTGGTGTTCAGGGTCTAAAGATGGAGCTACGAGGTGGATAGTAGAACTCTTCAGTAGCTACGAATAAGCCCCTCAAGTTTGGCAGTTGACGCCATCGTGGTTCAAGTTATTTGCCGAGCACTGTACACATTTTAAGAAATAAGCAATAAATTGCCCGATATACCAAATGTAAATGAACCCAACTATGAAAGATTAAATCCTGAACATGAACAGATAGTACCATAAATAATCAAAGTAGCTACTACATAACTACTATTTACTCATAAAGACGATCCTTATTTTTATTTTATGAATTTAAAGGAGCCTTTTATCTACCATCTTATCTTAAGGCGCCGCGCTTTAACAATAAATTGAGCTTGATATCAACATTCAACACTCAATGTTTGCCTTAAAAGGCCGATTGCTTTATGCTACACTTCGGTGTAACAGCGGGACGCTTTTATGCAAACGTGAGCGGTATAACGTATTGTTCGAATGAAAATGGCGACTCGACAGGCTTATCAGATCGCTCCAGTTTACCACAAAGGTACATTGTGCACGCCTCTGCGCGTCGAGAGCTTCTATTCACTTATTAAGTAGGACAATAAAAGTTAATGTTACACGTTTATCGCGCTCGTGATTTATTTCTTAAGCTTTTTAAATAAGTATTTGTATAGATTTGTTGATATTTATGGGATTCAACAAATAACATCACGCCTAGTATTCTCCGAAGGGTTGGGCAGAGGTGTTTTTTAGTAAACCCTCGTTTCGGCAGTTATATTTGAGTCCCATGTAATAAGGAACGAGCCTATTGCCACTAACCGGGCACTAATCCAGGCTCAGGGCTGCTACTGAGAAATTCCTAATGGAAAAAGCCAATAACACATTGTCCGACCTGGGGACCGAAGCCAGGACCCCATGCTCAGCAGTCGCGCTTGCGACCACTAGACCAACAAGGGAGTTATGGGATTCATATTTGCTATATACCAATATAAGTTTACGGATTTCGAAACGTCAGAAATAATAAATATCCTACTTAATTATTACATGTACCTATGCAATTTACTTCACGAGGTTCGATTTTAAGATATCAAGTATTTTTTTTCATTTTCGAGCCTTTTATTTCAGATATGAATAGTCTACCAATCGTTGAGTTCGTGGCTTGAAAAACACGTAAAATAGTCGGTCCCGAGTGTTATACGAATACCTATGACAGTCGTTACGGGCAGTCAGAAGCCCAAAAGTCTGACAACCGGTCTAACCTAAGAGTATCGGCATTGCTGTGTTGCGGAGGTCTACATAAACAAAATGTTAATAGATTTATATACCCATTTGAATAACACTAGAAGATAACTTGACGATAACACTAGAAGATAACTTTAAGCCAACACTTCAATCTAACCACAACAAATTAATATACATCACAGGCACTCATTAAAGTGTACTGTGTTTATTTTAAGGTTGAAATCGCGCCACAGCATCAACTTTAAGTCGTTCGTGGTACGGTTCCAACCCACCAGCTACAGACCTTCTTGAAAGAGGACTTTTGGCCGAAGGGTGTCGTATATCGACGTTTCCGAAGTCGGTTACGCGACACCACGCAGCGAAATACGACGCCGCAGACAACGTTACGTGTTTCATATTAGGTTCGACGCCGGACAAAGCACACGTGCTCTCGACTCCACGACCGACCGCTGCGCGCCCCGCCGCGCACCTCTGACGTCACTGCGCGCCCCGCCACGCAGCTACGCACACTCCGCTTCCGGTCGACGCGGCTCAGTACACTCGTAACGCTGTTACGAGTTGTGCTAGCCACACGACCGCTCGTTCAAAGCTTGTCTTTTTCAAGACAAGTGGCGAACATCGTTGTCTCCCTTGTGGGAAGCTATCAAAACGAATTAGTGCCCCTTCAGGGAAAAACCACTGTTATATAGTGGTCCTCGGTGGAAACCAAACGGTGCCAACGAAACCGAGAGTGGTGTGGACCCGGCACACCAATCATTGTCAGTCGGTAGGGGTTGGAATCACCGGCCTTGGGGGATCTCCTAGTCGGCCCCAACTCATAACCCGTTCTCATCCCAGCATTCCCGAGGTAATTAGGGCTTGCCCTCTTTACTAAGGGACTTAGGAACCCGATTCGCACAATAAGATCGGCGATCGGGATTACAAGCTTAGGGAACACCGCAGGTACACAACCTCCCTGTCTACATCCGACAGGGAGGGTTACTCATCTCCGGGTAATCCCACCCGGAGAGTTAGGTTTATAAGCCCTTCAGGCACAAACGAACAACACAGAGTGTAGCTACCGAGTTTGTTTATGGTTTTCTTCTCGGTAGTATAAAACTAGGAAAACCTTACGGGTGGGCTTTTTTCGTGGGAATTGTTCGCCCGGGGCGACACGTACGTGTCTCCTCGGGACTGGATAGGAGTTAGGTCTCCCCCCCCCCCATTAAACTGCCCCCTACTCCATCATGTCGGACGCTGCAATAGCAGCGGCCGCCAGGGAGCTTCTCCTTAAAGATAAGGCGTTCGCAGCGGCGTACAGCCTGAAAATCTTCGGGGTTCCCTTCAGGAACTCCGCTGATTGCCCCCTATCGCCCGAATTACGTCGCGATGCCCATTACTCTAGTATTAAGATCGACGACGGAGTTAACTCGATCTCCTCGTCCTCGTCCGTTAAACCGCCCTCCGCGGTAGTTGCCCCTGCCCCGTCCGTTCAACCGCCCTCCGCGGTAGTTGCCCCTGCCCCGTCCATTCAACCGCCCTCCGCGGTAGAAGCCCCGTCCGACATGGACGTTTGCGGCCCCTCTCTTTCTGAGTCCGACTCCGAGTCGAACTCAAATTCGGATTCATCCTCCTCTGAAGGCTACACGCTAGTAGCCGGCAAGGGGAAGAAGCGCGCGCGCAAAAATCAGTCGGCCCCGACCGATCTCCCCGCTAAGGCCCTTAAAACGGTTACCGCGACCCCCGCGACCCCCGCGACCCCCCGCGACTCCCGCGACCCCCGCGACCTCCGCGAAACCCGTTCCGACTACCTCCCAGCAGGCCAGTCGCCCCTTATCTCCCCGGCCCGCTGCCGGCTCCAAACCCTCTAAACCCTCAGTTCCGAGGAAAGAGCCCACTCCACCGCCTGTGTTCATTCAGGACAAGGCTAAGTGGATGGACGTGGGTAGACTGTGCACGGCACAGAAGATCCACTTCCTGAGCGCCCGCTCTACCCCTCAAGGTATCAAAGTGATGGTACAAAATTCCCAGGACTTTCGCAACCTTACGCGACTGCTCCAACAAATGAAGGTGTCCTTCCACATCTACGCCCTCCCCGACGAGCGTCTCCTCAGGGTAGTCATTCGTGGCATCCCCCTGGGAGTTACCACCAAAGAGATTCTGGAGGACCTTCAGTCCCAGAACGTCCCAGTCCTCGAAGTCCACCGCATGCACCGCGGCAGAGGTGGCGCCCCCTATGAGATGGTCCTCGCCGTCTGCGAGCCATTGGCCGAATCCAAGGCCATTTTCAATATTCAGACCCTTTGTCACATTACCGGCATTGTGGTAGAGCGCCCTAATAAGGGCGGCCCTCCAGGGCAATGTCACCGATGCCAGCTTTATGGCCATTCGCAGCGTAACTGCTACGCAACGCCCAGGTGCGTTAAGTGCTTGGGCGCTCACGGCACGAGCGACTGCAGCAGGCCTAAGAACAGGGCTCTGTGTACAGAGCCCCCAAGCTACGTACTGTGCGGCACTTACGATAATTCGCTGGGTGACCCTCCGTGCCCCACAGTACGTAGCGTCACCCAGCGAATTATCGCGGGTGCCCCAAAGCGCCAAAACAGCGCAGCCCTAAGCTTGCTCAGCGCTCGGCCGTTCGCCAACAGAGGGAGAGCTACTCCATGGCCCCCCTCTTGTCCTCCCATATCCCCGACCGCCTCAGTCCACAGAGGCCTTCCCCGTGGAACATGCTGCATCATCAGCATTCGTTCCCAGCCCTTCAGCCAAGGCGCCCACCACCACCTCCGAGCGCGGTTCCCACCGCCCCGTTGGCAGTGGCGGCAGCTATTCCCCCGCAACCTACTGTCGTCCCAACAACAATGCCGGCTGCCTCACAGCGACAGGCACCAATCGCCTCGGTCCACTATGCACCGGCCCCCGTAACACCCAGGCCCTCAGCACCCGCGGCCCCCATCCCCTCCTTCATGGCCACGAAAGTGTTCTTCCAGGACACTCTTCCCAGCCTGCTTAAATATCTGTCCTCCTGCAATATGGATTGGGCATAGAACATGGTATCTGCTTGGAACGCCACTCAAGGCAGTCCAATCGCGCGTATCAATGTCCTCCGCGATTTTGAGGACATTCTTAATCAGCTAATGTCTTTACCCTCCAATGGATACTGAGACCACTAGAATTAAACCCCGATCCCTTGGGTTAGGTTTCTTTAACGCAAATAGCGTAGCCGTTCAACGAGATGAGATCGCAATCTTTCTGCGTGATCATCAAATTGACATATTTCTAGTACAGGAAACGTTTCTGAAGCCCCACAATAGGAACCCTGGAATTGCCAACTACAAGTTAGTTTGCAACGACAGGACCCGTTGTGGCGGTGGTGGTACCCTCATATACTACAAACGTTCCCTGTACTGCACCCCGTTAGACCCCGCTCCCGATTTCCAGTATCTGGAAACCTCTATCTGTCGGTTAGGCATGACAGGACATCAGCCGATCACTATCGTGTCGGTCTACAACCCCCTGTCTAGTCTGAGACTTCCTCTCGAGAGCGACCTTAGAGCTCTATTCGATCTCGGCGGAGGCTCCGTTATCATAGCGGGCGACCTCAACGCCAAACACATCACTTGGAGCTGTCACTCCAATAACCCGGCCGGCCGGACACTCGAAGCACTGAGCCCTCTGCTCGACTTCGACGTGATAGCCCCCATGTCCCCCACTCACTATCCCCATAACGTTGATGAAAGACCCGACATACTCGACATTGCGCTCCTAAAGAACGTAGGCCTCGCCATACGCTCGATAGAAACGCATGAAGAGTTAGACTCTGACCACCAACCCGTTGTCCTAAACCTGGGTCCCTGGGGCGGTCCCCCGGATCCCGGTCTACCCGCGCCTACTAAAACGATCACGGACTGGCGGAAGCTAGAGGAGCGTCTCAAGTCTCCGTCGTCCGCTTATTTAGATTCAATCCCTGACAATATAGTTACAATCGCCGACACGTTGGGCGCTATCGACTCCCTCACGGGTCACGTACAGTCCGCGATGAACGAGTGTTCACGACAGGTTCCAGCGGTGGATGATCACCGCTGGAAACTGCCTGACGATGTGCGTGAACTGTTGACGGAGAAGAATGCGTCCGTACGCGCGTATGACACTTTTCCCTGCGAAGGTAACCGCCTCCATATGCGTTCCATGCAGCGTGCTGTAAAGAAACGCATAATGGAGGTTAGGGAGTCCCGCTGGGACAAGATGTTAGGCGAATCAGAGCCATCCCATCATGCTTTCTGGCGATTGCAACGCGCCCTCAAAAACGATTGTGTAGCATCTACTCCTCCTCTCAATCGTCCGAATCAAAGGCCGGCCTTTGAAGACGACGAAAAGTCCGAATGCCTAGCCGACAGTCTAGAAGCCCAGTGTACGCCCAGCGCATTACCAGTAGACCCGGTCCATCTGTCCAAGGTAGATACCGAAGTCGAACGTAATGCCGCTCTCCCCCCGTAGAAGATCCTGATGATCCCCTGCCCCCCATCACCGCGGATGAGGTGCAGGCGATAATCAAGCATCTTAAGCCCATGAAAGCCCCCGGTTACGACGGCATCAAGAACAAGGTGATTAAACTCTTTTCCGCCCAGCTCATAGTCCTAATGACCGCCATCTTCAATGGCGCTCTTAGCAACAACCTCTTTCCGCAAGCTTGGAAACAAGCCACCGTTATAGGCATCCCCAAACCCGGCAAACCCAAGTGTGAGCCGTCCAGTTATCGCCCCATAAGTCTTCTCAATTCGTTTGGGAAGATTTATGAGCGCATCATTTATTCGCGTTTAAAGGGATTCGCATATTCCCATAACCTCATTCCCGACCAGCAGTTTGGTTTTCGTCCCACCCACTGCTGCACTAGGCAACTTCACCGTATTGTCGAACACATAAGCTCCGGCTTCATGTATTCATACAAGACAGGCATGCTGTTCTTCGACGTAGCGAAACCCTTCGACAAGGTCTGGCACAACGGTTTATTATATAAACTGTACCAATTCAACGTGCCAGACCGTCTCGTGCTCATCATTCGAGACTTTCTGTCGGATCGCACCTTTCGCTACCGAATAGACGGCACGCTTTCGTCTCCACACCCGATCCGAGCCGGAGTCCCTCAGGGCTCCGTGCTAGCCCCCCTTCTGTTCACGCTGTACACCAGCGACATTCCCACTCAAGGCAAGGCCCAGTTGGCACTTTTCGCCGACGACACGGCTATTTACTACACGTGTAGTGACTTAAAATCAATCTCTCGCATCCTTCAGACCGCAGCCAACCGTCTCGGCGCTTGGTTTCGGAAGTGGCGTAACGAAGTGAATCCCGAAAAGAGCGCAGCAGTTCTTTTCGAGAGGCACGGCGATAACCACTCGCGTTGTCCCCCAGTAGTCATGTTTGGAAAAGAGATCCCTTGGGAACTGAGCGTCAGGTACCTGGGGGTTATCCTAGATCACCACCTTACGTTCCGGCAACACATCAAAAAGGTGCACGCTCGCGCCGCTTTTGTTGTGGGCCGGTTACACCCTATGATTAGGGCACGCAGTAAGCTCTCGCTTAGAAATAAGTTGAGACTTTACCTGACGTGCATTCGCCCCATACTAACTTACGCCAGCGTCGTGTTCGCACACGTTAGGCCGTGTCACTTTAAAGCATTGCAGATTTTGCAAAACCGCGTATTGCGCAGAGCCGCGGGCGCTCCGTGGTACATGCGCAACGTACAGCTTCATTTAGACCTAAAAATGCCAACGGTAAGGCAATATCTCAAACGCACGTCTAAACGTTACTTTGACCATGCCTCGAGGCATCGGAACCCCCTCGTGACCGCCGCGTCCGATTATAAACCCTCCCAGATTAGCATAGTTCGCCGTCCCAGGCATGCGCTACCCGATATATATATATAGAGCCCGATGATGAGATCACCCTCCTCCAGGAGGCGAATAAATCTACTAGTACCATACACACACACCGCCGCCGCCGACCGGCGTATCGCCCTCGCCGACGAGGCCCCTCGCGACGTCCCACCGCCGCCGCCCCCGGTCCACCGTGCTCACCCGCCGCAGCCGCGGAGCCGGTCGTCCCTTCTGACTCCGCGCAGTCACCATGACGAGAGAATACAGCCCTCATCAAGCTGTCGTATCCCTCCCAGTCCTCTCGCATTCAACACCCTAAGAGGTCGAGTCCCCCCTTGGGGACACCCTTAGAGGTGTTGCTGCTATAGTCATAGTCATGATGTTACAGTAGTTAGCTTTGTAGTTAGCTAGGTAGTTAGTATAGTAGAAATTGGTTCGGAGACCCTTCTGGTCTCACCAATAATAGCCCGGTTACGTAGAAAAGGTCCGCAAGACCATCTACAATAGTCGAATAGAAAAAAAAAAAAAAACGTTACGTGTTTAGTTCTGTTTTTTTTTTACTGGGTATTAGTTTATTATTGTATAAGATTATTTTCTGTATTTTTTCTATGGGCCTCAGTTGCCTGATAATAAAATTATTATTATTATTTAAAAGTTTAATAACGGGATTCTTTAAAAACATCAACCCTGTGGTTGAAAAAAGGTCTTCATCTGACTAGATTGAATTCACGGAACATATTTTTTCTGTGAAGTCACCAGAAAAGCTATTTATAAAAGCATTTGACTCGGATATAATAAAATATAAATATTTAATCATTTTGTGCGTGGTATTAATGTAAATAAAGTGGTATTTAAGTCAGACATTATGTAGATTCACTCGGATTTAAATAAAGAAATTACGTGTCGCTTTTATTAGATCTGCGAACAGCCATTGTTCTAACTAGTCGTCGTGATTCCAAATATAGTCTAATTTATTTGAGTGAAATGTCTTCAAAAATATATGCAGAAGTCAGTTTGTCCATCTTTGCGTGGGTGTTTTATATATCTGAAAAGATTTTGAATTTGGTAAAGGCCTAACTTGAAACCAGTTAAAAAACATAGAGCACTTTTAAGTCAGTTTTTTTCGCGTGGTTGCCTCCCAGGTAATTTCTTTTTATAAATTTTACTTTAGTAACTTTAACTGCCTCGTTGGTCTAGTGGTGGCAAGAGCGACTGCTGATCTTGAGGTCCTGGATTCGATCCCCAGGTCGGGCAAAGTGTTATTGGGCTTTTCCGTGTGGAATTCTTCAGTAGCAACTTTTTTTTTTATCGTAGGATATCCTCATGGATGTCCCTCGCCCAGGGTAGGCGAGGGGTTCTGCCGGACTCTTACCGACTAAAAACCGTTCCACCTTTTGACCGTCGGCCGGGGTCGCGGGATTCACCTAAGCATGCACCACAACCCCGGCAAGTCTTGGTCCACCAACTGCTGGTAGATCTCTCTACTGTGGGGCCCCACCCCACGACCTCCTGAGAGGCGCGGGGAGCACCTCACATCACTGGCGCACCAGAACACATGGGACGCCGTGATCACCCCGAGGACCAAACAAGCACATGGGCGCCAGACTACCCCATGTCTGGGCGCCCTTGGTCCCCCTGGGACGGGTCAGGTTAGTGGCCCCACCGCCTACCACTTTTCGGCCGCAGAGGATAGGGAGAGCGGCTAACGACATACCGACACTCCTCTCCCCCTGCGGCCCCACCGCGTCCGCCATCTGACGGTGGCGACCCCATCAAGGCCGCGGAAGGTAGGGAGAACGGCGAACCGCAATACCGGCACTCCTCTCCCGCCGCAGCCTCCACCCTTCAGCCGCGATGCCTCCCATACGACATCGCGGCCCGCCTCAGTTGCGGTGTCGCCCAGGCGACACCGCAACCTACTTGGACGCTACATCGAGGGCTTCCAGGCCCAAGCCCCGAAGAGCAGCCCCTCCTCGGGTTCCTCTTCGCTTCACCGTGGGGGTCTACTCCACGGCTACTGAGCCCCCCCGCAATGATAATGCGGGAACCCACCGGGGGTTAGGATTTGAGCCGGGTTGATGGCAATAAGCTCGTAACATGGGACTCAAACATAACGGCGAAATGAGGATGTTACTATACACCTCTGCCCAAGCCTACGGGGAATACAAGCGTGATGTTACATTATGTTAACTTTAGTAAGCGTATACAAGGTGTAATCGAAATCATGTAATTCCTTCAAATTATATATTATATAATTCCTTCCGAGGTTTGAAGGAATTATAAATATGATTTCGTTTACACCCTGTATTATAAGTTGAATTAATGACTTGCAAAATGATAAGACAGAAATAAAACAACCAAACTGCAACGCTCATTTGTAACCAAAAGCGATACAGCCCTAGTTTTGTGACCGTCATGAGAGATAATAGTCCACTTTCGACATTACATTTAAAAACTAAGTACATAATAACGTGTAACAACTTTTAAACTGTAGCTGTAGACAGTGATTAATGTTGCTTACAAGTTAAATAAATATCTCTCAATGTACGCCTCAATTTTTAGTACATACTGGTATAAATACTTAGATATGAATACATTATTTTAGGGTGGAAGTAGTGACCCTTTTTATGAATTATCAGATTAGCAAATTCTATTCCAGTAAAAACAAAACGTTTTTATATTGGTGATACGGTCCTAAGCTTTCATCAATACAGAATAGAATTACCTATCAAGCAAGTTTTGATTACAATTTAAATTTTAAACATTAATTAATAAGATTTATAAAGATTAAGGAATGACTATGTCAGAGGGAGTTTGAAAGTAGCGCCAGTGACTACAAAGTTGAGTAGTAATGGACGGTGGGTTAGGGCAGGGATTCCCAAACTAAGTCCGTCGCGTCGCCCCCCATGCATCAGGACCCGAGGTGGCGGCGCGAGGTGTTCCACGCGCGCCCCTCTTAGAAGTCGCGGGGGGAGTCAAACACCTACCTCCCCCCGCTACCTTGAGGAGGCCTGCAGCGGGAGGCCGGCACTAGCCGGGGGTTGCGGAAGTATTGTAGATTCCCGCGACGCCCGGCGCAAGTGTGAGATGGAACACCGTGGTCGTTTTAGCCGGTAAGAGTCCGGCACACCCCCCCGTCTTCCCCAGACGGGGGATAGTCCATGAGGATTTCCACACGATAAAAAAAAAAAGAAAGGGATTCCCATACTGGGTTCCGCGGAACCTAGGGGTTCCGTAGAATAGTCATCAGGGTTCCGCCAAAATGATTTATTATTAGCTATTAAATAATACCACTATCTAATATCACTATATATTCAATAGTAGGGTTCCATAAAATAAAAGGTATTTGGTTGGTGTTCCGTTATCTTTAAAGTTTAGGTACCCCTGGGTTAGGAGACCCGCCGCCCGACCAGTGACAGGCCCTAGAAGGCGGCGCGCAGTTTTCCGCGCGCGCTTCTCTCGCCAAGCCCTGGCGGACCTGCCGGGGTTGCGGTGCATGCTTATGCGAATCCCGCGACCCCGACCGACGGTCATGAGGAGGAACACCGTGGGTTTTTAGCCGGTAAGAGTACGGCAGACCCCGTCGCCTTCGCCGGGCGAGGGACATCTATGAGGATTTTCCCACGATAAAAAAAGAAAAGTGTGGTATGGACATGTTATGCAGAGGGAAGAAAGCCATGTTACTAGAAGAGTGTTAAATATGAATATGGATGGATACACATGTAGAGATAGGCCGAAAAAGAGATGGATGGATTCTGTGAAGGATGATATGAGTAAGAAAGAAGTGAATACTGAGATGACGGCTGATATAGGTGAATGGAACAGGAATACGTGTTGTGCCGACCACACCTAGTGTGAGATAAGGGCAGGAATAAGGACACGTTTGATGCAGAGGCTGAGCAATCGGCTTTTGCGCTACGGGTCATGGGTTCGATTCCCGCACGGTACAAATATTTGTATGGCCTACAGATAGTTGTTCCGGGTCTGGATGTTTGTGCATGTGAAGATTTCTGTCTGTGAAACGCACCCACGATACAGGAGAAATCCTAGTGTGGGGCAACGTTTATTTCTAAAGAAATTAGATGATGATGATGAATAGCGAATAAAATAGCAGGTAGGTATATTTTGATATTAGATCGATATTATTTTCTGAGAGGCTCGTATCTAATTAACAACCACACATATATTATTTGCAAGGTTAAGCTGCGCTTGCTGCGGTCGGTCTGTGGATGGGTGACCATTCGTTACACATCGAGACCCCTCTGTGCCTCGGAGAGCACGTGAAACAGCGGTCCCGGGACCGCCGGGACACCCGGGTGTCATACGAATACCTAAGACAGTCGTTACGGGAACTCAGAAGCCCGAAAGTCTGACAACCGGTCTAACCTTAGGATATAACATTGCCCAGTAACTGGGCTGCAGAGGTCTGATGGCAGTCGCAACATAATTGGGAAAAGGCTAAGCAATAACGAAGATCAATATTTTATTTCTGATCTGCAACTATGACGAAACAGATCACCTTAAGTATTTTTGATGCCGTGCCAAGTAGTCACCTAGTCACGGAGGCAAGTGCGTCAGCTGTTGACATTCAGTGAATGTACAGTAGGAGAACGAAAAGGTTCTTCAGTTTTCAAATTCATTCCTTGCCCATATCGTGGGCACATGTTACTATTTCAAACTGTTGAACGGAACAGACCAATGCATGGAAAATTATGTTTATTTTTTTTGGTAGCGAAGATCAAAATTGCCTTTTGCCTCCATATGACGTAGTAAAGCAATGTAATGTCTTTGATTGATTTAAGGAGTTTTGTTGTAAAAACCATGACATTAATCAAATCGATGATTAAATAAATTGACATTACTTGTTTGTCACATGTCACTATAATATCTCGGCAAAAAATACTTGTATTTTCATTTCTATAATGTTGGCAATACGTAGTCGGTAAAATAATTCGCTTCTTGCACTGTGCAAGGATAAATAAACCTTAAGGTGTATAACATTTTCATTCCCCCACTGTACTTACACTTACATTATTATAATTTATTCGCAATTATCATACCTACTTCGTTAAATATGGCAAACATATTTATTTTTCAACACATTGGAACTTGAACTTTTCATTCTGGTTTCGGTTTTAGCGGTATTTATTATATCTCGTACACTTACTTTTTGACACGTTCGTTGTTTTTAATTAATGATATTTATATTTATAACCGTTGGATGTACTGAAATAAAGCCGTTAATTGATCTTTTATTTACATTTCACGAATAATATTATAATCTAGTTACTATGGTAAGTAGTCTTGTAAGCTAGGTTTAATATAATATGCAAATTTTAATTAACTCTACATCGATAGGTACTTAAATCTGTCTATTGCCATTTTAAACTTACGACTCTCAAATCTAATGCGTTTTGCAACCAAATTTAATTATAGCACCTTTTTTACTTATCAGGTACTTGAAAGCAATTAAAAATAGAGTAGTTGATAAGCGATCTATTCAATCAGTAAGCTATGAACTTGCACAAGATGGGATGTCGAAATTTGTTTCTGATTTGAATCTAATCACTAACAAAAGTAAGCTTACAATGCGCCTGGCACAGCTTTGCAGACGGTGAAATACTAATTTGATCCTAATTATTGAATCCATAGGATTCCATAGAATTGGACAAATAAAAATACAGGGTGATATTTATTAACATTTGTGTCGATTCGATTTCCAGCTCAGGTGAGTTTTTGAAAATCAATGAAAGAAGTATTTCTTACATAACATAACATCACGCCTGTATTCCCCGAAGGGTTGGGCAGAGGTGTATAGTAACACCCTCTTTTGGCCGTTACGTTTAAGTCCCATGTAATAGGGGACGAGCCTATTGCCATCAACTGGGCACAAATCCAAACTCCGCACCGTTACTGAGGAATTCCACAGGGAAAACCCCAATAACACTTTGCCCGACCTGGGGATTGAACCCGGGATCTAACGATCAGTAGTCGCGCTTGCCACCACTAGATTAACGAACTTCTTATTTTTTTAAATAAAATCTCCTTTAGGTAAAATTTGCTGTTTTTAATATTTAAAGTACTTTCGCAACAGGACCACTCGTTTTGGGACCCAGTTGACGCGCTTTTCCGTACAAAATATATATTCCAAAATTAAATAATAATTATGCAGGCACCACATATCCATTCAAATTTCGAACAGTTTTTTTTTTGTTGTAGCTGTAGTAGCTAAATAATACGAAAATTTACCATACATTTTTTGACTGCCAGTTTGTATCTTTTCAAGCAACACCCCCACGACTGGCAAAAAAAACTTTGGCAACTTATAATCGTGTATTACATACAATAAAGTAATACTAAAAGAATCACGTACATTCCATTAACGTCGTTTCGTTCGTTTATGACTAAGATAGCTGTTGAACTTTTATAAGTCGCCATATAAGGTGCGTACTATTACGGTCACGTTTATCTCCACTCACGGCTGACATACCCGAATCCGTAAATGTCCTTTCTATATCATATACTATTTGTATTATGTTCATAAAAAGTACCTATTTAATCTATCTGACCTTTAAAGTGTGACTAAGTTGAATCCAGCTAATCTAGATTAATTAGTTTTAAAACGAATTAATAATGATACGGGCAAAAAATATAATTTTTCTTATAAACTAATATAATAACCATGTATTTGAGGGGGTCCTGGGTAATTAACATTTGTAAGGTTAAGCTGCGCTTGGCGCGGTCAGTCCGTGGATGGGTGACCATTTCTTTACACCTCGAAAGCCCTTTGTGCCTCATAATGCACGTTAAACCGTCGGTCCCGGGTGTAATACGAATACCTATGACAGTCGTTACGAGTAGTCAGAAGCCCGAAAGTCTGACAACCGGTAACTTTAGGATATCGGCATCGCCCAGTTAATGGGTTAAGGAGGTCTGATGGCAGTCGCTCCGCGTAAAATACTGGTATTCAGCCGCATCTGGTTAGACTGGAAGCTAACCCCAACATAGTTGGGAAAAGGCTAAGCAGAATAAATGGTGGACAACAAATGGTTCAGGTGGACTGAAAACTGACTCTTAATAAAATTACTTTAAACATGGTTTTCAGTAAAACGTGAAAGAAACCCAAGCGTAGGGAAATCAACAAGCTATAATAATCCGTTTAAGTGCCAAAATTCGCTGAAAACAGTTCTTTTTGTCACATTTTTAGCCCGAATTGGCGACAAAACATTGATCTCTAAGACTAGTAGCGGCCTCGCATATTTTACTGTCCGGATCTGTGTTCGTATTATTTTAAGTATCATGGTTTGTTAGTGGTTGTTGGTTTTACGCTGTGTGACCACCGTCCCATCACTGCAAACCTGTGAGAAAACTTATCTTTGCAGTATTCAATTATCAGTGTAGAGTGGAGCTACTTATCCAACTTTGACGAATATTCACGTCATTGTGATAGCCCGGAAAAGTGGGCAATTTTCGTCGAATGTGTCGGCCACACAACGCGCCGAATATTCGCTGTAGTCCTACAGGGTTAAGTGAAGCCCAGAACTATATAACAGATAAGGAACTAACAGCTGTGACTTTGGTTGGAGACCCTTCAGGTCTGGCCAATAACTGCCCGGTTACGTAGAAACAGTCCGCAAGACCAAATACAAGCAGTCGAATAGAAAAATAAAAACAGCTGTAACTACTTACTGTAGGAGACTTACTTATCTTTAAGGATATTGATTGACATTCGAACGTACTTATATCCTTATTTCGCTAGAAAATACCAGTCTTAACATATTTTTTGTTACGGTTTTTACTTTACAAACGACGACTCTAACGCTACTAGAATGTCAAGTCCAAAAAAACTATGTATTTTATATACCTAGCCGGCTTATCGTTATTCTAGGCACATTTGGCATACATACAAGAGTGCAACATTTATGTAGATTTTGGTAAAAAAGTAGGTATCCTATACAACTCCTAAGTAATAAGATTTTTTAAGCAGCACCCAATAGAACCATGATTATAGATCTATGTATTCGATTTAAAGTATTCTCTGAAGGGTTGGGCAGATGTGTATAGTAACACACTCATTTCGCCGCGTTATGTTTAAGTCCCATGTATTAGGGGGCGAGCCTATTGCTATCACCCGGACACAAATACAAAATCTTATACTGTGGTAAAATTAAACCAGCCTTCACGACTGAAGATACTTCAGTACGTCCGGTGCACCCTGGGCAGTCAGCCCTGCTACCAATCTTGCTAGCTGGGTTTTTTTCATATAGCTCGTGTGAGAGAGAAGTTACGAGATTAAAAGAAGAACCCATTGTCTATCTACGATATTTTAAGAGACAACTTTTACTACTTATGTTATCATCCGACTAATGGCCGATTCCTATAATTTACGGGGCGTTATTGGTTAAAATTGAGACTCTTTACCAATAATGAAGCAAAGACCTCATTCATGGCTTTGCATAGTAGATCCTCCAAATAATCACTTTTTAACAAAAATAAAACCGACTTCAAACTATCTATCTCCGAAGTTTTTCATCAGATCTTCACCAAATTTAAATGGAACCACTTCGAAAGAGTACTCTTTCAAACAAAAAAAGAATCATTAAAATCGGTTCACAATTAGCAAAGATATCGCGGAACAAACATACAAAAAAAACACAATCGAATCGAGAACCTCCTCCTTTTTTGAAAGTCGGTTAAAAAAGAAATAGCTAGCACAGGTAAAAATAGCTTACGAATCTATTTATATTTAGCAATAAAGTATGCTACCATTGATAAGCAAAACGATCCGTTTTTGTTTATAGGAACCGGGCATTATCATTCTTGATATTCAGTACGCGAATTTGTACTTAAAACGATTTAACTTTACTATTTTATGTTTAATTTATTTGGTTATTGAAGTCTCTCATTTTCAGCCGTAATAACTAAAACATACTTTGTTCAGAAACAATACTTCCTTACGTTTATTTTCACTTGACTGGCTTTAACAGAGAATTCTCCTAAATAATTATTTTATATAATATAAAAGGTTTCGTTTTCAAGAAAAAATCCGTTTCGAGGAAAACGTATCGAGATACTCGGTTAAGCGAAAAAAGGTAACAATACATAAAGGTTTACTTGGAAGAACTTTAGTAGGTTCACAGAACATGATCGGATTGAATTTCCTTAAGTATTCGATTGCATTTTTTAAGAATTGTCAGCGACCTTATCGAATATTAGTCTTTGGAAAAAGAATTGGGTTTGATCTCCAGGTCGGGCAATGTTATTGCGTTTTTGGATTTCCGCAGTAGCAGCCCGGTATTTGCATTTGTGCCCGGTTGATGGCAATAGGCTCGCCCCATGTAACAATGGGACTTAAACGTAACGGTGAAATGAGGGTGTTACTGCAGAGGTGTGTACCTCTGCCTAACCCTTCGGAAAATACAGGCGTGATATTATGACGTCATGTTCATTTTATATTTAAATACGTTTCTCAATCACTTACATTAAAGTAAATGACTTTGTAATAAAATATCGTGGGGCTCTTAGCTAATTAACAACCGCGCCGACCATACGATTTGCGAAGTGAAGCTGCGCTTGCCGCGGTCAGTCCGTGGATGGGTGACCGTTTGTTACACATCGAGACCCCTCCGTGCCACGGAGAGCATGTTAAACAGTCCGTAACGGGTGTCATATGAATACCTATGACAGTCGTTACGGGTAGTCAGAAGCTCGAAAGTCTGACAACTGGTTTAACTTCAGGATATCGGCGAAGTCAGATCAGAAGCTCGAAAGTCTGATAACTGGTCTAACTTTAGGATATCGGCATTGCCCAGAAACTGGATTGCGGAAGGCTGGTGACAGTCGCTCCGTGTAAAATACTGGTATTCAGCCGCATCTGGTTAGACTGGAAGCTGACCCCAACATAGTTAGGAAAAAGCTAGGCAGAACAGTTTATAATAAAATATTGTATACAATCCGCGTAAATTCCAGAGTTGATTATTTATAGTACCTATAAAATTAAATCGAACCTTTATTTAGTGGCTAGACAGCACTTCACGGTCATAACTAATTTATCTGCTTCAATGACTTCTATCAATGGAGACGTGGAAATAAATTAATAATAATAAATAACTCCAATGAAAGGCATGACAGATCTTATTTCTTCTTTCGCCAAAGCTACGAAAATGACAAAAAATATGTATTGTAAGAAGAAATGTTACTTAGCAGCCCGTCCCGGCTTCACATGGGTGGACATTTTTCCCGTTTTTGTAACATTTTTCATTTATGCTCCGCTCCTTTTGGTCATAGCGTGATGTTATGTAGCCTATAACCTTCGTCGATAAATGGACTATCCAACACAAAAATAATTTTTCAATTCCAACTAGTAGTTCCTGAGATTAGCGCGTTCAAACAAACAAACTCTTCAGGTTTATAATATTAGTATAGATTAAACAATCCCATCAGCCTCCTGGGTTTACAGACCACTCAACAAGGAACGTCCTTCCCTTAAATTCTCCCTTCCTTTCACGATATTCCCAAAAATACCTACATTCTCTTATAAATCTAAATGTTTTACTAATACTCTATCTAGTCTTTTCTCAAACGGGCTACAACCCTATAAGTAAACTCCTACAATAAGACCAGGATGTAAAACAGCATAGGTAGGCAGAGTATTTCCTAATTTTATCCAATGAATAATTTATAACTGACAAATAAATCACTAAAGCAGTAGCAATTTCTTGCTTCATCTTAAATAGAAACGATAACTAACGTCCTGACTTATCGGATCTGGCTCAAATGGGAAGGAATGGGCCCATTTTAATGTCATTGACCTGAAGAAAGGGTACTAAGATACTAATGCACCCAGCGGAAACGCAATACCTATTAACCTAATGCTGAAGTACCAACTTTAATTACTTAGCTAGCTATGACAGTTGGTTAGCTAGTTAAGTCCGGACTTTAAACCGGATCGGTGGACCCGTGTACTGTTGGGTTGACGACCTCGAATGGCTTGCAGGAAAGTCCTGGATGCGATTGATACAAAACAGGAAAAAACAGCACATAAGGAAGAAGGTTTTTACCCTTTGGAGGTTATATCTATCGCACACTTAGTAATGTAAGGGCACAACTCGAAATATTGAGTTTTTGAGTTTCTGTGTTAGATGGTCTCAATATCAAGTGTTCTACCACTTGGCTTTCACAGAAAGAGAAAAAAGACAATATAGCAAATACTGTAATTATACTGTAAAAAATACCGTTAAAACATAGGGTTCCCTGAATCTTATAACACGTTTTCCCAAAAGTTGATATTTTCGAGTTGTGCCCTTACATAACTAAGGGTGCGCTATGTATTTCCAGTCGATTGTCTATTGATGTCTATAGATTGCATCTAACGTGTACTTTATTTTGCTTATTTTTTGCCGGCAACAACCATGGAAATTGATAGGACCTGGAAGATGACGATTTATTCGTAACTCAGACTACTTACGGCAAAGACGGTGGAATTCTAAAAAACGATACGTAAGTTACGTCACTTGCTTAAGTAACTTATTTCCCCGTGGAATTAAAGTTATAAAGATCAGTAAAATGATTAAACATTAATTAGGAAATTAATTAGGAATATTTTAAAGCTTATTTACTTATCTACATTTATAAACATACATATTTAATTATTATCTTTATCTCCATAAGCTACAGTATTTCCGCAAATATTTGACCAACTTGATAAAAAAAAACTGACGCAATGATTTTTAGAATAATTAATTAGAATAGTTTAATATCCTTTATCGAACGTATCGAGTACGTATGTCCGTTCACGATCTATTTTATAGTTATTGTCTGTTCCACGGACTACAGTGCAACTTTAGACAAATTATTTATCTATCAAAATGAAACGTTACGCCATACGGTTAAGACTTCGTCTAGTGGTCGCAGGCGCGACTGCTGAACATGGGTCCTGGGTTGGATCCCCAGGTCGAGCAAAGTGTTTTTTGGGTTTTTCCAGTAGGAATTTCGCAGTAACAGCCTGTAGTCTGGATTTGTGCCCGGTTAATGGCAATAGTCTCGCCCCCTATTACATGGGACTTAAACATAACTGGCAAAACGAGGGTGATGTTATGTTATCAAAGGTAAATGTGTGGTTCTCTTTCTCGTGCGATGGTATCTTTCAAGGAAATAAAAGCATTCTAACAAGCTATCATCCATCTGTTGTTTAAATGATAACATTCTTATACCATTACCACTCTGCTTGCTCAGTTTAGAATATTATTATTCACCTAAAATAAGGATGTGTGAGGCGACAGTTAAAAAGGGTTGCTGGTGTGAAAATTATGCTTTCATTTTACAACATATATTTCTCATGAGAGTGGATGAGTTACATTGTGATTCTTTATACCAATATAAAATATTGCTTTTTTGGCATTCGTATCCTTCTAGTAAATGCACAGTTGAAAACGTTATTTTAAATTATATATTTTCATAAAATTCTGAATTTATTAAACAGAATGCAAGTATATTGATCATATATACAATTATGACAACAACACGGAACTAAATGTATTAGTAATCGAGTAATTCCTCGTGTTCTTGGACACTACTCCGCTTGACTGGGCGCAAACCTTTCATTGTCCGCGGACCGAAGCGCGAGCGCACCGACCGAGCTTCACGATATCGCCGAGTTAATTTCACCTCAATGCCTATACTCATAAGGATGAATTTAAATTACCCAACAACACACACTTACTTCTCTTTTCAATGATACAAAGACGCAACTTTTGTAATAATAGTACTTATAACTTTATAAATCTTTTAGGTCAAGCAAAAGCTACAATTGGCTAAGTATTAATAGATTACTGGGCACTAAATTAAAGTCAAGGCACTTTCCTAATGCTGCAATCCAAAAAGAGTTATATGAAGGCTGAATTACTTTCATAATTATTATATTAATTAAAATATAATAGAAGATCCGTTCGCTATTTTCTTGCATGTATGTAGAGCGTCAAACATTTCGCTGACATCGTCGCGCACTACATACTTCGGCCACGAAATTCTTTTACTATGTTTGACCGCCACACACGCACCGAGGTCACATTATTGACAACTGACATTGTTCTATCTATGCTAGCAACGAATATTATTACGCCTGAAATTGCCCTACCTTTTAATTATATCCATTCACTATAAATATAGCAGAGTGTGAGTCGAATTTATCAGTCGACCGTCTGCGGTTTGAAGTGATCTAGTTCGTCAGAAAAAACACAGACCACGTTCAAAATGAAATCGATGGTGGTGTTCTTCGCTCTCGCCGCTGTGGCTTGCGGCTCCCTGGTGCCGCTGGCGCAGCCACCGCACCACCCGGCGCTCGTGCTGGACCCGCACGGCCGCCCACTCGACACCGCCGAGGTGATCAACGCCCGCGCCCTGCACCTGCAGGCTAAGGCCCTGGATGGACACTACGCTCCCCTTGCGCACGCTGCCGTCGTCGCGCCCTACGCCCACTCCGTGGTTGCCCCTGCCTTGGTCGCCGCGCCCGCCGCCGTGTCCCACCAGTCCCGTGTGGATGTGCACAGCAGCCCCGCCATCGTGAGCCACGCCGTCGCCGCTCCCGTGTACGCCCACGCCGCTCCCTTGGTAGCGCATTCGGCCTACTCCTCTCCCCTGTTGGCCCACTCCGCACTCGGCTACGCCGGTCACGGACACTACCTGAAGAAGCGCTCCCTGGGACACCTCGCGTATGCCGCGCCCATCGTCGCCCACGTTGCGCCCTCCGCCGTATCGCACCAGTCCCGCGTGGACGTCGTCTCTAGCCCCGCGGTGGTGTCTCACGCTTACGCCGCTCCCGTGGTGGCACACGCCGCTCCCGTGGTTGCCGTAGCTCCCTCCGCTGTCTCGCACCAGTCCCGCGTCGATGTGCGCACCAGCCCCGCTGTCGTCGCCCACGCCGTTGCCCCCGTCGTCCACGCATACGCCGCTCCCGCATACGCCGCCCATGGATACGCCTCTCCCGCATACGGTGCTCATGGATATGCAGCGTACGGTGCTCACGCTGGACTTCTCCACTCTGCCCCTCTTGCCCACGCCTGGTGAAGAGCGAAGCTGACGAACACCTAAGACTATGAACCTAAGATGAAGTAAAAAAAGAAGTATTTATGGAATAAATAATACTGAAAACTTATTTTATATTTTCATTGAATATCTATAGGTATATGACACCATACATACATACGTTATGTTAAAGATGGATATTATAATAAAATAATTTCAAAGTTGTATAATGACACACAGTATTGAAAAAAATTGCCCTTATATTTTACTAAGTCAGGAAAAGCATTTAGGTAAATATTCCATCAACTAACCATCATCTTCCTAGCCTTTACCCAACTATGTGGAGCTTTGGGTGTAACCAGGTGTGGCAGAATGTCAAAATTTATCGAGTCACCGCCATTTGACCTCCGTATCCCAAATACTGGACAAAATAGCAACGGCGCTGAACTGAAACAATCCATGGATGACCCATTCTTAACACATTAAACCTCATCCGTGCATTAGAGAACATGTGAAACGGTCAGTCCTGGTTTGATACGAATGCCTGTGAGTATTCACAAGCCCAAAAGTCGTTTAACCAGTCTACCTTAGGATATAGTTATCCCCAGTAACCATATTGGGGACTTCAAATGGCAGTCGCTTTTTAAAAGAAAAAGATAGGCAGATGATGAAAAAGAATAGTAAGCCTGTCAATAACATATTTTTATTTTTAATCGGTTTTAATTAGATTCGCTTCGTATAATTGTTTGTTTCTTTCAAATCATTCGACAGATTTTTCAACTACTTCTACTTAACCGATTCTCCTGAAACTTCGCAGACAAATTCAATTCCCATGACAATATACATATTTAGCTAGCTATGACTGTCCCACTGCTGGGCACGGGCCTCTTCTCAGAATGAGAAGGGTTTAGGCCTTAGTCCACCACGCTGGCCTGGTGCGGGTTGGCAGACTACACACACCATCGAAAACTTTATGGAGCCCTCTCGTGTGTTCACGATGTTTTTCCTTCACCGTTAACGCAAGTGATGATAAAATTCTGATCTGCACATGAATTAGAAAAGTCAGAGGTACGAGCCGAGATCGAACTCAAACCCTCCTGCATGGAAGGTAAGCGTTCAACCGCTAGGCTATCTTTTATTACAATACAACATTATAATATTTTCATCCTTCAATCCTCCAATCTAATGCTCGGGATCAGAAAGATATAACTTAAAAAAGGGAATTATTTCGTATAAGGTGCTTTGAGCAATACTTGTAGGCATTTTAAAATAATAACTCAAACTCAAACTATTTATTTGCACACTAAGGTAAAATAATAGGTACAGGTTTTATTTAATAGAGTAGGTACAGCTTAGCAACCTTTTCCAGGTGTTGCAATATTTGAGTGCTCTAATTAGATAAAAGTATATTTATAAATTTACTTATGAGTCTATAATTCATATTTAATTTGCTGCTGTTGGATAGTGAAAATCTGCTTAATCTGATGCGATACCCTAGTGACCAAGCTAAACTATTACAGAAACTAACTGCTTAAAAGAAGGTGACTACATCATGCATGAGTACAAGGGTGAGAATTGAAGGTTAAACCCCATTGGCTCCACTACTAGAGATACGAATTTGCTGCTTTAACAAAAGGAATACTATAGAGTATTTTCTGAGAATCAATGAAAATTTAAAATTTGCAGAACCTGATTTTATTTGCGTACCATTAACCGTCTGCTATGATATTATAATGTAATTCTAGTGACGAACAATAAAACAAAGAAGTGAAATTTCAAAAAGCTGAAATACATATCTTTACATCGTATAAAACAAAGTCGCTCCCGCTGTCTGTCTGTCCCTATGTATGCTTAGATCTTTAAAAGTACGCAACGGATTTTGATGCGGTTTTTTTAATAGATACAGTGATTCAAGAGGAAGGTTTATATCCCCACATTATTATCTACATTGCACCCGTGCGACGCCGGGATGGGTCGTTAGTTAATGAAAAAAAAAAAAAAAAAAAAAAAATATTGGTAAAAGATATTGATTCGCCTGTAATAATATTTGATTTGATATACATATTTATGCAAGTTCTGCTAATACAACAAGGTCACTATAATGAAATAAAATGAAATGCTATCAAAATAATCATATTTTTACGTTTTATTAACTTCAATTTGGTAAAATCTATTTTTGTAAATATCGTATAAAGCGCTGCACGCTGTTATATAATTTTTTAACATTAAGGCGACCTTAATTTGCTACTCATTTATGTTTTTGATGGGATTTTAACGTACAGTTGTGAGTAACTACGTCGTTGGACTAGTGGTGGCAAGCTGATCCTGAGGTCCTGGGTTCGATCCCCAGATCGGGCAAAGTGTTATTGGATTTTTCCGTGTGGGATTCCTCAGTAGCAATAGGCTGGCAATGATGGCAATAAGCTCGCCTCACATAGGACTTAATAAACATAACGGCGAAATGAGGGAGTTACTATACACCTCTGCCCAACCCTTCGGGGAATACAGGTGTGATATTTATTATGTTAGTTGTGAGTAAAAAGTGCATTTAAACAACCCAATTTCTTAAAAGGTTCTGACTTCTGACGATGGACCAACGGTGTCAGGTATTCGTTGTATTATCCCACTTGCAAGTCCAGATTACCTTAGACTGGTGACGGGCAGCAGTTTTAACGGCGTGAAAGGCTAGCTCTGCGATTAACAAACCACTTACTCAGCTAAAATAACTGTTCAGAGCAATATCACCTAAGCCTGCGGCATTTCTCGTGAATATCTCACAAGTTACAATTTTATTTGATGAATATCAATTAAAACAGTTTGATCTATAGTCTATTTATAAAGATATTTAACTAAATGTAAACAAACAACTGCCTTCTTTTCAGATAATTCCTTTGAATAATGGCTGTCAATTACACAGAATACAATAGTAATAAGGAGGGAAGTAGGTTCATGTTTACATTTTAGTTAAATACCTAAACAACCATTTGTTAGATATTTAACTAAAATCTAAACAAAAATAAGCCCTTTATACTCCATAGTATAAAGTGCAAGTAAAATGACTATGACTATATTGTGCTATGATTGTATATATGAGGGAATCCTATTATAGACTATAATAATTATAACATACCTGAGTCTCCTAAAATATCTCTGCAATAACCGACCTCAAGCTATATTTTTATAAGCACCGCGCTTGGCATACAAATTGATGATCGCAGTACATCGTTATCTACTGTCGTGCCATCTTAGCCACCTTTGTTTCGCCCGTAGGAATAGAAAGACCGGGTTTTTTTATAATTTAGAAATAATAGTAGAACCCAGAAAGGGTTCTTCTTCCCTTTTGCTAACCCGGCGTGTTGTCAAGGTCCGCTTTCCGCATCCTCATCCATCAAACGCTTATTAGACCTCCCACATGGTCTCGCTTTTGGGTAGCGGTACAAAGCGTACACTTCCGACGTACTTTTGCTTGACCGCCACACACTCACCAAGGTCATTACTACAGTGAAGCTAGTTAAACAATGTAGCAACGAATATATGACGTCTGAAATTGCCTTACCTTTTATTTATATCCGGTCGGTATAAATACACCAGCGTGCTAGTCAAAATTATCAGTCGACCGTCTGCAGTTTGAAGTGATCTAGTTCGTCAGAAAAAACACAGACCACGTTCACAATGAAATCGATGGTGGTGTTTTTCGCTCTCGCCGCTGTGGCTTGCGGATCCCTGGTGCCGCTGGCGCAGCCACCTCACCACCCGGCGCTCGTGCTGGACCCGCACGGCCGCCCGCTCGACACCGCCGAGGTGATCAACGCCCGCGCCCTGCACCTGCAGGCTAAGGCCCTGGATGGACACTACGCTCCGCTCGCGCACGCTGCCGTCGTCGCGCCCTACGCCCACTCCGTGGTCGCCGCACCCGCTGCTGTGTCCCACCAGTCCCGTGTGGATGTGCACAACAGTCCTGCCATCGTGAGCCACGCCGTCGCCGCTCCCGTGTACGCCCACGCCTCTCCGGTGGTAGCGCACTCCGCCTACTCCTCTCCCCTGCTGGCCCATTCCGCTCTTGGCTACGCCGGTCACGGACACTACCTGAAGAAGCGTTCCCTGGGACACCTCACGTACGCCGCGCCCGTCGTCGCCCATGTGGCGCCCTCAGCAGTGTCGCACCAATCCCGCGTCGACGTCGTCTCTAGCCCCGCAGTGGTATCTCACGCCGTCGCCCCCGTGGTGTCTCATGCCTACGCCGCTCCCGTGGTTGCCGTAGCTCCCTCCGCTGTCTCGCACCAGTCCCGCGTTGATGTGCGCACCAGCCCCGCCGTCGTCGCTCACGCCGTTGCCCCCGTCGTCCACGCCGCTCCCGCATACGCCGCCCACGCATACGCCGCTCCCGCATACGGTGCTCATGGATACGCCGCCGCCGCATACGGCGCTCATGGGTACTCTGCGTACGGTGCTCACGCTGGACTCCTCCACTCTGCTCCCCTTGCCCACGCCTGGTGAAGAGCGAAACTGACGAACACCTAAGACTATGAAACTAAGATGAAGTAAAAAAAAAAGTATTTATGAAATAAATAATATTTAAAATGTATTTTATATTTTTATTAAAACACTGTAACTTAGAGAGATTTAAAATAATGTGCAGTAACCACATCACACATACGTATCACATAACATTGCAGTAAAACTATTCTCGCAACGTTAATACCCACACTTTTTTCATAAAAAATATATTTAATAAAAGATCATCAAATTTAAAGTACCAATGTTCAAAGCTTACTGTTCTGTAATGTTACGTTCCTTGTTGATCTATTTCTTACCATCGCAGTTTTGACAAAATAACACAGACAATCAGGCTATCCACCCCCCCACTCACCACCCCCCCGTCCATTATTCCTAACTACGGCCTTCTAGTTATCCCCAGTAATCATGTTGAAGAGTTCAAATGGCAGTCGCTCTTTGAAAAACTGATATTGAAGAAAATATAGGCAGATGATGAAAAAGAATAGTAAACTCGCAAATAAAGATCCACATTTTTTTTTATTACTTGCGACAGATTTTTAAACTACTTCTGCTTACCGACTCTCCTGAAACTTCGCACACAAATTCAATTCCCATGACAATACAAAGTAATAATATTTTCATCAACCTTCAATTTTCCAATCTGATGCTGCAGGGGTACAGCAAGATAAAACAGTTCAACTTAAAAAAAGGGATTATTTCGTACAAGGTACTTGAGCAATACATGTAAGCATTTTAAAATACAATTTCCTGCTGTTGGATACTGAAGATATGCTTATCCTGATGTGGTACCCTAGTGGTCAAGCTAAACTATAACAAAAAGGAACTGATTAAACAAAAGTGACAACACCATGCATGAGTACTTAGGTACTAAAGGAGTGAAAATTGAAGGTTTGTAGAACGTGAAACCATATTGGCTCCACTACTAGAGATATGAATTGACTGCTTTAACAAAAGTAATTATTATATGGTATTTTCTGAATATTAATAAAAATTAAAGATTTGCAGAACCTGATTTTGATTATACAGGGTGTAAACGAAATCATGTAATTCCTTCAATCCTCGTGATGTACTGCTGACATAGATTAACCCAGCAAGGTATAATTTTGAAATCAATAAAAAAATACGAAAAGTAAACATGTGTTCTTAATGTGAGGCGTTTTAGCGCCCCGAGCGAAATGCGCAGTTATCACTCGCTGCGTGGTCATGTAATCAGGGGCGCCAAAATGCCTCACGCTAAGAACACATGTTTACGTTTCGTTTTTTTTTTAACTTGAATCCTTTAAATTCCCTTGCAGGGTTAATCTATGTCAGCAGTTCATCACGAGGTTTGAAGGAATTACATGATTTCGTTTACACCCTGTATACCATCCCTCTGCTATGATATTACCTATAATGTAATCCTACTGATGAAAAAACTATGATAGTTTAAAAAGCTAAGAAACTGTTATTAGTGTTAAAAAGTAAAAAAAAATATTGATTCGCCTCTAATAATACTTGATTTGATATTATTTATGTAAGTTCTGCTAATACAACAAGGTCACCATAATGTATATCTGCCTAGCCATTTCCCAACTATGTCGGGTCAGCTTCCAGTCTAACCAGATGCGGCTGAATACCAGTATTTTACACGGAGTGACTGCATCGGACCCCCGCAACCCAGTTATTGGGCAATGCCGATATTCTAAGGATAGACCGGTTGTCAGACTTTCGGGCTTCTGACTACCCATCACGACTGTCACGGTTATTCGTATGACACCCAGGACCGACTGTTTAACGTACTCTTCGAGGCACACTCTTCGAGCTAGTCAGACAGGAAATGCCGGCGCCATCTAGTCTTAAAAAAAACATTACATTGACTTGTAAAAGTGTCTGTAACAGATTTATTTACAGAAATAAAAATCATTTATCATTTATCAATCACAGAAGGGGTCTCGATGTGTAACGAACGATCACCCATCCACACACAGGCCGCGGCAAGCGCAGCTTAATCTCGCAAATCGTATGATCCGCGTGGTTGGTAATATAATTAGCCACGAGCCCCTCCATAATCACCATAATGTAATAAAAGTAAATTCTTTCAAAATGACCATTGTAACTTTTTATTAACTTCCATCTTTATAAAACCTGTTATTGTAAACACCATAGAAAGCGCTGCACGCTATTACATATTATGTTTTTTAACATTAAGGTGACCTTGTTTTGCTACTCATTTATGTTTTTGATGGGATTTTAACGTACAGTTGTAACTGCCTCGTTGGCCTAGTGGTGGTAAGCGCGACGGCTGATCATGGGGTCCTGGGTTCGATCCCTAGGTCGGGCAAAGTGTTATTGTGTTCTTCCGTGTGGAATTCCACGGTAGAAAATCGGAGTTTGGATTTGTGCCCGCTTGATGGCAATAGGCTCGCCACCTATTACATGGTACTTAAACATAACGGCGAAATGAGTGTGTTTCTATACAGCTCTGCCCAACCCTTTGAGGAATACAGGCGTGATGTTTATTATGTTGGTTGTAACTAAAACGTACATTTAAACAACCCAATTTTCTGAAACGTTCTGACGATGGACCAACGGTGGCAAGTATTCGTTGTATTATCCCACTTGCAAGTCCAGATTGCCTTAGACTGGTGACGGGCAGCTGTGTTAACGGTGTGAAAGGCTAGCTTTGCGATTACCAAACCACTTAGGGCCAACGCACACCAAACTGCAAAATGCTCTCGCATGGTCGAGCAAAATTTTGACTGCTCGACCATGTAGGCGGCATGCACGCCCCTCCGTGAGCAAGCTCCGTTGAAAATGCTCTGGGTTGCCAGGCAGGCGTGGTGCATGACCAGTTTGATGCCATAATCCGACGTTGGCAGACGTGTTCAATATGGTTGATTAGAACTTAGTAATTATCGCCCTTTTGGCAGAGGAAGAGGAATATGAATTTCTCGCTGCGGCAATACTGAATCTGAACGTAGGCGGCTCGAGCGCGCTCGCGCATGTAGAACGCATACCCGAACACGCATTTTGCGAGCTCGAGCATGGTCGAGCATCAAGTTTGGACGTGTATTTAATTTTGCACTGTATGCTACAGTCTTAAAGTAATTTTTTCATGGTCTCAAAAAATGCTCTGCTCTGCTCTCGGTGTGCGCTGAGCCTTACGCAGCTAACATAACTATTAAGAGCTGTATTACCTGAGCCTAAGGCGTTTCTCAAGAATATCTCACAAGTTATAATTTTATTTGGTGAATAGTAATTAGAACAGATCTAGAATCCATTTATAAAGATACTTAACTAAATGTAAACAAACAAATGTCGACTTTTCGGGTAACTCCTTTGAGTAAAGGCTGTCACACAGAATACAATAGTAATAAGAAGAGAGTAGGTTTTTATTTACATTATAGTTAAACTAGCGACACGCCCCGGCTTCGCACGGGTGCAATATAGATACTAATGTGGGGCATGTAAACCTTCCTCTTGAATCACTCTATCTATTGCTGAAAACTGTATTAAAATCCGTTGCGTAGTTTAAAAGATCTAAGCGTACTGACAGCGGGAGTGACTTGGTTTTATACTATGTAAAGAAGATATCTAAACCACCATTTGTTAGATATTGAACTAAAATGTATGCAAAAATAATCCTTTTATACTCCATAGTATAAAGGGTAAGTAAAATGTCTCTATGAATATATTTATTTATTTATTTACTCTAAACATACAAATATCCTTACAGGCTAGACCCAATGCGATATTGTAGCACACTTATAAATTAAATAGTTCCACTGTTTTCACCATAGCAAATTCTATAAGTAGCTGTTCTTGTAAATTCACCCAAAGCGCAACAGAATATGTCCAAGTCATTAGCAATGAGGTTATATATTGTGCTACATTTAACTATTTGATGGGAATTAGGCATATTCAGGGTGGGGCAGATGGGACGCTTTGTCCACCCTGGCACAGGAAAGAATAGGTAAATGGTCTAGATTCAGTCAACTTGCCGCCCATGCCCACAAAACAGGCAGCCCTATGCCAGACTCCGTCTATACTTATTTGGACCTCAAAACTAAGTTTATGGGGCAATTTCCCCATAATCCCATTCTGCACTTAGATTTATTGAAAAGACAAATATTTACTGAGTTTGCCCCACCCTGGACAAAGTCCTGGCTTCGCCCATGGGGAATCCTATTACAGAACTATATATAATAACCGACCTCAAGCTATATTTTCATAAGCACCGCGCTTGGCATTCAAAATGATGATAGCAGTACATCGTTATCTACTTTCATGCCATCTTAGCCACCTTTGTTTCGCCCATAGGAACAGAAAGAACGTCTTTTTTTTAATTTAGAAATATCATAGTAGAACCCACAAAGCATTCTTCTTCCCTTTTGCTAGACCGGCGTGTTGTCAAGGTCCGCTTTCCGCATCCTCATCCATCAAACGTTTATTAGACCGGGGGTCTCGCTTTTGGGTAGTGGTACAAAGCGTACACTTCCGACGTACTTTTGCTTGACCGCCACACACTCACCAAGGTCATTACTACAGTGATTCTAGTTAAACAATGTAGCAACGAATATATGACGTCTGAAATTGCCTTACCTTTTATTTATATCCGGTCGGTATAAATACACCAGCGTGCTAGTCAAAATTATCAGTCGACCGTCTGCAGTTTGAAGTGATCTAGTTCGTCAGAAAAAACACAGACCACGTTCACAATGAAATCGATGGTGGTGTTTTTCGCTCTCGCCGCTGTAGCTTGCGGTTCCCTGGTGCCGCTGGCGCAGCCACCGCACCACCCGGCGCTCGTGCTGGACCCGCACGGCCGCCCGCTCGACACCGCCGAGGTTATCAACGCCCGCGCCCTGCACCTGCAGGCTAAGGCCCTGGATGGACACTACGCTCCCCTCGCGCACGCTGCCGTCGTCGCGCCCTACGCCCACTCCGTGGTTGCCCCTGCCTTGGTCGCCGCGCCCGCCGCCGTGTCCCACCAGTCCCGTGTGGATGTACAGAGCAGCCCCGCCATCGTGAGCCACGCCGTCGCCGCTCCCGTGTACGCCCATGCCGCTCCCTTGGTAGCGCATTCGGCCTACTCCTCTCCCCTGCTGGCCCACTCCGCACTCGGCTACGCCGGTCACGGACACTACCTGAAGAAGCGTTCCCTGGGACACCTCGCGTACGTCGCGCCCGTCGTCGCCCATGTGGCGCCCTCAGCAGTGTCGCACCAATCCCGCGTCGACGTCGTCTCTAGCCCCGCAGTGGTATCTCACGCCGTCGCCCCCGTGGTGTCTCATGCCTACGCCACTCCCGTGGTTGCCGTAGCTCCCTCCGCTGTCTCGCACCAGTCCCGCGTTGATGTGCGCACCAGCCCCGCTGTCGTCGCTCACGCCGTTGCCCCCGTCGTCCACGCCGCTCCCGCATACGCCGCCCACGCATACGCCGCTCCCGCATACGGTGCTCATGGATACGCCGCCGCCGCATACGGCGCTCATGGGTACTCCGCGTACGGTGCTCACGCTGGACTCCTCCACTCTGCTCCCCTTGCCCACGCCTGGTGAAGAGCGAAACTGACGAACACCTAAGACTATGAAACTAAGATGAAGTAAAAAAAAAGTATTTATGCAATAAATAATATTTAAAATTTATTTTATATTTTTATTAAAACACCGTAACTTAGAGAGACTTAAAATAATGTGCAGTAATCACATCACACATACATATCACATAACATTGCAGTATTCTCGTATACAAACTTTTATCATAAAAAATATATTTAATAAAAGATCATTAAATTTAAAGTACCAATGTTCAAAGCTTACTGTTCTGTAATGTTACGTTCCTTGTTGATCTATTTCTTACCGTCGCAGTTTTGACAAAATAACACAGGCTATCAGGGGTAGACACAACACATAACATGTCAAATATTCCTGTAGTTTTTGACATGCTATGTCCATTGTCCATATTCTCAAACTACCAAATGCGACGACAGTTAATCTGTGACACATTTAGGACAAGTGAAATATTGTACCTCGAAACATCGCTGTACACTTTTGTTTTGTTTATTGTTTATAACACTTCAAAAAATTCTTATTTACTATACACCGTAACAAAACATCTGTATCCCAACGCAATTACAACTAATTGATCAATTACTTTAGAAACGAGTGAAGGTTTTGCTAAAATCGGCCAAGATTAAATTCTTTAACATATTGTCTGTTTCAAAATCCGTCAAAAAGTGCTTATTCATCGTCAACTTCACAAAAGCACGGCCATAAGTCGTTTCTATAGAACTGATTCAGTAGCTACTAAAATAGATCTGCATTCAAAGCAATACCTTCTAACAATAAGCTTAAATAGTTCAATAATAATAGTTCATGGAATGTATTTAATGTATCTACTGATATATATTTGCCAACAGTTAACCTTGTAAGATAGATAATTAAAGGTCTGCACTGTCCTTGCGACTGTCGCTTCCATTACGAAGATAGCCGACTAAATTATTCAGAACTATTATAACATGGTTATTATAATATTGGAAGAATCACGGGTAGTAGAATTCGCCAAATTCCAACAACTCGAACAACGTCGTAATAAAAATATGTAGTTTAAAAAACTAAAAACACGCTTTTATCACACTAAAAAATATAAAATAATTATTTTATATCCAATGCTTAATTCAAAAAGTGTGGAGCGCTTTTTGGTTGGGTGTGCTTTTAATTAATTTAAACAAAGCGCTCCACACTTTTAGACTCGTCAAGACGAATCATATGAGCCCAAACTTGAGGGGTTTACTAGTAGCCACTGAAGAGTTCCACTATCCACCTGTCAGCCGAGCTACATATACATACAAAGCTTCATTTCGATACGACATTTAAAAGTAGGTTAAAATTTACTTCCAAGATTTTTATACATAGTTACAAGTGAAGCTAATATAAAGCGTGTAAAACGGCTGATGGAGCCTTCTCTTCATATGAGATTAATTGATTAATACCGTTATTGGTGAACTGTGACTGTACATACCATCACGCCTGTATTTCCCGAAGGGTTGGGCAGAGGTGAACAGTACCACCCTCATATCGCCGTTATGTTTAAGTCCTATGTAATAGGGGGCGAGCCTATTGCCATCAACTGGGCACAAATCCAAACTCCGGGCTGCTACTGAAGATTTTCACACTAAAAAACCCTACACACTAACACTTTACCTTTTCCACTTTACCACTTTGTGGCTGTACCTGTGCCTAACCCATCTGGAGTTACAGGTATAACGGTCATTCGCCTTGTAATAGACTCTTAACCTATGTATTACGATCAGTCAATCACAAATGCACCAACTGCCCGAGAGCTTGCATAGAGACTGCTACTCCATTTATGATGTATTTGCTACGTGAAACATTAAATCATTCCGTAACGCGTCATACATTATACAATTGATTCATGATGCTTCAATGGGAATTTTATAAGTAGAAATTTGTTAATGACGTATATGGGATAACCAAAGTCACCTGTGACGGTGTTAGATCTCAAATTAGCAAAAGCGTACCTATTAATATGACCCAGTAAAACCGCCAAATCCATTATTTAGCTTGATTTAGTTCATAATAATTAAACATAAGTTGTTATAAAATTATTAAAAGTTATCAATATTAATAGTTTTAACAAATATTGTAACATAACATGGTTTACACTCTTCTACGTGTTTCTGCGAAACAAGATACTGATAAAAAAATATTGTAGATAATAAAAAACAGGAAGTCTTATTTGTATAAATATTATTTTATTATTTGTCTATTCATTTTAATAAATAACTATTAAAAGGAAAACTACAATCATTTTCGTCGAATCTCCGTTTTGCTTCACCAGTGTGCGGCGCTCAGGTAACGGGGAGCGGTCCATATGGCGGAGTGGGCGATCGGAGCTAAGTGGGACACAGCAGGGGCGGCGTACACGGCGGGAGCAGCGTACACAGCGGGAGAGGCGTGAGCGTAGGTAGACACCACAGCAGGCTCAGAAATCACATCAACGCGGGACTGGTGGGACACCGCAGTAGGGACGGAGTGGACCACGGGAGTCACGTAGTGAGCCAGAGATCGCTTCTTAAGAAGATGAGCATGAGAAAGAGCGAGTCCAGCGTGAGCACCGTACGTGGCGTATCCATGAGCACCGTATGCGGGAGAAGCGTATCCGTGGGCGGCATATGCGGGTGCGGCGTATGCATACGCGGCGTATGCGGGAGCGGCGTGGACTACGGGGGCAACGGCTTGAGCGACGACAGCGGGGCTTGTACGTACATCAACGCGAGACTGGTGCGAGACGGCGGAGGGAGCCACGGCGACCACGGGGGCGGCGTGTGCCACAACGGGAGCAGCGTAGGCGTGAGACACCACCGCGGGGCTAGAGACGACGTCCACGCGGGACTGGTGCGACACTGCTGAGGGCGCCACGTGGGCGACGATGGGTGCGGCGTACGCGAGGTGTCCCAGGGAGCGCTTCTTCAGGTAGTGTCCGTGACCGGCGTAGCCGAGAGCGGAGTGGGCCAGCAGGGGAGAGGAGTAAGCGGTTTGCGCTACCAAGGGAGCGGCGTAGGTGAGCACGGGAGCGGCGACGGAGTGGCTCACGATGGCAGGGCTGCTGTGCACATCCACACGAGACTGGTGGGACACGGCGGCGGGCGCGGCGACCAAGGCAGGGGCGACCACGGAGTGGGCGTAGGGCGCGACGACGGCAGCGTGCGCGAGGGGAGCGTAGTGTCCATCCAGGGCCTTAGCCTGCAGGTGCAGGGCGCGGGCGTTGATAACCTCGGCGGTGTCGAGCGGGCGGCCGTGCGGGTCCAGCACGAGCGCCGGGTGGTGGGGTGGCTGCGCCAGCGGCACCAGGGATCCGCAAGCCACAGCGGCGAGAGCGAAGAACACCACCAGCGTATTCATTTTAACGTGGTCTGTGTTGTGAGATTCGACGATACACAAGATCACTTCAAACCGTGTAACGGTCGACTGATACTTTTCACTCGCTATTGAACTCTTTTATACTCTGAGCGGTCAAATTATAAGCTGGGTACATACACGGTTCATAATTTCTCAGATCTTAAAATATATTAGGTAGTGAATAGCAATGTCAAGTGCCATAACGAAAGTAATCAGCCTTGCACTAAGGCAGCTTTTGCGTTGTACTTAATCTTGCTTCCGACACAGCAGCCGTGTATATTAGCGATCATGGCCTATACGTAAAATAAATCGTCAACATGCGTCACACGGAAATCTAAATCAATGATAATTTTGCGCATAGACCTAAAGTTTATTTCACAAAACCTTCTGCAACGATATTATGAATTATGTTGTATTGTCTTTCACTTAGCTCGAACCTAATCCTTAAACGTGGATCTACGTCACGCCCTTACAAGACTTAACTAGTAGTTTATATTACAAAAATCGTTTTATATGGGTATAATAGTAGTAAAGAGGACCGATACATGTATAGAAAAAGTAGGATTACGAAATTTGCAAATATTTTAAGTTTAACGTGCATTTTACTTTTATATTATTTTACTGACTGCTTTGTTTGTCTAGTGGTGGCATCATCATGTTGAGGTCCTGGGTTTGATTCCCAGGCCGGGCAAAGTGTTATTGGGTTTTTCGATTGGGCATTTCTCAGTAGCAGCCCGGAGATTGGATTTGTGCCCGGTTAATGGCAACACGCTCGCCCCCTATTACATGGGACTTAAACATAACAGCGAAATGAGGGTGTTACTATATACCTCTGCCCAACGCTTCGGGGAATACAGGCGCGATGTTATATTATATTATGTTTATTTCAATATTCTTTCCTTTTTATTTCAGAGGGATTTTTTTAAGTTTAGTGTTGGTTTTTCCATATAGACTTTACGTAACATCAAAAACACATGTTAAAAAATACCTGTAGGTAGTTAGTATTTATATAATTACATATTCTCACGCAAGTCTTTTTCAAGTTTATATGAGCTCATAATCGGAACCCAATTTGTTAAGGTTTTCGTTAAGCCTGAACCTAATAATGCGAGGCTTGTTCGTACATATGTTGATGCTGTTGCTCATAGTATTTTTCTTTATATTAGTTTCTTATGGTGGGTTGGTCCTTGACTGCTGGCCTTTTGGAGAAACTCAGAGTCACCCAGCGGGCAATGGAAAGAGCTATGCTCGGAGTTTCTTTGCGCGATAAAATCCGGAACGGGGATATTTGCCGAAAAACCAAAGTCACCGACATAAGTGTCAGGGTTTGCAAGCTAAAGTGGCAATGGGCAGGCCACATCGCTCGAGGGACCGATAAACGATGGGGAAGAAAGGTTCTTGAGTGGCGACCACGAATCGGAAAGCACGGCGTAGGTAGGCCTCCCTCTAGGTGGACCGACGACATTGTGAAAGTCGCGGGCAACCGATGGATGCAAATGGTGGATTGTCGTTCGATGTGGCGGTCTAAGGGGGAGGCCTTTGTTTAGCAGTACACGTCTTCAGGCTGATGATGATGTTGGGTGCACAGAACTTTAAGTAGGTACCTAATAAACGAAAAAAATACATTGGAAGTGTACTACAGTATACTCATTGTGTTACTGACTCCTGATACGCAGGTTGTCTTCATTCAGGAGCAAACTTAACAAAATTAAACTGTTGTCGTCATCCATCGCCTTCCTGCCTGCGGGGTTGTTCTGTCTAGCCTTTTCCAAACTATGTTGGGGTCAGTTTTCAGTCTAACCAGATGCGGCTGAATAGCAGTATTTTACACGAAGCGACTGCCATCAGACCTCCGCAACCCAGTAACTGGGCAATGCCGACATTCTAAGGTTAGACCGGTCGTCAGACTTTCGGGCTTCAGACTTCCCGTAATGACTGTCATAGGTATTCGTATGACACCCGGGACCGACTATTTAACGTGGTCTCCGAGACACGAAGGGCTCTCGATGAGTAACGAACGGTCACCCATCCACAGACTAACCGCGGCAAGCGTAGCTTAACCTCGCAAATCGTATGATCCGCGCGGTTGGTAATAAGCCACGAGCCCCTCCCCTCCTGCCTGCGGGATAACAAACCATTTTGGTTCCTGACTACGAAGAACGGACACTACGCAATATAGTCCAACAGACAGAAATAACTGCGTCGTTGGTCTAGTGGTGGAAAACGCGACTGCTGATCGTGAGGTCATGGGATCGATCCCCAGGTCGAGCAAAAAAGTGTTATTGGGTTTTTCCGTGTGGAATTTCTCAGTATCAGCCCGAAGTTCAGATTTGTGAGCGGTTGATGGCTCGCCCCCTATTACATGAGACTTAAACATAACGGCGAAATGAGGGTGTTACTATACGCCTCTGCCCACCCCTTCAGGAAATACAGGCGTGATGTTATGTTATATTAGACAGAAATAATACGAATATAAAGTGTTATGCCGAAAGGTTGTCATTCGAAAAGATTGCAAAGGTGAAGTACAACACCTGATAACGTAATCAGTTCCTGTCTCTCGCACTTACCTTACGTGAAAGACCTTTGGAAAATAACAATACGATACATTGGTACCGCCTACGCTACGTAGGATATCAATTATATAATCAAGAGATTTTTTTAAAGTTTATAGAGAAGTTTTGAAGTTTGAAGTTTTGACGACACTTTTGGTGCAGTGGCTGAGCTTTAGCTTCTGCACTACGGGTAGTGGGTTCGATTCCCGCACGGAACAAATATTTGTATGGCCTACAGATAGTTTTCCAGGTCAGGGTGTTTGTGCATGTGAAGATGTGTGTTTGTAAACGCACCCACGATACAGGAGAAATCCTAGTGTGGGGCAACGTATTTTTAAAAACAAAAATGGTTTAGTACACTTTTTCAACCATAATAAGCAAAAGTAGTTCAAATAAATAGTAAGTCTACGTCGACGTTATCAAAATTTGTTTCAAATAAAAGCAAACATGCTTCGAATTGAAAACCTCCTTTGATTTTTTAATGCCCTATCATAATAAAATTATGAAATAAAATAACCTTTATTACTGAGAAAATAAAAACTTACATTATTTAAAAAAACATAAACACTAAACTTATAATATCGCCTCATATCTCGGTGTGCCTTTTGGCAAAGGCTTTCTCTAACCCTTTCCAGTACGCCGTGTCCCACGTAATCTTACGTGATTATAATACGGAACAATTATAATTATATTATAGTTATAGCTTATTTTTGAAGCTGCCCGTCCATAATAATACGAAGAACACAAACTATCAAAGTGTATTCCTGCAAAATGCCAGTAAACAGTATAATAGTACAATACGCGCCAAACTTATTGACTGCTCTGAAGTTCGGCGAGTGGTTGCGCAATAAGCAAATATATTGGTAAATTTACATCTGCGCAACCATATGCCTGACTTCCGAGCGGTCAAAAAATGTTACTCTTACCCTAATTATATCATATGGCCGTAATTCAGTGTTGCCATATATACAGATTTCTCTGTATTTATACAGATTTTCGATGTGGAATACAGATTATCATTGGATACAATTTTTTATACAGAATTGTCTCATTCTATTGAATAATAACAAAATAAATGACACAGTAAAATGCGTAGACAGAGTAAACTACTGTCTAAGATAAAATGCCACGATGTCTGTTTCTATTCTTTATGATAAACTTTTTTTACAATCCACGTTCATTTTATTTATAGTATGGCAGTACAAGTTTCACTTATTTCTCAAGTGAGGAACCCCCACCCAACGATTTTTGCGTATTCTCCAAGATACTACACTATCGTGATGCATTTGTCGTAAATAATTAATATTGTACAAACTTTTAATGGTAATTGATATTTTAACATAAGTACTTAAATAATAAACAATTTTAATATTTTTTGTCTTTTTGATAATCAACCTATTCCCTTGTTTTCAAAAGAAGTAGAATAAAGTAACTTTACTTCATAAGGTAAAGTAGGTATATTATTCTGTTTTGGTTCTCTTGACCATACAGATTTAATACAGATTTTAGCAGTTTCTAGTACCTACAGATAAAAGATTCAATGCATCTGGCAACACTGCAGTAATTTATTTAGGGGTCGCTAGGTTGCGTACCTTATTAGTGACATTTTCAGGGAAATGCCAAAGGGTCGGGACACTGACAAAGTTGAGTTATGATAATATAATCATTAGATACTTAGTCTATAGCAGTATTCCTACTGCATATTGAGTGTTCCGCCTACGAACATCACTCAGGAAACATTTTCTTTAGCTCATTCTAATAACGAAGGCGATAAAATGTATTTATAGTGACCTCGGCTTGTCACTTCCTGGGGATATTATAAATATCATTCCCATAGAAAGTAGTGTGTCATGGTATAACATGCACCACATTGACCGGGCACAATTCCATTCCAACATCAGAACTGTACTGAGAATTTCCTAACAAAAACGTCGGAAGTAGTCCCTTTGCAGTATACAAATATCAAAGAAAAGATCAGGAGCATAAAATTAACAATAAAACAAACCCGTCGTAGTACCAATTCACTTCATTATATCATACCCTACAAAGCTGAACGACGAACTTTTTCACAAGAATTTTGGATGTTCGCTTATTTATGGATTAAATTTTCAACGAAATCAAGCAGCATGGTTTTTAATAAAGTTTCTATTTTAATTCTTGTATGCAGATACAATTGAATAACGTTTTCTATTATGAATTGTTATTCACTTATCTGTGTCGTTGTTTGTATCTCCTCATTATTACAAATATCAGCAGTTGCATATCTTTTAGAGTAATTAAATAACGATATAACCAAATCAAATGCAAATCTTACCTTGTATACATGTAGATATTCATTGGAGTCATAAATTAATTTGTTATTCAATTTACATCAAAACAGGAACTAACAAAAATTATGTAGTTACAACGTGTGGGTGAAGTTTTCTTAAGCATGTGTTATTTATTGCGTTCAATTCGAAGCGCACGATACGTCCGGGTGGTACAAACGTGTAATAAAGATAGACAAGTCGGGTTAATTAAAATGCAACAAATTATAAAAATATAAAAGTTCATTTATTATAAAAATAGATAATATATTTTTATTTTTTATTATAAAGCTTATTACCTAAATGTTTAATTTTATCGGATCCTATCACTCTTGTCGATTACCAGTAGGAAGCGTAGACGGAGGGTGCGTACACGGAGCGAGCTTCAAACACAGCGGGTCCCACCACATGCTCGGAAACCACAGCGGGCGAAGAATGCACATCAACACGGGACTGGTGGGACACGGCAGAGGCTCCAGAGTACAAAGTAGCTACGGGAGCGGCGTACACGGAGCGAGCCTCGACCACGGCAGGGGCAGCATACACAGGCTCGCTGGCTACAACGGCTGGGGAGTGATGCACATCTACACGGGACTGATGGGACACTGCTGAGGCACCGGTGTACACAGTAGGACCGACCACAGTACGCGCAGCAACAACGGGCTCAGCTACCACGGAGGCGTATTCCACTGGAGATACTACCACCGAGGGAGAAGAGTGCACGTCCACACGGGACTGGTGAGACACAGCCGACGGCACGGAGTACGCGACCACGTGCCCGATGGACCTCTTCTCCACACTAGGGGCGGCTACGGCCGCGGCGACAAGAGCGAAAAACACCACCAACGAATTCATCTTGAACGAGGTCTGTGTTGGGATCCGAATGAGGACGATCACTTCAAACCGAGCTTGGTCGACTGATGGCCATCTTAGAATCGTCCCGCTATTTATACGTATGATAATAATCTATGTATGAGTATCCGAGTTTGTTATTTGGGCGTCTAGGAATACAAAACCGACCGTCCTTGTCGTTGTCGCCGAAATCAGCTGCTGCTCGAAAAGGTCGCACTTGTTCATACGGTGACGCCTAATGTAGGCCTGTGACGTACCATACTGGTTAATGGATATTTGACATTTAATGAAGATAAGTTGGCGACGATAGGCGGATCATATCGCAAAAAAACATTACAAACTCGCATTCAAACTCGTTGTGATCTAGAAATATTTATTACGTCAAGGGCAAGCGATATCCGCTTTATATCCGCAATTAAGAGTTATTGGCAGGTGGACATAGTGATTGAACAGTACATACTTAATTCTAGTTTTAAATATTAATTCGCCTCTATGCTAAATCAACTAAATAACGAATTCACTGTGAATTAGACATTGATTACTATAGTCTACCAACTTCTGTTTGCATGATTAACATAATGGCTGACCAAATACATTTATTGAAGATATCTATAATAATTGTAGAATAGTGATTTTTAAATTATTATTCTGTTTATTTATTTATATACACATATGATTTACATTTTTAAATATTTCTATAAAAAATATAAAAAAACATTTAAAAATATAAAAAATAGTAGCCCACCGGCATCGGGAACAGGGTCCAAGCTACCGGTGGTCAGGGCCTCAGAGAGAGGAACTTCCTGACAATACGTGCCGTGTCCAGAAGTACCGCTTTCTGCATCAGGCCCTTGATCCAGCTGCCCAACGCGAGCCTCGTCAGATGTTGGTCGAGGCTCTTGGCTATTAAGCCATTGGCCGTCACGACTATCGGCACAATGACTGCAGAGTCAACCTCCCACATGTCGACAACCTCGTGTGCCAAGTCTTGATACTTAATTTCTTTATCTTTCTCGGCTTTCACAAGGTTCTCGTCATGTGGGACAGTGATATCAACAATCATTGCGAGACGCTCTGATCGATCTATCACCACTATGTCAGGCTTATTGGCAACAATAGTCCTGTCGGTGATGATAGATCGGTCCCAGTACAATGTGATATGACCATTCTCGAGAACTGGGTCGGGCACATACTTGTAGTATGGTATTTCTGCGTCCACAAGGTTGTATTTCAGAGCAAGTTGCTGGTGGATAATCCTAGCCACTAGGTTGTGTCTGTGCAAATACTCGCCGTTAGCAAGACGAGAACAACCAGAAATATTTAAATTATTTATTATTTAGGACACTTATTGTTATTAAATGTTTTTGTTGTCTATCCGTGACCACGGCCGGTGAAATTCGGTCGAAACGTCGGGATAAATAAGGTATTTTTCTGCCTTATAAATTTTCTACGCGATTAGACCCGCATTAGTACTTTTACTTATTGTTATTATCTTTAGACTTATCACCAGTAATATCAAATGCAATGGATGGCAGTGTAACCTCGTGATGTTCTTTAAATCCATCTAACGATATCGCTGAAAGTATCCTAAAAGGTCTATGATAACAAACTTAACAGACTTGAAAAAGATTATTTAACGGAGATTGGATATATTCGACTCAAAAAGGTTGAAACTTGAAATGTCCAACTCCGGCTTCAGTTTTAATGAAAAAAAGAAAAAAGTCTTGCAGAACTGTGCTTGGCCAATAATACTAGTTAACTTTGGCCCTAGCTTTTCTATTTAACTACGGGTTCAACTAGGTATGGAATGGAACATAGCTTCTTACATCAAAAAGACAGAACTTTTCATGGTTTCGACTCTGATAACGACAATCACCGATTTTTTTTAACTAAAAATCCATACACATTAGTTTTATTGAAATACAAGTCAATGTTTCCTTAGGACCTTTTTAAAAACAAGCGATACGACGACGGCGACGTCTTTATTGCAGCATAAGCTTAAATGTGATATGGAGTAGCTTTTGCCCTACTTTAAATCTCGATCTTTATTGTAAATTATTTGCTATCTGTGATCGTATTCGTGTTCGTATTTTTAAAAGCTTTGAATCGTTCTCGAAAACTTTTCCTTGCTTACCCGTCGACCTTATCATTCTATGAAACTTTACGTTTTGTTAAAGAAAAATATTGTAATATACATTCCCAGATAAATCTCTTACAAATTAATGGCAGAGTTTTCAATCGACTTATAACTTTTATCTAAAGAATAATTTGATGTTTTGACAGCTTTTGTATAAGATATCTAATACAACGTCCTATTTATTCCTCAAATAAAAAATATCCGAGGATTAAAAGATCGGCCCTCAATACAATATTAGAATATCACTGAATAGAAAAAATTAAATTAAAAATTAAAAAACCCCCGACGCAAAAAAACGAACTTTTAAAGTCAAAAAAAATAGTATCGTTGAGCCATCAAATTCGATTGAGTAACACCTATATATTTTAATTACAGAAATTGATGGATAGCACGATAAGGTTTGCTCGTTGAAATGGCGATATAATATCACGTCGGGGTACCGCTAAGTAAATTAGCTAGCTAGTAAATTAATAGATGGTCAATTAAATGAAGGGTCTGACTTACTTTAGAGGTACCCCGACGCAATATTATATCGCCATTTCAACGAGCAAACCTTATCGTGCCAACCATCAATTTCTGTAATTAAAATATATAGGTGTTACTCAATCGAATTTGATGGCTCAACGATACTATTATTTTTGACTTTTTAAAAGTTGGTATTTTACCGTCGGGGGTTTTTTAAATTTTTAATTTAATTTTTATTTTAAACTTTTTAAACAGTATTAAGTTAAAAAATTTAAACTTACTTTTGGCACTCAAATACTGATCAAAACGAATCCAAACACGACATATCTGCTATTATTTTTTCAAGAGTGTACTAGTGCACTGGTTATCCTGGCTGCAGCATCAGACCAAGAATTTCATAATCTTTCATAGTTATATAGCATACATGAGTGTTTCAAATTTTATTTCACACGTATGTTTAAAAGTAAAGTAATACACATTATGCGTCTAAGAACCCTACCGCAGCTAACAAAACAGCTGATAACCTTGAAATGGCTGAACCGATTTTAATAAAACATGTCTAAGATCACTCGCTGGAAAACCAGCTTTCAAACAAAAAAAACCGCACTCAAATCGGTTCACCCGTTTAAGAGCTACGGTGCCACAGACAGACACACACACAGACAGACGGACAGACAGACACACATAGCGGTCAAACTTATAACACCCCTCTTTTTGCATCGGGGGTTAAAAATACAAACGTAAAAATTATAATTTACAAACAATCAAATTATAAATCATTTATAAATATGATTATAAATGAACTGCCTCGTAGATCTAATGGTGACGTAGTAACTATTAAGTAATCTGTGCTAGTGGTGGCAAGCACGACTGCTAATCGTGTGGTCCTGGGTTCGATCTCCAAGTCGGGCAAAGTGTTATTGGGTTTTTTCGTGTGGAATTCTTCAGTAGCAGCCCGGAGTTTGGATTTGTGCCCGGTTGATAGCAATAGGCACGCCCCCTATTACACGGGACTTAAACATAATGGCGATAAGGGTGTTACTATAAACCTCTGCCCAACCCTTTGGGGAGGACAGGCGTGATGTTATATTATGTAAATTATAAATATATCCCCAACTTTTTACAGCTTTATGCTTTCAATGAAAAAAAGTATCCAGATAAGCTCATTACAGAAGTTTTGGAATAAAGCCACACAACAAAGTAGACTTTAGACTTTTACATACGGCAGGAATCCTAATTTTGTTTATTTTTCTGTAACACTTTCCTAAAACACAATAAATATAATAATTCCTGTGCGCTAAAGTAAGTTTTAAATGCACGCCATCTAGCGAACAACGAACACACCAAATCGGTTTGATATGAAGCTAGTAAGAAAGGTACCATAAACGGACTCGTAACGCAACTTCTGAAGACTGTATTGTTACAGCAGTTCAGTTGAAGCCTCTCAGTTTTCACGACAGATGCCGCTGTCACAAAAGTTCACACAAGTTATCGGAAGGTATCATAAACATTTTTGTCTCTACAAAATTATTTGTTTAATATCTTCAACTATTTAGTTGCCTTACAAATATTGTATTTGCTAAACTACAACAGATACTCTAATAGCACTATCGCCACAATTGTCTCACACATTTTCTGTGAGAAAATATTCATTCCTTACCTCTTTCTATTCTTTCTTCTCAGATAGCCATGGGAAAATTAAATAACAAGGCGCTATGTTATTTTAATCAGTTCATCAAATACTACATTTATTTTAAGTCATTGTGTTTAAATCATGTTAAACTTTCTCCGCAGAGCCTCAGAGCCGCGGAGGTGATGTCACTATCATACGTTGCAACCATTGACCAAGATTCCTTTGCCTATAAAAATATGAGGTTGTAAACCTTATGATATTGAAGAAATATTGAAGAAAGACCAATAATTAACAAAATATCCTAGTTATTACGTCAATATAAGGTTACCATACGTCCGGATTTGTACCGTCCGGATATTTGTCAAGACTGTCAAGATTTATACGACGTGACAAAAGTTATTCAAAGTTTTTTTTAAAATAACCCTTATTTTAAAAAAAACTTTGAATAACTTTTTTATAAATGATCGTCTTTATGCCCGGGCTTTGTAATAGTACATTATGATATAATTGTGCTATGTTGGTCATTACGGTCGAGGCGGTATTGGGCGCGCGAGCCGCAGCCGAGTGCGATAAGTGAGCCAAGACTGTAATGATCAATGCACACGCGTATCATACGACTTTTTTCAACACACTAGCGAGGAAAAAACAGACTTGTATTGTTATTAACTTTCAATTATTGAAACAATTAGTGTAAGTACAATTCTCAAAATGATACCGAACAGTTTTTGTTGGCATTTTTACAGTTTGTGTTATGGTATTGGTAAATCAATATCATTTTTGGTCTTAACTGTGCTTTTTAACATGGAATAGATACACCAAAGCGAGCTGGGCTTGTATTTATTTGCCAGTTCATTGAAGTAAGCTAAAAATACGTTCCCAGAAAATGACTGGCCATTTTTGCTGATTTTCCATTGTATGAAAGTTTCGTAAGCCGCTAGGTATTTTGTAACGTTATACGTTATCTCAAGCAGGTATTTAGCGAAAAAACAAAGAAATTACGTTATCTACCTACTTTTATTCTAAAATACTATAGAAATAATCAAATTTAATTTAAAGCTGTTACAAATCAATTATATTTGCATTTTATTTTACATTTTTAAAACAATTAAAGTACTTGTAACTAAACGTAATTATTATTCTAAATATTATTGGAACGCACCCGTGATGACTGACACGTTTTGAATACATGTTCGGTTGGAATTTGGACCATTCCCTATTACGTCAGTTACCTCGGAACGCATCGCGAATATCCTAAGCGACACACCTTCCGCAACAACGCCACGAACAGTTGTATTTACCTAACTAATTACTCCGAACTAATTGGCATAAGATCATCAAATTGTGCATAGTCATTTGCAGTTATAATATTTAAAAGTATATTGAATTACTAAGTATCTTAGTGCTTACTGTTTTATAACTGTTACTAAGATTAAATTCCAGAACGGGGTTTCTTCTCCTACCTTCAACCTTTTACCACTACTACTACGGCTACACTCGGGCAAGATACACCGAGGCTATGGCGCTAAGAGGAACTGATTTCTGCCTACCACGCTACACACCGCGCCATCCGGCTACTAACGCTCCTGCGTTGAAGTTAGTTTAACCACTGTCCTCAGTGGTGTTACTATTGTCGTCTAGAAACTTTACACGCGCTCGATATTAACGAACTCACTTCCGGCTTAACCGACAATTTTATGTATATTTTTTTTACCTTCACATTATTTTGTTAAATAAATAATTATTTTTTTCCTACTTCTAATAATATAATTCATTACTCACCTACCTAAACCCCTACATTACAATTTCTCTCTAGATTTTGGTGGCAACAGGCTATCACATACGCTACGTGTCTCGATTAGTATTTCCGACGGTGTCAAATCTACGTATTGCTCTTCTTCCTTACTTAAAGTCGAAATTTTTGATAATAATCAACCACACAGGGATAATGTTAACAAATATTTATGGAAAATGGCGTACAAGTTTCTTGAGGTTCTTTTTCTTTTCGCGCCGCGCCAGCGATGCGCGCGCAGTTTGGAACAAGGGCACAAACAACATCGACATACAGCCAATATTAAAAATATAATACAGCGAATATTTTCGTATTTATAACATAACTTATTACGATTAATTTGCTAAAATTGTATGTTTATTATCATATTTTAATTAATACAGTTTATTTATTTATGTTTTTAACAAAAACGTTTACTATTTGTTAGACATAAAAACGCTTTGCTAAGATTGAAAAAAAATGTAAAGTAAAATTCGTAGACATATATCATTAATCTGTGGTACATTTTACCGGATTAGTCCACAATAAGCTACAATAAGGACCTAAAAGCGGTCCAATAAGAGCCACTTTATGAGCAAGTGTGTTGAAAATTTCGTTATAGTACGCCTACGCTAGTATATCTATGTTGCCTCAAAACTTGGCTAATCTTCAAGAATGTAAATAACACGAAGTACGAGTAGGTATGTTTATTTAGGATTTAGCCTGCAGCCTAAGAGTATCGTACTAGTCAGTTTCTTTCTAAAGAAACTACCTATTTACCTAACCTATTTACTTTCAGTACCTATATTATTATTCATAAATATTTCTAATGAACCTTTTTCTTATATTTGAATACTCCCTTTTAGTAGCTATGTACGATAATATGTTTGATCATTAAGGAATAATAATAGTTATTATCAATAAAACCCTTTGCCCAGCAGTGGGATGAAGCCATGAAGCATTTTGACAAGAAATAATCCCTTAAAAAAACTTTTAAATTAAATGGTTTTATCTTGCAGTACCTACTCCTGCAGCATCAGGATTTGAGGATTAAAGATTGATGTTATTATAAAGTTGTATTGTCATGGAAATTTAATTTGTGTGCGAAGTTTCAGAAGAATCGGTTAAGCAGAAGTAGTTGAAAAATCAGTCACAAGATTTGAATCAAATAAACAAACAAAATATACGAAGTGAAGTTAATTAAAACCGTACGTAAAAACGTTACTCAGTTATTGTCGACACACGAAAGAAAGGAACTGCAGCTTCCAAAACACGACTGGGTTTTTTTGTCATTGCCCATTGTCTAAGCATTGTTTATATTTAATTAATGTTTGTTTACCAAATATATCTTATGATTTACCTCAATTAAACCTAAGAAAAAAACCCGACAGACGCCGGGTGCGTGCAGTTTCAATAGGAGTCCTTGACGGGAACCTTAGGGAAGCCCAGAGTTACGTGGCGACCGGGCACAATCTGGGTCATCGATTTAATTTGCACACAGAAATCCGTGAGTCATGTTACAACTAGATTTATTCCACGTTCTCTAAATATAAAGTTGTTTCAAATAAAACATTTGCTTCCACAATTTTTATGGCATGGCAATTTATACATATACCTAGTGTCAGTTAAAAGTTTTAAAGAATGAAGAACGTGAGACTGAATCAGACATTAATGTGTTATTAAATATTTATGCTCATGTACGAAAGGTCACATAAACACCACCATTTCACCTATGTAATAACTTTGATCCCGATAAGTCACTGATTTCCATTGGCGATTTCACCTGGAAAGTTCAATCTATTACCGGTAATATTAGAGGTCTACACTACAAGTCATGTAGCTACAAGAAAAGTGTGAGCGACACTACGAATGTTTACAAACGAACAATCGTTGCTTAAGCCTTCACGTAATCAATTCTTGCATGCATTATGAAATCCTGTTTCTTACACAACACAACAGCATTGTCAGACATTATCAGATAGCCTACATAAGTACTTACCTCTTAAATATGTATATCTAAACTTACATTTAAAAAACCGTAAAAGCTTTATAAAATAAAGTTAGTTACTATAGCGACTCCATAAATCTTCTATTCGATATAAAAAGGCTAGCTTGACCTCGCGCGAGGCACGTTGCAATACCGAAGCGCAATTCGGAAAACCCGCGTTTTGCAATACAAGTTCCCAGTAATTTATCAAAATATTTGATATTTCATGAGTAACTTTGTAACTTGATTAGCTACTTGCTTAGAATAATTGTTCGGGAAAACCAAGAATTTATTAGAATGCAAGTACAGGTCGTTCAACCTGTAATTAGATTTTACTACATAATCAGAACCTATAAAGGATGTCGATATTCATTGCACGTTAACTAGAAGAAGTCAATTATATTGTCAACTAACTAAATACCCCAGACTCATTTAGAATAAACCGCAAAATTATCTCTAAAATTCTATAGTAAATAAATGATATGGTCAATGGAAAGGTAAAAAGACTAAAGCGCCAATATATATATTAAATAGATAATTAAATTATCTATTTAATATGTATAATTCAAGAAAAATAACTATGTTTATTTTCTTAAAAAATACTTTGAATCTCTCTACTGTAAAGTAGGTATATTGGCGCTTTAGTCTTTTTACCTTTCCACTGACGATAAACAAAATTCTGAAATGAAAGAAATTGTTAACGAGTTGTAACTAATCCTTTTAGAAGCTTAGATTCTTGAGTGAGAGATGCGATCAAAGATACAGTCGGAAGTAAAAGAAGACGCGACTAGCGGAGTCCAAAGTCATTGATCTTTGTTACGTAACAGTAAGCCAATTCCAGTAGAGATGTAATAAAAAATGTAAACAGCTTGTACTGAGGACTCGGCCATGGAGGTTACGTCAGTCAAGCACCGTGCAAGTACAGATACCATCAAAACTCCTAAATGATCACTGTATAAAATTTCAGATGTGATTAATGAATGAATACTTGCCGATTTTTTTTGTTACAAATTATGTCAGAGTACAGAATACTTTTAATTATGATCAATTTAGAACAATAATTATTCTCAAAATAATTAATTCCGAAATACTAATTTACTTAAGATGCTGGCTGTACGATGACGTCATGGGTTCGTCGTACTGTTAGCCAACGCAGTAACTTAGACGTCTGTTTACAAGCTCATCTATTTTGATTGATTGTAAAGATACAGGTAGTGAGTAAAACCTCTTTTTATTTTTATGTCGTACGCACGTACTTACGTACGTCATTTACGATGAGAGCTCGCGGCGTTTCTTCATTCATTCATATACTTACATTGATTGTAAAGTAACTACAAAATGAGTCACTGTGTGGTAATTATTTACAACTTACGCGAAAGAAATAGAAAGGTTCTGCATATTTTCATTATAGACATACTTACATTTTTATTTTTTGTACATTAATAGTGTTTGAAAGTATGTAATAAAAATGTCTTATAAATATCAAAACAAAGAAGTATATAGCTACACCTACATACAAAAATTACCGAATAAATTTAATTTAAAAAAAAATTGGCTGTCTCCGCAACAGCATCTGTTATATAAAGTTATTTAAATTCTAATCAATTCGATGCACCTAAATGATTGAACATGCTTAATTGCAACTTAAAAGAGCTTAGTGTGTCAGTTACGTGTATAATTAAGTAAGATAACCTACCTTACATGATAACTAGAAATATATAATCTACACGCGCACACATAAAGCATAAAAAGCACAAAAAGCGTAAATAGATATATTTTTTACTTTTCAGACTCTCACACACACAAATATACAAGGTTAGTCAGAAAGGGGGTACCTACTAAACCGCGGGCCACTTAATGTATAACTACTAGCGGCCCATCCCGGCTTTGCACGGGTGGACATTTTTCCCGTTTTTGCAACATTTTTCGTTTATGCTCCGCTCCTATTGGTCGTAGCGTGATGTTATATAGCCTATAACCTTCCTCGATAAATGGACTATCCAACACAAAAATATTTTTTCAATTCCAACCAGTAGTTCCTGAAATTAACGCGTTCAAACAAACAAACTCTTCAGCTTTATAATATTAGTATAGATCAGGGGTGGCCAACCAGTCGATCGCGATCGACCGGTCGACCGCGGCTCTTAATCCAGTCGATCGTGGCAAGGCAAAGAAAAATATAAGTTTAATATAAGTTGAATGAAGAGGTACTGATTATGTAATTAGTAGATCGCACAGAGTCTACTCATTAAACATTAGATCTTGGGTCGAATCAAGTTGGCCACCCCTGGTATAGATGATAGTTTTAAAGAAAGTGTTAAAATTAAAAAAATTGATAAAAAAAAACCTCGCCGTTATATTTATTATAGTTTTTTTCAAAAATTCTTCATCCCTGCTTTAATTACGAATTCAGAAAATGGAACTTCTAATCCGTGACCCCAAATGTGACCTGAAATGTAAACACAGCTGTTCATAGCTGAGGATAGATAGAATTTAGCGTATTTTTTAAATCTTTGCAAAGCTATTTCTCTTAAACTAATGACTTTTGGGGAAAGTTGTATAACAAATGTTATCCATTATTATAGGTACCTTAACACCCTCTCGGCTTAGTACCCTTTCCGACTAACCTTGTATACATATGTATATTATTGCATTTTACCTTAGAAGACATACACCAAGCTTTTTAGCATTTATTTACATAATACGTATGTAAATGATATACATACACGCTGACTCATCGATCATTTCTCAATTCTTCTGACTAACTAAACGGTTTTTTTCTTTTCGTATCCTCAACTCTATCGGGCCAAGGACAAATATTAATTATATGCCAATGTATGAACGAAACATTTAACTTCTTTAAAAGAATACTGAAACACAAAAGAATATTAGCATAAACATTTTTTACCGATACAAGTTAAATTCGGAACAATGGCAACGGATATGGATGATCCACACGTATCCAAGTATCTTTACCAAAAAAAATTCAAAGAAGAAACTAACGAAATTGCATGTACATAAGTTCTGTCGCTGCAGCTAAAAATCGTAGGCGTATATCATTAATCCGTGGCTAAAAACGTTTCCATTATTTTTAATCATTCATACCAGAATTTTAGGTGATCTAACGTGTAAAAATTTTTATAAACAATCTTATTATTTCTTCTTCATAAAATCCTTATATATGATTATTATAATGGAACATGCATAACAATACTTTACGTATTTATAATTTACATAAAGTCATGGTCTAATGCACCTGTAGATACTTACTGTTCACTTGACAAACGTTGTTGTTCTTCAACATTTATTATATTAGTCAGAATCATCAACGAATATACTTTTTAACAAAATGAAAGCATATTCGTAACACCTAAATTAAATCATGATCTACTTTCGAGTACAGATGACATTTTACGATATAGTTTTACATCTCATGTAACAATACAATGTTAGGTATCTATACCTACTGACATCGTTTGGCAACAAACCACACGCAAGTTCATTCAATGGAGCATTGAAGTCATAGAAATGGTTCAGCGAACTCTTGCGCAAGTATTTAGTAGCGTCAGCCGCGTGCATTGCGCCCGCGCAGCGCAGGTCCGGCTCGCATAGCGCTGGAAAGCCCCTCTTGTGCAAGCCAGTGGTGCACAAATGCGCCGTGTCGAAAAATCAAATCCTGTTCATAATTAGCAACAACTAGATACCAGAAATTAAAGTTTTGTTTTAAGTGCCTTTACTAGTATGAACTGTAAAGAAGCCAAGTCAATTAAAAGTTACGATGACACTTATGATTATGACACAACATAAAATAAAGGTAATGTAATGTCATGCATGTCTGTAATATTTGAATTAAATTACTTCATTTTACTCTTAAGTAAGAGAAACAGTTGTACATTCATATGGCCACCTTTGTGCTCAAAAAGTACTTAAATAGGTGAAAGTACTAAAAGTTAATCAAATTATGGATTATGAACACCAAGTCCTTACATAACGTATTAAGTACAATAGGTGGCAAATGTCGCATGTATAATAACTGCATTATAATGAGACGAACTATGCAGAGTAAATATCCAGTATAACTTGGCATGTGGCAAAATAGAGAATTAAATTAAAATGTACTGAATTTGACATATCGTTGACATTTGCTGTAGCAAGCAGCGCCACCGTGAACAGCCAAGATTTATTGGACATTTACACCGTATTGAACATGCTACGCGTTGAAGTCTTTTGTATTGACGTAATAAGCGGTAGAGGATTAGCATGCAGTGGTAACTGAGACCTATATTAATGTCTCTATTATATAATTGTAGTTTAAATAGTCGATATTTATAATTATATAAATCGTAATGACTATATTTCCGAAGGCGTAGGTTTACATACTTTTGGTAATAGCTTGTTAGATCAATTACAGATTACAGCATTTATTCCTATAAGATAGATGAAAACATTAATAAGTTCAAGACTTAATATTAAATATTCTATAGTACAACCTCAATCACATATGATTCAGAATCGAATTCCTGTTCATTGCGCTGTTTTAATTCCGGCCCCAAGAACTCTTCACTTGTAAATAAGTGCATTATTTTCCGGAAAAAAAAGTCTATAAAATTGTGAAACATAAAAGACATTAGAAAGAGTAAAATTACGAAAATAACAATGATATCATCACCATCATGATGAATGATATCAGCACGTAAACATCCACTGCAGCACATGGGGCTTCCAATGACCTTCACAATGTACGGGCAAAGGGGAAACTGCCATAATCACCACACTTGAGAGATGGATAGTGATCACGGTTCGTTATTAGCAGATAGCAGAACACTGCTGCCCTTCATTACATAAACATCACGCCTGTATTACTCGAAGTGTTGGGCAGAGGTGTATAGTAACACCCTCATTTCGCCGTTATGTTTAAGTCCCATGTAATAGGGGGCGAGCCTATTGCCATCAACCGGGCACAAATCCAAGCTCCGGGCTGCTACTGAGAAATTTCACACGGAAAAATCCAATAACACTTTACCCGACCTGGGGATTGAACCCAGGACCTCACGATCAGCAGTCGCGCTTGCCAACACTAGACCAACGAGGCAGTTTGCTGCTCCTCATGACGTAATTCTTTAGTCGCCTTTAACAACACCCATGGGTGGGTGATGATCTACACTTTGCTGGGAAACATAACCAATGATGTGTGAACCCGCAATATGCTAACACTGGTTTAAAAAACCTTAAATCTAAAGCTTTTATCAAACTCCGAAATGCTGAATCTGAATAACTCTCGTAAAATTTTAGTCACTCCGAGAAATATTAGTGGTTTGCGGCTTCAGGTAATCAGTTTAAATTTTCATTGAATTTATTCTAAAGTTGCAGTCTAAGAAATAAATATAAACACACATCATTATATAAATTGCCCATTACTGTCCCACTACTGGGCACGGGCCTCTTCTCAGTTTTTTTTTTTTTAAAACGTTGCTCCACACTAGGATTTCTCCTGTATCGTGGGTGCGGTTACAGACACAAATCTTCACATGCACAAACATCCAGACCCGGAACAACTATCTGTAGGCCATACAAATATTTGTTCCGTGCGGGAATCGAACCCACGACCCGTAGCGCAGAAGCCGATCGCTCAGCCACTGCACCAAACGTGTCGTCAAGAATGAAAAGAGTTTACGCCCTAATCCACCACGCTGGCCTGGTGCGGGTTGGCAGACTACGCACACTATCGAGCACTTTATGGAGCCCTCTCAGGTGTGCAGGTTTCACGATGTTATCCTTCACCGTGATAATCAAATTCTGATACGCACATGAATTCTAAAAGTCAGAGGTACGGGCCGTACGAGGTTCGAACTCAGACCCATTGAGAATAGGCGTTCAACCGCTAGGCTATCACTGCTATTATCACTGAAATAAATATAGGCTTTGAAAATTAGAAAAGGCAGTAAAAGTCTATCGATACTGAGATTCGCAGATGCGATTAAGATACTAAAGACAGCTTGATAGTTTAATTAACATTACCTGTTTTTCTGTAAACAAATGTAATGAAAACAACATTACTTATTGTTGAATTGTGAACTAACAAGAACAGTTTGGTAGCTATAATAAAATTGACGTTCAAAAAATGAGTCAAGTTACAAAAAGATATGGAACTGGAGGTTTAAATTGTAAAACCAAAATATTTTTTATTCTTTTTAAAATTGTATTATATTACAGGCTATATAAAACAATAATATACAGGGTTATTTGTAAAACACTGACAATAACATCATGATCAACAACTTTTGTTCTATGAATTTTAAAAATTCATCATAATTTAGGTCATCAGATTTTCATACCAAAATAAAAATATTTAAATTGAACGGTCTAAATGTTACGAAGTGTATGCGAAGCAAAATAAAGCGATAGTAAAATAGCGAGGTGAGCGGGGTTAGGGCGGCGGGGGCGCTTTAGAGCGTTCAATTATTTTTTTTGTATGAAAATCTTATGAACTAAAATAAATGATGAATTTTTAAAAGTCATAGAACAAAAGTTGTTGATTATGATATTAGTAATATATTCCTGAGAGATTGTCAGTGTTTTACAAGTATAAAACCCTGTATATAATAGTAATAATGTATATTTTCTCATCATCACATTACAGAATCTCATTAATTATAACATCTTAAATAGAGACTCGTGTCCAAGATAGGTAAAACCTGTGTTACAGATCACCAGGCTTATTCTGAAGAGACGAATTACATTACCAATACTAAGATTCTTGACATTATACAGATACAATCATCATACATCAATGAGACGTATTTTTCGGTAACACGACTAATAAAAATAACAGCTAGTACAAGTTACTGGGTCATAGAGCCTTATTAGAAAACTATGGTCCTGAGAAAGCGGCTTATTATCTTGATATGGAAGGGTGAGCTCCAACGATGTGGGTGGGTTATGTCTTATTAGATAACAATAGTATGTATGTATGTGCCAATCAACAGTTGTTTATATTATTTTTCATATGATAAAGGAAACGGAAACAGTGATCTTTTCATTTGTATTGTTTTGGTTGATATAAATTGAAGTTGACATTGAAATTTATAACGAGCTACTTATAAATTGAAATAGTTATTTTTTTGAGTTTTTTGTAATTTGAATCAAAGCCTTCACCTACTTATATCACAGTTTCAAGTAGTTACACTGTCTCGATAGATTGCTTCTAATATCTGTGTATTCTTAATTTGCCCCACTAATTCCTCCCACATTTCTAAATACCTTATTTATCTATACCTACTAATATTATAAAGCTGAAGAGTTTGTTTGTTTGTTTGAACGCGCTAATCTCAGCAACTACTGGTTGGAATTGAAAAAATCTTTTTGTGTTGGATAGTCCATTTATCGAGGTAGGTTATAGGCTATATAACATCACGCTACGACCAATAGGAGCGGAGCACAAATGAAAAATGTTTCAAAAACGGGAAAAATGTCCACCCGTGCGAAGCCGGGACGGGCCGCTAGTTCATACTATATGCGGACCGAATTTACGGTGCAAATAAGAAATACACCTATGTTTCTCCATATTTTAATTAGTGTATATCACAATGACTGACCTTGATTTATTAGTACTTCAACTCTGTATATCTATCTTACAATCAATTTAGTGACAAGACGTAACATTTACTCCATACTGAAGTTGAATTATCATCAAGCTATCCTGATATAACATATACATAGAAGATGTCATAGAATAGAATAGAATAGAATATACTTTATTGTACACCAAAATTGTAACACAGCTCTTATACAATAACAAACATTAAAGGGTACAATGGCGGTCTTATCGCTGATAGCAATATCTACCAGACAACCTTTGGATGAACAGGAAGTCAATGAATAAGATAGAGGGGGTAGTCCATGGTGTACTGCTGCAAAATATATACTACACACCATACATAGACATAATACTTACATATACATATATATATATATATATATATATATATAAACATCATCCACTGCATGTATCAAAATGTATGACATCAACAACTTAATGTCAGTATTCAGCTTACGTTAGCAATACAGATCCGCTAAGACGACCTCAAAAACCCATATTGCCAAACTTCTACTCGGAACATGAATGAAACTAAGGGTTGATCAATGTTATCGCAGACGTCACAACCTGTACCCAGATATCTAACCGATAGATGTTTAGCGACGAGACGTAACCAATTTCGGTCGATAGTTGGTTGATTTTGAAGTAAGGTGGTAGGAGGCTGCGTCAATCGTCTTACAAAATCGGTCCGCGTGCATCTTTGCGTTGGTCGAAGTATAAAGCGACGTAGTGGTAGAAGTGGCAGTCATTCGGACGCAGACAGTGCGCCGGTAAACTTGTGAAAATTTAAACCTTATATTAGTTTTAGTGACATACAAGGAGTGAAGAACTAAAAAGTAAGTTAAAAGTGCTTCCGTTTTGACTTCAAGTTCGTCGGTTACATCACAGGATTTGCGGTGACGGAAACACAACTGATATTTTGCGGTACCCTAACATACTCGTAATAGTTAGAATTTCTCTTTCAATATCCGACGGAGAAAAGTAACTACCGCTGCGTCTAAACACAGTCATTACGCAGAATTAGTGTAACTTATATCATATTTGCATCGATAACGTTCATTTGATATGTGGATACATAATCATGATAAAATACATAATAACAATTCTTTAAATAATAGTATTCACATTATAATATATTTCTGCATGGTTTTTAAATCAAATGCTTATAACTTAATAGAACAAAAAAAAATATATTTATAAAAAAATAAATCGTTATTTTATATTCCAACATACTTTTTATACAGTTTTTAATGTACATAAAAAGAAAAAAAATATGCTCCGATTATAAAATTAGCATATAATGAGATAGGTAGTTTCCCAAGTAAATGATCCTCTCGTAAACTTTCACTTTCCGGTCGCTTATTTGTGCGCCTGCGCCGGTCTCGACCACAACATCAGGAATATGTAAAACATTGCATAATAACAAAACCATGCCATAATATGCATGCTTTATAAAACGTCCGACACATCTAAGGTTTTTTTTTCTTTTGGTAATCACTTATTGCGACTTGGTTCTGCTACCACTACAAAGAAAGATAGGCTTGATAAAACCTAGTAGTACCTAGTCAATTAGGGGACACTAAATATTCTGTTGTGGACATCTATCTAGACAAATTAATGGATGGTACTTTGCAATTTTTATGTAGCTTCCTATGTTTTATTTTATTTTTAATTTATAAATTAGTTATCAAGTTGAATTCTAAGATATTAATTATCTTGCCTACAACGTGTGCAGGACCACGGCGCGCGCGCACAATCACACTTTCAAACAACGATCAGATCTGCTCACACGCCTTTCAAAACGCTTTTCTTTTATGTTTTCTATATGTCATGTGCGCTCTACTTACCGCGTAATCTAAAAAAATACGGAAATGTGAATATTCTACTGATTATGCAGTAACATGTTGCATAAAACAAACAAGATAGAATAATATCGGAAGTTACATCATTATTATTGGCTGTTACCGAATTTGTGACGCATTACTTGAGACGCGCGTGGCTTGCCAACGGGCTGTTTGTGCCAGTTTTGGTCGACACCACGACACTGACACCGATATTTGGCTTTCTTTCATAACATAAGACAAAAGCTGACCTCAATACCGTGTTAGGATGCCTAATCTGCGACACTAATATGTAACCTATTGCTTATTGATAAATTAATCCTTGTCTCAAAATTTATACAATTTCGTAATCAAATTTTGAGTTTGTCACGTTTGAGACGTTAGATTTTGTTGTGAACTCGATCTAGTGTTTACAAAATACAACATAAGTAAACCGTGATCTGTAAATCTGTACTTATTTAGCGCTATACTCGTATACATCGTGTGAGAGTGCTTTCGCGGACCCACGCCTACCAATGACCGCGCAGCCACAACACTGCGCTGACGTTATGGAGCCTTATATAACTACAGACTGTCTGCGAAAGTAAAAGTGATTCTTCGCTTGCAGTTTCGAAACAATGAAATGCTTTACAAAATAAGGATTAAATGACATCAGCATTTTGATAATTTTATTATTTTTTGTTACAGAACATGCGGTGGTCAACGGTTACCTTTTTATTGCTACCATTAATATTCGCCTATACGACAGCAGACTGGTCATGGGGTGGAGAGGCGAACGACAAGCCCGTAGAGCAACCTGAGCAGAAAGCTATGGGTTTGTTACAAGGGGAACAGTTATCCGAAGTTCAAGAGAAAAACTTTGAATCAAACAGCACGGTACTTGATGACATTGTTGACGAACTGGTCAGCAGTAAACAAGGTAGAAGCCTGGGCGGTTTCGACGATGTGTACAGTGATCCCACGATCAAGGGTGCCTTGGACGCAGGAGATGACGCTGAAGCTAGAAACCTTATTAAAGGACGATTGTGTACTCTAGGTCTCATACAAGTATGTATATTAGCATATAATTTTGATCGATTTATTAAGACCATACTCGTACAATGTACTAAACGCTATTTAATTTAATGATTTCAGTGCGAAGATGAAGACTCGCAAGAAAAACGCACATATTTATCGCCAGATGAAGTAATTTACGCACAACCTGTCGACATCAAACCTGTTGGAAAACCAATTGCATCGATTCAAGTTCGCGGGCCTCCCAGAGGTTACGGTCCACCTCAGCCTGTGCCTTACCACCCGCGACCTCAGAAATACCCGCCCAAGAGGATCGGATATGGTGGCAATGTCAGACCTGGTTTCTCAGACAAGTATGGCGTAGCGGGTAGCAACTATCAATTCTCTCAAAGTAGTGCACAATACAACGGACACGAAACCAACTACGTAACCAAAGCGCCCACTTACGCGAGCCAAGGACCATATGCTTATGAAAACACTAAACCCACTTACAACAAAGTTCCACCTTCTCATTCCGGTTCTAAAACAGATGCAGCTGTACAGCAACACATCCATCATCATTATGTGCACGATGCCGACAAAGACCCCAAAGTTATAATTAAACCAGTGGCAATCCCTGTAGGATCGGTGGGACAGCTAAATTCCCAAACTCATGTTCAACAGTCTTCTGATTTTCTAACAGCAGGAGGAGGTGACTTTAGCAGCATTACTTCGGGTGGTTTTAAACCCATGTCCGGCGGGTTCAATTTAGATACCAATAAGCCGATCTATGAATCTGATACAGTTTATGGCTCCCAATACGGACACAATTCGAACAAAGTTGGACACAGTGGTAACATTTTGTCTCAAGGTTTACCAAGTCAATTTTCTAACAACGCATTCGAAGACCAAAAGTACGGAAATAGTTTAGGTAATTATGCTTCACAGAATAGTGAGTTTTACAAAAAAGAATTGCACGTGGGATCCCTCAATAATGCTTACAATCAAGGGCCAGCAACTTTCGGGCAGAGCAACGCCTATACGGAGAATTATGCCCACGAAGCCAAAGCTCAAGGATTTGAATGTGTATGTGTAAACTACGATCAATGTCCAAGCCAAGAAGTGATTGGTCGCAGAGATGACTTGTACTTACCAATTGACCCGCGCAACAAAGGCAGTGAAATCGTAGCATTAACCGAGGAACAATTAGACAGTTTGAATAAGACTGACACTGCCACAACTGCTGAAAGCTCACTAAACTCCACCGAAGTGGAAGCTAAAAAGATAAGCAAACGCGAGACTACAGAAGAGACTCCTTTAGAAGCAGAAAAAGTAGCTGAACCAGTAAGTAAAAAATATCTCTTAAAAACATATTCTTTATTTAAAAATGTTACATCGCAAGTCAAGCTTTTTCCCAGAATCATCTTAACATTTACCTTGCCATCGTACTCTCGGCAATCACCTACATGAAACCCTAAATCCTATGACATTTTTTCGTGTTTTTTTTTCATCATATCTAAGCCTGGGGTAACACTGTTACACTTGGATTAAATTGAATATGATATTAATTACCGAAATCTAATGTGAAAGTTTACAAAAGGTATACTAAACAATGGGCACTGACACATATCTAACATTACATTATAGTTTCATTTATTGATATAAATAATATCACTACAGCGCTTCAATCGATTGCCTGGCTACAGCGGCCAAAGCGGTATTGACCACAGACATGTGCAGCCCACGTTTGGTATCTCTTTTGGCTTGCCCCAAGGCCCTCCTGATATGCTTCCTTTTAATCCTCAACTAAGTCATATCCATCGTGCGGCCAATGGAGGCGGTATCAATTTAGGAATAGCTTCAGTTAAGCCACTGTTCTCATTTCAAATAAGCAAAAATGAGGAAGGTGAAAAAGTTTATAAGCCTCTTGTACATTTTCATGTTACACCTAGCCAAAGAAAACTCATGGCATTACACCAAATTTTCGATGATAAAAAGAATTTTCTAATTAACAAACATCAACCTTATCATATAATGCATCCACCCTTGTACCCCATCCCTCCGACGTATCCCATACACCCTTTGCCGGTTTACCCTCCTCCTTACTCCCACTTCGCTGATTATGGACATCCGCCTCACCCGCCTCATCTTACATCCCCGCATAATACACTTGATTATGAAGAACATCCTCATCACCCACCCTACCCTGAACCTTCCCATCATCTTCCATACCCTGAACCTCCCCATCATCTTCCCTACCCTGAACCTCCCCATTATCCACCTCATTATGAAGAACCTCCACATCACCTGATCCATAGCGAAGAACCTACGCATTACTCATTCCATGACAGACCAGTTTATTCCCCACATTACGCACAATACGAGCCAGGTCACTATAAAAGTGCTAATCAAGAACCTTCAGAAGGTTATGACGATAACTATGAGGAAAATAGTGGAAGTAACGGTGATGAGGATTATTCTCAAGCACAATACAGAACTGCTCATAATCACGATAGACCGGCAAACGTTACTGACGATGCCGATGTAGGTAGTTACGCAAACCGGTACGCCTATTCCCGCTCCCTTAACCTTTCTTCAACACCTCCTGGGGTAAACCGGGGATACCAAACAATCCGATTTCCTGACAACAGAAAGAAGAGAGATATCGATGTAGAAAATATGTCCATAACTGTACTAGAGGTAATTGTTGCACAATTCGTTTACCCTTATGTGGCTTGTGGATAGACGTTTGAATTCACGTTGTATTTACGTGCAAAAACAATTTTAGTAATAAATATCAACCGCTTATATAAAATATGTGACTGCAAATTTTGCGTACGTCATCGAGGTTCTAAGTTTGTTTCTGTTTTTATTTTAGCGTCAAGGATATTTCGGCCGTCCTCCTGTTCAGCAGTGCAGACAGAACCAAGTGTGCTGCCGTCGTCCCCTTCAACCTCAGGCTGCTAACAAGGGACAGTGCGGCATCAGGCACTCACAGGGTATCAACGGCAGGGTTAAAACTCCTTCTTACGTAGATGGTGAGAGTGAATTCGGAGAGTACCCATGGCAAACAGCTATACTGAAGAAGGATCCTAAGGAGTCTGTATACGTCTGTGGAGGAACCCTCATTGATGGTCTACACATTATGACTGCCGCTCATTGTGTTAAATCGTAAGTACTAATAACATATAATCTTATGTCTGAAAATCGAATATATAATTTAGTACGACCTTGTTTTATAGATTCTATAAAGAAGACAATTATTTTAAAAATTATGTCATCATTTTACTCAATGTTAAAAACAACTTTTCCCATTTCAGATACAAAGGCTTCGAGCTAAGGGTGCGCCTGGGTGAGTGGGATGTCAATCGCGACGTCGAGTTCTACCCATACATTGAAAGAGACATTGTTTCTGTCCACGTCCACCCTCTATACTACGCGGGCACATTAGATAACGACCTCGCTATTTTGAAGATGGACCATCCCGTCGAATGGACCAAATATCCTCATATTAGTCCCGCTTGTCTACCAGACAAGTACACCGACTATGCCGGACAAAGATGCTGGACCACAGGATGGGGCAAGGATGCCTTCGGAGATTTCGGAAAGTACCAGAACATCTTGAAAGAAGTTGATGTGCCTATTCTATCACATGGCCAATGTCAACAGCAACTGAAGCAAACACGTTTGGGCTACAATTATGAACTGAACCCCGGCTTTGTCTGCGCTGGTGGTGAGGAAGGCAAGGACGCGTGCAAGGGTGACGGAGGTGGTCCCTTAGTGTGTGAGCGCAGCGGCACGTGGCAGATCGTTGGCGTGGTCTCGTGGGGCATCGGCTGCGGCCAGCCCGGCGTGCCTGGCGTTTACGTTAAAGTTGCTCAATACTTAGACTGGATCTCGCAGATCACCGGAAAATTCTCTAATTATTAGAAGAATGTACGTTTAATTTAAACAAGAGTGTCGACACCTAGAACTGTATAAGTATCTTATATTTATTTTTAGGTATTAGACGTATTTAATATTTATGACTATTAGGCTTTGGATGGTAATATCCAGAGCATCCGAGTAATTGCGTATGCAGATTTTTGTACTTTAAAAATAAATCTAATGAAGAAGATATTATATTTTTCGTATTATTTTTTTCACCAATATCGCCCAACTACTACGTTTCGATTTTTTTAATTAGATACCTTAGCTATAATATTCCTTCTTATTCGTGCAATAGCATTATAGTGTGTCCTATACCTATGCGAAAAATTTGCACCCCATGTACCAACTCTGGCCGAAAGTCACGAGATTTAGAAATGTTGCAATTACTATTAGAATTATACCCTGAATTCGTTTTTTAATATAAAATGACATTAATTCCCATTTTAATATATACTTAGCCTTACAATAAAGCTTGTAGCTGGTACTTTTACAAACCTGTCTACGTATGCAAATGTTCAAAAATAACATCTAGTCGAAAGTAAACCTTTAAATCATCGAGGTAGTTAGAGAACGATGTTTATCTTAATTGAATACGAGAAAACCATCCTTATTTAACTAGATAGATATCCAACGAGCTGACTTTCGGCTAGTATTTAAGGCGTGTTAATTATTGCACATAAAACACTATTGTATCACGCCTTTGAAGGAATAAGTACGATGAAATAAAGTCATGCTGTATAACTCATATTATAAAAAAAATTCAATAAAAAATATGCTGGTTGCTAACAATATTCACTAGGTCAATCAAAGAAATAATATAATATTATGTCACTCACTTGTCTCACGTGACATCACATGACACATCAATCAATGATTCTTGGTGGTCATAAACATTATTGAGCATAATGAAAAATCCAGTCTACAGTTGTAACTAACTGATCTAAAATCGCTTCAAATAAATAAATAAATAGGCGCCAGCATTGTCTTAAAACAGTTATAATGGCTGGCAGAACTAGTGATCGCAAAAACAAAGCAAAAGAACACAAGTCAACTAGTAGTGAAATAAATGACCCATTAGTGACGTTTGTTTTTCCTGATAGTCTTCCGTGTTCTGAAGTCGACTTCCCGGTGCTTATCAAGAAAAGGCCAAAAGCTAATTGGAAAGAAATAAATGAAGAAAGTTTTAAATGGCACAAAGAAGTAGAAGAATACACAGAGAACAAAAATCAACCTTCACCTAAATCACCATTCCTTAGTAAGTTTAAAGTACCTTACAGATAGTGCCATCCACGAAGACGCGTCTTAGAGTGAGAGAGAACACGCGATTTAGACGAAGATTGGAGCGCGTCGTCGTGGATGGCACTATCTGTACCTTTTTGATAGCTCACTTTAAGAATTTTCAGTTCTGTCTTTGTGGAATAATAACAATATCATAGAAAGGGTGTTCAAGAAGTCTCGTATATGATCATAATTACAAAATAAAAAAATACGAATAATGGAGACCAAGATAAAATTGAACTCCAATCTTTTCTTCGTCATCCATAACTTTTTACAAATGTTTTTTTTCCTGGTAACTCAAGATTCAGTAAAAATAAAATGAGATAGTATGATTTGTTCATTTGGTCATTATGGGCAGGGCATGATTTACCCTATAGGCTAAATAGGCCGAAGCCTGGGGGCGCGAGGTTCTGGAAGGCACAACGAGACGGATCGTGAGGACATTTGAGCAACAATCCAGCTTGTGCTGAAAGAAAGCTTCAATGTCATAACTATTTTACGATAAGTTCTATAAGACGCAATGGACCCGATTCTGTTGCGCACTTTGATAGGACTAAACTAAGGGCGTTTGTCTCTTTTTTTCTCAATAGAAAAAGAAAGTGACAGTTGCGTTTAGTCTAGTTTAGTAGTGTCAAAATGTGCAACAGAATCGACACCATTGGCAGAATCTTTATCTTTAGAAGTTATAGAAGTTTATCTTTGCGATTTGTGTATTTAATGGGATCAGCTCCTCAGGGTTCCCGCTTTTATCTAAGGGAAAACTATCATAAAGTTCCCGATGCTCGTCTTCTTTCGACAAATGCGGAATGACATCGCTGCCTGTACGCCGCCCAAGCAACCCCCTCCGATACCTCGCGTAGCTAAACTAAACCTTGTTGTACACAATATGCTTTAGTCCAGAAAATCGCTTAATAGAGGCCCAAAGCTCCCACTCAGATAATCTACGATTCGTTTTGTAACAAATGTGGATTTTGTCTAATTTAACCTTTTGAACGCCATCGACGGTTTTAGAATACATAACATAACATCATAATATCACGCCAATATTCCTCGAAGGGTTGGGCAGAGGTGTATAGTAACACCCTCATTTCGCCAGTTATGTTTAAGTCCCATGAAATAGGGGGCGAGCCTATTGCCACACCGGGCACAAATCCAGACTCCGAGCTGCTACTGAGAGATTCCTAATGGAAAAACTCAATAACACTTTACTCGACCTGGGGATCGAACCCAGGACCCCATGCTCAACAGTCGCGCTTGCGACCACTAGACCAACAAGGCAGTCCAACGGTTTTAGAAGTCAAACGAAAATGTGCCTGGGCCGCCAACGACGTCAATAGCCATGAAAAAAGTACGATGAATTTGTAGCGTGGCGTGCAGGGAAGTGCTCATACGTCTATGACGTGGCATTCAAAAAGTTAAAGCGCAATAAAAGTCCTTAATATAACAATCCAATAAGGGGCCATTCAAGTATTACATAGGTAAGCAGAATTTAAGTAATATTTGACCCATCCCTCCCCCTTGTCAGCAAAAGTAAGCAAAGCTATTACCCCCCCCCCCCCATGCTTACGTATACATTGGTATATATATTTTTTAAACTAATTACGTTTCTTTATTGTTATTCATGACCAGCAGTTTTTAAGTCTAGAAAAATAAGGAAATAAATAAAAATTGCTGACGTAATCATCATCTAGACACCCCCATGTCTTCAAAAATAAGCTAAGCAAAGACCCCCTCACCCCCCTTTCGTGCTTACCTAATACTTGAATGGCCCCTAACACTGCCCGCCTTGGTCAATCTAACTCAGGACTTCAAGCTGCAGCTGCGCTTGCGACTACAAGATGGATTCGGCAGTTCAGTACCTAGGCTTCATCACATTATCTTCAAAATATCTGATATTTTTAAGAGCCTTTACGAATATTTTCTACTGTTATAGGCTGGCCGCAGATGTCCGGTTTCCTGATTAGGAATTCAAATTCGAAAACCTGAATGCTCGCCTTACATACAAAATGTTCAACAAGGCGCACACGTTCGTATATTTTCTGAATGGAAAAAATCCTGATACAGGCAGTATAAATTCCTAATACAAAAAACCTAACGCCTGCGCTAGTCTCACGGAATTCCGAATCTGAATTCCTAATTAGGAAACCGTACATCTGCGGTCAGCCTTAGTTTTAATTGTAATTATTATTATTTCAGAAACTGAAAATGATTACATCAAGAATGAGGTATTTGTTCAACTCATACCTGCTTTAGTCGAAACTCTGAACAAGGCTAAGCTTTGGGAGGCTTTAACCAAAGAAAAATGTTTCTTTAACGGTATAGATCACATTGTCCAGGTAGGTCAGATTTCCTTTTACTTCATATATTCTGCAGATTGCGAATTCTAGAATTCTTTACACATTTACCCATTAAATACTCGTATGATGTTTAAATACACGTACCCTACGCATTCTCTGGATATAAGTTAGTTCATTCCAATGGATTTGCCGCAGAATATTGCGATATTTTTGCTGGCAGGAGTAGGTAGACGTGAGAGTAGACTGCCGCGCATATTTTCCCGTCCCTCACTTCAGTATAAGTTACAATATTTTTACGATACATTCTGCGGTAAATCCATTTGAACTAACTTACCCCAAATTCGGACTTGCCACAACGCACCTTACTACCCGAAATATATTGCTACGATATCGGATCACCGGGACCCACTTGGCAGTATCCACGTGAATAGACCGGGAAATACAAACCAAAACTAAATTTATATTTGAAAATCTTTAGCTATAACGAAATATCGCTATGGTAATTAAGCATTCGTGAAGCTTTCGCCTCTTTTTCTGTAAAAATAATAGTTTCAAGCTGATAAAATTATGTTTCTACAATGTCAACGAAATCATGTAATTCCTTCAAACCTCGTGATGTACTGCTGACATGATTAACCCAGCACGGAATACATTTGGATTCAATAAAAAAATGCACTGTATCCCGTGCAGGGTTAATCATGTCAGCAGTACATCACGAGGTTTGAAGGAATTACATGATTTCGTTTACACCCTGTATGCCTTGGCGTACCTTTCTAGAAATCGGGTTCAAAAATGGCGACACCCTAAATTCTGTGCTTATATAGGTACCCCATCTGATTAATTTCTAGGTTCTTTGGAACAACAACCCTCGTTATCCAGGGCGTAAGGATATCAATTTACATGTATTCAACATGCCCTGGGTCAGAGCAGCGCTTAAGGAGCAGTACGTAACTTTTGTGTTTAAGCAAATTGAAAAATTGATTTTTTGTAAGTACCTAAAGAGTTAAATAAAAAATCAACTTTCCAAATACCTTGTTTTAAAATAAAACTAACTACTTATATCTACCAACCAGTGGCGGTCTGAGGGGGTGGTCGTAGGGGTCATGAGCCCCCCCTCCCCCTCCCCCCAATCGTACACGTCAAATTGCCTACTAAAAATAGATAATTTACAACAAAAAAACATGCTGAAAATTCTAATTTGATCAACTTATTTTACTGTTCATATGACCCCCCTCCATGCCTATGGCTGTGACTGTACCTGCTACCAACTCAAGCTTATGATACTACATTGCTATTTATATTATGGCCTAGCTTTAGTTCCACTCAATTTATAAAGGAAATATCTTATACTTGATTTTATATAACATTAGAAAAAAGTGGCCCACCTAGACACGAATATCTTTTGAACGATTTCTTCCAATAGTTTCAGCTCGTTTGATTAATTGTTAAGGTTCATAAAAGCATTGTACTGTGTTGAATCGTTGCTGGTAACAAACGCATTGTTCATTTCTATTTATTTCTCTGCTACAACGGGTGTTATTTGACTAGTTATATGAAATAGAGTTGTTCTCATTTTCTACTTAATGCCTTGCAAATATTTTCAGTCCTCGACCATTCTATCCAAAGTCCTGGCTATGGCCTGAAGAGTACGCTGCCACACTAATACAAAAAACTGTTCGGCAATACTTCATACAAAAACAAGAGGAAGTGCAAGAAATGCGCGACTTCTGGAAGGTAATCACAATCAGTACTAGCTATAATAAACAAATTCCCCCCTCGTTCAAAATTCGGAAATGGATATCATATCACAGCAACCAACCAATCGTGAAATTTGCTTTATACAAGGTTAGTCGGAAAGGGGGTACTAAGCCACTTAAAGTATCACTGACTAGCTGTGCCCTCGCGGCTCCGCCCGTCTAAGAAGTTTTTTTTAGATATTTGCATAACTTAAACCGTTTACGCAGTGCACGCAACGGAAGCCCTCAAAAAGGGATATTTTTTCCCGTTTTTGAAACATTTTTCATTTATGCTCCTCTCCTATTGGTCGTAGCGTAATGTTTTATTGCCTATAACCTTCCTCGATAAATGGACTATCCAACACAAAAATAATTTTTCAATTCCAACCAGTAGTACCTGAGATTAGCGCGTTCAAACTTCAAACAAACTCTTCAGCTTTATAATATTAGTATAGATAATTGTTTTATAGAAAATGTTAAAATTTCCAAATACGATAAAAAAAAATACATGCCATTATTTTTTCTTTTTAATTCTTCTCCACTGCTTTAGTTACGAATTCAGAAAATGGAACTTCTAATCCGTCACCCTAAATATGACCTAAAATGTAAACATAGCTGAGGATAGATGAAATTATTATAAGTACTGTGTACTGCATGCTATAGACATAACCAAATCTAAATATTTGTACGGCTGAAATGCCGAATATAGTGAAACCATTATCTCTTAAGAACTTATGTACCTATATTCTTCTTGCAAATTAAGCTATTTCTCTTAAATCAATGAGTTTTGGAGAAAGTTGTAGAACAAAAGTTATCCATTATTATGGGTACTTTAACACCCTTTCGGCTTAGAGTAGGTACCCCTTTCCGACTAACCTTGTATAAGACTGAATAGGTACTACTGAGAGGTCAAGCTGTATCTCAGATTCAACTCAACCTGTTGCGATGAAAGACCTTAAATTTTAATTCAGCCTATTACTGCAACTGTACTACAGTACCTAAGTCTCATCGAATTTCGTTCCCCCGCTATCACCTGACGCGCAAATAAACAGACAAACAGTAGGTTTATGTTTATACATTTTTCCAATTATTATTTTCTATTTTCCAGAAACTTCTATTGGAACAAAAATTTCCCGATATGGAATTCAATCCGTTATTGGCCAAAGCGTTTGCATCCTCATCAGGTCTTAGAAAGTAATTATCTTTGCGCAGAATCAAAAATACGAGAAAAATAATAATTGCCTACTATGTATAAACTTATATGTATCATGATTCTGAAGCGAGTTGATAAATTTTCATACGTTTATAAAAAAAACAATTCGTTATGAGGCAATCTGCTTCAAATAGAATGTTATTTTTTGTTATTATTGGGTGTAAAAATACCCTTAACGAAGCCGAGAGCCAAGTATTCTTCCCATCATTGCGAAGATTTTTTGGTATTGGGTCATACCTGGGAACCGACTGGTTAAGGAGATATTGAAGGTCAAAGTCACGATATTTTTGAACGTTTTTTACGAAAAGTAAGTTTAAATATTATTACTTAACATTCTTCTATACAAACATTATCAACATTTTCGAAATGTAGGCACAGACTGCTGCGCGCGCGCTTTCATTGCGCGCTACAATTTAAAGCTGTTTTTTAATACCAAAAAATAAAAGTCGCTTCCCAGCAATTATTTTTGCTGTAGGTATGTTACTTAGTTTTATGTACAGTATGCGTAGACTTCGGCTTCGTTAAGGTTATTTTTACACCCAGTATATATATATTATATTATAAATCATGTTATTTAGTTCTTAAACACTAGTAGGCCTAACATATGCAGCGCGACATAACTTTGTCGTTTCATTATTGTATGACTTGTCTCAGCAAGAGATAATGTGTCGCGCTGTGCATGTTAGGCCTGCTAATTAATTAATCTTAATTGAAAAACCTAATGAAATACAACTATGTACATTTGTTAACATCTACTTTATTTCTATAACATTTCTATAATTAAATACACATGTAATAATATTATATTTCTTGTTTCCTTCAACTAAGTGGCACTCCTTCATAGAGAGAGGGACTAGCAGGAGTTCCGAGGTTCATTGTAAATTGTACTGTAGGCTTTTCATCACCTTTTGCTATCCTCTTTACTCTGTTAGGACTGTGATTGAAGGTGATAGGCATTGTGAAGTCTGTCATTATCTGAAAAATATACGAAAATGTTAGGTACTTAATTTTAACCAATTGGACGCAAAAGTTTTGTTTGCACATGCAGAACTGTGTAACTATTTAACAATATTATCTCCAACTCTCATTTAAAATCAAAATCAGGGTTGGGCAGAGGTACACCTCTGCCCAACCCTTTGCTACCTTTACTATACATAGTAACACGCTTATTTCACCGTTATGTTTAAGTCCCATGTAATAGGGGGCGAACCTACTGCCATCAACCAGGCACAAGTCGAAACTCCAGGCTGCTACTGAGGAATTCCACATGGAAAAACCCAATAACACTTTGCCCAACCTCCGATCAGCAGTCGCGCTTGCCACCACTAGACCAATGAGGCAGGTAGTAAATATAGTAATAACATGTAGTTACTTCTAATCCTTTATTTTCATGATCCTTGATAATAAACTTCTTCATAAGTGGTGGCATCTCAATGCTGTTAGGTAGAATTACTTCTGGGTGATCATGCACTTTCTGCACAGCAGCTAGCAGTTTGGCTTCCTCATTTTTCGGTATAAGTATATAATCGGGTTTGTAAGATGTGCGATAAATTTCTGTTAGATTTGGCAGTCTACGCCCTCTGAATGTTTTTTCAACCCATATTCTTACTCTACGCCTTTCCTGGAAATTAAGAATGATTGAATAGATAAATAATAGGAGGGTTTTAATTATAATAGGCCATATCGTCACTGAAGTTCTAACACCACGTAACTGGAAAAATAGTAGTTTTGAGTTACACACGTCATTGATAGGGAATCGATAAACGCATTGTTTGACCAATCACAATTCATGGTTAGATCCAATAGCAACACTTTATTTCAAAAACAATATCCACCGCGTACGTAATATTTTTTCCGGCAAACTATGTAAACAGCTAAAACAGCGTGTAAGTCAGGCGAGTTCCATACTGGATCGTGTCGCGAAAGTGCTCCGTCGAATAAACCAAAATAGAATATTGTAGATTAAAAAAATAGAATATTGTAGATTAAAAACAATTATATAATAAGTAGAAAAATTACAATTTTTTACTCTCCTGAAAAGTTAACTATTTTGAGTTATGCGGTGTTAGAACTTAAGCGACGATATTAACATTCACTGCCTAAAAAAAATTATAATATAAGCTAAAAACTGATTCACCAACATTAATTCTCTGGTTAAATACAGGTAACTGACGGTCTGGTGATCTCGCAGGCCATCTGATTATGCCGTTTGTACCGATCCAAATATTGAAATGGTTATTAACATAGGCAGTAGTGATTATGCTATTATGAGATTTGATTCCTATGATTGAGCCTATTGTTGATGTTACTTTGTCGGATTTTAGCCGGTTCGATTCCAGGGTGTGGCAAACGTATTTTCAAAAATCATTGAAAGCGGGTCTGCTTCTTTTTAAAAATAAAGGAATGTTTCATTTGAGTAAAATTGGCTATCTTCAGTATTTAGAGTACTTTCCCTCCAAGTACGGTTAAAAATTCCCACCACACAACATTATAATGTTGTAAATGAAAATATGTTTATGCAAACAAGATTATATTCTCACCTCGTCAGGACAAGCCTCTACTTTAACAATTTTCATGAAACTGGGTTCCGGGTATCTCTCAAAAACAGATCGTGCAATGATTCTTCCAACGCCGAAATTCTTCAGACTCCCAACAATTTCCCATAGTGTTTTGCCTTTGAAATCAGTTGTTCTTCCAACATATTTTATTACGGTTGAAGTCATAATTAAGAAAAACTTGAAAATCTACGACTAAATTACTGTTTGGTAGGTTACTTACTTAAGTAGCTCCTCAGTCCTGTCTTCGTTGAGTGACAGAACTAGTGATGTGCAAAATCAATTATCAATAATCGATTAATTGATAATGAATATAATCGATTGCAATCGATAATAATTTGCAAACTCAATCATGATCGATTATGCGAAAAAATTTTACTACACTAGCAATTTCTACTATTTTGTTTTGTTTATGTATGTATGTAACCCTAATAATATGGTAACCTTAGGACGGTCGCCCACGGCGACTTTTTGCAGCGATGCAGACGCGATACAATCGCAAAACAAACGCGATATAGTCACTTTGCTACCGCATTTCATATACCATCGCCCACGTAATTACGATTCTGCATTGCGACTAACACGATACAGCATTGATACAGTCGCGATGCAACATTAATACAGACGCGATGTAGCATCGGTACAGTCACGATTCGATACGCTGTAGGGACGACCTGTGAATGCCTGTAGACGCTACAGTTGTAAGATGGACTCGGTCGAGACAACATTGGTCGCGTTGTCTTTGTTGTTGCTTTTACGGAAGCAGCCACAGTGTAACCGTAGGCAACATAATGCAGACACGATGCTGAATCGATACAGTCACGCGTTGCAAATGCGACCGACTACTACTCGCTACTTTTGGTCGTCGCGACGGCCAAAAGTAGCGATGAAGATGCAAAAAGTAATCTTGAGCGACTGCCCTTATAACCTTATATACAAAGTGTAAATGCAAAAACTAAAAACCTCTTAAGAGCTCATTGTACTCATCATTATGATCAACTTCTACCAGGAACCAAGACTGAAAGCGCGAAAAAAAAATCTGCTGCTCCATACATTTATGTTCGCTTATCACAACAAAATGTAGGGAACAGCTGATTTCTATATTGTGATTTCTTGATTGGTCCCTTAGTAAAAGTTTTTCATAATGATATGTACAATGAGCCACTAAGAGTTTTTAATTTTTTGCATTTACACCTTGTGTAGTACCGCAAAGCACTATTGTATGGTCCACAACATAAATAAATGTTATAACTAGTAAAATAGTTTTCTTTCTTTACTGAACAGTATAAAACATTACATTTTATATTTACTCAGACTAAAGGAAATCGATTACGCATGGCGTAATCGATTAATCATTTTTTTTAAATAATCGAATGGTATATCACTAGACAAAACAGAACCACAGATATACAAGAACAGGAACTGGAACTGAAACTGACAGATAGAGAGATCAAAAATGTTGTCTACGGCATTGATTCCTGAGCCTTAAACTTCTTTAAAAATATAACTTAATGTTCTCTATACTATGCTTAAATAATTACTAGGTATGTACATACATATCGTTAATAAGTTTTATTCATTTAAGAAAAACAAAAAAGATAAAATAATTTATTCACTTTTTATCCAGCGCAATCTCTTGATGATCAGAAATTCTTGTATAATTTTATAACTTCTTATCATGTCGATAGATGGCACATCACTCCTTTCAGTTTCATTCATCGTAAGAATAATAGTCATTTCATCATTCAAAATAGTTACAACTTTTTTGAAGTTTTTTGTTGACAACTTGACATAAACTTTCAGTGTTTCAGATAACTGATAGTATTTACTACCCATTATAGGAAAACAAAAGAATTTGCGAGTTAAAGTTGTTTACCTCAGAATAATGACTAAAGCATGCTTGTTATTAATCCGAGTTGTTTACTATGTGGAAAAATTCATCAATATTTTTTTGACAGTTTGCTTTTATTTATGTCCTAGAAATGCACTGCTAAAAGGAACAGACAGACTAGTGCAACAATAAGCTACATGGAGTACCTATCTTGTCTTGGGAGGTATGCAAAGTAGGTACCTACCTAACTAAATAGAATCTGTAGAACTATGCTATACAACCATTGATTATCACTCGGTGTGGTGACTAAAATGTGCTCTGGTTTCGGTACAGACAAGTTAGGTAAGTATATTATTTACACCCATCCTATTAAAGGTGATCATAGGTGGTACTCTTCGAAAACGTGAACAGTTCGAACAATTTGTTTGTTTGGTACCTACTCCTACGAAATTTTTCAATTTTAGGCTGAGTAGAAAAAAAAAGTGGAGCTTTAAGTACCTACTAGCCCAGTCGCCGGGTAGTTTTACCTTGCAGAAGGTCCGTCAGTTCTCATTTTTGGATATGTTCTATATTTAGGTGTTCTTAGGAAATTTTCAAACAACCTTTAAGCACAGGCCATACCTCGAGCTGGCGGGCGGGCGAGCAACGTTTCACCGAGCCTAGCTACTTCAGCGACTCAAACGATGTGAGCGTTGTGAATCGAAGTATGAAAAAGCCAGCTCGCCGGCCCACCAGCTTGCGGTGTGGCCTGCGCTTTGTTTGAATTGTTTTGTTTTTTACTTGTTGTCCTAAGTTGACATTTTCTTTCCATTTGCATGGAAATAAAATATTGTTGGTATAAATGTAGCCATATTATTACCTAAGGTGGAGCTGGGACATATAAGTAAAAATAAAATATCATAAAAAATCAACTTCAATTTATTTTCAATTTCTTATTTTGTTACTATGGAATTTATGCAATACAAATGTTGTAAAATATAATTACAATAGTTAACAGTTATTAAATTTTAAATGCAGTTTTTAATTTAATTATAACAATGTCATGGAAAAGTCCAATTTATGCTGACCAATTTATAATAATATTGTATCTCATTGCCCATAATACACTATGAAATGAATAAAACAGTCCTTCATGCTACTTAGTGAAATCTTATTCTTCTACATTTTGCTAAATGAGGGTTTTATATTGAACTATGGATTTAATCCCATTAAGCCCTAATGTTAAATATTACAGGCAAGTTTTAGGCATTTTAATATACCTGGTATTACAAAATGATTCAATGATAACCATTAAATAATTTAAATACAATTTTAGAACTCGGTGCCATGACATTGAATATTTTCTATGGCCATAAAATCACTGTTCATAACAACACAAAACATTAAAAAACAAATTTGCACTAGTCACTATCCATTAAGCAATCCCAATGTCTTAATTCGAATGCAATTAACAAAAATAATATTTTAGACAATTAATTACCAAGCAATGAAATAGCAGTAGTTGTCACCTTTGGTGGCATTATCCGTATACCTTTGCTATGTTAGAATTAAAGAGCACAAGTAACTTGCACAATAAAAAGCATAGAAGCTCCTCGATGATGTCTTCATCGATCGCAGAGCATATTATTATTATACTCAAACTGAGTTGTGAAAGTAAGGCAACCAATCACTATCGTATCGGTTTTTCGCCAAAACTCTCGATTATTTAGTGAAGAAGCTACCCTTCTTAAGTCTAGCTGCTTCCATTTCTACAACAACCAGTGTGTGACAATTGATTCTATACAACTGTGCTAATTATTATCGTTACTTTCCAATGTCACCGATAAACTTAGTTGGAGTAGAATATAGAAACATACCAATCATAATTTTCTACGGTTATGTACAGCAGTCACATTCCGTTGGCAAATAATTAAACATAAAATAAATATTAAATTTAGCTATAAATTGCCTAGTTACCAACCGGAATGGGCTTAGTGAACACGCAGGTGGTGAATAACAAGTCCATTCTTACAAGAGGCCTGTATACAATAAAAGTTACATCGCCCCACAATTAACTATATACTAAGCAATCGCAATAATAATTTAAGACATATTTACACATCATCGTCTGTATTCCACAATTAAATAAGGAACTTAAATTAGAATAATTTAAGATAGTCGGGATATTATTATTAATAGGAATCAGTCATTCAGTATCCACAGTGATCGAGCAGGATTTAATCGGTCGTCGTCTCGTAACCGTCCAGCGTGCGGAGCGTCCGGCGCGGACGTGTCTTCATGCGCTTTTTGAACATATGTAGCGCCGCCCGCGGCTCGCGGCGCGCTCCGCAGCGGTGGAAGCGCGACGGCGGGCGTCACGAGGCGAGCCGGCCCCGCACCGGCCGATGCGGAACTTTGGACACGCACGAGGTCGATCATCGACGCGAAAGCTTTCGGCTTGGAATTTACCATGCTCTAAATCAAGGCTAGAAGTAACCTAGAAGTGTGAACTCGCCGTGTGAGGTACGAGGAGCGGGCTCGAGGCCCGGGGGGCCGCGGCGGCGGCGCGGGCGCGACTCGGAGCTGCGGCCGCGCCGTCGCTTAAGTCGTGTCCCGTCCATATGTACCGATGCGCACTTCGTCGATTACGCTTGCCCACTCCAAAGCATACGAATCAGGGTCTTCCAAGTAATATGTTCGATTTGGCTGCAAAAGAAAAGAATTCACAGTTATATTTATGTTCGGAACTAATCAGTAACTAGTAGGTAATCTTTGCTATCGATTCTAATAGAAACAACAAAATTTACTCACCGTGTGCACTAAAAATATTCTGAAGTTTTTGGCTTCGACCCGCAGCTCGGGTGACCAGGGGATCTCACCCTTGAGCACCATGTTGGTCGGATCGACGTAAAATAGTCGCGGTCCTGTTGTAAGCAGCAACATACGCCGTCGTGGAAACAGGCCCTTCCTCTTGTCCACCAGGCCTTGTTTTAAAATTAGCTCTCCATCGACGAACTGGTGCCACTTGCTCTCCCGAGATTGCACTTCGAGACGACGGCGTTTCTCTTCTGGGCTGATGTTTAAGATTCCTGAAAAACAAGAAATACAGAAAAATTATTAAAAGTGGCCCTAAACTAAACACTACGATATATTCCATAAAGACAGACAAACTTAATGAAATTCAGTTCCCACTGAATTCTAAAAACGAGTGCGTGTACACAGCTGATTATAAGGTCAACATTAATAAAACACGTAGGGCGTAACGAACGAGTCATTCATGTCATGGCATAAGCGGTTGAGAATGTGGCACTCCGGGACGACGCGACGGCGACGTGCCGGAAGGCTGACGTCATACCAACTATAAAACCGTAAACCATACACTGACTGAGGACGTCCGTTCTGAATGTGTATAGCAGTGAATGCGATGACGTAGTGGTTACTCGACTGCAAGGATCATGTTACAATGCGCCACATGTTTAGTATAAAAAATAAATATGCATGTTTACAAAAATGCTTATTTTTAAATAAAGACAAGTCTTATTTGGAAAATAATCACAAAATAAAACGTTATTGGACTCGGTTTAGTTATGAAACGAGAAGCGTATAAATTTGCCAAGAATTCAGGTCATGGACGCACCAGTTGCCTCTTACTCGTCGCTTCACTGCACTCGCCCGAGACTTTGTAATTGTCCACATCGGCTACATACTCAACCTACTAACATCTATTTAGACTTCTAATATTACATATTTCCAAAAATAAGTTTATATTTATTTCCACGAAAATTATTTGTAAATATGAATCAAATTCAAATACGAATTTAAATATCCTCGGAAAAATCGGTTTAAAAATCTTTGCTATGGACTATGAACTTAAAACTCTAAAATAATCAAAAGGTAATTACCTTTAGAGGTAGATAGGTCGAATTCCCACAGTCTCACAAGTTGTTTATTACCCAATCCTGGTTCAAGATGATCGGGAACATTATATTCTTCTTCAAACGAACCACCAGGCAAATATGGGCTAATAGTAGGTGGCGTCTGCTCCCACACATTATCCCAGTCCATTCCAGTGAAAAACGGATGATTGCGAATACTATCATAGGTTTCTCCTTTATCATTAGCGCCGAGTCTTTTAGTATGATCTAGTACCAAAAGCTTTTCCACAAGATCTTTTGCGTCAGCAGGAAAACCTTCTGGGAATTCGAAATCCATCTTGAGAATTTTTTGGAACGTAAGGAATTCTGTGGCAGCGCGGAATGGAGGCAAGCCCGAAATCATTTGGTATATGATGCATCCCAACGCCCACAAGTCTGAGGCACGTGTGTCTACACAGTCGTGTAATAATTCTGGACTTACGTACTGCGGTGTTCCAACGAAACTAATTTTTCTAGATCGTTCATTTTGCGTGTCATTATCTGCAGTATTCGGTGAGGCAGAAATGTCTTCAGGCTCAAGGATTTTAGCCGTTCCGAAATCAGCAATTTGTAAGTGCATATTTTCATCTAATAATATATTTTCCGGTTTTAAATCACGGTGAATTATTCCCTTGGCGTGCATTTTCTCTAAAGCCATCAATAATTCAGCCGCATAAAATTTAGCTACATTTAGCTCAAAGGAGCCAACTTGATTTATGTAAGACAATAGTTCGCCATTTTTTGCAAAGGACAAAACAAAATACAGCCTTTCTTCATCTTGAAATGTGCAATATAGTTTAACAAAACCATGAGGTACATTGAACAACATGTTCAAGGCATCTTTTTCGCGTTTAATATACTCTCTTTTCTTTTTCCGGATGATGTGGAGTTTTTCACATACTTTAACTGAGAAAAAAGAAATTGAATAGATTATTTTTTGATTCTACTAAACTTTCTGAAACACTTCAAATCCTCTAGTCTACTAGTATAAGATTCATACTCAAGATCAAGATCATAATTATCACATAACTTCGTTAAAAACTGAAATAGTAATACGTACTTGCATATTCCTTTCCACTGTGGATATCCTTTGCGAGAAACACGGTACTGTAACATCCCTCGCCGATTAACTTGCCAAAAATATAATCTTTAGCAGTTCGTTTAGTGGGCTTTTGTGCCTGGTTGGCCGCCGGCGAGGAGGCGGGTGCGGCAGGCGCAGCAGTCGCAGGCGCCGTCGTGGCCGGTGCGGGCGCAGGCGCAGCTTGCATCTTGATCGGCGTCTCTACTATGGTTTCGGCCGCAGCAATTGGGGCCCGTACCTCACTAGACGCTCGACCGTTGATCTGCAATAATGAAAACACCCACTGAGTAAAATAACATTTAGACCTATTCACGGAACTGTACGTGATCACAGACTCTGTCTAGTGGATCGTCGTGAGAGAAATGCGACGTCGTCGCGCTTCGAAAGCGTGCACTTGTTTATCGGCTGGCAGCAGCGGCGGCGGCGGCGGCGGCGATGGTGGATACGTCATGCGCGGTGGGGGCCAGGGGGCAACGCGCCGTCTGTAGTGCCGGCTTCTTTAAATTTAGGTGACCGCTAAATACATAAACAATGCTTAAAGCTAGGTGAAATTAAATTTTGATTAAAATTGATCACTTTCAGCAGTCCATAACGTGTTTACAACAGTTTGTCAGTGGAACGTCAAAATAAGCAATACTTTTTTGTAGCAACCATGCAGGTAAGTTTGTTTAAAATTACCTTTTATAAGGTTTTTCAAGAATTCTTACGTCTATGTTTTTGTTCCAATGTATTTTGTGTTGCGGAAACTAGTAGAATACGTTTTCAATATATGCAGCTATTTTTAGGTTCAGGGAGTAGAAGTATCAGTTATAGACAAGAAAATGTAAGATTTTAGCATCGAGGATTTAAATAGTCAAAATGTACCGGCTGCCACGTTCACTGGCCTCTTACAGTTCGATGATCCAATTTTTCGAGTTCGTTTGTGGCTCGAGTTTTTGTTCATTTTTTACGGAGCCGTCGTCGAACAAAAAATGACGCTTCCATTCAACAATGTGAGTGAAGACAGAAAGAGATAGCTGCATTTCGCAATCCTGTCTCTTTCTTACAACGCTGCAGAATACCACGAGTTCGTGTTTAACGGTATATTAGCCAAAAACAAACTTAATGAAAAGCAAATGAAAGTAACTATCGTTTTACCGTTACTTTGCGGGAATATCCATACTTCAATATTCACTGTACATTCAAGTTTTTACGTTTAGATATGTTTGGTATTTGCAGAATCGTCTCGACACTATTTTCAGTGAAAGTTCTTATGAATCCTATGTGGGGTGGGGCAACATTTATTTCAGAGACGGTAATTGACTAGTGGAAAAAACCAATACATACTAGGGTGCTGCGGGAGGCGATGAGTTACAAAGTATAATTACCACTAGGTCACAGCTAATTACGTGTGTCAGTTAAGAGATAAACAGTCTCCTAGGCTAGATATGACGAAGGAAATGCTCACAGCAGTTAGAATAATATTAGAAAACCTAGACCTAAAAGAAAACTGTGTTTTGGCTTCAAAAATAATTTATGGACAGACTCCGCTAATTCGCTTTGCACGCTCGGATAGAAAGTCTCTGTCATCATAGTTGAGATAAATAGGTTCCGTAGTTTGTTTACACTTATTATTATGAAATCAAAATAAACAGGACGTAATAATAAAAATCTGAACTGCAACACGGCTGCACTCATGGTTCGTTGAAGTTTGGAATGAGTCACTACAATTAAGCTTGGTTGTAAGCGCCGCAAATGGGTCTCGCATTCCGCGGCTGGGCGCTGGGGCGGTGCGGCAGTGTAGACCACCGTCGCAACGGTACTTACACTCGCATTCCCACAGCATCGGATTCCACCGTCCACTAACACCGACTTCATAGCCGACCTAGATCCCCACCACCGAACCCTGCTTTACACATTGCAATGCCGTCTGCAACATGTACGATTTTATGTAATGGCGAGATCAGTGTGTACAAAATATGATAGGTACGTTTATGACAATATAAATGAGGTTTTTGTAAAACGGTAATTTGGGTAGGTACGTTGTGCTAATTCTTAAAATTAGCTTTAATAATTATAGAAGAATGTGCAATAATATGGCATTATAATCATACCAAGTTTAGACGGATGTAGTACTTGTGTTTACCCCTCCTACAATCTACATCCGTTTTGACTAGAATAGTTGAACTAATGTTTAGTCAGCATGCCAATGTTGTTTGTTAGGTAACTACTTATAACGGATTAGCTATCTGAATAAAAATATTTATGCATTAATAATATGAAACAACATTAAAGAAAGAGTGAAAGATGAATGAGAATTCCGAACGCATGATCATAAATCACGAAGTGTAAACAACCTTTGTTGGAAAACATTGAACAACAAGCGACATCCTTCGTTTGCGCTCAGAACGACCTCTAATTAATATTATAAAATATGAGTCTACCTACGTTTACGTTCGTAAACAAAAACTTATAAACCTGTTTTGTACATTTTTGTAACAGCCATTCTCAATAGATAATATTTGTAAGTATGGTAAGTACAACGTATAAATATCTTCGACGTTCGCTTATTATATGTTTGCACTTATTAAATACCAAAATGTGCTAGTTTAATTTGTTTGCTTTCCAGTGAAATCTGTGTTTTTCCACAAGGCAACAAGCCCTACTAAAAATTATCGGGAAAGATAAAGAATGTGGGTATACATAACCTCCTCCGCAAGGTATTAACGCCACAACATCACTGATGACGTACGGACAAACATTTTCGTGGTGATGGCGTGTCAATTTCATTTAGATAAGAGAATATGGGTAAAGGGCGAAGTGTAACAAAGTATTTTGATTAAAAACTTCGTTCTTGATTATGGGCAATTATTTTATATTTGAAACAACTTTATTCTTGCACAGAATAAAAAAAGGAACAGCGCTTGTCCCGTACAAGTTTTAAAGATTAACCTAATCAGAAGAAAAAAAACTTGTATAAACATTTTCTAAAGCCAATAAATATATTTGGCCTGTACCTATACCTACGTTAGAGGTCGTGCAAATCATTCATATTGCGCGGCAACTTTAACGAATCAATCTGCGTGTAAGGATACGTTGTGTTTACGACAGTTGTTGCAGCCGTATCAGTCTGCTGAATGCGGAGATCGTGAGGAGTTCGCAGTGGTAAACAAGGTGGTCACGCCGGCGACGCGTGAAAAAACAAGTGCGGTACCACAGCCGCGCCCGCCGACGATGTTTGTTTGTATCATACGAGACGCACTCGCCGTTGTGAACGGAGCACGGAGCCATCCGATGACATACAGAAAAACAGGGCGAAAGTGTACAATCACCGCTTTGAACAGCGAAAGTTTATAAACACTACACTACATTGTAAGACATTGCCACGTCTGCCTATTCGTGACTTGTAAATAATAAAATAATTTGTACTGCTAGTAAGGATCACCTATGGTTTTCGAAATTGAAAATACACAAATAAATAGTAAATATAATTTCATACAAAATTAAAAATACCTACATTTTACTATAGATACAGCACATTTCTAATTCTAAACAAAAACTCTGTTTTATTTAAGTACTAATCTCATCAAAAATATTAACCCCAAACTGTAGTGACTTGTTATTCAACTCTGCATTAACAGACAGACATGGGGTACACATAAACACGAGTTACAGACAGTCATTGACCTTACCTTAGATTTGGGCGAGGGCTGTTTCCCGCGCTTCGTGGAGCTAACGCCAAGTAACCGCAAAATCCTGTTCGCTGCTTCGAGTAGAGTTGCACTACCCCTCGATCCTCTTTTAACTCTGTTGGTCAATCCGCTCATTTCGACTTGTCTCACACTTTGTTTTCTACCGTTTTGTTATTGTTTGAAACGGTCAAAAACACGATCACAGTTCATGAAGGTTGATTATTGTTCTTTAACAAGTATCGAAGCACTATTAAAGTTCAGACAAACTTTAAACACAAATGAAATTTTAAAGATATGCAAATTCTAGATAAATAAATAAACAACGTTAATTTCCAATAGTATAATTGCACGCGCACGTCCGTTCGGTCAAACAGCGCGTTGCGGACTGACAACTAATACCGGAATGCAACGAAGCGACCTGACGCGAGCGGAGCATTGACTACGTCTCTCTCTCTCGCTAGACAGAATAATCGCGTCGGTCGGTATGTACAAATGGGGGGAGGCGCGGCGCGCGCGGCTTGGTGTTGTTGTGAGACCCCATTCCCCATCCGCAACCCACTCTACCCTCCCAGTTCAACCTATGTGTGTAAGGACGAAGCGTGGCATGTCGCCCTCGCTTGCCTCCGATACTCTAATACCACCTACCTAGGCGTTTACTCTTACAATATTCTACACTTATAGGCAGGTGGGTTTCTAAGTAAATTAAGGAATAGAACTCCTTTGCAAATTACCACCTTTACCAGGAAGTAAAACCGAATTTCTTACAATGTTTAAGCAATTGAGAAATGTTTTTAGTGTCATATTTTTATTTTATCCATGAAAAGTATGCAGTTTCCAAATTTAAAGAAACGGATTTGTTTAATCCCAACTTGACTATATTTTATAAGTCAAAAGTTTTAAATGGGGTGAGCTGGGAGGTTCTTACCAAGACGGGTCGAGTCGACTCGAAAAGTTCTCGGGGTGTACGTTGAGAGCGGGAAGTGGGAACAAATCAATAAAATCAAGCAAAATGCACCTCCGTATAGCGTCAGATGCATCGCGCACCATCTACATGCAACCGGTGCACGGGCTTGTTTTTACCGTCACAGGAATCGTTATGTCAATACTTCGTCTACATATATTATACATGTTATAAACGTGTTAGGCATTATATTATACACGAATAGGGCAATTTTAAAGAGCTTGTGAGTAATTTTCTCACAAGAGCTTAAAAACTTGGTCATTAAACCTGACAACTTTTGTTCCATATCTTTTAGAAAAACGAAAATCATTTAGGTATTAAAGTTTTCATCTTCCCATACAAAAATAACGATTAGCTTCTTGAGTTTGTATCAGATGTAATTTTTATTCCTTTTTTAAGTATTTTCAAAATCATGTCATAAAAGTTGGGGTATCCTTTTAATTGCCCTGTATAGTTAAAGTGCACAGCACACGTGAAAAGTATGTAAAATATAATGCTTATACTTGACAATAAGCTTTTACAAAACTTCTGACTATTGTAGTAGGTAGTTAATCATTTAAAAATAAAATCTGGATTAAAAGAGAAAGAGCCCATCCGTTTCAATGAACGCCCGTTATACTATGATTTGTTCAACTGCGCAGGCGCATGCGGGTGATGAACGGGCCATTGACCAGTGGCAATGAGTGTATTTTGTACAAACGATATTTTTTAATTTTACTCATATATTTTGCTTGTATGTTTTAGATATCGTACCGTCCTTTATCTCCCTAAAAGAACTGCAAATATTTTTCAAAAAGAATATCTAAAGCATTATTTTATTTCTCATCTTGTCGGATTGAATTTACTGGCAAACGAAAATTGAGTTACTTTCAGTATAAAAAATTACTTTCATCGTAGAAAATCCGAAGTGCAGTTAGTTTGTTCAAATAACTTTGAATAGATAATTATCATTTCATATCATGACAAACCTTGCTTAAAACAAATTTAAATCACCTATCATATTTTAGATGTATCGTAGTACAGTCCTGTCCAGTTTCATAAGCAGCTTTTAAACGGACTGTTGTTTCAATGATTTTATCTTCCCAAAAATAATAATATGTTGATCAATGTTGAGCTCTATCACTGCTCTCCAACTGCGTTTGGTGCTAAGTGTTGACATTTAAGGAGTTAAATGATGGAATCAGGCGTTACTTTGCGGAAATCAATTATCTATAAATATACAATAAAATATTTAGTGTTAATTGTATCGGTTTGTTTTGCTTGTGTGTTGCATGTTATTAATCGCACCTTCTGCATTTGCATATATTTGCAGGCGGGAGGGCGGTGCTGCATACTGCATTCAGGCTTGATCAACTTTTTTTTCGCGGAATTAACACTAAATATTTATAGATTTAAGGAGTTGTTAAGTTGAAAGGCAAACGCGCAGATATTTCATTGAGTCTGTGAGTGTGTAGTCCTATAATTCAGCCGCATAGAGTCACCGGTTAGGGTCACATCCAATTTTGTATTAAATGTTCTAAAGGGCTTCTGCGTGCTAAATCCATGTCCCCGTGTAAGTCACCACAAGGACCGACTTTCTCCCCGTAAAAAGCGTTTCTTTATTTGTAGTGTACTCATTGTACGATAAAGCATTAAAAACACCTTAAATATAGGGTGCTACTACAGTATCTTCATCATAATTCCGAACCCTCAAGTGTTGATCTTTGAACATCGTTTAATTTGAGGAGCGTCGGAACAAAAACCGATAAATCACATTTGTGTTTTTTGTGGAAAAATGTAAAAATATGGCCAAGTTCATGGTTTTCGAATTTAGAGTAAAACGAAATCTATCAATTTATTGGTGTTAGCATCACTATTAGGAAACCTAAGTTCTGCATTCGTGACTTTGGTACCTGTTTAGTTATAAAAAAAAAGAAAATGGATATATCGGTTATTGACCAAACCCGGTAACACACTGTAGGATATATCGGTATTAGATAAAACGCGATAATTTAAAAACATTTTTGTTATGAGAAACTGGAAATTACATATATCGGTTTTTCGACAGAATAAAAAGAGTCAACAATGAAAAATGTTAGGGATTTCTCGGTATCTGTTCCGATCGCCATCGTTGTTTAGTACGATTGATGTAATTATCGGTTTATGTACAGATCCAGGTATTTCGCGGACGGATTTAGAGCGGATTTATCAGTTTTCGACCAGGTTACATTAACCATAGAGCAAGATATGTACCTACGAGAACAACAAATTGGCAACATGAAAAAATAAAATTACAAAATGTGATTTATCGGTTTTTGTTTTGACGCTTCTCATTTATAATAACAGTTTTGTAAATACGTAATTAAATAGATAGATGCACCTACCTATATTTTTAGATGTGGGAACTAGTGTTTGGAATGGGACAAACCCGTATTGAATTAGGTCACAGGAAAAAAAACAACATGGTTTTAATTTAATAAATAAGGTTATGTAAAAAAATTACAATAGTTGAATAGTAGCCGGCAGCATTCTTTAGTGAATTTTCTGCGAAAAAAGTTTACTTAATATTAATCTAGGAAGCATTCTAGCTTTGTACATTATTCCTTTTAAATACGCTCAACCATTACGGAATGATTGCACTACGAGCTTACATCAAAACAAGATGTAGGTAGGTACCTAGGTAAACTTTCACATTTAAGATAATTGTGAGATAGGTAGTTTTTCACTTCTTATTAGGCAATACCTCGAAAACACCTGGATATTAAAATATTATAATACCTACATTGTAAAGAAAATCTTCGGAACATATGAACGGTTATTTTTTTTCTTGTTTCAGTGCATTATGTAGGTTGAGCGGGTCGCAGCAGCTGTTAGCGGCACGTGCACGAAGCTCGTGCTGACGAGCACACACATGTGCATTTTGATTACCATCCCTGCATTCATGTAATATACACTTACAACAATATGCTACAACTTGTTCGATGTGCCTTGTAGACCTGAAGTCTTACAAACTCAATGACATTTAGTTTGACTGTGAGCTTTTAAAAGTTTGGTATCTAACCGAATTATATGAAGTAGGTACTTAACTGATTGTAACCATCATACTTATATGTATTAATTAAAATATTATTGAAGTTTGTAACTAACAATACTACTCTTTCTAAAAAAAATAGGTTCTTTAACAAGGAAAATTCACACAACAATACCTTCATTAAGAATTATTTTAAAGTTGTTTACACGTGGTCTCTACATTTTGAGGACAACGTGTACAATACAGATAAATAAGTACGTCATAAATGTGTATTTAAAGTTTATGTACCTACCTACATACATACATACAACGTGAATGTAAATAAAAATGGCATGTGATATCGTGTTAAAGCAGGTGTCGTCAATAAACAAGTCTGTCGACGCGATATAAACGTATAATTTTAAAGTTAACTTAATTTTCGAACTTGTGCACTTTACGATTCAAGCCAAAAGGATAAACATCGCCAGGTGGATGAAAGCATTTTATTTTTTTGCTTTCTGAGCATGGCAGTATGTCGCAGTTGCAACCCCTGACTAGGCACCGAAGCTTCGTTTCAAAACAAAATAAAAGCTGCGTCGAACATTGAACCCACCACCTGGCACTGTTTTTATGTGATACGGTATCCGTATGGGGGGCAGAAAAAAATGTATATAGCCAGACAGTTATAAGGTATAAGTCAATGTTTATTAGTTGGCGCATCATAGGTACATGGTAGGTTAGGTTAAACAGAACTTTTTCCGTGAATTTCTGTTTATTGAATTATATAGGTACGCATACCTAACGCACTACTAATCATATTGCATATAGCTACACCTGCACATTGTGTGTGGTAATAATAAACAATGTTATTTATACATATCACAAACATTATTATCAATTATAGGTGACCGTGATGATGCTCACTATTCATTAATATCTATAGCATTCCGGTAAAGTAACAAATTGATAACCGTACAACTCAATATGATAAAAGAGGGACAACTACAATTCGCTCTGTTCATGCCATTGGAAATTTCGGCGTAGGCGAATCGATATCATATAACGATAACGATCGATAACGTGTGCAAAATCTTGCTGAGATAAAGGTTTATCTTCCGAAAAACAAATAATTACAAAAACAAAACATTTGATTGACAACAAAATATTTAAATTTGCATTTATGCACTAGGTTATTCAATAATGTAACTTATCTTATTTTAGTTTAGTATGAAGGCGTAGGTACTGCTTCGATTTTCAGACGCCGCGCCACTTCGTTTCTTCCCCATTTGTGCATGTTTTCTACTGAAGATTTGATCGTTTTTCAGAACGTTCGTCAGGTAATTATTATTCTTCTAGGATTTCCCTTGTGGCACTTTCATTTACATTCGCATGAAAAATCAATATATACCTAAGCATGCCACTTAGGTATGTCCGTTCTACCCGCCTTCAAATCGGAGCAACCTATACTATAATATTATAAAGAGAAAAGATTTGTATTTTTGTATGTAAAAAATAAACTTAAAAACTACTGGACCAATTTCAAAAATTCGTTTGCCGTTAGAAAGCTACATTATCGCCGAGTAACATAGGCTCAAATAGGCTGTATTTATTACTGGAATAAAACTTCCTACGCGGGCGGAGCCGTGGGGACACAGCTAGTCTATTATACTTACTTAATTATCACATAATATTTCTTAATCGATCATGCAATCTATTCTGTCAAACTTTAATATGCTATTCAAAGTATATATTTTCACAAAATTCTACTATCATTTATTTTCTTCTCTACCTAAATCCAAAAGTACACGATACGTTTATTTCCCTGGTAATATCTTTTATATTATTAAAAACACGTGCAAATATGACAAGGTCATAACAACATTGTTGTGCGTTGTTTAGCTATTCTCATAATTTGTAATTTATATGTATTGTATGCAACTGTAGCGCGTACGTGTAACTGCATGTCATTGCACCCTAATAAAACATTGAATCTTACACATGTAAGCATGATATACTTACGTAGGTACTATTGTTGTGTACTATTTATGTGCAAGCGTTTAAATCTAACGAATGCACAACAATATCCTTTAAAACTCCCGCGTGTACACGCTGGGTTAACCCACATATTATAGAGTGGTTACTATTTATAGGGTTTTTAATACGGTTTACCCGAAGTGAATTGTATGTTTTACGTATGATTTGGAAGTACCTATTGGCGGTACCAAGGCGCCTAGCGAAGGTTATCGACGTTCCGAAATGTCGTGGTCGCGGCCTTGAGTGGTCCTTTGACCCTCCATTGGAAGTAATATCCGCCGCTCTCGACCCACCTGCTCGAGTGCCCCTCGCATATTAAATATTTAAATCTTCAACGGTCTTATGGCATAAATAATATTCAGTTAGGTAAACATAACGCAAGGTACATTCCAAAACCTATTTAATTTTAAATAATTAAACATATAAAATTAGAACGGGCTGTACTAAAAACTTGACTTAGATAATTATCACATAATTTACTTTTAGGTAATAAAGGTTTATATTTACATACTCGTCATTAACAATATAACATGAGCAATCTTCTCTTTACTAATCATCATTCATATTGTCATCGATTACTCATTTGAGGAAAAATAATACTTTTTATTTGCCTATACATAGGCTCAAATTTGTATTAATACAGAAACATATTTGCTTAATTTGCCAGATAACAAAGAAACCGACTAACCATATACAAGATGGAAACGTTAAGTGGCAACAGGCGATTATTATGTATAAACCGAAACTTGAATAATATAGAAATGTGGTCTAATGAATCATGCGCCCGACTTTAGGGCAATCAAAAACTGCATTCTTAGATATACGAGTGATAACCACTATTCCTTGGGTTTATGAACTTTAAGCTTGACACAATTACTGAAAAAAATGTAAATAATGAAATATATTTCATTCATTTTTAAAACTACTTTCCTGGGATAAATAATCTCTAAAGCAAATCATAATAAAATATTTAGGATTTTTTCAAAATCAACTCCAATAATGGTAAGGAGTTGTGTAAAATGTATGTAAAAACTTTACGGGCAGGTACTGCTTGTACATTAATAAAAGAAGACAATAGATATTCAGTAGAACGAAGATGCAAGCAAAAAAATAGCTTTTGTACGTAGTTATAAAGATCAAACTAAAGCGCATCTGCTTTCAACAGGCGTCGAAAGTGAAACTAAGGAATGATTTCCACCAAACTGCTCGCATGGCATCGGATCGGAAAGGATACAAACGGATGCGGCGACAGCCGAACGTGTCCGTCAGGATATCGACGCATACGATCGGCTCCGTACAGTCGCTTGCGAACGTATCCGTTTCTGCGCCTAGTCGCATCGCATTGGATTGGAACGGATTTTACAATCTCGGATGTTACAGGCTCGCTGTTTGGTGGAAATCATCCTTAGGTAAGAAAAATAATTTATAGAGATACGAACATTGTCACGTATTAGATATAAATAAAAACAACAAAATAAATAAAATCCAACGAGTTGCGTCGCTTCACAAATTTCACAGAATTTTAATTAATTATTTTTGCGACACACGGGCATGGTTAGTTCGATGACCGCTGAATTAATTCAAGGGCCTTAACCGTAGCTTTATAGCTTTTATTTTCCTGATAACCTTCAAATTGCGGCCCCGCGGGTAAGGTGAGCTCACAATGTACTATTTATTTTTACCTAGCCACTGACTAATGCGGATCACTAAACATTTTAACGTTATAAATATGGACTACCCTTTTAAATAGATTTATTGGTCTACAGTACACCAAATTTTTAGAAGCGCTTGTGAATTTTTTACATTATTAACCCAAGACTTAATGACAGCAGGATGAAAATAAATTAAATTTGTCATAACATACAGTTCAGCCCAGTCGTCTATATAATTACACAAACAAGGGAACTGATAAACATAAAAATAAATTGTTGTTATAACACTTTGTTTTTTTGGAACGTGTTGATAAAGTTCTGTAATCTGATGCCCGACTTCTATGTGAAGCTTCCTCTATTATTAAAATGCTTCTTTCCCGCTCATGCCTTATTGAAAAGCTTAATTATATCTAATGTATGTTTATATTTACTGGAATATTTAAATCTAATAGTTGTGTTGTGACACTAAAGATAATTGAGGGCAAGCGATTAGTGCCGATGAATGAATTCTTTATAATGCATTAATGGCGAAATAGTCATCTGTATGGTATGCAGTGACTCCCCAGTCCCCACTCGCGGACAATATGGATAATATAATGGACAGAGCATCTGTTGTCTCATCGGAAAACAATTAACGCATCACAAACAATTTAGTTGCGGTCGCAGATAGTAGACCGGGTCAAAGTACAAGAATTTGTGCCGAGATAACATTATGTTTATCACATGCACTTCCAAAACACATGAACGTGATATATTTAATTTGTGCAATCGCGTGGATAAAAATAGTCACGCTGTTTTATCTTAGTGTTTTAATTACATTTCTAGATAATTAAAAAGTTTTTTCGGTTTTTATAACATGTTCAGAATTTGTTTGTTGAAAATGTAACGTGTCTGAATTTGAAATGAATAATTTGAGGGCATGGCGAAAATATCGTTTTATTACACCTAACGTCATGTTCTTGTAATTATATAATTTTTGTTATCATAAATGAAGTTATGACGCCGTCAACGGTTGAAAAAAAACATTATAAAGTAAATTAAGTACATATCTACTTTTTCTACGAATAAGAGGTTATCAAAATCATCATGACAAATTGCCCTTGTATTTTTGTAAATACTTTTATGCGATAATGTGAAATCTGTGTGAGAGGTTATTGGTTAATTTTCTACCAGTTTTTCGTCCCCGTAGATTTTCTGCACCTTTTTTTTATCTCGTCATCTTTCTAGACAAGGTAATAATTTTCAATCGCCAAAGTGGTATATAAAAAATATAAGAATATTTTTGGCGGTCGACAAATTATGGCAACCCAGTCACGTCATTAACGATTCGATTCCTTAGCGAGGAAAAATTGTCATAATTATTGCCTAATATTGCGCAGCAGTTAACTGATAATGAAGTTTCATATCATTATATTATTATCAAAGGAAGAACATAAAGTCCCAGTAAACAAAACTTAACTGTTTTAAAGATAATCCCTTAAAAACGTTTTAAGTTAAACGGTTTTATCTGGCAGTACACCTGCAGCATATCAGGATTTGAGGATTTTAGGTTGAAATTATTATAATATTGTGGGAATTGAATTTGTGGGCGCGAAGTTTCAGAAGAATTGGCATAGCCGAAGTAGTTGAAAGATTTATCGCAAGAATTGAATCAAACAAAAAAAACTAAGTGAAGCTAATTAAAACCGTTAACAAATATCTTTATACATAGTATGATTCAATTTTGCTCTTTTCTTTTCTTATAATCGAAACAATTTGCATACCGTTCTTTATGTTGCGTGTTGAAACTGGAATTTTGCCGAATCCGTCTTTTCATTTGTAATGATTTAATTAATTGAACCTACCTATGCTATGCAGATAACGTTGCGGTATTTTTTAAGAGCGCTTTCTCATTAGGCGGCTTAGCCATGCGGCAGTAGCGCTGCACCAGCAGGTGTCACAATACTGCGCCTATAGCGCTGCTTAGTCGCAAAGCGACAACTCACAGTACTGTGGTCACAGCACTGCTGTCGCGCGGCTGCAGCGCGACTAAAGCGAGACACAGCCGTGCTGCTAATTGTTGTATGGTCCCTAGTCCCCATTGGACAGTTGTATAGAAATGAAAGAAAGTTAAATTGATTTAATTAATACGGCTAATATATTTATAATTTTCCAACTCTAAGGTGAAAAGTCAATGTCCTTTTCCAATTCATCGTCTACCAATAATTATTAAAATAGGTTTGATAGTAAAACCATGAAAACATACAGATACGACTCATAGATCTTTATCTCCCTTTAAGTAGAAGGTAAGCTTAATTTTACTTAACTTTACCAGTAAACAGACCAACCTTCATAACTTGTTTCTTTGTGAATAATAAACCAGGCATAAATATAGTAAGAGCACGGGTATTTTAGTCCCTCTGAGTTAAAAATAAGTAAGACTTATGAACTGGTAAGACTATGTAAAGTGCAAGGCAAAAAGTGAGTCAAAAGTAGCTAGCGTCCAGGCGGCAAGCACACATTATTGAGTAGGGTTGACAATTTTGCAAAGATAATCGTCATTCAATATTTTTTCAAAATACATTTAAACAGGTACTCTTCATTATTTTAAAGTAAGATTTTATATTTAAAAATAGAGTCATGTGGCGACACACAGTCATAATATAAAAACTACCCTACTTTCCTGTAGAGCTGGACAGCCCTACACGAGCGGAATGCCTTCCACTCACAATTCCACATACTTTAATCACTTCCCGCGCGTCTAGACATCGACCTCTAGTTCCAAGTTCTTGCTGTTGCCAAATTAACTCTTAGGGCTACCTCTTAAGATCCCTATTACGTCGAGAGTAGCCCAACGTTAACGATTAATAAAAACGGGCTCGCTGTCCTCGGAAAGTGCATTGATCTCAAGGCGCGTCCTTCTGTGGCACAAAAATTGTTGCACGTGAAGTGGGCGTCTCTTTTGTGTATAAATATAAGGAATGAGTGTGAGCAGGACGCAGTAAACGTAGTAGGCAGGATGCGCGTGGTGAGCAGCGGCCAATACACCCAAGCGAGCGCAATGAACGGCAGCCATTAATGTGGAAGTACCACGCCGCATTTTGGCGCCAATACATCCGTTTATGGAAACAAACCGAGTTCCTATTAGAATGAATACCTATTTACCTTGTGAAGTTCGCCTAGATCCTATAATTAAGATATTAGATACTATTACTTTTTCTCTAGCAGTACAATTTATTTGCTCTACGAAACTGCAATAATGATTATATTCGTAAAAATAAGGTTACAAAAACAGTATTTTTTTAAATTAATGTTGTTAGTCAGCAGTTTGTTACAACCATTACTTTCGCGCCAAAAGCGTGTACTCCAAGATGGCGGCGAGCACGTGCTCACAAATACAAACAGAAAGCGCACGCGTACTATGACTCGGTTTCCATAATTATTATGATTTAATATTTTGTATTTTCTCCATAGTATATTGAACAAATAATGTTAGTTTTGAAATTAATCACAACATAAAAAATATGATTTTGACTTCATATTCATTTCGGATTGGAAAACTTATTCATATTTTTTAAATATTTTAACATTAGTTAAAAATCCTAGCGTTTACAATATTTGTAACAACTCTAAAGTTTAAAAAATACAAGATATTAATAAAATATAGTTGCATAATAGAAAAAAATGTAAATAGGTACCTATAACAACAACTTTATAACCTACTTAAAATCACAAAATGTAGTTTACTACAATACAATAAGTAGATACCAGTATCTATCTAAAAAGCTAATGACTGGGTATCAGTACATTTAACTTAAAAATATTTATCATAAATAACAATAATTAATTCAAAATAAATCACAATAGGTGCACAAGGATAATATTTTTTGCTTTTTTTTAAACGATCCTTCTTGGAAAAGTATGGCGACTTAAAAAAACAACAAGTATAAAGGCGGCGAGGCGAGAGCGGCATTGTAATGTGCAGTTTTGCGTTAGAATGTGTGGGTGCAAATTCCACGAAGGATGAGATGCCTGCCGATACATTCAACTTTACTCAACCGGCTAGCAAGCTAGTGACCGTTGCGTTTAAAATTTAAAGCAAAAAATCTTCACTATAGTTTAATATTACGCGCGTACATAAAGCAACACAAAAATGCCATTCGAAAATAATGTTTGCCGTATAAGTAAATATATCTCAAAATTGTTGAATACAGACAAGCACTCAAGCGAAAAAATCAACGATCCGAACTGTCTGGCCGTTGAACCCAGAAGCAAATGGCAAAAAGCTGATACACATCCAATGGAAATGTCTTGATCTTAAACCGATTTTCATTTCCGGGAAAATTTTGGTTTCAAAAGTTTTCATAATGGAGATAACTTTAAAGTTCATTTGAGGGATGATTATACCGAAAGAATCCTCGAAAGTTATACCTTGATAAATTAGAGAAAATCACTCTAAAAAGTTACGATTTAGTTTGTCCGTTTCCGCACAACGACGATAAAGTTTAAAATTAAGAAAGTAAAATTATAAAAAAGCTGAGAAAGATTCACTATTTGTGTTTGATTAATTGCGGTTTCGGTAAGACTTAGCGAGCAATTCTGGCATTCAAACTTTTCAAACACTTATAAACGAAATAAGTAAACTGATTAAAAATGCAAGATGCAGTAATCTATTGAGGGAAATGAGATTCCTTCCTCGTGTTATTCTTCTTTTGATTCCTTATGTTATAAAGCATGAGCATTGACTTTCTGTTCTGTACAGTACTTTAATACACGTGCTTCGAATAAGATATTGTGCTGGCTCCACTAAATGGTCTGTTACCCCCTAAGAAAATAGTGCTCACGTAGAAACTCAAGTCCAATATCATTAAAGAAGTCGGAATTATACTAGTACAACCTTGAAACAAAGAAAAACCTCTGTTTACTGCGCATAACTTTTGGAGGTCCATGACCCAGTGGGTTCAAAGCATGTACAACAATTTGCTACGCATTCAATATTGTTACACAACTAATTCATTTATTTCGCAGTTACAAAATAGAATTTTATTAATTTGAATGTTATAAAATGTAATTTATTCTAAAACATACCTAATCTACAATTCATGTCACACTTTTAGACATATCAATTTATTTTATTTCGCTTCTGCATAAATCCTGATCCTGTCGTCTGGGCCTGAATCCTGTGCACAATAAGTTTCTTTGGGAACTATATTGATGAGTAGGTCAGTATTCATACGGTTTTGAACCGAAGTATAAATAAGCTAGAAACGTTTCGGTTCAAAAAAGAGCATTTATAAGAATACAGATCACTATAATTTTTTTTTTGATGAGGACCACTCGCAATTAAAGCTTTGAAAGCTTAGATCACTATAATAATGACTGCAATATATTTATTATCCACTAGGACGGATCGGGATGAATCAACTGAAGGGAATGCAAACAGGTCTGCGGACTTGGTCGTTGTTCGGTGGTCGCAAATCGCGAGGCCGGGCGGCCGAGCGGCCGAGCGAAGCCACGCATGGCGCACCTCGGCCACGGTCGTTCGCCCAAGTTGCACGCCGTTGCCACCCGTTGCACCGTTTGCGAGACGAAGTTGCATTCCACACATACCATTCTCGCCTACCATTACACTAATCCACTTACATTAGCTGGTAAAAGCAATTCTAAAAGCTTTTCATCTGAACATAACATGTTTTGAATATTATTTGGAGAAGTGTATTAGGACTTAAAATATCCCAAAATAATCTGTGATAGAAATATTTTAATATAATATTATACCCATCCTATTTATCTTAGCAGCACAGAGCACTCCTAAGGAAGGGTAAGAATTTCAGAGTTTGTTATTATTGACTCTTTGTTTATCTTGTCCGATGACGAAACTTTCATATAGAAGAGTTTGGGGCTGATGATTCACCCATCACCCATTGTTGATCTAGGTCTTGTTTAAAATCCAGAGCCTTTTTAATCGAATTGAGGCGGTTGATTCACCTACAGAAAAGCTCGTTAATCTTTTGTACCTAACTGTCAACAACTGCGCAAAAGTTTTATACGTTAGGATGATTGTCTTCACAAAGGAAGGATAACAGCAACATTACTACGGAATATCTCAAGCCATTGTTTCATCACATCATAAGGTTCCACACTTAGCAGGGAAGTACCTAACGTCGGTGTTGCAAGGCGTGGGTGGTCTGCGAGTGAGTCACTGTGGCCGCGCGGAGGCAGCCGGCGCAAGCTTGTGGCTCTTATTGTCCTCGCCCATTCACGAACTAACGGCATGGTATGTCCCTGCAGTGTTGCAATCAATGTGTCCTGATTGGCTAATGTATAAACTAATTTAAACACTCCTTACTGCAGTAAAATATCGATATGAAATCAATGATTTCTGATTATTCGACCACAGTAATAAATATGAATAATAAACTAGCAAAATGAAGTATGTAAGAGTACAGAACTCTTCTAGGAACCGATTATGTAATAAAATTGAATGATTAAATTAACTAATATATCTACTGTGTGAAACTAGGAGAGATTAACCAAATACCAAAAATTGAATGATTGGATACTATTATACAAAGGTTAGATTCTCATCTGACTAAAATATCAATTACGTAAGGGGAAAAATATACTTTTTCTATTAAAAAGCATATATTTTTAAATACTAATTTTAGTGCCCTTAACTCAAATCAAGATTTTCTTTGTCTTTCTTGGATTTTATATGTTGATGAGGGCAACACTGCCCCTCTAGCCCCTTCCTGCTACATGAATTAAGCAACGACCACACCGCTGCGAACCGCCACATGGTTACGGAACGGTTTATAACAACAATTAAGCCTCATTCATTCCTAACACAGATTTACAAGATAAGCAATGTGAATGTGTCTCCATACTAGGAAACCGCTTGGAAGTACGTCTTAGCAATAGCAATTGAATTAAAACGTAATTGTACTCCGAGATTGTACCGCGTACTTACTAGAGATGAGTAATCTGGGCTCTATGTTATGGACAAGTCATCTAACGGTCGATTTAGACGGCATAAAAATAGAATATCTCTTGTCTATGACGCAGGCGTTCTTTGTGCTTAGCTCTATTGTCATTCGGTAATCTTATATTCAAGGATGGAATATGGTTGCTTTTTCTTTAGGTAAGGGTATTATTAAAGATTTTTTTGAAGCTTGGTCACACGTGACGATCAAATTATTTTTCCTCCTTCATTTTCATTTTAAGACGAAGGTAACATACGGTAATAGTATTATTATTTCTTAACTACGAGGAAAAATCTTTTCAATATAATCTGTTTATCCCAGACATATTAAATAGCTTACAACTATAATAACATGTACATTAAGTGTGCGCATTTATAAGTGGTAGTGTAGGGAGCGTAGCGTGGCGTGTGGCGTTGCTCGGAGCGTTCGTTCACCCAGCCCGTCTCGGTCACAGCCGCGACGCGCCACCCTTACCCAGCCAACCCTCGGGCGGCTCGCTAAATACTTTAATTTCGTCCTTCCCCTGCCGCCGCCGCGTCCCAGACGAGACGAGAGAACGACCGCTGATATTGTACGTAGTACTACACAAGTGCGTGTACCAGGGCTAAAGGCAGTTGAACTTAGGGATTTATTGAACTTTTATTTGTAAAGGCTTCACGATCGGTTTATCCCAGCGATGGAACAGTTCATTTAAGGATGTTAAAAGGAAATAATGTAATACGATGATTATCATAAATTAAATTTTCGATGTCCCGCTCAGTATCTCTATTGACCCTAGATTTATTTGACATTGACAGACTTAAGGACAATCCCGAATCAAATCTAAGATTCCTCGTTGTTATTTTACCTCTGAGCAAATATTTTTTTTCTTGTTATTGAAATCATGGAGGATTCTTTACCTTGTTGACGATTCCGATCATTGACTCAGAGAAGATACATAATATTGACCATTTTGAACGCTTTGTTTTTAAACGGTTTTAACAAGCTTCACTTCATATATTTGTTTGATTGATTCAAATCTTGGGACAGATTTTTCAACCGCATCTGCTTAACCGATTCTCCTGAAACTTCGCAGGTCCTCAAATTCTGATGCTGCAGGGGCACTGCAAGATAGAACCGTTTAAGGGAGGAAACCAGTTTAGACCGATAAAAAAATCGACTTTTTTTATTGCATAAATTGTTAGTATGGAATATGAAGAATATGTGGTCAAAATTTGAAAGCAAAATTCGCATTATTTCTGATGCTATGAGCACTTAAGTGACCGCCCGTCGGTTCGGCGCTGAAGCGCGCAGTAATTAGAACGGGTCGGTCGTTGGAGACGAGGGAAGCTCGTATAGCTCGTCAAGAGGAGATGCAAGCCCGAAATGACGCGTATGAACAAGAAGAGGGATTGCTATATGGTGCTGGAATAACTGATTAACCGATGAGCAGTTTATATAATTAATTACTGCCTTGAATTTCTCGTTTTCGCTACACTTATTTCAAACGCGTTTTTCTCGACACGACTTTTTTTCAACTGGTGGGCATTCTAGCTCAAAAAGTTATTGACCAATCGTTCTGAAATTTGTTGTGAGTATTCTTTATTCAATTCCAATCCATATGAACTTAATTGTATTATTATTAAAAATATTTTATTTCTGCAATTAAGGTGAAAAAATATGGTATAAAATTGTGTTCAAACACCTCAAAAACATGCAACTTTCATTTTTTTATCCCAAAAAATAATTGTGATGATTACAGATAAAAATTGCGACTTCAGGAATGCCCACCAGCAACATAATCGGATGGCAATCGTCCATGGACAGCACGTTCTAACGCCACTATTTCCAGCGGAAATTACTTGAAAAAATTCTAAAGTGTACTTCGAGACATGAATAAAATACATTCCAAGTTTAAACAATTTCTGATAATTCCTTCCCTGTTTAAAAAAATCACGAAAAGCACCAAAATGTTGGCCCCCTAAACCCCCTTAACTTAAAAGATTTTTTAAGGGATTTATATAATACTTTGATTCATATAAGATTGAAATCATCATGCCATGTCAGTCGTGTACCGAGCATGACGGCATAACATAGTTGTCGTAAGCATCATCAACATAATTGATAAGCGTAGTATGTTATTGGCATTATCACGTTTTAGTAGCATAATGTCGCATACAAACAAAAGATTATGAATCCAAGGTAGTACTTGCATCCTTATTAAGGGCGTTCAGCTCATTCTCAGTCTCTCAAACTATATTAATATTTTATAATATTTATTAAGATAAAATCAGATACGAAACTTTTGAATTCCTAAAATTACTTAGGAATATTATTATACCGAAACAGGATGTGAAGAAGTCCACGTTGTGAATATAAAATAAAATTGTATAGGTCATTTATTTAGCAATCCGTGGTAAATTACGAAAAACGACAAATTTTGAAAATATTGTTGTAAAATGTAATTTGAACACGTGCATTGGTGTCCAAACATATGAAACTTTCATTGGTCAGCACAATTTGTGAATTCTCACAGTTGTTCTAGAAATTGATATAATTATAATAATGTCCAGTAGGTTCCAATGATTAAGCTCTCTGATCTTTCACTTTCCTTGTTTTCGTACAAGGATATGTGTCCAAAACTCCGGACTCTATTATTTCCTCCATGCTCCCACATTCTACTGGTGACATAATAAATCCATTTTTTTTAACCGACTTCCAAAAAGGAGGAGGTTACTATGTTCGTCTGTATGTATTTTTTTTTGTGTATGTTCATCGATATTTTCGCCAATTATGAACCGATTTTAATTATTCTTCTTTTAATGGATAGGGTATACTTCGAAGTTGGTCCCATTTAAATTTGGTGAAGATCTGATGAAGAACTTCGGAGATAGACAATGGAACTCCTCAATGACGAACAGTACGCATATTGTGATGATGTGATTATGTTACGAGCTGCGTCTTTAGTAGGTCCAACCATGTTTTAATTAAGGCCACTAAAAAGAAAAAAATAAAAACTTTTTTACAAAAAATTTAAACCGACTTCAAAAAAGAATAAAATAATTACCATATAAAATTAACAGTTTCAGAAGTCGGTGCCTTCAATTTGGTTCAGCGTGGATCAGCACCGACTTCTGAAACTGTTAATTTTATATGGTAATTATTTTATTCTTTTTTGAAGTCGGTTTAATATACACAAGTATTAACAATCCTTGTTCCGCTGTTATTAGACAAATTGACTCAACTGAAGCGACAAGTGGTATGTATATTAAACAATAGTGCGGAACCTTTTCTTGCAAATCCAATTCTCGTTTGAATGATTTTCTAAAGATTCGCGTTCTGGTACAATACACCTTTAGTAATACCGTTCTTTATATCCATTGTGTTACCCAGACAGTATTGAATTTCCATAATGACAATCAAAGACATGATTTAATTTAAAAACCAGTAAGTCGAGCATAGAGGTCGGCGAGCGTCTCGCCGCCTCGCCGTCTGCTCACCTTGGGTGAACCCAGCTCGAGAGTACATATCCGGCCATGTCTTAAGTGATTTATATTTAAATATAAGTTTGTATGTCGGCGTCCCTCTCTAAGTGTACTACGAACACACCACTTTCACTCAATACAAACATAAATTACGTTAGATATAAAGCATTATGTTCATGGTCAGTGGCGTTAACTACATGGAGTACCCCATGTGTGCTCTACTCCCACACTTCATCCTGACGATGCAATAGAGAGCATGCGGGTAGAAGGCACAGATAGGACAATATGATCGAACAATATTACTAACAAGCTGCCCCAATCATCTAAATCAAATAAATGAAACGTGTTCACAAGTTATCGGCTGTCAAGCAAATTACTAATAGTTACGTCGCTTTTCACAATAGTGCAAGTAGTATTGTAGCATAGTAAACTGGAAGCACGTGTATGGCGATAAGAGTGCAAGATATTTGCACGTACATGCCATCATGTATACTTTATCGATTATTCACAGCTCTGTAAAGGCCATAAACCTAATCTTTTGTTACATAACGTCTCCGTGTTCCTTAGCTATTGTACATGTAGATAAATAAAGCGATATAAAATGGTGCGTGCGACGCGCTTACACGTGGTTTATACTATACGCTATACTGAACTTACTACATTAACCGCTTATCAGTTACAAGAAAAAATAATGGTGAGCACGGAAAAGGAATGAAATTTTCCATTATCGCAATATAAAATGAAATCAAGCACGATGACGAAGTACAACAATTGCACGTGGAAGTGAAGGGAGACATTCAATCAACTCTGCTGCACGCTTTATTATGCTAGCTATTAATTCGATTATGGAAAGTTTCTTGCGTTGAACTTTCAGGTGTTTTCATCGTGAATGTGTGTTTATGATAAGTATTCATATTCATATTTTATTGCCTTAACAAAGCTTGATAATAAATGTTGATAACTTTAATAGGCGTATTTATACGGGTATTAGTTTAACCAGTAATCAATAAAAGCTTATATGTAAAATACAGGTATACAATATAAATATTTCAAACAATATATTTTACGCTTGGAAAGTTTTGACATCAATAAATCTTTAGTAAACACGCCACATTTCGAAGAATGAAAAACAGATCAGCAGGGCAACGTCTGCGTGTTTTATTTATATTTTTCATTGAGTCAGCCGTCCCCTACCGTTATTAGAACGCATAAAATGCAACATAGGGATTTAAAAATACTAGCTTCCAGAAATGCTATGACGTCCAACTATTATTTATTTCTATTCTTCTCTGGCGCTCAAATCATAACTTTGATCAATGATCGCGCTGGCACAGTGCCTGAAAGAATTTTGTATCTATCTACGCATAAACAGTATCAAAGAAGTCTTCTCGGTGTATCAATCGGAATGGAATTTAAAGAAAAGAATATAACACAGTAAGCCGTCCTATTGTTGGCGCGATGCATCGACATGGCGGCGGCGTCTGCACGCTCGCGGCTCATGTTGCGGCTAAAAGCGGACTCGAAACCGAAGCGCACGCAGAAATAAACGCAAATAAGCAACACCCAAGACCACGCAGATATAAACCGATGTAGCAAACAACATTATCTAGCTGCAGAATGCAACAACTATTATCTATACGCCCATCCCGACTGCCGCTACAAGGACGCTACGCAATCTGCGCGCTACGAATGATGAAATATTTACAGGAATATTGCCAAAATTGCTGAAGTAATTTCTGCAGAACAGCCTGCTAGGTATTTCCTGTTACTCGTCCCAACAGTAAACAAGGTGAACCTTTTCTTGTTTGTAATCGCATATGAAATTGTATAAGCAAGGTTTGACGATGACTGCGTCATCGTACGTCTTACCTTTATACGCTAACATTATTATTCCTATTTATTTTAACAGTTTCTATTATTAGTTACCTTTATAGTGATTGCTTCTTTGATAATAACATTATTTTATTTCTATTGTATAATTAAAAAGGAGAGTTATGATTACGACATCAATTGTTCAGATTGACGTGCGTATGAGCAATCCTGCATGCCAGTTTATTAATGACAATGCTGGTTATGCACACGTAATAGGGCGATTACCTAATGCAGTGAGTACGTCGTAATATATTTAGAAATAATTGCTAACAGCTGTGATTAATACACAGTAATGAAGACTATTGCAATTTGTGGATAGATGGACTGAAGAATAGCAGAAAATACTTGGATGCGAATGGAATGGGCTAGGGTAGTATGGTAAAACAACTACCGGGGTTGCGATGCATGCAATAGCGAATCCCGTGACCCCGGCCATAGGTTAGAAGGAGGAACACCGTGAGTTCTAGCCGGCAAGAGTCCGGCAGACCCGTTCGCCTTCCCTAGACGAGGGAAATCCAAGAGGATTTTCACACGGAAATACGAAAACGATATAACAAAATGACGGCCTTTACTCCGCAGCAGGCAGAAAAAGCTATCAATAATGATGATGGGGAAAAAATACAAATGTTTGTATTTAATCATTATTAATTTCAAGCTCGAAACGCATTGTATAACGTTCTATATCCTCGAAGGAATAAAATTACAATAAAGAACTATAAAGCCTACGACAAGAAACTACAAACTACTGTGACTGTCATAGCATTCATAATGTTTATTTACGACGTTGCATGTTTCTAAATTGTACACAAGGCCGAAACGCACGTATCCGCATTGGCGCTGCAAAATACTGAACATAAAAGGTCTGGTATTTTTGTCTAGTATATGGGTATATTTTTATTTCCTATATGCACTTGTTTATTTACATAACGGACCTTGAATACCGCAACAAAAAAGATGGAAAGTTCATTCTTTGTTCAAGTGCATACAACCTTTACAAAAACCGTTCTGATTAGTATACAATAGGTTTTGCCCAGGCCTCCATTAGCAAGGAATGCAGGGTTAACCATATAGGCATATAAGCTGCTAACCACTTACGGAAACGACACTGCATATCATTAATGGTGAGATAACTAGCAGGCATTACCTAGAACCGCATTTAATAAGTGCTGGTTTTTACACAAAATTATATCGATTGGTGCAAGATTGATTTTTTAGCTACCGTCACGATTAGTGAAAATTATGGCTTTCAATTTGTGTGTTGCTTATGGAGATATCTGACCATATCTGACCTTATAAATAAAAACCCAAAAAAATATGAACGCATCAAGAACAAGTTACCTAACAAAACTGTCTGGATTTTATCAGTTTGTTATGCCTCATGAAGTCACCTTTCTCACCCAAGCTAACGCACAATTTTGGCGGCCATTCATACAATTTATAGAGGAATGTCACCGTTACGCAGCTGATCGCGCTAACATTCTTCAGTTATAGCTCGGTCGGTTCGCATTGCACTAGTGTAAAGTAATTAGGGTAATGTTTACCGTTGCGCGGCCAAACGAATGAATCACAAGTTGCGTAGGCGCAGGCACCCGCGGGACCAAATCAGTCGCCTTGTTGTGACACTCACACGCTCTGTTTTTAACCTGACCCTATTATAAATAATATCTTTATTGTTCTGTCTGTTCTGACAAAAAAAGTGTGACGCCAGTAACCTAAAAAAATCTGCAAACGTAACGTTGTTTGTCGTGACAATTTATAGATCAGTATTTAGTCAGGCCTCGTATGCGTGCACAAGACTTAACAAACAATCATTATCGCGTGTTTGTCTGTTTATATCTTTTGGAGGCAATATGAATAAACTTCAGGTACAGTTTTTTTAGAGCTGCACCTATTACGTTCGTCAACTTGGTTATCGCCTCCGAAAGCAGTTAATTAGATGCAGAAACAATGCTTCTAGCATAACAAAACAGCTAAACACATCATCAACTTGACTGCTTTGTTATAAAAATAGCATTCATTCAGTATCGCGCGATCAGCACAAAATTACATCACTGGTACGCGAAACGTAGGTACGTCGTCACCTCGTGATAAGGCATGTAACATAATTGTTGTATATTAAATACAGATGTGTCCAATCTGTACGTAAGTAGGTAGTTGTACATGGCGCCGTAGTCTCGTGATCTGACAAGTCACAAGCGACACGGGGCGGGACGTCGCCGGCGCCGCGCCAAGCTACAACGACGCGGCGGCGTCGGCGTCGTCGGCGAGGCCGCGTCATCCATCCATCACGTAACTCATCATCCACTATTAATAGAGCACGCCAGTGTATACTAGTGTTTCATTCTTCGAATTCCGCTCACAGTAAACAATATCGTCATTCTCGCAAAAACGAACCCAAGGTATTATGATCCTTTCCGATATATTCATTCATCCGGTTAATAAAACAGAAATTCAACGTGAACGTTTGATAACCTATTTATCGGAAGGTCGTGTTTGTAAACACAGCACACGATTTTACTCACGCTCAAACTGTTTTATATCTAGAGGTCATAATTTTTTTAAACAGACAACGTGATATGGCTATGCTTGTTATGAAATAACAACTTAATGTGTATATGTTATTATAACAATGATAGAGAAACATTTAGATGAAACATCTTAACAATGGACTTCTTACAATGAAATCGAATGAAAGGCGGATCCAATAAAACAGTTTCTTATTTACAGTTGTATCCACAAAGTAAATAGTTGGTATATTATAGTTAAATACGGTATGTGCGTGTGCAGGGTACAATGATTGTAAACAGTAAACACAGGGCATCGCTCGCGGCAAACAGCTCCGAGAATATTCCGCTGGACTCCGCTCTGACACAAACACATCACACAGCACGCTACACCGGAAATACCCAGCCGGTTGCACCACATACACAAATACACACGTACCCGATACGATTACATTATTTTGGACAAAACATTTACATACTATAAATTATTGATTTTGTTTATCTCTGTTAGCTGGAAACGTTACGAGATACCTTGATTTAGAACTCTTAGAATTGAACAAACGGGACGATGATGTGATCTTAGTACTACATCCTGTGTGTGTATAGCTGAACGATGGCTTTGTATTTGCAACAAGATCTTACAAAAAGTTGTATGCATTGGACAGAATAATTAAAAAAAAACTATTACAGGCAATAGGTATTATGTTGTTTTAAGAATTGGCTAGGTATGGGCCCGCACGCTCTGCGCATACGTTCGTTTTTCATATAAACTTTAACACTCATAAGTATTCATTCCGTCAGGGCTGCTTTTCGAAAAATTTCAATCTTGTTTTTTATTATTTGCTTTAAGCATTATTCATACCAAGTTTCTCATTAATCGGGCCACGTAATTAATAATAAGATTCTCCCACACAAACCTTAATACCTCGTTTCACCCTCTTGATACGGGTAGTTGGAAAATCGATAGAAAAGTATTTCATTATTATATTTGTGCTTAGTTTAAAGTTTCTAAACACAGTAAATATGGTTCATCATAATTATAAACTTTCCTTAAATAAAAAATAAATAAAACAAGTAATATTTAATTTTCTCCTCATAATCAACAAAGTATTAACAGTCAATATTCTTAAAATAAAAAAAGTTCGCCAGTTACCAAATTAGCGATTTATGCTTTTAACACGGAAGACAAGGTCCAAGTCTGTTGTTTTCACATGAGCACGTTAAATATCCAAGTTATTTGACGTGGAGTTTTTGCGACGGGTGTCAGTAACCGCCGGGGCGACGGTCAGTCACCGGCATGGCATGGTGAGTTGATCCAAGGTCTGCGCAAATATGCGTGCAGATATATGTTCCACTGAGAACGTGTTGTGATTACACCCATGACTTGTAACCGACTTGAACTGACATCTTAAGTCTACCAATTGCTATTCTAAAATTAAAAAACATTCTTCTTTTCAGGACAAGCCTAGTTCCAGCAATGGACTTTAGGCTGACGATAGAAGATCTTAGCGTTAATATGAAGTTAATATTATCCCCATTTTGCAATCAAATCTATAGTTTTATATGTATTTTGTGGAATCGTTATTCGTAGAACCGTGTAGCGGCGTAGCTACTGCTCTGATAAACTGAAGAGACTGCATAAAAATAGGTCTGACCTCTAATAGTAATAATGTTCAAAGGCTACTCTGAGCTCTATCTGACCTCTATAGAGAAAAAATATAACAAACACGAATACAAACAAACAAATCTAACCACAAACGCATAAACCTTCTTCCCGTCCTATCGACGGCACACATAAACAAGGAACTACCTAGTTAGAAACTCAAATGTTCTTGAATGTGGGTAAAAGACTCATGACCTATTTTTTGATAAAAACATTCGAAATTCGAAGTTGTTGTTGTTGTTAGTGTAATCGTAAATATCATCAGTATCTTAAACAACTTTGGCATAGCTACAACGTATTCAAATACAAATAAAATATTATATTTTTCAATGCTGATTTCAGCTTGCTCCGGGGAGACACGGACGTCGATACCAACAGCTGTGACTACTTTTCTCTGCATTTTTCATAAAAAAAAAGAATTTAAATTTTCAAATTGTCGTAAACAGTCATATGCCGCGAGCAAGAGGAAATAGAGCTGGCGCTTTTATCGTAGTTGCAGAACATCAAACCATCCAACTGTTGGTCGGTTTTCTTTTCATATATTTTTTATTTTAGCTTATTTAGCAGCTCCAACTTTCCGTTTTTTTCCCAACTGCAGTTCAATCTCCCAAGCCATTCGTGCAGTGCTTATCGACTAACTCAAGCAAACATCAATTATAAAATCATTTGCCGGCTGAAAAATCCTGCTACCTAACATCAAATATTTTGATTGTATTTATAATACCTCTACTTGAATAATGTAAGTAACATATTTCGAGAATATTGTTACGTGGTAATGGGACTATGTGATACATATTTTCCTACCACTACACGGATTTTCAGAACACCCATGACATAATAACTTTCATTGATACCATAAACGTGTGAACGTATACCGGGTACGTAATGGTACTTACGTAGACATTTAAATTTATCACCAGTTTGAAATTATGAGGGGAAACGTCGTGAGAAAACCTACGCGATAATAACAAAATCTGTGTGTAATGGTGGCCCGAGAATGGCGAGACGTTGCGCCACTCGTCATAGTGGGCATGAACTCAGGGTACACGATACCCACGGTGTTTACATTCACAGTGAGATTACACTGCTTACCACGCATTGTAGCCAATTCATTTATATTTTTGGCAGCAGGAAATGAAGATGTTTTTATACCACTTATACATTCGTCATATTACTTCGAACACTGAAACTGCGCAGTATAATTTTGTATCGCACAGAAGGATGCTGCTGGTCATACTCTGGGCCATAATCCTTAGTCACTTTCACCGACATACCTATGAAAATAGAAGGAGTGCCTAAATTTTTACCTTTTGTACAGTGGTTGTTAAGTTACTCATCACTTTGTACTCCTTAGTATATTTCGGTTATCTATACTAATATTATAAAGAGGAAAGATTTGTATTTTTGTATGTAACGAATAAACTTAAAAACTACTGGACCGATTTCAAAAACTCTTTTGCCGTTAGAAAGCTACATTATCACTGAGTAACATAGGCTACGGGCGGAGCTGTGAGGACAGAGCTAGTATTGTATACAGAGGTAGAATGTGTTTAGTGTTAGAAGTTGGAACATAGAGATTACTGATTTACGCGCATCGGCAAAGCTAGGGATGACAAACCTTGTTAAAAGTTAAGGAAAAATAAAGAAGAAACATCAATAAGAAGTAACTTCGATAGAGCAACTGGAAAATGTACAGATAACGTTACAAACTTTGTCAAATAGTGGCGATGGCCGTGTCGATTAAAGTCGGTCGTATCGTCGTATCAATAAATTATATTTTGATTGCCGGTAAACACATTGAGAGCGTTGAGGCCACAAAACTCCAGCAGTGAGGCCCGCTTACATACACGCGTACAAACACGGCGGGTGAAAGACGTCAGAGATATAACAAATATTGATAGTCCGCGCTTTTGTACGTCGCTATTTAGTTTTGCACCTATCACAATACAGAAATTTACACACTTAATTATGAGGCGCCAAACTACACAAAAAACAACACTCATTAATCATTATGCTTATACATTATTCATCACAATATCTTCGCCCGTTTGGTACTCGTAATATTAACATAAACACGGCTTATCTGATTGATATGAAACCTTTCACTATCGGAATACCTACAGGGTCCAGTTTAATAGAAAGAAAAAGTAATTATGTAATACAAATGTACCTAGACATGACAATTACCAAAAATTTACTAAATCTAAGGAAATAACAATCTCCTATTAATAGTTATAGCAATCAAGTTGTATTTGTAATAAGATCGATATATAATTATTGTTTGGTGTTAAAATTCCACGTAGTGGCAAGTTATAATAGTAATCTAGTTATCGCAGGGTGTTGTATTAATGACAGTTTATTTCCACGTGCGGGGTGGCATGGCGCGCGGCGCGACGGCCGGCGCCTCTTGCTGAAAGACGTAAATAGGTTCAACGACCCCGACCTTGGCGGCGCCGCCGACGCAAACCGTATTGTCTTCGCTACACATATTAAAACAATAATTACGTAACACAACACACGATAACATTTTAAATTTAGCACGCAAGCTGCTTAGGATCATTACTTTTTGTGTACCTTGCTCTACCTTTTATCTTATCTTAAATATTATATCCCATCAAAAACATTCATGTAAAAAAAGCCAAGTCTCGCGACTATTTTGCCGTAAAAAGTTCTGAGATCTAATATAGAACCAAGCCTGGCATTACATTTATAAAGATATTTATTTGATTTGGCAATCAAACAGCATGAGGCTATACTACCTGCATTACTCGTTTACCGTGGTACATATTTATTTAAAATGTAACAAGGTATCTTGCATTACAGTACATACTCATGCTGCGTGATTGCCGAGTCAGATAAATATCTTTATAAATGAAAAAACAAAAAAACTTGGCTCTACATTAGAACTCAGATCTTTTTAAGATCCGCGAGAATTGGCTTTTTATATGAATGTTTTTGGTGGGATCTCATTTGTTTTCGTTGGTTTTACTTATTTTTTTATTTTTAGCAGAATGGCTATTGATTTCCGTAACGCCCACGCTCTATATTTCTCCTTTACCATAAAACGCAACCACAGCGACTTCTATTTTTTATATATGGTACATTTTTACTATTCTGTAGCGAAGCGGTAACAAACGACACAAGATAGAGAAAAAAATATTTAAAAAAAACGATCAATTGCCAGCGAATTACAATTATCTGTTCTTACAATTATCTGATGTCGTCTACATAGCAATCTATTACATTACATTAATCACACCTTCTGCATTTGCTTATATTTGCGGGTGGGAGGGCCGTGTTGCATAGTGCATCCAAGCTTGATGAACTAGTTTGGCGGAATTAACACTAAATATTGTAATAGTATGCCATGGATTTCCGCAAAGTAACGGCTGATTCTATTATTTACATAATAATCATAATAAGTAATTTTCTAATTATGCAACCGAGAAAATATTCCAAGATTTTATAATTGTTCCTTCCTTTACTTCGAAATTTCAAGATAGTAGGTCTGTTGGATGTACCTACCTTAGAATTTTGGTGATCGATGAGTGAGTGTGTGTCGAAATAACGAAACTTTGATGTCAGATATTTTGTAAGCTGTTATAGTTAGAAGCTTCCAATTTGGGAATTTAGTTAAATAAATTAAGTTCTCGCTATAATATAAATTTCAAGCTTTTGCTCTCATCTGCACCAATGATATAGAAGGCTTAAAAGTGCCTTGAGTTGCTTCGAGAAAAGAATGTATGGCCGTGCCTGTTCGACGTTGCCGGGGGCACTGCCGTGCCCCCTGATTCGTCACATAAACAGAACGTGATCGAGATTATTTGAAATCTTACAATAAGCAATATTTTGTGCGTGTGGAAATAAATCCAATTACACCGTGTTTCATAATCGTTTCATGTCATGTATACTTTTATAACAATAACTAAGCTTTAAATACTTCATCTGTCTGCAAGTTTTTAGGTCGAATATGATGTGTCAAAGGTTGGGCCGTGAGCCGATCAGAGACAATAAGACGTGGGAACTTTGTGATGCCTACGCGGTTCCCACGCATGATGTAGCGCCCGAGCCGCTCCGCGCTCGTCCACCGTGCGCCCGCGCAGCCACAGCCCCGGAAGTGGCGCATGCTATTATGTATTACCACAACACTTTCATAATTTAGTTAGTTTTATTTCAATTCAACTAAACTTATTCAAATATATACCTAAACAGACCTAATCGTTAGTGTCACGATCATGACACGGATCTGTGATCGTTTATCTAAACCAGTTCAATGAGTTATATTTTTTAAACAACATTAGTATATAATAATTAAGTATTTTGGCAAATTCGAGGCCGACAAATTGCGTGTTTTTAGCAGAAACCAACCAAATGCTTCTCGCTCGATTATTATTTAGGTATTAAACGAAATCAAGTCTCATGGTAAAACATCCTACTGAAAAAATCAATTTACTCGTAGAGAGAACACACGAGCGCACGTGACGATATTCAAGTTTCCAGCGAGGAGCGACTGAACATTGAAAATATTAAAATACGAATACATCAGTGAGAGTGACTATGCAATATGAATGTCACACTGACCGCGTTCCGCAGCATACATCAATGTCTTATTTAATATAAATTGTAAAAAAAAACTAATGAGTTTTATAATTAGATACATATTATAACCATTAATTTTAAATTTTTTGGTGCAGTAGTAAGCTCTGCCTACGCCTTCGAGTATAAATAATAGCGACAGGTTTACATACGTCTTCAAAATGTTTATAAATGTTCACACCATAGTCTTTTATGTAAGTATCCACCATATTTTCTTATATGTAGGTATGTGAGCATTTAAACAAACAAGGTTGTATGGGTCGTCATAACGATTCTTTATTTCAGCAATAAGACACACAAAAGACATGGTATTCTGTCACGTCCATGTCCTTCACGAGATCAAAAACATCGCGTGACCGACCCACAGCCATGGCAATGTGACTGCTTAATGACAAGAGCTCTACCTACACTTTAGCTGGTGTTTACACGAACAGAGCACAGATAACGCCAAATGAACAACAATTGCACAATAATATGTTATTCTGAGACGGAAACACAAAATAATTGCTGGGAATCATCATTACTGATTTTATGATGATGTTGTTTTATAGCTAGCTAGTACAGGACAATGAAAGAAACATATTTGTTTGTCGACATCATACCATTAGCGACGAACTCGGACAATTAGCAAAGCTAAAAATAAATAATAATTGATGGATATCTCGTACAAAACAGTTGATAATAAATAACAAACATCTCAGAGGTCTTGTCTGTGTCTAGTTCACATCCTCTAATTTTAATCTCGTCGGATAGCGATCATATCAATAATAACTATTATGAATTAGCATTCTGAATATATAAATCCAGTATAATTTAAATATTATCCACGTTTTTTCAAATAGAAAATTCATCAGTAGCTATTATTATGTGCCTATTGTAATAATGACGTAAATTAACGATAAGATTATCAATTGTTATGAATAGAGTTAAATACCGTACATAATTATCTTTCGTAACAAAACCCAAGAATTATTATGTTATTGTTGAATGAAAATTGAAATACGTCTAATGACATGACATTTAACTTTAGACAGCCAGTTTCACCTGAATACCTAACATCTCTAGCATACCTAGTAGATAAACCTTTTTTTCTGTGTATAAAAACTATTTAAATTAAACACCTATTTGTTCATCATGGATTACAATAAAATTTAAATATTTGAACATACCTACTAATAAGTGTTCCTTTTTTACCATTTTGGTACGGAACCCTAATAAATGAAGTTGGTAGTTACACAGTGCTAATACTATGAAAGCAAAATAGTTTGTAAGAGAATTACATGATCTGGTTGATAAATGAACCCTTCACTCGGAGCTCACTTATAGTGTCAACTACAAGTCCCGGGGGGTCACTACCATCAGATACATGTCGTTCTGCCAAGTATAATAAATACGTAGTACGTTCTCGAAATTCGTCTACCTTAGCGCTCAAGTACTTTGATATTAAAAGGGTCATGGCCTGTCTAGACAAAGCTATAGATGTATAATCTAAGTCTTGTCTAGACGTCTGTATAATTTGAAATTTCGGGCGAGAATCATTGAAACATACATGTATATTTCTTGGACTTTATTCTTTTAACTCTAAGTTCAAACAAATGTACGGTTCCGCAATCTGGACATATTAATTAACATCAATAATATGTGTATATTATCACACAACTTAATCTTCGACTTCACTGAAAAAAAAACGGGACAATTTCCTATTTTCTCTAATATCAAATGCATAGTTTTCATAAAACTTGTTTTGTTAAGTCGAAGAAAAATAATACAAGGAAAACCACTTTTATCGTATGCTACTCGGATGTTTGTACACTACGGAAATTCCATTTATGCGATAAAATACGGATTTTTAAATATTGCCGGTTTATTAATGTTTAGGAACCTAATTATAGGCTGAATTACAAATTGATATAAAGTTTAATAAAAAGTGTGTAACAATTTGTTTTTGTAATGAAAATTAAACAATCACTACCGTATTTGGAAAGACCAAAATGTATTTTTGTATTCGTTTTTGGTTCACAAAACGTGCATTTTAGGTAGGTACCTACTTATGCGGTATTTATGTTATGAAAATTTATTATGAAAAGGATAATATTCTATTTAGCGTAACAGCCATAAAACAGCAAGCATTCGAGGAAAAAACAAAGCTAATGACTGTGAAAACCCCATAGAATATACATGTAAACAAAATTATCATTAGACTTTATTAATAACGTTTTCTCCCCTACTGATATGCTGTTTCATAATAATCATAATATTACCACATTAGTTACCATTTTAGGTATCTGTTTATAAAAAATATTAAAATAACAATAGTGTAAAAGATTTGAAGCTGTAAACTAACGCAGACAAATTAATTTAAGAGTATAAAATAACAGAATTAGCCCATTACTGACCCACTGCTGGGCACGAGCCTCTTCTCAGAATGGGAAGGGTTTAGGCCTTAGTCCACCATGTTGGCCTAGTGCGGGTTGGCAGACTACACATATACCATCGAGAACTTTATGGAGCCCTCTCAGGTGTGCAAGTTTACTCACGATGTTTTCCTTCACCGTTAACGCAAGTGATAATCAAATTCCGATCCGCACATGAATTCGAAGAGTCAGAGGTACGGGCCGGGATCGAAATCAAACCCTCCTGCATGGAAGGCAAGCGTTCCACCACTTGGCTACCACTGCTATTTAATTTAAGGGCACAAAGATAATATTAAAAATAAGGAAACACTTTAATAAAATTGCAGCAAAAAATAAACAATCTTAGTTATAATAAATAAAATTACTTACGTTGGGCATTCCTCAAATTAATACTTACAGAAAATATTCTCTTGTATATTTTTCTCTAAAATAACTTATTTTGCTACTATTCAATTGGTGCACTAAGATTACGTGTTCAAGATACTGAAGTTTGTTTAAGCAGTTCTGGGTTCTGCATCTGATTAGCAGACTTAATTTAATTTTCATTTGTAAATGCCTAGGTTTACGGTTTTGCTTGATAATAGCATGTTAATAAAACAAATATCAATTGACCGAATATCATAAAATAAAATAGATCAGTGTTGCGGCGCCAACTCAATAGATGATTGTTAAAGGACCATTCGTTCTAAAACGGTCTGCAAATTGTTCAATTTATCAATCGCATGTGGCTAGTAATCGAATACTACGAAATTTTGCAAAACGTAAACATCTTGCGCCCAAAAACGTGTAGCGAGAAATTTTATGCTACGAAATTGTTCAAATCCGATCATCTTGTGCACAAAAACCTGTAACTAGTAAACAAATGCAACGAAATTGTTCAAATCTACAAATCTTATCTGTGCAAAAAAACAACAAATGCTACGAAATTGTATAAATTTTCAGATCTTGCGCGCTACAGCCTGTAACGAGCAAGTACATGCTACTAAATTATTGTACATCTTATGTATAATGTCCTGTAGCTAAACTAGCCCAAAAAGACTACGAAACTGTTTAAAATTAAATGTTCTTATGCTCTAAAAGCTATACCTAGCAGTGGCGAAGGCCATACAACTCGATTCCTATCGGCTTCCCTTTCGAAATATGGCAAATACTAGTATCTATTATTTTCAATTATCATTTAAACAAATAATTAGGTATTTACGAAGTTACATTGCAGGTATAACATTTGCTTATGAAAGTAACAATCAAAGAAATAAATAAACGCCTACATTTTTTTCGGAGCAAAATGTTGTAATGACGCAAAAGAAAACCCGGTCAGGCGCGGCAGGAATCCAGTACATTTAATTCATAGTTTCACTTGTAGCGATCGTGACCTTGAGGCAACATAACACCGCTAGATATACGGACGATGGCAAGCCGCGATGCATCGAGTTATTACGATAAGGACAGAGATAGGAAATGCGTACGCCAGAACGAGATGGAAATAATGCTACTGAAGTTCGTAATTTGTTCAGATAGTAATATTTGGATGACACTTGACAGATTCACAACAGATTTTTTTCGCGCTTGTATAAATTATTGTTTTCACTTGTTCATTTGCATTTGATTTGATATATTCGTATCATAATTTAGAATCTTATAGCATTATTCATGTATTATTGTTGAAATTGATTTATTTGTGTAAACTAGTGATAGTTTTGCGAAGTGATAGTGCAGTAAAAACACGGTTAGAAGCGTTGTATTATTTGGTGATCGTCTATTTAAATAGGTATTTAGGTAAGTAAGGATTACTAAGATAGTTTTTTTAGTTTGAAGTTTTATTAGAAAGTAGTTATTTAAGTAGTGATTTTGTTATTATTGAGTAAATTAGATACCATGGCGGCATTAGTGAACGTAGAATGTTGTCTGACAGATTATTTGTTGACTGAGGAAACATCCTTTTCAAAGTTGAGTTTTGAACATGTAATTCAGTTAGGCCGTGCTCGCCTTGATATGATTATAAATTACAAACGACGCGATGGTTTTTTCAAACATTTTAACAGTTCTTTGTAAGTACCTACGACAAATACCCTTGACTTACGGGAAGTTGTAAATTAAATAAAATGTTTTGTTTTCCTTGCATATTATTCTCAGATTCTAGTAGCTTATGGAGCCACACGGGATTTAAAGATATTAATAATCTTTCAATTTCGTCCAAAAAACATGTTCAGACCGAAAAACATATCCGAAGTTGTTTATCTTTGCATGATTTCGGAAATCGTAGGATAGAAACATTTTTTGCTAATACGTATGAAGTTCATAATAGAAAAAAAGTAGATCGGAATAGAAGTTTAATGAAACGGTTCATCGACACAGTAATTTTGCTAGGTAAAATATAATTAGCTTTTCGCGGCCACCACGATAATCCGATAACCGCGGTAACTATATCAAAACGTTGTTATATTTAAGCAAGTATGATACCGTAATCGATTCGCATTTGGAACAATGTTCCTCAACACAGAATCCCACATTCTCTGGCCTTTCGAGTGATATACAATATGATTTAATACAAAGTATCGCATTCGTTTTAAATTAAAGTTGGAAATAAATAAGGCTCAATTTGTATCGGTCATGATTGACGAAACGCCCGATGTTAGTCATAGGGAGCAACTAACGGTAATATTTAGGTATTTATCTGAAACTGGAATCGAAGAACGTTTTCTTGGTTTCTATGACGTTAGCGTCAGTCGGACTGCTGATGTTCTTCTCATATCCATCCCCAAACGGCTTTTCTCAAAGCCACTTTTATTATACTTGCAAGACACTGTTTCTATGTATCAGTGCTTACATGTATAGTGAAAGTGAGCTAAAGCCAATTCATCTGTACAAGATTTCGAAGTCAGCCACAGGGCCACAGCTAAACTCAAACTCAAACTCAAAATATTTATTTGCACACTAAGGTAAAATAATACAGATCTTATTTTATAGAGTAGGTACAGCTTAGCAACCTTTTCCAGATGTTGCAATATTTGAGGGCTCTAATTACATAAAAGTATATTTATAAATTTACTTATGTGTCTACTTGGTACATAGTGCCTAATTCTTCACTATTGTTATTCTTATACACAATATTTTTAATTAAGGATACTAGAACCAAAACAACATAGTATATCGAGTGATATGTTATCGAGTAGGTATAGGTGTATTATTAATTGTATGTTTTATTTATTTACGAGTAGTTACTGGAATTCACGCATCACACTTGAGCAAGGTAAGCATTTTTTGGTTCGGCTTCCCTTTTAAGAAAATTCACCCTTCGCCACTGATACCTAGCTAGCAAACAAATGCTAGGTACGTAGTAAAAACTTAAAACATATTATAAAATAACTTGAACGTTCGGTACAAATAAAAGAAATACATAGTTTCCGATCTGATTTGTAACTACAGTTAAAAGATCACGCTACCTCGTAGTACTCGTACTGTGAACGTGTAGGCATGCGAAAGCGCCATTGTTTATAACAGATAACCCAATACGATTGTCGATACAGATTAGCGTGGACAAAACATCCTGTTCTACAATTAAGAAATAGAACAATAAGTTGCGTACGTACGTGTAGTTATTATTTTATTTTCTAAATTCAGTGACAATGGCTATGTGTCACTGTACAATCAAACAAAATGTTTCTTAGAGTTTAGTGTAAAGCCTAGATTATAGATATGACCTAAGTAGGTTGAATACACAGTTTTATTTACAGAGTGTTTGGTCTCAAGACCTGAATTAATACAATAGGTTAGGAAATACAATAAATATAAATAATCCATTGAAATAAAATAAACATGTTGAAGAATATCCTGTTTGTGTGTGAATACTTGTTTTCTTTTTTAAACAAACAATATTATTAATAATTATATATTTTAGCAGAAGGATAATAGCAGTAGTAACTTACCGAACAGCTCTGAAATATATTGAGCACTAACAAATACTTCATATTCCTGGGTCAATCAAAAACTGTTTCATTTATTTTCACACTAATATTTAATTAGCACAGAAACTATGGTTTAGCTGCGTACTAAATAACCCGCGGAACCATGGCGATGTTTGTTTACAAACTGAAACGGGGACACGGCACCTTTTCTTGCGAAATATTTTATAAAGCAGTGACTAAGTGAAGTTGGCAAAACAACTTGCGTCACTCTCGAGTGCGATTCACGCGCCCTGTACTTTTGTGGAATCCGTAACGAGTACGCTCCGCGAATGGAAATCATTTTCCCACTGAACTTTGATTGAGTATTCGTTTGTCATAAATTGTTCAAATACCTTTGAACCTAAAGTGCACACTTTAGGTTAGATTTACGCGAATCTGATATGTTACGTCTCATAAAATATTGACTTAGCCTAAACATTTGGTTGGAGGAACGCGAGTTATAGAAGATATGAAGAGAAAATTTTGATATACAAAAGTTTCAAGCTAAATTAATTAGCAAAAATACAAAACTTAAATTGTAAATACCCATGACGTTAAAATGGGTCTGTCGTTCCTTGTTAGCCATTGTAATTGTCATGAGAGAATAAAGAGTTATACGAGCTCAAACACTGATCGTCGCTGTGCAGTGAAAACCTCGTAAAGCACAATATCATTGGTTTTTTTTGTTATTTATTAGTTGGGGTAGAAAACCTCGTAATGCATATTTATATGCGAAGTGTCGATCGCTACCCTGAGCTACAAGCCAAGTTTAAATAAACACCCTCCGCGCGATGTTTTAAAAAATCTTGTCAAAGCAAGTCATGAGGCTGAATCGATGGGTCTGCCTGAATTTTACCCAAGTGTTAACAGCCTTGCGACCTCGATCAAATCAGCTCAATGATACCAGTTTTGTACTGTTACGGCGTTTGCATATCTTTTTGAAATTTCAAGTCAATTGGACGAACGGAAGTGAAATAATTATCTATTGTATGGCTGGATCCACTAACTATGTAAAGAGCTGAGGATCGTGAAACGGCTGAACCGATCAAACATACATAGCTTATAACCATTCCGATTAAACTAGCTTTCAAACGAAAAACCGGAATGAAGTCAGTTCATCTATTTGGGAGCTTCGATGCCACAGACAGACGAAGGCAAAGAAGCGCAAAGGCTTCGAACTTATAACACCCTTATTATTGCGTCGGGAGTTAAAAACGACACATTTTTCAAAGTAAGGATGCTTCGCTGTTAGTCATGACTCTGAACTAGCCAATGTTCAAAGAAGTTGAAACCCATGAAATAAAAAAAATCGTCTAGCTAGATTCAGGATACATACTATACGTATTGTCACAAGTATTATCCAATACGGATTAGAACAATTATGTATTTCTTCAATAATCATAAATATAGCGTTTATCACGGATACAGGTAAATTGTCAATTTAATTGAAATCAACAGTTTTATCGTTCTACGAAAAGGTACCTCGAGTGGATTGGATGACTTAACACTAAACTTAAAATTTTAAGATAGTTACTTTAGTAACTGATAAAGTACACGTGTTTTTTTTTTAAATAAAGAGGTGTTTATGCAAACGCCGCATTATAAAGTTTGGGCTATGCGCTGTGGCTGGGTATTTTCATCTTATAACTGTGCCTTTTCAAATCCTGACATCCTCCAGAGTCAAGGACTTTTCTAGCCATCATTGTATCCGATTAGAAGAGCGCATTCCTTCTTCAGAATTTTCTAGGATACAAATGAACCGATTTCGAGAACTTTTCATTGAGCGATATTTTTTGATATCGACTATAAAGATTGATGTTGTTAGTGATATTGTTATCTAAATGTTGGAGTTTTGTGGTAAGCAGCAGAAATACCGCTGGTCAGCCGTCTGCAGTGTTTCCCCGTTTTCTGTGCCATAGTCGACTAGCTTCAGTAAAATAATGATAATGATTTCTGTTTTAAGACTTTATTTTCTCAAAAAAAGAATACAATTCACTTATTATTGAGAAAACACGGTAAACTTAATAGTAAGTACTAAATATGAGCATGCGGGCGGTACACTAATAAAAATAAAAATATAAACTCATCTTTTACAATAAAATCAACAATGTGGGTAAGATGAAAACAAGATGCAGTATTACATATCGGTTAGCTGATAGCAACTCTATAGCAACCGATGATGTATGAAACATAAAGTAGTGCATACAAATTAATTAATCGCTAGGCTGTTATGATTACAGTAAAATAAAAACAATGATAATAAAAATAAATAAAAAAATGGTTTATAGCGTTCTAACAGAATATTTTTTTTTTTTTTTTACGATAGTTATTAATATCTGGAAAATTCTTTTAAGATGTGGTACTTAAGTGTGTTTTTTGTATAAAGTGTAAGATTGTATTTCTTTAATATTATTAGGTAATTTGTTGTATAATTGCGCTCCTTCATATAGTATATTTCTTTTGCCGTAATTAGTTCGTGGATGTGCCAGACAGATGTTATTCATTCGTCTAGTCATGCGTTTTTGTGTTTGTCCTATTTTCGCAAATGACAATTTTGAGTGAATGTCCTTGTTTATAATTTTTCGTACTAATATACACGTGTTATACTTATATATCTGGGATAGGGTCATTAGGTTAGTTCCTTTGTATACTTTCTCTGTCGGTGTGAGATAATTGTAGTGGAAGAGCAGTTTTATTATTTTGTTTTGTGCTGTCTGTAAAGTTTTTAGGTTAGTCTTAGCAGCAGTCCCCCATACTTCTATCAAGTAGTCAAGGTGAGGTTTTACCATAGAATTATATATGAGGTATCTGATAGATTTTGGGAAGCAGCGAACAATACCTCGAAGCCTACCCATTACAGTTGATAGTTTTGAACGCAACTTATCTAGGTGGGGCTCCCAGGACAGACGGCTGTCCAAATATAGACCTAAATACCTATCCGAGTTGAATCTAGTCAAGGGTTTATGATTTAATACATAGGGGTTGATAGTTTTCGCTTTTTTTGTTTTTTGCACTAAAGATTATGTAATTCGTTTTAGATATATTGATAGTCAAAAGATTTTCTTGAAACCATCCATAAAGGCTATCTAAATCATCCTGCGCTTGGTTAACAATTGAATCAATTTTACTGCCAAAGTAAAATAAGCTTGTGTCATCTGCATACAATGTGATGTCACCTTTCAGACCCAGATAATCGATATTATTTATATAAACAAGGAACAACAAGGGGCCAAGAATTGATCCCTGCGGCACTCCAAAAGTTAAAATTTCACGGTTACTTTTCACGTCACCTATCTGAACTAGTTGATATCTATCGGAGAGATATGACCGAAAAATATCAAGAGCAGTATGCCTGATTCCAATGTTGTACAACTTTTGAAGAAGCAAATTGTGGCTAATAGTATCAAAAGCCTTTTTCAAATCTATAAAAACGCCAAGGCCTATACGTTTTTTGTCTATATTGCTCTTTAAATTTGTGACAAGATCAATGGTGGCCGTTAGTGTGTTAGACTTTGCACGAAACCCATACTGTTTATCAGAAAGGAAATTAATACTTTCTAGATAACTATTTAGCTGATTATATATAACTTTCTCATACATTTTTGAGATAATTGGGAGGACAGAAATGGGGCGATAGTTTCCAGTGTCCGATCTTGTACCTGATTTAAATATAGGACAAACTTTAGCTACTTTTAGGGAATCTGGGAAATAGCCATTTTTTAAGCAGTGGTTAATACTTGCAGTTAGGTTTGTAATTATTAAGTTTTTTACGCATTTCACAGTTTTACAACTAATACCATCCAGACCAGTACTAGTATTCGAGTTAAGATTATCAATTATCCTACCAACTTCATTCTCCGTAGTTGCTGTATAATTTAGTAGCTCTTTAATGTTAGAGTTTATCGAAATAGAAATAGAAGGTGGTTGCGTATGTGTAGTGTTAGAGTGTTGAAGTCTGTTAATTTTATTTGCTAGAACAGAACCTATTGACGCGAAGAAGCTGTTAAAGTGATCACATATTTCTTTTACGTCAGAAATTGGACCCGACAGTGTATCTACACTGGCCTGCAAAAATAAGTATCACACTTTTAAAATTGCAATAACTTTTTAAGTACACAAGATATATTTTCGAAACAAAAAGGACTCAAAAAAGAGTTTAACTTTGTTACTATAGTTTCAAAGAAAGCTGATAAAAATTGCTATAAAACGCTTTTTATTTTATATCTCTAACTTCTATAGTTTAGAAAAAAATGAAATTTTAAAAGTGTGATACTTTTTTTTGCAGGCCAGTATAGTTTAGTGGGAGCAGAGCTAGATTTTATCTTATTATTAGCTAAGTTACTAATTAGTTTCCACATCTTTAAAGGTTTCTTTGCGCAATTTTTGAAGGCTTTAATGTAGTAACTACTCTTTGACTTTTGGATTTGTACGGTCACTTCATTTTTTACAGTTAAAAAGTCTTTTTTTGAAGATTTATTGTCCGGTTTTTTCTTGTAACTAGACCATAGTTCGTTTCTTCTTCTTATCGCCGACACTTATGTCTTTATTGATCCAATCTGATCGTGGTGGATTTTGAATTTTGGTTTTAAATATTTTGTTCTTCTGCACAGCCTCCATTAATAAGCGTTCTAAACTTTCATATTTACTATCATAAATATTCATTATTGATATTTCTACTGAGCTGTATAGTTTTTTGTAGTTTATTGCTTGATACCTTATTTTCTTCTTAACTTCTGGTACATATTTTCCGATTTCCAGATACATCTGTTTATGGTCTGACATTGGTGAGTCAATAACAGACAGGTAAAACTTATGGTTTTTTAAACTAGAAGAAACATGATCAAGGATGGATTTTCTAGTTGGTGTATCTCGCGTACAGAATTGTGGGTCTATGCTGTTTAAGATTGAATATCCATTTTCTAGTAGTTTTTTTGTGTAGTTATTTACTGATTTGTTGGGCACTAGTAGGTCGTAGTTAAAATCACTATCAGATAGTCGTTGCTGTTGGTTCTTTGAGGTCTATAAACGGCACCAATATCCAAAGAATATGTGTTTATGTGAACCCATAAGTAATGGCTATCGTACTTACATAAATCCTCTATAAGACTGTGCTTTAAGCTATCATGCACGAAGATAGAAACTCCACCACCTCTTATTTTCTCTCTAAAATTATAATAATGTATGTAGCTAGGCAATGTCAAGCTTTCAGCTTCAGATTTAGTTTTGATCTAGGTTTCTGTCAGTATTATAATGTGCACAGGACTAGGTATACTTTGGATAATACAGTTGAGCTCATCAAGTTTCCCTGGTTTTCAATACTGCGCGCGTTAGCGTAAAAGATTTTCATAGATTTGGAGGTTTTTACTAGGTTGTCATAAGAGTCGGTCACTCCGTGCGTAATATAATTTGGAATAACTTCATTTGCATAACTCGTCGGCACTGTTAGTTTTTTGGTTCTATTTTAATAATCTTAGGTATGCCATGGACATATTTTATGGTAATATCTTTTTCACCGTCATTGAAACGTCTTTCTAGTTCGTCTCTTAAGTTTTCCTGATATTTCTTTTGGTGAGGAGTTTCATCGGAGTATATTTTAATGCTTTCAAGTTCAATCTTTGATTTATTACGTAAAATGGACTTAGATGTTTCAGATGTTTTGAAAATATCTTTTAGTGGTCTAGATCTGTCAGGGTTATATTTTCCTAATCGAATAGTTTTAACCGGCTCCATACAATCTGGGACAGCCAATTTTATCACCTTGTTAACCTCATTAGTATCATGAATGCGTCTTACTTCAGAACTTGTAGACTGTGTTTCATTAATCCCGCGTATGATTATATTTTTCTCCCTTTGCAATCGCTCTTGCGTCTCAAATATAAAATCTTCGTAGATAAATGATAATGATTTGATATACAATAATAAAAGATTGTATGTTCAAAATGTTGTTGATCCTACAGTAAACCACTTTTTTTTTTTAATTTTGTACCATTATTCCGTGTTATAACAATTTTCAGGAACTTAAATACACCGATGTGATTTGTAATTAAAAAGCAATGTGGTTAATTAAGATGACTGACGAGGATTTTATAGAATTTTTGTACAATTACAAAAAGTACACACTAGTATGTTGTTTTTATACTTTGGTCGACTGACGTTAGTAGCTTCTATCATAAACAGGTAAAACAATAGTGGTTTTTTTGCTCGTTATGGTTGGCTTTATTTATTTTCATTATAACCTTTTATGTATTTGGTTGAAAAATGCTGACTCCAAAACATGAGCTACACGTAAACCCACCTACCTAAAAATACAATAACCTCAATTATCTGCATGTACTAATCTTCACGGAATAACTTTATTTAATGCAAGAATACTGTACTACGATAATAATACAATTTGAAACTTGATCGATTGCTAAGCGATCGGGTTTGATACATTCCTTGGTAGACATTAAAAATATCTTCATAGTAATGTTCAAGATAAAGTAGGTAAACTCTGTTTCAAGATCATGATCATGCAAATTTTACAAGAGTACACTTTCTTTGGGTTCATTTTACTGCATATGCTGTAGTAAAAAACAAGAAACTCCAAAATCTTGGTAAGTCACTGACGGTGACTGGAATTTATTTGTCTCAAAGTACGAGTATGTAATGATTCACACCACAGCACAAACAAAACATTTGTCATACAACTTATTTAGAAACCAAATAAGTACTTACAGTACTCGCAATGAGATATCAGTCCACTAGCGCAATTTTTTAATGAAAATCGATCATTTTGTACAGGTTTTTTATCTGATTAGTCATGACTCGTCAGATTTAAGCGCCGGCGCCGACGCCTCCCACTTTATTTTACTTTCAGCGACCAACTGCACAGATGCAAAACTTAAGATAATGAGTGATGATGAGTCTTGATGTACAATGTTAAGTTATAATATTAATAACTTACAGTATCAGAATGCAATCATACTATAAATCATTTTTTATGACTGCTAATGACGTCTACTGAACTGATGTCTATAAATAAACAGCCCGGTAACTACATAGTACAGACCTACGAGTACATAGTGTACAGTATGTTGCAGAGATGACGCATAACTGAACTGGGAAATCCCTAAACCACCGCAATATGAGAAATACCTAATTTTATTAAGTATTTTTGATGATACGAATAATTATAATATGCGATAAGAATGATAGGACACGTGTCATGAAATAATTCATTGAAAATAAACAAATACGAAATTAAATTCTCAAGATAAGTAAAATTCGCATGGTTTTAACGACAGGAACTAAGATAAATATCAACCATGTTACAGTACAACATCTAATCTACAACGGTATAAATCGTAATCTGGAACAAAAAATACCCGTTACATATAAGGAAAACCGAATGAAAAGGAAATTAGTATTTGCCCTTGGACCACATTTGTACGCGATATTAAATTTAACCACAAGGATGCAGTTAACTGTAAAATAACTGTATTTTGTAAGGATCAAGCGACTCTACGCTAACTTTCTCTACACTTGCACTATTGAAAAGCAAAGATCTTTTCTATTTTTGCCTGAAATTTGAATATTTTAACGTTTTTATCATTATGAAAGAAAATATTTTCTTTGACTTCTCTTTATTTCGAAGTATGTAGGTAGGTAGTTTAAAAGAGAGAAAACTATAGAGCCGTTTATGAGATCTTTATTAAACATTTGGAGTTTATTCTTATTTGTCTGTACCTAAAGAAGTTAAAGCAACAAAATATTAATAATTTGAATAAGTTTTTGCGATCTATTTCCGTCCCACCCCTCCCGTAAACCTTCCCAATTCAGCGCGAAAGAGACACCTGCATCTCGGACTGATTTCTCCTGTGCAATGTTAGCGAAATCGTACTTTTGTATTTTCCTGTTTCCTTCTTCAAGTCTGAACCGATTTTAATATTTTTTCTGTAATAATTTAAGAAAGACTTTGGTTATGTCTGTATGTTTTTCTTTTATTTTTTATATTCGTCAAATTTGTTTGCCAGATGTTTGAAAACGATGGTAAAACCGGTCGATTTTTGTAAAGTTTAAACGTTTCTAGTTCTTTTAATAATTTATTTATTGACATAAACAAAACATAGGGACATAGTGGTGGTAGATATATATCATACTAGCTGTGTCCTCACGGCTCCGCCCGTAGCCTATGTTACTCAATGATAATGTAGCTTTCTAACGGCAAAAGAATTTTTGAAATCGGTCCAGTAGTTTTTAAGTTTATTCGTTACATACAAAAATCCAAAAATACAAATCTTTCCTCTTTATAATATTAGTATAGATGGTAAATAATATTTGCTCTAGTGACATTATCGAAGGAGGAAACTGAGGAATACGTTTGTATGGACTAAATGCCGACCGCATTTCCTCTTAACTGTCTTGCAAATCTTGCAATGTAGACAATAATGACAGGTGAAACTATAACATTTTCATCAAAAGTATTTACAACTTAAATAAGCCTACATTCTTCGGTTGAAGAACTTAAATATAATAACACCTTATGAGAGTTTTCAGTTGGATGCCATGTACATACATACGATCAAAATATAAATAAGCAGCGTGCACCGTGACGTGAACCACATAAAGGGGAGTTTGATATTGAGGAAGCTGGATGTAGTGCCTTTCTTTCGGTGTTTTACTTTTGAAAAGCGATCTTTTCTGTTTTTTCTTCGAACAGTTTCCTTTAAAGGTCAAGGCTTTTATTACCATAAAATAATTATTTTTGTTTCATGTCGCTTCAGGAAGTAATGTACCTATATGTTTTTTCAAAAAGCTGGATGTAAGCGCTACCTTCTCTAATGAAGTGCCAATACGCGAATAAAATAATAACATAAACAGTATTGCGATAACAGTAAGTTGATAAAAATGCACTCTGCAGAGTCAGATAGCCAGCCCATTGCGTAGATACGAGAGAAAGATAGTGGATACTAAAACATCTACGTTATTGTGTAGATTCTACACAATAACGCATTCCTGGCCGGCCTCAAAAGAAGAGTTGGTGTTTAGTCCTATATGTGATCAAAATATTAATAAAGCCTTCAAAGTCCTGGTGATTTATTCTAAGTTTGCTTTTACATTACTATTAGCGTGAAAAAAAAACAGTCGATTTTTTCCACTTTACTTTCTTCGAAGGTTAAAAATAGCTCCCTACATAAACAGCAGTTGATCTAGAAGGTTGTACTATTACCTAGAAAATATAGTCGTAAATACGGCGCGGCATGACGGTTTGCGTCGTGACCCAGACGGACGACCTTATGCGCAGCAACCTTCGGCATTAACGGAACTCGGTAAGTACAGTACCTACTAGCTACAGCTGTAGGCTTACGTAACGCTGGCGTGTGTACCCCCTCCAGGTCGCCTACTTCTAGGCGCCTACCTGCCGCCTCCCAAACTCGCGGAACACACCCACGCCCCGCAGCTGCAGTGCACCACGACCTTCGGCCTTTCCACTGCAGCGTAGCCTGACCCATATCGGAATGATGCAATGTTATATCCATATGAGCGAAAAACGAGTCCAAAGCTTTTTGTTTTACCAATAAAGTTTTCACCCACCAATATTATAAATGCAAGTTTCAATTGATATACATTTTTCAATTACGCTATAATGACATGGATTTGGATGTTTAGTACAAAGATATAATGCATCTTGGATTAGAACTTAAACAGAGTGCTTATCATCTCGGAAACCTGGTAAACCGTAAACAGTAGAGCAAAAAAGCTAATTAAAAGCTTTTTTGCGGTTTACCAGTTTTCCGAGATGATAAGCGTTCGGAAAGTAGTTAATTTCAATATGTTTCATATCTCTGTGACAGTATCATGTAACGTCATAGGCTGCTGTGGGTGTAAGACAGTGGGTGTTAAAGTTCAGATCCACCCACGCCTTCAGGGTGCAGGCGGAACGACTTAATGTTTAATGATAGTGCAGCAAATTTACGTCATTATAATAAAATTATATTATACCGCTCACTCACCTACAAGGTGGGTAGAACTTACAGCAGACACAAACTACGCAGTTACCGTACATCAATAAAGTTATAAATAGTAACTGAAACCGTAGCAGGTAACGTCAGGAACATGAACATCATTACAGCAACATTGCTCAATGTGTTTTCATTCTCATTGTGTACCCTTGTCACGGAACAATTTAGCGTAATACTGACGTCATCATTAAAATAGCCTTAGAAGCAATCATAAAGGTTATACAAGCGTACAAAGTGCGCAATTTCCTGCGTCACGCGCCCTGCGCCGTGCACCGTGAGTTTGCCGTGAACGGATAGCGTCAAATGGGCGAATGTACCTTTTCAGTTTCAGGCACTTTCAGACTCTAATGAAAACATTGCGCCACCCTTCACTCACGTAACACTAATGGATTTGCATTCAAACACTTATTTATGTAATACTAGCTGTCCTCACGGCGCCGCCCGTAGCCTATGTTACTCAGTGATAATGTAGCTTTCTAACGGCAAACGAATTTTTGAAATCGGTCCAGAAGTTTTTAAGGTTATTCGTTACATACAAAAATACAAATCTTTTCTCTTTATAATATTAGTATGGAAAATAGTTTAGTTTCTATACATAACGTCGCTTTTGGATTTAACGATGGGCTAGGCACAAGTTTACTGCTATTCATCAACAGATCATCGCAGTGATGACATAAGGTCCCATGTAATATGAGACGAGTTTTACAGTTTTTATTTAAGTAAAAAACATAAAATCCAATATAGGTGATGATGACATCTATTGAACCTTGTCATCACTCCTCCACATCCATGTCTGCAAAATATTTATTTAATTCAACTTTTATCAAAGATTTATCAAGATGTACATAACATTACACAGCTATGGAAAGTGAAGGTCATGAATATTTTGCTGATAATAAAGTACCTGTCGTGTTTCGTGAATTTCAGGACAGTTATTTGAAATACCTATTTCTTCATAATTTTTCATTTGACCTCAGAAATCTGTACAAATCATTACTTGGTGTGATCTTGCTTAATATAGGCCACAGATCACCCCTTCCAATCATGTGGACATTGTAAAATTGGCCTAAGATATTGTGTCGGGTGAATGGACAGAGGCGTAGGTTAAGCGTATACCTGAAAAAAGTAACATCATTTTGCGATAACCAGTAGGTATATCTGGCAAACAGGTTATATTTGTATATTCCTCAAGATTATTCGTTAAAGGTTCTCGAGTAGTTCTCAGTATCATAATGGCTTTATGTTCATGACTAAAGATCGTATTTCTACATAAATAAGAAACCCATGTGAGTCGCTTTGCCCTGTCACGGCAGTGTTACGACTACTAGCTACATACAAGAAACATGGAGACTATAAACAATTTGTTAATCTGAGATATTTGTGTCTGTAACGTTTTTCCTGTAGCGTGGAATTCGAGTACCTATCGCGGTTACCCACGATATAGAAAAATTCAAAGTAGGGTGACCAACATAAAAAAATACTGGACGCCAAGAAACAGATGAATTTAAGCTGACAGTGAATAATATTTCCTGTTTTTTCATCAATCTACGAAATACCATAAACACAATTCCAGGATCTTTTTCATGGCCGTGTTGTTTGTTATTTTATCTCTATGACCACGTTTCAGATTTGACGTATACCTATCGTCATTCGACGAGAATAGCGCAACTACTCGTACTACATCGTTTTACGTGTTGTTTTGTAATGAAAGATATTATCTTAATGAGCATGATAGGGAGATGAGGCAAAAGCATCGTTTATCGTTAAAAAAATACACTCATGGAATCAACTCGGTGTTCATTTCTCATAGGTTCACAGGCTAGACCTTTGCACAAGGAGGTCTACGCCGCAAAGTATTTCTAGTTGTGTCTACGCTGACCTACGTATGCGGTTACAACTGGCGCCAACGCATTAGGTCGGCTGTGGTTTGGTTCCACTGTAAGTCTTACTTCAGGTCAACATACTAGGTTTCTTAGGTTATTCTTATCCTGAACTTATTACCCACATAAGAACATTAAATTGTACTTAAATGCCATATTATTAGATAATAATTTATGATATTTTCGAATGCTTCCTTTGATTAAGATTGATAAGGTATCACTCCTATACAGGCTGTTTTGTGATTATGATACCTTCTTACGTACGTGTTTCAAAACATTATTCAATATGTTAACATTATTCTAGAAACCTAGTTATGTAGAACAAGGTATTTGATTAAAGAACAAAGTGTCTAAGTAAGAGGATTATAACGATTTCCTTGCAGCGCTATAAGTGCAGTGTTACGTAAACAATGCTAAATGCATTCTGTTGTAAAGTGAAGGGCGTTATGTAGGGCGCGCCTAAGCCGGCTGTTACGCACATGCAAATTGTGTACACACACAGGCTAGCTCCATTGTGCTATGAGCTCCTAGTACTCACTTGAAATCTAAGATTAGCACTATGCGGTTTGTATTGTTCCGAACATAATGCAGGACACAATTTCAAATCGATATGTATGCAAACCCTTATGATTTCATTCATCGTTTGATGAAGTTTTGAATACAAGCACGTGCCTGAAACTGTTTCAGACACGTGTTTGTTATATTTATAATTTAGTGCATGAATAGATAGATAGATAAATAGATATACTTTATTGTACACTAAAAGAAATAAAACAGAAGGAGTACACATTATTAAGAACAGTACAAATGGCGGTCTTATCGCTTAAAGCAATTTGAATGTGTCAGAAAAAGAATTATAACTGCATAGGTAATGCATAGGTAAATAAAGTTTTAATATTTGCAAGGATTAAAAGCAAATCACGTTTTTGTTTTATCTGAAGGTAAGTACAGAAGTTCTTAGAGAAAAATATTGTTTACCTACGAGTACTTCTTACGAAATGACACTTAAATTAAGTAAAGTGAACTACACAGTTTTGTGACAGGTGAACAAACATTGGGGACACAACGACATAATTATGTTCGTACAATATTTTCCCCTGATTGTGGAAACCTTACAACAGAATAATGTGCCACGTGAAAGTAAACAAACAAGAACTTTAATTACCTTATCTAACTTGAACATTTATCTAAATATTTCGCTGTTATCGCTATATGACATAGGGGAAAACAAGCAAAATAAATCGTTAGGTCATAACGTAGGTACTTCTATGAAACATAGTACGTTGACGTCACTCGATTGTACGGACTAAAAATAACTGGAAATCGCACTTCGATCTGAAGCTATTTTATCAGTTCCAGGTAACTAAAGTACTACAATAACAAGTCGATATAATCCGATAGATGTTACTGTTATTATCACGCAAACATGTCACGGTATGTTACTCATAAAATAAGTAGGTATCTACCTAACATTAAATTAAAATTGAATTAACAGTACATACTTTCAAAGTTGTAAGTCATAACGTTTTAGCGGACTCGGTAGTGACAATAACGGTACGTTCTCAAATTACCAGGTACAACCGTGTCATTATTTTCCTCATTTCTAAACTTATGTTCATCAAAGTACAGTCAGGTTCAAAAAAAGTTGCGGTTGTTGTGGTCAACGTTAGTATTAAAATGGGTGCATAGTATAGCATTGTAATTGCAGTATGCAGAAGAAGTGGGGTGGGCATCAGCGTCAGGGGGCGGCAAGGTACGGCGACGGGGGTAGACGGGGGAAGGGTGTACTATCGGACGCGCCAGGCGCTACGTCACTTACGGCGCCACGTGCGCGATCAATAGTGACGTCGTAGTGGCGGTGGGGTACGTGGCGCGCGGGCCGCGGCAGCCTGCGCGCGCACTACCAGCCAGCGACCTACTTACGATTACGTTTCACGTGCCGTCTATCTACGTAACGCGATCGAACTCTACAATGGGGGTGGCGCGCGAAGACAACTACGGTGGCGCAGGCGCGGGGGTAAACTTGCTAGACGATGATCTGCAATTTAGTTATAAAAATTCAAGAAGGATTCGACCATGAAACTTATTCTTCGAAATACAGATATCACGGAGATAAAAAAGACAGACGTCATCGTACTTTTAATTTGGAAGAAACAAATTATACCGCAAAAAACTAGGTTAGATGTAGGTAATTAAGTTTTTACATAATACTAGGTACGTAATCGAAATAAGCTTAATAATTAATTCAGGTAGACTTACTTATACATAATAATATGAAAGAGGTTTACAAGGCTACTACGGACCAATCGATCAATCGAACCACGTGGTAGCTTGCCATGCCACGTGGTCATCTAAAAGAAACGAAATACAATTTGTGTATGTTGTGTTCACAATTTGTTTCTGTCTATTTGCACCTAGATCCCTAATTTTTCTAACATTTAGGACCCACTTTACATTCGTCAGATAACTTTAACTTAGGAATCATTTTGACGTTTTGACATAATATTTTCTATACAAAAGGTGTCAAAACGTCATATTTATTCCTCAAACAAAATATATCTGACAAATAAAAAACCGGCCCGTAATAAAATAAGAGAATTGTTAAACATTCAACAGCAAGGAAGCCACGTGTGCCACTGACACGTGGCTTCTTTGCTGTTGATTGTTTAGCAATTATGTTATATTATTAATTAAAATTATAGATCTACGGAAATTATACATAAATGGCGGATCAGTTTGTAATCATTCATCAAACTGAAATAAAATTATTAATATGATAATCTTATTGAAAAACACTGGATCTCATAGAAGAATAATTTACTGCTAATTTATCTTTACTTCAAAAAAACGGACCGCATTAATCACTTATGAGTTTATTTTTTATAAACTATTTTACCTACCTGAAACATAATAATAATGGTTTATTTCCAAAGTGATTATAAACAAAATAAATAAAACAGAAGGAAAAACAAACGGCTTGAAGTGTTGAATTGACTTTGACTCTACAAATTACAATGCTTAAAGTAATTAAAGTTCCATCTCAAAGTTATGCAGGTACTGCCAATATTCATTAAATTTTATTATATTTTCGACATTGGCGGAGTATTTTGCTATCGTGCAGAATTATGAGTGCAATCACGAGTGGCGCTGGCGACCTAACAGCCAACAGCCATGGCCTACTTGATGGGGACAGGTCAGCTCACTGTCAGCTTACAAACATTTACATGACATAAAAAACTACATGGTGACGCTACTGTTGTTTGAAATTGAAATGCTATGAAGAACCGTAACCGTAACTATCGAATAACACAGATACCAAAATTAGTCCAAAACCGTATCCGAATGGTTTCGGGTGTTATTTTAAATATTAAACCCATTGCAACAGTGCTTTTAAATAGAACTTGAAAAAGATATTGTAAAAATGAAATTGTAATGTGCGTGTCCGACACTGAAATTGATATAAGATTACAAAAATATTCATACCTACCTATATCTCTCTAATCACTAACCTGTGCCAACATTTTAAATCCGCAGAAAAGGTAATTCTTTATATTCTCATCTATTTTGCATTCGGTCTTTCTATTTTTATCACACAACGCAATAATTTTACGACACAAATAAAATATGATTAATTATTTCTATCCTTATTCCGATCATCATATCTGTATTTTAGTAAGTACGTACACTTGCTAATTTCAAAATCCCCACATGAACTGTGGGTAGCGACCGCGTGTGGTTTTTCTTACGGCAAGTCGGTAACGACAGGATAACGAGTAGGTACATACAGCGTGTTTCAAAGACTTTACCACAACCACATCAGGTAAAGTCACACGAATATCACACTCATGTACTCATTTTATTTATTTCGTTTTCATCTTCAGTGACACTAAAAATGTCATTTCAAGATTTGCGATTTCTCATCGCTTGACTCACCAGAAAACGATCATCCCGTGGTTCGGTACATGGTTTTCTTCCAGAAACAGACCTTTTCTTGACGGAACCGGTCTCTTGATAGCGCTGTCAGGTCCTTTGGACTGTCGAACGACTCACATTTAGCCTCTGAGCCACGAAGCATTGGCTGGAACCCTCATGAAGCAGCGCAATAATATTGCTGGCTTTTATCACTTTATCTACCATTTTCGAGACCGCTAAACAGCAATAACAATACTTCAAAATGTCAAGGAAATTAGATAATTCAATAAAAATTTAGTAAAAGTTATTTACTCAAAAAGACTAATTTAAAAAAAACCTAAAGCCCGGAGAAGAAACAAATCGTTACTTTAAATAAATTCTTCCTATACTAAGCTGGTTTTAATTAAATTACTCGCATTGTTTGAGTAAAGCACTATACAAGCCTTGGTCCACAATTACTGCGCTGCTGGCCACGCTATGATGGCCTCGAGCTTAGTTTAGCTACGCTCTCGGCCTTAAAGCTTGGTCATCATTGCAGCCCTTGCTGTCCGTGCTATAAATGCTGCGTGCTTTATTCCAGCTTGTCAATCAAGAGCTGCAATGCTAACCGCGCTGTGATGGACTAGAGCTGCGCTACACTGCGCTTTCGGCCATCATCAGTGCTACCAGCAACGTAGTCATTTAGAGTCGATATTAACTGTCGGGAATTCGAGCCACAAAATGTAATAAAATGTTGTTTTCTTTAAAAACCAGCCTCGGTCAAAAATTTGGGACGTACTTTTTATAAGCGGCCAGTAACATATCCAAATGATTAAAACCTTTTACGTATTGTATTTTATTCAGACAGGAAAAAAAACAAAACTGCCCCTTTTTGCAAATGAGTGTATATTCTCATTCTATTATTGGAAGATGCTTGAAATGTACCATTTCTTGCATAAAATTCATAAATTAGTAGTCAAATCTAACAAATTTTACTGAACCAGTCTTAAATTTATTAATTAATAATATACTCTTAACCAATATGTTCTTATATTTGTTACATTAGGTACAGAAAACTTAAACTGAATGTCTTCCTTCATAAATGATGTTACATAATTCGTACAGCGTAGTCGACGGAGCCCTGTCTGGCGAAGCTCTTCGTGTTGTGTCGTCAACTGTCGTCGTCATGTCAACCTAACATAAAGATTATAGCGGGGGTGTGTGTCTGTCTACTATCAAAGCTATCTGTGTCGTGTCGGTCCCGCCCTGATACGTCCTTAAGAGGTACCACAAAATTATGTATAACTAAAAATAGTTCGCTAATCATCCAATAATAAATTTGTCTTAATAACCAGGTTATTGAAATTACTGAATTTGCAATTTCATTTTCGATACACCTACACAAAATATATAAAGTATAAATCAATGACGTAAGTAGAGCGTTATGGTAGAGAGTGTAGAGACTGCATTGGCAAGTTTATGCACAAGTTGTGGGGGTCTGCGTGCGCACAGCTTGGGGTACCGAGGAACTTGATCAATAAAGAGGACCCAAACAAACGGGCGCTGCGGCGGCGTGGGCGACTGACCTATTTACCACCAGGCCAGCGGATGCAGCAATATTACGGCGCGGAACATGCAGCTTGTATAACTACCACTGAACGATGAAGAAATCAATAAATGATTGCGGAATTCAAGTACCTAAGTGGCTCACTTCTATGACAATGTCGAAGAAATAGAATACTTTCTGAGAAAACACACCTTTGCAAGTTAGCACATAACACCTTAAAATACCTACAAACAAAACTTATGTACTTACGCTTACTTCGAATGGTCTTTCCTTATTATCTAACTGGAAATCGTCCGTCGCAAGTTTCTTGTAGTATTAATATTTATTTTCCTGTAGCAAGATTTAGCAGGAAATACCTATAACGTGTAGATTATTATTTTTTCCGCCAGATATAAATACATTTTTACCGTGAAAAATGCATAAATATATTGTTGCATCTACCTAAAGTAAGATTGGCATTCGACGTCTAGAGACGAGTATTAAGTAGATAGCAACACGATTGAATACAGCCCAAAGTACAATATATACAAGGTTAGTCGGAAAGGGGGTACTAAGCCGAAAGGGTGTTAAAGTACCCATAATAAGGGATAACTTTTGTTCTACAACTTTCCCCAAAACTCGATAGTTTATGAGAAATAGCTTTTCAAAGATTTCGTAAAAAATATGCTAAAATCTATCTGTCCATAGCTATGATCAGCTGTTTTTACAATTTAGGTCATATTTGGGGTCACGGATTAGAAAAATAATTTTCTGAATTCATAACTAAAACAGGTATGTTTTTTTTTTTGAAAAAACTAAAATAAAAAAATTTTTTCATGTAAATAAAAATTATCGAATTTTGAAATTTTAACAATTGCTTTGTAATAGTCATCAGTGATACTTTAGGTGGCCCGCGGCTTAGTACCCCCTTTCCGACTAACCTTGTATAATTATAATAAGCGAGAGTAAGGTATTTAGTGTCATCGAGATGCCACTGCAAGCTGATAATGTTTAACTGTTGATAAAAATAGAGTGATGTAAAACGTGACGTGCGAGACGCTGTAAGCAAAGGTTGTCGTATTATTAACACATTCTAATTTTGGGGGCCCACCGACCCAAACAAACCATCGCGAGCAGATGACCTACATTCCGGCTGCGTCTGCTGGCTAGGCGCGCAAGGTACGACATGATTCATACGGGAGGTGCGGCGCGCCCGTTCAGACTCATTACACCCAGATTCATCCAGCGGCAACAAGCCTCTTCCACAAAATACACATTTTGGATTGAACTTTGGATGTCTTTGTTTTTGATAAAAAAAAACAAAATACACCTATTAATAAATACATTATTGAAGTACACCACCTTCAAATTCCAAGATTTGAAAATTCAATTATAAAATTGCCCCGTATCATGTAGTGGTACGTTGCATCGCGTGGCGCCAGTAGGATGGGCATCATAATAGGAGCCCGTATCAAACGTGGCTTATTTTACTCGCTGACCCAGTTTTGTAACACAGTCGTAGCTCAGCGCAGCCGCATCGCATCGCTCTCTAACATGAAAGCGTTTTTAGATGTAACTTTATTTCGTTTTTCACCCCTGCCCTGAATCATTCACATTCCTTGGTTAACAGAATGTCATCATCATCCTTATTTGTACACAGGATATTAAATCTACTCGAGTCTTCGTGTTTGCATTTGAATTATTCAAGTTTGCAGAATTGAATGACGAGATCAAATGTCAAAGCTTGAAACATTTCCAGTTTTATTAAATTGAATTCTCAAAATGTCTAAATGGTTAATAGGCCAATTGACTTAATTAGCAGCATTTAGATAATATGTTATTTACATATTAACGTTCTGAGAGCCCAAACTACGTTCATGCCAACTCAGCCAATGAAGTATAAATAAGCCTTTATTTAATGAGCTGCCTTTTCGATATCAATTACAGAACATAATATGTTTGTTATGTAGTAGAATGGAATTTACGATTTAAGTCAAAAACTATTGCGAAATCAGCTCTATGAAACGTAATTATGTATGACAACTCTCTAAACTGGATTTTTAAGTACAAAACTCGTTTTGTCAGTGTATGAATGGATTTGGAATGTAACAATGCCGTGTACTCGTATACAGGTAACATGAAAAATGCACAGTCGCGACCTTAGCCCACTTGTGAGCGACGCGGACGGCGAGGCGGTGTGAGGCGACGTAGTGGAGCACTCGGCGGCTGCGTGGAGCGGTGAAGCCCCACCAGCTAGCCAACTGTGACACAATTTCGAAACAGCCCGGTGTAGGTTGACTTGATTGACACAAGTTGTGGTGGTTTTGAGTTATGTAGCCAGCGTGGATCGCGTGTAAATTACTGGACGGTTTTATTACAACTGACATAACTTTATCACCCCATTTCGCCCACTTAGGGGATCATTATCGAAGAGACATTTCTTAGTGTGCGTTTACGATATAAAATACAAAATTAAATGCTCTCTAATCAAGTTCCTACCTCTAGCGGTTTAGGCTGTGAGAGTCTTAAAATAGTACATGTTTATATTGATAAAAACTAAAGAAGTTAATAACAGGCTGTAGGTATTATTTATGACGACGATAATACATACTAAACTTTTAAAATATTCATCAATCAACATCATCAAATAATATCAACAGACATTATTTTGACGATATCGTGTTGAGTATAAACAAATGGCTGTAAACAAGTGATAGTTCGAGAAACTCATTCCTTGCATAAATAATAAGAAAATAAAATTAATACTAAGTACACATGTTTTGTTTTTAGCAGTTGTGCACATTTCAATGTTACGTAAATTAGCAACGCGGCAACGGTAGCAGGAGAAACAACGTGAGTGACAGTGGAGGCGGCGAGCGGCGACCTTGCCGTGGTCGTTCGAGTCAAACAAAACATTGCACCAACGTTCAACAAAAACACGTACTATGCACACCAAATACAAACGAATGCAGATAGCTGTTGCATAATAAAATTTCAAAGTTACTAAAATAGAATCACCTACACAAATAATACTTTAAGAACAATAAAAACACAGATTAATAAGGAGATTATAAATAATGCAAATGTTAAGATATATCGCACTGCTAGATTAATACCGTGTCAACTCAAAATTTGATCAATTCGAGATGCACTTTTCTTTCTTTTTTTTAAAACGTTTCCCCATACTAGGATTTCTCCTGTATCGTCGGTGCGTTTACAAACACAAATCTTCACACGTAATTCATTTCATTCACTTCATTTGTAATCTATAACTGGAAGTAATTAATCAGTTTTCTGTCGATTCTGAAAAAAGGTTCATTTTGAGTTGATACACTATTAATCTAGCAGTGCGATATATGAATTATAATATAATTCAAATTTGCTTTGAGTAATAAAGTATTTGGCAGTAACACGAAGTAGGAGCAAGGAAACGCCACAATGAAATATGAAATCCAATAGTTAAGTAACAATTTAAAGTAAAGGTACTTTGATTACGAAACGTTAACGGGACAAGCTGGTATAAACAGTTGAACAGAAGAAACTTCCCGATAGTACTTACTGCAGTTAGAAGCAAGTAGGTCAAGCCCAATGATAACAAAAGAAGAAATTAATATACAAAGCACGTGAAAGAGAGCTCTAATGAGAGCATTTGGAGGAATAACGAAATGAATTCTGTTGAAAACAGTTTTCAAAGAAAATTCTTTAGTGTATCGTATATTTTTGTTTTATATTTTCCGTCAAGTAGGGGGCAGTCTTTACAGCAATTATGGGGATACCGTATAACATTTAATAACTATTTAATAACATTACAAGTAGGTAAAGATTTGTATCTATGAAAGAGTGAAGAAACGGAATCCGGGTGATGTGAGCGATTAGTACAAGTGACTTTAAGATATTAATAAATAATAGGTAATAAAAATTCCTTTAGCAGTAAAATTAGAAAAAAGCCAGATTCAAAGAAACCTCAAAAGACAAGTCATTCGCCACAAAACATCATGTCTTAGGACAAAAAATATGAAGAGTCACTTCCTTATACAGAGATGAATCAGACTTGAAGCATGATAAGATGACATCAACCAGGAAAGTCCATTATCATCTTAATAAAATTTTGTATGTGTGTGACGCGGGCTGCAAATTGTAAATAAGGAAACCATACATATACAACACCGGCTCATTTCAAAAGAATCTTTATTTATTTACGCGAAGACGGCGGCGCCATGAAAAATATGAATTTGCAGTTTTCATGATTAAATATTTTCACAGCAATTTTGATGTAGGTACATCCTTTACATAATATATTTATGCTAACTATACAGCTATAATACTAGGATATTTTTGTATTACACGTTATAGGCAAATAGGTAATGCATACCTACGTATTAACTAACAAGTATAATTAACCGACTTGCGAACTCAATGTTAAAGTTTTGATCATATTCGCAAACACGTACAAATGTTTACTTTGATTATACTTGAGTGTTGAATTTAAAGAAGCAAAACATATTTGAAGATTTTTGCAATTTGCAATGACGGTTACTTGTATTTTGGCCCTGTTGAATAAACTTCACAAATTAATGTTTGGAGTAAGGCGGTGGACGACCATGTAAAATGTGTTTCGCTGTCTCACACCAAGAATTTATTCAGCAGTAAAGTTTTATTTCCCAATGTGTTCTAGCGTAAAGAGTTTTGGCAGACTTATTTGCAAGAGTTGTTACTTCATTCAATTCTCTAAACAGCAACTTTTAGGGAAACATGAATCAAATCACTGTCTTTTTTAGTATATTTCGTTTGTAGAGCTGTATCTTCATTTTGATCTTCTATAAGCTTTGGCAATGTGTTTCTTATTGTTGCATATGCGTCAATGCATAATGCAGTAACAATTGATGACTTGATAGCTCAAACATATTAAGAAATAATTCATAAAGTGGTTTAATAATACAACTTACTTTCAATCACGTTTAAATAGCATGCGGTTATTCGCAACAGGACAAGAAAGAGAGAGTCAATCGTAGCCTCGTTGTTGTTGCAATAGTTTTGCAAAAACACCGCCTCCAGCAAGGCTGTCGACACGAGCGGCGCGGGCGCAGACTCCACGCAGCCGGATCCGACCAGATGGTTACGTACGGTTCAACAGGCACATAACTTACGTACGTTTATATATTTCATGTACCTATCTACTACCTTATGTATTTATTTACAGCAAAAGTTACACTACACTACATATCACACATTTTTTCAATAATTCACCGACAAAAATTAAGTATTTATTTGCACGATAATTAATTTACATATATACTAAACACCAAAATATCGCCGACGCAGACAGGTATGTTTGGAATTAATTAAATCTATGGAAGTCCAATGTTCGATGGTAATGAACGTCAGACCTTTAAAACCGAATACAGCGACATAACAACCAACAGGAAAATTTTACATTAAACTATGATATACAGATTTATTGAATTGCAACATCTCGTATTTAGATGTATAATGTAACAAACTGTTAAATTAATTAAACATAACATTACATTAACATAAAATCACGCCTTACGTTCCCCGAAGGGTTCGGCAGAGGTGTTTTAGTGCACCCTCGTTTCGCCAGTAATATTTAAGTCCCATATAATAGGGCGAGCCTATTGCCATTAACCGGGCACAAATCCAGGCTCCAGGCTGCTACTGAGAAATTGCTAATGAAAAAACGCAATAACACTTTACCCGACCTGGGGATCGAACCTAGGACCCCATGCTCAGCAGTCACGCTTGCCACCACTAGACCAACAAGGCAGTATTTTAAATTAATTAAAATAGAATAATATAACTCCCGGAAAGAGTTTCATGGTAATGGAATTTATACAGTGCGCATAGCCTCATACTGATTGTCTTGCTTGAAAATATTTTATAAACATTCGCAACAATGATGTTTTAATGTTGTAAAAAATTATAATAAACATTTACAGGAAGAGATACAAACGAAAGAATTTTATGTTATGTAAAGTTCAAGCCAATGCCTTTAGTCTTTGAAAGAATTGCGTAACAAAATGAGACGGTCTCTTTATTTTCTATGCTAAAAATCGACTTCGTATTATACATTATATACAACTGAACGCCGACAAAAAGAGACTGTACAAAGACCTGTCTTGCTTGACACTTGACTGGAAAGCAAGCAATATCTGTAATCAGTATGAAGCAATGAAGGTTTCGCTGCGCCCGCACCGCCGTCAAAACAAGTTGCGCAATGCGCTCGCATTCCGCTTCTGTTGCGGATGTCACACTTTACAATCTAGAAGGTTGCGTTCGTTCAATGTTTATTTGCTGTTCTGATGTTTACAAGCAATCTACTTCTTCTAAGTGGCGGAAAACTTGGAGCAATAAATTCTTTACTATTTATTATTAGTAGGTATCCAACGTTACATTAAAGATGAATATTTTGAGAACCCAGTTTTTATGGTGTGCTGGTTTTCGAAGTACAAACATCCACGATATTACGTTATTCTGCTAAAAACTATCCAAAAAGAAAATATCGATATACCTAGACGGCTACAATTTCAAAATACGGAGGTAAGTATAATACCTAAAAAAGTTGCTGCAGAACATGATTTATTACTCAACATTCGATTTTCGAAATTTTATTTTCAAGTTTCACTTTGCGGGAAAGTCTCAAGTTATTAATTACGAAAGTGAGTTTACCTGGCTTAATTTTGGGAAATGATCGTGCAACGCCAGGTGTCCCGGTGCTGGGTGGGGGCATGTTATTGTAAGTGCTGTTTGTAAACAGGATCTGTTACCGTTACGACAGTTTTGTTTCAAAACAAACGCAAAATATTACCGTTATGTAACTTAGAAAGTTCGGTAAATAAACGACGTTCTATAAAAGAAGGCTAACTAAAAACACAAATGTATTCTCTATTGCATGTTTACTTAGATTTCTTTGTTTCAGATTGTTATTTAATACAAAAGGTCTAAATATATTTACTGCTACGGTGCATCGATGCATGTGTTCCACTAATCTTTTTACAGGGTTATTCCATTTATACAAGTTCATTAATGTTTTTCTTGGAAACGGATCGATGAAAGTGGTGTGGGCGGTGAGCAGTTGACCTATATGAATGACTTTATGTATGAACGGGTGGAACACAAAATTCACAAACAACAACAACAACTATATTAAAGTATTAGCCAATTGTACCCTATTTGTAAGTTGTTTTCTTACGAGGATTGGTAGCTTCATTTATTATTTTACTTCGAAAACTAGATATTGTTATTTCGTTTTTATTTTAACTTGCAAAGACCATGTCTAAAGTGTTTTCTGAAAACTGTGACCTCGTTTATTTACAGTTACGTGGCCTATTGATGACAAAAGCATTTATAGTCTGGACAGTACGTTTTCATGGATAAACAACATTTTATGCTAGGGTGGTTTCGCAATGATTGCATATGACGGAGACGAGACGTGGCATTCACGCAGGCGCGGTCACGTTGCGTTGTTTGTAAACATGTCTACTGACTGGTGAAGGTTACTTTAACAACATGTACCAGATGGTTTCTCTTTACGGTAGTGTCAGTTTTAATTTTCATGTTTTGACTATGTATAACTCGCCTCTTTTCTAATAATTAAAATAAAGTGAAAAAAAACGCGTCATGACTTAAAATTAGAACACTCGAGTCTGCTTATCGAAGAATAGACACCAGTGTTATTAAGTATATTGTATAATAACAAACATTATAAAGTGTCACGTTTTTCAGACCATGATTGAAATGTCAGTACACAGTGACACTAACTGGAGAATCGTCGATCAACAAGGACTCATAACAAAAATGACGCATCCAGTAGAATTTCACCTGCATACCCAAACAGCGTGAATCAGTGTTTACCACACATTCTTTATAAAGCGAGTTACGATACCATAAAAGGATGTGTTTCTTACTTACCTCGTTCCGCAATAACGGCTTGGTTATGTGCGTATGACGCCTTAACCTAGTTGCTGGCGCCCTTGGTCGCCATCTGCCCATGTATTAGTTCCTGGATGGAATAGAAACCATATAAATCGATCTTAGCATACATTAGGAAATATATATTAGTTAAGAATAAGGAAAAAAAGAACAGCTTTAAATATTAATTGTCTTGATTGTACAATTTTCAGCAACCAAGTTTTTTGCTCGTAACTGAAAACAGTGTATGCCTATTTGGGGAATAATTATTATGAGCGATAAACAGAGATAAAAAACAAATGTTGATTGGCTTTTGAACTGCAATAGGTTTTAGATTTTGGAACTTTGTGGCTTAATAGGAACCTTTAGAGTTTTGTCATGTCCGCCTGTAGGTACGCTCATTTAAACACGAGAAAAATTTTGGTATGAAATCATACTTTTATGTATAACCCAAAATGTGAAGAGAGGGGAAAAAAATCGAAGGAATGTAGAGCATTTTGCTAGAACTTTAACATTAATTATCCTTGAATTTCTCTTTGAAAATAACTATCAATCCAGATGGGAAGGTGAAAGCGGGATCTGGGACGCTAATAATGTCCAAATCGTAACTTTCAATAGACTTGGAGATCATAAAATTGTCCTGCAACTCTCTCATGTGTATCTCTTTATTTTCATAATCATTTGTCAAGATCGTTAAGAATGTCAAAAAAGTCATGCACTTCCACGTTCACGTTTCGTGGTGGTTTCGTATTCCGTATTCTTAATGCGTTTTTTTCTAAAATAAAGATCCTTTAATACCTACAAACTCAATTTTGATAAAATCGAACTTATACCCTTTTTTCGTAGAGATCGGAAACATCAGTCACTGGTCTCGATTCTGTAGCGCACTTTGACGGGACTAAACTAAGGGTGCTTGTCTCTTTCTGTTTCAGTAGAAAAAGAAAGTGACAGTTACGTTTAGTCTAGTTTAGTACTGTCAAAATGTGCTACAGAATCGACACCACTGTGGACCAAAATGGACTCAATTTAATGCCCCAAATTACTAAACTGCGACTCAGGACACTTGGTGTCACATGGGCGGTCTGCCTAAAGAAGCAGGTTTATTGCAACACACGTGGAAGTGTTCAGCGCTGCAGGTTTTAAATAGGTCTTGTCGCTTATTTTAGGAAAACCGCAAAATGTTAACAATGATGTACTTGTTTACACAATCACGTTGTTAACATTTTCCTGCAATGTGGATCCCCTTATTATTTTTAACATCCATAATTGATAATAAAAGGTGTTTCGTTGTGTAGGTACCTAAGTAATTTTTCAAGGTACAAAACCAGGCGCCTGCATGGTCTTTGTCTGACAATAATTATTCAGTGCATGGAGAAAACAATTCAAGTTTTTATGGAAAACGGTTCCATGTACGGGTTTAAATCATAAAAAAATGTATTCTCAAATTCTTACGACAGTCTTATTTTTAATCATAGACATGACCATAATGATAGGCCATTTTTAATTTTGATAAAGTTGTAAAAAACGAGCTTTCTGTGAAAGTTACATGTTGCCAAAGCAAGTGAATTAAAATATCCCTGTGGTTCCAAAAATCAAAGGCCACCAAATCTCCTCCGTGGCTTGTAAAAGCCGATTGAAGCATTCATTCTCGTCTTTAGTAGAATGCACCTATCTACATATAGTAAGCAAAATTTTGTAGCTCGACCGTATCGAATGGATGTTTACATAGTTCGAATTAACAAAATCAGAAAATTCGCACTCCATTATAGACTTAAGCCGTTAAATTAGCCTCATGATATATATACCTAGTCTTGCCATAAATATTGTCACGAAGAAAAATATTTTTTTTTTATTGCAAATAATATTTATTACTTTTACAGTGTGTTAGTTTAATACATAAATATAAAACAATTTAAAATATAAAAAGATTATTCGAAGTGGTCTCCATTGGCTGCAATACAGTCCTTTAAACGTTGAGGCCAGTTATCAATAGAAGCACGCACTCTTTCCATGGGAAAATTCTTCACTGCCAATCGTATGGATTGTTTTAGGGACTCCAAATTATCATGGCGTTTAGAGTAAGCCGTACTCTCTAAAACTGACCATAAATCATAATCCAGCGGATTAAGATTGGGACTAGACAACGGCCAGTCTTCAGCTCTGGTGAAGTCCGAAACGTTCACTTCCAACCAAGACTGCGTGGACCGAGCTTTATGACCCGGCGCCGAGTCTTGTTGGAAGGACCATACTTGGTTATTGAACATGGTGTTGTTATGGGGCTTAACTACCTTCTCAAGAATGGTATCTTGATACACTTGTGCCGATGTTTTGATACCTTTTTCACAAAAATATGGCTCAGTCACTCCTTCATAGCTAACACCCCACCAAACCATCACTGAAGTCGGATAATGCCCACGTTGCACTCTGTCGACTAATTGGGAAGCTTCCTTAGAGCTTTGAGCATAAATACGGTCATTTTGTTTGTTAAAATGTTGCTCAATTGTAAAGATTTTTTCATCCGTAAACAAAAATTTTCTGTGACCTCCCTTTGCGTACCGCTTCAGTAGTTGTTTCGATTTTACCACCCTATTCTTTTTTTAAATCAGCTAAAAAATGACCAGTGCGTCTCTTATAGGCTGCAAGTCCTAAGTCATCTTTTAAAATACGCGACATGGTTCTGGGTTTTATCTTCATCTCCCGAGATAAAATCTTTTGCTTTCGGACAGGATTTCTTCGAATTCTTTCCCTTACTGCTTTGACCACCTTTTTCGTACGAACACTACGTGGACGGCCAGATCTTTTTCTGTCACAAACAGAGGAGGTCTCATTGTACCTATTAATAGCCCGGTACACAAACATTTGACTATTACCAAGCGTATGGAGAGTTTTAAAAATTGCATTTGGCTCCATACCAACTTTGTGTAATGGAATCCCGGTGATTCGGTTCTCTTTATCACCCCACTCCATTTTAATATCGCAAAATATTGTACAATGTATTGGCACCAAAATTAGAAAACTCAATGAACGATCTTATAAAAATGACAGATTCCAAATTCAAATGTAATATCTTTCTTATTTTTAATTGTAACAGTATTTATGGCCAGACTAGGTATTATCGTCAACAGCGCTAGGGTGCATTAAAGAGCCTCCACGAGTTGCGGTAGTGCAGTACGTCCGGCACACCCTGGTCAGTCAGCCTCGCTATCAACCTTGCTGACTGGCCAATCTTATCACCACGGCGGCATGAGCTATTTTCGTATAACTCGACACGAGAGAAGAATCGCCAACAGCCACTGATTCAAATAAATCTGTAGGCTGCCACAGCTTTTCTTCGTGTAATACTAACCACGTGATTATTAAGGCAATAATTCATCAAGACTGTTAAGTTATAGAGACCTATTTTCTGCAGCAAAAGTTTGCGGGCTGACATGAACTGAACTACTTAAAGAAAAACCATCTACGAAGGAACCACTCCTCATTGAATATGTTTTTTTATATTTATTGAAGTGGATCCTTAATTACGTATGGCATAGCATAATTGATTAAATGAAATGCAGGCCAAAAGGATCAATAGCTGCTCTTGTTCATAAATATTTTGAGCTTCGTTGCTACGTAATAACTACGGGGATTGGTTGTTCTGTGAGTTCGCTGCGTTTACCGTGGTCTGACCGCGGTCATTCTGAACACAACACGACCCCTTCGTGCCTCGAACAGCACGTAAACCTACAGTCCCGGATAACATACGAATAACTATGACAGCCGTCAGGCCGTCACCGATATCAATATTTCCCATAAATTGGGTTGCGGAGGTCAGATTGCATTCACTCCGTGTAATACGCAGATAATCAACAGTGAGTATCTATCTGGTTAGACTAGAAACCGACTCCTTCATGGTAGCGAAAAGGAATAACCAGAAGATGAATATTTTAGGCCTCCTAATTCCTGATAGACTGCCGCTATGCTATTCCTAATCACCATGGATGGCAAACGTGTTAGTGATCGAAGGTTGTTGTTATTAACGAACAGTAAATAGGTGCGCTGCTTGTCCTCTTGACATAATCACTAAAACCTAGTTCGAACTATGCTTGTAATTTAGTCGAGAGGCGAGTATTATAGTAACGTAGGATTTGCTTAAAAGAAAATTTATTGGAACATAAATTATTATAGTTGTCGATTGTTATTTATAACTTGCCTGTATAATCTATAGACTATACAGCCAAGTCATATTTATTTTTCATTCTTTATTAATTTTATGGGTACCTAATAATTAAATGCAGGTGTAGTGCATTTTATTGCTTCTTAGAGTTGCTGGCTAAAAATCTATCCAGATCCAGAGAATCTACTCCTAAATTAGGTACAGTAAAAAAATCTATATCTATGGAGTATTTATTTTTTGTTCACACAGACACATTGAGCCATTACAGTACTATTGAATTTCTTTGGATACCTATTAGCCTCCTACCTGTTCTTCGTATTCTTTTTCATAGAGTCTATAGCGAAATTAACATTGAAAATAAGTAGGTATAAGAAATAGAATCTAAGATAGGCACATAGGTGTAGGCTGAAGATATAATCTGCACAAATATACTATCCCACCACGTCTTGGTCTTGGTTAGCCAATAGGCACTCCGCTCTTGCGAAATGTTAAAAAAAAATTTTTTATTACTTATACCTACGTAAGTACCGTAAAATGAGGCTACTTTGCCCTGTTTTTTGCTCCAAAATTTGAAAAGTGTAATTACGTAAAAATCCTTCTTTGTTATGGCTTTGGTTAAATTTTCCACAGCATATATAACATTCTGGCTCTAATATTTCAATGAGAAAAATAGTTATTTAGCAATTTTTTATTATTTAAAAATAAATTAAAAATGCACCAATGTTACCCGTCCTTTCGAAAACATTGCTCCTACATTTAATTTGTACTAAAACAGGCACATTTTCGGTACAGAGGTAAAGTTAACAGCGTTAGGTGTAATATGCTCCAAGAAAATATGGTACTAAAACACTAACTACAAAACGATGGCTGCTGTCAACGAAAAGAAATGGCGAAAACCGGAAGTGCATATTTAGTGTTGCCAATCTTATAAAACATTTATCGGATGCGTTCAAAAATATTTCAATTTCCTTGTAGTTTTAGAGATTTGATCGAAATAATCTTTTTTGATATTTGGAGCATATTTACCTTCACGGAGCAAAGTAGCCTCATTTTACGGTACCTACTTAACTAGTTTTTAAGAAGTCTGTTTTTAGTTGAATAGGATTTTACATAGTTGGTAATTAATTATGTAAGTAATAGTAATTTTGTCTACCTGACAATTATTGTGAGAACTAAATATTTTACAGGGAGTAAATTAAACAATAAAGCAATAAATAACGCGATTAACTTAAGCTTAAATGAAATTAGATTAAATATTGTGTGAATTTTGAAAACGGAGAGGCACTCATCAAATTGCAGACGAAATTATTGATAAACAAACGACATTGACTTGACAAGATTAGATTCAAGGTCGTCTAGTCTAGCTATGTAGGTATGAATAAAAGTTGGGTTATGTGGCAATGGAAAATTAAAGAAATACTGAATTAACTTCCAATAAACGATGGCAAATATCTGTTTATTGTACCATCATAGAAAATACCAGAATAAAGATAATAACACATACCATCATTACAATTTCAGCCATTGCAAAATTATGACCTCGATTATTAATTTGTTACAGTTTTCAACACAAACACCAAAATTAATCGACGTCCGGCGATTTCCAATGTTTTCACTTAATCTCTATATTTGAAAAAATGCACGACACATCACAATTAGACACTTGTACGTTTGATTGCAAATTTCCTAAAAAAACAATCACTTAAAATTATTACTATCAGCCATTCAACCCAAAATCCAGCATGACTGACTATTACGAAGTTAGACATTACGCCATCTCGTGACCACTACTAAGATCAAAGTAGGTACCCCGGGGATTCCGCACACAGTCCGAGCGCAGAATGTTATCAATCGGCGAAGCTAGGAATAAAAATTTCCTGGTGTTGTAACACTGCCGATAGGTGGCAGCTACAAAAACATTACAATAATAGTTTGTGTAGTGTAACAGTACACTTCTATTTTATCTGACTGTCTAATCACCTTCCTATTTCTGTTTGTTTTATAAGAACTTTAACATAGTATTAAAATTTATTACTTCTATGGTTTTTTTATTACTAGTTTATCAGTAGTAGACCAAACTAACCCAGACAGATTTTGCCGCAAAAAAAGCTTTTTAGTCCCACATAGACATGGAACTGGGAATAAGGCGACAAATCTGCGCGCGCAAAATTATTATATGGTTTGCTATACTAATATTAAAAAGAGGAAAGATTTGTATTTTTGTATGTAGGTAACGAATAAAATTAAAAACTACTGGACCGATTGCAAAAATTCTTTTGCCGTTAGAAAGCTACATTATCACTGAGTAACATAGGCAATATTTATTACTGAAATAAAACTTCTTACGCAGGCGGAGCCGTGAGGACACAGCTAGTGTAAAATATAAATAGAGATAAAGTTGTCACCAAGAATCTATACAAGGTTAGTCAGAAAGGGGGTACTAAGCCGAAAGAGTGTTAAAGTATCTATAATAAGGGATAACTTTTGTTCTACAACTTTTTTCAAAACTCGATATTTTAAGAGAAATAGCTTTTCAAAGATTTCGTAAAAAATATGCTATAATCTCTTTGTCCATAGCTATGATCAACTGTGTTTACAATTTAGGTCATATTTAGAGTCACGGATTAGAAACTTAATTTTCTGAATTCATAACTAAAGCAGGATTGTTTTTTTTTTTTTAAACTAAAATAGAAATCTTTTTGCATGCAAATAAAAATTATCGAATTTTGAAATTTTAACACTTGCTTTTAAACAGTCATCAGTGATACTTTAAGAGGCCCGCGGCTTAGTACCCCCTTTCCGACTAACCTTGTATACCTACTTGCTAACAAGGGCCTAGCCACTTACGGGCAACTTAGTACCTACGGTTTCGGGAAGCGCTCAACAATAATAATTTTGAGCAACGTTGCATTTAAAATCATTCAAAAATTAATTCGCTTTGCGCGTTTTACTTACTGCAAAATATTTTTAAAGGATTATTTATTTACAGTGCAGATAGTGTTCACGCGCATAATTATAATCTATAATGTTAGTGCTTTGTAAGCAGACACAATGTTTTAAAGTAACAATACTTTTCCTAACCTTTCCTATAATAACTAACTTTTCCGTGTACCTACCTATAACATAACTTCGGGAGTTTTTGCGGAGAAGTGTGAGAAGTGCGGGGAAGGATTTTTGTCTGTCAAACGACTCAAACTTTTACCTATAAGTATTTTTTTTCAGATCAAAGTGCCCAAGCGTTAATGCACGTTTAACTGAGAAAAAAATATGGCTGGAAAGTACCTACGCTGCACAATATATTCTACAAACATTTCCATTGCAAATAAAGATATTTTCGACATTAAAGAGCAGCTAACCACACAAAAACACAAAGCTAATTCAAAAGGCCAAACTATTCGTTCAGACATCACGGCATTCTATGAAAAAACTAGACTTAGTTCAGAATAAAATCTTATTCAAGTAGCCAAAGGTGAAACGGCTTACCACAAAGTTAATCACCACATGTCATTAAATTCTTTGGATTGTACTAATTCCCTTAACCAAGTAATGTTTTTGGAGTCAAATACGGCAAAAAACGTGACATGTAAGTGCACGAAAGTTACAGCTATTGTAAACAACGTGTTGAGTCCTCTAATTGCCGAACTCAAAAGTTATCTAATAGATGTTGCATTCAGAAGTGTATCTACCGACGTTAGTAATCACGGCAGCACAAAATTATTCCCCATTATCATTCAGTATTTTGATAAATAAAAAAACTGTATCACATCAAAGCTCCTTGAAATCGAATCGTTTGAAAATTAGACGTCCGACACAATTGTTGAAATTATTATGAAACAACTTCGGGAGCATGATCTTCTATCGAAGTGTATGGCGTTTTCTGGCGACTACTGCAACACAAACACAAAGACAAATAATGTCTTCTACGAGCTGAAAGGTAAACTCAATCCAAATGTTGTTGGCATAGGATGCTCTGCCCGTATCACAACGGTGTGCACCATGGATGCGATCTACTTCCTATTGACGTAGAGACGATGATAATTATTGAAAATATATAACTTTTTCTCAATTTATACAGTTCGCAGAGCTCTGAACAAATTCTGCGCAGCCGCTGCGGTTATTTTTACTGTAAAAAAAATAGGTCTATCCGGGAAAACATCTCAATTTCATCCATAACCGGGGTTTTTGAAGTTGTGGCCCGGCAGGGTGATAGGTGATGGCAGCTCTACTCTAAGCTAACACAGTAGGTGCCTACTGAGGTAGCTTAAATAGGTTACCTATCAAAAATAGCATAAGAGACTGCATTTTATTTTTAATGTTGCATTTAATGCAACAAATTCAATGAATTTAGTGCCCGAGCTGGGAAACGAACTGTCGAAATTGTGAAAAAGTGCCAACCTGTATTTTATGGCCCCTATTGAGAGTCATCGATAGGTTCAAAATAATACGGATCAAATCTCTCCAATAGTCTTAACACCGCTTGCGAGGATGTTGTACAAAGAGCAGGGTCTTTCCGACGATTGTTGGAGCAGGCGAATCCAGGATGGGACGACAACCTGAAGAAGGTAGTTGCTGTAGACTGGAAGCGAAATACTAGAAGTCAGCAGGGCCTTTGATAATAATCGGTTAAAACCCGACTCGAGATTGGACACATCTCAGTGACTGAGCAAAAATATTTGGTGATCCGATACAAATCCCGAAGTCTGCCGGCGAGGATGTGTAGGGTTTTTCCGATGACCGTCGGAGCAAGCGAATCCAGGATGGAACGACAACTTGAAAAAGGTAGTTGCAGTAGACTGGAAGCGAAACGCGAAATACTAGAAGTCAGTAGGGCCTTTGATAATAATCGTTTAAAATCTGACTCGATATGAAATATCTACGTATCTGAACAAAAATATTTCGTGATCCGATACAAATCCCGAAGTCAGGACCCAGAGCAACACTGTTTTCACAGTATGCTCCGAATCGTCCAGTTTCGCATTTCGAACCAATCAAGGCGCAGGACCTACATCTGTGGCAATTGAATTTTTATAAGAATATTTTGTGCGTGTATGACAAGATTTATGAATGTGGATGAAGCGTAAGGAGTATGCAAGGGTCGTAGCATGATTGTGGCGTTCTATAGTTTCTGCTTAACCCTATAGGAAAAACGTGTGTTTATGTATGTATGCAAGAATATTTTGGCGTGTTGAGAAGTGAAATAAAAATTCTCGTTATTTTAATAATCATACATTTATTATTCTGAATTTAATACTGTATTACATAGAAGAAATGCACTTCTTAGAAACATTCAGAAGACTTCCCTTTGGGACAGTTTTATATAAGGAGTCGCTCTCCATATATTTTATAAATTGGATAAATATGTCGCTCGTGATAATAGAATCAATATTTATTTTATGAAGATCTGCATTGCCACATACTTAAAAATCTATGTATATTTTTCACCAACTCTCAATTTTCGAAACTAAATCCTTAATAGTAAAGCATAAAAGTACGATTGCCTATGAGATATCTGTTGGATCAATAAAATTTTGCAAATTAACAACAAATAATATACTCTACAGTTAGTGCTTATACTGCCGCTGCCACATAATTTGTCAACAACATTTTCCATCACAATAAAGAAACTAGAAATCAATGAACAAAACGAAATGAACATTAAATTTTATCAATTCGGTGACCGCATAGAAAGGCATTGTGACACATATCCAACATAGTGAATACTCAATTTTTGAGAAAACACACAGCAAGAGAGAAGAAAATACTACCAATATAAATACAGACATCTTAATTCATTCAGTCAAAGTGGAACATGTATAAAATATTTATTAATAAGAAATAATCAGTCTTGTTTAGAGAAAACATTTTGTCAAAACGCGTTGTGCACGTCTTGATATAAATATTATCACAATACAATATGTCAGATATGATGTCATCCCTTCTCATGGACGTAACTAGTATATAAATCGCCTGCTACGCTACTTAGTGTTATTATCACAGTTGTTTAGTAGAGGTGGGTGCAGTACTTTGTACATAATAATACAGGAGCTACCTGCGATCCGCGACCATACCGGACACGACACACGATGGCCAATCTAAATTACGCACGCATAACTAGCATGGCCGTCCTACCGCCACAATATCGATTAATAAATAGTAAAAAAAAAAAACAAACGACGACTTCCCCTGGCCAGCTAGCATTAAGATATCATCTTTAAGACGAAATTACGCACATATACACATCCTTTCATGGCAGTCTTCTCTTAAAATGTACACAAATAACAAAGCAAGCCCCGCATTTAATCTCGTCACGAATGCGAAACTCACAAACACGTTGTTCACCCCTTATATCCGTTTATTAGACCCGTTGCTATTACATCGTATCTCAGGGATGTATCGTTAAACGGGGTTCTTACTATAGATAATAACTTTTACGTCCCATTGAACTGGTTCATTTTCGTCACCTAACGGTTAACGGAAAACTAAATTGAATAACAATAAATTATTAAATCTTACACCTATTATAATTATTATATATTTGTGAACGACTTGCAAGCTTTGTTGTCACAAACATTCTCATGAAATTCGTTCAAATAGTCAAAAAATATATTTTTGTCTAGTAAACACATTCCAGACTTAGGAAGTGTTCTTATGCATTAACAATTGACCAACGCAACGACAGGTTATATAGTAATGAAATATCACAGATTTTTCCAAATCTTTGGACAGTAACGGGCATCTAAACAATACATACGTTATAACTTTCAGTATAATTTGTACCTATTGACTTCCTTATAAATAGCCTTTAGAACCCGTGTACGTACAAAGAAATCCAGTAAGTAACTAGACGACTTATCTGAAATGATGACATAAAAATAATCAAAAATAAGAAGAAATCACTTATTTTGCTATGAAAGTAAACATTGTGGTTGATTATTTATCACGCACAAAATACTAATCATTCTAAGTTAAATGCATGTTATATACACACTTCTACATTTTTTGTGAATGGTAAAATGAGTTTTATATTCAAAGCCCAACTTTGTCTTAGATCAAATTGACGCTGACTAATTAGTATCCCTAGGCATAATATTCAAGTATATAAAGATCTAATCTTTAATAAAAAAATAACACATTGAAATCAGTGACTGAAATGTCATTGACATCACTTTACATAAGAAAAATATTCACAATTTTATCTGGCAATACAGATTGTTACTATGAAGTATATCAAAAGCATTTTTATAACGCGTTTTTAAGTATTTAATTTTCTAATACTAAATTGTCCCATTATCCACTGGATTCAATCAATCGTTAATAGTAAAAATAATTTATATAAAATATTTCAGATAAATTTCTGTCATATTAAAACCTTTCCCCTAAATTTTCAATAATCTTCTATATGTTTCGTGCATTTCGTACATCATACAGACACTTTAAAAGAAAACGAAAGGCACCCGGGATTACACGAGTGGGTACCCACACCAACTACTCTAACAAATATAATGATTAAAATCTAAAGTGGAACTGACGATTTTTCTCATAATATGTCCCACTGCACAATCATATTTTGGAAAAATTTAAATTCTCTGTTGGCGGCATCCTTGCTGTTTATAAAACTAAACATCGTGTTATCAAATGATACACAAAAATTTAACCGTTTTTTCTTCTCCTACATTTTGAGTATATCACAACTGCCCAAATATGCAAGTAAACTGTTTTCTTCTTGTATTTTATAACTAACACTTCATAGTATCAGTTTAGATTTTTCTTATATTTTTATATCGACAGCATGTTCAACCAACAGAGAAATAATCTTATAAACCTAACACACATTAACTTTAATTCAAATGGATCTGAAAGAGAATTCACAAAAAGTTTCAGCATTGTAGTTTTTATGCTCTAAGGTAATCATTAGTAGACAATGCAATTTTTAGCATTAGTCATTATGGTAAGAAATATTGTCCACACATTTAGTAAGTAAAAATAATTTTGTAAGCCTTCATTCAGATCTAACAAAAATAGATGAAATTAATAAAATATTATTGACATCGAAAGAATCAACACCCCGCTTAGACATAAGGATTATCAGATTTTATAGCTCCAAGTACCAAAACATGGACAATGAGAGAGCTTAAAGGGAAATCTATGCTGAACATCAATATAACTATTACGTCGATAATGCTATTATCGCCTACAAATTGGCATACGACTTTAAACCGGTTGTTTTTAAGGTAGGGCTTAGAGGCGGCGTGTCGTCAAAAACTAATTACTGTTGCACTGGAGCCGCGTACAGCAAGGGGCCAGGGGGCAGGTGCGCGTAAGGCCCGCTCACTCCCACGGCCGCTTGGTAGCCGCACGGGCCACCGCCGCCTACTCCGCCGCCGTAGAACTTGCCACCTGGTGTATAAAAAAGTTAAATCTATAGATCACTAGTTTTTTTTGTCTTCATATGAGTTGAGGAATTACATAATACAAGAGTTCCCCCGCATTATACGCGTGACGTGCTTATGATCATGTAATTTTATCTTTAAACAAGTTAATATTTAGACTGCATTATAGAAAAACTACAAACCTAACATCTCCTGATGATGAGGGTGCATCTGGGGGTAGTGCTGTGGTGTGGCAAAGTGAGGGGGTGGCGATCCGTACGATGAGCCTGTGCCGTTGTTCTTGTTACCAGCGTTATTATTGCGGTACTGCTGCCCACCGTTGCGCATATCTAATACACATAAAAATAAAATAATAATATTAACTGTTTATTTATTTATTTACTGTTTATTTATTTCCATAGCATGCGTGTGCGCGTGCTTTGCAACTGAATACACAAATTCGGTAGTCAGTATGACCCACCTAAGCCTTACACTAGATCCGCCTTTGACACTAAAAAAATCTTTGGTTTTTGTCAATGATTTTGCCGTTGTTTAAAAAAAATTGTGCAAATACACACTATTTTGTCGCAATCAACTTTGCTTACTTCATAAATGTTTTCTATTGCAATAATATTAGGTGAATGCAGTTAATACTAACTGTTGTATGGGCGTTGACCATATCCATTTTGGCCGTTGTATCCATTTTGATACCCATTGTTATATCCACCTTGGTAGTTACCCATCGATTCAAATACATTAGGGCTGGGGAAGGGCACTTGCTTTTGATAGCTGTTCTGCCTGTAACCCTGATTTCCTTGGTTTTGGTTTGAGAATCTAGGAGCTTGTGGATTGCCACCCCGATTTTGATAAGTGTTTTGGCTTTCTTCAGGATTTGGGTTAGCCATCTTGTTGTTCCATTGGTTATTCTGTTGACGTGGTGAACTTGCACCACTGTTATTTTCTTTGCGTTGTTGCCAGCGGTTCCGACCTGCAGAGTTAAATTGTTAATAACAAATATTGTTGAACACGATTATGCCTGTAAAAAAAAGTAAACTTACCAGAGTTATTGTTGTTACTGCGAGCCATATCATTTAATTTACTTGGCGGATTCTGGCCAGTTTCGCGAAGCACAGCTAATAAGCCTCGAGCCTGACGTGCGTCTCCGTTTGTGAAGTAGGTGTAAGCTGTTCCCGACTGTTGGCAACGCCCAGTGCGACCTGACAAATATAATATTTTAGATAAAGAAAAACTATACATTTTAACTGTGGTCAAAATTCATAACAAGGAAAAACCTTGTGAAACTACTATTGTTTCGTAGGAATAAGTATAAATTTTAAGAACTAGACTAACCAATCCTATGAATGTAATCTTCAGAAGAATTTGGATAATCAAAGTTTATAACAAACTTGACGTCCTCTACGTCAAGGCCGCGTGCTGCAACATCTGTGGCAATTAAGATACTAGTCGCGCCGTTTCTGAATTCTGTCAACACTGCATCGCGCTCAATTTGAGACTTGTCGCCATGTATAGCAAGAGCATTGTGCCCCTTGCGACGTACAGCACGAGCAATATCGTCCACCTGGAATCATATTGTCTAGTGAGCTTACTTTCTTCATGGTTTATGATAAAGGTATAGTTTACAAAAAAAAAAGTGAAATAGCTAGCTATACCTTTTTCTTAGTCTCCACGAAAACAATGACTTTGTTATCCCTCTCTTGAGAAATCTCTTTCAGTAAATTAGTCAACTTTATTTCTTTTTCATGTTCTTCACAAACCTCAATTATTTGTTTGATATTATTGTTGGCAGACAGATTCAATGAGCCAATATTTACTTTGATGTAATCATTAAGGAAATCTTCAGCAAGAGCTTGAATTTCTTTTGGCCATGTAGCAGACCACATCAGAACTTGGCGATCTGGGCGAATTTGTTCAATAATCTTACGAATTTGAGGTTCAAAACCCATGTCCAACATTCTGTCAGCTTCATCCAGAACCAAATAAGTGCATCGTCGCAAGTTAGTAGTGCCACGTTCCAAGAAATCAATCAATCGCCCAGGAGTAGCAATCACTATCTCAACACCCCTCTCCAAGTCTCTAGCTTGAGGTCCTTTGGGGGAGCCTCCAAATAGGCAAGTGTTCCTAATGGAGCCATGCGCACTGTAACTCTGAGCGACAGATTGTATTTGCTGAGCTAGTTCCCTGGTAGGAGCAAGAATAAGCGCAACTGGACCGTCGCCACGCTGGATGCGTTGTTGATGTACAATATGAACAGCAGCAGGTAACATGTATGCAAGGGTTTTACCAGAGCCAGTTGAAGCAATGCCTACCATATCACGACCAGATAATGCAATTGGCCATCCCTGAGCTTGAATGCCAGTAGGCTCAGCCCAACCCTGTTCCTTGATAGTGCTCATTATGTGATCAGGAAAATTGCCCTCATCGAAAATTTGATTAGGACGGGGAATGTTATTGCCGCTGACAGTTATTTCCTTTGACACTCGAAACTTTTGCACATCTTCATCTGAACGACCTTCTACATTAGCATGAGGCTTATAGAAATCTTTTTGGATTGGCTCAAGTTGTGACAAATCCCACATTGGCTTCACCAAGCTGTCACCAGGATGTTTAGTTTTCTTGCCCCTCTGCTTGCCATTAAAATCAATAGCTTGTTGCATATTATTGGGATTGAAAATCTTTTTTGGTCCAAAGCTTTGTTGACTGTTATGTCCATTCTGATTACTAAAATTTTTAGGCCCAAAATTATTTTTAGGAAAACCTCCTTGTTTGGGTCCACCAAAATCATTTTTACCATTGGCATAAAACTGCATGTTTCCACCTGCAGCCTTATCAGCGTCATAATCATTTTTCTTTAATGGTTGGTTATTGTAGTTGTTTTTAATTTTGTTGAAATCTTTTGGTCCACCAAAATCACCTTGGTTTCCACCATTTTCATTTTTATGATTGAACTCACTCCTCATTCCATTGAAGTCATTTCTGGGCCGAAAATTGGGTTTGTTTCCCATGTTTCTAGGTCCAAAATTTTTGGGCCCCCCAAAATCCATTCCATTAAAAAATGGTATTTTACCGAATTGTTCATTCCGGTCTGGTCGAGGTCTGAAACTGAAAGTGATTAAATACATGCGTTATAGTTAACACAAAATTCTAATCTCAAATTGAATGATAACAATAAATGGCTAAATAAAAGCTTACAAAAAATAAATAAGCATTCAACACTAATGTATGCAAAAAAAAAAGAAACATTTGCACAATGTTATAGCCGGGAATGGAATGAAAGGTAAAAAAAAATAAGTAATAAATTAATAATAACTTATGTGAAATATTATGAATATATTATGCTTTACTACTTGGATGTTTACAATTTGGATGCCAGGTGTTGTTTAATTGCCCAATAATACTACAAAATTAGAATTTTATGTAAGTACTGCTAACATAATACTTACATCAAATAATTGAAATTACTGATAAGTATTAAAAAAATCAATAGTTCCTTGCACAACTACATACAATATTTTAGCAACATTATACCTATTTTGGTATAAACTGTGTATGTGTCTTTTGTACCTGTTTCTAAACTTGTTGGGTATCTCTCAAAAAAATCAAGCAAGATGACAAAAAATCCTATAAGAATATGTTATACCTTACCTTGTAACTCAAGTAGTTTGTCGAAATTAAACTGACCTTAAGGGGCAGTTTTAGTCAAACAGAGGAACAAGGTTTTTTTTAATTGTTAGGCCTGACTTTACATTGCTTGAAGCAGTTTACTGCTGACTATTTAATATGCTGCATAAAGTTGACTGTCATAGTAGTTTGTCGAAATTATACTGATGTGAAGGGGCAGTTTGTATGTATGTAGATTGACATGTAGACGACTCCATAATGCAATCAAGCGGACATATTTTAAAACTAGTCAAGATCTTCATATTATTTTATTGGATAGGTCCCAAGTCCTACAATATACACACACTAAGTCCCATAAGACATTTTAATCTCAAAACTTGATTATGAATAATCTTATAAAGAATGGTTAACATGGCTCATTAATATATTTCATGAAATCTTTACAGAGAAAGTACTTGTAGCAGTAGGTTGTTTGGACAACAAAAACAGATTTTGACAATCAAAAACTGTACTATTGAAACCTGAATTAGCCTACTTTATTTATTAGCTACAAAACTAAGCTTGCAAAAACAATAATTCAGTTCTGGTGATAATTTCAGCCTTATTAATCTGAAAGTAGCTTGGAGGGATTTCCTAATCCTAGTCATGCAGGTACTTATTTTTCAAAATTTAAGTCAGAGGTTTCGAAAATCATATTAAAGTATAAAACAAACATTTTTTTTTATTGTATTATTTTTACAATAGCTTAGGATTTTCAATTATTGTACTGGCTTTCACTGTGACAAAAATGTACATCTCTCGAGTCTAGCTGAACTGTACATGGGCACAGCTCAGAAAGAAGGAATCAAATGATAAAATCAATTTATATTCATATATTTACTGGAAGCTCAAACATTAATAGAAGAGAAAGTGAACCCACCCAAATTCAGGTAAGCGAGAGTTTAGAATCCTAGCTACACTGCTATTGATTAAAATTAATTTTGTTCTTGAACTAGGTCAACATATTCCTCTTGACCTTACACTAATTAATTTAAAGTCGGGGCAATATGATTATCTAACGAACATCTCTACCAGCCATCATCTCAGTGATTCCTTCAAAGCCATTATCATCTTTACACATTCCATCCATCTTTTCTTTGGCCTGCCTTTTCTTTTTTTTAGCAGTATACATATAATTTTTATTGTATATGTACAACGATTTAATGAATCCATAGCCTAAACAGGGTGACATACCACTTAGAAATGGTAATAGTACCAGACTAGACAACGAAATTAATACAGAAATTGTAATGAACCTTAGGATTGACATACAACTTTAGTAGCATATTTTTGAGCTTTATCACCGTGGTGTTACCAAGGAGAAACTGGTAGATTGAAAACTCAATTATGTATGACCTTGAACATTAATTTTCAACTCTGGGTGGTTAACATCCATGCCTATTTCTTTGTCATAATATATTATTTGTGGTAAGAGAATATTCTACATGTAAACATGCCGAAGTACTCATGTATCATATGATTACGATTTCGTTTCAGAATATCACTCGATATTCCAACAATGCTGCTTGAAAGTGGTGTTAAAGTCGTTGATCCTCATAAGCGATCACGCTTCAGATAGGTCATATCGACAAAGGAAAACAAAATAAACGACCAAATAAGTAAAATCTATGGACAAAGTAGATATTTCCAGAAAACAAAACTATTGATTTTCTAAGTGGGTTGCGTTCATTATCAGCTGAGCAGAATGAATGCACTTCACAAAATGGCCGCCTGTGAAGTACGTGATCGATAATGTGAGGAAATTCATTTAGATGAGAAAGATTGATAATTATGCCAGATTCTTACATCGGATGCTGGTTGTGGAATCCGTTGTACTGCATCCTGATGCGTTGTGATTCTTTTCTATGATCTTATGAGGTGCTGATCGCTTGAGTGGGTATCTGGAACAAGATGACGGCAATCACGCTTTTTATACAAAATGAAATTAAAATTATGCTAGTAATCTTAGATTCATTTGCACAAAATACTGACCTCTCGATTAGAGAGAATTTGGAATTCTTAAAAAAAATTCATTCACTAGCAACCTTTCTCAGACCCGGCGAACGAACAACTCGATAATGGCCGCCGACCGGAAACGGAATTTGACCAAAATGGATTATTGCCATAATGTTTAATATTGATTTTTGATGTTAGCAACAATGATAAAAATTACTTGGAATTTAATGAATAATTTACACATTCGTAAAAATAGTTTGAACTTTGATTATACAGGGCTGTGTACCTGAAACCCGATGTATTCCTTGAACCACGTTGTGCCCACCACGGCATAACATGTGCTGCCAAGTCATGGGTGGAAACCAAAGTGTTTTTAATGTGAAACTTCTAATGCGACAGTACGGGTGTGAGGTCTGCTGTTGCGTGGCGACGCTCGCGATGGCAGAGACACGACGGCAGGCCTTCATAACTGGTCCGCTTTCTTCGGTTTGAGTCGGATAGAAGTTTGCACTTGCAGTTTTTAAAGCGCCAAATCCACAATCAAGTTTTACTACGCAGGTTGACACGAACTACCGACTTTCATGTACACATTCGAATTCTTTTTTTCTTCCCTAGGTTAACAATTTACTATTGGTCATCTATATCGCAGCTATCACTCGCCGTGCGGTCATTTAACTCGAGGGGCTAAAATGCCTCACTTTAAGAACACATGTTTACTTCTTGTAATTTTTCTGTTTATTGAATCCAAAAAAATCCCGTTCAGGATAATCTATGCCAGCGGTACCTCGTGAGAGGTTTGAAGCAATTACATGATAGATGATGTTTACACCCTGTATAGAAGATTAAGGCGTATAAATAAAAAACCGGCCAAGTGCGAGTCGGACACGCGCACGAAGGCTTCCGTATCATTATCTATAAAAACGGCAAAAAAATCACGTTTGTTATTTGGGAGCCCCCCTTAAATATTTGTTTTATTTTAATTTAATTATTTATTTTTAAAGTGAATATAGTATAAGTAAATATTCTGTGAATATTTCAAGCGTCTACCTGCAGGGCTATTGCGTATCTCTGTTGACAGTTCATAGTGATGATCACTTTGCAAAGTGTACAACGATTAACTGTCAAACAGCTAGTTTCGTATCGGCTATCTTCAGTGACCAACCAAGATGACGTCATGAGCACCGACTATCGCTGATAGCCACCGTAACACATTTTGACAGTTGTTTTCGTATCGATATTCGTAAGATTGCGATCGCGTAAGCAAAGTGGACATCAAATTTTAGTTGTCATCGCTTTCGTGAAAGACACTACTCATAGGTAGTGTTTTACGAATTCTAGTGATCATCACCGAAGCTGACATTTAATAAAGGGAGTAAAAGTTGCGATTTTTGTTGTTTGATTGTGATTTTGAGGGAAACAATTATGAAAGTGTAAGTTTATTATGTGTTTTTATTATAATAGTAAAACATAATTAAGTAAGTATATTAAAAAGAAAATATTTTGATTTGTCCTTTTGTATTGCTGTTTTCAGGTTCATGGAAAAATTTGGATTTTCAGCATTATTGGGTGCATTGAGGGTACACATGTCGCTTTAATCCATCCTATTGGTCATGAGGAGACATATTTTAATAGAAAAAAAATATCATTCTTCGAATGTTTTACTAGTAAGTGATACATATAATATTCTACAAAGTAAAAGAAAATTTAAAGATATGTGAATAATCCTCATATTCTTTAAATACCTATGTACTATATTTAATTACTGAGTAAAATATTGACTCTTTTGACTCTTGTTTCAGATTTGTGATGTAAATATAAATATACTGCATGTTGATGCATCATTTGGTGGTGCTTTACATGATTCCTATGTCTGGAATCAATGCCCCTTAAAACCGCTCTTAGAAAGGCTGGAAAGGAGTAGAGAGAGCTGTTGGCTATTAGGTAAAAATATAATTTTTAACATATTATTTTGGCTAGTTATTCAAATTCATTTATATGCAGAAAAGTAAATAACACATTTGGTCTACATGTAATTAGAATTAGGTCTTACAACTTTAGTCAAATTATTGACATGCAAATATCTTAAAATTTAGGATTTTATTTATTTTGTTGGTAATGGAGTAATCAATTAATGAATTAAATTAATACATTAATTATTGAGCATTCTATTATCATAATTATATTATTTATTAATACATTACATAATACATTTGTATTAATAAATATTTAGTGAGCTCAATCATTAAATAAAACTAATATTTGATTAATAATAATATATTATTTATATTTTAATACATGACATATTATTTATATATTTTAGGTGATTCTGGATATGCACAGTGCCCTTGGATGATGACACCTATTTTAGGTGCAGCTCCAGGTTCAGAAGAACACTATACAGATCTTCATTGTATAGTTAGAAACACTGTAGAATGTTGCATTGGAGTTGAAAGCATGTTGGAGGTGTTCGTTAGGACACAGGTTACTTCACTATGATCCAGTTACAGCAGCCAACATAGTGAATGCATGTGTTGTTCTGCATAATTATAGCCAATGTACGGAATGATGTTCCAATTTCTGAGCCTCAGAGTGACGATGTTGACAATGAACAACAGAGCCAAATCTTTAGAGAGGTGGCAATAATCGAGGCAATTCCAGATGACTAGGAACATACTAGTCCAAAGATTATGGAATACTAGGAGTAATTTGTAATAATTATATTAAGTCATTTGTTTTTTATCTTTTGTGACATCTATAATAATTTTATTATAGTGTTTTTTCTCCTATTTTAATTTTGACATAATGTATTTTATATTCTTTACATTTTGTAAACTATTACATTTATTATGTCCTTATTTTTGTAAAAAATGAGAATTATAATTATATAGAATCATTTTTAATGCTACATACAGATTTATGTTGCTGGGGAGTTTGTTGCGCCGTTTCTTCTTTCCAGTTTAAACACTAGGAAGCGGTGAAGGGCAGGCTTTTTAAGGGGTTGTCTTTATTGTCGACATTCAATGAGTGCTAATGGGCTTTAGCCTAAATTGAATAAATGCCATTTTGTCTTTATATTTAATTTTTTCTTATTGTTTTATCATTTTACTATCCACACAAATAATACAAACAAATGATAATATAAATAATATTGTAAACTTATTTACAATTTTTATCGTACTTATTAACTTATTCTTATTATAATGTACGAGACTTCTTCACGTACGATGTACATAATTATGTACATCATCCCATATCTCCCTCATTCGACTATGGCTCCTACTGCGGCTGCAAGTTGTGCATCAGCAGCAATACGCCGCATTTCGATGTCGTAGGCCCAGCGTGGCACGTTCTCATCTCTACGAACTGAAATTTATATAATTTTACATTGGTTTGACATTGAAGCCTTATTATTACTTATTATTTTTATAACACAACATACTAACTTTGTCTCCGGACCTTCAGACTGGTAGAGAGGAGAGCTCAGCACGCCCTAAAAATCAATTTGCTTTTTAATTTTTTTCTTCTAACTACTTTTCTTAGTTTTTTTTATTTACAATGTATAGGCTAGTGTTTGACTAGAATACATGGTTGTAAGCTCATAAGGCCTAGAAGGGAATGGGCCTCAAGTGCAGCTGCCGGAACACACCAGTGGTGGTGCTAGGCAATAGATTTACAACTTGAGGGTGTGGTAACCAGACAGGTGGGTACCTCCTACAAAGTACTTTACCACCTCACGATGTTTTCCCTTCAACGAAAGCTCAAGCTCATTGTAGGATTCATATCCACGACCTTACGGAATTCGACATCACTAGCACTGAGCTATCATTGCGTTGAAACTGTATAATTATGTATTAAGATATACTTACCAGCTTCTCTTGACGGAACCTCGGGCTGCTCGTCTGACTGGATAGAAACAGCAGTATCGGCGGGCTGTCTCTCAGCGGAGAGTGACGGCGCTAAGGTCTTCGATTCGGGTTGTAGCCCTAATGGAGATGGAACCTCGTCTTCAAGCCATTCCACATCCAGTTGAGGGCTGAGGAATACTTGTCGATGTACTGGGATAGGACATGAAAGGGTTGGTTGCTGCAATTCCCGAATCAGCAGGGGCCTGTCCCATCTATTGATAGTTTCTGTAAAATATTAAATATATTTTTTTACAATAATTTTATACTATGGTCACATTTCTATTTCAAACTTTATCCTATTGTTATATCCTAATCGTATTGAAGAAAATCAATTGGATTAAGATATAATTAATAAATATCTACACAATCATTATAAGGATAGGCAGCTAATACTTAGAACACAATGATAATAAGCAAGCTATTTTTAGATAGTTCTTTTATACTCAAGTGTTTTGTGAGCCCCTGGGTTCTTAAGTGGGGTGTGTTTATGGATTTTAAAGGAACCAAGGGCAGTGTGACAAAAAATGTATGTGAAATAACTTTACTGGTATTTATAGAAATGATGAAGTGAGTGGAAATGTATTAGGTAGGTAAGTAATATTTTAAGTTGATGGTGTATTTCTAGAGGATACTTTATTAAAATGTAAACTTACTCTATACCATTGGTCTGGTGTTTTGGTTGTTCCCTTTGCTACGGGGTTAAGCTGGACCGCCACGAAGCCCCACACTTCTCGGGTGCCTCGAGCACCCTGAGGGCCTCCCGAAAAGCGACCCAATGCTATATCTCCGCAAACTCCACAAGCAACTCCGTTTGTCTCATAGAAATTCTTCGTCATGCAGGCATCTTAAAATAAGATATATTACGCCATTATATTATATTATGAACTTACACTCACCTTGCGTTACATATAACTTAAAGTGTTATGTTATTTTAGTATGTTGAAGTTCAAAAACATAGAAATCGGTCCTCTACTAGAACAAACTTTGATACTTAACAACTTTCACATTATAAACAAAACTTCGTCATTTTAACCGGAGCATCCTTATTTTTTTGGTTTTACTTACCTTTCTTTAAGAATTTATTTTCACGCACTAAACTTAATAACATAATTAAATTTATTTACGCCGCTCGACTCTCGAGTTAAAACTACAATGAACTGAATTTACCGCCAACTTCACGTGTCATGTGTATTTAAACCGGTTAAAATAAAATGTTCTCTAAAATGAAGCATTGTAATGCTCAAAGGGCATTACACAACTTAGCCGTATAATAGTCGATAAAAAATAGAGGCGTCAAGCGGTAGGACGATGAGCACCGTGCCCCGCACGTAAGGCACCGTAACTAGATATCCACTCAGTGTGATACGCAATACCAATGTTATGAAATTCTCAGTTGTCATCGAAGTTCGGTTGTCATCAAAAGTCAGTTGGTAACTGTCAGTGTAAAAGATAGCCAATAGCCCTGCTGTTGCTGTTATCAATATTGAGCAAAAACGATCAAGAAAAATCACGTTTGTTGTATCGCTTAAATATTTATTTTATTCTGTTTTTTTAGTATTTGTTATTATAACGGCAACAGAAATACATCATCTGTGAAAATTTCAACTGTCTTACTATCACGGTTCATGAGATACAGGGTGGTGACAGACGGACGGACGGACGTACAGCAGAGTCTTAGTATTAGGGTCCCGTTTTAGCCTTTGGATACGGAACCTTAAAAACATTGCTTTAATTCCTCCTTTTTTGTCATCAAATTTCTCAATATCTATATTTTTTTTCATGCAATTAAATACGGACATGAGCTTAAATTTTTAAGGTATATAAATAAACACACACAAAAGTACGCCGCGGCGCGCGGCGGGGAGCGTTGAAACCACCTGGCTCCTCAGCTTGCGGGCCGCCTCGCCCCTCCGCGGGTTTAAATTGCACTCTAGGGTTAGGGCAGACAAGACTACGTGGAGTCGGTTTTGCAGCGATTCGTTTCTGTCACAAATTTTTGTGGCACAACATATTGACTTTTTAATACAATATTTTAATTTTAATCAAGGTAAAAAATGCCTGCAGTGTATTTTATAGAAATGGCATTATGCCTAATAAATTATTCCAAATTAAATTCTGCCATCTTCACAGTATGCCAAGTGAAACGATACCAAATAAATGTCGCTCCAAATAAAAGTTATGCTAAACGAAATTATGCGCAATTTTAACTCTGCCAAAGGTATTTATGCCAAATAAAATTCTGACATCTTAAAAGTATGCCATTGTAAATTCGGACATCTAAACATTCGACCAAACAATAATTATGTTAAACAATTTTTATGCCTTAAAATATTCGTTTAAAGAAGATTCTGCCAAGTGTGTTATGCCAAATAAAATTCGGAGAATCAAGATTCTGCCAAATTGAAGGAACCCTTTTTAACTAGGTACGTCATTATGTAGGCCCATCAATAGTGTTTAATACATGAGAACAAATTGAGGGAAACAACAAACTCCTTATAAAACTAACAATCACTTCGTAAACCGGATGGCATTTAAAATGAACTGAGAGCTGGACAAATAATTAGAAACGACAACTAAATTTTTAGAAACTCAAAGTTGAAAATAATTTTGTTCTTGAATATTGGCGAATGCTTATCTCTGCGTCATTATTAATCATCTCCATGTTTTCAAAAGTTATTTTAATCGATTAATTTACTCAAAAAAATTAAATAAAGGAAACTTGTGATTCGTTCATACCCTTAAAACCTTATGGATCTTTAAAAAACGTTGCTGTTCATTTAAAACACTCTAATACTAAAGTTTGTAATGCGGTCTATCACTGCAAACTACTCTGCAGTGCCAACGATGTATTGAATTTCAGAAATGTCAGCCCTATTTAATATCAGCCTCAGCCCCCTGATTCAGAATCAGAACGTTTCGATTTTGTTATAAGTCAGTTCACAGTTGTGGGCCAATTCGGTTTGTTATCTCGTTTTGTTTACGATTCTCGAACGAGAGTAAAAGAGATAACAATTCGAATCATTCGACAACTAACTTATCGAAATGTTCTGAATCAAGGGGCAGGTTAGATAGTGGTCATAACGGGACCCATCTGATGCTGAGATTCAAAGTAAAGAAGAACAACCCAAAAAAGAAACTACCAGTATTTCTAAACCATAAATACCTCAGTATGTTAGTAGCTCCGTAGCTTCTCATTTGTGCATAACTGTAGCTGCAGTTTTTGTTTTTATACATTATTATTGATTGTCTTGGTTTCGTGCAAGTTTCGTGTATTATTTTGATTATTGGTCGTCGTAATTTATTTAGAACTCTAGTTGGCAACTTTGATTAGTTTGATCCAGTATAATATATTGTGTTCTGTGAGTTTGATTGTCGTCTTATCACTGGTCATACTGACTATCTGTCAAATCAGTGTCATCAATCGAATATAATTTTGTTGAGTGAGTAGTTTAATAAAAAGTGAATAATTCAAATATATTAGGAACAGGAAAAAAATTAATACCGGTCTGCTCTATAAATTAGTAAAAAGAATCATTCTGAAAGGTTGTTTTTATTTGGGATCCTAAAGGATACTTTATTTTTTCGTTAAATTATTTTTTAAATCTAAATGGCGTGAAACTATTGTTTCTTTAAAATAAACAATATTTTTACGTTAAAAACGACTCTACAGTGGTTGCTTGTGATCATACGACGTTTAATATTATAATATTAAACGCATACTACTATGGAGCAAGTTGTACTTGTTGAATTTGAGGATGCGACTGATAATTTATATCCAGCTTTGTTCCAATGTTTCACTATCATTTTATGCGGGTAAAGTTATTTTTTCTATTTATATCCATCTTAGATTAAACTTACTGAAATGGTTTAAAAGTTATATCCATAATTTTTTGTTGTATGTTTTACTCTTTATTTAATTAGTAGTGCTATTTATGTATTTGGTTATATAAAATAACCATGCCTGTGAAGCATGATCTAATAAAATTTGAATTCAATTATTGACTGAACAAATCATTACCCAATCTTGTCAATATTATTTTACCTGTAATAAACTTAATTTCCAAATCTTGATTCAAACATTATGTATGCATAATATATTTATGTTTTGAATATACTAATAGATAACAACATTTTACATTTTAGGTACATAGCAGGCCGTCTTAATGTCGTCACAGCAACAGAATCTAAGGGCATTGCCACATTTGTGGGTACTTTTGCCTTACCATCTCTCATATTTCTATCACTAGCCCAGTTAGACTTCAGTACTGTCAATTGGACATTTCTTGGTGCAATACTGCTAGCTAAAGGAGTAGTATTCTTTGGTGTTATGATTGTTACCATGCTGGTGTCTAAACCATTGAACTTGGGAAGAGCTGGTATATTTGCAATATTCTGTACACAAAGTAATGATTTTGCTTTGGGGTATCCAATAAGTAAGTATCTATTATATGTTATTAATGTAAATGGATATGGGTAATCTTAGGTGCCTACATCTCTCTGCCTCCCCGGTGGGTTACTGCATTGTTGTTGCGGGGGGCTCAGTAGCCGTGGCGTTGAAGCCCACGGTGAAGCGAAGAGAAACCCGAGGAGGAGCCGCTTGTTGGGGCTTGGGCCAGGTAGCCCTCGATGTGGCGACCAAGTAGGTTGCGGTGTCTCTTTGGCGACATCGCAACTGAGGCAGGCTGCAATGTCTTATAGGAGGCATGACGGCTCAGTGCAGGAGGCCGCGTCGGAAGAAGAGTGCCGGTGTTACGGTGCGCCATTCTCCCTACCTCCCGCAGCCATGACGGGGCCGCCACCGTCAGATGGCGGACGCGGTGGGGCCGTTGGGGGAGAGGAGTGTCGGTGTATAGTTGGCGCTCTCCCTATCCTCTGCGGCTGAACAGTGGTAGGCGGCGGGGCCACTAACCTGACCGGGTCGCAGGGGGACCAAGGGTGCCCAGACACGGGGTCGTCTGGCGCCCATGTGCTTGTTTGGTCCCTGGGGTGGTCACGGCGTGCCATGTGTTCTGGTGCGCTGGTGCGCTGGTGATTTGGGGTATTCCCTGCGCCTCTCTGGAGGTCGTGGGTGGGGCCCCATTGAGGAGAGGTCCACCAGTTGGTGGACCAAGACCTGCCTGGGTTGCGGTGCATGCTTAGGCGAATCCCGCGACCCCGGCTGATGGTCAAAAGGAGGAAAACCATGGGTTTTTAGCTGGTAAGAGTCCGGCAGATCCCCTCGCCTACCCCAGGCGAGGGACATCCACGAGGATAATCCAACGATAAAAAAAAAGGTGCCTACATTTCCTAAAACTGTTGTTGCAAGTTGAAAGAATACAGTTAAATATTTAAATCAAGTGGTCCGTTTAGTTTCCACTATAGAAATTCAGCTATGGAACCCCAAACAGATTTAATGTGATTCGGGATTCCAAACATGACAAGATCTAGTATAGCTTTTAAAAAGATAACTTGCCATTCTGTCAACTCTGCATATCTAACTAGAAATTGGTTCTAAGAGTCAAGGCCACATGATTAAACTTACGATAAAACTAGTTTTAAATAAAGTCACACTATAACATTATAATAATTTAATAGCAATGACCATGAAAACTTAAAAATAGATTGATCTTACGGATTTTTTATAATTACATCTTAAGCAATGTAAATTCTGAATTGTGTTTTTATTTTCAGTAACTGCATTGTATCAAAAAACTCATCCAGAATATGCTCTTTACTTATATTTGATGGCTCCAATCTCACTAGCAATTTTAAACCCAGTTGCCTTTGTTTTGATGGAAATCTATAAACAAAGAGAGCAAACCCCAGTTATAAGGGTAGAGGGGGAAGCAGTGTGGAATTTATGTAATTTAAAATTACTGAAGCAAATAGTGAAAGGAATTGCCTTTAATCCAGTCGTGGTTATGACTGTTTTGGGCATTTTTGGTAATGCAGCATTCAAACACCAACTTTCTATTTACATAGAAGGGCTTTTAAAGGTTAGTTGTATCAAATAATAAATATGTTTTTGTACCCTGTACAGTGAATGATCTCTTCTGATAGTTGCTTGTTTTGAATTGTCATATATTTTCTATATCATTTGATATCAGAATGATGAATTATTCCACTTTGCCCCACCAAGCCGCCCCACTGGTGGGGCAAAGTGTTTACAGCCTGCCTTTAATGAGCCAGGGCACACGATACGTTGCGGCAGAGGCGCCACTGCGGCGTCCTCCATAGAAATATCCATGGTATGACACGGTGCGCTCCTGGGCCGCGTCAGACTTGCAGAGGGAGGGGCGTACGCGATGCCTTGCCGCGCTCCAACAACGCAGTTCAGTCCAGAACTAGATTCCGGCCAGGCCCCGCCGCTGCGGCGCAGTAGCAAAGTTACGACGCCGCACCGCCTATGTGGCACCTAACGAGTTGAAATCATTGCGGTGCGGCACCGAGACGCATCGTGTAGCCTGGCTCTTTATATAATTGTAACTATGTATAACATCTAACTTTAATGATCTTATACCTCTATTACTAAATATTTGTCATAGTTATTCTACCTTATATTGGTGCTGCTATTTAGAGTGGACTTCTTATTCTTCCTGCCCTCATCCCACACTAGGTGGAGTCGGCACAATGTGTATTTCGTAAATCCATGTTGGTAGAGCCAAAAGGCTTATTGTTTTATGACCGGCCGCCTGCCTGACAGCGACCCTCCTTGGGAATACTCGTTGCGTTGTCGCGCGGGTGACCCAATGTGCTTGCTGATATTGGTGTCGATTCTGTTGTGCACTTTGACAGGATTAAACTAAACTAAGGGTGTTTGCCTCTTTCTATTTCAATAGAAAAAGAAAGTGACAGTTGCGTTTAGTCTAGTTTAGTAGTGTCAAAACATGCAACAGAATCGACACCATTATGCACTGGGTCCCAAAATGATATGCTTGTCAGTCTTATTACCGACAACTAAGCAGACATGTTCTTCTTGGTGGAGTATACTTGAAGTTCGTCGACCCACTCATTTAGTTTTGCTAGGGACTTTGGTTCTGACACATCTTAAACATATATAGCACCGTGAGCGTCTCTGTAAAACTTGATGTCAATGTTCTGTATCGCTCCTGTTCAGCTTGTAATACGTGACCTGTATTCGAAATCGTTTAGAATAGAAATAAACGGCGATTTATAATAACAAAATCAAAAGCGATTCTTTTGTGACGCACTCACAGCAGCTAATAATAATTTGATCATCTCAAATATACACGTACACAGCAATATTCTTAATGGTTTTGCAATAAGGTCTAAATATTGTACAATAATTTACAATTTATCAATGTAAAAATTAAAAAAACTCGTAAAAGATATGCTATTTAGAGTGGACAAGAACATAATTTTATTTGCATTTCAATGTGTGTTTTTAATGTAAACTTCCCACCATAACAGTGGCGTAGCGTGTATTTCTTCCGCTCGGGGTCAACCCTTGCCGCCCCCCAACTATATTTTCGCAACTAAGCAAAATATCGGTGATAATTCTGTGATACCCTGTTGCTGTGTTGATTGCATTAAGATTCAAAATAAAACTTGACTTGAAATTTTGCGTAAATAAGTACCTTTGTAATCCCGATGACAATACAGTTTTCTGATCTGACAACTATGACTTGATACTGCAGCTTGTCGCCCCCTACATCTGCCCCCCCCCCCCCACGTTACGTCACTGCACCATAAAGCTGTTGTGATTGAGGGCCTAGGCTAAATTCTGAGGTCAGACAAAGTATACAATTTTGAATGTCTGATAGAAAATTCTCAGTTACTATCTCACTGCCAAGCATATACCATATACTCACTTTTGGGCTCATCTTATATTACTTATTGGTGAACTGTGGATGTGCGAGATGACATATTTAACTATACCTAAAGCATACTAGGCGTAATCTGTGATGTAACAAGACGTCAGATAATTTACACAAATAAAAATGATTTGTTTTCAGGTATTTGGTGAATCTTTTGCAGCAACTGCTTTATTCTTGCTGGGACTCCGCATGGTGGGACAGATTCACAGGCTCAGAGGACCAGCCCTTTTGCTGCCGTGTGTACTGATAATGGTGAAATTGTAAGTTAAGTTGTTACTTGTGTTTTGCTGTTTGAAAATTGTTTTGAACAAGATACGTTAATACGTTTTTGAAATATCCGCTATTTTCAGTTGGCTGCTCTTTTGAGTTTACCAACCACAAAAATAACTTTGTATTTCACAATATCATTGTGAAATATTATGAAATACAAAGTTATTGTTATTAATAAGCATAATATAGAGATAATTTTAATGGTTTCTGTATGATATTAAAAAGTCATCAATGCATTTTCCACAACGTGCTCTGAAAAACAAAAAAAATATATCTGTAGTAAGACGAAACGTCTTTTAATTGTACTGACTACGGAACTCTACACTGTGTATGGTCCGACACTCACTTGTCCGGTTTTGTTCTATTGTACTTTTTTTTATAAACATTTGCACTGAGTCAGTTATGACGCATGATTTATCACGATGCGGTTTTATGAATCAAAACGAAGCTTGAAAACTTATAGTAATGAACACATCTGTCGAAGTTTGAACTAAAGAATAATCACATTAATCAACATCAATTAGAAAATATGCCGAAGGGTTTATGGCCGGCGCTCACTAACAGGCAGGGGTGTAGCTACAGCCGTATCAATGATATGGGGCCAACGGGCTACAAGGGGCCCCAACGCGTGTAAGCAAAATTTCGTAAAATGTTATCCATAATCTCACTTAAGCTCTTAGGCCGTACGCCAAACTCAGAAACTTTTAAACGTTAAACTCGGCACACCCCAGACACTCCATATAACCAAGGACCATGGTTTTTGGTTTGGTTTTCTTCATTTGGGCTTCGCCGTATTCGGGTAGAAGGGCCCCCCGATAAATTTCGATACAGGGCCTGTCTAGAGCAAGGCTACGCCACTGCTAACAGGACGGCTTTAAAATTATTTAGCTTAAAAATCCTTTGTCATACCGTCCTGTTAGTGAGCGCCGGCTAATAGACACACTTATCCGCATCACTTGTGAAATTGTGTGCTTTCAACTGCGGAAGCATTGTAGGTATATCAGGCGTAGGCGTGTCGATGCATGCGAAAATTGAAATCACCCGCACAGTAAAACTCTGTAGTGGATTTGGCCTGCAACTTCAACTCGGCCTGAGTTGATGATGGTGTCAATCATAAACCCACATTCGTACGATACTTTCAATAAATTCACGCACACAGTACTTATACTAAAATCAGGCTTACATCAGTACTTAAGTGATTTTGTGTGAAATATGGTCGAATGGCAATACCTATTTAGTTTTATTATAATTTCTAGCTAGAGTTATTATAATATAGTGGCTTTTATAATATCGGTACGACATATTATACAATATACAAGAAACTATTTGGAACACAATCACTTCACGCGCTGTAATTTAGTTTCTCTTGTTCCATAAGCAGTCTCGACTAAAGAATAATTGGCAACTTTTGTGTTTTCAACACGGGTTTTCTTTTGCTAGCTGAGTCTCCACAAAAGAAAACGCCTGTTGACACCACAAGTTGGTAATTTTTCTTTGGTGCAGACTCTATATAGATCCCTATCAACAACTCAGGCGGGCCCGACGCTGCGCTGACGGGCATCGACGCTCACAACCCGTGTTGGGTATGCCGACGGCTTTACCTGGAGCATGTGTTCATCATAAATATCAGCCCGTAAATGTCCACTACTGAACAAGGGCAGCATGAGCCTCCCAAAGACCGCTACAATGAACGTTCAGAAGGACATAATGACAATTGCCACCCTTGTCAGACAGATTATTATCCCAGCATCTTTATCTTTATAAAATTGTTCTGATGCCTAAAATTATTACTTGTTTCAGAATTGTTCTGCCCGTAGTGATGAGAGAAAGTGTCAGCGCCCTGCAAGCTGGTGCCAATGAGTCTGAAACTTTGTCCCTATCTACCTACGCCTTCCTGTATGGAACAATACCGACCGCGCCTGCAGTGTTTGTCTTTTCTAACTTATATCAATTGGAAATGGATTTGGTAAGATTAATTATTATAGTTTCTAATAACTAAGTACTTACGGCTGTTTTTTCGATGAATCGCGTGTGTATTGTTGCGCTTGTGTCTAATCACCGGTTTCCTAAGCGGAATCTACCCGTACTCATTATGTAATACCTTCGGTTATATATAAAATTATCAGTAAATGATAATAACAATAACATTGACCTTATCATACCCCCATAGCACCAGTAACACTCCGATCAAAATTTTCACAATCTTGTTCTAGATGGCATCCTCCATGGTAATTTGTACATTCTTATCTGCGCCGATGATGTTTATGTCTGCGCAACTGATTTCGATCAACAAAGACTACGCCGATCAGGTGAAGAGAATCGGTTTCGATCTGTCTATAATATCATTGATCGCGTCGATTTGGATACTCTTTGTATTTATAATCACTAAGAAGTATAAACGGATGCCGCATAGACTGACGCTATGCTTAATTGTGTCGCAGGTAAGATTGGATTGTTTTTTGTTATATTATTTATTACCCATAGAAGTTATTAAGTATACAAAATTGCGATAAGAATTAAGAGTATTTTCATCGAATACAAGTTAAGGAATCTGGAATTCTACAAGGTTAGTCAGAAAGGGGGTACTAAGCCGCGGGCTACTTAATTTATCACTGATGATTGTTTTAAAGAATGTGCAAAAATTAAAAAAATCGATTAGTTTTTTTTCCGTGTTCTTTTTTAATATAGTTTTTTCAAAAATTCTTCATCCCTGCTTTAGTTATGAATTCAGAAAATGGAGTTTCTAATCCGTAACCCCAAATATGACGTAAAATGTAAACACGTCTGATCATAGCTGAGGATAGCGTAATTTAGCGTATTTTTTATGAAATCTTTGAACAGCTATTTCTCTTGAACAGACTTTTGGGGAAAGTTGTAGAACAAAAGTTATCCATTATTATGGGTACTTTAACACCTTTTCGGCTTAGTACCCCCTTTCTGACTAATCTTGTATACATTTTAATTTATCAATTCGCCTGTCAGATGCAATATCTAATTTCGCAGACAGAATTAGCTGCATTATCAGCTAGCTATTTAACACCATGCACAATTGCATTGTTTACTCATGTTTTACTAAATAAATATATGTTTATCCACTTTAGCTAACGAACCTGTTTTGTCATATCTAACGTTCAGGCAGATTGTCATTATGATATAAAACTGCACGTATGAGACATTCTAGATTACAGCGGCCCACGTTTAGCCGTAATCTATTTAGGCTAGCTGATTAGCTATGATGTGCCTAAAAGCGCAAGATATAATTTTGATTTTTTGATTACATACACTGCACATGGTACAATCTACTAATCCTACAATAATATGCCACCGACATCTGTAATTTGATGAACTTTCCAGTTGCTTCTGGCTATAAGCGTGGTTTGGGGCGGGCCCCTGACTGGCTACACGCCATCTTGGCATGCTTCGGTGCAACAAGCTCTTAGAATATTCAGCATGTACTCCTGTTTGCTGTGGACTTCGATGCTCTCTGTTGGGTTACTAATGTTACAGGTAAACATAATTTAATTTGAGTAAAATTGTAAATTACTGCCGTTGTCGTAGTATCATATTGTCTTATATGTATCAGCCTCGTTGGTCTAGTGGTGGCAAGCGCGGGGTTCGATCCCCGGGTCGGGAAAAGTGGTATTGGGTTTTTCCGTGTGGAATTCCTCAGTAGCAGCCCGGAGATTGGATTTGTGACCGGTTAATGGTAATAGGCTCGCCCCCTATTTCATAGGAATTAAACATAACGGCAAAATGAGGGTGTTACTATACACCTCTGACTAACCCTTCGGGGAATACAAGGCGTGATGTTATGTTTATATGTATATGTTTGGGAGATTTAGCAGTTACTCCATGTTATCTTTGTGCACGTTAAACCGTCAGTCCCGGGTATCAAACTAATACCTCTGACGGTTGTTAGGGTTAGTCAGAAGCTTGAAAGTCTGACAATCGGTCTAACTTTAGGATATCGGCATTGCCCAGTAAATGAGTCACTCCCGTAAAATAAACTATTATTCGTCAGCGTGCTGCTGAATAGCAGCACGCTGAGTATCCAAAGCATCAACTATACATTATAAAAGTACCATAATTATGAGCATCAGATCTTTGTTTTCAATGTACTTGCAACTCTCTCACACACACGCACACATACACATACAAAAACGCCGTACCCATCACGAACGTAAATATCCTCAAGACTCGAGGATTCCATATGCGAAGTGTACGTTCCATCTCTGCGTGAATTATTCAAATAAATAAAAAGTTGTTTGTTCCAGAGCCGCGGACCATGTTTCGTCGTAACACTGTGGCCGGTTCTAGGGTTTGTGGCGTGGGGTGCTCCCGTCGTTATGGTGGTAGTGTTACTGGCAACTAAAGGCAACGGAGATCTGGACTGCAAGGCTACTGATGCGATACGACTTTGCCTACTTGTCTTCTGTATTACCGGTATAAATTTATATTGTAACACTTTAGGGTGGCTTTAGGAGTCAACCCTCGACTAGCATGTGCACATAAAATTTAGCAGGCGTGTACTTACGGGAGGATAAAGAATAACACTTGTAACAGCACACTGTATGTATTTTATAAAGAATTTACAAAGAGAACAACAGGGCGTGGATCGTACAATGCAAGGAGTCCAGGTCTTCTTCAGCAGGTGTGGCACTTAACTGAGCAAGTGCAGCGGCGCGAGAGGGCGATCTGCAGTGTGCCCGACCTTTTATAGGCCCGGACCCCCACCAGTCAGCCACCACCCGTCACAATATTAAGTTATTTTTATTTTGTTTCACACTGTTTGCCTACCTTTTACAGCCTTTACGATACGCGATGTATCAAGGCATATGTACTAAGTTGCTGCCGCAAAACTAAAGCAAAGACCAAACTTGATTTGTTTTAACATTGATTTACCCTTCTAAGCACCATAGCTATCAAGATAATAATTGTAGCATTCAATTTTTCATTAGTAATTGTAGTTTCAATGAAAAACATTTCAAATCCTCCTGAAGCAAAAACTGGCCGACACTGCAGACCATATTTTTGCATACATAACAATATATTTTTTTCACATTTCTATCGTTACAGTGACCACAGGATGTCTGACACTTTACATAAGATTCAGACGTCGTAGCGCACAGTTTGCGTCCCTTTCTGCGGAAATAGCGACAACCACAAGCCCAAGAGAAGAATCTACGAGCCTGATCGATCACGCTGAACCTGCTTCACAGACCCAATCTATATCTGTTAATGGAAATGGTAAATATGTCATACTTTTGATAAAATAGGTTTTATACTACTTAGCGAACAAGTGGTACAAGTATCTGTTTCTACAAATCTTGGGCGAACCAGATTTTTATGGTGTTTAAATCCAATTCTACGTCCTCTTTTGCGACTTTTTGTACTCGTCCATTCCGCTCACTCACCCCCGTTTACAGTGGAAGTATTTCTATTAAATTTATCCTTGCGAGTCAAACGGAGTACGTACGGAGCCCGGCTTCGCTCGCAGTGGAAGGCGAGCATAAAATCAGGGCTTTACTTAAATCTCTCGTAATAAAGGGCTATTTTGTTAACAGGATGTTACGGAACAATAACTGCGACTCCATCGCCTAACAAGCAACCTGGATGTTGCTCTGATGACCCTAACTGTGAGAACGGATTGGCAAGCTCGCACGATATTGAAGATATTGGGGATGGCAAGTAAGTGTCTACATTCTTATCAATTCCTCTCGTCAAAATGCATTATATCGCGTTTTTTGTGTGCGGGATGAATTAAGTAAAGGAAGCGAGAGGGGTTTAAAAAAATGCAGGAAAACTATATCGAAAGAAAAGCGGTCGATTACGATAGGACGGCTTTGGCTTCGTCTGAAAAAATGTAATGAATAAATATATCAGCGTGCCCTGTCTAGCAGTGGACGTCACACCTGATAATTAATATCACCTTCACGTTTCCCAGGGATTGCGCATGTCCACCGTCTCAGAAACACCGCTGCACGGCCTCGGGTACGTGCCAGTACCTGAACGAGTTGGAGCGAGCGGCTGGAGCCCTAGGCCTCCTGCCGCCCGAACAGTCACGAGGCCGCGGCGGACAACTGCTGAAACACACCGTGGTCATCATCGTGTACAGTCTCAGCATGTTTATCGTGAGTGTACAGCTACATGTATAAGTTACTGTTATGAACGAAGAGTAGGAACATGTCTTCAAATTATGAAGCTGAAGAAAAGGCAGTGTAAAATAACTGTGTTACATTGTGTACATTTTTGTGAAAGGTTCATTTACTCAAGGCTAGTTGGCAAAAAAGAAACAATTTCTTTTTATTGTCCTAAAAACGTAATTTGACTATTAAATTCAATAACTGTTATATCTATCATAATTCCAGGGTATAACCTATACAACTTGGCGCTTGATGTTGGTGGACGAAAGCGGAGTGTTCGTGGAGATAGAGTTCTTAGACACAGTGGCTAACTACGGACAGGCACTGGTCATGTTCATACTGTTTGGACTCGACCCTGAAGAAATACTAATACCCACAGTTAAATTATTGAAGAACAAATGGTGATTCTTATACATTTTTTTGCGAAGACTTTTTAAACAAACTTTTATGCTGTCCGCGAAAAGCGAACCTACAATCCTATCCAATTCGACGTTGCAATATTTAATTAAGTTCTTTTAAAAACAGGTATGGAGGTGACGCAGTGATACTACCGTCCATAGAAGACTTAAGCTTCGAAACGAAACATGTCTGCGATCAGTTTATTACGCATCACCTCGAGCGCTGCAGGGAGGCTATTGCAAAAGATACGAGGTAAATCGTCTTATAACGAATCATCGATTAATCATTACGGTTGAAATCGTGCGCTACCAATTACGCATTTTAGAGCCATTGACTTTAATGCACTGGTACGCAATACTTTTGACTCCAGCATAATTATTATTTATGTATATTTTGTTTGTTTTCTCAGGTGGCGTATGCGTACATATCGGGGCGTTTTCCGTGGCGCCTGTCTAGTTCGTTGGCTAATAAACTGCGGCCTTGCTAAGAACGAGCACGAGGCAGTAGAATACGGACGACACTTACTCGACGGGAGACTCATAGCGCACGTGAACAATGCCCATCACTTTACCAACTCACCGCTCTTGTACACATTCAAGTAATAACTAGATGCCATGAAGTATTAAGTAAATTGAGTGTTTATACGTGTATTACATCGACGATCTCCACTCACCATATTTGTGAGATGCACAGAAGGAACGTCGGTCATTGAACGATCGGTATTATCGCATTATACGATATATTTCCGATTGGCTATTGTCAGACGCAGTTTTTCTACAGGTTGTTCCGCGACGTTAAGTGCACTTCACTCCATTTGCTTAGTACTTTAAGATTTACACAAACGACCATGATTATGCCAAAACTGAAATATTTATTAACCCAGAATCTAATTTGAAATAATAACGTAAGACTTACTGTCCTTTAAGATTTTATATTATACTATGGTAATTAAATATTTTAAACCAAACATTTCTCTGTGAGGGTATGAATAAGTAGGGAATTGCCACAAAATAAATATATTATTTAATTATGTTGCAACATTAGGTGCTTGTTAAATGATTGGTACAAACTTTTCTGGTGCTGAAGTTGACCAAAAACTAACAATATTGTTATTTTATTGTTTTCAAATAGTTTTAATGGTTTGAAAGTTGTAGGACATAGTAATAAGTTTAAGTTTTGTGATCAAGTTTACTTTTAGCTACGTAATATAACGTATATTTAAGTACAGAGGTAGTCTTAATTTCATATGGTTTCTACATTATGATCTCAAAAATAGGTAAATCAAAAGCATAATAAAGTATGTTTAGTTTTAAGCATCGTCTATATCATATTTGAAATTCTGTATGTTAGAGGAAAGTATTTATCAAAATGTAAGTTTTAATGTTGCTTTCGATCTTACAACTCTTAAACTTTATTTATGTTAACAGTTATATTCAGATACCGAGTTTTACACATACTACTGAAGGTTTATCTTAGCTGTGGATATAATATTATCATAATCAGCCCATTACTGTCCCACTGCTCGGCACGGGCCTCTTCTCAGAATGAGAACGGTTTAGGCTTTAGTACCACGCTGGCCTGGCGCGGGTGGTAGACTACACAACACACCATCAAGAAGTTTGGATATAATATAAATTTGGGGTAACCAAAAAGGGTAAAAATTGGTTGTATTATTGTTGTCTCGATTTTATTTATGTAATTTTTTTACGAAATATAAGGAGAATCATACGGTTAGCCGAGGTAGCCACTTTCTCACTACTCCCTGTGATTAAAGCTGTATAATATAATTGCTAATATGCATACTCTACGAAATCAAGTCAAGGCAGTTTAACTGTACTTATTTATTAGAAATGACAGTATTTTTAAATAAACTTGCAGTCTGTTTTATAGTCATAACAACATGAACAAATACTTTAAATTTTTTTATGAATTATATTAGTTTTAGTCTCATTTTAGACGTTTTATCATAACTGTGCGCATAAATATTTGTGATGTTCGGCTGTTATTGTTTGTCCTTAATATAAAGAATATTATAATCAACATTATCATTATAAGTAATATGTGTAATTATTATATAAGTATAATCAATTGTATTATCATAATTAATATTATATTGTTGTATTTTCAGATTGAGCATGAAAAAAATGTTAAAAAAATAAATATTTGTTGCATATAATTGTATGTAGTTTTATTTTTAATCTAAACTACGCTTTTTCATTCCGCCATGAGTTAGGGTTGACTACCGTTGCACGAGATAGCTCTCACACCGTCTTTCTCGCTCTATTAAATGACATTCCAGAGCGACAGATAAGGAAAAAGAGCATGGAAAAAACGCGATTCCATGCTGACAGGTGTGGGTCAACCCTTAAGTTCACTTGTAACATCTGCTTAAAAGGGTTATGATAGGACTTGAAAAATTAGAACAGTTTGCAATTGTTATATACTTATATTTATTCATCATTTTCTTGTTCGTCGTTTTCTTGACCTTCATCTTGCTCTGCAGCCTCCCACCAAGTTAACAGACCTAGACCGGGCTCGTTAATACCACCAACTATCCTGTAAGGTGCTACTGTCTGTATTGTACATTCTGTGCCTGGAGGGCCTGTGGGTAAACTTTCTTCAAATGCTTCACTTGTGATGCGAAATCTTATTGATTCTCCTGTAACAACAAAAAAAAAACAAATCTTAATGTAGTAAAGAATGATCTGAGAGATCTTATTAATGAATGAGATGATATTGATTTAAGAATATCAATAGAATGTCTACATTAAATTCTATTAATATCAATCTACTTATATTTTGCAGACAGAGGTGTAGACAGACTGTTTTCCATACTTATTTCACAAAAATGCTTTATAGGATTCCATGTCTTTCTTCTTTTCTACAAAGAGCTTATTGCCAAACATTATTTATAGTTATACATAAATATAATGATATAAAAATAAGTTGTATCATAAAGTTACCGGAGTCCATAAATAAATCGTGTTTTTCTCCATCTTCCTTAGGGTACTCCCACACCCATGCTTGGTCAGTTTCATCAAATCTAGAAGGATGCTGGAGAGCATTCACTGGTATTAAAATATCATCGAAAAATCCTAGAGTCACTGAAACATAAGTATATAGTATTCTGTAGCAGACTGTTTTCTGAGACTCTATGACAAAGCATGTATTTAGCATTGTATAAGTATATATTAGCAAGTGTTTTTTTTTTTTTCTATTCATAATTAAGGAATAAATAATTATACATACAACTCGATTACATAAAAAATGGAACCGAAAGCGGCAGTGCTTCTATTACTGTTGTTATTTGCTTCTTGCTCACACACATTCTTTAAGGGTGAAAGGCAAATAATAAATCTGTCATTTTTTATTGTACATATTCTTAAAATAATTGAGTTGTACAAAGTATCGTAGTATGCATACATTCTCCAACCAGCCACCGATGAGATAATTTTGGTAGGTATTGTTAAAAAATATCTAGGTTTGTGAATAGGCCATTAATTGCTTGTAAATATTGGTGTAGCTTATTTCAGCTGTGAGGTCAAGTACAGCATTACCAAATCATCCAGCCAAGAGTTATAGTTTTGATATTGATCCTCCAAAATTACATACCAACTAAAACTGAATTCAATATATTATAAGTATATTAGATGGACATACCATGTACACCTTCTCTACTACAGTTTTTTATCTTTCCGATAAGTATTTCTTCAACAATGGGCCGGAACACAATATATCTGAACTTCACTTCTGTATGAGATGATCCATCCCCAGGGAAAATATATGAATGTCCAATATCTATGATGTCAAATAAAGCTATGCATAATCCTACATTTAATACTACCTGAAAAATTGAAAACAATATTGCATGTTAGACATAGATTTTAATATGAAAACAAAATGTACAATATATAAGTATAATATGCATATAATAATGCTACTTTAGTTTTTACTCCTTGATAATAACTATAAACGCTGTATTACACGTTGTAATATATTAATGATAAAATATGAGGTTAGGATAATTCATTACTTACTTTATTAGCAAGTTTTCTATTGAGTAGTGTCGTAATTGACTCCGTTAAACTTTGATGAAAATGCTCAGGAGTAATTCTGATAACATCTTTCATTTCAGCTAAAACGAACATTCTGATTTTCGGAAAATAAGCAATACTTCATTTCAAAAACAATATTATTCGCGGTTTGTTGATTTGTTCTGTGTCATAGTCTGTGTCTGTCAAAGTCATAGACAATGGTCAAAGTTAACAAAGAAAAGCTGTTCCACAAAAAAAAAGTAGTTCCACAATTTCCCGCGGGCCTTCTTTCGTGGCGCGCACTCCATTATGTCCTTGACAGATTGGGCGTCCAGACTTGTCCAGGCATAATAATTCAGTCCTATAATCCTATGCCAGTAATTTATGGGGACTTTCCTGTTTCAACTGTACTTGGTAATGAGCCAACCATCTAACACATGGTACACAAATATTTATCACTAGCAACAATTACACTTCTAATGGCTTCTGTCTCAAATAGCTTGCTATATATTAGTAATCTGTGGTCTCAGGCTTCTGTTGCAAATGGAATTAAAGGTGGACGCACACTTATCAGAGCCGAACGCGCCGAAAGAATCGAATTTTAGAATTAGTTGCATGAAATCCTATGAAACCTTGCACACCTATCCGAATCAGCCGAATCGGACGATTCGGCGCGGATAAGTGTGCGAGGTTTCATAGGATTTCATGCAACTAATTCTAAAATTCGATTCTTTCGGCGCGTTCGGCTCTGGTAAGTGTGCGTCCACCTTAAGTCAGTCAAATTGACAACTGACGGACATATATATACCTAGAGTGCGCGCAAGATAACTCTGCGCGCGGCCAAAATCGGAACTAATCATGTTCCGCCATAATGTTGCCGTTTTATTAACTTTGTCACTAGATCTAACCTAATTTTAGGAATAAAAGAAAATATAATAATAAAGATTATAATAGACCTCATCAGACGATAATAATCATAATGCATTATTTTTCACTCACGGCACATTTATAAGCTTATTTCTTTTCTTTTGCAAATTACGTAAAAATACTAATTTATTTTTTTGGTAGGTAGTAAATTTAAACGTACATACATAACTTAGCTCAATTAAAATATAATCGCGCGCAGAGATATCTTGCGCGCACTCGCGACGGAGGGCGTGCTAAATATTGCCATGATCGCAAAAATACAAAGTCCTACTTTTTAAGGAAAAGTAATATATTCGTGAGCATTAAAATTGGGCAGCCCTCTTGGTGTTTATTATATTTTAATTGAGCTAAGTTATGTACGTTTAAATTTACTACCTATCAATTAAATTAATTCGTATTTTTACGTAATTTGCAAAGGAAAATAACTAAGGTTATAAATGTGCCGTGAGAGAATAAGAATGCAGTATGATTATTATCGGCTGATGAGATCTATTATAATCTTTATTATTATATTTTCTTTTATTCCTAAAATCGGTAGATGTAGTGACAAAGTTAATAAAACGGCAACATTATGGCGGAACATGATTAGTTCCGATTTTGGCCGCGCGCAGAGTTATCTTGCGCGCACTCTAGTATCTCTAATTAGTCTGTGACATATATTTTTGACTTTGACAAACTTGAAGTTTGTGATTGCGATTTGCGATATTTTGTGATTGTATTGAATTGCGATATTTTGTGATTGTATTGTTATTTAACCTTTTCACCGCCACGGACTTCAGTAGAAGTTCCAGATTTTCGTGCTTCCAGCGCCACGACTTCATTAGAAGCTCTTAATTTTAACTATGTTATAAAAATAAGTATAGTGTATTTAACAGGTCATCAGCTCATCACTACTGTTTACTATATATTTCGTTATACATGTATAGCTTGGTGCTGGCGAGGCATCGCGTTTTGTGTACGTTGGCGGTGAAAAGGTTAACTAAAAAATAGAATTAGCCGACGAATGAATATTTTATTTATTTTTAAATACTAAACTTCAATATTTGTAACAACAATCGCAACCATACAAAGCAGTCCGTTATCAAGGGAACCATGCAAGGTTAATAATATTATACCGTACAATAATTGAATAAAAGTACACATTATGTCACAATTAATGACCCAGTAAATTCCATGGGGATTGTCGTTTTCACAGTCGTGTATGAGAGATTGTGTATATGTTCCTATTTGTTAAAAACAACATCGTTTACTAATGGCGACACCCATAAGCCTCAACAGCTTTGCACAAAAAATAATGCTTTATTTGTTTACAGGTAGCAATAGAAGAGATAGGTCCAGGTCGCCTGTCAGGGTTGATAATGTCGGTCGCAGGCGCGACAACAAATCTCAAGATGCTACTAAATCTAGTGATAACAACATGAATGTCATGAATCCTATGATGATGACTAATATGTATCCACAAGGTACTTACTTTATACTTATTATGGCTGTTCCTTCCGTATAGGAACCAATAATGCTTCGGCATTATTGGTTAAAATTTAGACTCTTGTAATTTTACCAATAATTAAGCAAAGACCTCATAGCTTTGCATAGTAGACTCTCTCATATGGAAGTAGCTATCAAATGTAAAATTAGCTTCAGTCTATTTATAATATGCACTGTTTAGCAATAAAAAATGCTATCATTGGTAAGCAAAATGACATATTTTTGTGTATGGGAACAGGGCATTAGTGTTTATGTATATCCTACAGTTTTCCTAATTTAGTATTATTCTAGCTAACATGATGATGGCTGGTGGAATGTACCCAAACATGATGATGCCCGGAACAATGTTGGGTGGAGGCATGATGCCTACTACAGGAATGGAGATGATGTCTGGAACAGGCATGGACATGGTCCCGCAGGCATCTATGGACATGTCAGCTATGGGAGCACAGGCTATGGCGCCTGCTGCTGCTCCTGCTATGGACATGAGCATGATGGGAGGAATGATGATGGACCCCACCATGATGGGAATGTACCCTAGTATGGGTGGAGATATATCTACTATGCAAGAGAAGAAAGAAATAGTTTTTAAACATGCCAAACTTATTCCTCCTGATGCTGGCACACCACAACCTCCTCGTAGGTCTAAACCTCCTGGATGCCGAACTATATTTGTGGGAGGTTTGCCTGATAAGATCAGAGAGAGCATCGTTAGAGAAATTTTTGAGACATATGGCAGAATACATACCCTGAGATTGTCAAAGAAAAACTTTTGTCACATTCGTTTTGATAGGGAGGAGTGTGTGGATCAAGCTATGATGATATCTGGATATCGTATTAAACTTACTGGCCCTAAAGACAAAGATGACATTGAAGAAGATGATGATGATGAAAATTCACACTCTACTTCTGGCTGGTTACACGTAGACTACGCGTTGGTAAGTGTCTTTTTTAATCAACTGGTTTCCAACAAATTATTTTCAGTCTATCTATATCTATACTATCTATACTAATATTATAAAGAGGAAAGATTTCTATTTTTGGATTTTTGTATGTAACAAATAAATTTAAAAACTACTGGACCGATTTCAAAAATTCTTTCGCCGTTATAAAGCTACAATATCACTGAGTAACATAGGCTACGGGCGGAGCCGTGAGGACACAGCTAGTCTATAATAATATTAATTATTTTGTAGAGTCGAGATGACCAGAATGACTTCGAGAGGCGACAAAGACAAGCCTTGCGTGCTCAACAAGCACAGATGCAGCAGTTGACTGCTCAGCATGAAATGGTCAACCGCACCATAGGCCCGTATGGAGATGCACGTAGGAGATCACCTTCCCCAGTCAGGATACAACCATTTTCCAATGCAGCTATGGTACAATTGGCTGAAAAATTAAAAAATGAAGAACATTTCTCGAACACTCTACCAGTAAGTTATATGTAAACTAAATTGCTTCTATTTAATGTATTTTATTCTGTGAATACTTAGGCCTCCTCTGAAGTGTTTAAAGGAGGCCTATATCGGAGAACAACAACATGACAGGGAAATTGATGCCATACCTAAAAAAAATAATTAAAAGGCATGCAAGGTTTTAAGATAAATTAATAATTGTGAAAGTACCTATATTAAAAATCTGGTCAGTGAAGTAAAGGCCATTTGTATATTCTGTTAATACATTTTTAATTACAGACATTGCTAGCTTGGTTAGAGCGTGGAGAATGCTCAAAGAAGAATGCAAATCAATTTTATTCAATGATACAAGCGACAAATGCACACATACGTAGATTGTTCAATGAGAAAATGCAAGCTGAAGAAGAGTTACTAGATTGCAGGGAAAGAGTCAAGACCCACATTGGGAATGTGATTGAACAACGTAAGTTGACTTGACTCGATTTCAACATTTTCTCCATATCAGGTGATAGTCTGAAATCAGTCATAATTATCTCTCTCTAGTTCCTTCCACATTACTGTTTTATATATAAAAGTAATTCAAAGGTAAGACGGCGGGTCACGATGTTTTCATACGCGAAAACATTCAGGATTATTAGAAACATTTAACAAAACGAAGCATTTATTTTATGTTTTGAGGTCATTAAAAACATAAAATATAGTTTAAATGAGTCTACACATTGAATGTTGTAAGATGCGTTTGAATATTATGTTCAAGCATTTTAGCAACTTCAGGGTGTAGGGTCTTGCATTTATTAATAATAATTTCTACAAAATGGTCACTCTGGTCTATTCATGCTCAATAGTCAGTCACAAATGGATCACCCTGGTTCACCAGACTTCTTCCAGCCCTGAGTATTAATGAATAACAACAGCATCAATGCTGAAAAGTTGGGTATTTTTGTAAGTTACTGATGTTATGACAATTTAATTTTAACTTTTGCATTTGAAATGTTGTTATTTACATATAGTTATTTATCTTCACTGTTGCTGAGTAAAAATAAATTGTCAGAACATTTCGGGTACCACTGTGTAATGACACAGTATCATGTCTTACGTCACGTCTCTGTAACGCGAGGTGCAGCGTGTGCGCAACATTGGCAACTGGCACGTGATAGGTAGACGTATAAAGCTGCGTGTGACTGCGACGTAATTAACCACAGTATTGAGAGCCTGGGACGACCGATCGATCGAGAAAATACGACGGTATGTTTTGGTCGCGAGACCAAAGTCGGATCTCTTAACATAATTTTGTGAACCTCAGTCGAACAGGTGGGGAAAGTGTTTGCCGCATCGACTCATCAACGTGTATGGGATCACTTCACAAAACCGCAGAGAAAGAACATTGAGACATGGCAGAAAATGACACAGGTACTACTAATACAGCAATTGTTGTTTTGTTAGGAAACAATGAGTCATTCTTAAGTAAATACTATCAATGTAAATGTTCGTGATAATGCTGCTGTTCATTACATATTGTATACCTAAAATATGTAACAATTGTAACACCCGCAACTACCTTAAGTAATTGTTCTGTAAGTATAACTTCAGTAAGTATGAACTTCAGTAGGATCTAAACAGCGACTAGTTCTATAGTATAATGAATGGCGAAAAATCTAGGTGACCGTGAAGACAGCAGAAACAGGTAAACAAAATGGAAAAAGTAAAGCATTGGAAGGGATAATGTTATTTTATTTTGTCTAAACGCATCAATATAAGTATCCACATAATTTAATACCAAATGAAAACTTTTCAGGAGTTTAATTCATTGAAAGAAGAATTTAATGAGAAGTTCTATAGTGATGACGGAGACTACAATGGTTTTAACAACAGGACCTCGGAGAGTGGCAATGAAGATGTCCAACAACTGAAGGTAGATAACCAGTGTATATACAATGTTGGTCTGAAAGGGCGTTCTAATCTGAAAGGGTGTTCTAATCTGACATGGCGTTCCAATCTGACGGGGCGTTCCAATCTGAAAGGGTGTTCCAATCTGAAAGGGTGTTCCAATCTGAAAGGGTGTTCCAATCTGAAAGGGTGTTCCAATCTGAAAGGGTGTTCCAATCTGACAGGGCGTTCTAATCTGACAGGGCGTTCCAATCTGAAAGGGTATTAGAGTACCCATAAATATAAACTTTGTCCTAGAACTTTCCCCAAAGCTGCCCAAAATAAAATCGCAATTATTATCGGCTGTGTTTACAATTTAAGTCATATTGAGAGTCATGGATTGATAGCTCCATACTTTGAATTTGTAACTAAGTCAGGATTGTTCTTTTTTTTTTGCTGGGCAGGCGTGAAACATCTTAGACCACACCATCACTTAATAATAGGTGAGGTGGTGGTCAAACGCAAGCCCATTAAATATTTAAAAAAGAAATGAAATAAATAACAATTTTACTATTCCTATGTAATTTTTTTAAGCTTGTAAATTGTCATCTGCTATTCATTGAATTGCCCCTTTTAGAGTAACCATGATATAAAAAAATAACATCATTTATACATTGTTTCCTGAGTATTCACCAGAGTATGTATTAATATTTATTTTTTGTCATGCTTTCAGCGTGAGAATGAAAGCCTCCAGTTTCAATTGGAAGCATATAAAAACGAGGTTGATGTCATAAAGTCTGACGCTCTGAAAGAGATGGAGAAATTCAAGGCTCAGTTCATAGCGCGACAAGCTTTACAGGGAGCCATTGAAAAAAATGTGAGTTGACTTGTCGTATGTTTTAGAACCATTTAAAAAACCAGCTCCCCGTCCGCCTGTTTGACTGCGTATTTGGGCTCATTTTTAAACTAACTGGTTTTATTAAGATATAGAAATCGTTTTAATATTTTATTTATTTATTTTATTTTATTTATTCATCAACAAATTTACATTTGTGTCGAACAGTGGTTTTGAGTAAATGAACAAAGGAGAATTATAATATAACACAAAAATTAAACAATCATCGCCAGAAAAAAAAACACTACATTCCACATTGGTCCCAACATTATTAGTCTTAATAATATTATAATTTATATAATATTAATTATAATAATTTAACTTAATATTAGTTCAAAATTAATATAAATTCAATTCAAAGAAATGTATGTCAATAAAATAGAATAGAATATTACTACCTTGTTGGTGTAGTTGTCGCAAGCGCGACTGCTGAGCATGGGGTTCGATCCCCAGGTTGGGCAAAGTGTTATTGGGTTTTTCCATTAGCAATTTGTCAATAGCAGCCCAGAGTCTGGATTTGTGTTCCCCAGTTAATGGCAATATGCTCGCCCCCTATTATATGGGACTTAAACGTAACTGGCGAAACGAGAATGTACTAAAACTCGTCCGCCGAACCCATCGGGGAGTACAAGGCGTGATGTTATGTTTAATTATAATAAAAGTAAAAAAATAAAAATAAATTTTATATCCAGCCACCCTTGCCGTCGCCGATTGTGAAACCTCCGCCACCACCACCATTGCCTGAAGACCTTGACTCCAAAGTGCACCTGAAAGAGGCCGTGGAAGCGGGCTGCGGGGAAGCCAAGCTAATAGGAGTGATGTCTGCTTTCTTACAAGTAAGATACTTCCTCATGATGGTCCAAAATGGACATTTTCAAACTTTTCAAAAAGAGGCATTTGTCTTTTTTTTTTGACTTAACTTTCCATTATGAACAACGCTTCTTTTGTATAAAGCGGATTGAAGTATTGGATATAGGCTCTGGTTGACCCTAGTCATGCTAAATCATATAAATATTGATTCAGGTACATCCACAAGGGGCCAGTCTCGACTACGTAGTGTCGTACGTCCGCGCCATTTTCTCACATGTCTCGCAAGCGACAATACACCACGTCTTGCAGAAACACCCGGATGTGTTCGAACGCACCACGAGCGGGGTCGGCGCTAACATCGAACATCGTTGGTCGTTCGTTGCATTCACAAATAAAGACGAACAAACTACTTAGATATTTGAAAAAAATAAAGAGGAAGGAACGCACCTCTCAGCATATCATAGACCTTCTTCATGTAGTGGTAATATGTGCATTCAAGATAAAATATTGATGCAAGAACAAATAATACTTCATCATGTACAAACGAGATTTCTAAATGTGTAGATTATAATATTTTATATGATAAAAAAGCAATTTTAAGTAATAAATGGATGCTAAAGATCATAATGTAATATGCTGATGGGAAGATTTCAAAATCAATTTTAATAAATAGTATTTTCATTACACGAAAGTATTTTTGAAACACGTTAAGGTTTCGTCTTCAATTATCACTAACAAAAGATAATTAATTGTTCAACTAGATTTAAGTTTAAATTCTTTGTATTCATTAATTGAATAAAAGGAGTTACTAATACCTGTATAAAAGGCATTTAAACGTGATCATTTAATTCCTTTTGGCTAAAAGGATTTTTGTTAGTATGGAAAGACATAACTATTTTGTCAATATTGTGTATTCCAAAAAAAGAAATGGTTTCATCATCGTATCAAGCTACTTTTATGACTGACAACTAGGAGTTTAATTTTTAAAGTAAGCTTATTGCGAATAAATCTTGTGTAAGAACATTTCTTTTGATTTAAGACATTACCCATATATTAGATTTCATAAACAGTACATAACAACGTTCATGTTACAGACCTCCATATTTAGATACTTGGTTAGTGTTTAAGACTGTGTTATAATTATAAATTCAAATTTATTGGTATTTAATTTCTTTATAACTTTGTCCCAGTTTATGCCAAGGTACTTACGTCAGGGTTCAAAGTCTTGCATTATCAGTGCGAGTTGCCTTAAGTTTCTGCTTTCTGTTGCGCCTGCAGATCATTGATAGTCTGCATATACTCTGCAGTAGCTTCCTCGAGGTCTCTATCATTACTTGAAGGGTCAGTTTCCACAGCTGGTTCACCTGCGTTGCCACCTTGACGCATCTTCAATCTTAACTCCCGCATTCGAGCCTCCAGAATCCGCTCTCTTTTATTTTCACGATCCAAAACCTGAATTAATTCATACTCTAATTTGCATCGCTACAGTGAAGGAGTCAATTGAAAGATTGACGTCTAGAACGGTCAAAGCTATATCTCACAAAGACTTAGATAGCAATTTGTATCATAGATAGTTTCGTACTTACATGAGTTAAAAGTTGTTTGTCATTTTTGTCTGCTGTACCAAGGTTCTCCGTCAGTTCAGCTAAGTACACTGTTCCTTTACTACTACCACAGGCTACCAGTAAGCCCTGAAATGTAAAGTTTTGGAATTTAATTACAAGCAGGCCGCCAGATGTGAAATTGCTAATTATTTTTGTTGTTGTATTACCCCTTCATGTGGACGCAGACAAAGCAGTGGTTCGTCGCAAACCTGAGCTGTCACGATAGGTGCACTTCTTCTTCGTAACAAATCCCAGCAGGACAGGCATCCATCCCATTGCGTCACCAGTATCACAGAAAACCTACACACGAGAGGCAAGGAAAGCGTTATATGTAATGCTTACATGTTTTGATAATAGACATAATGGGTATCCCTTAGGCATCCATTCCCTTTTGAAAGAGTGGGAGTAGGCTAGGAATTTCGATAGGTTGAGTATTAGAATGTAGAAATAAGCAACAGTTTTAAGTTATGTATATTTACGCTGTGGTGGACAGGGGTTAAGTTTAATATGTTTTAATTTATGTAGTTATCCACGTATTATTAACACAGCGATATGAAATTCAGACTTACGTCCTATATCGATTCCCTGAAGGTTCATATCGTAAAGATCATACCTGACAGGGTTCCATGCACCATCTGTTAGTTTCGTGCGGTGCGAATAAGTCCATAATATAGCAGATTCGCGGCAGTCTTCGCTCCAAACTCGAGCAGTCCAGTCACCCACTGTTAAGAAGTTTTTGACGAATGTCGGATTTCGCTGCAGTGAGTATACAGGACCAAGGTGCGCTTCATACTGAACAGAAATGGGGTATAAAAAAAATGGAGAAACATCTATAAAACAAGTCTTTCCATGACCTTACCTTCGTTGGTAGTTTTTCTACAGCATTTTTTCCTTTGCGATTACCTCCAATAACTAATCCAGTTTCTGTTCCTACCATGAATCTGTAGAAGTGATTCAATTTTATTAGATATCATCAGCGAATTGTCTATCATCGTGAACTTCATATCTTATTTACCTTGTTGGTATCGTTGGCTCATATTCAAGTGCTGAAATCCCAATAGCGTTATCAATACTTTGTGTATCAGTTACCGCTTTCACAATATCTATAATCATGGAGTCAGTCGGTTCACTCATGTTTCTAGTATCCCACCTGAAATGATAAAAATAGTCAGAAATAAATCTATATAAATAAAAATGAATCGCCAAATGTGTTGCTAAGCGCAAAACTTGAGAACAGCTCGACCAATTCGGCAATTTTTTTTTTATATATTCCCTAAGGCACAAGGAAGGTTCTCATGAACAGAAAAAACATAAAAATTGCGTGGAAAATAGTAAGAACAACACTTTTCTTTTCCCACTACAGGCCAATAACTTTTGACAGAACGAAGTCTGTCCGGGCAGCTAGTGTATAATAATAATGTACCTACTCTAATATGTATGAATTGATGAATATTAATGTCTAAAATTGTTTGGCTCACCATTTGACTACACCATCTGGAGATGCAGAGAAAAATTCTGCTCCAATTTTCGAATTGATAAAAAGTACGTTTCGTGCTATGTCGCGATGAGCAACATGCGGCGGACAAACTCCGGCAGGATCTCCGCCTTTCCGTGTGTCCCACCAACCAACCTAGAAGCATGATTGAAGTACTTCAATTACAGTGTGCTGCTGAAATAACTAAGTAGTCCGAGCTAATAAGGCCAAATCCATCACTTTACCTGTCCATTCATCATTCCTCCAATTATAAGGTGCGGATCACGGGGATTGTAAATTAAGTCCAGTAAGGGCTGTGGAGGCTTTATTACAAGCTCTGGTGCATTAGCGTTCTCTGCAAAAGCGATATAGATACTTAAGATTATGTTTGTTGTGTTCATATTATTCCAAAAATGTATCCATTCTAAAAAGGCAATTTTTTCGTAAGTACCAATATCCCAAATGTAAGAATACTGTGGATTTCTTGAATTCCTTATGAGCTCGATATCGGCATGAGCAACTGCTAGTTTCGCTCCTCCGTCTGCTTGCCACGACAGTGACCGGATCGGACGCCTGCCTTCTGGTTCACGGTACACATTAACAGTGTTACAACCGCTGTTTTCTACTGGTGGTATGGTAGGCAGTTCTGTACAGTAGGTCTCGTACATGTCTATTGCATTGTTTTGAAGTATGTTATGTTCCATACTCTGCGAGGAAAAACATAATCGATCGGAATTATTTAATACATGTTCTCTTACATTTTGTAGGGTCATAGTAACTTACATGTCCTAAGTGCATAACGGCGTGAACATAAGCGTCATCCTTTTCGATTTTACGTCGATATCTTTGTGTTGCTTCAGGATCGTTCATGTTGATGTCTTTTGGCCAACCGCCTTCAACGTGGCTCACACCAGAACTTGTGTATTCAGCTCTATATTAAATTAGTATGTGAATAACAGATTACTTAGTTGCAAATCGTCTCATCCGCAAACTCGTCACGGACCCGCAACCGGTCATATGTGCAGTTTGGGAAGGTAAGGATTTTATTTAATGGATTTATTCAATGGATTTTAGTGAGCCAGGAATTTGTCCATATGAAACTGTAAGGAATACAGCGCAGCGAAGTAAACAAAAAAATATATAACTTGAACCGATATTCATTAGTTATGGCTTACATTGTTACTGTTACGTACCTTACAGAATTAACCCAGTGTTCAGACATGGTGCCTGTATTTTGTGTGGCTACGTGCACCGGATTTCGCAGAATGTAGTCCGGGTAGAACGACGGGGTATTAGGTATGCTGACTATCATTTCAGGACCATGATCTTCAAATAAAGTCTGTCTTCCAAAATCTCTTCTACGCTTTTTGTATTCGTATACAAGTTCAGTTTTTTCCGGTTTCTCCATGATTGTAAGCTCAGGTCAATGGGTGCATAGATTGTATACTTTAGATAGCCTCTGTTTGATCGATAAACTTACGGGGTTTCCTCGGCGATATGGTAATGTGTGAGCTTGTGGACTTCCGAACAATTATTAAGTAATCTCTCACAATATTGCGTCGTATAAGTTGTATAAGATTGCATTGGCATTGTCAATACACATAATCTAGACTCTCGGAGATAATAAACTACCTCCATATCTAGAGTTCCAGACTCAGCTACGCGCATTATATTACTTATGTTTTGAAAAACACAGATTATCATACTAAGTTCATACAAAAGATGTATAAATTAAATCACAAAGGTACATAGATATGTATTTATTAATTCGAAAATAAATTAATGTAACAAGTGCCCAAACAATTTAATAGAGAGGTATCGGGTCTGCCTGCGTGGCACGTTTCAGAGCCAGCACTATGAGCCGCGGGGGCGAAGCCGCTAGTTTCACAGTACATTGTTCAAGCAGAATGGCCCAGCGAACCGCTGCCCGGTTCTCAGCTGACATCGTCTTCAACTGCTCAGTCTACAAATAAGTCACAGGTCTTGTTGGAATATTTACTGGTGACAAGAAACACAAGACAAGACTTGTTGCTGGAATCATTTAATATGTAAATTATTGCACTTTCTGGTGCAATGGTTTTTTTTATATTACACCTCAATGGCTTCCAGTCTGAAAAGACGATATTTAGAGTTTTAAAAGTATCCAGATCTTTTGTGCGCAGGTGGGCACTGTTGGCCGACCATTAGATAAATTCCGTGACACCCTCGGAAAAGGTGTGGTCCATACTAAGCTGGAGACTACAGCCTTTACAAGATACCTACAGTTTAATAAGAATTTTCTATTTACAGAATATCCTAATGTATCTTCTAGAACGTTAACAGGGAGTCGAGCAGTCAATTCTCCAGTGTGGTCAGCGAAGCGTACCCGGATGTTATCTTCTGTATTGTTGTCCCTGTAAAGAGAAATGCTATTTTTGAAAATACTACTAAATTGGTTATAATGAAGTCAACCACAACCCATAACCTATAAGCCTATATCGATTAGTGGCCTACGATAGGTATGCTATGGTATAACAAATTAACAATATAATACCATCGACAATCCATCTGACAAGCGTGTGTGATGGAAGACTGAGGAAGGGGATTCTTCCTTCCGCTTCTTCAACCTTTCTTGGGCTTTACCTACTCCGTAGATATCAAGTACCTATAAGTAAAAGTGAATTGTGCTGTGTATCATATATAAAAAGCATACATTGCATCAAGTTCGTCCAAATCGAGATGTGTTAGCAGAGCATGTAGTGACGCACAGAATGGTACTGCGCGTGCGAGTCTGTCGCGTACTTGTGACACGGATGCCACACACGAGCGCTCGCCACTCCACGCCGCCCAAGCCGCAGCTTCGCCACCACCTAGACAGTTCCAAAAACATAAACAAGACAGGTTTGGTGATTAAGAAAATTTTAAGAGCTGTGTAGTGATTGAAAAAGCTGAATCAACAAATAATTTATGGTTTCAGTGCTAATCGACAAGGGATTTTGCGGTTCAGAAACCTCGGAAATATAAGAAAAACGTGTTCTGCATATCTAGTAGTGACGATGACATATCAACTTTTTTCAGAACAACAATATTAAATTGTTACCTAGTAGTCATTTTGTTTATTGAAACAAGCATTATAAAGATAAACTCGACTCATAATACCTATGAGGTATTCATATTTTGAAGTGCCTTGGATAATCACTATAGTTAGAATGTGACTCACGCGTAGTAGCCAATTTATCGGTTACGTATGTGCAATCTGATAGTCTCCGCGTCGTCGGTTGTTTGATTACGCAATGCGCATACATTTTACGCTAACAGGGGACTCCCACTACTGCGGCCAGTCTGTTTTGACGGAAACCGGTCGGGGCCCAGACGTGGGTATTCACTTCACACACCGATATAGAAATTAGTACGGCCCATTCTTCAAATTATGTATGCAGGGGTGTTCCAAATCGTGGGCGGGGTGGTACACACGTGTAGGTATCGGTGCCCGTACCTCGTTACTATCAAGCCGGTCAATAATACGTTACTACGCCGTCACAAAACGACCTTTAAAATTCTGAAGCGGTTTAAATGTGAAAAGCATCATATAAGTAGGTATTATACTGCCGGTCATAGTGTGAACCCGCTGTAGCGGACCATGGCACAGCCCGACCCTGCCACGAAACTCCAGCATCCTCTATTGACGAGTGCCGTTCTTCTGGTCTACTATAGTACGAAATATGACTCACGGGCACTAGCTTGGTTACGTATGTGCAGTCTGAGGGCCTCGGCATCGGCGGTGTGTGGTTGATGTGTAATCACACAGCGCGCACACACTTGCACGCTCACCGCTCGGGCACGCCACGATACTCGTGCATCCGCTATGAAAAGTACGCTTTCTAGCGGACGCCATTCTTCTGCTCTGTAGTAGGAAGATGAAGAATGATATATACGTCTTCCTAGTGCATTATAATATCTGTGGTACGTCGGTACAACGCTGAGCTAGCTGGTTCGTGACTGTTTACTGTTCTCCTGCCTTTTGTAAATCTTCAGCCTCATTGGTCAGTGGCACACCACGTAGGTATCACTTTTTTAGCGCTCATACCTACGTATGTACAAGTCTAGCCAGTTTAGGTTAAGGCGGGAAAAGGCCAGTAGGTGTATATTAACAGCTCGCTTATGGCCGATGGCCATATGATTCTCCATAATTATTTATAATTAATTATACGTGTATGCTTTACAAGTAACAAATTGGAACTTGAACCTTTGGATTGTGTCGATGTCAAAAATGTCCAAGGTGATAGAAGCTGGCGTCGTATTGTCCATGATCTCTACACCACGAACAGACATGTCTAATCCTAAAATAGGAAACCAAGGGTTTTTTTAATATTTATATAATCGTGATTTTTCAAGAATTATGCTAGTGTAACTTTACCTATACCTACCTGCTCTAGTTTTTATCGTTTTCGCCGGTTTCACTGATTTCACAACGACCAGCAAATCGACGTAAACATTGTTACTCTCGTCTGTAAAATCAAAATTATGTAAGTAGGTACCTACCCCAAATCGAGAAAACATTTTCTAAATAATAAAGTAAAGAAAATGGGAGCGCTCTCGAATAACAGTACCCGTTGTACGAGTTCGCAAATTACGAAAACGGCAATAGTTCTAGTACCTAAGAGAGGTAATAAGTACTAGAAATTCGTTTGGTAGGTACTGCCTCTGCAAATGTCAGGATAGTTAAATGAGACGATTAATAATTATTTTTAATCGTCTTTCTTGATTTTCAAGGAGGGTTGATGTCAGGCAGGCGGCCGGTCATAAAACAATAAGGCAAAACCTCTAACAACATGGATTTATGAAATACATGTTGTGCCGACCCCACCTAGTGTGGGATAAGGGCAGGGAGAAGAAGATTAATCGTCTTTCTTGAACAGAAAGTGGTAAATTGCAGCCTCATCTAAATCCAAGAAACAAGCGGCATGAAGCGACTTACTCTCTAAAAATTAAAATATGCAAGGAAAGCACCTGGTAGTTTTAGTACTTCGGCAAGTCCGCAATATCCAGAAGATTGTTTGGTAGGTATGTGGAGAAGCGGCAAGTACATACTGAACGTATCTCCACTGTGGATGCTTACATCTGACATACCTTCGTTGAGGGTTAGGTAAAAAGGAGAAGACACCTTGTGGTAAAGAGAGAAAACGACGTGAAAAAATGTAATTGTTTTTATCAAGTTGACAATAAATATTGAGTTAATAATGTTGTATTTGTAGTAGGTAGTCTTAGGCCATCAAACCGATTAATGGTCTAAGGTAAGTAGTCTTTGTTAAAATCAATAAGTAAAGAAATGGAAAGTAACTCACCTGGGGTCTGTATGTTTCGTTATCACCAGTTTTAACGCAAATTTTTGGAGACGTGATCTCTACTGTGGAATTAATTTGATAAAGTAGGTAAGTGAAAAATATGATAATCATAAAATAAATTTATACATAGAGGTCATTACCAACATCTCCTACTAAAAACCTTTCGTAAAAAGTTAGAACAAAGTATTCGGAGCCCCAAACATCAACGTTGATCGTGTCCACATCAGAATCTCTAATAGCGAAAGATGTCACTCCTCTTGATTCCCCGTTTTTCTTTTTGGAACCTACTGTACGAGGACTATTTTTTGCAATAATAATACCGATAATCAAAGCGTTTTTTATATTCATATTCAAATGATTTAATCTTACTTTTTGTACTCCCGCCATTTTTGACAAAGAAAAAGAAGAGTCGTAAAGCGTGCCGACCATAGACAGGATTTTTCGTATTCATGGTACCGGCCAAAGAGAATGTAACTGATAAATCTGTGGTGATAAACCGGCTGAGTCGATGGATAGGTATCGAGTATTGAATGATAATCATGAAGGTCTCTTTCTAAATACCCTACTTAGAAAAAGATAGAATATTTAGTTTGGAAATCTATCTCTTTCTAATAGGGTATTTAGAAAGAGACAGAATTCCAATGTAAATTTTCAAGGCCAAATGTTTCGATTTTCAGTAGGTGTTCGTAGTGTGCTCTCCATTTTTACCTATACCTTCATGATGATAATTTATATTTTTATCTTTATTTAATGCCACTGTAACAATAATATAAAACCTATAAGTATATTGTGTGGTTCCTGTTAATGGATGAACAACCCTTTTTCTTCCTGTATTGTAAAAGACGACTAATGGGCTTATTACATTATTCGATTTGAAGGGTCCCTAACTCTTATTCAGTGTAGTGTAGTAACATTTAAGGTGGCTCGGTCTCTTCGGTCTTCGGTAATATCTTTAACCGGGCCCTATAAATCGGGTACTGTAATAAACGCTTAAGGGAAGGAGGGGTAAGAACCGAGGGGCAGCAGCAACTTTGTTGCACCAGGAATACCATTGCGATCACCAACTTTTTGTCATTGATTATGGTATTATTCATTACATTTTACTAGTACCAAGGGTCCCATGTTTAGCTATGGATATTTACAGGCTGATACATATGTAATGAATAAAGATTAAGTTAAATTCTAATTTACCACGTGAAGTGGCTTATGAGCAAGTATGCGGCGCGGCATCGGGCAGAACAGCCGATAATCGAGCAGTGAAGTGAACTGTTGTGCATTTAGAGGGTACCCCTTGTCCTAGCTGGGCGATGTGGCCCACATGGCTAATTCCATTTTCACAAAAGTCACATTGGTGTTACCGTGTTACACGCTTACGTACTCATCATTTTGTAATTTACGCGTCGCTCGTTGCATCAAACCCTATCTCATTGCGAAATATTTCACCAGTGCGGCCTATCTAAAAGTGGCTGTACACGCTTGCCAAACAACGGCAACCGCCCATAAGCACAGACGCGTGGATACAGCATTTGGATTAGCTTGTGTAAGCTTGCGCTGTTTGTCGCCAATTTGGTCTAATGTCGATTTTTGTACACAAATCAAAAGAAGTATGCAGCAAGCGCTTGCGATGCATTCACACTTTTGTGCATGATTGACCGTTTGCAGACTCTTGCTTGGGGCTTGTGGCAACTGGTAAGCGTGTATCCATCTATAAGTTTTCTATCGATAATAATATGGCAACACAATATTGTCGGTCAAATACTGTCAATCTGACAGTGACAATAATGTTCATCAACAACAAATGTCAAATGTCAGAAAACTAGACATGGGTCGGATTAGGTAAAAACGATACCTAATCCTAGTATTTAAAAATACTTAATCCATTTACCTAATCCGAATATTTATCAGACATGGGTTGGATTAGGTAAAATAAAAAGGATACTTAATCCACGTAATCCTAGTATTTAAAAATATCTAATCGAATATTTATTCAATATAGCCACTGGCCCGTTACCGATATAACAAAAAATCTCGATGCCCCGCTTCTTTTTGATTAATTCCCAAGTGATAATTTAACAACCTTTTTTTTAGACGTGTCCCCCGCGCTCTTTCGATTTGTCCTGTATCTTGGGTGTATTTACAAACGTTTTTTTGACGACCTTTTTTTTACTTTTTACTCAGTCAAAGACATTCTCACAGGCTTAGTAGTATCATCTTGTAGGTACCACATTTTAAAGTACGGAATATCTTCTGTGTAGACTGTGTACGAATATTTTGTGCCATACCTAATCCTCGACGCTTTGGATTAGGTACGGATTCGCATCGAAAAATACCTAATCCAATATTTATGCCTCACGTCTACCGAAAACCCGAAAACCGCCAAAACAAAAAATGTGTTGTTGTTAATTCGGCTATTTCGGTAAAAATACATAATATCCATAATTTTATCGGGATAACCTGCGAATATACAAAACATGTTGTTTAAAACGGAATCTAGTGTTTCTAATAAACCAAAAAATGAATTTGATACACGTGAATTAGTAAGGCAAATTGTGGATTATACGGATGGCTCAAAACGGTTTCAAGAAGTGGCGAGAGATTTTTCAAAACAATACGCACACATTTATTCAGCTAGACTTAACAAGTTTAGGAACATTTTGACCCCAATAATCAAGAAGAAGTGGTCAGATCGGCATAAGATTTTGAAATTATGTGACCTTCGTGAGAAAGGTACAACATGCGTTATAATTGGGACGCTTTTTAAGTTTCAACAATTAAAACCTAGTATTCTGAAAGAATTATCAGATCAATTGGAAATCATACCACAAGCCCCTAGGTGAGTTAAATGAGACTTAAGGCTCATTTACACGGTGCATGTTTCTTGAAGCAAGTCTCATGCTATTTTTGTCTTTCTCTACAACAAAAACAGATAGCATGAGACTTGCTTCAAGAAACTTGCACCGTGTAAATGAGTCTTACAACATATGCAACTGTAAAATAAACACTTATTTTATAAAAAAATATGTTTCAGGACTCATTTTGTACATGAATCTGACAGTTTGGTGTTGGAAGATGAGCTACAAAGAATTAAATTGGTTGGTGATTGTGTTGGTGTTGATTTAGTTGTCACTGGTGTTGTTTGTGCTTTGTTAGGTATGTACAATCACTATAATACATATTTAGAAACATTACCACAAAAAATGAACTGTATTGGTTGCTTTATATAGTTTACATACTACATTTCATAGAAATACTATTTTAAATTAATTAAATTAAAGATTTTATAAAAGTGCTAAACTAGCACTACAAATAAAACGGCATTATCTAAGTATTGTTTTGACAACTTCAGAGATGCATCTCTTATGATGTAACCCTATTAAATGGATTCAATCCAAGCAAAACATCTGATGATGGGTCACCAGTATTTAATATAAATCACTTTTCAGGATCTGAGGATGAAGATGGCATATTCACAGTCCAGGATGTGTGCTGGGCTGGCTGCGGTATACAAAAACCATTACCAAAATTAAGTGCAGATAGGTAGGTATACTTTTGTAGTGAACCTTGTGTTTAGCCTATTGAACAAGTTGTTGGAAGTCCACAGCTGGATATAGATATACCTAAATAATGTTATCTTTACAGGTACATTGTACTTATGTCTGGATTAAATACATCAAAAACAGCAGATCACATGTTTGCAATGCATCTATTCATGGAATGGTTGTCTGGACTGACAGGCACATCTGAATATCAAGAGGAAGTGTCTAAGATTGTCAGAGTTATAATTGCTGGTAAGATTTTTGTCCTACCAAAGTATTTATTATTTTAATTTTTTGGATTTTAATATTGTAGGTACTAATATTATTAGTACTTATTAGTATATAAATAATTTAATTTACCATGATTTTCAGGTGGAGTATTAGCAAGTCATTCAAATGAGAGTGGTGTCAATGAGTCTGAGTTTATTGCTTCAGTGGAATTAATGGACTCTCTAGCAGCTACTGTTAGTGCTGTGGCACCCCTGGACCTAATGCCTAGCAGCAAAGACCCAACTGGGATAATGTTGCCACAGAAACCTTTTCATTACTGTTAGATAATTTTATTTAATGATTTGGTAATTCTTTAGTAAATTGTTATTGAATTGTGTAACTAATATTTTTCCTATATTTCAGGTTTATTCCCTAAGGCTATTGAGTACAGATCATTCAATCGGGTCACCAATCCTTATGAATGTGATATTGGAGGTAGGTATACAAATAATACCAGTAAAACAAAAATTATGTTATGTTAGTTGTAATTATGTTGGTTTTGAACTAATCAAGTTTTTTTTGTTTTAGGTTTCACATGTTTAGGTACCTCAGGTGAACCCATAAAAGATATTATGAGATACAGTAAGCTAGATAACAGCTTGGAAGTAATGAAGAAAACACTGCAATGGGGAAATATTGCGCCAACTTGTCCTGACACTATACCATGTACCCCTTGCACAGATACGGATCCTTTTATTATTGATAACTGCCCAGCAATATATTTTTGTGGCAACTCCCCTGAATTTGCTACTGATCTTTATGAAGGTACAATGAAATACATAATTTCGAATAAAATTTATATTTATGACTGAACATTAAAGCTGAAATATTGTTATTTTTCAGGAGAGATTGGACAACGCACCAGGCTAGTATGCATCCCAGATTTTTGTGATACAATGACTATTGCTCTGGTCAACTTGTCAAATATGGAATGCTACAGCATGAAATTTTCATAAAATTGTTATTATGATTGGAATAAAATATTAATCTAAATATTTCCACTTTTTTAATATTTGAAAAAAAACTACTAAAAGGATCCTATGAATTACTTATATGATTTTATACAGGGCGTCCCACGGCTATGGGATGTGGAGGGAAAGTACTTTAAATATTGTAGATAGTATTTTGCATCATGGAGACGTTATTTTGTTATTTAAATTAATTAAGGAATACTGCATTCAAAGGTTTTTAAACAGTTGCTTGCTTCATCTGAGAATCAAACTGACCAAATATAAAAATAAAACATCTGTATTTTTATGATACCGTTCGTAAGGGTCAAATATACGGATTAATTCCTTCTAAATAACAGTATCTTAAATTACAGGTACACCGTGAAATTTTACAATTTAATCAAAAAATAAACTAACTTGACTCTACCATTGTATCTACGGTATCTGCAATTAATTTATCAAATGTTCAAAATGTAATCACTGTGATGTGATCAAAGATTACAGTAGTGGGTATACGATGTGATAAGGAATGTTTATTTTTATTTCTAGTATTGATGTTGTGGATGTCACTGTTCTAAGAGCAAGGTTACACGCTCAGTTTGGCGTCAGTTTAGTCTATCATTATGGATTGACTTGACTGAAGCCAGAATGATGGATGATTATCACGGTTACACGGTCAATCTAGGCTGACAGCAGACTAATGAAAAGTACGCCAGTGGCCGTTAGACTTCGGAGCTGACCGTCGGTTGTCAATTTAAGTCAGTGCTTAGTCATGGATATTTTAAGGAAAAAGGAAGCGTGTGTTATGATAAGCGGGCGCATGCGGCGCGCTCGTAGTTATGTCGCTTGACTCGTCCTTCTGCATTGCGTCGCTGACGGTGACTGACGCGAGAATGATACGAGCGGTTTACACGATCTTTCTCCCACCAGTCTTTCATCATGCAAAACGGACTGACAAAATTATTTAAAATATTTAATTTTCATCAGTCTGTCAATCTGGGTTACACGATCATTCTTCGATCATTCTGATCAGACTGACGCCAAACTGAGCGTGTAACCTTGCTCTTTAACAAATTGATATTTTTCTATATACAAGGTTAGTCGGAAAGGGGGTACTAAGCCGAAAGGGTGTTATAGTACCCATAATAAGGAATAACTTGTTCTACAACTTCCCCAAAACTCGATAATTTAAGAGAAATAGCTGTTCAAAGATTTCGTAAAAAATATGCTAAATTCTATCTGTCCATCTGTTTTTACAATTTAGGTCATATTTGGGATCACGGATTAGAAAATAAATTTTCTGAATTCATAACTAAAGCATAAATGTTTTTTTTTTAAAAAACTAAGTATATTAAAAATCTTTGGGGAATTATAAAAAAAACTTAGCGACTCATGATGAAATACCTACCGTTTTAATAACTTGAGCGGTATGAATTTGAGTAAGCGAAAAATTTACTAAACTAACGACGAATATTGATTAATAATAAAATCCGGAACGACCTTACAAAAAGTGGGTTGTGATTAGAATAGATTAATCCATTTCAGGTATTAAAATTCTAGCCGTGCGACTGAATTACTAAGTGAGCGACTAGAAATACAGAGAGGGCAACTTCAATATTATAAACAGTTTGTCAAATTCGTAATGTCTAGGTTAGGTTAGGTTAGAACTGCGACTGGCCGCTCCGGTGGGTTCCCGCATTGTCGTTGCGGGGGGCTCAGTAGCCGTGGCATAGATCCCCACGGTGAAGCGAAGAGGAACCCGAGGAGGGGCTGCTCGTCGGGGCTTGGGCCTGGAAGCCCTCGATGTAGCGGCCAAGTAGGTTGCGGTGTCGCCTGGGTGACACCGCAACTGAGGCGGGCCGCGATGTCGTATGGGAGGCATCGCGGCTGAAGGGTGGAGGCCGCGGCGGGAGAGGAGTGCCGGTATTCCGGTGCGCCGTTCTCTCTACCTACCGCGGCCTTGACGGGGTCGCCACCGTCAGATGGCGGACGCCGTGGGGCCGCAGGGGGAGAGGAGTGTCGGTATGTCGTTAGCCGCTCTCCCTATCCTCTGCGGCCGAAAAGTGGTAGGCGGCGGGGCCACTAACCTGACCCGTCGCAGGGGGACCAAGGGTGCCCAGACACGGGGTAGACTGGCACCCATGTGCTTGTTTGGTCCCCGGGGTGGTCACGGCGTACCATGTGTTCTGGTGCGCCGGTGATGGGGGGTACTCCCCAGAGGAGGGTCCGGTGACGGACAGCCGCGGCGGGTTCGCGGATGAGTGCTTACGCATGCCCGTGTTCCCGCCATTTATGTGGCAGAGGAGGACACCGTTTCCTCTTTTGCAAAGGCAAATATTGAAAAAAATGCAGGACGTAACGTTGACACTCAAGCAAATATTAGGTCGCTCACATATTATGAAGCTTCTCATTTCGTATTTTAAGTAACTCAAATTAGTTATTGTAAGTTGCTGTTCTGTTGATTTCTCGTCACTCGCAGTCAGTCGCTCACTTAGTAATACAATAACGTAAATTAATTATTTTTGTCACTTAAAACGTTAATTTACAGTCACTCGTTTAAACACTACCCAAAATCTTCTAGCATGCAAATAAAAATTATCGAATTTTGAAATTTTAACACTTGCTTTGAAATAGTCATCAGTGATACTTTAGGTGGCCCGCGGCTTAGTACCCCCTTTCCGGCTAACCTTGTAAAATCAAATTTTCATAAAATTGAGATACCTACGACCGTCGTTATATAAATTTATCCCATATTGAATGCCTAAAACTAAAGTAATGAATTGCTCGAATAGCTCTCAGCAAAACAAAGATAGATCGGCAGCATTTCCCCACCCACAACAAAATGCCGTACGACAACACTATGGAAAGTATGGAAGTAATAAAGACTGTCTCTACATATGTTAGCTGGCGTATCTTAAGCCGGGTACAGACTTACGAAATGTAACACGAAATGAATGAATTTGCCGTCCACATTGTCGCAATCTATCATGCAATGTAACAGAATTCCCATAGTGTGGACGCCTTGCGCGCACGAACCGGGCACACTACGCGTGCGTAGTACGTGCCTTTCATGTTACATTGCATGTTACGTTACAGCAGTCTGTACCCGCCTTTAGACCCCGTAAGCTGCAGACCTGAGTCTTTTCGACAATTTTATTTATCTATATGTGGGCCCCACTGCAGTTTCGAATCCAGAATTATACCCAAGAATATAGTCGTGTCCACAAGACCCAACTCTTCTCCATTTATGATTACACTGGTTTCCACCTGCTCAACATTGTAGGTGTCAAAAATCTGATACGTTTTCTCGTTCAAAAGAAAGTTCAGAGAGAGCGTTATTTTACAACGTCCGTAACGTAATATTCCTTCATGTGCCTTCATGGAATACTACAATACTCTTACCCGGGTCACTCACATGCGTGCGAACATTCGTACATTGTACGAATGTTCGCACGAATGTGAAGGGCCGTCAGACATACATTCGCAAACTCAGCAGATATGAAAATATGTTCGCATATTGATATGCGAACCCGTTTGCGCGTCCTCCTACCCCGGTCACTCACATTCGCGCAAACATTCGTACATTGTGCGAATGTTTTCCGTTCGTATGGAAAATGTTCGCATAGTCATTGCGAATTTTTCTCTTGCTTGTCATTTCGTGAATCATAAACGCAGCGCCATAGCCATTTGCAATTAAAATGTGCTCACAAAAAAAATTGCACGTTTTAAATACGAAATATTTATTTTTTCGTTGTACAGATACTAAAACCTTTATTAGATTTAATTTTATCCATTCTTTTATTTTTCCATATCTACTTTACCAAGAACTTTACCAATATTTACTACTTTTTCTTTCTTTCTTTTCTTTTTCTATTTACTACATATAACACTTTATCAATATTTTATTTGTTTCTATTTTTATTTAGCATTCGCAATTACCATTTGATTTTATGTAGCAATACAGCAATTTCAGTCCCCTTCTCTACTGGTTAGATGGCGATGTTCTCAATAAAAAAACAATTTTCAACATTCGTAGTTGCCACCGTTACCTTTGCGATGGTGTGCGCAAATGGTCGCACGAATGTGTGGGGAGACTAAGCGAATGTTCGAGGTTCGTACGCTTTGGCAGTTTGGAAAAGCACGAATGCAGTGAAAACTTTGCATAATCATTCGCGAATGTCGTCCCACACTTGTGGGTTCGCGTATTCGTGCGAATGTGAGTGACCCGCATAATCTGTGGATTGAAACGATATTTTAAACGATTTTTAAATACGAGAATTGGCCCTCAGATGTCACAACTCAATGGTCGATTAGAGATATATTTTTAAGATTGATTCTTGATTAGAATGATAAAATAAGTGTAATTGAAATGTTTTTAAATAATAATCGATTTTGCAATATAAAGTAGCTATTGCATCATTTTCATAAGCACCTAGAGGTCGCTGTTGTTTCAGACATTTAATTTTCTACCTGGCAACTCTATCTTCTTTCCTACTCCGGCTCCCCCGACTCCCCAATCCCCACTGCCCCTGCTCTGTCTGGTTTTGTTTCCCCCTCTTTTTATTACTCATCAATGGCTTGCAACTAGTAGACGTGTATTTGTTTTTCCTGTGCTATTATTGCGTTTAAGATGGGTTTCTAGTATCTAAAGTTTGCACACCTGCGTGTGCCTTCACACGTTATAAAAATGTTGTAAGTAAAAGTTATTTTTTATTATTTGTGTTAAGATGTGGTTTCCCTAACATATTGTTATACCACTACATTCCAACCAATTAACTTTATTTAAAGGTACAAGAGTTTAAATTGTAATAACTAACCATTTACGACGAGCTTGTTTTCATTAAAACGGAAGCTCAAGCATTACCTAATTTCTGTCAAGAATATTGACATCGTTTTCGTTTCGAGTCCACTTTCACCAACCAACTTGCGCGGGAGATGTCTATTTATCGTTACGCCATACACACATTCCGTAAAATAAACTCCCCAAGCGATTCGCAATCTTACTAGCTTGTCGCACATGCACGAGCAGGTCGCCAGTTCATAACATCACATTACAGTTATCAGCAAATTCGCAGCAACTATGAAAATGTCATAGTCCACTATAATGTTTCACTTGCATACATTGCAATGAAATCATTGCGCAAAATTTTGCTGATCTGTTTTCTTTGAACTATAAATATCTCTACCTCTATCAATGATCACTTATTTGTTGCAATTTAAGCTGAATTTAATTTACCTAACATTTTCCTGTTTTTCATTTTTCACTTATTTGCTATGAAAGGTATTTTTAGATACCTAGGTAATTTGTGTGTTCGGAATCCAAAATAATATTAATTTGTACACTTAGGTTATATTATTGTATCTAAACTAGTTTCTTATTATTGTACCGTGATCGAAAAACATACATTTTATTTTCTTGTTTAAAAATAGTACTTGCTTATACAAAGATAAGTTATTTTGCTATCTCATATGGCATAAAGAGGCCTTGTTCATTAGTCAGTGTATTACTCATAACCTCATAACAGCAATGATTCTGTGGTGTTGTGCCTATGGTTTGATGCTGTTATGTTATTTACGTTTACATGACAGATCATGTTTAACTTATTCTTAAAATCAATATAGCACTTAATAAGTCATTGTCACAGTTGAGAAATTATTATTGTTATTGTACAGGTGGTGGATTAATTCTTTGTTGTAACTTCTTAATAGAATTAAAGATTTGTAAATAATAGCAATTCTTGAAATATGTTGCCATAACATGGATGCAATTTTTTAAATCTTAATTGTTACTAATCACCAGTAATCGGAATAGCTTGTTTTAGACCGATTCGCACAAGATTGTGCATTGTTAGCTTAGGGTTAAGCAAAAAAATCTCTGTCACAGCCATACAAACTTCATTGGGCTATTGCTTTAGCCCTGGATCAAAGAATATTGAGCAGTTGGGCCTTAAATTAAGGCCCATATTAACAAACAACTCTCATTTGAGAACTCTCTCTTAAGTGTAGTTTTATAACAAGACTTGAGACATAAAAAAATGTTTTCAAATGTATGGAATTCTACTTTATAGTAACTGCTGTTGGAAGATCTCTCAAATGAGACCTGTTTATTAATACGGGCCTAAGTTTAGTTTCAATATGACTTGATAGATACATATAAAAAAAATAGTTGTCAAATGTATGAAATTTTATAATATGACCGTTTAGATAACATCAAATTCGGTATGAAATCTTAATAATATCTTATATTGCCTTTAAATCCTGGAATAAAATGATTTCTTAGTAATATTCTTATAAAGAGGAGTATGTTTCTTTAGTAAATATATGTTACAGTAAAAGTGAGTAGGCAGTTAACTGATTTCCCGGTATTATTTAGAGGCATATCCGTGTTGTGATCTACATATTTTATCTATTTAAAAACTACCTATTCTGATTCCTGGTGGTGGCCAATTAGTGAATCAGAAATCTAGGAGGTGAAATAAGAAAACAGTAATTAAAATCTTTTTTTTTTTCAAAACTTGCATCCTTTTCTGGGATAATCCCAGAATTCTGAGAATTGGCAACCCTCCTAATGCGTTACTTGCTTTTGTTTGAGAAGTTCATTGAATTGTTTATTTCTGCATGCAAATGACTAATCATATTGGATTGTATGTGTGTATTGAATGACAATATTACTTTTTCTTTTAATGTCAGCTATATTCAATATATTAAGCACATCCTTGCAAAGATAATGCTTAAATAACTTAATCACTAATGTTATGTATTAAGTATATTATTATTAAATTACATAATAGGAAGTATATCTTCAAAATAAATGTTTCTATCATTATAAAAAGTAATCCAATTCATTACAACAATTTAATTATCATTTGGCCTTATTATATTATGTATTTATTTTATGTAATATGTTCTGTAAAAAATTACAATATCATGCTACTCATGTTTATCTCCTATCTGTTGTATCTATCATATTATTGGCAGTGTCATAACCAGCCTCTAGTGCGCCCAGTGCGAGTTTCTAATACTACGCCGTCTAAAATACTCTTAACTCAGGAATGACCAAGAGTTCTGCGCCCCCTTGGGGTCTGCGCCCTGTGCCGTCGCACCTCCTAGTTTGGCACTGATTATGATTTATGTAATATGAAGTAATTTTTTTAATTATTTACAATAGACACAAATTTCCCGCCAATTTTTTTCCAAAGTGGTAAGAAAAGGTGTATCTGACGTACAAAGTATACACATACATACTTGGTACCATGTGTTAGAAGGTTATTACTGGAAATTTCGTAACAGTGAACATAGGTACTTACTATTTAAATATCTAATATAGTTCTTATAATTATGTAGAGTTTGCATCTATATTCAAATTATTAGGTATTGGTCGATGATAAACCGCCTACCTAGCATTTCAAAGGTTTGCGCAATCATGGCTTGTTCATGTTGAAAGTCAATGCAACCAAGTGTTGAGACATAGTGAGGTGAAATATTCTGTACGTGATTTGATTTGTGCTAACACTGAGACTAGTGTATTACCTATCTATTTGATTTTAAGCAATATTCGACTTTATTTCTTAAGCTGTAAGAATGAAAAGAGCAGGTGGATCAATAGTAACTGTACTATCATTAACGACATCAATGGTTTCAAATACGTAGTAGAACGGTGCGGCACAGGCTCGAACGTGGGTTTAGCTTTACAACAAAGACGTTGGTACAATAGCGATGACGTTAGTAAATCCTATACTTACTCCTTTATTAATATTGTTTTGAGTACCTACCTACATAACATAATTGTTTTTTTTTTTCATTATTTACGAAACAATACTAATTTATTATGTTCGATTAGATAGATATCAAGTTGCTTTTATGTTTTGTCTACTATTACACCTACTACACGTACATCATATTTAATCAGCGTAATACGGGGATATTCTATTTTCTATGATAAGTAGCCAAAAACAAAGCATCTTATTGAAAAACTTGAACGCCTTTATCTCTTATTGTTTAGGGTCTATAGTTTTACATACGTAAACATACTTTTACGACCATAAAGGCTCTTTCACACAAATGCGATGTATTGTTCGATATTATCAATATACCTAATAGTTCGATATTATCGATATTATGCAATATAATATTGCGTATTAATGAGAACTTCATTTACTTACTCCATGACTGTTATAGTCATAGGAGATATATGCTAGCAGAGCTTTACAGCTATTTTATTTAGCATATTATAACGGTTTTGCTGTTGGCCGGCTTAGAACAGATAATAGTATCAACTGTTGTTGTACGGCAATAAACAAGCGTTATAAAAAAACCGGTCATGTGCCTGTCAGACACGCTTTGGCTTTTTAACCTTTACTTGATATATTACGTACTAGCGGCCCGTCCCGGCTTCGCACGGGTGGACATTTTTCCCTTTTTTGCAACATTTTTCTTTTATGCTCCGCTCCTATTTGTCGTAGCGTGATCTTATATAGCCTAAAACGTTCCTCGATAAATGGACTATCCAACGCAAGAATAATTTTTCAATTCAAGCAGTAGTTCCTGAGATTAGCGCGTTCAAACAAACAAACTCTTCAGCTTTATAATATTAGTATAGATGACGTATGAAATCATAGGCCAACGAGCTTTGGCTAAGTAGCTATGTTGTCATGGTCGATAAGGATTAATTTTGGTTGAAAGTTCTTATCAATTGCTGGCGCCGGAAGTCTTTGAGATATTTTGATATGATTAGAATTTAGGCGCACATTGACAAATAGACGGACATACAGATATATGTGTTGTCAATTGTAAAGGGGTTCGTATTTTGCTAATCTGAATCCTAAAAACAAGTCTGGTTAAATATCTGTAGATGCCTGAATGTGTGATGAAAACGGAGTTACGAGACGAGGCCGAGACGGACGACGAAAAACCAGTCTTACTACTCATATTTTTCGCGGCCCTAATTCCTGGTAACGATTATTTTTGGTCCAAGAACTTTGTACAAAATGTTGAGAACGCACGCAAAAACAAGTAGGTATGACATCATGTAATCGATGTAAAGTATATTTTTTTTATTAAACCTACTAGCATGGTTGTATTGAAGGTACCTAGAGGAAAATAAGAATATTTTTATGTGCAAGGGTTTACAAAAGGGTTATTGAGTTTGTTTATGATATTTACACAGGTATGAAAGATAATCTTAAATTGATTTTATCACAACTATAGAGTATCTAACAATGATTCACATTTATCCTATGTTTTATGTACGTAACCTTGTAGCATGATAAACAGTAGAATAGAAGCTGTTTCTGGTGGTGTTAACAATATGGCTAAAATAAGATCAGTAATGGTAATGTGTTTATATTTCTGGTGCACTGGTAGGATACATAACAATGGTACTTTATGTGCATACTCAAATGATCTAACTCTAAAGGAAATAACTACAGAACCGTTTCTCGATTTTTAGTGCTCGGTTGAAAGATTCCCAGACCAAAGACTGAAGAGACCGGGCGTCCTAACTGTTATTAATTTATACTACACACACATACCTACATACTTACCTACTCTGAAAAAAAGTAAAGGTCCCTAAAAATCGGGTACTAACTGCTGGCTGACATGCAGATTTTCTAGTTTCGGCAAGAACAATCTGACCTCATTAGTTAGTCGATAGGTGGAAAATTTGGTTAAAGTTTCTATTTCGATTTCGTGCCAAATATAACCGTACGTTTCTGGCGATAATTTTAGTATTAGTTCGGATTCTAAATCGAGCGTCAAGTTATTCTCAAAGTATCTCATATTATCAATGTGTACTGTAATATTTATAATACTTCGTTTATTCATCATTAAATCATTTTACATGCCTACGCTAGGGCTCCAGAGAACGGAACCTTCTCACAATGCGTGCCGTGTCAAGGAGTACCGCTTTCTGTATCAAACTTTTGATCCAGTTCGCCTACCGAGACCCTCTTGAGGTGTTGCTCTTGGCTATTTGGCCATCGGCTGTAACGACTAATCGAAACGAAGACTGCCGAGCCTACATCTCACATGTCGACGACTTCGTGTGCTAAATGAAGATATTTGATTTAACTTTCTTGGCTTTCATCAATATTTATTATACCTAGTCTGGCCATAAATACTGTTACAATTAAAAATAAGAAAGATATTACATTTGAATTTGGAATCTGTCATTTTTAAACGATTGTTCATTGAGTTTTCTAATTTTGGCGCCAATACATTGTACAATATTTTGCGATATTAAAATGGAGTGGGGTGATAAAGAGAACCGAATCGCTGTGATTGCATTACACAAAGTTGGTATGGAGCCAAATGCAATTTTTAAAACTCTCCATACGCTTGGTATTAGTCAAATGTTTGTGTACCGGGCTATTAATAGGTACAATGAGACCTCCTCTGTTTGTGACAGAAAAAGATCTGGCCGTCCACGTAGTGTTCGTACGAAAAAGGTGGTCAAAGCAGTAAGGGAAAGAATTCGAAGAAATCCTGTCCGAAAGCAAAAGATTTTATCTCGGGAGATGAAGATAGCACCCAGAACCATGTCGCGTATTTTAAAAGATGACTTAGGACTTGCAGCCTATAAGAGACGCACTGGTCGTTTTTTAACTGATCTAAAATCGAAACAAGTACTGAAGCGGTACGCAAAGGGAGGTCACAGAAAATTTTTGTTTACGGATGAGAAAATCTTTACAATTGAGCAACATTTTAACAAACAAAATGACCGTATTTATGCTCAAAGCTCTAAGGAAGCTTCCCAATTAGTCGACAGAGTGCAACGTGGGCATTATCCGACTTCAGTGATGGTTTGGTGGAGTGTTAGCTATGAAGGAGTGACTGAGCCATATTTTTGTGAAAAAGGTATCAAAACATTGGCACAAGTGTATCAAGATACCATTCTTGAGAAGGTAGTTAAGCCCCTTAACAACACCATGTTCAATAACCAAGTATGCTCCTTCCAACAAGACTCGGCGCCGGGTCATAAAGCTCGGTCCACGCAGTCTTGGATGGAAGTGAACGTTTCGGACTTCATCAGAGCTGAAGACTGGCCGTCGTCTAGTCCCGATCTTAATCCGCTGGTTATGATTTATGGTCAGTTTTAGAGAGTACGGCTTGCTCTAAACGCCATGATAATTTGGAGTCCCTAAAACAATCCATACGATTGGCAGTGAAGAATGTTCTCATGGAAAGAGTGCGTGCTTCTATTGATAACTGGCCTCAACGTTTAAAGGACTGTATTGCAGCCAATGGAGACCACTTCGAATAAGCTTTTTATATTTTAAATTGTTTTATATTTATGTATTAAACTAACACACTGTAAAAGTAATAAATATTATTTGCAATAAAAAAACGTTTTTTTTCTTTGGGACAATATTCATGGCAAGACTAGGTATACCTACCTTTATTAATGTAGTTAGTTTCTTAGTTTAAAAGTTAGTTTCTAAGTTTAAGACTTAGTTTTAAACTTTTTCATTATCTTCTTCTTCTCCCTGCCCTTATCCCACACTAGGTGGGGTCGGCACAACATGTATTACATAAATCCATGTTGTTAGAGGTTTTGGCTTATTGTTTTATGACCGGCCGCCTGCCTGACGTCAACCCTCCTTGGGAATACTCGTTGCGCCGTCGCGCGGGTGATCCAATGTGCTTGCTGATATTATGCACTGGGTCAGTTCCACGACCCACTCATTCAGTTTTGCTAGGGACTTTGGTTCACCGTTCACGTCCATGGCTTTACATTTGTAGTCAACTCCGATTGTAGCTGAGAATGATGGATTTTTAGTCTCCCGTTGTGAACGCTAGGATTTACCCACACCGCACTCACCGATAAAATAATTCACAAATTATGTTAATGTAAAAAAGCGATAAAATAAATTTTATAAAATGTCATAATGATATTTAAACTTTTTCATTATATCTATATTAATTTTTATGTTTTATTTTTCAGTGCCGCCATGGCGCCCTCACCGGACAGCTTTGTCCTTCGACAACAAAAACCACCAACACCATCATCATCATACTCTGATCGCACAGCACTTGTTTTTAATTCTATGGTAAGTTTGATTTTTATCTGTAATGTAACGACAAGGAGACAAATTTTTAATTTAAATTAAGCCATTGGTGACCAGACTGTCCTAAATATTATATAACCAGTCAGACTAATGTCTCAGAATGAGAAATTAAATAATTCCAGAATATTTAATAATATACGACCGTCATGCCAATGATCCCCGAAGGGTTAGAGGCTGCATGTTGCCTTTCACTAATAATGGTATAACGTCTCATTTTGGACGACCTATGGTTTATTCCTTAACTTTTAATTTCAAGGTATTTTACAAAACTTCAGAACCATATTTAAATTTTATTAAAATATAAATGTAATATTTTACAGAGTTTGCATCACTCCAAGAATGAGTGCGAGTCTCTGGGATCAGTTGCCGGCTTCGGCCGGCGCCCTCCTTACTAATGAAGAGTGCCTCATGCTGCTCGATACTGACATCGACCTCTTCAACAACGACGACGGTACGTATGGTAGAAAGTCCAACGAAAGTATAATGTGACTTTTTGGTACCAAGACAAGAAAACATTCATACAAGCACGTATAATGCACGATCGTCCAACCTTCTCGCTCTACACGTTAATGAACTCTATCGATACGTAAACTAGGCATAAATGGAGGATCACGGTGGACTTCACCATGGCCACCACGCTATACCTAATTGACTAACTAAGTCTTTAATTTCAGTACGTATATTTAAACTTGTTAGCGGCGAGCTTTCAGTCCAGCCTTTGAATTAGATTAGAACTACATGATATGTGGAGGCCTAGTTCATGGCTTCATGCCAGTTCATGCAGAACTCTTTTAGGTAATGAAGGCAAGATTTGTCTCAGTTAGAGCAATCTGGAGCCAATGCAAAATAACTCCTAAAATTTAGCTCTACCCTAGGACGATTGGACAATCAGTTGTATGGTTGAAAGACGGTTTTATGGTTCATTAAAATTCGCTTACTGGTTATGAGTCGCCTGGATTGTGACTGTGTTCAACATGGTGAACTCTACTAAAATGTTTGAATTACCTAATGACATCAAATATAAAGATTATTACTTTTAGTAATCATTAATGCATAATTATGCTGTATTCTCACTCTTTGTAGACAACCATTGCAAAGTTTGCTTGTAAAAATTGGGATTGTGTGTTCATTCATATTAACATAGATGGCGCCCGTATCGCTATACAATTGCGATGTAAAGGGAAGGTGTTTGATTAAAGTATACAAAGACTTCCAAGCAGGTTTTCTAAACAGTTATTTTGTTATACTAAAATAATTGCACCTAATTTGGCACTGCATTTTTTTAGATATTAAGTACTTAACGAGTTGAGGTTGATTCAATTTTAGTAACATTTTATTAAAGGTCTACTAGGTTTAGATACCGACTAAGTATTTTAAAAACTATGCCACATATGAGACATGTTCAGCTAAATTCAATCGGTTGGCGTAAAAAATGAGCCCACATCCTGTCAAAAATAGGTCTTGATTTGAAATTATAAAGCAGTGAATTACATTTTATTAACGAGTTTTAGATTTGTTTGTAAAATGAAAGAACAATGGATATTTTTGTATGAAACTTGACTGAATTATAAACAGATTTTAAACTACTGACAATTCATTGATTTGTGTGTATGACAGCCAATAGTATGTCTGCATGATATAACGACTACCAATGCTTTCAACGATTCGTTCATTCGACGTGCAGTAAAAGGTTAATGCAAAGGCAGTGCCTTGGTTTCTTGCTTCAAGCATCATTATTATAAAATTGTACAATAAGTGTAATGATAAATAATTTTCTTCCTTAAATAGTTTTTCAAAAAAATTAATACACATTGAAAACAAATAATTTTCAATGCCTTTACGCAATAATAAATAAATAATTTATGACGTTTTGTTATTCATTGTTACGAATGTTTGTTTCTTCGAAGTGAACAGGAAAATAAAGCTATTTAGTCATATTTGCGTTATTGTGATAAATAATTATAAATTAATGAAGCTACATTAAATACAATGTTGTAAGATAGACGTATAAAATACGTAAGACGTAGACGGGCGTATAAAATAGGTAAGTGAAGCTCAATACTTGTCTGGATTAATTAATTTATAATTCTAATTGAAAATTCTTAATTGACATTGATAAAGCTTAGGTAGGAGTATTCATCGTAAAATATTATTTTAATTTAACTTAGTGCGGTAATTAAGATTACTTAAATTACTTCTCTATGGATAAAAATCTATCAAAATTATTATGATGAGGTATAGAACAATTAAATTTATATGCTGAGGAACAGATCTAGCTGAACGAATTAATTTATGAATACTCTGCTGATTGATCTACCTGCCGATGATAAGATTATTAAAAGATATGAAGCGAAAGGAGTATGTAAGGATCGTAGCATGTGGCGTTCTATAGTTTCTGCCTATAGAGCCTGCCTTCCCCCATGGGAAAAAAGTGTGAGTTTTTGTGTGTATGTATGTATAATTATGCTTGGAGACGAATATTTTTATTGTCCTGCTAGTCGTGACCTACAGTGCCGAGACGTGAACACATACAAATTCCAAATTTTATCACGCTGTGAAACGAGTCAAAATTAAAGTTTTGGAACGAGATTAACTGAAAGCAGTGCGTCTAATTCTAGAGTTTTCGACATAGCTTGCAAAGTCAGCAAGCTGAAGTTACAGTTGGCAAGTCATGTCTGCCTGGTGGATAGCTAGTTGGAATTACGTAGATAGATATCGTATGTAGATAACCAGGTGTAAAGGTGGGGTAACGTCCAGAGGTCTATAAAAGGACTCCGATAGGCAGAGTTATTGATTGATGATTATGTATCAGAGTTGCCTACATGCGAAAAGCATGCAATCTTTCAATTTAATATAATTTGCGCGTCAAATCAACCAATAGCAGCTTGTGTGTAACATTATTTAGCCCCACCTACTGCACGGGATTGTCCGACAGTGATGCTGCGACATTCCTTTATCTTTTTTCTTTATCTAATGTGCTATTCTCGTTTTATAATTTGGTGGGTAAAGTTCACAGTAAGCACGTGTTGCAAATATCCACTGTTTCACATATAGGTCGGATCGGAAGCATGTGCGTACATTGACCACGCTATTTTATCATGATAGTTTTTCTTATAATAATATATTCTTGAGACATTTATTTTAGGCTAATATTAAAGCTATTGACAATTTTAAACGATTAAAATTATTGTCTTGGTAATTCAGTGGAACCAAACGAAGTTGCACTCTTCGTCCCAGAAGTTCAATGGTACTTCGGCATTGTCAACTCCAATCTCAGGTTTGCAAAAAAATGGAGGAGCTAAAAGTCCGCCATTGGGTTATATTATACATAGGTTGCGTTAAGAACGTGGTTAAGAATAGTGGACGGTGACGATTGTCACGCAGTGGGTGCGTGATCGCCGAGGCAAAGGAATTTGGCGGAATGATCTGTATTGTTTTTATGGGCTCGGCCAGAGAAAGCATCGAATAAATTAAATTGAAACAAAATTAAGGACGTACAAGAATATGCCTAAAAAATAAGGAATATACAGCTTTACAAAAGCTTCTATAAACGGAATTAATTTTTAATCTCTGTCAGCGCTGTGTCAGTTTGTGTTTTATCAAGCGAATGAAAGTGTGTTAAGCCGTTCGAATAGATTTAAAATAATTAAGAGTATAGAATAGAATATACTTTATTGTATACCAAAATTGTAACACAGCTCTTATACAATATCAAACTTAAAGGGTACAATGGCGGTCTTATCGCTGATAGCGATATCTACCAGACAACCTTTGGACTATCCAAAGTTTAAACAGAGAAGATATTCTTAAAGTTTAAATTGTACCTACGACTAGTGGCGTCTCCGTTTTTTGTACTCTTTTGCAGAGCTGTAGTTGTACCCGGTGGATGACCAAAGATTTGGCCCTTTATTATGTGGGATTTAAGATTCTTGATAGCAGTTTATCTAGGAAGGACTGCCATCCTGGAGTAAATAGCCTAAATTAATAATGTTCAAATTAACTAGATTGATATTGTTGTCTCCTTGTAATTATTAAAATTAGCATCATAATAAAAATGTTCTAACCGTTTACTTTAACACAGGTTTAATGCTGCTGTCTTTAGTCTAGAATGAATTCTTAGTCACGGAACTTCCTGGAAGTCACTTACTGGTTTTTTCCCTACTCTACTCAGCGAAAGCCACATATGGGCAAAGCAATGAGCAAAAATAAAAACCCATAGCCTGCACCCGATTGGTGAAATCAAACCATTCGTTTTAACACCGTTAAAGATTCTACCACTCTTTGGCTGTTCCTATAATTCACAAAAGCCTTGCTTGTGAAAGTTCATGGCGAGGTTCAAGGCGTTTGGAGAAAATAAATGTGAAAGTGCTAGATGCTTACATAACCCGTTGCTACTGTAGAAATACGCCTATCACGTACCTAATTGATGCGCTCAGGGTCGAACGTGTAGAACACCACACGCGTTATTAATCGATGACCTTATTTGGCACTGCCAGATAATGTATGATCTCGGTAATCTATTGAACTATTTTATTGCGCGAATACGTAAGCGTTTGAGCGTCTATAATGGAATTTTTGTACTGGCTGATAAGTATAATTGGACTTATCAAGATTTATTTAAATAATAATAGGTATAGATATTATTACTTTGAAGCTTGTCTCGATTTGCAAAGAAGTTATTTTTATTTAACATGGTCAATGCGAAAAATTAGTTATCACTATGATCAGCGTAATAATCTGCATTACATGTTAGTTTGTAAATATAAAATGTGTATGCTATCGTATATTAAGCCACGTGTCATTCGTGTTGGTACTACAGTGGCGATTTTTGTTTGTGGGAGGCGTGATTGCAGCTTGTTGCTTTTAAAACCGCTCTTGATCCTATACTATATTTAGTTCACTAAATAAACCCCGTAATTTATATAATAAAAACCAATTGCCGTGCGTTAGTCTCGCAAAAGCTTTAAAATGGCTCGACCTACGGTAACAAATACGTGTACTGAATTAAGTTATACTATAATATAAAGGCCGCTTAAATGTTTCAATAGACAATTTGTTTCTCAGGAGGTACATTTTCACTTCGGTTCTTTAACTTTTCTAGTAAACTCGTGATAAATTGTCAACGTGGGCGGTTTCGACCCTTTAATATTATATAATCAAACACATCTCCTTTTAACAGTCTGCGTCACATCCTGGAGTATAGGCGCTTTATCATAACACGCTCTATTGTTATCAACATCTATAATCACCTCGCGTGACCGCTTGACACAACTAATATAATTAATGTGGTTTATTCTTGACGCGACAGCACCCCCACGAACTCACCTCATGCACAATGATAATGCGTTAGGTCAACAAGATTATTATAATATTCCAGTCACAGCAAAGCTATATTTATATATATTTTAAACTTAGTACAAATAGACTCAAGATAGTTCTCAATGCCAGAACATGGTTTAAACGGTTAAAAAGAGGAAGATTTTTATTTTACAGAAGCTTAAGAAAAAGTCTTGTGTAATTAAAATGATTTTTTTTTACAAATTTAGAATTATCAAATATTTGTATATTGACTTTTATGATAAAATAAAGCAATTTGAAAGTAGACAAATAAATGATTGTTAGTATTTTGTGATAAGTAAATATTTAAGTTTTATGGTGTGATGATGAGTAATAAGTTAGGGTGACCTACATTTTTATCCAGGGCTCAGATTTAGGGCAACCAAAGGGCAGCAAATTATCCTATATGCTCAGGTTGCCAACTGATCAGCACTTGAGTGTTTTGTATAAACGTTGAAAATACGTGATACGTCGGTCGGACTTACCGACTACATAATATTTTTATTTGGAGGTCCATAACTTAAACCTGGATTTAGCTAAGAAACGGTGGGGGTGACCGAATCAGGCATGTTAGTCTTTTTGTTATAACATTATTATTTTTGATCCTTCTGACATTTATAATTGAATTATTTTTCAATGATTATTATTATTTAACCATCGCCTTATTTTTTATTTTACTTTTTTCATAAATTGTGAACGTAAGTACCATGTAGGGTAGCTTTATACACGAATTTTGTAAACGTTTGGCGGTTCTTGAGATTTTTTTTTGTGACCCACACAAATGTCCATCTGATTGATAGCGTCGTGCAGCGATCGGGTTGTTAAGCTCCCTAAAATAAGGCTTGAGCTCCGCGATGACTGATGCAGATGTGCCGTCAGTTAGGACAGGTCAACTCGAACCTGCTATGGCACTTTGCTCAAAAGGCCATTCCAGACGTTGCCCTACATCGTTTCACTCGCATAGTTTGTATACTACAATGTCTGGACTTTAAAAGAGACTGACCTCTGAGTTTGTTTCGGCTTTTCTTCTCAGAGCTAGTCAGATAGGAAATGCCGGCGCCATCTAGTTTTAAAAAAAACATTACATTGACTTGTAAAAGTGTCTGTAACAGATTTATTTACAGAAATAAAAATCATTTATCATTTGTTTTTGAAATCAGTTCAGGGTATGAAAGAAAACTTAATGCTGTAGTCTCGAGTTCAAATGTAATTAAGTTATTCCTACTCTTCTGCCTAACCCTTTCCCAACTACATTGGGGTCAGCTTCCAGTCTAACCAGATGTGGCTGAATACCAGTATTTTACACGGAGCGTCTGCCATCAGACCTCCGCAACCCACTACCAGGACTGGGCAATGCTGATATCCTAAGGTTAGACCGGTTGTCGGACTTTCGGGCTTTTGACTTCCCGTTACGACTGTCATAGGTATTCATATGAAACCTGGGACTAACTGTTTAACCTTTTAACCGCTTGAGTCGCATTTCTGCGACAAATATTTCCGTGCCTCTATCGCGCGTTTCGTATTTCTGCGACAGAGAACATGTATGTATGGTTTTTTTGTTCTATTTTCGTCATATGAAATGTGTGGTACAACTAAAACGATTATTCAATAGAGATATGATTTACAACAATTACTTTAAATTGTTTCATCGCTCTAAATATTGAAAAAGCTTAATATACCTAGTCTTGTCATAAATATTGTCACGAATATAAAAAAAAAAATATATTGCAAATAATATTTACTCAAAAATGCTTGTAATGTGGTTATTATTTTGACAACCTTCTTTGAGCAAAGTCGACGTTTCCGCGCTGCTTGAATAGGCGCCAGCAAAGTTGAATGGAATTCCATTGCTGGTGAGTTTTAGCCACCAGCAATTTCCTTTGAAAATCCATTATTGTCGAGTTTTGTTTCAAAAATAGTCAGGTGCAAAAAGATTTTATTCAGAATTTGGCTGTATAGGTACAGGCAGTACAATCATCAGAGCCTAATTAAAAAATAAATATAAATCTGGGAAAGGCGGTCCTGAATTTTAGTAACTATATTTTAAACAATAATTATTACTTAAAATAAATTTTACTATACTAAGGTGGTTTTAATTAAATTACTCGTATTGTTTGAGTAAAGCACTATACAAGCCTTGATCCGCAATGACTGCGTTGCTTGCTGGCCACGCTATGATGGCCTCTAGCTTGGCTTAGCTTCGCTCTCGGCCTTCAAGCTTGGTCATCATTGCAGCCCTTGCTGTCCGCGCTATAAAGGCCTTGACCTTCGGTCTCGGCCTTTATTCCAGCTTGTCCATCAAGGCCTGCAATGCTGACCGCGCTGTGTTGGCCTGGAGCTGCGCTGCGCTGCGCTTTCGGCCATCATCTGTGCTGCCAGCAACGCAGTCATTACAGACCGCGGCAGTAATGTACTATTATTACTTTTACAGTGTGTTAGTTTAATACATAAATATAAAACAATTTAAAATATAAAAAGCTTATTTGAAGTGGTCTCCATTGGCTGCAATACAGTCCTTTAAACGTTGAGGCCAGTTATCAATAGAAGCACGCACTCTTTCCATGAGAAAATTCTTCACTGCCAATCGTATGGATTGTTTTAGGGACTCCAAATTATCATGGCGTTTAGAGCAAGCCGTACTCTCTAAAACTGACCATAAATCATAATCCAGCGGATTAAGATCGGGACTAGACGACGGCCAGTCTTCAGCTCTGATGAAGTCCGAAACGTTCACTTCCATCCAAGACTGCGTGGACCGAGCTTTATGACCCGGCGCCGAGTCTTGTTGGAAGGAGCATACTTGGTTATTGAACATGGTGTTGTTAAGGGGCTTAACTACCTTCTCAAGAATGGTATCTTGATACACTTGTGCCAATGTTTTGATACCTTTTTCACAAAAATATGGCTCAGTCACTCCTTCATAGCTAACACTCCACCAAACCATCACTGAAGTCGGATAATGCCCACGTTGCACTCTGTCGACTAATTGGGAAGCTTCCTTAGAGCTTTGAGCATAAATACGGTCATTTTGTTTGTTAAAATGTTGCTCAATTGTAAAGATTTTCTCATCCGTAAACAAAAATTTTCTGTGACCTCCCTTTGCGTACCGCTTCAGTACTTGTTTCGATTTTAGATCAGTTAAAAAATGACCAGTGCGTCTCTTATAGGCTGCAAGTCCTAAGTCATCTTTTAAAATACGCGACATGGTTCTGGGTGCTATCTTCATCTCCCGAGATAAAATCTTTTGCTTTCGGACAGGATTTCTTCGAATTCTTTCCCTTACTGCTTTGACCACCTTTTTCGTACGAACACTACGTGGACGGCCAGATCTTTTTCTGTCACAAACAGAGGAGGTCTCATTGTACCTATTAATAACCCGGTACACAAACATTGGACTAATACCAAGCGTATGGAGAGTTTTAAAAATTGCATCAACTTTGTGTAATGCAATCACAGCGATTCGGTTCTCTTTATCACTCCACTCCATTTTAATATCGCAAAATATTGTACAATGTATTGGCGGCAAAATTAGAAAACTCAATGAACAATCGTATAAAAATGACAGATTCCAAATTCAAATGTAATATTTTTCTTATTTTTAATTGTAACAGTAGGTATATATGGCCAGACTAGGTATTTTTATTGTAGGCATTATTTTATCGATTCGTAGTCGCGCGCTAGGGGCACGGCAATTGATGTTTAGCCACGCGCTTAAAAGGTTAAATAACTTTTTCTGTCTTTTTATTGTTGTTAGCTTGTATAACAGATCTGCTCGGCTGCCTGCTCTATACCACCATACAATTAAATGGTGTAGCCGACCAAACGGAGACCATTACAGCCACAAAAAATACAATCTTGTGATAAGTAGTGTTATTGATTACCTACATGATTTCCAGACCTTGTAGTGTAGAGCGGCTGAAGACCATTAATTTGTTGCAGTTCGTTCCTTCGTTTTCTTCGTGGCTTGCAGCTTCGCCGTCGCTAGACCAGGGTTATGGTACTTCAGGATGCATTAAGCATGGCCCGCTCAGTCCAATCTACGTGAGCTACATCAGTCTTTTGGATATAAGCCCACTGTGCTTTTCCGATTGCGATTTGATAAAATGACGCTCCATGTTGTTAATTTTGTACTTTTGTATGTTAGTTATAGCCAAGTTTGAACTGCTTAGGTCAGAATGGGAAGAATGTTAATGAGAGTACAATGTAACTTTGAAATTTTGATCGTTTGCAACTCACGGTGAACTACTAGGTGTAAAGTAACAATAAGTAAAACTAAATTAAATCTTCTTAATTTCGGACAACATAAAACCGCATTTTGTTTGAAAGCTTTTTTTACCTACTGACATTCAAAAATACAGGTGAAGCTAATAAAAGCTTAGTAACAAGAAAGGGAAACTAGGGTCTAGGGTTAGTAATAAACTGAAGGTGTATGTATAAAAAGGTGTTTATTGTTGCATTAAAAGTAAACAATATTACCCGAAAAACACGTGTCTACAATGCAGAACAGTGTCACGTTTACTTCAATTTCACTAGGCTACTAAAAATAAACTCGAGTCGCTTCTATATTTTACATCTTTGATAAAGATTTTGATTACTCTTATGAAATCCTTGACGACATATAAAACAAAATAAAAATTATCTCGTTGTTGAAACGGTTCTACCTATTAAAAACTAAAGGAACTTTACTGGTTGCTATGTCAAATAACGTGGGTGTGTCTTGATAATCACTTGCCTGGCTAGTGACTGTAGTTTGGAGATAAGAACAACGTCATCAAGCATCTTCTAAAAACATATTTGTCTTGAGTTACTGGCCTCTGCTCATGTTTTCAATTGCCTAACGCCTGTTTGCCAGTTTCCATTATCTATCTTGTTTCCAATGAAAATATGTTTTGACATTTAATTTTATAACATGTTGTTTGTCTTGAGCTGCATACGGAATATTACGAATGACTTGTGGTTATTTCTGTTTTGTTTATTGAGGTTTCCGTATTAAGAGCAATTTGAGCGATTCCAGATTTCCAAAAGAGAAGACACCAAATCTTACCGACGCTTTTACAAATTCATTTATAAAAACAAGTATTAAACAATATAATTAATTTAAGAATATAATTTCCCTTTGTCACCAAGTAAACGATTTGTAAGAGGCGACGAACCTGGCACCATAATTGTGCCCAAAAAGTGGTAATAGGCTCGCCAGGGCCACCTATGACATGGGATTCAAAACAAAAGGCGAAACGAGGGTGTAAAGATTCTTATACTAGGACAAAACCTCTGTTTATTCCTTAGGGGATCATAGATGTGTGTGTTACGTATGTAATATGTGACAAATACTCTGGTACTGAGAGACTTAAAACTGGACGATTTTGTTTCGACAAAACTAAAAATTATAAGTAAATAAGTCAAACTATAAAATTATTTAAGTATGTAAAAAGACAATTTTATAACAAAAATATTTAAGCTTTTGATGTTCAACTTGTACGTGGCCAATGTTAAGGGTTTCTTAATGTTTTTTAAGAAAGCTTTACATACGATGAGATCTTCTATAAACTCTCAGTTTACATATCCACAGTACTCGCAGCGAATAATGAACTTTGAATCTGCTTGAGTATGCACCGGTAGTAGGACGGGAGAGACCGCTATCCGAAATTATGTCCAAATTGCTTTCAAAGTCGCGTGCGCGTGTGCTGCACTCACACAATCGCAGGTCTCATGTTGCGTTGCATGCACTGTGCGAAACCAACATTTTGCAAAATGAAGAATCCCTTACATGATCCCTCATGTAAGGGTTTCTTCATTTTGTTGGTTATGGGTAAGAACGGATTAGAGCCGTAGCTACAGTGCGGCCTCCGAGAGAATGCGTTCCTGACATATCGTGTTGATAACTAAAATAGATTACAGTGCGGCCGCCGAGAGAATAAGTTCCTGACACCAATAAGTTTAGCGCTAAATTATTTTAGTTTATTGTAGGTTGACGTTTATAATATGAAAAACGATCTATCAGGAACGCATTCTCTCGGCGGCCGCACTGTAGGCCTCTGGGGCTCCAGGGCAACAAGCGCTAAAGTCCTTTAACGAGGCCCTTTATCTACCTTTTCCCGGTCCACATATGCCCCGATCGTAGCTACGACCCTGGATCTGGAAAAATAATTATCTCGTACGATTAGGTATCTATTATATTAGGCCAGGGGCTCGTGGCTAATTAATTACCGAGCCGATCATACGATTTGCGAGCTTAAGCTGCGTATCCCGCGGACATTCCGTGGATATCGTGACCGTTCGTTACACATCGAGACCGCTCCGTGCTTCGGAGAGCACGTTAAACCGTCGGTCCCGGGTGTCATAAGAATACCTATGACAGTCGTTACGGGTAGTCAGAAGCTCGAAAGTCTGACAACAGGTCTACTTCTATTCTTCGGTCTAACCTTAGGATATCAGTATTGCCCAGTTACTGGGTTGCGGAGGTCTGACTGCCAAGTCGCTCCGTGCAAAATACTGGTATTCAGCCGCATCTGGTTAGACTGAAAGCTGACCCCAAAATAATTGGGAAAAGGCTATAAGGAAGGGTATGTTAGGCACATAAATATAAATAATTTCTTATTATCTATTTAGATTTCTAAAATTTTAGGGAAATAATAAATGCTGGTGTCACCTTTTGTTTCTTAATGACAAAGAGAATGTCACCCTTTTCTCTCCCGTAAGCGTCGTTAGAGACGACTACAAGGGAGTATGTCAAGAAGATGAACATTAGTATTCTTCTGTGTTATGCAACATACTGCGATTATCGATCCGTTTGCCAAGCGAGGGAATTATGGCAATATCACCGAATTTTTCGTTGGGCGGCCCATGTTCCAGTATTGTACGGTTTAAAAGTAACTACTATAAAAGCTTTCAACTAAACGAAGCCTCAAAATTTTCCAATTGCAAGTCATTTAATCATTGCAAAGTGAACTATTTCTTTTTTTTTAATAAACGTAGTTTTACTTTTATCGGATAGGTTAATAATTGCAACAAGGCATTGCACTAAAGGCATCAATTTAGTAAAGAGAAAAAAAATGGCCGATAATAAAAGTTTACTGGATGAAAGAAATCTAACGTGACCCTAATGTTAAGTATATCAACGCAATCTTAAAAAAATAAGGCATAAATGAACAATGTAAAGATGTTTTTATAATAACAGAAATTATTGTTATGACATTATCGCTTAAGATTTAAAGCATCACGACATCTGGGCGTTACTTTGACGTAATATCGTGCGAGATATGGTTCATATATATATTGACGTCTTCTCTCCTCACGCTGTATTTTGTACATTACTTATCTAAGCTACTTACCTTGAAGCTTCTTCGACTTGTACATTCGCATTGCTCTAATTATTTAAATTAATTATTTTGGATAAATATCAGTTTTGTTTTTAGTGACTGAATCATAGTTGTGCAAAAATGTGTTGTTATAAAAGTAATGGAATGTGTGACCTGTGTAGGGAATTCCAGTTATCGCTTTTGCAAAGTAAGAAGTTATATTAATCTGCATCTAGTAATTTAATTTGTGTTAATTTACTTATGTTTTGAAAATTATACTAATGTAGAATAATAAGCATCAAAAGAATTTTCAAACTTATACAATTAACTTATGTTTGTATTTCTCGGGATACTATGATAAAATTACTCTTAGATATAAACTGTATCAAAGGTGTTCGTGAACATTTGCCATCAAGGTTAACAGATAATCAAAGTATATACAATTTTTGTTTTAATTGCGCAATTTTATTACTGTATGTGAACATTTTTTCACTGGCATCAATAGATTGATTTGTTGGCTAATCAAAATAGGTTTTAATGTTATCATCTTTTGTCCACAGATCTGCTTAAAACCTTCCCAAGCGCTGCACCGAAGACTGAATATGACAACTACCATCTTCAAGACGACGTGTCGACGAGCTTGTACCCTCCGTCCCCGCCGGAGATCAAGCCCAGTCGCGCAGAGCTCGCTAACGATCTTCTGCAGCAGCTAGATAACAACTGCAAACAAGGTAATCTTCATTTAATTTCATTATCCTTGCTCCATTATTCCAGCCTTTTCTTTAAGGTAAATATTCAGACAGCAAATACAGTTGACTATCCGTTTTTTACACGAACCATCACATGATCGGAGTGCTGCGACTAACGCTATTTGTTAAGGTTGAATTAGTTGTCAGATAGTATTTAGGCATCTCGAATGTCTCTGAATAAAAAATATTCGTATGAGAGGCAGAGTCAACAAATTACTGCGCCCTTAGAAGTACGAAGGAGTCGATGTGTAAAGACCATTCACTCATCTAAGATGCTGACTATGGCAATGTCGTTGAAAGGTTTATCTGCACGGTATTGCGAATATTAATAACCGATCCCAATACAAAATCTATGGATTGATGTAGGTGTATGACATTACTTATATAAAACTTCTGTTAAAAACCTACATTAATCCAGTGAATTTGGATTGGGATCGGTTATAATTATCGGCCGTTAACCACGAACCTTTTTAATCGACCAATCAATGCAGCCTACTGCAGTCCACTGCTAGACATATTTTCTTAAATTACTTTCGAATTAACTTAGATTTTCGCTACTTTAAATATTTGTTGTTAACGATTGAATTTTTGTGATTACAATCAGGGTTTCTCTGTCAATATACTGAAAAAAAATCACTGTGAAGTAGCGATGATTATGTAGAAACTTCTTGTCGGATTTCCTATTTGTGTTTTTGTTCAGCTCTGGTTAATTAAGCTACAAATCCTCTTCTACAGTCACTAATTTTTTCAGTCTAATGTATAAAAGCTTCGGCATTTTGTACTTATTATCATCATAATCCAAGTTGATGCATTGCTACCTGCTTTTTATTATGCTCATACATGATTCTTTTACTGCAATTAAAGTCGATTAAAATGGCAACTTTTTAAATTAAGTATTATGTAATGCCTGTTATATATTACAATATAACATAATAAAACTCACTTCTTTAAAAGCCCTACTTTGAAATGACAAAGTGATTATCATCGAATATACCATCACAATTAAACCTCCTTTAAACAAAATAAACCGCAGTTTATCATCAGTGTAGGAGCTACCGTACCACAGGCAGACAGACGGGCAAAGAGTACAAACTTATAACACCCCGATTTTTGCGTTGGGGATTAAAGTTTAGAAGATTAAAGTATTATGTTTTTTCACTGTGATTGCTAGTCTTAATAAGAAAACAGCGTGAATTCTGACTGATTCCTGGCGTTATTTTAATTGATTGTCAGTTTACTAGTCGGTTGCGTTTACACCACTTGACTCGATCTTGTACAAAGCCAAAAATCTACCTTTACTAGGTCAAGAATCTTTATAAGGCAGGTTTTCTGCTCGCATTGAAATAACAGTCTTTTTTGTTTTTAAATTATTCCCGAAAATATCGAATATTATGTACGTATAAAGTAATTACAATGGCCTTTTTACCTAATTGCGTTATAGTTGTTGAATGGGTAAAGTTTCGCTATTTAATTTCAGAGATAGAAGTGAATTGAAGTTAGAATTCGAAATGAATCAATGTTAACAGATAAAATAATATCCAAATAGGAATTTTGATGAAGATAAGCTTTTTATTGTTTGGGTTCATAATTAGAAATTATGCAATCATCTATTACAAACACGTGGGACCTTTCTGTACAATCTTAAAACCTTTCTGCACAATCATGATCTCTCTACGAGCGATAATTTCCTCATGCCTATAATTAGGCATGATATCAAAAGCAGTACATTTTGAGTCTAATAGGACACACCTCCAACATTATTTGATTGCGTGATTTTAGACAGTGATAAATAAATATAATATCTTATTTGCAACCAATATCTTGTTTGAGGTGTGCTATCAAACTCGAGATTTGGAATATTTCTATGTCAATACGGTATGACACACCTCTAGGTACTATAATGCATAATTAGATTGCGTGATATTTCATACATAATATATGTTATCGAAAATGTATGTAATCCGTCATTATATAGAGTACCTAGGAAATGTATATAATGCCTAAAATTGACAGGAAATTTGTGAAATAAATTTTATAATACACATTTCCTAGGAATTCTATACATTTCCTTAACTACAATTGGAAATGTGCATTTTCCATAACAACAATCGGAAATGTGTATTTTCCGTAACATACATTGACGTCCCTTCACTACTGAACTAATCTCTCAGCATCAGGCAAGCATGCATCGTGTGAGCATGCATCAAGCGAGCATGCAAGTGTTTCTGGTGTCTGAAGATTCGCTTTGATGCCCCTTCGCTTTACTCGCACACTCGACTAGCGCTACGCTTCGACCTCGTGAACTCGTTCCACTCAGGACCTCCTTCGCGAGCTTCTGGCTGGTAGAAAAGAGTCTGACCACGCTAAGTCGCGGTGCATGGTCGGATTACCAGTAAATTCGACCTTTTTTAATCAATGCCGCGATCGTTGTGTGACCAAATGAAACAATTGCCAAATATTAATATACATTTTTATACATTTACTAAGAAATGTATGTATTATAACGAACCTTTGACAAATTATTTCACACATTTCCTGACTTGGCTCTGCATTGTATACAATTCCTAGGTTTCATAAATTTCCGGTAACACATACATAAATAGTATTTGAAGTATACTATTTAAATTAAGAATGTTAATATGCATGTGTGACACACCCCTAGACTGTATGTCATTACTTCAAAGCGTGATTTTTGCCAGTGTTAATTAAATGTAGGTACGTGGAATTATTTTAAGGCTGCTATCAAACTTGATATTATGAGCATATGATAGCCTTAGACGATAGCGCGATGTGACACACCTCTAACCACTACTTGTCACTATTTGTTTGCGTGATTCTAGCTGACTTTATCAACGGTTGCTAATTAGCAATTAAAGTACACTGGATAGCTCAGCTGTCATAGCCAATCTGATGAACCGCGGCGTACCGTTAACATGCCTGATTGGTTAATGTAAGTTGGCTGCTGTAGCCAATCCGATTAACAGTGACGTAGCTTAAGCACGTCTGATTGGATAACGCAGCCTGTCTGTGGCCCTCGGATTGACTAACTGGCTGTGACGCCTGGCTATCTGCAGATGCCTCATATTATCTTTAGCTTAAACATATTATCATAGGCATTCGCGGAATTTTAGGTATAGATAGAGAATTTACGTCCCAGAGCGTGTTATTTACAAAAAAGTAACCCCGAGTCTGATTCTAACTGGAATACTCTTTCTTGATTGGATTATCGTCTACTGATTAGATTATTATATTCTTCTGATTGGATTATTATGTATAGATGCAAGTGGGTGGTCTAAAGCGGTCTGTATTGATAGTGGTCGATTATTATACATGTTGCTTTAATTATTATAATTTTCATGATCACAAACATAACAGTTGCGTCAATGTAGAGAAAAACGCTAGAAATATTTTATAAAATCACCTTTAAAATGCTGCTATCGTTAAACCTGTGAATATGAAATTCATTCGATACACATACCCGTTAATTGTTCGCTTAAAAACTCACATAGGAGTAATCGTAATTTAAATATAATAAACTCAGAATTTTGTATTTTTTTTTGCCTAAGTTAGATAATATGATTCGCTGACTTTTTAAAATTAATAATTAACCGGCATCAATGCTAACAAAAGGTTTTTTGCCTTTTACTTTATGACACGTTTACATTATTTATTAAATTTACTTAAGTAAAAATATTGAAGTACATTTATTGACATAGAAAGGCACAACTGGTATAGGTTGTTGCACTGTTGATTGAGACATGTTGTCGAGGCCCCGATCAATTACACGTACATACATAACGTTGGCTACTATCTACATTATGTAGGCGTTATTATGAAAGCACAGCTGCATAACTTTGCTTTTATTGTCATTTGAATTCACAACATGAAATTATATTATATGTGACAAAATTTGTTCAGATGATTAAATATTTCCTTACACATTACATTCAGTGCTGTTTTATTGTATAACTAGCGACCCGCCCCGGTTTCGCACGGGTGCAATGTAGATACTAATGTAGGGCATATAAACCTTCCTCTGGAATCTATCTATTGCTGAAAACTGCATTAAAATCAGTTGCGTAGTTTAAAAGATCTAATCATACAAACAGCGGGAGCGACTTTGTTTTATACTATGTAAAGATTAGTTTGATTTCCTTCATATGGGTTTTTAAGCATCATTAGGTACTATTTCTGGTAAACCATTAGTAAAATCATTAGAAATTGGAACGAACTTAGTAATAACTTTTTCCCCCGAAAGTTAAGGTACGTAATAGTTAGTATTCTTTGGTTGAGATCTGTTAGTACCATACATTTATATTTCATCCATGTAATGTAATGTTGGTAATGCAGCGAAGTGAAACTGAACGCAGCATTGCACATTTGTGTTGTATTTATATGATTGGGAGCCGAGAGTAGTAGTGGGGAAAGGCGCGGAGGTCCGTGGTCGGTAGAGCGAGTGTGCGCGCGCGCTCAGTAGTAACTTGCGCCGCGCCGCGTTTGCTGGTGATCGTTTTTTTGCTTTGTAACCCGTGACAATAAATTCGACTCGAGAAGCACATTTCGAGCGCTCGCGCTCTCGTCTTAACCTATGTCTGCCACCGTCGATGCGCTGTCTGGACGCCGTTAGAATGAAGTGCCACTATCGTTGCATCTGGAATAAAGAGATAGTTTTCAATTCACAAAAGCTTGTTAAAAGACGTTAGACCTTAGGGTTTGGCCCCTGAACCTTCAACGACGACTATTGCTCACACCACGAGGATTCCAGTTTTTAGAATACCACTGCCCATATAATCGTTTTAAAGTTATCGTTAGAACTGTATTGTAGCAGTAAGGATATTAAAGGACATTCTTGTTTGGAATAGTAAAGCAGTTTCTATAACATAATTGGACTTCGTGATGGCTCTGGCAGATATGTATGTTGGTAGGTGTAAAACGCTTTTTTTTCTTATTTTCATGTGTTGTTGACATTACAATGTTTTTGTTTTTAAGAGTCATTTTTGGCAGAAAGGCGATCTCAAGGTCTAAATGCTCTAGTTCTTGTTTTGTTCTTTGTGTAATTTAATGTTTATGTCATTGCAATTCAACTCTACTGGTTTTTATGTGGTAAGTAGGCACAAACACCGTTTAGCTCGAATATTTACTCCAATTAAGTAACTGGACACATTAACGATTCGATTTGGAGCGATAACTCAACTGCGCAACAAACTTGTTTGTTTGTATAACAACATGGATACAGTTCAATCTCCATTTTGCCGGAATCATTATGACGTACATCCCTATAAATGAAGAGATGGAGATGATGTCTCCAGATCCAATCATAAATATCCATTATTTAAGTTCCATAAACCTTACATTAAAATCTACCTAATATAAATAAATATCACTTCAGTATGTGTTTATGTGGCGTGGCATTGACGTTTCTTTTAAGTTTTTAAGGCAGCAGCGTGTTGCAGAGTTACTTATTTATCATTTATCGCATCGGCATTCCTGGGTAAAATTCATGTTCCTCTGCGCAGTAAATATACTATATCTTGTTTAGGTCGTGGTACAAGTAACGAGTTACAGCGTGCTCCAATTGAAGCTACTCAGTAATATGAACCATCAACTAGTTTTCGTACTTTAATGCTAAGCATTATTCTTTATGTGTTGTGTACGAAACATTTAGTCTTTATTGTTTACAAATTCTAGTAGAAGTTTAGTTTGCGTCTAACAATAGCTGTTCACAGATAACTTGGGCCGTGCTTTACTGATAAACCAGTTCGCGCACAAGGCGGCCTCGCTTGCTCGCTCGCCCAATAATTAAAGCGACTTATTGACCACTTGTTTCCATTCCTACACATTGATACAGATATGACCTACCAATACACCTTTCGAATGCAGGATAAATAAGTACCTATCTTGGCACGTATTGTAAACGTGACAAAATATAGTTTACTTTTTACTTTCATTACCTTGTTCCGATTCTTTTTCATTGACTTTTTATTGAACAGCGTCCTCCATTGCTTGTTGATATATTTTAAATTAATACAGTTGGATCAATAAAACATGTTTGGAGCCATATTTCTATTAAGCAATAAAGTTTCCATGGGACGGGTTGCATAGATTGATTCGGATTATCTGCTCTAAATGTCCATCAAATGACTACGGCCGCGAGCGTCATTGTGTTAGACCTTATGTTAATTAGTAAAAAGTACCGTTACAAATTCAGAGTTTATAAAAACTTGTTACTATTCTGTTACTGTTATAAACAGCTCGACACAAGACAAGTTTATGATAACAAGGTCGAGCCGGCTATTTTGATTTTTTCAACATGGAATATTCCTTACTTTTCCACGGATGGTTGCGAGCTTGATCATAAACAAGTATAAAATAAGATGTTGACATCGCTGTAGTGAATTTATCTAGTGATTTGCTATCGAGGGCGCGGTGTCACCGAACTCTGATTGTGCAGGTTTATCTGGGGTCAGGGTGTTGCAGCCAACCGAGCTACGTGATAGATATTTGTCGCTAACTTAAAGTTTCTGTAATAGACCAGTTAAACAGACAAGAAAATACTGTATATAATATTAAATTGATGTTCTTTTCTCCTCTTAAGGTTTGAGACACCAATCTGAACAATTACGTCCAATTGATTGTTGATTGCGCTGCCGCGTCGGTCATTTCTGTTCGTTGCGCTTAAATTCTTTACAAATCGATGTCTACTTTTACATTTTATAGGTATCATCACGAAATTAGTCTTTTACTTTAAAATGTAAGAACTCAGAGTGTTTCAATTTCTGCCATTCTTTCTGGGTCAGGTTTGCCCACCATGAACATGGTTTTATATTGAGGTTTAGTTGTTTTCAGATCAATTGACAACACACCTCCAAAATATGAAATATTTTTAAATATTAATCGTCAATTTAATATTTACATTTAGAGTTTGTTGTTACTTAGTAAGAATACATGACTGATAATAATATACCTAAATATAATCAGTAATGAATGCGCCTGCTGATGACTTAGATGATAGCTTGCTATAAATAAACGTTTCTGTAAGTAATTTTGTGGTCCACGACCTAAAGTGGGTTGATCATTGTGCCTTGGTTTAATAATGGACATTTAATAAGGAATAAATAGGGTAATTAATGATTGAACAATGGCCCATCACTTACTTGCGCGGGCGCCTGCGTGCAACATGAGATAGTGTTTATTTAGTTCAGGGTGGATACCTACTTTGCGTCTTTGCTAACGTTGTAGTGTTAAATACCAACGCTTATGAGTTGAATAATTTATTGTTTTGCATAATTTGTTCATTTTAATCGTCAACGGAATTTTCCTAACAAAGCTATCTTAATGATTGTTGTATCTATAATTTATTTATGTACCTTTAAACGGTTACTCAGTTTAAATATTTATGAAAAGAGTTATTATTGAATAAAAATGGTCTTCGGAACGATTAAATTCATCTTGCATGCTGTTGCGTCATAATTTGACATATTTTATCGAGTAATTTATCTGTAATTAATAACAACGCATTTCTTAAATTAATTCTTGTTTCTTTTTCTTTACAGAGAATATCTTCCCCAATTGGCTAGAGGAGAAATCGGAGCTTCTCATTTTTGATAACATCTCGCAACTACCGGAGCGTGTAGGGCCGCCACCTCCAGTGTCGCTGCCGATTGCACCAACATTCCCTGAGCCGCAGCCCACGGAGGTACTCCTCAGGGAGTTCGAGACTGTTTTTGGCGCCGTAGAGTTGACTCACTTGACACCGCCACAAAGTCCCCCCGGACCCGCAACTCAATTGCTCCTAAGTTATGCTCAACAAGCACAGTGCGCCACGTTCGCGCCCGCTCTTCCTCTCGTGCCGTCACAAGACCAGTGGCCGGCCGTCCCCGCGCCGGTGCACGTACCGGAGACGGTACCTGACTATGACTGCGGGTACGACTTCGACGAACTCGTCCGCAACCGCGCTGCGCAGCTCGCCTCCCCACAACACTCGGGAGGGAGCGCCAGTGTTTCTCCTCAGTCGTCGCCGCCATCATCGCCGCGTTCATCGTGCACCGACGACGAGTGCTCATCGTCTTCTCGATACAAGCCATACTCGCGTCCTTCTGATGATCGTCGCTCTCGCAAGAAGGAGCAGAACAAAAATGCTGCGACGCGCTATCGCCAAAAAAAGAAGGCCGAGATCGAAGAACTTCTCAACGAGGAGCAGAACATGCGTGAGCGGAATTCTAAACTCGGCGACAAATGTTCGGACTTACAGCGCGAAATTCGCTATCTAAAAGGATTAATGCGCGACCTTTTTAAAGCCAAAGGCCTTATCAAATAAAGCACCATCGCCGCCACCTCCAGAGATCGGATACTGTCAATATGGCGCGACAATCAAGCGCGCATTGTGAACACTGTTCAAAAAGAAGTTATGGGAGTTTCGTATATTTTTGATGATAATTAACATTAAGATATATAGATATTACTTGTATCTCGGATAAGCAGATCTAAACTCATATCGAGCAGCACGAACTATTTACATCATTAGTAGAGGGATACAATAACACCATCAGAGAAAAAGGTGGCGCCCTTTCTCATTTTCATTTTTCTTTCATTTTAGAGGATAGGTCGCATTCATTGTAATGAAAATATGAATTGTATATTCGCGTTCGCGACTGCTCTATAAAGATTTTTTGTAACACCATATTTCAAATCAATTATTTACGTTTTAAATCAACTATTTGCATTTTATTGTCATCTTATGAATTTTTGATTATGTTTCTTACAATATAAGGAATGCGACGGCGTACTATTATTGTTTTATTTAATCATAAAGATCGGTCCCGCAACAGACATTACGTTGTCTATTGGGAGGATAACATTATTAAATATAATCGTTTGTTGAGGTTCCTGCTAATCGACTTGCATAATACCGACTGACCTCAATAATGTACAATAACTTCAATTATATTGGTATTGAATTATTAATGAAGCATTAGAAACTTGCGAGTTGTTATTAGAATCCTGCAATACCTAACTGAAGTTTAATGACTTTATTTATGATGATGATGCCCTTATTCTCTTAACATGGCAGCCTGGGAGCATGGTGCCAAGCAAAATGAGTCAAAATGTGGTAAATGTCATTCTGCAAAAAAGACATATAAGAAAAAAAAAAAGTCAAATCAGCCTCTCAATTGGTTCCAAAACGACACTTTGAAGGTAGTTCTCAAATGAGAACTATTTATACGGACCTTCGAATTATTGGCAAGGGTTACGTGGAAACGTGTAGGTACTACGATCCATTTGACGACACGTTTGATTAAGTGGCTAAGCGATTGGCTTCTGCGCTGCGGGTCGTGGGTTCGATTCCCGCACGGAACAAATATTTGTATGGCCTACAGATAGTTGTTCCGGGTCTGGGTGTTTGTGCATGTGAAGATTTGTGTCTAAACGCACCCACGATATAGGAGAAATCCAAGAGTGGGGCAACATTAAAAAAAAAAACTTTTACAAAACTCATTTTTAAAAGATTTACAGGATATACTGAGCATTCTCCGAACAATACAATGGCTATAGAAGTTACACGAGATATGTAGGTATAAAGATTTTTCTAAATAAATCAAATGACGTCTGCAGTCGTTAATTTAGCATTAGTTAAGTGCTCTTTACTAAATTCAGAAAACCAACTGACTGCCTCTAAATCGAGGTAATCCTAAAATACAAAAGTACTAACTTTGCTACGTATTCGTAATGGTGTTAAAATACATTCATGGATGTATTATATCATTGCGTGTTCGGTGTCAAATTTTTGTGTGTAGATGCCGTAAATAGAGCTGGTTGTTAGATAACACAGCATAGCTGGTTGGAGGATCACAATATACATAGGTATATTAAGTGCTAGTACTATTTAGTACTAAGTAAAAGCAGTGGTGTCGATTCTGTTGCGCACGTTGACAGGGCTAAACTAAAGCAAGGGTGCTTGTGTCTTCCTGTTTCAATAGAAAAATAAAGGGACAGTTGCCTTTAGTCTAGTTTAGTAGGTACTACTGTCAAAATGTGCTACAAAATCGACACCATTATCTGCTAATATAATAATTAAATGTCTACAGTGGGAAAAATACTGACATACGTATTTAATACTATTATGATAAAGTTTGTTTCCATAAATTTGCAATTAATGTGATAATCCTACACAATACCAGCTAGAGGACCTTGATTATTGTGTTATATCATTGATTGTTTTGCCTTCCTCCTAACTTAATGATCATTCTAATACAGACTATCATAATGAGTCGAGGTTTATAAATATTATCATGCATACATTATTTATAATTGGCAAATTAATAAAAAAATAACATGTCATCATTTATTAGATAAATGGACGTCCAATGTCCGTTATCGGGGTACATTCCTAACAAAGGGAAAACTTTTCCAATAATAGTGAGATAAGACGAGTTCAAAGTAGGTCGTAAGTATGCATGTATCGTACTTGCTAATGGCGTGAGGACAGGGCAAGGCTCTACATTGCTCCAATCCTACCCCTCTTCGAATGTTATGAATGATTACATTAAGCGTCACTAAAGAGGCGTTTTACTAAAATTTATTATAGGTCTATCGACGTTAGTCTCCCGTTGGATTAGATAGGTCAGTTCCCTATTGTAGGTCTTAATTTATAGGTACCTACTTAATTGTCTATAATTCATTTCACTTATCAGTATTCACAAGTGGATCAAAGATCGGTAGGCCAAAAGTATAACTAATAAAATTAATTACTTGTACTAACGAATCGAGGCAATGACTGCAAGCAGGAGAAGAAGCAGCTTTCCAGCGCAGTTTTGATGATCAACCAGAAATGAAGCTTCGTCGATTCAAAGTAGTAAGTATGTATTCCTATATACCGAGATGATGGTTTAACCACCAATAGAGAAAGACTGAGAACGAATATTCCCAAGAAGGGTTGATATCAGGCAGGCGGCCGGTCACAAAACAATAAGCCAAAACCTCTACCAACATGGATTTATGAAATACATGTTGTGCCGACCCCATCTAGTGTGGGATAAGGGCAGGGAGAAGAAGAGAGAAAGACTGAGAACGTGTAAATCGGATTTTAGCTGTTTCCACGAGTAGGCAGAGTTCGTTTATTTCAGAGATACTCTATTCTACAATTTTGCCTACCGAATGTAAAAAGCAAGAAATATGGTAGGAAAGAGTTTTTAATCTCAGATGTCGCATTCGTGCAATCAGCTTCACAATTTATACTGCTGCCGTCCGATTTTGTATAAAACATTGAGTAAACATAATTTTGACTTATGACCACCTACAATATTAAAAAAAGTATATCTCGTAACTGACAAGGTAAATATGAACCAGACTGATAGATAGAGATAAAGTTACGTTTTACGTAGTAAGTAGGTATATAAAACTTAAATTTCATAAAATGTCACTTAACGGTCTTTTAGAAATCGGACGGCAGACTGGTGGAGCAAAGTTGAAGTTTCGGTAGAGTAGAATGTGAACCTGGTGTTCACCAACTTTTAAGTCTTCATTCTTAATATATTGTCAAATCTTATGTGAACAAATGTGATTGACTGACCATAATACTGACCACCAATCGCAGAACTTGACACTAGATTTGCCAATTACTTAGTTAATTTTTGAGTTTATCAGCCTTTCGGACACTGGTGGTTAGTGCGCATTATAAATCACGGACGGAAGTATCGCTTCTCGCGTGACCATCCGGTCGAGTCAATGACTGATCCGTTGGACAATGGGTCATCAAAGTTTGCGTCAATCTCGTCTTTGAACATGTAATTTCTGTTTTATAATAAAATTATAAACTGTATATAATATGTAAAAAAAACCCTGTCCGATCCGAAAGAGGCACCAAGATACTGCAATAACATTACCTACTGAAAATAAATAAAAAACACTATTAATGAATATAAAAATGTTATTTTTTTAAATGATCGTTTTTAGTGGCCAAATTAACCCAATTTCTATAAAATTAAGCAAATTCTCAAAATTTTACAACACCTAGTCTTCGACGAAGCCTTTGAACGTGTGTTTTAAGGAAATTGGGGTAATTTGGGTACTCAAAACGTGAATTTTTAATATTCATTAATAATGTTTTTATATTTATTTTTAGTAATGTTATTGCGGTACCTTTGTGCTCCTTTCGGATCGGACAGGGTTTTTTACATACTGTATAGAGGGTAGGTACACACATCAAAAAAAGTATGCCATCACTATGAAAAATCGATTTTTTTTGTTACGGTAGATTATATTATGATTTCATCTTCTTTTTAGATTCTTTATTTAAAAATATAGATTTAGAATATAAAACAATGAAACTGTTCAATTGTTTTTCCATATAAAAAGGCTTTCAGTCTTAACTTACGCTCATTCAGAAATCTGATTTAGTCAATTTTAACGGATTTAAAATAGATTTCGCGGAAAGTTGTGATTGAAAAATGCCAAGAGGATTATCAGAAGTTTTACGATCAAGAATAGTAACTTTGAGGGAAGAAGGATACCTACACCACGAGAGAAATAGCACGCAGAGTTACTATATCCCAATCCTGTGTCGTGACCACGTTGCAGAGGTACCACGGGATGGGTAATTTAGCTGACCGACCCCGCAGTGGTTGCCCAACTGTTTTGACTGCTGCCCAAAAGCGCTATATTAGATTGCTGGCAGCCCGTGACCCAACAATCAACGCCACTAAAATAAAAGCAGAAGTTCGGGCCGCCTCTGGGCTTGAATTTAGCAGTCAGACCATTCGGAATTGCTTGCACCAGGCTGGATTACGAGCACGGAGGTCTTGGCGAGCTCCTCTGAATTTTCGGCAACGTCAACGACGGAGATTACAGTGGGCTAGGCTTCGGCAAAATGAAGAAGAAAACATTTGGCAAAACTGTCTCTTCGTTGACGAATCGCGAAACAGTACTCATCCAGATAACCGACGTGTCCGTGTCTGGAGAAGACCAGGAGACCGTGAAAGGCAAAGAACTGCCACTGGAACAGTTCAGCAAGGCGGGAAATCGGTGTCCTTTTGGGGTGGTATTATGATTGGAGCTAGAACGCCTTTGATCCCGTATCGAGGCTTCATGACAGCAGACATGTACAGAGCAGTTGCTATTGATGGAATTGTCAGACCATTCCGAGTAAACTATGGGCACCAATTTGTACTGGTCGATGATAATGCGCCCGCCCATCGAGCTCAATGAGTCAATGCTGCTCTCCGAGAATACGACATCACAAGGTTAGACTGGCCTGCTGGCTCGCCTGACTTAAACCCAATAGAGCACGCGTGGGATGCTCTTAAGCGAGCTGTTTGGAACCGTCAGCCACGTCCCCAGACAGTGCCAGAGGTCAGGGAAGCCGCTATTCAAGAATGGGACAGGTTACCCCAAGAAATGCTGAATAACTTGATTCTCAGCATGCCCAGGAGGATCTTCGCATGTGTTCGAGCCAGGGGAGGAGTTATATTATATTGAATATAAACCTTTTATTAATAAATTGTTGTTTAAGTTTAGTTAAACAGTCTTTTTCTTTCTATAAAATTTCTGTTACAATTACATTATAATTAATTACTCAATTTTTTTTATAAAAAATAAGAAATAGTTTTATTTTATAATTTCAAACTGGGTAATTTCTATTTAAAGAAAACACACAACAAAGAATTTTTCTTGATAAAGTTCAATTTAAAAAATTATATCAGCTTATGCTAGTGATCGCAAGCTTTTTTTGATGTGTGTATAATAAAGAATAAGAATAAAAGGACTCATTCTCATTAGAAATTAAAAGAATAGTCGAAGATGTGGAAAGGAGAGCAAATGCGGGAAATAAAGTAAATGGTGCTATGCATGCGGTTGTGGCTAGCCAGTCGATGTTCAAAAAGGCACGGCTGGCTGTCCATAATGGTGAGCTGGTACCTACGCTTATGTATGGAAGTGAATGTTGGTCGTGGCAGAAGAGGCATGAAAGTAGAATAAATGCCGTGGAAATGCGTTCCTTGCGAAATATGTGCGGTGTAACTTTGAATGATAGATTGAGAAATGATGAGATTAGACAAAGTTGCGGTTTAAAAGATGATGTAGTGACAAAAATTGAAAGGAGTATGCTTAGGTGGTTTGGTCATGTTGAGAGAATGAATGAACGGTGATTAACAAAAGGAATTTATAAGGCGGATGTCAATGGAAACGCCGGTAGAGGACGTCCTAGAAGGACATACATCGATGTTATTGGTGATGTTCTTCACAAAGGTCAAGTGCATAGTAGGTACTCTGAACCGGCGTGCGTGTATGACAAGATGTATAGGGGAGAAGCACCATATATCGGATAGTTGCGTATTATCGGATAGTGCCCTATCTCGACTTTTTGAATAGTGACATCTATTTTTTATTTCATTCACTTATTTAAAGCAACCATAAGATGGCGCCCCTGCAGAAAGTTTATATTTTAGTAGTATATTAACAAAAATGGCGGAACAGTGAGCCAACGTTACTTTTTTCGAATGCAAAAAAATATTTTTTGAATCAAAACGTGTTGTTTCCTTTGTTGTAAATACAAATTATTGTTGTAATCGCTATATTTGATGAAGTTCATTTTGTGTTCATTTTATTGGATAATCCCTTTTTAATTCCAAAACTACCAATATTTAAAAAGTTGTTCTTGTTCATATTCGGCCATGTCAAATCTTAATATCGGATACCAATGCGAGCCTTATATTGGATATCCGATATTAGGACTAAAGTAAAATGAGACTATTAAAAACGTGAGGTTAAATGTCCTACCTAAGCAAAAATACACTTATTATGTTAAGACCGATTATTGTATTGTCAATAATCACAATGTATAATATTAGAGGGTTCATTACATTTTACAATAGTAGTTTCCTAATACCAGATATGAGAGAAAATGTAATTTTGCCCTAATATCGGATATCCGATTAAAGGAAACCTTTTAAAAAACCATCAATTCTGCCATTTTGTCTAAACTATAAAATCTAAAAAAAAATGTAATGTACCATCAAACATTTTTTTGTATCTTGTAGTACATGAAATATAGATTACACAAATATAACATTTGAAGCTCTAAGTCATTATTTACTATTTTTTTTTAAATTTTAAACAAAAGTATCCGATGTTTGGTGTCTTTCCCCTAAATGTGGATGAAGCGAAAGGGGTATGTAAGGGTCGTAGCGTGTGGCGTTCTATAGTTTCTGCCTACCCCCATGGGAAAAAGGCGTGAGTTTATATGTATGTGTGTATAATAGTATATCATTCGTCCAAGGGGATGGTGAAATTGACCGAGATGTTACGCATCGGATCAACTCAGGTTGGGTGAAATGGCGACAGGTCACAGGGACAACTTGTGATCAACAGATGTCCCTCAAGCTGAAGGGCAAAATCTACAAATCCATTAAGACCTGTTGTTCTGTATGGATCAGAGTGTTGGGCCGTGAAGAAGACGGATGAAAGAAGATTATCTACACGTAGCGGAGATGAGAATGTTGAGATGGAGGTGTGGAGTGACGCGAATGGATAAAGTAAGAAATAAGTATATTAGAGGGACTTTGAAAGTGGCACCAGTGACAGAAAAGTTGAAAGGAAATCGTTTTTGTTGGTATGGGCATGTGATGAGGAGGGATGAAACACATGTGACTAAGAGAGTGATGAATATGAATGTTGATAGATGGAGGGGGAGAGGGAGACCAAAGAAAAGATGGATGGATTGTGTGAGGGAGGATATGAAAGATAAGGGAGTAAATGATAATGAGACGGCTGACAGGACGAGTGGAAGAGAAAAACATATTGCGCCGACTCCAAGTAACTTGGGACCAGGGCAGGAAGATGATGATGGTCTAAGTTGGTCATTACGACCGAGGCGGTATTGTGCGCGCGAGCCGCAGGTGAGTGCGATAAGTGAGCCGAGAGTGTAATGATCAATGTACACGCGTTTCATACGACGTTGTTCAACACACTTGCGAGGAAAATAACAGACTTTAAGTCTTTAATAGAAAAGAATTTGTAAAAATGGCGCGTGGATTTCTTTGTAAACAATATAATTAATCTGTGGTGCCCGTGGCCGAGTTAGCTATGCGCGCGCAGGTGAAAGAGCACAGGGCACACAGCCTAATATAAAAAAAAAACTGATTATTTTTGTGTTTATAACACAAATTAATTATAAGCGAGGGATAAGGAAAACAGCAGGATGCAATGAATGGTAGAAAATATGCGAGAGAAAGAAAACACGCGTGCATAATTTTTTTTTGATAAAATATGACAGTACCAAATGTGATAACAATGCCGCGGGGTGGCGCGACGGTCGCTCATCGTCACACGTCACACATTTAACAATGTAATTTTATGCGTCGCCTACATTCATTAATGTTAATTTGCAGACAAAAATAAATAATTTAATGAAATGAAATGTTTATCTACACTATCTATACTAATATTATAAAGAGGTAAGATTTGTATTTTTGTATGTAACGAATAAACTTAAAAACTACTGGACCGATTTCAAAAATTCTTTTGCCGTTAGAAAGCTACATCATCACTGAGTAACATAGGCTACGAGCGGAGCCGTGAGGACACAGCTAGTTTATGATATTTTAATTAACACAGTTTATTTATTCTATTTTTATAATAAAAAAGTTTACTATTTTTTAGGCGTCAAAAAGAGCAGATAAAATTAAAAAAAAAATGTCAAGTTAAATTCGTAGACATATATCATTAATCTGTGATACATTTTACCGGACTAGTCCGCAATAAGCTACATTACGAACCCAAAAGCGGTCCAATAAGAGCCACTTTATGAGCAAGTGTGTTGAAAAATAATTAATTTTAAAGGTAACCACTATAGGTAGGTACAATCAGGTTTTTAGGTATACCAAATAAGCGTGTATGTATGTATTAATAGTTCTCTTTTGAGGCTGTGTGGTGTTGCAATTGACTAATTAACTTTGAGGCTGAGGCTGCTGGCACGGGATTCTTAACATTTAGCTATATCGGTATTCATAGAACTCGACCCGAAGAATATCGAATTATTAGGTACAATAACCACACTGACCGGGCGGATTAGTAAATAGAATGTTGCGGTTGGGGACGGGCCTGTAATTCCGCAGTAGCCTCCTAAACTAGGCACGAGAAGCGCTATTATTATTAGTTAAACGTTTCGATCTTGATGAGTAGGTAGATTGTATAGTTGTTTACGTTACAAAATGGTCAAACTGGACACAAAGTGTCGGCTCCATTGTCAAGATAATCTTGATAACCTAATGAATAGAGGTTACTGTAGTTTCCACCGCTACAGGATATTTTAAGAGGACTGTTTTGGTATAATATAAGCCTCAAGATTCTCGATAAAGGATAGGTCACCCAGTACCCATCGTAGGTGTCCTAGAGGGCGACTAAGGGTTTATCCCACGTGGATCCGCAGCAAGATCTACATCTGGCCACCAGTAGGTACTAGGTACCTACGCCAAGCGTTGTGATCATTCCATTATAGTGGCGTGTGAAGAGGCTTATGTTCAGCAGTGGTTGTCTTCTGGCTGCTATGATGATGATAAAACCAGCTATGTACCTATTCTAAGTATATAAACGTTTTGGTCGGACGGTAGAGTATACAACGTATTTTTGTGCCACTGGCGTCGTAATTATTGTTCGAGTGGATATTGGAGTATGATAGGGGCCTTATCTACTTCGAATGGACTGCATAGTCTTAAATAAATATTTGGGTTAGGTACATCATTTAAAGTAAGTATTTTTATTGTTTACATGTTTGTGTGGTACCAGACAAATAATTAGAAGTGACGAAAAAATCTATAAATAATATAATTTGCAGGTATTTCTCTGTCTTTTCCAAAGATTTTGCGTTGGTTTTCCGTAGGTGTTGCTAAAAGAGAATACGGGCAGCAACTTACGCGCTAATGACAACATACTGCGATAAGACTGTGATCATGCATTTGAGTAACAAGCGTGGTGATTGTGGTAATGCTAGGATCCTGACCGCACTGTAGTGGATTTGTAGAAGATAAGCATTGTTTTTTTTTAGCCCTTTCAGGTATTCAGGTTGTCTCACTATGTTTTCTTGTAACACAAGTGATAAATTGTCTTTAAAAGTAGATGTTTTTGTTGGACTAATAACATGATAAATGATGATGACCACTTATCCCGTGGGCGGCTTGAAAATAATATTACCCCTCCGCACGCTGAGAATAGACGCGTTTTGTAAGATTCAACAAAACCCAGCACGCTTGGTGGTAGGATCTATACGCAGTCTGCCTGGCTAGCTACTACCCTCACATTAAAGTCCGGCGCTAAGTAGTTTACTGTGTTCCGTTGTGTGTATGTGGGAGCCAGAGGGGTATAGGGGAATCCCTCTGTATCTCTGTTACTTGGATTCATGTGCTCCATCTAAAGCGTAGGCCAAACCGCCAGCTAGCGAGCGAGCGAGCGAGCTGGGCGAGCCTCGTTTCACCTCTTTTCATACTTCGGTTCACACCCCGAACTACAGAGATAAGCTACGTCAGCGATACAAACGATACGAACGAAATATCCGACGATGTCAGCAATGTTATTCGTTCACCTCGTTAGCGTAGCTTAACTCTATAATTCGCGGTGTGAACCGAACTATGAAAAGAGGTGAAACGATGTTCGCTCGGCTCTGCTGCTCGGAAGTTCGGAAATGCGCGCGAGTGACAACCGCTCCCCTCGCTCTTCCGCCCGCTTGCTTGGCCGTCCGTCCGTGGTTTTCGGTGTGAATCCACATAGCTTAGCTCGCCAAAGCTTCGCTTAGTTTGTATGTTTCCCTTGCCTCGCTTCACCCGCCAGCTCGCTCGCTAGCTGACGGTGTAGCCTGCGCTTTAGACTCTGCAGGTGCGACTGCCATCAAACGCGACCAAGTCAAAGAATAAAAAAAAAACAATTACATTTAGGGCTACAGTGTGACGAATATGCTGCTAAACTCTAATTGTACCAGAATGAATAAATAAATGAGATTTGTGATTTTATTTTTATCCGAGGGTCCGTCACTTATGAACGGGATAGCCCTCTTCACCCCACTCAAGGTACTTCAAGTTGGTTCTACCGTTGCGATGTTTAAAAGTACCAAGTTAGGTATATTTTGTCTCTGCGGATATTTCTATCCATATTTAAATATATTTTTCACTTCAATAGCTCAAACATGTAGGTTTTGCTGCCTGAATTCAGTGAGCAAAATGCGATTTTGCTCACTGAGTGAGACCAGTAACTTTTTTTTTTTCAGAAAGCCGCGAATATCTTATTCAGCCTTGGGTTAATCATACAATTCGAAACATTCACACTCTATCTCTTTTCCGCCATTAGAAAGAGAGAGAGACAAAGACCAGCCCTTTCGAAATTCCGATTTTGAATTCGACCTCAAAGACAAATACGTTCGGGATTTCGTACTAACTAAAGAAATTTTGCAAAAAGATAATTATGTCTTTTAATGTAATTTATTGAATTTTTAACATATTGTTGTATTTAAACGAAAATAAGTATTTACTGCAAATAAAACAGATATTTAACCTGTAAATATTTATTTCTAGTTTCAATAATGTTACGTAATATATTTTGAATAATAAAATATCATGGGTGCTATTTCCGAACACGCCTTAATTTAAATAAAAGAGCGGGAATAAAATTTCGTGGCTGGCGTAAAGAGTTGAATAAGTTAAAAAATATTAAAATAATCGTAAAATATGAGTGAAACTAGCGACGAGAACAGTATTTTAACACCGGAAGAGTTAAAACAACAAGTTATTAATGCATAATTAAGTTTCCTACCTGAGAAGTCTCGCGAGAAATATCTGAAAGCATACCATGTCTTCAATGAATGGAGCACGGAGGCCATGGAGACTTACAAAGGGCGCAAGCAGTTTTTCGGAGACGGTGTTGCTATCTTATTTTTTAGATTTATCACAGACGAGGCGATCATCTACAATGTGGAGTATTTACTCAATGTTGAAAGCTATTTTAAAAACAAAACATAACGTGCATATTGAAACACGCAAAACTATTAAAATTTCAAAAAAATTGAAAATATTAATTTAAATTAGATTTTAAATTTTTACATTATTTTGATTCACAATAAATAGTTATTTCAATATATTCCTGTTTATTATTTTATCTCTTAAAGTGTTCTCGCTGCTGAAGTGAAAAGTTATGTGTGTTACACGAGAGCAAAGTTTTTTGCATCTCGTGCCTTTGAATCCCTCGCCACACTCAGGATTCAACTTTAGAATCACTCGCTACGCTCGTGATTCAATCGTTGAATCCTTCGCTTGCTCAGGATTCAAAATCAGCACTCGCAGCAAAAAACGACTTTGCTCTCTTGTTGCACAAATAACTATTAAGCCTTTTGTATTAAAATTATGACATGGATAATATTGTGTAAATAAATATTTTGTGCGTAGATTTGTATTTGATAAAATAGGTCACAATGACGTCTCACTGATGACGCATGTTTTGACCGAATGAATATGGCATTGAATGATTATTAAGTAAATATTATTCAATTTTATATTTATTTCCAGGCCACCAGTATATCGGCGATCTAGAATTAGATTATGCAAGTAGTTATTGATTGTATTTAGGGTTCCGTACAAAAATGGTAAAAAAGGAACCCTTATGGTGCGACTTTGTCTGTCTGTCTGTCACAGCTGCTTATTTCAGAAACTACTAATACTACCGATTCGAAATTTGGAATATTTTTAGATAATGCTTAACTATCTATATTGCAAGTGAGAGAATTCAAAAAATATTTTTATTTTCATTGTAACCTGTGTCGACCCCTGGTCGAAATGGGGGGTTGAAAGTTTTAAGTGGGGTTACTAATACAAGTGGGGTATCATATGAAAGGCCTTCATTTGCACATTATAAAATATATTTTCATTTTTTATTTATGCTGCTTAGTTTTTGTCTTATGAGGAAAAACGTCTGAAAAAATATCATCCCCCCCCTTAGCTCCAAAGTTTGCAAAGCGAAAAATATGGAATAAATGGAGGTTTATGTAAATATTACAGGAAAAATAAATCCATGTTTATAACTAGCACAGTTTTATTTCCTCCAACGGTACGGAACCCTCTGTGCGCGAATACGACTCGCACTTGGCCGGTTTTTGTTTATTCTTTGGATTGTGGTTAACGCGCTATGTTGATTGTTGATACATTATACATGTGACTTTGTTTATAGTCATTATAATTGTTTTTCAAATGACAATGCGTAATTATGTCCCAAATTATTAATATTTTCTAACAGAATTAAGATATACCTCTATCGATAGCCCTCATTTCGTAGAAAAAAAAATTTGGCGATAAATGTCAAAACTACGGGAAAACAGAAAAAAAGGGGGCAGAATTCAGTGTTAAATGTAGGAACGAATTGCTACCTAATATAAATTGATTTAATAAGTAAATAATGGAAGTAATATGGATTTTAAGCAGGTATAATGTAAAATAAATAAAAAATTACGTTATTTAACAACTAATAGAGTCCTAAATATTAATATTTTCCAGCAGAGTTAAGATGTAAGTACCTTAATCAAAAGCTGTTATTAGGCTTCAGATCAGTTAAGAAATCAATTAGTTTCAGAGACATACCTACCCCGTTGTATAACTGAGTGCACTAATAGTACATTATGGTATCAGTGTGCTATGTTGGTCATTACGGTCGAGGCGGTATTGTGCGCGCGAGCCGCAAGCGAGTGCGATAAGTGAACCGAGACTGTAATGATCAATGCACACGCGTATCATACGACGTTTTTTAACACACTTGCGAGGAAAAAAACAGACTTGTATTGTTATTAACTTTTAATTATTGAAACAATTAGTGGTAGTATAATTCTCAAAATGATATCGAACAGTTTTTGTTGGAATTTTTACAGTTTGTGTTATGGTATTGGTATATAAATATGATTTTTGGTCTTAACTGTGCTTTTTAACAAGGAATAGATACACCAAAGCGAGCTGGGCTTGTATTTATTTGCCAGTTCATTGAAGTAAACTAAAAATAGGTTCTCAGAAAATGACTGAGCATTTTTGCTGATTTTCCATTGTATGAAAGTTTCGTAAGCCGCTAGGTATTTCTCTCTAGATTTTGGTGGCAACAGGCTATCACATGCGCTTTGTGCCTCAATGAGTATTTCCGGCGGCGTCAAATCTACTATTGCTCTTCTTTCCTACTTAAAGTCGACATTTTTGATAATAATCAACCACAGAGCAAAAACGTAAACAAATATTTATGGAAAATGGCGTGCAAGTTTCTTGAGTTTCTTTTTCTTTTCGCGCCTTGTTGTGCATTATGAATAACTTGATAAAATAAAATGTTTATTATCATATTTTAATTAACACAGTTTATTTATTCTTTTTTTTAACAATAATGTTTACTATTTTTCAGGCATAAAAACGCTTTTCTAAGATTGAAAAAAAAATGTAAAGTAAAATTCGTAACCTATCATTAATCTGTGGTACATTTTACCGAACTACTCCGCAATAAGCTACATTACGGACCTAAAACCGGTCCAATAAGAGCCACTTTATGAGCAAGTATGTTGAAAAGTATAGGTATATCAGGGTACTAGTCAGTTAGCTCTACAAACCAAAAAAATGAAAAGCTGTTTCTGAACAATTGAAAAACTAACTTTGTGGCATGTTATTTGAGGAACTGGTTCTTCAAACAATTGATCAAGACAACGGAACAATACTTTAAGAGTGATTCGTCACGCACTTGATAGGTTTTTATACTTATCATAATTTAAGTATTCCATTTATGATAAATACTTGTCACTTTTTTTAACATAGTTAAAGAACCCTTTTGGAACTGAAATTGGCTATAACAGTAACAGTAGGTTATTCCGAACACATCGACACCAATTTTATGTTTGTAGGACAAAAATTTCTACTTAAGACTTCCAGACATTTTTACGCATTGTCCTTTTCTACTAATTTTATAATGGAAGCTAAGCCAGTACCAATAATTTTGGTACTTCTAATGCAACAATCTTCATAGTCGTAGTGGATAGAGGAGTATTGGTTGTTACATAAAATAACCAGTATGTACAATTACAAAGAAAAAAATAATTGTAATAGCAACAATCCTACGTGCATAATGCTTCTAGTAAACAAACATTATCAGTACTTAGCGTACCTGCCTACTTTTATGCAACTACCTCACATTTTTACGGTCTTTATTGGTTTGATCGTTTTGTTCTATTATTCTGTTTTTATGATAGTAACTAATGTTAAATATTGTATTTTATAATCGAATGTAGATCACAATGAAAGTGGCAGCTGATAATTTGTGTACGTGCGTTTATGTTTATTATTTTTATGTTTATTTTTATACTTGTTTAGTTATGTAAGTTTCGCATGTAAGTGAATGCTTATTTATTCTTATGAGAAATAAAAGATTCTTGAACCGTCATAATGGTGATTCGATACTACGTAGGGGACAGTGGCGAATCTAGCCTTTAGCTGAAGGGTTGATCAAGGCTGGCTACCTAACCCAGGAGAAAAAAAAAGCAGGCGCTTCTTTGAATTTTCGATTATTTTATTAACGATGCACGGGTCTAGGTCCTGTCCTGGGCACCAGCTAAGGGGTGGTTTTGTCACACGTGACTATCTCTCTGGATCCGTGACTGGTAGGGGATCCCGTAATATAAGTTAGGTTAGGTACAATAATAAACTACGGTCTTGTTACTTATCTGTAGCGCACTGATGCATTAATGAGTTCTATAGTTTTAGGAATTATAGGAGATTAGCTACATCATTAATAGTGTTTCTTTTTAATTTACATTTGATTAGTTTTACAGTAGTTTATTTTAAGATTGACGACATGTTTGGTGCAGTGGCTGAGCGATTGGCTTCTGCGCTACGGGTCGTGGGTTCGATTGCCACACGGAACAAATATTTGTATGTCCTACAGATAGTTATTCCGGGTCTGGGCGTTTGTGCATGTGAAGATTTGTGTCTGTAAACCCACCCACGGTACAGGTAAAATCCTAGTGTGGGGCTATGTTTCTTTTAAATAAAAAAAAATTTGATTATCTAACTAAAGTCCGAGGTGTATAATGGAGAACAATAACACCGGAGCTAGCGGATGCCATAGGTGGGGTAGGGGTACTATTTATTGCTATTTATCGGTTTTCAATCAATTCTGCACTTTCAGCGATATGTTAATCAAACTGGGGAGTACATTTCGCAGCCATTCTTGTGACTTCTAGACTGATAATTGATGAGGTCAAACTCATATCGCTCGTTTAGTAGTAAAATCAATTATGAGTTCGGATTATCTATTAAAAAAACCCAAGAACTGTTGAAATTGGAATTTCCAACGTCTTGAAAGCGTATGTAGTTTGAGGCTATGATAGTTTACAAATTATACCTATAGCGATTAAATATTAAAAACTTAATTTAATATTAATACTTTTATTCTTATTTGTATTTTTTACTTGAATATTGCAAAACCCAGCGGCTTTCCGAAGACATTTTTAAATGAACCCTCTCATTTGGAGATATATGGACGAAAAGAACTAGTCTGGAGAATGGGGTTGTACGAGGCCCTTGAGATTGTTGTGAGCGCCCGGCCAATAGCCCTGCTATCATTCTAAACAAATTGTTTTATATTTCACTTAAGAACACAAGTTTGGTTCTTGGATTTAGCGAACATTGTGATTTTTGTTTACTTTCTTGTAGTTTCATGCGAGTCATTTTCAAATGCTTAGGTTTATTACAATATTAGCTATTTTTCTTCCCGTTGTTTTCCCGTTGTTAAGGCTATACATTATGTTACTTCACATTTCTCGAAGCTGTACGACAGCTGCAATTCAGATAATAACCAGGGAATCGACAATTTCATACTGCAATAAATCATAAACTATAGAACTGCTCGTTGTAGTGTTTTTGGGTATGGGGTCGACGTGTAGTGGATTCAGGGAATGCTACGATGATGGGGTGGGTGGCGAGCGCTTGATATTCCTTACCAAAATGGCGATGTGGACAGCACGCTGTGCCTTGCACCTTGCTGCTAACTTACAAGTTTCTGGCGACCGACAGCCACCGGGAACGTCTTTACAGAACAGTGACAGGCAGTGATAGGAGGAAAATTTACTCTGCCGTCATCGATTCATTCATTTTAAGGTGCCTAGGGAGCCTAAGAATAAGCCTAATTGTGATCAAATAAAAATTCATGCCTCATGCGTCCTACCTATAACGCTCCAATTTGTTTATTTTGGACTCTATTTTATAGGCCACCTGAAAGGCATGTCCGAAATTGAACAATAATTAAGTAAAAAAATATATTGCTTGGTGTTTAACCTAAAAAACGTATCACACAAGCTTGTTTTAAAAATATTATTTGTCTTTGCTTATATTTTAAAGTATTTTTAGTGCCGGAAAAACCTTTAAACGGTTTGTAAATTGTTTCACCCAAAATGAACAATAAATAACTACGTAAATAAATTTATAGAGGTTTTTATTCTACCAACTACCACGCAACCGTCAGGTTTGTCGACACTTGAAAAAAAACTCCACTCCAAAGTTTATTTTGTTGTAAATCTGAGGAGGAGGGTAAATCAGAGTGCATAATCCTCTCGCCCACGTTGTCACTAGTGAAGCAAAGGAAATGCAATCCTTGTGGGCGAAATACTGATAACAAGGTTCTATTTCTGTACTATTCCGAATAATTCCCTTGTTTTTATTAAGAGAGGGATTGAACTCTAATAGTGTTGTATCCTTTAAGGGCTCTGTGCAGATTTCTGATGAAAAACTGAAGAATGATTAACTTATACATTAGTAAATTATATACAAGGCTAGTCGGAAAGGGGGTACTAAGCCGCGGGCCACTTAATGTATCACTGATGATTGTTCTAAAGAAAGTGTTAAAATCTAAAAATTCGATAAACTTTTTTCCATGAAAAATAATTGTTATTTTAGTTTTTTCAAAAATTCTTCATCCCTGCTTTAGTTATTAATTCAGAAAATGGAGTTTCTAACTTTGTGTCCCCAAATAAGACGTAAAATATAAACACGTCTGATCATAGCTAAGGATAGATAGAATTTAGCGTATTTTTTATGAAATCTTTGAACAGCTATTTCTCTTGAATTATTGACTTTTGGGAAAGTTGTAGAACAAAAGTTATCCATTATTATGGGTATTTTAACACCCTTTCGGCTTAGTACCCCCTTTCCGACTAACTTTGTATAAGTGTATATAATACTGACTGCCTTGTTGGTCAAGTAGTCGCAAGCGTGACTGCTGAGCATAGGGTCCTGGGATCGACCTCCAGATCGGACAAAGTGATATTGGGTTTTTCCATTAGGAATTTCTCAGGAGCAGCCCGGAGTCTGGATTTGGGCCCGGTTAATGGCAATAGGCTCACCCCCTGTTACCTGAGACGTAAACATAACTGGCGAAACGAGCGTGTTACTAAAAAAACACCTCTGCCTAACCCTTCAGGGAATACAAGGCGTGATGTTATGTTATATAAATAAATCGGAATTTATGTTGCTGTAGGAAACTCCGATTGGCGAGTATATTAATAGTTGGAAGCCTTGCTTTCATGTACATAAGTAGCTTTACAACAACAAATACTCGTAACTGATAATAAACAATCCCACTTACATATTACATTACGCATATTACTGCGTAGCAATTACCCGCTCATTAACGTAACACAATGTATAAATGATGCACCACTTTAATTAATGTTGCAGGTCAGGGTCCACTCTCCGTACTATAATTATTATTTTAATCTAAGATATACGTCCGGGAGGGCAGGAGACGTGCTTGTCGCTTAATTGTGCGGATTATCGCAAATCTGTCGTGGGCGACACGCGCGATTGATGTCGCCTCTGCATTTACCTATCGATTACTCTTTGCCTGGGGCGTAACCGCTGCGAAAGCCACTTACTTGAGTCGTCAGTCTTGTACCTGTACTTGTTGTAACCCTTTAACCTTGAATTAATGTTGTATTCGTTATGATTCTTCCTAGGGTTAAGGTTATCTTCCCCACAGATCCCCTTCTAGCTCTTCTCCTATCATAATTAACGTACTTAACTTCATTAATTAAAATAAACTTTCTTAAACGTTACAACGAAGTGTACGTCTGTGTATTACATATTATGTACGCTCAACTTTAAGAAGAGATCCATTTGTGTGATAATAAGAACATTTCTCTTTAATAAATATATAGGTCTTATATACTATATCTTATGTAGGTATGTATGTATCTACACGATGAAAGACTTCAATTTCGTTCAACGTTTGGCTATAAGTACCTATTCTATGTATTTATTAGGAATTTTCATCAAAATCGCAGTCAAGTTGAGTGATATCATTATTTTCACGTAAATCTTCGAAATATACCTACCTACACCAAGTTTTTATATTGGTAGGCAATTTAGTGATAATATAATATTGGCACTACTCAAAATTTATCACAACATTGATTTTAAAATATGATCATGCAAGCCTTTGCCTTGTTATAATATCAAGTTACCGTTTCAATATACATGATTACAAATATCACTAGGAACTCTTCTTCTGTACAAAATGTAATACAAGAGTCTTTAGCCGTTGTTGATGCCTCCTGCACTGCAATCGCTTAAAGTCTTGCATGTCACATTATGGAAAAGCGCAATCCATATGTACGAAGAGTTTTCATATCGAAATTGACGGGAACAGGTTCGTAGTGTTCAAGGAATATCTAAAACTCAATAATATTTCTAAGAATCAACACTGTATAGGTGTTTATCAAGGTAAATGTGGCTCGTACTTCTGATGGTATTACTGAATTGCGTTCTAAGTAGTTACTGATGTTGTGGCCGTCACTTTATTTGTACATACCTAGTATGTTTTTATAACCTTTAAAAAAATTTGGAGTGTAAGGTGAAATGTTCATGTAGGATATGCAACCGTTGCAAGACTAACGGAGATTGACAACACAAATAGACTCTTGGTTGCAATGTAGACTTTGCGTGAGCTTTGTCTACCACAAAACAAAAATTCCGAGGTAAAAGGACAACATTATGCTGATTCATACTAAAGGTGACTTTTGAACAAAAGTTCTGCGTCCAAATGACATGACATCTGTCTAGCTGACTGACGAAGGCTGCATCTGAAAGAAACGGATTAAGGGCTCACCTTTGTGCGTACCTAAGTGAGTGAGGATGCTGCAAAGTGAAGGACCCGTGATATTGGTGAGCGGATGCGGGGCGGGGTTGTCGAAACGGGGTTGAAGGTGCGACGCGCGGAGGGCGGCTACCATCCGCGCAGGGCGGGCGGGAGGCACGTAACAAGTGAAGCGGGCCCGGGAGCAACAGTCTGCCGCAGCCCGGCCACGCGGGCTCACACACCACCGCTATTATCGTACCCCCGGAGCGCGCACCCCGCGTAAGTAGCGTTAAGCCGATTTAATTATTTACCTTAGTCCGGCTGATGCGTCGCCAGCACGCCGTCTTTCTTCCTACCTCTATCTTTCCGTAAACTTCGGGAGCCGCTCTAGACGCTCCATTATCGCGCTCGTATAACATATCGTGAACGCACATCCATTTTCAGTGGATATCTGCCATATAACTGTACCTGTTGAATGCATGACGAAGTAACATATACCCTTGACGTTTATTTACGAAATGTATTTAGTTGATTGCTTCGAACATTTTGTGTTGTTTTAGGAGTATACAACCTATTTAATTAATATTATTACCGTAATGGCGCTGTGTATATCGCGCAAGTGTTCTGTCTATCAAGTTATTTAGTATTTGATAATACTGACACGTCTCAATGAGATTTCTGTATTATGGGTCTATAACGTCAGTCATTTAGTCTTATCTCACAATTTCCTTCGAGCAGGAAACTCGTAAAGTTGCTCTAGACCCGCAAGTCTGGGCAGCATCATTATAGTTATGAGACGTGATACTTGCTACCATTATTTTTAACGGCGCTCATTTTAAAATTTCATTCGGCTCCATTCATATAAACTATAATAAATTTCAGTGAACACATTATTACGTTTTTATAATGTGTGAAAGCTTAGAAATGTTATTGTGTATTTTTACTTAAAAAGTCGCAGCTGTAACCTTATCCTTTGTTTTAAATTGTGATCTCTTACCTCGTGTTTATCTCAGGGCTTCATTGATTGAACTATATTAAAGCGGAGTGAACCTTTTCCCTTTTTTATCCATTTGGATCTATAAAGTCTTGTTATTGCAAAGCAGCGAGTCAGATAAATATTTATTTATATTAGCGTAATACAGAACGAGGATTAACATTGTCTAAAAGACTTGAGAGAGAAAGAAGCGAGACTATAAAGGTGGCTACACAATTCAAGCACACCTCGCCGTGAAGAAAGATTCACAAGTCGGAGATAAGATAACAATGAATGTTCGCAAACACTCGCTATAATTGGAAACCCTTGAAGTCCTTTTGATGGAAGACGACTTTATTAACATGATGCACAAAGAGTGGGCTTGATTAAAGACGGAAAATAGAACATGCTTTACCAAATGTAGCAACATGGTGTCTTTAATGTTTTAACAAAAGAGAAACAAGAGAAATCGCTTAGTGAAATTGTCTTTTTTCGAGACATTATTTCGTGTTCTATTTTTGTTGTTCAAACAACACAAAACTGTTTCAATGGTAAACGTGTTTCGCCCACGCGATTTAATATTTTTATTGTGATGCTACATATATTTAATGTAAATTCGCACACCACTGTATATTGTGTCACCAGTGTGTAATTGTTAATAAGAATACTAGCTTTTGCCCGTGACTTCGTCCGTGGTGATTTCGGATATAAACTTTGTTTGGTTTAAATAATATTTATATCAAGTTTCAAATCAATAAACACAGAGCAGCTAATTTTCTCATACAAACTTTAATACACGAAAGCACACATTTTTTTAAATGGTTTTAATTAGCTTCACTTCGTATTTTGTTTGATTCAAATGTATCGGACCGGTCTAACCTTAGAGTTTCGGCATTGCCCAATAAGGTTGCGGAGGTCTGATGGCAATCGCTCCGTGTAAAATACTGGTATTCAGCCGCATCTGGTTAGACTGAAACCTGACCCCAACATAATTGGGAAAAAGCTAACCAGAACAGTGTTTAATTCAAATCTTGCGACAGATTTTCCAAGTACTTACTTCTTTTTAACCGATGCTCCTGAAACTTCGCATACAAATTCAATTCCCATTACAAAATACATTATAATAATTTCAACCTTCAATCCTCAAATCCTGATGCTGCAGGGGTACTGTACGATAAAACCGTTTAACTTAAAGATTTTCTTAAGGGATTATTTCTTTAAAAAAATCCTGAAGTACGTGTTTTATTATTTATGTAGAAGAATTTTTATACTACATTTCAAGTTGATACAAGCAGGGAATACTAATTTCCATAAAAATGCTTACATCCTATTTATTTCAGTCACAGGGGTTGATTTGCAAAAAAATATTTCGTAGTGAACCTCTACATCCTTTAAGATACATGACTTCCGAACTTCTTCAGCGGTTTTGGCTGTGCGTTGTCTTTCAGTCCATCAGTCAGTCACGAAACTGTTTTATATACATACATAATAATATAAGGGGTCCTTATACGTTATTAAGGACATACGCAGGAAGTGTTTATTAATATTGCCTACGAAGAAAGAAGAACATTATAACAACGCCTACAGGCACTTAGTGGCATTTATAAAAATACCATGAATAGCTGAACACAAAGCTAAACATTCGAGTAAGTGGAGATGAAAAATAAAAAGACTGACTGTCTAATGAATGTGCTGTCATACTTTGGTCATACTGTGCAAACTGGAGATAATAAACATGAAAAATGTGTGCAATGTGAAGTGGAGGGAAAATAAACGTAATGAACATTGAACGACTAATTCATATTGTAAACTGGCACTCGTACCGGGAACTGTCGGCATAGCACGAAGCTATGGAGTTACTATCGTAAACGTAACGTTAATGCAAGTGAATATTGAATCGGAAATACTCATTTCGCACATACTATTTAAATAATTTGAAAACTTTATTCATCATTTGTATGATACAAATTGAGCATTTCGCAAAAAAAATATCAATATTTTTTATTTTGTTTGAAATGGGTTTGCTCTTGACTCTAGTCTAGGTCAGAGGAGACAGAGACAAAGTCTACGATGGAGTGAGCTTACCCAGAAGAAGCCTGTTAACTCTAACTTTGAAGAGATTCAGGTTGAATGCGTTCGGGAACACAGACGTAGGTAGTGAGATCCACTCTTTTGCAGTGCGCATTATGAAGGATGTTTGGAAGCGCTTAGTGCGAATATTCAATATGTTATGGGACAGTTGTATTTTCGATAAAAAATCGCTTACGCTATTTGCAATACGTTTACGATACTATACGTCACTTCGTGCTAGGCCTACTGAAATATTTTGACAAGGAATCATTTTCGGTTTCTTAAATTTTGTTTACGATTTTGATATAATATAGAGGAACGATAATTTTACGAAAAGGATGAAGAAAATGCCTACTTATTAGAATGATAAATATACGAGAAAAATTACTTGTGGGGGTTGCATGAACTTTACGTTTTATACAGAAAGATAGAGAGCTAGCCGTCTGCAGTGTCAGCAGGGTTTATTGTGTTTGTTACCCACCCTTGTATTAGCATAGAAGTCGGTGATTTGTGCACTTTAGACAGGTTAAATTCAAGTCTGCTGTCAGGAAAACGGCTTCAAAATAAACGAAGCTTAGCTAAAGGGGATAGCGTTAGTAAACCTGGCAACAACTACAGCCATATACCTAATTCGGGCGGGAGCGGCCATGCGGAGGAGAGAGGGCCTTTGGAGTAAACGGTCTTTGAAGCTTAAGAAAATATTGTGACTGCGATGGATTTTATGTACAGAGGCTAGCTATACCTAAGGGGTATACCTATCTAGAATAATGATGGGCCGTTTGATTTCGGACACGACATGAGCATGCTGGAGCTTCAGCGTGGCGATGCATTGAAGAAGTATAAGCCCAACGGTGGGCAACTGTTTGTTGACTAAACAGCAATCTTCTTGACTTGTAAATCGAAATTTATTAGGTACGAGGGATCATTAAATAAATAATTTTATTTCATAAATCAACATGTTTAAATTTTGATCGTCACTCATTTCGTTAAATTGCTTCAGGGTGTTACAACAGCTGTGATATTTTCGTGTGAATTTTAATGTTACGAGCTTAGTTAATGTTCTTATGACGATACTAAACGATCAGGTACGTAATAAATATAGATAATATATACTAATATTATAAAGGGGAAAGATTTGTATTTTTGGATTTTTGTATGTAACGAATAAACTTAAAAACTACTGGACCGATTTCAAAAAAATCTTTTGCCGTTAGAAAGCTACATTATCACTGAGTAACAGGCTACGCGCGGAGACGTGAGGACACAGCTAGTATCTAATAAAATAATAACTTTTTGTGCTTTTCAATATTTTGATCAGCACAATATTTGTGTTTGGATTTTCAGTAATCAACGATTCGGTTATTGGAAATAAGTTATTAAATACTTTGGTAGAACAAATACACGTCGCAAATGTACGTCCAATTAGCGGAGCAGCCTCCACACGGATGCAATATTGATTACATTCGCACCACCAGTCACGTACTCTTTGTTTGAACGCCACGCCTGCACACACACTAGTCGAAACTCTATTTTGCTAGAATCGCTTCCAGTTTCATGGCTGTTTTCTGGCTTTGATAACAAACGTTTTTAATAAAACTGATTTAATTTTCCAACCGTGTAATATCGTTCAGTCAGTAAAAACCGGCCAAGTGCGAGTTGGACTCGCGCACCGAGGGTGCCGTACAAAATTGTAGGTATGTAAATAGTTTGTCGTATTTTTTTTTTATGTAACTACAAATTTACCGTTTTCGAATTTTTCCCTTTACTTGTGCTAATAGACTGCTTCTTGCCAAATTTCATGATTCTAGGTCAACGGGAAGTACCCATAGGTTATGATTCTCATGGGAGTATCAAAATAATTATGCGGCATAAGCGGCCGTATCTTTAGATTGCGTTGACTTAGAAGTTTAATTTTTTCACAGCTCCAAGGGATTGCAGACCTAAGTATTTGATATTAATTTCAAGTTGATACCTCCACGCGATCATGAGAAAAGTGTCTTAACAGACAGACTGACAGACAGACAGACGGACAACGATGTGGTCCTATTAGGGTTCCTTTTTTCATTATGAGGTACGGAACCCTAAAAAAATAATTGTAGGTACCCTTTCCTTTTTCGTTTAAGCCATAACTTGTGAAGCATATTGCTAATGCCGGTCGTGCCGACACTAAAAAGATAAAGGCGAGCGGCCAGCGACGAACGCAGACAATAAAATGGGCTTATCGTTACAAAGGCTGTACCTGAAACGCTTCTGTACATAGGTACCTTATCTAATCTAATTGCAGGACTAGGACGACTATAGTTGTCAGCACGCTACTGACACGTTTGTAACTTTGTAGCTTGATATCCAAGGTTTTACACGAAAAGTTATGCTTTGCGTCTTTATATCTCTTTCTCGCGGTTTCTAGAAGCCCCTTCAAATTAATTGGTCAGTAAATCTGCTGTAAAATCTTATATTGATATGATTGGTTGCTTGCTTATTTGAGATATTGGTTAAGTAATCACAACAGCTAACATCGAACATGAGTTTTGACAGTAGATTAATTAGCTGACAAGTTTTTTTATTAATCAATTTGTTCTTGAGGTTTTATTTCACTTTGCGTGTCTATGGATTCCGCAGTACCTCCTATTTGATTAGGCTTTTAGGAACCGAGGGAAGAGATATAAAGAATCGGAGTATAACTTTATGTGCAGTAACTTTCGGAAATATAGCACATGTAAACATCCCTGCTTAACCTTTAGGGGTTGAGAACGTGTTGCATCAAAGCTAGTACCATAGTCACTAGAAGTTTTGCGGCCATCAAAACGTAGGTATCTAGGGTACCATAATGAATACGGCGATATGTTAGCTCATGCAATTAGTCTTTGTTTGTATTGCGCTACATGCCACATTTGCGGTGTAACATAGACTACTTATGTATTACTTAGAACGTTCTATATAATTAATATTAATTAAACTTGATATATTCCGTACAAGTACTAGTCGCATTAACATGGAACTGGTTCTATTTATGTGACAAATAGGTGTTATGATCAAAGGTTGTCTCAGTATATAGTATGGCGTATTACTAAAGATTGTATCTTTGCTTACTACCTACTGATACTTGGTTAAATTTTATTATACTTTTTAACATCTTCTTTAATGAAAAATAATAAAGAGTTGCTTTTAATACCCAAAGGGGATTCTGAAGAGTAATTAGGAAAAAAAACTAAGTGCTCGCAAGAGTATTGCGGAATAGGTTTTTATAACGTTGCAATTTTATTAAAACTTTTTTTATAACACTCAAAGTTATTTACAATCGCGCGTTAGCTTTTATTCCTTTATCCTACCCGCCAGGCTGAAAGTTTAAAATATTTTTTTAAAGTAGGTTAAATGGAAATCAGTCTTGAACTTTTGTATTAAAGGATTTCTTAAACATAAAATAATTAGGTTCAAAGCTTCTAATTAGAGTAAATAGATTTGTGTATCCGCGTGTGTATCCACATTATTAATTAATTCCAGCCGTGTGTCTTATCATTCACAGTTCGGCACACACACAGCGGCACATTATCAAAGCATAATTATTAACTAATAATAACGTTATAATTATATTAAATTATTATTGATGTACAGTAGCGGAATGAAAATGTTATACACCTTAAGGTCTATTTTTGCTTGCACAGAAACAAACTATTTTACCGACTACGTATTGCCAATATTATAGAAATGAAAATACACGTATTTTTGACAGGATATTAAAAATTATAATAGTGACATCTGATAACATGGTGACAAACACTAGTAATGTCAATTTATTTTATCATCGAATTGATTGATGTCTTGGTTTTTACAACAAAACTCCTTAAATCAAATCAAAGACATTACATGGCACTACTACGTCATATGGAGGCAATATGCAACTTTGATCTTTGCTACCAAATAATTAAACATAATTTTTTAAATAACAGTTTGAAAAGGTAACATGTGCCCGCGATTTGGGAAAGGAATGAATTTGAAAACTGACGAACTTTATCATACCCCTACTGTTCAAGTATTTCGTATTAACTATTTACTAGTAGATGTGAGCGATTTGATTCTATCTTCCCCGCCAAGCTCGCTCTAAATTTTTAAGCAGATCGCGAATTCGTTTTCCTGCATGGACGGACGTATCATTGTATCATGGCATTATGACCTACATAGGCAGATAATATCTTTAATATATTCGTATATCTGACCGGTTAATATAAAAAAGCAGTGATAACCGGTGTGACCGTCGGACTATCAAGTCATAGGTCTCGGTATCCAAGGCACGCACCTCTAACTTTTCGGATTCATGTGCGTATTGCATAATTGTCACTTGATTAAAAACGGCGAAGGAAAACATTGTGAGGAAACCGGCATGCCTGAGAGATACTTCTCAATGGCATGTGAAGCCAAGTCAGAGGCCCATTGGCGACATAAACTCTGACACCATGTTAGTCACTAAGCACACGAACAGAAGAAGAAAACAGTTGATATGAATACTTAGCAAACAAAACTATTTACTTTTATTGATAATATTAAACCAACATCACGCCTGTATTCCCCGAAGGGTTAAGCAGAGGTGTATAGTAACACCCTCTTTTCGTCGTTATGTTCAAGTCTAATGTAATAGAGGGTGACCCTATTGCCATAAACATGGCACAAATCCAAACTCCGGGCTGCTACTGAGGAATTCCGCACGGAAAAACCCAATAACACTTTGCCCGACCTGGGGATCGAACCCGCGCTTGCCACCACTAGACCAACGAGGCAATATAACATTACTTTAATGTTGACACAACCCACTAACAATTTCATAATAATAACAGTGACCTATTATATTAGATGAAGACTACTGTACACGACATCCAATAACGTCTAAATACAATGTTCATCTTATCCCGCCAGTCCATTATTTACGAAATACACCCCATTTCAAGGGACACTCAAGAAATTATGTTTAGAGGAGAATGAGATTTTAACGACTCATTTGTTAGGAGATTCCGAGTATTTTATGATCATAAAGAATAGGTTTTTTTTATAGCTACACTGCAATATTGTTTTATCAAACGTTTTTTTATAGTGAATAGTATATAAAAAAAATTTAAACCTCTTAATATTGAACTTAATTGAAGTAAAATTTTGTACTCATACTTGATAGAGCCTTTAGCGTTTCTCGAGAGTTTGTTTGCGTAGGTACAACGGTTTATTGTTTACTCTGATGAGCTCGTCAAGTAGTTTTAGAAGTCAGACGCAAACGGATGATGCGGCAGAATGTGGGAAAACTTCTCAGAACTCTGTTCGCTTCTTTAAGGTGCTTCGGAGTTAATATTATGTTCAATGTTTGTACCTGCTAAAACTAATACGTACAGATAAAAGGTGTATTTCATTTTGGTGTTTTATAACAGTGAAATAGGGGCTCGTGGCTAATTAACAACCGCGCGGATCATTTGCAATGTAAAGCTGCGCTTGCCGCGGTCAGTCCGTGGACAGGTGTCCATTCGTTACACTTCGGGACCCCTCCGTGCCTCAGAGCGCACGTTAAACAGTCAATCCCGGGTGTCACACGAATACCTTTGACGATCTTTACGGGTTGTCAGAAGTCTGAAAGTCTGACAAACGGTCTAACCTTAGTACCTATATAGGCATTGCCCAGTATTTGGGTTGCAGATGTTTGATGACAATCGCCGAGTATACAATACTGGCATTCAGCCCCATCTGGTTCGACTGGAAGCTAATCCCAACATAGTTGGGAAAAGGCTAGGAGGAAGAAAGAGAGAGATTTATATTGTAGATATTATAATGAAAACGATGTTGACAAATAGTAAATAGATACAATATAGGTATTAAAGTGATATTGCCTAGATCTGTCATAGCAAAGTAGCAGCTCTTAACTCATTCAGCAAACTAGACCTATAATAGCCATAAATAGGCTGAGAATTAATTATTAATTCTAGTTTGAAATTGTGTTACGAATAATATTACAGATATAATGTACAGTTTAAAAGTAATGATATATAACATAACATCATATAATAATATCACACCTGTATTCCCCGAAGGGTTGGGCAGAGGTGTATAGAAACCCCCTTAATTCGCGTTATGTTTAAGCCCCATGTAATAGGGGCTAGCCTATTGCCATCAATCGGACACAAATCCAAACTCCAGGCTGCTACTCAGAAATTCCACACGGAAAAACCCAATAACACTTTGCCCGACCTGGGGATCGAACGCAGGACCTCACGATCAGCAGTCGCGCTTGCCACCACTAGACCAACGAGGCAGTCCCAGAACAACGAGTAATCATACGTATAATGTGCTTATATTCTTTATGACCAAATACTCAAACGTTACTTACTCAATTTTAAGTTGCTGTTAAGATTCGTGCTGTCGCCGCCACTCCGCCTTAAAGTGACAGTGACAGCACGAGATCAATTGAGCTGTGTTATGCAATAATGTGTCAACCCACAAAAATATTAATACTTTGTTAACGCAAACTAGTTATAGTGGCCAATTTACCCAACACTTGAAACAATGCAAACTGCATTAAGATTTTTTTGATAGACGCTCTATTAAATTAACTACAGTTCTGGGTATTTTTCAAGCGTTGAGTATAGACCTATCACAAGAACTAGAGGACGTTAACACAAAATTCATATTTTTGTGGGTTGATACATTATTGCATAACACGGCCCAATTTAAAATTGAGTACCGTTTGAGTATAAATGACCATAAGCGAAAAGAAGTTAGAGCCACGTCGTATACCGGTGTACCTGAATTTGAACACGAGCAAATTTGAAAGTGATTTTTGATATCCCCTGTTGCACGTCATTGCATTTTGACCCTTACCTTTCAACATTAACCTTTTTTACAGCAGACTCATGCAACCTTAATTAATCGACTCACCGGTTTTTTTATTTATACTCGTACTACGTGCTGTTTATTTATTTACTAGCGACCCGCCCCGTCTTCGCACGGGTGCAATGTAGATACTAATGTGGGGCATATAAACCTTCCTCTTGAATCACTCTATCTATTGCTGAATCCGTTGCGTAGTTTAAAAGATCTAAGAAGCGTACAGACAGCGGGAGCGACTTTGTTTTATACCTACTATGTAAAGATACTGCACATTAACAACATGAACACAAACAAAGATACAACATTATAGTGGTTGAGAACTAGTGTTTATTTCAATTACAGAAATGCACGTCATTTGATAAAAAAATGATTAGTAACTATATTAGTAATTTTTAACAGCCTCGTTGGTCGAGTGGTGGCAAGCGCAACTACTGATCGAGAGGTCCTGGGTTTGATCCCCATGTTGGGTAAAGTGATATTGGGTTTTTCCGTGTGGAATTCCTCAGTAGCAGCCCGGAGTTTGGATTAGGGCCCGGTTGATGGCAATAGGCTCGCCTTCTAATGGGATTTAAACATAACGGCGAAATAAGGGTGTTACTATACACCTCTCCCTAACCCTTCGGGAAATACAGGCGTGATATTATTATATGAAGTAATTTAAACGGTATTAGTTATGTCTTGTAAATAGCCCACGTCCGGTCGGTCCCTTCCGAAGCAATCCCCAAAAAGCTTACCTAATACAAACTAGACAAAAACGCCTGTCAAGGTTAAGAAGCCCGATAAAGGTATCTATTTTATTGTTTTAGGTTCACGATCAGATAAACAATCTCTCGTTCAAGCTCACTTGTTCAAATATACACCTTTTATACTTATCTATGTTATTTTGTTGGGGTAAAATAACCTCACCCAATCGTAAGTGTCCTCTGCTTTACTAAATCCCATGGGATTTGCTAAATAAGTTGTGTGACTGTCTTAGGTTCGTGAAAATAAAAATGTTTCAATATTGATCTTCAGAGCAACATTGCTCTAGGTTGTATTTTTAGAACGACACAAGCTACATAGGTTGAGTCGTTCTAAAAATACAACCGACAGCTTGAGTTTATACACTTGCCCAACTGCCAATTAATGATAGGTACTTTTAATACACAAATCAGCATTTAAAGGGCTTTAAATTAAACGCAAACAAGGAGCAGTTTATTGATATACTAGCTGTGTCCTCACGGCTCCGCCCGTAGCCTATGTTACTCAGTGATAATGCAGCTTTCTAACGGCGAAAGAATTTTTAAAATCGGCCCAGTAGTTTTTAAGTTTATTCGTTACATACAAAAATACAAATCTTTCCTCTTTATAATATTAGTATAGATTCTAGGAAATATAGGACTTACTACAATATCTATCGACAATCGGCAGTGAAAACCTCGTAAACCCAATTTTCTTCAAAAGCGTTTTATTTGTTCTTTAGATTGATAAACTCGTCATACACGTATTAGTTCAACAAACTTTCTATTCAAATAATTCTAAGCCATTTATGACGTACGATGAGAAACTTGTATAAACATTTGATCGGCCATTTTTTTCAGGGGACAGTTTTTACTATCTCCTGTAAAAAAATATATTTTACACATACGTGGTTTTCACTGCCGACCGTCGCTATATACTTGCGTCGGTAGTGGCTGTCAAACATGGCAGGTAGCTAGATAGCACCGTTCTCAGTACGGCGCAGGCACGTATCTCGATTCTCGATACATTTGTGATACATTTGCGACTTGTTTCCGATTCAGAGCGCCACACACCCGTTTTATTTAGTAGTGCACAAAGGAATGCATGACGCGGTCCTTGTCATATAATAAAACGTGTTGTATTAAATTAACTTGTTGAATAACAAGTCGATAAATATGTAACACGATTATATTACTTTGTTCTTGTTGCATGAGTTTATTCCGATACCTACACCTATTATAGGCTCGTGGCTAAATTAACAACCGCGCGGATCATGCTATTAGCGAGGTTAAGCTGCTCTTGCCGCTGTCAGTACGTGGATGGGTGACCGCTCGTTACACATTCACAGATCCCTCCGTGTCTCGGAAGCAAGTTAAACCGTCGGTCCCGGATGCCATACCTATGACAGTCGTTACAGGTTGTCAGAAGCCCGAAAATCTGACAAACGGTCCAACCTTAGGATATCGGCATTGCCCAGTAATTGGGTTGCGGAGGTCTGATGGCAGTCGCTCTGTGTAAAATATTGGTATTCAGCCGCATCTGGTTAGACTGGAGGCTGACCCCAACATGGTTGGAAAAAGGCTAGGCAGAACAACCTATATTATGATACACGAAAAATAGAACATAATATACCTAAGTTATTTGTTTTAGTTACCAAAGCTACTAGTAACATTTTAACAAAAAAAAGATCTGTAGCTTTTTGCTACTATTTTATTTTGTGAAATAAATAACATACATATATGTACCTATACGAAAGTTTTCTCATCGCTCTAAAACCAATTTTATCGAAGGAATTGTTCGTTATATGTAAAGCTGGAACGGTGCGGACAACATTAAAATATCACTACATATTGTATTCTTGCAATTTTTGTACGTCTCTCGTGTAAACCTTTCCTAAGGGCACATTGTTACGTAACTTCAATAAGTTTTTAGAAGTTCGATTGGAAAGGTCCAATTTATGACGAAATAATATGTACGAATAAAAAAATATTATTTCATTTGGTAAGCGACTGGATCTTGATGCAATGTTGTGGCAGCCGTAGGTAATAAAAGATACAAGTCGGATTGAAGTTCTCTTTATAAAATAAAAATTGCTAAGTGACAACATAGTATAACATAACATCACGCCTGTATTCCCCGAAGGGTTGGACAGAAGTGTATAGTAACACCCTCATTTCGCCGTTATGTTTAAGTCCCATGTAATAGGGGGCGAGCCTATTGTCATCAACCGCATACATTTAACAAAAATCACATATATTTCAAACAAAACCAAAACATACTCACTAACAGTTTTGATATCCACTAACAATTTATATTAGTGAACACTGGTAACAGGAAGCTATATTTGTTAAAGTTAGAACAATCGAAAATAAATGGTTGGGTGGGCACGCCTCGTCGTTTGCACGCCCGACCCCTCTTCGATGATCAGCGAATTTTTATCGCTCCCATCCGAATCGGTAGCTAGATGCATTTGTTACATCACCTTAGCTTTTATATCTATTGAAACGTGCATATTTTACCTCGTATTCACAAGTTTTCCCAAAGGGTACAAATTCATCTGTTCTCGAGTGTTTTATACTCATTGGATACGAGTCGTCGAAGTTCTTACATCTTCTGTGTTTCTTTATATTTAGTATGCAAATCACTTGGGAAACTTTGTCTTATATTTTTTTACTTCTGCATTACTTTTGTTCGACAAAGTTATAGAACAAAAAGTACTGGGCTCATGATTTTGATAACATTTATCCAGAATTTAGTGGCAGACCAATTTACTATTATTTATTTATATCAATAATGCATAACTTTGTGGAGTGTGATATCTTAGTAAATTTTTGAACAAATACTCAGTAGGCCTTATTATCTACTATCTTCAATTGTTAGAAAGAAATGTTGTTCTGTACGTAATGGGTCAATGGCCAACACCCATATCTCCATTCGTAATAAACGCCTTTTAAGAGCCCACGTAGATACACAGCAGTCAAGTTTACTGCGTTCTTTGTTATTTATTTATCCTGTTAATCGATACAAATGCCACAATGCAGCAGGCAGCAGGCATAGTCGTAGCAACAAAGTACTCAGTACGATTTACCGCTCTGTCTCGGCCAGTTCTAATTCATCATATTTCAAAAACCAGAACGGACTTGTAAAATGCATGTCTCTTTTACAATTTATTAAACGATTGGAGATTTGTACCATCTGGCCGGATAAAATAATGACGGCAATTTAAATGACGGATCCGAAAGAATGGTCCGTTAAATGTTCCGATTTCTATTAAATAGTAAAGAATTCTTTGTAGAACCTCTGAAATCTTTTTTACTGCGATAAAAAGAGTTTTATCGGTGTTGGGTCAGCAAAGTGTATGTAAATGAGAACGCGCTGAGTTTTCACGATAGAAATAAAGCGAAATTGACGTCTTGGGCAACATAATTCATAACTTTTAGTACGCCAACACAATGCTGCCTTGTAAAAATCTCGAAGAAATTGATTATTACGAGTTCTTCCTTATGAAAGTACAAAAGTTTGTTTTTTGTGAGCGATCGACCATAAAAGATAGTAAAATACAATATCTACTAAGTACATAAACAACTTCGTATTATTTTTATATAAACACCTACATTCACGATACCTACCTACGGTACCTATATCATTTTACAAAAAAAATAGACGCATATTATTTTCCAACTCCCACGCTGCTTATTGCACTAACTTTAGGTACAAAACTAAATTAGATCTGCACGTGCCTCTGAATGATATTAAACGCAATGGTACATGAAGAACTTACAAACTTAAACTTACTTATACTTATAAAGTGACTCTGAATCCATGTAATACAAATATAACGTCGCTGTGATGGCAGGCGGCAGGTATCGATTTGTCGGAGCATAGTGTATTTTGTAAGCATTGGACGTATCGTGCGAAACGAGCCAATATCGTCAAAACAGCTGTTCCCTGTAGCTAACTGTCGCTTTTGCTTGTCCACATGTCTCACTGTAATTCGTGAAAAAGTTCACATACCTATCACCTATGTCCGCCCGTTAACATGTTTATGTACCGGTTTTAAAATGTTAAGTAGGGACGCATAGAAGATTGAATCTGTTAGGTATTTTACGTTTTCCACAGTAACATTTCAGTATACATAATCGGAACATAAAAGCTTTGTTCGGACGCACAAAATTACCCAAATTCTTTGAATAAAATGAAGCGAAACATTGGACAAAACGACTGTGATTTATAAAAAGATTGCCTGTATCGTAACGTCCTACTTATTTCAAATGTGATATTCAGGATTTACCTGTATCACAAAAGATACTTCTACGTTTTGAGATACAATAATCTCGTAAGTTCTTTGAATGTAAAGTAGCAAAACATTGGAATAAAATCAGTGGCAATGTGTCGGGAGGTAATCTTATCATCTTGTCATAAATAAAAATGTCCAGGAAAATACAACTTGTTTTCGTTCAGATTTAACTTCAGACTCATTCGAGTGCGAAGCGTAAGCGAAAGACACATCTAGAGCTTCGGTTCTTAAGCTCTGTGACGTCATCAAGATTTCCAATTTATTCCGAGTTATTCAGAAGGATAGGGGTTTTATCTTCCATTCATCGTTCTGAACAAACTTATCGCATTTCGGTATTGAAGACAAATTGTCACTTTGACATTTTGAACTACGGGGCCGTGTCGGGCTTGGGGCGGCCAGATTTTAAGCTCGGCTGCTTACCGGCCTAAGGTAAGCAGTTTCGATTTTGGGGAGGACTTAGTAATTTTGTAAACCAATATTGACGAAGATTTATAAAGTGAGAGATAGGTACATAGTACGATAATATTTCATTTATATAAAAAATTACCAAATTGTTAAACATTTTCAAACAAAAAATAAAACATTTAAAAATATAATAGGTATAGTAGCCGTACCGTAGGTAGTAGGCGTAGTAGTAGGGAAAAAGGTCTGAATCGCCTTCGGCATCAATGCTAGCCCCTGATCCAGCTGCATAACGAGATGCTTCTTCAGATGTTGTTCACGGCTCTTAGCTATTAGACCATTGGCCGTAACAGTTAGCGTTACAGTGAGTGTTGAGTCAACATCTCTATTACTTTATTATAGCAACCCGCGTTTGTTTTGTTTTCCATAACATTTCCATTATGATAATGTGTACCTACATGCCTGCCGGAAAATGTAAAAAGGAAAGGATGAGTGTATTTAGATTCATCTTATTTCAATGTACAAGTTGAACATAAACGTGATTTCCTATCGTTCAAACTTTTTCAAATAATGTTATGATTGGAAGGAAACATAACAAGTTCTGGTGATTCCCGCATCTGTTTACGTATGCATTGTTTTCATTTAAATGTACACGCGTGCCGAGTGACAAGTCTACCCCGCGGGGACTCGCATATAGATAATGTTGCTAACTTGTCGCGTAATTTACGGCTGACACTTCCACTTTCTGAGCCTCTTTATAAACGTTCCGCGAGTTATCCTTAAGTAATTAGTTGCGTTAAGCAAAGTTAGGTAGGAAATAAATTGTTTAATTAAACGTGATATCATGCCTCGACACTTTGGGAAAACGTGTTTTCGAAGACGTCATATCGCGTTCAAAGAGTTCCCATGGCTGTCGATACTTTAGTACATGTAGTAATTGCTGGGCAGTCAGCCCCGCTACCAACTTTGCTGACTGGCTACATAAAGATAACATCACACCTTATATTCCCCGAAGGGTTCGCCAGAGGTGTTTTTAGTACACCCTCGTTTCGCCAGTTATGTTTACGTCACATGTAATAAGGGGCGAGACTATTGCCATTAACCGGGCACAAATCCAGACTCTAGGCTGCTACTGAGAAATTCTTATGGGAAAAATCCAATAACAATCAAACTGATTGGCAAATATTTTCAAAAAGGAATATAATATACAAGGTTAGTCGGAAAGGAGGTACTAAGCTAAAAGGGTGTTAAAGTACCCATAATAATGGATAACTTTTGTTCTACAACTTTCCCCAAAAGTCAATAGTTCAAGAGAAATAGCTGTTCAAAGATTTCATAAAAAATACGCTAAATTCTATCTATCCTCAGCTATGATCAGACGTGTTTACATTTTACGTCATATTTGGGGTCACGGATTAGAAACTCCATTTTCTGTATTCATAACAAAAGCAGGGATGAAGAATTTTTGAAAAAACTAAAATAAAAATAATTTTTCATGGTTTTTTTTAACGAATTTTTAAATTTTAACACTTTCTGTAAAACAGTCATCAGTGATACATTAAGTGGCCCGCGGCTTAGTATTTCCTTTCCGACTAACCTTGTGTACAGGCTGTAAACGAAATCATGTAATTCCTTCAACCCTCGTGATGTACTTACTGCTGACATAGATTAAAACTGAACGGGATACTTTTGAATTCAATAAAAACATATTTACAAAAAGTAAACATGTGTACTTAACGTGAGGCATTTTAGCGCCCCGAGCGAATTGCGCGGCTACCGCTCGCCGCGCGGTCGTTTAACTCGGGGCGCTAAAATGCCTCATTTTAAGAACACATGTTTACATTTAGTATTTTTTTTAATGAATCCAAAAGTATCCCGTGCCGTCTTTATCTATGTCAGCAGTACATCACGAGGTTTGGAGGAATTACATGATTTCGTTTACACCCTGTATAATTATGTATAGCTTGAGCCGATACGAGAGAAGTTTATCACATTTTTGGAAGCTCATTCGTAGCGTATCATATTTCAGTATTAACAAATAAACATTCGCATGATATAATAAGTTACGATTGAAAGTCACGCTCGTAAACTCATATCAAAGGAATGTTCTTTTATTCGGAATAAATTACCATGAAAATAAATGGCCGGGTCGTTCGTCTGCGAAGACATGACAATAATAGATAATGACCTAAGCGTGAACCTAACCTATTGAAAGCTATTGTTAACTATAGTTATGTAAAGGTGCTTTAGGAATTTTTGATCGATTCGTGCGTACCTTAGGACTGGCTGTAATGATAAAAATGCCATATTGTCCTTTAGTTACGGCTACGAATATACAATTTCTCATGTGTCTGAAGAAATCACAATTATCGTCGCTTAAGTTCTAACACCGGGTAACTCGAAAATTAGTAGTTTTGAGTTATGCACGTCATTCGATAGGGAATCGAAAAACGCATCGTTTGACCAATCACAATCAATGGTTAGATTCAATAGCAACGTGTTATTTCAAAAACAAAATCCACCACGTATGTAATATTTTTTCCATCAAGCTATGTAAACAGCTAAAACAGCGTGTAAGTCAGGTGAATTGCGTACTGGATCGTGTCGTGAAAGTGCTCCATCGAAAAAACCAAAATAAAATAGAATATTGTAGATTAAAAACAATTATATGATAAGTAGAAAAATTTCTATTTTTTGCTCTCCTGAAAAGTTAACTATTTTGAGTTACGTGGTGTTAAAACTTAAGCGACGATATTTAAAAAATACGAGGCAGCTTCCACCTATGTACAAATAATAATAAAATCATAATGAGGTCGCCGATAATGAGTTTATACGTTAAGTTTTCCAACATATTTCCAGGGTTTTTCGTTATATATAAATACTAGAGTAACCAGAGCAGCGTGTAAAAGTACAGTTTCCATAAAATATCCACCACTTCTTCATTTTCTGAAATACAAGAGAAAGTTGATTAAGGCACTAACCTAATACCGTGGGCGGATCTCGGGCAGGCCGTCGTTAAGCCAAACGTCTCGGTTGCCTAGACCGGCTCATGTGGAGTAATCAATCTATTAGTCGTAAGCCTCATCTGCCCCTTATTAGTGTTTTTATTTGCTACCCGTTTCCAAGGAATTGAGTACACACGCAATATCAATATTTGGAGAGCATATTTACTTTTTGACTTGTCACACCGCCGTATCGAATATCTTCTTTCCAATAAAGACGGAATACAAAAGACGTTGAGGGTATATCAGTCCTAATGTCTCAATGAATATACGCGTCAACCCTCCCTAGGAGGAGATCATTCGTTTGAGTAGATTAGCCTTATGACAGGCGACCAGGCCATTTTAATGCTACTGGTTGTCAACTTAGTATTATAACTAAGTCACCTCTTGTGGTACCCTCGGGAGCGTTGCCCTACTTTAAACTTATATTTTGTAATACCAAGTCAACTATTATAATACCTAGTGTGTATTTATTTACTAGTTCTCTCATAATATACTAAAACTACCTCGTTGCCTCGTTGGTCTAGTGGTGGCAAGCGCGACTGCGTATCGTGAGGTCCTGGGTTCTATTCCCAGGTCGGGCAAAGTGTTATTGGGTTTTCCGTGTGGAATTCCTCAGTAGCAGCCCGGAGTTTGGATTTGTGCCCGGTTGATGGCAATAGGCTCACCCTCTTATGGGACTTAAACGCAACGGCGAAATGAGGGTGTTACTATACACCTCTGCCGAACCGTTCGGGGAATACAGGCGTGATGTTATGTTATGTTTTCTCATATAATACATAAGTATATTATTTTGTTACTATACCTTGAGTTGAATACCTACAACTTCACAGCATGAATTCTGTTTAAAGAATAAGCTAAAATGGCTTAAATAAAACTGGCCGGGGTCTCTCATTTTATTGAAGTATTATTAAAACAAAACTAAAGAGGTCGGCTTCGCGGAACGTGGCAGCTGCCTCGCGTCAAACGAATATTTTGAGTGGCCACCAAAGAAAATTCATTTCCTGCTGTTTCTTGTTCCGTGAAATCTTTGCGAGTGCGAATTTAAGTGCAATTTCTATTCATTTATTTCATTAGCGAAGCCAGAAACCTCCCTAAATTAATACACATCTATTAAATAAGATCTCTGAAACCAGAATATAATAGGGTCATTATGGCAGTGCTCTTAAAAATTTAAGATGATTAAATGGAAACATAATTAGGTACATCATTATTATTTTAACTGTTGGTCTGAAATTGGATAAACGTTTACCATCGTTAAAAGCATTAACTTTATTGATCGTGCCAGTTCCAATAGAGTGCTCTATTAACTTTATTTCATTTGAAAAGGTAGGATTATTATTGGTATAGTACTGTTCATTGAATGATCGTATTGGAGAAGCAACACAAATGGCCAGCTATCTCGTCAAAGTATTATCTAACTTGACGGGTCTTTACTAAGAAAATAATTGCTCGGTGAGCCTAGGGTTGTCGGTCGACCATCAATAAAACACCGTAACGCTATGAATGAAACATTCAGCAACTTATGAGAATGGTGAAGCGTAAGCCGCGCCTAAGATTTGCTTCTCCTTGCTTTAATAATTCATATCTATTTTCTCCTCATTAAGTTACCTATTATAACTTGTTACTATACTATAGCTTAACTTTATCTATTATTTTGTTTCCAACGCTTTGTTTTATCATAAATCTAAATTAATACTGCCCAGTAATTTTGATGAATGATTTCGATTCATTATTAACTTAAGAGTTTCTAGTTGGCGTTACGGGTTGGGTTTTTTATTTGAAAAAAAAAACAAAAATAGAGAATCACTAGAAAAGAGAATCAGATACATTATTATCCATTTATTCATCATTTCGTGAAAGCCTAGAAGGATAAAAAAATTCAATATCTTGACTTGGCACTGGTACACGAGGTTGTCGATATGTGGGAAATTGACTCAGCAGTCATTGCCTATACTCGTTACGGCCAATGATCTAATAGCCATCAGCCGCGACCAACATCTGAAGAGCCTTATTGTTTTGGTTTTTTATTTAACGAGTTTTCACTTGTAAATAAAGAATCACTAGAAGAGAAAATCAGAGACATTATTATTAATATGTTTCTACATAAATATTTAATACGCTTAACCGTCGCGTACCTACGTTTGATATAATCTCATCAGAAATACACCGTAATTTAATTTTAAGGGAGGTTGAAGTATTTTCATTTATGTTTAAAATTAAATTAAACAAGATTTTCTCATTTAGACACGAGTGTTGTAATTATATAAATTATTAAATAATAAAACAACCTTATAACACACTTATATCCAAACATGATTATATTTCTTTATAATAGTTAAATCGTGTGTAAGTTTCAAAATATAATTTACATTTACATGATACATTGTGGAATTACCTTCGAACGTGGGTATTTAATTAGTAGGAACAAGCGTCAGATTGAAGGTCTGTTTTACATAATTTTCGATGGATGAGAATTCATGGCACTTTGTTAATAAAGGTTTAATTTCCATACTATTTTTAGAATCGAATAAAAATTGTTCTCTGATAATTTTTTCAATTGCGAGAAATTAACGTTTTCAGATATAGACTTGTTAGCTGTTGCAAACAAGTCTATACGTCTAATGAGTCTAACGTGGAAGAGAGAAAACAAACATACCACAAAAAAACTACATTCAATTTATTGTGAGGACACAAATGAAACACTGGATACTGTATAAGGTTAGTCGGAAAGGGGGTACTAAGCCGAAAGGGTGTTAAAGTATAATAAGGTATAACTTTTGTTCTATAACTTTCCAAAAAACTCGATAGTATAAGAGAAACAGCTTTTCAAAGATTTAATAAAAAATATGCTAAAATCTATCTGTCCATAGCAATGATCAGCTGTGTTTACTATTTAGGTCATATTTAGGGTCACGGATTAGAAACTTAATTTTCTGAATTCATAACTAAAGCAGGAATTATTTTTTTATGAAAAAACTAAAATAAAAATCTTTTTGCATGCAAAAAAAAAACGAATTTTTAAATTTTAACATTTGCTTAAAAATAGTCATCAGTGATACTTTAAGTGGCCCGCGGCTTAGTACCTCCTTTCCGACTAACCTTGTATAAGTGTTTACCCCGATATGATCACAGAACAGGCTTTGCTTATGAACAGAAAAATTTGCTTTGTCTACAATTTTTATACAATTCTACCTACACTGTGTAGAATCAGAAGCCACATTTAGTAAAAATATACGTTACAAAGTCTTGTCTAAACATGGTTTGCTAACCACATGCAGAGATAGTTAACTCAATGTAAACTACAATTAAGAGTAGACTTGAGAATAACATTTAAGTACTTATTACAAGCGCACCGACTAAACCTGTGTTAAATGTAAAAATAACTTGTCATGGCGCACTGAGGACTGAGACAATTCAGGCAATCTCACTTCTATTATCGCGTGAACGCTTTGAATTCCTATCTCTTTCTCTAAATTTAAGACAGTTCAAAAATTTCTCGTATAATCTGGTGTACCCTCATCAAAGCAAAACAAACCTAACTTATTTAACATATTTTCAGGTACAAAGGGAGCCCGTGATCTACCCTCAGGGTAAGTTACATATTAACTATGTATAAGGTATATTTTTATTGTTTTAACAGGCGCGCTACGTAAACATTGCTTCTACGATTTTTCAGCGACAACCTTTTTTATTCACTGAAAGTTTTTTTAAGATATTTTGCGAAACATTTAACGAGATTTAAGCAAGGTATGTATACGTAAAAGTATCATCATTCAAATTATTTGCATTTAATACGAGTAAGTTCGAGTTGAGCTTCAACGTAGCTTCAATTACATTATTAAAAGTAATGAAAACGAATATCTAGATGTTTTAACGAATTAAATATTTAATGAAGCTTTAAATGAAAATTTAATTAAAATATATTGCCGAAAAATAAACGTTTTTAAAGGTATTTCCAGTCTATCGTTTAGAAATCGTTATCTACAAAAGTTGTCGCTATGAATCTAGTAAGGTTGGGAAAAATGGTTGCCATTGAGCTAGATCGAAACGTTTTCGTCTCATAGGCGTTTAATCTGTTCAATGTGCTATTACAGTCACGAGTTAGGCCATTCTTTCTTAATGTATGTCCGGACGTCGAGCCGCGGCCCTCTCGCCTCGTATTTAAGCACCTACTTAATACCTACGTCTAGCCTTAGGTCCTACTAAGTTAGGTGTAAGAACACTTAAATAAATATCGCAATGTAATGATGTTCCAGAAAACTTTGTGTCTTCGCTTCTACGGATTCATAAAAATTTCCAACTATTTGGTGTACTTATTAGATTTTGAATGTGAATGTTATTTATTTGAACACTGTATAAGCTCTTTGATAAGGCGTGTAAATAGCCTGCACCTTATTGTTGGTGTTTTTAAGAACTACCAAAAATTTGAAATAAGAACCTATCAAGTGTAATGGCGGACCTCAACATAAAACCAATTTCCCTATTGATGAATCCTCGAGAAACCAATACCAAAAGAAATTAATAGCAGCAAACGTGCCCACATACCTTAACAATCCAGAAATCCCACTTCAGACCCAGGGAGATGGGAAGATACCTCGTTCATGAGCGCGTGATGTCTTGTAGGTATGGGCTGCCGGCCGGCTAGCAAAATCTTCTTAAGACGACGAATTGAAAATAATGGCGGCAGGGATTTTAATATTTCTCAGCAATTACAAAATATTCTGAACTTATATTTGTACACTTCATTTATCATGTCTTTAAGATCAATTTTATAATTGCTTTACATGATTGGATAACTTTTACAGCACAGAAAAAAATATCAAAAACTGCTCTTCAAAGACATACATTTTCATTTTACAGGGAAACCAGACAGATTTCAACCTCAATATTTTGTATATAGTTTAGTCTAAGCATACATTTCAAAATAATAATTCGATTTTATAAAATTAGCTATAGTCTTTGTTTTAAACGAAAAATACTGTTTTGGCGGTTACGACCTTACGGCATAAGCTAGTTCGCGTGCGTTTTTGTATGCAATCAATTCCCCCTCAGTCCGCTGCTGACTAGTGTCAGCGACGGGTCTGTGTCATTGGATTTCCCGCGCGCTACCGACAGTAATTGTATCTTGATCTGAGTGATATTTAGTTATTAAAAATGGGGAAAAAAAACTATTAAAATTATGGCTACGTATGTGTGTATAGCTACAAAATAAAAATAAAAACATACAATGTAAATAATATTTTAGAAAATAGTCGTCAGAACAGAGACTATCCATGGAGTCGTCTTTGGACTTAGGTAAAAATAAAGCAATGTCAGTCGATTCTTTGGAAGGGTATTTATGTGTACATGGTATGAATCTAGTACTAGTCTAAATAACGAATCCTAATAACGCATCCTAATAACGCATCTGTTATATACATAGGCACTGGCCGCTATAGCTTTGTCGAAATTTCCCAGCGGCGCAGCGGTATGTCGGCTACTTTGAGTGAGCGAGATAGTGGACAAAGTAGTAGCGCTAGTTCAGTGACTAGTGCCTACTGTAATGCGGTATCCTCGGCTCGTGAACTTTAGCAAAATAGCTGATCGGGAGCACTTTTTAAGTTTGATTTTCATTGCTGTTTTAGGTGATATTTATGTGTTTTTTTATCGCATTGGGATAGGCAACAATAATGGTTTTATCTATACTAATATTATAAAGAGGAAAGATTTGTATTTTTGTATGTAACAAATAAACTTAAAAACTTCTGGATCGATTTCAAAAATTCTATTGCAGTTAGAAAGCTACATTATTACTGAGTAGGCTGTATTTATTACTGGAATAAAACTTCTTACTCGGGCGGAGCCGTGAGGACACAGCTAGTACACTATAAAGTAAAAATATCTGCAAAAAAAAATAATTGTTAAACAATTTTTTTTATAAACAAGCTTTTATTTAAATTCTCTATTAACAAGAAAACCTTTAAATCAAATCAAACCCATCAATTTGTTACATTATACAATCAATTTATTATGATACAAAAGTTTGTCGCGATATTTACAATTTCATGAAATACATACATTTTTTCTTAGAATTACTTGTGTCAAGGCCAAGTTATTGTATTCTTGTTTATTTAGTATCTCACGACAAGCTTTAATATCATATAAATAAATTTATTGTATAATATAAATTGATGGGTTTGATTTAATTTAAAGATTATTTTCTTGTTTTTAGAGAATTTAAATAAAAGCTTGTTTATAATAATTTTTTTTACTATTAATTTTATTTTTTAATATTTCATGGTGAAACTTAGCACGGACTTTCACAATTGAATGCGCATACAACATTTCATGTCTGTGCTGCTATCCATTGAGGAGTTCCCTTGTCAGGACCCAACCCTGAGTGCAGCAACCATGTCACGGTAAAACTTAAAACCGACTATCATAATAAAATGCGTACACAAAATTTCGTGTCTGTGCTGTTAACCGTTTAATACTGGATCAATGGTACACGCATACATTATGATGTCCCTTTCACCCAGTAGATAATTTTACACATTGTGAACACCAGTTCTTTTTTTCATTAATTCAATCATTAAATTCTTATCTAGGCAGTGTATCCGCCAAGTGCTGTCCACAAAGTCTAAGCTTAATTTAACTAAATACTATAGAAGTATTGACAAAAAGAAAGCTTCGTTTAACAATATATTATGAAAATATTGAAATATTTCCATAACACACATACAATTTCTATCTCCCTATTGGGAGATGTTCGATTTTTGGGTCATTCACGCTATGTCAAATCGATAAACTCCAATAACATAACTCAGAAAATATTAGGCCTGCACAATAATTGCAATTTTGAATGTCTAATAAAGCCTCCTTGAACACCTATACTAGTATACGTAGGTATATCAGCATCAGCCCATTAGTGTCCCACAGCACTGTAGAGCAAGTGCTTTCTCTCAAGAGGGGTTAGGTACATGAAGCCGTTGCCGACAGCATCAGCCTTCGGACCATGAATATTATAGGCAGTTATATCTATTTAATTATATCTAGAATAACTTACTTACGTGACATTATGAATGTACTTATGTATATATTGTGACATTTTCCCCATATTAAATATCCTAAAATCTGAATACGCTTCTTAAAAAATATTTAAAATAATATTTCTACAAAAAAAAACGAAAGGAGACTCTATGACGTCTATGTTCCCGAACGTGGTTGACAAGCGCGCGAGCTAGGGCGGTCGCCCACGGCGACATTTAGCAACACAAAAACGCGATACCTACTTATACAATCGCTCACGTAATTATGATTCTGCATCGCGACTAACGCAATACAGCAGCGATACAGACGCGATACAGCATTGCCACAGTCGCGATTCGACACGCTGTAGTGACGGCCTGTGAATGCCTGTGGACGCTACAGTTGTTAGATGGACTCATATCAGTCGACACAACATTGGTCGCATTGTCTTTGTTGCTGCTTTTACAGAAGCAATCAGAGCGTAACCGTGGACAACATAATACAGAAGTGACGCTTAATCGACACCGTTGCGCGTTTGCATTGATAATGTTGCGCGTATGCATCGATGCAGACGTGATGCTTAATCGATACAATTGCGTGTTGCAAATGCAACCAACGGCCAAAAGTAGCAATGTAGAGGCGCGCTCACAAAACGCGCGTCTGTATTGCTGCAAAAAGTCGCCGTGAGCGACCGCCCTTAGACTGCGCGGGCTGCCTTGCGCCGGTCCATCGCACTACGTAAAGATTATTGGTGTGTGCGAGGATTGCGGGGCGCGGGGGCCGATTTGAAATTATTTGTTTATCACTGCGTCGCCTTAAATCCACCGGTGGGATGGTTAAAACTCCAAAAATCAACACTGCACTATAAGTTCTCAATGAAGCACAGATGCAGGTCCATTTATTTTACGAATATCTTCAAGGTTTCACCAAAATTGGAATTTTCAAAGCGGAGCGGTGCGAAAACACAGTGTTTTTTAATGACGGCGGAAACTAAACTCCCTTTTTCTTTGCGGAGAACGCCATCTATTGGTCAACTGCGAGCGTTTCAAGGAAGTTTCAATACATGGGCGCTGCGTCAACAATTATTGGTGCGAGGATTCATCAATTGAGAAGTAAAATATTTAATTTGAAATACTAACCCATTATATTGTATGGAAGAATCCTAAAATATTATTATTTAATTTTTTTTTATACTGAAAAAGGCATTGACGCTTCACCACTCTTATTGTCTTCATTTCTAAAAATAATACCAGCCATTTATAATTTGTTTTTTTTCTGTAGGCGGTTATTTGTGTTTCCTTTTCAAATAACTGTAGGTACTGATAATTCGGAGCACGTTCTTAACAAAAAAGTTTCGGTAAAGTACGATTAACATACATATTAACTAGAGGTTCACTGAATTTGTATTGAAGGTGCTTTCTTGAGCCACAGTTAGCTAGGTGTATCAGGTAAGCTTATTAAAAAAACTTTACAGGATACTGGAAATAAAAAGTTAACCTCAATTGTTGAACCAAAATATATGATTATTTAGGTAGGTACTTACTTAATTTTTTTATTCTACTACATTTTCAGTTCGACAAATCTAGAGATTCTAGAGATTCATTATACTTAGCAGAAAGGCATTTCTGTTTTAACGTGCTAGTTGGTTGGTTTTTTAGTACATTATGTACTATATATACAATAATAAATAGTTAAGAGTCATTATGTAAAAACCATTAACAATGATTGTCAATGACATTCATTGTTAATGCTCTTTCCTACCGAACTTAACAAATATTGATTTTCATTTTCTTCTTTTCTATATTAGGTACTTTTTTTTTAAATATTACTTTTATTTTCTCTCAGTGCACACACAGTAGATTGGTGAAAAATTTTTGGGTTTCCATTGTGCAAAAAGACGTTAACCCTTGTAGATCTTGGTATTTCTCTTTTGTTAATTCCAGAAAGCCAAAAAAAGAAGAAAACATAATTGAAGCTTAATAAAATCTCCTAATGTATCTTACTTTTATGGAATTACCAAAATTACATACCTTTATATCCGGCATCAGGTAAAACGGCACGCTGTCAAAGTGACATCGACGGTTTTTGTTTTTTTTCGCGCGGACCTTCATGATTGTTGCCAGCCACAAATAACCACCGGCCACAAAACCGTTTAGCCGGTGACAACGATCTTTATTGCTTTAGTTTATTTTGCAGGATGATAGGTACGCACAAATGCCATTAGATGGCATTATTACTTTAAAATCGACAAATTACTGACATTCCTTGTTTTTCCCCTGTAATCTTCAAATATAACAGCGAAATGAGGGTGTTACTATACATCTCTGCCCACCCCTTCAGGGAAAACAGGCGTGATGTTATGTTATATATAGGTGTAATACTACAGATAAGAGTATAAAAACTTTGTCTACTCCTGAGGTTAGGTAGAGCATTACAAGAAACGATTCCATAACTGCCTGCCGTAAGAAGAGTTTCGTTGAAATGAAATCCCATTAAAAGTTTTTCCATTAAACATTGTACCTACTTTAGAAAAATGCCTTTGATCCCAACATTAAAGTTAATAATGGCACACGATTACAACTTAATTGCGAAATAACTTGATACTGAAATCATGATTTCTTAATGTTTGACTTTTCTTAAGCTCTTGAGTAAGATATTACTGAAACTTAATTTATTGCGGATTTTGTAATTGGCGAGGCAGACGCTTTCCAGGGTAGCGAAGCTGGATTACTTATGTATTCGTACGTTTTAATTTTTATTTGAATATTTCTTCTTCTTCTTCTTTAAAAAAACATTGCCCCACACTAGGATTTCTCCTGTATTGTGGGTGCGTTTACAGACACAAATCTTTACACGCACAAACATCCAGACCCGGAACAAATATCTGTAGGCCATACAAATATTTGTTCCGTGCGGGAATCGAACCCACAACCCGTAGCGCAGAAGCCGATCGCTCAGCCACTGCACCAAACGTGTCGTCAAGAATATCTTGGCCGATAATAAAGAAATTGAACGGAAAGATTGAATAAGCGTTCGTAGAAAGTAGTTACTGTTTTGTTTAAGCCTAAAATCCATTTTTGCATCTCTCGTTTGTTGAAACATAACATAACATCACGCCTGTATTCCCCGAAGGGTTAGGCAGAGGTTTATAGTAACACCCTCATTTCGCCATTACGTTTAAGTGCCATGTAATAGGGGGCGAGCCTGTTGCCATTAACCAGGCACAAATCCAAACTCCGAGCTGCTACTGAGGAATTCCACACGGAAAAACCCAATAACACTTTACCCGACCCGGGATCGAACCCAGGACCTCACGGTCAGCAGTCGCAGTTGCCACCACTAGACCAACGAGGCAGTTGTTAAAACATTTATCGGAAATTTCCGACAGTATTCACTGTTCCTTCACGCCTCGATAACTGATACCTATAATTTCGGTGTAGCATTGCAATAGCAATTTTGACTCAATCGCGGAAGCCATGCGAGCTTACCAGGGGAAAAGGCTCGTCATAAATATAGGAATCAACTTCAATGGAATTGATTGTTTCCCAATAGTTACCTAATATTCAGTAGGATTTATTTATTATATATGAAACTATTGTGACCATCCCGAATACGATATCAATGGACGTGTGTTGGGTTATCTGATTTATTTGGTTTTGAAATACGTACGTTTCAGCATTTCCATTCAACACGGAAGCGATATGAATCGCTCGATTACATCCACACAATTTAGTTAAGTGGTGTAATAAGTATTATTGCCAACAATTCGTTCGTATAAATTCAATAATCCTTTTTCGGTTATCCCAGATCGTGCAGAATTGAGAATCAAAATCATGAAACAATATTTTTTTATTGAAGGTAAGCTACCTTCAATAAAAAAATATTGTGAAAACAGTATAATTGTTCATGCGTTTTTATTTCAATTTCAACATAACATTTAAAATATAGACCATTCATTGACTGATCACTATTCTGTACTGCCAAGCCTTTTCCCAACTATGTTAGGGTCAGCTTCCTAATGAGATGCGGTACATCAATACCAGTATTTTACACGGAGCGACTGCTATCAGACCTCAGCAACTCAAGATTAACCGCAAGGTTAGACCGTTTGTCAAACTTTCGGGGTTCTAACTTACCGTAACGACTGTCATAGGTATTCGTATGACAACCGGGACCGACTATTCAACGTGTTCTCCGGGGCACGACGGGGTCTCGATGTGTTACGAACTGTCACCCATCCACAAACTGACCACGACAAGCGCAGCTTAACCTCGCAAATCGTATGATCCACGCAGTTGGTAATTAGTCACGAGCCCCTCATTAACTGAAAACACCTCTAAGTAAGTATATATTGAAATATAGGCGAACAGTTCGTCGTGACTTCTTCATTAAATACTGATCACGAATGAATTACTTATAAAAACGTACTGAATGTATTCTACCTTGTGAACCAGTCCCCAGTCGTCAGCCGTCGTCAGGCAGGCTAAATTACTGAGTGGCTTTACAAATTATGCAAATGCATGAAGTACACGTGCTCTCGTCATTAAAATCTGACGCCCTGTTGACCCCCACTGACATGCCACTTTTTACTTTCTACAAAAACCTAACGTGAACAACTGACCCGCTGTAATTGAGTCTCCATGTTTTATGTTCCCATTTCAATGGTTCACATGTTCGTTTTTGAAAACGTTGTTCTAAAGTTAGTTACGTAAATATTTAATAAATATGCTATTCAAATAACACAGCACTATTTCGAGGAATGAATTGCTTGACTTACTTGGCCGCGTCGTAATGACCAGTTGAATAAAGTAATAACTTAAACAGTGCTGTTGGTCGTCAGTTGTTCCTAAATATATAAATTTAGCTCCGTTTTATTATAACAGACCCAACGATTATTCGTTGGGTTTAGAACTGACTGGTTATATACAAAACTTTATTACAAGCACGGAGACGGTCTCGTTTATAACTCAAAATTTTACGTGGATTTCTACTGTAGGAGTACCGCTGTTGTTTTCATGAGAGCTAAGAGGAGGTCGCGAAGTATCAACAGAAACTTTTGCCTTTGCCCTATTAATTAATACCTCTGCTTATGGTGCTCTGGTGCATCTACTATAACTTTTCTAGTTACAACGGTAATAAAGGTCTGACTTTTTGGCCGCCAGTGCGGTCATTAGAACACCGAAGTACAACTAGCATTCAGTCAAAAGTTTTGAACAATTCACAACGTAATGTAGTTATTATAGATACTTGTTATACTTTAGTTTTTAGTAAGTGCTGTTATTTGTGTTTCGTTTAAAAGAACTGTTATTAAGGATGGTTCAATGATAAAATGGATCGGTGGTACTCGCAATAGTTTAAGCAAATGGTCTAGCGATTTTCATTTTATGAATTGTACCTCATAATGATTGGTAATATTAATAAATGTTTAGTGATTATAATATGATAAAAAATAACTGCATCGTAATAATTTAAATTAATTAATGCAAGCAGTTAATCGAAATAACTAATAGTTATTTGGTCAAAATTATGATAACGGAATAACTTGTGAAAGATGACGAACTGAATCACCAACCAATACAGTTCATTGATTAATTATTTCACAGAGACTGGGCGGACTCCTATATTTAGTTATTTCGCTAGCTTGTAACAATATCAGGTCCAAGATAAAATAATTACCAGACACAACATCTCGACTCGTAAATATGTTATCAATTACGTTACGATATCATATTTATTCTGATACAGCGTCGTAAATTATTATTCAGTATAATCTTTACTGAACACTGGTAGGTTATTAACCTTTGTGTTTCCTCTCCTATTCCTATTGGGAATAATCCTGGGTTTGACCTTTCAAACGTGAGACTTCGCAAAACAGACCTTGATCTGTCTTGTAGTGTTCTCTACTATGTCCATCATGCGAACCCGGAGACTATTTTTATAACCTTGTACAATTAACGATCGAAAGAGAATATTGTAACATAACATCACGCCTGTATTCTCCGAAGGGTTGGGCAGAGGTGTATAGTAACATCCTCATTTCACCGTTATGTTTAAGTCCCATGTAACAGGGGGCGAGCCTATTGTCATCAACTGGGCACAAATCCAAACTCCGGGCTGTGAGGAATTCCACACAGAAAAACCCAATAACACTGCCCGACCTAGGGATCGAACCCAGGACCTCACGATCAGCAGTCGCGCTTGCCACTACTAGACCCACTAGGCAGGTAATAAGAGAATATTTTCAGAAAATAGATAAACAGACTGCTGGTCCTGAAATGTTTTTATTTTTAGGGAAAAAGAACTTCTCTTGGCATTATATCTTTTAAAAAGCATATAGGAATTGAGGATTGTTGTACATATTCTTTGCTGGAAAAGTCGGGCTCTGCATTCGTGGTATTTTACATCCTCAAGAGCCAGTCTATTAGCTATTATTTCTTCTTTTATTAGAATCACCACTTTGGGCGGCAGCGAAGTCTAGCTTCAGAGAATAGGTCAAGGCAACATCACTTTATTGAAACCTGGAAATTATAGCTCTTTATTAAATTCCTCGTTTATACTGGTAATAAAAATCCTTGACACAATTAAAAACTTAAAACCTAGAGCTTAAATTGTACTCATTCTTCAGTGGTAATAATAGTTCTTATGAAAGTTTAAGTTTAAAGTAAACGCGATGAAAAGTTGCATGTCACGACTCCATTGAATGGGTGAGCGCTAAGTTAGTGCTACCGTTTTGTTACGAGGACACTGCTATTGTACTGTTTTGAAAATTGCATTCCACAAACAAGGTTGACACCTCTTTGAAGCTTGTCAAAGTCTTGTAATATCCGAAATTGCTCGGCTTGTTCTGTTCATAGATATAGAATTGCAATTAGGCGATTGTTTGGTGAGGGCCAGAACTACTACCAACGAAAAAGGTTGTGCATTTCGAAACGGCTTAAATGGTCTCCGGGTTCGAGTTGTGACTGACAACTGAAATAATTGTTACTGTAACTGATAACTACTAGTTACGTACCAATTTGGACGACTATTGGATACATTAAGGAATATATCATCAGAGAACCTTTTGACTAAACAAGTTGGGCTTTTAGTCGGCTTTCAGTATTACCAGATGCGGCTGAATAATATTTTGCATGCCACTTATGTAGGTATACAAGCGTTATGTTCTACCTAGCTTTTTCCCAACTATGTTGGGGGCAGCTTCCAGTCTAATCATATGCAGCTGAATACCAGTATTTTACACGGAGCGACTGCCATCAGACCTCCACAGCCCAGTTCCTTGGTAATGCCAATAATCATATAATAATAATAATATTTTTATTCAAATAAAAACGAAAAGATTTTCCATACAATTATAGTGCCTAAAAATAAACTAAACTAAGATATTATTATAGGTGGAAGTAATGATGGTTTGGAATTGCAACGTTAGATAGCGACCCACCCGGTCTAGGTTAATTTAAACCTGTGATAGACTAAGGTTAGACCAGTTGTAAGACTTTCGCACTTCTGACTTCCCGTAACGACTGCTATAGACCTATTCGTATGACACACGGGACCGACTGTTGAACGTGCTCTCCGAGGCACGGAGGGGTCTCGATGTGTAACGAACGGTCACCCATCCACGAAATGACCGCGGCCAGCGCAGCTTAACCCTGCAAATCGTATGATCCGCGCGGTTGGTAATTAGCCACGAGACCCTATACAAGCGTTATGGGGAAATAATATATTTTTTTAAATCGTTTCAGTGATAATGGTCTTCACGTCTAGCCCCGTCCGTGCCTCGGAGAGTACGTTAAATCGTCGGTCTCGGGTGTCATATGAATATCAATTATCGTTATGTGTAGTCAGAAGCCCGAAAGTCTGACAACCGGTCTAACCTTAAGATATCGGTATTGCCCAATAACTGGGTTGCGGAATTTGCGGAGATCTGATGGCAGTCGCTCCGTGTAACATACTAGTATTCAGTCGGATCTGGTTAGATTGGAAGCTAACCCCAACATAGTTGGGAAAAGCTAGCCAGAACAGTTTAGCTCCGTGCATGTTGGTTAGATTAGAGTTATATTATTATGTATTGAAAATTTTATACTTGGCTATCGAACCGAGTAATGGATCTGGCAACTGAAAACCATAAACGGGTAGACAATGGTACTAGACAAGCGATGACGTGATAATAAATTATATAATGGAATTGCTCCATTATCTAGTGCAATATACAGAAGTTATGAACTTTAAAAAGGAAAATTAACTTTATGCGTATTATCTTCTTATCTCACTTTATTGTTATCGTTTATGGTTTATAATATCTGAACGTGTTTCAGATCTTAATCTTTAGTAATATCACCCCTAACCATTCGGTACTATAATAATTTCGCACTGGCGTCCTTAATCCGGTAGTTAGTATGATTGTTATGACAATATCCCCCATCATCGTTCCTTGTAGATATGAGAGTCCTTTGTTCAGTTGTAGACATTTACGATTGTATTCACTAATTTATAATCGTTCTATAAAATTATCGACTTTTATTAAACAGACGTCCTTTTTTCAGTTCAGATTTTTGAGGGGCGAAAGCACTAGAATCGGAATGATATTTATAGTTAAGTATTTGGAGGGGCGTATACATCGCTAATGGCAGCCCTAGGGCAGGCGCAGGGGACCACGGATATCGGTCACACAAGTCGGTCATGGCCGTGCCTTCCTTTTAGCATCCGTTCACATTATAAATATTCCCTCGCTGATTGACCGCCGCGTGACGTCATGACGCTGCAGCCGTGCACTCTGCGATGTTACACACCTACATCGCTTTTTATATAATACTCTAAAGTTTTTTTAAATTAAATTAACCGTAGTTGGAATTTTTAATTTGTGCTAAGTTTGTCGGAAGAGCGTATTCGTGGTGCATTGTAGATGAAACTGCAACACTGTTTAACATTTTAAATACCGCATGGAACTTTGTTTATTTAGCTCAGAGAGATAACGTATTATTACTACATAGTAAGTACATAGAAAGCTACTGTCTCCACGTCATCAATTTTTGGATATCATTTGTCATAGTCATGTTTGTCACGTTTGGCTGAACTATTTTCCTTTGTGTTTCCTACATCATTTTTTGCTAGCATAAAGATAGGCATAAGTATAAAATCGATTTTTGAATACTACGCGTTAGCGTTAATATTCTCTGTATTATAGGTTAAGAATTAAAAGTACGGTGCATATGTGGTTGTGACATTACCTAACTTAGCTTGTATCCTTGGTTTATTGAATCGAAGAGGCGATGTGTCACAACTTGTCCCTACGTCTGCACAACTCTGACCCCTATACATATACCCCAAATATTTTACTATTTTATGTGTTTCCAAGCTGTGTTTAGAGGCCTTCGGTTGATACGACCCTTCCAAATATTTTACAAAAGCACAACATTACTCCCATTTATGGGCGCCGTAATATGCGGTTGACCCCAAAGCTTTTAACTGTCTCAGCGGTTTCCAACTGACTTCTAATTCGGCGAAGGTCAATACCAAATACGATCATTAAAAACAATTTTATTGGTAAACAAAGTTACCGATGTTAAATATTCAAGGGAAAGTTGGCTAAATGTAAGGCTTTGAGCGGCCGCCATTACTGGCTCGCCATTTGGCGGCCTCTTGATACTCCTTACGAGTCATCTTTTATTTAAAGAGTGTTTCATTTCACTGTCCCCTCGTCCACTCGCGCTAATGGCAACAAATATCTTTATGGAGAAGAAGTTTGCTGGCTGTGTCGATGATATGCAGTCATGAGATTTATTGTAGGATTGTTTGTGCATTGAATGAACGGTAGAAAGCCTCTTAATATTACTAATAATGTTCCTATGTTATTTAATCTCCAAGTTTGTCCAGTATGTCGCTCAAGGCTAAGAAAACTTTGAAATTTGCGGTTGAGTAACAGTGTGAGCGAGATGCCAGATAGGACGCATATGTACCTGTGACTTGAACAGAAGTACTGTTCCCTGGGTTGCACGGAACTTCATTTCTCTGTTTTATTATGCTGACCTCTGTGACTACTGTCACGAGGTGAGAATGTAAGGTACCATTCTCTACGAGCACGTCAGCTACATATAGCGATTTATTAAGGCATTTCCTTTTTATATTTTTGGCTCAGACTTAATACACAACCACTACTAAGCAAGTATGTCTATATTATCATACAAACTTATATGACCGTTGCCTCGTTGGTCTAGTGGTGCCAAGCGCGACTGCTGATCTACAGGTCCTGGGTTCGACCCTCAGGCAAAGGGTTATTGGGTTTTTCCATGTGGAATCCTCAGTAGCAACCTGGAGTTGGATTTGTGCCCGATTGATGGCAATAGGCTCGCCGCCTATTACGTGGGGCTTAAAAATAACGGCGAAATGAGGGTTTTACTATACACCTCTGTCTAACCCTTCGGGGAATACAGGCGTGATGTTATGTTTAAACTTATATGATAACTAGTAGAATATTAAAATTTGTTTCGTGTCCTTTATTCGTTGTTTTCCATATTGATATTTAAATTCCTCAGAATTATGACAAAATCATTAAATCCGGATTCAGAGAATAATTCATTCGAGGCAACAAATTCCTATATATAGCGCTTTTGAAAACTGAAATTAATTTCAGTTTGACATTTACGATAGGAATCTCCATTTCATTTATAATGTTCATAATTTATCTTTCTCCTGCTTTATTTCATATTTATGTTCTCATTTAAGTTCATTCAATTGTCGGATGACACTTATATATGTATGATAAATTTATTGTATCTTTGTTTTCTCTACAAGAAGGTTCTCAGAAAGATATTCTTCAATCGCCGAACAAATAGTGTAGTTATATGCACTTATCAAAACTACACTTAATTCTAACTGCCCATCACACAGCGCAGTACCGACGGATCCGTTAAAACGGATCCGTCGGTACTGAATGTGTTGTTCACATCTTTACCGACGGATCAGTTAAACAAATGGCAGCTGCGTCGCATCTGGCAGACAGGATACCTCATGGTGATTGGTGTACCTCACAATTGCACAATTTTTTTCATATCTATCCTAAAGATTTTCGGCCAAATAATGTAACAAGTAGGTACATAAATACATACGTAGGCGCTTTCGGCACTACCATCTACCTTATCACGATCAAGTAACGAGTATCTGGTTTTACGACTACCGTCCCGGTCACAGGTGCATGCCTTCCCAGTTTATGTATGTCACAAGGCAATTTTATTATGGCAGCAAGACAGCTGATGTTTGCAGAATTATGAGAATGGGAGCAACTGACACATCGTGAGTCTTTCAGTAATAATATCAAAGTTTATATTATTATGCTTACGTCCGCTACATCGAATCGAAACCCTTTATGACGAACGAAACATTGTCTCGTTTCTGGTAGTGTTATTATAATTAGCATGTAAAGCTATAATATTTATTTTCTATATTATAGGTTATTACATCCGTTTATAACCTAAATACCCGCATTGTGAATATGTAATGGAGAACTACTGGAAGTTACTTCCAAACGTGGTCTCGTTTAATATGAGTTCGTAAATAATGCAACTTCCGCAAAGATGTTCTTTACACATATTTAACAGTTATCGATTTTCAGAGCGGCTTCCCGCGGCCCGAATACATTGTTCCTCTACCCTTTTTATCATAGAGACAATTTAATATTTGTACAGGTTTTTTTATCCGAAAGCAATATTCGAGGGATATCGAACATTGTTCGAAAAGTTGGAGGTTTCCAGTTTGTTACAATTATTATGGATGTAACATTATTTCCTTTATTCAGATTTGTTCAAAGTTTATACATACATACATACATACATAAACTCACGCCTTTTTCCTATGGGGGTAGGCAGAAACTATAGAACGCCACATGCTACGACTCTTACATACCCCTTTCGCTTCATCCACATTCATACATCTTGTCATACACGCACGCCGGTTGAGAGTACTACGCACCTGACCTTTGTGAAGAACATATCCAATAACATCGATGTATGTTCTTCTAGGACGTCCTCTACCGGCGTTCCCATTAACATCCGCCTTATAAATTCCTTTTGTTAATCGCCGTTCACTCATTCTCTCATTCAAAGTTTATTGTGGAAGCTTTTCTTTTATTTTTGTATTATTAAGCCGTGCCGTGAAAACTTGTGTACATACAACAGTTGCGAAGATAAGGTGATACTATCTACCTGTAAACACTTTCCTGGCTTAAGTTGGAGACTTCTATCCCCATCGATATGACAAAAAGATACGAGGCGCCTGATCTTACCGTCGTATAATATGGTTCCTTTAAGCGGAGGGAACCCTGGTAATATATAATAGGTTGGAAAACGCTTACATTTCTTTTATTTTACACGTGCAAGTAATAACGTTTACTGTAATAAAAATATGTCATCCCTTTTCACCCATTTTTAGTTCGAATTCGGAAAAATCCCTTACGTCATGAAATGTTTTCGTTTCCTAAAATGTATTTTTGTAGGTCCGGGGACACAGACCATCCTATATTAGAATTTCGTGGAATAATATAGATTACGTAAGTTAGGGGATAGTGGATAATAAGTAGATTAATACTAATATATCATAGGCCTAATACGTGGGCCTCTATTCCGGTGTAAAACAGGAATATTTAATGGAACATTAGCGGTTAGGTGTGCGATTGATTTCGGTCGAACAACAGTTGGTCGATGGCTGAACAATGAATACGTATGAACGTTAATGATGTGACTAAATTATTTGGGCGTTGTCACGCAATAGAACAGTACAGTTGGATCAATCGTCTGGCAAAGCGACACAATAACCGCTGAAATCAATAGGTACCCGATCTCAATGCAAAATCTCTGAATTTTGACATTAATCTACATCGATTCAGAGAGATCGCCTTAGTCGGATTAGTCGATCATCTTCAAGATTGCTATTTTAAATCCTTTACGTTAAATGTTTGCCATGCAGCGGGTCTACCATAGGGTGATAATTAATGTAGAACATGACAGGTATAACAACCTGTCACCCGCTGCCGCCCGTTGTCATGGCCACCTACAGAGGTAAAACGCAATTTAACGCAATTTGTATTATTAAGGTAAGGTTCCTTTACGGTTTCTTCTTTCATTGTTTCCAAAGTGATGTTATATTTAAATTGTGTGGGTATGACGTGGAGAGTATTATTTTGAACGAAAAAGTCTATATCTTCATCTATACCTACATATAATAAATCTGTAGACTTGGCGTGTCTGTACATAGCAAATATTTTGAAAAATCCTGGTTGTGGTGTTAAACGATAACCAATAGAACCCATTTTTTACATTTTTGGAATTTTTGTCTGTTTGTATGTTTATCTGTTTGTTTGTGCAAGCATCACGTAAAAACAACTGATCCAATGTTGTTGACTTTTATAAACAAATATTGTGCTTATCTCCATGTAACCTATCGTTTTTGTTTCATCGCAATCGGTTCACGCAATCAAAAGATATGCGAATTTTAAGTTTTCTAGAAGAACTTAGTATGTGCATGTTTATACCATTTATTTTCAATAGATGGCGTTACGTGTATCAAATCACGTTGTGAGGAAATATATTACAACGAATAAATCCACAGATTACCTAATATTGAATTAGTACCTATTCTCAGTCTACGGAAGGTCTATTGAAATGCTATCTTTATGAAGAAGGTACTCAGCTTTTATCAAAAAAAATCGAAGATATTGTTATTTAGAATTTATTAGGTACCTATCTATATGAATGGTAGTGGAAGAGAAATACACTCAATTTCATAAGTGAGTGTATTCATAATTGTTAATTGTGCAATTTGAAATAATTATCCAGTCTAACCTTAGGATACCGGCATTGACCAGTTATTAGGTTGCGGAGGTCTGATGGCAGTCGCTCCGTGTAAAATACTGGTATTCAGCCGCATCTGGTTAGACCGAAAGCTAACCCCAACATAGTTGGGAAAAAGCGAGGATGAAGAAGAAGAATTTGAAATAATCATATATTTTATTAATATTATCATAAATCTGTGGACTTGCCGTGTTTGACAATGGGAAATACTTTATAAATAATAGTGGGAGTCGTTAAAAGATAAGAAAAAAAAATCCATTTCGATCATTTTTGGAATTTTTGTCTGTTTGTCGGTTTGTTTGTTTCAGTGTGATTGACTTTTATAGACAAATATTGAGCGTATCTCGGAGTAACATTTAGTTTCTGTTTCATCCTAATCGGTTCGCTCAATCTAAAGTTATTAGAATTTAAAGTCACAAAGAAAACAATTAGCATCATTTGTTGTAACATATTTGCTCAATAGATGGCGTTGCGTGTATACTAAATTACGTAATCTATTTTCCGTTCAGTTTTAAACGTGTACAGTTTCCGGTTAGCTTATGTTATGCTATGAAGCTGCTTCTCGCACGATTAGCTCTCTCCTGTATACCTAATCAATCTAAGCTATCTTTATGCACACATCCCTTTTTTTATCGTTGGAAAATCCTCGTCGATGTCCCTCGCCCAGGGAAGGCGAGGGGGTCTGCCGGAGTCTTACCGGCTAAATACCAACGGTGTCCCTCCTTCTGACCTAAGGCCGGGGTCACCGCAACACCGGCAGGTCTTGGCCCAACAGCTTCTTCTGGTGGATCTCTCCTGTGGTGGGGCAATTTGATGAATAAAGTTGTAATGTCTTTTGATGAATAATGTTATTATTATAGGTTGTCACTAACAACACGAAAAAAAACAAAAAATAATTGTACCCTGCCCTGCAACTTCCTTCTGAGAGGCGCACGCGGAATCCTCCCGGGCCTGTTACTGGTCGGGCGACGGGTCCCCTAACCCGCCGCCCGCAGGCCAGTCACTAGGATTGGCCGGAGATCGTCACGTGGCCTCCGGCACCCGGAGTGTCTAGCCGGAGAAGAGAGGGAGGAAGACGCCTCCCTCTCCCTCTCCGCTACCTCCTTGGTGACCATCACCTGAAGCGAGAGGTCACCACCCACTGCCGCTACCAGGTCACGGCGCTGCGCTGTCCACGCAGCGCACACTTACAGCGTCTGCTGCGCCGTGTCCTCCTGGTAGTCCACACAGTGGTGACATCCGAGCGTCTGCTCCCGGTCTATACGACACAGGTACTTCCCGAAACAGCCATGTCCCGAGAGTACCTGCGTCAGCCGGTAGCTGAGGGCGCCATGACGCCTCTCCAGCCACATGCACTCATCCCTGGTGTTTCTACTGCTAACATTGTTCACATGGAAACCTTATTATAATGGACCTGACTACTGATAGAAATACAACATATTTTGTATAATAAAAATCCTAATTTTCAAATCTAAGAAACTAAACATCTACTCAGCCTAAACCGTTGGTGAAAAAAACATAGAACACCCGAAGCTATGTGAGGTTTCCGTTTTTTGTGTATTTTTTCATAGTTGTTAGAATAAAGAAAGATTTTGAAAAACCCACCTAATCTATACCTAATAATAATTACATAATAATTTCAGTTAAGCAAGTAATGTTGTCCTACGACTTCTACGCATACGAAGTTGCGGGCACAGCTAGTTATATACTAAAAGAGAAATACAAATACTTACGCTCTCTTCGTAATTCCTTACGAAGAGTGAGATAGAATATTTTTCAGTGTCACGTCTTTAATGATGTAATTTAATGATTAATATTCTACTGGTTTTATTAAATGTGGTCATGATTGTGTGAATGTACGATGGGTGCCTCGTAACCAGTGGGAGGCGATGCACATTTAACAGCTTAGCACTTCACGCTATGTAACTAGGATGAAATTCTTACTTGCTTACAAAGCAGAATGACGTCATTTATTTTCCATCTTGATTATTAATATTCTAATGGTGTTTATGTCATGTGGTCATGTTATCGTGTGATTGTACAGTAGGGACGGTCACCTTGTAGCTTGTGAGAAGCAATACACATTTAACGGCTAAGCACTAAGTATTATATCGTTTGACAGCACTATTATATTTTGACGACACGTTTGGTGCAGTGGCTAAGCGATTGGCTTCTGCGATGCGGGTTGTGGGTTCGATTCCCGCACGGAACAAATAATTTGTATGTCCTACAGATAGTTGTTCCGGGTCTGGGTGTTTGTGCATGTGAAGATTTGTGTCTGTAAACGCACCCACGATACAGGAGAAATCATAGTGTGGGGCAACGCATTAAAAAAATATAACAAAAAAAATCATAACTAGATACACGTAAAGAATTTTAAGACATTATATTTAAAAAAAAATTAGGGTGCTGCTGATATGTATCTGTAATTACAAAATTGTGTCTAAGTATGGCATTTTGTGAAAGTTCTGTCAAAAATAACTTTGTCAACGAGCTGATACAAATCGTGTTCAGTCAATGATCTGTATCAGAAGGAGTTTCTTGTAAAATGTAGTTGCATAAAATTGTATGAAAGGTGAACCATAAAACTCCCACACATACAAGATCATTAAACGTCTATGACCGGGCTTATAAGCTGGGCGCTCCGGCGATATGTCTCATTTTGCTCGTCAAATATCACGTTCAGCGGAAATCATTCACTATTCTCACACAGACTTCCACATACGCTCATAATGAACGTTCTTGTGGTAATACTGTTATAATTACCACACTTAGCGGGAGAATTAATCATGTTATTCCTACATGTTAGTGTTTTGCTTCTCTCTGGCATAATAATTTAGTCTTCATGACGACATCCGCAAGGAGTAAAATGTGTTTACAGAATTGGGAATTATACTGCTCATACGCAATTTTTTTTTTACTTATCGGGATACTGAACAGTATTGAATATAATATAATATAATCTAAAAAAAACTGATATATTATAAACGGTGTAAATAGACCTTTAACCTAGCCGAAAGGCACTTATTCTCCACGTCATTGCGATTTTTTTTTTGTTCTGGGCTATGCCTGGGAACCTTCTAGTTACGGAGATATTGGAGGTCAAAGTTCCAACTTCTTCACAACTTTTTTTAAAATACTAGTTTTGAAGGTTGCAAATGTACTTGAAATACCTTCATTACCCGTTCACTACTCATTACGTCTATCAGCACAGTGTTTTGAGTGCGTTACATTGAGCTTTACAGTAAAACGAAATTTTTCACCCAAAAAAAAAGTCGTTTCCCAGCGACAATTTTTGCGTAGGGTTACTTAGTTTGATGTACTGAATGCATGGTTGACGGCTTCGTGAAGGATCTTTTTACACCTTGTATTCTTAATCTTATGCTTTCAAACGTTCATAGTTCAATTCATAAATACATAATTTCTTCCTTACAAGGTTTACACGAGTAACGGTCTACGTGAGTAAAGCCTTTACTGAATAGTGAATATTTGAAGGATAAAATTAAAATATATTTAATTCCTTTATTTATGATATAATGATATTAAACCTAACAATATCTTGTAATATTACGTATTATTACTAATATATATCTAGTCTACTCCGCGTACCGCTATGTAAAAAGCTTTTAGAAATATAAGTTGAATTACGTTGATAACACGGCTACTGAAGAGATAAAGTGTATAGTTTTCGGATAAGTACTACTATGATTATGGTTCATATTTCTTTCTCCCAGCGTTTATTGCCAGTGCGCATATTGGTTAAAGAAACTACAATTGTATACGCATTAAAACAGTGCACATGTGATATTGCCTATTTGTTTCTGTTTGATTCCATGAGAATTAAATCTAGCCAAGTGTTTGCTCGATTAAAATTGGTTATATGGTCTAAATTCTATATTACGCTGATTTACGAGTACATCCGTCGTACATATCTGTGATATAGGGGTATATATTCCTTTCCAATACTCTAATATATCTGCGTTAAGCCTTTACACAACGTTGGAAATGGCTCATTGTGAGCTACGGGCGTGTCGTAGCGCCGTAGACTTGTAGCACACTCGTAGCGCTCACGTAGCACCTGCCGCACTTACCGAGGATTACCGACCGCTTCCCCTTCTTAGCATAAAAAGTGGCGTTTAGATCGTCTTTGCTACGTTACCTTGTGAATTCCCTAACAATGTTTACAAAGACATAGAAAATTATGATAAAAGTTTTACTACATTATAAAAATATAGTACCCAAAATACTTTATGAATATTGTAGGTGAACATTATTTGTATCGATTTCGATTGTCGGGTGTATCCGGATAAACATTTTGCAATGTAACCGCTCCGAAGGCTAATATCGTTTACTTCCCGTCGTATTGAGGGAACTCGACTCAACTTAATTACGAGCGTCCTTTGAGGAGCCTCTGCGTACGGTGCACAAACGTCGGAAATGTGAAAAAACAATATTCTATTGCGCGATTAACCGAATCAGAGTATCGAAATTGGTGGAAATTCGAATCTTTGACCTTATCGATTTTGCTATCGAACATTTTCCCTAGTAGATAATGATACCACCGCATTTAAATTCCACCGAAAGGATCGCTTTAATTGAACGCTATCGCTTACAATGCGAGATAGCATTTCAAATAATGATCACCGTTGTAACTTTCTCATCTACTGGACGTAATTAATCCCTGCTGTTGCAAGGGCCCGTCTCCATCATGATTATAAGTTATTATAAGAATTAGCAAGTGACAGCCTAGCGGGTGAACGCTTACCTTCCGTGCAGGACGGTCTGAGTTCGAACAGGGTCGGACCATGACTTTTCGGGCTGTATATATGTTATGCATGGTCCTTATGAAAGAACGGCCCAAAATTTATTATAAAATTTACATTTTTCTGGGCTTTATTTGTTTATGAATATTGTTCGTTGCTGTGTCCGGTATATGGATAAACAAAACATTATTACATTTACTAACTATACAATATTATTAGATCTACATAATTGCTCCACACACCCACTCCATTAGGATAATATATACATACCATCCTTAATTACTCCGTACTCCACATTCCAAAACCTTGATTAAAATCTAGAGGCTTAACTTAGGCGTAAGCCTTTTGTGTACCTTCATATGTTACAATAATGGGTACATATTCAAACGGTATGTGAGTAAGAAACAGGGGATCATGAAATCAGAGTGATTCGAGCGTCATGGACTCGTGGTCAGGGAGGGGCGCACGCGGCGCTAACGATCCACCTGGCCGCCTCGGCGCGCACCGCTCACCGCCCACCTTCCATATTCGTCTTACTTTTTATTATCTACCTACATTCAAAGCTTACGTCCCTACAGTACACTGTTAAAGGTTTCTATCTCCCAATTTCTTTATATATAAAATTCCCGAATAAGAATCGAGCAATATAATCTTATGGAAGTGGAATTTCAATTCGGTCTTCTATTTATGTGTGCGACGGTTTATTTTTAGCAGACACGAGGAATATGAATACTAGCTTTTTGTACTTGCGACATTCCGTGTTATCGCAGATTTGGGTACATTAATTTTCATATGTTCTTAATGTTACATAATGTTTATTTTTCCTTTTCATGTTGAATCTTGTGACAGCCTTGATGCCAAATCCGCTTATGTACGAGGATGGGCAAATGAAACGATGTCAGGACCCTCGACGCTATCAATCATATTATTCTGTGACAGAGTATTTTTTGTCGTTTTGTGAGTAGGTATGTATTTATAGGCATTGCGAGACGTAGGTGTAATTTTAATTTGTGTACAGGAAAGTCCTTTATATTTTCGTAATACCAAAAATCTTTTATAAATATATTTTATAATAATACGAACCCATTTTCGAACAATTTATTTCAGCAATATCGGAACAATCGAGGATAAAAATTTATTCAGCGATATGTTATCGTGCGCTAGGGTCGCCTTCCGAATCTCTAATGAACTGTGAATAACTGATCCCTTAGTCAAAGATCCACCAGATGCCTATACAAATAATATCTACGTTGACTTCAGCTTGCAAACTAACAATAGAATAACTTAATTTAAAACTTTATAACAAACATTTAGTTCCCTTTTATAACATCCTTCATTCCCGTTAATTCAGTTTATGTTCAAAACTAGGTTTAGCAAATCTTTGACTTTATTAAATCTGTGAGATTTCGGCTGGAATGTTTGTAATTTGTAAATATTAAACGCAAAATGCTTCTCTAAATGTTCTAAAAATGCTTAATGTACGACACGTAGCCCTCATCAAACTGTCTTAAAAAATGACGTACATTCAAAGCAGCTCATTACCCCTTCACAGTTTACTAAACGAAGCGACTTTATAACATTTTTGCTGAATAATAGCCAGACATTGATAACGATAATTATTCTCATATTTTTGATGTCAAAATTTTGTCAACCTAGAAATATCTATAACGTAACGTATAATGAAGTGAATGATACGCTGTTATTCATCTCCATTTAGCGACTTCATCATTTGATACTGATAAATCACGTTCTGCCCTTAGGTTAGGGCTCAGAAGATATTTTTAGCAATAATTTTTCAAATTCTAAAAATAACGGAGTAAATCTTGAAAGAAAACGTAATTCGTTTGCAGTCATATCACGTAGCGCAAACAAAAATCAGGATTATCTAAACGGACAGCTTACCATTAATCTATGTTGGTGGAGTCAGTGTTTGCTCTATATTCAAATTATAAGAGCAGGTGCATTCAGCGCCATTCCATTCAGTACGTATCGTACGAGCCAGACATGAACACTCTTACCGTACATTATTATAAAAATGTTATGTTGGTAATTTATTATAAGCCGAAAAAGCAATTAATTTTTTGTCCAAACCCTGCATTTTTTTACCGGGAACCAAAGGGGAAGGAATATGGTGGATGTGAATATAATAATGTCATGGGCTAAGCAGGGACATGTCGTAATTTATAAAAAAAAGTTTTTAAATTAGGGTTCTGAGCGACGATTTATTTACACCTGGACATCACACACAGACCATCTTTTCATTTCAACCGCGTAAAGACGGGTCAGCTGCGACAAAAATCTTACATTTTTTTTTACAAAACATGTTTAGTGAACAGTTAGGCCACGCCCAAATTTTGTTAGAAAAACATGTTACCCTCAACATGTTTTTCTAACAAAAACATAGTCGCAGCAGGCATTGTTATTTGTGCCAATACGATATGATAGCAATATGACTAGCAATTTTGTTGTTTGTCCTTTCGGTAGAGAAAATTAAGTCAATATTTCTTCAAAATCTTTGTTTGTAATGATTTGTTGGTCAACTTAAATCGAGGTTAAGATTCTTAATGAGAAATGTATGTTTTTGTAAATGTAACTAATTAAATAATAAAAATTAATTCTCTTGATTAATTGTGAAGTAATGAATGAATGTGGTACTCATGTCTGGTATCATTTAGATGGGTTTAGCTCGTTCTTGTTAAGTTCCCAGATAATTTGTCTAACGCAAAATTATTTAGTGAAGATAGAGTGTCACCTGAGTAGCTGCTACTTACCTTCAAGTGATTAATGGTGTAGTGACGTGTCGTTCACCCGAACAGTCTCGCCTCGCCGTGCTTCATTATAAACGTGCCACTGTAAGTTCAACTGATGTTAACTAACTACCTACGCATCAAATATAAAAACAATCTGAACATAGAGAACCACTTAATTGGGTTGATATTTTTAATTAAGAGAAATACTGAACTGTGAGTAAAAACAGGAAAATTATTCCAGTAACGAATTAACCGAAGAGCAATTTACAACTTCCATTCCAGTATCTCAACTAAAAGTAAAAGTTGAGAGTAGGGTCCACATTTTTCCAACTGGTAAATTCTACAATCATAATTTAAATCAGGTTGTGTTTTCTTTGGAGCGTTGCACACAACTCATTCAGTGACAAGCCGAGCCCCGGTGTCGGCGACGTAGGCGTCCGCTACAAATTTCCCGGCTCCATTCCTTAGCTTCCAACTTTGCGGTAAAATTTACGACAATCTTCCTTTTTCTATATTTCATTAAAAGTTCCTAAGTCTGAGGATTATACTTCTCGTTCTTTGAATAATACTTGTCGTAAATTTCAATATTCAAAATGAATCGTATTACTTTTGGCTGCAGTAATTGGTCTCTGATGTTTTAGAACAATATTAAAAGTGTCGGCCGTTTTTTAATTAAGTCCACCAAATGGTCGTCGGACCGCCTGCGATCGATGTTCGTTCTTTAATTTTTGTGAGTGATAATTAAATGTCCATCACAAAGGCTGTTTATATTTGTCAACCTATTGTACAAATGATAAACAATATTAAAACAGATAAAAGTTAGGCCATCGTAAACTCGAACAAAAGCGGATCAATTTCATATCTCCAAATGTGTCCCTCGAGATACTCGCTGACAAATCTGAATTTCAAATCAAGATAATGGCGAATCGTTAAAAAAACATCGGCTTGTCCTACATGTATTCTCCTTTAACGGATTGGGGATTTCGCGATTATTGTACAAAAAACAAGGTAATAATAAGCGAAGGTTTCGATTTGGTGGTGGTAATATCGCCCGGGGAATACCCGGCCATAAAGTGTGTTGTGGCGCCAAGCCTCCGAACTTACGAGCGTTAGCCCTCTGAATACTGTTAAAATTTAACAAGTCCCTATAATCCAGTTTATTGCACGCATTTTACCCAATTTATTTACATTTTATCTCGAATTTACAAACGCTTTAAAAATATTTTGTTCATATTTTCACATGTATTTTGTAATTAATGGAATAACCATTATCATTTAAGCCACGTACAATATTAAATACTCTTAGCAGTCGTTATGTTCTTCTTGTGCGAAATGTAAATGTTGTTAATAAAATCAGAGACGTGATATTACACTTCAATGGAGTTTAAAATATTCATTGGATTTATTGGAGGCGGTGAAAGAATTAATTAATCAATAAGAAATTAATAAGATCTTTTTTAATTGGGAAAGTCAATCCATAAAAAAGAAGTAGGTACTTTTTAAGTTCTTAATTGCCGTTTTGAGGACCTGAACACAGCGAGAGGGTACACCTTCTACGCTCAGGTTCACAGATTCCATTTTTGTATTGGAATTTAAGCGAATTTGTTAATCTTAAAGATTCGGTTCTAAGTCTGAATGTTTGGGTATGTGTTATCACTGTTTTTGTGTATGTGGCACTAACGATATCAGGAATCCTAGTGTACGTTTGTAAGTGTCAAACGTTTACGTAAGTTTTCGGATTCTTCTCCACTTTATTCCGTCCTGGGCGTTGCCTGCCTGCATTGTACGTACTCAACAGGTATTTGGTAATAAATTCGTTCTGTCTAGCCTTTTCCCAACTATGTTGGGGTCAGCTTCCAGTCTAACCAGATGTGGCTGAATATTTTACACAGAGCGACTGCCATTAGATCTCCGCAACCCTGTCGTAGGTATTCGTATGACACCCAGGATCGACTGTTTAACGTACTCTCCGAGGCACAGAGGGGTCCCGATGTGTAACTATCGGTCACCCATCCATAGATTGACCGCGGCAAGCGCAACTTAACTTCGTTAATTGTATGATCTGCGCGGTTGTTAATTAGCCACGAGCCCTTTCACATCTTCTTTATCTTAACATAGTATAAAACAAAGTCGCTTCCGCTGTCTGTCTGTCCTTATGTATGCTTAGATCTTTAAAACTACCCAACGGATTTTGATGCGGTTTTTTTTGATAGAGTGATTCAAGAGGAAGTTTAATATGCCCCACATTAGTATCCACTAATGTGGGGCATATAAAACTTCCTCTTGACAATGCACCCGTGCGAAGCCGGGGCGGGTGGCTAGTTTGGTAATAAAGTAATGTCGTTATTTACATATTACGTGAACAATAAAATGAATATACTCAAACTTTTTATACCGAGCACACTCAACACCACTCATAAAAATATATCAACAATTTTTGCGCTACTTCATACTGTTTATTCCATAAATAATGTAACAACGGTTGGTCCGTCGGTCGCGTGGGGTTGGTACCTACACATTATAATTGTAGCGGGACCGTGTCGAGGAGGCTGCTTAATTGATGCTCATCCTGTATTCAAGGGTACGGAGCCACAAGTGAATGTATTTAAATAAACTAAATTCAGCTTTCTGGCGGATCTTTTGAGAATATTTTTAGCTTCTGTAAATAGCATGCACTTTCTTTTTGATATGTCAAGCCTGTCGGTTAAGCAGACTTGTCGAAAAACTGATTGTAATATCAAATTTGTTCCTAATGTAAAAGGAAGTCGGTCGGCCATTTATGATACCGATTCCAGTGATTATATATTTGGGATTATGTGGTCTAAAGTAACCATCAATTTCATCAATCATGCAATGATTGACGACACGTTTGGTGCAGTGGTTGAGCGATTGGCTTCTGCGCTACGGGTCGTAGTTCGATTCCTGCACGGAACAAATATTTGTATGGCCTACAGATAGTTGTTCCGGGCCTGGGTGTTTGTGCATGTGAAGATTTGTGTCTGTAAATGGACCCACGACCACAGGAGACATACTAGTGCGGGGCAACGTTTAAAAAAAAATGTTTTCAACATTCTTGCTTGCTTGTCTGAAAGTCTGCATAAAGAAATCGCAAGCAATAATATTTAAAAAAGTTATTATTCAAGTTACATAAAAATGTAATAATCAGAAAAGAAATATTCGTATCATTACTAAAGGGCAAAAGCATATAATTTTCCTTTATTCTCCGTATCAGAAAGCATAGATAATAAGGCCTTCTACACATAACGAGTTAAACGGCGACTCGCCGGCTTTCTACTATTGACATATCTATATTGCTGGTATACAGTGCCCTCATTCGTGTGTTTTGAATTTGATCAATACATGGACGTCGTCGCCGACCGCATCAATTTAGCTTTAATGCGATTATTCGGACAGTACAGTGACTAACCTAATGGATATTGATGTAGGTACGTACCGGACAGGTAGTATAGTGCTATAATTGCATATTCGTATAAATATTTTAGCAGTCTTCAATGCGAAGCTCTTTTAAACCGATTTTACAAAGAAGATTTCGTATTGTTGTATATGTATCAAATTGGAATGATACGTTCTGCCTAGCCTTTTCCCAACCATGTTGGAGTCGTCTTCCAGTCTAACCAGATGCGGCTGTATACCAGTATTTTACACGGAGCGACTGCCATCAGACCTCCGCAACCCAGTTATTGGGCAATGCCGATATCCTTAGGTTAGACCGGTTGTCAGACTTTTTGGGTTTCCGACTTCCCGTAACGACTGTCATAGGTATTCGTATGACACCCTGGACCGACTGTTTAACGTGCTCTCTGAGGCACGGAGGGGTCTCGATGTGTAACGAATGGTCACCCATCCACAGACTTACCGCGGCATGCGCAGCTTAACCTCACAAATCGTATGATCCGCGCGGTTGGTAATTAGCCACGAGCCCCTCCCTGTTGTTGTATAATTATGTATAATTAATACGAAAGAAGCCTTGATATACAAACAAAAATTGTGGCAATGGAAAGAAGTTATGGTTCAAATTGAAACGATACATAACGTGTTCATTCTGCCTAGTTCGTTTTCCCAACTATGTTGGGGTCAGTTTCTAGTCTAACCAGAAACCAGTATTTTACACGGAGCGACTGCCATCAGACCTTCGCAACCCAGTCACTGTATAATGCCGATATCCTCTGATTCTCGGGCTTCTGACTACCTGTAACGACTGTCATAGGTATTCGTATGACATCTGGGACCGACGGTTACGTGCTCTCGAGGCACAGAGGGTGTCCAATGTGTAACGAATGGTCACCCATCCATGGACTGATCATGGCAAACGCAGCTTCACGTTGCAAATCATATAGTCCACGCGGTAGGTATTTAGCCACGAGCCCCTCATGAACGAATGAATGATACATAACGTGTATCGGGTTAAAAATCATATAGTCCGCGCGGTAGGTATTTAGCCACGAGCCCCTCATGAACGAATGAATGATACATAACGTGTATCGGGTTAAAAATCATATAGTCCGCGCGGTAGGTATTTAGCCACGAGCCCCTCATGAACGAATGAATGATACATAACGTGTATCGGGTTAAAAATCATATAGTCCGCGCGGTAGGTATTTAGCCACGAGCCCCTCATGAACGAATGAATGATATATAACGTGTATCGGGTTAAAAATCATATAGTCCGCGCGGTAGGTATTTAGCCACGAGCCCCTCATGAACGAATGAATGATACATAACGTGTATCGGGTTAAAAAACCTTAGTGCTTTTTAACCCGATGTTTTGTACGGAATTTCTAGGAATCCAGTGAATCGATACTGGTGGCGTTTAGTAGATGTCATGGTAAACTTCAAGTTATGCAAACCTGGAAAGGGGAAGGACATGGAATGTTGTTGATTTAATTTCAAATTGTCTTTAGATACAAATTGGTTCCACAGTCCGCAAATACAAACGGAAAAGTAATTTCAGTTAATGATTTGACACTTTTACGGTGTTTCCGGCTTGTAATAGGGCTGTGCGTGTGTGCCTGCGCTTTATTAGCGCGATTAGGGGCCGCTTTTATTACTAATAGCCCTTTAAGCAATTAACCTAAAGCTCGCTTATCTATGTATAAGAGCGTCCCGTTCACATTGTGAACAGACTAAAAGGAAAATGTGTAATTAGTAAAATTAGTTAATCGATAGCGGAAAGGTGAAAATTGTAAATGTGGTACGAGTTACGTAGACTTAATGTTCATTATTATCATGAACTCCAAGTTCACTGCTGAACAAGGACTACTAATGTTCTTGTAAGATTATTGCTATAATCGTCACGCTTGGTGGTTACCGTAGCGTGGTACCGTTGAGTCCTCATCATAGCATACCTCTTTGTTAATATGTGGAAAATGTTGTGGTTATTACATTGATTTTGTTTTATATACCTTACTGATGAGTGTTTTATGTAATGTAATATCGTTTTTTTTCCCAAATAAATAAATAAAAATAAATAGTATTTATGTAGGTAGTTATTGGCGCACTGAAGGAGGCTGTCCATCTCCGAAAAATCAAGTGATCGCCTTAACATAATATATAAGATTTTTGTTACTTTCGTCGTCTGTGGCCGTAGTCGGCGTGTATGCTGAGTTGCTAACAGTCGCTTAAAAGGTTGTTCAGACGTCATTCTACATCGAGAAAATTTTCCAGAGGCCGTCAACTCTGAATGATATTGTGACTGGCCACTCGACGCTCACTCACTCTATATACTATAGTTGACAGCTTACATGTACTCATGTACTGAAGCTTAGTTAATACCCCTGTTCTTGTTAGGATAAATGATTATAGCCAGACGCTGGTAATTTAGTCTTGACCTTGACCCCAGTCAAACGCTGGTTGAACTCGTGATTGAACCAAAGGATTTGAATAATAAATATTAGCTGCGTCGGCGGCCTGCCTCGGTACAATTAATAATTTTGCGCGCTGCATATTTAATTATCATCATTACGGTTTCATTCGCTTCACCGTCTGGTAATTATAACGTTGATTAACAACTGAAATTATCGATACTTGCTTTTGAAGCTTTTCAATGCCCACAGGGTGTTTATTATACCTACTTACTTACTCGAGCCGTGTGGTTCCCGACAAAGAAAGGACTATCATCCCATCTCTTTCTGTGGATGTCATAGATGACGACTAATGGATTATGTAAATTGAATGGGCAGCAACATTGTCCTGTGGGCTAACTTATACGCCTTACTGCGGTCACTAGTCTGTTTACCAAGTGTGGTGATTGTGGCCACGTTTACGGACTGATGTGTATGTGTGTGTGTAATATACTTTTCTTACTTACAGGTGCATATATATTAACTCGTAACAGGAAAAACCAGAAACCACACCCTTATTAGAACATCAAGTTAAAAGCACAATATACTTAAAAAATTACTTTAAGAACTTTACCATTGCTAGCTGCATTTAAAATTCAGTCTAATTGGCTTGACATCAGTCTTAATTTACTTAATCTCGATTGACTGACGGATTTGTAAAAAGTAAAATGTACATAATTGTGTAATTTGATTGAGTAGGTAGTCGATTTTCAACAACTCAAGGGGCTCGTAGCTAATTACCAACCGCGCGGATCATACGATTTGCGAGGTTAAACTGCTCTTGGCGCGGTCATTCTGTGGATGGGTGACCGTTCGTTACACATCGAGACCCCTGTGTGCCTCGGAGAGCACGTTAAATAGCCAGTCCCGGGTGTCATACGAATACCTATGACAGTCGTTACGGGTAGTCCGAAAGCGGAAAGTGTGACAACCGGTCTAACCTTAGGGTATCAGCATTGCCCAGTAACTGGGTTGTGGAAGTCTGATGGCAGTCGCTCCGTGTAAGATATTAGTATTCAGCCGCATCTTGTTAGACTGTAAGCTGACTCCAACATAGTTGGGAAAAGGCTAAGAAGAACAGTCGATTCTCAACAAACTATTTTCTGGTTTCTGGTTAATTAAGTTACACCTCGTATATATTTGTGTCCTTACATAAATATATACTTGTACATATAATCACGCTTATCGTCCCTAATGGGTCAAGTTTCAATTAAAGCTAAAGGTCTAATTGAAACCAAGTTTGACATACAGTTGATGGGCTAAGAGTTGCTGTCGCACTTTGTATTGACATGTTGTTGCTATAGCTTATAATATGTCTTACACTCTACCTCTAGATCTGATATGATCTGATTCGAGGAACTGAAATCATACGTTACTCCATTTCTAGGAACAACAATATCTTCTTAACATAGTATAAAACAAAGTCGCTCCCGCTGTCCGTCTGCCCCTATGTATGCTTAGATCTTTAAAACTACGCAACGGATTTTGATGCGGTTTTTTTAATAGATAGAGTGATTCAAGAGGAAGGTTTATGTGCCCCACATTAATATCTACATAGCACCCGTGCGAAGCCGGGGCGGGTCGCTAGTACATTTATATAACACTAGCGACCCGCCCCGGCTTCGCACGGGTGCAATGTAGATACTAATGTGGGGCATATAAACCTTCCTCTTGAATCACTCTATCTATTGCTGAAAACTGCATTAAAATCCGTTGCGTATTTTAAAAGGTCTAATCGTACAGACAGCGGGAGCGACTTTGTTTTATACTATGTAAAGATAAGCAGCTCATTAATGTCCCACTGCTGGGCACGGGCCTCTTCTCAGCATGAGAAGGGTTTTAGGCCTTAATCCACCACGCAGGCTTGGTGCGAGTTAGCAGACAACACACACCATCGAGAACTTTATGGAGCCCCCTCAGATGAGCAGGTTTCCTCACGATGTTTTTCTTTACCAATAACGCAAGTGATAATCACATTCTGATCCGCACTTGAATTCGAATAGTCAGAGGTACATATAGCAAACAATACAATCGAATTAGCCTAAACGTTTCCTGTGTTAGGGTCGTCTTCCAGCCACACCAGATGTGGCTAACTATCAGAACATTACCCAAAGTATGCGGAGCTAAAGGATACGGTTTTCCAACTTTAGAACGGATTTCAGAATTTCGAGATCCTAACTTCTTGTGTCGGACATTTCCGAAACGAATGTAGTATGACAACCGGGACTGGCCCGCGACACCTCTAAACTTTACACAAATCTATTTGACTACCAAAATAACTTATCCAATTTAAGAGATTAAAAACAGTTTGTTTCTAATAAAATTTAAAACGAAGATAGGTAAAATCACTTCGCCGGGTCCAATATAATTTAGATTGTTTTTGCTTCAAAAGGCAACTTAATTCATTTGATTTATCAATTTTCATAGTTTGAATCTATTTGAGAAAGCTTAAAGTAATACTAAAAGGCTTTAAAATTGGTTTTGTATTTTCAATTAAGTGTACCTATAAATAAATATCTTTGGAAAATGTAAATGTTTACAGATTTATTTATGGATGGAATAATGGTTTCAATTTTTCGCAGACATGAATTAAATATTACGTCACGCTTCCATTCCCGAAGGCACAAACAGAGCGGCAGAGATGGACATGACATACGTTATGAGCCTCGGCAGCTTTCGAATTTCGGAATTTGTACGAATTCTGCGACCCGGTCAGTGTTTCTGTGTCTCTATAATATTATTTAATTCCAGGTTTGTCCTCGTCAGAATAATTCCGAATAAGTCACTTAATTGGTTGCATAATTCGTACAAATTCGGAAACACGAAAATTGCTGAAGCGCATATCATATCGTAATACTGTATTGTTGTTCATTTCGCCAATGACGGTTTATTGTTGAGCCCCATCCCATGTAAACGAACAAGTCTCTTTCCATTTATCGTATGTAATTCGAAATTCTGGGATGCTACCAAGAATTTCCTTATTGACAAATCCAATAACGCTTGACCCGGGAATCGAACTCAGGATATGCTCTACTAGACCAATAGAGTACGTAAGTAGGTAAATAACGCTCATTGTATACAAAACAGTAATTAGTGGAGCAGAAGAGCGTATAATCTGCAGAGGAAACGACGTCTTTGTTACAGTAAAGCCGAGTCTTAAAGATTATGCTGAATTTCTGGCGATAAACCGACGCAAGTATCACTCACTGCGCTTCACGTTAAATACCTACCTACACATTTCTTCCATTTTGCTGAATAAGGAAAAAAGGTTTTATTCTTTAATTTATTCTAATAAAATTAAAAATTATATAAAGCCACATCCAGTCTTTTGTGTTTAAGATTACATGGAAGTTAACTTTCACTGAAAGAAAAAGTCCATTATTTATATTAATAGAACTTCAACCAGTCCGCACCTCTATTTCTTTTACTTCATAAGGTTTTCCCTCGCAGTAAAGGTCGCTGCAAAATATTTCCGTCTTAATTCAATACCTGTCTTTTAATGATGTTTAAATGAGGGATATTTGAAGGTGCCATATATCATGTCAGAACCTTTTACCGTTTATTTATAGTCACGTCACGAAATGCGGTCGAGGCCGTAAGCTATGCACTGTATAAAACAATGCTACGACTCGCTGGGCCACGGAGCTGCGAAAATTCACTTCTATGTTTATAGCTCTGTTGCAATATCGTGCACTAATTAATGTCGCTGGTAAGTTTGGAACAAAGAAACGAGGATTTATATTGAGCACGTTTTCACTTTGTTCGTGTAGTTGTAATTTGTCTTTGGACTTTTGACGCAAAACGTGTATCAACGAATTCCGACTACTAATTAGGTCGGCGTTGAAGCCATTTCACCGGGCTCTAGTCGCATCACGGCTGTATTTCTCTGACGACACGCAACAAATCTGTGTCACTCGCAAGCTTTAATTTTGTCAAGTACGTGCCAGATAACAGAGAGGTCGTTTTGCGGGCTTGCCGTCTCTTAATTGCGTCGTACTCATACGTAGGAGGCAGTCGGCAGAGTCAAGTATCGTCACAGTTTGACTTCATTGCGGGGCACAAGAGGCCGTTCCTCCTCTACACCCTCGTTTCCCGCCTCGCATGCCACTACAGCCGCAAACTAACAATGATTACACACAACTATACGACGTAACTTATGTTTTAACAAATTACGCTGCCTTTATCCAACTTAATACGAACTAGTGAGTCTCCCAGGAATTTGTTCCCGAGTATCTAGCTTTGTTATATTATGGACTAAAACTATCCGGTTCAAGAAACAATGTAATGATGAATTCCATATCGATCGGAGAAGTAATCCTTCGTAACAGTTAAAACTTTTCATTTACTAATATCAGTAAAATGATAGGTACTAATCAAAGAATGTAAAAGTTTTATATTAATCGGACAAACCTTTTTCCTAGAATACCTAAAATACAGAAAACTTTCCACTTTATAATATTAGTGGGTAACTACTTGTGATAAGAAATATTATTTCTTTGCGAAACTCGAATTTCGTGTTTAAAGTTTCACCAAGACTTTGAGGCTAGAAATAATGAATGGTGTACAGCCTCTGCAGGCTAAAGCCAAAGAGTTGTTTCTTTGGCGTAACTTGAATAAGGTCCAGCTTAAAAAGTAGGCGCTTATTCAAATGTCTTTTAATTTTAAGGGTCTGTATTTAAGGAGGAAAATAAAAATGCGCAATAAATATGCTACGCCATGTCACAGCCATGTTAATGTTTAATTTAAACATCTCTTAAATGTTTTTGGAATATTTCTTTTCAGTGGTCTTTAAATATTAATGAGAATTCATGAAAATCTGCGTTACATCAAATTAGAATGGGAAATTTGAGTAAGAAACAATTATGATTTCATATTTTATCGTTGTATAAATATTATAATATCGATGTATCGCATGGAATAAAGTAACTGCCGTCTGCCTTTCTTCCTCTGTTCTGGAACCCTTAGGGAAACAACTTACCCGAGATGATGTTATCACTTTACATTTTATGGGTAGACCGGGCGGTATATTAAGTTCCGTGGTCGTTTCTTAACACACCAAAAAAAATATTGTGAAATAGCTAGAACACTTTATGAAAAGGAGCAGGAAGGTATAAAGTAGCCAAATATGAAATGGATATTGTTAGGCGCATGCTACACGCTCAATTATCACGACATTTTGATCGCGATCCTGGTTCGTGATATTTATTGGGCGTTTAATCCATAACAGATAGCAATGATAGGGGAGCCTGCCGTTTTGCCGAAAAGATTTTGACAAAATTTCACTACCCAAACCAATTTTAGCAACCTTTTTTATACCACTGCAATATTTGGAATGATTTTAGTACGCACTTTTTCATTTGGTCAAATTTTTACTTGGCAGAATATTACCAAGGATAATGTCATTAAGACATTCTAATTATTCTAATTAAATTAAGGTCTTTAATCAAATGATTTATTACAGCAAACAATCTTTAGACAATAAACATATAATCAAATGATATTTTGTTATGACAAAAAATATAAGGACGCTTATATCTTTTTTAAATCGAAACAGCTAGGTTAGGTTAGGTTAGAACTGTGACCATACATGAAATGATGAAACATAGGTAACCCCAATGATAGCCTAGCGGTTGAACGCTTGTCCTTTATGCAGGAGGGTCTGAGTTCGACCCTGGCCTGCACCTCTGACTTTTCGAATTCATGTGCGGATTATAATTTGATTATCCCTTGCGTTAACGGTGAAGGAAAAACATCGTAAGGAAATCTGCACACCTGAGAGATGTACATAACGTTCTCGATGGTGTGTGTATTCCGCCAACCCGCACCAAGCCAGCGTGGTGAATGGCCATGGCCTAACAGTGGAACAGTAATGGGTTGGTTATGTTATGTTAATCCATCAATAAACAGATTTAAACGCTCAATAAATATCACGATCCAGAATCGCGATCCAAATATCGTGATGAATTTTGAGCGTGTAGCATTCGCCTTGCACTGATGTTTCATGAACGCTTCCTAACTCGCATATGTTGTCATTTTCTTTTGACTACAGCGATGTTCAGCGTACGTCAATTTAGATATTAATCAATAAACGTCAGGTAGTGCATACACGTGTTCAGCGCTCGCACCGTGTTCGTATTACCGAATAATACGTGTACACAGTCGGCAACTCACTGTGGCACCGGGAATTTAATTAAAATGTGTGAAACTCAATCAGGAATTCTAGATCAAACAGTCTATCACATCAAGAATATTTTACTTAGCTAGATTGTAAAGCCTGCGGTTTATGAAACCTGAAACCTAATTAATCCATTTATAACTGCCTCGTTGCTCTAGTGGTGGCAAGCACGACTGCTGTTCGTGAGGTCCTGAGTTCGATCCCCAGGTCGGGCAAAGTGTTAATGAGTTTCTCCATGTGGAATTCCTCAGTAACAGCTCGGCGTTTGGATTTATGCCCAACCGGTAGCAATAGGCTCGTCCCCTATTAAATGGGACTTAAACATAACTGGCGAAACGAGGGTGTACTAAAAACACCTCTGTCGAACCCTTCGGGGAATACAAGGCGTGATGTTTATGTTTTATAAATAATTCGGTCATAATATTATATTCAACTCATTACTAATTTATTAAAAAATACCACCTGGATGCATCCATATATAAACATGCAACTGTTCCGAGGTTTTCAGTGAGTAATTATTATCTGTCCGTTACCTACGTAGAGATAATTACTATTAATCATTGAAATTTCGCGCACGTTCCACTTCATATCGTGCTCGTATAATTTAAAACTCGGATATAAAATTCTCGATGTATGAAATTGGACGATCAGCGATTGTTACGACACGTCATAAAGGCTGAGTGAGCTCAGGTTATAGACATTTTAATCAAGTTATTCTTCGTATGCTTCATCCTGGCTTTTCTAGGATATTGCTAGTTTGTACTACTTACAAGAATTTGTTCACGCATCGAGCGGATAGGGATCTTTTAATGGAAGCTAGTGCGTTTTGATTTCATGCAGTATTTACACAATCCCAAACGATTACTTTACGGAAACTAGGTGAGAACAGATAGCCGGGACATTTGAAATTTTCGTATCAAAATTCTGATTACGTATTATAAAGTTTATCAACAAATTTAGTTGGCGACAGACACAGATATAGGTAACAATAATGTCGGTTACAATGTCGCGGCCGGCCCGCTACATGCTTATCCCTGTTCCATTATATTAGTAATAGGAATAAGCCGGGTCTACACTGGTCGCCGGCCTACCTCGTCGCCCACCTGAATTTAATAAAGACACGAAAATTGTTTTTGTTGTGTACACTACCTAGTCTAGCCATAAATACTGTTACAATTAAAAATAAGAAAGATATTACATTTGAATTTGGAATCTGTCATTTTTATACGATTGTTCATTGAATTTTCTAATTTTGGCGCCAATACATTGTACAATATTTTGCGATATTAAAATGGAGTGGGGTGATAAAGAGAACCGAATCGCTGTGATTGCATTACACAAAGTTTGTATGGAGCCAAATGCAATTTTTAAAACTCTCCATACGCTTGGTATTAGTCAAATGTTTGTGTACCGGGCTATTAATAGGTACAATGATACCTCCTCTGTTTGTGACAGAAAAAGATCTGGCCGTCCACGTAGTGTGTGTACAAAAAAGGTGGTCAAAGCAGTAAGGGAAAGAATTCGAAGAAATCCTGTCCGAAAGCAAAAGATTTTATCTCGGGAGATGAAGATAGCACCCAGAACCATGTCGCGTATTTTAAAAGATGACTTAGGACTTGCAGCCTATAAGAGACGCACTGGTCATTTTTTAACCGACTTCCAAAAAGGAGGAGGTTACTATGTTCGTCTGTATGTATTTTTTTTTGTTTTTGTGTAAATTTGGTGAAGATCTGATGAAGAACTTCGGAGATAGACAATGGAACTCCTCAATGACGAACAGTACGCATATTGTGATGATGTGATTATGTTACGAGCAGCGTCTTTAGTAGGTCCAACCAAGTTTTAATTAAGGCCACTAAAATGAAAAAAATAAAAACATTTTTTACAAAAAATTTAAACCGACTTCAAAAAAGAATAAAATAATTACCATATAAAATGAACAGTTTCAGAAGTCGGTGTCTTCAATTTGGTTCAGCGTGGATCAGCACCGACTTCTGAAACTGTTAATTTTATATGGTAATTATTTTATTCTTTTTTGAAGTCGGTTTAAATTTTTTGTAAAAAATGTTTTTATTAACTGATAATTTAAAAAAGAATAGGGTGGTAAAATCGAAACAACTACTGAAGCGGTACGCAAAGGGACGTCACAGAAAAATTTTGTTTACGGATGTGAAAATCTTTACAATTGAGCAATATTTTAACAAACAAAATGACCGTATTTATGCTCAAAGCTCTAAGGAAGCTTTCCAATTAGTCAACAGAGTGCAACGTGAGCATTATCCGACTTCAGTGATGGTTTGGTGGGGTGTTAGCTATGAAGGAGTGACTGAGCCATATTTTTGTGAAAAAGGTATCAAAACATCGGCACAAGTGTATCAAGATACCATTCTTGAGAAGGTAGTTAAGCCCCTTAACAACACCATGTTCAATAACCAAGTATGGTCCTTCCAACAAGACTCGGCGCCGGGTCATAAAGCTCGGTCCACGCAGTCTTGGTTGGAAGTGAACGTTTCGGACTTCATCAGAGCTGAAGACTGGCCGTCGTCTAGTCCCGATCTTAATCCGCTGGATTATGATTTATGGTCAGTTTTAAAGAGTACGGCTTGCTCTAAACGCCATGATAATTTGGAGTCCCTAAAACATTCCATACGATTGGCAGTGAAGAATTTTCCCATGGAAAGAGTGCGTGCTTCTATTGATAACTGGCCTCAACGTTTAAAGGACTGTATTGCAGCCAATGAAGACCACTTCGAATAAGCTTTTTATATATTTTTTTTATATTTATGTATTAAACTAACACACTATAAAAGTAATAAATATTATTTGCAATTTTTTTTTTTTCTTTACAATATTTATGGCAAAACTAGGTATATACGTCTCGAAGTAGCCTTATGATGATAAACGAAAATATTATAAAGTTCAAATTGGAGTTTCAGAAGGTTTTCAGTTGCTCTTAGTTTGAATTGTATTGTCTGTGAGCCTACAGTTTAGATCCACTGCGTCTGATTGGAGTCATTATACCATCGGTCGAGACTGGAAGGTACATGCGAACAAATTTTCTGAGCTCGTATTCTCTAGTTTCAAATCGGCGAAGAGCACAGACGTCGCAGGTCACATTAAAATGTATTTCAGCTATTAGCCGCTGTGCAATGTGTAAGTTTGCTACACAAGGCATCATGTCGGCAAACTGCCGGCGGCCGCGCCAGCCAAGTTTCGCCGTGTCATTATGCACGAGTAGTATTTACTTGACATGTACGTATCGTGCTCGTACTCGCTTCTCCCGTCACTATGGCCCGTCGCACTAATAACAACGTTATGTTTATTTGTTTTAATAACAGCTATCCCAGTTTACAGTTGAATGAACCTGGAATTATGGCCGTGCATTTAGCTGATACCGTTTTACATATATGCATATTAAACTCCCAAATTATTACGGATTTTATTTGAGTTTGGGCTATGTTCGTAGTTACACAATTCCTGTTAGCTGATAAAGGTAGATGATATAAAAGATTGCTTACGTGTATCTGAGTTTTAATGCTCTACATTCTCATTTTGAGCTTTGAGGGACTCGTAGCTTTTTTACGACCGTGCGGATACCATTTGTGAGGTTAAGCAACGGTTGCCGCGGTCAGTCCGTGGATGGGTGACCATTTGTTACACATCGGGATCACGCCGTGCCTCGGAGAGCACGTTAATCGTCGGTCCCGGGTGTCATACGAATACCTATGAAAATCGTTACGGGTAATCACAAGCCCTAAAGTCTGATAACCGGTCTAACATTAGGATACCTACTAGTATTGCCCAGTAGCTGGGTTGCGGAGGTCTGATGGCAGTCGCTCCGTGTAAAATATTGGTACTCAGCCATATCTGGTTAGACTAGAAGCTGATCCCAATACAATTGGGAAAAAGCTAGGCAGACCGATTGTTATTTTGAGCTTTGTTGTGTTTTTATACGATTTGCAAGCTCTGATAGTTTAGGAATAAAATTTTAATTGAATTGTATGTAGATAATATCAAAGCGACAGTGTTACCACTGGAACGGCTTTGCGGTTACCCGCTCGATTGCCCAGCGCGATTGGCACATGCCTATATCCAGCAGATAACTGCGATAAACAGAGTAATAGTAGAAGGTTAGTAGTTTATGTACGTTGCCAACTTTTAAAGCAAGATTTTAAACCCAGTTAAAATATATTTTACGAAAAAGGTGAAATAATATTTTCTAAATTATCTCGTGTTCGTCCGTTTATTCCATATAATAATACAGAAAACTCATAAACAGGCCTCTTTAATAATTCGTATCCCGAAAAAATCTACATCATCATGAGTAATACGATATTTTATGAGTGTTATATAATACCGCGGAGCCGCAGGGCGAACGTTGTTCCGGTATATTTTTGGATAGCTTTAAAATTTAATTTCCTTCGGGCGGCGGGTCGGATGTTGGGACCACAGGAGTACCGACAAATTACAGTTAAAACAGAGATATTTTGAGTGCGGGTGTGAGATCTGTCAATGAAGCCGTCGAGACTCGCGTCGCGGGACGGTCGCGGCGCAATGGCGTGTGACGCGCGGATTACAGACGATGGTCGACGGATTCGATTTAATTAACTTGTTACATCTTTCTCAGCCACCAATACCTTGATATGTTAATTAGGATAGGATTTACAGAAATATAACTTCACATTCCTGCAATAGTTTATTTATGAACCTGAGACAGAGTTCAAATCAAATAACTGGTAAAGTTCGTTAGAAATACACCAACCAACTCTAACTAAGTACATATTTTATGTTACCTCCTCCAAACTCCGACTAAGGGGCTACCTTTATTGAAATTATATCAATGAACATTACTTTAATTAAATCCTAATTCACTCTCATTTTAAACGAACTGCTCGCCATTTGCTGCGTCTTTTATTAAACACTCACTTACCTACTCTAGTTCCTCAGTAGCGGAAACCTGAATGACTTTACATTTTTATTTCACTACATTAGTTCATTAGTAGAGAGGGTCATAGATTACTCGTACGCAGAGGTCGGTAGATGAAGCGACAGAAAAGCATTGATCGAGGAAATATTTCTATGAATGGCGGGAGAACTCCTAGATGAAACGTACATTCTACAGATATCTTCGCTGTGCTGTAGAGAATTTTAGTAAGAAGTCAGTATTAAATATATTTTATTGTGTATTCGTTCTGCCTAGCTTTTTCCCAACTACCTATGTTGGGGTTAGCTTCCAGTTTAACCAGATGTGGCTGAATCTTCTTCCTCCTATCCTTTTCCCAACTATATTGGGGTCAGATGCGGCTGAATATCAGTATTTTAATCGGAGCGACTGCCGTCAGACCTCCACAACCCAGTAACAAGGCAATGCCGATATCCTACAGTTAGACCGGTTGTCAAAGTTTCGGAGATATTTTATTGTGTGTATTATTACAAAAAATACATGGGGATAAAAAAAACATTGCAATCCTCTTTTAACTGCAGATTGCTTCTAGATTGAAAGGTTTTTATTGAGGTTCGCTGTCCAGGCATACCTATGTTAGACTGCGCGCAATTCCACTAGTACACATTTTTCCAAGTGAATGCAATGTGAAAAGGTATACAAATATTTTTAAAGCGGGCGTGTTGTATTTTGATGCGGCCCGGCCCGGCGGGCGGGCGCGGTATCGACGTGACGTCGTCTCGTCGCCTCCACCACACACCTATATAAAACGGAAAAGGAAACGGGTAAGTTTACCTGTTTTTCTTCACACGACCCACTATCGCATAGAAGCACGAATACGTTCATAAATTACGTCGCATACGTAATTTTTTTCCAAATTGTTCGGCTTTGCATACCTAGTGACATTTTTACGGTGTTTATACATAAGAATCGCGTGCCGTGTGATGAAATTATTTTACGTTTATTTATTTCTAACTACGTGTCGATTATGACACGAATGCGAGCGTGAACAAAGGTCGTTTGGTATATTAGTTCAACTTTATTCTTTATATGTTTGGCTTTTACGCTTTATATATTGTGCGTAAAGTTATTCAGTGACCTCGATAGACATTAATCTGACATTACATATGAACAAAGGATATCAGTAACATAATAATGGAAGGATGTCATGGCGTAAACGGACCATTACCGAGGAGAGGCATCAAATCATTATGTCGTGTCATGGCTACGATTATTATGTACCCATGAGTGGTGACTTTTCTACGTAAGGACGCTCTGAGTAGCTGCCACTGATGTCCGGAAATTATTCTCCGTGTTGCTTTGCTCTTTGTTTACTTAATGCCAGAGAGAAATCTTATTTTCTTATTTTGTCTCGGAAAACAGGAGCAAATGGCCGCGGTAAGATATTGTGTGTACACTCCGTCGGCATGTGCCTAAAATCTGGAAAACCAATAACGTTCTAAATATAAATCGGATTGTGGGATGAAAATATGATTTCGTTTTGCACACACGTCGAGTTTACTCAGAATGTCGATATGTCCGCCAGCTCCGAGTAAATTCTCGTTCAAACGCAAAGTTAGGAAATACTACCTACTTGAAGTCGCTACATTCCTAATTATCTAAGTTAGTCTTTGTTATAATTACAATTAGGTTTTCATAATATTTTATATACATATATTATAATATATATTTAGTACTGTAGTATATTTTGAATTTTTATTTTGACTGCTTACTAGAATCAACTAGTAAAACGACATCACTGAAAATAGTTCAGCATATTGTCATTTTTCCAGTAAGATGAGGTAATCAGTTGGAATAAATTCGTCATCAACGTGATTTCGTGGTACCACTAGACATTTCACAAAATCCCTGGGATCGTAATTTTCCTACGACAGATATATGCGAGATCTTAAAAATAAAAGTAGTCGTCACTTAGGCGAAAAAGACTAAAGGCGTATAGCAGGTAGAGGGCAAATCTTTTGACATTTATTTACCAGGTAAAAGTCCAACTCCGATCTGTTACTAAGAATTCCCAAACAGAAAACTTTGTAGGTAACAATTTGCGGTAGCTGGAAATCAAACCCAACCCCTCGCTCGACAGGCACTATGAAGCTTTTCTAAAATAATATCATGAAAAGCCTGATAGGTTACGAAACTTGAATGCAGTTTAACTTCGTAGACAAGTACGTAGTTAGTAATCGGGAGCAGGTCACGCAGCCTCCAACAAGTTAGTGTAGCGACAGTTATTCATAGTGGCGCCCGGAACACATCACTACTAAGTGGGGCGATATACGACGAAAGTCTTTGCTATTTACTTCCGTAGGCTTTCACAGGATTAGTATTCCTTCACCGTCCCCTCCGGATATAAATGGACCTCGTAATATATTGTAAACACCTAATTTTGTGAGTTATTGAATGAAATTAGCTATTATATAATATGATGTTTTAGTACCTACATGAGAAATTGATTGATGAACTGCCTCTTAGTCTAGTGGTGGTAAGCGCGACTGGTGAGCGTGAGGTCCTGGGTTTGATCCCCAGGCTGGGCAAAGTGTTATTGGGTTTTTCAGTGTGGAATCCCTCAGTAGCAGCCCGGCGTTTGGATTTGGCGAAATTAACTATACACCTCTGCCCAACCCTTCGGGGAATACAGGTGTGATGTTATAATATGTTATGTGTTACACATAACATCACACATAATGTTTAATGTTTGTTATTGAACATAAGAGCTGTGTTACAATTTTGGTGTACAATAAAGTATATTCTATTCTATAATGTGTATAAACAAGGCTGAGCTTTATGTTATTTTAACATCATGTCAGATCGACATTTTGAGGTAGGTACTGTTATTCGTAAGTGATGTTAATACCTAAAAGCACGCATAAGGAAAATTATAAAAACACATCAGTCGGATTTATTAATAAATATTATTACAAGAAGAGAAAACATGATGACCTTGCCCTACTTCATAAAGCACGCGCAGTGTCACCAGATCCATTACACGAGCTTTGTTGTAACTTCCTGACGTCATCACTAATAACTTCCCCTTTTGGAAATTATCATGAACAAAGGACGAATGCCATGGCCGCAATAACTGGGAATACCAGCTCTGTCTCTAGTATAATGTAGTATTAGAGGCACGTTATGAGGTTATGTATATATGTGTAAAGCCTCTGTAACACAGAACGCGGGTCGATGACGGTGCATGAGCAGCGCTGGGCGGTTCTAATAAGGCTAGTATGAGGGAAGTTACACTGAAAGCGTATCGGAGCGGCGCGGGAATTTTCGCGCTCTTCGCTCATACTACCCTCTACAGTACAGCTGCCACGGTGACCGCACCGCTACCAACTCGCGTTATATGTGTCAGAGGCTTAACTGTAGGAACTTGCTCAATAACCCCCGAGCGTATGATGGTGACTAAGAGACGTAATTATCACAGTTATGCGTTCTAAGTGATCACTTATACGCCTCACTGACTCCTCCAACTTTATCTACCGATAGTTTGGAAACTGTCTGAAAAGTAACGAAGTATTGGTGAAACATTTAACGATATTTTAATAGTGAGAGAAAATATTTTACATTATTTTCGCAAGTTTGAATTTCATGGCATATTTTATGTAGTATTTCAGCATATATCTTCATTGTTGCTATCTATGTGCGAGGCCTATTTTAAGCAGTAATTATAACGGGTACATGTATACATATTTTATAAATTAAATATCTGTAATTAAAATCACAAGTTAAGTTGTGGTGTATTTTATCAGCATTTCTACAAAGTCTATTTGAAATTCTAACAAGAAAACATCCACGAAGAACACTTACATTAAATGAAAATCGATTGGTATCTACGCGTGTCACAAAGGCACGTTCCTAGTTAAAAACTCAAGAGCACCGAGACAGATGTTATGTTGCTCATTCCGGCAAATTGGACCCGAGCGAGAGGTCGGCACGGACAAATGAGGAGGGCTCGTAAAGAGGTTTAATTACCCTCTCTTTGCTCTCCGTCATTTTAGCGGCCTACTTTGTTTTTATCCAACGTGAACAAAGAAAAAGCAAAGTCACGACACCGCTTACTCGAAATTAATACATTCGAAAATCAAATATTATGAAACTTGACATTTAAAATTCGGAACAAAGCATAATGCCGACTACCTTATATTTCATCAAGAGACAAAGTTTTTGACCGTTTTCAGACAACTTTTAAGTACATACTTCAGAAAAATCAACAGTTGTCCACGTGTATGCAGCGAGAAAATTAAGAATTGAATTTTTACATTTTAATTTAAGTTAGTTTTGTGTTCAACAACAGATGAGGCACTTTAAAGTTCTTTTTATATTTATACTGGAATGAGTGACTTCAACACCCTTGTAAAAACTGCAATTACTCGTACATTGCACTCTGGAGACACGTGGGGCAGCTGACGTGAATTAATCACCTGCTAGTCATCGTTCAGAATTGCACTTTAATTGCAGGATCCGTACCAGGTTAGGGATATTTATTATTCTTATTAATCACCTGCTAGTCATCGTTCAGAATTGCACTTTAATTGCAGGATCCGTACCAGGTTAGGGATATTTATTATTCTTATTCTATTTTTAACCGACTTTCAAAACAGGAGGAGGTTCTCAATTCGACTGTAGGTTTTTTTTTTGTATGTTTGTTCCGCGATATCTTTGCTAATTGTGAATCGATTTTAATGATTCTTTTTTTGTTTGAAAGAGTATTCTTTCGAAGTGGTCCCATTCAAATTTGGTGAAGATCTGATGAAGAACTTCGGAGATAGACAATTTGAAGTCGGTTTTATTTTTATTAAAAAGTGATTATATAGAACACTATCTTTTCAATACACGTCATAGAACAACTTCGAACCTTTACAATTTTTACGTATTTTACACAAGAATTGAATGAGATTCTCCGAAATTGAGCCACAAATGGCAACATACTTATTCAAAAACAACTAAATGCTTGTTAAATTGCAAACTTGAAGTCTATTGTCGTTTTATAAATAAAACTGAGTAGCTAGGTAATTATATTTCACGTATACCCAAAACGCTTGTCGCAGATAAAAAATATAACGTTATTTGAAGTGCAAGAATGGCTCAATTTAAATCAGGTTCACAGTTTTACAAAGCGTTGAATAATTTTGTGTTGCGACAAAAGATTTCTGCAATGTAAAAGCTCCAGAGTGACAGGCTTTTTCTTTAATGACATCTTTAACTGGAGCCTCTACAGTAGCATTGTAGGAGCATTTTTTATGCCAGGCATTGAATTAGATCCCGAGGGTCGGCAGCTTTTATTACTATCATCTAACAACTTATAAAGTACGCCTACTGCCGTAGAGGCGGGTAAGTATAATTTGTTAAGGTGATATAAAAGACTTTTGTTCTCTCTTTAAAAAAATAAACAAAGCACATTTAACCTTCTCTCTTGCAACCCTTTGCTCCATAGGTGTTACAAAAGTGGTCCGCCATAATTCATTAATGGTGACCGTCTTTATCGATGGTGTGGCTACTTGATGCTACGCTACAAAGACAAGAAGATTCGTAGCACTTTTTGTCCACACATGCCAAGGTTCTAATATATTATTTTTATAACACTGAATAATAAAGTACTTACAGTAGATAACAAAAGATTTTTTTATTTAACAACACTCTTCGGTTGACTTTATGATTCTCTATTGTTCTCATGTACACTTTTAATTGCGAAGAACAAAACCTCCACCAAACTGTTTTTTTAATGGGACCTTGCTTAGTAATGTTTTACTAATTTATTTTTGAATAGTAATATTTTTTGTTTTGGTTTTCATCGTATATCCATTTTCATTAGCGTGTTTTCAAATCTTTTACATCTACCGCGCTTCATGATTGCCTCCTGGCTTTCACACATAGCGCTTTCATGTAAACAGGTACAGTTCGCACAGCTCTGCACGCAAAGGTTGCAGCATAATATTAATACGACGACCATGGCTACATACGTAACAGCGAAACGCATAGCCGCTCGGCAACGCACAGCACAGAGTTGCAGCTGATGCTGCTGCAAGGACTGCTTTCGGACACAGAACGCGGCTGCAAAAATGGTCCCGTACAAAACCGATGAGTTAATTTTTGCATTACACTGAAGTAAAAGTATGTAATAAATTATTCTTCAACTCGCAAGAGGTGAAATCGATACCGCGAGCGCGGAAAACTCGATATTGAACGGATCTCATGTTTCCACGTTGAAAATTATTCCAACCGGGGAAATATGATTGCTTTAAGCTTTATTTATTTAATTATCTACGGAAATTAAATTACTTTGATGTAGTGTCTGTAAGTAGACGTGGTTGAATGCTCGTCGGCTCGTGACTCGTGTTGCTGTTTGCTCGTGTATTTCACGTTAGATTTGTGAGTGAAGATAACCGGGGCTGTTGTCGGCACGACAGATTAGCAATTACTCGTAACCGATTGCTCGCAATTAGCTTACTCGAGCTTTAATTTCCTTCACACATCTTGCCATGTTTTCATCACGTATAAGAATAGCATTGTTGTGACAGCATTTTAGTGTTATGAATAAGTTTTGAATCGTTCTACATTGGAGTCGTGATCTATAGTCACTAGGTATTTTGTTTTGAAGTCTTATCTGGTGTGAAACACATGTACATTTTATATTAACGTGACAATAATCAGTCAATAAAACTGGATCGTTTTCACGCCGTTTTTATTAGCACTCCCTTCTCAAGCTGTATTACGTTCCATGGCGAACATCACACCGATTTTATTTTCTTGTTTTGTAGAATGCTTTGTTAGGCGGGAGTGTTGGAGAACGGTTTAAATTGGCTCGTGAACAAGCGCGTACTGCGTAACGCCCGCGCCGCGATAAACAGTCAATTTGTGGGGCGAGACTACACGCCCTAAGAGATGCTGAATATAAAGGGGGTGGGTATTTAATGAAGTCATTTATACCCATCTTCTCAGCGTAGTTGGAAATCACCGCTGTGATTGAGTAATGTACGACTTTTTAGGAATTTAGAGTGAGTCGTTTGAAGGGTGGAAGAATTTAAAGCAAATAAAAGTGAGCAAGTAAAACGTGACGAGGGCGCCAGCCGCCACCTTGTTAATGCCCTCTATAGTATTAATTTTACTTGCGCAAGGGTTTTGTTTGTTTGCTATCCGAGGGATACAAAATGTCTTTATCGCGTTAATTGCGAGCCGTCTCTGGCTTCCAGCGAACCCTTTATGGTTTAAATTAAAACATTGTTACGAGCCTATGCCTTAGTTACCTAAACTATTCTAGCAATCTCTACGGACCTCGAGGTCTATTATAAATTTCACAGATAATTACCCTTCTGTCTTTTTATATTTCAAAGTAAAGAGTCATAAAGTAACTACAGCTAACATCAATTAATGTTCGTGGACTAAAGTCAACACAGGTCGCTTCTTATCAACGTTATAAAGCTCTAAGTTCGTGTCAGAAGTAATTTTGTAAATAGTTATCATCCCTGAATAATATAAAGTGTGAAACGTGATAACAATCAAAGTACCTCGTTCTACTAACAAAAATGTCACACAAATTGTAACCCGCGTCAACATGTACCCTGACTGATTTTTGAATAAAAATTTAAAGCGTCACAATACCTTGAGGCATAAACAAGAATAAAATGGAGTGGGAAGGTAAACCCTGTTTTTAAATATCTGAGAGCATTCCTATTTTTACTTTATATTGGCACTTAAATCTTAATAAAGAGTGATGGTTATCGGTTGTGCGGGTGTTCATAAATGTTCACTGTACTGCGTCGGACAAGAGAGGCTTGCTTTTCACATTAGTTTTCAGTGCGGTCGTCGACAATAAAATTGTTATTTATGTGGAACTCGTAAAGTTGGCCACTTGGTTCTATATACATGTAAAGGTCGCCGGTTTTACCCACCTGTAGCACCTCACCGAGCTAGTTAGACGTTACGTTTTCTCACGAAGCCTCCGAGGTATGTTCCAAGCGTCTGTACGTGAAAGGACTTAAATAGCTCCATTAGTAAGTTTATTCAGGACTGATACGCACGGTATATACATAGGTACCTACGCAGAGTTTCACTTAAGTTGGCCGGGTATATTCCTGAAGTTAACGGGAAATATTAAAACAATTAGGGTATTTAAAACAGCTATAACAGCTGTTTTATTTGTTTGCTTTTCCCTGTTGTTCTTATATTGTCTTTTGGGATTGTTTTCTTTAATAAATCTACCGTATTATAAGCGAATTATTTTAATTTATTAATTAGAAAACTTTGTTATAAATAGATTATTATAGTTATTTTGTTGCGCGATTTCCATTCTATTTATTTGTGTTATTTGCTAAATACTATACATAAAGCACAGAAATCTAAATATATTATTTAGATCTAAGCTATGTAACTGAGTTGCGGAGGTCTGATGATAGTCGCTCCGTGTAAAATACTGGTATTCAGCCGCATTTGGTTAGACTGGAAGCTGACCCCAAATTAGTTTGGGAAAGGTTAGGCAGATCCAGAACGCACCGGTTTTTTTCTTCTTTGTACGGTGTCCCTTCTAGGAACTAACTAAGTATATATATTATGTTGCTGCCTATCCAATTTTCAAGTTATTATGCAAAATGTATTTATTCAATGAACAAATATTACAATTACCTATCCCTTTTATTTATATACGAATAACAAAAAAAATTGTCTGTAGAATAAATTTTACTGAAGTTAGGGAAGATTTCCAGTTGAAGCGAGTTAGTTTTACACCTGACAGATCACGGGCGAGGCTGCTGCAAACTTAAGAGCCCTCGAGACTTGTACAGAGGACTCCAAAGCCGATCCGAGGTCAAGGTCGTAATTATTTATCCTTAGATATATTTATAAGTTAAGAGGGGAAGGGATGATTCAACCGTGATGAGATTATTTCGCTAATTTTAATGGGAAATTAAATGTATAAAAACTTTATCGTTTGGTGAATGTTTTTTCTTGGGCACACCTGGGGGGCTAATGACGTCATATTTAGTGAATTATAATTATTTCGTTTCATATTCGTAATTATAACTGAAGGGCTCCTGACCAATTATCAACCGCGTGGTTCATAAGATTTGCGAAGTTAAACTGCGCTTGCCGCGGTCAGTCTGTGGATAGGTGACCGTTCGTTACACATCGAGACCCCTCTGTGTCTCGGAGAGCACTTTAAACAATCATTCCCGGGTGTCATACTAAAACCTATGACAATCGTTACGGGTAGTCAGAAGCCCGAAAGTCTGAAAATCGTCTAACCTTAGGATATCAGTTTTGCCCGGTAACTGGGTTGCGAAGGTCTGATGGCAGTCGCTCCGTCTAAAATACTGGTATTCAGCCGTATCTGGTTTAGACTGGAAGTGGCCCCAACACAGTTGGGAAAAGGCTGGGTAAAACATTCGTAATTATAACTGTAACTGGACTGCACGTCCAGTCGCAACTGCAAACTATACAACTGTCAAATGCAGCTTGAAGGCAATTAGGATACAATCAGTGCAACTGCGTGATAACTGCTAACTGTATGTGAAGCCCATTCGCAGTTATGATTACGCATATGAACGAAATATGATTCACCAAGGATGACGTTATTAACCCCCAGTTGTCGTTCAGATATAATCACTGTGAGTTGGGTTGACTTTAACTTTGGTAATATGTACTTTGTATTCAGTTTGAATTGCACATTCTGTAACTACTGTCTTGGTTTTCATTAACTGCTCGCGTCCGGATCGGATCTGATCCCTTTGTTGTGTTGTCAGTATCAAAGATTGTTTTGAAAGTAACCTATAGTTCAAATTGAGTAGCAATAAAAACTCCTAAAATAGCTAAAAAATGAGCATATGTTATAAATTATTATTACTGTGTTATTTACTAAGTTACAAAAATCTTTTGTGCTACAAAAAATACGTAAACAACCGAATGAAATACTGAAATTTCCAAAATTATAATACATCAGCTGCTGATGTAATGTTATTCTACCAAATATAATAATGATTCCTCGAAAATAACTGTAGGTATGCTGATTTTATCGTAAATTACCTATTATAAATTTTCAGTCAGAAAGTGATTGATCAGCAAGTAATGTGATATTGGGTATTTATCTAACCATGTCGGAACCGACCCACTAGGAATTTCAAAGCTTAAAAAAACCACGAACCTTCTAACCTAACCTAACCATGTCGGATCCGCCCCAGAATCGTTACTTGTCAAATGAAAATTTGTAAATTAATTTTCAACATACTTGCTCATAAAGTGACTTTTATTTGACCGCTTTTAGGTTCGTAATGTAGCTTATTGCGGATTAGTCCGGTAAAATGTACCACAGATTAATGATAATATTTGTCTACGAAATTCACTTTACATTTTTATTTTAGCAAATCGTTTATACGCCTAAAAGAATGTAAACTTTTTATAATAAAAATAGAATAAATAAACTGTTTTAATTAAAATATCATAAATAAACATTTCATTAAATTATTTATTTTTGTCAGCAAATTAACATTAATTAATGTAGGCGACGCATAAAATTATATTGTTTAATGTGTGACGTGTGACGATGGGCGACTGTCGCGCCATCCCGCGGCATTGTTGTCACATTTGGTACTGACTTTTTTTATTCTTTTACACGCATATTTTCTTTCGCTTGCCCATTTTCTACCATTCATTGCATCCTGCTGTTTTCCTTATCCTTCGCTAACAATTAATTTGTGTTATAAACACAAAAATAATCAGTTTTTTTTTTACATTAAGCACTTGCCCTGTGGTCTTTCACCTGCGCGCGCATAGCTAACTCGGCCACGGAAACCACAGATTAATTATAAATGTTTACAAAGAAATCCACGCGCCATTTTTCACAAATTCTTTTGTATTAAAGACTTAAAGTCTGTTATTTTCCTCGCAAGTGTATTTAAAAACGTCGTATGAAACGCGTCTGCATTGATCATTACACTCTCGGCGCACTTATCGCACTCGCCTGCGGCTCGCGAGCACAATACCGCTTCGACCCTAATGACTAACATGGCACACTTACCTATGTCATAATCTACTATTATGGTGAAATGAACGGTTACCTTAAAAATGATTTTTTTTGGTGATAAGGTGTTTTCGGAAAGTCAGTATTTTATTCGGAAGTTTAGTTTATTATTTGGAAGTAATGTTTTTAATTCATACGATTATAACTTGAATGAGGTCTGGTTTGTTTGTTTAATATGGTTAGTATTTTCGTTCAATATTTTGTTTATTTTTTGGCAACTTATTTTTAATGCAGCTTAGGTAGTATTATACCTAGTCTGGCCATAAATACTGTTACAATTAAAAATAAGAAAGATATTACATTTGAATTTGGAATCTGTCATTTTTATACGATTGTTCATTGAATTTTCTAATTTTGGCGCCAATACCTACATTGTGCAATATTTTGCGACATTAAAATGGAGTGGAGTGATAAAGAGAACCGAATCGCTGTGATTGCATTACACAAAGTTGGTATGGAGCCAAATGCAATTTTTAAAACTCTCCATACGCTTGGTATTAGTCAAATGTTTGTGTACGGGCTATTAATAGGTACAATGAGACCTCCTCTGTTTGTGACAGAAAAAGATCTGGCCGTCCACGTAGTGTGTGTACGAAAAAGGTGGTCGAAGCAGTAAGGGAAAGAATTCGAAGAAATCCGGTCCGAAAGCAAAAGATTTTATCTCGGGAGATGAAGACAGCACCCAGAACCATGTCGCGTATTTTAAAAGATGACTTAGGACTTGCAGCCTATAAGAGACGCACTGGTCATTTTTAACAGATAATTCAAAAAATAATAGGGTGGTAAAATCGAAACAACTACTGAAGCGGTACGCAAAGGGAGGTCACAGAAAAATTTTGTTTACGGATGAGAAAATCTTTACAATTGAGCAACATTTTAACAAACAAAATGACCGTATTTATGCTCAAAGCTCTAAGGAAGCTTCCCAATTAGTCGACAGAGTGCAACGTGGGCAGTATCCGACTTCAGTGATGGTTTGGTGGGGTGTTAGCTATGAAGGAGTGACTGAGCCATATTTTTGTGAAAAACGTATCAAAACATCGGCACAAGTGTATCAAGATACCATTTTGGAGTCCCTAAAACAATCCATACGATTGGCAGCGAAGAATTTTCCCATGGAAAGAGTGCGTGCTTCTATTGATAACTGGCCTCAACGTTTAAAGGACTGTATTGCATCCAATGGAGACCACTTCGAATAAGCTTTTTATATTTTAAATTGTTTTATATTTATGTATTAAACTAACACACTGTAAAAGTAATAAATATTATTTGCAATAAAAAAATTTTTTTTTTCTTTGTGACAATATTTATGACAAGACGATTACCAAAGCTCGCTGCAATATAATTTCTTTTTCGGAACCATTATTATTTCCCGTTAAAATTTATTTAAAGTACATACACAGTTTTTCTGATTCATATGAAGGAGGCAGAAACTATAGAGCGCTGCGTGCTACGTTCCTTACATAGTCATTTTGATTTTTTTTAAATTCATGCATCGTGTCATACACGCTCGCTACTCTGGTGCTCCTGGCCGGTTTTTGTAAAAATATTTCCAATGTACAGATATTTTGCCTGTTGCTATTGTATTATAGTATAGTATAGATATAGATAGATAAAAAGTAAATGCCATAAGACGACGCACGTCTAGAGTATAGGCGCGTGGACACCTTGTAATCCGAATTGTCAGAAATTTAATCACCAACATTTTAAATCTACAATAGCCTCTGCCTCTCCTATACCACAAAAAATGGTTTCCAACTTGCCAAGCTAGTTTCTTATCAACCACAGGAAGTGATAAAGCGGTCTATTTGCAGCCGAAACCACATGGCTACGCAATTTATCCCAAAACTTTTGATGGCAAGAGAACAAACATCAACAACACGCGTAAACAAGTTCACGCACACAAATGAAAAAAACTTTTGTGTAGTTTAGTTACAACAAAGTAGGAGTGGCTACCAATAACGCCCTCAAACGTGTAATTTCAGTGGCCACGCGATTCGTTTTTTGGCATGAGGGGAAGGTGAAATTACCTGTTAAAATTCTTTTATATAAGCATACTCCTTTTTCCTTGCTACGATCCCTTTCTCTAAAAGAAAGTGTAAATGCAAATGGGCAATGTCCCAAAATTGGTATCCGTTTATTTATCGCTACATTTCGGAACTGTCAATTAGAGGTAGGTACTCGGGCACGCACTGCTCCAAGTTCTGGAACTTATCGAAAGGATCAGTGGCATCATTGAACTAGCTTAGTATTCGTCAAGCTGCCCCAACAAATTTTACATGTCATGATCTTTGTTGGGATATGGATATACACTGGCCTGCAAAAAAAAGTATCACACTTTTAAAATTTCAATTTTTTCTAAACTATAGAAGTTAGAGATTTAAAATAAAAAACGTTTTATAGCAATTTTTATCAGCTTTCTTTGAAACTATAGTAACAAAGTTAAACTCTTTTTTGAGTCCTTTTTGTTTCGAAAATATATCTTGTGTACCTAAAAAGTTATTGCAATTTTAAAAGTGTGATACTTATTTTTGCAGGCCAGTATAGTTTTGATTTGAAAAAGCAGAGTCATCATCAGCGTAAACTTTTCTCAATTATTTTAAGATCGACCTCCCTAGTTTAACCAGATGCGGCTGAATATCAAAATCACGGAGGTATGGAGCTCCGCAATTTAATTATTGAGAAATACCGATATCCTAAGGTTAGAAACTTAGACCGGTAGTCGGCCTTTCGGGCTTCTTATTGTCTGTATCGACTGTCATGGGTGTTCGTTTCGTATGACAACCGAGGCCGACAGGTTAACTTGCTCTCTAAAGAACGGAGGAGTCTCGATGTGTAAAGAATGGTGACCCATTTGGATTGATCGCACCGCGGTTGCTGTTTAGCCACCAGCTTTTCAAGAAAGGAAAGAGTAGAGTGGTAACCACAATAAACAAAAACACTTTTATGACCAGTGTGTTGATTAGTGTTGTGTCTGCTATTGCTTACACGTTTAGAATTTGAAAAATACACGCAATTCTCTAGTGATTTCTCTCTAAAAATGTATCACTTGTTTCTGTTCACGCAGTGAGATCTTCAAAAAATAAACCGATATAGCGTAGTGGGATAAATAAATAACATTGATGTGAAGCATATCCGAAGCCGCGTACAATATCCTATAAGTACCTACGTGTTGCCGTATTATTTGAATAGGTACAGTAACCGAAGTAAATTCCACCCATGAGCATACAAATTGTATTCCGCAATCGAAAGGCTCACGATAACTGTCAGCTTTACTTCAACGCCGCCGACGCATTATGACGCAGCCAGTTTGCCACCGAGGGAATGATACTGTTATTTTGTAAATTTGTATGAATCGCAATGAAGCGAAAACGATTTCATGGAATCGGATAGAGCATTTATTACTTTTCTATAAATATTTAACAGCAAAAACGGAGAGAATTTATCTTTGACGGGAAACTGATTCGTGAGCGAATCCAATTTAAATGGCTTTTTCAGATATTGTTGAATGGTTATCACGGGTCATTCGACCAGAAGTCAATGTAGTGAGTTGTATACGCAGGTGAATGCTTACCTTTGACATTTTAACACGTAAATAATTTATCATCGGTGGCACACGTTTATTTACGAGCGTTTGTTCTTGTATCATCAACTTTAAAACAGTGAAAGAAATCATGGTAGGGAAATTCAGACATCTATAATAACATTTTATGCGTGTAATTCTCCGATAACGAGGCGAGCGTCACCAGCCACATTGAGCATGAAATATCGGCGCAACGTGGATTCTTACAGTGTTCAGCATTCATTCCGATAACTGACTAACTTATCTGGGTTCACCCTGCAGGGGAATGGCGCTCTCTATCCCCTGATAATAGAAATGATACATATTTATTTTGCCTGAGAAATGTAGCCTTCTTAACTTTGCGCAAATTCCACAAATCTGGGTTGAATACCAATAAGCGGCGATCATAAATATTCCTTTTTCTAGTCGTTTGTAATAAAAAGATCTTCATCCCGTAGTTGGGTCCATTTTAATATTTCCCAACAATGTTTCAATCCAAGGAAATTGTGTCTGAAGCATTCTTGGGATAGTAATTGAGTATTTATGAAAGGGGCTATTATCGACATGAGCCGGCGGCCGCGGCATCTCCGCTTACTCTTTATAGCTTATATTACGATGCTCCGCGTACAATGCCAATGCAGTATTCATTAGTTTTATATTCCGCACTTCACTACCAACAATTTGAAGAGTCTACAACAATATATACTGAACAATGTTTAAATGCACGTCAATTTGAACAATGCGTGTTACGTGAACATCCGACGAAAGCTGAATTAATTACATAACCGTTTCATTTTATCTGACTGAGTTGCATAATAAGGTATGCGGGCTTAACAACTTTGTTATTTCCGTGTTCATTATTTGTATTGATTTTTCTCTTAAATAAACAATGAGGACGAATAAGTCAGCCGTTAATAGGCCGAAACCTGTCATTACTTGGAAAACCTTTTGGAGAACCTTGTTACTACACGTGGCTTTTCTGTTTGGTATCACTTTTCACACAGGTATTAAATTACATGGACATTAACCATGTTAGTTATATTTTATACAATGTTATTCCGAAAAGGGGTATCAATCAGAAAGGACATTAAAGTATCCAATGAAGAACTTTTGTTCTACAACTTTCCTCAAAAGTCAATAGATTTAGATATTCAGACTTCAAAAAAATACCTTAATGCAACCGTATCTTCAGCTGTCTTTAAATTGTTTGGTCTTATTTGGGGTCACACCTCCTCGCGCTCCCATACCTCAGAAAGTGACTAGCACTTGCGCGTGGACCATAGTAACTCTATTTTCTGAATTCATAACTAAATCAAATTGTCGATATTTCAAAATTAAAACCTAAAAAATAATTTTAGTATCGAAATAAAAATAAACGTTTTAAGAAATTTTAATACTTGCAGCAAAATAGTCATCAGTGATACCTACCTACTTTAAATTGCCCGTGGCTTAGTAACTACCCTTTCCGACTTACCTTGTATAGGTACGAAAATATTAGGTCGGAAAATATCACGAAAAGCTACTTGAACTTTTCTTTTAATAAATAGGTGAGACTCACCGTGAGAGTGACGTATAAAGATGAATGATAGGGTCGCGTAGCTTTTTGAGGGAGGAAATATTGTAATTCGTGACACATCTTGAATATGTCGCGAAAGTAGAGTAACAGGTATCAGTTTTATGGAACGTTCAATTAAGTTACCTTACCAGAATTTGTAGATATTAATGAATATTATTTGAGGTTTCATGACGGAATCATTTAATTTTAAACGATCTTCGTCTCCTCTTCTGTTGTGTCGGCCCAAGCTATATGAATGGTTCATGCTATAGTGAAAAGATTAGCCAGTCAGCAAGGTTGGTCACGGGTCTGGCTGCCCAGGGTGCGCCGGATCGTCACTCGTGAAGGCTCTTTTCATGCACTCCCATGCATTTAAAAGGGTTCCTATCTTTTTAAATAAATAATATAAGTAGTAGTAGTAGTTTTGGAGGGGCTCGTGGCTAATTACCAACCGCGCGGATCATACGATTTGCGAGGTTAAGCTGTGCTTGCCGCGGTCAGTCCGTGGATGGGTGACCGTACGTTACACATCGTGACCCCTCCGTGCCTCGGAGAGCACGTTAAACAGTCGGTCCCGGGTGTCATAAGAATACCTATGACAGTCGTTACGGGTAGTCAGAAGCCCGAAAGTCTAACAACAGGTCTAACCTTAGGATATCGGCCATGCCCAGTAACTGGGTTGCGGAGATCTGATGGCAGTCGCTCCGTGTAAAATACTGATATTCAGCCGCATCTGGTTAGACTGGAAGCTGACCCCAACATACTTGGGAAAAGGCTAGGCAGAACAAGTAGTAGTTTAGGAAGTATTCTTGAAAAATACTTGAAAGGAAATTAGATGAGGTGCAATAACAAGGTTTTCGCATTCGCAGTTCCGTATTTTTATTGGAAATGCTACTTGTATTCATAAAGTCCTCATGAAAGCAGGATTTTTTAAATGGCTTACATTTCAATGGGAGGCCTATCAATCGTACCGCGCAAACTGTGTAAAACAATATGGAGAATGCTTTAACGATGCACTCGATATCGACATGTGGATGCCTACACGCGATCGTTGGAAAGTCAGTAAAAAGTGAACAGACTGTAGGTACATAGAGAGGTAGCTACTGTAATTTTCAATAGGATCTAACGTCTAACTATAGTTTAGAGGAATTCGGAGCATGCCCGAGAGGTTTTAGTATCCACTCGAGTTTCAATACCGGAGATGAATATAATAGACTGGCCTGATCGATTACGTCGGTATCTATTCTATTTGAAAATGAACTCTCCGGGCAAAAGCTAGACCGCTTAGCAAGTTGAACTTATTATTATCTCTATTTAGTTGGGCAGTTGGTTTAATATCATCATCATATATGAGCCGCAAGCCATACACTAATTTCCTGCTAAATATACCTTCCCCATAAACTCCCATAGCGATCAGTTTTTAATTCCACTGGCTAAATATATATAAGGTCCTATTAATCATGAGATAAACCAACCATTAATAATAAATTCCAAGCACGCGTAACACCCTGAGAATGGTGGTAGCCAACCCACCTGTTACTCCAAGCATAAATTACCAGCTTAAACCAACTACCTACCTAGCAACATACGCACGCAAGCAGGATTGAGTGCCAAGTATAAACACCACACTGATTAATACTTGTATGGAATGGCATGTAGAATTTACCACCACTAGATGATATGAAAGATTTTTAAACGACGATCGTGAAACTGATCCCTGCACGTGTCGCATATTTTTCATATGTAACAAAAAAGGAAGGCAAATAATATTACTTTATGAATTAGAACGAGAAACATGTCACAGCACGTCGGGTTGTATAAATCTGATCTTATCACATTGCAGAATACGGCTCAAGTATGTGAACCGAGCACGTATGTACCTACATAATGTAGCGCGCTAGGAAGCAACAAATTTACTGGCGCAGGTTCTGCAAAGGGGCGCAAAGTGCCTCCGTTACTTGTTACCGTCGCGGGGAAAAGATTTATGAAAAGAATAAGGAATTCGCCGCTCCACCCCTAATCCCACAAAGGACAACGTCAGAAATATGATCGATTGTACAAAAATTGTAAAGACAGTAAATAAAATTACGTATCACGTCACATATGCAGATTAGGCAATTGCTTTCCTGTTTCAGTGAAGAAAAGTGGTATAATATGTTTCTGAACGGTTTGTTGATAAAGCGTTTCCTCTCAACCGTAAATTGTAAAACGATTTATCTACTTTGCTTGGAAGAGCCGACATTGTCTGCGACGTTGCCCGATTCAAAGTGTGGCCGTGAGCTGAGCTCGTGTTCTCTCTGTAAAGCCTCCCTAAGTCTCGGGTTTATCTGAGCCTAACATATGTTATGGTTTCTACGTATAATCGTTTGTTCATGTGTGTATAATATGCACATTTCATTATTGTATGCAAAATTAGGTCTCCTTTTTTTTGTTTTCTTTTTCTAGATTATTCACAGCACCTCTTTGTTAATGTATGAGGCTTTAGTAAGAGTGATCGATCAAACCTTCTGCTTTGAATAGCTGGCGTGTTATTAACGTTTTATGAAAGGTTTATTAAGAATACTTGAATATAAAATGGCACTTGAACTTGACCCAGTAAAGTTTCGCTAGTGCCAAAGCACTACTCGTAACCATATTAGGCCTAGCCTAAGTATTATTACTTATCCACCAAAATATTGATTAAATGTGTACTTAATTCTAATATCGACTCTCATTGGAGTTCAATGTTCATACATTTTGTTTTATGATTTTCAAAACGTTCCATTAACTGTTATCGGATTGGTGAGATGTAGCGCATCGAATATATTGTACGTAATGTGACATCATACGTTCGTCGGCCGACAATGTTTGTTGAATGAAAATATATCACAGCAAATATAACAAATAATGAGAATACAGACTGCGCGTTTTCCTTTCATACAATATTCAGTGTAATAACTGTAAATATTTTATTTACAAATCCACTATTCTGAATACAACAAAAGTGTTGGAAACGCAATCTTTTTATCATGACATACCGACAGAGGTGAGAAAAAAAACGTGCGCCTGATACGATAATCAACTTGTCAGTTCCTCTTGGGTTTAATAATTTATCACAAGGCTAAGTTTTCCAAAAAGTCCAATTTATTTGAATAATAAAACTATTGTACACACATGAATGGAACAGAATTGTGTTAGAAAATTCGATTCAAATACTAACTTAGTTGAGTATTTAAAATTGAATTGTCACCGTTAAACCGAAATTATATTTGAAAATAGTGACATGAAAACGTTTGGCCATTTCAAGCTTGTTTATAAAATGGTGCCTACAATAAAAATGCTTCTGAACGCTGCGTACCTAATGTCAATAATTAATATGTATTTTCAGTCACATTTTAATAAATTATTAGGTTTTAAATCGCATCGATTCAATAGATATTTAACTAGCTATTGACTAGAATATATAGAACGAAAAATGTGTATTTGGTTCAATGTTTAATTTTTAAATTACGGTTTCAGTTTCCATCTTCTAAAATCCCTTTATAAATCTGCCTGCTTATATATTAATCTACGTACATTATAAGTAGAATTACAATTTTCCATGTAAGATATCACGGTAATGACATTTTAGAATTTGGCAGTAACGGTAACGAGTTGGATCGTCAGAGGCTCAACTCGGCTCAGGTGAGCGGGTAATGACATTCTGGAGCGTATCGATCGCGCGGAAATAGCCGGCCGGCGAACAAGCTTCTGCCATCGCGCTCCGACCAACCGACGACCGACGACCGACGCCCGACCGCACGACCTGCATTCGCTGTTCACTTCCTCATTAACCAAACGATAAACGTTTATTGTGAATAAACATGTTTATGTATCTTTATGCCAAACTCCATGTGGGCTAGGTAGAGATATTAATACACGTCCCTGAAGTCATTAAAGTCATCAAGACGTCATTCCCTGAAGGGTTAGCCAGATCTGTGCCGTAGTAGGTAGGTACACATGTATTTTGCGCCGATGATCGTTTTCAGTTTTCTACCTATGTAATAATAATATACATAACATAACAAAATCAGCTCATTAATGTCCCACTGCTGGTCACGGGCCTCTTCTCAGAACGAGAAGGGTTTAAAACCTTAGTCCACCGGGTTGGCCTGATGCGGGTGCCGGATTGGCGGACTACACACAGCATCGATGAACATTTTGGAGCCCTCTTAGGTGTGTAGGTTTCTTCCCGATGTTTTCCTTCACCGTTAACGCAAGTGATAATAAAATTCTGATCCGCATATGTATATGAAAAGTCAGAAATGCGCGCCGCATTCGGACTCAGACCCTCCTACGTGGAAGGCAAGCGTTCACCCGCTAGATTATACTGCTATAACATAGGTAAGGTACGGGAAAAAAGTAGGTGTCAAAGTAACTATATTTAAATAAATATACTTCATTGGTGTCGATTCTGTTGCACATTTTAACAGCACTAACGCAACTGTCACTTTCTTTTTCTATTCAAGTAGAAAGAGACAAACACCCTTAGCTTAGTTTAGTCCTGGCAACAGAATCGACACCAATGACTCTACATCTATAAGGAAACCATCATCCTTCTAGCCATTTTCCAGGTAAGTACGTTGTGGGCGATCCCGGCGATAGGTCCTCAGAGGAAAAGTGGTGGTTTTATAGTCCGCGCGGAACTAGCGGCAGGAGGGGGGTGCGAAACAATAGACGCGCTCTGTCAGTTTGCTTTGTCTTGTCTACCGTGCACATCTTCCGCTCACATAATTTTTTTTTGTCTTCGAGATGCACACGTGTACTGCACTACCACGGGGAGATACTGTAGTTATGTGGGACTCAAACCCACTAAAACTCCACGGTGTCCACCTCTGCCACATGTGGCGGGAACACGGGCACGCGTAAGCACTTATCCGCGAACTCGCCGCGGCTGTCCGTCACCGGACCCTCCTCTGGGGAGTATCCCCCATCACCGGCGCACCAGAACACATGGCACGCCGTGACCACCCCGAGGACCAAACGAGCACATGGGCGCCAGATGACCCCGTGTCTGGGCACCCTTGGTCCCCCTGCGACGGGTCGGGTTAGTGGCCCCGCTGCCTACCACTTTTCGGCCGCATAGAATAGGGAAAGCGGCCAACGACATACCGACACTCCTCTCCCCCTGCGGCCCCACCGCGTCCCCCATCTCACGGTGGCGACCCCATCAAAGCCGCGGAAGGTAGGGAGAGCGGCGCACCGCAATACCGGCACTTCTCTCCCGCCGCGGCCTTCACCCTTCAGCCGCGATGCCTCCCATGAGACATCGCGGCCCGCCTCAGCTGCGACGTCGCCGAGGCGACACCGCAACCTACTTGGCCGCTACGTCGAGAGCTTCCAGGCCCAAGCCCCGACGAGCAGCCCCTCCTTGGGTTCCTCTTCGCTTCACCGTGGGCATTCACTCCACGGCTACTGAGCCCCCCGCAACGACAATACGGGAACCCACCGGGGGGGTTCGCTCACATACCTAAGGCGTGGCCAACTAGTTCCGCGCGGACTATAGTCGGTAAGAGTCCGACATAAGTCTTCCCCAGGCGGACGGTACCTATCCATGGGGATTTCCCCACGCAAGAAATGGTATGATGCGGTCAGCTTGAATCCAAAAAATGCGACCGGATATCTGTACCTATATGCAGTCTCTTTCTTTTGACCACCGCTGGCCAACTGTTTATGGTTCAGGTTTAGGGCTTAAACTGCACGTGACACCTGTCATAGTCCAGACAACACTAATCCAGAGGCCTGTTGATACTGTCAGGGCGTTCAAAATGGTGGCACAAGCACAACTAACCAAGTGATAATCCATAGAGCTGAAAGTATAAGGCAAGGATTTTATATTATGTTGTACGAGTACGTACCTATTACTTCTATGGTATAGGGACAACGCAGACACAATACTATTGTTTCGTCTGCCTTGGCCCATATATTTGGTTTGGGAGCGCAACTGGTTGCACTGCCATGTCGTCGCGGTAATAGAGATCCCTTATCGTCAGGCTGCTAACACAGTTAATAAATAGTTTTATTCCTATTACCTACACCATGAAGACCTACACACAGTTTTGATATAAAACGGTAATCTTATTTTGAACACCTTTTCTATACCTTCGTGACTTTTGATAAAGACTAAAATAACAAAAGAACGAAATCTACATAGACACAGCAGTGTGTCAAGCCGTATCTAATATATTTTCTAGATACTTCGATTATTATAATCGAAACTATTATTGTCAGCCTATCCTTTGACTTCAATTTTGCCGCGCCTGGCCATCTATCTGTCACAGTCACACTGTCACTTCCGTTCCGAGTTCCTTTGTGGTTTAATTTAGTCGATATTTTATGTTGAGCCATCTATATTGTATTAATTTATATATTTTCAAACTTATAAAACTTATTGTATTATATTAATACAATAATGTATCAGCATACTTATTACTTGCCACAAGTAAAATCAATTTAATTTTAGATGCGTAAGGCGCAAACTCAACAGAATTTGGCACGGTGGAATGGGGCGTCGTCAATGTTTCGCCATCTCCGCGCATGCGTCAACTGAACGAACCTCCGACCAATACCGACCATACCATAGACAATTATTCGTTATCTGGCAATATCTGCTTTTTGTTTGTAGGTTATGTTTTAGTGATTAATTGTCAAAATTTATGTTGAATATTTTCGTGGAATTTGTTCAGTTAATATGGAGTGGACATGAACTTGTTACTTGTGTCGTCTTGTGAATTATTCTATAGATCGTCGATTTTAGTAACGTATTTTACATCTTTCGTCCATTTAATGACTGTGTCAATCTCAGAGTATTACTTGACATTGAGTTTTTGAATTGAGATGTGAACACGAAAGTGGATACGCACTCGTCACCTTACTATCAACAACGTGAAGTTTTCAAACTATACTTAATACTTTGTAGATTTGTACATTTCAGTTTCGTTAATTGTATAGTGTAGACATAAGCCGTCAAGATGACGATGAGTCAGTTATCAGTTATGAAACTTTATAATACAGTAGTGGACGACGTGATAGCCGGAGTGAGGGATTGCTTTCTGGACGACGGTGTGGATGAACAAGTGTTGCAGGAACTAAAGCAATTATGGAAAACGAAGCTTCAGGCCAGTGGGGCTATGGACCCACCACAGCCTGAACCGGCAATACCGCCGCCGCCTCCGGTACTACAGAACTTTCAAAAGGCCAATGGTAACAATGTAGTACCTAAGAGAACTGATACACATTTAGGACAACAAGGTTCTAGCCAAAACTCTGGTGTGGAGCACGGGGCTCCTGCATCAAACCTAGCAGGTGCACATCCACATCACGTGCTGGACCCCAACAACAAAGTGCCTGTACAACTCACCTTGCCCGCTCAGCCAGGTGTACCCGGATCACAGCCGCGCTCATTTACCATACAAATTCCTGCATCAGCGCTTAATGGTAACAAACTACATCAAGTGCTCACTGGCCCTATTATAAATGCAACAATAAGTTTACCTCAACCCCTAGCTGCAACCCTACTTCAGCAACACATCAACTCTGCTCTAGCGGGACAACAAAATGAATTTGATGGAGGTGGAGGTGGCCGCAGTGGAGCTGCACCCTTCTCTTTAGATGGTGCTTTAGATTCTTCTGATGAAGAGGGATCAAATGCTGGTGATGGCTCAGAAGATGGTGCAGGTGATGATGACGAGGATGAGGAGTCTGCTGAGGAGCGAGCAGAGGAAGAAGAGGAGGAGCGGGATGAGAGTGGAGGAGCCGAGGAGGAACCTCTTAACTCAGGGGATGATGTCTCTGATGAAGAGCCCGGTGACATGTTTGATACTGACAATGTGGTGGTTTGCCAATATGACAAAATTACTCGCAGTCGCAATAAGTGGAAGTTCTACCTTAAAGATGGTATCATGAACTTAGCTGGGAAGGATTATGTCTTTCAAAAAGCTAATGGTGATGCGGAATGGTGAAATTTTCCTAATAATGAACAAATAAGCTGTGTGTATTTTTATAGAAGGTGTAACTTGTTGTATCTGACTGTTGGAATGTAACTACTAGAGAATACAAAAGACAATGGTGAAATACTGTCACAGATATTATTATTTAACTAATATTGTTGTTATGCTCATTGACTTCAACCATAGTATGAGTATGGATTATCAATATAATATTTCTTATGTATAATCTGTACAGTTATGCAATTATTGTAACATGATGTATTGCACAAATTATTTTTATAACATAACAAAATAGTTAAACTTCTGCAAATTTATGTTAGCTTTCAAATTGTAGTATTTGTATTAATTTAATAATAGTAAATATTATTGCTTTCGGAATAGGGTTGCCAGGTGTCTGGCTTTTTACAGTTGTGTCCTGCCAAATATGGCTTTTGTTAGGCGTTTGGTTAATCCCGCTCCGTCACAAGATGCCGAACGAAAGCGCGCGAGCGACTCATGAGGACACGCATGACTCTAGCATCAATTTTTTTTTGTTTAAATACCAGTGTGTCAGTCTTTCAGGGCAAAATGTCCGGCTAAATATGAACCTGTGTCCGGCTTTTCTATTTTTGGGCCTGGCAACCCTATTTCGGAAGTTATAATCACTGTTGCTGCATAGCAGAAGTATGTGTTCCTTTAAATTGATTCTACATTTATTCGACTTTAAAATAGGCAGTCTTATCAGACTTAATATTTTAAAATATTTTGCTTGTTTTAATTTTTTTAAATTTATACTTTGTATCTGTTGCTATGCAGTTCGAAGTACATACATACAATTTATATTATAAAAAGTTGTATTGTTAAAATGTTCAACTAGTTTGAAGTCAATGTTGGTGATGCTCATGAAAAAAGTACCAAATGTTGGTGACGGTTCAATGATTTATGAGCTTCTAACATTAGTTATTTTCCAAATTGATTAGGTGTGCTGTACATTTTGATTGTAATCTGCTATTTTAGCTTCACTAAAGTTGATACATAAACCAATCATTTTAAAAGTAGAAATATCCACTCTATGTATATTATATAACTTTTGTGCCATAACAAAGAAATAATTCTGAAATCAGAACCAACTGTGTTTGAATAAAATCATTTATCTGTATTTATAAACTGGTTATCCAAACATGTAGTATTTTATATACTGTTGGTAATCAAAAAGTTTACATGCCCAAATAGTAGTTTCATTTTGTTTTTTCATCTATTGTAGCTACATTTTGACCAGAATGGAAATAATGCTAATATTTTGTGATTGTGCCTATATTGTAAAACCATATTTCGCATTAACCATAAAATAATTACAATGTCATATTTTTATGTATTTCATATTTAAATAACTACCTACTTAGTGAAGCTGGTAGCATGTATGTTATAATTAGTGTGATGATTATATAAGTCCAAAATTATATAGTAATGTGTACACAGATGTATCACATAGTTTCATACAACATTTCGTTAATAGATTAAGCCGAGTTTTTACATCCAAACATTACTTTATAAGTTTCTTCAAAATAAAAATAGTTCAGTAATTACTACCATGAATGTATATATTTTCTTAAATTGTCATTGATTATCTAGAAATATTTCCATATAGGAATACATAATATTCATTCCCTCATATACTTCTTAGAAGGTACTTGTAAATAATATCCGAGTACTGGCAAAACCTTTGCAAACAATAGTAGCATCAATAATGAACCTCAGACCAATAACATTTTATAGGTCTATGAACATCCACATTTTGAACTCACTTTTACTTTTAGGATGTCTTTGTCACTAAGTTATTATATTGTGATATCTATGTTAATAAATATACTTATTGTTTTTTTTTATTCATATTGAGTGGAACATTAAAAATGTATTCTAAATTTTATTTGTAATTTAATGATCTTTGATGATAATGGTACATGCAGCGAGTTCCAACTGTCTAGTTAATTCTCAAATAGATGTATTATAAGTTGTCTTATGGTTTGTTTCAATCCCTTAATAAAACGTTTGATGAAAGTGGTAATTATAATAAAATATGTTGCAAACACTTGTTTTGTTTAACTGTTGATTGGTCCTTGAAAACACTGGTACGGATTTAATACCCATTAGCTATGCAAAATTGGTTTCAATCATCAAAATGAAGCAGACTTAATAAGTCCTAAGATTGTATAAACATGTAATGATTGCCTATAATGTAAATTACATGAATATCAATGTAGCTCGTGGTTTTTAGAGAACCATACTTTCTACAATCGATCGTTTTCAATATACATAATCAGCCCATTACTGTCCCACTGCTGGGCACGGGCCTCTTAGAATTTCAAGGGTTAAGGCCTACGTCCAACACGCTGGCCTAGTGCGGGTTGGCGGACTACACACACCGTCTAGAACATTTTTTTAAGCCCTCTTGTTTCCCTTCACTGTCAACACAAGTGGTTATCAAATTCTGCATCCTCACATGAATTCAAAAAGTCAGTGGTGTGAGCCGGGATCGAACTCGGATCCTTCTGTATGGAATTGTCGTTTACTACACTATATATAAAATTCTAAATTGTTTGTGATTGATGGACTTAGCTTTTGACTTTTTTAGATGTTCTATGATGTGACTGTTTGAAGACTTGATCAAGAAATTTAAATATCAGTCTCGTACTTTTTTGCCCACTATTAACGTTAACACCTATGTTGGGGTCAGCTTCCAGTCTAACCTCACCAGATGTGGCTGAATACCAGTATTTTACCCGGAGCGACTAAAGTTAGACCGGTTGTCAGACTTTCGTGCTTCTGACTTCCCGTAACAACTGTCAGGTATTCGTATGACGCCCTAGACCGACTGTTTAACGCGCTCTGCGAGGCACGGAGTGGTCTCGATGTGTAACGAATGGTCGCTCATCCACAGACTGACCGCGGCAAGCGCAACTTAACCTCGCAAATCGTATGATCCGCGCAATTGGTAATTAGCCACGAGCCCCTGTGTTAACAAGTCGAATTGTTAACGTTAACTTTTAGATACACTATAACATAAGATACATAATAATACTTAAGTAGTTTCGTTCTTAAGCGACAGACACCTTGTTGCGGTGCATGCTTTTGCGAATCCCGCGACCCCGGCCGAACGGTCAGGAGGAGGAACACCGTTGGTTTTTAGCCGGTAATAGTCCGGCAGACCCCCTCGCCTTCCCCAGGCGAGTGACATCTATGAGGATTTTCGAAAATGAAAAAAAAATGGCGACAGACACCATAAATTGTACCTAGTAGGTACATTGACTTTTAGCATTCGAACCGTAACGTGATTAGTAAATTTTATGTAGGTACATTTAGTAACGGATCAGCAATCGTTTCTGGCGGCCGTCTTTATCGTTCGACGTTCAGAAAATGCTATTCGGTTTTTGAATAGTATTTTTTTTTATTGGCTTAAAGTAGGTACCTACTATAGCTATTGCGATAGTTCATTACAAAGAATGTACCTTCCGTCGAAACAAGAGTTATTTGAAGAGAATTAGCAGCAGAATATTGGCGACAATAACAAAGGTAGCTAGGTACTGTAGCGCTGAACTGCCTCATTGGTCGAGTGTTTGCAAGTGCTGCCTGAGTGACCTTGGGTTAGATTCAGGTAAAGTTGTGTTGACTTCTTTTGTTATTAGAAAATTCTCAATAGCAGCCCAGAGCTTGGAACTGTGCCCAATAAATGGCTATAGGCTTACCCAGAGACATATTACAAGAGACTCAATACCGTTACCGGGGAATGGGGGTACACAACCACAATACACCAATATACCTACGTCTTCAGGGAATGCAGCCGTGATTTGTAATATTTCTTATACTGCATGAGATAACTAATGCGTAAGTTTTAGTACAGAATAATATTATATCTAGGTACCTATTTCTAGAGATGCTCGTGGTCATTAACAATCGCGCGGTTCATACGATTTGCGAAGTGAAGCTGCGCTTGCCGCGGTCAGTCTGTGGAAGGGTGACTGTCCGTTACACATCAAGACCCCTCCGTGCCTCGGAGAGCACGTTAAGCAGTTGATCCCGGGTGTCAAACGAATGCCTATGACAGTCGTTATGGGTAGTCGCAAAAGCCCGAAAGTCTGATAACTGGTCTAACTTTATGATATCGGCATTGCCTAGTAATTGGGTTGATGGCAGTCGCTCCATGTAAAACACTGGTATTCAGCCAAATCTGGTTAGACTGGAAGCTGACCCCAACATAGTTGGGAAAAGGCTAGGCAGAACATCTGGGTACCTATTTCCTACTGTTTTAGTGCAATTCCGTGGCTATCACAGTGGAGAAACCATACCAATTATGTGCATAACAAAATGCCTTAATTTTCGTAAAAATCAATATCTTAATATCAATACAATAAAATAAAATTTAGGTAGTACCAATAATACACTTAATAATATGAAACAGATAATAACGGCAATCTGAACACAGCTATAATAGGCTTTTTAATCGAACAGCTTGGGAGAAAGTCTTTATTACTTTGCGATGAAAATTATTCGGTTATAAGAGTTAGGAACGTGGATCATTCCGACCAAAACTAACTAAAGCCTTCCGTCAGTCAGTCTTGACAGAGTGAACCCTGTTCTGTCAGCTGGACGGCCTGTCTATCCAGCTCAGTCTCCAGTAGCTTGTAATCTTGTATGAACATTCACCGTATCCCCTTTTCACGAAGTCGTTGACGATTTTCAACCTGCTTCACGTCTAAATGTAGCCTTAGTTGACATTACAACAGAGTGTTTTAGTTCGCGTCCGTCCCTAATGACTCAAGGTGTACAGCGACGGGATGTTTTTGAAGTGCTCTTGCCGATTGTTATACATAATTAAGTTGTAGTAAAGCCATTAGTTGGTTCAGAGTAGGTAGGTAGGTAACATAAAAGGCAAAGTAAGTCGCTTCGCTCGGATCTAACTGAGCCGGCTCCAATTATCTACGGTAATCCGGCGCAGCGGGCCGAGCTAGATAGCCGCCTGTAATCGACTTACCCGCGCGATTTAATATGGTACTCAATGCCCCAGCAAAATATTTACGTAATTTTCCTACGAGCGGCTTTGTTCGCTGAAACAAGTTAAAATCAGCTATCCAGTGTCTAAGGTGAATATTCAATAGATATCAAATTTTATTCAGCATCGTTATTCGTTACCAAAGTTTTGCGTAGTTTGTGTTGTTTCAGAAGTGGAAAGATAGGTACTCTATGATTAAACTTTCCACCTTGCAACTTTGAAAATGTTTTAACTTAGTAATGCTACCAGAGGAAGTTAGGTATAGGTTGCCCTAGTTTGTTTAAAATTATGTTTTGATATTGGACTCCATTTCCCTGTACCAACAATGACTAACATCCATTTTTTTAGAAATTATCTTTAAGTAACAGTTTTTTTTTACTATTTACTGATTCAAAAGAAATCAACACATCATTTAATAACTCAAAATTTGCAAGTGCGAGTTGGGATCACTTTCAAGAGAGTTCAAAATCTATTTAACATCCATGAAAATCAATAATTATGTTAGTAGTTGGAAGGGAAATGGGCCTACCCACCTAAATTTTATCTCTCTATATGTGGGCGTACACAACAACAACTTTTCTCTCTCGTTTTGCCCGATCAGATAATGCTGCCTACTGCAAATGTAGACTGAAAAACTACCAGACTACGTCTGTGGTTGTTAGGTACCTATTTATTTACAACATGCTTACCTTACCCCAGACAGTTCAGTTTACTACCTATTTCCACAGTGTCACTATCCTATTTGCTCAGCAAAATATAATTTTCTACTGAAGCCGTGAGACTCGTTTGAGCTCAGGAGATAAAGATAACTTAGATCTGAAACCTGTAAATCTTGAAATAAATCACTATTTTGGTAGCACTGATACGGACCCCGCCTACATTCATCTTGATACTAGACAGCTAAAAAGAGATACTGCCTAGTTTACCTTGCTGGGGACAAAAAATAACGAGTATCGATTTAACTAGCATTCTCCCTCCAAACGTGCAAGTCGATTCGATTCGGGTGACACACTTTACCGATGATAGGCACTCGGAGAAGCGTGCAATTTGTTGCCCGCGTTAAGCTTACCTCACAACTTATCTGAGTCTTATTCATACGTAACTTATTCGAGGTTATTTGTTGTTTATGTAAATGTTAGTTTAGAATCCGATACTTTGAATCAACTTGGATTTACATAGTAAATAATGTATTACTTTATATTTACTTTATCGCTTTCGTAGCAGTTTGCTTATCTAACTCTTCCTTGTACAGGTAGGTTGGCAAGGTGAAGTTATTTTAGAACCGGCCCATGTTTTTCCATAAAAATAACATAAACTAAACTATTATACATTGGTGTCGATTCTGTAACGCAACTGTCTCTTTCTGTTTCAATAGAAAAAGAAAGTGACAGTTGCGTTTAGTCTAGTTTAGTAGTGTCAAAATGTGGAATAGAATCGACACCATTATCAACCCTTAGACGTTCACTTCTCAACATCCACCAAACATAGCTTTGGTTATTAATCAGTCTGCCGTTAATTTGAGCATTAATAACAACACATTAATAACTGCGTTATTATTATACGTTAGATAAATTTTATGAAAACATCATTGGTGTCGTTTCTATAGCACATTTTGGCAGTACTAAACTAGACTAAACGCAACTGTCACTTTCTTTTTCTATTGAAACTGAAAGAGACAAACACCCTTAGTTTAGTTTAGTCCGCAAAGTGCGCAACAGAATCGGCACCATTGTCGGGTTTGACTTCGATTAATCTAAGACCTGTTTAATGTAGACTGCCGACATACAGTTAGATAAAGACCTACATAAGGACATTAGTATACGCAATCCTAAAATATTGACTCTCAATAACATGATTTATTGTTGATCAATGATAAAAAATATTATATAAAAAGATTACGTTCGTTCCCAACATGTCTGTGATAGCAGATTGGTAGAGCAGTACTCATTCGTATAAATACATATCTACAGGTAATTCACGTTCGTATTCGAAATCCGTAGACGTAGGTACCCGTACGAATAATTTCAAGGGTAAACGAAATCCGTTTCATTTGACAATTGAGAAATAGAGAAAACGTCACGTGAAACCGACTCCAATTAAATTTGAAATTACGTGGTTAAGATCCTGCTAAGGACATAATGTACCTAGGTATCTATATTCAGAACCTCTCACAATGTTCATGTACCTACATACTTAAATGTAATAATATCGTTGCTATAACTAGCTACCCTTATTCAGTTTACAGTATATATTATTGCTCTTCATAATTGTACATCCACCTTAACAGAGGTCACGTAAGGCCGCAATACTGTTAAAGGTGTGACAGTACATGAAAATATGATAAGTTGAAGGAACCTACTAAGACCTACAAGCCTAACAGTTCCTACGACCCTAAGCCCTACAGCCCTAACCTATCATATGCCTAGTATGTGATAGATAAATATATAAATACGTTCAGGAAGTCTGCACCATGCGACCTAAGGTTACAGACGGATAGTAGACAGGATTTACAGGTTCGGGAAGGGTACACTCACTGCCAGTCCCGCAGACTCACGAGACCGATCAGAGATGGCTAAAGGTGTCTTGACCACAGTGAGGGGTAATGAGACAAGAATATAAAATTCAAATCTGATTTATTTACCTACAATAAATTCCAGCTTATATACTATTTTTTCTTAACACACACTATTGTGCAAAATCTTTGTGTCCTATACGTGTAAAATGCAACCAAATAAATATTTTAACTGGGCCGCGCGTGAGCCGGGCCGAGTGCTCAGTCAATTTCCAAAGGTAACTTTGAACAATAGTTTTTAAAAAACCTTCTATGAACAGAATATGTCAGTCAGACATCAATTTTGTAGACCACATTTTCATCTAAATTTCAAGCCATTATAATCTCAGTGAATCAATATAGACAAGTACTTAAATACTTAAGCATCAATCTGAAAAGAAAGACGATAAGATCCCGTGAACAAAGTACTAACCTGTTGAATGCTTATGTGGCTGCGAGTATAGCTTCATTCTCTCTCGGCTTTCCCGACGGTGCGGTCGTTATCGAACGAAACCCCAACTCCACAACAATAAGTACCCATTCCCAGTACTACTCCAAACTAAAGTGTCTGCATTTATTTCTTTGATCTAACTTATATTTTTTTCTTTGCAGGTACTTTCTCAGAAACCAGTGTTGTGCGTATTTTCATCTCTTGTGTTGAGATAGTTGGAAAATGTCGTGTTTCGGCGGCAGTGTGCTGATCCCCGATTAAGAAAACAGTGTGTTTGTAGTGTTCAGTGTGGTGTGATGATGTGTGTGAAGTGAAGTGCGACGACAAAAGGAAAACAGCCACCATGTTGCCGACTAATGTTATGTCCTTTATGAAAAAGGTGAGTGAATTTATATATAAGCTTGCGCACGTCAGCCCAAAGTTTAGTAGAGTTTAGGACTTCATAATAAACCGCCACGACAAGCTACTCTGAAGCTATTATTGCGTAATCCCCGTACTTTGCAGGTGGATTGGTGATGACTGTATGACCTACCATAAAATGGGATGATTTAATAACCACAGAGCTAATTGGAATACAGTTAAGAAAAGTGCTTCTTAAACCATTAATGGGTACTTCTCAAAAAAGTGGCACCGCTCGAATAAATTTATCAATTTTAGAAAATCAAGCAAATATTCAGTTTTTTGTGCAGAAATCCATTCACAGTATTTCTCTCATGTAGAATTATTCTTAGGGAATGCAATTTTCACATAAATATACAAAATACAGCCTTTCAAAAAAACTGTCGGACAGGTTAAAGAGGTATCGTACAGGTTAATGAGAAAATGATTCCTGGTTAAAGAGAATCAAACAGGTTAGTGAAAATAAAAACAATGTAACCATGCAAAATCAGCTTTATTAATTATTAACTGCGAACATTAACATTAAAAAGAAGGACTAAGAAGACATCAAAAAATCTCGCCTAGATCTATTGAACATTTCTTTCGATACAAAATAGAAATTTTGTATCTATTCCTTATCTAATCAGTCTCAAACAATCAGTCCGTCAATAAACAAAAAATAACGTTATTAATTAACATAAAAAATAAACTTCTGAATAATAATTAATCTTTGGATCATTTACTTCTGGTTTTAGAAACCATCAATCAAAGCATTTTAAAAGATGCTGTAATCAAAATCACTTTCACTATCAATATCATGCCTTAAAGAGTTCAAAGGAGACTCAGTTACATTACCAGACCCTTCAATTAAAATTCTATCTAAAGTACTCCTTTGAAGTTCCGGAGGCAATTCCATTTCAGATAGTGCTGAAAATGGTGTAGATCTATGAAGAAGAGTAACGGATTCACTTTGGTTTAAATCTTCTGCAACACTCGCGCTAGGAGCAACATAACTTCCGTCACCCAAATCTTTGAGCTCCAGACAAGACTCTAAAACTCGAGCAGTGGTCACAGCTGAAGCTCTTTTACGTGTTTTGCGTTTAGGCTTTGGTGTACTGACTTGGTGTGTTATAACATCATGAAAGCCAAGGTGTTTACCGTGCTTGCAATATTCGGCTTTAGTTAAACACGTTTCTTTGGTACAGCTGAGGTGCCTTAAAACGACAGATGTACTTTTTGTATTACACCATACAATTTGATGAACTTGCTGGGTTCCTTTAAATGGCAGTAATGTATTTGGCAATAGCATATCATTTTCAAAAATCTTATATTCGGAAATAGTATCAATTACGATGCTTTTCAAGTTTTGTTTTAACAATCGTGAAAAACTTTCGAAGTCCGGTATGTCAGCGCCATGATTCACACATGCATCAGCAGTACGCTTTAGAACAGCTCCAACTCCATCTGGAGCTCCCTTACCGTGGCCGGATTCAGAGTAATTCCAAGTGACACATTTAAGCTGAGGATTGTTCCATCTTAGAGCTGTTATAACAAAATATATTTTATAGTTTCGATATTGACTACTTGCAGAATCTGAAATAACGTGAAATGTTTTTGCTTGTGGGGAATGTATTTTTAGGAAATCTAAAATTGGTTCCATATGGGCCCATACAGCTGCTGTATCATGTCTCAGATTAGGACTGAGAGTAGCAAAACATTGTGATTTTTTCTGCCCATTAACATCGAAAAAATAAAGTACGCTAGTGTGAATAGTTATTTGTGGCTTACTGGCACCAAAATGCGCAGATTGAATTTCTTTTGAGTATGCGCACTTATAATTTTCCGAATAATCAACATGAATAACAGCTTCGTCATGTTTCAATTGATCTTTTATCTTTTTTATTGCTTCTTGTTGGCTTACCATTCTCCCGCAATGATCCATATACTTTCCTATATTTTCTTCACAGCGCTTAATGGCTTCTTTTGGTTTTGTCACTATTTTCTCCTTCTTAACCAATCTTACAGTTTTGTCACATCCATTTTGTACTATACAATCAGTCTTAGAGTTCCACGTCCAATAGCAGAAGTCAATATCATTGTCATATACCAAATATTGAACAGCTTTATTTTTGCAGCTTACACAATCACGGAACAGGCAATTAGCATTATATACGTTGCAGCAAATAGTTTTTAGAAGATTTGTTGGGTCTTTGGGCTCAATTATTTTATATTTGTGAAGTGCAGATACTAAAAGTTTAATATTTTCGTGAATAACGCAGAGACAGGTCTCTCGTGGTCTTTTCGAAGCTGGCAAAATCCAGAATGGTCTAAATCGACAAAAAGTAGCAAAACTCAAGGTGTATGTGTGAGACAAGTTAAATTTTTTATGAAGATTACCAAGAGAATCATTCAAATAGCGTTTTTGTACCTTAACACCTTCTTTCTTTACGTATTCCTTCTTTCCAGCTGCGCAGCTACTATTTTTATCATCCGAAAGAAAGGTATTCACGTCTTTTTTCTTCTGCAAAACTGGCGCGTTTCTGAGTAGTCCATTCCGTCTTCTAAACACACTCTTAAACCTTCCCTTTAATTTGCTGTTTTGAAGCGACGTATCGAGATGAGGTTCGAGACTATTTGAAATCATTTGTTTCATTTTATATGATTTGACACTCTTATAAGAACGTAATACACTTTCGGCAAAAGAATTTTCATTACTAGTACAAGGTTGAACGAGAATAGGACCTCTTGAATGTTGGAGAGCCGAGTTTTGCAAGTGAATATTGCCGCCAAGATTGGCATTCTCAAAGTGTGTTGATGAACATCGTTTTTCTTGCAGTGGCTGTAATCTTGAATTTTTTTTCCGATAGGCATCATTTACTTTTATTACTGATTGTAATTTAAGTCGTAAGGAAGCTATTTCTTTATCTTTTTTATAGCGCAACTTTCTAATTAAGCGTTGCGCATTAGGTGATACGATCCCGGAACTTACTGAAGAAACTTGCGAGGTTGCAGGACTAACTTCTCTTGACCTGGAGTTGGACCTAGTAATCCTACTGTACTCAGAATCACCCTGTGCAGGTCTTGATGATTCCTCTCTTTGGCCACTAATCACGTCATCAATATTATTTATATTGATATTATTTTCAATATCGCTTGAAGGCGGACTATTACATTCTATAAAGCGTTGTATTATTGCGTTTTTTTCCTTTTTGCGTTGATAGGATTTTTTTGCATCTTCTCTCCACTTCCTCCTTAACATTTTCTGATCTCTTGTTGTCAAACTATTTATAGATACTACTTTCCCGTCATTTTTTCGTTTTTGGTATTTTGCTTTATTATTTTCTTTATATTTAGCATAAAGCTCTGGATTATTTTTTATTCTTTCATATCTTTTTTTTTCAAGCTCTCTCTTCCGAGCTAATATGTCTTCTCTTTTCTTATTTTTTGGCATATTACCTTAAAAAAATAAACGAATAGTTAAGAATATAACTATAATGCATAAATAATAGCCATTATCTGATAAAACAATTTAAAATGCCCCAGGTAAAAACTTTATCAGATTAAATTAACCTTTTTATTTTCATAGTAAATATTTTTAGTATTTACACCAAATTGTAACTCGATTTTTGTAATAAAACGGATTTTATTAAAAAATAACAGGCAAAGTCTCTTTAACCTGGTAATACTCTCATTAACCTGTGCTTTCCAAACAGGTGAAAGAGAGACAGGTTAATGAAAAAATGAAGGTTATGATCAGATAACAACAAAACGGTTACGATTGTGGAGTTTATACCTATAAAACAAGAAGTAGGCTCTAAATTACACACGTCAACATTGACATTCGCAAAGCAGTATAACTACAAATGAAAATATTAAAGTCAGATTATAGATAACATACCTGTTACAAACTCAGATTGTACTACTTTGACGTAATTTCTAAAAAAACGGCGTAAACTTCAACACATCTTTCTTTGGCAGCGATCAGCCCGATACTGCCTGGTAATTTTGCGCGGGGGTGGGATGTTGAGTAAGTAATAGTGTTAGTTTTATCCACGTTAGTGTGCAACTACAGATTATGGAGAAAATCACTCTGGACACAATAAGAACACGAATAGCTTGAAAATTATGATTATTCCGAATGTACCGTTAGAATAAACTTAAATTTCATAATATACAGGCTTAATATTTTAGTGGAATTAAACGCATATATAAAATATAAGTTTTTTATGTTACCTCAAAGTGTGACTCGTTGTGTTTGGACATGGCAGGTTAATGAGAAACAGATATTAAAATTTTGTTTTGTTGTAAATGTATCGCTTCTGTTTTCTGAATATTACTCAGCCTCTGTGTGAAAAGTCTCTTTAAGTATAATATTGTGCAGTATATAATAAATAGCATTTAAAAAATCACCTATTTCCGCTAAAAACTGCCCGACAGGTTACAGAGCCACTTTTTTGAGAATAACCCTAATGACACATGTGCATGTATTTACATTTTCATGTATATTTCAATTTAAAAAAACATGTGCGCAAATCTCTTATGAGATTTTCTCCATGTCCATGCCAATTAGCCCCGTGATGCTCAAATAGCCCCATTTTACTGGTATTAGTAAACAGGTGGATGCTACTGTTCTTCCTCCTGATATGATCCCTTAATCGCCTCTTACCACGCTCACGGGAAGTAATTAAGCGGTCCCATTCGTGGCCGAGACGGCACGGATTGATTAATAGTATTCCTACCTAACCATTTTCTATTGTGCCTCTAATCTACCTGCCGCCACGAGAAGAGGTTCAGTATTCGTCCTATTGTTATCTGTGCAGACGAGAAATCTTTCTAAAATACTGGACGAATCATTTTGAAAAAGTCGTAGATTTAAGAAATAAAATATGCATCGGCTACTCCTTATCTTGGAAGTCAACCGATGACGTAGAAACTTTTCTGTACAGTACTTTGTATTATGACGTTTTTTCCTGAGCTACCCAGATCTCTGATACTTGCTATTAGTGTTGCAAAAAACTCTGCCAATCGCAAATCGTAGACATAATTATATCATTAATCTGTGACCGCAAACAGACAGACACTGAAGTCTCACCGTAAGTGTTCCGTTTTGACTTGACTTTTTATGTAAGCAATAAAAAAAAAGATAGAAAAGCACGAATACATTGAAACTACACAGGTCTATATTAATATTGTGTGCTTGCATTTCTTTCAGAAACAGAATAGTTTTATAGTATTAATTTGGATATATCAATCCACAACTCATCTGTTTAAGTAATACTTTACCTGTATCACGTTAATGTTAACTGAATTAACAAAAAAAAAAGATAATACACGAGCGGAAAGCGCGTTGACTGTTTTAAACGTAAATTATTCAGTTTATTCTGTCGGGATAAGCTAATGTTTTAGTGAATATGTGGGCACCTGCTTACAGTAGGTACAGCATTAATTACAGAGGTACACATGCACACAGTTCATATACACAAAAAACCAGAGTCACGTTCATGTAATAATTTTTTCGTCTCTGTTATTATAAAACTCGCCATCTGTGTTAAAACAGAAATCATTGTTTTGATTTTATTACCACCTCGCCTTAATTAAAATTCCCTGTGGTAGTCGCTCCTCTAACATAATTTATAATGTGCTCGGCTAGTAGAATTTCCTTTCTAGCTAAATCGTTTTCAGCTTTTGACTAAGGCTAAAATATTTAAAAAACACAGATAGTTAGTTCTTTCGTGGAATGAATGAAAGTGGGTCAACCATTGTTATCCAAACTTAGTTTAGTTATTTCAGTTGTAGGGTCTATACCTACGTAGGTGAGCACAAATAAGGTTAAGCGCACTAAAAAGTATCATATTTTATCTTTTACATGAAAAATAACAACTTAAATAAACAGAAAAATGACCAATCTTGCAGAAGTAGAAAAAGAAAATATCGTTTTATTGTAAACTATATTTTATCCGCGGCTGTGTTCGCGGAATAAGATATTATCCCTCGGGAGCTACGTGTGCTTTCAGTATAAAAAGTAGCCTATGTCCCCTTTCCTTGTATTTTATCAAAGGAAATTCCATTACGAACCATTGTTTCGTGGAACTACGTGGTTGAAATAAACGGACTCCTGTAAGAGTATGGTAAAAGTTGTGAATTGTATAAAAACTTGAAGAAAGGTCCTTTACGAACACAAAGATAATCAAATAAACACCAAAGTTTACATCACATACTTTACAAATAACAAACAATCCGACTCAGAACAAATATGCCATACAACACATCGACACTCCTTTTGTCTAATCCCACTATGTGCAAAATCGAAAATTCAGCACGGAGAGAACTGCGTTTCGAAGTAAAAAAAATATGAAGATTGAAAATTTTGACTTTTCACACATCGATATTATGTTCCCAATACGAGAAACGAAAATGCAACCCTGTGTATATCTATGTCAACGAAAATACCTACTAGCTGTGCACGTTCATACTTATGTCTAACGTAAAAATCCCGATTTAGATGTCCAACTGGGCTCGCAGAAATCCAATTTGTGATTAAAAAAATCCTAACACAGCTAGTCCGTTCCGGTATTAAAGTTCGAAGTCTTATAACGAAACTATTCGGAGCTCCGGCTCCGTTATCCGTTGCGCAATTTGTACAACATCTTCAACCGACATTCTAGAACGCTAAATATGCACGGTTAAAAGTATGCTGTAAATTTAGTAGAAAGTACCTATGAACCTTTTAGCTATTGAACCAAAAAGTAGACAAAAGAACTTTGTGTGTATGCATGTGCATTCATTGTTTTTCTGTTGTGTGAACACGCTATCTATGCTCGCTTCACTTATCAGGAGGCAGGTGGAAGCTTTGCAGTGGCGGCTCACTAGCACTTCCTGTGAGATGAATTAACGCTCCGCCAAGCGGAAACGTCTTTCTTTCTCATTAAAACAATATTGTTGAGTTCCACGCTCACCAACAATACCGTTCGTGAAACAAACACCCCTCTGCACTGTGGAAAACAAAATATTCAACCACACGTGAAAAATACATGCGCATAGTGATTTCTACATAATTATGTAGATTTCTTTTATTTCACGCATAGTCGTATGTCTTGGCTCGTGGCTAAATAACTCCCGTGGAGATCGATCGAGTTTTCCATGACTCGGAGAATACGTCTATCTCGATTTTCACAGGAAAACCTACATTACAAACAGTTTCAAGAATAAAATACAACAAACCCAACAAAATTGTGTCGAAGAATGAATTCAGACTATGTAACTTGAAAGATCACAATACATATCGTTTCCCATATTCATTATAGTTTCTGAGAAAAACATTGATATACATGTAGCCTAATTTAAAGTACCTATTGTCCTGATACTAATATGGCTACAAAAGCGAGCAGGGCGTATATCTGAACAGGCCTTTTAGACCAGGGCTGAAGTGAAAAAAAAATAGTAGGATGAAACCCATTGGAAAAGGAAGAGAATATAACAAAAATTAAAGGAAAAATAAATTACGGGTGATCTGAGGTCGGGAAGTGGATGGGGGTGCGTTTTTAAGGGTAAAAAACGGTTTATCTCGATTTCTGGAAAAACTACAAGTCCTATGGAAAAAGTTAAATGGCAAAGTTGTAGGTAATAAAAAGATCTACAACTTTTGTATTTACCCTTTTTTCACATAACCTCAAAATTTAAGTGAAAAATTCAAATAACCATGTTTTTGGTTTTTTATTTTTATCTTTTACATAAAAATGTTTTTTTTTTTCACGAAATATGGTGAAAACTTACCTTTTTATGTCCCAAGCACACTGTAATTTTTTTGATTTAAAATATTTATTTTTTCACCTTATTTCTTATTATTATATTCCTTATTTCTTTGCATTTTCTGAGAACATTTACCATAGTAATGTATTTTTTTTACACCATCAGAAAGTATAGATTTCAACGAACATAAAGCCCACTGACTTTTTTAAAAAAGCTGATATTTTGACGCGAGAGTTTCCGATTGAAAATTAGGGTGCTTTTTCGATATTAAGTTAAAATAAGGTGAAAAAATAAATATTTTAAATCAAAAAATTACAGTGTAAACACAATTTTTTTGATTTAAAATAATTATTTTTTCACCCCAATTTTCACCCAGTAAAGCACTCTAATTTTCAATCGAAAATTCTCGCGTCGAAATATCAGCTTTTTTAAAAACGTCAGTGGCCTTTTTGTTCATAGAAATCTCTACTTTGTGATGGTGTAAAAAAATATACATTACCATGGTAAATGTTCTCAGAAAATGCAAAGAAATAGGTAAGGAATATAATAATAAGAAATAAGGTGAAAAAATAAATATTTTAAATAAAAAAAATTACAGTGTGTTTGGGACATAAAAAGGTAAGTTTTCACCATATTTCGTGAAAGAAAACATTTTTTGTAAAAGATAATAATAAAAAACCAAAAACATTGTTATTTGAATTTTTCACATAAATTTTGAGGTTATGTAAAAAAAGTGTAAATACAAAAGTTGTAGATCTTTTTATTACCTACAAGTTTGCCATTTAACTTTTTTCCATAGGACTTGTAGTTTTGCCAGAAATCGAGATAAACCGTTTTTTACCCTTAAAAACGCACCCCCATCCACTTCCCGACCTCAGATCGCCCGTAATTTATTTTTCCTTTAATTTTTGTTATATGCTCTTCCTTTTCCAATGGGTTTCATCCTACTATTTTTTTTTGGTTTCAAAAATTATCGACCCTGGTCTATTTAGTCAACAGGCCGATTAAAGTGCTAACAAATTAGTCATTCACACAGACATTTTCAAATTCCTATATAAAAACAACTAATTATAATTTTTCGTTCAAAACTGTTAATCCTACGTGGTGGAGTCAGCCTTTCTTTTGTTTCCCTTTACTTCGTTATATCTTTGACATTTGTACCGGAAACGTTGCATGTCATCTCTATGTACATACTAGGTAGGTACATCTATTCACCTACTACTAACTACCTGCATAAAATTTATAAACAAATTATTGAAAAGGTGTGTAGGAAATCCTTCTTTTAGAACGAAATCTTTAGTAGCGCCACCTGGCACGTTCAGCTGCAGACGTATATTTGCATCAGAAGTATACGGTACACAATGTATACTGTTCTACCTAGCCTTTTCCCAACTATGTTGGGGTCAGCTTCCAGTCTAACCAGATGCGGCGGAATACCAGTATTTTACACGGAGCGACTGCCATCGGACCTCTGCAACCCAGATATTGGGCAATACAGATATCCTAAAGTTAGACCGGTTGTTCGACTTTCGGGCTTCTGACTTCCAGTAAAAACTGTCATAGGTATTTGTATGACACCCGGAACCGACTGTTTGAGCATGTATACAAACCTATCATAGTTGTAACTAAACTAGAATTTGATCTTTAAATATCAAGGTAGAAATATATTCTTAGAAAATTGCTGTTAGGTCATTTTCTCAATTTGATTGCGAAACTAACTAAATAATATTAAAAGCTTCCACGTAGTAGTGGGCTGCAAAGCTTATTATATGCAACTATAATTAAAGTTTAAAAAAACTCGTTTGAATTACCAGTTCATGGTATTAATAGTTAACATCTATAATTAAAAACCATTCTCGGCAATCCTGCATAGTTGCATGTTTTAAAAACGCGTGTAAGAAACGTTTACGGTAAAAACTGTGTTTGGAAAATATCATTCTAATTTTCTACTAAAATCCTGGCAATTGCTCAGGGTTGGGGTGGTGTAAGGTGGGGAGATCGAGAGTCCACTGAATGGAGCCGCACTCGGTAATGGCGCCCTCCCCGACGACTCTATTAGCACACAGCGAGCTGCATAAAGGTGCACCTTATCAAAGCGCGCATATTAAAGCGACTCTCAACATCTACATTTTTTTCCAAAATAAATAACATTTTGTGAATACGCTCTTTACTACAAGTTAAATTAGCAAATGTATTCTTGATGTTTGCTTTAATTAAAACTGAATTATTTTTGTTCTATTTGTGCTCATATTGCTGAATAGTGCATCTTTACCCACCTCAGTGTGAAAAATGCAATAATATAACCTAATATTTCTCATTGAAATTAAGTAAGTACGTTTAGTAAAAATGTTTACCGAAAGCTTAAACTTTTAAAACCAATCTCACTCCGTTTCTCAGCATCGAATGAAAACAAAACGAAATGAACGGGACGCTCGCTCAGTGAATGTTTTATGGATATTTTTTTGCTTTATAAATGCTAATTTGCCGTAAGGTGAAACGAACACTTGAGAAAATTTCCATATAAATATGTACCTTCATAATTCTCCGCTTAACTTCATTGTATAAGCGTAGCTCGATCATAATCCGACATTTCGTGATGAGCCTAGGCATTTTATGAAAAAGCACCATTTGAAGAAAGATGTTACTGTAAAGCTGTCGCTTCGATCGATCATACATGTTTCAGTATATTTATTTATTTATTTATATACTCTTTATTGTACATACACCAGGTTAACACAACATGACAAACTAATTAAATACAAAAATGCACAATGGACTGTCTTATCGCGCAAGGCGATCTCTTCCAGACAACCGTATAGTGTGCGACATCAAATCAATTTGTTATCTAATAATCTATTTGCTATTATTTCACCTGGGCCACAAAACTAAATTACGATTAAATCACTAGGGGTCGCTCGGTGACCTCCATCTTCCCAAAGGACGGACGAGCATTGACAGGGCAAACATGTACCCAAATGACGTTTAACATTAGGTAAATCTCTCCTAACATGTATTTCAATCTATATTAACTATTCAGTGAGTAGGTATCTCTGTATTCGTGATTCATATTTCAACCCTTATCAAACTTAACTAGTACTTCGCCAGACATTTCATTTAGCTGACACTTATTATTATTGCTTACGCAATTGATTTTAGATGTAGTCAAGTTAAACAACTGATTCATTGTTTAGCTAGTGAGAATTTTGGATTTTGTTTTGGATAAGAGAATAGCCTATAGAAAATCTGTTAGCTAGAATAGCGTCAGACGGATGAATACTGGTTGATATCATAGATATTATAGAAGATAAACGTCTACCTCTAACGACTGCCAGTTGGCCTAGTGGTCGCAACCGCGACTGCTGAGCATGGTGTCCTGAGTTCGATCCCTAGGTCGTGCAGAGTGTTCTTAAATTCTGCCATTAGGAATTTCTCAGTATTAGCCCGGAGTCTGGATTTGTGCCCGGTTAATGGCAATAGGGTCGCCCCTTATTACATGAAACTTAAACATAACTGGCGAAACGAAGCTGATGTACTAAAATCACCTCTGCTGAACCTTTCGGGGATTACATCGCTTGATGTTATGTTATAACGTATATCATTCGACCGCTGAAACAATATTATTACACGACTACGACTTGTTATCTTATGATTAACAGTAAGTAAATATAATTTGTCGACATAAAAAAGTATTGATACATTTGTATTTTCACATATACAAATGTAAAGCGCTTGTCTATAATTATACTCACAGCTCAAGTATTGATTTTATCCCACTTTGTGTTATTTCAAAGTTAATTAATTAAAGTTGATTCAGGCTATTTTTAATTCTCATTATCGTTGACTTTACTCTCGACCGATATTGAAATCTTATAAAGACGAGCGACGAACTCGGCGTTCGAGAAGTACCCGCTCCAGATTGGTAATATGTGCTACGAGCTACGAGTATGTAGGTTGGGGCCGTATAGAACATAATAGCTACCCTCTGTAGTGGCTACGGTCAGCATCTAACAATGTATTGAACCGAATCGCTATGACGTATGTGAAGACACTGCCATTGTTAATGTTTGAATATGTTTGGGGTACTTTGATTGTACAAAACAGCTACAGTTGGGTCATACGACATACGTAGCATTAAATAGCGTCAATGCTGGCTCGCACTCAAAACGCTCACCGCCAATCAAAAGGCAATTTCATCGCCGTCTGGTCCAGAAAGCCGTCAAATATCTACCGTAAGTAATTAAACTACTTCGATGATTGCCTAATTTTGACGTTGTGTGCCTTGTATAGTTGACTTATGCATTATGTATTTGAATTTTAAACAGTTCTGTCAGCTAGCTGAACGGTAAACGAGCTCCTAGTGTGTAATTAATTCTGTTCATTTTCAACTTTATAGGAAGTTTTTCAATTTGCATCATCGCGCAGTGTGCAACCGTGAATATTTATGCAACCCTCGACACAAAACTCTAATTTATGTTTAAACTCCAGATAATTTTAAAAGGGTAAAGTTGTGATTCATTATGAAGCGTTTGCATTCTTAATTAAATGCAGGTGTTCAGTGAGCGAGCGCTGCTTTGTCTCGTAGAGAACGTGGAAGGCGGGAGACAAATTAGCGACGCCTGCACGGTTTGTTTTTGGTATAAGAATTTATATCACGAATTATGTCGTGTGCCACACATGTTTTCTTATGTAAACCAAGTAAAGCGTTACATATACATAGTGGGTCATTTTCGTCGGCACCATAAGTCGAGCTAAGCTGTTCACTAAGTACATATATTCAGCTCGCACTCAAGTCTGTGGACACAGTTCACGAGATAATGGGTTGGTGCGCGCCCGCAACACGTAGCCGGTCAAATTATGCGATTTGGCCCTCCGCCCTGCTCGCCCTCCGCCCCTCTCGACCGCGTAGATGAAAGGCTTACTGAGGTTATACGCCACCCCGACCCTGCCATAAAGGCTTATAGCGAAATACTTGTGGATTCTTGCTTTATGTAGCAAAAACTTAATGTACGTTGTACATATTAATGATGTGTACACAAACGTATGGATACAAACACATTTTTAGACCTAAACCATAATTACAATTTTAATTAAAGTTCTTATTTTCTGCATTTTTTACGATTTAAGTAGCCAACTAAATTATACTTACATACAATCGTAATTTAAGTTTTCAGTGATATAATATTATGGAACAAAATAACACAAAAACAATAAAAAATACTTCTCGTTCAGGAACATAAATAACCTTGAGGTAGTTTGTGTACACGAAAACTAAAAGTGGTAGCGAGAGCGGTGCGCTACGGCGTAGCGCGGCGCTACGACAAGTTAGTAGCACGACCGATTGTTTGCAGTCTTGATGCAACGTGTATATAACAACGTATAAATTTAAAACACATTAATGTTTTGTTTCCAAGTTCCTGAAACGAACAGCTGTTGCATTTAACAAGCGCAGTGTACTACCGAAAATGACGTGAAACGACTACTTATAAAATTACTAAAGTTTGAGTACTCAACATTTCGGTTGGCGTGTTCGCCAGTCTCAATTAATCTTCTTCAGCAATAAATGCCACAAAATTTGTAACGTTCCTTGGATCGTACTTGCGTAAACTTTTCTTGAGTAATGATAGCTGTTAAAGGTTCGATCGCTCTAAAAATGTACGGCTCAACGAGTAATTAGCGCAACCTCGATGGGAGCGTCAAAATCCTAACTCTATTAAGTGTTAAATGTTCAGCGGCGCCGCTACTTCAACACTTATGATGACGATATTCCTCACTGTGAGATTGCCTTAATATTTAGTGCAAAACTTGCCTAGAAACTTTGCCTAATGAAGTTAACTAGTTTCAGTATCGCTCGTTCCTAAGGCACGAATATGTATGAAAGGTTGGAAATATTATCTTAGTAATAACATTCGGTAGGGATATTCTGGAAGTTCCAATTTTCAAGTTTTACATTTCAGCATTACATACACTTTAAGGCTCATTTACACGGTGCAAGTTTCTTGAAGCAAGTCTCATGCTATCTTTGTCTTTCTCTCCGACAAAAACAGAGATGGCATGAGACTTGCTTCAAGAAACTTGCACCGTGTAAATGAGCCTTTAATTTCTTTCATTAAACACAAATTGTTCTAGACAATAAGGATATCAATACAACTAAAAAACTGATGAAATGCGTGTAAATAAGACAATACAGGAAAGTAATGAATTAGAAAAAATGCCAATATAAGTGATTACAGAAGTCGAATAAAATAGAATAGCATAGTTTTTCCTGGCGAACTACCGCTAGGGAAAACTTTACCAGAGTAATCTTATCTGACATGTACCTCAGATTCGTGTAAAGACGAGGCCTACAATTTCTATAAACATAAGATATGTTTGCATACTCTTATAAAGCCGTTTATCTTAGCGAATGCAAATATAGAACTGAGAAAGACTGCAGAAGTTCTGGCTTCAACACAATCAAATGTAGAATTCATAGGATGCATGTCGCAGTAGTTTCGTGGCTTCGTGGTTACATGAGCGTAATGTGGGCACCCGAGTGTGAAGAGCATTAAAGTGGATTTAGGCGAGATTCAGGCCGTCGGTGATTTAGATTTATTCGCGTGTAGTTCCGACCAGCCGCGCTCAAACTACCTTAATGTGATTTCTAAACGGGATCCACATAAGTCTCGCAAGAAACATGGCGGCGCGGCGGGGCGGGAAATCTGCTAAATTACTTTCCTACTTTTCTACACATTGTTTAACTGTTGTGTTTGCGCGTGTGCTTAAGGAACATTAGTAGGTAGTTTTTCGTGAAAGGTAGCTTTGATATTTGTTATGTTAAATACAGTTTTAGGCAGAATATAAAAAATAAGAAAAAAATTTGATGGGCTCGTCGAATGAGACAAAGCAAAAATTCTAAAGGTTGGCAATATTTTTACGACACTCTACCCGAGTTATTCTGCCTGCTTTTTCCCAACTAGGTTGGGGTCAGAATTCAGTCTAACCAGATGCGGCTGAATACCAGTATTTTACACGAAGCGACTGCCATCAGACCTCCGCAACCCAGTTACTGGGCAATGCCGGTATCCTAAGGTTAGACCAGAGTGATATCAGAAACAAACTTTTTTTTTTAAATTTCTGTTTGCCTGTCTGTTTATTATCTAGTCACGTTACCATAAGGAAAATTTCACTATTGTATAGCAAATAACTTAAAATATAACTTAACATCAGTTGAATAGAATCTGAAGTGCAGCTGGACTTCTCTATAATATACATTCCTAAATATTTTGGTTGGTTGGTTATTGCAAAGTAATGTCGTTTTCCAAATTCCAAGCGAGTGAAGCCGCAGGCAAAAGCTTTTACAAATATAATTACATTGCGGAGTACCCACGAACCGCCGAAAGAACCTCATATCGCCCTTGTCCGTCCGTTCAACCTCAGGGCAATATTCATAGTTTGCTATATTTAATGAAGAAAATTCCTAGCATAATGTTACTAGAAATTTAGGACCAAATATTAGTTCTAAATACTTATATTATAGGTGAATTTTATATATAATTTTATATTTTTTTCTTCCACTCTTCCCTGAAAAAGAAAAACATATTGCGCCGACCCCAAGTAACTTGGGACCAGGGCAGGAAGATGATGATGACTTATAGTATAGGATCCCAGTACAGAACGACCTTCACCGAGCTGGTTAATGGATGAAAAGTATTTTATACCAAATTAAATATGTCAATAAATATATTGCAAATGGGTGGACAAAAAAATTTCAGTCACAGCATTTATACCTGCCTACACAAGAGTTGTGACGGGAAAAAAAGTAGTCAACCTAACGTTTGCATATTCTATAGGCTTCATACTTTCGATTGGTATGGAATTTGTCTATTAACCAAACCAGTGAAATGTTTAAAAAAATAATTTAATTAATCATATTCTGGTCTGAATTTTTTTTTATCAAGCCATTTACAATATATTTATTGACATATTTAATTTGATATTAAATACTTTTCATCCATTAACCAACTCGGTGAAGGTCGTTCTATTCTGGGATCTTAGACTATTAGTAGTAGTTTCTTTTCTTCCGAATATGTTCTGCCTAGCCTTTTCCCAACATTGTAGGGATCAGCTTCCAGTCCAACCAGATACGGCTGAATACCAGTATTTTACACGAAGCGACGGCCATTAGAACTCCGCTACCCAGATATTGGGCAATGTCGATATCCTGAGGTTAGACCGGTTATCAGAGTTTCGGGCTTCTGACTACCCGTAACGACTGTCATAAGTATTCATATGACACTCGGGCTCGTGCTCTCCAAGACACAAAGGGGTCTCGATACGCAACGAATGGTCACCCATCCACGGACTGACCGCGGCAAACGCAGTTTAACTTTGCAAATTATGTGATCCGTTAATTAGCCACGTGCCCCTCTTTTCTTACGAATAGCTGTTCCTAAAATCATTCCAAACTAATAAAAATAATCTATTAACTATACTTACTTAAACATAAAAGTTAGAAAAGTTAAATAAAATTCACCCACATCTTGCTTGCTCTTAGCTTTCTTTTATTTTGATCAACCGCCTTCTTCCCGTTTTGTTACATTCAGCTTTAGACATAAAAATATAATACAATGGAAACTTTGAGCGAATTTGTCAACCACTGAACCAATAGAAGTGTGTTTGTTTCAACAATACATTTCATACCACAGTTTTTACTCCAGCATATACATTACACATGTGAGAGCTAGAAAGTGTGTGAGCTATTTTTAATACGTGCCTATATGTATATGGAAACCTAAAATAAGAACAATCACGTTGTGTGCCACTGACGCGTAATTACATTCCTTTGTGCTGACCGTGAGTGTAGCGCTGCGCAGTCTCCGCTCACCCCGCTTTGCGCCCGCCGCGCCGCTCCGCTCGGCGCTCGCCACGCACGTGAGACTTCGACACGGCCATTGTTGCTGCCACCATTGTGCTCACATGTCGATACCAAATAAATATATCAAAGGTTAAGAATTTCGCACCCATTCAACGTTTAATTAATAGCTCTATACAAAATACGAATAACCCGCAACCAATAAAAGAAATCACACTTTGTATAAGACAACGAATGAAAAAGTAATAAAATTAATTTCGTACAGTAATGGATTACATTTGCACAAGTCGAACAACGAATTAGGAAAGGTTGGTCCCAAGGTGATGATAAAGTAAAGGCTTACACCTGCCGTTTGCCGACAGCAATTAGAGTTGTAATGTAAATAGCGGGTTGAGGCAACAAGTGGGTCAACCAGGGCCGCGTCCGCCCCCGCCCACGTCCCGCACCCCTTGCACCTCTCCAGTAGGTCATGAACGCTGTGTTCATGACCCATTTTATCTCAAAAATCTCCACCGGTAACGCTAATCGAAACGGACGTTCATCTGCTCAACATGACACTAGTTGCGCTGTTGCAAACTTGCTACTTTATTTTGCCTTGACTTTCCTATGAGAAGCAAAAACACAGGTAATGAAGACACAATGTATTTCTGCAACCCATTTGCCTACAAATATATTTACGTATAAACAAAGCCGAATATATAACACTAGTCTTCAAAAATTTACCGAGTGTAAAGTTTTAAAAATAGTTTTCAGTAATAAAGGAAGTTCAAAACTTAATTTATTCTAACAGTAAATAATTACATATACACTCTAAACTCTTAGAATTTTTGAGTACGATTACATAGAGATATAAGGTGCTCCAAAATTCAGACCTGGAGTAATTTTCTGTACCTATAAAATTGTTTGGATGTGGGAATGGACCTTTAGCACGGAAGCCGCCTTCCGGCTTCTCAGCCAATGTATCATTTATGTTGTCATAATATCCGATGAAAATCAAATACGGAACATATACATTATTGCCAACGTAGTAAAATAATATTCTATGTTGTTACCGGACAAACATTGTACTTAATTTTGCCACAGATATTATAATAGCTGCCTCGTTGGTCTAGTGGTGGCAAGCGCGACTGCTGATCGTGAGGTCCTGGGTTCGATCCTCAGGTCGGGCAAAGTGTTAATGGGTTTTTCCGTGTGAAATTCCTCAGTAGCAGCCCGGAGTTTAGATTTGTGCCCGGTTGATGTCAATAGGCACGCCTCCTATTCCATGGGACTTAAACATAACGGCGAAATGAGGGTGTTACTATACACCTCTGCCCAACCTTTCGGGGAATACAGGTGTGATGTTATGTATATTATAAATACTCCCTTTGCTTTTATTCCTATAACTTTCAGAGATTTAATAAGAAGCTAAAAATCATACTAACTCATGGATTTTTCGAGAGCATGATAATTTTCTGAGAAATGCCAAACTCAAGTTCTACGAATGTTTTTCTATTTATAGTTTTTACCCGTAACACACTTATGTGATGCGTTTTCGAACTTTAAATTAAACGTATGCCAATTGAAAAGAAAAGTTGCTAATTTGTAGACAAGTGTAATAAATACCATATTACCAGCGGGCCTATTCGTTGTACCTTCGTGAAAAACGGTTCACTAAGCCCTCTGGGATCTCCGAATCCCAACTTAAAAGTTAGATACTATTCACCCTTCGTTTCAACCTTAGAAATGTACAGAATAGTAACAAAAATTGTGTAAATATTTATGAGTTTATTGTGTCTTTATATTTTTTTTTTATCTTTGTTTGTATTTTACTTATCTATTTAGTACGTTATACGTCTTAGGCCCGGTATCCACCAAAGCGGAGAGGAGAGGAGACGAGACGAGATGTGTTTGAATAAACCAATCCGATTTCGTTATTTTCACATCTCTTTTCCGCTTAGCTTGGGTGGAAATGGATCAAGCGGAGAGGAGAGATCTCTCATTTTTCTATAGAATTTTGTGCATCGAGTGAGCAAGCGGCGCGGCAGAGCGGAGAAGTGTCTAGTCGGGCGGCCGGGCGGCGCTCACGCTCGCGCACCCCGCACCCCATCTATCTATCGGTCTCTCACAGCTCACATCTCTGCTACACAAAGCTCACGTCTCCTCTCCGCTACACTTCTCCTCTCCGCTTTGGTGGAAATAACCTGCCAGCTTCGCAGCACATCTCCTCTCGTCTCCTCTCCTCTCCGCTTTGGTGGATACCGGGCCTTAGGCAAATATAGGGTTGACAGAGCTTAAGTGGCGAAGTACACTTTAAATTATTGCCTTTTTTGGTTTTTAAGTTTGATAGAAAAATAGTGCGAGTATGGCGCAAAACACACTTATCTACATCAATTGGCATTTCACTCATAGAAAATTGGCATTTTGTATGAACATGCTTCAGCATGCTTACGTATGCTATAGAATATTTTCGCAAACACGATCGAACAAGTAATACGAGTAGGTGAGTCTAAAAGCATCCAGATTTTTGCTAATTAATGCTGGTTATTATGATTAGTCCTTTAATTTCCTCATTGATATCCGTAATGCCTTTAGTTATTTTACGACGGATTAAATATATATAAGTACTGTAGTACACCCACAGAACTCACCGAAAAAGGTATTTGATCCCACGTGATAGAGGGCGAGCTTAACGCCAAAATTATTTTAGCATCTCGAAATAATGTGTGTAATCAAAATACACCATAATGTGGACTTATGAGGATAACTTTTTCCGTAACAGTCACAGACACCAACAACGGCTTTTAACAAATGTCCTAAATTGACAAATCGAACTCAAGTGGCTCTCATTGGAACCACTCGACAAGGCGTGTGTAATTGCTAGCAGCGGGTTCATTTACAATGCATTTAACTGGAAAGCGTTTGGTCACGAACATAGCTTGACTGGTGAATCCAATAACGCGAGAATAGAAGCTGTGAGGTCAGTCGCGGCAAGCGGCACACCCCCCGAGGAATCCGCTGTGGCGAATGCTTCACAACTGATCTAATATTCATGAATATTGTATAACAACTGTCTTGTGGTCTTAGCTGGCGTATGTATTTCCTTAGATTGCAAGATTTAGGCCCGATTTTACCATCATCGGATAGCATTTATCCAAAAAATAAGTTAGACGTTTTGACAGAATTTCTATACAAAAGCTGCCAAAATGTCAATTTTATTCCTGAGATAAAAGATGTTCGACGTTGGTGAAATCGGCACTTAAACGATATGTTGTTCGGAAGATTTTTTGTTTTACCATTGACTAAACGACAAAATCGGTTTTAAGTAGCTCCTAATTTCCTAATACTACTCAATAATCTGTTTGACATGAAGTTAAAATTTGAAACTTTTTATAGTGTGTTAGTGAAAAGTTAGCATGCCATCTACTACAGACCTTACAGCTAGTTCACATACAAACTGTTTACGGGACCCGTTTTAGCGGATCTGTTTTTATTTTGGTAATGGCGCCGGTATTTGTATGAGCGAGTTCATATACACGACAGTATTCCGAATCCAGTAAAAAATGCCCGTGCGACATTTGTACATGGAGAAGTATGGGTGCCTTTATACACAATCCGTTCTTTTTATCGTATCCTGCCTGCCAGATGCGACGCAGCTGCCATGTTTAACTGATCCGTCGGTACAGATGTGAACAACACATCCAGTACCGACGGATCCGTTAAAAATGGATCCGCTGTGTGAACGGGCTCTTAGCCATCAATTGATCGAACTGTTCGATTGTGCCCGAGCCCTAATTGCATTTTTTTTCAGAGGAAACGGCCGTTTGATTAAGTCAATCCGTGTGAACTCCATTGACGCCAGTGCATAGTTAACTACCAAATTCCATTCAAATTCAACTGAAAATTGGCCGAATGCCTGAGTCGTAGCCGTAACCCTTTCGTGGGGTGAAAGTTTACGACTTATGCGGGCATGAAGCAGCTGTTGAACATTCTGTTTTATTTTACTCCCTGATATGCGTGAAATGAAGAATTCTTTATAAAACTAAATAATTTTAGCCATTATTTTAGGGATGCTACTGAATCAAATATTTACTGTGCTGATAAAACGATATCCATCCACAACAATACCTCCAAGTTAGAGACTCTGGAATAATAGATATAAATGACCAATCGACATTTTCTAGATTAGTAAACTTTCCGTTGGTCTAGTGGTGGCAAGCCCTACTGCTAATCGTGAGGTCCTGGGTTCGGACCGCAGATCGGACAACGTGTTATTGGGTTTTACCGTGTGGAATTCCTCAGTAGCATCTTGGAGTTTGAATTTGTGCCCGGTTGATGGCAATAGGCTCGCCATCTATTACATGGGACTTAAACAAAAAGCAGAATGAGGGTGTTACTATACCCAACCCTTTGAGGAATACAGGCATGATGTTATGTTATGTCATGTAAACACTAAAAGATTAGCTTACCTAACGATTATCGACCGTATTCATTAACATTCATTATTAGCGAAGTAGATATATATAAGTCTGAATGCCTCAGGCCTGTCTCGTAGCGCACATTATACCGGCAGTACCGACTCCTTCCTCTCCACGGTCCCTGCGCTCCGTGTTCGTGCGCCCACTTTACTACGTCCGCCAAGAGTTCGCTTTGTTGACGGATTACTCAGTGCCTTCCACCTGCGGCAGCATATTTTTACTCCGCCTTAGAAACAATTTCTAGAGCATTAACAATATATCCTTATTTATAGACTTCAGTATATTTTACGAGCAAGTTCCAATTAGCCGGGAGCCTATTAACGTAGCTCGGGTGCTTCATCAACTCATTTTATGTTAGGTGTCTTATTATCGTATAATAAGATATCGTATGGTTTTTATATTAAGTAGCGAGTGACCTAACATATATTATGTAACATATTCATATCTATTTCGGTATACGTAACTTGTAGTAATTGAAAGGAAAGTTTGAGATGACTTGCGAGTTAGCAATAAAAAAGCTCCGCAGTCTACTTCGGGAGACGACAATATTGATTTTCCCCTCTCTGATGTATTTCATTCTCCATCTGTTGCTCTCCATAAAATTTACGACAGTATTACTGAGTCGTTATTTTTGTATGAAGAGTTTTATCGCCGCGCGGCGTCGCTTTCCACGACATGAGTTCTTCTTCAAAACCAAGTGTTTTTATCGAGTTCACTAATTCACGACATTTTTATTGTTACACTGTTCGTTATCTGTACAATAAAAAAACTTAACTTAGATTTATTTTATTCTCATACGTTTTATAATTGACGACTTATTTGTTTCGTACTAACGTATAAATGTTTAATAGAATGTTATTTACTCTGGTCAGATGGTGGCGACGGACGACACAGCGAGCACGGTGCCCGGACATATAGAGTCACCTGGGACCTTCGGCAAACTGCGACAAACACTCTCCTCCTCACTACTCACCGCCCAGGACAAAGGTAAAAACACACTACCTGAACTGGAAAAGACACATAAGGACCACAGCCAAGAGTCCATCACTACAGATTGCATTTAATTAGGAAAACATTTGCTTTTGAAAGTTACACTTTGTATGACATAATAACTTTGTAGCTGCTCATAATAACATTAATAATGCTAGAGGTAAATAAATTGTTGGACTTGATGCAAACTTACATAACCGAGGGTCCAACTTACGTAATAATTAAAGTACATGCTATACGTATGTTGAAAATGTTGGAACATTAGCACAACTTTTGCATGAACACACTGAGCTTAGCCTCTCTACGTAATATATAAAGTTTATAAAAAGTAACAAAACACGGAAATATTTTGAAGTTTCTTCCACATTTTACAAGAATGTTACCTATTACTTGTGTTACTGTGTACTAAAGGCTGATCCAAAAACATCCAATACGTCCAAATTGGATCGGCCATGGAATAACAAAACCCATTACCCTTTTTACAGTGCCTGAGACGGACAAAAAGAGACTGAATTCCTAAACTTAGTAATGCGTTAAATTGGTCTGATGGATCAGAAAGGTATCCTTCTAAGTTATCTTAACGAATTTCAGACAGTTTTGAATTGTTTATCTACAAATAAAAGGATAGTAGACTATTTTTATAAAATGACGTAAAAATGAAGTAAAAGCCAGAATAAGGATAAATCACAATTAAATTAATTGGTTTTAGTATAAATTCAAATAATCATCAGCGTAAGTCATATAAATAATTAACTAACCGGCGCATAGTGTCTGAAAGTTCAGTAAAAGCTCAGAGTACAGGCACGACTAGACATTTGCAAAAGCAATCCATTACAGGATCTAAAAATAGCGCTAGTGCATAGATAGTGATGTTGGGCGTAGTTAGGATGCTGACCCATCGCCTACGCGTTTTACCCGATTAGATCAGTTTTAAGTTGCGTAGGATGATATGGTGATGATACGACCATTTTATTTTTGGCCAACGTAAAATAAAAATTAAACAACCTTTTTATTCATACAATAAAGCTGCCTCATTAGTGTAGTGGCGGCGAGTACAACTGCTGATCGTGAGGTCCTGGATTCGATCCCCAGGTCGGGCAGTGTTATTGGGTTTTTCCGTGTGGAGTTCCTTAGTAGCAACCCGGAGTGTGGATTTGTGCACGTTTGATGGGAATAGGCTCGCTCCTATTACATGGGACTTAAACATAACGGCGAAATGAGGGACCTCTGCCCTACCCTCTGAGGAATACGGGCGTGATGTTATGTTATATAGATGTACAACTACAATAACACTTACAAGACTTCAAGAATTATAATAATATCAATGGATTCGTGTTTTCTTTTATAAATAAAGTTTGAAATATCTGTGTACCTATTACAAGACCGATTACCTGTTTTAAGATTAATGTAAAGTGAACCCATAAGCATTCCTAGTAGGCAGGCGCCGAAAAATCAACATTCCGGTCCCGTTCTCTTTTGGGCTCGAATACGTACCTATCTGGGCGTTATGTCTCACGCTGAAACAATATCCATTCACCATACCGACGAAAAATCTGTTTATCGAAGCCAACAAGGAAAAATATCGCTTTCATGATCGGAAACTAGCTCGAGTTTTATCAACTGGTTTTTATTGTAGATACATAAAAGCGATTCGATGGTTATGTATACAAGGTTAGTCGGAAAGGGGGTACTAAACCGAAAGGGTGTTAAAGTACCCATAATAAGGAATAACTTTTGTTCTACAACTGTCCCCAAAACTCGATAGAAATAGGTTTTCAAAGATTTCTTAAAAATTATGCCAAAATCTATCTGTCCTATGATCAGCTGTTTTTACCATTTAGGTCATATTTGGGGTCACGGATTAGAAAATTAATTTACTGAATTCATAACTAAAGCAGGCATGATCTTTTTTTGAAAAAACTAAAATAAAAATCTTTTTGCATGCAAACAAAAATTAACGAATTTTGAAATTTTAATAGGTACTTGATTTACAATAGTCATCAGTGATACTTTAGGTGGCCCGCGGCTTAGTACCCCCTTTCCGACCAACCTTGTATACAAGTACTTATTTGCTAAATATAAACAGACATTTTTATTATTTAGCAAGTGTGATTGCACTTTATGTTGGATAAAGGTCACTTTTAAAATTCATTTTAAAATAGGAAGACAGATACTTAATAAAAAAAAACCCGTCGTCTTATTACGTTAACCCCCTTTATTAACTTCTTTTTTTTGAGATAAATGCAAGTCTTCCCTAGTGAAGCTGACTAGTGTAAAATAACTTGATAAATAAGGTATTTGTTAACAGGAGGTAATAATTCTTCCGATTATCCGTGTATGAAAATTAAAACAGTGTTTTGTGCTTGTTCCCTAAGGCCGTTATTACCGTTATTTATGTCTTCCTCACGCCACAAGAGAGGTTACCTTAAACCCCACTACAAATAAACAATTTTTCTATAATTATACACTGGTATACTTTTTTACTTTTATAAGAGCGAAATTCGGTTCCGAGACATCAGTTGTTACTTTATCAATGGAAGATTTTATTTTCTGGTTTTTGATTCTGAAGATAGCTAACATCGTACGTTTTATTTTTATATTTACAATATTGGATTGAATAATTCAGACGAAATCTTTTTAATGTTAATAAGTATTATATGTCAAACACTTGACTAGTAGCCGCTTGGGGTCACATTATCACGCAGTCTTTTTATATCATGTTCTAAAACAGCCTGTTTTATTTATTACATTACAAACCAGTTTTACGAAATCATCAAAATCTTATCAAAATTATTTATTTACCAGTAATTTTAATTTTATCAAAATATGTTTGATTCCATTAGTTGAATGGTACGAGATGGCGTTAATACAGAATTCATATTTTGGTGGGTTGACACATTATTGCATACCTTTACTCAAATGTTTTGTTTTCATGAATTCTAGAAGAAAATGGCGTGTAATGCAATTTGTGTTGTTTGATTATAAAATGACTCTAATTTCTTCTAGTTAATTTCAAATCCTTGAATCTGAATATGAATTAGTATATCCTATGTCGCGAATGCTTAGAAAATAATATAAGGTTAGTTGGCCTAAATGTTTCAGGAAGTAGGCAAACTAAAAATAAGGAAACTCGAGAAATGTTTAGACATTCTTACATTTATTTAGTCATTGACGCGCTCTTAACAATTAAATAGAACGATTTCCTATCATGAGCTCAAGACAAAAGCGTGTTAGGCATTTGACAGCGCTGAGAGAAGTTCGCTATGGAATTCATGATCATTTTTTAATATTCATAGCGAAATATCGCGAGCTTCGCATCTCGTAGGACTGAAGAGGGCAGGGGGCTGGCACGCATTGTTAGTGGATTCCTGCTCGGAAGGTAGACACAAGCTGCGGACTTATTTGAATTCCCATCGTTTCATTCCAATTCAGTATTTCATAACAATGATCTGAATGTAATTTGAGTTTGAATAACTTTCGGTTCATTGTGGAGCAGTCAATTCTAATCCAGTTTGGGAGTTTGGTCACTATTCTGGAATTAATAGTTTTGAGTTATTGATTATAATTTAAAGGATTAGATAATGTTATCATGTCTTGTTTCAGTAACAAAGTTGGGTCCACGACAAAGTGTGGTAGAGCCGGTAGCAGAGCCAGCGCCGACGCCGCCACCTGCACAACCACCACCCACTGCTGCACAAATAGCTAAGACTGATCGGTATTAACTGCTACCTCTATCTTATCTATGAATTTCTTTCCAGCTTTGGTCTTACTTAGACCTTTGTTACAAAACTCATTCAAGTTTTTCATTTAGCAGTCTTATAAAAAGTTTTGTTCAAAAAGTTTAAGATTTTATTTGGTTCTTCTTTTATCATATTATTGCTTTTCATTAGTTCAGACTCTTTTATATACGTTTCAGTCTCAACCAATGTGAAAGTTGAATAGTATTTTAATTTCCTCTCTTTGATACTTTTAACAGATTCTTCAAGTCATAAGTTCCAATTTCATGATAAACGATAAATGTATAACGACGTAATATCATGTTTATTTATAGCGAGGCTGGCAAAGCGCCGTCCCGGGCGGGCGCCTGCCGCGTCTGCCTTAAGGCCCTGAAGCCCGGCGAGGTATACCACACGTGCAACGGCTGTCAGCACCGCGTCTGCGAGGACTGCTCCTCTTACTCTAAGCCGGCCAGCGATGAAGACGCTGTGAGATACTATCCTCGTATTATTATTACTTTACCCTTGTTAGTTATAAGCTCAGATCAAGTACCAACCTCACTTCACCAGTCTCTAGAATAAGGAAGTGGTTCATTTTTTAAATAAACTACTATAGCTGTCGCGTGAGGTAATATTTACATATTTTAAGTGTATAGACAGTACCGTCTACCAGCGTCTATATGATAATATAAAATTCCGATAAGCAGATTCTCAGAATCGATAAGGGTAACACCATCAATTGCTCCTACCTAATTCTAGAAATTGGATGATCAATGAAAGAACTTGTTCCTTGCTCTTAAACAAAGTCATAACCAGTTCCTCCTACAGTAAGCTAATTCTGGCAATAGGCCAGGAAAACATTACGAAGTTATTATGATTCGATAAACGCTTCGGACGAAGAAAAGCAATAACGACAACGATGACCAACATGATGTAGAGCAAAAGGAACAAAAAAAAGTGATTCAACTGCATTGTTGTTAAAATACAAATTAATGAATACGGTACATTATTGTTCTTGTTTTCCTTTACTTTTTAGAAAAATATCTGAAGTCTTAAGAAGTTACGTTAAAAGAAAAAAAAGTTACGTCTTGATAGATTGAAAATCCAACGTTTTCACAATGTTCAGAACTCATGGCGGTGCTCGGTGTGCCGTCGCAAGGCACAGCCTCGCCTCCCACCGGCGGCACAAGACAGCACGGACTCACTACTTGACGTGCCAGTCCTGGAAGCCCTACAGCGGCGACACTCGGAGGCCCGCCTCGGCAGTGGTGGCAGCAGCGCCGGCCTCGCACCGCCCCGCTCTCCCGAACTGAGGCGGCACTCAGATGTGTCACCTGCCTCGCTCAAGGAACTCGAAAAGGTAATGTTTATCGGTGGTTTTGACAGATATGGAAAGTTATGTTTCAATTCTGAATTAATATTTTTAAACGTTGTAACAAAAAGTAAATTAATGACATAGGTAATTAGAAAGAAAAAATAACCTACAAACGTTGGGTACTTCGGCCATATTTAACAAAGCCGGATGTTTCACCGCCCTCTCCATTTCAGGCGCCCTTTTTTGGCTTTTACGCGATAGGGCGGAAGTGTGTGGGAGGTATGAGACACGAATAGACTACTGCGATCTCTTGCTTTCTGTGTGTATCATCAATGTAAACATTTCTTGGTCTCATCACTACCATTTACAACATAATTCCTTAAAACTGGACTTCTGTCATGTTCTATCATCGATATGAGAAAGAAAACACGTCGTAAACGTTATGTATACACGGTTGGGTCCACACATGAAGATGGTGTAATGCAATAAAATACGCTTATTTGGACACAATGCAATTGCATTACACGATCGCTAAGCTGTTGCAAGATGCACAAAGGTGGACCCACCTTAGTATACTGTGTGGAGTGTGAGTTCGTAACCACGCTGCCCGCGGCGGCAGTTAAAGGGCGGCGGCAGCACGACGCCGACGGTGGAGTCGCGGCGGCCGAGCACGGTGACGCCGGTGCGACGCCGCTCCGTACGCGCACCGCGCCAACGCTCCTGCGACGAGGATACGCCACATTCACCGGCGCACCAGCCCGCACCGCTAGCACCACCCGCCATCTCCAGGAGGTACCATTATAACACCCACTTGATAAAAATCATAAGTTACAAACCTCGTCATGTCAACACATTACCAAGTAGCGGACGATCCCGTCCTCTTACGTTATTATTTTTGAGATTGACCGCTTATTATACGTACTCTTTCAAACGTAAAATAAATTTTATTAAATATTTTATTGAAATCTGGAATAATAATAAATGGGTGCGTAACGGAAACGGTACAATGCTACGACGTAGTACCTGGCGTAGCGTTTAGCTGTAGCCATCAGCTGTAACGTAGTCACTGCGTAGCATACACAAACTGCCAGTTTGTGTATACCTCATGTGTCAGCCAAACAACGATATTGAAACAAGGCACTAAAACTACTATATTTATAGATCATCAGCAGTGGACGTGGTTGCCGGTGCAACGTCACGGCGTGGCTCGTACCGCACTGACGAACCCAGCTCCACGCCACAGATAGCTCCTGGCCTCAGCGTCGACGAAGACCGACCCATCAGGCGTAGAGGAAGCCAGCTGTGAGTTGACTTTATTTAAAAAAGTTCCTTATGTATTTTGTCACCACACAGTTACTTTGTAAGATGGTTTATTTAAATTTTGTTATTTTCATCACATTCCGCATTAAAGTAGACACTTCATCAAACGAATAATTTAATTCCTCTCCACTTAGGCCGGACATCGCAGCGCTGCAGCAAAAAACGGGTGCTTTAAACGCGTTGGCAGCCCTAGCATCTCGGAGCTCTGAAACGTCTTCCGAGTCCGCCGCCGCCGTGTCCGCGGCTACCACGGCTGCGCTGGCGGCGGCCGCGCGGCAGATGTCAGTGGACGCCGAGGCTATAAAGATTGTCATACATGACGTTGACGATAACACGCCTCGCCGAGTCTCGCTGCGCCGTGACCCCAATGATAAAGGACACCGATGTAAGTTTTGAGTCCAGATTTAGTAGATGTAACTTTTTGGATTATCTATCCTTTTTGACCAGTGAATTTTTAAACAAATGTTTTCCAGTCGAAAAATCTAGATAAAGTATTTAACTTCCGCCACAATCTCTTCTGTCATGTGTGTAACATTAACAAAAAGTGGTTAATCGTAATCACGAAAATGTAAGCTCAACAAAGGAATGTAGGCAGGCTGTGGATATGATTAATTACAGCTCGCGGTTTCGGTATGCGCGTTGTGGGCGGCAAGCCGGACGCGAGCGGGCGGCGCGAGGCCGTCATTGTGTGGACCGTGCCGGGCGGGCCCGCCGACCTCGCCGGCTTACAACAGGGAGACAAGGTAACAATAACATCACATTTTCGTGTACAACAACACAACACTGATTGATGTCGTGTGAGGACAAGTGATGATAAGTTCTGTTCGGTTAGAGGCTCTAATATTTCTCAGGGTTGGAACAGAGAGATAAGGTAACAATAACATGACATTTTCATGTAGAACAATATAATACTGATTGAGGAGATACACGCGATTTAATTGTTTGAAAATTATTGTACTTAGGGAACGTACCCATACTACGTGACCCGTTCAGGGGGGGAGGGGGGTCTTCAAAATACCACGCTTGGTCACAGGGGCCGGGGGGGGGCTTAGGTTTTCGTCATGTGGTCAATATCCTCTAGGGAAATCTCGCGCTCTTTCGAGCTATATTCAAATATGGCGTTTAGCGCTTTTTAAACTCACAGGTGGCAGGGGGTAAAAAGTTGTAAAAAATGGGTCACGTAGTATGGGTACGTTCCCTTATCAGGTTATTGTTGTTTCAATTGGTATAAACATAAGTTGGTGCTCCAAAACCCAGCTCTAATAACCTCGCAAGTACTAATTGGTATGGTAGAACTAAAACGTTCTGTTAATGAACGAACAACCAGGTCCTGGAAAGCTCATGATTAAATAAAACACTCGTAAAAATAAATGGCACTCACGAAAGTTACAGTACAAAAGCACTTAAACCGGCTGGTATGTGGAATTGACGCCAAACTTTGTATGTCGAGGTGTTGGAGTGGGGCGGCGTCCCGCTGACGGAGCGCAGCTTCGAGGAGGTGTGCGCGGTGCTGGAGCGCGGCGGCGATAGCGTGGAGCTGCTGGTGGAGCCGGCGCCGCAGATGGATGACCCGCCGCCGCAGTCCTCCCAGCCCTCCATGCACCACCATGCGCTATACGGTACTGCACATAGTTCACCTTAATCTAAAGAAAGCTTGTTCATATCTTTTATAAATCCGAATGTTGAGCACCAAAACGCGTCGTTCAATACATTACACCGTGCATTTGTAGTGGTTAGGAAAAATTTCAGGGTTGAATATCTAATATTCGTTCTACACTTCATAAAAAACATCTTCTATAAACTAATAAAATCAATTTAGTATTTATTTTAAAATAAGATGTTTCTTTTTTATTAATTTTTAATATTGAAGAATATGGCTTAGTTTGCATTGTGTAGCATATTCACCCCTATTTTTTTTCTAAATGTAATTGAATTTACGCTCACGATTTCCATACATTTGATTTTATACGTGCTACGTACGTAAAAAAAACTTTGGCTGTAGCAGTGTTTCGGACTGCGCGAATTAATAGTTAAATTTCAACTAAAGTTACATCGCTTTCGTAGCAAATATTGGCAAAGAAGTCCTCACTTTTCATTATTACGTTGCCAATCCTAAAAATATCTATACATTTCTACCGTTAATGTGTAAATCAAATCATGAATATGCCTAACACATTTTCCACCTTGCACACAGCGTGCAGGGTGTACATCTTACACAACATAACATTGTTACGACTTACGAAGTACATTTATGTAAAATACTTCCGCATCTTTATTTATGTTTTGTTCATCTTTCCTAACTTTTAATCTGTACATATGATTGCTATGTTAACAGCATTTTATTCTCTACCTGTCTTGCTCCGCACCATCATTTCTCAAGCCTTCTTCTTAAGCAGTATTACGGTATAATTTATACTTTTTCGCATTCTAACTCTTTTACTGGCTTATCTTATGTTCTATTAAATCCAGTTTATCACATCTCTGTGATAGTACATAAGCCTGTGTTTTGATTCACAGAACCGGATACCGACAAATCACCATCGTCGCCGACCCGACGGAAATTGCCGAAAACCCCGGTATAATACCCATACATAGGCTTTAATTGTAACAATATGTGTTGTGAACCCATAAGACATTGAGCCGAACCGCTCGCTCCTTCATAAACTCTAGTAGAGACTGTCACTCGGTGCCTACTCCTCTGCGCTTCTCGGATCATTCATACGTGTGGTCTACAATCATTGTGTTATTATGTTATTAGATCATCTTCGACTTGTATCTACTAGTGTAGATTCTAAGCTTTCCCAACATTTTTATAAGAATTTCAGTACCTAAAACTACTGTTAAGGTAAATTAGTATACATAAAGATGATCCACTAACTAGAATCACAATTGAATTTCATTATTCACTAGTTGGTAACTTATTTGAAGATGAGCTTTAAAGAGACGAGCCCTAGAACGACTCAGAATTGAACAATTTGATCAAATAACCATTGTACAGATTTACATGTAATGTAATTCAGAGTTAGTTAATGTTCATCTCTTTAACATGTGACGAAGAGTTGATGATGCTTCCTGGTGTAAAGATTGTTCCATCGCTCGTTTCATGTCACTGAGGCCACGCGAAGCGCGATCACAGCTCTGCCGTCGTTCCAGTTTTGTGTCCAAACATAATCCAAAGGCACATGTTTTGATGTAATTTGTTGTAAAGGAATGATTTGCCTTTTGGTTTTGACTGGGTATAGAGACGGAGTGCAGGGGCTGGTCTCCACTGATCTGCTGTGATACTGTAGCACTAATCAGTCAGACATCTTCCACGTTAGTCTAGTTGTAAGAGATTAGTGTTTCTATATACGAGTAGATGTACTTTAACTTTGTTAACCTTTACTATTTAGAGAAAGGGATGCTCTGTTTGTTTACTTGAAATATTTACACCTACATATATTTTTAACTTTATTTGTTATCTATATTCGTTATACGTTACCGTTTATATAATGATTATCCTAAGTGAAGTGTGTGAAAAAATGCTACCTACTTATTTTCAGATTTTTATTTTTTCTATCACCTGACCAATTTCATAATGTCGCCATCGGCGCCAGGCGGAATTAGGGAACGATCGGCAAATACACAAATATCGATGAAACACATACGAATAAGTAAGTGTAGTCAGAGGCTAACTACAGTTTTAGTGTTCGATGGTAGATTAGGGGACTCGTCCCGGCATCGAATATCATCTATAGGATACCGTGGATGATTAGTGCTCATTGTCTATCGACAATACGAATAAAGATGTAGTGAAGCTAGATTCGCCGCAGCTTTCAGCTTAGCCAATGACAACAAAATTTTACATACTTAAAATCACAATGGTGTTAGAAAATACGGCACAAACAGTTCACTTCATACACCGACATAAAGTGAAGAAAAACCAGTGACACAGTAAGGTAGTGGCAAATGGGAAGGTAGAGACGGCAGCGACGACGACGTAGCGAGGACGGCGCAGCGAGGCGGCGCCCAGCAGCGGCGCGACACCACTCCCGTTTGTACCGTCTCATATCTAGCGCATCGAGTGTCTGTTACCGAGTCTTGCTGTTGACTTAGATTAGTGTGATGCCGCACTTGTATCGAAGGCGCTCGCAGCGACTAGTCTCGTTAGGAGCTTGGAGTGGTGCCAGCACGGTACACCGCACTGGAACACCTTGTACGACAGGCGCGCACCGACGCTTCTGTCATGTGATGACGACACCTTACAGCGACACGATGTACATAACCGCTCTTAATAAGTAGTTGATTGTTACGACCCTGTACTTACAGATTGAGATGCATGAAATTGCACAATGTCGATATGTGCATATTGATCTAGTAAAAAGCACCGTATAAGACATGAAGCCTTTGTGTGTGATATAAGTATTGAATCAAATGATGTGTTTACGTTCAAGCTAAACAAGATGTCTATACAAACCAGTAATGCGTTTTGTCATTGTTAAGGTGAAAATACACGTGTGTATCGTTAACGCTTACAGTTTTAATATGTTATTTCATTATGATACTGTTATAAAATGTCAATGTGAATGAATGCGCCGATGCAATTCATACCATCATGCTCTGCAATAGACACATTTCGCAACTCCAAGATACCCGATGTTCACTACAGTATTTTATTAACTATTAAAAGTAAGTCAGTTTTGATTACGTGGCTGCCAACAAATTCTATTAAAAAATACATAAACAAAGTACATACATAATAATTATATAGAATAGTGTAGAAGAAAATATAAAGCTTTCCTAATGCTTTAGATGATCTATCAGGAATTGATTGAACTTTTTGATAAGATATATTTTTGTACATTTTAAATAATATTTCAATATCTCTAGATTTAAACAGTAGAAAACAATTATATACTACGCTAAGATCTGCAATTATTTAATGTAGACTTTGAAATAGACTTCCCCAATCCTATAATAAGCTTGTGCAACAATCAGTATAGATATAACTTAGGCATAGGCCACATAATAAACGAGTATCCTTAGAGAATGTCCGGGTGAACGTATACATTCGGGTACAGTCGTAGGTACATGCAGCTTGTGAGACCGGTATCAGCATGATACAGCTTCCTGCATGGCGGATGAGAACATCCGAATTTATTCATTACTTTGTGTTTCATAGAAATGCCTCAGCCCGACGCATGTTACTTTAACGTAATATTTTGAAATGGATATTACAAATTCTGAATATATTGATGGTGATATGAATGCATTGCTATAAATCGCACAGAATGGATAACAGTCTAATGAATTTCTCTCTGGCTGATGAAGGATTGATAAATAGCTGATGGTTGCTGCATGTTACTTGATAAAGTACAATGCATTCCCCAAAGGTTTATTACTGATTTAGATTATGCATAACAGATCTTGGGAAATTGTTATATTTTGTTTATTATTTTCGTTAATGCCGACGTCACCCTTGTTTGTTTGGTAGACATGTATGACTTAAGTTGTATATACTATGTGACTTTGTTGTAAACAAATTGTATCTATAACACATCTCAGGGTTATTGGTGTGCAAGTTTTCATATTGATTTAAATGTTAATACTTAGTTGGTTGTATGTTGTACTATAAAATCGATAACTATTACTTACCTACAACATTATTGAAAATTATTCTGACCAATAACCCTATGAGTCGCATTGTTGTACAACTTATATCTGATGGCGTGAGATTCCATGTATTTGCTTTACGTGTAGGAGCAAGACCGGGCGGAGCGCGCGCGGGAGCGTCCGCCAGCCCGTGCGCAGCTGCAAGTGTGGTTTGAGTGCGACCTGCGCAAACTTATTGTTGTGCTCATCGCGGCCGACGACCTGCCGCCACGGGACCACACCTTGGGATACGGTGATGAACCAGAAGCTTTCGCTAGAATACGTCTCCTACCGTCACTGTGAGTATGACTTCCTTTCTCTTGTGTTTCTAAAGAATTAACTTTAAATGTTATACAATTTCCTCAGTGAGAGCTGCCCGCCCGTGGAGACAGACCCGGCTTCAGCATCATGCAGCCCCGTATGGAACGCTACGCTAAGTTTCGGTGGACTCACAGCTGACTTGCTGGCAGGCCGAGCTTTGGAGCTCACTCTCTGGGATGCCTGCCCGGGCATTGACCCCGTGCTGATTGGAGAATGCACTGTGAGTTAATTATAATTAATAAAAAGATTTAGTCTAAACAAGCTGACCGTTATATACTTGGGCATAGGCTCGGATAATAATGACCCGGAATTAAAAACAAACCAGCCACAATTAGCTTTGAAATATGCTGTGCTACCTAATTTTAAATGAAGACTAATTACCATATTTGGCAGAGGCAGCTTTAGATGGCAATGGCAACTAGAACCTTCCTTTATTTATACTATGCTTTCTTAAGTTGTTTTATCCTCAATTATCTATCGTATTTCGTTAATATAATAAATAGTCAAATATCCAAATGCATTTGCAGATGGAAATCGAGAAAGCATTCGCGGAGGAGCGTGCGGTGTGGTGGACTCTAGAGGAGCGTGGTCCGCGATCAGCCAACGCCTCGCCGCGCGGCTCGCTCACTGGTGCGCGCGCATTACGCCGAGGAGACTTCGCCTCCCAGCGTTCAGTGTCAGGTACCGAACGCGGATCCAACCCCAACTACTTCCGAATATGGTCGCTGCTCACTTATCAATTTCATATTGTATCGCTATTCCTTCTAAAGCCTCCTCCACATTCGAGGGAGCAACGTGGTTTCATGCCGTGAAAAAGAACGCCAAGAAAATGGACGCAAACCTAGCGTGAAAAATATGTCCAAATATCGCAATTTCACAGTTAACAGTTCCTGTACTCAAACGCCTTGATATGCCTTTCGCGAATATGGTTTGTTTTACCTTGTAGTTTTGCAATACCTGGACCAATCAAGCAAAGACGCGACGTAAAATCTGAAATTATACAGAGACTTCCACACACACATTCGCGCCCTTTTGGAGACTTTCGCACCGCGATTGTGGAGTAGACTTGAGGGGTCAGTTTTTCCAAAGTCTATTTAAATTCGCCCACGCGTCATGTTTTAGTGACGTATCTTATCATTTCACTAAACCCTCAGAAACTACACCTATATAATCTGCTTGACTGTCCCTGCTTTTTTCGGAGCCTGCTTGATGTTTGTTAGAACGACGTAAAGTTCTCAGGTGGCCACCATTTGATGCACCGTGATCACGTCGGTATCAAGATAAGTTGTGTTTAACGAATATAAATGTTTAGGTGATTAGTGAGTGACAACCATTGCAAGTTAACACAAAATATGTTTGATGTTTCAATGTACTAATTTGAATGTTTTAAAATTAAAAACATTGGTGCATGTTACAATGTTCTTAAAATTTTACTTTCTTTCGTGTCTTGGATCCGCGCTTAACGTATACCTTGACTTAGGATACGTGTTTTATTTAAAAACCTGCATGATATAAAGATGACTGTTGTAATTTCCAGATGATGTGGATTCCATCGGCGAATGTGCTTCATTACTCCACCCGGACCACGCATGGGTGGGAGGCTCTCGACGCGGCTCCTCGCAGTCAGAAACACTGGAAGTGGAAGTTTATCAGCTCGGCAAAGATTTCTCTCGATCTTTACCCGGCTCTCGCCGATCCTCATTCCAACAACAAGAGAAGGGTAATGATATTTTATGGAACTCGAGCGACCCTATCCCAGATAGATTTAGAATTTAACTTTAATTCTTCAGGAATCCATAATACTATAATTAAATTGCACTGTGTTAAAATAACCTGTGAGTAAGGGGGACCACAGGTAGAACTTATTATGAACTGTTATGTACATTTTAAGTTTAGGTATTTCAAACCGCAGCTGCAATGTCATAGCGATGAGGTAATTGGGACACAGGTAAGTAAAGTCTGTAAGTATACTAGTAACGGTTGTGTAGAAGGTGGTGGCGATGTGTCGCCAGCGGTGAGCGCGCGTCGCACGGAGCGCCGGCGCTCGTCGTGCGTGCGCCGCGACCCCGACGACATCCTGCGCTCGCTCCGCGCCGTCAAGGGCGAGCTGGGTCGCACGCTCTCGCTGTCCGGCTCCACGGCCAGGCGTAAGTGATAAGTTTTTCTATATTCTCCCATCACACAAAAAATCTTTATCCCGTATTATGTCCATGAATGAAAACCTCTTCATCTACGTCGAAGAGACAAATTTAATGCTGTCATATATTATAGATATTTAAAAGATGTTTTAACTTCTAACTCTTGATTTTCAGATTAATAAATTCAGTTCGAACATAACATTACTCATTAAATAAGTATTGCATCACTATATAACCTAATAGCAACAATATGTAACTCCTCTGTAGAATCGATCCCATCACGATTAATTGAGTTGTTATATGTTTATTTACAGAATTATTATAATTATAATATCACGACCCTCCCTTTCGGCTTCTTGCCTTTAAAAACCATGTGCGATAATAAGGTAAATCCGAAATATGTAAACTTGTCCAATTCGAGTCCCCACAGTTACACCACAGAAATCATTATAGACAATGCGAACATTGAGGGTAGTACTGATTTGTACTGTGTTGTGCTTGTTTGGTCAGCAGCGACGGACCGTTAGCACCTCGGTAAGCGACTGCTCGTTTGTGCCCGCGCCCGCGCGTACTCCCCAACAGGGTTTGTTCGTGCGCGGTGTCGGTGTACGCGATCCCTTGTGACGTCCGACGGCCGCCTGTCCCCCCATGTCGATCCTGCCGCCGCGGCGACGCAGACTGGGCCCGTTCGTCGTGTTTCAATTGCATCTGACCAGTCAAGCGGGGCAGGGCTGGCGGGCTCGGCCTGCGCCGGCCGGGGGTCAGGCTGGACATGGGGGGCACGTAGTAGCATGGGTCATACATCGCTTGCGCGGCGGCCGCGCGCACGCACCGTTGAATGTGGCTGCGCCCGAAGCTTCTCATCACTTCACTGTGTCTGTACTGTACTGTCCTGACGCATGCCCGGCCGCGGGCGATCACGCTCACTTCATCTGTCTCTGTGTTCCGTCTGTTCGGCTGCCCGTCTACGTTCATCTCGATGGCATTGTGTCGCCTAGGATGTTTGGATTTCATTACCTCTGCGAATGTCACTCATTGTTACAAAGCGCATCTATTAGATTTCTTGTAAATATAATTTATTATCCTATTATACTTAGGCCGTAGTTCTTTATGACGTTTTATTCAATACGTTTCATTTAAATTTAACCGAATAGGGAAGTAGATATACATACTTGTCAACCATAGGTCGCGGTCGCGCATGACGTAGCGGACACTCTCGGCTCACCGAAGCCAACGGTGGCATGAGTTATATTTCGGTACTCCTCCACAAATCGCAAGTTTTCCTAATAATCAATAAATGGCTGTTCATGACACGGAATGCTTTCCATAATAAGTTGAGGAACGCTTCAAACAACTATTAGAAACTCGACTCCACTCTTGGCTGCACACGATAAAACGCTTTCTCTTTCATTTATGTGTTTAGGAAAGGAAAGATTCGATTCTATGTAAAAGAAAACTGTATACATTTGGCACGAAGCTGTTTGACGTGCTTATTTTATGTAAATGTTTATTTTTCATCATTTTAAGTGTTCGATTGAATGGTTTACTATAATTTTGTACTTTGGTTTTTGTTACTTTTAAGTGTTTTAACCAATTAGAGTAAAAATAATTATGACCTAATGCCCGCAACCCGTATGAAATCAGCCGACAAGGATAGTATCGCTAGATAGCGAGTACTGTACGGGCGGTGCACACGTCGTGTGTTGTTACGTTGTATGTGAGTGGTGCAGGCACGGCCACGGGGCGCAAGGGCAGCATGTGGGCGGCGGTGCCGGCGGCGGCCGCGTGCGACGCGGTGGGCGACGACGACGACGCCGTGCCGCTCGGCCCCGGCCAGCTGCCGCCCAGGAACGCGCATCTGCCGCCACTGCACGCCGAGATCAATATTAGCATCATCATGGTTAAGGGACAACTGGAGCTTGAGGTTAGTTCGATGTGGCTACCAAATTATGTAGTGTTCAACAAGGAAGTTGATTTCCACCTATTGGAAATATCTGTGAACCTCAGCTTTACCTTGCTTTCCCTTGTCACCCGCTTGCATTCAATACCGTCGATTGGGTATAACATAGCAGGTCCACTGATTTTTCTGCTGGATAGTACCAGTGATCCTGTGAAACATACTTACTTGCTTTCAGTAGCGAATGTTCTGTTTCATTATCCCTATTTTTATTAAACTAAACATGTAAAGGAGGACCGTCAATTTAGGCTATATGAGCAATAATGTTAAGGGATATGTCGTTTGAATGGTTTTTTTTTATATTCTACAACTTTTACTATGGCGGCAACTCTCGAATCGCTGTGGGAAAAAGTTATGGCCAAATAAAATAAAACGTCATATTAACGTTTTTTATTGCTTTTTAATGGTTATTATCAGATATTACGATGGATTTCAAACATATTAATTATGTACCTATTAATACATAAAAAAACTAACCTAGAACCTAACCTAACACTTTTTTCCCCACAGCGATTCGAGACTTCCCGCTATAGTAAAAGCTGTAGAATATAAAAAAACCTTTCAAACGACATATCGCTTAACGTTCATATAGGCTGGGGCCCATACATTTTTGCCGGTCCCCCTTTTCTACTGTTTCTATCCTCATGAATTCCGAATAATGTTAATAGATTTATCGGGTTCAAGATCACTCTTATAACGTATCAGGTGTCGCACGCTCGTCGTGTATACGGCGTGAACGGTGAAGTACCGGACTCGTACGTCAAGTGTTACCTGCGCGATGGGGATAAGTGGCTGCATAAGCGCAAAACTCGCGTCATCAGGCGAACCACTGAGCCGCACTTCAAACAGACGCTCAAGTATCAGGTACAAGTAAGAACAAGTACGGGTTTTTGCCGCACTCTTATAAACTCAATTTGTACTTTAGATAGTTGTAGCGACATGTATGGCAATGTATCATCAAATCATTCAACACAATGAAATTCAGAATGAATTATTTCATTATTTATTGTTATTACTTAGCGAAGAAATACTTTATTAGATTGTGCTAATACAGCACAATCTAATTTTATAGTGGGCCTTCGCTAATGGAACACAGCTTTTGTGTCTTGTATGTGGATGTTATGGACGGGGTAAATTAATGTCCAGAGCCATTTTATCAGTAATTCAAAGCTACTAATGTGGAATCATTATATTACCTACGTCCGTCATAGCCATTAATCGCCGTGTGATACTAGGTAATAACATTGTCCTTTAAAAGATTTCATTGTATCATCACATGATATAAGAAACAAGTTGAGACTATCTTGAAAGGTGAAAGCCAAAAAAAAGTTAACTGCATTAAAAATATGAATACGCCATCTGAATGTTACTTATCGAGACTCACTTCGGCAGTACGGTTCATATGCTTCACCCATTTTCCAATGCAAGCCTCTCACGTCTGCTATGTAATGAGGCTTGCGTTGATTTACTGTATTATAGCGGGTTCACACGGTTCGATTTTAGTTGATCAACAAAAGTTGAAACGTTTTGTTCCTTCAAATTGATTCAATTTGATGGAATGTCTGTTCACATGGTTCAAAGCGCATGCGATTTGGCAGTTGATCAACTAGAATCGAATTATGTGAACCTGGTATTAGAGATAAACTATGGATACATTTTAGTAGAAGTAGTGAATCCAATTACATTTAACATTAGAGTTTGATCAAACACCGTAAATACGATCAGGCGAGCGAGGCGCTCGGCCGCACGCTAGTGGTGATGCTGTGGCAGCGCTGCGGCGGGTTCGAGCACAACCTGGCGCTGGGCGGCGCGGAGATCTGCCTCGACAAGCTGACGCTGCCGCAGCGCACGTACGGCTGGTACCCGCTGTTCCCCGCCACGTCGTTCGCCAACGACGAGTCGCCCGACTGATCCAGGGAGCCGTCGCCGGAGCGCCGCGATGACTACTAGCGCACCACGACGGCTCTACATGTCCCGAGTTATCATGATCGTATTCATCTCTGCCGTGCATATTTGACGAACAAATACGCCCATAATGCTGCAATTATCGGACTAATAAATGTGTTGGTTTATTATTATAGTTTTACGTCATTGTAAATACTGTGGTCACCTGTGGTGTATTCTGATCATTATGTAACCTGAGGATATTATTTGCTTATTTAGATCGCAGTCAACGTACACGGCATAATATGTACCGATATGATACATTTCACTCGGGTTAAAGGCCCAACAGGACAACACAACACCATTTTAGACTGTAGTTTAATAAAAAAGGAGCTTATTGTAGAGAAGTGCTTCAATTTTTTAACTGTGTATGTTATGTCCGTATATGGATGTGCCTAATTACCGATTAGGCCTTTGATATAGTAATTTATTATTAGCTCAAGGTTTAATACATTTTGTTTAAAAGATGACTTAATGTTTGCGCTTAAAATCTAAAAATATATATTAGTAGCGATTTTACGTTTTGTATAATAAATCGTATAAATGTGTATCATCGTATAATTCAATCAAATTCAGAATATTTAGTATATTACAACAAATTGTAGAGCATTTCATGTGAAGTACAATAGTCTAAAATAGTTATAGGATACTTACACTGTGCTATTTGCATCACTTCGTAACTTTAACTACAAATTCTTCACAGAACATTTTTAGAAAGTCTTATTTTGTACAAGTTACAAGTGAATTCGATGAATATCGTCGTACTTATTGAACTTTTATTGAACTTAACGTGTAGTATCTGCGTAACATGTATTTCTAAGTACTTAGATATTCGTACCAACACTATCTTATAGCATACGTCATCAAAAAGAACCCCAACTTCGACACTTTGCCTTATATGATTAATACATTTCTAAAGTTATTCTAGTAAGTAAGCGCGTCTAGGTACTATTCTTCCAAGGTTGTGCTTTAGTGAATTTTCCAACGTATACCTACTTGATTTACAAATCATCTCTATACCAAAATGGTAAAAAACATTATTTATTCGTGTCAAAAATCTTACTCTACTAACTGTAAATAGTTATTGTGAACTTGATTTCCAAAATTTTCTACGCACAACATTTTCGTGATAGAATTTATAGTTAATCTTTTATAATACCTAGAATGAGAACAAATGTACACATTCCTGACAAATACCTTAAAATTTTCAAAATACAAAATATTGCTACATACGTTACGTGTTTAGGAATCATGTCATAGATGTAGGCCGGGCATTTCTGCATTGTAATTTTCATACGATCTGTTTAAATTAAGTAACGAGTATAGTATGTACTAGGGCGAGCGCATGATAGCGGCCCCGTAGAGTGGAGCATCGCATAGAGACCGCGACCGTACCACTTAGCGCCCGCTCTTTTAGTTAGACAGACAAATTCATTAAGTAGATATTTAAATATTCGTGAGATGAATGATATTTTGATCATCGGTGTTAGTAACAAACTACATATCCTGTGAGAGGTATTTAATGTAATATATCTTGTCGAAATCTATGTTCTTCCAGTGCTATCATAGCTTAGTGGCTCACCCGACAATATTTCACTTGCTTACTTACACTGTAACGTAATTAGTGCGTGGACAGTGACGCTGTGACGAGGTGACGTCACACGCTTAGCAGCATCAGCGTCACTATCCGCACAGGGCGTCGCGCACTTGCGTCTAGATTGCTCGAACTAGATTACGATGCGTGTTTTTATTTTATCGTGGTTGTACATTTCCCAAGAGAGAGAAGTATTTATTAGAGATCTAATTATTCACTTATTAGATTAACTATACTTAAATATTAAAATACTCGAATAATTCAAATGCCTAAATATATATCAGGTGTTAAGTATATTTTTACACTATAATTTTTGTATTCGATTAAGTTGAATATACATGAAAATTATTTATAAATGTATTGATGAAAATCTAGATATTTAATAATAAAACTATCAATTCTGACATAAAGTTGGGATCGATCTACTTACGCTTATTATCTTGGTATGTTAGAGTTTACAAAGTAATATTCTTACGTAAGTGACGTATGTAAAGACATAATCTAATATGATGTGCCTCGATGAGCCCCGATACCGCCGGTCACACAGTACCCACTGACACATATCCACGTCGCAGACGACCACACAACACAATATGTGATATGGTATCGGATATCATTCTATGTACCTTTCTTACTTTAGCTATACCTAGTTATATATCGTTACTTCCTAGAACACGATCATTTCCACATTCCGTACCTTGATGAATACTGAAAATATTTAACGCCTACACACAACTTAAAGAAAACATTTTGAGAATTTTTGTGTCTAATAATTATCAATTGGACACTAAATATACTTCAATTCATCGAATATAAACTAGACATGGTTTCTGATCATTTTCAGCATTAATCACGGGAACGGAATGGAACTCTACAAATCCTAGTACGTAAAAAATATGTGTGTCAAAGTATATTATTAAATAAATGTGATAACAAAAGAGTTTATTATAGCGATATAAACAACAATAGTGATGTTTTATTAACTATCCAAAAGCCACAAAACCATAGGCTACTGCAAAACTGATTATAGATGTAACTAACCTTACTGAAACGGCATCTGAGGTTACGTTAAGGGTAGAACATTTACATAATTATTATATTCATTTAGGGCCTGATCGTAACTTTCGGTTAACTTTTAACTGCGAGATAAATATGGCGGTTTTCCGTATAAAATCAGCCAAACCACCTCATTTATTTCTGAAATAAGTGTTATCCTATGATTGTGAAACACTCCCTAAGAATAGCGATTCAATGAATGTTTTAGATCTTTACACTAGAAAGGTTCATTAGATTTTATTCAAATATAAAACAACTAGCTTTTGCCCGCAGCTTCGCTTGCGTGAAGTTTGAAAACTTCGTTAAGCCCATTTTAAAGTGACTTTTTAAAATCCAAAACGTCCGTCTTATATCACCCCCAGCGGTTTAGGCTATGCGTTGCTAGATTAGTCAGCCAGTCGGTCAGTTTCTCCCCATGCTTCTTACTTCAAAAGTACCAGATTTCTCATACAAACTTTCAACACTTATTTCACCCCCTTAGAGGTTGAATTTCCAAATATGTGTACATTTATTCCTAACCTAACCTTTCGGAGAGAGATGCATTCTGGGATAGTAAAGAGGTATTGGTAATGAGTGTAGAATAAATGAGAAGATTGTTATGCTTGGTGATTTCAATGGTTGGGTAGGTGTGAAGAGGAAAGGATATGAAAGTACACTAGGTGCGTTTGGGGATAAAAGGGTGAATGAGAATGGAATGAGTTTGTTAGAAATATGCGTGGAGAAGAATCTTTCTATAGTGAACACTATGTTTAATCATAGAGAGATTCACATGTATACGTGGGAAAGGCAAGATAGTCGAAGCATGATTGACTTTGTGGTTGTTGATGAAAGACTGAAAGGTAAGGTCACAGATACAAGAGTGTATCGGGGTGCCAATGTGGGGACCGACCATTATCTTGTCATGTGCCGGATACATGGTCTGTTTAAACGTTAGTGCCATCGGGTTCGGGTTCCTGTGACTGCACTTGAGAGAATAAAAGTAGAAAGGTTGCAAGAATTAAAAGTGAAAGAGGGCAGTAAAAGAGAAGACGAATGAGATTTTAGAAGGAATGATTGATTATAGTTTAGAAGAAGCATGGAATGTTGTAAAAAACAGCATGATGCAAGTGGCCACAAAAGTATGCGGTGTGGCGAAGAGGAAAAATAACAGGAGAACGAATGATTGTTGGATAGATGATGAAGTTAAAGAGGTCGTACGGAAGAAGAAAGAAGCTTGGCTTAATTTATTAGCCTTTAAAGCTAGAATAAGGATGAATCAGGCAACGAGTATGATTGACGATTTGGAAAGAGTGAAGAAAAGATACACCGAAGTAAAGGCGGAAGTAAAAGAGATAGTAAAGATAAAGAAGAATGAAATGGAAGATAAGTATAATAGGAAGTTCTCCGACAACTTCAGGGTCAATGTTAAGCTGTTCTGGCAACAAATAAGATTGGCTCGTGGAGTTTCGGGGACATCAAATATGAATACAGTTAGAGGAGGAGATGGATGCTTGTTAAGTGAAGAATGCAAGGTGTTGGAACGCTGGAAGGTATATTTTGAAAGTTTATTTAATTGGCAGGATAGTGTGCAAAGAGTGGGTAACTGGGCGGAAGCGAGTGAGTCAGACATTGACTTGGATGAAGATGAGGAAAATCTGATTGAAATGGATGAAATCGTGAAAGCGCTGAAATTTATGAAAGTTGGAAAAGCTGCTGGGTGTGACAGAGTGTCTGTCGAAATGCTTAAGGGCGGTGACGGGGTGGTAGCAAGCCTGCTGTACCGGATCTTTAATATGTGTTGGAGATTCGGCCAAGTGCCGGGCGACTGGTGCAAAGCTGTAATCATACCACTATATAAGGGAAAAGGTTCACAGCAGAAGTGTAAAAACTACCGCGGCATTAGTCTTTTGAGTGTGGTCGGCAAACTATATGCGAAAGTTTTAATTAACAGAGTGATAAGAATAACAGATGAGAAATTATGGAATGTTCAGGCAGGGTTCAGAGAGGGGATGGGCTGTATGGATCAGATCTTCTCCTTGAGGTGCATAGCCGAAAAATATCTGGCAAAGCACAAGAACGTGTACTGCGCTTTCATTGATTTGGAGAAGGCCTATGATAGTGTGTGGAGGGAAGAATTGTGGTCGACACTATCTTTGTACGGGGTGGACTGGCGCTTGATACGGGCACTGAAATCGCTGTACAGGGATTCCAGGGCGTTCACAGACTGGTTTGGCATCTCCAGAGGTGTTAGACAGGGTTGTGTAGCGTCTCCATGGCTGTTCAACCTATACATGGATAGTTGTTTGACAGATTTAAAAGGGAGTGAGTGTGGATTGAAAATGAATGAGTTGCCTGTCAAATGTCTTCTCTACGCAGATGATCAAGTTTTGCTTGCATCGTCGGCGGAAGAGTTGCAAGACATGGTAACTATGATGAATGGAGCATATAATATGAAAGGGATGAAAATTAATGTAAGCAAGACGAAAGTAATGGTTTTTGAAAGAGATGCAGATGTATCTGAGTGTAAAGTAAAGATAGGAGATGAAAGTATTGAACAGGTGAATGAGTTTGTTTATTTGGGAAGTATGTTTATAAGAGATGGTAAGATTGACGAAGATGTGGAAAGAAGAGCAAATGCGGGAAATAAAGTAAATGGTGCTATGCATGCGGTTGTGGCTAGCCAGTTGATGTCCAAAAAGGCACGACTGGCTGTCCATAATGGTGTGCTGGTACCTACGCTTATGTATGGAAGTGAATGTTTGTCGTGGCAGAAGAGGCATGAGAGTAGAATAAATGCCGTGGAAATGCGTTCCTTGCGAAGTATGTGCGGTGTAACTTTGAATGATAGATTGAGAAATGAAGAGATTAGACAAAGTTGCGGCTTAAAAGATGATGTAGTGACAAAAATTGAAAGGAGTATGCTTAGGTGGTTTGCTCATGTTGAGAGAATGAGTGAACGGTGATTACAAAATGAATTTATAAGGCGGATGTCAATGGAAACGCCGGTAGAGGACGTCCTAGAAGAACATACATCGATGTTATTGGTGATGTTCTTCACAAAGGTCAGGTGCGTAGTACTCTCAACCGGCGTGCGTGTATGACAAGATGTATGAATGTGGATGAAGCGAAAGGGGTATGTAAGGGTCGTATCATGTGGCGTTCTATAGTTTCTGCCTACTGTTACTACTGTGAGTTTATGTATGTATGTTTATTCCTAACCAGAAACCTTAATATTTAATTTCATCTTTCATACTTCAAAAACGACGGACTTACATACAAACTTCAACCCCCCATTTCACCCTCTTAGGGGTGGAATCTCCAAAAACCCTCAAACACCTACACGTTTATTTCTTTCCAAAAGCCTAAATATTTAATTTCATGTTTCTCACTTCAAAAATACCAGATTTCTCATACAAACTTTCAACACTTATTTCACCCCTTTAAGGGTTGAATTTCCAAAAATGCTCAAACATGTGTACGTTTATTTATAACCAAAAACTTTAATATTTAATTTCAAGCTTCTTACTTCAAAAATGACGGACTTACATACAAACTTAAAAACCCTATTTCACCCCTTCAGGGGTTGAATTTTGAGAAATCCCTTCTTAGTGGATGTTTACGTCACAAAATGAAACTACTGTCAAAATTTCAAGTTTCTAACCCCAGCCGTTTAGGCTGTGCGTTGATAGATCAGTCAGTCAGTCAGCTTCTCCTTTTATAAGTATAGACTAGTAGTAGTAAAACTAGGTTGAAAAGAAGAAACAACTATATTGGAATCCAAGAAAACCTTAATTTACATACAAGAAACGGTACAGAAAGAAGCTATTAGTATCTAACTACACATAAAAAATATTAACTACCCTTAGCCGCATTTGTTCTATTTCCGCCGAGATCACTTCTATTTTTAATGGCGCAGAAACCCTTGGTCGTTTGATGTTCAACCGCATCAGATTGGACTGGAAGCTAGCTGCATCAAGCTTGGGTAGGGTAGGTCAGGCCGTGATCTACACGTGGTGGTAGTCAGCGGGTCCGCACCACGCCTCCACGTGGTACAGCAGCGCGGCCGGCGCGCCGCCGCCGCGAGACGCGCTCCTACACGTGGTGGTAGTCAGCGGGTCCGCACCACGCCTCCACGTGGTACAGCAGCGCGGCCGGCGCGCCGCCGCCGCGAGACGCGCTCCTACACGTGGTGGTAGTCAGCGGGTCCGCACCACGCCTCCACGTGGTACAGCAGCGCGGCCGGCGCGCCGCCGCCGCGAGACGCGCTCCTACACGTGGTGGTAGTCAGCGGGTCCGCACCACGCCTCCACGTGGTACAGCAGCGCGGCCGGCGCGCCGCCGCCGCGAGACGCGCTCCTACACGTGGTGGTAGTCAGCGGGTCCGCACCACGCCTCCACGTGGTACAGCAGCGCGGCCGGCGCGCCGCCGCCGCGAGACGCGCTCCTACACGTGGTGGTAGTCAGCGGGTCCGCACCACGCCTCCACGTGGTACAGCAGCGCGGCCGGCGCGCCGCCGCCGCGAGACGCGCTCCTACACGTGGTGGTAGTCAGCGGGTCCGCACCACGCCTCCACGTGGTACAGCAGCGCGGCCGGCGCGCCGCCGCCGCGAGACGCGCTCCTACACGTGGTGGTAGTCAGCGGGTCCGCACCACGCCTCCACGTGGTACAGCAGCGCGGCCGGCGCGCCGCCGCCGCGAGACGCGCTCCTACACGTGGTGGTAGTCAGCGGGTCCGCACCACGCCTCCACGTGGTACAGCAGCGCGGCCGGCGCGCCGCCGCCGCGAGACGCGCTCCTACACGTGGTGGTAGTCAGCGGGTCCGCACCACGCCTCCACGTGGTACAGCAGCGCGGCCGGCGCGCCGCCGCCGCGAGACGCGCTCCTACACGTGGTGGTAGTCAGCGGGTCCGCACCACGCCTCCACGTGGTACAGCAGCGCGGCCGGCGCGCCGCCGCCGCGAGACGCGCTCCTACACGTGGTGGTAGTCAGCGGGTCCGCACCACGCCTCCACGTGGTACAGCAGCGCGGCCGGCGCGCCGCCGCCGCGAGACGCGCTCCTACACGTGGTGGTAGTCAGCGGGTCCGCACCACGCCTCCACGTGGTACAGCAGCGCGGCCGGCGCGCCGCCGCCGCGAGACGCGCTCCTACACGTGGTGGTAGTCAGCGGGTCCGCACCACGCCTCCACGTGGTACAGCAGCGCGGCCGGCGCGCCGCCGCCGCGAGACGCGCTCCTACACGTGGTGGTAGTCAGCGGGTCCGCACCACGCCTCCACGTGGTACAGCAGCGCGGCCGGCGCGCCGCCGCCGCGAGACGCGCTCACCGCACGCGACCACCACTCGCGGTTCGCGCAACGACCTTGTTGGACAACACATTCAACTGTAATACGCTCAACTAAAATACAGACTGACCCAAAACAGTTTGATAATAATCCCTTAAAAAACTTTAAAGTTAAACGGCTTTATCTTGCAACATAGAATTTGAGGATTGAAGCACAAAACAGATAGGTACAGAAGTCAATCTACATACAAGTGCGGTCGAGCAACCCACACATAGATACTACTCACGGACACGATATCTCAGACCGTTTGGGACCAGATTGCGAGTGAGTGCGAGCGCGAGTGCCTTACGCTTGAGAGAGATGGATATATAGATAGAGCGACCGCCGAGCGTAGGTATGAAAAGTGAAGTACATACATGTGATTGACTTCTGTACCTATCTGTTTTGTGATTGAAGGTTGAAATTATTATAATGTTGTATTGTCATGAGAATTGAATTTATGTGCGAAGTTTCAGGAGAATCGGTTAAACAGAAGTAGTTGATTTTTTTTCGCATGATTTGAATCAAACAAACAAACAAATAAATATACGAAGTGAAGGTAGTTAAAACCGTTTAATAAAAAGGTAAAGAACTTTTTGTGACGCAATAAAAACAAAAAATAAATTATTTTAGATTTAAACAATACCTTAATTTTTAATACGTTTCAGATTAAAAAAAAACTCTATAAATAAGACGCATAGAGCACCATAAGAAGACCTATCTTTCCCTGGCTGATACAGTGGTAATGATTAGTTGATTTTGTAACAAAGCGAATTAATTAAGATCGTAAATCACACCCCAACCTCACACTTGTTATTTAATATTATCTGATACTCTAATTATCACAAATTATTTAAGGATTGACACGTCTTTAACACAATAGATGTTCAACATCAAAGAGACTGTTTAATTAATGTATCGTGACAGGCGAGTCACGTCGAGCCGCCACTTAATAAGGCTATGTGTCATCTGCACCCACCCACCAGCCCGGCTTGACGACAGCGATAATTAATCATAACTTACGTAGGATGGTTCAAGACGATGGATGAAAAATTACTATCTTGTCATACATAATTTGATCACAGAAATTTTAAAGTAATAACTTCGTAAAGAAAGAAATTTATTTGGCACGAAAGCAGTCAGACACACAAAAAATTCATAAGAGACAAAACAAAAGAAAAAATAAAGTAGCTGTGTGTCTAGCGGCTGCGCCAAATAGGTTCAGTTCAGCATAAATGTCAGACTACTAGTGCCTGACGCTGGTTTTCAACTGAACCCATTGAGACGTAACTGATATAAACCAGTTCCAAATAGATAAATAAATAAATAGCGTACTTAAATAAATACTATTGAACTTTAATTACGGATGTCTTGGTCATGCTCGTTCACTTCGTACAGAGGTGCTCGTGGCTAATTACCAACCGCGCGGATTATACGATTTGCGAAGTTAAGCTACGCTTGTTGCGGTGAGTCTGCGGATGGGTGACCGTTCTTTACACATCGAGACCCCTCCGTACCTAGGAGAGCACGTTAAGACAACGAATACCTATGACAGTGACATGATACGGGAAATCAGAAGCCCGAAAGTCTGACAACCAGTTTAACTGTAGGATATCGGCATTACCCAGTAACTAGGTAGCGGAGGTCTGACGGCAGTCGCTCTGTGTAAAATACTGGTATTCAGCCGCATTTGGTTTGACTGGAAGCTGACCCCAACATAGTTGGGAAAAGGCTAGGTAGGACAACTTCTTCAGGCAATCATGTTCATGACAGGAAAAAAGTGTAAATGCAAATACAAAAATAGTACATACCGTTAGTGAATGTGACGAGTCTAGAACCTAATGGATAGCCGGTTACCACACAGCAAGCTTCTGTATCCGCTACACTCGACGCATACATGCCGCGACCATCCACTGGCAAAGTCTGCAACCACCAAGTTCATATTATTTTCTAGAATAATTACGTAATCCGTCCGTGAGAGACGGATTAAGAATGCAATTCCTCTCCGTCGCCGTCATCGGTCAAGCGAGGTGTAAGAGGCGACGACCCTGGCACCACAATTGGGACCGAAAACTGGCATTAGGGTCGCCACATGGACCTTAACACAGGAGGTGAAACATGTATAGACTCCTATAATAGGAGAACACCTCTGCTTACCCCTTGGGGATTACAGGCGAGAGTTAAGTATAATAACTTATTTAAAAAATATAAAAGTGCTGGAAAGAAATATAACATAACATTCACGCCTGTATTACCCGAACTGTTGGGCAGAAATGTAAAGTAACTCCCTCATTTCGCCGTTATCAGTCCCATGTAATAGGGGGTGAGCCTATTGCCATCAGCCGGGCACAAATCCAAACTCCGGGCTGCTACTGAGGAATTCCACAAGGAAAAACCCATTAACACTTTGTCCGTCCTGGGGATCGAATCCAGAACCTCACGATCAGCAGTCAAAGCACCTGCTAGATAACTGCGAGAAGCAGGAAGAAATATCTCTGCCTAAAACAAAATAAATGGTGCCTAATTAGTCACTCTGTCTACAAAAACGTTGAGACGTAATCTAGCCACAATTAAGTTAACAAAAGACCAATTAGATTTACATTTTAAATCGATTTAATACTCCGAAGTCAAGAGACATTATAAAACTTTCGTTGTTGGCAAACTCGTTATTAAAAGCGTAAAGTTTTAGTAATACCGCGATCCTCACGAGATTGTTGATCCGGAAACAGTCATTATGATCTAAATAATTTATATGAAGTCTGAAGTTTACAAAGTTAGATAATAAAGGTAAAAAATCTTTTAAGTTGGACGGTTTTATCCACCCCGAGGAGTACCCCTGCAGCATAAGGATTTGAGAATTGAAGGTTGAAATTATTATAATGTTGTATTAGGTATCATGGGGATTGAATTTGTGTGCGAAGTTTCAGAAGAATCGGTTAAGCAGAAATAGTTAAAAATTCTGTCACAAGATTTGAAAAAAACAAACAAATATATGTACAAAGAGAAGCTAATTCAAACAGTTTAAAAATGAAAATCTTATTATATCTTATCTTATACCTTTAAACGAGCAATTCTTGTATATATATATATAATCTGAATCTCGGAAACGGCTCCAACGATTTTCATGAAATTTAGTATGCAGGGGGTTTCGGGGGCGATAAATCGATCTAGCTAGGTTTCATTTAAAAAAAAATGTCGTTTTATCCGTGTTATTAGGCAATGAAAAGCTGCTACAATATCATTAGAATACGAAAGTAAATTTCGCCACCGTTTACAATGTTATAATAGCTCAGGTGGGAAATCGGGCGGTCACGAAAACCTGAAAACCCTGGTTCGAGTCCTGCTGATTATTTTTTCCCTTTTTTTTAAGTTCCTTCTTTTTTTTACAAGCTTTTATAATTTATTTTCCTTTTTATACGTTTTTATTTAACTTGCAATGTTTGTATATATGTATGTTCGGTTGAAATCTTGCAACTGAATTTTGAATCACTTCCTCTTATCCTAAGGAGTTGACTTTAAAAATGTTGGTTCATTTCCGATGACAATACATTTTTTTGGTAAGCATGACCTGAATCGACATCCAGGATTAGCTCCAGATAAAGGAACTCTTCAACGCTGAACAGCACAGACACGAAATGTTGTGTACGCATTGTATTATGATAGCCGGTTTTAAGTTTTACCGTGACATGGTTGCTTGTCTCAGGGGTGGGTCCTGACTAGGGAACTCCTCAATGTTTAGCAGCACAGACACGAAATTTTGTGTACGCGTTTTATTATGATAGCCGGTTTTACGTTTTACCGTGACATGGTTGCTGCTCTCAGGGTTGGGTCCTGACTAGGAAACTCCTCAATGTTTAGCAGCACAGACACGAAATTTTGTGTACGCGTTTTATTATGATAGCCGGTTTTACGTTTTATAGTGACATGGTTGCTGCTCTCAGGGTTGGGTCCTGACTAGGAAACTCCTCAATGTTTAGCAGCACAGACACGAAATTTTGTGTACGCGTTTTATTATGATAGCCGGTTTTACGTTTTACCGTGACATGGTTGCTGCTCTCAGGGTTGGGTCCTGACTAGGAAACTCCTCAATGTTTAGCAGCACAGACACGAAATTTTGTGTACGCGTTTTATTATGATAGCCGGTTTTACGTTTTATAGTGACATGGTTGCTGCTCTCAGGGTTGGGTCCTGACTAGGAAACTCCTCAATGTTTAGCAGCACAGACACGAAATTTTGTGTACGCGTTTTATTATGATAGCCGGTTTTACGTTTTACCGTGACATGGTTGCTGCACTCAGGATTGGGTTCTGATTAGAGAACTCCTCAATGGTTAGCAGTACAGACATGAAATGTTGTATACGCGTTCAATTATGAAAGACCGTTCTAAATTTCAACATGATATACCGACTAAAAAATAAATAAATGAATAGTACAAAAAACATTTTTAAAAACAAGCTTTTATTTAAATGGTCTAAAAAGAAGAAAATAAACTTTAAATTAAATCTATCCCATCAATTTATTACATTATACAACTAATTTATTTAAATATTATAAAAGCTTGTCGGGAGATACTAAATAAACAAGAATGCAATATGTATGTACAATAACTAACAAATGTAAAGTGTAGTAATTCTAAGAAAAAATGTACCTATGTACTTCATAAAATTGTATTTCTCGCGACAAACTTTTATATTGTTTTAATAAATTAGTTGTATAATGTAATAAATTGATGGGATCGATTTAATTTAAAGTTTATTTTCTTCTTTTTAGACCATTTAATTCCTTTTTTTTTCTAACCAAAAAACAAGATTTACCAAAAAAAAACCGAGCTAAGCTCGGTCATCCAGGTACTGAATATAAAGAGCAACAATTATGAGAATCGCCAAGTTTAGAAATAGAGTTAAAAGCAGAAGTCCAAGTAGGATAATAACTACGTCTGCTGTAGGTACCGTTCAATGTTATTGATAAGGTGATAGATTATATTGGTAAGGCTGACCACAGAAGGGCCACTAAGCGACCGGGATACTTTGTGTCTAGAAACACTAAGTTGTGTCCACAGCGACCAATGTTTCCGATCGCGAAAGAAAAGCAGCCGCTCGAGTGATCTAGGTGGTGTACCAAGCCAGAAGGCAGTCGCTCAATTGATCTCTACTGGTGGCTACATACACTAAACTAAAAGGTATAGTGACTAATGCCCGGTTCCTATAAATAAAAACGAATCGTTTTGCTTACCAATGATAGAATTTTTTATTGCCCAACTGGGCATATAAAAAGACTAGTAAGCAAATTTTTACTGTTATAGCTACTTCCGTATGGGAGGGTCTACTACGCGAAGCTATTGGGTGTAGGCTTCATTATTGATAAAGATAGAATCAACAATAATAGAAAGAGTAAATTTTATCCAATAACGCTTCGTAAATTATAGGAATCGGCCATAAACCATTGCGGCAGCTAAAAACAAATACCTATCGATCAACTGTTTCGAGCAACCTAATTTATTTATTTATTTTATTTATTCTTCAGAAGCTTAGTCTAATATCTTTATAAGTAAGTTATGTACAATAGCGCTTACAATTGCCATTTAAAAGCTTCCACAAATTATAGGCCCCAACTGCAGTCAGCCAAACGGGTTTTTGAGTTACTTCAACAAGCTAACTTAAAAAACACCATACCACCACATTCTTTTAATTATTTTGTTGACGAAAGAATTAATTGCTTTACTCGCCTGTTCGACGGCCTGATCCATAGAGACAGCGAGCACCCATTCTCGTGCGTCCTCTAGCGCTCCGCCGCGCACGCATCCGCTGTCTAGTAACAGCGGCGTGCGACTCCAGTCTGTGCACTCTGAGTAGTAATAATTACCATATCAAACCGATTTATGATATCGAAATGTGTGCAACTAGGATAACAAAAAATATTACCGATAATGATAATGATTATATTGTTGCAAAGGGGATCAAATCCTGTAAGGGATCATAATATGACACCTCAAAGAAAAAAACATTTTTTTTATTTTCCTCCCAGAAGTGCAGATTTGAAGTCCCCAGACAACAATACGCACAGACTTTTTTATGAGTCCAATTCTAAAATAAAGAAAAGTATTAACTGTTGAATAAAATTCTAGAAAAAATAAATCTAGTTCTATTACCAAAGTCAGTATAATCAAGCAAATGTGCCGATTCGTCATCAGCAGCCTCTGCTAGGTCGAGGCAGCGGTTGAGCAACACGAACGCCTCACGCGCACCGCTCGCTCCCTCCGACCGCACTGCCATACCACATGCGTAGTACGCTAGATATCAAATAAATACGTAATATTAGTTATTATAATTTTATAAAACAGTTTAATTAAAAAATGTTTTAAGGCTCGTAGCAAATAATGATATGCTACGAGCTACGAAATAGCGTAGCCAACAAGCTACATCACGTAGCAACATAAAAAGATGAGGTTTATGAGGCACTAAATCCTCTAGCAAGTATGATTGCGCAAGTTGACTTCTACCACCGACTTTCAATCTAGACACACCCGCAGTAAGTAGTCTTCTGGAAGGAGATTTACCGCTTGCTTCAATAACTTGCGCAATTTAATTTGCTAGAGAATGAAGCGCTTAAAGAAGTACTGACCAACGTCTGCTACAATTATGTCGGTGTATCGAGGCAGCGCCCTTGCTGCTTTGGTAGCTATTTGAGGCACGTGGAGCGCCATCAATAATGTTATAGCCTGAAAATAAAAGAAATATTACAAATAGCGAAGCGACAGCAACCCGTGTAGTAGCCTTGATTGATTCGCGAGATAGATCTGACGAATGAGTTCAAATTATAACTGTGGCAGTTGTGGCATCTGGTATTTTGCTTATTACGGGGATTCAACCTAAACTGAGACTTCTGAAGCTCCAACCTTCATCTTAATAATAATAATAATAACGAAGTCATGATGACGAACAATTATAGGAAATATATTGTGAAGGATGGCACGGTTGACATCTGTCGGGCATGCCACCGTCCGGGAGAATCTATCCGACACATTGTTTCCGGTTGTTCTCGTCTTGCCAACGGTGAGTACTTGCACAGACACAACCTGGTGGCCAGGATTATTCACCAGCAACTTGCCTTGAAATACAACCTTGTGGAATCGGAAGTACCGTACTACAGGTATGTGCCCGACCCAGTTCTCGAGAATGGTCATGCCACATTGTACTGGGATCGATCTATTATCACTGACAGGACTATTGTAGCCAATAAGCCTGATATAGTGGTAATAGATCGATCAGAGCGCCGGACAATGATTGTTGATATCACGGTCCCTCATGACGAGAACCTCGTGAAAGCTGAGAAAGATAAACAAATAAAATATCTTGATCTAGCACACGAGGTTGTCGGCATGTGGGATGTGGACTCAGCAGTCATTGTTCCAATAGTCGTTACGGCGAATGGTATAATAGCCAAGAGCCTCGATATTCACCTCATGAGGCTCTCGTTGGGTGGCTGGATCAAGGGCTTGATACAGAGAGCAGTACTCCTTGACACGGCACGCATAGTGAGGAGGTTCCTTTCTCTGGAGCCCTGACTGCCGGCAGTTTGGACCCTGTTCCCGATGCCGGTGGACTACTATTTTTTATATTTTTAAATGTTTTTGTGTTTTTATAGAAATATTTAAAAATGTAATTTGTAAGTATTTTAAAATAAATAAAGGCAATAATAATAATAATTTTTGAGAGCCAAAATTAATTCTCATATTATAAATAATTCTATTATGTCCGTCTCTCAAAATGGATGTAAGAATGGGTTCCGCGGTACTAAGGAGCTACTCCTCATTGATATGGCCATTAGCCAACAAGTTCGCCGATCCCGAAAGGATCTGTCGACATGTTGGATAGATTATAAGAAGGCCTACGACTCGGTACCACATACATGGCTCATGAGGGTGCTGGAGTTGTATAAAGTAAATACAACTCTATGCGCCTTCTTGACGTCATGTATGGGGCAATGGAGGACAGTCCTTCACTATCCAGGATGTCGGCAAATTCAAGGGAGAGGAGAACCAATAAGGATTGAGCGAGGTATATTCCAGGGCGATAGTCTGAGCCCGCTGTGATTTTGTTTAGCCTTGAACCCTCTGAGCACATTGCTTGAGGGTTCAGGGTTAGGCTACCGGTTGAGAAGAGGTGGTCAGGTAATATCCCACCTCCTTTACATGGACGATCTGAAACTCTTTGCCCCCAACAACTTGCAACTGATGAAGTTACTGAAAGTAACTGAAACTTTCAGTAATTCCATCAGGATGGAATTTGGTGTGGACAAATGTGCAGTCATGCATGTAAAGCGAGGAGGGATTATGGAATCCGTGGGAACACAACTCTCGGATTCCATACACCTCAGATCCCTCTCCTCAACCGAAACCTACAAATACTTGGGCATGTCGGAGGCATTAGGCATCAATGAGACCGACATGAAGCAATCGTTACGGGAGCGCTTCTATGGCCGCCTGAAAAAGGTACTTAAAAGTCTTTTATCAGGCGGAAATAAGGTGCGCGCCTTTAACGGTTGGGTCATGCCGGTCTTGATGTACTCCTTCGGCATACTCAAGTGGACTCAGACTGAACTTGACGCCCTGGATAGGAGGGTCCGTACGCTGCTGACTGCATACCGAATGCATCACCCACGTTCATCGGTGATGAGGCTGTACATTCCGAGGAAGTGTGGGGGTCGAGGCTTTTTAAATGCTAAGACCCTCCACAACCGCGAGGTGTGCAGCCTCAGGGAGTACTTCCTCCAAGCCGACGTGGGGATGCATCGAGATGTAGTCGCAGTGGACAAAGGATTCACCCCGCTCTCCTTGGCTAAAGAGAACTGGCGCAAGCCTGTAGTACTGGATACTAATGGCCGCAGGGAGGTATGGCAGAGCAAGGAGCTTCACGGACGCTTTTACCGGGCCCTTCATGGGCCCGATGTAGACTTCCTAGCGTCCGTAGCCTGGCTACGTTTCGGTGATCTCTTTGGGGAAACCGAAGGTTTTGTCTGTGCAATTATGGACGAAGTTATGATGACGAACAACTACCGGAAATATATTGTGAAGGACGGCACGGTTGACATCTGTCGGGCATGTCACTGTCCCGGTGAATCCATTCGACATATTATTTCCGGTTGTTCTCGTCTTGCTAACGGCGAGTATTTACACAGACACAACCTAGTAGCTAGGATTATCCACCAGCAACTTGCTCTGAAATACAACCTTGTGGACGCAGAAGTACCATACTACAAGTATGTGCCCGACCCAGTTCTCGAGAATGGTCATATCACATTGTACTGGGACCGATCTATCATCACCGACAGGACTATTGTTGCCAATAAGCCTGACATAGTGGTGATAGATCGAACAGAGCGTCTCACAATGATTGTTGATATCACTGTCCCACATGACGAGAACCTTGTGAAAGCCGAGAAAGATAAGGAAATTAAGTATCAAGACTTGGCACACGAGGTTGTCGACATGTGGGAGGTTGACTCAGCAGTCATTGTGCCGATAGTCGTTACGGCCAATGGCTTAATAGCCAAGAGCCTCGACCACCATCTGACGAGGCTCTCGTTGGGCAGCTGGGTCAAAGGCCTGATACAGAAAGCGGTACTTCTGGACACGGCACGTATTGTCAGGAAGTTCCTCTCTCTGAGGCCCTGACCACCGGTAGCTTGGACCCTGTTCCCGATGCCGGTGGGCTACTATTTTTTATATTTTTAAATGTTTTTTTATATTTTTTGTAGAAATATTTAAAAATATAATTTATATGTATATAGAATGAATAAACGAAATAATAATAGTACTTGCATAGGCATAACCAAGTCGCCAGGATTATCCACCAGCAACTTGCTTTGAAGTATAACCTTGTGGAATCGGAGGTACCGTATTGCAGGTATGTGCCCGACCCAGTTCTTGAAAATGGTCGTATCACGTTGTATTGGGATCGATCTATCATCACTGACAGGACTATTGTTGCCAATAAACCTGATATAGTGGTGATAGATCGATCAGAGCGCCGCACAATGATTGTTGATGTTACCATCCCGCATGATGGGAATCTCGTGAAAGCTGAGAAAGATAAACAAATCAAATATCTTGACTTAGCACACGAGGTTGTCAACATGTGGGATGTGGAATCGGCAACCATTGTGCCGATAGTCGTATCGGCCAATGGCCTAATGGCCAAGAGCCTCGACAAACATCTCATGAGGCTCTCGTTGGGTGGATGGATCAAGGGCCTGATACAGAAAGCAGTCCTCCTCGATACGGCGCGTATTGTGAGGAGGTTCCTGTCTCTGGAGCCCTAACTGCCGGTAGCCTGGACCCTGCTCCCGCTGCCGGTGGACTCCTATTTTTTATATTTTTAAATATATATTTTGTTTTCTTTTTATATGTATTTAAAAATGTAAATAATATGATAAAATGTGAATAAAGGAGATAATAATAGTATTTTATTTCTCTCAAAAAGGTAGAATGATTAGATCACAAGTAACAGCATGATTTCCAAACTTTGTGAGAGCTGGAGTCTATACTGGGTTCGGGATCTACCGATATACCTGTAGGTATATGACAGATCTCCAGATCTTAAGCGACTTTTAATTTCATTAAACTCACCTGCAAGGCCCTATCATCAGCACCACCAGTAACCATGATACCAGCAGCGTCTTTTAGCGCTGAAATAACCTTTGGTGCAGTAGACACTCTGATTAGTATCTCACTGCACACTGCCTTCGCGAGAGGCGCGTCGCTTCCCGCTAGAGAGTCGATGCCTGGCTCTCCACTGTTGAGGTACTGGCGTAACACTTCCAGAACTTGGGTTAGGACTTCTGGGGCTTCTTCGCTTTCAATATCTATGCCTTCCATACGCTGTTGGAAAATTAGAAGAAATTATTGTTTTACTGCAGATTTACAACATCACGCCCTTCTTCCATATTTTTTTGTTAAATTGTTATAATAATCGTGACAGTCAAATAGTCTTGTACAAGGCGTAACGGAAAGGCGAAATAATAAAAAGGAAAAAAAAATGTTCCATAGAAACATCGATGCCTATTTTACCAACATGTATGGAACAGCTAAATTATTTTTCATGAATTCAGAATTGCCCCTGTATATTCATGCATCCCTTAAGTATTATTACACCTTGTATGTTCTGCTTAGCTTTTTCCAAACAATGTTGGGAGTCAGCCACCAATCTGACCAGATAGGCTAAATAACAGTATTTTGCAGTATTTATCAGACCTCCGCACAAACCCAGTTGCTAGGCAATGCCGAAATCTTAAGGTTAGACCGGTGTCAGACTTCACTGCTTCTACTTCTACTTTCAGGCTTCTGACTACCCGTAACAACATAGGTATTCGTATGATATCCGGGACCGATAGTTTGTCCGAGGTTTTGATTTATGACACATTGTATATATTATGAAGACTTCAGTCCATACCGGGTGTGCCTTGAACAGATGTGCGGCATATCTGAGCGCATAGTGCGGCGCCCTCCGCCCCGCATGCGCGAGGCAGCGCTGCCAGTGTCCGCCGCGCGCTAACCTCTCCAACGCTTCTGTTTCTGCCTCCGCTTCCGCTTCCACTTCACGTGGAGCTTCGACTTCTTCTTCTTCGTAGTCTGCTGACGTGCCTGTGTTACACAGATAAAAAATTATAACAAAATGCATCATGTCCACTTACTTACATACGTAGTTTTGTTTACCTGGGGCCTCATCGTCAGCCGCATAACCTTCAGTCAGAGCTGCTCGAAGTTGTTCGCCGATATCATTTTGACCTATTGCGGCAAATCTGTTAAAATGACATAATATTAGAACAAGGTGTGAAAGCGCAAGTATACTGATTGTTTCAGTGGTATGGTGACGTCGAGAACTTTGTAGGTGATGCTCGAAGCACACAAAGTAAACGCCAAAAGCCGGTAGTGAATTGGCAAGTTCAATAAGAATTGAGGTGTACCTTTCGGCGAGTATGTCAGCGGCCGCACGTCGCCTCGCATCGTGCAGATGATCTCTCGCCAGCCTGGCAGCTCTGAGCGCCGCGCGCTCGGCCAGGCGCGGCGCGGCGGCGGCGGCGGCGGCGGCGCTGGCGGCCGCCAGCAGGCGCACGGCGTCCCACCACTGCGCGCCGTCGGCGTGCTCGGCGGCGCGCTGCAGCAGGCCGGGCACTGACCCCGGCACGCCCTCCCCGCCCTCCCCGCCCTCCCCGCCCTCTGGCACGTACTCACGGGACACGCGGGCCGCTTCCTCCCATAGCTCTGTTCCGTGATGCAAATTCAGTATTTGTTCAAATTAGGTTATCCATAAATAAGTTTAGAATTTATTGGGAGGCTGAACTTTATTGTTATGACATAATTTTGGTTTTATAAAAGACTGCTTTAAAAAAACTTATTCTGTTTGCGAATAATAAAATCGTACTCACCGAGATCTTTGTAATGCTGTACTACTTCGCGTGGCCTGTTGGCTCTTATCATCAGCGTTTCAAACTGCGGTAAGTCACCACGTTCAGCTGCAGCCCTCGCACCTTCCACTAACACCTCTTCGACCTAAGATGAAAAGAAAATTTCAGGATTCATTAATTTTGTATAAAACTGACATAAAGAGGCAAAGGAATGAAGCAGCATGAAAGAAAGCAACCTTAGCCTCGTTGGGCCGATAGAGCTACTGCGGTTTCTGACTCATCAGGTCTCTCGTCCACTAACAGACAACTCCAATATCTTACCAAGAGCGGTGCATGTTGTTCGGCCAAGGCCAGTGCTCGCTGATGTTTCCCATGTTGTAGCCACATGCGGACCGCATCATCAGGCGCGCCGGCTCGTAAGAACGCGGCCTCTGCCTCGTCGGGCCGCTCGTCCGCTAACGACGCGGCTTCGGCCCGCGCTACTTCACTGCGGGATATACCGCCGCCTAGCGTGCATAGTTCCATGGCTATGTCCCATCTGATAACAGGTGCATTATTAAAGTGATACGTCATAAATATGGACTCTACTACTAGGAAAACCCATTTGCAATGGTGCCACAAGTCGGAATAATCAAAATTGACCTTCCAGCTTTGTAATAGCCTAATGCAAAGAATGTTGATGTCAATAAATTATTGATGATACCTAAAAGGCTAGACATTAAATAAATCGAGAGATTTACGAGGATCAGAAATCGAAAAAATTAAAATTAACTGGGACTGGTAACATATTAAATAATAAAGCATTTTAGAATCTCTTTTTATAAGACAGAAACGACTTTCTCTTGTGTTATTCAACAGTACCAAAGAAAATGTACCTCTGAGCCTGTATCGCCCAGCGCGCCCCCAGTGCCGCCAGCCCCCTGGCCGCCAGCAGGCGCGCTGCCGGCGCGCCGCCCAGCGCGCCCGCCCATTGGAGAGCTACCTGAATATTATATTAATAATTATGACGAATATACGTCCCTAAACAGAGGGGCTTGTGGCTAATTGCCAACCGCACGGATTTTACGATTTACGAGGTTAAGCTATGCTTGCTGCAATCAGTCTGTGGGTGGGTGATCGTTCGTTACACATCGAGACTCCTCCGTGCCTCGGAGAGCACGTTAAACTGTCGGTCCCGGGTAGCATACGAATACCTATGACAGTCGTTACGGGAAGTCAAAAGCCCAAAAAAACTGACAACCGGCTTTACCTTAGGACATCGGCATTGCTCGGTAACTGGGTTGCGAAGGTCTGATGGCAATCGCTCCGTGTAAAATACTGGTATTCAGCTGTATCTGATTGTAGTTGGGAAAAGGTTAGGTAGAACAAGTCCTTAAACGTGTACTTTTTGCATCATGAGCCTTGTATTTACCTTTACAATGACCGGTCCTGCCACAATCACAGAGCTTAATAAACGAATTAGAATTCGCAGCATGTTGTTACCTAAAGGTGCATAAAAAGATGCAGCTTCAAATAATTTTAACATAATCTCATATTTGTACGACACCCACCCATCTCTTTGCGAAAAACAGTCAGGTAATGTTACGACCCCCCCGCGCCTCACAGGAAGTCGTGGGGTGGGGCCCTACAGTGGAGAGGTCCACCAGCAATTGGTGGACCAAGACCTGCCGGGGTTGCGGTGCATGCAATAGCGAATCCCGCGACCCCGGCCTTAGGTCAGAAGGAGGGACACCGTGGTGGTTTTAGCCGGTAAGAGTCCGGCACACCCCCCCGTCTTCCCCAGACGGGGGGGTGTGCCGATAGTCCATGAGGATTTCCCCACGATAAAAAAAAAAAAAAAAGGTAATGTTACGACAATTGTATAGACTGATTGTGGAACTTATCGAAATTTATAGTCTTATTAGCAGACCTGGCAGACGTCGTCCTGCCCTAAAAATTAGGTGACATACCGACAGCAGCGCCACCTACCGGGTCCAATTGTGGATCTAAACCATCCAGGGCGCCACCCAAACGCATACGTAAAAATTCATTCAAATCGGTGAATTATATAGGTATATATAAAGATGTAAATCACATACCTACTGAACACCGTTAATAAAACCAAATCAATTGAACTTTGATGGGGCCATTAACTTTTGAAACACCAGTCACAAAAAATGTTTATTTAGAAATATATTGTATATAGCCATCATTCCACATTCGATAACATTCGTTTTTACTACGATTATATTGTAAAACCTTATAATGAAAGCGCCAGTTTACAGTACCTGTTGCTGAACACCACTCGGCGCATGCGCACGAGCAACACGCTCGGCCCCCTCCCACTGACCGGCTGAACGGTACATCTGAATTGCATTCTTCCAGTCACCTAAAATTGCAGTTTTATGGATAACATTAGTATATTTTGCTTAGTGTTTTTAATTAAATTCATCTTAATTAGAGTCATACCAAAAAATATAGTATCGCCAGGAAACTCCTAATAAAATATTTCTAAACTAAGACAAAACCTAATTATGGACCAGTATTCAAACTCAGCAAAACATAATCAAACACAACAATGATGACATAACCAACCAGCTTGTAAATAGTAATTCTCTGCGGCGCGCAGATCTCCTGAAGCGTGTAGCGCCTGCGCTACGTGACGGCGCGTAGCTTCCAACAGTGAGCTACGGTGAACTGCTACGAGGCGTAGCATTGATTCGTATTGAGAAGCTTCCTGACAAAATAGAAGCATATTGCTAGATTTAAATTATGTATACCCGATATATAGATTTGGTTCGAATGTTACTCTAATTGTGGCTATCGGATGTTGGCATACGACACGAGTAGAATTCTATCACGGTCTATTTTTTACGAGTTACTTCAAATACGTCTCAAGCCGCATACTTCAACCGTGTCAGTGTCATGTTATTTGCTCTACTGTATTACACAATCAAATGATAAAGAGGAAATCACCAAAATAATAAACTTCAAAAATCACCTTATACATGGATATAGCCTCATCCGGCTCTCCTAGGCCGATATAGATCTGTTCAGCTTTGCGGAGCTGTGCGTCTTGTCTCAGCTGCTGGGCGAGTGGCATGTAGATGTCCCTTGTTTCTTCTTCAGTAAGATGTGCGGCGGCGAGTTGTAGGCCATCGGCGACGCGCCCCGCTGTGTTGTATGCGCGTACGCAACGCTCCGCCATGCCGCATGACGTTAACACGCGCTCTGCTGTTTCCCATTCCTGATAGTAAAAAAAAGGTTTTTTGTACCACTCCTTCCACAAAACTATGATTTTCAACCTATTTAAAAAAAAATAAGTACAAAGAATTTGGAATACTTACACGAGTGGATATAAAATGATCGCCAAGTCTCTCACACTGCTCCTTAATGGACTCCTTGTCATCGATCGCCTGAAAAAATTAACATTTTACTGTAAAATTCAAGTTAGATGACCGTAATATACAAAGTCGATTTACCATAGAAGAATTTGAATGGCGTAGGCCTTGGCTACGACGTAGCAAAGTGTCGCGTAACACGAGTCTAGTGCAGCTCTCGCTCCGTGAATACGTTGGACTTCTTGTCTAATAAGCAATTGATGAGACACGCGTGACCTCTCCGAACCTACATACCTGCATTATCTGCAGCGCCTTCCTATAGTGGTGTGCAGCGAGCGCGGCGTCGAGCGCGGCGCGCGACTGTCCCGCCTCTATGAGGTGCGGCACGGCCGCGCCCGCCTGACGAGTCGCTACCAGCCATGCACCCCACATGCCTTCTAGCTTTGTTACTTCGCCTGGACATGCCTATTGTACAGATTTGTTAAAAGAACATTCAAAAATAATAACTAAAAAATGCAAAACATTTTATCATTTTTATGACAAAATCTTATTATATTAACATAACATCACCCCTACATTCCCTGAAAAGTTGGGTTAGAGGTGTACAGTAACACCCTCATTTCGCCGTTATGTAATAGGGGGCGAGCCTATTGCCATCAACCGGGCACAAATCCAAACTCCGGGCTGCTACTGAGGAATTCCACACGGAAGAACCCAATAACACTGCGCTACTTGGGGATCGAACCCAGGACCTCACGAAAAGCAGTCGCGCTTACTTAGACTAGACCAACGAGGGAATTATTATGTTACTCCATTTATAATCAAATTGGTTTAAATACCTCTCTAGCCAATTGAACAGCCCTCGCATAATTGTTTCCTTTAGCATAATACTCCACTGCTGCACGAGTGTCACCTCTACGTTCAGATATTTCACCCGCCGTCTCCCACCATTCTTCCTGGAAACCGAATACGTAACGTGAAATAAATTCGTATCTCATGGGTCCCAAATCTGTCACACAAACGTCGTGACATGAATTGGGAGGCGCGGTCGACAGCCTGAAGGTGTATGGTAGCACGACTGATATTTGAGCTGTCTTATGCAATAATGTGTCAAGTCTCAAAAATATTACTTCTGTGTTAACGCCATCTAGTTCATGTGGTAGGTCTACTCAACACCTGAAAAAATACAAACTGCATTAAGATTTTTTTGATAGACGGCGCTCAATAATTTTACTACAGTTCTGGGCATTTTTTTAAGCGTTGAGTATACCTACCACAAGAACTAGATGAAGTTAACACAAAACTCATATTTTTGTGGGTTGGCACATTATTGCATAACACGGCCCATTTCAGAGTACCTGAATGAGTTGTGTGTGAACAGCGTCGACTAAATCCGTATCCCTTAGTAACTGAGGGTGTTGTAATAACAAGGCGGCGGCACGCCTGGAGCGTCCGCCTCGCAGCCACAGCTTCACTGCACCTTGGACATCACCTGACGCTGCTAAAACAGCACCAGCTTCACCTAGGCGACCTAAAATTGGAAGGTTATTCAATATTTTGCAGGTACATGGAACCAAAATGTTATGCACCTTAAGGTTTATTTTTAATTGCACAATGCAATAGACTATTACTAAATTACAGACAACGTATTACAATCATTAGAAACGAAATAAGTTTACAAGTTCCCTCGATAACTTCGTGAGGTCCTGGTTTCGATCCGCAGGTCAGGCAAATTGTTATTGGGTTTTTCCGTATAGAATTCCTCAGTAGCAGCCCGGAGTTTGGATTTGTGCCCGGTTGATGGCAATAGACTCGCCACCTATTTCATGGGAGTTAAACATAACGACGAAATTAGGGTGTTACTATACACCTCTGCCCAACACTTCGGGGAATACGGGCGTGACGTTATGTTATGTTTTTATATGTTCCCTCGATGTGGAAAAGGAATGAATTGGAAAATTACTTAAACATTCGACTCACGAGAAAGAGTTCGATAGTGCAAAATAAATTACGTCGCAAGTGACGGGCAAGTGATATTGTGACCGTAGAACAGCACTTTTTACACCAAAATCACTTAAAATATTCTGTTTATAAGTAAAACGAACCAGTAGAAGTCAAATAGTCCATGTGCTGTTGTTTCAGTGTAGACACAGAGGCGCGGTCGGTTCTCTCAGCGAGTGCGATAGCGTCAGTCCACCTATTGAACTGTTTGTACATATCTACTGCGAGGTCGGGCCGGCCAGCTCGCCTTACGTAGTACTCTTCAGCTGCAGATAAGTCACCAGCGAATATTGCCAAACGAGCTCTTACGATAGCATCGTTTAATCCTGAAAAAAATCTTTACATACACGACCCAGCATGGAGAAATTCAAGTAATTCAATAAATTTTCATGTTTCTTTTTATTGTGTGTTAAAAAACTAAACATGCATACCAAGTTTGACGTCACCGTCACCTTCAGCAGCGGCTAATTCAACAGTCTTTTCCAAATAGAAAGTGCGGGCTACGTCATCCACTTCGCGGTAACATTTGGCAGCCAACTACCAATATTTAAAAAACGCATGTAAGAAAGTAATTAATATATTTTTATTAAAATTAAAAGAATAATCAATTGAATAGAATCATATACATAAAGAAAGAAGCTACTAGCACTTCGTTGAACAAGTCGGCTAACATTTAAAGTTAATATCTAATACTCGGATAAACGATGGCGGGTCGTCGTGTAGTTAGGGCCTAAGGGCCCATCGCTCTATTATTTTATCGTAGGCTGACATATAGATTGGATTCTACAAAATAAATAGATAATATAATTATTATTAATGTAGGTACTTGAACATCTTCATCAGCCAATGCTCGTTCAGCCAGTTGTCGCCACAGTGGAACTACGTCAGCGTTGTTGCCGACACCGTCTAAATAACGCGCACAGCCGGCCAGGTCACCGCTGCGAAGCGCGTTATCTGAATAGAAACTTTATTATGGCCCAAATATTTTCTTACTGATCTAATTATAGTAATTCGAGAAATTGTTATGTTTCAAAGTTGTGAATGTTAAGTTTCAAACCTTAATTTATGAGTTGTCTCTAGATAGTAAAAGAAAAATACAGATTGATTCAGAAAAAATAGGTCTACGCTTTAGCTGCGATGTAGCATGCTACGCGTATGCTACTACGGTTGTAACAGATAGACGACCCGCTACACGCCAGTGCCAGTGTGCAGTTATTGAATTTATGACAGTCCTTTATTTTCAATTATACTCGAATAAATAGTATTCTATTCACCTCAATTTACTCGTGTCTATTTTATCAAACACAACCTACTAAAAGAGAGTCGATGTTCGTCCAACTGCAAATACGGGAGCAGTCCTCCGTCAAGTACGACGCGTCGCGAGATCACTTCGACGGCGACCGCGCCGCCACACTCCACCATCTCTACACTGCCGGGGTCCCATGCACTGTACCTACATACACACATAATATCATTACATAGATGGATATTATAAATTTCCTTCCTATATTATAAGATTCCTAATTTAATAAGCTTGAAAAGTTGCACCATTTTGGTATGTACAAATAACAAAAAGTTACAGTGCCAGTGTTTTCAAATTATATACCAAATTAGTTCTGAACAATATACTTACACGGAAAGATTAAAAGCTACATACAATAACATGGTAGTATGTAAAAGTTTCTTCAGCACACTTTGTATCACTTTACAGATTTTTTACACAGAAAATTTGTGGTTAAAGAGTTAAATTACGTTGGTTAAAAAAGTATTTACTAACCACACGAGTAGATGAGTAGGTGTTTGAGCTACAACTGCATCGCTATTCTCAATCCACTGCACAAATGAGACCCCACTTGCTATTATTTCCTGCGATGACATGAAAAAAAAACAGCGTTCAGTATAGAAATCAAATTAATCTTTTAATGAAATTAAATATTTTTGACTGTTAAAGAACGTATACCTTGTCACCATTATTTAGCCGTAGTAAAGCAAGTCTGCGTCTCGTGTCTCTCAACAGTAGTAGTTGTCCGCTTTCGTTCAGCTCGAGCCAGTCCACGCGAGCCTCGTGCCACCACTGACCCAGCTGTATACCTGAATACATATTTATTATTAACTGGATGACCCGGTGAATTTCGTACCACATAATTGTTATTTTTTTATTTATTCCTAATTCTCTTTTTCCCTAAACAAATCGATCGAGCCATTTTCGAGATTTTGCGAGACTAACACACGGCAATTGATTTATATATATACATGTTGCAGACACACACTGTTTATAGAGTTTGGTAGAATTAAGTACAGTATTACAGTTTAGACCGTGTACTCTTATCAGAAGGTATGGTTCTTCGATCTTACGATTCTATAGCAATGCCCTTACACGGCTCAAAGAGCTTCCTTTACTACTTACATCAAATCAGACTCAGAACAACCCCTATCTAGCGTCCAATAGTCAATCCACCCTTCAAGACAACCTCCATCCAGCGTCTGACAAAATAGCTCAATACTTCAGTTGGTGAGTGCTGTTCGGTGGATATCAAACTATTCTACTCGGTGGAAGTACCTTTCACAACGTCTCCTACATCAGACAAATCTAATTCAACAGGAACATTACTAAGAAGCATCTTTCGTAAGCAATATTGTGCATACTTATAGGTTCTATTTCCAGTTAAAAAATTTCAAAAGATAACGATAATCATCAAATAACTCTACAATTTTGAATGGTCTCATGTACTTGAAGTCTAATTTACATAAATTAAGTGGCAAATACCGATTTCTATGAGCAACGACTTCGTTATAACCACTGGGTTGGTCAGTTAAGCCACACACTCTGTTATCCAAATTATCATCATTTTAGTCTCATCCTAGCCCTATCACAACTAAGCTAGGGCCAACTTTCATTCCAACCAGATCTACCATTCACCATTGTAAATCGGGACTTATGACCTCGACCTACCTAAATCGGATAACTTATCAAAGTTTGGAAATTAATAACCGATAAGGAACAGTCCGATCAACAAGTTAAGAAAAACCAATGTCAATAGTAACAAATCGACACTTTTTTTTTTACCAACTTTAAGCCATAATATAAAGCTCTGCGTACTCGAATTCATAAAGTCAACGTAACATTGCGATATGATTCAGTCCCTTGATCATACGCACACAAACTACAAAGTGAACGTCCTTCGGTCACACTATCAGTTATCTGGGCACAAACACAGGTCCGAATCGCACCAACGATTCTGTGCTGACCCATTGCCACATGTGCTACAAGACATGAGGTGCGGTCAAGATTAAGTACGAGCAAGCAAACCTTTCACATTAAGAGGTGACTTCGCTACCAATAACTTCTATCATAACATTAACAACACAGGAACCTAGTAATTGGAAACCTCTCCTACACGATCATAGGGATTAAACTACTTTGTAACGAATAGGTAACCATCTTCATTCCCGTCCACTCCGCCTTCACAACGTTACGAATTGTAGGCACGATGACGATAATAATTTCATTTTTTTTTAAATAAACTGAGCTATTTCACCATTCGAGCTACTATAAACTCCTAATATTTCACGATTAAGAACAAAACCGAAATACACAATCATGATGTGAGAACTTTCAACTAAGTTAACATGGTTATGGTAAACGTAGAATCTCTCAAACGTAGAATCTCTCAACACGGAAATTTCAACAAAACCTTTCAAACCTCAATGATTGAAATGAATTGTCATTTTTGTCTACGGGGCCTGTTCAGAACGAGCCTTCAGGAATTATAGGCGTTTCAGAATTACGGTCAGCTTTCGAAACCAACAGAGAAAAGTAAAGACTACACGAATGTAAAATTACTACACGAACGCCATCCAGTACCTACTTCAACAAGTACGGTATTCGAGTAGATTCAACCAACCTACACTATCTTAACAATTTTCAGACGAACACGCTATTTAACGAAACAATGAAATTAAAATTTAAACAGAAACCTATTCGACACACACACAGTAGGAACACAATAGTAGGTAACAGTTAGGCATAGTAAAATGGTTACGACTCACCGAATATAACACCTCTCGTTCTCACCGTTTTGTCAGACAGTCTACAGGGACATATTACACGACAATAATTACAGGATGGATTTAGACAGCCAAAAGTGGGGAGTGTTTTCTTAATCCCACTTCTGATGTCGCAGACACACACTGTTTATAGAGTTTGATAGAATTGAGTTTAGCATTACAGTTTAGACCAGTGTCTGCTTATCAGAAGGTAAGCGGGTATTTCGTAAATAAAACCAACATAGACTCTCCACCACTGAGAGTATTTGTATTTGGGTTAGTCGTTAGTTACAGAAGCTAGTTCACAATATAATAATTTACACAAGTGCAGGAAATAAGGAAAAGGATAAGCTAGTCTGATATAAAAGGTCAGACTTCCTCGGCTGTTCGATATGGAATGCCCTGCTCCGTTGAATGACAGCTATTTTTATATCGTCAGGTACGTTGATTCATCTTGACGACTACCCACCTTTATTTTCTAAATGATTTATTCTCCGACATAATAGATTGTTTCCTTAAAGTTTTGGGTATATAAGTAAAAATTATAGGACTTTATAGCTGTCCCAGGTGCATTAACTACCAAATTACATCGACAATATCAACCGTTTAGTCTCAATTCTCAACAACGAACAAGGTAACTCCATCTATTTCTAAATGGCCGTCTGCAACCAGCTCAAAAGACGTCATGTCTGGCTCAAAAGCCATGAAGCTTGGTAACGGACTGAAATCATGCTGACTTACCAGTAGTAAGGTCTACGACAGCAATGGTCTGTCTATCCAGCAAGTACGCGAGATGCTTGCGGTCGCCAGCCTCCGTGCCGCTGGTGGCGCCCTCGTTTATACGCACGCTTAACACGTGCGGGTTCACACGTTCAGTTCTCACCTAATACACACATACATAATAAGCTTTCAAAACCTCCTTAAAATAAACTTGAAATGTACGCTGTAACTCGCTAGATTTTGGCAGATGTTTAATTATATTCTGATTTTGTGGCATAATAGTCCCTTATAAAACTTTTAAGTTAAACGGTTTTATCTTGCAGTACCCCTGCAGCATCTGGATTTGAGGATTGAAGGTTGAAATTATTATAATGTTGTATTGTCATGGAAATTCAATTTGGGTGCGAAGTTTCGGGAGAATCGATTAAGCAGAAGTACTTGAAAAATCAGTCGCAAGATTTGAAACAAACAAATAAACGAAGTGAAACTAATTTAAAAAAATGTTTTAAAATTGCAGTGTAACCTTTTCAACGTGACCTATACAAACAGTTTGGGTGTGTGTGTCCCTAAGGTGATGTGTAATGAATGCAATGAATTTGAAGTAGTGGTGAACGAGCGACCCGTTAGGGGAATATGTCAAACTTACAGTATGCAGGACTTTATCAAGTCCATATTCAACGACGCTCAGTTCACCAGCGCGATGCAATAAGCATGCACCTCCCACAGCCGCGTACACCCGCTCTCCGCCGCCCGACCATGGGATCTAAAAACCATGAAATCATCTTCTATAGGCAGAGACTACTGCTTAAACCTGTCACGGTTATTCACTATGTTCATACTGTTACTTACAGGATAACTTCAGTGATTTATTTTTGTAGACCAGTCACCCAACAATCACGGCGCTTGTAACAATGTCGAAATATCGGGAGCTCACGACAAAAAATAATCACGGACCTTATTCCGTATTCTTCCGAAACTTATTCCGAAGATGGTTCCGAAGAAAGCACTCGCACAACCGCGCGGATCATACGATTTGCGAGGTTAAACTGCACTTGCCGCGGTCAGTCCGTGGATGAGTGACCGTTCGATATGCATCGAGACTCCTCTGTGCCTCGGAGAACACGTTAAACCGTCGGTCCCGGGTGCCATAAGAATATCAATCATTATGGGTAGTCAGAAGCCCGAAAGTCTGATTACCAGTCTAACCTTAGGATATCGGCATTGCCCAGTTACTGGGTTACGGAGGTCTGATGGCAATCATTCCGTATAAAATACTGGTATTCAGCCGCATCTGGTTAGACCGGAAGCTGACCCCAAGATAATTGAGAAAAGGCTTAGAAAGAAGAGTGAGTAAGAAAGGAAGGTAGTCTAAATGGGCTCCAAAATAGGCATCATTAAAAAAATCGATGACATAATTACCTCACTAGTCAAGCCTCGTGCAATGTCACATAAAATCAATGTACTGCTAGTACGACATACTGCATACCAGTCGTTACCTGAAAACAAATCAAGACTGTTGAGTACGCTGACATGAAAAAGTACGAAAGACTAACCAATTCATGACTAACCAATGCATCTGACATTGTTCTAGATTACGTATATACGGAAGAATTAACTGCGTCATTGGTCTAATGGTGGCAAATGTGACTGCTGATCGTGAGATCCTGGGTTCGTTCCCCAGATCGGGCAAAGTGTTATTGGGTTTTTCCGTATGGAATTCCTCAGTAAGCAGCCCGGAATTTATAATTGTGCCCGGTTGATGACTATAGCTTCGCCCCCTATTACATGGGACCTAAACATAACGGTGAAATTAAGGTGTTACTATACACCTCTGCCTAACCCTTCGGAGAATACAGGCTTGATGTTATGTACTGCTTAACTAACCACACGTTTCACACATCAGGTATGTGTTCCGTGGTGACGACGGGACTGAACTAGTTATTACTAACAGCTACAGTACTAATATCTACTAACCAATGAACCGCACGTTAAATATATCAGGTGCGAGCTTGGTGGTGACGGTGAGAGGCAGCGCGTCGTTAGCGAGGCGGGACAGCACTAGTTGCCGCGCGCTCACGTGTTGAACCTCCACTGTGTCGCGCCACACCCAACGCCTGAATCATACCGACGGTACTTTCATCATCACACATTGTAGATATTTTAAATGGTACTGGTAAACTGCCTCGTTAGTCCAGTGGTGGCAATCGCGACTAATCTTGAGGTCCTGGGTTCGATCCCCAGGTTGGGCAAAGTGTTAAAGGGTTTTTCAGTGTGGAATTCCTCAGTAGCAGCCCGAAGTTTGGATTTGTGCCCGGTTGATGGCAATAGGCTCGCCCCTATTACATGGAACTTAAGTAACTCGAGCCTTAGAAAACTAACAGCTTCCTTTGTTTGAAGTCGGTTAAAAAAGGCTACAATGTCCTCCTAAGTTCAGATTTGAAACTGAAACAATAAAGTGATACACAAACCTCAATACAGCTTCTAGTTGTATAACAGCGCCTGTTTGTGAAGCGAGGGCTAGCTTAGTACCATCGCCGCTCCAAGCGAGCGCGCGCACCGCGTACAAGTTGGGAATGTTTAGCATCGAAAGCTCCACGCTGCCGGATTCCTTCACCTCCCCTACTAGGCACCCATCGAACACCCCGAATGCCACCGTCTACAATATTGGAAACAACCTACTTTTGACATGTTATTGTGGACTGAAACACTTTTTTTGGGTCAGGTCATAAAATCCAGCTACGTCAAAATATCAATCAACTTGACTGATGATGAGGCTCTGAGGACCACGAGGTGGAAAGTTTAACCCTCCACCAATTTTTGGCATGAAAGTTTATTTGTTAAAGCATATAAGTACCTAAACAGTCAGTAAACGGCAAAAGCTTGAAATATGGATGATGACGTTTAACAAAAAATTATAAAAGGAATGCGTAATTATCATACCTGACCTGAAGGACTTGGAGCAGCTGATATAAGATCGCGTCGATCAGGTAGCAGCTGAGGCTCTAAGCTGCGAAGGAGAGCACCGCGTTGCGCTTCGTACACGGCCACGCGACCATCACAGGAGCCTACTATCAACTGTACAAAACAAATGAGATACCTACCTAAGTAGATTCGAAGGTTATAGGTTTACCAGCGCGGCTAGGAGCAATACTTTCCGCAGGAAAAACATTATCAAACATGCGTTGGAGTAAGTTGAAGTTCTTCAATTAAGGTGTGAGTGCCACTGAGCAGCAATCAAGTACCCATACAAACCAACAAAACTTTTATTTATACAAACAACAGTACTAGCGCAGTCGGAGGCGATGCATATCGCAGTGACAGCCATCCGTTGAAATACAGCGTGCTATTGAAGAGACAAGACGCAAGAGTGCCTTTTTTTTTTCGTTGGAAATTCCTCATGGATGTCCCTCGCCCGGGGAAGGCGAGGGGGTCTGCCGGACTCTTACCGGCTAAAAACCAACGGTGTTCCTCCTTCTGACCATTCGGCCGGGGTCACGGGATTCGCAAAAGCAAGGACGCAAACGTGGCTACGCCAACGCCTGCTAACGACACATATTCTCTTCCTCCACCTATTCACGTGTTTCTAGCACAGTTACTTATGCACACTTACATAAGGCGGCAACAGCACCAGTGCGGTTGGAGGCAGCGCATATCGCAATAACAGTCGTCCGTTGAGGTAAAGCGTGCCATCGACGTGGCCGGACGCGAGCGTGCCCTCCCCACCGCGTGCTAACGACACGCAGCATGCGCCGCCTGTCCACATGCTGCTACTCTTGTTACTCTTGCAGTCCAGTGATCTATGCATGGAGTTACATGAACCAATTATGAGTCCAAAAAAAAAGACGTAAATATTAACAATAAACATCCTTTTTTTATCGTGGGAATATCCTCATGGATGTCCCTCGTCTGCCGTACTCGTAGCGGCTTAAAACCCACGGTGTTCCTCCTCCTGACCATCCGCCGGGGTCACGGGATTCGCGTAAGCATGCACCGTAACCCTAGCAGGTCCCCTCCAGGAGAGGTCCTGGCAAGATCTGTCCTCTGTGGGGCCTTGCCCCACGTCCTCCTCAGAGGCGCGCGCAAAACACTGCGCGCCGCCTTCTAGCCTTCTCTGGCCTGTTTACTGTTCGAGTGCGGGTCCCCTAGCCCACCGCCCAAACAATAAACATCCTCAACTTCTGTTGGTTCGGTCGGTTCTCCTCCAGACATTTATTGGCTATGAAAACTGTATATCGCATACAGTATACCTAGGTAACGAAAAGCTTAATAACAAATCTCCGCCTCACCTTATTTTCCCATCGCTAGTGCCAGTATAAAAGCCGTTGTCTGCCGGCAACAGTGACATAGGTGCACCAGTCAGCGGGAACTTATTGCAGATCACTTTCTTGCCTGTCCAGTCCGCTCCCACGCGGTACACGAACACCATATTATCGCTCTGAGCTACGCCGAGCAACTCTGAGTTGTCGCTGAACGATATGCCTGGGGTGCATTGAGACATAGTAGTGAGATAAATAGTACTTAAATCGTTACAGCTCATACCTACAGGCTGTCTTTTCCTGCATTCTGGGAACTGTCTTCAGTTTGATTGGGACTCGCAACGCTGGCGAATCTATTGAAACACGGAATCCAGAACGCTGGAACGCAAGCTGTGTGCGCGATCATTAAGTAGGAGCACGTGCACACTATAAGTATTAAATAAGAAGTTACGAAATTACGTAGCGTAGTTGTGCTCGTCTCAGTTTCAGAATAAAAAACAAATAGTAAATATGCACACTTGTGATAACATAAGACTTCTTTCCTGCAGCAGGATCGGCAGGTTTGGTGGCGAATTTATCTCGACGAGAGCCCTCGCGGTCAAACAACAACACCAATCGGTCACATGTTGCTACTGCTAACTTGACGTTGTTGGGAGACCAGCAAATGTCCGCTATAGGACTCTCCGTGTCCTGGAATAACGTTCCATGTTTTTAAAATACCAAATCAACTTATATGTTAAATACAGTACTACTAAAACAGTCAATAAATAATATCAAAAGCTAACATTGAAAAACATGCCAAAAAAATACATTTTAAGCACCTGTGCTTCCAAAAGCGTTTTAGAATATTTCAGCCGCATGTTTATTCACTTAGTTATAATTATCAACAATGCAATACGCAGATTTTATTATTTATCACACGATGTGTGTGTATCTCTTTGTTGTGTTTACAGAGTTGCTTAGCAACGTTTAAATTGCGCGCCTTCGGGTGAAACCATAGATATCAGATGTTGTAAAACCATAGATAAAAAATTATGCTAACACGTTTTTAAAACCCTCTGGCATCATTCCTAGATTATAATTCCAATTCATTTATTACACGGTGACATATTATTGGTCCGAAGAAATAAATCCTAAATATTAATGCATGACGTTACGTGATATTTGACGAAATACAGACAAGTGCAAATTATTGGGTGACGTGGCGGTTGTATGTAATGTGAGTTTATCGTATTCAAGCGTATCCGGCGGGTTTGATTCAGTTGAAAATAAGGAGGGAACTGTGGACAAAAGGAAACTAATGGTGCTACTTTCGATTGTTCCAATGCGATCTTATTAGTTGCAATGTGTTTGACATTATCATTGCAACCAATAAGAGCGCAATCGAAAGTAGCGCCATTAGTTTCCAGTTGCCATCCGCATTTGCTCGAATTGCCAATCAATTCGGATTATGTAGACAAAAGTTAGACAAAAAAGGTAATAGCAAATCTTACATAAAGCTAGAACCCACATAGTACGGTTGCGGTACGGCTTCGGGCTGTGAGTGGGCAGTTATAATGTATTCGTCTGGAATACACTATAAATCAAGCTGTTTTTAACCATAGACCAATATTTATAATGAAGTATCATTAGTCTGTGATAATTAATTACGTTATGGCAAATTAGCAACTGGCAACACGTTAGTCCATAATGTCAACTTGACACGACAAACAAAACCGGAAATTCTTTTACGTGAATATAGTGTTTGTGTAAAGACGTTGTAAGGTTAGAATAATTTTATCCGTTTTGATCCAAGTGAATCCTAAGTTTATATCAATTCAAAATAATGTCGGATCTTCGTTACTATATGTATATTCAGTTTTGCATTATATTTCCGCCCACTTTCGGTTTATTACCAACTGTGATAATCGGCAGGTGACGGCAATGTCGTGTAGTTGAGTGAAATTAACCTGCAATCGTCTGTTTCCAGGACGTCATGCCTTTCGCGCGGTTTGTTGAACCAGGGCGCGTTGCCCTGGTAGCCGATGGTCCCTTGAAGGGAAAGTTAGTAAGCGTGGTCGATATTATTGACCAGACCCGCGCTCTCGTCGACGGGCCATGCAGCGGCGTCTCACGTCAACAGCTCCGCCTCAATCAGCTGCACCTCACGAAGTTCCGTCTCAACTACCCATTCACAGCTCCCACACGCATGGTGAGGAAAGCATGGACGGACGCTAAACTGAGCGAGAAGTGGACAGAAAGCCAGTGGGCCACAAAGCTCGCCAACAAAGAAAAACGTGCGCAGATGACAGACTACGACCGTTTCAAGTTGACATCCGCGCGCGTTAAGAGGAACCGTGCGAGGACAGCGGTGTTCAAGAGCTTGAAGGTGAAGGCGGCGCGTTCCGGTACCTTGGGCAAGAAGTTGGTACCGAAAGCGGCCGCCAAAAAGGTGCGCACCAAGAAAGTCGGTGGGAAGAAACCGGCGAAAAAGTAATTCTTTAGTGCCTGAATGAGGTTAATGTGTGACTATCAAGGGACAGATTTAAATAAAGAATTACTCTAAGCCAATTTTTTTGTGTTATTATTGCTCATAAACAGTCCTCTGACTGGTAATAGGTGAGTTTAGTTGGTATTATAGAACATGTGGTGTGTTTTCTTTACTCAAAATGTTTTATGTTTCAGTTGCGGCTAGGTGCTATCAAATAAATTAAGGTTAGTTGAGATTTTATAACCTCTGTAATAATTATTGCTGCAACAATTATTATGATGAATTTTATTTTTTATAGTCTCGTTCGTATGAAAATCAATGATTTCAAACTCACCACTTTGCTGACTCAATATTTGCATTAGAGATAGTAAATATTGTAAAGTGAAATATTATAACAAGTTTTTAATATTTTCAGAATAACATACTAACATCATGAAGTATATACCACATGTGATCTACAACTAAAATGTAAGTTTATTTTAGATTTGTTTTATATGAAAAAGCCTAGACTATTGTTATATTAGTAAAAAATTATAATTTTTTAACGTTTTCATGATGAATTTAAATTTTATAGTCTCGTTCGTATGAAACTCATGATTTCAAACTTACCACCTCACTGATAGTACTGTAAAGAATATAATTTTACTGAATCAATGTGTAATTATTGTTAAATAATATTTTCTTCTTTTTTAGATATATGATGGATACAGCAAAGATGTCGGCATCTAAGTTTAAAAAGGTAAAAACCTATCTTTTTGTAGCTTATGGCAATATATGTTAGCTTCTAACTCCAGATGAGGTGTTTTACGCATGAGTCAAGTCGCGCGTAGCCAATAGAGTTCATACACTAATCCCTGACTAACGTGCAATTTGTGTATTAAACGCCTCATCTGAACAAGCTATTTGTATTATAATTGTTCTCCAGATGAATACCCTACCAAAGCCGATGTGTGCACAGCCAAATCGTGCATGCTTGACTCTGGATAGGAACATTAGCACACTCCGTGTAAGACATCCAGCTATCATAGTTGTATGTCCAAGGGTTGAGTGTGACAAGCATTACAAAATATAACTATAAAAATCAGTATTTTACCAATTTATTAATTTTATATTTCTATTGTTAACAGATGAGTGTGAGATGTCCATGGATCTTCGCTATGATCACTTCAGGTAAATATGTGTTAGACTTCTAATGAGTTAAATCTAAAAAAATCTAGTCCTTATGCTATTATCTTTAATCCCAAAAGTAATGTAACTATACGTTAATATTGTCGGCACACTTAAATAAAAACGATACTGCTGTTGAAACTTATTATATTCAAATTATTTGCGACAACAAATTTTGTGAATAAAACCATACATTAATTCAGAAATCTGAACAATACCATCTATTAAGTCTTTAGTAATAGTTTCATAACAAATTCACTACACTAAGTAATATGCTAACTGATGAATCAAATCCAAACACATAATCCAATTAGATAATTATCATTGAATTTTAATTATAAGGTTAAACAGTACCCTACCAAAGCCGATGTGTGCACAGCAAAGTCGTGCATGCTTGACTCTGGATAGGAACATTAGCACACTCCGTGTAAGACATCCAGCTACCATAGTTATATGTCCAAGGGTTGAGTGTGACAAAATATTAATATAACCATAACCACAGATTAAACTCAAGACGTTGATTCAATGTAATAATTTACAATTCTGTTGTTGACAGATGGCTGGGTTTTACAATGGATGTGGAGAACACTTCTTAATATTTTAATAAGGTAATTTTTTTTGTAATTGAACAAATATAATATAAATTTTATCTCTATTTTTCCTCAATTTTATGGTTAAAGAAATTTATTTCTCAATAAGAAATTACAAAGATTTCACTTACTTGAGAACATTTTTTTAGTACTGAAATATAATATTATAAAAGCTTTGACATACAAACTATTGTTTTTTTAATTATAATGATTCTATTAAATTTTAAATGATGACTATATGTATCGCCCCTGGCAGATGTTTGATGATTGATCTTTACTGATAAAATATAATTTATAGAGGCAATGCACTAGTATCATAATGTTTGTTGCTTAACAAAGAAATTCTTTTTTAGGATATCCTACATCTCCCTGGGAGACTTGGTGCTAATTAATGCAAGATTATGAAAAGGTATGTAAACATTTTATCAAGAGTTACATTAAAGTAATTAAATGATGACTTATAGTATCGCCCCTGTCTGATTACTGATGATTGATAGTTACTGAACAATATATATTTACACTATTCTTTCGAAGCTTATGATTCGTTTTGTTAATCTTAATACCTCTTTGTTATAGATGCGACATCTGCAGACTTGACTCTTGTCACTCGTAAGACCACGTAACCACAATGAAGTTATTACCAACTGGTAAGTGTTGTGACATGAAACTCTATATTTTCGTTATATTTGTTGCATATACATAATATGAATTACATTTTATACAGTGTTTTAATTAGCTTAACTTGGTATATTTGTTTTTGTTTGTTTCAAATCTTGCAACTGATTCTCCTGAAACTTTGCACACAAATTCAATTCCCATGACAATACAACATTATAATAATTTCAACCTTCGGTCCTCAAATCCTGATGCTGCAGGGGAAATAGAAGATAAAACAGTGTAACTTTAAAAAAAAATATACACATCTTATAAAAGCATCTTTGTATTGTTATTATAACCACAACTGAATCTAAATAAAATTTTGGTAGGTATATAAAATAATGGTTTCATAGAAACATTCCATTTTAATGATGACGAATAGTATCGCCCCTGTCTGATTTCTGATGATTGATAGTTACTGAACCACAAATAACATCTACTTTTAGTATTATTGTAAATTCCAAATGACTAATTTTAACTTATTATTGTTAAAGGTAACATGCTGTGTTAATTACCAAGCAAGCTTCTATGAGATGATGTGCCTTGTAAACCAACTACTTTTAATGGTAAGTGATCATTATTTATTACATTTTCATCTGTCCCGACTGTCATTGTTTTGCATTTTATGATGATATTTATATCGCCCCAGTCTGAACAGATGTGTTGATTGATTTACTGATTAAATAATATTGTTATGCAATTTATGAATGTAGAAGTAGATGACACTAATCTAGCTTTTTAATGTTCCAGGTATCCTAATAAAACAAATTATGTGTTGCTGAAAAACAACAAAGAAAGTTCTTATGAACCTGAACATAATGCAATGGTAAGCGAAGATTTTATTATTATATTTAGCCTGGTTTTAATGTTTTGCTTTATTAATTCCAACCTGGTCCCTAAATATATAAAAGCAAACAAGTCAATAGGAATATACTGTTTTGAATGATTCCTTTAATGATGATTCATATCGCCCCAGTCTGAACAAATGTGTTGAGCGATTTACTGATAAAATAACTTTCATGTTAGACTTTCAGTATTGTAAGAAAATCCGTCTAACTTAGATTTCTATTGTTTCAGAAATGTATAGCAATTCTTCTTCTTTACGTGTAGTTAGTGACTAACCTGGTGTCCAGAGTTTATACCACCCATATGAACCTCTGACTTGGCTTCACATGCCAGTTTCCACGATGTTGTCTTTCACTGTTGTTAAGCAAGTGATAATTATACAATACGCACATGAATCCGAAAACTCACGAGGTGCATGCCCTTGGTTTCGAACTCAAGACCTATGACTTGGCAGTCCGACTGTCACACAACTAGGCTTTCACTGCTTGCGTAAAGTAAGTGAAGACTTTATTATTATATTAAGATCTGACCTGGTTGTATGTTTTGCTTATATTATTCCAATACAATCCCCAAATATATAAATATAAAAGTCAAGAGGAACATATTGTTTTAAATAACTCCTTTAATGATGATTCATATCGCCCCAGTCTGAACAAATGTGTTGAGCGATTTACTGACAAAATTAATTTCATGTTAGACTTTCAACATCGTAAGTAAATCTGTCTAACTTAGATTTCTATTGTTTCAGAAATGTAAAGCTATTAAAAGTTGTCTAATAACAGATGAAGGCAGGCTTCACATAATATCAAGGTTGGTAATTTAAATTATAAAACATAATGATATTCCTGAAATTTGAAATGATGTGTTATCAAGCATATATCTTATACTTTTGATGAAAATATTTTAACTGATCATATTTGATATTATAATTTAATGTAGTTAATCATATTTCCAGATCAGTTTATAATAATTGTTTAATTTCTATTTTAGATAAGAAATTGTGACTACAGAATACTGCTCGAGTATTCAAATCTACAGAAGAATGGAAAAATAATGGTAAGTTAACAAAACTTAACAATATTATTAACATATGAACAAAATACTAACAATCCAAGCATTACAAAATGATGAATATCTTAGTTATCCCTGTCTCACAAAATCATGGGGAGAAATATGGTATGGTAACATCTGAAACTTTTGTATCAGTTATGCTAAGATAATATAGATAAGAGTCATGATATTAACAATGAATAATATTTCCAGGTATAATGGAATCTACCTTCATACAATATGGCTAAGGAACGCAAAAGTTATCCCAATTTGGTAAGTAAATAGATCTTTTCTAAGTAGTACTATTTATTATTTATTCAAATATTTGATAGATCAATAGTACCTAATAGTAAATGATGAATATCTTAGTTATCCCTGTCTCACTAAATCGTGGGGAGAAATATGGTATGGTAACATCTGAACTTTTTTGTAATGTTACCATAACCACAGGATTATGGTGTAATAAACATAATATTTACTCAACATTATTTTTTTCAGGTTTATTCCAACATGATACGATTCTGCAATGAAATTCTATCGAGCTATCACTATCTGGTAAGTGTAAACTATTGTTAAATATAAAGAATGAGATTTGTTAATTTGTTGTACAATCAATAATACTGAAAAAAAAATATTGTTAAAATGATGAATATCTTAGTTATCCCTGTCTCACTAAATCGTGGGGAGAAATATGGTATGGTAACATCTGAACTTTTTTGTAATGTTGCCATAACCACAGGATTATGGTGTAATAAACATTATATTTACTCAACAATATTTTTTTCAGATTTATTTCAACATGCAACAATTCTGCAATGATATTATATCAAGCTATCACTATGTGGTAAGTGTAAACTACTGTAAAATATAAAGAGTGCAATTTGTTTGTTACTGAAAAAAGAAAATTAAAATGATGAATATCTTAGTTATCCCTGTCTCACTAAATCGTGGGGAGAAATATGGTATGGTAACATCTGAAACTAAATATATTAGTTTAATTATCTTACAAATAAAAAAATAAGTTTTTTCAATTAGTAAATATCTTTTCAGGTACCTGATACACCAGCATTGAAAAGATCTGGACAAGGTAATTGAAGTCTTAATTATTTTCAATAAATGTTCTAAAATGATGAATAGCTAAGTTATCCCTGGCTCACAAAATCGTGGGGAAACTATGGTCATAGTAAAAACTGACTCGCTAAGTAATTAGCAGAGATCGGATAATCGGATGCATATTTACCTAAAGTTCAGGTGTTAGCTAATATGGAATGCACTTTTGTATCGAAAAAATGCCGCGATTCAGAGGTCGTCAAATTTAGTGTTCTGTAGAATAGAATCATACTTACCTAGAATTTGATGTATATTTCTTTATTTACATACTTAAAGTTGTACCTCCCTTTTTTAACTAACACAGATGTGCACCCCTTACTTTCTTACATCCTACATACACACATATTCGCATTAGGGGTTAAAAGTTAACTTCAATTAATTATATGCATTCGATTAGCTATGCAATCCCGTGATATCGAGTTTTTTTCTAATAAATTATTTTAAGAACCCTGTTCCATACTTTCGTAGCGAAAAATTAACTTTAGGTAAATATGCATCCGATTATCCGGTCTCTGGTAATTAGGTCACCAAATTAATTTGCAAGTATATTAATTAATAAATGCGGTTTTGTTCCAGGTGTCCATATTGATGTTACAAGTGTCCATATCAATGTTGCACGATCGTCATTCAAGATATTTAACGAAGCCTTTTAATGTACGTTTTAGTTATTTTTCATGTTTTCAATTGCACTTTTGAGATTAGCGTTTATTATAATGATGAATAATTTCTAGACAAGCATATATCTCGAAAATTTTGAAGATACTTATAATCTGAAAACTTTTAAAACTAAACTTTAAATATAAACAACACAAGCACCTTCTTCATTGCTTTTTCTTCTTTTTGCAGGTTTTGTTGGTGACTGAAGAATATACCTACCTACAGTGTAAAATATCGTAATCTTTTACATTTTATTTCTTATTCAATAAATTATATAAATATTCATGATAATGAGTCGTATCATTTTTCTAACCACATCCCCAGGAAAACCTGATAATTGCAGATAACTGAGCACATAAATTGTAGAATACATAGCAAAAATAGGACAGTTAATTATAACTACGCATCGAGCATGCATTACATCCTCATAACTGAATTGGAGACTGAAGGCTTCACGTCCTGTAAAATACAGGTATGAATGGATAATTATTAAAGTCAATTTACACTCTTCTTGAGTTTATTCTGTGATTTTATGGCATTCATAAAATTATTGAAACTAACTAAAGCTAGGTAGGTACTCTATTTTGTACTATTCATGGTGTCATCAGTAAATTGAGGGCGCCACTAGTCATTTACATTTTTTAATTGTCTGGTAACTTTGGAACAGTAAAAAAAATGCGTTCCGTTATAGACTTGTCGTTATTTAGTGTAGAGTACTGTGCTTTTGTGGAGCTGTAATTCCCGCTTCGAAAATGTTATTGGTCATAAAATTTGAATGGCGCAATGATTCTACAAACGAGCAAAGAGAGAACTGTGCTCATTCGTAAAACCAGTCGCGTCGCGCTTGCCAGAAGAGCGCGCCTTAATATTTGAGACCATCAGACCGTGTCAAAATTAATTTAAAGCCTGAAATAGACTAGCTACAGCCATCTAGATCTGAACGTTTTCATTAAATTATAGCTTGGCAAGAACGTCGGGAAAAGGAACTAATTTAAATTGGCAAAATACAATTTAAAGAACACCTTTTTTATAATTATAGGGTTTGAAGTCTGGTGAGTTGGATAGTCTTGAAAAAGAATTCACTGCCTCAAACCTAATAAACAGCAAACAAGAAAATTTCTTTGAAGTAGACACCCAAGGAATTCATGTTGTGAATAAGTTAGGTGGTGATGAATACAAGTAAGTACAAAGGAATTATTTAAAAGTAGAGACGCGCACTCGTCCGCACCATACGTGCCACAGTCGCCGCAGTCATCGCTTTTAGTTTTCATATATTAAAAAGTACTCTGTGCTTTTAGTGACGGTACTGCGGCGAGCACGGCTCAAATGGAGGGTGTACGATGTTATATAGAACTTCATACAAATAACTCAAATGCGGTGACTGCGGCGTGTACGGTGCGGACTGGCCAGCGCGTCCACCTTTAATCGTTACTAAAATAAAAGCTTTTCATTGCTGGGTAACTAAAATTTAGAGCCACCAACCTGGCTATGTAGGTGGTTAAAATTGGAACTAAAGCCGCCTCTTAGAAATGTTATTCCATTGTCATGATGTCCACTAGCGACACTGTCAACTCACAATTAAATTGGTGGCACTCAACTAACGGCAACTATAGGCGTGTTCAGGGTGGGGCAGATGAGACGCTTGCCCCACCCGGCACGGGAAAGAATAGGTAAATGGTCTAGATTCAGTCAACTCGCCACAGAACAATTACCCAAAATAGGCAATCCAATGCCCGACTCCGTCTATACTTATTTGGACCTCAAAAATAAGGTTATGGGGCAAAATTGCTCCATAATCCCACTCTGTACTTCCAGATTTATTGCAGACAAATATTTACTGTCTGCCCCACCCTAGACAAAATCCTGGCTACACCCAACGGCAACTACAATAATAATTTTGATATATTTTTTATTGTAACTTGTAACAATGATAAATTTTATAATATTTTTACATTAATGGCGAATCTGTGAGTTTTTCTGTACTGTACCCAGTTTTATAACTAATAGAATGCTTTTTATAGTTACAGAGTTACCAGTCAATCCATGGCGATGGAAAAAACCAACATAGGCGGGCGAACCATTCAAGTACAAAAACTGGTGTGGACATTATGCAAAACATAAAATGTGACAAAACAATTTATTAATAAATAAAATATCAAAAATTATATTATTTTGCGTCCTCTACAGTTAATTCACTTTGGCAGTCACTGGGCACTCGGTCTGTGAAAAGCTCTGCCACCTGAAAAACAATAGCAATGATAATGATTAGTTTCCATTTATGTATGAACCTAAATATATTTATGTAAGTATATTAATTACTTGAGGTGTATATGCTTCCACTCTGTCTAGCAATGAGTCCGAATAACCCGGAGTATAGTATCTGGAATGAAAAAAAAAATGTAAGTAACATACATAAAAATACTGAAAATAGAAAACGCAACATGTGTCCAGTATAATTCGTTTTGCCTAGTCTTTTCCCAACTATGTTGCTGTTAGCTTCCACTTTAACTAGATACGACTGAATACCAGTATTTTACTAGGAGCGAATGCCACCTGACCTCCACAACCCACTTACTGGTATAGTGAGAACTAATAATAATCACCTTACTATTTCTTCAGGGAAGCAACTATTTATAATATTGATATATTCCTTAAGTGACGTTCCCGGAACTGTATCAATTTCTTGAACTCGTTTTAATGCTCCTGTGGTTACAAATAATCTACGAGCTCTTGCATCGTTTGGTAAAATCTGAAATAAAATGTATAAAACCATGGTCAGAAACAGATTTTTGTAACCTAACATGGTTTTATGCGTCCCTGGTGTTTTATTTCGATTACTTACATAATTATATCGTGTAACCTCACTCCAAAAGAATAATTTCACTATTATAGTATTAGATTGCTTAATACTACGAGTGCTTAAAGGACATAGCACACGAGCCAGTAAACTAGTATTAAAAAAACTTCAAACGTCAAAAACACATGCGAGTGATTGAGTGACATTTGTCATTTGTTTGACATGACAGACAAAATACGGAGCCAAGTTTAAATACATAATATTATTCAATTTATTTGTATTTCTCTGAATTAACTTGCAATGGCTGGAAGAGGTAGAGGCCGTGGTGGTAGTGGTCTGTCATTAACACATGACCAACTACAAGCACTTGGCATAGCTAGGGGAGATAATACTCCACAAACTTTGGCACCACCCCCGCTGTTTCCCAAACTCGAAGCGAAACCTCTTCCATTGGTTTGTGACGCCGCCACGGATTACATGTTGATTGTAAAGGATCAGTTTATTGAATATTTACATGAGTCGCCAGCATTTGTTAAGCAAAAGACACAAACAGATGGCGTTGAGCGATACTCTGATAAGTATAAAATGCTCGCTCTTGATGCAAAGAAAGGTAAAGTACTGGACTGTGTGTGGGCAAATTTACCAGCAGAGCTAAGGCCACAAGCTAATATAGTACGTGTAGCAGGTCGTAAGCGGAAACTTGACGACCCCGCAGCAATAACCAAAAGGCTACAAACATTAGAGAAAAAAGAAACTCAAGAAGATGGTGAAACTATTGAAACAAATGAAAATGAAGAGCCTGTGAAAAAAACGGAAACCAATGATGATGAAGAGATTGAAGATGAACAGGAAGAAGAATTTGAAATGGATGATGGTACAGACTACGCAAATAACTACTTTGACAATGGTGAAGATTATGATGAAGAAGATGATAATCTTGATGATGGGCCAGTATACTGAACAAGGTATAAGTTACAACGATGTTGAAATAAATAGATGCACTATCTCATATAGACAACATCTGCCAGATACATTGATGCAAGGAAGCTCAAACTACCACTAGACAACTGTCAAGTTCTGTGGCACTGTGCTTCTGGAACCACCTTGTTGATACCATGTTGTTCTTTTAAACAGCGCATCTAGTACATAAGTATATTGTATAGTGTATTTACATGTTTAAAACAAGGCATGAGTTGAATATTTTTCATTACTTTCTGACTGTGCTATAAGAATGTGGTCTGTGATATTCTAATCAAAATTATGCCTTAATAAAAATTGCATTAATTAATTTACACATAACATTATTGCTTTTTATTTTCACTGTGAATTATAAGCCTTTATACAAGGTTAGTCAGAAAGGGGGTACTAAGCCGCGGGCCACTTAAAGTATCACTGATGACCATATATTTGAAAGCAAGTGTTAAAATTTCAAAATTCAATAATTTATATTTGCATGCAAAAAGATTTTTTTAGTTTTTTCAAAAAAAGAAACATTATCTGCTGTAGTTATGAATTCACTAAATTAAGTTTCTAATCGTTGACCCCAAAATGACCTAAATTGTAAACACAGCTGATCATAGCTATGGACAGATAGATTTTAGCATATTTTTTACAGAATCTTTGAAAAGCTATTTCTCTTAAACTATCGTGTTTTAGGGAAAGTTGTAGAACAAAAGTTATCCCTTATTATGGGTACTTTAACACCCTTTTGGCTTAGTACCCCCTTTCCGACTAACCTTGTATACAAACCACACTTACCTTAGCATACTGTGCTAGAACATATTTGAGTATGCAAGCTGGTGCCGAATGTAACAGAGGTTCTAGTGCAGGTCGGTGCAAACAACACTGCAGGGTCTGCTTTAATGCACATGATGTTCTCGCACGCACTTCTCCTGAAGACTTAGGGTCGGTGTACAACTGTGTAAAATAGATAACTAAATATAAACACAAATTGGCTATGAGTGCATATTTATCAACACATGGCCTTTAGACAAATACCTACCTACATTAAAAATAAGTACAATTACATAGTAAGGCTGCCCCTAATGTGTCTATAAGCTATAAAAAAGAAATTTTGATTTATCCAATTGAAATTAAGGAAAGAACATTTATGCCTGTAGTTGTTAACAGCTAAACATAGGTCTACCGCAAGAAGAAGATATTCATTATCTAGCTAAAGAACGTTGGGTGGATAATGAGTTATTAAGGCATCACCACCATGCCAAACTTATCTGATCATATTATCGCAATTTATCGCAATCGAATTTTAACCCATGGGAGGACGGGTTAGAATATAAAACTTCCTCACCGCACGCTGGGAATAGACGCGTGTTGTAAGATTCAACAAAACCCAGCACGCTTGGTGGTAGGATGTATACGGTCCGCCTGGCTAGCTACCACCCTCGCATTAAATTCCGGCGCCAAGCAGTGTACTGTGTTCCGTCGTGGGTATGTGAGAGCCAGAGGGGTATAGGGAAATCCCTCTATATCTCTGTTCCTAGGATTCGTGTGCTCCATCTTAGACCCTGTCTGCGCTTACCAGCAGGTGAGACTAGGGCCAAACGAGACCAAGTCAAAAATAAAAAAATCAAGCACAAAGTCGCGACTCACGATTCAATAATAAACTAAAAAAAATTTGATAAATTTACCAGTTGCTTGTGAATAGCCACAGTCTTACCTGCAACAATCTAGGAAGAGCATTGGCAACAGCTATAGCGAGGCTGTGCTGAGGAGAGTGCTTCGCGATATGACCGAGAGTCCAGGCTGCTGCGCAAATCTCGGCATCTTCTGCTGTGGGGTTTTGAAGTATTTCGACTAGGACTGGAATGGCCTAAAAATATCTGTATAGTTGTATAGTCGAAGCCAATTTACAGTAATAAATATCAGATAAGTAGGTATACAGGTACCTATTATATGACCTCCCTCATTTCGCCGTTATGTTCAAGTCCCATGTAATGGGGCGAGCCTATCGCCATCAACCGGGCACAATTCCAAACTCCGGGCTACTACTGAGGAATTCCACACGGAAAAACCTAATAACACTGCCCGACCTGGGGATCGAACCCAGAACTTCACGATAAGCAGTCGCACTTGCCACCACTAGACCAACGAGGCAGTTGAAGTGAGGGTGTTACTATACACCTCTTCTCAACCCTTCGTGGAATACAGGCGTGATGTTATGTTTATTATATGACCTTTCATTTCTTAATTAATTTATTTTTTATAATATATTAGCTGTGTCCTTACAGCTCCGCTCGTAGCCTATGTTACTCAGTGATAAGGTAGCTTTCTAACGGCAAAAGAATTTTTGAAATCGGTCCCGTAATTTTTAAGTTTATTCGTTACATACAAAAATACAAATCTTACCTCTTTATAATATTAGTAGAAAAGAGAGAGTAGTAAAGAGGTAAGATTTGTATTGTACTAGATACTTAGTATAGACAATACTTAGCTACTACACTTCTTACAATATTATTTCTAGCATAGCATTAATTAAAGATAAGTAAAGTGTAGATTACTTAGTAGGTGTTCGTCGCTCTTAATAGCTCCTTAATATAACCTACCACGTTTTCATTTAATTCCCGAATCTTTAAACACTGATTAAAAAAACTAAAATCTAGTTAAGTATATCCGAATATGCTGTCTTTTGATTCTACCTTCGATTCAATAATAGCCATAGCGAGCTGATCTGACTGCCCGCCGATGAACCCAAGCGCCATACACGCAGGCACACGTGAGCCGCCTGCTGACTCTCCCAAAAGCTCCACTAAAGGACCACATCCACCTGTGTTGACCACTAATTGCGCCAACTGAAAATGCGACCCGAGTAATTAAAAAATGTAAAACTATTCCTGTTACAAAGATACCTACTGTTCAACTGGTTATCTCTGGGGATTTGTAGAAGCTACAGAACTTGTCCAGATGAGGCGATATACGCGTGAGTCGAGTCGCGCATAACCAATCGCGCGATTGTGAGATGTTAGAAGTTCATACATTCCGTCTACATGCAATCGCGTGTTTACTGCTCGCGCGTGAATCGCATGTTTATCTACTGCTCGCGCGTGAATCGCGTGCATGTCACCAGAACCTCGACTTGCACGAGTGACGCGCGTTTTGCGCACGAGTCGAGATACTAGGGTAGGTCCAGTACACACGCGATTGTTACAGCGAGAGGACCTAGTGTTTTCACAAAAAAATAAAACAGGTTGGGCCCAAACGCTCCTGCGAATAACGCATCGTGACATCGTGTAGATGCAACTAACACGCGTACAGTCACGTGTAATAATATGTATACACATAGCGAACTTAAAGAGCGAATTTCTTTTAGAGAATAGTTTGAATTTAAGAAATATTCGATACCATGATTCGTATGTATTTGTAGAAACTAATGTGTAATATTTCATAATTCTAATGGATATTTTAGAAGAAAATCGCCTTTAAATATCGCTATGTGTATACATATTAGTACACGTGACTGTACCTACCTATACCCGCGTCACCTTCGCGCTTAAATCGCCACTGGACACAGTCTTAGACACCGATGTACTTAACCAATAACTTTGTAAAGGAGTGGTGACTACGCGGAATATAAGTATCACTCAACTATATGACATCAAAAGATCAACCCCCATCCAATACCTACACCTATAACTTTTACAGTATTTAGGATGTTGTCTCACGGGCGGGACACAACTGATAAGTTTTCTTTTTTATCGATATCACGCTGTTCTTGTGCTACATATTATGGAATTCCACCGTAGACCACAGCTTAGAGCCATCTAAACAAAAATATACCTACTCTACTAAAGTAAATCTCACATCAACGGAGTGTTTGACGATATCTCTGAGCAGGCAGGCGGCGGCGCGGCGGACAGGAGCGGCGTCGTGTCCTGCATGTAAAAGAGCTGGCGGCAGTGCCCCTCCGGCCACCACCGCCTCTGCCAGCTCCGTGCGGGCACCTGCCACTGCACCCAGTGCGCACAGTGTACTACGCTGAACGATAACAACAGGATGTGGCGTTAGTAGTACTGTATGTTTAGTGCACACTGTTAATATAAGTTAGTTATTAAATAAATAAATAAAGTACACCCATAACTAGATGTATCATATTAATAACTTGCGGATATTACACACGGCAACACCAGGAAGTTCTTGGGTGAAAGGGATTTACCCCGTGGTACCTGCACATAATTCAACTGGCCAACAAGGCTCTGGCAAACGACAGATATCGGGAACCATTTGTATTCTCACCATAGAAGCCAACAAGTTACCATATTTTACAAATTTCCAAAGTAGGTACTAGGTACAGCTGCCGAAGTAATCAAACCGAGTCCTCACAGACGCAAAACGGAGTTAGTAAGAAGATAACCTTCAGTTTGGGATCTTGGTTTTCCAATCCATGTACTAAATGACATATAGCGCCAGCATCCACAACAGCTTCTGGCTTATGCTGAGCCAAATCTACAAGAGCACCAGCAGAAATCTAAAAACACGAATATTTTATAGTGACTACAAAATCAACATAAAATTAAAATAATCCGGTAGGTGTGTAACAATTATTCTACTTACTTGTTTCAGGCTCATTTCCGGTTCCTGGAAAGCCAGCACCAGTAATGGGAGAGTGCCAGCGTCTACCACCAATCCCGCCAACTGTTCGTTGTGTTTACCTATGTACCCCAAAGCCCACGCGGCGTTCTCTTTCACCTAAAATACGCAATAAAGAAGGACCATTTTTTAGAAACAAATATTTTCATAAATGGAGATCTAAGCACTTAATTTATAATGTTTGTATTCACTTGTGTATCAAAGTCTTCTAGACATGACACAATATGCTCTAAAGCGCCAAGTCTAACAATCGCAGCTGCCAATTCTTCATTGTGTCTGCAAATAATAAATCAGATACAACAATATTCATTTTTTACTTGGTTTGTGGCCCTATACGAAGTTTACTTACTTAGCAACGGCTCTCATTAGATACAGCGCAGACCTTTTATAATACACCTGTAGAAATAAATTGTTGGAATTAGGGGCACGGCCATCTATAATACCTAATCATAATTGCAACGAATTTCTTGCGACTTTATGTAGGTACTGGCTACTTAAAGACCAAGCAGGCTCAATTTGAACGAGTCTGTAACGCTTTCATCTAATCATCAGAATAATCCGAGTCTTTTCCCAAGATCTTTCAGTCTCTCCAAATTATCCAAATCTCCACAATCCGATATTGTTGCTGGTGCTTGTTGCACGCATACTTACGTTATATTTATTAAGATTTTCGAGAGTGATGGTAACCATTCCTCCGTTGAGTAGTTGTCTGGCTACTCCTTCGTCGTGTTCCGCTAGTCTCGCTGCTGCTACAACCGCACATTGACGGACAGTACTGCACGCATCAGACAGCAAAGGTCTCAATAATTCTGTAAACAGGTGTCTGGTAATAGCCTTCACGCCTCAAATATTTTAGGAGCGAGCAGAAGATAATCTATTCCGTAAACGGGAACTCCTTTTTTCCTCATCACTTAGCCCGGCGTGGGAATCAAACAAAGGTACCTAGAGGTTAAGATAGGTATCTATTGTAGCTCTCTAAATAACTCGGGTATAGATTCTGTATAAACTTCATCTTCCTTGTCCATACCTACCTTCCTCTTTCTCGTCAGATTAAATAGGTAGTTATTATTTTGATCACAGGTGATCCCGTGATCTTTACCTCAATAGGTAAGTACAGCTACACAATATGATCATTTGCCGCACACCAAGTACCTACCTAAGTTATAAATAGATCATAATATCATATTTACCGAGTACACCCGCGCTCTCCAAGCATTTAACATTAGTTGCTCTTGTCGCCAGTTCAGCCATAGTTTGGACGAACACCAGTCGAGCCTTCTGGTAGGTCTCGAATACTACAACAGTTACATATAAACTTAGTAGATCATTCCAGTCAAATGAAATTGGACTTTAGTAGATAGGTAGGGACTTAGAGTAACGCGCTCGACGAATCAGCTATCGACGAATCGTAACCGACACTAGTAGGTTTTTTGTTTACCCCTCAAGGAACCTGATATGGTAATTAAATTTAATATGTATATAACTGGCAGATCCAAAAATATTTCAGCTCCGAAATTCTTATACTTACTCCACTAGCACTTTGCCGGCGACTTCGTCTGTGTGAATTTTCAAACAAACTGCCATCCCCTATTTTACCCCCTTAGGGGTAGTTTTCAAAAATCCTTTCTTAGTATCCACTAAGAAAGGATTTTTGAAAACTACCCCTTTTGCCTTTGAGCCTACTTTCCAAATTTCATGTCTCCAGCTTCAGTAGCTTAGGCTCTGCGTTGATGAATCAGTTTCTCTTTATAAGTATATAATATAATTATAGATAGATAGTTAAGTAGTAGGTACCTACTGTGAAAAAACCGAAAAAACAGTGACCATTGGATACAGTAAGTAAATAATAGGCGATGTCATGGTACTGAATGTATAATTATCATTTTCTTCAAACACCGAGCTTAGGTATTCATAGACATAAACATTTGGAAATCAGTAAGTACCTACCTAATTGAATATTCCTAGGACTGCTCATAGAATGGCTCATGGTTAATGATTATTTATTGTTCAAGTAGGTAATTCAATAAATTACGAATAGATGTACACAAACTTTTGATCACTAAAATTAGTCAATGACAGGAGACAGGCATGACAACTTGATTTACATTTGTTTTATGATGTGTTACATACATTAAGAAAATATTATCCGCCAGATACCTACTTCTGCAAGGCTTTTATACGACCTTATTACCTAGTCAACAAGAACTTGAGTTAGACAAATGAGTAGGTACCTTTAGTAAGTACATAGGTACTCATTGCCAACTTTCGGTTCAATTTTTAGTTTAATTTTAAAATGTAACAATCTCGTGTTAAATTCATCATACCAACCATAATATTGTTTGATCGAGTGCGCGCGACAGTCAACGGTCGAGCGCGGGCCGTCCTGCGTCCACGCAGAGCAAGCACCCGTGAAGGTCATTTAGCGTTCGACGTCACGTCTCGTACAACTACAAGCGCGTCATAAGCAATCCGTACAGCCACGTACAGCAACCTACACAGAAATGCTATTGTGAACCACATATGCAGGTAGTGCTTATCTGGCGGAGTCAACTCACACATGAGTACACGAGCGGTCGCGGTTACAACAGGCTGTGTGGCCGCGTGGTTATCTGCTTTAGTTACAAGTTCACACGGTATTATTAGTGATTCTGTTTGTATTTTGTACAATTAAAATGAAATACGTAATCTGTCGGTGATCATTTTGTAAATTATTAAGGATACGTATTAAAATCGTAGATCTAACTTCCGCGCAGTGTAATAATTTGTAAACAAACCAACATGCCGTACATCATGGTTATGGGCAGTCTTAGCGCACCGCATCTATCTAAAGATGAGGGCGTAACTGTGTACGGACTCAAGAGTGAGGAACGGGCATCATTAGTACGGGTAATAAAACATTTTCAAACCTATTATCTTCAAGTTTTTTCCAATTATTCTAATAAGTTCTTGTTATTTATATATTTTTGTTAATTAAACCTCTCTAACTCTTGTTATTATTTTTATTTTGCTTCTGAAAATTGTTAAGTGCAAGGAACATTAAGGTGCCAAAATATTATAACTTCAGTATTTAAATAAATGTTGCTGATCTAATAAACAAATGCACAAGCCTTCAGCACACAATAAATATTTTTTTTAACAAAAATAAAACCGACTTCAAATTGTCTATCTCCGAAGTTCTTCATCAGATCTTCACCAAATTTAAATGGGACCACTTCGAAAGAATACTCTTTCAAACAAAAAATAATCATTAAAATCGGTTCACAATTAGCAAAGACATCGCAGAACAAACATACAAAAAAAAAACATACAGTCGAATTGAGAACCTCCTCCTTTTTTTGGAAGTCGGTTAAAAATACGTGAGTTCAGAGTCTACGCTAGTCGGCTGCATTGGGAAACAGGAGTTACATGAATGAGTTGCATAGGAGTTACATGAATTTTATCAGCTGAATTTCGTAATTCAAATATTTTTCCTTGTGTTAATGTCTACCTATCTCTATAAGATATTGACTATACTTATTGTTATTTTAAAAAAACCGTACTCATCCGTAACATATCTTTAACAGGAGTTAAACTCGTCCTTCGGCATGCAAGTCGCAGCTGCATTAGAACCGGAACGAACTGTCAGAATAACACAAAAAGGTCTAACTCTGGTTGTGGTGAACCGTCTTCACGCGTTATTTGGCTATGACGTCGTATCACACGCCATGGCAATGACTAACGCCAACCGAGAGCTAATCTCTTTTACCATGTATAAGAAAACTAGTACTAGCTCACAAGGACATAGTCACAGTCAAGGACATAGCCACAGTCAAGGGCATAGCCACAGTCAAGGACATAGCCACAGTCAAGGTCACAGTCATTCGCACAGCAGTTCTCACAAGAGTCACAGCAGCGTGGTCACCCTTTGATCGAACGCGAATGTTGAATAAATTACCTGTTATTCATTAAGCTCCGTTGTGAACATCTATAAAATGAAAATTGAATCTCGCTATGTATAAAAATCCGTCCTTTAGTGATAATTATTGTATATTTAAGAAAGCTTTTCGTGTACAATTGACACAAATTAATTGTAAACTTAAATCAGTGTTAATTGTAACATCTTTAATGTCAGGGTTTAAAATAAAGATATATGTATAATCGTGTTATTTATTTTTAAATAAATTTACATATCGTTTACAAACACAGTGCATTACAAATACATTTGGAACAATATAAAACCTATATTCAGTCTTAAATTCTATGCATGAGGGTACTTGTTCACTGGAACTGGAATGAATATAATTATAAAAGTAGAAAATTATCTACTAATATTACTTGAAGACTAGATAAACTATGCATGTGATTTATAGTAAAATGACGAAACAAACGTCTTCGTAAACATTAAGAGATATGATTAGTTGGTCAACTGTGTCTCTCTGGCCCTATCCTCTGTCTTTGCTCGCCTAATTTCTTCAATGCAGCAGCATACTGCCTTTGAACGTCCATCAATCTTGAATATTCAGTATAGAGATCATTTTTCTGTTCCTTCTCACTTTTGAATTTCTCCTCGACCTTTTTGACAGTGTGGTTGACCCAGTCCACTATGGATTCGAACTGTGTCATGAACTCTTCTCTCTTTCTAACCGAAGACATAGCCCTGTAAACATTAATGATTTAGTTTTGCGAAGCTTTTACGTAAGGTTCATCCCTACGTACGAGTGAATAAGTATTATATCTGTGGTACGAGTGAACGTTAATCCAAGATGGTCGCTAATCAAACCACCTTTCAGAGTGACTGAGCCTGATGGGGACTATACTTAAGACCCATTTATACGCTCACAGTGTCTTAGGGCGGGTTCCTACAGTGTCGTAAAGTTTTTTTTATCGCTGCACAACTGTCATCTCTAGCTTTTCCCACCACTGCAAGACAGTCATGACGACAGAGTTTATAGTGGATGACAGTTAAACGTGCCGTGCTATATTTAAACAGCTTCATTTAATTATATGTATAAGACACGTCGCTTCGAACAGGACGAGTGTTTGACTTCACGAAAGATTGGGAAACGGCTGTTAGGTCTCGCCTGGCTATATTAACCGACTTCCAAAAAGGAGGAGGTTACTATGTTCGTCTATATGTATGTTTTTTTTTTGTGTATCATCATCGATATTTTCGCCAATTGTGAACCGATTTTGAAGATTCTTTTTTTAATGGATAGAGTATACTTTGAAGTTGGTCCCATTTAAATTTGGTGAAGATCTGATGAAGAACTTCGGAGATAGACAATGGAACTCCTCAATGACGAACAGTACGCATATTGTAATGATGTGATTATGTTACGAGCAGCGTCTTTAGTAGGTCCAACCAAGTTTTAATTAAGGCCACTAAAATAAAAAAAATAAAAAAATTTTTTACAAAAAATTTAAACCGGCTTCAAAAAAGAATAAAATAATTACCATATAAAATTAACAGTTTCAGAAGTCGGTGCCTTCAATTTGGTTCAGCGTGGATCAGCACCGACTTCTGAAACTGTTAATTTTATATGGTAATTATTTTATTCTTTTTTGAAGTCGGTTTAAATTTTTTGTAAAAAATGTTTTTATTTTTTTCATTTTAGTGGCCTTAATTAAAACTTGGTTGGACCTACTCAAGACGCTGCTCGTAACATAATCACATCATCACAATAAGCGTACTGTTCGTCATTGAGGAGTTCCATTGTCTATCTCCGAAGTTCTTCATCAGATCTTCACCAAATTTAAATGGGACCAACTTCGAAGTACACCCTATTCATTAAAAAAATAATCATCAAAATCGGTTCACAATTGGCGAAAATATCGATGAACATACACAAAAAAAAAGAAAAAAAAACATACATACAGACGAACATAGTAACCTCCTCCTTTTTGGAAGTCGGTTAAAAAATGATGACCAACTACACTAATACACACGTCGCCTCTCATTGTACGCAATTTTCGCACAATGAGAGGTCGGCTTATACTGTGCTGTGAATGTACAGCTTGATGTCGTCATGTGTCCACAATGAGCATCCAGCGACCCGAAAATCCCACATTTTTCATTTTCCTAATACAGGGTATAATAAAAAATACAGGGATACATTACAAGAAGTAAACGTGTGTTCTTATCATGAGGCATTTTAGCGCCCCGTGTTAAATGACCGCGCGGTGAGCGATAGCCGCGCAATTCGCCCGGGGTGCTAAAATGCCTCACGTTAAGAACACATCAAGTTTACTTCTTGTTTTTTTTTATTGAATCCAATAGCATCCCGTTCAGAGTTAATCTATGTCAGCAGTACATCACGAGGTTTGAAGGAATTACATGATTTCGTTTACACCCTGTATAGTAGTCTTTCTTGGTTCGAGGCTCTCGAAAAGCCACTATCAGTGCCTTCGTAACATAACACTAAGCAGTCAAGACTCACGTGCATAGTTCTTGCACGTCTCAATGAATCATTTCAATTTGTATGTCGTAAAAATTATAGATGCGTCATCGAGAAATGCAACAATCATAATTGCTTTTGTATTGTACTCGATGGCCCATGATACGACTCAACTCTTCAGATTATTTGATTTGGCGTAAAATATTTTAAAACGACGAAACGTCAAAGAGAAAAATCCAATTTGCGCGTGGCGTTTTATAGGGTACCTACCATTTTCTGTAATTGATTGAATGATTTAGATAGGAGTTTTTCTAGGCTCTAACTTCGACATAAGGCAACTGGCCATTAATGCCCAGAGCAGGGGTCTGGGGCCCAAGGTGCATAAATAACTAAATTGGTGTAAAATATTTTGGACTGGACATGGGAAAAATGAGGACAAGCCGTTTCAGTGCGGCTGTAACTGGTACCTTGTCTATCCCTATAATTATTTATCTAATCTATGTTTATCTATACCAGCAGTGATAGTCTAGAGGTGTGACCGTCGGATTGCCAAGTCATAGGTCTCGAGTTCGAACCCAAGGCATGCACCTCTGACTTTTCGGATTCATGTGCGTATTTTATAATTATTATCACTTGTTTAAAAACGATGAAGGAAAACATCGTGAAGAAAGCGGCATGCCTGAGATATATCTCGACGGCATGTGGAGCCAAGTCAGAGGCCCATGGGCGGCATAAACTCTGACACCAGGTTAGTCACTAACCACACGAAAAGAAAGAAGAAGAGTTTGTAATAATTTGTCTTATGATTAAAGGGTACAAAAATCAAAACTTACTCTTCATAGTTATCCAGAATCGAGTTGAGCAGACTTAACTCTTTTGAGGTATATAGTTTTACTTCTAGTAGTGTGTTGTAGAATATGTAATACTGTTTAGTTTCCTTGTGCTTGGATGCAACTGCATAAAAAAACACAAATTTAAATTACTACACAAGCATTTATTAAAAGGCGAGCGTACTCACGGTATCGGTCGGAGCGAGCAACTCTACTCATCCGAATGCCATCCACATGCACATGGATAAAGATCTCTTCCAAAACAGGCGATTAGCCTGGACATCCCCCAGAGCTGTATGAGGAAAATGTGCGGTGCGAAAATGTGTAGCGAGGATGTGAAACGGTGTGACCCTTTCCACCAGAGCTGTGCGAGGAATGCGTAATGTGTTAATGTGTACAAATGAGCCGTGGCGGGAGCGGTACACATTCCTCGCAACGCATTCCTAGCAACACATTCCTCGCAACACATTTCTCGCTTATTTTGTATGAACAAAAACCTCGCACTGCTAGACCCATATTCACCCGAGCTGCGCAGAGCGAAGCTAGGTAAATGAAGTGATTCTATTGGTGCTTACAAAACACATTCCTCGCTACGCAGCTTAGCACAGCTCTGGTGGATGCTCAGCCTTATACAGTCACTTCTATCGGCAAGCAGGTTGGTGTGCAAGCCCATCGGAGAACAACTATCTGCCGTCCGATTTCTAAAAGACCGGCAAGTGACATTTTGTCAAATTTAAGTTTTATATACTACGTAAAAGCGTAAATTTATCTCTATCAATCAGTCTTGTTCATATTTTTCGATTCCTTGTCAGTTACAAGATACAATATTTTAATATTGTAGATGGTCGCATTTCAGTACAAAAAAAGCACCACTAAAAGCAAAAAATGAAATTTTATAAACAATATTAGTGTTGTAACTCATTTAAAATTATGCAATATAAGCTTAAAAGTAGCCCAATATTTGGTATCAAAAAACGCCTGTATGTCTTCAGAATTTCTAAAAATGTCATTTTCTACGTTATTGCTCATTACTCAAAATTATGCGGTCTTTTGGAAATCAGACGGCAGATATACCTACTTGCGTTGCACTACAGTCAGGTACCTATATTTGTCCCGCTATGCTGTATATCATGTAACTTCTGGTTGATACACGAAATGCGAACGTGTTATACTACAAAATTAATGATTTGGGTGGACTTTGTATTACTACGCGTCTTGCACTTTCTCTTGACATACAAAAAGTTCTATACTGTAGAACTTTTTGTATGTCAAGAGAAAGTTATATTATTACCTTGATTATAGAGTTCAATGAATCTCTTTTCATATTGCAACAACTCAGCAGTGCCAGGTACCTCATCAATGGCAGTAGAATATCTTAAGACCTCCCGGTTTAACTTGGCAAGTTCTAATCTCATATTTGTGATGAAAGACTTCAACTTTTCCTCTCTTTCATTGAATTCTTTTAGCTCTGCAGGTGTCAATGGTTGTTCTTCGACTTTCGTATTAGGATCCTTTGCAACCCTGTATATATTTCAAATTGACTTAATATATTGAAAAGAACTAAAGAAACGGTGTGAAAGGAATTCATGAAAGATATAAAACCATATAAGAACTTTGTTGTTGGAATAAAATGGTTTAAGATGCCTAAATAAATACAAAAAAATAACATCAAAAGCAAATGTATCTAACTTTGTGTTCATCATACCATAGAAGCTGAATCAATTAGGATACAATTTCCTAAGCTCTAAATTAACACACAGGGCTTTTTTATCATCGCATAAAACAAAGGAATGTTTCGAAAGGCGAAGTCGTGGGCGCAACTAGCGATAAACATTAACACCCATATTCTAAGACGTTCCTCCAAAACTTACCCGACTCAGAACGGCCTCGAAACCACCTTCAAAATTGTATTCTTAGTCGCAATTTCGAGTGAAGTTTGAGGTTCCTCGTCGGAGTCATTACGTCATAATTTGAGTTATCTGCATCGCGCAAATATCGCCGCCATACAATATTGTAAGGATTATCGTAAGCATAATCGACAGTCTTCAAATTTTTTTTTTTATTACATACGAACTTTGACACTTCCTTCCTTAAGGTAGGTTCCAAGGTACCTTGAGTTTGACTGATGATTCCTTACCTCGACTGAGGATAAATCTCGAGTCGAGGACGTTTATGTCAAGTAGAGGTGGAGTCGAGTCGAATAAGTTTTGGAGGAACGTCTTAGAATATGGGTGTAAGGTAAAGTTTCGAATAAGAAACCAATCAGAACATTACCTTAATTTTTCTTCCAGTTTACTGTGTTCTTTGTCTCTATGTTGTATTATTTGCAACAATTCATTTCTCTCCCTTGCCAATTCCTTGAGTGACTTATAAAACTGTTTAACATCTTTTTCACTGAAACATAGTTGGGTTGTAAAATTGTGTCTATGAAGCAATAATACACATTGCTATACACATATTTTGAAATGAATGGATAAAGAATATAGTTTTCCTTGATCACCGGACAAGCGAGGCGTAAGAGGCGACGTATCTGGCACCATAATTGTGCCCGGAAAATGGCAATAAATAGGCTCGCCACCCGTTACATGGGACTTAATATCAGAGGCGAAACGTGGGTGTACAGACTTCTGTAATAAGAGAACAGCTCTGTTTACCCCGTCGGGTAATGTATACAGGTGTAAACGAAATCATGTAATTCCTTCAAACCTCGTGATGTACTGCTGACATAGATTAACCCTGCACGGGAAACTTTAGGATTCAATAAAAATAAAAAAATAAAAGAAGTAAACATATTGTCTTCTTAACGTGAGGCATTTTAGCGCCCCGAGCGAATTGCGCGGTTATCGCTCGCCGCGCATTCTTTTAACTCGGGGCGCTAAAACGCTTCACGTTAAGAAGACAATATGTTTACTTCTTGTATTTTTTTATTGAATCCTAAAGTATCCCGTGCAGGGTTAATCTATATCAGCAGTACATCACGACGTTTGAAGGAATTACATGATTTCGTTTACACCCTGTATATACTGAAATGGGCTTTAGTCATTGGTCGTAGACTTATATAGTGATTGCTTATCATAAGCAATCACTATATAAGTCTACGACCACAGTACCGACACACCATTCACTCCACCAATAAAGATTGGTTACTTGATGGAATGACGTGTTACAATGTTTGGCGGCATTTAGTAATATTTCTTGAATGAACAATGAACACGTGTGTGGTCGCGTGGCGTGTTGTTATTGCGGTTCTGTCTTTTTAGTGATATCAATGTTCTGCCTAGCCTTTTTCCCAACTATGTTGGGGTCAGCTTCCAGTCTAACCAGATGCGGCTGAAAACCAGTATTTTACACGGAGCGACTGCCATCAGACCTCCGCAACCCAGTTACAGGGCAATACCGATATCCTATGGTTAGACCGACCGTTAGTTTTTAGTGATATCAATGCTGTAGGTAAAATTTTTGTTCAGTTTTTACCACAACCAAAACCGACATAACACAATCAACCCATTACTGTCCCACTGCTGGGCACGGGCGTCTTCTCGGGAATGAGAAGGGTTTAGGCCTTAGTCCACCACACTGACCTGGTGTGGGTTGGTGGACTAAACACACCATCGAGAACTTCATGGAACCCTCTCAGGTTTCCTCACGATATTTTTCTTTCGGCGTTAACGCCAGTGATAATCAAATTCTGATCTGCATAATTATGAATTCGAAATATCAGTGGTACGGGCCGGGATCAAACTCAGACCCTCCTGCATGGAAGGAAAGCGTTGAACCGCCAGGCTATCACTATTATTAAAAACAAAAACAAGAAAGAAAATCATTATTAAAATACCTCAAGTCCTCAGATTTCATCAATTTATTTGTAATCTTTTGCAGCTTCCCAAGTACCTCAGTGTACTGTGTCTTGGCACTCTCCATCCTGTCCTGATGTGTGTCTTTGAAGAGTTGTATATCTTTCTCCAGTGCATCTATACTCTTAGTAAGTCTGTCAACATCTTCAGAATACTTTTGCCTTTCCCTCTCTTCCAATTCTTTTGAAACTTCACCAGTAAGTTCTGAATGTAAAACTGCATAGTGAATTTTCGTATCAGCATCAGTTCCCTTTGATTCTTGATCTTTTGCATATCTACTGGCCTGTAAACAGAAAAACAAAAGCAATTTTAATAGACATTGTTGGCTTCCTTAATCTATTTTCACCGCCACGGACTTCAATAGAAGTTCCAGATTTTCGTGCTTCCAGCACCACAACTTCATTAGAAGCTCTTCATTTTAACAATATTATAAAAATAAGTTTACTGTATTTAACAGGTCATCCGCTCATCACTACTGTTTACTATACATTTATAGCTTGGCGCTGGCGAGGCATCGCATTCTCTGTGTATGTTGGCGGTGAAAAGGTTAATCACAGATTTATGTGTACTTACTGCAGTGGTAATTTCTGTGGGGTCTGCCAATATCTTCTCATAATCATACTGAAACACAAAAGAAATAAAATCAGTAATGAAGTACAGACAGCAAATAAACAAGTCAGTTTTATAGAACATACCAAGAAATCTAATCCATCATCATTCTTTACATCGCCTTTGTTAGCCGACACATGCATCAACATGCGTTGATCATACTCAGATAGTGTGGCATTCACTTGTTCCAGTTCATTCGCAGGGAGTCCACCTTTCCTCTTGCGCACTCTACATGGTTTGTACAAGTTCTGAAAATTCATATGGCATTAAAATGTGAACTGGATTTACACCAATTTATTTTCCATAACACAGGCATTACATTGATTATAACTGTGTATTAACACACTTGTGGACAGAAATCTATCTAGAGAATTGTTATCTCGTAATTTGTGACTTTCAAGTGTCACATGGAAACAAACACTTATTTTTATTGAAATGATAATATTAAAGGCCTGGTCAGACAGACAGCCAGTCTCGTGTGTGGCGTCTTCTATACATTGTCATAGTAATACGTACGCCAAGAGGACGCGGTCAACACGCGACGTGAATATTGCACCCAGCCACACTCTGTCTGACCAGGCCTTAAGATTCAAATTCCTTAACATTTCGAACTTACCTGTACCACAGCTAGGTTTCTCAACAGTTTTTCTTTCTGAACAAATACAGCTCTGTCCAACTCAAATATATGACTCTTATCATATTGCATGACTGCAAACTTTCGCAATTCATCCTCCTTAGCTTCTCTGAACTCACTGGAGTATTTTATTAGCCACAAGATCAATGGGTAAATGTTGATAAAGTCTAACCCCTGAATTTGATGTGGCTCAATGGTATAAGGACATTTCATTGATGGCAATACTTTCACAATTTTTTCAGTCAAAGCTCTGTAAAGAGTTAAAATAATTTTCAATGGATTCTACTTAACCTTTTCACCTCCAACATACATAGAATGCGATGCCTCTCCAGCGCCAAGCTATAAATGTATAACAAAATATATAGTAAACAGTAGTGATGAGCTGATGACTTGTTAAATACAGTAAACTTATTTTTGTAACACAGTTAAAATGAAGAGCTTCGAATGAAGTTGTGGCATTAGAAGCACAAAAATCTGGAACTTCTATTGAAGTCCATGGCGGTGAAAAGGTTAAAATATGAAAGCTGATCATTTTGGCATATAAGCTTAAAAAAATAAAAGCTGCCTTCATCACTACAGTGAGTAGTTGTGTTCCTATAATCTCCAAACTTAGTAGATTAGTGACCACAGTGTTGTTTCTAGTACATATGAGGATGCTACTGCCCATCCTTCTGACATAATGCATTTATAAGAGTTCTAAAGTAAAAATTACATTTTCTTGCCAATGGTGAGATTCTCTTCAAACAGGAGGCTGACATCAACATCAATGTCACACAGTTCTATGCACCATGTGAGACCACCAACAATTTTATCAAAGGCAGAGAGACCCTGCAGCTGTGCGCGGTAGTATCCAGCTGCGACCAGCGCATCTGATATCTCATGCCACTTTACAAGCTGCTCTGCATCCTCACGCACCTCCACCTGGTTGTAGGAAATATCTTTCAAAATTTTAATGTAAAACAAAATGGTCATATTAAAATGAATCGACAACATAATGGAACGTAAAAAAGTAAGCCTTACAAGTCTTTTATATTATAATGTGGATGTTCATACCTCTTTCCCTTCATGATCTACTCCACTATATATATTCATCAAGGGTTTACTGCGTGTAAATATGTTCTTCTGTTTTGCTGCCATGTTTACAGATTACAGTATTTGTATAATGAGAAGTAAATGCACTGCTAAATTTTGGCTCAGCCGGTTATCTGAACTATGACAGAAACCTGATCTGTGTAATCTTAAAAACATCTGTATAATTAATTAAACATTTAAAAACATTTTCTACAATGTAATGAAACCAAATGGTCTGATAGTCTCATTCTTTCAATGTCCATAATTTTATTAATATGCTGTAGTAAACTATTGCCTTTTAGAACTATAACGGAAGGGAGGTAGCCGACGTTATATTGCTTAAATATATTGATATCTATTTTAACACTATAGGTACGCTAATCAACACCGATACTGCTGTAATTTTAACAGATGTGTTTCTTCTTCCTTTGGCATTGACAAATGACAACAACTGAGCCCATACTCTGTGACTGAGCCGGTCCGGTCGGATCAGGATCGGATCGTCGGATGTTGACTTGGCTGATGTCAACTGATGTTGGAATTTTTATAATATTGTCAAATAAATGTTGTTTGACTTTGACACATGGAATGAAATATAGTTATTTTTTTGTTACTAATTTTATAGTTAATTTTTTTGTTATGAATGTACAAATGCTTTTTTTCTATTAGACTCTAATGGGTACCTGTCTGAACGAATGATTGAAAAAATAATTGATATACAAAAAAAAAATGAAAATGAAGATTGATAGCTGTCAAGCAAGAAGTTTACAACTGTCATTTATCCCTATTGTTTGTGGCTGTCATGTTTTGATGGGAATAGGGGCTATCAAGAGTGGTGATATTATAATCTTCCTCTTAGCCTTTTCCCAATTATCTTGGGGTCAGCTTCCAGTCTAACCAGATGCGGCTGAATAACAGTATTTTACACGGAGCGACTGCCATCAGACCTCCGCAACCCAGTAACTGGGCAATGCCGATATCCTAAGGTTAAACCGTTTGTCAGACTTTCGGGCTTCTGACTACCCGTAACGACTATCATAGGTATTCGTATGACACCCGGGACCGACGGCTTAACGTGCTCTCCGAGGCACGGAGGAGTCTCGATGTGTAACAAATGGTCACCCATCCACGGACTGACCGCGGCAAGCGCAGCTTAACCTCACAAATCGTACGATCGGCGCGGTTGTTATTTAGCCACGAGCCCCGAGTGGTGATATTATAATAGGGGCATAAATAACAATTTTTCCGTATATATAAAAGTACTTTGTGGTTAGGGCTATTGGGCTGATAGCCTAATAGCTGGTAGGTTGATATCGTTTTCGGTGAGATTCAGTACCATTCAGAACATAGGGTAAGTACATTTTCATTTTAAAAAATGGGACACACGCTGGACGCCTGGCTGAGGTGAAACACCGAAACTCATACTGTAAAAAAAAAATTGGCCGAATCAAACCAAAATGGCCGACGAGTTCCGAAGGTCTGTCGTCGTGTGTCTGCCATCGCGAACGTCGAAATGCAACAGTCTATCTCACATCCGTACCGCCGCATTAGATGTTTAACATCAATAAAGAAAATATATCTTATAGTATAAAACTATAAACTAAAAGAGGGCATCAAAATATTCCTCGGCATCGCCGTCGACTGGTAACGTGCCCAAAGACCGACCGCAATGCCCGTTTTTTAAAATTATACTGTCAGCATTTGACTTTTGATTAAAAGATAAAGCATCCGAGCCAGTAAAAATATTAACAAAAAAACATTTGACTTTGACTACTTGACATTTGTGACTTGTGTCGTTGTCATTGTGACACTTGTGACTTGCTAAGCAAAAATCACTAACACCACCAAGAAGAGAAAAAGAAATATATAGACGGAAGACGCCGAAACATTTAAAGTATTTATTACAACATTTGGAATAATTATATCGAATATGAGCAGATTACAGAAGCTTTTTCACTGTAAGTATTGGTAGATTTTTTTTGTAATCAGTTTATAGTATTTTCGAACATATTTGTCAGAAATCGGGACAAATCGAAGAGTTACTAACCTCGCAATAGTAAAATAATACATATGAAGCACTTGAATTTCAGAATTTATTGGAATTAAAGTCCATTTTATAAAGATTTCATACAAATCCCAACATGAATCAAAGTATAAATGTTGTTGATTTAATTTCCACATTATTGAATAACGAAAAATATAAGGAAGCTCTAAATGTCTCGAATGAGGAGAGATTAGCTGAAAGTTTCAAAAATAATTGCTGGGATTTAATCCCAGTGATCCTTGGAAAAATTCAAGATGATACCATTATTCTAAAGCCATCGCTGTATGGTGCCTGTGAGCAATTATTATCAATAATCATTGAAAAATCTGCACCAGAGGAAGCTCTATTAGAATTTATTGAACAAATTGAAGCTGCCAAAAATGATGCCCAGTTTGGTCTTATTCTACCACCTCTCCAAGATCTTTTGAAGAGGTTATCCTTAAAGAGAGGAAGGTCTTTGGAATGGAGTTTAAACTCAATAAGCACATACATTGAAAATATTCCTATACCAGACCATCATTTGGAAGGCAAAGAAAGATTGTTGATAGATTCTGACCCTAATTTCAGAAGGATTACAAGAGTTTACAGTTTGTTACCGCCATTCTATAAATTTTTCATCAATGAATTGAATGGAGCTGATTCTAATGTCAAAACAAAACAAATTATAACAGCATTTCTAATTAGTCTTCTTGGAAAACCTTTGATTTACGTGGATTTGGATCCAGAAAGTAATGAAAATAGTGAGGCAAGATTGAGCTGCTCAACTATTGTCCAAGACATTTGTGTTATTGAGAAGAATGTTTTTAAATTCCTAGTGCACTTAGAAGTTTGCCATAGGGAAAGTAAGAAGAAAACCACAAAAGATGATAATGATGATGAGAAGTCACCTTATGAACACAGGGAAAAGATTAATATGACTACTCTGTCCGGATTGTTCTATACTGTACTATCAGGTCATTTTGAAGTACCAGAAACTGCAATACCACAAGTGTATAGTTTACATTATGTTCTTCATACAGTAATGCTTTCTGTAGTCCACTTGTTAGGTTTTGCTGAATATAGCCCTTTAGCAAAGGCAATTGCTTTATGTGAAGTGATTTTAAAACGTTTCCCGAACCAATTATCACAAGAACTTCTTTCATCATCGGTGCATTTTGACATGTGCAAAGGATTAGCAAATGTAGCCATATATTCTAGTTATGAATCTTTACGTAAGAAATCTGTAGCATTGATTGGATGCCATGTAAATAAATTTGATTATAAGGGAAGATGTGCACTTATCAAGTATTTGATTGAAGTATCTAATCATTCAGGCATGATTGGATATGCAATAACTTTGTATAAAAGCTCTATAAATGAAGCATTCAAGGAACCCATGATGGATGATTGCTTCAAGGGTCCTCAACTTTCAAATATGTTAAAGAAAATATGCTTCCTTCCACATGGTGCCGAATCAGATCTTGTTGAACTTGCTGATCAAATTATTACATCATTAAACTTCCTTAGATATTTGACAATCAAAGACACGGAAAACCTTACAGGTGTTCGAGATAATTTTTCATTTCTTGAGAATAGTTATCTGGAACAACTAAGAGTGGGTTTAAATATGTCTAAAGCTCATTATGAAGTTAAACTAAAAGATATAGAAGAAGGAAAGAATCAACCTGGAGAGAAACGTAATGTTTCTATTAATGTGGGAGGAAATGTATTAGACGACATACCTAAAGAAAACATGAAGGAGATAATTTGTTCTGCATTAAATGCTTTTCATCTGATTGAAGGCCTCATTGCACGCCTGTCTGAGTGCATTAATGTTAATAAAATGCAGGGGTTAAAAATGAATTGTGACTAATAACACTAAAACTGTTTTTAATTACCTAATAAATCATTTTTTAGTTACTCTTATTTCCGATTTGTTTATTTCGTACCAAGGTCCTATTCAGCTACAATAAGTTCATAATAACATCATTCTTACTATTGAGTACCTTATTTATTTTGTTAACAGTCTTGAAGAATGGCCAAAGAACCATTGGGCCATTTGCCTCTAATTCTGTCAAAAATTTACATGGACTAAGTAATCCTCTTACTCGACTCTATCCTGAAATGGACAAAAAACTACCTGTTCCTCTTTTCTATACAACGGCCGAACATGAAAGTGAAGAACACGACAAGAAGTATGAGGAAAAAATTAAAACTCGCATTTTGGAAAATGCTTTACAATATGTACTAAGCAGTGGGTGGTCTGTAGAATCTTTAAGTTCTGGTTCCAAAGACGCAGGTTACCCAACTATAACACATGGCTTATTCCCGAATGGGGGTGGCGACTTAGTCCATTACTTTAATGTAAAATGCAATCAACAATTAGTGGATGAAATAAAAAATGTAAGTGGAAAAGATTTTAGTTTTCTAATTTTCTGCAATAATATCTAAGTACCTATTTAATTAATGAATTACTTATTTTCTACTATGCAGTGGCCCAAAATAGATAACCAGGACAAAGTACCAGTCAAATTCGTTGAGAATGCGATAATGAAAAGATTAAAAATGATTGCCCCATACAAGTGAGTGTGCTCTTATTTGTTTTTAAAGCCTCCAGCACATAGAAAGTGCGCCAGGAGTGGTGCGGACGCAGCGTTAAAACCTTATTGCTTTCAGTATAATAATGCTCATCATACTACTAGTCAATACCTATATGAAGCGTAGGCCATACCGCGAGCTGGCGGACGGGCGAGCTTGCCTTTTCATACTTCGGAACACATCGTTTCGAGTCGCTGAAGTAGCTAGGCTCGGTGAAACGTTCCTCGCTCGCCCGCCCGCCAGCTGGCGGTGTGGCCTGCGCTTGACAGTCGCCATAGCGGGGTCGCCGTTCTCGCACCGCTCCCCACCCGTGTTCGATGTACTGGAGGCGTAAGCGTTTACAAGTTGTGAAGTTCTAAAGAAAATCTTTCTTTCTAGGACTACATGGCCCAAAGCGATGGCTATTCAAACAATGCCAAATAACGTACCCAATTGCTTAGCAACATTACTATCGCTTGTTGATGATATATGCTATCATTCTGGTGACAGAAGCGTGGATGTAAGTACTATACGATATTAGTCTTCTTCTCTCTCGTCGGCACGACTATACGAGAATAGCTCATGCCGTGGTGAAAAGATAAGTTAGTCAGCAAGGTCGGTAGCGGGGCTGACTGTCCATGTTGCGCCGGACTTATAGTATCGTCACCATGCCCGGACTGACCATACGGGCAAATCGGGCAAATGCCCGATGGGCCGTTGTGGCCTGATGGGCCGGTCACAGGGTCGGAGAAATCGAAAGAGTGAGGGGAACGTCAAAAAAAAAGGTCGTCCAAGTATCGCCTATCGCTTGAAAAAGAAGCCGAAATTGTGTATGTTTGTAAATGCACCCAAGATACAGGAGAAAGAGTGAGAGGAGTGTCTAAAAAAAAAAAACGTCCGTCTAATCGTTTGGGAATCAATTTTTTTTGCCAGCACTGGGCCGACAGTCTCTCAAATGCCCGGGCCGATTTCAGGTCCCAGTCCGACCCTGATCGTCACTCGTGGAGGCTATTTTGATGTACCCCTACAGTATATTCAAAACTAAACACAGCTACATAGTAGTGCGGTATTTTCAGTAGGTACCTACCTAACTAAAAGTACATTTTCAGTTCAACTGGTATATCCGCCGAGTGGGTGTAGCAGGAATCTACAAAGCTGCAGAATTGTTTTATCTAACAGATAGTAGCCAAGACAGCAATGCCACAAGAAATTTTGTTGCGTCACGTATTAGAGATGCCCAACTGATTCAAACGGCATTGAATTTAAGTCCTGTGGCTGCCGCTCCTCAAACATTAACTGCTGCATTTACAACGGTAAGATATATTGCTAGTTTAATGGTCCATCATGAACCCATTTACAGACTATTAATACTAAAAAGTTTGAGGTTTTAGTACCTGGTATCAAGTAACTGCCTCGTTGGTCTAGTGGTGGTAAGCGCGACTGCTGATCGTGAAGTCCTGGTTTCGATCTTCAGGTTGGGCAAAGTGTTATTGGGTTTTTCCTTGTGGAATTCCTCAATAACAGCCCGGATTTTGGATTTGTGTCCGGTCGATGGCAATAGGCTCGCCACCTATTATATGGGACTTAAACATAACAGCAAAATGAGTGTGTTACTGTACACCTCTGCCCGACCCTTCAGGGAAGGGCTTTTAGGAGCAACCTTTCAGGCCGCCGTGTTGAGTTGTTTATTAATCCGTGCCTTTGCTCGGATCCGGCACAGTCTACCATAATTCAACTTTAAAGGCCATCGCACATTATATCAACTCAACATCGATCCAAGACCGTCTCAACTCCAACTTTCGATTCGGCGTCAACGAGCCGCCAGCTCGACGTCCACTATGCGGTCGACCCGGCGGTAACGAATGGATAACGCGTTGACAACAAGTTGTACATGAGATATTGAGAGAAGGAAGACGGAAGGGGAATATTGGTAACGCGTTGACTGCCAGTCATCAAAGTATGGCCGGCGAGTAGGCACCGCGGGTCCAACGAGTGGCAAGCCGACTGTCAGCAAGCCATAAGTGGTCTGAAGTGTACGAACCGCGGCCCACTACTTTTAAATGTTGAAAATGTCCTGCACATGAAATGATACAAGGTCACATTTCAGTGCATTACCGAGTTGAGTTGATGTTGAGTCATTATAGTGTTACACTGGCCTTAAAGCTCATAGCATATCCACACCCGAGCAACGGACTTGCTCAAAATGGAGCATTGAAAAATGAACATTTTAATTGCATAATGTACCTACATTTCGCGAAGCTGTCCCGACGAGGCGGCGTCAAAATGTACTAGGTATATTGAGCAAAACTAAAAGTCAATTTTTTATGCCATAAGGCTCATTTACACGGTGCAAGTTTCTTGAAGCAAGTCTCATGCTATCTATGTTTTTATTGGAGAGAAAGACAAAGATTGCATGAGACTTGCTTCAAGAAACTTGCACCGTGTAAATGAGCCTTTATTTGAGACGAGGCGGTGCGGTACTGGTGCTATAAATACTCGATAGACTTTTAAAAATCACTTGTGAAGTTTTTCCAACGTTTTCAACTTAGTATGGTTTTGAATCAAAATAATATACCAGCTCTAAGGTGATGTTAGACGTACACATATGCTATAGGATGTAGTAAAAATGTCAATGGTATTATATACTATAATGTATACTCGCAGTGTTTGTGTAAATAAGTTTATTGATTTGTTTCTTAGTAAATATTATAGTTTTATGAGCAATGTTTAAGAATAAGTTGTTGATTTCTAATTGCTCTAATAATGACATTTTATAATCTATTTGATATTCCATATGGCCATTATATTTCATATGGCATGATCAATTATATTATTGTGCTTAACATTGCTTTTTATATTTCAGGCCAAGAATATGCTTGGAATGAATCCACTGAAGTAATATGAAGATTATATTAGGCAAATGGTTATATAAAACATTTCCACACAAAGAAAACTTTATGAATTATAGACATTCAAAGTATTATTCATATTTAGTTGTTTGTAATAAATAGTTTAATTGTCAAACGATGTTATTTTTAATTTTTATTATCATAATTTCCTAATAAAATATTGACTTTAGTATAAAATTTACAGTCTCTTATAAAAGGTTGTATGTAAATATGCTTACAATAAACATAGTGCTATGGGTACTGAAGGCACATAAGTATTAGCTATGATGGTACGATATAATCACTGCCAATAGATACATAAGATATTAAGTTTGGCGGTAGTGGCAACTTGTTCCATACATGTGCTGATACAGTTTGTCTTATAACAAATCTGCAAATCATTTGTAAAGAGTCCAGTTTCGCAAATCTGAAAGTAATAATATTAATATTTTTTAAGTACAATGGAATAATATCATTATGCAGAAAAAATATTGCACAGCTGAAATATATTTTTTGTTCTATTGTAATAACAAAATAGCTTTACCTATTCAGTGGTCTTGCTAATTTGACTGGCATCTCAAAAAGATTTGATTTGACATCAACAGCTGCACAGTGTTCTGATATTCTGTTTGCTGGCACAAATGTCTCATTGTTCAAAGAGAATAGTCCATTTGCATGTCGCAGGCGAGCATGAAGTGTGCGGCCCACACAACGGAATGACACACAGAGAATATGACGGGAGTCGCATGAGTCTCTCACTAAGAACACATTGTCATGCTGCCCAGCAAGTAATTCTTCAGCCTCACTTGAAGTGATACCACCCCAGTACCAGCCATGCCTAAAAAAAAACATGATTAATCTATACTTATAAAGAGAAATGTACTAACTGACTGGCTGACAGACAGACTGATTCATCAACGCAGAGTCTAAACCGCTGAAACTGGAAACATCAAATTTGGGTAGTAGGTTCCTTTTGTGACAAAGGCATCCACTGAAAAAGGATTTTTGGAAATTCTATCCCTAAGGGAGTGAAATAGGGGATGAAAGTTTGTATGAAAATCTGTCATTTTTTGCCATTACATGGGCACCTGCCCAATGTAATGAGTTCAATATGTAAAAAAGCTTATTTGTCTGTGTAGAGAATATAATTAGAGAACATGCTGGTGGTGGGCAACCAGATGATCAGGGTACAGATGGGCTGAATGTGAATAGTGTCACAGCTGAGAGATAATGGTAAGTGATAAATGAAAGGTGAAGAAAAATGTTAATGTATTGCATAGGTATTAAACAATCACAACATAATATTATTTTCTTTAAACCTGTTGTGGTTGCAAGTGGCATAGCTTTATCCTGTCAGGTCCAGGCCAGATCACTTAGACCAGCTCGCAAAATAATTAGGTCATCATCAACTGCATTTAAAAGTAACCAATGGTGAAATAGCCGAGAGAGTAACCAGTAACTGATGTAATGATCTATAACTCATATTTATGTAATGGATGCTCCATAAATTGCTAAGTCAGCCTAGCAATTTATGTATCACCAATTACTTTACTCATAATAGTCCACAATTTAGCATTATCTTGTTGATGCTAAACAATATCTTAATTTTTAATAGCAATTTCAGATAAAAACATCTGATAATATTTACATTTTTATCAATTTTGTATACCAAATAGGTAATAACATCAACAAGTATAAACAACTACTTTGTTGGGTAGTTTGTTGCGCCGTTTCTTCTTCCCAGCTTAAATACTTGGAAGCAGTGAAGGGTGGGTGTTTTGGAGGACTGTCTTTTATTGTTTGATCTTCAAAAAGCACTAAATCGATTTAAGTTTAATCTAATTTAAATAAACAATATTTTGATTCCCATTTTATACTGGTTAATATTCACAAATAAATTATTAATGATTCAAAAGAATTACATTACCTATAATATAATGCAAGGTCAGGTAAAGGCAAATTTGAATTTATGTCTTAAATTTTACCAGAACAAAGCATTATAATGTTTACTTACTTTGATAACTGGCAATATATCGCGCATGTTTCAAGAGAGGCATGTTGATGGTGTCCCCGCAGTACTGAATGACCATCTGAATGTTGGCATTTTATTGCTTGTTTGTTCAATTGATAGTCCTTTTTTATATCATATGCCGAAGCAGCAATTACTCTCTTATCCGACGATGTCGATGCATCGCCGCTACATTTGTTTAAACTGCATAAATGTTCGCCACCATTATTTTTATTGCCAAAGTATCTCTGCAAAGACCTGACATTGCCAGTTATAAACAATTTATTTTTCCAAAACTTCACAAATTTGTTTGTGTTTAAAGCAGGTTTGCGATCCGGTAAAAATACGCCGTTAACGATATCTGTGTTGTTAAAATCCCTTTTGTTATCAACAGTTCGCTGTAAATGTTTACATTCTAGTGGCTTTAACCACTTACGTAGGCAACCTGTAGCAAGCCACTTGCGACGGTTACAATGGGTGCATCTCTCGTAGTTTTTATTCATTGCTGTTTGATATAAAGATTTGCTTCCTCCAAAGATTTTAACTGTAATTATAATTATTGTTATAAAAATAGGATGCTTCGAGCAAACATGACATTGACATGACAAGAATGACAATTTGAATTGACAAACAAAACAATTCAAACTCAAAGCTCAAAAAAGACAGATGAATATAGTATAGTGTGGCTAAAACTAAATTTTAAATATCGATTGATTAGTATTTGTTCTTTTTCTTGCTTTTCGTATCGACGGTACTTTATTATCTACAATTATATTGCCTGCGCCCAATAGGTGGCCACGTTAATTGCGGCTTGGGTGGGTGGCTCTCTTCTGATCATCGACATTGCAAATGGGACATTTGGGACACTCCAGCAAGTGGGACATGCATGGACATGACAAATATTCGTACTGGCATGCTAATCGCCCGTACTATATGGCCACATGGGACTCTGGCCGCTTCAGGCCACCTGTATTCTAAGTGGGCGATGAACGCAATCTTTCTAGTTTTTGAAATTATTATCCTCATTAGTTGACTGCCTTGTTGGTCTAGTGGTCGAAAGTGCGACTGCTGAGCATAGGTTCCTGGGATTGATCTTCAGGTAGGGCAAAGTAATATTTGTTTTACCATTAGGAATTTCGCCATACCAGCCGTAGCCTGAATTTGTGCCCGATTAATGGCAATCGGCTCGCCCCCTACTACATGGGACTTAAATATAACTGGCGAATCGAGGGTTTTACTAAAACACTTCTGCTGAACCCTTCGGGGAATACAAGGCGTGACGTTATGTTATGTTAGTTCAGCACATACCAGGCCCGGACTGGCCATACGGGCAAATCAGGCAAATGCCCGATGGGCCGGTGTGGCCTGATGGGCCGGTCACGCAGTCGGAGAAATCGAAAGAGTGAGGGGAACGTCTAAAAAAAAGATCGTCCAAGTATCGTCTATCGCTTGAAAAAGAAGCCGCAAATTGTTTGTGTTTGTAAATGCACCCAAGATACAGAAGAAAGAGTGAGGGGAGTGTCTAAAAAAAAAGGGCCGACCGTCTTTCAAATGCCCTGGCCGATTTCAGGTCCCAGTCCGGCACTGGTACATGTTATAATATAACATAGGATGTGGAAAGCGGAGAACCGTGATTCTCCACAGGAAAAACATAAATTGATTAGTGAGCGTAGATATCACTAATCTGTCGGTGAGCGCAGGCCCGCAGAACGGAAGTGTTGGCAACTAATTATATTTAACTAAATCATTAATTATTCAACAAAATCAGCATCATTTGTATGATAAAAATATCATTAATGGCGGCATTATTTGATTAGTTCTAAAATCAGCACCAGTTGGCGCCACTGTGAATGTAGACCTGTTAAACCTTAGTTTTGTACAGTCAGCAACAGGAGTTGCTGAATGAACACAAAGAAATAGCTATTTAAAAAAAATAAAAATAGTTTTACAATATACCATTAATTACAGATTAATGTATTAGACTTTGATATTTTTATTGAATATTAGACATTGATAGGCCTAAAATCTAAATAATAACAGCACCATTTAATGCAGCCATTATGTCGAAATGTTGTACGTATAAAACGTACTGTTTGTGCGTCCTGGGACACGAAATGATTGAGATGCCCGTCGGGGGGCCCGAGTTATAATTATAAAGTACACTGTGGCCCCGAGTAAAATACTGACCCCGTTAAAGTACGAATAATGATCGTATTGATTAGAAGTTTTAGAAAAATACGGTATCGATATTGCCCTTTAGTAAGTTATGGAGGTTTTGCCAACACTATCGTAGCATGTTTTTATCTGTGGTTCATTACCCTTCCTTCCCCATTGAAATGGTGTTGTGGTGGTTTTTAGGTCAATAATCCTAATAACTATTTACTATATATTTGATTGAAATGCACTATAAATGTGTCTTAATGTTGCATTAATTATGTATTGTTTATATTGTTGATGTGTTGTGCCTATTATGGATGTATTGTGCATTAAAAATATTTACATTTTGTGGGAGTAATGACACTGAAGAAAATCGGGAAAATGTCAACAAAATCTCATATTTCTACGGAATTGAGTGGTTCGTGAATATTTATTTATTTTTTCTTTTATACTTGTACCTTATATAAAATAAAATCTTATCTGACCTTAGAACAACAGCTGCGCTAGCTAATCTAGCAATTGACAGTTTTTTTTTATTTATTTTTTACAGACAGTGTAAGCAATGTATTGGGGAAAAATGTTAAAATTCTTTACAAGTCCCTCATCCGCATGGAATCAAGAGGTGATAAAGTGGACAACAAGGTTATGGTAAGTACTACTTAAATAAAAAATCCTATTTGTTTCTCATTCAACAAGAATGAGAAAATAAAAAAATAAGTAAGCATAAACATAGCAAGTTAATGGTTTACTAGTAGTACTTTGTGTACTTTTTGATATTCAATTTAATTGCTCTTAAACATACTATCATCATACTTAATATTAATTTTGTTTAAGTACAAACTCATTTCTATTTAACTTACATTTGTCACAGTTATCTTATTTTTGTACTTGTTTTAATAGATCACCCAGTTAATTCATTTGGTTAGATATTTCAGAGTGTAAAAAAATCTCTTTTGATGGAACTGTAATTATGTGTTTATGACCATTCATTATTTTTTTAACTAATGAGCACATAGTGAGCTCATAGCATGTTTATCATCTCTTTCTATATAGTTTTTTGTTACTATTGATAAGACACTAACAATAGCATGAGTCATATAGGTGTGCCTGTCTCTAACTGAGGCAGCTGTGTGTGTCTGTGTGTTCCCTGTGGATACATACATACTATCACAATATATCATATGGTCAACTGTAGACACAATGACTAAACCAATTTATTCATTCATTGGCTTTATTATTTTCATTGACACAAATTCTAACACAATGCTAAATATAATCCTAGATTGTATTGTTGCTTTTAGAAGCATAAATGTTGACATATTTTTTAAATAAAAAAATATGAATAGCCTGTATTGTCAGGGAGGCCTATAACCTGCATTGAGAAAATACATCACTAGGTATAAAAATATCATTTGCATGTTTTTTATAAAACAATATATTTTATTATATTATATTTAATGTATTCCAGGTTGTAACAGCTTATAGAATTTTCATTACCACAGCAAAAGTTCCAACAAGGGTAAGTTGTATTAAATTTAGTCTCCTTCTTTTTTATCGACCTAGGCTTTTGCCATGGTCCGTGTAAACCATCTTTGGGGTTCACCTGAACCCCCCTTTCATTACATTAATTGTACAATGATTACTTTTCACATTAAGATCATAAATAAGGTTAAATTCTATTGTGCAAAAATTAATTTGTTTATGATCTTATATTTTACAATGGGTAATAAGATGATCAAGACTTTTTATAGTTAAAAATATTTATATTAAGAAAATGATATTAGTTGATATTATTCTGTTGTAAAAAGGTTCATGCAAATGATTAATTGTCTGTTGTTATCTAATGTGGTTTTATACCTGTAATGGCCTCTGTTTACATGGTAAACACATTGCAATGTCCATTGAACATACAAAAGTTCTCATAAAGCTGCTACTTCACTGTATACTTGGCAATGTACATGGGCCAAAGGCTTGCACAAGTATATAAGTTGAGTATGATGATTTCACAAGATAACTAGGAGTGCTAACTAATAGTCATATACATATATGTGCAAGACTAGTGCAACTACTTGTATGTGTCAAGTAGGTATGCAGTTGGGTATATGGCATAAAGTATTGACTTGGACAATGGACTTTCAAGTATTTTATTATTGTAGGCCAAGGCTTACAGGAAACATTAATTTGTTTTGTGAATGAAATAACCTTTGTAAATTATATCAGGTTGACAATGGATTTCACTTGATGGAGATAGAGGCACTGGAAAGTAAAAAGGCCAATCATCTGTCAATAACACTCATTCATGAACACAAACCAGTATCCATACTCATAGGTAAGTCAACAAATCTTTATTTTGTAGAGCCAATGTAAAAGCATAACATCACTGCGCATGCAAAATCCGCTGTGTTTTTATTTTTATCTGTCTTTGATGCTATTCTATAATAGTTCTCAAGCCACATGCACCTGTAAAATCTGTTTTTTAATTATTTATTTGGTTAAGAAGATAGCAAAATAAATTATTAGAAAACTATGTTACAGTTGCGTGTGGCTTGAGAACTATTATAAAACAGCATCAAAGCCAGATTTTAAAAAAAAACAGTGGATTTTGCAGACGCAGCGACGATAAGGGACTATTCTCATTACAACGGCTAGGGCACAGGCAGCCGCAACAAGTTCAATGTAAAATAAAGGTTATTTAAAAACAGGTAGAGGATAGAATACGAGAGCACGTTGATCACGGCGGCTGACGTTCGCGCCCGTCCTTGCTTCGTGGGCCGACGGCAACGTGCTCCCATATTCTATTCCCTATCCGTGTTTATATAAGCTTTTTCTTACATTGAACTTGTTGCGCACCGTCGTGCCTGTGCCGTTGTAATGTGAATGAAGCTTTAAGGTGCTTCTAGAGAAGCGGTACTACATATTCTACGAAATAGGTTGATTATTAGCGACGATATGCTGTTAAGAATTGGTGGCAGTTGACACGGTGTTTACGGTAGTCGCCTGCTAAGGTTCGACGGCTGCTAAGGTTTGAAGGCTGCAGTTACCTATGCCATCGGCATGCCGACCATCTGAAAAATTTGTATAGTCTAGGTAGTGACGACCTTTACATATATATTAGATGAAAGCGACACGAAAGCTGTTTAGTTGTGATTCGTAATAGAAAATTACTACTTAGAAGTCAAGACAGATTATTTGAACTGAATGCAGGTTGAACATGATTATTCCAAATCGTGTGCTAGGAGCAATATATTTTTTTTACGCACATAAATATATGCACTTATAAGAGTGTATTTTGTGCAGAAAGCTAATGATAAAAAGGCAAATGAACTAGTTGAAAAGTTCCAGATTTCTTTATCTATACTAATATTATAAAGAGGAAAGATTTGTATTTTTGTATGTAACAAATAAACTTAAAAAGTTCTGGACCGATTTCAAAAAATCTTTTGCTGTTAGAAAGCTACATTATCACTGAGCAACATAGGCTATATTTATTACTGGAATAAAACTTCTTACGCGGGCGGAGCCGTGAGGACACAGCTAGTATTGCATAATCATAGAATTTAAGTACCGTCGTACTTAAATTCTATGATTATGCAATACTAGCTGTTGTATTTAAGTACGACGTACACAGTTTTATTACGCGTCTTACCTAAAAGAATCATAGTCCATTGTATGCTAATGAATTATTCTCAAACAACAGTCGACAAAACAGCTATAATTAAATAATCATTATATCCGATTTTCCTCTAATTAATGGATAATTTATTTTGCCTTGTATTTATTAGTTTGTACTTAGCTCTCAGTAACACGGGATTAATTCGAAATTATTTATAAGTAGGGTTTCTCAATTATACCAGATTTACCTGATTACAAGTTCTATGGTGTACTAATATATTATTCAGTTTTACGATAAAATTAGTCATTGTAATTCTTTACATGTTTTGCTCGATTCCAGTTGATACCTAGTATTTATACACTGTACAGGATAGAATAACAATTATCGCATTAAAAGTTACCATAAACTAGAAAACATAATTAAATATTAAAGTTAGACTTTATAGGGGTTTAAAAATGAAGGATACATCCATGTACGAAAATACTTTCACAGCTAAACTTGATAATTCAGCTGTGAGTTACACACCATGATTATTTTCAGGCGAGGAGGGGACCGCTGAAGGTGTAGTGAATGTACTACACGCATTAATAGCGGCCTTCGACGATTTATTCCCAAATGTAGCCGTGGTTGACATTATATCAAAGGTTTGTACAAAAATGGCAAAATTATTGTTCTGTAAAAGTTTCGCTGCTTATTCATATGAACTGAATTAGCCGGACAATAAACATTAATTTCTCTAATTGTCGCGGCGGCTAATATATTTATAAGGTTGGATAAAAATAATTGCCGTGTCTGAATCATCAATGTACACTCATGCCAAGTGAAATATAAATTCAGTAACTTAATAAGGAAACATGACGTTGGTCCTCGGCCAGTAAAGGTCTATTCACATTACAACGGGTCGGCAACAACCGTTTAATATAAAATGAAACTTATTCATATACAAATAGGAATACGAGGACACGTTGACGGCGGCGCCAGTCCTGTGAGTAGACCTTAATAGTCACCCCTTCTATTTCCGTTATGGTCGTACGGGGTAATTAAGAGATTAATCAGGTAACGGGCTGCGACAAGGAATGTCTGTATTAATGAAGGATTATGGCGTTCAGAATGACCAAACAAAGTTTAAATCTTGCCGTTACGCTAGGATCTTGGATAATGTAGATAAGAAGGGAATACAATTATAATTATCCTTTATTCAAATAAACATATAAATTACATTTTTATATAATTGTATTTATATAAAAAAACCATTTAAGAATATAAAAGATACCTAGTAGCCCACCGGCATCGGGAACAGGATCCAAGCTACCGGTGGGTAGGGTCTCATTGAGAGGAACTTCCTAACAATTATTATATTTTCTACCCTATATAAATAGCTATAGTATTTTTTCTCCGCAGGTAAATCTACCGTATCCAGTTCCTCAAGTGAGCGGCACTCGGAAACATTCCACATGCGGTGATTTCTCCAATCAATACGCAGCTATGTGTGATCTCTGCCAAACGCCCTTTAGGTAACTCATCAACATGTACAACACGATAAAGGTTTTGGCTAACACATCTTAACATGCCATACCCGGAGTTAAGGAAATTATTTAGTAGAAGTTTTATCCGGTACACGATTTATAGAAGTAAGCAAGGCCGTAGTCAGAAATTATGTTCGGGGGGGGGGGGGGATACTGAACAAGATAATCAATTACAATAATGAGTGAATACATTTAAAAAAAAATTTAATTGTCTGAGGTTTCACCCCCCCCAGGCTTGAAAGTAATCAACAGTATAAAAATACTTAGCTATATCAAATCTGGCCTAAGTATATGTTGTAGGTATGTGTTTAACTATCTAGGTCACGAATAGAATGGATTGAAACAGGATATAATATAAATGGAGGAGGAAGATTGCATTCTGCATACATAGAGGTCACTTTAATTGAGTTCAGTCATAGGTTTTATCTCGATATTGTCCTCTCATTTCTTTTATTTACGACCTGTATTTTGTTATCCAGTGGGATGAATAATACCTCTGACTATAACAACACGAAACACGTCACTGACATTTTCAAGTCCCATCCTAATTCGTGTCTGATTTTGTCATAGTATAGGACTATAGGTATCGACATTATGTGACGCGACTCTAGTCTACGTAAAACCGCGACTTACAAAGAAAACTCCTTCCATTATAGTTTTAGTATGACTAATTATTGTGACAAAATAATTTTGCATAATTATGCGGTATTTAATTGTTGCTTATTATATTTCCGTTGTTTCCATTATTATTATTAGCAACTGTTATAAATAGTTAGATATATAAACCCATATTCTAAGACGTTCCTCCAAAACTTACTGGACTCGACCCCACCTCGACTCGGTCTTTCTCACTACCATCGGTAGTTATAGTTGACATAAACGTCCTCGACTTGAGATTTTTCCTCCGTCGAGGTAAGGAATCATCTGTCAAACTCAAGGTACCTCGGAACCTACCTTAAGGAATGAAGTGTGTAAGTTCGTATATAAAAAAATGAATTTTGAACACCATATCGAATATGCTTGCGATAATCCTTACAACTATTTATCGCGGCGTTATTTCCGCGATGCAGATAATTCAAATTATGACGTAATGACTCCACTCTACCTCGACTCATTTGAGGACCCCTCAGTCGAGGAAGCTCAGGTTCTAAGAATACAATTTTGAAGGTGTTTTCGAGGCCGTCCTGAGTCGAGTAAGTTTTGGAGGAACGTCTTAGAATATGGGTGATAGTACACAAAGACGCGCCCCACTCTTTTTCTCAATGACAGTGCGAAAGTGTGCATTGTTAATTGCTATTGTGTTAGTTTTATCGCCACACAATAGTTAGCACCACGCGGTTACTCATAAAAAGGCCTGGATTGAACGCATTGTACTGACTAATATTTGTTTTGTTTCAGAGCTGAAGTTGCGTGGGATATCGATACAATATATCTGGCACATGATATCAGAATGTTACATCTAAAAGATTTCGATCATTTAGATCAAAGGTACAGTTTAACAATATTGATTCACTTCGTTGTCACCTATGGTGATGACGTGTGACCTTCAAATGGGTGCAGAACTCGCAAAGGAGAGGCAAAACACGCCTACAAGCGCTTTAAAATCCGCACCCGCACTAATACAGAGTGTAAACGAAATCATGTAATTCCTTCAAACCTCCTGATGTACTGCTGACATAGATTAACCCTGAACAGGATACTTTTAAAAAAAAATATTACAGGTAAACATGCGTTCTTAACGTGAGGCATTTTAATGCCCCGAGTTAAAAGACCGCGCGGCGAGCGATAACCGCGCAATTCGCTTGGGGCGTCAAAATGCCTTATGTTAAGAAAACATGTGTAGGTACTTTTTGTATTTTTTTTTATTGAATCCTAACCTGTCCCGTTCAGGGTTAATCTATGTCAGCAGTACATCATGAGGTTTGAAGGAATTACATGATTTCGTTTACACTCTGTAGTATAATTTATCGCGAAAGTGAGTCTGTCTCTCTGTTTGCTAAGTTGTTACGGTTGCACTACTAAAACAACTGATGATTTTTCGCGGGGAAGTAACTTGGTACCAATAAAAGGAAATAGAGGTATTTTATCGCGGAAAATTAAGAACACTACATGCGGTTGGGAGATGTGGGCTCAACGGGTTTTTTTTTAAATATTTTTGTTTCTGATGTAAGATACGATAAGAACGTATGCAATAGAATACTTGAGTTGTAATCGCAGCTTTTTTTATGTAGGGACCTGATCCCCCTGTTGATGGCGCTACAACACAACACGTGGTTTAACGGCGTGTGCGGGGACGGCGTGCGCGCGAGCGGCGAGGCGTGGGAGAGCGTGTGCCGCGTGGTGCGGTCGGCGCGGCCGCCGCCCGCGCGCCTGTCGTGGCGCGCCGCCGCGCTGCGCCACGACCACGCCGCGCGCCTGGGCCACGCGCTCACCCGCGCGCGCCACGCGCCCGCCATGCATACTATTGACTTCTCACAGAACCATATTGAGGACAAAGGTCACGCTTCTTCCTTGACAGTTGATACTTAGGGACCGTCTCCATACTACGTGACCCGTTCAGGGGGAGGGGGGTCTTCAAAATACCACGCTTGGTCACAGGGGCACTTGTTCATATACTACGGGTGGTCACCGAGGGGGGGAGGGGGGTAAAAATTGTCTAAAATGGGTCACGTGGTATGGGTACGTTCACTTACCTAGTATTGCCGTAATTAGGCACGACCACGTGACAATCTTCTTCTCTCGTGGGACACAAGTCTCGGCACGAGCAAATCGAGAATACCTCATGCATTGTGATAAAATCAGTCAGTTAGCAAAGTTGGTACCGGGACTGACTGTATTCAAGTATCGTCACATCGGCAATATGGAACATTAATTGAATAGAGCATTTATATTGCCACATATAATTTATATTATTTACATTCTGGTGGTTAGTATCATACTGAGCTATGACGTATCAAAATGCGCGCATACCCAGCCGAAAACACGACTATCCCGTCATGTATATTGTCACTGTCAACTTCTTACAGAATTACACTGAGGTACAAAAGTATTAAAACTTCGAGATTTTTGTTGTTTTTTTACTTTGAATGATGTATCTTCGTTTGTTTCACTCTTGAAGACGCAAAAAATGTTGGCAGTCATCCTCTTGACTAACTTCCTTTGCCATCTTTTACATCACCCACGGTTACAGATTGAATTGCTTAACCACTTCGGGGAAATCAAATCACAATTTGGTCCAATCTAGGTCGGCCTTGTCTTAACCAAAACAAACTGACCACATTATTACATTTTAAGATTCACAACGTTTGGATCACTTTCATCGGCCATGATTTACTTTTAGTTTTGTTTGTTTAATATTTATGACGTCACATCATTGTTTATTTATAGGTGCTATTAGTATACTGAGTGGGCTCGCGAATAATCCGGATGGGCTAAGACATATTGCGTTGTCGCAATGCGGCCTTACTGGAAAAACTGTGATGCATCTCGCTACCATGCTTAATGATAACCCGTGCCACCTCTCTACCTTGTCACATCTGGATCTCTCATATAATAACCTCAAGGACGACGTACATGTAAGTGATAAAACAAAAAAAAAGCAATATATGAAAAAGGCTTACATATTTCTAATTCCTCCAATGTCGTTGTTCCAGAATTTATACAACTTCCTCGCACAACCGAACGTTTTAACATATTTAAATTTGACAAACACAGAAACAACGTTAGAAAACGTAAGTAATAAAGTAAGTCGTAACATTCAGTACATGGAAACGTATCATGTGCTCAGTTTACCTATTTTGCTTCATCTAACCCTGATCTTTCCTACTACTAACTATCGACTAAGCACTTCAAGCTAATAGAGTTAAGACTTCATTGACCCACAAGGATCTATCATCTCTTTTTATGAACAAGAGTTTCATCTCAGAAGGTAGCAGTCTTTCGATACTACTCGGCCAGTTACAGTCTACTACTGAACATAGGCCCTAAGAGGATAGTGCTTGACGTTACTATACTGAGTATTTAACACGCGGGTTGGTGAATGGCAAAGCCAGTTTCATCATGGGCTGGTGATGCTTTTGCGCGATGACGAGCAGTATTTCTGCTATAGTCCGACCGGATAACTCAGTCCTCGCCCGCGACGTTACAGGGACGCGGGGGATGACGACTAAAAGATGATTTCCAACAAACGGCTCGCATCCGTCCGTATCCTTTCCGATCCGATGCGATGCGAGCCGTTTGTTGGAAATCATCTTTTAGTCGTTATCCCCCGCGTCCCTGTAACGTCGCGGGCGAGGACTGAGTTATCTGGTTGGACTATAGTTGCTATGTTGACCGGTCGTCCCTCAGAGACTGGTAGCAGTGTCCACTTTGGACACTTTGAGGACGCTCAATTTTGATGTATGCCTTCTCTAAACGATCCTAATTTGTCCTATGTTTAATAGCAAAAAAAGTTCAAGCAACCCCAAAAATTTGAAAGTTAGTATTATAATGTACTAGCGACCGGCCCCGGCTTTGCACGGGTGCAATGTAGATACTAATGTGGCGCATATAAACCTTTCTCTTGAATCACTCTATCTATTAAAAAAACCGCATCAAAATCCGTTGCGTGTGTTTTAAAGATCTAAGCATACATAGCGACAGACAGACAGCGGTAGCGACTTTGTTTTATAGTATTTAAAGAAGCTATCTACTGTCACCTATCTGTTGTTACCACTATGACGTAGAGGCTCGATGTAACTGTGCCCGTGTCCCCAGATGTGGGGCGCCCTGCTGCGCGGCTGCGCGGCGCGGCTGGCCACGCTGTCGGTGGCGCGCAACCCCTGGTCGGCAGCGAGGCGGCCGCGCGACCCGCCGCCCTCCTTCCGCCAGTTCTTCACCGCCTGCCTCGCCTTGACGGACCTCGACTTCTCCTACTGCAAGATGCCGCCGGATGCGCTCAAGTAAGTTTACGTCACCATCGTCCAAGGAAAGGAGATAAGGAAGGAAGTTCAGTCTTTAAGAAAGGAATCTCACTGCATTTACTATTTCTACCATCAACCGATATAATAAATGGACATCCATGTCATTCCATTTCGGTTCATTAGTTATCATGTGCCTCGTGAAGTACGGCAAGATGCTCCGCGTACAGATGAGGTCCACGTTTGGACGTTCAGTATCCCCCTAATACCCTCACTATTGGCCGATATTAATAATCCATCTTAATCCACAATCACTCGATTGATGTAGGTTTTTGACATTACTTTTATTGAATTTCTATCAAAAACGTACCTGCAGATTTTTGGTTGAGATCAGTTATTAATATCGGTCATAAATGTCTGTCTTCGCTGATTTTTGAAGTTTCACTTCGAATGTTTTGAAAATAAGGGAACATACGCATACTACGTGACTCGTTCAGGGGGGAGGGGTTCTTCAAAATACCACGCTTGGTCGCGGGGGGGGGGGGGGGGCTTAGGTTTGCGTCACGTGGTCAATATACTCTAAGGAAATCTTGCGCTTTTTCGAGCTATATTCAATTATGGCGCGCAGCGTTTAGCGCTTTTTAAGCTCATAGCTGGCAACATTGACGCACATCGAGCCAAATATTTTTCTTAATGCATTTTTTAAAATTTAAAACCAATTTATGAATTACTACGTGAAAACTAGAGGGGGAGGGGGGGGGGGGTATTGGCATATACTACGGGTGGTCACCGGGGGGGGAGGGGTGTAAAAATTTGTAGAAAATGGGTCACGTAGTACGGGTACGTTCCCTAAACTTGTATTTTGGCAAAAATACTGAGTTAACTAGCTTAACTGTTACTTGATTTAACTTTGAATATCTATCTAATTTTCTTATAAGATATTAAAATTGTTTTTATTGTCCTTTATTTCGTTTTGTAATCTATTAGAATATTTTTGCTAAACAATTTGAACAAACAATGAAATATCATAACATGTGCTATAACAAACAAGTCGTAACGTTATAATATGTCACTCAACGAACAATATTATTAATTATTGACTGGGATGTTTGTAAACACACACGGGAAATGAATAATTGTTTGTCAGAAGATTATTTAAAAGAGGGGGTGTTTTGTATCAAGTTGTTTGTTCGTATCAGAATGTCCAGCTGAGAGGTGCAAGTAAATGATTAACTATTAATCAATTCCATTAATATTTAACGTCGTTTGGAGAAGTGTATAAGTTCTAATTGCGGTTCTGAAAGCACGTGTGTATCGCGTTCGATCCGTATCAGAGAATATACTGCTTGGGAAATCTAGGGACTGCGTTTTGACATCTCTGTAATTTATCCCGGTCCATTCATTATTTTAGTGTTAGGTCCAATTCGGATCAGATGCATTATATGAATGCAGTTCGACCGTCTATTCATGGAAATTGTGCCTTAAACTAAGATATTGATATATCGGAACACGTAACATAGCCCACAAGGGCTCCTACAAGTAGTTATTTTGTCAGATTCGGTGCTTTAACCCGTCATTTAACTGCACGATAGTCGCGAACATTGTAGTACTTAGGCCCGTATTAATAAGACTCTCATGGCCAAATACTCAAAAGTTACTCAGTGTTAAGTTGCCGTTAAGACTCGTGCTGTCACTGTCACTTTAAGACGAAGTGACAGTGACAGCACGATTTTAACGGCAACTTAAAATTAAGTAGCGTTTGAGTATTTGGCCATTAATAAGACTATTAATATGATTCTCATTTGAGATCTCCCTACTAAATAAAAAAAAATATCGTTTTGATATCGTCGGTGATACTTCAATAGCGCCTAACTAGCATTGGTAAATATGACACGAGAAGCAAATAAAAAAAAGTTGTAATAGGAATAAAAGTCTACTCGATGGCGTCTTGGGAGCAAGCCCCCATGCCGCCATGTTTAGTAGCTATACATATCGTAATTTGTATATTGGAGTCTGGAGACTCAAACAAAATGTCATAGCATTTCTGTTAAATCCCGGGATAAATTTGCCAATGTAATATTAAACTATCCGTGATTTTACTTATTTCATGTTTATTTGTGTGTTAGGAGCCTGTTGCTCGGGTTGGCGTGCAACGAGAGTGCGACAGGGGTGCAGTTGAATTTGTCGGGGGTTCTTTCTTCGTCGCAGGCCGCACACGTACTCGAGTCTTGTATACACGGAGTTAGGTGTTTGCAGTCGCTTGACCTGTCCGATAACAGTGAGTACTGCTTATTATTTTAGCTATTAAAAATCTATTGCAAATTATATGTTATTGTAATTAAACCCTCAGAATAATTTGTGAATTACGTGTATAATATTTCTTGCTTTGTAGGTATGGAATTCGAATTATCTGGAATAGTGAGAGCGATTGGAAAAAATCATTCCATTACCCATTTATCTCTAAGTAAACTGACGGGGAAACGGTCGTACGCTCCACCTTTAATACAGGTATGTAAAACGTATTTAATTATTACAAAGTACGATATTTGATTTGGTTTAGAATGTGTACTTGATGTTATGTATTTTTTTCTAGGCTCTAGTCCATGTTCTCCAAGAACCGGATACTGCATTGAAGTCATTAGATCTCAGCGATTGTAAACTAAAGGTAACTGTTTCAATACTTTTATTTTGATAGCTATTTCTGTGTCGTATCGAAGTTTTTGAAATAGCAATAGCTAATTCACAACACAATTTGCTTCCTAAAGAGTATAATTATTTCTAAGTTCATTAAAAGTCTGCCAAGTTAGAGTGCTTATATCATAGAACGTAAAAACAGCAATTTCGATCGGTTACCAGCGTTATTTGCTGACCTTACAAGTATCTTTTTATAATGAAAATTCGTTGAGCATATTGTTAATAAATATATTTTTTCCAGGGTGATCTATACGGATTACTTAATGCATTAGGAGGTGCAAGACGGTTGCGCTCGTTAGACGTAGGCGGTAACTTGGCAGGCGACGCGGGCGCACGACTACTCGCCAAAGCACTGCAGTGTAACTGCACGCTACAGACGTTGTATATAGACCGGAATGCGTTTAGCTTACAAGGTAAGGAAGGTTTAAGTTTATACATTACTGTTACGAGTCGTGACGGAATAGCCATGTTATAAATGATATGGGCTCAATTATTGGGGAAAATTGTAGTTTTTTTTTATATTTGTTTGCGTTTAAATAAGATCGGAAATGAATTAACGCAAATAGTCCTGAGAGCATCGAAGCGACTAGAAGCGAAATATATTTTTCGATATAATATATATATATATATAATAATATATATATATATATAATATTTTGCGATATTATTTAAACGCTAGGAAAGTCTATAAAGGTTTGGCAGTGAAAAATGCTCTGCGCTGCGCCTCGCCCGGTCTGCGCCACGGGGTGATGACGTCATGAATTTCATGGTAACATGTCCGTTTCGCGCGACAAGGACAAAATACCCACTCCAAAAACTTCAAAAGCGTGTATCTTCACCGTTTTGTGATCGATTTTATTTATATTCTCAACACTTGTGTCTTTTATTGCTACGAAATGTACGATCGTGAAGGAATGTTGCCGCAAATGGATTCGTGATCGCAGGATGTTTGTAGTTATTAGCGCACAAGTTAACGACACTTAAGTACGGCCGGCGCATCCTAGCCAGTCAGCCCCGCGACCAACCTTGCTGACTGGCTAATCACCACGGCACAAGTTATATAGCTCCTATCGACAGGAGAGAAGAAGTACACAGGAGCATGCTGGTGTCTATCCTCTATAGATAATCCTTTGCCCGCCATCCATTCTTTTCGAAATCTCTATTTACCATTTATTATGTTCAGCAATCAAGCGGTCCGGACGGCTCGGGGGTTTTCAATACACTGCTCATCAAAATTATCGATCAAAACATAAATTTATTATTGTTTATCTAGGATTAACGGACATAGCCACAGCATTACGTCGCTCTGTGAGCGTGCGTCGTGTAGAGTTCCCGGGGTGCGACGCGGCGGCCGGCGGACGCGGCGCTAGTGAACGTGTGGCGACTCTGTGGAGGGACCTGCATGAACGGTTAGTTTACTGTGTTTTAGCTAACTTTCATAACAAACGTATTACATGGCTACGGCATTGCGTCGTATGATATCTTGTATTAGTAAGATAATTAAAGTAATTGCCTTAGCTGCCCCACCACTTCGAGGTCATCTAAATTCTAAAATCTTTGTCAAAGGATTAATTTAACCACTTTTTAATTTATCATGGATACAAAAAAAATTGTCCGGGTGTTGAAATTTAAGTGTTTTGGCACAATAGGTTGACTAAAAGTATTATTCCTTATTTCGATCCTTAGTCTGGCGAGCAACTGCAGTCCAGCGCAGACGCATACTCTCCGTGCGATGGCTCTGGAGCGCGCGTGGGCGGGTGGTGAGGCAGCTGCGGCGCTGGCGGCGCACGCGGCGGCCGCACTGCCCCCGCCTCCCCTACCCGCTGCTCTGGAGCGAGCTGCAGCTGCCGCGCACCATCTGCTGCATCAGTACCTGCAGGTATGTAACACGGCGGCGCACGCGGCGGCCGCACTGCCCCCGCCTCCCCTACCCGCTGCTCTGGAGCGAGCTGCAGCTGCCGCGCACCATCTGCTGCATCAGTACCTGCAGGTATGTAACACGGCGGCGCACGCGGCGGCCGCACTGCCCCCGCCTCCCCTACCCGCTGCTCTGGAGCGAGCTGCAGCTGCCGCGCACCATCTGCTGCATCAGTACCTGCAGGTATGTAACACGGCGGCGCACGCGGCGGCCGCACTGCCCCCGCCTCCCCTACCCGCTGCTCTGGAGCGAGCTGCAGCTGCCGCGCACCATCTGCTGCATCAGTACCTGCAGGTATGTAACACGGCGGCGCACGCGGCGGCCGCACTGCCCCCGCCTCCCCTACCCGCTGCTCTGGAGCGAGCTGCAGCTGCCGCGCACCATCTGCTGCATCAGTACCTGCAGGTATGTAACACGGCGGCGCACGCGGCGGCCGCACTGCCCCCGCCTCCCCTACCCGCTGCTCTGGAGCGAGCTGCAGCTGCCGCGCACCATCTGCTGCATCAGTACCTGCAGGTATGTAACACGGCGGCGCACGCGGCGGCCGCACTGCCCCCGCCTCCCCTACCCGCTGCTCTGGAGCGAGCTGCAGCTGCCGCGCACCATCTGCTGCATCAGTACCTGCAGGTATGTAACACGGCGGCGCACGCGGCGGCCGCACTGCCCCCGCCTCCCCTACCCGCTGCTCTGGAGCGAGCTGCAGCTGCCGCGCACCATCTGCTGCATCAGTACCTGCAGGTATGTAACACGGCGGCGCACGCGGCGGCCGCACTGCCCCCGCCTCCCCTACCCGCTGCTCTGGAGCGAGCTGCAGCTGCCGCGCACCATCTGCTGCATCAGTACCTGCAGGTATGTAACACGGCGGCGCACGCGGCGGCCGCACTGCCCCCGCCTCCCCTACCCGCTGCTCTGGAGCGAGCTGCAGCTGCCGCGCACCATCTGCTGCATCAGTACCTGCAGGTATGTAACACGGCGGCGCACGCGGCGGCCGCACTGCCCCCGCCTCCCCTACCCGCTGCTCTGGAGCGAGCTGCAGCTGCCGCGCACCATCTGCTGCATCAGTACCTGCAGGTATGTAACACGGCGGCGCACGCGGCGGCCGCACTGCCCCCGCCTCCCCTACCCGCTGCTCTGGAGCGAGCTGCAGCTGCCGCGCACCATCTGCTGCATCAGTACCTGCAGGTATGTAACACGGCGGCGCACGCGGCGGCCGCACTGCCCCCGCCTCCCCTACCCGCTGCTCTGGAGCGAGCTGCAGCTGCCGCGCACCATCTGCTGCATCAGTACCTGCAGGTATGTAACACGGCGGCGCACGCGGCGGCCGCACTGCCCCCGCCTCCCCTACCCGCTGCTCTGGAGCGAGCTGCAGCTGCCGCGCACCATCTGCTGCATCAGTACCTGCAGGTATGTAACACGGCGGCGCACGCGGCGGCCGCACTGCCCCCGCCTCCCCTACCCGCTGCTCTGGAGCGAGCTGCAGCTGCCGCGCACCATCTGCTGCATCAGTACCTGCAGGTATGTAACACGGCGGCGCACGCGGCGGCCGCACTGCCCCCGCCTCCCCTACCCGCTGCTCTGGAGCGAGCTGCAGCTGCCGCGCACCATCTGCTGCATCAGTACCTGCAGGTATGTAACACGGCGGCGCACGCGGCGGCCGCACTGCCCCCGCCTCCCCTACCCGCTGCTCTGGAGCGAGCTGCAGCTGCCGCGCACCATCTGCTGCATCAGTACCTGCAGGTATGTAACACGGCGGCGCACGCGGCGGCCGCACTGCCCCCGCCTCCCCTACCCGCTGCTCTGGAGCGAGCTGCAGCTGCCGCGCACCATCTGCTGCATCAGTACCTGCAGGTATGTAACACGGCGGCGCACGCGGCGGCCGCACTGCCCCCGCCTCCCCTACCCGCTGCTCTGGAGCGAGCTGCAGCTGCCGCGCACCATCTGCTGCATCAGTACCTGCAGGTATGTAACACGGCGGCGCACGCGGCGGCCGCACTGCCCCCGCCTCCCCTACCCGCTGCTCTGGAGCGAGCTGCAGCTGCCGCGCACCATCTGCTGCATCAGTACCTGCAGGTATGTAACACGGCGGCGCACGCGGCGGCCGCACTGCCCCCGCCTCCCCTACCCGCTGCTCTGGAGCGAGCTGCAGCTGCCGCGCACCATCTGCTGCATCAGTACCTGCAGGTATGTAACACGGCGGCGCACGCGGCGGCCGCACTGCCCCCGCCTCCCCTACCCGCTGCTCTGGAGCGAGCTGCAGCTGCCGCGCACCATCTGCTGCATCAGTACCTGCAGGTATGTAACACGGCGGCGCACGCGGCGGCCGCACTGCCCCCGCCTCCCCTACCCGCTGCTCTGGAGCGAGCTGCAGCTGCCGCGCACCATCTGCTGCATCAGTACCTGCAGGTATGTAACACGGCGGCGCACGCGGCGGCCGCACTGCCCCCGCCTCCCCTACCCGCTGCTCTGGAGCGAGCTGCAGCTGCCGCGCACCATCTGCTGCATCAGTACCTGCAGGTATGTAACACGGCGGCGCACGCGGCGGCCGCACTGCCCCCGCCTCCCCTACCCGCTGCTCTGGAGCGAGCTGCAGCTGCCGCGCACCATCTGCTGCATCAGTACCTGCAGGTATGTAACACGGCGGCGCACGCGGCGGCCGCACTGCCCCCGCCTCCCCTACCCGCTGCTCTGGAGCGAGCTGCAGCTGCCGCGCACCATCTGCTGCATCAGTACCTGCAGGTATGTAACACGGCGGCGCACGCGGCGGCCGCACTGCCCCCGCCTCCCCTACCCGCTGCTCTGGAGCGAGCTGCAGCTGCCGCGCACCATCTGCTGCATCAGTACCTGCAGGTATGTAACACGGCGGCGCACGCGGCGGCCGCACTGCCCCCGCCTCCCCTACCCGCTGCTCTGGAGCGAGCTGCAGCTGCCGCGCACCATCTGCTGCATCAGTACCTGCAGGTATGTAACACGGCGGCGCACGCGGCGGCCGCACTGCCCCCGCCTCCCCTACCCGCTGCTCTGGAGCGAGCTGCAGCTGCCGCGCACCATCTGCTGCATCAGTACCTGCAGGTATGTAACACGGCGGCGCACGCGGCGGCCGCACTGCCCCCGCCTCCCCTACCCGCTGCTCTGGAGCGAGCTGCAGCTGCCGCGCACCATCTGCTGCATCAGTACCTGCAGGTATGTAACACGGCGGCGCACGCGGCGGCCGCACTGCCCCCGCCTCCCCTACCCGCTGCTCTGGAGCGAGCTGCAGCTGCCGCGCACCATCTGCTGCATCAGTACCTGCAGGTATGTAACACGGCGGCGCACGCGGCGGCCGCACTGCCCCCGCCTCCCCTACCCGCTGCTCTGGAGCGAGCTGCAGCTGCCGCGCACCATCTGCTGCATCAGTACCTGCAGGTATGTAACACGGCGGCGCACGCGGCGGCCGCACTGCCCCCGCCTCCCCTACCCGCTGCTCTGGAGCGAGCTGCAGCTGCCGCGCACCATCTGCTGCATCAGTACCTGCAGGTATGTAACACGGCGGCGCACGCGGCGGCCGCACTGCCCCCGCCTCCCCTACCCGCTGCTCTGGAGCGAGCTGCAGCTGCCGCGCACCATCTGCTGCATCAGTACCTGCAGGTATGTAACACGGCGGCGCACGCGGCGGCCGCACTGCCCCCGCCTCCCCTACCCGCTGCTCTGGAGCGAGCTGCAGCTGCCGCGCACCATCTGCTGCATCAGTACCTGCAGGTATGTAACACGGCGGCGCACGCGGCGGCCGCACTGCCCCCGCCTCCCCTACCCGCTGCTCTGGAGCGAGCTGCAGCTGCCGCGCACCATCTGCTGCATCAGTACCTGCAGGTATGTAACACGGCGGCGCACGCGGCGGCCGCACTGCCCCCGCCTCCCCTACCCGCTGCTCTGGAGCGAGCTGCAGCTGCCGCGCACCGTCTGCTGCATCAGTACCTGCAGGTATGTAACACACGGTGCACGCGGCGTTCGTCTGACTATCTCGCTCGTGATTTCATAGTAACCGCACGGTTACCAGGCACTTAAAGACTGTTAACAATATAAGAATATATTTGTACAGAGGTGCGGTGAGGTATTTGCGGCGATGGGTGGCAGCGGCCCGAGCGGCGAGCTGGTGACGCTGCAGGCTGTGCGCGACGCCATAGCGCCCTGCACCACCACACTGCAGGATCTGCTCAAGTAACTATTTACAATATTCTTATCATAAGCTACACTAGAAACTGTAGAGTATACACAGTTTAAAATGCTGTATAGGAACGGGAACAAAATGTGAATGAATTTGGATATTTCAGTAAATCGCCCTACAGCGAGTATATTTCTTGCTTTGAAAAAAAAGAGCGCACGGGACTGGTTATCCTGTCGCCAGCGCATTCATCCGAGTGATAGACATTTGACGAAATCTGAAACTTGTGTTTTTTATTACTACGTCACTTGTTCAAGTATCTCTTGGATTATAGCGTTCCAGGGTTGCATTAAGCGATGTTTATAAAAAGAGCGGGCGGCATCCGCTCGGGTTTTATACGGAATAACTTTAGTCATGACCATGAGTATTTTATCGAGATATACTATTATACTGTGGGTGTCGACGGCGAGTAAAATTGCCTTTAATCAGTATATATTTTCGATGTGTAATATCAGTAATGCACACTAATATTTCCGCGAATGTCCTTAATCAAAATCACTAACGCAACCGAAATTTCCAGTCACAAAGTTTCACTCACCATTTCAACCTGTTTAACTTATTCAGCTAAAACTTACGATGGGTGTACTAAATTGTTTCGGTATATTCAGTCAGGCAGTGGAGAGCTTGGCCCTGCTGGCTTGCGAGAACGTTGACCACATAGACAGCGAGCCAATGCCCAGTGTGGACGGACATATACCCGACTTGCTGACTCCTATCTCACATTCTGGGGTAAGTTTATTGATTTTACGCAACTTTCAGACTGCGATATCGTTACCATATTTACATAGATAAGCTTCTGTGCTCTCATTTGAAATATTTTAGGTGCGTCACGCAAAGGCCGAAGTGATACCATATCTTCATGGTCATCAATATGATGGTAGAAATTGCCCAAAAGGCACTGGCTGGAAGTTCTAAATGACAATAGTGTACTAAGCATTTTGATTTATTAAAGAAGTAAAAGACGGAATTGGATATTTAATTACACTAAGCAGATGATCACGTATAGTTCTTGTTCTTAATAATGATAATGATGATGGTTGTCTTCTGACGTCATCAGGGTTTCTGAAACTGTCTATGGTGCGTTTCAACGCAGTGCTCCATTAACAAGGCCGCTCTTCAGGGCGATAAGATTATAAGATAAACCCAGATTTGCTTGTATCGGTCGTCATGCCTTCATAGTATACACGTCTAGAAATAACCGTGTTATTATGTGATGGTATCCCAATCAGCCCGTCGATCGGTTTCGAAAATAGAACTTCTGGCTTCGTTCGTAAACCGTTTATGCAATACTCGACCTGATATGTAATTCTCAAAATATGTATAACACATGCAATTGATTTCACGCTACCTAGAAGTTGGATTACTTGAATTTGGTAAGAATGAAATTTCTTCATTAATTGAAATAATCATTATTGATGATGACGATTTATATTCATTACGACATATAATCGTTATTATTGCTGCAACAGATAACGTTCTATACGAAATTCATTGATAGCAATACAATGAATTGTGCAGTGTGACCGTTTAGTCAATTGATTGATTCCATGTTATTCTGGTGCTGTGTTTACGTTTTAGAAGTTATTTTAGTGATACGAATATAATGTTAAATCTATTGTCAAGTGCTCTATTCAGCTGTTTTCGAGTACCGGATAAGAAACCAGCTAATCCGATAAAATCAAGTCATGTGAGAAAATACTCAATTTTTTGTTTTAATGTAAAAATTAACTTAAATTAAAACATTTATAGTTAAACTTTATTTTGTACGTATACGTTTGTTTAAAGGCTGATTTACACGGTGCAAGTTACTTGAAGCAAGAGTCGTTCTGCCTTTGTCTTTCTCTACGACAAAAACAGAGATAGCATGAGACTTGCTTCAAGAAACTTGCACCGTGTAAATGAGCCTTAATTTTCACTACCCGGGACTTCGTTCCTGTTAATTTATTCAATATTCTGGAAACAAGTCTACCGAATAATAAAACTTTCTTATCAGTTGGATAATTCTTTTTACGCGAATTGCTAGCAAATAAACAACTATTTAGATAACGCGTAGGGAAAGGACACCGAATAATTTACTTTTTGACACGAATTTTAAAATAATTTACCGCCAAACAAATCAATCATATTAGTCAACAAGAATACTATATTGTTTTTTGCACATGCAACCCTAAAAAAACTATATATTCTTTTCAAGCTTACTGTAACTGAATTTATTGTTTCGTTTCACAGTTTACACACAGCATTTCCCGCGACGTTGAGAACACTTCCCATTGTTAGTGGTCAAACTCTACGTTATTTCATATTTTTCTCAATATTAATACTAATGTACATCTAGGCGACGCCGCTCGGGTGTCGTCGTCGCGAGCGCGGGTGCCGACGCGTCCGTCCCAAGTCTGTGGCAGAACAACAATGCAGCAGTAACGAGATGTTATCTCTACCGCCGTTGCACGCGGAAGCTGCGGACGCACTGGCTGAACTACCGGCGCATACGCTACGACACCTTGTTAAAGGTGAGACTATTATTTAGGATTGTATGTTTTTTTTGCGTTGGATATGTGTTTTAGCAAGTATGCTACATTTTTGACCACATCTTAGTTCATCACAGATGATACTTACGCCAAACGCAAGCTTGTTCTGTGATAAAAAAGTTTTAAGTAAGCAAAAACCTTAAATTCTTATACATATTTATACACGTAATCTTGTTATTATATTTCCTCATGTCGTTGTTTCACGCTGTGCCGGTAAAATGATGGTAGTCGTTCTAGGAGTATCATTGCATGTTTGGTTTCTTTACAGGTCGACCTAGACGAGCTAAGACAAGGGCGCCGACTCGACCGATAACTGATCAGTCGCAAGATATCGATGAAGGTATATGAAGCGCTGTAAACTAACAAATAGTCATAAAGCCGGTCTCGTGTAAGTGCTAACTCTGTGTGTTGTGTTCGTGCATGATGAGTTGGTAAAAGCGTGTTGCGCTGAACGACATTTTAGCCGTTTGCTTTTAACCCATACGATATGGCCATTACATCTTGTGTAAACCCTGTACGTACTCATGTGAAGTGCTCTAACGCATGGGAAGGGTGAAATTTGGGGTGGCACGGGCTTTTTAGAGTTCGCCACTATCGCATAACCAGAAATAAAGCCTCGATTACGAACGGTCCGCGTTGGCGCGAGCACGCTCGCTTAGCACAGGCCGCCTCAGATCACGCCCTACCTTGCAAACTTCGAACTGAAAACTCCTAATCCTATTTTTTGCAGTGAATTTGTTAATGTAAATATTTCCACCAGGTTTGGAAGAGTTCTGGCGTACATGCCGTACGCCACCGGGCAGCGAAGAAGCTTCACTATCAGCGCGCACGCCACTCACGTCTCGCTCTCTGCACTCGCTGTCCTCGCTCGCCTCGCCCTCGCCGCTGCGACACTCGCCCACGCTGCAGCGCGATGATACCATGTATGTACAAAATTAGCCTGGACATAAACCTCATCGATCGCTGGATAATAAGTTAATTAAGTGATAATTAATGGGTGAAGTACGCATGGCAATAGTTGCACAAAACTGCACATCTTCACTATAGTTTCCAATCGGTTAAATATAACGTCAAGCCCGCTGGCTTCCTTAGTCCATACATCTTTACATAGTATAAAACAAAGTCGCTCCCGCTGTCTGTACGCTTAGATCTTTTAAACTACGCAACGGATTTTAATGCAGTTTTCAGCAATAGATAGAGTGATTAAAGAGGAAGGTTTATAGTATCTACATTGCACCCGTGCGAAGCCGGGACGGGTCGCTAGTAAATAATAAATAAATGCACGTCAAGCCTTGATAAACTGCGTAATTCAAATTCAAAATTAGTGTAAGTAGGGTACACCGGGGACAGTAGTAACACGGGGCAATACTAATATTGTCAACAGGTTGAGACACGCTCGAGGCACGTAGGCATACACTCACACAAGCTAACATATATCTTGGTAAATGTGGAAATATGGACGATGTTACTATTGTCCCCGGTCTACCCTAAGTACAATGACAATAATATTTCCTTGTTGTTAATCGGTCATTCTGCTTTCTTGATACTTATGCGTACTTAAGCTAGATTCATTAATCACTAACATTGACAATGTAGGTTCCTCCGCATAAAAAGTTCTTAAGTTTTCCAGGATATATTACTTTTAAATTCTTAATTTTAACAGGTACAGCGTCACATCCGGTGAAAGCACGCCTGTTTTATTAGAATGTGGTAAGTACTTCCTTTTAGATTAAATTTAAATATTTTTTGTCAATTATTTCTTTTTTGTGTTTTCCATAAATTCTTAGACAGGTGCTATTCTGTAAGCTGTAGTGTTGGGGCTACTGTAGTCGGAACAACGTAAACACAATTTTATTATAATTAACGTGAAACAGCTAACTATTCTTCGTTTTGTTTTTGAATATTGACAACTTATGGCTAAATTCTATATAAAAGTACCAGGATACGTGAAATAAAGGATACAAAACACAATCTTCACAATTATTTTCAAAATACGCCTACAATTACAGGCACATTACGGCTACAAATAGATAATTGGCGATAACGCTACTAAGCTAGTAAACATTCTCTAAAGTCGCATATTTTCAGCATTCAAAATGTTTATAATTTACAGAAGTATCACGTTGCAAGTCTTCCGACAATGTAGGCTTCAAGACCTCAGCCTCCACACCCCCTCCGTCACGATCTTCCGACAACGTCAATACTATGGGTAAGTACCCCATAAACACAACTAACGTAACACTAAGAATCTATATTTCCGTCACATAGTGGGGGTTTAAATTCAGAACATTCGGGTTATCACAAATGTTTATGGGTAATTATAAAACACTGATACAAGTTTGGTTAAAAGCTCTGCCTTCTATTTAATACTAACTGATTCAGTTTGGGACTGGATCTGAGCAGCTCGTAACGAATATTAATCGTGTTTTGGTCAGTACCAACCTTGAAAGAGCAAGGGCTGTGTCCATGTGTCATTAGACTTATTTTTATAGGCCTATAGCACTAGGCGAGCTAATCCCGACGTTGTTTTGTTTTACAGTCCAAACACTGAACCGCTACTCAGTTCCGATAGGTCCAATTTCAACTCTGTCAGATAGTATTTGCGTAAAGTGGTTGTCCCACTCACTGCCTTTTCTGAATGCTAACACAGCTTATGTGCGAATTGTACGCTGGTGTGAGTGTACGCTTCACGGGATCAATCATACTCTATAACTGGACAGTGGCCATATACATATTATCAGCGTAACCATTCATAAGATGGTTGTCGTGCAAAATATTCATACATTTTTGAAATGAGCAGAAATATATATATTTATAATTTGTATTTATGGCGAGAAGGATAAAAAATATGCTCTAACAAACACAAAAAAAAAGAAATTCTTGTATATTTTTTAGTATTTTTCATATTATACATTAAGCACTATCCATTACTTTTTTTTATTCAAACCACTATGAATATTTTACACAAAACAAAATGATGGCAAGAATGACTTTGGTACGTGTGCGTGTGTAACGAGTGCGTGTGAATAGGGAACGGGTGCGCGCGCACGCCCGGCAAGGCGCGGCCGTGGTCCGTGGCCGGCGTCAACCCTGACAATAACGCCGCCGCTTGCACTACCGGTGAGATATCGCATGACGTCATACACTTACTTTTTATTGCATGATCGTACCCACGTCCCTTGTTCGAATCAATCAGTAGGTTCCCTTTTCTATATTTTACTTAAACCGGCTCGTTCTATAATCATGTCTTTAACGAATTGTTATACCCCTTTGTCCCTAGTTCGGAATTGCGTATGAGGTTACTACAGTTACCTATATCCTTCAAAACTGAAAACCTACCTACCTTTCTGTTAGATAAACCTGTCCGTACCTACGGCATCTAGACAAACATTCGTATCAATATGTTCCTAAATAATTAAAAATAGATCCTAGATTATGGAGAATTCTTATCTTTTTAATAACAGTAGTTCAGTTTCACCATCTCATCTTTGAAATAATCATTTACAGTAGGATTTATTTTGCTTACTGAATTTGGAACCATTTTTATCTTTAATTTTACAGATAAAAGAAAAAGGTTCCATTTCACCATTAACATGATTTGATGAACTCCTGCCTAGTGTCTTAACTTTATTATAATTTTTTTTTAACACATTGCATGTTATTATTAATTAGTTTTAACATACTTTAGATTTATTTTGTGATTAATTACTAAATCTTCTTCTTCTCCCTGCCCTTATCCCACACTAGGTGGGGTCGGCACAACATGTATTTCATAAATCCATGTTGTTAGAGGTTTTGGCTTAATTAATTACTAAATATATTCTATTAATAATAATGTGTGTTTATTGGCTGTACTCTGTATAGTATAAGAAATTAAGGATGAGATTCTCTATAAAATCCACTATCATTGAATTTTAAAATTAGAGAAAAGATTTTAGTTAAATGCGACGATATTAAACATGAATAATCATATCAGTTTTAATAATAGGTAATATTAGGTGGTGGCATAGGATTGAATAATAACTAACGTTAACGTGGAATAAGACATTTATTGTCTAGGGCGTTTTATGATTGATGAATACAGTTTTAAATTAACTTATTGGGATTTCTACAAACATTTCTGCATGGATAAGGAAATATAGAGAGACAATCAGTCAACAATTTTGTCCCCGAATTTATGAACGCAACGACGCGGCCTGTGCGAAGCGAATATCGCCGTTATATCTATGTGGTTAGTGTTTGACGTTCTGGTGGTGGTCTACAGAAGGCGTGGAGGCGTGCGTGGGCGGCAGCATCGTGGGCATCACGCCGGGCGCCGCACTAACCAGTAACCAACTTTCAGACGCTATTCTATACTGAATCAATGTGCCAGTGCCGTCTCGCTGTATAGGTAAACGCTTGACGCTGCTTTATGTGTACTGTTTTAACGGCATGCTTTACAAGTGAAAAATTACACACAGAATTTAATCCAACCCATTTGTCACTATATGAAAAAACATAATGTTCATTTTGTATTCTCATTTTAATAACTTTTTTATTTACATTTCAATAACTTTCTTATTTACGTGTTCACTTATTGTTAGAAGGTTCTCGTGAGCCTTTCCCAACATAATTTCTTATTGTGTCTTCTAAAGGAACCAGCGTTATATCCACAGAGAAGCGATGGTGATTATGTCTTTAACGATACTATATACCCACGGAGTAATAAGCAAATGAAGCGATAATGTGCAGCTGAATGCGCGCTAGAGTAACGGTCGATATTAACAACCGATCTCAATCCAAAATCTCTAGATCGATGTAGATTTATATAATTACTTTTATTGAGTTTCTGTCATAAACCTACACCAAACCAGAGATTTTAGATTAAGATCGGTTATTAATACCGACCGTAAGAGTGTCCCATCGGAGCTATGCTGAAAGACGCGCCGCCGGCGAGCGACCAAAGATAGCCAGTTCCTTCCTCAGCACTTCACGCATTGAGCGTTGTGGAATACTGCATGTTATCATTCCATTTGCTCTCTGCTCCGTGACTGTATTGGATCCAGTAGCTAGCGCTGCATTAAAGATCGTAGTTTCGCGCGTCATTTAATTTGCATGATATTATTAATTTGCACTTTGCACAAATAGTTGTGAATAACTGATATTTTAATTAAGTTGCATGCTTTCCAAAAAATGTAATGTTAGATATCACTGATCATAATTCACATTAATAATACTATTGTAAATAACACGGGTATAAAACAGGTAGGTGGTAACATTTATTAGATCTTCCTTTGAGTTCATCTAAATGACGAATCGAACCTTTAGTTTGTTTAAGCAGTGTATCTAAGTGACAAATTCTTCAGATAGAATCTGTATGCTGCAAGACAGCAGTATTAATTTTGATTATCTTTGAAGAGTGCGAACAGACCGACTCTGTTTAACAAATACTAAATATCATTGAAAGAGGTAGTACGTCGGCAGATTCTCTGCCCGTTGTGACTTTAGGCTCTAGAAAGCTTAAAAATATTAGTTATTGAATAATTTAGCTCTGATATGCCTAGACAAAAGTATGTGCACGTTTCAATATGGACATATCAGGATAAAATCCTGATTTGTACCAGTTTCCCTATATAAATCAGTGTAGTCTGGAAAAAAGTAATATTTATTATGTAGTTGTATCTATAGTTTAGCCATTTAATTTTTGTATAAAAGGTAAACAAATCTGTGATAATATAATATTCTTTAAAAATTCAGTCAACATACACATTTTTAGAAAACCTTATCATTTATTATTCAATTCCTTTAGTTTTCCAATAATGTGTACGTACGATTCTTAAAGAACGCTATCTACTAAAGGTTTGTGAAAGCCTGACAATTTAATCTGTAGTCAAATCTCATATCAACTGCTGTCATTGGTTAACCAAAATACTAACAACCTATAACATCACTGGACATGGATATGACAGCTTAGTTAATTTTAGGGTTCCATACCCAAATTGTAAAACGGGACCCTATTACTAAGACTCCGCTGTCCTGTCCGTCCGTCCGGCACCAGGTTGTATCTCATGAACCGTGATAGTTAGACAGTTGAAATTTTCACAGATGATGTATTTCTGTTGCCGCTATAACAACAAATACTAAAAAAACAATAAAATAAATATTTAAGGGGGCTCCCTTACATCAAACGCGATTTTTTTTGCTCGTTTTTATAGATAATGCTACGGAACCCTTCGTGCGCGAGTCAGACTCACACTTGGCCGGTTTTTCTATTTGTTTGCGTTAATCAGCCTGTCAGAAATGGGCGTTTTGTTTACCTTTTATACAACATTTTAATGACTGGACTATACATTCAGCTTGAATATAATATCGTCAGTGGAAAGGTAAAAAGACTAAAGCGCCAATATACCTACTTTACAGTAGAGAGATTCAAAGTATTTTATAAAGAAAATAAACATAGTTATTTTTCTTAGAGTATACATATTAAATAGATAATTAAATTATCTATTTAATAAGTATACTCTAAGACAAATAACTATGTTTATTTTCTTAAAAAATACTTTTAATCGCTCTCATGTAAAGTAGGTATATTGGCGCTTTAGTCTTTTTCATTTCCACTGACGATATGCTATTTAGCGTAATTTAAATTAAGTATTGATTAATTTTTGAATTAATGTTGTTGTATCTGTATTCCAGGTTCAATGTTACGAGATCATCCTTTAACTCCAGGTAGGTTTCTAACATATCCATTTTTTATCAATATTATATTTTTGACTGCCCTGTTGGTCTAGTGGTCGCAAGTGCGACTCCTGAGCATGGGGTCCTGGGTTCGATCCCCAGGGCGGACGGTGTTATTGCGTTTTTCCATTAGGAATTTCTCAGTAGCAGCCAGGAGTCTGATTTGTGCCCGGTTAATGGCAATAGGCTCGCCCCCTATTACATGGGACTTAAACATAACGGCGAAATGAAGGTGTTACTTATACATCAGACCTCTGTCTTACCATTCGGAAAATACAGGCGTGATGTTATGTTTTGTGAATTATAAGATGAAATAATTATAATATTTACTTTTTACTTTACAGAGGGTACTGAAGCCTAAGCCAAGCTCGGGTGCAGTCAGCGTGACGGAGACAGTACGTGATAAGTTGAGCAGGGTTCAATGTCCAGATATTACACAAAAACGGATTTTATTCTCGGATGCTCACAATTGTGCCAGTTAGAATGTTAACGTTTTAGACAGTAAAGTAGTTACTGATTAGGATTCTAATATTGTATTTGAATAAAACTGATCGCCATTTTAGTTACTGTGCGGAACGATTAATTTTTAACTTTTAACATTAAGGACATTATGAATTGATGATACACGGTCATAATAATTCCAAGTAACTTATGTTAGGATAAAAATATTATAATCATTTTCTATTTACTGTGATTCAGTTAGTATTACGTTACTGATTCGTGTAGTCATTAATATATTTTAATCGCTTATAATTTATAGATATTCGTAACCTATCCCACCAACGGATATATTATTTTGAGTGGGATATATATTATTTGATGTAATGAATTATTATTTCTTCTTCTATACAAAAGTATTCGTAATATAAATCATGAGATTCATATTTATTTAGTTTGAAACAGGTTTTAGCTTTGCCAATAAGCTTGCCGTGGTTTCTCGACAGTGAATATTACTTCCATTTTCATTCATTCATGTTTTAAACGAGTACTACTGTCAGTATTGGACAACATTTCACAATGTTTTGGGCATTGTTTGATCAAATTACCGAGTTAGATTTAAAAAGCATCTGGCAACAACAATGGCGACTGGCGTTAACTATTTGGCCGTTTGTCCATGGCTCACGACACGACACGAGAAAATGTGACGACTCCGAGTCCGAGCGCCGTATACAGATAGTTCAATCCACGAAGAGGGGCCCCACTCTTCGTCTATCTCACTACAATGCAAAAGTGTGCATTATAAACTGCTAATGTGTTAGCTCTATCGCCACATAATAGTTAGACATGTGCATACGCACCACGTGGCTGCCTCACAAAAATGAGTGGGGCTCGTCTTCGTGGATTGAAGGCACTATACTTCTATGAACCGATTCCTCATTAAATGACACTACTTACTAGTTTTGTAGTAAACGGTGCTTAGAAATATTTCGCGCTCGGAGTCTGAGTCGTCATCACATTTTGTCGGGTTGTGTGGTAAGCCGTGGAAGTTCGGCCTTTAGCTTCGTAAAGCTTATGATCATAAATTCATGGTTACCTACTAACGCACAAGTCTTTAGATTTTAGTAGGTAAGTACGCTTTAGCGTACTTAGTTATTTCGCATTTTATTGTAAAGTATTATTGCATTTATGATTATATATACGATTACTAGACAGAGACCAGTCTCGATTGACTGGTGCTTTAATCACTAATTACCGGTTCCTATGACCAGCAACGGTTCATTTTACTTAGGTACCAATCGAGAATAAATTCTACAATTGATAAGCAAAACGATCCGTTGGGTGGTAAAGTAAAGCCTAACTGGTCTTTTGATAAGTATCTGACAGCAATTTTACCTGAAAACGCTTTTAAAACGTGAAAGGGTCACCTATGCCGCAGATATTATAATACACTAGGCCTATAATAAGTTATGAAAACTACGTTTCTATATTGGCAAAGTTATGAGACTTAGTTGTAACAACAGTCTGTAAGATATAGGAACCGGGAATAAGGTAAACGTAAATGAATTCTCATATACTAAATACCATAACGATTTATTGTAATCCCGCTCAGGGAATCGGAAAAATATAAGCCATATAAATGAATGGCCATCGTTCAGTATACATTTTAGTTCAAAACAAAAAAGTTTAATGGCGACGATGTAGATAATAATCTTTGTAAATTCGTTCAGCATTGGTAAGTTAGGAACTCCGATCAGAAACTAATTGGTCTTAACTAGTCATATTTTAAAAGGCCTATTTAATAATTTACGCACAATTTATTTACGTCCGATTATATTATGAATTGTGAGAATAATTAGTTTGTAATATAATTTACCATAACAAATATCTTCCAGTTTATACATTCCTTTGTAAATTTTAAATTAGACATGAAGTATTTTCAAAATATGAACAAGTGTGATTTTAAAATGAAGTTCAAAACGTGAAGTGAATTTTTTAGAGTAGTGCACTTGCAGAGATGTATGTAAGGTTCAATTTTGCGATAATTTGAACGTAGATGACGCGCCCCATACAGTTAAGTGTTCATTAGAGTAAATATTTGTAAAACTATTACATTCATTTATCTTTTGAATTCATAAAGGCTGTCTCGTACTGGAGTTTCCTGTATGTAAAATACTGATTGAGGTAGATGTATATTGCTAAATTATTTCATAGTATTTTTATATTCATTCCAATTTAGTTGGTTTTATCTAGCTCTTTGGTACCAGACTGATTTTAAGGTACTTTTATTTTATGGTGCAATTTATGTCTAGAGCGTTGTGATAATCGTTTAAAATTACATACAATATACAATGTCGATGTTTTATTATATCCTTCTTTAATATTTCATTTACACGCAGTAACTGATGACCTTATTAATTAAACGTTCGTTACTACCAAAGTTAACACGGCCCTTGATAAATCGAATCACCCCGTTACCTCATGTTTAACGAATGGGAATAGCTGATGAATGTGGAGCCGAAATCGATTCGAAAAATCGTTGGAAACATTGCGGTTTCAATGTGTATCAATAGTAGGAATAGGATTAACAGGGCGACGTGGCTTTGTTTAAAACAGTATTGTAATTTGCGGTTTCATATTTTTGATGTACTTGGGCGGTGTTACGTATTATTTTACCTGTTACGGGATACAGGATGGTCATGTGGGGTTAGAATTAATGTAGGTATAAGCTATGCCAATAAAGAATGAAAAAGATGTGGCGGCTGTTACTTATAGAGTGCTGGAGTGCACAATAGACATGCGCTAAACAGTGCACCACGAAGTGATGTGATATGTCATTACATTTCGTGCCGCGTAATATAGGTATAATAAAAAGGCTTGTCAGACGCCATTTATAACCCATTTTTAATGGCACAGCTTTTATTTACATGTTTTGTTGAGAAGTAAGTAGTTACCTACCTACATATTACATGCATGCATTACAGGGTAGGCATATAATCGCTAGATATAGACTTGCCAGTACATTCGCTTAGTAGCAACCATGCAGGATTAAAGCTTGCATTACACAAGAATATTATAGCTTGATTCTGGCAAAGCAGAGGTGGCGATGGCGGGACGAGCTTGACTGCTACCAAAAGGACTGACCCATACCAGGAAACACTAGTATTGAAAAAGGAGAGGAAAGCCTATGCCCTGTACAAATCCGTGTAAATAGAAGTATATTTTGAGTAGATAAGAGTGCGATTTTGAATGGTTGCTCATCATAGCTATGTCCATTAAGCTGTACCACCAGTGAATAACCAATAAGCCGTTTACGGACTACACTCTCCGGGGCGAGACGATTGGTGCGGCTTATTTAGCTTTTGACTACAGGTATCTACAGGAATTTTGCACTATAAAAATATAGTTTCCAAAGAAAAATTCTTTGCTTCTGGTGGATAAAAGGTACAGTTGTAATAAAACTTGAAAATGGACACATTTTGATATATTGAACAATAAAAAATGTATTTACAGTCTTATTCTATTTAATGCGAATAATCAAAAATATTCGTCATCGCCCTAGTCATACAATACGTAAACAAATGTTTTCCTGATAAAAATCTTTTGTAACTCGAGCACAACGCAGGGGTCTCACTGCGGCCCGCGAGCACCACCAACCTGCGCGAATCTACCTGGTTTTGTGGTGCTCATCAAAACTACAGTATGTTGTTATGATGAGCTAGCTAGGTCTGAGCCCTTTGACTTGGTGGAGGAGTCAAAGTGGCCCTTAGACTAAAAATATTGGAGACCTCTGCTCTATCACATAATTATAAAAATGCTTGAAATATCAAACATTGTGCAGTCTGTCCAAAATAATGTAGGTCCTACGCATCATTTTATTGTTTGCTTCTGTAGATTGCATTGTTGTCAAATAAATTACATGTTGAAATAGCATGTTTGTATACAAAGACAACAAACAAAATAGAATTGATGTATGATAAAAAAAACCAATCATCATTTTTAAATCCTAAATACAATAAAATCTGTCTGCTAATTAGTATGGAGGACCTTCTAAGTTTTACCTTTTGAAAAATAGAACCAACATAATAGCATTTTTCAAACCCACATACTCTTTTACAAAGATATTTTAACAAGGTCGTTAATACTATGTCCAGAATTACAATACTTTTATGGTTATAATATTATAATACCTGGATGTTAAGTTTACATACTGCAAGATGTATTATTATGAAGAGAGACATGTCGATCCTGACAATATTGTGGATTTAGCTGACATTCAATGACTATCAGTGCAGACGCAGACTGACTGGCTATATTTTTGGAAGGCATGTTTCGTAGGGAATGTCTGATAAAAAGTAAAATTCATACAGTCCCTACAAAAAAATCTTTGCTGCGCCTTATACTTATTTTAATAAGTAAATCAAACTTAAACTACGTATTGGACTTTAATTAATTATTCTTAAATACAAAAAATGTTTGCTTGGAAGTAACGCGACAGGCGCAGAACGTTTCTAAAGGCTCATTTACATGGTGCAAGTTTCTTGAAGCAAGTCTCATGCTATCTCTGTTTTTGTCTGAGAGAAAGACAAAGATAGCATGAGACTTGCACCGTGTAAATGAGCTTTAATTCATAATGGTGTCGATTCTGTTGCACATTTTGACAGTACTAAACTAGACTAAACGCAACTGTTACTTTATTTTTCTATTGAAACAGAAAGAGCCAAACGCCCTTAGTTTAGTTTAGTCCTGTCAAAGTGCGCAACAGAACCGACACCAAAGTCTGGTATGAAATGACTTCGTAAAGTATAAAAACACTTTTGTGTTTATTTGAAAATCTGCATTATTTTAAGATGTCACTTATAAAAATAATTTACAACTAGCGAGATGATAATTCCTTAACTAGAACCAGCCACTGTCGGTGTTTGACATTTTGTGCAAATGTTTGAACCGTAAGTCTTCCGAATGTAAAAATATTACTATAGTCAAACGTATGATCATTTTAGCTTTGTACTTTTTTTTAAACATTGCCCCCCATTAGAATTTCTTCTGTATCGTGGGTGCGTTTACAGACTCAAATCTTCACATGCACAAACATCCAGACCCTGAACAACTATCTGTAGGCCATACAAATATTTGTTCCGTGCGGGAATCGAACCCACGACCCGTAGCGCAGAAGCCGATCGCTCAGTCACTACACCAAACGTGTCGTCAAACTCAAAATGAAAGCCGCGTTGAGCGTTGAGCGGATTGCTCTGTCCTTGATAAGTGTTAGTTTTTAAAATAATTAATCGGTTCATAATTTGGACGCTAAACGCGCTCCTATAAGACATCGGCAGTGTGCGCTGGTTATACGTAGAGTAGTTCAAAATGTCAAACTCCACCTTTGGGCAAATCTATTACAATAAATTAGACCATTAAATTAAAATTCGAACAATTTTCATTATTGGTTTTACTAACTAAATGATTCGTAAGAAATTCATAACTTTCATGTTTCCAGATCAACGACAATCCAATCTCCTTCTAGTAAACTGCAAATTATGGACTATAACTACATTATTATTTTCAAATACAAAATTCTTAAATCTAAAGTCTCTAGACGAAGCTACTAATAATTGTGTAAAAGGGAAATTCACACTTCACCTAACCTGATAAGATGGGAGACACTTTTATTTATACAATATTAAAAAAAAAAGTTGTCCCCTCTGGGATTTCTCCTGTATCGTGGGTGCGTACAAACAAATCTTCACATGCACAAATGCAAAGACCCGGAACAACTAAATTATACGGGGGATAGAGGGTGTTTCCTTACAAAAGGATTCGGATGATTCTTCAGTTCCGAGATAGCACAGCATGCCACTGTAAGGACGATCTTACAGACAAACGGCCGACGGTGTGCATTGAGTATGTCAAAAAATGTGAGAAAGTATGTCAGGGACACACAGTTATGACTCAGGTCTTCAAAAAGTCTGACGTCTGCAAGCACCTTGGCCAGGAAAACATCGCATAGTGTGCTGCTATTTTAACAACAACGTCAACAGATGTTTGTCTCAAATATTGACTATAGGATGTAGGGAAAACCATTTTGACAATGGAGAGGAACTAATTATTACAAAGTTTGAGATCTGGATGCCATTTACTCACAATCTTCTGTGTTTTGTGTAGGTATATCAAATATATATTTCTTTTTTTGGAGCACTACATCAAAAATCTAAGAACTATAAAACTGACAGTGCGCATTACCGCGATTCCAACGTACTCATTGTTAAACACCATTGTTAAACTCGTCTCACCTATCTTGACTATTGCATGACAGTGAACTGTACAACTACGGTGTGTATCGCGTACATCATGGATTCGGCGGCATGTCTTTCTTTGGTTCTTCTACACTGCTTATGTTTTTGACATCGTCTTTTGAGTCTTCCGCTATAAACAAACATACATAAATTAGCAACGAATTACTGTAAAAAAAAACACAGGAACACGGAGTATTAAGTCAATGCATTGTCAATTTAAATAAGTCTCCTTAGAATAACACTCCCAGGATTTAATGGTGGGCAAGAAATTACTGTCATTAAACGACATCGCCGGCGTCGTGTCATGCGGTGTATCGCCGAATATCTATACTAATATTATAAAGAGGAAAGATTTGTATTTTTGGATTTTTGTATGTAACGAATAAACTTAAAAACTACTGGACCGATTTCAAAAATTCTTTTGCCGTTACAAAGTTACATTATCACTGAGTAACATAGGAAACGGGCGGAGCCGTGAGGACACAGCTAATCAACTATATAGGCGGTACACTTCCTTTACTTTCTACTTAACGTCTAGGAAGAAGACTTTAGAATTATGCTCATCATAACGTGAATATATGAACATGTCACTCACATTTAATTTCATCTTTGATCTGCGATCCATCCTTGTCTAAACGCGGACGCTTGCGCGGCTGCGGTGTCCTGTACGACCTATTGTCGCGACGTCCACCTTCGCCTTCATCTTCAGAGTCCGACAGTTCACCGTCACCTGTGATGCGCTTATCCTAATAACAAACAAGTATAATACTTTAGTGTTAAGAAAAAAAAGAGAGCATGTCTATGAAAAGAATAGAGTATATGAAAAAAGATACAAGTATTTAAACTCAATTGAACATACTTTTTCACTTTGTGGCATCCTTTCGTCTTTATCAACTTTGTCTTCGTCATCAGATTCGTCGTTAACCGCATCTTCCGGAATAGCTTGTACCTGTAATAAAACATTGACTTGAACCAATTGTTTTTAACCTAATAATCTATGCAGTTTTTTTTTTATAAAATAATACATTAATCAATAATTAAAGCTAATAATAGTTACCTGAACACCGGGTGCATGCGGTAACATTCTTAGATTCTCAAAGAGCCTGTTTTTTATTTTCTCCAAATATTCTGGTGTGTTTTGATTAGACATATTGCTGGGAGATATGTGTAGTTTGAAGTCTGGGCCGAAGTATTCAAAGTAGTCATTGTAAGGGAGCTCATTTGCTATTTCCACACCAAGAGCTACTGATGTCTCGTAAGTCCAACAACGTGAAACATTTCGAATTGTGTAACTAGAAAGAGAAAAGGAAAGTCAGACAAATTCATAAGGCAATGACGATCGCCATGGTAAACTAAGGTATAATGTTTATTTAATATCTCACCCTCCTCCTCCAACAAGTAAGAATGGTAGGCCGAATCTCTTCACAAGCTCCACACATCGGCCGTGTCCCCGAACCGTCAGGTTGAAACAACCCAACCTGTCACCTATTATCGAAAATAATAAATATTATAATTACACTACCAAAACTACTGAACAAAATATATAGAACATTCTGTAAAACGTATCAAAATGGTTACATGATATATTTGATAACTGATATTAAAGAGATTTTTCGTAATTCCTGCATAGACAATGAATAAGAAAGTGAAGTCTAGACCCAAGCAGTCGAACTACAAACCTGTCAAGGAATCAGCGCCGCATTGCAGCACCACTGCACTAGGTTGGAACGTCTCCATAACCTTCGAGATGATCGGCACGAAGATGGATTCATACGACTCGTCGTCCATACCGTCGCGCAGGGGAATGTTCACCGCGTAGTATTTGCCTTTGCCGGCGCCGATGTCGCGTAAATCACCTGTTTTAGAGAATTGATTTATAAATTATAATATGTAAGATGAAACTTTAAATTAAAATGACGTGAACACAATAATTTCTATATACTTTAATAAGAATAGGATAATAAGGATTTAATAAGGATATTGCACATCTTTAATTGCAAAAAATGAGGAAAAGAACCACGGTAATTCAGTTTTCTGATACCAAGTTTGTCATCAGTCTGAGTTAGGGCTGTGTAAGTATACAGTAAATCAAAAGGTATCTTATGGCTCTACTAACCTGTTCCAGGGAAGTATTCTCCATATTTGTGGAATGAAACTGTCATGACTCTGTCTGTTGTGTAGAAAGCCTCCTCCACACCATCACCATGGTGAACATCAATGTCAATGTATAGTACCCTCTGGTGATACTTCAGCAGCTCTAAGATTCCCAGTACAATGTCGTTGACGTAACAGAAACCTGATGCTTCTGATTTCTTAGCATGGTGGAGACCTCCACCCCAGTTGATGCAGATCTCGGAAGCCTGTTGAAGTTATAGTTATATATTATAAGGGACATGTTCTATGTAAACTCTTTACTTAACTGACAAAGAAAATATGGTATAATTATGGCTACATATTGAAGTTCATAGAATATGCACTTCACAATATCAACCCTTGGTTTGGCACATTTTATAAAAGTAGGCTTTAAGCTCTTAGTTTAAAGCCTATTTATATATAAAATGGGCCTTAATTAATTTAATATAGCACTACCTTATGTAATTGGCCTAATGTTAACTTAATTAGCTGACTTTACTATTGTCATGGCTGTTGGTTTTCCAAAAGTAAATAAATAAATAAATAAAATGGAAACATTTATACTCCATAGGTTTAGGTAGTTAAAAAAGGGTAAACGAAAAAAGCCACGTGACTCATAGATGCAAAACCTTTTATTTCAAATGTTAAAATCATATTATTTATACATATTAACAGGCTCTATTCTGAATCAGAATCTGATGAACTGTCACATTAATAATAAAGTGTTCAGTGGTATCATCTATTATTTTGTCTAATTTAAATATTTTCTGTTCTTCTTTTATTACATGACCCTCGCAATTTTTCCAATTCTCTGCTGTTACATTAGCTAAAGCCTCTGGCAAAATAATTTTTAGGACAGCCATTTTAAAAGTTTTATTTTTCTCAGGTTCAAACCCCCTTAACTTGGATATTAACTCAATTGGATTGAGCTCACAGTGATATGGCGGCAGGCGCAATACTGTAACACCATTTTCCTTGGCTAATTCATCCACAACATAGGATTGGTATTTGTGTTTTTCATATTTAACTTTTATTAATAGTTGTACTTTTCAACAAAATCGATCCGAAACACACGCATATATTCGCAAATGTCGAGAGCACTGTCAACAAAGGAGTCTGGTTAACCAACTAAACGTAATACCTGCCACTTCAGTTGGCAGACTAGTCATAGTTGTACTCTTCAATTTAGCAACGTTATCTAATTCGTTGTATTTTCTAAAAGGTTTGTGAAACCTGTCTTTTTGGACTCTTTACAATAGACAGATTACAAAATATTATATTATTATAATAAATCTAACTAAATAATTGTGCTCAAGCAGTTACATCTACGAAGAGTACTTTAAGAATAAATGATAAAGTTGAACATACTATAATAAAAGAGGAAACTATCGAGTGATCGAAAATAAATTTAATTTTGTTAGAACGTATTTTTAAACAAGAAAGTGTCAACTATAAAAAACCCTTTTTACGATTTGTTTACCCTTTTTTAACTACCTAAACCTTTAGAGTATACAATGTATATTAGGTGTAAAAATACCCTTAACGAAGCCGAGATCCAGGTATTCTTCCCATCATTACAAAGAATTTTTGGTATTGGGCCATACCTGGGAACCGACTGGGTATGGAGATATTGAAGGTCTAAATCACCATATTTTTGTACGTTTTTCATGAAAACTAAGTTTGAATGTTATTACTAAACATTCTTCTATACAATCATTATCAACATTTTTGAAATGTAGGCACAGTCTACTGCGCGCGCGCTTCCATTGCGCGCTAAAATTAAAAGCTGTTTTTTAATACCAAAAAATAAAAGTAGTTTCCCAGCAATTATTGTTGCTGTATGTTACTCAGTTTTATGTACAGTATGCGTAGACTTCGGCTTCGTTAAGGCTATTTTTACACTCTGTATGTTGAAGGAGGATCGCGTAATGCGTAATTTCTTAAACACACGCAGTCTCGCGAGAATTTTGAATTTGACGTAGAGGTAATCTACATACGCGATCTAGTAATTTCGTGAAACTATGAACTGAGCTTAGTAATTTGCATGAGTTTAGTAATGCAAAAATGAAGTTCCTACCTGTTTATTTAGTTTTACGGCTGCGGCAACTGAACCACCGGCAGAAAGCTGACAGAACTCATAGAGACCATCAAACACAGGACAATCTTCACCTACATTAACTGTAAAAAACATAATCATAATTAATTTTGTTCTCACCATTGAAAAATGTTAAATTTATAATAAACAACAATTGTATCAAATCAATCTTACATCTTTGCATCTGTTTGTTGTACTCAGACATATTGTCAGGCCTTATAGAACGCAAAAAGCGAATATAGTCGTCTGAATGGAACTTTGTCATCTCATCAGCAGTAGCTTTGTGTGGTCTCTGAAAAAATTGGCAATTATTACATGGTTACTTGATTGTTTTACATCTATATCTATACTAATATTATAAAGAGGAAAGATTTGTATTTTTGTATGTAACAAATAAACTTAAAAACTACTGGACCGATTTCAAGAATTCTTTTGCTGTTAGAAAGCTACATTATCACTGAGTAACATAGGCTATATTTATTACTGGAATAAAACTTGTTACGCGGGCGGAGCCGCGAGGACATAGATAGTATTTTATAAAGAGACTATGGCCACAAACAATAAATATTTGTTATAAGTTATCTTCCATTCATCCTTTCCAAATTCACATATTGGTTTTGATAAAGCTTCATCTCTCTCTAGAATTGCTCCTGTATTGTGGTTTGCATTTACAGACACAATTCACATGAACAAATACTCAAAAAACTATTGAAGGCCATAAAAATATTTGTTCCATGTAGGAATTAAAGTCGCAACAAATGCACCAAATGTGATAAGCTTTATCCCATGAGCAAGGGTTGGCAAAAGAAAATGTCAAAAAAAAAGATAGGTAGGCAAAGTAGAAGTGTGGAAGTAGTGTAGTGGCCAACATATTTAATTTTCTATTTACTATATTATACAGTTAATGAATATTATCAAGTTAGTTTAATATTCAGTAATTTAGCTTTACATTTGCCCAAAACCGAGCACAGAAATTTAAGCAAAACAAAAATAATATAAATGTTTACCAAAACAGTTTGGAATGTTTGGTGCATCTCTAATTACTTATAACAATATATCACTCTTAGGGCCAGTACACGCCAAATTAATATTATAGTAATTGTGCAAATTATTATTTTTACAAGTGGGACAAAATATACTTATTTGACTTGATTTATGAACCCCACACCTTAAGATTTCTTTGTGCAAGCTTAGATTTGCCCAAGTCACCTGCAAGATACCTGTGCAAATTCTTGTGCAAAGAATTATTTATATGTGTAGGGCCTAAAAGGAATTTTAACAAACAAACAAAGTAGTCAGTGTACAAGCCACAGGGAAGGTTGATTGGATCATGCTAACCCCCTTTGAAGGAACAGAGGGTTTTTAGGAAACTTATATGACCCAATCTGAAAGCTGGCCACACCACTAAGTATTTTGGTAGAGGATTCTGGACTGAATAATGAATTCTTGCCCAAAATTGGTAGATCCAACATAGGTACTTACTTTTTACTCATTCTTTTGAATAATGCATACTATTAGTTTGTACTTATCATATAAAAGTGCAACTGTTGTTTTAGTGCAATGAAAAGTTTACAGTGCTACTACATAAATATATTGAGATTTCAACTGTTCCTCGTTAAATAAAATAAGCAGTTTTTATAAAATATAATAAATATCTACATCTTCAATTTTGGTAAAGCAGTAAATGGGTAAAATTGCAATTAACTTACATATATCTCCATTTTTCTGTATAACCCATAATTAAGTAGTAAATTGTGAGTCATACGTATACGGTGAGGTTTCATGGGATGTCCCTGTCCATAATAATAGTTTCCAATATCACCTAAAAATAAATAAATAAATCATGAAACACCAATTTTAACTTTTTAAAAACATGTTACTCAATTCATTTTATGGCTTGACACATAACAGTCTGTACTGCAAATATCAAGATGCGAACGAAAACCATGTGGGCCAATAAGAGCACAGAACGTTGTACAGACGGTACAAAGTGATGTAACACACAAGACAATAAAATCTTCAAGACGATTATAGGTGCTCTTCATAAGTTAATTTTTGGTTTTTTGACAAAGACGTTTTGTAAAATCTGCGTCTCACTAAAAATATGCAGTATTTTCAGTGTTTAATAGGTTGAAATAAGTACAGACGCTTTAAGCGAAAATAGTGGCGGGTAACAAACTTTATAATACTTACTGTCATAGTAATAGCACACTCTTTTCTTGCTATGTGGTTGCATCGCCATTGTTAAGTATTAAATTACAATTTTAGTATGAAATGATCACAAATTAACGGTTTTATTTCACTAATAAATAAAAATGAGAAACATGAACATCACCGCACCAAACTTCCTCAATTGACAATTGAACGAACGAATGAAGTTTGATGTATTTCATTGAATGAATGAGTGTGAACTTTAGGGTTGCCAGATTGAGAAAATAAAAATACAATGATTAAAAGTCAAAATTACAAGATTTTGAGTCAAAATACGGTGTTCTATAACTTATGAAAATACGGCAAACATAGTATGATTTTATATTTTATAACTTCTACTCGTTTTTTTACAATATGATTTGCGTTAACACGTTAGCGCACGGTAACGATTATGACCATTTTTTTTAAATAGAAATGTCGCCAGTACGGCTACTGCCATAAATCTTTATTTTTTTTAAACCATCAGTACGGTTACTAAAACCGGTCATAACCGTTACCGCGCGTGATCGTGTTAATACGGAGGACACTGAAAAAAGAACAGAATATTATCAGAAAACTTTATAATTTATTTAGAATCACTTTGAATAGTATGTTAAGTCTTAAGTATGTCCTATGTAAAGCAGAAACTACGCAAAAAGGGTTTCTATAACGTTAAAGAATAGATGGACGATAAAAATACTTGGAATTGAGCCGCTCGCTGTTACCAAAGTTATCACAGACACATCATTGAAATTATTGAAAAAAAAAATTGACATCTTTTTAATTTTATTTTTTATCTTTTTGACATCTTATTAATGATTTTTTTTCAATAATTATTATTTCCTATAGGTCATGTCCTTATTTTTTATTTTATTTTTATCAAATTGTAAATGTGAGTACCATGTAGGCTAGCTTTATACACGAATTTTGTAACTATTTGGCGGTTTTGAGTTTTTTTTGTGACCTACGCAAATGTCCGTCTGATTGGTAGCGTCGTGGGGCGGTCGGGTTGTTGAGCTCCCTAAAATAAGGTTTGAGCTACGCGATGACTGATGCATGCGTGCCGTCAGTTAAGACAGGTCAACTCAAACCTGCTATGGCACTTTCCTAAAAAGGCCATTCCAGACGTTGCCCTACATTGTTACACTCACATAGTTTTTATACCACAATGTCTGGACTTTACAAGAAACGTTCTCTGGGTTTGTTTCGGATTTTCTTCTCAGAGCTAGTCAGATAGGAAATGCCGGCGCCATCTAGTCTTAAAAAAACACCACATTGACTTGTAAAAGTGTCTGTAACAGATTTATTTACAGAAATAAAAATCATTTATCATGTCCAACCTCATACATCAGGACAATTCAGAGACGGAATTCATAATCTTAATGGATTCTTGTTTCACACCATCTTACAAATTCAGATCGATCAGTGGTCTTGTGGTTCCCAGTATACGTGTCGCTCGCATTAACACAAATTTGAAAACGAATGAAATATGGAAGAAGAAATGATGCACATCGCACTTTTGTTATCAATGTATTATAAAAAAAAAATCTAGTCCGAAAAAAAAAACTGTAATAATAATTTTTCGAACTCGTGTTACAGAGCAGAAAATGACCCTAACTAAACAGTCGTTTGCTTTTTTAACATAAATGTGTAATGTTTTTTTAAAGCAGTAGTTAGTATTTTGTGCGCCTAGCGGCTGCACATACGCGTTATTGTAAACAAGTTTTAGGACAAGATGGATGCCATAAATATTTAAATAAACTCAAAGCATCATTTTAGTACTAATATAACTAGTACAATGGACTTAAACTTCAGAGACCTAATAAAACATGTTCATGATGATTGTTCACTGTATAAAAATTTAAAAAACCTCCGACACAAAAAGAACCTCTAAAAAGTAAAAAATAAAATGTGTTTGTTGGCCATTTAACTTTATTTTAAGTATAGGTCAACCAAAATCTCATGGCATTAAAAAATAATAACAAACAGTGGTTTTCATATGGCAATGTCAACATGTCACTTGTCAAACCGAGTATGACTGTAGTTGATACATTTTCCAGTTCTGATTAATGTTTTCTTGTTCAAACATTTTTAATAAACATACTTATTTTAACAAGGTTCCTTTTCCATTACAATAAAATTGCAAAAATCCATAATTATCAGCATATCATTTTGGGACCCAGTGCATAATATCAGCAAGCACATTGGGTCACATAAAACAATAAGCCAAAACCTCTAACAACATGGATTTATGAAATACATGTTGTGCCGACCCCATCTAGTGTGGGATAAGGGCAGGAAGAAGATCGAGAAGAAATTAAAGAAAAAAATTACAAGTATCAAGACTTTTTATTCAAATTACCCTTGTGTTACCCACAAAAACATTTAATTTCTCTATTTGCCATCAGATTCTAGTAGACCTATACCTAGTAATATTTTGATCCAAGCGTAGTCACGTCAGGGGACCGCTAAGTAAATTATCATTACCAAGCTTCTTTTTTTGTATTCTGTTTTTTTAAATTTATTCACTTAGCGGTCCCCTGACGTGACGACGGTTGGATCAAAATATTACTAGGTACTTATAATGAAGTTAAATGGCCAACAAACACATTTTATTTTTTACTTTTTAGAGGTTATTTTTTCTGTCGCCGGTTTTTTAAATTTTTAATTTAATTTTTATTTGAAACTTTTTAAATTACTAGTAGACACCATCATCTATCTAACATCTACTCATTGAGACCATTCTTATGAGCCCAAACATGCTATATCTACTATAAGTTGCTGAGGGGTTGGGTGTCCTGTAGACTACTTGATGCTGCAGTAACAGCTCATGATTGCAATGTCTTGGAAATACCACATTTCAAATCAATTGGACATGTGAAAGTTGGTAAGACCCTTTGGTCAAGTAGGAAATGAGCTGATGATCTTCAAACACCTGAACAGATCTTCATAAATAAAAAAGCTAAGAACCATCTCGATTACATTAGCTTTCAAACAGAAAAAACCGCATCAAAATGGGTCCATTCGTTTGGGGGCTGAGATGCCACAGACAGACACACAGATACACGTTAACGCGTTAAACTTATAACACCCCTCTTTTTTGTCGGGGGTTAATAAAAATCAATTAATTTTATTACAGTTACGTATGCCTTGTGACGGGTGGTGGCTGACTGGCGGGGGTCCGGGGATATAAAAGGTCGGGCGCACTGCACATCGGCCGCGTCCGGTTAAGTAGTAACAAAGCCCTCGCGAGTTTTAAACTACGAGTGGTCACATCAAAAAAAAAAAAAAAAAACAGATCGGCCGCTCTCGCGCCGCTGCAGTTACCCAGTTAAGCAGGCCATACACGCTAGGGTTTACCTCACAGGTTTGCCTGTACAGTTCAACCGTACAGGTAAACTTGAGCTGGGTAGAGACCATACACGTAGCGATAAACCTGTACAAAAACTCAGTTGAAACCATGGCCCCGCCAGCGGCGCTTGATCTCGACACAATCGCGTTAATAGGTGTATTGTTTGTTTTATTAAAGAAAAGGAAATATAAACGAAAACACCGTGAACAGTGGTGCAAAGCATGGTTACTGGAAAGAAAACAGTTCTCTTATATCAACTTATTGAAACAATTGAAATTTGAGCCGCAAGTTTACTCCAATTATCTACGAATGGACGAAAAGACGTATCTCAAACTGTTATCAACTGACGCCTACGCAGGCGACCGCCACACACGCTCAGTTTTACTTACTCAGTTAAACTGTACAAGTATACCCACAGGCAAAAAATATCAAAATTCATATTTTCTTACTTGTCTGTACAGGCGTGGAAACCTGCACAGTTGTGTGACATACACGCTCCGGTTTACCTGTACAGTTAAAATGTACAGGCAAACCTGTCAGGTACACCCTAGCGTGTATGGCCTGCTTTAGGTGCCACACCTGCTGAAGAAGACCTGGACTCCTCGCATTGTACGAACCGCGCCCTGTTGTTCTCTTTGTACTTTTTGTAAATTCTTAATTAAATGTATATGTCTAGTGTGCGGTCTAACCACTTACGTGTGTGTGTCGACCTTTTGAATGAATAGTATGATTAGGGCGCCGTTGCTTGCGTGAAGTATGTATGTTGTAAGGTTATACATATATGGTATGTAGTTGTATAAAATTTTCATTTTAAGATCCTGATGCTGTTATCCTCTACTGTTTCAGGGAAACATCGGCGAGCTGCTGGCCACATACCTCTTCCAGACCAGAGAATTTTCCTTAGGGAAAATTCTGGCCTAACGAGGGGGGTATGTGACGGGTGGTGGCTGACTGGCGGGGGTCCGGGGATATAAAAGGTCGGGCGCACTGCAGATCGGCCTCTCTTGCGCCGCTGCAGTTACCCAGTTAAGTGCCACACCTGCTGAAGAAGACCTGGACTCCTCGCATTGTACGAACCACGCCCTGTTGTTCTCTTTGTACTTTTTGTAAATTCTTCATTAAATATATATAGTGTACGGTTACAAGTGTTATTCTTTATCCTCCCGTAAGTACACGCCTGCTAAATTTTATGTGCACATGCTAGTCGAGGGTTGACTCCTAAAGCCATCCTAAAGTGTTACAGCCTTTATTTGAAAAGGATAAAAAATAGTTATTTCGAACTTATGTACCTTGGCGGAGAATGACCTACAGGTTTGGTCATTAAAGCTTCGCGTCCACTGGGTCGGACTCGGAGCGTACGCAACGTACGAAGCGTAGGCATTTATAAAATGCCGATACGGTGCGTCCACTGCATTCGGATTTTGCATTGGTAATATCGACATCACAGAAAAACATCGGTATTTTCATAGCAATCGTACTTGTCTGTAAACGTGTATTCGCATTATGGAGGATAGTGACGAGGGTATTGTTGTCGTTAGTTGTTTATCATCAGCGGAGGAAAAGAAAAAAAAGGAAACTAAATATGTTGGTTCATAAAATAAACTTAAAAAGACCTATTTTTGGAGAATTTAATACATTATATACTAATTTATTAGAAGATGAAAATATATTTTTAAATGCGGATGACGTATTGACGTTATCGGCAGAAATGCCGGTCTCTAGCGCAGATTTGCCGATCTAATGCACGCAGTACCATAGAAATCAATACAAAGCAACAAATCCGTACGCTGAGTACGCTCCGATTCCGACCCAGTGGACGCGAAGCTTTAGTCCAATCCAATAGTAAGAAATGAACAGAATAAGAATTCTAACGGAATATAACATTATTTTTGTATGGCTTTCAGATTTATTTAGCCTAAAAAGGTATAGAGGTTGAATGCTGTCGTTTTCAAATCCGGAACAGTGTTCCCAACCGTACGATAATTATCGTACATGTACGATAATTTCATAGCTACGTACGATGTACAATAGTATCATACTATCGTACGCAGAAAGTACGATAATTTCAGTATAGTGATAGACGACCTTTTTTTTGTTTTAGACTTTCCTGTCACTCTTTTTTGACTGTATAGTGGTCATAGTGTCCCAGAAATGAGAAAAATAAATTGGGATCTTCTAAAAAAAAAAAGTTCGTCCAACTATCGCTTGGATGATTTTGGGGAATTGACAACACTTTTTCAAGCCATTATCCTGATGGTACGATAATTTTTGTCAGTTTTGATCCATGTACGATAATTTTACGGCCCTGGTACGATAGCTTCCTGACTTCAGGTTGGGAATACTGATCCGGAGTTGTCGCACGTATTATTCTGACAGATTGATCTGATAAATCATAGCCGGAAATAAATAGAATATGTGAGGTACCTATTATAAAATTGTATGCAATCCTCGTCATTTTGGTTTCATTTTGAATTCCGTTTCCTAATTTAGAAAGGCAATCCTGCTCACAGATTAATGATAGCTTGAGGCTGGGGCTTCAATCACTGATTATTATGATATTCCTGATCCGGTCTACAAGTTTTATGAAGTTTATGTCCAGTATTTCTTCAAAATTTCTACTCTTATAACTATATATATTAACTAAAAATATGCAAACAAAATAATCTTCAGAAATATCGACTAAAATAAATTCAGCTAACTCGATTATCAAAGTGAATGAAAATTATGAACTTGAGTGAGTAGGCGACCGAATGGAAGCCGGGAAAGAATTGATTTAACCCGTTCCTTGAATGAAAATCTTTCCTTTCGGCGATAGCAGTGGTCAAGGTGGGACGTGTTCTATATTGTCCTTAATATTGAAATATAATTTTAACGTCTCATTAGTTTCATAAATATTTCGATAAAACGTTAGTCTCATTATATTTGTACAAGTGAAAGTTTTCCCTGAATTCATTAGATTAAAAGTGTTTAATGTGTAGTGCTTATAACTATCGTCCATTTTACTTTCAGTTCGACCCTGCTACATAAAATCTGGAATTACTTCTAACATCCTGAAATAAATCACATTCAGTAAAATGTAAGTATTGATATTTTATTATTTTAATGTCGAATTCACTTTAATTTCGTAACTTATATCAATTTAATGTCCAATTTCGTATGGTTGTCGCTCTATGATCAATAACTGTTTCTTTCATTTTACTGTGAATACGATGCCGGGTCCAAATGAAATTGAAATACTCTTCTTCAACAATAGTAGTATGGGTATCTCATCACGCATGATAATGTTATTATTGTGTAAATTTATTGAGAAAACAAATTTGCAAAGGCCGACACGCCATTTTGTGTAGGCTCCTGAATTATATTGTATCGATTCATGTTAGGGTTCGCAACTACGCATGCGTGGCAAGCGCAGTGACGCACTTGTCTATATCGATCCATTACAACTTCCACGATATTATTCCAATATGAATATTATGAATAGCTGAAATACGTATGTATCTATGTAGGAACCTACCAGATGATTAATTATTTTTCTCTGTAGGTATAAACTTGATAAGAGCGATAACTCCAACAAAACCGGTTATAAACACGTGTTTGCTTGGCACGTTATTTTATTAACACGTGTTTAGCACGATTATTTTAATTATTGATAACTGACTATATTACTTTCGTCATTAGGTCAAGTAGTTGGAACAGTAGCCGTGGTGGAAGCGGCGGTTCCAAATTTGGAGGAGACAGGAAGTTTGGAAGCAGCAATGGTTCATCACGATTCAGCAATGGGGGATCGAAGTTCGGTGGTAGTGGAGGCGGCGGCGGTGCCGGTGGTGGCCGATTTGGCGGATCTGGTGGCGGTTTTGGTGGCAAGAAAGAATTCACCGGCGGCCAGAACATGCGCCGTCCGAATTGGGATTCGATGTCTCTACAACCATTCAACAAAGACTTCTATAACCCACATCCAACAGTTCTAAGCAGATCACCTTATGAGGTCGAGGAATACAGAACCCAACATGAGATCACTGTTAGTGGAGTAGAAGTCCCTCATTCTATTCAAAATTTTGATGAAGCTAACTTTCCTGAGTATGTAATTCAGAGCATAGGCAACATGGGCTACAAAGACCCAACACCTATCCAAGCACAAGGTTGGCCAATTGCTATGTCAGGAAAGAACTTAGTAGGCATTGCCCAGACAGGGTCAGGAAAAACTCTTGCTTATATCTTACCTGCCATTGTGCATATTAACAACCAGCCTCCTATTAGGCGTGGCGATGGTCCCATTGCTTTGGTGCTTGCACCAACTAGAGAATTAGCACAACAGATTCAGCAAGTTGCTTCTGACTTCGGTAATACTGCTTATGTCCGGAACACATGTGTATTTGGTGGAGCACCCAAAAGGGAACAAGGCCGTGACTTAGAACGGGGAGTAGAAATTGTAATTGCTACACCTGGAAGATTGATTGATTTCTTAGAAAAGGGCACCACCAATTTACAGAGATGTACATATTTGGTCCTAGATGAAGCCGACAGAATGTTGGACATGGGTTTTGAACCTCAAATTAGAAAAATCATTGAACAGATTCGCCCTGACAGACAGACTTTGATGTGGTCAGCAACATGGCCGAAGGAAGTAAGAAAACTGGCTGAAGACTACTTGGGAGACTACCTTCAAATCAATATTGGATCACTACAGTTATCAGCAAATCACAATATCTTACAAATCGTAGATGTCTGCCAGGAACATGAGAAGGAAAACAAGTATGTATTAGCCCCCTCTTTACTCATAATTTCTCTCAATTAGTTTACAATGATGAATTGAATATGAATGATAGTATTTTGATTAAAATAAAATATATTCCTCTAAGAAGATCTGACTATTAATACAATTTACAATGATCTTAATCAAAATAATTTGAGATAACAAGTTTTTAATGTGGATTTTTCTTTACAGATTAAATGTGCTTTTACAAGAAATAGGACAGAACCAAGAGCCTGGTGCCAAAACAATTATTTTCGTAGAAACTAAGAGGAAAGTAGAAAATATCACTAGGAATATTAGAAGATATGGATGGCCTGCAGTATGCATGCATGGTGACAAAACACAGCAAGAGAGAGATGAAACACTATATCAATTTAAGCAAGGCCGTGCCAGTATACTTGTTGCAACTGACGTTGCAGCCAGAGGACTTGGTAAATATTTGTTTGTTTTTCTGTGGGGTTTGTAGAAAACTTATTTATACATTGGAATTCTTAATAATGAAACATGAATGCTTACTTGTAATACTGATTGTACCTATATATTTAATATAACTTGCATTTGTTTATACTTTCAGAGGCACTGGCGGAAAGTTATTGTGTTCTATCCGATTACTGCCTGAAATTAGTGGGCAAGTCACTGCACTGGATTTGTAGATGACACTTAGTCTGATGCAGTAAAATGTTTAGAGAATGCAATAACTCGTCATTATAATGGTGCCTCATAAGTGCCTTTCACTGTGATTGGACCCGAGGCCGGAAAACTTGATGGTATGTCCGTCTATATACGGACGGATACACTTGAGAGTGTGGAAAACCTGGTGATGCACTAGTACATAAATCTGATTACCGAGATGTAAGATTCTCCAATGTGCATTGTTGAAAAACTTGACCACAGTTGAGATGTTATCGGCAGGAGGTCAAGGGTTTTCTATTTCGGCCAAATGGAGTTTTGGAGGGGGCAATATCAATATTGCAAAGATTTTCCAAACAGAAATAAACTTAACATCAATGCCCTTAATAAGACTCCAGGGTTCTGAGTGAGAGGCAAATATTGAATTGTATTTGGTACATATCTGTGTAACTCATTCATGTAAGTAATACGGCTATGAGTTACCATAACATTACACAGATTTTGAAGGTTAACTTTTTCAACTAATTGATTTCTTTGTTCTGTTATCAAATTACTGTTCTTAGCTTTTGTCATTCTGTTCACATGTGTCATAACAATTCAATAACATGTAACAATTTTACAGATGTGGATGGAATAAAATATGTTATTAACTTTGACTATCCAAACTCATCTGAGGACTACATTCACCGGATTGGCAGGACAGGGCGTTCAAAATCAAAAGGCACATCATATGCTTTCTTTACGCCATCAAACTCTCGTCAAGCCAAAGACCTTGTGTCTGTTCTACAAGAAGCCAATCAGGTTAGTTCGACAACTTTAATTAATTGTTAATTTCCTCATACCTTTGGCATGGGTACGCTTCTACATAGCGTAACATGAATGCGTGTATGAGGTACATTAATACAGCTATATGCCTTCGGTGTCCACACAATGTTGTCTGGATCCCATCCTCAGATGTTGTAACAAAAATTCTGATCTTTCTAAATTAGTTCCCATTAGATAAGTGTGACAAAATTTTAATTAGACACTCTTATTTCAGGTGATAAACCCACAGCTTCAGACCATGGCTGATCGTTGCGGCGGCGGCGGTGGAGGCTGGAACAGAAACAGATATGGTGGTGGCCGCGGAGGAGGCGGCTCTTTCAAACGTGGAAGCAATTTCGGAAGGGGCAGTGGTGGCAGTAGCAATGGTGGTCCAGGCCACAAGAGATTTAATAACGACTATTAATTTTAAAGTACAAAGTAATTAATTAGTAGCAAATCCTCATACGAGTACTTGTGTGTGAAATTTAGTATTAAGGCGTTAATGCGTGTAGATTGGTTGATATTGCAGTTTGTGGTAACATGACAGGCTAGATTAATTTAATTGAATGTTACTAGCATCTTGAACATCCCTGAATGTACTAAGTATATTTTGTTTACACTGTGATATTTTTTTAACTGTGATTCTACAGAGGATTAGCTAATTTATAGTGCTACTAAGACAGTACCTACAGTATTTGTCTTGTGGAGGACTTGCTCTCAACTATTTATTTAATTTAAATATGTAATATTTTCATGAATGTCTCAATTAGCGTGAGATAATTTCATCACCTTGTGCTCGTCATTCCATGCCCCTTTCCGATAATATGTAATAATAATCAATAAATGTAATAATTAAGAAATGTTTATTTTTTTGTAACCCTTCAATAACCCTGACATCCTGTCTGGCCTAACCTCTCAACTTGGGTCGCTTGCTGGAAAACTAGTCAATTTTGCCAGCGAGCAATGGAGCATGGTATCCTGGGCGTTAAACCGATTGTCTACATCGCCCTGCTCTATAACCGGCAAGTAGGTAGCAAATGGAGGGAAATCGGCCATGCTGGACATTTCACTCGAATATATCCGGCCAGATGGACGAATGAATAGATGAATGTACCTATTTCTATAGTACTGATGAATGTAGGTACTTCTAGATTAGGAAACAATGCAGTACCTACCTAGGTAGAGTGCGCGCGGCCAAAATCTGAACTAATCATGGTCCGCCATAGTGTTGCCGTTTTATTAACTTTGTCACTAGATCTACCTGATTTTAGGAATAAAAGAAAATATAATAATAAAGATTACCCCATCAGACGATAATAATCATAATGCATTCTTATTCACTCGTGCCACATTTATCAACTTAGTTCTTTTCCTTTGCAAATTACGTAAAAATACTAATTAATTTAATTGATAGGTAGTAAATTTAAACGAACATAACTGAGCTCAATTAAAATATAATAAACCGCAAGAGGGCTGCCCAATTTTAATGCTCACGAATATATTACTTTTCCTTAAAAAGTAGGACTTTGTATTTTTGCGATCATGGCAACATTTAGCACGCCCTCCGTCGCGCGCAGAGTTATCTTGCGCGCACTCTAGTATTGCCCAACTAGTAACAATATCAATGGTATTGGAATTTAATAATGCTATCGATAGTATTGATCGAAAAAATTATGTGCGTAATACCTACTTAAAACTTGATGAAGAGCAATAGTGTCGATAGTATCAGTACGTAGGTACTCAATAGGATTGATTTTAAAGTGCGCGCAAGATAACTCTACCATAGACTACTCTGCAGTGTTGCCAACAAGAATTTCGAATTTCCGTTGAATTTGTTATATATTTCAGTCAATTCCCCGCTCATTCCATCGTCACGTTGTGATCGAGTGATAGTTGGACGACCTTTTTTTTTAGACTTTCCCCTCAGTCTTCTATTTCTCCTGTATCTTGGGTGCATTTACAAACACATAAAATTTGCCGCCCTAGGCGTAATATCGGTAGGAGGTCATTACAGTCTCAAAAACCCCATAATTTTATAACCACGTAACCCCATAACTCCATAGTCCTAAACACCAGATAACCCTATGACCCATAATCTCAAAATCAGGTCCAAAAACAGTGATACACGATTGTGATGCTGGAATATCGCAGTAAATGGTCTTTTGTAAGCCTTTAAACCCCCATAACTGTATACCATAAGTTTTTAAAACCCCATAACTCCATAAGGTTAGCTTTTAAACCCTTATAACTCCATACCGTAAGCTTTTCAAAATCCATAACCATACCGTAAGCTTTCAAACTCCATAACCTCATACTATAAGTTTTCAAAACTCCATAACCACATAACTTAAGGTTATGTGTTATGGACTTATCTGTTGTCTAAGACTATGGAGTTATGGGGTTACGTGGTTACCAAGTTATGGGGTTTTTGAGACTATAATGCCCGAAAGTTAATGTTTTTCCGAGTTATGTGATTTTTGGGCTTTATTTTTGAGGTTATGAAAAATCCTGACGTGATGGAGCGATTTGGACCTCGGTTTTGGCTTCAGCGACCCCAAAAACGTAGGTATTGTAAGACTGGTCTTGGTTCTGGCATAATTTTTTGTTTTTTTTTTGTGGAGCTGTGTTATTAATATTTTGCAGCCCGCGTTTCCTCTTAAGAAGGAATGTTTCATAAACATTATTTTTCTCTTTACTGTTACTGATGGACAAACATTTCTGTAAAAAGGCAGATTGACGAAACTTGTGACATTGACAGTTTAGTTCAGTTGTCAAGATGACAAAAATCTTTTCCATGCATTTATTATTTTATAGGAAATTTGTGCATTTACAATAATGGTCGAAATGATATTTCAACAATCGGGAAAAAAATTGGCTCCTATGTGTCTAGACAGCCTTTTTTTTTATTAAAAACGTTGCCCCACATTAGGATTTCTCCTTATCATGGGTGCGTTTACAGACACAAATCTTCACACGCACAAACATCCAGACCCGGAACAACTATCTGTAGGTAGGGAATCGAACCCACAACTCGTAGCGCACAAGCCAATCGCTCAGCCACTGCACCAAATGAACCTGCCTTGTCAAAACGTTCGGTATCTGGCAACAAACGAAGATTTTGTTTTGTCTAGAAGTACCGCTTTCTGTATCAGGCCCTTAACCCTGCCACCCAACGAGAGCCTCATTAGATGTTGGTCGAAGTTCTTGGCTATTAAGCCATTGGCCGTACCGACTATCGGCACAACAAGTGCTGAGACAACCTCCCACATATCGATAACATCGTGTGCCAAGTCTTGATATTTAATTTCGTTATCTTTCTCGGCTTTCACAAGGTTCTCGTCATGTGGGACAATGATATCAACAATAATTGTGAGACGCTCTGATCGATCTATCACCATTATGTCAGGCTTATTGGCAACAATAGTATTGTCGGTGATAATATATCGATCCCAGTACAATGTGACATGACTATTCTCGAGAACTGGGTCGGGCATATACTTGTAGTATGGTACATCTGCGTCCACAAGGTTGTATTTCAGAGCAAGTTGCTGGTGGATAATCCTAGCCACTAAGTTGTGTCTGTGCAAATACTCGTCGTTAGCAAGACGAGAACAACCAGAAATAATATGTCGAATGGATTCACCGGGACAGTGGCATGCCCGACAGATGTCAACCGTGCCGTTTTTAGTTTTTTGTTATTCAGCCATGATCATCCCACTGCAGGGCAAAGGCCTCCCTACCCTCCTTTCATTCCTCTTGGTTTAAGGTTTTCTGCGGCCAGTCCTTCCAATAGGTGTCCAGTTCGTCCCGACATCCCCTTCTGGGCCTGCTGCGACGTCATCTGAGGTTGTGTGGGTTCCACACAGTGATGAGTTTTGCCCACAGCTCGTCCGACATGCGGCAGACGTGACCAGTCCAGTTCCATTTTAAGCATGCGGCTTTCTGATCAACGTCGATCTGAGTTTTGGAGCGCAGTACACTATTCCTTATACGGTCTGATAACCGGAATCCTAAGATACTGCGCTCCATGGCTCGCTGGCAAACCCCGAGTGCGGACTCCTGATGTTTCGTCAAAGACATGTAAGATTAGATATGAATAATGGGTAATTATTCATAGGATGGCAACATATGGGCGAATAGAGCTTGGACCAATAATCCTGGGATTATTGGTCCGAGGAACAGCGATGCTCTTTAATTCGCAGATAACTTTGTCGTAGTGTACTAGTTAGTTCAGGTGACATGTTTGCGTTAAAAAGTTTAACATTGATTCTAAAGTGCACGCCACAAAAGAAGGCCCGCGGAAAATTGTGGAACTACATTTTTTTTTCATCACTAGCACCGCGTCAAATGGACTTCAGTGGTGGCGCGGACTCTACATTCATAATTAATCTAAGGAAAAAGTAGCGTTGATACCTCAGATTGTGGAAGCAAACTGGCAGTAACTGCCGGCACAGATTAGATATAGGACCACCGGAACCATAGATCACTAAGGCCGGAACCGGAAAACGGGAACGCATCTTGGTCCTCCTTGAATGTATATTCTGTTTCTGTGGCCAGCAGTGTCGTTCGTCAAACTGTCAACTGACTGTCATGTCATGAAGTTCATGAACTGTCAGTTCAGTTATCGTTTATCGCATGTTTCATGCTTGTGACTTGTGAATATTATCTCATGTATGACGCAAGTTTCAGTATTTCACCTGTTTAACCGGTGAATTTTGAGTAGTATTTTTATATTGGAACAAGATTAATAGTTCTTTTGAAGAGAGACTTGGCGATGTGATATCAATTGTTTTCTCATTGATTCTAACCTTAAAAGTACTCGACGACCTCGACGTAGGGTTTGTCTTCCTTCACTCTTCAGTCTGCTGTCATTTGAAACAACTATTCTAAGAAGAAGAAATAAATTGAAGCGTGGGCTACAGATATAATCATGGCTTTGAATGTATTGACTAGACTCGTCAGACGGAGGGGTTTACGTAAATTGTAAGTCCAAACTACACTACACTACTAAACTTCATTGGCAATCCAATAAATATATTTATTATTATAGTATCACATGCTCATGTTATAAATATTTGTACATTACATACATATAAATAAATACATAATAACCAAACTTAAATTTAACTTGTTTTCCAGATTATCAGATAGCTCCAAGCAATATACTGCAGAGAATACTTCTGTTCAATTACTAAAAAGTGTCTGTATTCCTTATTCAACTGTCAGCCATGAACACATTTTAAGCCAATTTAAATTTAGAACACAATATTCTCAACGGTTTTACTCAACCAAACCTGCACAGCAGAGTGACTTTGATGATTATCGCAATGAACATAATATCACAGTCATCGGAGCAGACATACCAAATCCTTACGTAGATATAGACAATAGTGAGTTTCCAGGTTATATAAAATCATTTTTGAAGGATCAGGGTTTTTCAAAACCTACTGTTATACAGTCACAAGGCTGGCCTATTGCAATGAGTGGTAAAAATTTTGTTGGCATTGCTCAAACTGGTACTGGCAAAACATTGGCATATTTGTTACCAGCAGTGGTTCACATCAAAGAAAAAAAGGCAAAAAGAAGTTTGGGGCCAATTGTACTAGTCCTTGCCCCAACTAGAGAATTAGCTCGCCAAATAGAGCAGGTGGCAAAGAGTTTTGAAAGAAGTTTGAATATACGCTGTGTCTGTATATATGGAGGGGCAAGCCGTGCTGTGCAAGCAGAAAAACTTAAAGAAGGAGTTGATATACTTATTGCCACTCCTGGCAGACTAAATGATTTTATTGTTAGCCAAACTACAACACTAAGCCGATCCACTTATGTGGTATTAGATGAAGCAGATAGAATGTTGGATATGGGTTTTGAGCCACAGATTCGGCAAGCACTAGAGGGGGTACCTCTTGAGAGGCAAATTCTGATGTTTTCTGCTACATGGCCTAAGGAAGTTAGACATTTAGCTAAGGACTATCTGGGAGAGTTTGTGCAAGTAAATGTAGGATCTACAGAACTGTCCGCAAACCATAACATAAAACAACATGTCCATATTTGTGACCAAGAAGACAAAATGAATTTGTAAGCAATGAGTTTCATATTTAGATTGTTTCCTTTGTGGCTTGACAAAATAACTTATAAAGTATTTTCACTTTTCAGATTTAAATCTATAATGCACGAGATATCAGGTGAAGGATTTGGCAAAATGTTAATATTCACGAATACTAAAAAGTTTGTGGATACTTTAGCACTGACACTTAGAAGGAACGGCTGGCCAGCGGATGGGATTCATGGTGATAAAACACAATTCATGAGAGATAAAATTATAAATAAATTTAAATCTGGCCAAACAAACATTTTAGTTGCTACTGATGTTGCTGCCCGAGGTCTTGGTGAGTATTCAAATCCATATTCTAGTGTAATGATATTCAAAGGTCACTGACAATCTCAATCCTTCTGTCCAATCAATTTTTATAACCTTTTTAACTACTTAATGTTTTTTTTAGATGTGGATGGCGTGACACATGTGCTCAACTATGATTTCCCGAACACATCAGAAGACTACATTCACAGAATAGGACGCACCGGTCGTCAAGCAAACAAAGGAGTCTCTCATACTTTACTCACAGAGGAGAATGCAAGGACAGCAAAAAGTTTAATTGAAGTCCTCAGAGAAGCTAATCAGGTACATTTGTAATTTATAATGAACTAACCTCGTTATAGACTTACCTATACAACTCTACATCATCATCTTAGCTCATAAATGTCCATGGTGCAACATAAACCATCTCGTAGACTGCTGCAAAGAAAAGTTGTGAGATGGATGTGCTATAAATAAATTGTCCATATGTTTTGTGTGAATAAGACCTGTCGTGCTGTACGGATCAGAGTGTTGGGCCGTGAAGAAGACGGATGAAAGAAGATTACACGTAGCGGAGATGAGAATGTTGAGATGGATGTGTGGAGTGACGCGAATGGATAAAGTAAGAAATAAGTATATTAGAGGAAGTTTGAAAGTGGCACCAGTGACAGAAAAGTTGAAAGGAAAGCGTTTGTCTTGGTATGGGCATGTGCTGAGGAGGGATGAAACACATGTGACTAAGAGAGTGATGAATATGAATGTTGATGGATGGAGGGGGAGAGGGAGACCTAAGAAAAGATGGATGGATTGTGTGAGGGAGGATATGAAAGATAAGGGGGTAAATGATAATGAGACGGCTGACAGGGAAGAGTGGAAGAGAAAAACATATTGCGCCGACCCCAAGTAACTTGGGACCAGGGCAGGAAGATGATGATGATGTTTTGTGTGAATTCGTTTGTTGGTTCAAATACGAATTTCGCATCATTCATCATCCCACAATGAAGACCTTTTTATTTTTTTCTTGGGATTATCCTCTGGATGTCCCTCGCCCGTGGTAGGCTAGGGGGTCTGCCAGACTCTTACCGGCTAAAAACCCACGGTGTTCCTTCTTCTGACCGTCGGCCGGGGTCGCGGGATTCGCCTAAGCATGCACCAGGGACTATAAACCTGTTATTAATATTATAATGATGTTTCAGGAAATCCCTGCAGAGCTGGAAGACTTGGCTCGTTCGCACAACTTGAATAAAGAAAGAGAAAGGCAGTCAAAATGGAAACCCAGGCCGAAACAAAACAACTACCAGTTTGATTCGAACAAAAGATTTAATCGATTTCGGAGTATCAAGAGTAATAGATACGATGATTATTAAATAGTTAATTTTGTTAAATATGTTATTATGAAGTTCTGTGTTATAGCATGTAGTGTAATATTATAATGTTACGGCAATTTTTGGCTTTCATTTTAAACATCACATTATTATACTCTTTGACATTGTTTTGACTATAGACTACTGCAATTAGAGCTCTTGAACATAAGACAGATGCTAATGCGAAATTGTTTTATTTTATTTTATTATTCGCCGTCGCCCCTGGCTTCAGTCTATTTAGCCTACAGGGTAAATCATGGGCTGCATGCCTTACACTGATGACCAGGGTCGTAGCTAGTATTTGGGGCCCCGGGACGGCATGTGACCGAACATTCTATTGTTCTTGTTCGGGGGGCCCCTTTGCTCAGGGCTCCCGGCCCTACTGATGACCCTGCTGCCCGTCACGGCTTTCGATATTTAGGCTGGCAACTTGGAAGGTTTATAGGTTTGGGTTATATGGTATATACAGCTCTGTACAAAAGTGTACGAAAAATAAGGGGGTGCCACTATGCATAAATTATACAATTTTAACTTTTAAAATAATTTCTCTTATAGAACTTTGCATAGTCTCATTAGTTTCAAATCAATTTGAGATTCTTTAAAACACATTTATCGCATGATAATATACCGACTGGCACACCTCAAGGAAATTTAAAAAAATGTTCCGTTTATAGACTTCTAAGTCGAGCTGTACCTACGTCTACGATATAGATACTACCCACCTGCCTGGGTCATCGACAGTTGTCCGGGGCTCGTATATCCAGTATATCAGTGCCAGGGTCCAATGCTACTTGTGCATATGGCTGGTATAGGGATATTATTCTTCCGCAGCCCTCGTTTACTCAAATGTTAAGTGTCCTAGTTTTCTACTGGCAGATTGTTAGGTTTTAAGGCTAACGGACAGCAGATCTAGTATCTGTAGGTAGTATGGGGTATTTGGGGTATAGTATGGGGTATTTGATAGACTAGTTTAAAGAAATTTTACTACACCAGGTTATGAACACGAATCCCGCAACTGTAAGCGAGCATTTCTGTCAAAAACTTTATCCACCCTCAAAAAACTGGGTAGTGCCCCCCGACCAAAGGGGGCCTTGAACAAGTAGTTAAGACCCTCTCGACTACTTTTTGTATCCGGTGGGATTTTATTTTTATATTCAGCAGCTTCTAAACCAAGAAGGTGGTTTAGGTTTCAACTTATATACCTAACTAGCGACCCGCCCCGGCTACGCACGGGTGTAATGTAAATACTAATGTGGGGCATATAAACCTTGGTCTTGAATCACTCTATCTATTGCTGAAAACTGCACTGAAATCCGTTGCCTAGTTTAAATGATCTAAGCGTACAGACAGCGGGAGCGACTTTGTTTAATAATAAGTGAAGATGCGTAAGGAGTTTTAATACCTTGCCGTTTCTATGGATACATGTTGACATTAAACAGCGTCTTGAGTATCCAAGGAGTTGAATTGATATAATAAGAATACGATAAAATCTGTGAAGTAATCAAAATATTATTAAATATTATATTATGTTACATTAAGTACAACCTACAGCTGCAAAGATGATGGCCCTACCTGAACTTAATACAAGATCAGTCTTACATGTGGTTGAGGAGAATTTTCAAAAACTCGGTTTGGTGAGACATTCATAGCAATTACAGTATGAAGATTTTGAAGTCATGTCTTGTATTTATGCTTTTGAGAGAATTAGGTGTGTTAGATTTAGATACATATACTTGTTAGGTACTTATAGGAATGAACCTTGCGCAAAGAAATCGTAACGTGTGTGGGCCCCATTAATAGATGCTATATCTACTTACATTTATTATAGACAAAAAGTTATTTTAAAATTGTCGTTTTTAATTTTGCTGATGCCTTGTTTATAGAAAACCTATGCCATCCGTATGATATACATCGGCGAGCACACTTTATCTAAAGAAGAAATTATACAACACTTCAAAAAGACCGTTACTTATACGAATTCAACTTATTGTGAGATCAATGTGCACGGTCTACTGCTTGTATACGACAGCTATTTTGTTCATATCATTGAGGTAAGTTATTAGCTGACGCCCACGGCTTAGCCCGCGTGGTATGTTGATGAAAAGTATCCCACGTCCTTCTCCGGGTTTTAGGCTATCGCTATGGCAAGTTTCATCAAAATTGATTCAGTAGTTTACTCGTGAAGAAGTAAGAAACAGACAGACAAACTCACTTTTGCATTTATAATATTATACAAGGTTAGTCGGAAAGGGGATACTAAGTCGTGGGTCATTTAAAGTATCACTGATGATGACTATTTTAAAGCAAGTGTTAAATTTTCAAAATTCGATAATTTTTGTTTGCATGCAAATTTTTTTTTATTTTAGATTTATCAAAAAAAACATGGCTGCTTTAGTTGTGAATTCAGAAAATTAATTTTCTAATCTGTGACCTAACCTGTGATATGACCTAAATTGTAAAAACAGCTGATCATAGCTATGGACAGATAGATTTTAGCATATTTTTTATTAAATCTTTGAAAAGCTATTTCTCTTAAACTATCGAGTTTTGAGGAAAGTTGTAGAACAAAAGGTATCCCTTATTATAGGTACTTTAACACCCTTTCGGCTTAGTACCCCCTTTCCGCCTAACCTTGTATAGATGTGGATTTTCTGAATATTGAATTCTTTAATTTTAGTCTTTCTCTTAGGGTTCCGAGGACACTGTTCACAGGCATCTAAGGTTTTTATTCCAACGTGAAGAAAAATGGATCGCTAAAATGGAAAAAATAGACCAAGAAGCAAGCGGGGACGATGCCACCGAAGGGCTGACGGTTCTCCTATCTGAGGACCCGACTCCGAAACCTGAGAGGAAAATGTTTAAGCGCTTGAAAAATGTGGTGACTTATCATTCAATTCGCACGGTACATACTTGTAACTTTAGTATTTTCGTTTAAACTTGTAGGTACTTATCCTATAACATTAGGTAAGCACGTTTTTAACACGCTTTGTATCAGGGCCAGATTGGGACCTGAAATCGGCCTGGGCATTTGAGAGACGGTCGGCCTAAGCAATTAGAGGGAAGAGATTTTTTTTTTGACGCTCCCCTCACTCTTTCTCCTGTATCTTGGGTGCATTTATAAACACAAACAATTAGCGGCTTCTTTTTCAAGCGATAGGCGATAGTTGGACGACCCTATTTTTTTTTTTGACTATCCTCTCACTCTTTCGATTTCTCCGACTGTGTGACCGGCCCATCAGGCCACACTGGCCCATCGGGAATTTGCCCGTATGGCCGGGCCTGCTTTGTATTAGCTTCACTTGTAACTAACTAACAAACAATATATTAGAGGTGTAGACTGTAGGTTGCACCCACACCTCTGCTTGCACGTACTGGCTCTGTGGTTACTACATACCAATAAGAGCGCTTGTGACCTGTCTGAGCCGAACGAGCTGCAGTACTATTTGGCGGTTCCGCTACGGTGACGCAAGTCGGACCGACAGCAACCGCGTACGTACTACAGAGACGTGCAAATATGTGACAGCCGTGCGATAGCTATGTGTGACTCCGTATAATTCAGTGCGAAGCTAAAATCGTTCTGACGCATGTCGCTCCGACTTGCGTCACAGTGGGGGAACTGCCTTTCTATAAACAGTTGTGCACTACATCCGATTCGAATTTCATAGATTTGCAGCTGAATTCCCGCATCTTCCTCGTTGGCCTAGTGGTGGCAAACTCGACTGCTGATCATGAGGTCCTGGGTTCGATTCCCAGTCAGGCAAAGTGTTATTGGGTTTACCTATGTGGAATTCCTCAGTAGCAATCCGAAGTTTGGAATTGTGCCCGGTTGATGGCAATAGGCTCGCCCCCTATTACATGGGAATTAAACATAATGGCGAAATGAGGGTGTTACTATACACCTCTGCGCAACCCTTCGGGGAATACAGGCGTGATGTTATGTTTATGTGTTTCCGCATCTTAACTTCACCAAGCAATACACGATGTTTTCCCTTGAATCCGCCCTTCAGGTATATTAAATTTATTTTTTGTTCAGCTCACATTTCAAAGTTGGCGTGCAATAACAGCCAGGCCCCAGTCGCTCGTAGGCAAGTTGGATCTTTACGGGTCAATGCAAGAACACCTGGAGCAACTTCGAATCTTCCTCAATAAAATGAGCAAAATCTGTGCATTAGCGAAAGCTGACGACAAAGTAAGTTTCTGATATTATATATCTAAGGTGTGTGGTTCTGGGCAAAGACAAGGCTACGTCCTACACCCGTGGGTCAAGTGCGGATCCACTGTTGTGGGCACGATGGGCATGCCCACAACCCTAACAGACTTGTGACGTCACACTTTCACGGTCTATTGAGGTCGATAGTAGTTTAGAGTCTAAATGTGACACTGTGATGTGTAATTTTCGTGAGCGAACAAACTAACATTTACAGGTTTATTAATTTACTAGTGTTCGCCCCACGGCTTTGCCCACGTGGAACTATACACTGTACAAAATCTTGGTCAGGACGTCATATATTTTGTAAACATCTCCTTTGTAGGAATGCACTATATCGATCATGAGCGAGTTCATACTCCGACTCGCACTTGGCCGATTTTCGGGTGGCTGTGACCACAACCTTTTTAGAGGGCTGGATCCGCGCCTGCCGTGGGTGTAGTATAAGGCACCTATGGACTAACGCCATGAAGATGGCCAGCGTCCTTCTGTCTGCTAATAGCTATCAACAAACTTCGATCACTAATCCGTCTGCTAAGCTATTCATTGCAACAGTCATTAGGAGGCCCATGTTCAGTTGTGTACGTTTACGGGCCGACGATGACGATTATAGGACTGTTGTAGAGACGTCCAAGGCACGAAAGGTAGATGACATTACATAGAGCGTAAGTTGTAATTATGTAGATGTGATTAGCAGACCCAGGTAAAAAGGCACAAGAAAAAAGAGGTCAAAAGGTTTTACTTCTTTTTCAGAATAGACCAAAATATGAATAGGTAATATAGGCTGCTGATGGTGTTCATTGCGTAAAGTAAAATCAACTTGAAATGTTTGCAGCTAACATTCGAGGGACTAAGGGTGATAGATCCTAAGATGAAAGCGTTACCCGAAGCGGCACTGCTAGACTTTTTGTTACAATCTCCCGTTATCCAGCACCTTCGCGATACCCTGGGTCTTCACAGACGTGTCGATGACTATCGATTCTATTTTGGTTAGCTTTGTTCTATGTTATTCAACATCTATTTGTTCTTCGATTTGGAAATATGTAAATGTTATTAACAATTGTCTGTTTCTTTACACAGAGGATGTTTGGCCTTTACCTACCCACTTTACGCCTCGTTGCTTGTACAAGTTGAAGCCTGATGACTCATTTGTGGAACCGCTGCCCGTAATGCCTTGGGAGGTGGTAAAGAAGGAGGCAGACGATGAAGAACGGGAAGAACGAGACGAAGATGACGAGTCAACTAGTGATTAAATTTTGAAAATAATGATAACAATATCGTTTACAAATATTTCACCTAACTCTTATCATATTGGTGCCTAGTCATTTTTATATTTTTATGTTTAACAAATAGATACACGTTACTACAAATGATAAAACTCGTTTTATTATCATGAACTAATTCGATGCTCGTAGCCCCATCCGCGTGATATCTTCTTCGTTTATAGGGATGACAAGACAAGTATTCTAGTGGTATCTATCTATATTTATAACTAGCTGTATCCTCACGGCTCCGCCCGTAGCCTATGTTACTCAGTGATAATGTAGCTTTCTAACGGCAAAAGAATTTTTGAAATCGGTCCAGTAGTTTTTAAGTTTATTCGTTACATACAAAAATACAAATCTTTCCTCTTTATAATATTAGTATTAGTATAGAAAATCAATTGCCGTGCGTTAGTCTCGAAAAAACTCGAAAATTGCTCGACAAAATTGTTTTTTTTTGTCTTGTTCGCCTCAATACTGGGGTGCTTTAGGAAAAAAGAAAACTAGGAAAAATAAAAATTTAAGTTTTGGTGGTACGAAGTTTACCGGGCAGCTAGTATAAGGATACATTTTACTTCAGATCTAATGCGTTCCGCCGTTAATCGTGATTACTATATCATACTATAATGGTCCAATTTATACCGATTATTATATCGATATTCTTACTTAACAATATCAGTATTTTGTGGAAAATTGTGACTTTAGAACAAGTAAATTTTCCATAAATTGTCGTGTCAATGATACACCATGGAGGGGCTCGTGGCTAATAAACAACCGCGCTGATCATACGATCTGTGAGGTTAAGTTGCGCCTGCCGGAGCTAGTCCGTGAATGGATGTCCGTTAGTGGCACATTGAGACCCCTCCGTGCCTCGGAGAGCTCGTTAAACCGTCGGTCACGGGTGTCATAAGAATACCTATGTCGGTCGTTACGGGTAGTCAGAAGTCTGAAAGTCTGAAAACCGGTGTAACCTTAGGATATCGGTATTGCCCAGTTACGGGGTTGTGGTGGTCTGATGGCAGTTGCTCCGTGTAAAATACTGGTATTCAGCCGCATCTGCTTATATTGGAAGCTGACGCCAAGATAATTGGGAAAAGGCTAGAAGGAAGGGAAGATTGTGTTAACGATAAGACTGAAATAGGCGTTGGCGAACTTGGTTAGTTTGATGTTACTATAGCAATATTGATTTATGGTTTTATACATTGTTTAGTGTGATTAGTCATTCCTTTTTGTGAAGTCTCTTGTAGTGAAATATGGATAGTCAAAAAAAGAAAAAGAATATAAAAAGGGAAACGAGGAAAACTATTGCCGGAATAAAACTGCCGCCTATTGAACCCATAGAAGACAGTGATGTTAGAACAATTGTAGATATAGATCCTGCTTATTACTCTTTAGTTGAAGGACGCCCTATTCGACCGAACAAATCAATAAATGAATACAAAAAAAATATAAAAAAATTAGCTTTAACAAGAACTCTTCATGGTTTCTTGGTCGACGAAATTCTCAGGATTGAGAGCGAAACAGAAACGGAACGAAACATTTATGAAACAGCTTTTAAGCATTTTGAAGAATACCAGAATAGTTTCGACAAATTTCTCGCAGACGACAATAATAAAACCATTGCTATAATGCAAAGGTCAGATGCTTTAGCAAAGGAACTTGCAAACCAAACTGAGGAACATAAGAAGGTTAACTATGAAATGGCTTCTCTTAAATCTAAATTGCAATACATTGATGAAACTTTAATGATATTGGTGTCATTCCAAAATTTTCTTAATAAGGCTTCCCCCATTTTGTGGCAAGATAGTCATAATATAAACCTAAGTATAAAACATGCGGAGATTTTTACAGTTGACTCTGATATTTATAAGAAAATTGATGGAGATACCATAGCGAAAAAACTCAAAGAGCTGCCTGCTCCGCAACTTTATTTCGAAACACCAAAACAGTTGCTGACGATTTTTAGTTTACTTGAAAAACAGAATTTAAATTATTTATTGGTTACTACGGAATTCAGTTCGGAGAAAAACAAGTTTTTGAGAACTGTTAACGTTTTAAAAAGAATGATGCGTCAGGAATTGGACTACATACAAGAAAAGGTAGGTGCATTTTTCTTTGGTATTTATTTAATCACATATTATTTTAACTGCGTTTAATAATGGAACGACTACTACTATATTTAAAATTATCTTACTAGACAAATGTGCGTATAAAACGTTGAAAAATATTTGTTAAGCACACAAACCATTATATAATTTAAACACTAAATCTACTTCTTGATGAGAACCTAAAGCTTACTAATGCTCTCACATAGCAATAATTAATTATCTGCATGGGCATTTAAGGTCATTAGGGATTAAAGAATAGTATGAGATCTAAGTTCGCCAGCGGCATTTTGCATATTTGCAATACCAACTGACTGACAATGTAAGCTCATAATATTAGGGTAGGTATACCTGACAAGTATGCCTGTTAGGGTAAGGCCCCAATAAGTACAGGCAAACCGCAAAATATCGGCGAAGTACTATTTTGAAAAGTTGTTGAAAATATTTGACTGCAACTTTTTTATTTCGTTTGTTATTTTTTACAGATCAAAGAAGTACAAGATACAATTCGATGGAATGATAATCGAGAAACTGAAGTAAAAGAAATATTCTTCAGGATATTAGAAGAAAAAATCAGGCACATAGTGTCCTCAGAAATGGCTTTACAGATTTACAATTATGTGGAGTTTGCTTATGAGCAACTGATAGCTCCGAACGATACAAAATTTAGTTCTTTGGATATGGCTTTAGCCTTAGAACGAGAATACGATAATTTGTTGGTAGATATATCGGCATATGATTTAGACATGATAAAACAAATCGAAAAAGAAACATATGAGCAAGGAAATTTAGAGATAAAGAAAGCCAAAGAAGCAGCAACACTTTTAAAGGCTGTCGATAAACTTTCGAAGCGGCTAAAGTCTTCTTATGAACCAACCAGACGAAAAATGTAAGAGTAATTGTGATCTCTTGTTTATGGTTCATGTAAAACTAAATTACAGATGGTGAAGGCGACGATTCCTACGATTTAGGTAAATCAGTATTTACAGACATTGTCAACATCACGCCAGTGTTCCTCGAGGATGCAGGCATAACTTATATACTTAAGGTTAGTCAGAAAACGGGTATAGGTCAACCAGAATCTCATGGCATTAAAAATTAATAACAAACAGTGGTTTTCATATGGCAATGTCAACATGTCACTTGTCAAAACGAGTATGACTGTAGTTGATACATTTTCCAGTTCTGATTAATGTTTTCTTGTTCAAACATTTTTAATAAACATACTTATTTTAACAAGGTTTCCTTTTCCATTACAATAAAATTGCAAAAAACCATATAGCAGCATATCATTTTGGGACCCAGTGCATAATATCAGCAAGTACATTGGGTCACATAAAACAATAAGCCAAAACCTCTAACAACATCGATTTATGAAATACATGTTGTGCCGACCCCATCTAGTGTGGGATAAGGGCAGGAAGAAGATCGAGAAGAAATTAAAGAAAAAAAATTACAAGTATCAAGACTTTTTATTCAAATTACTCTTGTGTTACCCACAAAAACATTTCATTTCCCTATTTGCCATCAGATTCTGGTAGACCTAGACTAAGCCGTGGTAAATTTAAACTATCATAGATGAATGATTTCCATAACTGAAGTTAAAAAAAATGTTATGTAAGGACAATGTAAAAAAAATACATACAAAAATAAAGTTATGATAAGCAAGGACAATGTACATTTTCCGATCCTCGTTATACAATATACAAGTCACTTTATGCTAAGTAAGTACCTATAAATATTGTTGTAATTGTATGTTATTTATTGTAATGTAAGATTTATGATTGATTAATAAACTTGACGTAGTAATGAAAAGAAGTTTCATTAAACACCTACGTCCATGAACTTATTACTTATTTTAAACAAATCCGTACCATGGCGGTGAACAAGTGGTCTAGATTTAGACTATTTGTTGACCGCGGTACAAGTTTGTTTAAAAATTCAACGAGATATCTTGCATCACAGTACATCCTCAAGTTACGCGATTGCCAAGTCCGAAAAATATCTTTAAAATGAAATGCCAGACTTGGCCCTACATGATCTCAGAACTTTTTACGGCAAAAGAATCGCGAGACTTGGCTTTTATTACATGAATGTTTTTGATGGGATCTCGCTTTATGAAAAGCTGGCTGCCGTGCCCCCGGATTAAGCCAGTTCAGCCTTTTCTGATTTTATGTTCATTATTGTACATAGATCTATGTTTTTTATAATAAATATTTCATATTGCCTTTGTAATCTTTCCGTCTTTGCTTTAAGGCATATCAATAGTATGAACATATGAACACTTCAAGCCGTCTTGGTCACAAAAAACAGGTTAGGCCGGACGTGATAACATATTATGGAGACAACTGTCAGTCTAACGAGACGCCGCTGAATATTAGTATTTTACATGGAGTGACTGCCATTCTGATCTCTACAACGGGGAGATACCGATATCCGAAGGTTAGACCGGTTGTCAGGCTTTCAGGTTCTAAGACTGTTATAGCAATTCCTACGAAAACTGCAATCGACGATTTAAAACTATGCTTTCCGAGTTTGTTTCAGAGGCACGGACTGCGGCCAGCACAGCTTAACCTCGCAGATGGAACGATCCGCGAACCTGACATTTAGCCTCTCAAAGTTACCTATTATAATGATGAACTATGATAATGCTCCCAAATATATATTATTTATGAAAAAAATATTCAGTTATTTCACATGTTTTAATTCTTAAACAGACTGGATTGGCAAGCTCCTTCGAAGCTCTCTTTTATTTTGTATGATTGTATTCTCCTTTATGTAGTAGTTTCACTATGGTTTCTGATTTCTTTATGAAGAGTTTTATTGCACTATTCTGACATAAGATATTGCGACACGATTGTTCCTTTTAGTAGTTATATTGTTTTACTCTTTGCTTAATTGCGACAAATATAATTGGTTTGATATTATTAGATACAAAACTTTATAATATTTTACTAATCCATCAATTTGGATATTTAAAACAATGAGTTGTTTAGAGAAAGAGCGAAAACCTATGGTTCCTTTAAAAACTTTGGACATTATATTTAGACGCCGTTATGTACCTAATACTCAACATTACTTTGCGAATCGTAAACATGCCCTGGATAAAGACAAGGACACGAAGAAACCGATGAAACCTTTTCGGGTACCAAAGTCAGAAAAGCTGTTGTCGTACATAAAGTATAGTGACCTAAAAGAGAAAGTGACTACTCGAGAAAGGTTAGCTCAACCACTATTCTTAAAAGACAACTTAAGAATCGCGGCAACTAGAGATATATCTAAAAGACTTTTTATCGAGGAACCTCCTGATGATGTGAGAGCAGTCGTGGAAATTCATCCTGAGTTTTATACTGTGATTGAAGGTCGTCCTTTGCGATGTTTCGACGATATAAAAGTTTATCTGAACAATATTCGATACTACGCTATGAATCGTCAACAAATCGGATACCGACGAGATTTAATTTTAAAGATAGAGAAAAGTGATGTCGAGGAATCGGAGCACTATGAACACATACTTGATAAATTAAAACATCACATAAGAGACTTTCAATCTTTTCTTACGGAAGATTACAAGATAGCATGTTTAAAAGTGGCCCGATCTGAAAAGGTGTACAACGATTTGGTTGCAAAAAATTCTGAGTTTCTTGGCTATGTTTCTAATTTAACAATTTTAAATAATATTTTATTTAAACTTGACGCTATAAGAAGCATATTAAAGACATACAGAAGCTATTTAATGTTTGTAGCACCTTTATCGTGGAGGCAACAACATGATGAAACTCTCAAAGGCAGGATTATGTCAATTCAGTTCGAAGCTGGGGAATTTGCAACGGATAATGACTTAGTTGAATCACTGGACATTGAAAAAATGGTAGAAATTGCTAAAATTGAACTTCGAAACCCATATCCTGCATGTTTGTACTTTGAAACACCTGAGCAGATGATTTATTTATTTCGTTCAATGGAGTTACAAAGTCGAGAATATCTGATAGAACTTGCAAAGACTGATGGTCCAAATAGGATATTGCAAGATCGCATTAAACAATTAAAACAGTCACAGATACAAGAATTTGATTATTTTCAATATTATATTGACAGTATAAACTATGAAATATCTAGAGAAGCTTTTAACGAAGAACATTTGAAAGAAAAGTTTTTCAGAATATTGGATGAGACATTTTATGACAGTATTGCGAGTCCTACTACATTAAAATTAAAAATATGTATAGAGTACGTTTATGAACAGGTTTTCGGAAAATGTGAAGAAGGACACCATAGTTTGCAAGATCCTCTGAAAATTCTTGAAGTAACGTATGAAGATTACAATTTACGGCTCGATTCCTTAGACTTCAAAATTGTTAATCAAGCAAGAGATGACTTCTTCGCTCAAGATTTAAAAATGATGCAGAACGCTTATAAAGCCGAAAGAGAACTTAGAGCTTTCAGAGAAATGACAAATGCTATGAACAAAGCGTTCTTGTTACCCGCTAAGTTTACACGACCGCAGCTGAATAAATTTATGGATAAGAAACAAAGGAACGCACTTAGAATTGCTGAAAAACAGAAAAATGAAATGATGAGTGGAGAACGAGCAAAACGTAAAAAATATAAATTGTCACAAGAGGAACGGGAGGGATTGTTACTGTTTACTGATTGGTGTGATGGTGTAAACCCAGCACCTTTTTTGAAAGAATATTATGAATTTGCAAAGCCTGTATTTGATTGGTTGCCTCGAAAGTCGATAGACGATGAATAAATGGATTTTTTCATATTTACATGGGCTTGGATCATGTTACTAATTAGAATGTTATTATAAAATTGGATAATATGCATTGCACGTGAAATCTAATAAAATTTTAATGGTTTATGTTGTTTTTTGTATTCCAGCGTTATTTTACAGTTAACCTATATCTTTACTATGCTTAAAATAGTGAATATGATTGCATTAAGTTACCAAAAACATAAACGTGAAAAGGGGGATAGGACGTGCGGGATTGTTGGCTTCACTGATAAAAGAACTGATATGTAAATGGGTTCCAAGTTTTATAGAAATTCTTTGCATCATAGCTACATGACCGTAAAACGTTCTTTTATTGCGTTAAAAGAAACAAACTTAGCAAGTTTTTACACACAAGTCAATTATTTGTATTAATGTGGAGGAATGAGGTATGTTGTTCTTCCAACCAGGGTCTTAATCCTGGCGGGCTACAGCCCAAAGGTTTTTATATCTATACGCCTTTTAAATGGTCATACGGACCGTTTCTACGTAACGGGCAGTTATTACCGAGACCTGAAGGGACTCCAACCAATCCTAACGGTTGATGTTAGAAAGTTGTATATATCGGATGTAAAAATATCCTTAACGAAGTCGAGAGCCACGTATTCTTCTTATCATTACGATTTTTTTTTGGTATTGGGCCATACCTGGGAACCGTCTGGTTATGGAGATATTGAAGGTCAAAGTCACCATATTTTTGTATGTTTTTCACGAAAACTAAGTTTAAATGTTATTACTAAACATTCTTCTATACAAACATAATCAACATTTTTGAAATGTAGGCACAGACTACTGCGCGCGCGCTTCCATTGCGCGCTACAATTAAAAGCTGTTTTTTAGTACCAAAAAATAAAAGTCGTTTCGCAGCAATTATTTTTGTTGTATGTTACTTCGTTTTATGTACAGTATGCGTAGACTTCGGCTTCGTTAAGGCTATTTTTACACCCAGTATAACTAACTGCGTGTCAAATCTTGACATTCCATTACTCACCGTGATCACCCGCCGCCGCCGCGGAACCGGTCGTCCTGCCTGTCTCCGCAGTTACACCTTTAATTCAGCCCTTATCAAGCTGTCTCCCTCCCAGTCCTCTCGCCAGCAACGCCCTAAGCCGAGGTCCGAGTCCCATTAGGGGTCGCCCTTAGTGCTGTTGTTGCTAGTAGTCATGATGTTAGTAGTAGTAGTTAGCTTAGGTTAAGTATTTTACTCTCGCCCCCAATTGGTGGGACACCCTTCAGGTCTCGCCAATAACTACCCGGTTACGTAGAAACGGTCTGCAAGACCAATCTACAAGTAGTACAAGCAGACGAATAGAAAAAATAAAATAAAAAAATCTAGACATCTCGATGCAGGATTTTGTGATGTAATTTTTGAGAGTTGTCATTATTGTCGCTGTAGTCTGCTAGACAATCGTCGTGCTGAACTACGCATAGTTCGCATGTGGCGTGGAAGAAGCCGCCACATTAGTATAAAAAAGGACAACTTGCTAAGTTCAATCTTAAGCTTGTATTATATGTTGTGTAACAGGCCAAGTTACATATTTAGGAGCATAGAACATAACAAATATTCTTTTAAATCTATTGTACAGCGATGTACGTTCCTGTAGCTATGTTCTCTGTCAATTCTTTTATCAGCGAAACCGACACTCCCGCATGTTCTTTGTACCAAACTTGGCCCCTTTTCGCATTTATGTTTTTGTTGGGATATCATAATTTTTGTAAAGTTACATTCTCTTTAATAATATACAATATGTTACAGTATGTAGTAATAAAACTTAAAGGGCGGTATATACACTCAAATGATTTTAAATTTACGCTTCTGTGAGGTCTAGGTCTTAAGTTGAGGGTGTTTGAGTATGTAGAGGTCGAAATACTAATATTACTCTATCTTTGAGGGGGGGACGGGGTGTGGAATCGAAAAATAGTACGGTAAACGTAAAAAGTACTGATTCAATGCGGTTGACTATTACAGACAAATATTGTGCGTATTGTCGGAGTAACATTTAGTTTTTGTTTCATCGTAATCGGTTCAATCAAAAGATATTAGAAGTTATAGTAATAAAGAAACAGGTTAGCATAATTTGTTATACCATACTTGCTCAATAGATGGCGTTACGTGTATGTTAAATCGCGAAATCAATTTTCTGTTTAGTTTTAAACGTGTACAGTTTTCGTTCATATGTTATGCTATGAACATTAACAAGACGCAGGGCCATACACTACGCTTTGCGGATGTAGACCTTAGTGTCAGCTGCTTCTCGCACGGTTAGCTCTAAGTGGCTCTCTCCCGTGTATCTAAGCAACCTGAGCAATCTTTATGCACATATCCCTGGTGGTTCTACTGGTAACATTGTTTTGAGGGAAACCTTATTATAATGGACCTGACTACTGATAGAAATACAACATATTTTTAACCGACTTCCAAAAAGGAGGAGGTTATTAACCGACTTCCAAAAAGGAGGAGGTTACTATGTTCGTCTGTATGTATGTTTTTTTTTTTTTTTTTTTTTGTGTATGTTCATCATATTTTCGCCAATTGTGAACCGATTTTAATGATTCTTTTTTTAATGGATAAGGTATACTTCGAAGTTGGTCCCATTTAAATTTGGTGAAGATCTGATGAAGGACTTCGGAGATAGACAATGGAACTCCTCAATGACGAACAGTACGCATATTGTGATGATGTGATTATGTTACAAGCAGCGTCTTTAGTAGGTCCAACCAAGTTTTAATTAAGGCCACTAAAATGAAAAAAATAAAACCTTTTTTACAAAAAATTTAAACCGACTTCAAAAAAGAATAAAATAATTACCATATAAAATTAACAGTTTCAGAAATCGGTGCCTTCAATTTGGTTCAGCGTGGATCAGCACCGACTTCTGAAACTGTTAATTTTATATGGTAATTATTTTATTCTTTTTTGAAGTCGGTTTAAATTTTTTGTAAAAAAGGTTTTATTTTTTGTATAATAAAAATGCTGTTTTAAATCTAACAAAAAATCTACTCAGCCTAAACTGTTGGCGAAAACATAGGGCACTCGAAGCTATGTGAGGTTTCTTTATAAATAAACGATAATAAATATTTCACCGTTTTGTATGTATTTTTTCATAGTTGTTAGAATAAAGAAAGATTGAAAAAATACCCACCTAATTTCAGTTTAGCAAGTAATGTTGTTCTCCGACTTCTACGCAGATGAAGTTGCGAGCACAGCTGGTTATTAATAAATAGAAGCATTAACGTGATTCCAACCGGCGACCTTCAGCTTTGCGGTTAGGATATACTTATCAGGGTGGTAATTTTATTTAATAGTTTTACTTGACGAGTTTGATTTCTTTTGGTGCACATATTTTGATGTGCAATAAGTATTTTTGATTGGAAACTAATATATTTTGTTCGAAAAACAGTGATTTTCTGATGTGTGATTAAAAACTACTTACCCATATTAAATTAATCCATAATTTGTTATTTTCTGATTTAATCCTTTGTATACTCCTAATGATCTACCTCGATAGCAAGTTTCAAGTTTTTAAATTACCTAGAAGTGTTCTAGGTTTTTGATGAGTGAGTCAGTCAGTGAGTGAGTGAGTGATAAAATTTGTGATTTGTCATAAATTGCAAGTGAGTCAATTATGGATTAGAGTTAAGGCTGATTTACACGAGGATAGTTTCTCGAAGCAAGACTCGTTCTGCCTTTGCCTTTCTCTACTAAAAACAGAAATAGCATGAGACTTGCTTCAAGAAACTTGCTTCCTGTAAATGAGCCTTTAGAGTTAGATTTTGAGTTATGGAAGGATTGAAAGTAGTTCGAAATGGTTCGTGTAATATAACAGACAGCCGGTGCGTCACCCTTTTCTTTTCAGAACTTGACTTGAAACTTTTAAACGATTGAAAATATTTATCTAGCTGGTTCAGGCGTATAATTATATAATGCGTCTTTTTTCAATAATTAAATTAAACTTATAATAGTGTAGATTTAAAAATGCACGATGAAGACACACATTCTGTTATCATCGACATACCAAAACCAAGAACGTTTGTGAAACAGTCAACAAAGTTTGCCAAACGGAAGGATATTAAACAAGTTTTGGAAAGACGACCCAAGCCTTCGAAAGATTCAATGGAGAAATTTTCATTGCCTGTTATAAAACCGTTATCGGTTGCTACTTTTAAAAAGGAAGAAATTTTTCTGCCTTACATACTTTATTCAAAAAAGCAAGAGAAAGATAAATTAAGGCAAAGTATGAAAATCGGTTTACGCGAAAATTATAAAGCTATTTATGCCGATATGCAGAAGCGGCTGCATACGGAAGATCCACCGAACGACTGTCGTGCTGTAACCGACTTTGATCCAGGATTCTTTATGTGCGTCAATGGCTCTTTTTTGCCAAGTTATATTGCTCCATTTAAGTCCCTCAAATATTTGTTTAACAGCCAGTTAAGGTGGAGACAAGAAGTCGGCTATAGAAATGATTGTATGTTAAATATTGAAGTCAATTATAAGAAAGAACAAGAAATATACAATGAAAGTATTAAAAGGTACCTGGAGCAAGTTAAATATTTCGATGATTTCGTTTCGGATGATTATCGGAAGTCTATGTTATCGCTGAGTAAATGGGACGAAGTAAAATTGGCAGTTTACAAGCAAGCATTTGATTTACAATGTTTGGCAGCACAGACTTTTACAATTACGTCTAGGATTGTAGGACTAGATTACAGGTATGGCTTACAGCAAAAGTACGGAAGATTTTTATACTACCTATCTCCTCCAAGCTGGCGGTTTAAGAATAGGAAATTTGCTCGATCTGTAGAAATAGAAGCAAGAGGTTTTGATTTTGGAATTTCTAGTGAAGAAGATACGTTTAATGTTATGTTTGAGAAACTTAAAGAAGAGTGCTACAGCGGTCTTGTAAAGCCAGTATTATACTTCAAACATCCTGCTGACTTGATGAGACTTTTTGATGGCATAGAAAAGCAGCATTTGCATCATTTCACTCATGTGGTTCAACTAACACCTCACACAACATTTTTAAAGAAAGGAATAAAACTTTTTAAAGATATTATTGCACAAGACAGCGCTGGGATTTTAAACACTATTAAAGATTTTGAAAAATTATTAGAATTCAGTGAAGATCATGGATCACAATTAGAAGCAAAATTCTTTAAAATAATGAATGGATTATTCTATGAAAGCGTAGGAGCTCCAGAAGTTTTAAAATTCCAAACGCATTTAGAATTTTGTTACGAGAAAATATATAATGAAAAACCAATAAATATGGACATGGTAGCAACAGCCAAGGCTTTGGAAGATTTTTATATGGATTATTCCAAGCGATTGGAGGCAGTAACCGGTGATAAAATTAAGGCTGCTTTGGCGCAGTATATAGAATCAGAACGACAAAAGTTTAAGAGAGCCAAAGTAGCGGCTAGAGAACTGCGTCTTTTCGAACGATTGGAGCGAGATTTGCTTAGTGCGCATGCGCCAATAGCGGATCAGTCAGGATTTCCCTTTAGTATCCAGCGTGGTTCGCGGAGAAAATTATTTTCCAAGTCGAAATATGACGAAAATCGGAATAGTCTTACTGAGGCTGAAATAGAATATTTGACCCTATTTACTGATTGGACTGCTAAAGAAGATCCAGGCAAGTTTTTACACACCTTAAACATGTCGCCTAACGAGACAGGAGGACATCCTTATAATTAGTGTGAGATATTTGTTTCAAAAATGTTTAAAATAAAATACTATTAAAAATTTGTTAATGAAAACAGTTTATTTACGGGGTTCAGTATGAAAAACGTATATGTATCTCCATAAAACACAATACAATAATACGCGATGTATATAGATATAATAAAACAAATTTACTTTAATAACAAAATTTACACGCTACTCATAAAAATGTTTGGTTTCATGGTATTGACAAGTAACTACTTGGAATTTACATATTTACAAAGTGGGTACCTAACAAAAAATGGTAAAAGCTTCATTCAATACATATGTCTTAATATTAAGTTATACCTCTATGAGTAAATAAATAAATAGGTACTAATTAAAACTATTAATAAACAAATGATGACAATACATTTTCTTCTGTAAGAAGTTTAAAGCTTTTACATGAAACTTTTCATCAACACTAAGGTTGATTTACGATCAATGGTCTAGGCTAGTCGAGCCTTTCATTACATCATCTTAGCTTTACAATTTTGCCTGCTAAGTGATACATTTCATCCGTAGCAATATTGAAGATCGGCGACATATCTTTACGGTTTATGGTTAAACGATTTAAGACTGGCGTAGTTAAATTGTATTATTAAAACAAATTTTTTTGACGTTTTCATGTTTTAGGTATTGCTTGTTTTACAAACCAAAGCTAAGCAAACAGAAATTTACCAAAGCTAATTTCAAAAGTTCAGTAGTATTGAATACTGACAAACAATTATTGTATTCGAAAGACATACATTTTTACGTTGTGTATTTCGTATGATATATTCCCCTACAGTATTTACAATATGTATGTATGTATATGTACAAAAACTTGAAGCTCTCCAACATAAACGTAGTACAAGCCTCTTCATTTGTTGTAAATAATGCCAATATGACATCACAATAAAATGTAAAAATCCTTTATGGACTAAATTATTGGCTATACTTGAAAAACAGAGCAAAGTATTTTCAGGACAAAGATAAAGAGTGAGTGGTTGTATAACATAATTATCTTAGAAAGGATACAGAGAGGCATACAAGAAAGATTTTAATAAAAAGAGTAATTTGACAAAAGTACTTAAGTATTTACTTATTGAAAATATGTTAAAATGACAGAAGCAGGTAGTAGGTAAGTATTCCGATCAAAACTACAAAGGTTTAGCAATCAAGCAAGTAATAAATTACACCACAAAAGATAATTTTACACATGATATAAAGTATGACATTCAGAAGGATAAATCTAGTAAGTTTTCACAGACATGACTAAATTATTAACTTGACACTTATGTCTCTTGTCCTCCAAATACTCATCTTATCATCACGCATTAACGTTACCTAAATATTGTAACACTAATGGTCCCACATAATATTGTGTGTGAGCCACGTTTTGCAAACTATGAAAACCATCTAAAAACTTATCGTCGTTGGACTTGCATAGGCTGGCCGCGAATTAAGTGGCCTTTTACAAGTTGTAATTCACCATGTATGTAGGCCAGTAGTGGTGTATCAAACGGACATTATCTAAATGATTTAGTGTAACACTACCTTTATCTCCCACCTAGCTATTTTCAAAAGAAAATGACTAGTAGTTAATTTATAATATTCGTTTCCTTCAAAATGTTCAATATAACTTGAGCAACATGATGATGGAATATTTCATAAGACGTTATACATCTATAGTAAAACAATATTTGGTGTTTCTATCTCGGACGTTATAAAAATCGTCCATACAGTGAGCATTTTAAAATACTTAACGTTCACGAACCGTACCGTTACTAGCGCACGGCTGACTTGTCACAAACACTTAAACGCGACAGTATATAGTTTATCTGACTCGTTTCTTTTGCAACTTGGCCAGTTTTCTTCTCTTCAATATCATTTCATAGAGCGCCTCGAGCCCCTCGTGCAGGCCCTCGCCGGTGATGGCACAGGCGGGCTGCACGTGCCAGGCGTGCGCGTCGCGTGACCCGTGCGGCGACGACACCAGCTCGTGTAAACCTAACAACTTCTCCAACTCGCGGGGCTCCTTCGCCCCGGGTAAGTCCTGCTTATTCGCTAACACGAGAATCGGCACGCCAGTGTTGTCCGGGGACTTGGCCGTCCGTATTAACTCCATTTTGGCTTCCTCCATTCGTTCTAGATCGACGGAGTCCAGCACAAATATAATGCCGTCTGTGCACCTAGTGTAGGATTTCCACAGAGGCCGTAGTTTTTCTTGTCCACCAACATCCCACACGAGGAAGTTGACACCCTTTGACTTTCCAAGAGTGCCTTTGACTTTTTCACAGTTGAACCCGATGGTGGGAACAGTGTTGAGGTACTGGTCGAACTTGAGCCGGTAGAGCGCAGTGGTCTTGCCGGCGGAGTCGAGGCCCAGCATGACGACGTGTAGTGTACCCTGCGCAGTGGGCAGCGCGTCGAGCAGGCTCGAGTTCTTCCCCATGTTAGCACCCATACTTCGAAGCCGCGCGGCGGTTATCTGACACTGTCGTCCGAGCGCACCATCACGAGATATTCTTGTCACTCTGAAAAGTGTAAAAAATATATTTACATAAGATGCACACAATAGTTTCATTATCAACTGTCACTATATACACGAGGCGGTTTATAATAATAATCTCTATGAGACGATGACCTTAGGACCGTGTTGTTCTATTCTTGTGCATATTGCGCCATACGTCTGGCGAAATAATGACGCTTTCCTATTAATATCCTCGCAAGGGAATAATATTCTCGCTCTTTATTATGAACCTATAATATATTTATTTCAGCACAAAAGACTATAGTATAATATTAAATGTACATGCATGCATGTATGATGTTAATGTGTATGCATGTACAAGTATTCGTTCTTTGATGCTTGTATATCTTTTGGCAGTAATAAAGTTCTCGAGTTAAATTAAATTAAACGAAAATTATATGAAAAAAAGAGATGTCAGACTCCAAGTGGTCTAATGCAATCGACCTCATGCCCTTTAAAGTACTCGACTCTTACTTAATCTGAACAATTTATCAATTTCATTCTATAAAGATGTTCGTTTGAATTATTTGACAAATGAACCATGTTATTTATTAAAACCAATCTAAAAGCTTTTGAAACATTATTTCAACTTGTTTTAGTCAAACTATTTCAAATACCTAGTTTTGTAATCTGAGATTTTGATGAAGACTTTCAATTATATTGAAAGTTTGAAAGCCAGGTTTAGGTAGGTAACGAAGATATTTTTAGAGACTATAAAACGTTCGTACTTGTCCATAGTAAAGTGGAAAAGTAGATTCATAAGAGCAGTGTAAAGTAACAGTAAAGTGGAGAGCGGGGCATGCGGGGGGGGATCACATCGAGACGAGACAAGATGTCGCCATCGCTCGCGCCCTTTTAATAATTATTCGCGGTAGACGAGTCGACGACTTTTTGCACGGAGGCACGGGCCGGCCTGGTTATGAAGCGAACTTATAATTCAGCTACAGCACCTCTGCGGTCACTGCAACCCGTAACTATCACGTTACAAAGTTCACTTTTGTTAAGTTCACTGTCGCAGAAAGTTTGCAAAGTTGATACGGTGTACAGAGTACACCTTGCGTGGATTTTTGATCTTTTCAATCTGAGGGCAACGACCTAACGCGGTTCAAAGTCGATTATTATTCAGAAGCTCCAGAACTTTATATCTGCGATCATTGTACGTTGATTATTTTAATGAGATCTCCACTATCTTTTTTAAATGTCAAGCCATTTAACCTCTTTTTAAAAATCAATCCAATTATACAGGAGGAATGTATTAATAACAGACGTCAGACGAATATTGATAGATATAATTGGCTTAAGAGCGTTGTAGATATAGTATAATTATAATATTGACATGGAGCTCCGCGAGCCCGTGACCCTCAGACTTAAGGGAAAAAAAATGTAAATATAAACACGAATTTTCTCTTAAAACATGGCAAAGAAGATACAATTTTTCCAATTACGAAACAAAGTCTATACGGCACGGAACATAATATAAAAATTAACAGACAAGATTAATGTGATCAAACTTTTCGCAACGATATTACTTACTGTATTGTATTTGAAGTGAAAATCGAGATATTTTCTCGTCCGTTATATCCCATACAATATAAGATTCATCAACAGGTGTATAAGTTGTTGTAGGACATCGAAAGTTAACATCTCTTTATTTCGAGGCCAAATTTATCGCAAGTGGGACTCCAACATTGGCTGTATCAACCTGTCTATCTTGAAAAACTAGTATTGCAACTTTTGTTTTTATTCGGCCGTATTTAGGAGACCAACAAAGGTTAGGTCAGTGTGTCTACTTGAGGATCTAATTTGCAAGATGAACAAAGTATTTAATAAACATCACATGTTCTTAATGATTATGTTTAATCCGAGCTTAGGTAGTATTCTTCGACAGAACACTTATGCTAAATTAAATGAGGAATAGTTACGTCACTGACATGAATTAGTTAGTCTAAGTTTGGCTTCACGTTAATACTTGTCTCAATGAGTTTGAATAATCATGATTATGTAATATCTAAGCCTATTTGCATGTTTATAATAATGGAGACGTAGATTAACATATTCAATATACAATCTCTGGTGTTCTGGAAATTTGAAAATTATTCCAGCTTCATATGGAGATACGTGTATAACTCGTAGTTATTATGGAATGTAACTGATACTTGGCAGAGTTAAAACAGCAACGTCGTGATTAGCAGGGTCAACATAACTGAGAGAAAGCATGTGATGCGATGATGGCGGCCCTTTACTTTCTCTGTGCATGATCTGAACCACGCCTAGATGGAAACGCATCACTTACTAATTTAAAACACAAATATAAAAACAGAAAACGAAAAGAAAGAAAATTTGAAAATTTACACTGATCCATAGATATTTGACAGGTTTGACAGTTTTAGTTCTTTGACAAGTAACATGTCACTATTACATTACAGAAAGCAAGGAGGTTGTATACAAGGTGAATAGGGCGTATACAATTGAAAAACTTTTCTTTCTAAACAACCCAAAATAGTTGTCAAACTCACTGCTATACTGCCAACAACTGTTCCATTCCGTTCTTTATTGTCAAATGTTTTCGTGAATAATCTACATTACAAAACATTGGTAACATAGAAACATTTTCTTTGACCTACAAACGGGAACTGCTTTGGTCTTGACCGGGTTTGAAGCATTTGATGTAGAAAATGCATTCTCATTATAGATTTGGAACACTGATATAAATTGTATCGGTGTTTTCTGATAAGGTAGGTATGTATAACAAGATATGATAGTACTACGCTCTTTTTATAATGGGAACTGATACAGTGCATACGACTGAACTAAAGATAGATAGACTCAAGTTTCTACCAGTATTAGTTCAGTAAACAATCTTAATAAATCGCACCTTTAGAATTATAGAGACCTATCTAAAAAAAGATAGTTTTTGGAAAACGTCGAATAAAGGTTCGTATTTTTATGAATTTTGTATAAAAGAGAGAAACTTGCTCTTATTAAAAGAGAGGCCTGTTGTGGTACGCCACAACAGGCCTCTCTATTAATAAGAGTCGATGGAGATGGTCATCCATGGTCATTTTATGGTTCTACCCTAAAATCTTAAAATTTTGAAATAGGTCTCTATAATTCTAAAGGTGCGAAATGTGTAACTTACTCATAAAGAAAAGTATCATTAGCCAATGAGGTTAATGGAGTTAACCTATTATTTTTTATACAAATGTATTCCGGTTACATATTGAAACGATGTAAAAATTAAAATTCATGATATGCCGCATATTTATTTTTTATTATGTGAATGATACGAAGATTTGTAAAATAAAAACCGATTTCAAATTCCTTTCACACAATACCAGTGAATACTGTTAAGGAAATTTGTGTTGTGTTCTCAAAATATGTTTTTATGTACAGTGTTCGATATAAGTAAGTATAATTAGATGCAATTGGTGCATTTGTATGGTCTGTTAACGTGTAGTCCAGTTACGCGGTGTTCCGCTAGTCAGCCTGGTATGTGAATGCAACAGGTCCAAGTAATCCGCATGCGACTCGTGTCCCCTCCACATGGGGTCACCGTGACTCGGAATGAGCCATCCCTACTTTTATTGGTGCAGCTAGTTCCGATTTCATACTAACATTTTGAAGAAAACTCTAAGGATTTATTTTTGCCCAATGCATCGTTATTTGATTATTCTCATTTGTTGGCGCAGTTATTCTAACTGTATGATGACCCGAAGCACCTTTTAGTATTAGCGCTGAAGTATCTATTTGAACAGTAAGCTGAACGACCAAATATATTTTTGTGCTAGAGTAGCATTTATGAATAAAAATATTGCGTCAGCACGGCTTCGAGTCCTAAGTAAACTAATAGAGGTGTCATGGCCAAATTTAGGTTTAGGGTCCAATGGAAGACGTATATCTGTGAGTGTGGTTTGAATATTGATAAACCTTTACTCATTCATTTTTGAATATCAAAGACATTATAAAAATGTATCGCTATTTAACTTTAGCCAGCAATTAATCTACTTGCAATAGATATCACGTATTCCATCTGACAGGTGAAATTAATCTTTTAATCAATCTTATTGGAGCTGCATATTAAACCAAGTATAACAGTAAGCAGAGTAATGGCTACAGTCTTGTGTGCGTAACGGAGTTCCTTAGTATGTAACTAGGTGTACAAAGTTCTAATTGATTTCTCGCAAGAATCAAATGGTCCGTGCATGTTTGCTACATGTTCTGCCTCCCCTTTTTCCTAACTATATTAGGGTCAGCTTCCAGACTAACTAGATGTGGCTGAATACTAGTATTTTACATACAGCGACTGCCATTAGACCTCCGCAACCCAGTTACAGGGAAATGCCGATATCCTAGGGTTAGACTGGTTGTCAGACTTTCTAGCTTCTGACTACCCGTAACGAATGCCATAGGTATTCGTATGATAACCGGGATCGACTGTTAAACGTGCTCTCCGAGGCACGGAGCGGTCTCGATGTGTAACGACCGGTCACCCATCCACAAACGGACAGCGGCAAGCGCAGCTTAACCTCACAAACCGTATGATCTGCGAGGCTGGTAATTAACCACGAGCCCCTTGCCACATATACTTATATTAAAGCGAACATGAGTTGGAGGATGAAACTTCGCGTTTATATCTATGAAACTTGTAAGTACGTGTGAATTGTAATGGGATTATCGGATTGGTTTGATTTTCTGAGAAGGCTTTACCACCTTGGTACATGTTGTTTGAAGTACTTCAACGTTTATTAGAATTCCCGCGAAACTCTCATGAAATTATCTCACCTAAGTTCTCTGAATTATTAAGTAATGTTGAAAATGTTGTTGCTTTGTTATGAAATCTCAGACTTTTACTAAGTAATAGAGAAGTCTGCAGAGTTGTAAGCTTAGGATTTTATTTTATTTTAAAGAAGGACATATATGTTGTTTAAGATCTTTAGTTTTCAGTGTGTTTATTGAAATATTATCTTCTTTTTATACTGTTGTTAGAGACCCGACCCGGCTTCGCACGGGTGCAATGTAGATACTAATGTGAGGCATATGAACCTTCCTCTTGAATTACTCTATCTATTGCTGAAAATTGCATTAAAATCCGTTGCGTAGTTTAAACGATCTAAGCGTACAGACAGCGGGAGCGACTTTGTTTTATACTATGTAAAGATATTAACTATCGATCTTGAAGATAGACAAAAAGTTTCTTCTGACGTATTTTTGAATGACGTCAATGTACTAATGAATTACTTACGTGTATAAATTAATGTAATTGTTGTCCTCTTAAGTCAAGTCTTCAGTCTTCAACACTCTTAGTACCTGTAACGAAAAAAAAACCTTCAATTATGATTTTATAACATTTGTTAATACACGGAATAAGTTAAATAACTTTGAAACATTTGTTTCCGTTGTTGGCAATTAATCTAATTATCCGGATTCTTTAATAATATTGCAACAATCGCAAGGCGATCTACTTACATATAACATTTATTTGTTTACGGATTTGTATTTTATACAAATAGCATTCATAAAATTTTCGCTTGAACCTTCGCTTCAGGTAATTCTACTGGATTTTCAATTTTCAGGGATATTTATCCTTCTTTGATTTTGAAAGACCACAGTATTCCTAGTACTTATAGCAGCCACAATGCAAAATCTACGAGACATCACTATGCAACTACGTCATAGTCAGAAAATCTTCTTCCTGCTACTACAAATTCTCGGCGGAGGTGAGCTACATCCTTACTCCCAGATTGTGGAAGTAATCTGCGTTGGAATGTAATCTGTTATGTTACATAATAGTTTTCATGAAGGCGACTAGTGTAACGTTGGCGGATGGTAATTTCCTTCGCTAATAATGAAGGACGGGAGCCCCGCGCAGCGGAAGAGCAGTGCGGAAGGATATAATGGAAATCATTGACTATGCGGGACGTTCGCCCTTCATGAGCCAATAAACTTTACCATTTAATGCAATGTTTGTATTCTTTGTGACCGTTTATTTATTGTCAGCTTTACGTTTGTTTACTTTAGGTTTCAATTTACATAATGGTGCTGATGTCATTCAACTCTCAATACGCTATCGCTTTGATACATGTTTTTATTCATCATTAGGTAATGTATCAGTACTGTAGACCTACCACGAACGTTTGACATATAGTATCATCGAATTTAAAATAGAAAATATAACATTTTGGTTTATTTTTTTACGACATACCTATACAATTTGTATCTCTACATAGTATAAAACAAAGTCGCTCCCGCTGTCTGTACGCTTAGATCTTTTAAACTACGCAACGGATTTTAATGCAGTTTTCAGCAATAGGTAGTGATTCAAGAGGAAGGTTTATATGCCCCACATTAGTATCTAAAATGTACCCGTGCGAAGCCGGGGCGGGTCGCTAGTTATACATAAATATGAATAAAGTTTTCAATTTAATTAAATAGTATGTGCGAAACGAGTATTTCCGTTTTTAAATACATTTACATTATGTTTACGTTAGTAACTCGACAGCAGTCGTGCAAGGCCTACTGGACGGACAATGTGTATATTTTCATTGTCTTTTATTTTCCTAGAATAGGTATAAAAATAATTTCTTTTAGTTAGGCTTTAGTATACAGTGGGACAGGAGCGATACAGAACATTGACATCAAAATTCTACAAAGAAGCTCACGGTGCTATATTAGTTTACGAGGTGTCAGAACCAAAGTCCCTAGCAAAACTGAATGAGTGGGTCGTGGAACTGCAAGTATACTCCACCAAGAAGAACACAGCCTGCTTAGTTGTCGGCAATAAGACTGACAAGCATATCGTTTTGGGACCCAGTGCATAATATCAGCAAGCACATTGGATCACCCGCGCGACGGCGCATCGAGTATTCCCAAGGAGGGTTGACGTCAGGCAGGCGGCCGGTCATAAAACAATAAGCCAAAACCTCTAACAACATGGATTTATGAAATACATGTTATGCCGACCCCACCTAGTGTGGGATAAGGGTAGGAAGAAGAAGAAGGTAGGCTTTAGTATCAACAGTAGTTAATGCGTAATCTTTGTCGATTTTTACTCTACATTTTTCTTCTTTTGCCCTATCTACATTATAACACGTAGGTACGTATAATTCTTTGACTTTTATCATTCGACAGTTTTTCACCAAGGGCAAAAACGTGCGGCTAGTGAGTAGTGGATGGCAATTTCCGTTTCTTTCACCAATGGGCACTTTAATGAAAGACGTGTATTCCGGCCGACGGCCACCGGCCCCCGCCGACGGCGGATGGCCGCAAATTATGTTTACCTAGCTGCTGTAGTTATTGTAAATTGATATATTTTTGTATAGGTACACGGTGTATAATATTTGTCGGATTTTAAATACTGCGCTTGATTTGTGAGTATACGAAAAACTGCGTCTTTTTTCCATAATAATATTGTCCCTGGCGAGTGCTTCGTACAAAGAATGAAATTTTATATTGACTTAGCGCTAATTTTAAGTGTAATATCGAAGATTAAACTATAATTTTAATAATCATAATATTATTTAGGTTGTGTTCTTATTATTGTCTTAGTAGAAATAGTTCGCTGTTGGTATTATCCTCAATATGGAATAAAATACAACACTCATTTATTTTATAATTAAGTTTCTTACAAGAGTATTAATTACAAATTGTTTAATTTGTTTCGATTTGTATTGGTGTTATGAATTGGTGTCATGGATATCGTAATGAATACTTTTTATAGGATTATGTTACATTGGAACACGATACAAGACATTGATACTATCGAGACTAGTACTAGAAACTTTATACATGCACCAGTGTGTACCAGCCCCTAAAGCAGATGTACCTAACTATAAGAATTACCGGAAACAAACTTCATATGAGTTCCGCTATTAACTCAAATTGCATACTGTTCCTACTTCAAATCTATTAAGGAAATGAAGACCTTGTCCGGTTAGGTTCCAGGGTGATACCTAGACTTACAATAGCCGAAGGTTGTTTATCTCTAACACCTATATTCTAAGACGTTCCTCCAAAACTTACTGGCCTCGACTCCACCTCTACTCAGCCTTTCTCACTACCATCGGTAGTTATAGTTGACATAAACGGCCTCGACTCGAGATTTTTCCTCAGTCGAGGTAAGAAATCATCTGTCAAACTCAAGGTACCTCGAAACCTACCCTAAGGAAAGAAGTGTCAAAGTTCGTAGGTAACAAAAATGAATTTTGAAGACTTTATCGAATATGCTTATGATAATCCTTACAACTATTTATCGCGGCTGCATTTGCGCGATGCAGATAAACAAAATTATGACGTAATGACTCCACTCTACCTCGACTCATTTGAGGACCTCTCAGTCGAGGAACCTCAAAGTTCACTCGTAATTGCGACTAGAATACAATTTTGAAGGTGTTTTCGAGGCCAGGCGCTTAGCTATCGCCGTATCTGCCGTATCAATTATACGGGGCCCCCGGGCCACGGGGGCCCCCAACGTGCGTAAACAAAAATTAATAAAAACTGTCAGACCCGTCACTATTGCCCATAGAGGCAGAAACTTTAGAGAAACTAAAGTCATCATCAACTATAAATGATTTAATAAATCAGTTTGCCGAAAAAAAGGCAAGGAGAGTGTATACCTATATTTAATTTGAATTGTTTGTAAAAATTTTGGAAAAAGTGACAGATAGATAATTATGATGAATAAATATTTCTTTTAATTTTATGCAAACATTTTTTTTCTTTTGTGAGAAATAGTTACCCTTCCTAAGGGCCCCCAAACAAATTTTTATACGGGGCCCCGCCAAGGCACGCTACGCCACCGTTCGAGGCCGTCCTGAGTCGAGTACGAGTCGAGTAAGTTTTGGAGGAACGTCTTAGAATATAGGTGTAAGTACTAAAGATGGGTTTTTATTGTGTACATGTTTGATATTCACAGATTATTTTCGGTCATTGTCTTTACGGACGTACGGACCAACCGTGACATTGTTTTTGCTACGCGTACTCCTGCGCCGTGTGCGCGGGTAGCACGCACCAGAATAAATGGTAACATTTAAGGCAAATAAGCCGGTTCCATATTTGGCTGCGACATTATTAGATAATACGAAAGCGCTCATAACTTTACATACAGTAAAAATTGGTGCCCACGTAAAAATACGTATCATGTTTCGTCACGGACATGTTAAAAAGTCGAAAAACATAGGTTTTACGTCGACCGTGCCATACGTTAAATATTGAGAGAAATTTTGTCACGAGTCAACAAAACCTGGGTTGTACTGTTAAATAAACGATTAGATGGCGAATAAAGTTAGCGACGTCACCACTGTCACCAGTTAAAACGGTCATTGTTAAGTAAATGTTGCATGAGCGATAACATTCTTCGTTCGTGAGATTTTTTTGTTAGATTTCGCAGATATGTATCAAGTAGTTAATGAACATTGTTTTCTTTTTTTACAGAGTTGTTCTCGCTAACTTGGCGGCACATCTGAATGTCGTTTTCCCATATTATTTAATGCGGATAACAAGATTTTTTAAACCAACTTCAGCTTGAACTTGCCAGAATTCTTGTTAGAATTTGATTATCACTTGTAAAACATCGTGAGGAGACCTGCATACCTAATCAAAAAGTTCTCACACTGTAAGAGGCCCGTGTCCAGCAGTAGGACAGTAATAGGCTGATTATCTAGGCCTGAACTTTAGACGTGATTATATTTATTTGCTCTACCAACGCACGTTTGACAAATCCTGTGTAGGTAAATGATCTCCATTTTCGCCTCCACCAACTAGTCTCTACATATACGGAGTTGTTAGTCTCTACATATACGGAGCCGTAGTGTGTAAATATGAGCTATAACCGGGTCCTATAAGTGGGCACTGATCATTCAAAATGGCCGGAAATTATCCATAAATTAGGAGGTAGGTACCTATCACAAGATAGGTATGTTAGGATAATATTATTTATTCTAAGTTGGTGTTAGGAAGGACGCCGGACGCTCCCTAACACAATTTGTTAGGAAAATCTAACTATCGTGCGATGAAAACTAGAAGCAAAACCACAGCAAAGGATTTCAACTAGAAACAAGTTTAACTACCTACGTTTAAAATCATGACCGAACTAATTTCGAACCCCATGGCATGTGCTCGTGTAGTTAATTAGCTACTTAAAACATTCGTGACGTCATTAAAAATCGTTCGCGACAAAACGGTTGGCACGAGATCATAGAGTAGTTAACGGATTCCATTTCATTTTCCTGCCCACCTGGCTCGCCACGACCGTGGAGAACGCACGCAAAAACCAGCTTTGAACGACTATCGTTCAACTAGCACGTGTGTACTACACTATATTTAACATTTTTTGTATTTTTTTTGTTATGGGCTCTCTGTGTTTTTCGTACTCTGTGGATTGTTGTGATCGTTAACATACATAGTTCGTGTTTATAAATTCAATTTGTGTATGTTCTAGATATTTTAATTGCCACATCATACAGTTATGTCCTTAACGTTAAGTTAGTTAACATAGCACGTTTATGGGTTATTAACAGCTTCACAGCTTGTAGGATAGTATTAAAATGAAAATAAAAAAAAAATTGAGTGAATTAAATTACATTTAAATTTTTTGAGAGCGTCTTGAGTAAAAAATGGTTTCAGTATTGTTGAGTTTTTATTTTGCTTTAACTTCATTGGTCCTAAGAGGCTATGATTCACTGAAATACGCTAAAAAGTTCTAACTACTTTTAGAAGTACAGTGGAATCCGTTTATTACGACTTCGCTTATAAAGACCAGCCGCTTATAGCGACTTAAGAACACCCTTTAGTTAGGTTTTCTTATCTGGTATTTACTGACTCTTATAACGACGTCCGTTTAGTACGACCAAATATCGCCGTCCCTTTGATGTCGTTATAAGCGGACTCCACTGTAATATAATAAATAGGTGTGGCCCATTTTTTATATTTTTAGTACCTAGTTTATTTTTTGTAAATGGAGATATTTAATCATTAATGAGTTTATCTACTGGTTCGCCTACTAGCCTCTTGACCAAGACAAGTACAAGGCACGGGCAGATGGAATGGCTTCCTACTATAATAGCTTAAGTTCAGGTTTTATACTGCGGTACTTAGGAGGTTAATAAATATGACTTTGTTTCAAACGTGTTATTTATCTGCATAATCTTGTATTGAAACTCGGTAAAATGTAATATACATAACAAAACATCACGTCTGTATTCCCCGAAGGGTTTTACAGAGGTGTATAGTAACACCCTCATTTCGCCGTTATGTTTAAGTCCCATTTAATAGGGGGCAAGCCTTTTGCCATCAACCAGGCTGCTACTGAGGAATTCCATACGGAAAAACCCAATAACAATGCCTGACCCGAGGATCGAACCCACGACCTTACGATTAGCAGTCGCGCTTGCCATCACTAAACCAACGAAGCACTTGGCAGACTGCAATATACGTAATAAACGGATCTTTGAATAAGAGCATCATTCAAACTCGTAAGTAGGTTTGATACCGGCCAAGCTAAACATCATTTACGAAACGACATTGTTCGCCATTCATGATGTATGACTCCCATTAATATTCAGGAGACAACAGTTTTAACTGTCAGTCTACGTAGCACCGGGTACACTGTCGCGTAGTAATTATTATATAATGTACAGCGTACCGGTCTCGAAGACGGGAAGTAATCACTTTGCTTCATTTACCGAAGGCGTATGTATGAATTGTATGGTAATCTATATGAGTTTATTGGCGTAACAAGCGTGGGAGAGTCGCGTATTGAACACCTTGTTGTTGCTATTCTGGTTTTCTAAGTAAGCTTGTTACTTGGCAATTTTGTTATACGTTTAATTGCTTCATTGGTTCAAGTGTAGCTGCCAAGCGTGAGCTGGGATGGATGCTGATTGCTCAAAGTTTTATTAAGTTTTGTTTTGTAACAGTGATAGCCTAGTGGTGTGACCGTCGGATTGCCAAGTCATAGGGTCTCGTGTTCGAACCCGAGGCACGCACCTCTGACTTTTCGGTTTCATCTGCGTATTGTATAATGATCACTTGCTTAAAAACAGTGAAGGAAAACATCGTGAGGAAACCGGAATGCTTCAGAGATATTTCTCAACAGCATATAAAAGCCAAGTCAGGGCCCATGGGCTGCATAAACTGTGGCACCAGGTTAGTCACTAACCACACGAAAAGAAGAAGACGAAACTTTTATTAGATTTTTTTGTTCTCATCTGCGTCCCGGGTTTGGGAATTCTGTCTGGCAACTGACGAAAGGACGAGCTTTTCGACTATTTACTTACCAGGCACAAATCTAAATCCGTGCAAAAACATTGAGTGAATATAATTATATGGCAATAGGCTCGCTCTATTACGTGGCCAGTACCAAACTCGAATTTGGTGAAATGTACGCATCTGACAGTACAACGTTGCCTACACCTTCAGTGAAAATAAGTGTGAAGGTTATACATATATAATATTGTTAACTATTTTGTATGCATTGTCACGCTATTAACCCTTATGAGATGAGCCATCTTAAAGCGGTTATAAGCCGCATGCCGCTCGTTTATGCACGTAAATGAAGCGTTAACACGGTTTGAAGCCGCGTTGAGGTTACTGCTTTTAGTGATTTCACTTTGCGGCCTTAAGAGTGTGTAAAGACGTGCCATAATCACACAGAGTGTAAAGAGCCAATCGGGATTCTTGTAGGTTAGCCAGTGCGATGACGTCCGTCGGTTCCAATTTTACAATAATAAAATAATAGCACAGCAGATTGAGTGCGAATTGAGTCTGTATTCATCTTAAAAGCACTTTACGGTTTCTGCTTTCAACTTCACTTCGTGGCCTATCTATATCTCAAACGGTTTCCTGAGTAAGACGTTATTGAGTTTGTTTCGTAGGTCAAAGGTTGGCGATGTAGGTCAAGATACGACCACTCGAGTGTACAGTACAGCTTTGATCCTGTAATCAAACGACCCTTGTTTTGTGCCGCTGGAGTGTGTTACGTTTAACATGTGCCGGTGTAATACCTCGTGAGAATAAAATGTTATGGCCTTTGTTCGTTTTGTATCAAGTTCTTTGAGTCAAACAGTATTTTTGTGTAGCAATTTTTGATGTTGAAAAAAATCTAAAGGAAAAATGAAATATATATTCGGAGAACTGCCTCGTTGGTCTAGTGGTGGCAAGCGCAATTGCTGATCGTGAGGTCCTGGGTTCGATTCCCAGGTCGGACAAAGTGTTATTGGGTTTCTCTGTGTGGAATTCCTCAGTAGTAGCCCGGAGTCTGGATTTGTGCGCGGTTGATGGCAATAGACTCTTCCCCTATTAAACATAACGGCGAAATGAGGGTGTTACTATACACCTCTGCCCAACGCTTCGGGGAATACTGGCGTGATGTGATGTTATCTATACTTATATTATAAAGAGGAAAGATTTGTATTTTTGTATGTAACGAATAAACTTAAAAACTACTGGACCGATTTCAAAAATTATTTTGCCGTTATAAAGCTACATTATCACTGAATAACATAGGCTACGGGCGGAGCTGTGAGGACACAGCTAGTGTGTTATATTCGGATACTCGTTCTATTTTTTTTCTCGATATGAATTCAATCCGAATTGGTGGTGGACCGGCTGTCTGTACAAGAACCGCTGGTCACTGGAGCAGGCAAATCCTCGAGTGCACCACGAATTAGCAAACGTAGCGAGAAACGCGTTCCGGCCAGATGGAGCGATGATCAAGAAGGCAGTTGAGGTAGGCTAAATGCGCAAGGCGAAGGACTAATTACAGTTATGGCGCAACTTACGGCTTGTCCAGCAGTGGACTGCGATAGGCAGTCATTCTAAACAGAGTTGTTTTCTCAAGGCTGACCACATATGAGACACAGACACTGACTTTTTTTTCTAAGTTGCTCGAGACACAGTTGATCACAATTATTTTTATTTTATTTTACTTTATCTACAAAACAAAAACCCCACTAGGATTTCTCCTGTATCGTGGGTGCGTTTTCATAAATCTCTACATGCACAAACACCCAGACCCGGAACAACTATTTTAAGGCCATACAAATATTTGATCCGTGAAGGAATCGACCCTATGACCCGTAGCGCAGAAGCCAATCGCTCAACTGCTGCACCAAACACGTCGTCACGGTTTGGTTCTAGCTGGTGTGGTTGTAGTTGATGTTTTGATTGTAGCTGCAGATAGCGTAGCTAAAAACAAATGGCGATCAACTGTGGCCCGGCAACGAACGAACTTAGTGGCCTTGTACAGTCAGCCTAAAAGTATTATTAATTTGCTTCATATTTTAAGCTGTGGGATTATTTCATTTTCGTTCCTTGGTCTTCTAATTAGTATCAGCGCGGAACAAAAAATTTAATTACTGATATTAATGACGCCGAGTTATTATTTGACAGTAGGTATACATTAATATTTTTTCTAAGCACAACGATAACGGAAATGTGTGCGTTATTTGTAATTTTTGCCACTTTAATAAGGAATATAAAAAAATAGATATTATCACGCCTGTAATCCCCTAAGGGTTGGGCAGAGGTATATAGTAACACCTTAATTTCGCTGTTATGTTTAAGTCCCATGTAATAGGGAGCGAGCCTATTGCCATCAACCGGGCACAAATCCAAACACCGGACTGCTATTGAGGAATTCCACACGGAAAAACCCAATAACACTTTGCCCGACCTTGGGATTGTACCCAGGACTTCATAATCAGCAGTCGCGCTTGCCACGACTAGACCAAAGAGGCAGTCAATTACCTACGAATTTACTTAATCATTTCTACAGTATCGTTTTATAGGTTAGTCTTCTTCTTTTCGTGTGGTTAGTGACTTACCTGGTGTCAGAGTTTATGCCGCCCATGGACCTCTGACTTGGCTTCACATGACGTCGAGAAATATCTCTCAGGCATGCGTGGTTTCGTCACGATGTTTTCCTTCACAGTTTTTAAGCAAGTGATAATTATACAATACGCACATGAGTCCGAAAAGTCAGGGGTGCGTGCCTTGGGTTCTAACTCGAGACCTATGACCTGGCAGTCCGACGGTCACACCACTAGGCTACCACTGCTATATAGGTTAGTTACAATAAGGAAATCATTAAACCATAGTATCCTATTTCTGTAAACCATTCTGTACCACACCTTGGCTCCTAATTTCCGAGTCAAAATAACAATTGACGACACTTTTATCTACTGACACAGTCCCAACAAAGTGCGTTTTGTGAAATAATGTCTACACACACGATAGCACGGTTAACGCCTCTCATTTAGTTAATGACACTACGAGTGTGTAGTACCCGCATTATTGTCCAATGAACCCGTGTCGTGATAGCGAGCACACGCGGTCATTTTTGCCACGACGGTACATCTCGTGACTGACGTATTTATAATCGGTTTTTGTGAGCATTACCAACTGTAAGAAACAAGTTGAGTGTTCGTGAAATCTTGGAGAGTAAAAAAAAATAATGAACTGAAGTAACTCCTCAGTAAGCCGTGATCAGAATTCAGACGTGAGATTGATGCAATACTGACAGTCCAAATGTAATAAATCAGTCAGAATTGCTTGTTATCGCCAATCAACTTTTCATAACATAAAATCACGCATTGTATTCCCCGAAGGGTTCGGCAGAGGTGCTTTTAGTACACCCTCGTTTTGCCAGTTATGTTTAAGTCCCATATAATAGGGGGCGAGCTTATTGCCATTAACCGGGCATCAATCCAGAGAAATCTGCTACTGAGAAGTTCCTAATGGAAAAACCCAATAACACTTTGCCCGACCTGGGGATCGAACCCAGGACCCCAAGTTCAGCAGTAGCGCTTGTGACTACTGGATCAACAAGGTAGTCAACATTTGATGTTTTTGTTTAAAAAATACAGAGTAATTTAATTTTAATTCATTCTGAAGAACGTACTTTTTAGTTAGTTGGAAAGTATAGTCAGCACTACTTAAATACTGAAACTAAAGCACTAGTATCCACACCCAAACCAACTGGAGTTAACCGTAGTTTTATTCATTCCATTTAACAGTATTTACTCTGAAGAAAGTTCGTCGAGGGGTAGGTCTGAAGTCAATAACTAACAACATTAATCAAGATTGGCAACTCTGTTTCAACAGCCGGTCATTTGTGGCAACTATAAAATTACTGAAGTAAATTACAAAACCCACATTCTCGCTAACGTTCAGAGAAAGCTGATTTTATCCAGTTTATCAAGAACAAAGGTGAAAAGAAATTCATATTTATGGATTTTACGCGTCATTCGGTTACAGGGTAATGTAGAGGAAAAAATAACAAATAAAGTGTATAAATACAACGACACGTTTGGTGCAGTGGCTGACCGATTGGCTTCTGCGCTACGGGTCGTGGGTTCGATTCCAGCACGGATCAAACATTTGTATGGCCTACAAATAGTTGTTCCGGGTCTGGGCGTTTGTGCATGTGAAGATTTGTGTCTGTAAACGCACCCACGATACAGGAGGAATCCTACTGCGAGGCAACGTTTTTATTAAAAAAAAAAACAAAAAAAATACAATATCGTCATCGGAAAGCCAATACTACTTAAGCGCCATTTTTGGCCAAAATGAGTTATATATATATAAATCATTTTGGCTTTAAAAAATCCAAACCAACGGTATATATAACTCATTTTGGCCAAAAATGGCGCTTAAGTAGTATTGGCTTTCCGGTGACGATATGTTTGTGACTTAGGCCGCGCGACTATTGATATTATGGAGTCCCTGTTCCTAAAAGCATAAACATTGTAGTACGGTTTCGACCGCATTGAATATTTTGCACGTATTAATAGAGTCTATTCAATAAGTTTACGGCGATGTCACCGTCACCGTTAGTGGTGCCGACGGGCGACCAGCCGACTGCGGGATTGAGGCCGAACGAAACCACACTGTAGGTACGTCCAGTTCGTTTCCAATTTGCTTTCCATTTGCGCTTCGGGACGGCTTGAATGTTTGAAGAGCCGGATTAAAAAGTCGCTTTTACGTGACTCTGTATCACCGTGTGCCGATTAATGTTTGCACATTTAAACGCTCTACAGCGACTACGGCTGTATTTAAGGTTCAAGCTGGCAAATTAGGTACACAATGCACACATTGCTGAATATCAGTATGTCTCTTACACTTATCAAGATTTGTTTTTAGTTTCAATATGCTCACACAGTATCAGGTAACAACGTCTAATAACACAATATGTTTTTAGACTAATAACGCTTGTGCAGTCAAGTGCATAGGGCACATTTAGTCCACTAGGTCATGTCATAAGGCGACACAATGACTGCGGCCGCTGTCCGCTTCGATTTTATCTCATGGGCAACTTGTTTGTCGGTCTTCTCTACGACTTAACAAGACAGAAACTCGTTCTAGGCAGTATGGTGTATCATCCATCTGCTGTCAAATGATTGCGGCGCGCGTTGTGATTTATATGACCGGTATTCGATATAGGATACGTTTCAACTGGCAGGGAGGTCGCCTAGTCGTATCGGATGACAAGTTGTAATCGAATTCGATGTGTATGGTGTTACATTTGCCATGTATTGAATGATAGGCGGATTCGCTCGCTGATTCCGGTTCGTCTTACATGGACTTGAATGCAGAATAGGGTTAACGTTGTCATTAGCTTTTATTGAACGGCGTTAACACAGTTTTGGATTGGAAAAAAGGAGGTTGATAATGTTATTTAGATAAAGAACTGGACACTGGACACTGTTTACACAACTTATAAAGGTAAGAGATATCTACTCTTATTAAATGCGAAAAATTGAGATACAGGCTGTTAAGTTGTTGAATTTCCTTACTTATCCTTACTTCCTTACTAATATTATAAACGCTAAAGTTTGTATGTATGGATGTCCATACATCCATATGTATGCATGTTTGTTACTCTTTCACGCAAAAACGGCTGAACGGATTTGGATGAGATTTGGCACACAGATAGACTATGCCCTGGATTAGCACATAGGATACTTTTTATCCGGGTAATCCAAGTAGTTTCTCTAGGATGCGGGTGAAACCGCGGGTAATAGTCTAGTAATATTATAAACGCAAAAGTTTGTATGTATGGATGTTTGTTACTATTTCACGTAAAAACGGCTGAACGGATTTTGATGAGATTTGGCACACAGATAGACTATGCCCTGGATTAACACATAGAATACTTTTTATCCGGGTATATAAAGTAGTTCCCTTAGGATGCGGGTGAAACCGCGGGTAGTAGCTAGTAGTTAATATAACTGTACGTTATGTGAGCCAAGCTTAAGTATACCGCTAATAACTAGGTACTCCAAATAATTTATTCAGAGTTAATGACATTGGTTACTATATAGTATCTAAGTCAACACTTCCATAGACATAATATATTTAGTTGACGTGTGGCCTTGTTTGCCTTTGGCATGAAATGTTAGCAATCAACTAGCAATTCGCTGGTTTATCAAATGGTACTCTAATAATTACGAAACGAAGATGTCGAGTAATTACAACGATGTGTAATATTTTGGATGGTAAAAAGATAGACTAAGATACCAATGTTTATGATATCTGTATAAGTTGAGGTTGATGTGTGGATTTTGCAATTAATTCGCAATCGGAAGAATCATATTAAATTGTAAGTAATTATTATGATTTACACACGAAATTGGTCAATTCCTTGGCGGAATATTTGAAACAGGAAAACAAGTCTAGAAAAAAAACATAAAATGCAGCATTTGTTTGTAATCGAGAGCGCCGCTTCCTATTACCAGTCACAGTGTAGGTAATCTTGTTTGCAAATGACCTGGGGCTATCGCAGGTAGGCGATTTGCGGTCAATGGCTCGAGAAATTGCACCGACACATAACATTTCTTCGCTTGCATTTCGACTCTAATAACACTAATAATATCTAGTCTGTGGTCGAGTCCACTTAGTAATTTCTTACCATAACATAAAATATCGATTGTCATTCAATCGATTTATAGGCGGCAATTTTATCTAGATCAGGTAAATGGTTGGTTAGTGACACATTGGTCAATATTAAACACTGCTTTCTTGTGCCAAATAAGATATGAGTAACAATTTATGTGTTTAGATTTCGGATATATTTCCTTATTCACAGAGACATAAAATCATACTTTACAATGATGTAGAGGAAAAACGTGACTTTTATTGGTTATAAATTTAAATAAACAAATCGTTTACCCACTAAGAACACTTCGCGAAACATCCGAATTCAACCTTCACCTCACTAAATGCATTAAAATAAATACAGCTGTATTTGAAGTCAAGGTACGTTCGATTGGACGGTAATTACGGGGTTTGATTAGACGGTGCGGTGTACCTTGACGATCTAACCTGCGAGCCATAGTCAAATTACAGACAGCTGGACCAGAATATCGGTTCATGAATATTCAGCATAACTGTACTGAAAGATGGAGAATTGACCTGAATTCTTCGTATAATTCAACTTTGAATTGCTGGTCATTTTGAAAAGCAGCTCTTTTGTTAGATCCATGAAAGTTTTTAAGCTCGTAATTTCGTATACAAGGTTATTCGGAAAGGGGGTACTAAGCCGCGAGCCACTTAATGTATCACTGATGATTATTTTAAATAAAGTGTTAAAATTTAAAAATTCGATTAATTTTTTTTCCATTAAAAATTATTTTAATTTTAGTTTTATCAAAAATTCTTCATCCCTGCTTTAGTCATGAATTCAGAAAATGCATTTTCTAATCCGTGGCCCCAAATATGACGTAAAATGTAAACAAGTCTGATCATGGCTGAGGATAGATAGAATTTAGCGTATTTTTTATGAAATCTTTGAACAGTTCTTTCTCTTGAACTATTGACTTTTTGGGAAAGTTGTAGAACAAAAGTTATCCATTATTATGGGTAATTTAACACCATTTCGGCTTAGTACCCCCTTTCCGACTAACCTTGTATATTCGATTTTATAAATGTTATTGTAGGTCGTAAAAAATATCGCGAATTAGGTTCACGCCAGCTTTGAAATTTAACTCTTTTTAACTGAAGAATTTTCTTTTGGGACTTCGTTTTCTAAAACGACGTTTGTTCAATACTAACTACCGACAAATAATTTTGAAGTACGGATTTGTCAGATCACACAAGCTATTATTTTAGAGAAAATTTGTTTTAACCTCTCTGGAAAGTTGTATCAAATTATTTAATCGAATAATTTGCAGTGACTCTATCAGATCGAATCGAGACGTTGACGTCGTATTTGCCCGTGTGAAATAGATGTAGGCATTTTTTACGTGGAGCACTCGTTTTTCTGTATAAATCAATATTGGTTCTGATTCTGTTTTGCACAAACTAAACTTAATTTAGACTATTGCCAACTTTTTTACTCTGATAAAATAAGAAAGAGACGGACAAAAATAAGAGCTGCTAAATTTAGTTGAACTAAAATTTCCATATATATTAGGTCCCCACTTATGAAATCAGCGTTTTGTATGGAGAATTTTAAAGAAGTTGCATTTTTCATACTAACATTTTCTTAATTTATTTGACAACTATGAACACTAATGTTTCAAAACTTTTATGCAATAATACTTAAAAACTAAGATAACGTATGCCACTTAGATTATGCGACAAAAATAATTTTTGGCTAAGTTAAAACAAAAATAGTGGTCATTTCTGCTAACAAAAAGAGGAGTCATTTTTAAGGTATTTTTTATGTTTAGTAAACTATAAGTAAGAAGGTTTTTTTACTATGGGTCTATGATGGTCATTATTCGATATAATATCAAGTAATTGATGAATATTTTAAATCATAGAAGTGACGAGGTTCTCTATTTGTGAGAAAAAAACGCCAATTTCATAGGTGGGGACCTAATATTTAGACGACAGGTCGGAACGTGTCGACTAAAGACACGGTGAAGTTCAAGGCGTAAAGTAATTTGACGTCTCTAACTTAGTTCTTATCTATCACCGTCCTTTTTTCGTGTTGTCTATTAGTAAAAGATAGCAATTCTTTAATTTTAGTTTAGTTGGTGAATAAGAGAATCGGCGCCATCACCTGCCTATACCTCTATGAAACACCTTCTATATTTATTTATTTATCGCATCTGCGTAAGAGTGTAATACAGTATGTTTATTATACTGCGCATACTACGCAGTCATTGCCTAATCGTTGTTCTAAATAAGTCGCTATGTTTACACCACACGTGTGTTATCAGTAAGGTCAAACAAATGCATCATCGGCGCAGGCGCAGGACTGCTTAGACCTTGCTATTTGACTTTAGATAACCGTCGGCGACTTCCTATAAACAAAATCATAAGAGACGTTATTTATGTCTTGTGTTTTGAAATATTGTTTTCTAGTAAAGATAGAATGAATTAGGTTGATGGAATTAATTAAAGAGATGAGCAAACTAATGGGTTGTACTACAATAAGTTAGACACGTGCTAAAACCGTATCTAACAGTAAACTCCGTTAACAAAAAGGAATTTAATCGCTATTTAGTCTAAACAACTTCTAAACACGATTTTGTCAAGACAGATGGGGTTTTAATTGGCTAAATAGTTAGTCGGATGACTAATGTATTGAGATATATGAGACGTATTTTAATTTTAAGCGCATGGGATATATCGTCAGTGGAAAGGTAAAAAGACTAAAGCGCCAATATACCTACTTTACAGTAGAGAGATTCAAAGTATTTTTTTAAGAAACTAAACATAGTTATTTTTCTTAGAGTATACATAGTAAATTGATAATTTAACTATATATTTAATATGTATACTCTAAGAAAAATAACTGTTTATTTTCTTAAAAAAATACTTTGAATCTCTCTACTGTAAAGGTGGTATATTGGCGCTTTAATCTTTTTACCTTTCCACTGATGATAATTATGTATGCTTCCAAAATCAAAAGTATGGGTATATATCGTACTTAGTGTGTGTTTACAAGCAATAGTGTGCTACCATTCAATAGATTAACTAATGAAACAAATTAGACTCGTTGGTCTAGTAAGCAAAGTGTTATTCGGTTTTTCCGTGTGGGATTCCTCAGTAGCAGCCTGGAGTTTGGATTTGTGGCCGATTGATGGCAATAGGCTGGCCCCCTATACCGTGAGACTTAAACATAACGGCGAAATGAGGGTGTTACTATACACCTCTGCCCAACTCTTCGGGGAATACAGGCGTGATGTTACGTATGTTAGATAAATTAGCCCATCGGAGCCCACTCCTGACAGATGAGACAATACTTCTAATTCAAGATCTTTATTAGTTAATATAATAACTTTCTTTGTCTTTTATAGGCTTATCAAGTTATCACTCAACGGTTAGGTAGTTTCTAAATTTATTTTCTTTGTCCCTTCCATTATCTTTTCAACGAGTAATTATGAAGTTGTCTGATAAAGTGTTGACTGATAACAAGACTGCGACAAAGTAGCTGCACGTTCTATTATCAAGTTTTAAACTGGAAAAGTACTTTACGAAGTCGTTAATATTATGATGATGGATACACTCTTGTCATGTTTTATTACAAGATACTTTGTAGTAGACGGTCACTTTCCATACTTTGTGGATACTATTAAATAAATGGTCCAGTGTGTCTGGTTGCTGCTTAAGAATTCTTCTAAGCTGTTGTTACTAACAAGCTCCTAAGCTGTTTCTCTCATGTCGGCTTGAGTTATATGAGAATAACACATGCTGTGGTGAAAAGATTTGCCAGTCAGCAAGTTTGGTAGCGGGGTTGACTGCCCAGGGTGCGTCGGAGACGGATGTAGGTACCATCGCGGACATTTGCGGTGAACCACTTTTCGACCTTATTACTAAGGCAATAAGGTTGAAAAGTAATTCATTGCAATGTCCGCGGGTGTACATAGACAACGTCGCTGTCGTCACCACAAGCAACTAACATTAGAAATTCAGTATAATATATACATTTTTGATTGTGCGTTTATGACAAGATGTATGAACGTGTATGAAGCGAAAAGGATATGTAAGGATCGTAGCATGTGGCGTTCTAGTTTCTGCCTATTCCCATGGGAAAAGGGCGTAAGTTTATGTATGTATGATTGTAAATTCTTTTTCAGATACTGGAAAATTTATTAAGAATTTGTTAACGTTAGGACGATGCGAGCTTGCTGGTGACTTCCTTTGTATTCGTAGATGTCGCAGACTAGTGTGGTAAGATCAGGGTTAATGTGCAGAATCATCCACTTGCATGTACTAAAACATAAACAATATTTACTAACACGACGGTCCTTTACAACCAGCCATTCGCCAAATCATAGACGAAGGAACTAACAGCGTGCTTGTGAACTAGCGGCCAGTTCTTTCATGTAAAACTGATCGTGGCAGAAAGCCAAGATTTTTTTTTAAATAAAATAAAAGTATACGCGTACAGCACGTGTATACAATCTTATCTTCTCGGTTTTGATTGTCATATCACACCGAGTGAGAATAAAGTGAAAGCGATAAGGAAATCGTAGACATGTATTATTAATCTTTGAAGGAAACGACGCAATTTTTCATACACATTGATCGGTTTAAAATGCAAATAATTTTCCGATAGACATTATGATACGTAATTTATTCTTCGTACACGTGTATGATTTATGAATTGAGGGAATATGATACGAAATATATTCGGTGCCATATTAACTGTCACGGTTTCAGTAATTGGGTGTCGAATTAATTTTCCTTTACATAGAATGATGCTTTATCATGAAACATGGTGACAGTGTGACCATTAACATTGAATAATGTAAATTAACAAAATTTCGAATAGTTTATTCAAGACAATCATTATTATACAGCGTGAATTTTTTGTGGTTACGAAAACTTAAGGGGGTGGTTAAAATAAGAAACACATTTTGTTTCATGAATTTCGAAAATAAGACAAAAATAGTTTTTTCCCTATCTTTCCATACAAAGTCGTCACAATGATGGATAACTTTGCAACAGCAGATGAAAAAAAGCTGAAAGATCCTCGGAGTAAAATGCAAGAAGTAATACAAAAAAAAATTACATACACGTTAACTGCTTCATTGGTTTAGTGGTGGCAAGCGCGACTGCTGATCGTGAGGTCCTGGGCTCGATCTCCAGGTTGGGCAAAGTGTTATTGGGTTTTTCCGTGTGGAATTCCTCAGTACTAGCCCGGAGTTTGGATTTGTGCCCGGTTGATTGCAATAGGCTCGTCCACTATTACATGGGACTTAAACATAACGGTGACATGAGGGTGTTACATACACCTGTGCCCAACCCTTTGGGGAATACAGGCGTGATGTAATGTTTATGTTATTCATATACATACACGTTGTCCTGTATTGATTCACTGCATTTTAATATAACGAGTTATTTGTTTCTATAAAGATTTTCAATTTATAAATAACACAAACACATTTTCCCGTAGTTTATTAATATTGAACTCGGTTTAAATTACCTCATGTAGATAAGAATTGCTTATCAACATACGTAATGCATTCCCAGTTAATGTTGCAGAAATTCGTTTACTATCTATCAACTTTATACATTTTCAAGATAATCAGAATGTATAGTGATTAGATAACAACAGTTAGTGTTAAAAGATAGACACTTGTATCGAACAGGACAGTTTTATAGCTACATCAATTATTTTTACCTACTTTAGCAACAATATACCTAACAAGGACCGTTATAGCAAGTATCGTTGATGTAAGCGAATTTTAAATCGAACTACAACTGTCCTATAATATTTTAGTTTATTTTATTGCGACATACACTTTTTGTATCATACATAAATATGAATAAAGTTTTCAATTTAATGTGCAAAATGAGTGTTTCCAATTCCAAATTTACTCACATTAACGTCACGTTTATGTTACTAACGTGATGTCAGTCGTGCTAGGCCTACAGATGGAAGAAATACCCTTTCTGCTGCAAAGCAAATAAATATTACTTAAAATCTATACTAATATTATAAAGCTGAAGAGTTTGTTTGTTTGTTTGAACGCGCTAATCTCAGGAACTACTGATTTGAATTAAAAAAATATTTTTGAGTTGGATAGTCCATTTATCGAGGAAGGTTATAGGCTATATAACATCACGCTACAACCAATAGGAGCGGAGCATAAATGAAAAATGTTGCAAAAACAGGAAAAATGTCCACCCGTGCGAAGCCGGGACGGGCCGCTAGTACCTACTCATATAAAATTGCTATATAATACAAAAGGAGTTTTATATGTGTATCCGAAATTCGAGTATACATAAAAAAAACATCGGAGTCGTTGATCCATTTCAACGTTTTCTCCTCTCAAAGTTTCAGGAGGGGTATATATAGTATAAAGGTTGTTTATATATTAAAAGTTGTCAACTTGGGTTCAGAGGATAACCATGACTGACACACTGATAAATTGGAAAGCTGTAGCACACAACATATCAAAATAGGAATACATTATGAATGGGTATTATTTACAATCCATTAAGTGCTTAGGTAATTAAGAATTCATATACCTACGGATCAGAATTTGATATCACTTGCGTGAACGGTGAAGGAAAACGTCGTGATGAAACTTGCATAACTGAGAGGGCTCCATCAAGTTCTCGATGGTGTGTGTAGTCTGTCAATCCGCACCAGGCCAGCGTGGTGGACTAAGGCCTAAACCCTTCTCATTCTGAGAAGAGGCCTGTGCCCAGCAGTGGGACAGTAATGGGCTAATAACGACACAATAATACTTAATTAAAACTGTTTTGATGCTCACGTATTTCTATGAATTGATTTAATTCATAGAAATACGTGAGTATATAAATAGTCAACCTTGTTAACACTCAGTTTTCTTAGAAATATATCAATGACTAGCTTTGTCCTCACGGCTCCGCCCGTAGCCTATGTTACTCAGTGATAATGTAGCTTTCTAACGGCAAAAGAATTTTTGTTATCGGTCCAGTAGTTTTTAAGTTTATTCGTTACATACAAAAATACAAATCTTTCCTCTTTATAATATTAGTATAGATATTGGTTCAGTAAACATAGACAGAGTCTTGTCAACATTACAAAGTTTTCCCCGAGTCTGGAACACGCGTGTCTCATAGCTATCGTATCAATAATTCATCTGGACGGCGGACGACGGGTTATAAGGTGCTGCAGAAACGTAGACACTATTTGTGGCTTGTGTTTTCCACAGAACACTTTTTAGTTGTTAGTTGTTCATAGCGAATACATTTCGTTCTTCGTTTTGTTGCTGGGTGCTTATGTCCGTCACAAGATACCAGTGTCTACGGTAAGCCGGGTCTGCAGCGATCGCATTTTTGTTAGAAATAGCCCCCTAACATGTTTATCTAACAAAATTGGGGCGTAGTCTAACTGTTGTAATTGGTCCGAATGTTCACTAAACATGTTTTGTTTGATTTTTGTCGCAACAGACCCAGCTTTAGAGCAGCGATTTTAATAGGTAACGGTTGCTTGTGTCCAACACAACACACTAGAGTGGCGTCGTTTGCGCAGTGCCTAAGTCTGGCAGGCTCACCACTGCAGCTGCGGGTTCGACCCAGTTGGCTACTCTCATTTATGTCCCCTAATATCCGACCCACTTTCACATGTCACTCCGCCAGTTAGATATGCACCGTGTTACCAAATAAAATAATTCTGGATGAGAAATATATTTGCACTTTTCGGTTAGAAGTGTGACCTGGATATGTCTAATCGAAAATATATATATATTTGTGTGTTGGATCCGTGTATCGTAAGCATTTCAAAGTTAGTTTTACTATTTTTAAACTGTGACCGATCGCTTTATTTGTAAACGAAATTAGTATGGTTATAATGTGATCTTAGGTTTGTTATACACATAGACGGGTTGACACATTCGGTTGGGTAATTTATATTGAACAACAAAACCTGTTCAAAAGTTGTCGAACCGAATGTACCGGCCGACTATGCATATAGCAACCCTTATGCTTGTAACCCTTAAAGGGACGAGCAGAGGTGTAACAGTAACTATTGTATCTCTGTGTTCAGCGATAGCAATATTATGCTTCCAATGCTGTGGAGGACGATTCTGATCGATATTCCTATTTCCGATATTATATTAGGTATACTTCCGAACTAGAGTTCTGCTTTTTCTGACAGCTAAAAAGCTATTACCTTACTTGGGTATTGAACCCAGGACCCAAACGCCTTGGTGGTCCGATGTTGCACACAACAATAAAGAGAACGCTGCCGCTATTTGTTGTTGATTATTTATAGAAATAATCTAAACAAGCTTCGAACTTTCTATCTTTTTAACACGGTAGAATAAAAATAAATGAACGATCATAAACAAAATCATCGATAACCGTTAAAAATATAAACAATCGGTCGTTAAATTTTTTATCGACACCTTTTTACGCGCACCGTGTCTCTACCAATGATGATGTCACGTTTGTATAAAAAAATATAAGCAAGTAGCGAAAAGTGTTTGCTTCAAGTTGCATGACGTCACTGTATTTATTAAGTGCGGTTACAATGATTGTAAAACCGCAATCTTACTTCACATGTCTATTGTTTCGAACGTACTCTATGCGTAAACGCATTGTCATTTAAGGTATAAACGATTCTTTATACCAAGACAATAGCTGTTATGTAAGAGGGATCGATTTTCGTTGCATTAAGATTCGCCCACGTGAAACTTTAATCTCTCTGCAATCCAAATATATCTAGCAATCTGTTGGCAAAAATACCAAACCCATTATTTCTTTGTAACATTTCGAATAAATTGTCCTTCAATTTCGCCGTTGTCTTATTTCCCTGAAGACAACGTGACGACGACGGTTTTATCAAAATTAATTTCCATATTCTTCTCAAAGATTAGTTTTTGTATTTGAATTTGGTAAGAGTTTGTCAACAACATCCCTTTAATGGGTTCACAGAAAATAATTTAAAAGAAAATACTGCTCAGTTTCTTTTTATAAAAACACGTAATACTTATTATACGTATTTTCGAAAAATAACAACATCACGCCTATATTTCCCGAAGGGTTGGGCAGAGGTGTATAGTAACACCCTCATTTCGCCGTTATGTTTAAGTTTCATGTAATAGAGGGCGCCCCTGCCATCCACCGGGCACAAATCTAAACTCCGGGCTGCTACTGAAGAATTCTACACGGAAAAACCCAATAACACTTTGCCCGGCCTGTGGATCGAACCCAGTACCTCACGATCAGCAGTCGCCCTTGCCACCACTAGAACAACGAGGCACTTTCGAAAAATCCTTATCTTTACTAATATTATAAACGCGAAAATTTGTATCTATGGATGGATGTATGGATGTTTGTTACTGTTTCACGCAAAAACGGCTGAACGGATTTAGATGAAACTTGGCACATCGATATACTATGCCCTAGATTAACACATAGGATACTTTTTATCCGGGTACATCAAGTAGTTCCCGTAGGATACGGGTGAAACCGCGGGTAATAGTCTAGTCTATACTATCTATACTAATATTATAAAGAGGAAAGATTTGTATTTTTGGATTTTTGTATGTAACGAATAAACTTAAAAACTACTGGACCGATTTCAAAAATTATTTTGCCGTTAGAAAGCTACATTATCACTGAGTAATATAGGCTACGGGCGGAGCCGTGAGGACACAGCTAGTCATTTATAAAAAAGACGTAAAACTATCTCCTAATCCAGACAAGTAGATTTTATGTTGGTAAGTCATGAAATAATAAGAAAAATCTTTTTCTTGGCTTATATGTACGCGTTTTCATAATAAAATTAAAGATGAACCGAAGAAGATAAAGTTTGTGTTTTATTATAGTAAGCCGTCGTGAAAGTTTGAGAAATGCTTACGGTCACCGAGAATGTTGAATCGAAATAACTTTATTTATTGACCACGTAGAAAGTAAGTTTTGCCTTATTTGTATGACTTTTCTTGATTGCAGAGACTCGTGAAGTGGCGGTATTGTGCTGTTGACCTGAGGAAGACTACATCAAAATGTTCCATTGCTGATAAAAATACTCCCTGTGACTAATTCCTACATAATCCCTAATAGTTAATGATGCAATATTATATTTCTGACCATGACCGCAAGGTGACTAACAGGAATATTTTTAGTTAGTCTCTATGTCTCTAATGTGTTTGCATAAAATATGTCAACATGAGGCATCTTCTACGGTTCTATTAGTTTTCAACGACCCGTTTGTTTTTTTGTTTTTAATACACACACGCAAACACACACACACGCAAACACACACATACGCACGCACGCGCGAACACACGCTCATGCACACGCACACACATTATTCCATATTTGAGAATCACTGTTCAAAAATATCGAAACGCAACTCCAGCATGGTCAGAAACCAAAATCCCCTATATATTTAAATCATTGCCGTAAATATTCCACCATAACACAACCCGACGCTATGGGAAATATTTTAGTAATGCTATTTTATTAGACAAGGTCTTTACATCTAAATCCGTATGTCATAAATAATTTCATGTTATTTCAATGGTGACTGTTATGTGTTGAAAGTGAGAGATGAAAACGATAGTAAGAATATTATGTATTATGACAGCATAAATAACATAAATGTATAAAGTTGATAAAATATGTATTGTGTTAGTATTTATGTCGCATTGTGAGAAAAAGATCTTATGCCACGAATGCCGGGGTCGACACGGCCTTTTTTATTTTTTTTATCTTTGGAAAATCCTCATGGATGTCCCTCGCCTTGGGAAGGCAAGGGGGTCTGCCGGACTCTTACCGGATAAAAACCAACGGTGTTCCTCCTCCTGACCGTTCGGCCGGGGTCGCGGAATTCGCAAAAGCATGCACCTCAACCCCGGCAAGGGGTCGATATGGCCTAAGGTTAGCATAGCTTTCTGGTTTGGGATATGACATACTATAGATTTTTCGCCTAGCCTAACTTATAGCAAATTATTATTATTTATTCTTGACTTTATCGCGTGGTCTGCGATTAGCGCAGACAGGTTCTAAGATGGAGCATCCGAATCCAAAGAACAGAGATATAGAGGAATTCCCCTATACTCCTCTGGCTCTCACATACACCCGACGGAACACAGTAAAGTGCTTGGCGTCGGATTTTAGCTGGCCAGGCGGATTGTATAGACCACCAAGCGTGCTGGGTTTTGTTGAATCTTACAAAACGCGTCTATTCCCAGCGTGCGGTGAGGAAGTTTTATATTCTAACCCGTCCCCACACGGGGTTGATTATATAGACATACCTTTAATTCAGGATAGAGAAATAGGATTGCCTGAAAAAAAATAGCTCTACGACTCAAGGGCCGTGTGCTTTAGTCTGTATTAAAATTATATACAGACTTCTGTTGTTATCCTTCATTCACATTTTTAATTTTCAGTTCAGAATGGCGAAACATAATAATATTTAACAGAAACCTGTGAACTTAATATTATTCTTGTAATTCCGTATATTATAACATTCCTATTCTTAAATTCTTCCTCACTCGATGATAAATTAATCTTATCGGCACAGAAACAAAACTAATTTCAACTCAATTTCGTAATCTTGGCATATGACAGGAAATATCCTATTTTGCACATGTCGTTATTTTTTTAAGGTCTTCCGTCATGTGGGCGTGACGGTGGCAGGCTCAGTGGCAGGTGTGGACTATGAACACATCAGCTATGAACACAGTTGATTATGAAAGTAGCACTTTATTGACTTGGCACATAATTATGTATACTATGGTAGTATTGCTGTTATAAATATACGTACATTTCTAATTACTATCTCATTGGTCTAGTGGTGGCAAGCGCGACTGCTTATAGTTAGATCCTGGGTTCGATCCCCAGGTTAGGCAAAGTGTTATTGGGTTTTTTCACGTGGAATTCCTAAGTAGCAGCCCGGAGTTTGGATTTGCACCCGGTTGATGGCAATAGGCTCGCCTCTTATGGGGACCTAAGCATAACGGTAAAATGAGGGTGTTACTATACACCTCTGGACAATATTTCGGGGAATACAGGCGTGATGTCATGTTATGCTATTTATTTATTTATTTTATTGGTTCACCAACAATTGTTCACACTGGTTTTATACAAAAGACATCATGCAATAAATTACTTTACATTAGTGCAACAATCACTTATAGGTAAACACTACATGCTTATGGAAGTTGTACAACACAAAGAGAATAAAAAAAAAACAAAGAATATAATTATTAAATTGAACTAACCCAGCTATATAAAAATCAAGACTTACTAAAAGGCTTACAACAAAATATTATACGTATTTATTCTAATATTGCATGTACCATGTACACAATTATTTCTAATTAGGTACGTCAAGTCTTTTGGGTCGTAATTAGATTATTATTTCTGAGTGATATTCCGAGTTTTATAAATTATCGCAATTATAACAAAAAAAAAACAGTTGTTAGTTATATTAACGCGTTAATTAAAACAGAGCTAGCAATAAAAAGGGCACTTAAGTAAAAGTTGTGCTTATAAAATTGCAATTAAACTTGCAATGGAAAATATACTGCGAAAATGCACATTGAGTATCCAATTAGCAGGTTCTTCATTATAATGTCTAATCGGAGTATGAAAATTTCATATTTATTTTCATAATATTCGTGTTACAGGGGTGGTTGCACCTTGCATCCGTGGGGTGTATTCCCACACCCCGCATGTCCCGCTAATCCATGCTTTTAGAGAGCAACCACTTTAGGTTGACCTGTCCTACCCTTCAAATAGCTTTAGGGAAGTTTCGGGATAACACAGCTGTTTCAAGTGGCAGAGGTCTTTTACATTGGTCGGTGTTCATGAGAATTTGCCTCCTACATGTTCACACGCACCCCCTTTACTTATTGCATATGTATGTGTAAGCGACATACGAACACGTGGCGAGGCTATCAACTTGATGTGTTTCATACTTAATAAGAAATTACATGTCCTCTATTATGAGAAACTTCATCATGAGAAACTAGTGTATGATGGTTGCCATATTTATAATAACATAACATCATGCCTGTATTACCCGTAGGGTTGGGCAAAGGTGTATAGTAACACCCTCATTTCACCGTTATGTTGTAGTCCCATGTACAGGGCGAGCCTATTGCCATCAACCGTGCACAAATCCAAACTTCGGGCTGCTACTGGGGAATTCTACACGGAAAAACCCAATAACACTTTGCCCGACCTGGGGATTGAGCCCAGGACCTCACGATCAGTAGTAGCGCTTGCCACCACTAGACTAACGAGGCAGCTGTTGTTGTTGTTTATACAAGGTTAGTCGGAAATGGGGTACTAAGCCGCGGGCCACCTAAAGTATCACTGATGACTATTTTAAAGCAAGTGTTAAAATTTCAAAATTCGATAATTTTTATTTGCATGCTAAATGATTTTTATTTTAGATTTTTCAAAAAAATATCATACCTGGTTTAGTTATGAATTCAGAATATTAAATTTCTAATCCGTGACCCCAAATATGACCTAAATTGCAAACACAGCTGATCATAGCCATGGACAGATAGATTTTAGCATATTTTTTACGAAATCTTTGAAAAGCTATTTCTCTTAAACTATCGAGTTTCGGGGAAAGTTGTAGAACAGAAGTTATCCCTTATTATGGGTACTTTAACACCCTTTCGGCTTAGTACCCTCTTTCCGACTAACCTTGTAAATCTTACTACCATCATAAATACGAAAGTTTGGGTGTATATTTTATTACTCATTCTTGCAAACGGCTGTACGGATTACGGATGTAGGTGTACATTAGGTAGAATGTATTTTCTACTACCTCGGGTGCATTAAAAGAGCCTTCCACGAGTACTTCCGGCCCTGCTACCAACCTTGCTAATATTTTAACCACAGTTTGAACTATTCTCATATAGATCGTGCCGACACGAAGGGTACCTACCTATTATAAAGCTTGTCAACTATTTTATCTATTGTTTCCAACTTTATATTACTACTAGCGGCCCGTCACGGCTTCGCTCGCTTCGCTCCTATTGGTCGTAGCGCGATGTTATATAGCCTATAACCTTCCTCGATAAATGGACTATCCAACACAAAAATATTTTTTTAATTCCAACTAGTAGTTCCTGGGATTAGCGCGTTCAAACAAACAAACTCTTCAGCTTTATAATATTAGTATAGATATTGTTAACAACGACAACTGTACATTAAACAGTTATTGTACTCAGAATGGATATTACGTAAACCATGAGTGGCTAGTGGTTAATTAACAACCGCGCAGATCCTACGATTTGTGAAGTTAAGCTGCGCTTGCCGCGGTCAGCCCGTGGATATGTGACCGTTCGTTACACAACGAGACCCGTCCGTGCCTCGGAGAGCACAATAAACAGTCGGTCCCGGGTGTCATACGAATACCTACGACAGTCGTTACGGGAAGTCAGAAACCCGAAAGTCTGACAACCGATCTAACCTTAGGATATCGGCATTGCCCTGTAACTAGGTTGCGAAGGTGTAAAATACTGGCCGCATCTGGTTAGATTGGAAGCTGACCCCTACATCGTTGGGAAAAGGCTAGGCAGAACAAACGGATATTACGCAAACCAAAAGGCCCTTTGGCTTACATAATCCGAAGCGAGACACAAGTATTTGTGTCACCTGAAACCTGTACATTGAATAGTTCTAAGACAGATTGTTGATTTAAATGACTGACTGCTGTTGTTATTCAGTACTATTGCGGTTATTTCAATGACTAATTGATAGATTTATAGGTAAACGCTTGTTCAGTGAGTAGTTATTTTACGATCAGCGACGGGATACGGACGGAACCCGCATATTAGACTAGAACAAATTTGTCATCTACGCAGTGAGAAATAAATAAACATAAATGTCTGCTATTGCAGTGTTCCGCAAAGTGTTTGCCGCGGCACACCGGTGTGCCGTGGTCATTAATTGGTATGCCGCGGGAAAAATCTATTTCTTATAAAATTGTAAAGGCGGACGGAAATAATGTATTCTTTGCTATCTTTATATGAATAAAATATGATTTTTTATTTATGGTGTACCTCTGAAATTCCCCGATTTCGTAGGTGTACATTGAATACAAAAAGTTTGCGGAACACTGTGTTATTGGACGATTGCCGTTGTCGCGTTGTATGTCGTATCTCTGAATTGCTGCTACAAACGATGTTTTTGTCCAGACGTCTTGATGACTCCAAAGGCGACTTACTACTTCGCAATTTAAAGCTACGAGCGTATGGTATAAAAGCAATGTATAGGTTTCTATTTTGTCGCCCAACAATAACCCTTTCACTGAGATTTTTACGATTGCATTATATGTTAGACTTTATATGGCGAAGAACATTTTATGGCCAATACTTTTCTATAGTTTTCATTTACGAACATTGCTATCTACCCGCCTAGCCTTTTACACGGAGCGACTGCCCTCAGACCTCCGCAACCCAGTGACTGGGAAATGCCGATACTCTAAGGTTAGACCGGAATTTTAACAGACATACACAATTAAAAACTCCTTTATCTTAATTTGGCGTAATCAATTTTGGAATAATAATTATAAGTTTTATTATAGCGAAAAATCAAGCCACACCAAGCGTAACTGATTAGAAAAGAGTCTCCACGAGTGACGATACTTAGGTACGTAGGTCGCACACTCACTTCGATCAATAAAAATAATGGCTCGTATAATTTATAATTATGGCCAACAACATTTTAACCCTTAGATTATATACCTCTAGATAGAGCCTAGGCGTGGCCGCACATGAGGCAGCAATATAAAACTAAAAATACTACATCCTCCCATCGTAGAGTATACAATATACACTTAACTAACGGAGTCTATTTCTCATAAATACAATAATTCGGGGAAACCTACATTCTGTGGCAGTGATTTGGCAAATTGGCTAACATTAAAAAGTTCGCCACCTAGCGAAAAAACGACACGTCACATGAGACTAAAGATACGATGCTTGGTCTCAGTTGTCTTACAAATTTTGTATATATGCTTCTCATTTTCACATTTCTTACTATAATCATGGCTATATCTAGAGGTATATAATTATATATACCTCTAGATATAGATTGTAATCTTAGTTTTAACACTTATTTATTCGTCAAACGAGCCGTCAATGTGTGATATAGCGTACAATTATAGCCAGCTCTTTGGCTCCCCCTCTCAAAGTACTTTGTTTATGGAGCTTCAGCTCACTGAAGCGGTATATGGGTCACTCTCCACGTGTTTTTGTACCATGTTATCCTTCTCTCCTGAGTAATTAGCAATTATTATGGAAATTGAAATGCTGGCTGTTATGTTGCTCTATTTACATTGCATCGTTTTTTTTTAAAGTTTTTATTAGAATCGTAATGATGGGAAAAGTTCTAGTAATGAAATAATTGTTATAGTCATAGAATAAATTTTAGAATTAATACTTAAATTTATCTTGAAAATTTGATAACATAGAATAAAATTAACGACCAAGATAATATGTTAAAAACAATCAAATAGTTAAAAAAACATAGAATTCTATTTCATTCGCAAAAAAGTAACAACTTCGCAAACCGGTATTATTTTTAACTCTTTAATTGCATAATGACTTCTTCCGACAACCATTCCAAATAACATAATTATGTAGTTTGAAATCATACATACCAATGCTAAACTCCAGTCAGTTTGATCTGAAAGCAGAGAACACAGTTATAAATACACTTCAATCGATAACTAAACCATAAAGGCTACGCCAGAATCCCAGCTTGTTATGCGAAAACAGTTTCTACATAATTCAAGAATTACTTCATTAACTACCATTTAAATGTAAAATGTAGTTTTCCGGCAACCGTGCCTGGCACAGACTAATTATATTGTTAGGACAAAAACGAGCACTTTCAAATGTATTAATATGTGGTAATGGGTGTGGATTCAATTTTTAGTCTGTGATTTTTTACACTGTAGCCGAGTAATTATTGATACAGAATCAATGAAGCGTGTCTTGAGCAGATGGTAAGAGTTCTGATCAATATATTCAGTGTCTAGAAAAACTTTGAATACTTAAAAAATTACCATCAGGGTTGCAGTCTTTTCAAATAATATAATAAATGGTTTTGATTCACGACGCGATTCAATGAGGAACGAGGCACCGACTTCTGAAACTGTTAATTTTATATGGTAATTATTTTGTTCTTTTTTGAAGTCGGTTTAAATTTTTTGTAAAAAAGTTTTTATTTTATGCATTTTAGTGGCCTTAATTAAAACTTGGTTGGACCTACTAAAGACGCTGCTCGTAACATAATCACATCATCACAATATGCGTACTGTTCGTCATTGAGGAGTTCCATTGTCTATCTCCGAAGTTCTTCATCAGATCTTCACCAAATTTAAATGGGACCAACTTCGAAGTATACCCTATCCATTAAAAAAATAATCATTAAAATCGGTTCACAATTGGCGAAAATATCGACGAACATACACAAAAAAAAACATACATACCGACGAACATAGTAACCTCCTCCTTTTTGGAAGTCGGTTAAAAAGCAACGACATTGAAATATTTATTTCAATGTCGTTGCTTTTCTTTTAGGCAGTATAGGCAACATGTGCCAAATGCATTGACGTAATAAGGTTCAAACTACCGCTGGACCGCTGTTAAGTTCAATGGCACTGCGGTTCCGGAACCACAACCCGTTGATATCATGTTGTTCTTCTAAACAGCACATCTAGTACGTAAGTAGGCATATTATATCAATGACTAAAAGTAAGGTTTTATTGTCTTAATTTTCAGGGTTCCGTACCCAAAGGGTAAAACGGAACTTTATTACTAAGACTCCGCTGTCCGTCCGTCCGTCTGTCACCAGGCTGTATCTCATGAACCGTGATAGTTAAGATAGTTGAAATATTCACAGATGATGTATTTCTGTTGCCGCTATAACAACAAATACTAAAAAACTGAATAAAATAAATAGAATAAATAGGAAGGGGGCTCCCATACAACAAAGGTGATTTATTTGCCGTTTTTATAGATAATGGTACGGAACCCTTCGTATGCGAGTCCGACTCGCACTTGGCCGGTTTTTTACTGTTACTCCTTTTGTTTCTAGATTCAAATATAAAATGGAATAGAATAGAATATACTTTATTGTACACCAAAATTTTAACACAGCTCTTATACAATATCAAACATTAAAGGTAAATGGTAGAGAAATCGAAACGCATTCCGCTTCTGCTTTTAAATTCAATTCGGTGATTCGATTTTGATAGTCAGCATATCTTTATTCGTTTCGCTTCCAAACACAGCTGCTTCCTCAAACATTCACCTGTCTAGCAAATCACGACGTTTAGCGGTTATCAACTGTTTAAGCACCGTGACGGGTCATAGCCACCACCATTACGAATCCTTTGTATTATGTCAGCGACCTTTAAGTTTTCAGCGTTTATCATTGATTCTAAACACCAAATTATCCATAACTTTAATTTGTATTCTGTCTAATATTTGCAAGAACTTTTTATTACGAGTGTTGCCTTGTTTTGTTAATAGGTAAGTACTTATATGGACGTAGCTCTTAAAAACACGTAATGATTATGATAACGAATTTTATTTAATAAAGTTACACTTCAAATGTGTTTTACTCTTGCAGTTTCATAACTGCAGTCTGCTCCTTTAAAAGTTACTTTAATATTGAAGTAACTTGCACAATATTAATTTTTATTTCAAAAGTTCTGAAAGAGATGATTTGAATTCTTTCTCTACAAAATTAGAAAAAAACTTTAACTTGCTGAATTCATTTCAAACGTAAACAAAGCTGTATTTTTTGTTTCAAACTCATATTCAAATTAACAAGAACTTTTTCAACTTTTTTTATTCGCTCGTTGAACAGAAAGGTTGAACGAGGGCGCCATTTTATTTGCGAGTTGCAACAACGTGTAGGCGACGAGAAGTTCCGCAGGTAAGTTGAATAATTAGCTTGCTAGGAGATACAGATAGAGTTAGGAATGGTGTTCTATGTTTTTTTTAAATCTAAGTTAAGTATTCTACCCTGTTCCATGTGTTTCCTGGCTAAAAATAGGCTACTTATTTTCCATCCGTGGCCGCGTGGGTATCGTAAAAGGCGACTGATGCCCGGTTCCAATAAACAGAAACGAATCGTTTAGAGCTAATTTTACCTGTGACAGCTACTTCCATATGAGAGGGTGTACCTACTATGCAAAGCTATGAGGTCTTTGCTTCATTATTGGTGAAGATACAACAGTCTCAATTTTAACCAATAACGCTCCGTAAATTATAGGAATTGGCCATAAGTGATAAAGTGAAGAGAATGGGCAGCAGCGGCCTGCTAATAACAAAGCGATCACCAATCCGTCTGCCAAGTGTGGTGATTATAGCAATTTTCCCCTCTGATCGTTCAATGGAACGGTCATTGGGATACTCATCGACAGTGGACGTTCACGGGCTGATATGAAAAGTATTTAATGGATTCGCAGAATTGAACTTTTTCTTTTTGAACTGCCTCGTTGGTCTAGTGGTGGCAAGCGCGTGTGCTGATCGTGAGGTCCTAGGTTCAATCCCCAGATCGACCAAAGTGTTAATGGGTTTTTCCTATGGAATTCCTCAGTAACAGCCCGGAGTTTGGATTTGTGCCCATCATCATCATCAGCCTATAATGTTTCCCAATGCTGGGACACAGGCCTCTTCTCTGTGAGAGGGAATGGGCTGTAAGCCACCACGCGGGCCCAGTGCGGGTTGGTAGATGTCACATGTCTTCGAATTTTTGGTTCTAGGACATGCCGGTTTCCTCACGATGTTTCCCTTCACCGTTTTGAGAGCAGTGGTGATGAAATAAATTACACAAAGTAATACGCCTAGCTGGGTTCGTACCCACGACATATAACTCGTAAGTCGGGGCCGTTACTACCGGGCCACCACTGCTCTCGATTTGTGCCCGGTTGATGGCAATAGGCTCGGCCCATATTACATGGGATTTAACATAGGTGCGAAATGAGGGTGTTACTATACACCTCTGCTCAACCCTTCGGGAAATACAGGCGTGATGTTATGTGTTAATGCATTCAATAATAACAGTTTGCACTGCTCCTTCCACCAAACTACCTACTTTTGTTCTGTTTGGTCGGCCCAAAGTTTGTAGTATTAATTGGATAAGTAATATTGTGTTTTGCAACTGTATCTTAAGCTATATTTAATGGTGAGTACGTATACTAAGTTTTCTCTTTAAGTGATTTTGTTAATTTTGAGAAAATAAAGTTCTTTAACCGTAATAAGTACTTGAAAGCTTTTAGTACCTAACTAATCTGCACACTGCACACTGAAATCAGCTGTTGAGTACACTTTTACTTTTAATAGCTTTTTCGTTTTAACAATATTCAGCTCATTTCGCTTAGCTCATTCACAAATAAAACTTTTTATGCTTTTTGTGGTAAGGTCGCTGGGACGGACGGACGGTTTCACTCGTATTTTTTTCGCTTACATAAAAACAAATTAACCAAAGTAAGACTGCAACAAAAAATTGTTGCAAAACATCATTTGTATACAAAAAGTAAGCATTCAATAGAATGATGGTAGCATTTACATTGAAATATCAATTTACTAACTTATTTTGGATGAAAATAAATAACAATAATGATGTCTACAAAACCTTTTTTTTTCTAACATAATAAAAGTACTATTCGTAAACGATAAATTAAAAAGTAAAATAAGATTGCAAAGATCTCAGAATTGTTTTAACCAGAGAGAACTAGAAAGAAAAGAAAGAGAACTCGATCTTTATCTTTTATAATTGAGTAGCTTTTGCCCGCAGCTTCGCTTGCGTGATTTTTTTTTCACCCCCTTAGGGGTTGAATTTCGAGAAATCCCTTCTTAGTGGATGTTTACGTCACAAAATGAACCTACTGTCAAAATTTCAAGTTTCTAACCCCAGCCGTTTAGGCTGTGCGTTGGTAAATCAGTCAGTCAGTCAGCTTCTCCTTTCTTTTATAATTGATTAAACTTTAGTATAGTTAGTAACAATATTGCAGTATCCAATTATTTCAGTTTCGTAAAAGGTTATAAAAAGCAGGAAATAAAATTAAAAAAGTGTTACACGCTTGTTGTAATGCGTATCGAAAGCACGTGTATGCTGTATGAAAGAAATCCTCCGAATTAAGTTGGTCCCGTAATAATTTCAATTTCAATTTATATAACGGTATGGAACCCTAAAGGCCTGAGTCCTACTCTTACTTGTCTGTCTTTATTTATTATACAGACGGGAAAATAACAATACTGCACATCACAGTAAATTCATCAACTAATTTCCTTTTGTTATAAGACAGTACATTCGGCTTCCGAGGAAGTTTGAAAGTAGCGCCAGTGACTGAAAAGTTGAGGAGTAATATGTTAGCGTGGTATGGACATGTTATGCGGAGGGAAGAAAGTCATATTACTAGAAGAGTGTTAAATATTAATGTGGATGGAGTAGGCCGAAATAAGATGGATTGTAAGAAAGGAGTGAGTACTGAGATGACGACTGATAGAGGAGAATGGAAGAGGAACACGTGTTGTGCCGACACCAGTGTGCGATAAGGGCAGGGAGATGATGAGTATATTCAGCTTACAAGCAAAGTAATTTGCTCACTCTTCATTATAATATCTTCCTTCACAAAATGAACTAAGGAAATCATGAACTAAACTTAATTTACTTCCGTAATAAGCCAGGCTATCATTTGTCTGGATCTGTATACGGAGTGTCGACGCGTCACTTCTAAATGTGGAAGCAAATTGCAGACTCCACTAGTACCTAGCTATAGCTGGTATAAAGTACTCTCCGTTCGTCTCCTTCTAAATTAGATAAGTGCTAGTTACTATGCGCTTGTTCAATTACTTCCTACAGGGAAGTTTGTCGGATCTAATTACGTTGATATATGGAGGATGTTGGGAATTAAAAAGACAATTTTTTATGGCAGAGGTCGACGTAACACTGAACATCTGCGAAGGAAACGTTTTGATCATTACTTGTTACGTGTTCCTATTTTTTACCAACCGTTATTAGTTAAAACTACGATTCGTGAATAAATAAAAAAAACAGTAGTAGTCAGCACTAGCAAGCAAAACGATTCGTTTTAGATATAGGTACCGGGCTTAGATAATAAATATATAAGTAAGTATAAGTAAGCGGTAAGAAGTTACGCAATTTATATTGTTTTCTCAATGTTGCTTTGTGAAGTAGCTTTAATAAATATTAAAATGTGAAATGGGCTGTAATGACCTACTGTCGTCTTATCTCGACTAAGTATTTATGTAAACTGAAATATCTTTTAACTGATCAAGAAAATAAATACTTACTTAACGTAAGTAGCTGCCTGAGAAATTTTACTTTCTCTGAGAAGTTATTCGTTTAAGAATTCTCTCATATTTTTGGGTCAAAGAATATTTAAGGTATTTAGCCATTATCTAATCCTTTTACTACGCTTTTAGGGTAAACACACCGGTTATTTGAAATTTCAAAGACCCAGCAACTCTGTCTGTTTTGACTGAAGGTACCTCCCCACGTTTAAACGGAACGATTTACGCCGCGATAAATTTAGTACCTAAGCCCATAACCCTTTGAAGGATTGAATCTGACAGCCATCCGTGCGTGTAAAGAGATCAATCAGAGGCACGCGTGATGACGTAAAAGCAGGAAGATGTAGCGACTTTTTTAATGTCTCCATGTGTCTGGTAAATTACAAGGAAGATTTATAGCGCCGTACAGAAGCGGGTCTAACAGTACCAGAATTCGGTACGCTCGCGCACGCTAGTCGTGTACCGTATACAACAGCATGGACTTTTTCTGAATGTTGGTAACATTGGCAACACGAAAGAGCCGTAAAGTCGTAAGCACCAAAATTAAAATTGGAATTTTGGGAACGCTCACGACTGTCGAAACCGTGTTGAACTCACAAGTACCTAACTTTGAATTTAGAAGGAAATTGTAGAAAGATTATTTGGCTTTACAGAACTGCGGTAAAATAACGTACCTAAATACCGAGAATTAACAAAAAGTTTCGCGTTTCTAAAACAATTCGTTACAAATTATAACTTTCGCAATACCATATTGTTCTATGTAATTGTTCGAACGTTACACGCGAGTAAATGTGGTCAAATTGTTACTTTTGTTACCAAAGGTCACAATGGCTTGTCAGTTTACTCTCACAGTACCTATACATTTATTAACTGTGAATTTATTACGTTGTTACATTTTGTGGCACCTGAATATTTATGGACAAAGTTAATTTAGAATTGATTTTATCAGTTGGAATAACATTGATGACATCGCGGAGTAATCGATGAAACATTGTACCGAATTGAAATGTTTCAGACTCCACAATTTACATATGAAAGAAAGAAGAAAGAAAGAAAGAAAAAACATTTATTCGTCACAGAGACACAAAACATTACTGTATAAAAAAATAAAAATTATGTCAACTGTAACAAAAAGGTGACCACTCAGCATAAAGCTGTACTATGGCGTGGAACACAAACACAGCGCTGATTTTCAGTGATGACAGCCAGTTACAAAACAAAAACAAATTATAATATAAATAAAAAATTAAACATAAAATATAAAAAATATAACACCTACCGACACAACCTAAAAAGTTAACTAACCTACTTTATGCACACGAAAGGTTAATGTAAATTATACCCGGTTCGTATATCTTATCGAACGTTATTGGTTAAAAATACTACACGTGTAACTTTGTAAAGAATATTGTCGATTTCAAATTAAAAGCTGCTATGTGTCATACTCGTTGGAAGTTTTAGTGGACTCATACTCCAACCGCTTCCCATATGTGAACTGAGTTCTTGTAAAGTAGCAGGTCCACAGATATTTCTCCCATGAGAGTGATCTCCCAGAGATTTCTCTCAGAACGATAATAGTCTACATAGCGTTGCGTCGCCGACTCGATCACAGGTAAAATTGTGAGTATTTTTAAAGGAACAGTTTCGCCTTATCGAATAATACCATTGGCAACCATATCGATTAGTTTTATAACAAAGAGTATTAGTGATGCGCTCCAATAATACAAAAGTCCACTCTTCTAACTCGTAACTACATAACCCGTTACAGAACTCGCTCACAATATGAACTCAATTATTATTTACGAGTACCTACAGACGCGTCGCTTTATTATTGCTCTTCATATACTCTATATTTGAGAATGGGGTCTGTGTGGGAGGATGGGCAGGATGGCTTGCGTAACCGCGAACTTGTGGGACAATGGTTTGTGTGTAGAGGACACGCGAAAGAAATCGATACCTGCTTTTTGGAGACTTTTACGAATGTTCCACGTAGGTAGTTGTGTGTACTTTGTTACTTATGTCTGTGTCTTTCGTACTTAGGTACTCACAAAAGGATGCTTTTGCGGTGGAGTATCTATCTTGAAAAAACTGTCTCTTTGATTAAGCGAGACTGCTGATCGTGAGGTCCTGGGTTCGTTTCCAGGTCGGGCAAAGTGTTATTGGGTTTTTTCGTGTAGAATTGCTCAGTAGCAGCCCAGACTTTGGATTCGTGCCCAGTTGATGGCAATAGGCACGCCCCATATTTAGACTTAAATATAACGGCGAAATGAGGGTGTTACTATACACCTCTGCCCTACGCTTCGGGGACCACAGGCGTGATGTTATGGCATCTTGAAAAAAATATGCAAGTGAAGATTGCTTTTCATTTAATGTAACGACACTTTAAACTTTTAAAACAATAAGACAATAAAATTACACATATTTCTATGGCGAGATATCATATTTGAAAGTTCTCTGCTACTGTTACTGACTACACGCACGGTAAATCACCCATTTGACCATATCCTTCAATGGTAATGTTTAACAATGAAACATTCACCGAGACCAGTCACTGGAACATTCACGTGTGTTCTAACAGCGTGCATAGGTATGTGTTCGTGCCCTCACACACAACCTCAAAAAAATATAGCACGAATTATGGACAATGGGCATCTGTTTGTTATAAAATTTTAGAGAATGCGTAGGCGACTTTGAATTTTGTAGATATATTATAAAGATCTAATTTATTTTAACACAACAGGTACTTAAATAAAATTTATGTCGCCCCAATTCTATATAAGCATGAAAATTAATTGTTCGCACATTATGTATCAGGATTAAACCATTAACGCTAATTAAACCGTCAAACCAAATCAGTCGACCAAAATTATCTACTAGTTATACAACATAACATCACGCCTTATATTCCCCGAAGGGGTGGGCAGAGGTGTATACACCCTCATTTCGTCGTTCTTATATCTTTAGGTCCCATGTAAGGGGGCGAGCTTATTGCGATATACCGGGCACAAATCCAAACTCCAGGCTGCTACTGAGCAATTCCTAATGGAAAAACCCAATACCTAACACTTTACCCGACCTGGGGATCGAACCCAGGTCCCCATGCTCAGCAGTCGCGTTTGCGACCACTAGACCAACAAGGCAGTCTTATATCTGTTTAATTTATGCTACAAAATAGTACGTTCACTGTTCTGTTAAAAGTATATCTACTCTATTTTTATATACCATTGAATCCGCTATAAAAAAATCATGGGCTATAATAATGACGGTAGATTGCATGGTAAGCGCACGCGCCGAAACTTCCGTTCGTGCACTCATTGTGGGCTGACGGACCGGAAATGCTTGATACCATCTAAACCTGGTGCAGTATGGTACTTATGCTACTTACCATGTATAGCATAGATGCGGTACTGCATACAAACGATTCATTTGCAGTGTTTAGGGTTAATTTGCATGTAACGTGCAATATAGCAGTAATGTTGTCTAGTTTGAAAGCGGAGTTTTTATGCTAATGTATCATATATAAGGTTTACATTGTATTTTTTGATTTAATCTTATTAATTCGGAAGTACTTAATGCAAATAAAGAAGGCGACACACGTGTTTAAAAATAGTCGCATCCATTGTCTTCGTCTTCGAATGACTATACAAGGTTAGTCGGAAAGGGGGTACTAAGCCGAAAGGGTGTTAACGTACTCATAATAATGGATAACTTTTGTTCTACAACTTTCCCCAAAAGTCAATAGTTTATAGTTGTTCAAAGATTTCATAAAAAATACGCTAAAATCTATCTATCTTCAGCTATGATCAGCTGTGTTTACATTTAAGGTCATATTTGGGATCACGGATTAGAAACTCCATTTTCTGAATTCATAACTAAAGCAGGGATGAATAATTTTTGAAAAAACTAAATTAAAAATAAGTTTTCATGGATTTTTTTTTAAAGAATTTTTAAATTTTAACTCTTTCTTTAAAACAATCATCAGTGATACATTAAGTGGACCGCGGCTTAGTACCCCCTTTCCGACTAACCTTGTATAGCTAGTGGCTGTATACTACCGTCAAATTAAAATTATGCAGTCACTTATTTAATTCCATTATCTGAGATGATACTTTCTTGATAGTTCACCATGACTAGCGATTCTCTTTTCCACGGAGAAAACCAATTTCTATTAAAACCACAGCCATTAGGCACCCGGCCGGTCTCGAACCGTTGCGGTCAAATAAATAGAAAAGAAAATCTAAACAACGAACAGTAAACAAATCCATTCAGTTAGTTTTATATAGAGACTGAAAAAGCTAGTATAATCAAGTTGTCTGTTTTGTACACATTAACCATACAAACTTATTTCGGTACAAATTATTTATTTAGCGTTGGTTAGTTTGACGGTATGGTTAGTAAGCTCACTGACCGACTCCATATGGGGCGGGCCAGCGTTGCCAGTGTGCGCGATAATTGGAGCGTCATTCCGGGCACATTGTTCACTCCGTATTGTTTGTTATGGTAATGCACTTCGTTTTATTTCCTTTCCAAAATAAACGGAGCATTGACGAAACAAAATCACGTCTTTTGCGAAACATGTAAGAACGGATAAACACAGACTTTCTACGTAAACAATAACAGTGTGATTCCTGAAAATGCAGATTTGTTTGAACGGGCCGCGGTTGTTTAAGAAGCGTTGGAATTACTCTCTTGATTATCTCCATACGTTTTTCTCGTTCGAGACGGATAAAAACATCAAGTAGTTAGCGGGTGCGTCGCACGAAACATGCAGCGTTAAAGTATCCGTTTTAAGTACCGCAATAGAACACAAATACAGTACAATGTGACAATAACGGATAAAGTTGATGAAATTTCAAGGCTATTGGTTCATTTGCTGATGATTTTCGATCAAGCAATTTCATAAAACTTAGAAGTGACAACTTTTAAAAATCAGGAGACTTTTTCTGGAATAAATCCAAGTAGAACTAACAAAGATAGAGTAGTAAATAAATTCGTAGTATCCAAGTTACATAATAATAGACCTTTTGACAAAATTATTGATACAGTCTATACAATACATAACATTGATGAAAAAACATCAAGTGGATAATAAAAGCAACGAATCTATGTCAATAAACTGAATGAAAGAGAGCGGCGATATCAAGAAAACATAAAATAATTTACGATCGATTCCGACTGATTAGATTCGGAGGATATAACATCATTACACTACGAGCACAAATTAAACGCCAACGTGTTTTTGGAGAATTACTTTCACCAAAATATGGATGTAGAAATAATTCTCTTTTCAAATCTTCTAAGGTTTGAAGATCGAAACTGATTTGTTGGACTTGGACATTTCCGTTTTTGCTATGGCAGCCATGGCTAAGCCAAGTTTCAAATATAAATTGTAAATTATTCCATATTTTTAAGGGATTATTCTGAATTTGGTAATTTGGCAGACACAGGTCAGAAAGAGGTTAACATATTTATATGAAATGTTACGAAATTTATTTTCAAACCGAACGAACACCGAAAATATTTTCCAAATCCCCAAACAATGTCGCGTTTATATTTGATGGGCCAAAGATACTTTCAATATTTTTGGTACTTTTTATTGGCACGTTGAGGTAGATCGATGATTGCTGGGTTGTTATGCAAGTTTTTATAATGTTATCATTGTCAGTATACATCAAAACTTTCGCAACTTGTTAGTTTTGCGATACAACGAGTTTATTGACATTCATCAGCTGTCTATTGTGAATAAAATCTTTTTACAACGTAATCGACAAGAGACCACAGTTGGAAACAATGGTACAATTTACTATCGTGAGATTTAAAAATGTCGAATTCATTTACATTCTCACTGCCATCATCATCAACAGCCTTTGTATCTTGACAGTTGTTTTAAACAGTATAGTATTCAAGAATGCCATACGAATCATACTATAAATCAAACGTAACATAGGAAAATTGCTGCGTAAACGCATCATTATAAATAAGGGTATAAGTGTAAATAGTGTCGTTATCGACTCGCTTCACAATTCCAACATTGCCTGCCTCATTAAATTGCAATTTCACACAATCTCTTGGATAATAAGGAAACATTACTACATAACATTGTACTTTAGCGTGGCATCGCGTAATGCTGAAGATTACGTCTCGTCTCTGTGGAAACATTCTTCAACCAGAAGAGATTACGTTATGGAATAAGTCGCCAGCACGTGCGAACATCTGGTACAGTGACAGAGGATTTGTAGAATAACTTCATAATGATCCGTAGATAAACTGTAAAGCAATATTAGTTTAGTTTTTACAAAGCTTTATTTATCTGGCGATATTTTTAAAGATGTTGTTTCTTTTTCCTGGCTTCTTTTGCCTGTTGATTGCCTCCGCTATGCTTCAAGAAACTGGAGTTGCTCTCGTTTGCAAACTCAAAACCATTTCCGTTATCTATAAAATCCTCTTTGTGCTATGTTGTCATCAGCGTCCAGGTAGATTTTTCTGCCCATCTACCTAGTATGGTATTCTGAATCCAATTATACTAGAGATAGGATGCATGTGGACCCATCAACTAATTAATATTTGTGTCTAACTAAAATGTCTTTGCAGTAATTTCTGGCGTTGACATTGTCATGTTGATTTTCCGCAAGTAATAATCTATTTATTGTGCTACTAACAATGTTAACTAATTCACAAACTAACTTGGTGAACAACCGACCTCTACCATTGCAGATCCCCGGCCTAATTTTATGTTTCGCATATTGTTGGGAATTCGCACAGTGATGAGCAAATTGTGCGGCAGACCCGCGTAATTCCGGGCTTTCCTGTAAATTTTGCAATTCAGTAGCTAATTCTCATAGATTACTAATATTGTCCGCCTGAATGGCTAATCGTTTATTAGTTCTATGAATTTCGTAAAGTCCTGGTCTAAGTAGATTTTATGTGTGATAAATGTTATTTGGAATATTTCAAGTCTCCCTAATGGATGTTTAATTTGTCAACAATTTTTTTTTCTTTTGCTTTCTTCGAAATCTGTTTTTATAGGTCGAGTTTTAGAATTATTCCAAACCTTTGAGGCTAGATTCAAATTCAATTTACCTTTAGAATAGTCTAAGATAAACCATACTCCAGGTGATATCTCACGCACGAAGCTAAGTCTATTTTTAAGCACCCAAGCCTGTTCCGCGCAACTCGTAAAAAGGCTATTTCCACTCTAGAAGCAATAAAATGTGTCTCTGGAACAATTTTATATCCCAGCTTATCTCAGCTTAGGGTTGCTTCTTTTTATGGCATACAGCAATAGTCTTTAGACAATAAGGAACACGCAAAAGGTCCTTGGGGAACACTCAAATAATGTTATTATCGTGACAACATTTAAAACATATTCTGTTAAGTATGTAAAGGTTTTGGTAAAGTCAAAGATGAACAAATCTTTGTTAAGAAATATAATGTTTACTGAGTTACATCTTCGATGCAATAAAACAACTGTTTGCAGTTTATGGTGTGAATTCTATTTTCTGAACGTTTCAAACCTATTTCAGTGCTGGCATAATTGTAAACAAAAACGCTGAAATGAAATATGTGTGTTACTTGGTGTTACTAGAGTATATTAAAAACAGAATAAATACTAATTCAAACCACAATGTTATTACGACTGTTGAACCTTTAGGTACACGAAATTTTCCTATTGAAACTGAACTACGTTGTAATATAGAGCACACATGAAGAATTACTCCTATTTATATAATTTTTGTTGGCATATAAAATAAACGAGCTGAGGGCATCGATGCGATATTTCAGTTATCTGCCCACGCAGTAAAATCGTTGGGATAAACGATTTTATCCCTCGTCGACCTATTTTCTCGATAACACAACGCTTCGATTTGTATCGTTGTCCCTTTTGTGTATCGATTTCTATATAATTAGAGATGGTGGAATATGGACGTTATAAATGTGAGCTGGTTTGTAATTTCTTTGGAAGGTTCTGCAAAACCGTGATGTCGATTTTGCGTCAACATTGATTACAGTTGGCTATGGTCCGCTCTAAAGACTATAAGCATATTATGTACTTCCACGTATTCTACTCACTAATATTTCTTCGTATTAAAAAAACCTGTTTTTGTTTCTGAAAAATTGGCAACTCGGCAATCATGTAAACGAGTACGTAGAGACGGAAAATATAATTATTCCAGTTTTTTCCGAGCCAGTGAACATTGCCAGAGCCGCAAAAAATAATCGATTTTTTAACAAATAATTATTAAGAAACCCATTGGATTAGTATACATACATGAATCAGTCAAGATATAAAATGTAATACGTATTTACGTACAAGACTATCTAATTTTTCCAAATAAAAACTCTCTCACTAAGATATCAGTCGTGTTGAAAGGTCACATGTAAGCGCATCAAGTATGATAGATGGCCTCTGACGAACTTGTATTAGGAAATAATCATATTATTGTGGTTACAAACGTGATTACAAACTATGATGGCAGGCGCGAGACCGTGGGAAATGGCCATGGATATTCGACAGACAAGTAAATAATGTTAATAATTGTTCTCAATTCACTAACAATATTAATAAAACTATTAAATGAGCAAAATGTATTTCAGTACGCAAAAGTAGGTTTTCTTCATTACCATAAATATTTTGTGTACATATGCATATTAAATACGAATTATATGCAGTTGGCGATGCGACAAAATCTTGGAATTCTTGTATAAGTTGCCACTCATAAAGTTCCCAAATAGAAAATTCTTGTTTCATGACGACGAATGGCATAGCGGTGCGAAGTGGGCGTGAAATTATAAATAACTACCCTCGGCCATCAGATTTAGAAGAGCTCAATGTCACAGCTTCATTCTTCAAGGTATTTTTATAACGTGTTTCGGGTAGTCCCCGAAATATGTGGCTTAAATAAAAAAAAGCTTCAGTGTAAAAGTTTTTTGGAAAAATCTCCTGAGAGAAATTAGGTAATGTGAGAATATTAACAGAGCTTATTTTGCTTAAATCTATTTACACGCTGAGAATGTTTATTTTTCTTTCCTGATGCGGAGAGTGTTTCTCTTAGGTAATACAGACTACCACGGCGTTGCAGTACTTATCAGTCAAACTAAATACAGCTGCCAACAATAAATTAAAATCAAAGATGCTCTTGTAACAGATCATGCATTGGCTAGTACATATGTATCTGTATCAAAAGAGAACCGCAAATATAATCTCAATTGTGAAACGAAAGCAATATCAGTTCAAAAATACATCTGAGTGGAATGGCCGAGTGCACCTATTAACTCTATACAAGAATGAAACGGCCACTTGGGCACGTTTAGCCTGTTTCATCCTAGAAACGTCGTCGTTTAAGACAATGGCCAGAGAGAACCTTTTACATTTTCAGATCAATAACCCCTTGTTCGGGTGCGAGCCGTTGACACATGAATAGAGAATGAAGTATCAGTTTCCCTCATGGAAACCATTGTCGGCGTTTCTGTAACAATGCTATTATCTGCAATGGGACGCAGTTTGCAAGAGGTCATGTAGTATCTTTGTTAATTGTTTATTTAGGTACGGTATAGAGGTTAAACTTATTAGCGAGGCCGGTGTGTATAATCAAAATATTCACCTTAGGATGTTAGTTCAAAATCTGTTGCAACCGCGTTTTAATTTTATCCCCGAACACACGAATTTCGTGACTCCTAATGTAATGTTGTATTATAGTAGTCCCACCCACTCGAGAAAGTTACGTTAGCGGTACAAGCCGGAATGTTAATGATTCGAGCAATTACTTTGGACGAACCTCGACCAACTTCAGACGGGCACGGGACAAATTCAATTAGAAAACATTATGGGACTATGAGAGTTAGGAACGAACAAGAACACGACAAGGACACTCAAGATTGCTTGAGATACTTTTTGGAGTATCCTGTTATTAAGGAGCTTGATCCAAGGGCCTGATCACGCAACGCTAACGAAGAGTTTGCGTGAGAAGTCGTATTCATTTTATTAGATAAGAATAAGGTCAGTCGCCATTATTTTTATTGGGCACTTATGAATGAGTTAACCTTATTAAAGTCAAGTCGCGTTGTCCACATAGAGGTGGACGTGACTGCCGGCGTTAGATACTGTCTGAATATCAATTAACTTTTACGATTGCTAGCGAACATTACGCCTTGACCATTTGGGACGATCGAAATGGCTGGCTATTTATAACCTAAATTTAATGGAAATTTTGATAGTAATAGCACTTTCGACCCTAATCTTTTATCTTATTTAGTCAACCCATGCGCCTGGGTTAGAACGTTGAAACCCTTGTGACTTGAGCTTTTAGATGTACAATACATATACCTAAGACGAAATGATTAGCTCTCTGATCATATCAGTTTTATGATGTTTGCTGTCAAGATAGTTTGTTGACTATTGTAAACATTCTTTATTTTCTTTAACTTCGGTGTTAACAGATTTATGTATCTATCAATATGTGTGTCTGGTGATATATTACGTATTAATGTGCAATGTAATTAAGATTTCAAGTTTTTACATCGAATCAGAATTTAATAATACGCCTACACAAGTGAACGACCGAGTCCCACACGGTTTTTAGTTTTTATAATGATATGTCTATCAAATTTCAGTACGTGACTGGTAGTCATATTTTATCCGATCCGAACTGAATATGGACAACAAGCCTTAAGTGGTTCGTTCATTTAAGAAACGCTGTCTGCATACTCTATCTTAATAAACTTATTAACTAAAGTAAAGAAAGTTGACCCTTCTACCAATTGAAACAATGGTTAAGGAACATTGAGTAAAGGCTCGCAATATGTCGAAGGTAGCTATTCAAACCCTCCAGAGGGATCATGTGTAGCACAAAGGAATCAAATTAGTTCAACAAGTTTGAACTAACAAAATCCAAGGAAACTCAAAGTTACGTAATTAATTTTATAAAAAGATTTTTTTCCATCAAAGTGTGATTACGTAAATATTATCTTGGATTATGCCGTGATCCAATTTCGTGAAGTTAAGCAGACACGACTGCTAAGAATAGGCGGTGACTGTGCAAACACAGGCTGAACAAAGGTGAACGAAAGAGAGGCGATTCATTTTTACGTCGTAATAACGCGATTTCTCTTTACGTCAATACTTTTCCGTGGTGTACTTCTTGTTGGCGTACTTTGATCGATTGCTTGAGATTTTGATACAGTTTTATCTAATCAAGGAACGACGCAGGATAAAGACACAATTCAAATGATAAAACGAGACACATAATATAATCGCAAAGAATTGAAATACGAAAAGATAATTAAAATACACAACATTAAAACACTTAAAGTTATACATAACGAGGCGAATGAACTCGCTTCGGTCAATATCAAAGTTGAATTTAAACAGCCGCCTACTAATGACCAAATTTTTTGACGATCACTTCACAAATGTTACTACCACATACCCATATTTGCTGACCATTATAGATTTTTGAAATCTCACTATAAATAATAAATTAAATCAGGAGAAAGCAATTTTGCATAACAACATGATAAACTAGCTATTACAGATATTACAACTGTCTTATAGCCTGAGAAAAGATAATAGGTTACATAAGGGTTATTTTATGCTGTCGCTGCATAGTACTACGTTACTGGATTAAGAATACTTAGAACATTCATTGTTGCTGGTAAGACACTCCTCACAGAAATTAACTTCTATTGTGTTGATTGAGGCACTTAACATTTAACAACGCCTATCTCTACTAAGACTTTTGACCATGAAGGCGGTATCATAGTTGTCTTTTGTTCGAAATTAACAATAGATTTGCATATATTCGATAGTTGATTGATAAGTGCATCAGTAAAGACAGTTACTCAAGGTATTCTCGGTATTAATGTCCAGTTAAAAACCTGTTCAACCTGCAGACTATGAATCATTCTTAGATTAATTACAATATGAGAACCGCTGATACAACATTTGTTTGGAATATAGTTCCGTATTCGTGATGTAATTATCGAGGTTAATTAAGTATGGAAATTATGAATATGAATCAGCATAGCTATTCATAAAAAAATAGTAAACAATGATGTAAACACAAATTTAAGTATTTTGTCAAACATCAAAGAGAAATTGTCATATTCAAGTTTTATAGTCAGTAGCAATTATGTGCTATCATTCCGTATAAGGTCTAGAATAAAAACATTTTCTTTGATGGAACATTCGTGAAGGTTAATTTGGTATGTTTTATAAATACAAATGATAATGCCACTATTTTTAGTTTTATCCCCAAGGCCCCGGCTAAGGGCGTCACTCAAATATTTGAAGGGCAAACGTCAAGGACCTCTGAAAGGACCCTTCCAACTGCCGTCCTAGTTCGCACGGACTTATGAACTAAACTGGTGATCTCGTTTCTATTATTATACATCGAATATAATTTTCATTCATAAAACGAATTATATTGAATTGCTCAACACAAAACTTTTCTAGATACATATTATAAATCTCCAGAAGCTAGTCGCACTCGCATTGCTTGGTTCTAACAGTTTGTTGATTTTTTTATCATTTTGTCACCGTTCCGGTAACTACTTTCAGAGACTGTAACCTAGCATCACCCAGGCCGATTCAATTGCTCATTGCCTCACCATTGTGTTACGTGACCAATTGAATCAATATTGTTCCTCTATTGCGTTACTTGTGAATGAGTTACATTTTCCTTTCTGTGTCAAATTGAATTAACGCTACACAATAAATTTCAATTTATTTAACAATGTAGATCAGGCTTGTCGTAATTTTTTTCATGTCTATCACTTACTTTTGAGTTTTGAATGTTGGGTGACGTTGAGATATTCTATTTTCTTCATTTAGTGCTGTTTTTGCTGTGCGCATAAATATGTGAATTGATTTTGAAAATTCTTTTACCGATGCAATTTAATTTATCTATTTGGACATAGATCTCCATCAAGGAGATCCGGCAGAAGATCATACTACACTTAACTCATGATATTGCACAGAATTGCTGGTTGTGCCCGGTCATTGAACCACTTCGTTTACAAACAAACTGTTTACACATTTAATAATTCTGTGTGTAACATAGTCCATTGTCAGTGAATAATTTGACGCTGCAGATAATGTGTCATTTAGCATTGATGTTCTAATGCAAGTCGTACGAGCGTGGGTCGATGGCATTGTTGCGTGGGAAAACAGCCCAATTGCGGCTATGCATCCGGCTGAAGTGTTAATAAATACTTATAGGCTGTAACTAGTTAGTTAACTTATTGACAAAGTGGTAAAGCTAGGAACGCTGCCGCTACCTGTGATCGATTCCCACGTAAGTTGTATGTTCAAAGTTTTGTGTAAGTATATTCTCAGTTATGACCCAAGATGTTGCCTTTATATGAAGTCAATAGAATAGGACTTGTATGAAATTGCAACACTGTCTACACATATACAGTACAGACGTGACGATATGTATAATAAATCTACGGCGGTCTAGTGTACCGTGCTGTCCTGGCAATGTTCAGAGCTGAGAGCTGTCATAACTCAAGCCAAGAGAAATTAGAGGCGTTGAAAATTTGTGCACTTCATATACGTGACAGGATGTAGGTTACGAGAATTATTCGAGGTAACCAGCCATAAATGAAATTAAATATTGTTTTACATAAGTTGTGTAAACAATAAAAGGTAACAACAAGACTAGTCACTAAAGATGTCGACGAGGAGTAGTAGCAACATCAGTTGTCATTGAAAGCATAATTTATCTTCATTACTGGTTAAAGTAATGACAAAAATGAATTGAAGTTGTCTAAAAGTTGTTTAATGTATGGATACGTGACGAGGGCACCCGTTAAGCCAAACAGACAACTGTAATGAATTACAAAACTAAACGTTCTAGTTTTTAAAAGAAACATTGTAAACGTACTGTTCTTAGTAACGGTGATGTATGATAAATCACCGTTACACTATTATCGCAGTTATTACAATAGAATTATTATATTAGTTTGCAATACTAAATCTCTTGTTAATTATACATTCCAACTAGTACATGTAATAAATTTTAACAGAGTCTCAATAAGCGTGACAGCGTTGTATTTGAATGTCAATTTCACTTTCTAAAATGATATACGATTTCTATCTAAACGGGAAACAATTTGCTTTATCATCTAATTGCTCTTCTTTATCGCAATACACAATATTATTTGTCTGCAGTAATTCATTTTCATACTTTACATAATTCATCTTCTGAACCTAAAGCAATTTATTTAAAATTCAGTCTATTCAGACTAAGCAACCCCTTTTCAGGATCTTTAATGAATCTCTATTTAGGTCACTGTTAGAAATTTAATTTGAATAAATCTGGGTTATTTCAGATTAAGGCTACGGATAATATAAACCTCACGCTAACCCACGGAATTAATGAGCATAAACGATGCAAATTCCTTAGAGGTTCTGTTCATAAAATATATTTTTAAAAGAAGTTTAGAAAATATATAATTTGTCACGAATGAAGAACCGTAGTGAGTCACGACACGATTCTTTTGAATTTTTGACCACAGCTCATCCCTTTGAAATTCCAATGCACTGAATCAGGAAGAAAGAGCACATACCAAGGTGTAAGGAAAATTATAATAAGATAATATTTTTTAAATAAAGGCCTGCCACAATTCTATAGGTAAATTCGAATTGAATTAAATAAGTACATCACAATGTTTACATTAGCTTTTGTTTACTTTTCTACAACTGGTAACGTCGTATTTAGTAAAGGCTTAATGACTCCTAACAACTTTCGAATTAAGAGAATTGGATATTGGATTACTGCACACTCTGTTTGTGTTTTTTGTTTAGTCATAGAAAGTGCATGTCGAGAATTGAGTAATAAAAAGACAATAGCGCATCATTGGAGAGTTGGTAAGCTATTGTAGTGTGAAGAAATTAATTTGCTGGCAAGTAAGAGCGGCAATAACAAGTCTGATATGTCGATTGGTATATGAAACGCGCTTTCTTTCATGTTAAACAGATGGCAAATAATATTGTTTTCAGGAACATCTGCGTCCTTCGAAAAGCGTGTTTCTTTGAAATTAAAACCATAAGAAATAAGTGGTCGATCGTACAATGATGAAATGAACGACTCGACACCGGCAAGCTGCGATTTGGTAATGTGTGCGCGCGGTGGCCAGGTGGCGAAACTGGTTGTCTTCCCTTCGCCTTGCCATCAGGTGCGTGCTGTTAACGTGCTACCAGATGTATTTAACATAAACTTACTTATAATGTTACTAATAATACTCGAAATAGTTGATAGCTTTTATCATTCCGTATTGTAATACATACGACATACGTGCTAAAGGAGCTAATGAACAATCCGATGAAATAAATTCCCAGAAAGCTGGTTCTAGTAAAGTAACCAAATAAATTAGTGGAACTAATCGACCATATGAAATCGTGTCATTTGATACAGTCCTAAGAATTTATGTGGCCATAAAATACCTGCATAGGCGAGCAATATTGCGCTACCTGTGCTTAATACGGCGTCTTGTTCCCAGTCCCATTGTTAAACATGTAACTGACCCTAAGACGCAAGGCCGAGCAGGTAGTCTTGGCTTTAACCAGAAGGATTAGAAATAAAATAGACAGACCTTACTTGATTTCTAAATATCATCTTCAAATCAATAGGCTATTCATCTACGTACAATATGGACATTAAAGTAGAGCGAGAACCTAATACAATGAACAATAGAGATTAAACATTTGGGTTCAGTGCAGGCGCCAACACCGTGTAGGTGTCGAACTTCATTCATCACCAGATGTAGGCACCTCAGAATATGTAGGAGTCGTTATAAGATTTAGTACATTCAATATGTCTTGGTATTGATGATTTGAATGTTGACAGCCATGCACGGGATTATCCCGATCCGTGGTAGCTAATTGCTTTCCATTATTCCTCATTGCGTTTATTAGTTCATGACCCAATTAGTTTCTAAATTGCCTGAAATTGGTTTGATTCAAGTGGCTCTCAGTGTGCACAAACAACACACGTTTTTTTTACAATCCCTTCTTGGAATTGGTCTCAGGCAATATTCTTCATATGATGTGATGTATGTCATCACTTTAACCGTGATCTTAAACAATAGGTATTTTTGTTTGGTTTATGCTCAGTTGTGCATACAACTTTGAAGTAATTTAGAGATGACCTTTGAGGTGAAGTTAAGTGAAGCTTGTTTTCTGTCAGAAATGAGTATTAGTTGATATTTTATTCCTTATATTGTTTTGATAACGTTGATATTATTTTGGTGTGGGATAATCTATATTAAGTGGTCGTTGGTCTTGCAGATTTCTTCAAATCTTACGTGTATATGCTGTTGAAAATGCCTACTTTCTTTTTCTGTTTCCGTATCATTGCTTGCAATGCTTGTTTACTTCAGCCATATGAAGTTATTGGTAAACAAATAATTAGTAAATGCCAACGATAATGACAAAACAATCCAGATTCGAGTTCAGGAATGTTTGGCAATATCTTCTCACCTTTATGAGCATTTTGTTAAAGTATCTGTAAAGTAATCGACAGTTTATGTGATTATAACATTTTGATGTAACGTTACCCACCGTTAATTGGATGACAAGTTCCAGTGATCCCGGTACAGAACCAATCAATATGCAACCGTAAGAGCTCTCGGGTACTCAGAGCTGGGCATCCACTTGATTATTGATTTGCATGCTCTTCTATACAACAGAGATCACTAACACCTTTATAGTCAAATAACAATGTCACAAACAAAACCCCTACAGATGAAATTGTACGATAGAGTTTCACTTGTCAATACTGTCTTGCTTCTATTCTACTTATAGATAATTTTTACTGTCACTGATTTCGCACTAGATTCTAGTGAATGCAGCAAATAGGCCGTGTTTTCACTCCGATGTCGTATTGATTGTAGACGGATTGAATTAAAACAATGGCGTACATAAACACAATGTAATGTCGCGAGGCGTGCACAGCACGTGCCGCCCCGCCCGCGGTCACCTCCGGACTGACGGCGCGATCGTGTTGAATAAAGATCGCGTTCGGGTGCGTTCGTCGCACAGCGCTCACTGCGTTCGGATGCCCTGCTCAGCGCAACACAGCGCGGCAAGGTAACTCGATGGTTGTTTTTATTCTGAAACGACTGCATATCATTTCCATGCGTGCGTTATAATTATATTGATTTGCATCCTTGTCTAGACTTCCTAACTCAGCATGATTATGATTTAATAGTTACTATGTATAATTGTACATATCACAAGGTTCAAATTTTTTAAAGTTCGTTATATTGAAATTTTCACGAAGTGGAATTCACTTGATACTAACTACATTCTCGTAGTAGGTTTTGTTTGCTATTTTGTTAAATAAATTCACAATCATTTTATGATTCTCTGTATACCATGCTACCAGGTCCATTTAACACATTAAGTCTAATATTAGAAAACAAAGGGCTGGACAGTGATGACTAGAATAATGACGAGTTTTATTGCACACATTTGCATTTTGAGGCGAAGCGGTATATAATAAAGCTCACTTCTCCCAAAGCTACGTGTATATTTATTTATTTATGACTTTTAATTTTGAAGTTAACGTTTTTGGAGCTATCCACCCAGATATATTTGGCTAAGTTAGGAAACCGCACCCAAGAATTAGCTGTTCCATACCAATTATCATACGCGTAATTAACTGTCTGTTAACGTCCTTAATAGTCAAAGCTATTATATTTGCATGCATAGTCTATTAATTACAGCATAATACCTACATTTCCATTCTGACATTTAATAAGCAATAACATCATTTATTTCTTGGTCTTTTACCGTAATTAATGTGATACCTTCATGAATTAAGTTTTTGTATTTTTCAAATTAATTACTTTTTGCGTTAATTGCTGCTATGGCTTTTCAAATTATTACACAATTGCAATGATGAGCCCTAACAATCCAAAGGGAAATAGGATGGTCAGATTCTACTTCTTCTTCTGGTGTCGCTCCACTACTAGAAGTTGGCTGTCAGCATTGCGAATCTATCTCTATACCTGGCCAGACTGAGATTCTGAACAAACAAAATATCAGGGTTCTCGTTTCTTGGGTTAAGCCGTTGAATCAAATGAGAGCAACGCATATCATTTAGATATTATAATTAAAAAGTCGGGTAATAAAGGAAAAACTATGGCCAATTTAAATAAACGTAGTGCTTAAAGTACTAAAGACGCACCGAAGTACCGAATTTAAATATGGTATTCGTAAATTGGTCTCGGCGCCAGACATATGACGGTCATTCACATACGTACACCGACTTGTGACAAAGCCCTTTTTTTGTTCAGTACCTGAGCGCAAATTGACAATTTTGGGATGATTGTATTAAGCTTGAGCGATATAGATATAAACCTGCAATATTTCGCAAATGGGTAAAAATGAGATTTTGATGATCGGGATCGTTATATTTTGATGATGCACGAGTTTGATGCACACTTTCTCGAACTTGATGACATTTTTAACAATTTGCAAAATATTTTCTAAAAATAGTTGAATTGCATACACTTTTATGATTGTTGCACGTATGGTTGCTCCAACTTCGTATTTTAAATGAATAATGCTTGCCCAGTAGCCGGCAAGGCGGACCGTGAAGGAGCCGAAATTAATTTAAACATTAAAAGCAGCATATCCACTTGAAATTGTATTCTCATAGCCTTTCCTTAGGATTCAAGTCGTTGTTTAGTTGCTAGTGTCGTTCCAATCCAACCAACAAATCTTGCGAAGAAAGGTCAGTGAACACTGCTAATTTATTCAGCAACATTAGTCTTTTAACTCACGTGTGTAAATGTGATGTTATCTCCAGGAGCCGACCTACTGTCGCCATCGTTCACCTTGTAGCCTATCTGTGACGACATGGCAATTCGCTTCAGAGTTACAACAAAGAATTTTGTCGTAAACAAAAAAGAAACTTGGAGAATTTGATTGTCTTCATTTTATTTGTTTATGGGCATATACAGTACGATGGCCCCAGGGTTTAAAAAAAAACGCAGTTTTTCTTGTCAACCAATGAAAACGTTCCATTAGGTAGAATGTTTTGCAAATACATCTTAAAGTGTCGTAAATATTTCAGAATGTTTTATCTTCTTCTTTTATTTGAATATGGAATAACAACGACCCTCGGACGCTACTTGAACGGTTCCTCCGCTTCGTCCAAATAATTTTAGCTGTCAATTTACATTTTCGTTTTACGTATTCTCTTCGTTATCTTCAATATCTGCCAGGTAAAAGACATTACTAATGTTTTTATTTGCATTTCTTAAATGTTCTTCGTGTCATTAAATTATTTGACATGGATATAATGAAGCAAGTTGTGTCTTTAACAAACTATTTTCTGGTTTTTTGTAAGTTTGTCACAAAATTCAAGATCATTATCTTTTAACAAGTAGATAATAAGCTGAACTTGTACATAGGCAACCTGTAATGTTGGTTGTGTTGTGAAATAAATAAATAAATAAAATAAATAAATATACGATTTGAAGTATATTAAAATGATTAAATCATTTTCTTAAGTCTCGTAAATTGCTTCGCTCTACAGTTTATATTTTTTGCTATAGTTCAAGACGTGGCATTGTTCTCTATTCTATTTGCGGGTTAATGTCGTCCTTTGTGATTATCTTTTACAGTATCAACTAACTTATAATCTTTCTATGAACCTGCTTTGTTTCAGTTTTTAATAAGTAATTAAGAAATTGTTATGCTCTATAAGAAATACATAAAAACGTTTAGCCATTACGACATTCATTCTTCCAGATTCAGGATTCTGATGTACTAACAACTCTGTATGTTGTAATAAACTTGAACATAAAACGAAAATCTTTTATGTACCTACTTATTGTCTCTCGGCATTCGTCCTCGACCTCTCTGTTAACGGGACTGTACCTGCTAACGACGAAGGAATGGCTCCGCATCCGAACTAAAGATAATCTATTTTGATGTTGTGTTAGCAGTGTTTTGTTTAATGTCACGAAAGGCATTGTTTATTTTATCTATAACAATCACTTTATCTGGATTATCATGTTGTGATTCTTATCGCCTTCTGTCCTATTCACATCGTGTTAATAATGGGACAAATTATTCTACGTATTCTAAAAAAATTAAATATGCCACGGAATGTTTTGCTATGTAGCTATTTTATTTCTTGGGATCTGCATCGTTGAGTTCAAATTATATTTGCATAATATTAACCCGGCGGGCGGCGGGTTGACGGGTGTGTGATGCTGTTAAGTTGAGATAGTTTTCACTACGTTTAAATCCAGACCTTAACAAGGTTGAGTCTGGTTTAGGATTTGGGAATGTAATTTCGGTTTGGAATTAAATATGTTGGTTTGGAATTTCTGTTTAAATCGTGCAAAGGGAATTATTATTACCATATTTATGAAATCTAGACACACGGCAGTATCAAGCCAAGTTTTGTCTATACCAAAGTAATTTGATGGTGCAATTAAAATATATCTTACCGCTCTATCTTAGGTCTTTGTCAGTTGTACATTTGGTATTTAGTATGAAATGCTTAAAAAATGTGATTTAATTCCCCATTTCATAAAGATTTGTTATGGTTATACAATAAAGCTTTTAGTAAATAATAGACATAACTTTAATTTTATGCTTGAATGTCTACGGTAAAAGGAATGGTAAGAGAATTTTCGAAGAATTACAAATAGAAGTGTTGCCTTCATAATATTTGGACATTAATTATATCCTACAAAAAATATTCGAGCACAAACCCCGTAATGATTTAGATAAATTATGGGATCAGGAGCTGCTTTCAAGTATATGTATATATCTGTCGATAGGTACATATAAATCCATCACTTTCATTACACGTCTACCAAAGCACGTGTACAGGACATGAGTTATATCCGTAATTTATATAATATTTATCACAATCAAACACACAATCGAAATGTCGTCCAATCGTGCGGTGATTCAAGCCCAAAATAGGCATAGCTAAAGGGGGCTATTCATTTGGCTCCATGGGAAAAGAGCGACGAGCCTCTGTGACAGTGATGTATTAGACTCTTTAGGGATTACGATATGTTTAAACGGGACAGTTCTGGAGTTACCTACATTTTTGACATATTTCCAATTCTAACTGGTGCTATTTTTAGAATATGGCCCCTATTATAAATGTTTAGGTAAGTATTATTTATAGTTATTACGACTCTACAAATAAACTTCTTGATAGGTGTTATTTTTAAATTATTCGACACTACTAATTAATCACTAAGCCATGTGTTTTTCCCAAAATAGATGAGAACTAGATTGAAACTTACGTCAGCAATTATTGTTTTTTTCTAGGACTGAATTAAATGTTCTTTAATAGAACCAACGATAGCTAAAATAGAGACCGAAACACACATATAATTCTTTCTTTCTCCTAGCCTTTTTCCAATAATGTTGGGGGTCAGCTTCCAGTCTAACCCTATACGGCTGAATACAAGTATTTTAGACGGATCGACTGCCATCAGACGTCCGCAACCTATTAACTGGGCATTACCGATATCCTACGGTTAGAACGGTTGTCAGACTTTCGGGCTTCTGACTACCCCTAACGACTGTCATAGGTATTCTTATGATATCCGGGACAGACGATTTCACGTGCTGTCCGAGGCACGGAGGGATCTCAATGTGTAACGAACGGTCATCCATCCATGGACTGACCGCGGCAAGCGCAGCTTAGCCTTGCAAATCGTATGATCGGCGCGGTTGTTAATTAGCCACGACTCACATAAAATTATATTTTTATAAACACATAAGCGTGTACACATCTCCAGATGCGTTTACTGTCGCCATATTAAAAATAGAAGCCCATCTAATATTCTCTGTGATTATGCACGCCCTTAAATATTCCATAAATCAGGAAGCAGCCTAACTTTCTCTCTACTTCATTAACAATGAAACGCATGTTTTTCCGTGTGTATAATTTTCGTTTTAGGATAATATCCGTCGAGGGGTCGTGAGATATCCCGTTATTATGGTTATGTGATAGCGTAAGGGCGACACCATTCCCTTTTAGTTGTTCATAAGTCCTTCAAGCTATTTCGGTGTATACCCAAACTTATTGACTAACATTAGCCAAAGAAATGGAAGGAACTTGAAAAAGTTTATAGGAAATAGTTTATTCTTTTATGTTTTCATTGAGACATCAAAAACTTTGATGTACCTAGTGTCTTTTTATGAGTTATAACTTTTATGATTCATGGTTAGTTCTAAATTCTGTTGGGACTAAAATGATTTTCTGAGAATTTATTTGATATTGCAATTAGTTCCTTGTTTATTGGCCGATTTATGTTATTTACTATTCAACATATAAACAATACTTAATAGTGGTTTGATCTTTCAAATATTTTTTTATCATTAAACCTTCCAGATGTTTTTTTTTAACTTGGTCATAATCACTTACAAAATAACGAAACATAGCTCTAAATGCTACAGTTCCCTCTACCTAAACATAACCTTCCTTTAATAATGTTTACTTAACGTCATAATATCCCACAAACCCTTCATTACCAGTCATTACTATGAAATTTTACAAACACGAACGCCTCCTGCGCAGCCGTATACTTTTCTAATGGGCATAATATTCTTAATTGAGCATTAGTGAAGGTAGCGGGCGTCTTGGAAGAGCTTGCCTAGCCTGCCTGGGTGGTCTTTCTGTAACCCGTAATTAAACCTCACAAATCCTTGCAGTTCAAGTTATTAGAACCTCGATACATTAATTCTTGTCAGTGTAAATAATGAGAGGCTTGCACTATTTGTGATGCGGGTTTTTCTATTAATTTTTATGTTGGTTAGTCTTGTTTTGCGCTTAGAAATGATTACTTTAGAAATAACGTGGAACTGGTATTACTTGGTATGTTTTTAGTGTTTTTATTGAAAATATTACCATCCAGATGAAACCCATAATGTCCTTCTTCTTAGCGTGTCGATGGCAATCTAAATTGAGTCGGCCCAGAACTTTACAATTTTAGCGTTATCAGTAGGGTCCATTAGTTCCTGTAACGTGCAGGTATTAGGGTATGCAGGGCATGATGCCAGGTGACCCATCGTTTGTGGAACAGCACCACATTTACACTCCAAGCTGGAATCGTCTATGAATCTCCACCTGCGCAGGTTTTCCTTGCTTCGACCAATCTGGGTCCGGAGTCTGTTTAAAGACTTCCAGGTTAGCTAAGGCAACTCATGTCCAGGTGGGAGATTTTCAGCAGGTGGGACAAATGGGATGGGAGTGAAAGCACTATCACGCCACAGCTTTAATCTTTGTCGAGGCTGTTCTCCAGTGAGCAGGAGGGCACACTTTAAAAGGCCCATAATGTTATGTGCAGGACAGTATGTATGTATATTTCGATGATCAATTTAAATTTGCTCATGCTTCGTGAACTCTTTTAAGAGCGCCGAGCGACCAGTTTAACAATATTAAAATGGTAAAAGATTTCTCTTGAACATTTATCACGCTTGGCCTGTGTTTTATTCAACCTTTAACGTCTCGGTGGACAAAGTTCTTCCCATATATTAGCAATATTTTCTACTATAGCCTTGTCCACTCCATAAACTTCTCAGCTAACCTTTTTGGAAGACTTCCAAGTTTTCACGCCAGAATTTTCAAGGCTTTCCGCTCCTCCTCGAGCCCCATGATGCAATAATTCTTGTCTACTTCTTTAGTAAAACCAATTTTCATAAAACTGCGAAAGCTCAAATACAAGGTGTTACCAATTGCAACATATTATATATAAATCAAGAATACTTTATCGATCGAGTCCGTTTGATTTCCGGGAAGAAAGCCAAAGGTCTTTCCGTGATTTTGGAAAAGTGACAGGATTATGACAAGAGAATTGGCAGCAGCATGCAGCTGTGCGCTATGAACATCTATCTTATAAAATCTGTTGGGGTCATGTTGGGGTGCATTAAAAGAATCTCCACGAGTGACGATGCTTAAGTACCTCAGGTCCACCCTAGACAGTGAACCTCGCTGACTGGCAATTCTTTTTGCCACGAACATGAGCTATTCTCATATAACTTGTATCGACACGAGAGAAGAAAACTTCCCAGTTACAGCCTAGAACTGGAGTATCACCCAAGCAATGCTGATAACAGCTAATCTTCTTCCTCCTAGTCTTTTCCCAATTATGCAGGTATCAGATTCCAAGCTAACCAGATGCGGCTGAGTACCAGTATCTTACACAGAGCGACTGCTATCAGACCTTTGCAACCCAGTAACTGGGCAATATCGATATCCTAAGGTAATACCGGTTGTCAGACAAACCAACTAATACAAAATGATCTACAACCGTTCCAGACGAACTTTTAGTATAGGAAATTATGGAGGCTCTTTTAATGCACTGCAAAGTATTCGAATAGTAAACCAATAACCTTTGGATCTAGTGGTTGCCGGCCAACGTTGGGCCATTACATACTACACGCGTGGGTGTCGGAAAACCCACTTATTATCTAGAGGATGGGAACACTCTAGTGGTATAGTTATGGTGATCACCGTTCCAGCTGCTAAGCGTAATGATTATTGCATTAATCAATCACTCTTTTTGACCCAGGTATCTGCGAATTGAAGCCGGGATCTCAAGTTTTGTAACCGTAATTGCTACCAATAAGGCTAATAGGGTGACTCTATAAGGCTTCTATTTATATCTACCCGCAATGAAGTGTTTTCGCAAATGATACACTTTTGTGGCTTTATTGGAAGAATTTATATAAAACTGTGTACTTTTTATACAACCCCGATAGAAAATTACTTTGCAATTAATTAACTACCTACTTGAGTTTAACTGCTTCGTTGGTCCAGTGGTGGCAAGCGCGATTGCTGATCGTGAGGATCTGGGGTCGATCCCCAGGTCGGGCAAGGTGATATTGGGTCTTTCCGTGTGGAATTCCTCAGTAGCAGCCTGGAGTTTGGATTTGGGCCCGGTTGATGGTAATACGCTCGCCCCCAATTACATGAGACTTAAACATAACGGCGAAATAAGGGTTTTACTATACACCTCTACCCAACCCTTTGGGGAATACAGGCGTGGTGATATTTTTGTGTGTTTTAGTCCCAAAATTAACTTCACTTCTACTTCCCTTGAAGGTATCATATTGATTGTAGTCTCACAGTTCGCGGTTCTTCCATGTAGGTAATTAACAGAGGGTGAGTTGATTCCATTTATTGACAATGAATTTCAACCGCGGGCTGTTACTAAGAATTTCTGTTCAGAAAAACCCAAAAACACTACAGGATCTATGATTCATCAGAAAATATAAAATTTAAATCGATATTATTCCACTCTTTGTTGCCTTTTATTTTAATTTTATACACTAGTTTGTAGTTTTGGGAAATATTCAGTTCTTCGGTAGAAATACTTCGAAATAGCTAAATTGAGTACTTAGTAAAGGAGCTCGTTCGCGGAAGTACTACCACCATACCTATTCCTGTTTCCAGGCAGCACTGCTGCGTTCCGGTTTGAAGGGCATGAGTGCCGGTGAAAACTCAGGCACATGAAATTTTCCAACATTGTCTTTAAAGTTGGCGACGTATCAGCTACCCTCTTGTTGTTGTAGGTGTATATAGGTGAGGATAACCACTTTCCATTAGGTAGACCATTGGCGTAAACAACCGGTTACGTAAAAAAATCTGCATTTTCTATGCAAAGGTGGTTAATACTCGTTGCCCGCGCGACGGTGACGGCGCAACTAGTATTCCCAAAGAGGGTTGATGTCAGGCAGGCGGCCGGTCAAAAAAAAAAGCCAAAACCTCTAACATAAATACATGTTGTGCCGACCCCACCCAGTGTGGGATAAGGGCAGGAAGAAGAAGAAGAAGAAGGTGGTTAAATCTAGGTACATTAATACCTGTTCATTTTGAGTAGTCAATTATATATAATTTTCGTAGTAACACGATAATAACGTGGAATTTACTTAAACACCTGTGCAAATGCATTTGGAGGGGGAGCGAGGTAATTTGTCAATAATAATTTAATAGGTAGGCAAAGGCAATTTGTATTAGGGGAAGTCGGCAATCAATACTTGAACCGTTCCATACAAAGTTTGTTGGCATACGAGCGAATCAATTACTCATAACGGAAATGCTTTTTAAATTTTAGTGTTGTTAAGGCATGTGTCGTGGATTATGTAAAATCGCACACACGTCATCTCTTGTCACGGCAGTACGTGATAATTCCTTTTAAAAGGTCAGAAATTTAATTCGACAAGTACGTAATGAGTTGGATTACGTTGATAAACATTTATGGCTATTATTGGACACGCTTTAATGTTCACGACGGATTTAAAATAATTTGATTGACGGCTTATTTACGAATAGAGCTATGGGTGATGTAGACGTCGGCTGATGTTTACAGGAGCCGTTAAGGATTCAAATCTAATTACAGAAGCATGTACACAAGCATACTATTTACAAACAAGTATACACTTAGTTCTAGAGAACATTATTGTGCAAAGAATTATTGCTAGGTAGATAGCTAATAGGACTACAATCACAGCTAAAGAGTTAATTACAATAGTAAGGACAGGATTGTATAAAAGTGCTTAGGCAAGGAATTACAATTTTTAAGACTTACCCATTTTTATTGGGACCTAGCCCATCATAGACTGTTAGCAGCCAGTTAGCCACCTCTGCGAACCTCCTGGCTAAGACACGGAACAATAGGAATTGTAGGAACAATACACAGAAACCATAGAGAAATGTATTCAGAGAACACCAAAGATAAACCGAAAGAAGACATTTTAACTGTCATGGAACTCGCAACAAGTTAATCTGTATACATAAAAGGAGAAAATGACTGACTGACTGATCTATCAACGCACAGCCTAAGCCGCTGAGGTTAGAAACTTAAATTAATAGGTACCTTTTATAACGTAGGCATCCACTAAAGGGTTTTTCAAAATTCTTCTCCTGAGTGGGTGAAAAAAAAATCACGCAAGTCAAGCTGCGGGCAAAAGGTATTAGAATATAAAAAAAGAAAAGTAGAAAAGATTCACCCATTATTAACTAATACGATATTTGTATCCGTAACATTTGCAATAAGTGCACTTTTGCTTGCCTGTATCTACCGGTTACACGATGTTACGACTAAAATATAAAAGTAAAAGGAAATCGATACTCAGAAGTGTGCGATTACCGGAAATCCGCGACTATGTATTACAAACTCGTTCTTTCGTAAGGGATTCCTCGAGTTCGAGTATTTGATTCGATTCAACGACAGTTAATATCCATTGAAATCGATGCAATTATTTTTGGCTTAAACTTGCCGTGTAGGGGCTCTCTTCCCTTGGCTGTCGTATGAAACAAATAAAGCCTTGTATTCAATATAGGAAAAATATTGTGGATCATTAGTTGCCTGTGACATCATCGTGACTTCTCCAGATACATTTTCTGCGACTTTTTTGTCCAATGTCTAGTGGTGTGATGTTGCCAGACAAGTCGTGCGAAGTCTGGCGACGTCGGGCAACTTGTTACGACTTTTTTGACAACACGTGTCACCAAAAACTTGTCTCCTAAAAATATGCGGTTTAATACTTTAGTGATCAAAGCTAATGGTATCAAAGGAAGGTCAAACGACACTCGCTTCATCAAAACCAGAAACTCGGTAACTGGACTTGACTGGACGTGCGTTATTAGTGCATAAAGAACTCGTTATGCACTAATTAGCTAGTGCACGCGGACCCTGGCACGGAAAATAGTTAGAATGCAGAAAATGGTACTGTAGGACAGACAATAGTGTTGGCAAGAATACCTACTACTTTGTACTATTTTGCCACCTCGGGGAGCTGTGGCATTTTGTACATTTAAAACGAAATAGTTTTTTTTTATTCTAATGGACTTCTTTTAGATAGTCCTTGCGGACCGTTTCTACCTAACCAAGCAGTTATTGGCGAGACCTGAAGGGTCTCCAGCCAATGGGGATGAAAGTAAAATAACTAACTACTTCTCTAACATCATGACCATAGTAACAACAGCACTAAGGGCGACCCCTAATGGGACTCGGACCTCGGCTTAGGGCGTTGCTGGCGAGAGGACTGGGAGGGAGACAGGGAATTAACGGTGTGACTAACGAAATTGTCAGATTTCTGAACCTTTTATACGAGGGTTCTATGGCGTACCTACGGAGAACGACTCCATCGTTGAATTATTGATATAATGATTGCCTAGTACACATTGACAGCCGGTGGAAGTAGGCAATTATTACCATTTGACTTGTCGTGGAGCAGTCAAGGTCTCCGAGTCGAATCAATAAGTAATTGCAAAGGAAAATATAATTTTGCAGAAACACACATTGCTCTATTTGCAGTGTGGGCGATGTTTATGCAAATTCGTTATTTCATTCGGCCGCATTCTAGACGAAGAGGGGGTGGTAGGGGGTGTGACTTGAATATTATGTTACTGGGGTAAAACCCTTTGTGTTCAAATTGGTTACCATGGTAATATGTAACAACCCCCCTTTAATTTAATATTAGTGTTCCATAGAGTCATTACGTTTAATTAGATTTATTTAAGTGCAATGAGAATTATTTTTTGGGGAAAACATTTTTAAGGAGTCAGTACCTACTAATAACTTAAGAGTAAGTACTTATGTGAACGATAAGGATATAAAATGTTGCGTGGTAAGCTGTCATTGACTAATATGTATTAGTTCACCATCAATAGTGATATCCTCATTGTTCGGTTAGCATGTCAAACGTGACATCGCAATAGAAAATTAACATGAATTATTTTTATACTCACTTTTTCCCATGCTCTGCTTGCAAACACTTTTTTATTCCTTACTTCCGCTAACAACATAATTTAAAGCGACAATAACGACAACTCTCAAAGATGACGTCAAAAGTCTTCCGACTCTCATTCCAGGTGTTACGCTTCCAATTTCCATATTTTTTACACCAACCTGCAAACTGGGTGAACCATTCCAAGCGATACTTTTGCAATGTCACGTGCCGAGGATAACACGGATGTGTTCGCAACAAATCCGATCTAATCTCGTATCGTAGCGCATCCACCGCAAAATTTTCATTTCCGTGACAAGGAGATGCACGTGTAGACTCAGCGTGAGATCTCGAGGAACGAGACTTATGTCACTGAGTTTATCCCAATTCTGTGTGAATTTAGTGACAGGATTCAACCAATATTCGAGACATATGTCTTATTATGATAATTGAGGCCTATAGTGTATTATCATTTTCTTGTAATATTTTTTTCACTTTGATGAATACGGTGCCTAGGATTTCTCCTGTATTATATGCATGCACCTGGTTCACCTGGAGCACCTGGAACAACTATTTGTATGCCATACAAATATTTGTCCTTGTGGGAATTGAACTCACGGTTTGAAAGCCGTTCGATCAACCACTGCGTCAAAAGTGTCAAAATATGTACCGGTTTAATGACGACTTGTGTAACTGCCTTTAGATTACCGGGCAACCTGCGGTCGCTGGCGACACCGGTCGTCTCCCTACATTTTGCTGATGCAGCGCGTACCGGCTTGGATATTGTGGTCAATTTTGTCGTGCTTACGTGGTACGGAGCCAGTCGATTTTTTTTACGAATATTTAATAATAGGTAAAAATGCTTACGTAAAAGTTTTATCTTGCTGTGACACACACGCACTGACTCGTATAAAATAGGTACGTGAGGTTATGTAGGTACGGATGCTCGTACATAAAAGAATTACATAATTACGGATTATGAATGTTTTAATCGTGTCTATGTCTCAGCGAAAGTAATAAATCCGGATATTATATATAATATCCAGCCATTATATATAATATCTACTCAATTTAGACAAAGTGATAAATGACACCGAATTAATCACATTAACAGTACTAGCTATTTTATATAATATTTTGGAAGACTTGGATAAAGTAATAAAATAAGTATAGGTGAATATTATAAAGTTTTATTTCAATTTGCCTTAAGCATATGTGTAGCAATAATATGCTGTTATTTTAAGTAGTAATAATGTTATAATTACCATTGTCATAGATAATAATTTAACATTAATTAAAAAAGTAAATTGAAAGCTGACTAGCCATAACACAAAATAAAACCGTATTTATTACTTTGACTAACTTCGACCTGCATTATATGTAATGACCAGTCATTATGTATAATAGCTATTTAATCACTATAACTGTAACATCTATACATAGTTACTTGTTGTCGAAATAGATTTATGATGTAAGTCTAACAATTATTTGACTAACTTTGCCTTTTATAGTGTGAAGTAATTCACACATTTATGCTTATGGTAAAAGGCTCGTGGGAACGTGTGGCTAATTACTAACTGCGCGGATCATATAATTTGCAAGGTTAAGCTGGGCTTGCCGCGGTTAGTCCGTGGATGGGTAACCGTTAGAGCACCTTAAACCATCGGTTCCGGGTGTCATACGAATAACTACGACAGTCGTTACGGGTAGTCAGAAGTCCGAAAGTCTGACAACTGGTCTAACCTTAGGATATCGGCTTTATCCATTAGACTGGAAGCTGACCCCATTATAGAAAAGGCCTAGGTAGAACAGATAAAAGGCAGAAATTAAGCTGGTTTTGTGTTCGACGAAATATTTCAACCTAAATAATAATGACGATTTGCTGTATAAATTGTTCTGTAAAATAAATAAAATTATGATGAGCGGACTAATTTGTATCCTGTGTTAGCGTGAGAAGAGTAATCAGTAGTCTAGTCATTCTGTACATCAAAATAATTGTAGGGTGACTCTAAGTTCAACTCCGAATATGGGACATTAATTCTTACCTATAAATATATGGTAAATATATGACTTGTGTAAAACTTTACAGTTTTTCAAAAATTACAGAGTTAGTGAATAGTAATCTAATTATGGAAGTTTGTATACGAGAAAAACGATGGGTTATTGAATCTATGAGGTTATAACAGAGACAAAAATAAATAACTCGGTATAGAGACATAATTATATTACATCGTTCTGCCTAGCCTTTTCCCTACTATGTTAGGGTCAGCTTCCAGTTTAACCAGATGCGGCTGAATACCACTTGTAAACGACGTGCCTCGCCAAGACAGCACCTGAAACAAAAAATACTGAAATCGTTAATATTAACAGAATATAGATATATACATAAATTACCTTAAAAGAAATAATAATAATAGTCCTTACCTTGTTCCTAGTTATTAAAATTGTATTAAATTGTATACTTACCATTAATTGCGCGTACACTGGATCCCATCTTATCTGTCATCTGTCAAAGTCAAATGTCAAGTCAGCTGTCTGTGATCTGTGAAAAAACCAATAATGTATGTATCCAATCAATAAACGTGCACGAGTAAAATTCTATAATTCCCAAAATAAGTGTTTTTGTCGTAGTATTACACATACCCAACGCCTACACCAGTATTTTACACATAGCGCCTGCCATAAGACCTCCGCAACCCAGTTACTGGGCAATGCCGATACCCTAAGGTTAGACCGGTTGTCAGACTTGTGGGCTTCTGGCTACCCGTAACGACTGTCATAGGTATTCGTATGACATCCGGGACCGACAGTATAACGTGCTCTCAAGGCACGGTGGGGTCTCGAAGTATAATGCACAGTCACCCATCCACGGACTGACATCGGCAAGCGCAGCTTAACTTTGCAAATCGTATGATCTGCGCGGTTGATAATTAGCCACGAGCCCCGTACTTATATTATATATTAGGTATAAATAAACCAATAAAGTGCTGTAAAAGTTAAAAGTAAGTGCTAATATAATAGCAGATATTCATCCGTATAGTACTTCTATTCATTTTGAACGAACTTAAAATGGGTTGCACTAAGCAAACCGCCTCTAGCAAGGCAAGATGGCGACCCTACAACCATTCAAAGTGGGTGGTCTACCTACACGGTTGATGTGAAATGTCGGTGAGTGAGATGTTTGGCAGCTAGAAATTGTACGTTGCACTAATAACATAGTGTGTCATGAGTACCAGAACAAATTGTAAAAAGTATATTAAGAACAAACGCTTAACGCTTCATTGGCTTCACCCACATACAATGTGTCTCACACTTTAATATCTTAGTTTATATTGTTTATAGGATTTCTATGAACAATTTTTTAATGCGGTGTAGGAAAATGGAAAATCTTTTTAAATTAAGATTATTTAAAGGTTGAACACAACATTTTATCTTCGAGAAACACGGACACAACCGCAGCTGTTGCTATGCACGTTACTCTAGTCTTTCAATGTGAGTTTCGCATTATTAGTATAATTTTTCACACATTATCCAGTCATAGCAGCCCGTTATCGTTCACTGCAGAACATGTCGCTCCAAATGGGCCTGACGCAGAATGTGTACTTCGCAATAATAATATAATAATAATAATAACTTGGCACACGAGGTTGTCGACATGTGGGAGGTTGACTCAGCAGTCATTGTGCCGATAGTCGTTACGGCCAATGGCTTAATAGCCAAGAGCCTCGACCAACTCCTGATGAGGCTCTCGTTGGGCAACTGGGTCAAGGGCCTGATACAGAAAGCGGTACTTCTGGACACGGCACGTATTGTCAGGAAGTTCCTCTCTCTGAGGCCCTGACCACCGGTAGCTTGGACCCTGTTCCCGATGCCGGTGGGCTACTATTTTTTATATTTTTAAATGTTTTTTATATTTTTTGTGGAAATATTTAAAAATATAATTTATATGTATATACAATGAATAAACGAATAATAATTTATTTATTTCAGACATATAGTCCATAAATCAGGTAACATTAAATCAAATTAAAAATAATAAACACAATACAATATACACAATAATGTCAAAAAATACGAGGAGAGGCGCTAACATGAAGCTGCATCCACCTCTGTATCAAGGACAAGTCCCACCGCTCGGAAAACACCCTCAGGAGACTGTTCGAGCTGCTACGCAGGCGACTTAATAGTGAAGCGCTCCGCTTCCTTATGATCGCGAAAAAGTCGTCCGTTCTCGCCTCAGCAAACATAGTCGAAGCACTACAAAACCGCGGAAGCCCTAACAGTATCCTGAAAGCATTATTGTACTGCACGCGCAGTGCGCTATAAGTCCGAATATGTGCACCTGATACAAAAAGTGCATTTCGCATTAGGTGCACTTCTCATAATGGGCACTTCTCATAAAGAGCGCTTCTCAAAATGTGCACTTCTCAAAATGAGCACTTCTAAAAACGAGCACTTCTTAAAATTAGTAATACAATAAACGGTCATAGTTTCGCCATAATCACTACGCTTGACAAGCGGAGAGGTGATCGCGGTATGATGTTGAGGAGAACGGGAGGGGCGCAGGAGGACGCTGTTACCCAATCCCTTGACATGACCCCTAGCCTTAGTACTCGTCTTAACCCCCTACAAATATACTTGCTCTGTAGGAAATGATCGATCCAAAGACGAAACCTAACGCAAATAAATATAAGAAAACGACACTAGTACATGACATTGCGACCTTGGTCTATCCCCATTAGTCCGCCACTTCGGCCTAGATCCCAGACACATTACTGGCAACCATTCTACGATAAATGGAAAACTATGGAACGACCGGATAATAAATCTCTGTTTAGTTTTGTTTTTCAGAACATAAAACTGTTGTAAAAGACCTAGGCAAAAATCTTAATTGTCAATAATTCTAAATAAGTTACAAAACTATTTTAACACAAGCTTTTATAAAGCCACCTAGAAGGTACTCGCTTAGCTGAGCATGATACATATAAAGGCAAAATTTCAGCTCGATAGGATGATGGGAATTGGGTTAAAAGTTGAGGACTAAACCGGAAAGACAAAGATTTAGTTCTAATGTTTATTATTAAATCATTTAGGTGAAATTTTGTATAGCAGTACAGTAGAATGTATTTTAGATTAGCTGACGGAGTATTAATAATTTCGAAAAAAACTCTTTTCACGCGAGCGGAGTCAAGGGTATAACAGTTAGAAAGTAATTTAGAAACTTGCAAATCTGAAGTATGTTTCATATTTCGAAATTGAATAGCTGCTAAAGTTAGTGAATGGACTCTTCAGTTATCAATATACTCCCAAAGTGATTAAAAGCGTATTTAAAATGTAAGGTTTTCACGCGATTCAGAATGCGAAAGTGATTCAGTGAATTGTTTGAAAATATTTTCACGCACGCATTTAGGAGGTGAGTGAATTATAAAATACGCACCCCACGCCCGTTCGACACACACACGCACACATGCACAAACATATATCCATAAATCAACGCTTTTGGGAATGGGGTAAAGTTTTCAATATTAATGTCCTTTTTAATGTTTAAACTCGGATGTTTGGAGTGCCCTTTCCCGTTGCACATATAGCAATAAATATCTAAATAATATATAGCTAATGTTAGTCTCATCCAACATACAGGAAAAAGGATGTCTGTTATAAAATACACATTTTGGAGTCGTGACCGAATGTAAAATAAATGAAAACCATCCATTTGATTTACGTTCGGATAAATTTCCGCGGATGATTGAAAAATAAATCAACAATATGAATTTTCAGCGAAGCCTCCCTGTTTTTACCTTTATATAAGGAAAAAGTTTTTACCTCTGTTAATCACCGAGGTCGACATCTGGTAACCTGGTTTTCTGAGCTCAATATAAGTAAATAGGTCACGTCAGAAGCTCCAATAACTTAACTTTCAGCTATAAAATAAACGAGTCGTTAGAACAAAATATGAGCGTAATATGAAGAAGTCGAGTTCCATTTTCATGGAAGCACTAAGTAATTGGGCGATGAATTTATGTGCCTTTGAAAATGTGTCTATATTTAGAAAGAGATAATGACGCAAGTAGGAGCTATGTAGAAAATAAGCAGCAGTATGCAACTGCGCAGAGAGGTACTAATAATATTTAAGTGCAACCGCATTTTCAGCCTGAAGGGTTATTCAATCGTTGTAGAGCATAGCGGTTCGATGAGAAGGGTTTAAGCCTCAGTCCACCACGCTAGCCTGGTGCGGTTTGGTAGACTACATAAACCATTGAGAACTTTATGGAGCCCTCTCAGGTATGCATGTTTCTTCACGATGTTTTTCCTTCAACATTAGCGCAAGTGATAATTAAATTCTGTTCCGCACATGAATTCGAAAAGTCCGAGGCACGGGCCAGGATCGAACTCATACCCTCCTGCATGGAAGGCAAGTGTTCAACCGCTAGGCTATCACTGCTGGAAAGTTATATATTATCATTAATTTAAATTAGACTAGAAATCAATTATTGCTTTTTGAACGGCAAACAATGAAAGACATCCCTCAAAAACGGTCGTATTTCATCACTATTAAGCTATTTTCTAAAAGACCGTTAAGTAAGAAATTTTGAGTAATGAGCAAAAACGTGGAAAATGTTGTCCTTAGAAATTCTAAGGACGTACACCCATATTGTAAGACGTTCCTCCAAAACTTACTCGACTCATACTCGACTCAGAACCGCCTCGAAAACACCTTCAACATTGTATTCTTAGTCGCAATTTCGAGTGAACTTTGAGATTCCTCGACGGAGTCCGCTGTCCATCTGCATCGCGCAAATAACGCCGCGGTAAATAATTGTAAGGATTATTGTAAGAATATTCGATAAACTCTTCAAAATTCATTTTTGTTACATATGAACTTTGACACTTCCTTCCTTAAGGTAGGTTCCGAGGTACCTTGAGTTGGACAGATGATTCCTTACCTCGACAGAGGAAAAATCTCGAGTCGAGGACGTTTATTTCAACTATAACTACCGATGGTAGTGAAAAAGGCTGAATCGAGGTGGAGTCGAGTCGAGTAAGTTTTGGAGGAACGTCTTAGAATATGGGTGATACAGGTGTTTATGTTATACCAAATTATTGGGCTACTTTTAAGTTTACATAGTATAATTTTTAATGAGTTACGAGTTGTTTTTAAAATATCAGTTTTTGTACGAGTTAAACGTATTTCAGGATCGTACAATTCCAAAAAATATGTAGTTAACCGTGTAAGTAGTCCCTGGATCTCGTAACTGATAAGGGATAGAAAAATATGAACTAGACTGATAGATAGAGAAAAAGTTGCGCTATCACGTAGTGTATAACATTCAAATTCGACAAAATGTCACTTATCGACCTTTTAGAAAATGGACGACAGAAATATGTAGTTCTCGCTACTAATGTAGGGGTAGTTATTTTAATTAAAGAGGCACGTTGCTACAAAAATTCTCAACACGACATAACGGAGAATTCCAACGTCTTTTCATTTGAGAGGTTCTGTCGTAAGCAAGGCAAGTTTCAAACTCGGATCGCAACATTGTCGGATGCATCAAATAGCTTACATTTTGTTTATGGCAGCAATAAAAAGAGGCCTTCAATCCTCCTTGAAGCTACCGTTTTATTATGCCCGACTTCGTTAACTTACTTTAATATGCTGTTTACTTATAAAGGACTTAGGGGGAAAAACAACACTTAGGCGGCTATTAAGAGTAGTGGTCAGGTCTGAGAGAAATTAATTTCCTGTCGGCTGTGCCGTTTGGTAGTTTAATATGTTAGAACTAATTAACTAATAATAAAACTGCGACAATCTTTTAAACGGTTTAATTAGCTTCACTTCATATATTTGTTTGTTTATTTTTTATATTTTTCCTTTTGACATTTATATAATTATTTTTCTTTGTTTTTTATTTTTGTCAAAATCAATTAATACTATATGCATTCCATTAACGTAGTTATGCTATCAATTTTAATGGCAATGACCTATGAATATTTGTACGCCTTCGGGTATAACATAGTGCGCTTGTAATTTTTTATAACAACTATTTATTGTACCTACCCGTGTTAACGAATGAATACATGACTTATGACTTTATTTGTCTGTTTGATTCAAATCTTGCGACAGATTTTTCAACTACTTCTGCTTAACCGATTCTCTTGAAACTTCGCAAGCAAATTCAATTCACATGACAATACAACATTATAATAATTTTAACCTTCAATCCTCAAATCCTGATGCTGCAGAGGTACTGCAAGATAAAACGGTTTAACTTGAAAGTTTTTTTAAGGGATTTTTTTGATGATATTCCACATTACGAATCAAGTGATATCATTAAGTATACAAATAAAGTTATCTTTGAATCTTCCATTGGTTCATATTTAAGGCCGGCTGCATACCTGTAAGTTTTCCTCACGTAAGTCCCTTACGTAATTAACTTACGACAAAGCAAATGTAAACTCTCTTAAGTAGCTTTTCGCCTGATTTGTCAAGTCGAATTAATTGTCATAAGTTACTTACATAAATTTTATGGAAGCAACTTACAAGTGTGTTGGCGGCCAAATATCTGTAAAATACATACAACAGAAACGTTTAGGGGTGAGTCTATCATTACAGTTATAGCTAATATCGGTGTGTCAGGATTGCGAGCATGGTAAATAAAGTAAATGAAACCAACATCGACTCTCCACCACTGAGAGTGCTTTTAATTGGGTTAGTGGTTAGTTACAGAAGCTAGTTCACAATATAATAATTTACACAAGATCAGAAAATAAGGACAAGCAAATCAGATATAAAAGGTCAGACTTCTTCGGCTGTTCGACATAGAATTTTCTGCTCCGTCGAATGACTACTGTTTTTATAACTTCGGGTACGTTGATTCATCTTGACGACTACCCGCCTTTATCAATATTGTCCAGTGTTAACAGCTACCGACAACATATTATCGATTTTGCTTACATATTGATGCGAAACTCTTTCTTAAAGTCAGCAAATAGAATTTCTGAAATGGGTCTCCCTTCTTGCTTTCCCCTCTCGACTTGACTTTAATTTAAAACTTTATGACTGTGACACACAATTTGGAAGTCGATTTAGGTCGTAAAACTTTAGATTTGCCTCAAAACTGTCGGAAAAGGAAAAGTGCAAAGTGGTTCACGGAGTATAACTTTTCATGCGATCATAAAAAGTATGGAAACTAAGTTCGAAGCAGAAATCGATTTTTAAAGTAATAAGAACCAGTATCAAGCTTGGTTTATAATAGTCTAAGATCCCAGTATAGAACGACCTACACCGAGCTGGTTAATGGATGAAAAGTATTTTATATCAAATTAAATATGACAATAATTATCTCTCAAAGATCCTTGTGTATCACGTCATATAGATTTTTGGGAGTATGACAAAAGTTTCTACGGCTGTCATTCAAAAGATTAGCTAAATATTGAGTTTTTGGTCAGCAATGCACAAACTGTGTTAGATTTTCAACAACAAGCTTTTCTGAGTTGTTAAAAATTAATAATCACACTTCTAACCTTCTTGCTTTGTTGGTCTAGTGGTTGCAAGCGCGACTGCTGAGCATGGGGTCCTGGGTTCGATCCCCAGTCGGGCAAAGTGTTATTGGGTTTTTACATTAGGAGTTTCTCAGTAGCAGCCTGGAGTCTAGATTTGTGCCCGGTTAATGGCAATAGGCTCGCCCCCTATTACATGGGACTTAAACATAACTGGAGAAACGAGGGTGTTTTAAAACACCTCTGCCAAACCCTTCGGGGAACGTAAGGCGTGATGTGTGTGTCTAACCTAACCTAGTCGAGGTGCTCAGACTATTTAGTAGCAGATTCTTTTTTGCTGCCAATCATGTACCTATTTATATCGCGAATCATTTTATTACTTCTCATTTTCTACTAAAAAATACATGTAGATTACAATGATATCATTAAAATATTCCTACCAAGATTACTTATTCATGATCATATACATAGTTCAACGGTTTTCACTTTGAGGCCCTAGCAACTTCTAAAAATTTATCTAAGCTCTGTAGGGCACTTTGTTTTAGAAATAATAGTAGTACATTGCACTCTATAAATAAAGGGCGTAGGGGTAAAAGGTTAAGGGCGCAGACGGACGACATTCGTGGCAGACAAGTTATCGAATTTATTCTAATACAACATGTGATAGAAAATGATCTTAATAAGTCGGCTCTTGGAACTTAATAGTGGATTTGAATTTATAACTCGAAATTACGAGTTATTTGAGCGTGTAACGCTTTAATCTCTCGTGGGAAAACACGCTTGTGTATTTTGGATACCATTTGGGTTATCTGTTGGATGTACGTAATGTGTTTAATTTAGGAGTTATGCTGTCCAAGTTCGTGATTTAAAATCGTGTCGATCATGAAGAAATTTTGTTAGTGATGATAGTTACTTTGATATGTCTTAAAGAAAAAGAAAAGAAAAACCTCTTACTCTATTTGCGGTGTAGCATGGTGTGGGTGACAGCTGTCAGTATTTGGTTTTATTTCTAGACAATAAAATTTAGGCAGGGTTTTATTTAATTTACTGCAGTTATTACTGATTCTGTATTTTACGACTGTGATATTTAGGGTGCAATTGAAATATTAAGTCATTATTGTAAAGTTCTTCTAATGTCACCCGCACCATGCTACACCGCAAATAGTGCAAATGAAAGCAGAATAGTTTCTCATGATGTTATTGTAAAAACACTTACGTTGTTAGTAGTCGTCGTAGTCTCTGGTTGAGATGTTCCTCTATCAGTAGGCCTAGTACGATTGTTGGTACGTTAGTAACAAACGTAACGTTAATGTCAGTGAATTTTGAATAGGAAATATTTGTTCCGCACATATTATTTAATTAAATTGAAAACTTTATTCATATCTATATATGATACAAATTGTACATGTCGCAAAAAATAACAAACATTTTATAGGACAGTTGTATTTTCGATTCAAAATTCGCTTACATTAGAGATACGTTGATACTAAACGTCAAGGTTCGTGCTAGGCCTACGGAACCTACACTGATGAAGCCATCAGTTCACTCCATACATGAATATGCGTATAAAACTACAAGTACTTAAGTACATACTTCAGTCATAAGAAAACCAAACAGCGCTTGTCGCCAGGAGCGTGTAAAAAGTAACAAATTAAAAAAGTTTCATACAGCACATATCTTGCACTTTCCTTCTACGTATATTTCTTTATTAGCGGCCCGTCCCGGCTTCGCACGGGTGGACATTTTTCCCGTTTTTGCAATATTTTTCATTTATGCTCTGCTCCTATTGGTCGAAGAGTGATGTTATATAACTTATAACCTTCCTTGACAAATGGACTATCCAACACAAAAATATTTTTTCAATTCCAACTGGTAGTTCTTGAGATTAGCGCGTTCAAAGAAACAAACTCTTCAGCTTTATAATATTAGTATAGATTATATTTCCTATACGCTATGCATCTTATACCACGTATACATTTTCAGTTTTCTGTAAATTATCGTCCTTATAAACTTCAAGGTATGAACCCATAACTCGATATTCCGAGTTCGTTTATCCGTGAACGTGCTCATTGGATCAGCGATCGGTTGAGATGAACAGTGTAGTGGAGCAGTTTAGTTTAGATTGAATGAATCCCAGTGTAGGCGGCACAGAATTATATTGTTTAATGTGTGACGATGTGGGAGGTTGCTGAGGGCGACGGTCGCGCCACCCCGCGGCATTGTTGTAACATTTTTGCACTTTTACTGTCATTTTGCACACACATTTACTTTCGCTCGCCTATTTTCTACCATTCATTGAATCCTGCTGTTTTCCTTATTTCTCGCTTACACCCAGTTCAAGATTAACGTTTGCATATGTACCTATAGGAACAACAAACATATTTAGAATATTATATCGTAGGTACCTAAAGTACAAAGATATTTTAAAAAAATTACTTTTCGAGTATAATTTAAATTTTTTGATGTCTTATTATAAATCGCCGTTTTTTCTATTGTAAACGACAGAATAGTAGTGTGTAGTGTCGAGTACGAGAAGTTACAAGTTTTCAAGACAAGCATATCATTTTGGGTGCCAGTGCATAATATCAGCAACCACATTGGGTCACCCGTGCGACAGCGCAACGAATATTCCCAAGGAGGATTGATGTCAGGCAGGGAGCCGGTCATAAAACAATAAGCCAAAACCTCTGACAACATGGTTTTATGAAATACATGTTGTGCCGACCCCACCTAGTGTGGGATAAGGACAGGTAGAAGAAGAAGAAGATCGTAAAGTACACAGAGGCCAAAATTATTGACAAATCGCAACCAAACCGCATCCAAACGAAAAGTTTTGACAGTTTGCGTATTCGAAAACTTGGTTTGGTTGCGGTTAACAATAATTGTTAGTGGAATTGGCCTGCACGTGAGAACTTGTGACTAATTAACAACCGTGCCGATCATACGATTTGCGGGGTTAAGCTGCGCTTGCCGCGGTCAGTCCATGGATGTGTGACCGTTCGTTACACAACGAGACGGCCGTGCCTCGGAGAGCACGTTAAACCGTCGGTCCTAGATGTCATAAGAATACCTATGACAGCCGTTACGGGTAGTCAGAAGCCTAAAAGTCTGACAACCGGTCTAAGTTTAGAATATCGACATTGCCCAGTAACTGGGTTGCGGTGGTCTGATGGCAGTTGCTCCGTATAAAATACTGGTATTCAGCCGCATCTGGTTAGACTGGAAGCTGACTCCAACGTAGTTGGAGAAAGGCTAAGAGGAATAGAATTGGCTTGCACTTGTCAAAGAGAGGTTTTAAAAACTTTTGGCGTCATAATGGTAATAAGTATATTGGATGGCACCCAGCTGGCCTAATAAAGATTGTATATTGTCTAGTGAATTATTATCTAGCGTGTTAGATTTACATTTACTGTCGGTTTTATGATACCAACATGAAAATATAACCAATATTACGCGGGTATGTCCCAGACTTAGGAAATAAGCTGAATATTTCTTTCATCGTTGTTCATGTTCTGTTCAGCCTAGTCTTTTCCCAACTATGTCGGGGTCAGCTTCTAGTCTAACGGAGTGACTGTCATCAAACCTCCGCAACCCAGTTACTATGCAATACTGATATCCTAAAGTAAGATCGGTTGTCAGGCTCTGTCTTCTGACTACCCGTAAACGCTGTCATAGGTATTCATACCGGGGCCGACGTTTTACCGTGCTTTCCGAGGCACGGAGATTTTACCATTGTTCATGGTTAGTCGAAAATAATGGGGATCTCGTATTTTCGAGATAAGAAACAGATGTTACCGTCTACTTAGGAAGATTATTTTGTATATTATACTTTTTATACCAGAAGTTGTTTACTAATTAAAATATAAGCCATTCTAAACGTTTTTGTGGAAAGGGTCAGGGTCGTGTCAAAGTGGAAATGTTTCAATTAAATTGAGAGTTTTAATCATGAAATTTTGCTGAAATAATGATTAAATGCCTCAATTTATTATCGTAGGAGGTTTGACCTTTGGCTGGTAATAATAGCTACCGTACCGTTGTTTTACGAACATCATTCATAAGACCCAAATCAGTGTTTAGTGTTAACGCCAGCCGTTTAACGTATAATAATAGAATACACTAATAACATAATAGGCGCATTGCTGTCCCACTGCTGGGCACGAGGCCTGGAAGTTAGTCCACCACACTGGCCTGGTGCAGGTTGCCGAACTACACACACCATTGAGAATTTTATGGAGCCCTCTCAGGTGTGCAGGTTTCGTCACGATCTTTTCCTTCACCATTAACGCATGTGGTAATCAAATTATAATCCGAACGTGAATTCGAAAGAGGTGCGGCCCAGGATCGATCTCGGACCCTCCTGCATGGAAGGCAATCGTTCATACACAAATCTGCCTAGCCTTTTTTCTCAACTACGTTAGGGTCAGCTTCCAGTCTAACTAGATGCGGCTGAATATCAGTATTTTACACAGAGCGACCTCCGCAACCCAGTTACAGGGCAATGCCGATATCCTAAGGTTCAAACACAAATACGGTACAAAAATACCACCAGGTTGACAATCAACATAAAAGGAACATCAAACTTAATAAGCCTTTCTTCTTTCCATACAAACGTCTACCTAAATAAGCTTTTCGCTTGATGTTCACTGAATTAAAATGTCTCGAGCAATTTCGTGCCTACAACAACTGGTTGCCTTTTACATCAAAGCTGTCTGGTATCAAATTGCTGACAGTTGGCGCTTATTTTTAAACGACACCTGCTGTACCGAGCGACTTACTGTGCCCTACTTGGATCGATAGTAGGGATGTGCCGATTATTTTGCCGACTAGTCGACTAATCAGTCCATAAAGGGCATCGAAGACCGATTCGTTGTGTTTTTTTTAAGTGTTTACAAAATGTTTAGTACACCGTTTTAAAGGTTTTAGGTAGCTAATTTATTTGTATTTCCATTAAACTACTCCTGTTTAAATAAGTGACTAAGGGCCAAATACTCAAAGGCTACTAAATTTCAAGTTGCCGTTAATTTCGTGCTGTCACTGACCTGGCGAATACGCTGTGGATGTGCCGCTCGCGAGCCGCTTGCGAACTGCGCGCGTGCATTTCATGTTCGTACGCAGCCCCTGCGATGTCTGCGCGCCGCTTGCGCGCAAGCTACGTGCCGTACTCGAGCGGCGCAGGAGGTGCGCGCGTGCCGCCCGCGGTGCACTTCCCTCGCCCCGCCTGCGAAGGAAGCTATGTGCGCACGAGCTGCGCGCGCGCTGCGCGCGCGCCCCATTCGTGCCTTGCCGGAGTTGTACTAGAGCGGCGCACCAAACGTAGGCTGTAACCGCACGCGAGCAACACGCGCGCAGTTCGCAAGCGGCTCGCAAGCGGCACATTCGCGGCGCATTCGCCAGGTCTGGACGTACCATTAGGTACCTACAATCTTTAAAACGTTACTATGTTTAGAGAGAGAGGTGTGTAGAGGCTAACAAAATAGTGTCTTGTACGATAGAACTTGTCGGCCACGCCTTAGGCATACCCAGATTAGCTGACTAATCAGTTACATCACAAGTTTCTATAGGTACAAAAAGAGAGCTGCAGCTGTTATTCAAAATGTAAATAATATTTTCTGATTATTTATCACCACAGTTTTTGATTAACGAATTCATTAAAAATAATCATGTTCTTAGTCAACTTATTTATTATTATCTAATTCACTATTTATCGACTTTTGAGCGCAGTGGATTCAACCTTAGTCGATACTTATTTCACTACTGGACGCCTCTTCTCTAGGATAATATCAAATGGCAGGCGACGCAGTTTATCTTGCTTATTTTTCATAGCTACAATTTCTCTTTGTGACATAACATTACGGGCTCGGTTTTCCCTTAAAAACTTTGTTTTATAGGAAAGAAAACTGTTCGGAAAATTATGAATAGTTTTTTAATACATTTTGTTGTCTACAGTTTGCTTTTGTATGATATCATGATTTGTGGAGAGTTAATGAAAACCCAAGGTTCATATTAGGCAGAAAGGTATAGGTATCTAGTTTACTTAATACCTAGGTACGTCTCGTTTTTATCTTCATATCAATGTTGATGCACATTAAGTGGAAAATTCGCGGCGAAATGTCGGCTCTTTTAATTGAGTTTAACAAAGTCAATGTGTCTTCTGCTTCAAAATAAACGAAAAGAAAACAGAGTGAGATTTTTGTCACCATTCTATTTACTGTAGTAAATAAATATATCACACCTAGTTTGGTTTTATCATATGATTGGCAAGATAAGGCTACGCTTGCCACGGTCAGTTCGTGGATGGGTGACCATTCGTTACATACCGAGAAACCCCTTTCTGGCTCGGAGAGCACGTTAAACAGTCGGTCCCGGGTGTCATACGAATACCTATGACAGCCGTTACGGGTAGTCAGAAGCCCGAAAGACCGACAACCGGTCTAACTGTAGGAAATCAGCATTGCCCAGTTACTGGGTTGCGGAGGTCTGATGGCAGTCGGATAAAGACTAGGCAGAACGAACGAGTTTGTTGTGACGTGCGGTGTCTTCCAGGCAACGTTGCTACGTAACACTAGCAATATTAACAACATTGTAGCTCTTCTTCTTCCTGCCCTTATCCCACGCTAGGTGGGGTCGGCACAACATGTATTTCATAAATTCATGTTGTTAGAGGTTTTGACTTATTGTTTTATGATCGGCCGCCTGCCTGACATTAACCCTCCTTGGGAATACTCGTTGCACCGTCGCGCGGGTGACCCAATGTGCTTGCATTGTAACTAAGTGGAATATGTTTACTGATTTGCTTAATAACGATCTTTTCGTGTTTTAGTTAGATTCTTTCTAAAATCGATGTAGGTTAAACTGTGGACCATATTATTTTATACATGATAACGAAACTACGTGAATATTATGACTACGAATACGAAGTCCCATAGTTCAGAAAATACAACATTTTATTTGGTAGAACGAAATTAATGTTTTTGTATTCTGACCAACTGATCTACATGATATTATGTTCTTCTTTGTGTGTTTCCCCACACTAGCAATATCTTGCCATATTAACCCAATTACGGCTACGGTACTGCAAAAAATACTACTACAGCTACAAAAAAACATTAATTACATCCTAACAGCGAAACATTGACTGACGTAATTGCTTACATCTGTCTGTACTGCAACTGTTGACCATAAGATGCGCAATTAAGATTCTCTAAGATGTAATACTGGCGTAATTTGATAGTTAACAGCACGGTTAACAGTATGCCGCAGCCGGCGTGTTCACACAAAGTATATAGGCTCAGAAGGTACACTCGCAACTCTTTTAAATTCATTGCATGATAGACACTAGACCTCCGCACACTTAGACGCCGAACGAAACAATAATATCTTTTGTTTTTCTATTCGACTGCTTGTAGATGGTCTTGCGGACCGTTTCTATGTAACCGGGCAGTTATTGGCGAGACCTGAAGGGTCTCCAACCAATGGGGACTAGAGTAAAATACTTAACCTAAGCTAACTACTATTACTACTATTAACATTATGACTAGCTAGCAACAACGGAACTAAGGGCGACCTCTAATGCGGCTCGGACCTCGGCTTAGGGCGTTGCTGGCGGGAGGACTGGGAGGGAGACGACTTGATGAGGGCTGAATTAACGGTGTGACTGCGGAGTCAGAAAAGACGACTGGCTCCGCGGCTGTGGCGGGTGAGCACGGTGGATCATGGAACAAAAATATCGCAAGCGAGCGTTATTATAGTGGTTCGAGACTCACTGAAAAGGTCACCCCCTCTCACACCGTAGATCTTTAAAAAGGTGGCTCAAGGATTGTGTGCTAATATCGCAATGTGGTGATCCCTAATAGGTTTGCCAATTATGGTTATTGCTTTATTGGGATAGGTTAATTAGGTTACTCTATATGTTCTGTATAGCCTTTTCCCAACTATATTGGGGTCAGCTTCCAGTCTAACCAGATGCGGCTGAATACCAGTGTTTTACACGGAGCGACTGTCATCAGACCTCCGCAACCCAGTTGCTGGGCAATGCCGATATCCTAAGGTTAGACCGGTTGTCAGACTTTCGGGTTTTTGACTTGCCGTAACGACTGTCAGGCATTCGTATGACACCCGGGACCGACTATTTAACGTGCTCTTTGAGGCATGGAGGGGTCTCAATGTGCAACGAATGGTCACCCATCCACAGACTGACAGCGGCAAGCGCAGCTTAACCTCGCAAATCGTATGATCCGCGCGTTTGGTAATAAGCCTCGAGGTTACTCTATATGTAGACTCTATTTAGGAGGCTTAGGTATATTTAGCAGAGGTCGTTTACGGGGCTGATCGCGGAGCCGGTCGTCCTTTCTGACTCCGCAGTCACACCGTTAATTCAGCCCTCATCAAGCTGTCTCCCTCCCAGTCCTGTCGCAAGCAACGCCCTAAGCCAAGGTTCGAGTCCCCCCTAGGGGACGCCCTTAGTGGTGTTGTTGCTATCTAGCCATGATGTTAGTAGACGTAGTAATAGTAGTTAGCTTAGGTTAAGTATTTTACTCTCGTCGGGATTGGTTGGAGACCCTTCAGGTCTCACCAATAACTGCCCGATTACGTAGAAACGGTCAGCAAGAACATCTACAAGCAGTCGAATAGAAAAAAAAATACGGGGCTGATATATTCTACTTTATAAGTACATATTACTCTTACCGAAGTTACAGGTAGATTATTTATATGAGTAAGTATACAATTAAGGATCTTATCACGCATTTGATTATAATGGTGGAACTTCTGGTATTGTCATAGTATTTTTTTATTTCATGGTGTCCGGCCAGTTAGAGCGGCGCGTGCGCATGTTGCTCTCGTATTGTGGTCACCGGTTCCTCGTGTACTCTAAAAGGAGTTGTGACAGATGTTTGTTACAAAAACAGCATGAATTTTAATCACTTTATCGGAATTATTAGCATTGGAGACGAGCTGAAGTATGTGAAGGCAAGTTCTTGGTACGGCTGCAGCGGCATGGAACAGGAAACTTTTTTAGTAGATTTTATTCTAAACTGTTGAATATCTTACTAAGTAATGTTGTATTTTGGAATATTACTTAGTCTGTAATGTAGTGAACAGAGACGATTAATTTAGAAAATTGAAAGACCTTCCTAATTGAATAAAAGCACGGCAGTAAATTGCAATTGCAGATACAGAGTGAATTCATTGCAACTTTTTTTGGTTGACCTCTTTTAGATAGAAAGATACAAACAGAGGACTTGATGAGGCGTTTAAAACAATGGAAAATTAATCGTTATTTAAATCAACAGCCTATCGCATTACACTGCTGGACCTGTGTCCTATGCCTCTCACACAAAAGAAGAAGAATTGAGGCGTGGAATTTACAAATGGGCTATATGCCAAAAAAAATGCATCAAAAATTTTAATAAAAATGGATTGGCTGCCCAATGTAGCTCCTTTGACATTAAAAATATTGACTTCAGTTTTTTGGGCACTTAGCCCATTTGTAAATTCCACGCCTCAATTATTGATGGCTTTATTCAAACCTGCACGATCTGGGGTTGATTTAAATAATTAGACGTAAGTACATTGTATAAGGAGCTCGTGGCTATATTACCAACCGCGCGGATCATACGATTTGCGAGGTTCCGCTGCCCCGCGACAAGGGCAGTCCGTGGATGGGTGACCGTTCGTTACACATCGAGACCCCTCCGTGCCTCGGAGAGCACGTTTAACAGTTGGTTCCGGGTTTCATACGAATACCTATGATAGACGTTACGGGAAGTTAGAAACCCGAAGGTCTGACAACTGGTCAGACCTTAGGATATCGGCATTGCCCATTAACTGGGTTGTAGAGATCTGATGGCAGTCGCTCCGTGTAAAATATTGGTATTCAGCCGCATCTGGTTAGACTGGAACCTGACTCCAACATTGTTGGGAAAAGGCTAGGTAGGCAGTACATGGTATAAAGAACCGATAATTACTAATACACCAAATGCATACCTAATTGATTGTTTTCCATCCCAGACACAATTTTTCACGATTGTAATAAAATAATTATAGAAATAGCCGTTAGTTCACTAAGCGCTGGCGTTTGACCGTTTTACAGTTAAGTAATTAACAGACTTAATCGCTCGACCCAGATTCGGGTAACGCCGATTCTTTACTTAATATTTATGGCTATTAATAAATATAAACGTTAAGTTGCTCCAGAAATAGAATGGACAATAAATTGAGACTTTTAGTAGAGTATTGTGAAAGCACTTACAATATTATTGCAAAGTGTTACTTTCAGAAAATAATGTAACTACCTGTTGTATTCACTATTGAACGACCGCTAAATGACCGCTACAGTGATGTTTACGAACTTATATGATGGTGATATTGTATTCAATTATTAAAATGTTCTGTTGTGAACGTCGAACAAATAAAGCTACGATGATAAGAAACACCGAAGAAACGAGGCATATACCTATAGAAGAGATACAACAGAATCTTGTAGGGGTGAATCTATCATTACAGTTATAGCTAATATCGGTATGTCAGGATTGGGAGCATGGTAAATAAAGTAAATGAAACCAACATAGACTCTCCACCACTGAGAGTACTTATATTTAGGTTAGTGGTTAGTTACAGAAGCTAGTTCTCAATATAATAATTTACACAAGATCAGAAAATAAGGACAAGCAAATCAGATATAAAAGGTCAGACTTCATCAGCTGTTCGACATGGAAATCTTTTGTTCCGTTGAATGACCAGTGTTTTTATAACTTCGAATACGTTGATTCATCTTGATGATTACCCTCCTTTGTCAACATTGTCCAGTGTTACCAGCTACCGATAACAAGAGACACCGAAGAAACGAGGCATCGCATTTGCGCAGAATAGTGTTTCGAACTAAGCTAGGGAACCCTTGCCCAACTATGTTAGGGTCAGCTTCCAGTCTAACCAGATGCGGTTGAATACCAGTATTTTACACGGAGCGACTGGCATCTGTCCTCCGCAACCCATATATTGGGTAAAATTATGGAGTTTTTGAAGAATACCTACATGTTTTTGTAACTATGTAGGTACATAGAAACGATATGATAGGTACATGTATGACAGACAAGCGTCGGGTCGTTATAGCGCGTTTGTGGGTAAAAAACTAAGCAATGACGTCATTGGAACACATAGTAGGTTTATTTCGGTTTATGATTTCATAGAGGTCACGTGTATTTTTAGAGTTCGTTGGACTCGTTGGTCTGTATGATATACCTATCATAATATCAGTACCATCAGCATAATTTATCATCATCATCATATCAGTAAGCCCGTAAACATTCGGCAATGAACATGGGCCTCTCATGGCCATACAATGGAAGATTTGAACGTTGAACGCTTCCTTTTCATGCAGGACGGTCTGAGCTCGATCATGGCCTGCACATCAGGTTTTACAATTCACCTGTAGACCAGAATTTGATTATCATTCGCGGTAACGGTGAAGGAAAATATCGTGTGGAAACCTGCATACAGACAGGACTTCAAAATAAGAAATTAATGACTCGCAAAACACCATACAATCTTTACATAGTATAAAAGAAAGTCGCTCCAGTATATGTACGCTTAGATCTTTTAAACTACGCAACGGATTTTAATACAGTTTTCAACAATAGATAAAGTGATTCAAGAGGAAGGTTTATATGCCCCACATTAGTATCTACATCGCACCCGTGCGAAGCCGGGGCGGGTCGCTGGTAGTGTATAAAATAACAAAAAACAAAATATGGGTACTTCTGATTTGCCAGAAACTGCCGGATGTCATCTAGAGGATGCGAGATATGAGGATATTATCTAATGCATGATCGTGCAGCTACAATGTACTGACATTGTAGCTGCACGATCATGCATTAGATAATATCCTCCTGGTAGCAATTGCGTATTTTGCAATAGTAGCATAAATACTCACGTCAACCATTAAGTAACTCGAAGGGGCTCGTGGCTAAATAACAACCGCGCCGATCGTACGATTTGCGAGGTTAAGCTACGCTTGCCGCGGTCAGTCCGTGGATGGGTGACCATTTGTTACACATCGAGACCCCTCCGTGCCTCGGAGAGCACGTTAAGCCGTCAGTCCCGGGTGTCATACGAATACCTATGACAGTCGTTACGGGTAGTCAGAAGCCCGAAAGTCTGACAAACGGTTTAACCTTAGGATAACGGCATTACCCAGTTACTGGGTTGCGGAGGTCTAATGGCAGTCGCTCCGTGTAAAAGACTGGTATTCAGCCGCATCTGGTTAGACTGGAAGCTGACCCCAAGATAATTGGGAAAAGGCTAAGAGGAAGTAGTAGTCAACCATTAAGTAACTATTGGCCAAATATTCTTAAGTTGCCCTTAATTTTGTGTTGTCGCTGTCACTTCGCCTTAGAGTGACAGTGACACCACGAGAAATAACGGCTACTTAAAATTGAATAGCGTTTCATTATTTGGCCGTAAGTGGCTCTGCGTCCACACCGGGGCACATGTGTATCAATACCATGTCGCCGCGTGTTTCTGCACCAGTCTCCCTGTAAGCCATGTGTGATGTGCGACAACCTTAATAACTATGTACCTACTAAGATACAGATGGCATGTTTCACAATTTGTGCCCCTGTGTGTACAAGGCATTATAGTTTCACCCTCAACCAGCGAGTATAAACAAACACCTCTTCTCATATAACAGTGTAATTTATTTACGCTTCTGTACCACATATACCTTTAATTAAACCTGGTTTACAAGAAAATAATTAATTTATTCAATCCCCTGGAAGGATACCGTGAAGCCTTGGGTTATATTAAGGCCAGGTGACACGAACAAGGGCCGATCTTTTCCTCCTTATTCCATAAATTGGATTGCTCGCAGAATGACAGACTCCTCTTGTTTACAATTTTGCGCTTCGCGTCGGGGTATTTTTTTGTTGGGAATTCTTTTGCAGATATTGTGCTCGTAAATGTACTTAAATGTTTGTGTGTTATAGAGATTTGTTCAACAATTGCTAAGGTAAATATTTTTGCCCTTTGGGCTCTATTGAAGTAGAAAAATCTGCTTTGAATGAGATCTTAAATAATGTTATTTTTTTTGTTAATATTTTAACAGATAATGAAAAGTCGTTGTATTTCTAGTTTCGTCTTTCATAGGCACTTTTATTATAAATATCTTAAAAATCAATTCTCGTAGATGTTAAAAATTTGAATTCTAAACTTTTCGTCACCTTATTTTAGGGGGGGGGGGGGATCCCTATCCAACAAGCCAACTTTTTATATTGTTCTAGTTTATACCCGCAGCTTCGTTTGCATGATTTTTTTCACCCCTTAGAGTAAGAATTTAGAAAAATCCTTCTTTAGTGGATGCTTACGTTATACAAGGTACCTACTGTAAAAATTTCAAGTTTTTAAACCCAGTGGTTTAGGCTGTGCGCTGATAGATCAGTCAGTCAGTTTCTCCGTTTTTTTTTGTATATACAGATTATTACCTATACTAGGATAAGGAAAAAATATACCGCATTGCAATATTCAGACAGAAACAGTGTCTGGGAATACCATATGCAGTTTAAAAGAGTCCCTTTTCCTCCGTTAATTGATGTTATGAACGACAATGAACCTTAACTACGCGACTAATGATACAGTATAAATACCAATGTACGCTCTTACTTTCATAGCCATATCAATTCACCACATAAATCCTACTTCTTAGCCTTTTTTTCAACTATGTTGGGTCAGCTGCCAGTCTAACCAGATACGGCTGAATACCAGTATTTTACATAGAGCGACTGTTATCAGATCCCGCAACCCATGCAGCTTTTGGGTACATAATTAACCCGTAACGACTGTCGATATTCGTATGACAACCAGGACCGACGGTTTAACAAGCTTTCCCGAGGCACGCAGGGGTAACAATGTCTAACAAACGGTCACCCATCCACAGACTGACCCTTGAAGATCGTACGACCCGCAAGGTTGTTATCGAGAAGCCCCTCACCAAATTACCTACATCATTAAAGAAAGTTGTCATGAAAACGAAAACCAATACCTCAACCTTTTAATTAACAAAAACATTTCAATCCTCTTCGATATCAACGTCAGTGTCACATACTTTCTCTTTTGGGGCATTTTAATAATAAACACGACTTTAATTATTCGCCACTTAAAAGTTACCGAGCGATAATTTTAAGGTTTAACCCGTTGAGCCTTTGAAGCGACGGACGGCGCCCTTCTAGCCCCAATTAATCAGTTTGTAAGCTGTTTATTAAAAGTGATATGGAGACTATTTGTCGGTAAATTATTTTTTTACTCGAGTCGACTAATGACTGATTCCTATGGTTTACCGAGCGTAATTGGTTAAAATATAGACTTGTATACGCGGGAGCAATGAATCTGGATCACCAACATAAACCTTAATATTTTGGAAAACATTGTTAAACAACTGCCTCGTTTGTCTTGTGGTGGCAAGTGCGACTGCTGATCGTGAGGTCCTGGGTTCGATCCCCAGGTCCGGCAAAGTGTTATTAGGTTTTCCGTATGGAATTCCTCAGTAGCAGTCCGGAGTTTGGATTTGTGCCCGGTTGACGGCAATAGGCACGCCCCCTATTACATGGGACTTAAACATAACGGTGAAATGAGGGTGTTACTATATACCTCTGCCCAATCCTTCGGGGAATACAGGCGTGATGTTATGTTATTGTTTAACATTTTAACATTGTTTTAATTATATTGGTGACTCGGATTCATTACTCCCGAATGTATCTTTACCAATAGTGAAGCAAAGACCTTTGCACATTGGACCTTCCCATACGTTAGTAGCTATCACAGGTAAAAATAGCTTACGAGTCTACATGCCTAGTTGGGTAATAAAAAATCCTACTATTGGTGAACAAAGCGGTTCGGTTTTGGCCATAGGAGCCTAACATAAGGGACTGTAAGGGTCAACTCATACTAGAGCAGTCGAAGCGCATCGAAGCGTCAATCTGAAACTTAACATAGCATATTCACCCTTATCTCTACAACATAATACACATATTTCTTTTAGGATAAAAAAAAAATCGCTTGCATTCCACAGAATTCGGGCTAATTCGCGAGTCTTTTTTATTTTAGAATAAATATGTGTATTACCTATATTGTGGAGATAAGGGTGAATATGCTATGTTAAGTTTCAGACTGACACTTCGATGCGCTTCGACTCTGCTCTAGTATGAATTGACCCTAAACGTATCAGCATCAATTCGCATTTCATATGCGTACGCATGCTAACTGCTTTCCGCATAGATTCAGCTCTCGCACGTATAAGCACGCTTACATCTAGCTTTTTGCGAAGTGCTACTTAATTTGATTAGGCCCTTAACAGTCCTTTTGAAGGGTGCGTTTTTGTGACTGACAAAAAACATATAAAACCTTGTCTAATTTTATTTTCCTAGGTGAGAATTTTATTATTGTTTAGGGGTGAGACACTGTTTAAATGTCTGGTACGGTTCTAGTGCCATTTTTTTGTAGTAAGTTGTTAATATTGAGGTTTTGTTAGTGACCGACCGCTTAGCGTATCTATCTATGTAGTATGTGGGTGTAATGTTCAAAGTTAGACTCATGTTTCTGAACGGGGTCAATTAAGATATTAATGTCCACTGAAACTGAAACTAAGCACGGACACGTACCTGAAAATATGACTAAATTGAGGCTAATGGTTGTCGCATACTGTTGTAACTATTTCAAATGTTTCATACCTTCGCTTTTAAAATGACAACTTTACACGTACACGTAGTCCACTTTGCCGTTGAAAGATAACCATCCACTTTGCTCATTTACGGCAAATGAAGGGTAGTATTTGAAGACGTCACCGGTGTCAGAGGAGCTGGCACTGCGGTCAGAGACTCGGTTTAATAGCGTGGCGGTGGATAACCATACTTACCATCTATCTTGCTCGTGGACGGCAAATGACGGATAGTAGGTATTCAAAGATATCACCGGTGCCAGAGGAAGCTCCTCTGTGGTCATCAACTCGCTTTAAAAGCGTGGCAGTAGATAACCATTTCTACCATCCACCTTTCTCATGGACGGCAAATGACGAATACTATTCAAAGACGTCACCGATGCCAGAGGAGCTTGTTCTGCGGTTAGCGACACGCTTTAACAGCGTTGTGACTTGAGCCTAACTCATATAAAGGCTTACTACGTCTAGCCGTGTATAGCGATACGCTGAGCTGACAGACCGACAGATGTTCAAATATTGAAAGCCGTTCCCTTATATTACGAAGATCAAGTACCTCTTCGGTCTTTACCAAAGCCAATTTATTAAAAATGACATCGATGACCCAATTCGGAAGTTCTGGAAAAATCTTTTCTCTTTTCAAACCGATCTTTGAACAAGTACGCCTTTGTCCAAAATATTCCTGAAGTTTCTCGACCCAGAGTAGAAACGTGTTCTCCATACAGTAGCAGGCACTAATAAAAATAACAAGTTTAATTTTACATCCCTATTTCATCTAAATCGACCTTAATATCATAAGATTAGAGTTCAGTTTATAATTAGTGCACAACAAAAAAATATCTTGGTAAAGAAATAAAGGTGGGTTTCGGGGAACGAATGAACGAATAGGTTCGGTGAATAGAAGTGTAGATAATCCCGTACTAACCGATTGAATCTAAAATTACTTTGACAGGGGATGTACAAATACATAGGTACCTATTCGGGTCTCTGAACCTGATTTTATTTCAAGTATTTTTTTGTCTAGATAGTCAAACGAAGAGAAGATGTAACTTATGCTATGGACTAGAATTCAACAAAGCGTAAGTAGATACCGTAAGTACGTAGGTATAACAAATTTTTTTACTACTCTTCCTTATGTCTTTTCTGATTAATTTCCTTGCGGGTTCCAGGACAGTTTAATCATTTCCCCGGGACACGTCGAGCTTTATAGATTCGACGTTTTTCCTAGTAGTATCCTGGCTTACAGGAGTTGCAGTGGCTAAGAAAAAAGGGCGGGATTGTCCCAAAAAAAACAAAAATACTACATCGTAATTGATGCACTGAATCGATAATTTCTTAGCAGACAGAATCGTTCTGCCTAGCCTTTTCCCAACTATGTAGGGATCAGCTTCTTGTCTAACCAGATGCGGCTAAATACCAGTATTTTACACGGTGCGACTGCCATCAGACCTCCGCAACCCAGTTACTGGGCAATGCCCAGTTCTCAGGTTAGACCGGTTGTCAGACTTTCGGGCTTCTGACTACCCGTAACGACTGTCATAGGTATTCGTGTGACACCCGGGATCGATAGTTTAACTTGCTTTTCGAGGCACGGGAGGGTCTTAATGCGTAACGAATGGTCACCCATCCACGGACTGACCGCAGCAAGCGCAAATAATCATAAACATTAAATGTATTTATGTAACAAAATGATGTAGTTAATACAAGTGTACTTAACTTTATTTATACAAAACTCGGGCAAAGTATTATTGGGTTTTTTCGTGTGGAAATCTTCAGTAGCAGCCCGGAGTTTTGATTTGTGCACGGCTGATGGCAATAGTCTCGCCCCCTATTACATGGGGCAACAATATAACGGCGAAATGAGGGTGTTACTATACACCTCTCTGCCCATACCTTCGGAGAATACAGGCGTGATGTTATGTTGTTTTTATGTGTCGAAATTCTCTCTAGTTACGATAGTATGCTTAGTTGAAAGCTACTTCATTAAAAACTAGGCGAGTAATTTGGCTTGTATTCTTTCATTGTGTAATGCAAAAGTAATTAGTCGTTATGGGGTCCATTGTGCGTTAGCTAATGTTTTCCATTTCAACATGACCTCGCGTTTCTGTGTGTCTTGTGGGAATGAGCACAGTTATACATTTTACACGCAAATACGTTACAAGATATCCATAATAAGTCTTTGTAGCAGGGTCAAGGACACACACTTTGCAGGCGTGTCCAGCTTGGGGGTCGCAGCGCCGCGAATTAGTCGCGGCGGTCGGGGTGACCTCTCGCTTCCGGCTGTGGTTCTGTCCATGGTCGGGAGCGAGACTGCGTGGGAAGCCATCGCCTCCTTTTGTGAGGGGGTGATGGCAACCAAAGAGGAAGCGGAGAGGGAGAGGGAGCGGTGTGCTCTTCTCCCTTCCCGCGCCAGACGCACCGGGCGCCGGAGGGCGCGTGTACGCGATGATCTCCAGCCACCCTAGTGTGTGGCCTGCGGGCGGCGGGTTTGGGGACTCGCCGCCCGACCAGTAACAGGCCCGAGAAGGCGGCGCGCCGTGTTCCGTGCGCGCTTCTCAGGAGGACGTGGGGCAAGGCCCCACAGAGGAGAGGTCCGCCATGGGTTGGCGAACCGGGACCTGCCGGGGTTGCGGTGCATGCTTTTGCGAATCCCGCGACCCTGGCCGTACGGTCAGGAGAAGGAACACCGTTGGTTTTTAGCCGGTAAGAGTCCGGCAGACGCCCTCGCCTTCCCCGGGCGAGGGACATCCATGAGGATTTTCCAACGAGAAAAAAAAAAAAGGGTCAAGGACACACCAACAATTAATTATCATAAATAAGCCTGGCCTATACAAATAGGACTAATGATTATTATTATCTTTGTGGCCTGGGGCCTTACTTACTATGAAATCTATACTAATATTATAAAGCTGAAGAGTTTGTTTGTTTGTTTGAACGCGCTAATCTCAGGAACTACTGGTTCCAAAGAATTCCGAAGTAAATATTCAAAATTAAATGTTTCGATTTTCAGTTGGTGTTCGTAGTGTGCTCTCTCTATTTTTAGCTATAGGTGCCTTCATGGTTGCCGTGAATTTCTTGCTGTCATTCTCACTGACAAACACCCGGTTTTTGAATTAAGAAAACTAGCAAATCTGAACTGATGATTTTCAATATAATACTTAGGCTGAGTTGCACCAACTAATTATAACCGTAACCATACCTAAACTTCTGACAAATCAGTACAAATCCATATTCATACTAATATTATAAATGCGAAAGTGTGTTTGTTTGTTTGTCCTTCCTTCACGCCCTAACTAAGCAACCAATCGACTTGATTTTCGGCATAGAGTTAGTTGAAAGGATGGAGAGTAACATAGGCTACTTTTGGTCCTGGAAAAACATCATGTTAATTCCACGTGAGCGAAGCCGCGGGTAAAAGCTAGTATTACATAAATATTGCAAGTTAACAGTTATAGTTAGTTGGTGCAATTGAGCCTTAAGTTTATTACGTTTCATTTTAACGGTTTAAAATTTAGTAGCGTTTAAGTATTTGGCCAATAATCTTACGGCCTTGCTTATAAACGTTGAACAATCTTATGACAAGCTTATCAAAAAAAGTATGGTTAAGTATAGTTATACCGACGTTATTCAATACATAATTTTAACATAACATCACGCCTGTATTCCCCGAAGGGATGGGCTGAAGTGTAACACCCTCATTTCGCCGTACATAACTTTATTCAGCGTTTATTAGTAAGGGGATTAGAGAATAAGGGCTATCACTATGTTGGGGTTCGCTTCCAGTCGTACCAGATTCGGCTGAATATTATTACTAGCTGTGCCCGCAACTTCGTATGCGTAGAAGTCGTAGAACAACATTACTTGCTTAAGAGTTAACTGAAATCATTATTATGTAGGTATAGATTAGGTGGGTTTTTAAAAATCTTTCTTTATTCTAACAACTATGAAAAAATACATGATAAAACGGAAATCTCACATAGCTTCGGGTGCTCAATGTTTTTACCAACGGTTTAGGCTGAGATGTTTAATTGTTAGATTTGAAAATTAGGATTTTTACTAAACAAAATATGTTGTATTTCTATCAGTAGTCAGGTCCACTATAATAAGGTTTCCCTGTGAACAATGTTAGCAGTAGAGACACCAGGGATGTGTGCATTGGTTCGGGAAGTACCTGTGTCGTATAGACCGGGAGCAGACGCCCGGATGTCACCACTGTGTGGACTGCCAAGAGGACACGGCGCAGCACACGCTGCAAGTGTGCGCTACGTGGACAGCGCAGCGCCGTGACCTGGTTGCGGCAGTGGGTGGTGACCTCTCGCTTCCGGCTGTGGTTCTGTCCATGGTGTGGAGCGAGAGTGCGTGGGAGGCCGTCACTTCCTTTTGCGAGGAGGTGATGGTCACCAAGGAGGTAGCGGAGAGGGAGGGGAAGGCGTCTTCCTCCCTCCCTTCTCGCTCTAGACGCACCGGGCGTCGGAGGGCGCGTGACGATCTCCGGCCACCCTAGTGAGTAGCCTGCGGGCGGCGGGTTAGGGGACCCATCGCCCGACCAGTAACATGCCCGGGAGGATGGCGCGCCGTGTTCCGCGCGCGCCTCTCAGAAGGAAGTGGGGCAGGGGACAAATTTCCCCACTACTGGAGAGGCCCACCAGAAGAAGCTGGTGGACCAAGGTTGCGGTGCATGCAATAGCGAATCCCGTGACCCTGGCCTTAGGTCAGAAGAAGGGACACCGTTGGTTTTTAGCCGGTAAGAGTTTGGCAGACCCCCCCCTTCCCCGGGCGAGGGACACCTATTACCAACGAAAAAAAGAAAGGGATTTGAGCATAAAGATAGCTCAGGTTGCTTAGGTACACGGGAGATAGCCACATAGAGCTAATCGTGCGAGAAGCAGCTTCATAGCATAACCAAGCTAACCGGAAACTGTACACATTTAAAACTGAACGGAAAATAGATTACGTAATTTAGTATACAGGCAACGCCATCTATTGAGTAAATATGTTACAACAAATGATGCAATTTTTTTTCTTAATGACTTTAATTCTAATAACTTTAGAATGAGCGAACTAATTAGGATGAAACAGAAACTAAATGTTACTCCGAGATACGCACAATATTGTTTATAAAATTCAATCACACCGAGTCAAACAAACCGACAAACAGACAAATATTCCAAAAATGATCGAAATTGTTTTTTTTCTTATCTTTCAACCACTCCCACTATTGTTTTAAAAATATTTCCATGTTTCAAACACGGCAAGTCTACAAATTTATGATAATATTCATAAAATATGTGAGTATTTCAAATTAATCTATCGTATTGCCTTGCACAATTAACAATTTAGAATACACTTACTTATGAAATTGAGTGTATTTCTCTTCCACTGCCATAATTCTAAATAACAATATCTTCGTTGTTTTTTTATAAAAGCTTAGTATGTTCTTCATAAGGATAGCATTTCAAAAGACCTTCCGTAGACTGAGAATAGGTACCAATTCAACAATTAATATTAGGTAATTTGTGGATTTATTCGTTGTAATATATTTCCTCACAACGTGATTTGATACACGTAACGCCATCTATTGAAATGAAATGGTATAAACAATACATGCTAAGTTCGTCTAGGAAACTTAAAATTCGCATATCTTTTGATTGCGTGAACCGATTGCGATGAAACAAAAACGATAGGTTACATGGAGATAAGCACAATATTTGTTTATAAAAGTCAACAACATTGGATCAGTTGTTTTTACGTGATGCTTGCACAAACAAACATATAAACATACAAACAGACAAAAAATCCAAAAATGTTAAAAATGGGTTCTATTGGTTATCGTTTAACACCCCAACCAGGTTTTTTCAAAATATTTGCTATGTACAGACACGCCAACTCTACAGATTTATTATATGTATAGATATAGAAGATTAGGTACTTGGGTTCACTACCGTCTCCTGTCCGGGATATTTGGGACTGAGAGTTTAACGTACCTACTCTCTAAAGCACAGTAACATTTTCTGCGAACTCAAATGTGTCTTTTATTGCTTTTGCCGTTTCGTGCTACAATCAATTGTGAGTAACACGCCATTGCTGCGAAACAATTAACCCCTGTCGATAACTGAATTGGAAATGGAATATTTTACCCAACATTGATGGAAAGTGACGGCCGTATTGGTAGCTATAAATAAATTGAAATATTGATTAACCAGCGGCCCGTCTCGGCTTCGCACGGGTGGACATTTTTCCCGTTTTTGCACCATTTTTCATTTATGCTCCGCTCCTATTGGTCGTAGCGTGATGTTATATAGCCTATAACCTTCCTCGATAAATGGACTATCCAACACAAATATATTTTTTCAATTCCAACCAGTAGTTCCTGAGATTAGCGCGTTCAAATAAACAAACTCTTCAGCTTTATAATATTAGTATGGATTTATTGAAATTTTACCAATTTTGTTACTTGACTAAACATAAGTAAGTATATTACAGACCCTATAAGAAACCATCTCCTCCAATCCGTTTGCGGCCGTTCATTGGGTAACTATTAGCACTCAAGGGTGATGATGATGGAGAAAGTGCACAACAACCAACTTTTCTATATGTCAACCTCACTTGAATGCGGAGCATCTGCTGGTAGATCGACCGTCATGAATGGTAGGCTAGATAACAATTCGGTTTATCAGCTCAAGTCAGGTGACAGGCAGCCTCGTTTTACGAAGTGCCAGAAGGTACTTATGGTCATCAAGACTTGCTCAATGGGGTGAATACGGTCAGTTAGGGAAGGTACCCATACTACGTGACCCGTTCAGGGGGGGAGGGGGGTCTTCAAAATGCCACGTTGGTCACAGGGGCGGAGGGGGGGGGGGGGGGGGGGGGCTTAGATTTTCGTCACGTGATCAATATCCTCTAGGGAAATCTCGCGCTTTTTCGAGCTATGTTCAAATATGGCGCGCAGCGTTTAGCGCTTTTTAAAATCACAGGTGGCAACATTGACGCACATTGAGCCAAATAATTTTCTTTTTGCAATTTTTTTTATTTACAACCATATTTATGAATTGCTACGTGAAAACTAGAGGGGGAGGGGGCGGTTTTGGCATATACTACAGGTGGTCACCGAGGGGGGGAGGGGGGTTGTAAAAAATGGGTCACGTAGTATGGGTACGTTCCCTTACCTATTAATTTTGGAACAGATCACAGTTGAAGTTCCTGTTCGATCAAACCACCGAATAGTCTAATGACAAACTAAATATTTCTTGGTTTTGTGCCTAGAAATATAAATCTAAACTCAGTTTTAAACGTTAATAAAAAAAATAAAAGAATCTTTGTACTGGCCACGCCATCTAGAATAACTTTAGTGCAAGTCTAAGTTAAGCGCCATCTTGCGTTTGTAACAGAAATTATCAAGCATTTTACTTAGTTAATAGTAATAGCTCATGTTCGCTAGCGCTAGTGGGTGTAAAGTAGTAACAAATTGCAAGTATAGATGTCACTATTGTAACAAATTCTGTTGTTGTTGATATTCCCCGTTTTCATTACACAAGAATTTTCACCAACTAAATCTATTATTTTTAATACAGTCCGTCATAAAAATCATATTATGTTGGCATACCTAGTATTTTGGTATTGCAAAATATCATACCTACACTTACACGGAAATTCTATAAATCCAAATTAGTGTAAGCTTTACGGCCGCTGATAAATAATCAAGCATTGGTATATTTTTAAATGTAATTAATTGGCATACAGGTCGATCACACCTGATGGAAAATAGTTGCCGTCACAGGTAGGAAGTCTCATGTGACAGTAACTTCATCTGTACCTACCCGTTCCCTTCAAATCGGAACACGGAAATACTGCTTGGTGGCAGAAATTACATGGTGATAGTACTTTAGCGGACGAACTCATTCACAGGGGCTTTATTACTTATTCTACTCTTAGCATACCTACATACATACCTACCTAACTATTATAGTAGCGTTTCGCAATCTCTTTAGCAAGTAGAAATCGGCAATATCGTTGTGCATGGACTGAGATAAAAGCTTTCTTGTGTCATAACTCTGTGCGGAGCAGTTACATCGGAAGTACTGAGTCGGAATAAGTTCAGCCGCCTCTGATACCGGTCGATATGGGTTTTCGGAAAACTTGCCAACTGTTAATCCCGTAAACCGGGATTAATATGACCTAGTCTGGTTGCAGTGAGGATATAGGCAACAATTTAATAAGATTCTTTATGAAAAAAAAACAAGTTTTTTACACCTTGAAGTAGGTACCTCAGTGGAAAGTGCACAACATCTAGCATCTCATAGTACATCGAGACGCAAAAGGATGTCTACGTATGATTAACGATCCAGTCATATCAGCCTATTAGCGTCCACTGCTGAATATAGGCCTTCCAAAAAATGAGCATCACAATGAGTGGTTTTCAAACTTTTTTTTTTGAAAACGTTGCCCCACACTACGATTTCTCCTGTATCGTGGGTGCGTATACAGACACAAATCTTCACATGCACAAACGCCCAGACTCGGAACAACTATCTGTAGGCCATACAAATATTTGGTTCGTGCGGGAATCGAACCCACGACCCGTAGCGCAGAAGCCAATCGCTCAGCCACTGCACCAAACGTGTCGTCTTTGAATATGGATTAGTGTTTGCAGTTTGTTGTTGTTAGCAGAGAGGAAGACGCTATTACCCATCGGCTTGAAGTCATCCCTCAGTCACACACAGTTTTACAGTACCCGCGGTTTGGGAAGGGGTCGGTTATTCTTCGGGAACTCAGAATCCTCAACGAATAAGGAAAATCAACATCCGAAAGGTTAGTCATCCAATACCCGCCTAAAATACACTTCGTATACTGTTGCATCAACCGTGAAGCTTACCGCGATAGCATAAACAAATACTTAAGGCAGTCTTTAATATTCTTGCGACCTCCTCCACTCAAGCATACAGTTTGCATTCATTGAAGACAAAAACTTCCACGCGAAACCATCGTTACTGAAACCTTTGTCTACGGCTTACCGCCATCATTTTAATTCGTTCGGTACAATCGGAAAATGTTTGCATTGCGTGCCCATGAGCTCGATTTCGAACGTGTTGTGGTAGTGCCTTGTAATCTGGTTATATAGTCGTTGCAAGACTATGCAATTAATACTTACTTACATTGTATCTATACATATAATAAAATAGTAACGATGCTAAAACTGTACATTCAATATTTATGAAAAAAGTAAGCGCAAGTCGCAACGCATCCTAGGAACGATATTGATGCCAAAATAAAAATGAAGCCGTCGCGGAATGCCTAGCAGAAGCGAAACAAGGAAAATAATTTTGTAAAAAAAAACCGGCCTAATCAAAGCGAACAGAGCCGACGAGTTACGAAGGTTTGCCGTCATGTGTCTGCCATCGCGAGAGTCGCCACGCTCCAGCCGCTCTCACACACGTTGAACATCAAAATGTAATTTTTAGAATTTTTGTGTTTCTATGTTTGAACTCCACGCCAGCGCTGCTGGACAGATTCAGTTGAAATTTAGCAACCATATACGTTCAAGAGCGGGTCAGGTTAAAGGGTATACATTATCACGCTATTAAATGTGGGTGATGAGCAGTAATCTTATGTTTCCGTAGACAAAGCCGTGGATACAGCTGATCTTTAATTATATTATAGACTTGCAATTTCTCCGTTTCGTGTGGCCCTGGCAAAGAATAGGCCATCGCCTTCTCACCCCACAGGCGTGGTCTTTCTGCTAATATCAAACAACAAACTGCGATCTCTAATCCGTCTGCGAGTCGTGTTTTTTAATTATGACCATTTCATCTTTGACAGATCATTGTAGCGGTCATTGGGAGGCTAATGTTTCGCAGTGAAATTATGACCCTTTCTTGGTATCGTAAATTAAGAACCCATCGTATTCCTAAATGTCATGTAAATTCTGTGGCCAAGACTCACGGGTCTTTAACCTTAAAAAGTTATGAGATCTCATGCAGAGCAAAGTTCAGTACACCTATTCCTCCAATACTTTCATTCTGAAATTAGATTCAAAGGTTTTTATCCTATTATGAAGTACTTAGTTAGGAGGGGCTCGTGGCTAATTAATAACCACGCGGATCATAAGATTTGTTGAGGTTAAGCTGCGCTTGCCGTAGTCATTCTGTAGATGGTTCGTTACACATCGAGACCCCTCTGTGCCTCGGAGAGCACGGTAAACTGTTGGTCCCGGGTGTCATACCCTACCTATGACAGTCGTTATGGGTAGTCAGAAGCCCGAAAGTCTGACAACCGGTCTAACCGTCGCTCCGTCTAAAATACTGGTATTCAGCCGCAACTGGTGAGACTGGAAGATAACCCCAACAAAGTTGGGAACAGGCTAGGCAGATATATATTCTACATTTGATTCAAAGAACATTTTCATCCTATTATTAAGTACTTAGTAATTATTTGGTAGATTTTTGTGGAGCTAGCCTGTTCCTGCGCTTTGAGGCACGAAAGTTCTTGTGTCACCGATCGATAAATTACCTCAATAGCCATTTAGCCAAATGCCCCTCAATTGTATACAACGTGTAAAAAGACCCTTCACGAAGCTGTCAACCATGCATTCAGTACATCAAACTAAGTAACCCTACGCAAAAATTGTCGCTGGGAAACGACTTTTTGTTAAAGGGTGAAACATTTCGTTTTACTGTAAAGCTCAATGTAACGCACTCAAAACACTGTGCTGATAGATGCAATGAGTAGTAAACGGGTAATGGAGGTATTTCAAGTACATTTGCAACCTTCAAAACTAGTAATTAAAAAAAAAGTTGTGAAAATGTTTGGAACTTTGACCTCCAATATCTCCGTAACTAAAAGGTTCCCAGGCATAGTCCAGAACAAAAAAAATATCGCAATGACGTGGAGAATAAGTGCCTTTCGGCTTCGTTAAGGATCTATTTACACCGTTTATAATAATTGTTACGATGTGGTTGTTTGCAAAAACAAAATTTCTTCCATTTCCATGCAGTCAGAAATTTCCTTGTTGTTGTGTAATTGTGCATCGTTGTACAAATTAATACTTGTAGCTGGTATGTGTGCATAATTTAGGCGATCATGGAATTTGATGTAGTATTTCTTATCAGTTGTACTGTGTACTCTGTGCGCAACACGTGGGGAGTCTTGGAAGATCTTAAATCGAATATATAATATACAATCTAGAAGCTCGTTTTGTTTGTTTAGATGTAACACCACTTATACAATTCTTGTTTAGGAGATTGTGATCCACCTCATTCGCCTAGGTTTAGGTTGTACATGTAGTTACCGACGCTCAGCAGTGAAAACCTCGTAAATAGAATTTTCTACAAAAGCATTTTATTTGTTCTTTAGATTGATAAACTCGTCATACACGTACTAGTTCAAGAAACTTTAAATTCAAATACTTCTAAGCTATCTATGACGTACGATAACAAACTTGTATTAACATTTGATCGGCCATTTTTTTTGCAGGAGACAGTTATTTCTATCTCTTTTAATATATTTTACATACGTGGTTTTCACTGCCGGGCGACGTTATGTATCTTAGGGAAAAATATACTCAATTCTGGGATTTCTGATACCCGATCATCTTAGAGACAAAGTTGAAAAGTCTTATGTGCTAGTAATTTCACCACACCCATACCCCTAAACCGGAGCAGAGCAATGCTGCTTGGTGCGAACGAACTCTTTCACAAAGAGCTCTACTACAAGGAACTTTCTCACAAACCAAAATTTTAGCTAACATTTTCCCATTCTCAGACCAAAACATTAGCTTCCATAATCTAATTACTCACATATCATCCGAATGAGCAAATAATATGATAAAGGCAGCTGTGGGATAACGTCAACAATGAGCGAGAGCCGATCATAATCCTTTTTAAAACAGATCGCGTAGTCTGCGTGAAAATAGGCCCGGAGCCGTCGGAATTAATCCCACGTTCGTGTGAAACGCAAACACGGAGTGCGGCTGCGTCCAGGGTCTGACGTCATTGATATGTGTGGTTGTGTTAACGGACCGATGATAACTTTATGTAGGTAATGTGGCTGTTGATTTTACATAAGACAGCTCTATTGTGACTGAGTTATTGAGAGAACCACACCAGAGAGAACCTAATCTGTCCACATTTATCCATCTTCCATCTATATCTTCTTAATATATATATTTCTTCCGTACGTGTGTTTGTCACCTTCTTCTTCTTCCTGCCCTTATCCCACACCAGATGGGGTCGGCACAACATGTATTTCATAAATCCATGTTGTTAGAGGTTTTGGCTTATTGTTTTATGACCGGCCGCCTGCCTGACATCAACCCTCCTTGGGAATACTCGTTGCGCCGTCGCGCGGGTGACCCAATGTGCTTGCTGATATTATGCACTGGGTCCCAAATGATATGCTATGATATGTGTTTGTCACCTAACTCCTCCTAAATGACTGGACTGAATTGGATGAAATTTTGTGTGTATATTTCAATGGGTTCCTGGATGGTTTGAAAACACACTTGGACCCGGTAGGTGGCGCTGCTTTTACGTGCCGGACGACGTCTGCCAGGTCCGCTAGTATACTTACCTAGTATAATTACTTATCCTGACTGACTGATTCATGAACGCAGAGCCTAAACCACTGAAGCTGGAAACATGAAATTTGGACAGTAGGTTCCTTTTGTGACGTAGGCATGTACTAAGACAGGAATTTTGGAAATTCTACCCCGAAGGGGATAAAAATAGGGGATAGAAGTTTGTATGTAAATTAACGTGGACTTAGTCGCGGGCTAAGTGTTAGTTCTGTATAAGTATAAAAAGTTCTGTATAAAAAGGAGAAACTGACTGACTGACTGATCTATCAACGCACAGCCTAAATCGCTGGAGTTAGAAACTTGAAATTTTGACGGTAGGTGCCTTTTATAACGCAGACATCCACCGAGGAAGGCCTTTTTAAAAATAATCTCCTTAAGGGTGAAAAAAATGACGCTAGCGAAGCTGCGGACAAAAGCTAGTCAGTTTATATTATTATTAGTATTACATTTATTGATATAATGGTGTGATTTCTCGAGTTGCCTTCAAAGCACTTAATCACAGTCTGTTTTGAAACGTAGCTAGATCTTTAAAAACTGCTCTTCTAAAATATTAGTATTAGTTTAGATTTATATCTGAACATAAAAATAGTTTTATAGATAGCTTCGACTGAGTTTCGACTTTGAAATAGGTGCTGCTGGGGCTAAAGCTTTTCTTTCCATTAGTGGTTATGCAAGATGTCGATATCAAAAAGAGGCCGTAGGCAATATGAACTGTTTACTATGATATACGACAGAACTAAACTTGCGTCGTAAACTGAAAATTTAAACAGAGAGAGACACCGAACATTAAACATTCTGCAACATTGAACAAAATTCTCCTTTTTGTATGTGAAAATGTTCGTATAATATAAACAATGACTGACCTGTGTACTGAAAAATATGATTTTGCTCAGTTATCCATCTACCAAGTACTTCTGGCACAATTCTCTTAAGGTCTTTGGTTGGTGTATATGTAGGCTTATGTTCAATAATAGTCATCTACGTAATGGTAGTCAAGTTTAATGGCTCCTGTGTTTGGCAGACGAATTAATGACCAGTTTCATGATGTCCGTCGTGTACGTGAATGTTGTTACTCTGATATTGACCATTAGTTACCTTACACGACTATTATTCTTCAGTTTATAATTTCATGCAGTTGTTCAACTTGGGGCGTGAGGCCCCGAGCTGCCTACAAAGCAACCAATCACAGACCCTTTTTTGATTACAAAATATTTTAACAAGCTATTTATGGTCAGATTTAGTGGTGTAGTCATCTATAGCCGAACTAGGCAGAGCCTGTATTACGGCTATCAGCGCCAAACCCCTCGAGTATTATACATATATGATAGCCATTAACATGATTTCATTTGAATCTTGTACATAATCAATTTAACAATTTATAATTTATTTACCTTACTTAGGTATTAGAGAAAGTGTTTGCATGCAGGTCCTCTTATTTTTTTTTTTTCCTATTCGACTATTGTAGATGGTCTTGCGGACCTCTTCTACGTAACCTGACTATTATTGGCGAGACCAGAAGGGTCTCCGAACCAATACCTACTATTCTAACTACCTAGCTATCTACGCAAAGCTAACTACTGTAACATCATGGCTATGACTATAGCAGCGACACCTCTAAGAGTGTCCCCAAGGGGGGACTCGAACTCTTAGGGTGTCGAATGCAAGAGGACTGGGAGGGATACGACAGCTTGATAAAGGCTGTATTCTCGCGTCATGGTGACTGCGCGGAGTCAGAAGGGACGACCGGCTCCGCGGCTGCGGCGGGTGAGCACGGTGGATCGGGGGCGGCGGCGGTGGGACGTCGCGAGGGGCCTCGTCGGCGAGGGCGATACGCCGGTCGGCGGCGGCGGTGTTTGTGTATAGTACTGGTGGATTTATTCGCCTCCTGGAGGAGGGTCATCTCATCATCGGGCTCTAGTAGCGCATGCCGGGGACGGCGGACTATGCTAGTCTGGGAGGGTTTATAATCGGACGCGAGGGTCCTCTTAATTGTGTGGGATGGGAATGTACGTGACTGATGTGTAAGAGGTTGTGTGTGGTGTTGTGTAGTGTTCTGTGTATTGTGGTGTGAGTTAGCGTGCGCGCGTTTGTGTGTATGTTATGAGAAATGTATGTTATATTGTGTTACATACCTAGTTTTTTTATTAGGATGCTATGTAAAGAAGAAGTTCAGTCTGTTCATATGTAAGAGTCTTCAGGTATTCGGTAAGTTTCTTCTTACATTGCATTTTTGTTAACGGGTATATATTAAGGATTCTGTTTAGTCTATTGTAAATTAATGGGCCAATGGATTGGGCAAGGCGTTGACTAAATTTAGTTTTAAACATCTTAGTTTTTTCGCATACTATATATTTTCTTCGTTTTTGAAGGAGTAGTGGGTTGTATCTTAGTTTACTGTGTTGTAGGAGGACAACGCTTAGTATGTATAATTGTCTCACGGTCAGGACCTCCCATTTTTCGTATAGTGTTGTTGTAGAGAATCGGATAGGCTTGAACGTCGCGACCTTCAGTACTGCACGCTGGGAGACCTCGATAGACTTCAGACCGACCCTGCTAGCTACCTTTAAAAATTGCCCAAGTAAAACTCTCATTGAACCACTGTATGAAGTAGATAGGTACAGTCACGTGTAATAATATGTATACACATAGCGAAATTAAAAAGCGATTTCCTTCTAAAATATCTATTAGAATTATGAAATATTCTACAAATAGTTTTTTACAATTAGACACGAATTACCGTTTCTAATATTTCTTAATTACACTTTATTCTCTAAAACAAATTCGCTTTTTAAGTTCGCTACGTGTATACATATTATTACACGTGACTGTACACTGTGACCATACTTACCGTACCCATCGCTTTCAATACTAACTCAAGAGAAATTCATATCATTATGCAAACACCAGTAATAAAAACAAACAACCACATACACACATAGAGAGATCTGAACTCCAGTACACTTCACTGTACACAAGTTGTTAACACAATACACAGTCTCAATTATGCAACAGCGATCGTAGTGTTGTTCCTGCATTTTACGACTGCACTGCTATGGGAGAAGCAAAAGTATATGTAAATGTATCGAGCAAAATGTAAATGATCCCGCTGCCAGCGAATGGTCGAGGTGCCTCAGGCTGTGGCCATGCAGTTTTTAGGGTTCAATAAAAATGTAAAACGTAGTTGTGGTATCTGTAGTGACACAACAAGATTTTTATTCACTTTTGATAGATTATGTGACCCAGAATAAACTGTGGGGATTTAATAAAAACCCGTGAATGGGAAAATGTATTCTGTGGTCCATTTTTACGGTACACAAGAAAAATGTGGATGTTGCAGCGGCTAGTTTCACTTTGATGGTTTTTATATCCACTTATTCACACTAGTCTTACATGTCGTGTCGTGACTCATCAGTAGGTGCATCTGACGCTATCGGATTCATATATTTCGTATGAAGGCGTGCACACTAGACTTCACCCCACGTAAGCCTAGTGCGAATTCGGCATTATACTTCTTTGTAATATTGTTTTTAAGAAAAGTATTACAGCATTTACACATAAGATGTATTGTTTTAATCATCTTTCTTGACTTTCTCAACAAACGCATCACCAGTTTCTTCATCATGATTTGCGATTTCTTTTTCCTGGGATTTCGTGGCATGACATTACCAATCTACTTAACAAAACTAAAGTATTTTGGATGTTTACGAGGTTCATGAAAAGAAATGGAACCCATTCTACGATTTAATCATTGAACCACAAATATAATTACGGTAATCCTATTTACAACACAATGTCTTCAAACTACTCGCATTTCTATGAGCAAATAATCTTCCCTTGTACATAGAGAGTATACTCACACACAATGAATGATGTAATTGGACGACATTGTCAATCCGCAAGCCGGCTCGTATTCATGTCATAATAAGAGCCCTAATAAGATCTCCCGTAATTGATTTTCAAAGGAAATCCCTTTTAAATTGGACTTAAATGTTAAATAAAACGGATGGGTATTAATTCAATGTTGATACTTCAGGGAGTACCGGCGCGGAAGTAAAACAGACGAGGTATAAATACTGCGTCTTCGTTGGAATGAATTTGCATTTGAAGCTGTTACTCGCTTCATGTTGGGTATTAAAGATGTATGCCAAGTATGCATAAGCTTCCTTGCATTTCTTCTATTTCATGTCTCCTGTATTTAAATCGTTTTTTTAGATAAGTATATAAATTCACATTCCAGAATTTGAAACAGACTGGAGTGTAGCAACACTATAAATAATTATTTACAAAGTTTTAGAGATTGTACATACTTCCTTTAGTGCCTCGGAGAGCACGATGAACCGTCGGGTTTCATTAGAATAACCGAACGAAGCGTTTTGATTCCACTTTCATTGTGAAAACCGCTAAACAGTGGAATGCGCTGCCCGAGTGGGTGTTCCCTGACATTTACAATCTGGGTGTCTTTAAGTCACGAGTGAATCGGTTTCTTCTGGGCAAGCGTGCTCCATCGTAGACCGCATCATCGCTTAACATCAGGCGAGATGGCGGCCAAACGCAGGCCTAGTAGCAAATAAAAAAATAAAAAAAAGAATACCTATGACAGTCGTTATGGGTAGCCAGGAGCCCGAAAGTCTGACGACCGGTAAGGATATCCGTATTGCCCAGTTACTGGGTTGCGGAGCCTGATGGCAGTCGCTCCGTGTAAAATGCTGGTACTCAGCCGCATCTGCTTAGACTGGAAGCTAACCCAAAGATAATTGCGAAAAGGGCTAGGCAGAACGAACTAGAATTTGAAACGGACTGGAGTCAACGCTATAAATAAATGTTCAGAAAAAGTTTGGGGTAAACTTCGGCTGTACTACTTTTTATTTTAGTTTGAGTATGGTATTGTTTTTTATAAAAAATGTTGTCTCGCGCTTGGATTTCTCTTGTATCGTGCTCTAATCTCACATGCACAAACACGCACAGCTAGAACAATTATCTGTAGGCTGCAGTGGCGAAGGCTCCATACAAGCCGATTACTACCGGCTTCCCTTTTGAACAGTCACTACTAGTGTCTACTATTGCCAAATAATATAGTCACATTACCTACATGTACTTAATACTTTCTAATACTAGATCTTTATACTTACTACCTATTTATATATTTTTATATTAACTGCCTCGTTGGTCTAGTGGTGGCAAGCGCGACTGCTGATCGTGAGGTCCTGGATTCGATCCCTAGGTCGGGCAAAGTGTTATTGGGTTTTTCTGTGTGGAATCCCTCAGTAGTAGCCCGGAGTTTGGATTTGTACCCGGTTGATGGCAATAGGCTCGCCCCCTATTACAGTGGGACTTAAATACAACGGTGAACTTTATGCTTACAGTAAATATCAATGGCTCACGGGAAGTTGTAAAATTAAATGTTATGTTATGTGTAATTAAATGTTTTAGTTTAATTTTAAACATTAGGTATATTTACCTACATGCACTGCATGCGTCACTTTTGACCAAGGTAAGTATTTTTTGTTCCGGCTTCACTCTTACCAAAAGTGACCCTTCGCCACTGGTAGGCTGTACAAATATTTCTTGTAAAGACAAGCGCTCATTTAATGCTGACTCTGTTAATTACTTTGTGTATCTATCAAGCCACATGAGAACTAGGCAGCATGACGAATGTCTAGCAGACTACAGCGACAACATTGACAGCTGTCAAAGGAAATGTCACAAATCCTGCATCGCGATATCAAGATCTGACACGGAGTTAGTACCTATACAAGGTTAGTCGGAAAGGGGGTATTAAGCCGCGGGCCTCTTAAAGTATCACTGATGACTGTTTAAAAGCAAGTGTTAACATTTCAAAATTCAATAATTTGTATGCAAAAAGATTTTTAATTTAGTTTAAAAAAAAAACCTGCTTTAGTTATGAATTCAGAAAATTAAGTTTCTAATCCGTGACCCCAAATATCACCTAAATTGTAAACACAGCTGATCATAGCTATGGACAAATAAATTTTAGCATATATTTTATGAAATCTTTGAAAAGCTATTTCTTTTAAACTATCGAGTTTTGGAGAAACTTGTAGAAAAAAAAGTTATCCCTTATTATGGGTTCTTTAACACCCTTTCGGCTTAGTACTCCCTTGCTGACTAACCTTGTATATACAACTTTTCAACATCAACCGTTGCCCGCCAGGCATAAGACCGGCCTGGTTGGAGGATCTTCCCTTTTCGTAGGAGGAACACCATACCGCATTCCCCCTACAACTTAAAGGAAATAATAGTAGGCTTGTCCATTCCTTAGAAACTCATAATTAATGAACGGATAGAGACTACTTTGGTAACTAAAGTTTTTATTATTAAAATTTAATTCCTAGATCGGGAAAAGAGAAAAGATGTAAAATGCAGTCTCAATAAAAAGTAGATTTTATTTTACGGCTCTTTCAGTCTAGACACGGTTTAAGTTGCAGTGTTCATACGTTCAATGTTCGTTAAAATTTCAAAAACTGTATGTTTTATGTTCAGTATTTTAGCTAGGTACACGTTGTTTTTGAATCAGTTTGTTCCTTTGTAAAGAAAACTTCTTTGTATGCACATAATCTAAATAAAAGTTTTTTTTTAAGTTGAACTGTTTTATCTTGCAGTACCCCTGCAGCATCAAGATTTGAGGATTAAAAGGTGAAGTTATTATAATGTTGTATTGTTATGGGAATTGAATTTTTGTGCGAAGTTTCAGGAGAATCAATTAAGCAGAAGTAGTTGGAAAATCTGTCGCACGATTTGATACAAACAAACTAGTATGCCAACTGAGTTTCAACACTGCTACTTCAGAACAATCTGGCATACTTAAAAAAATATTATAACTGAATTAGTTACATCATCAAGATTTCCATGAACAACTTCACTAGCACGTGACGACCCAAAAATGACGTGACAATCAACCATCTTGCAAGCCTTCATGTCATAGGTTAGCGACATGCAGCAGCGTTGCCAACGCGACGGTACGTGAACATGTGCTTACGGAGTCTGCAGGCAGTCATCAATCCAGCGTGCACAGCGTGGTAAACAGTATCGTCTCGAAAAGCTGGTCATTGTCAATGAAAATCTTTCAGTAAAACTTTTACCCTCTTATTACGAGAGATGGCTTGAAGCAAGTCTAAGGTAAAACCAGATTTAAAATATATCCATCACTTTTTAACATCTTAACACAAAAAGAGATTGGGTATTATAAAACTTGGGTTTTACTTAGACCATCATTCGTAATAAGAGAATTAATGTTCTTTAATTTGGTTGTCACGTTCAGGCTCATTCATAATTTTTTATCAAAATAGAAGTGTATGTACGTAGTCATATCTTCCAGAATTCAATTTCGCAGTCTTCCACTTGACCTAACGACTTCCAAAAGCAGAATCCACAGATACAAAACATTAGATAACAAGTACCAAGCTCTGTGTCGCATTATGCGGGTCGCACTGTGTTCGTGATAGGTCTAAATTGCCTTATATTAATGTCCAACTCGAGGGTTAAGCGAGAAATTCCTTAAACCAAATAACGCGGACTGTAATAAGGTTTCTTGGAAGGAATCCCGGGAATTCGATCAAATAAATTAAAGTATAGACGCTTCTTAAGTATATAAATAAGATGTTGCAAAGGTCTAAGAATTATTAATTGGATGGTGTATCGTTTTAAGATAGCAAATTAATACGAATTTGTATTGCATATTGAGTGTTATAAAGATATTTTTTATTCAGTAGCAGAATATTTTATTTTTGTAAGGTAAGGTTTGTAGGTATTTCCTTTCAGAAATTTTTAATAAAAGTTAACATTGAAAATTTCGTACTATGTGTGATGTGTTAGAATAGCTCTTAATACAAGTCGAATATTAATATATAGGTATAAGGTGACTTAAAATCGTTACATTTTCGCTGAATTATTATATATATATTTATTAAATTCTTATGTTATCGACTCAAAATTCCTTATCAATCTGACAACTATAAAGAATTGTGTAAAAAATTTCATATTCAGTTACTTTTTGATCGTCGAAGAATAGCCGATTGTTTATTTCTCTTAAAAATATTTTCAAATGAAATTGATTGTCCCGAATTGTTGCAGAAATTTTGTTTCAATGTTCCCCAGAGGTCGACTAGATTTAACCCACCTATTTCTATCCCATCCTCGTCTACCAATTATAGACAAAATTCATATATTGTGCGAGCGAGCAGAGACTTTAACAGGTTATGTAAGGAGTTCTCTTTTGATCCGTTTTCCACTAAGAGCTTCGTGGCACGCAAGCGGATGAATCTTGAGTTCTTTGGTACGTAAATTAGTTTTACTTAATTTAAATCATTCATTGTGCAATTGCTGTTACTGTGCTTTTCTATTGCTACCCGTGAAAACCTGTAATTGGCCCAATGTTAACCTACTTAGCTGACTTTACTATTGTCATGGCTGTTGGTTTTCCAAAAGTAAATAAATAAATAAATTATTCGTTTAATTCGGAACTTGATTTTGTTAAATATTTTAAGAGCGTCGTCAAGTTATGCTTTATTTACTCCATTCATGTTCTAAACATGTTTAATGTCATCAGAATCCACTTCATATGCTATTAAAATCACATTATAGAACAAAGAAAATAATACCCAAGAACGAAGAATTATTTCTAGAAAAACAGCAGTTATATTCGCAGTGTTTTGTCGTGCGACGCTCCCAAGCGACGACGTTTTGACAAATATTAATGTTCCCGCTACACTAGAGGAACGAAACATATTATCTTGACCATTACACTCACTTCCACTCAAACGAATATATGGAAAGAAAAACTACGACTGCGCACGATTGATAACACGAATAAACGATTCGAATAAAGATGATTCTTTTTCCACGATAATAAGTTTCGTTATACGATATATTCGAATTTTCTAAGAATTGGACCGAGAATGGTATCGGCATTCTACGTTGGAAAGGTCACGTTAAGGAAATTAACGGATTTCCTTCGTAATTCCATTCGAGGATTCCATTAGTGAGCTTTATTTCTAAGCAACGAATCGTATGTAGATAATGATCACCTACAATTTTTTGTGCTTACTATTGTCAGCTCTATATGAGATACAGTGTGTACATACAATTCCATGTAAATTTTCAAAAGCGTAACATATTGAATGAATATAATGACAGGACTCATAAATGAAACACTGACGACACTGATTACATTACAATAACATAAAACAGTTCATTAAGCGGCAATTATGAATCGAAATGTAAAAAATAATACCTTTATGAAAATGTGTTGGAGGACAAATGAACGAAAATTAACGCCCCGGGAGAGGGCCTGTGAAAATTAAATTGTCGGTCAATGAAACATGCAAATGAGACTTGCAATCACGCCCGCTTTTGTGCCACTCAGTCGTATTGTTTTGAGCCCAGCTCAACAGAAAATGAACGCTAAATATTCAGTTAAAAACTTTCATTCATTTAAGTACCTCATTTCTGAAGTCAAAAATGAAGTGGTAATTGACCATAATACTTGTTAAAGCGCACTTTCGTTGACAGCCTTTAAACTCGCTGAAAAGTTTTTGTTCGTATTCTTCAATTGAATTCAAAGTGCTTTGCACGGACTGCCAAAAAGGAATCAAACAATGCTATTAAGGACTGGTCGTATTATTATTTGTTCAAGTACTTCCCGTTTATTTGTTATTGGTCAACTTCAAACATCAAAATAATATTATTAATCAATCAACATAACATCACGCCTGTATTTCCCGAAGGGTTAGGCAGAGGTGTATAGTAACACTCTCATTTCGCCGTTATGTTTAAATCCCATGTAATAGGGGGTGAGACTATTGCCATAAACCGGGCACAAGTCCAAACTCTGGGCTGCTACTGAGGAATCCCACACTTTACTCGACCTGGGGATCGAACCGAGGACCTCACGATCAGCAGTCGCGCTTGCCACCACTAGATCAACGAGGCAATTCTTAATCAATCATCTGAGTTCATATAAAAGAGGTACTAATACCTCTCCTTCCATGGACGCTTTATCCTTACATTATATGGAGTTTAGTCTCCATTACGCAACCAGGAAATTACAGGCCGTAAATGGCAGCTATTATTTAGGATATCATCAAGCCTACTGATAAACGTACACGTTCACACAATTAATTGTAAAGGATACGATGCCTGTTAGCCCCCGTTTATTGTCTGTTTAATTTTGCTTGATGTCCCTCATGATTTATGAACTGAAGATAGAGCTTTTGCGTCAAAGTTTAGCAGTTCGTCAAAGCTAAGTTAGTCTTTGACTATTTTCGAGGAAGGTGTCGTTTGAGTGCCGACGTTTACAGTATTTAGTTTCTAACTAGCGTGTGAGGTAAGTATATACGAGTAAGTTCGCTTCGAAGTAGCGCCTTTTACGTAAGGTGGTCCTTGGGGGTCTCTTTGTACGGCACTTTGGTTGGTTAGTGATGGGCGAAGCACCGGATAACTGACATCGGCTTCAGGTAGGTTCTATGGTTACTCCGACACTTCTGTCAGTCACCAGGGCGTTTTCGGTCAGTGGCACAATGTCCTACGTTTAAATGATGTTGTGTGTATTACCCCTCCTCTGTCTCCTAATTTTTTTTTTAATTTATATAACATAACATCATGCATTGTGTTACCCAAAGGGTTCAGCAGAGTTTTAGTACACCCTCGTTTCGCCAGTTATGCTCAAGTACCATGTAATACCGGGTGAGCCTATTGCTATCAACCGGGCACAAATCCAGACTCCGGGTTGCTACTGAGAAATTCCTAATGGAAAAACCCAATAAAACTTTGCCCGACCTGGGGATCGAACCCAGGACCCTATTCTCAGCAGTCGCGCTTGCGATTACTAGACCAACAAGGCAGCTTATGTAATGTTATGGATTTTTCTTGAGGAAGATGAGTAAAATGTAACATTTCAATAGAGTTCTCCACACACGCACGAGATGGCAGCACTCTCCGCCCTACTGGCCGAGATCTTGGCTGTATGAGCTGCCGCGATTTTAAGCACGACGGAATAATCTTTTGTTTAAAATTCGAATCGTATGCAATCACTGAGCTGTGTGGACATGAATGTTGTGTTTTCAGCGAAGAGTATGGTACTTGGTTGCTCATTTGTTTCTGATGTGGAAATTCAATAAACTTGCGATACCTAGGTACTTCGTGCTAGAACGACCATGATAATAAGTCATGACAGAGAGAGTGAATGCTCATGTAAGGTACTATAAGGCTCGTCAATAGTCCTGAAAGTGCGGATAACACCATATAGGTACAGATAGTGCCATCCAGGAAGACGTGCCCCACTCTTCGTCTAAATCGCGTGTTCTCTGTCACTCTTAGATGAAAAGTGAGAGAGGACACGCGTTTAGGCGAAGAGTGGGGCGCGTCTTCGTAGATGGCAGTATCTGTAACCCCGGTCACTCGCATGCGCGCAAATATTCGTACATTGTACGAATGTCTTCCGTTTCGTATGGAAAATGTTCGCATAGTCATTGCGAATGTCAGTCCCACACTTGCGGGTTCGCATATTCGTGCGAATGTGAGTGACCCGATAAGACCCGGTTAGCGCAGTGGGTGCTCATGTTTGGCTTCTGCGCCGTGGATCGCGAGCTCGATTCTATAGATATTGTACCGGGTCTGGGTGTTTGTGTATGTGAAATCTGTAAACGCATCCACGACAAAGGACAAATACGTGTGGGGGGCAATCTTAAAAAAAAAGTAAGAAACCATGCATACCATTATTTCTAAGCTTGCAATAACAGCACCAAGGCATGCCTTACACCAGGTGAACGGTCTCGATGGGGATGTACTGGAATTCCGTGGAAATTGGATTGGGACTTAAGCCGCCTGCACCGCATCCTGTGTTTAAATATGTGCATTGAAAATTTTACACTATGTTTGTTCTCGCATATTTTCCGCGTATTTCGTTGTATTTTAAAAACCATCCTTTCTAGAAATTCGTGATAGTTTCATTGTTTTACATCAATTACTGAGATGTAGCTTCGAGCAACACCTCTGTAGACAAAACAATCTAGTTTATGAGCTCTTTCACGTTACGATTGATAACAGATCACGGCGACAAAAGTCTATTTATCCATTCACACCAGTCTGACTTTTTGAATACATGTGCGGATCAGAATTTGATTATCACTTGCGTTAACGGTGAAGGTAAAGCATCGTGAGGGAACCTGCACATCTGAGACGGCTATATAAAGTCCTCGATGGTGTGTGTAGTCTGCCAACCCGCACCAGGCCTGCGCTGCGTGGTGAACTAAGGCCTACACCCCTTTTATTCTGAGAAGAAGCCCATGCCCAGCAGTGGGACACTAATGGGCTAATTATGTTATGTATCTATTCAATTATAAATAAGAACAATCCAAACTCACCTCCCGAAACAAGACAAAATTTTACTACATGGTACAGTTTTTGTAATACAACACAATGACACTTAAATGAGTATGTTTCAAAACAGAAGCTCGAAAGTAGCATTTCATGGAAGACTGATACGACACAATATAAAATACTACACCCGAGATGCAATGGGAGATTGGAAAAGTTTTGTTGTCTGCTTTCATATTTTGTATCATGTGGCTGACGCGACGCTGTCTCAAAAACGATTTATAAAAATCAAATAATAGTGATCGAAAAAGTTCCAGTGTATCTCTTTCTTTATTATTTTGCGACATGTTGCTAGGGTCCGCGTTGATGATATTGTGTTTATTAAATGTTCAATAATCTACGAACTTTTAACAGCAGTGATAGCCCAGTGGTGTGACTGTTGGACTGCCAATTCTCGATTCGAACCCAAGGCACTCACCCCTGACTTTTCGGATTCATGGGCGTATTGTATAGTTATCACTTGCTTAAAAACGGTGAAGGAAATCATCGTGAGGAAATCGACATGCCTGAGAGATATTTCTCGACGTCATGTGAAGCCAAGTCGAAAGCCCGTGGGCGGCATAAACTCTGACACCAGGTTAGTCACTAACCACACGAAAAGAAGAAGTACGAACTTTTTATTTCAAATAGAACTTATTTTAAGAATAATATTGTAAGCCACTAGCAAGTTTAATTGCACAAGTTGATTTCTACAACCGATATGCACTGTGGACACTACAACCAGTCGAGTTCTGCAAGTTTAACCGACTACAATACAATACTCTTTATTGTACACAACACAAACAAGAAACATTACTATAAAAATAGAGATGTACAATGGGTGGTTTTATCGCACTAGGCGATTTCTTCCAGACAACCTTTGGATGGACATGAAGTGCAAGAAAAAAAAAGAGAGACTACGCCCGGTTCCTATGGCCAAAAACGAATCGTTTTGCTTACCAATGCTTACCATTTTTTATTGTCAAACTGGGCATATAAATAGACTCGTTAGCCAACTTTACCAATGATAGGTACTAACGTATGGGAGGGGGAGGGTTAGGTACTATGAAAAGCTATAATAGGTTTGGTTCAGTTAAAGATACAGGAATTTTAATTTTAACCGATAACGCTCGGTAAGTCGTAGGAATCGACCATATGCAAGCACTCGCTTCAATAACTTGCTAGCGATTTAGCGCTTTAGGTTGAAGAGAGAAGTTATTGACGTCACAATCACCAGCTCTCTTGCACGTGTTATCCTTGATATCCGATTGAAAGCCCTTCATTATTGGGAATCTATTTTATAAGGAGGTTCTTTACTAAAAAGTTGTTCTTTATTTTTAAGCTAATTTAATGCTAAAGGTTATTGGATAAATATTTAAAAATATCTTTGCGTCTACGTTACACTCAGTGCAACCGACAAAGAACATATTTCACGTATTATTTGATTATTTATACATGATTTTGGACTCGTATCACATTAATTGAACAATAGAAGCAATGGTAACCTTTCATATAAATATTACGTGAATGGCCACTATATTTGATTTATGCCATTTGAATTTGGAATGATGGAAATATTTGAAATCTGGCCAGTATTCGATCATCCTGTTTGTTCGGATAGACATTTGTCAAATAGTAAGTACTTATGTATCGGTACCACTATTGGGATTCAATAAATCTCCTAAATAAATTCACAACGTTACAAGTATGTTATAATAGTATAATAACTAACAAAAGAAAACTAATGGCTGTCGACGGATATGATCCTTTGACGCGTTACTAAGACAAATCGACGAGAAACTCATTTATCAAAATCGTTCAAGGAAGAAGAATCATTATTACTTAGATAGTACAATATGAATTGCTATAATACCTTCTGTGGCCTCGTTGAACAAGAAGATGAAAAATAATGAAAAATCATTTATTAACGCTGAAACAAAGACGCACGTACAAAAATATGCAAAATAATACACACACTGCCTTGTTGATCTAGTGGTGGCAAGTGCGACTAATGAGTATGGGGCCTGGGTTCAACCTCCAGGTCGGGCAAAGTGTTATTGGGTTTTCCATTACGAATTTCTCAGTAGAAGCCCCACGTCTGGATATGTGCCCGGTTAATGGCAATAGGCTCGCCCCATATTACATGGGACAAACATAACGGTGAAAAAAGGGTGTTACATACATTTGTGCCCAATCCATCGGGGAATACAGGCGTGATGTTATGTTAATACAGATAACACAAATGAAACAAGTAAATAAAAAATAACAAAAACCTTTTTTCTGAATACATCATAAAATTATGACTTCGTTATGATGGTACCAGACAGAATTCTTCAAAGACGTTTGCAAACATCATAAGGTAAATAATTATAAAATGCAAAATTATTGCACGTAAGCACTGAAATTCGGTGAAGATATTGCTACTCCTGAGATTACTAATCCCAAACGGATTCCCGATTAGGGTTATGATCATGATCGGCATTGTTGCAGTCTTCGAGAAGACCCTTGTTCAGCATTGTACGTTTGTACTTGCTATTATTATCGTGACGATGATAATTGCCTCTCAAATCGATCAATGAATCGATTATATTTTTCATTATCATGACATCTCCCAAAATGTCAACCTTTTAACGTGTGATTCAATATCAAACTATTTATTGGCACACTAAGGTAAAATAATACAGGTCTTATCATATAGAGTAGGTACAGCTTAGCAGCCTTTACTAGGTGTTGCAATATTTCAGGGCTCTAATTAGATAGAAGTAGTTATAAATATACCTACGTAAAGCAGAAAGATTATTTTCTAAGATTCCTTAAAGCCATCGCAAATTGTGGCCATGACTGCAATTATTCGAACCGAATTGCAAAACTATGACACGAAAAAGGGAAAAGAAATGGGTTTTGGCCGGGTCTATACGTGCGGGTGCCGACTGGACGCGATAAGTCGATTTGATTGATGATAGTGATGTGTTTGCCGAAGCCGAGGCGTCAGTCCTGATGGACGTCCAAACACCTATTCCATTTCAAACAGAATTCTGAGGAATGAACTGTAGCCTTTACATTTTCAGCCAGTAAGGATAAAGTTCGTTAGATAAATACTTTTTTATTTTTTATCGAATTCAAAAAAGGAAGGCTCTCTTTTCAAACCGTACAGAACAGGGAATAGAGAAACATTTCTAATATTTTGTGGTAGATTTTGGATACTCCGAGACCACAATCTATTAGCAATTAGCGTGGTTCTTTTTTAAAATTAAAAACCTTACTCTAAAGTCTGAGGAAAATAAAAGAGGTACTCAAATACCCTTAGTTATTTAGTAATCTAATATAGAAACTATAGTGTATACCTACTATGCAATCCATTACTTATTTTTAATATCACACGCTTACGTCATCGCTCATGCTATATTAGTAATTTACACCGAACCTAATTTCTATGTTTTTCATCGCCTAAACACGTATTTATTCAGTAGCCATTAAGTTATTAGAAAACAATCAAAATGCATTGTAATATTAGCAGATATTAATTGAAACAACACAGCTACGGGGCAATTAAATTAGAATGTTCTGGTATAATCAAAGGTTTGGCGATAGAGCTGAAAATTGTACTAACCCTTACGAATAGTCTGTTTTAACAAAAGAAGGGATGGTCTATGGAGTGGTAAAGCGTTGCTACTAATTAAAACTTTACTCACTTATCATCATAACGGGTCTCTAGGGGGAGGTAGGGGAACTCAATGTCAACGGTTGGGCTCTCTTGATGTCTTTCCTTATGTTTTGACTTCCATACTTTTTTAAGGCAAGGGACGTATTATTTTTGCTCCTCAATGGCCAATTCCGATGATTTACCGGGCGTTATTTAGATAATGAAGTATAGCATAGCTTTGTATAGTAGACCCTCTCATATCTACGATAGCTGCTATCACATCTATTTGGATCTATTTATATGTTGTTTGGTAATAAACAAATGCTACCATTGGTATGCAAAACGATTCGTTTCTGGCTATCGGAACCGGGCATAAGAGAATCAAGACCCAGCTCTAGAAGATATGTTTTCTTATCTTTTCCATAAATACGTCAATTGGAGATGCCTCAAAATGTCTTCGTGAATATGTGAAATAATTTAATACACACTATCAAAAAATGAAGTTTTTATGCAATTCCAATATCTTAGATACCAGAGATTATTACGTATAAAAACACAAATAAGCCTATAATAATTTGCATTTAGATAAGACACACGACAAACGACTTATACTAGAATCACCAATACAAAACTTTATAACACACTGTTCTGCCTAGCCTTTTCCCAACTATGTTGTCAGCTTCCAGTCTAACCAGATGCGGCTCAATACCAGTATTTTACACGGAGCGACTATCCAATGCCAATATCCTAAGGTACCTGTCTTAGGTATTCGTATGACACCCAGGACCGACTGTTTAACGTGTTCTCCGATTCACGGAGGGGTCTCGATGTGTTATGAACGGTCACCCATCATTAACCTCGCAAATCGTATGAACCGCGTGGTTAGTAATTAGCCACGAGCCCCTCTAAACTTTATTACCCACTGATAGAATAAATAACTTGCTCCCACGAATGGGTACTCATTGCATAGAAAATTGTGGGGCGCTCACAATTTTTGCTTCTCAACTAATTTATTCAGTGCATGAGTCCAATTATGCAGTGGGAACGGAATAAACTTCGTTAGCATGTAATTAATGGGCTTGACAATTTGGTGCGGAGGTTTAATTTAGCATATTGTCTCTGGCTCCGCGTCTACATAGAAATGAGAGTCGTAAAAAAGGTAAAACTCCGTGGAGGTCGGATGATCTTTTTACGAAAGGCCTTGGTTGGCACGTAGACGCGTTTCGGGTGAGCGTGATACTTTTTTAATTTAAAAAATTGTGAAGTGTAATCTAGGCTTTATTTTAATGGAATGGACAATGTATCAAAAACTAGGTTAGGTACTTGAACATGAAGTTTGAGTCCTTTGTTTATTTCGATAACGGAGTGAGTGGTGCTGTGATAATTTAGGTATTCCAATAGGTAGATTAGTTAGTAGTAGTATATAATCCATTTTGAATGGATATGTTCACGCCTGTATTACCCGAAGGATTAGGGCAGAGGTGTATAGTAACACAAGGTGTTACAAGGATGTGTAGGGTTGTGAAATAAGGATTTCGCCGTTATGTTTTAATCCCATGTAATAGGAGGCGAGCCTATTACCATCAACCGGGCACAAATCCAAACTGCTGGCTGCTACTGAGGAATTCCACACGGAAATACCTAATAACACTTTGTCCAACTTTGGGATCGAACCCTCATCGAACCTCATGATTAGCAGTCGCGCTTGCCACCACTGGAACAGCAAGGCGAGAAGATACGCAATAAATTAATATCCAAAATGCAAGACATTTGAGAAGTAAGTCGCAAATAATACCGTTCAACTTGACAGGTTTAGCTTAAACAATTTATTGCTTAGCAAAATATTTGTCCAATTATCACAAACAAGGCGAACACGTTGTTCGGCCGACCGTCTCCCTCGACGGGCGTGGCGGCGCGCGAACTTCTGACAATTCTACTAAATTACAATTAAATATCATCCCCCAGAAGACGCACGGAATTATCATATTACGTTGGCTTTTGGGAGGACGAGGGAAAAAAATATTTTGATGTTGCCGTTTTGTTTTCGTCCCGTTCTGGAACTGTAGAAGTCTTTATTATTAATTAGGTGGAGGACTGTTTATATTAACTGTTTGACGATTAAAGAAGGTAATAAACCGTAATAAATAATGACGTTTTCGTTCGAGGGGCTTATGGCTAATAATTACCAACCGGGTGGATCATTTGATTTGCGAGGTTAAGCTACGCTTGCCGCGGTCAGTCCTTGGATGGGTGACCGTTCGTTACACATCACGACCCTACCGTGCCTTGGAGAACACGTTGAACAGTCTGTTTTGGGTTTCATGCGAATACTTATGACAATCGTTACGGGAAGTCAGAAGCCCGAAAAGTTGACAACCAGTCTAACCTTAGATATTGGCATTGCTCAGTGACTGGGTTGCGGAGCTTTGATGGCAGTTGCTTCAGGTAAAATATTGGTATTCAGCCGCATCTGGTTAGACTGAAGCTGACCCCAACATAATTGGGGAAAGGCTAGGCAGAACAAATAAACCCCCCCGGTGGGTTCCCGCATTGTCGTTGCGGGGGGGCTTAGTAGCCGTGGCTTCGAGCCCCACGGTGAAGCGAAGAGGAACCCGAGGAGGGGCTGCTCGACGGGGCTTGGACCTGAAAGCCCTCGACGTAGCGGCCAAGTAGGTTGCGGTGTCGCCTGGGCGACATCGCCCAGAGACTTTTTCAAACAAAAAGAAGAGGAAAGGAAACGTCAATCCGAGGATACTGGATACGGATCCATAATCCGTGTTGGTACGCATTACGTGATGAAACACAAACACACCCAATATAAAATATACTAGTATTTCAAAGAGTAATAAAGTTGTGGAAATCACAAATATTTATACCATTAGAATTCGTTTATTAAGGGTCCACTCCAGATCTTTTGACCTCAGCCTCATAATAATATTTTTTAATATTTTATCTACAGACTTGTACGAAATTAAGTAGCTATTCAATAAATAAACTTTTAAAGGAAAAATGCCGTATAGTCTAGCGGTTGAAGGCTTTTCTTCGATGCAGGAGTGTCTGAGTTCGATCCGCCCGTACCTCTGACTTTTCGAATTCATGTGCGGATCAGAATTTGATTATCACTTGCGTTAATGGTGAAGGAAAAACATCGTGAGGAAACCTGCACACCTGAGAGGGCTCCAGAAAGTTCTCGATGGTGTGTAGTCTGTCAACCCGCACCAGGCCAGTGTGGTGGACTACGGCCTAAACCCTTCTCATTCCGAGAAGAGGCCCGTGCCCAGCAGTGGGATAGTAATGGGCTTATTATATTTATGTAAATATGAAAGCAAATACAAAATAATATTAAAACAATCATGTAGAAATACCAAGTTAATTAATATTCAAAAGTCGTTAACAAAGTTATTTCATTTTCAATTTGCACGTCTATTTTCTGCTTTTAAAGCGTTTAACCCTTTTAGTGACTAGTCAAATAGCAACTAACTTTAACTATTTCATTGGGAACACGTTTAATAGAACGGTTTTAGCTTAGTTTAACTAATACTCTAATATTGAAACGATAACATTTGGTTGAGTAACATTGGTTTTTGAATGAGTATTTTGAATATTTAAATTTAATGTGTATTTCAGTTATTTGTTTGGTAAATTAAGCGTGGAAAGACATGAATTTATAAGTTATTTTGTTTTAATATTAAGTAGGGGAGACTGAGTTCGTCTGACGCCCATGTGCTTGTTTGGTCCCCGTCGCCCGTGTACTGGTGCGCCGGTGATGTGGGGTGCCCTCCGCGCCTCTCAGGAGGTCGTGGGGTGGGGCCCTACAGAGGGGAGGTCCACCAGCAGTTGTTGGACCAAGACCTGCCGGGGTTGCGGTGCATGCTTACGCGAATCCCGCGACCCCGGCCGACGGTCAGAAGGAGGAACACCGTAGGTTTTTGCCGGTAAGAGTCCGGCAGACCTCGCCTACCCCGGGCGAGGGACACCCATGAGGATTTTCCTACGATAAAAAAGGGGAGACTGGGTGTGAACGGTACCAAGGTAGTATTAGTAGTAGTAGAGCTGCTCGTCATTGAGTTTGTCTGGGGAAGTAGTCACCATACCTATTTCAACCGCCAAGCAGCTTGCTGTGTTCCGGTTTAAAGGGTATGGTTGCCGTTGAAATTACAGGCACATGATACTTTTAAACTTTGCCTCAGGGTTGGTAACGCATCAACAACTAACCACTTACCATTAGGTCAGTCGTCAGCTTGTTTGACAAACTATAACATAAAAAAGAGTATTTTTTTAATTATTGGTATGTACCTACCTACCTACCTACCAAGCATCTTCTACGTGGCGTGGTCGATACTCACATGTTTCTTTGAACCCGATTTGTTCTTATAATAACATCTAGGAACAAAAGTAGTGAAATGATTTAGACGATTCATTGGCGCTACAATATGCGATTGATATTTTGCGTGTCATGTTGAACAATATTCGTTGGGCAAAAGTTATTTGTTTTGAGTCTGGGTTGTTTGAGCGTGTGTTTGTGTATGTAAACGTACTATGATTCATAAATTTCTTAGGCAAATTTAAACAATAACAGGCATCACAGTCTAAAATGCGGCTATTCCTTAGTACAAGAATATTTCTTCTTCATCTATCATTTTTTTTCAAATTTTGCCACCTACTTCTAATGTTTGTTTCGTGCGGGAATCGAACCCACAAGAACCCAGAAGCCAAGCACTTAGCCACTACACTAACCATGTCGTCAATCGAGGTGGTCGTTCTGTACCACGCCATGGATTTGATGTAGTGGATGAATGATATTACCCCGTTAGCGTTTTAGCCTTTGATCCTATTAGACGGAAATTAATTAGGCTAATGTATGAAGTACTGATTTCTAGTGAAAGCTCAAAATTCACAATGAAAACGGGTACTTTTTTCCCCACTCTCCTCTGCTATATGTATTCAATAAGATGTGATTGCGTAAATAAGTAAATAGTACACATAAACGTATTTCACATTGAAGTACTTCTGCATGTATTTTCACGGTTAATTTTAATTTAATTTTAAAAGAGATCTCCACGCGTTCAACCTTTTCGAATACGTGTATTTGTTAAATTACATAATAGTATTTGATTAGAAATAAATAATAATTATTATTAGAAATGATTTTGACTAACCAGGAATACGGGTTGCCAGCTTGGGCTTGCAAAGGCAAGCTCGGCTGCGGTCTTCAAGGTTTAAGGCCCGACTCTTAAAGTCGACGAAAAATTTGATTTTGGGAATTTTTAATCGTTTTCCACCAATTACTGGACAAAACCGATATCCCTGAGACTAGACACACTCTTTTTCTCTTTTTACCATCATAGATCTCTGGCATTACCATCACAAAGTAGAAATAATATTCCATTTATACTTAAATTTTAACTCGCACTAATAAAATAAAATATTTTTTTTTGGGGTGGTCCCCTTATGTTACTTGACCCTTTAAACAAACAGTTTTTCGTCGAAAAGGTTCTGAATCGTGGGGCAAATGTTATTGGTTGTACTAGTACTTTGTACTGCCATCTATCTAACCTACAAAACCGACAGTAAATAACCTAAGGTTAGACCTAACATAATTTACTCTCCTTTACTCTCTTTGAAGATCACTCACATGACATCATGACCATTACGTAGTAACATACATACCTACATAATACATATAATCAGCCCATTGCTGTCCCACTGCAGGGTACGGGCCTCTTCTTAGAATGAAAAGGGTTTAGACTTTAGCCCACCACGCTGGCCTAGCTACACATACCATCGAGAACTTTATGAAGCCCTCTCAGGTGTGAAGGTTTCCTTACGATTTTTCCTTTACCGTTAACGCAAGTGATAATCAAATAATGATCCGCATATGAATTCGAAAAGTCAGAGGTGCGGGCCGGGATGGAACTCAGACCTTCCTGCAATGAAGGCAAGCGTTCGACCGCTAAGTTACCATAACATAATATCACGCCTGTATTCCCTGAAGGGTTGGGCAGAGGTGTATAGTAACACCCTCATTTCGCCGTTATGTTTAAGTCCCATGTATTAGGGGATGAGTCTATTGCCATTAACCGGGCACAAATCCAGACTCCAGGCTCCTACTGAGAAATTCCTAATGGAAAAACCCAATAACACGTTACCCGACCTGGGGATCGGACCCAGGACCCCATGCTCCGCAGTCGTGCTAGCGACCACTAGACCAACAAGGCAGTCGCTGGTCCATAACTATTACATCGTTATTATTATTACTGCATTTTGTTTTATTACGCAATAGAAATAAAATTAAAGACACGGTATCAGTCAGTCCTTGTACGACCTCTTTGCTAACACGAGTACGAACCGACCGGATTGTCAGGGATTTTGGCCCGGATTGTGATCATTATCCTCAGATTCGATGGGAGCACCCTACTTTTATAAATCCCTATAAGAGCCTCCTAGACGCAAATACTTGTTCAACATGTTTCAAGATCTTGTAGCGTTATCGGAGGTTTTTACCCGTTGCTATTTACATGTTTGGTGTTTTCTCTTTAGGTTACGTTTTAAAACGGGGTGAATAGGGATACAGGGGTGAATCGTGACGAAACTTTAAAAGGGATTTTAATATTGAATTAATATATGTAGTTTGTTGCTAAAAAGGACTCTAATGTGTTTACTGTATTATAATTAACGATTAAGTGTCCTTGTTGGCAACAAACTATGTTATTTCAACGTTAAAATCCATTTTAAAGTTTTGTTCTGATTCACCCCCACATCCCTATTCACCCCGTTATATGGTACGGAAATAATTATGTTGAAATTGCGTACGTGTTTTTAGGAATAGGTTTGTTTATAGGCTATCGTTTGAGGCTATCAGTTAGAGTTCAGACCCCGTGTGGGTACGGGTTAGAATATAAAACTTCCTCACCGCACGCTGATAAATGACGCGCGTTGTAAGATTAAACAAAACCCAGCACGCTTGGTGGTAGGATCTATACGGCCCGCCTGGCTAGCTATCACCCTCACATTAAAGTCCGGCGCCAAGCAGTATACTGTGTTCCGTCGTGTGTATGTGAGAGCCAGAGGTGTATAGGGGAATCCCTCTATATCTCTGTTCCTTGGATTCGAGTGCTCCATCTTAGACCCAGTCTGCGCTTATCATCAGGTGAGACTAGGGCCAAAGGCGATCAAGAAAGAGTAAAAAAAAGTATTCCCGGTTCCTATAGCTAAAAACGAATCGTTTTCCTTACCAATGGTAGCATTTTTTATTGCAAAACTGGACATATAATTAATTGTAATTAGATTCGTAAGCTAGTTTTAACTGTGATAGCTACTTACGTATAAGAGGGTCTTAGATGCAAAGCTATGGGGTCTTTGCTTCGTTATTGGTAAAGTTACAAGAGTACATTATACAATGACACATATAATAATATTTGTTGTTTATCGAGTACTGAGAAGGATAGCTCTTCTCTTGTGTTAGATGAGTTTTAGTTGTCATGGTGACACGACGAGTATGTTACGTACGATAAATGTGAAAGAGAGTTCCATTACTTGGCGCCTTTGTAACATGGTTTTTTATTTTTGTAGTGTATTATTATTCCCTTTATTCATTTTTAATTCATATAAATTACATTTTAAAATATTTCTATAAAAAGCATATAAAATATGAAAAATAGTACCCTATCTGCATCGGGAAATGGGTCCAAGCTACCGGTGGTCAAGGCCCCGGAGAGAGGAATTACCTAATAATACGCGCCGTGTTCAGAAGTACCGCTTTCTGTATCAGGTCCTTGATCCAGCCGCCCAACGAGAGCCTCAACAGATGTTGGTCGAAGCTCTTGGCTATTAAGGCCGTAAAGACTATCGGCACAACGATTGCTGAGTCAACCCACATATCGACAACCTCGTGTGCCAAGTATTGATACTTAATTTCTTTATCCTTCTCGGCTTTTACAAGGTTCTCCTCATGTGGAACAGTGAGTGATATCAACAATCATTGTAAGACGCTCTGATAGATCTACTATTACGTAATGTATAACTAGCTTTTAATCGTACAAAGATTTAATAATATGTCTTAAAAGTACCTATCAAGTTCTGCCTAGCCTTTTTCCAACTATGTTGGGGTCAGTTTTCAGTCTATCCAGATGCGGCTGAATACCAGTTTTTTACACGGAGCGACTGTCATCAGTCTTCCGCAACCCAGTAACTGGGCAATGCCGATATCCCAAGATTAGACCGGTTGTCAGACTTTTGGGCTTCTGACTACCCGTAACGACTGTCATAGGTATTCGTATGACAACCGGGGCCGACAGTTTAACGTGTTCTCCGAGACACGGAGGAGTCTCGATGTGTAATGAACGGTCACCCATCCACGGACTGACCGCGGCAAGCGCAGCTTAACCATGCAAATCATGATCCGCGCGGTTGATAATTAACCACGAGCCCCTCGTCTTAAAAGTACCTATACTGATGCATATTACTGTTATAACGCGAATTACTAAATAACTTTTTTCGTCGACCTGTCCAATGCTAATGAATGTTCAACCTTAGTTTCAATAACTTACAGCGCGTGTGTGGAATTTCTACCATCACAGAGACACAAATCCAACATTTTTTATTCTTACGGATCCGGCCTTAACTCATCGGCTCAGGCGAACGCCCATAACTTATTGTCGGACTGCTCTAGATAATATATTATATTCTTTTGTCTCGATAGATTTTCCTCCTCTGAATACAATATAGACGGGAAGTTTATTGTAGGAACGAGTCAGCCGAATAATGATTTCGAGGCATAACTACAGAGCTTTTAAACGTTTTGAAAGAAAATGATGGTGTATAAAAGTGTTAACGATTATTACCAATTTCTATAAAGTGTTGGACTGTAAAGTCTTTTTGTTATTTTTTACTTTTCGTCTACAGATGACTATAGTCCAGCCATCATTTTTTTGTATAAAAGGTAAACAAACCATTGATCGTAAATCATCCATTAACTTTAAGAATCCATTAAACACACACTTTTAGAAAATCAACAACTTAACATTCAGTTTTTTCTTGTGTATTATTTAATGAAAGTTTAAAACAAAATAAATGTTTCAAGATAAAAAGATAAGATAAGATAAAAGCATGTTTGTTTACCTTTTATACAAGTTTATAACATCCGGACTATAAGTCCATAACATTATCATCATCATCATCATCATCAGCCTGCAGACGTCCACTGCTGAACAAAGGCCTCCCCCTTAGACCGCCACATCGAATGACAATCCGCCATTTGCATCCATCGGTTGCCCACGACTTTCACAATGTCGTCGATCCACCTAGTGGGAGGCCTACCTACGCTGCGCTTTCCGAACACCGATTGTCCATAACATATAGAGGTGTATTTAGATCTAATTATATTAAGAGACAAAGCAGGTTAATGATCGCAGTAGATGATATTATTTAAAGAGTGGATGGAACTGCCTATCCTCGATATTTAGATACTTTCTTATTTACATCCGAAGACAATGTCATAAAATAACAAAGATAATATTAGGTACTTGAAATCGGGGCTTAATTCTACATTTATTAGCACCTGTCAAGAGAAATTGCACGAGGAAATTCTCGACTAATTCATAATTCACAATTCCTGGAAAATGTCGACAAGGAGTGTTTTCTGTCATCTTGGAAACATAAAAAAATGAGGTCCAATATAAGTATGTTCATTACATTTGAATAAATAATATCAATAATTATAGTTAACTGATAAAACTATTGATGCATGTATCAAAGTAATTTATATTTTTGTCTTATGTAGCTTTGTTCGTAACGTTTATAACCTGTTCTGTTCTGCCTAGCCTTTTCCCAACTATGTTGAGGTCAGCGTCCAGTATAACCAAATGCGGCTGAATATCAGTATTTTACATAAACCGACTGCCATTGACCTCCGAAACCCAGTTACTAGGTAATGCCGATATCCTAAGGTTAGACCAATGTCTATAACCTGTTACGGGTCTAAAATAAATACTTTATTTCTTTTTTTTTTTAACATCGCTCTGTCCAATTATTTCGTAGGGAGGCCCAAGCCCTACGAAATAGTTGGGCTGAGCGATGCTTGATGGTTTATTTATATTGTGGATTAATTAATTACCTTTTAAATGAATTCCCGTTGCCATCGTCATTAAAACTTGGCCTGAATAAAATTGAGCCAAATTACCGATTTCATTATACCAAACAAGAGTGTTGACTAAAAGAATATTTCAGGAATATTAATTCTCCGTGCACATTAAGAGATCCCAATATACGATACAGCTAAAAGGCCTAATCAATTACGTGATAACATCAACCCGTATTGCCCTCTATAATTTGGGATAAATGTGTCAAAGGGAGACCACAATCTGATAAAAATACGTACCTATCTATATAGGTACAAGGTACAATATATTGTAGGTACACTAAGGTACAATATTGTGCCTTGTACGAATTTTCCCTTGTGGTTAGAAATGTATTTAAATTTAGTCGGATCTAGTCTAGATAATAATTTAGGTGTAGGCATCAGTTTTCTAGGCTTATATGTTAAAATGCCTGGCTCGGCTACAACATGTATCAGAAATAACCTGAAACCACAGACAATCAAATTAAAAACAATACAACAGCTAAAAGTAAAGTTTAATTAACATAACCCTATTTTTTTGATATTTTGCATTATGTACTTGTTTAATGTACCTAAGTACATGATAAAAATCAATGTACAGTAGGGGAATGAAAATGTCATACACCTTAAGGTCTATTTTTGCTTGCACAGTGCAAGAAACAACCTATTTTTACCGACTACGTATTGCCAACATTATAGAAATGAAAATACAAGTATTTATTGACAGGATATTAAAAATTATAATGGTGACATGATTGATGTAATGGTTTTTACAACAAAACTCCTTAAATCAATTGAAATACATTACATGTCACTACTACGTCATATAAAGGCAAAAGGCAATTTTGATCTTTGCTACCAAATAATTAAACATAATTTTCCATGCATTGGTCTGTTCCGTTCAACAGTTTGAGAAGGTAACATGTGCTCGCGATGTGGGAAAGGAATGAATTTGACATCTGACGAACCTATTTACTCTACTGTACATTCGCTATTTTTTTCAGTTTCTGATTCGGAATGATCTGATTAGAAAAGTGTTTTAAGTCGGTTTTTTAATCTGAGTAGAGTAAGTACGGTAGATACCAGAAATACTGTTTCCAGATATGAACAAGTACGGTAGAAAATTGAATCTTGTTATTTCATTCATAGCCTCCACGCGACATAATTATCAGTTTTCCACTTTTTAACGTCACAATTTATATAAATAAAATGCAAGTAATGTTCCAGGAATGATTTTGATTTTCAAGTTTAAATAAAAATACGAACATTCATTTCGGTACAAAACGTCGTTCATAATTGTTGGTAAATATGTACCTAATTATTGGTAGCATTTTGTTAATGCTTTACCTTTTCCATATCACGTTTTTATCGTCCCCTCTTATTAACGAATTACTACCTCTCACTTAAACAAATATTCCTTCCACATTTTGGTTCAAAATAAAACGTTCGTTTTCGTATGTCGCTTAAAATTCAACCTGAAAGCTGAAAAAAGCGTTGGGACATCAAACAAACAGTAAATTATCCTAATTCAATAAAATTCTGTGTAGGGACATCACAGGGACCCCAAAGGGCCGTGGGCCCGTCTAACTTAATAATAAAAGGTCCCTAATGTTTCGTCATTACCTGCTGGTAAAAAAAATAACGCCTGATATTTGAGTACCTACCTGTAAAAGTCACTGAATTCGTGATGTATTCCTCTGTTCCTCTGAGTGACATACAAATCTTACTGGATTATTCTGTCATTATTACTGGCATTTAAGTTATAAAATGTTTGTAGGTAAATTTTGTTTTTAGGAAAGACTGGGTGTATGTTAGCTGCGACATTTTTTATTTTATTTATTTCTTTACAATTATAAAAATGCAGAGACCTAAAAAATGTCTGCCTTGTTGATATAGTGGTCGCAAGCGCGACTGCTGAGCATAAGGTCCTGGGTTCGATCCCCAGGTCGGGCAAAGTGATATTGGGTTTTTACATTAGGAATTTCTCAGTAGCAGCCTGAAGCCTGGAAATGTGCCCGGTTGATAGCAATAGGCTCGCCCCCTATTACATGGAACTTAAATATAACTGCGAAATGAGGGTGTTACTAAACACCTCTGCCCAACCCCTCGGGGAATACAGGCGTGATGTTATGTTATGTAGAGACCTAAAAGTCTGTTCTATGGAAATTATCAACAAAACAAGAAATAATCTTTTTTTTCTGTCTGTCTTTTTTTAGTATCGCATAACATAATTCAACAGTAGTGATAGCCTTGTGGTGTGACCGTCGGACTACCAAGTCAAATGTCTCTAGTTCGAACCCAAGGCACGAACGCACTTCTGACTTTTCGGATAATTAACACTTGCTTAAAAACGGTGAAGGAAAACATCGTGAGGAAACCGGCATGCCCCGAGAGATATTTGTCGACGGGATGTGAAGCCAAGTCAGAGGCCTATGGGCGGCATAAACTCTGACACCAGGTTAGTCACTAACCACACGAAAAGAAGAAGAAGACCGTATAACATGAAATTTAATATTAGATAAAATATACACGTAAAATTAATGACGAATTTTGTCCATACGTACCAAAATTCATTAAGTTCTAATGTTAAATGGCAAAAAATTTGTTTATTCGTCAGTTTTAGTTCAAACGACACGGAAAAGTATGTTAATTTCGATGGTTATGAAACTTTTATAGACGCAAAGAGTCAATTTGTTTCGTCCAATTATTGGGCGGATAAAGTAATCTTTTTACCGACTCTGATATTTATCAATGAATTTTATTTATGAACAAAAATATTCATGATTGATTAAAATACTGTTGGTGAATTTCGATTGCAAATTGCCACGTCAATTGTATGTGCAAAAAGTAATTTATTTTTTGTTAGTAAATTTTTTTTTTCCTATTCGACTCTTGTAGATGGTCTTGCGGACCTTTTCTACGTAACCGGGCTATTATTGGCGAGACCAGAAGGGTCTCCAAACCAATATCTAAAACTAACTACCTAGCTAACTACGCTAACTACTGTAACATCATGACTGACTATTATAGCAGCAACACCTCTAAGGGTGTCCCCCAGGGGGGACTCGAATCTCTTAGGGTGTTGAATGCGAGAGGACTGGGAGGGATACGACAGCTTGATGAGGGCTGTATTAATCGCGGTGTGACTGCGCGGAGTCAGAAGGGACGACCGTGAGCACGGTGGATCGGGGGCGGTATTAGTAATTTATTTATTGGTGTAGTCTTATAGATATTATATGTATATACTTCGTACTAATAAACACTGAATAAAGTTATGTCCTGAAGGCGCGATTAATGTCATAATAACTATATATTTTTTGATATACTATGTCGGTTTCATACTAGACTTACATGTCGTGTCGTGACGCGTCAGTAGGTGTATCTGACGCTTCAGATTCATATATTTTGTATGAAGGCGTGCACACTAGACTTACGTGTACTACCGTCCTACGCATCACATCAAAATAGTGTGCACGACTTCATACAAAATATAAAACGTGTAAAAAGACCCTTCACCAAGCCGTCAACCATGCAATCAGTACATCAAACTAAGTAACCCTACGCAAAAATTATCGCTGGGAAAAGACTTTTTTTTGGGTGTAAAATTTCGTTTTTCTGTAAAGCTAATTGTAACGCACTCAAAACACTGTGCTGATAGATGGAATGAGTAGTAAACGAGTAATGGAGGTATTTCAAGTACATTTGCAACCTTCAAAACTAGTATATTTTTAAAAAAAAGTGAAAAAGTTGGAACTTTGGCCTCCAATATCTCCGTAACTAGAAGGTACCCAGGCATAGTCCTGAACAAAAAAATATTCGCAATGGCGTGGAGAATAAGTGCCTTTCGGCTTCGTTAAGGGTCTTTTTACACCGTTTATGAATCGGATAGCATCAGATGCACCTACTGATGCGTCACGACACGACACTAAGTCTAGTGTGAATCCGGCATTAGTTTGTCATAAATTTATTCAGCGTTTATAGTAAGGTAGTTGGCAAGAAGGCCGAATGTCTGACGACCGGTCTTACCTTAGGATATCGGTATTGCCCAGTTGATTGGGTGGCGGAGGTCTTATGGCAGTCGCTCCGTGTAAAATACTGGTACTCAGCCGCATCTGGTTAGACTGGAAGCTGACCCCAACGAGTTAGGCAAGATATAAAATAGGTAGTAAGTGGTGATCCTGGCAGCTGAAGGCAAGGCTTCCATGCACTTGTGACTTTTCGAATTGATCTGTAGATCAGATTTTTATTATCGCTTGCGTTAACGGTGAAGAAAAACATCGTCAGGAAACCTGCACACTCTCAGGTGTAATAAAATATTGCGTCCACCCAAAAATAGACCACTTTTTACGTTCTTTATTACCGTTATATTTAGTTATGTAATACATGTTTGCTTTGAATCGAAATGGCATATTAATCATGCGTAAAACTTCATGGCAGTTTCCTTATTTGGTTTCTCTACTTTTATTAAAGATTTATTCGAGGTTTGCGGCTGTCGGATATTTGTTTATAACGTGTAGGATAACAGAATAAATGTATATTATGAAACAATAAATCACTGCTATGGAGCTAGTACTATACAGTAGAATGCAATGTGTTTCCGACACATAAGTATACCGTTTTCCTGTTAGTCGTCACATAATATTAGCATTTCGTGTTTTTAGGACACCACTATGTAGTTTTTGTTGTATTTATTATGTTTGTGGGTTCATAATCTAGAAGTTTTTGTAGTTCATACTCATAAGTTGTTGTGAGTTATGATTATGAATCATGTTGTAACAAGAATAAAGAGACCTGTAAGAGGTTACATGAAATGAATAGTTATGTATGTTTTTATTATATTAGAAAATCGGATAGTGCTGGTAATAAACTTCAATTAATTAATATAATACGTACGTGCCACGCACGCATCATACGTGCACTTCACGCGCAACGAGCATGCACAATACGTGTACCACGCAACCACCAGAGTTGCATTTTGTAATTTTCAAGTTTTGTTAAAACAATACCCGTCCGTTTTCGTACAATTTTGCCTCTTGTGGGAAACAAGCGAATCGACATTCAATTTCCGTAACAACAAAGAGGATTATACAATTTCTACAGGCAATATTGATATATCCATGCGTTGACAATAAAGTCACTGAAAAAAAGTCTTAGAAATAAATCAAAGGATTCTGCATGCAACTGAACAAATAGCATGCAAATCCACCGGTAACTGGAGAAAGAAAAAACAGACTGGCTCCCCGTTTTGTAATTGAAACAAAAGTGCTAAAGTCGTATACCTTTAAAAGCCAATTTCAACCTTATACTTTAGTTGTTACGGTTGATGTTTGTGTGTGGGTTGGTATAAGGCAATTCGGACGGTTGTCAACGCGGGTGTCCGGCGTGCCATTTCGGACGCGTCGCTGCAAAGTCAATTAACTAAGTGTGAAATATGTAATTGGATAAAGGATTTTTTCGTCATGTGCTCTGTAACTTTTTGGGAATTACATTTGCTCTTTTCAAAGGATTTCGTATTAATACTACGGGTGGCGTAGTTCTGTGGCCCCGATCCACCGTGCTCACCCGCCGCAGCCGCGGAGCCGGTCGTCCCTTCTGACTCTGCGCAGTCACACCGTTGTTAATGCAGCCCTCATCAAGCTGTCGTATCCCTCCCCGTCCTCTCGCATTCAACTCCCTAAGAGGTTCGAGTCCCCCCTAGGGGACACCCTTAGAGGTGTTGCTGTTATAATAGTCATGATGTTACAGTAGTTAGTGTAGTTAGCTAGGTAGTTAGTTTAGATATTGGTTTGGAGACCCTTCTGGTCTCGCCCGGTTACGTAGAAAAGGTCCGCAAGACCATCTACAAGAGACGATTAGGAAGAAGAAGAAAGTTCTGTGGCAAATATAGTCTTTTATTTGGTTCTCAAATATCACAGATGGCTTTACAACCAGTCGGTGTAAAACTAAAAAAATCGTCGTATTTCGAATAATGACGCATCTGGTTGAAAGCTTCGGCCAGTATCGCAGTAGGTGCAGAGATACCGGTAAGCAAGAAAACTCGTAACAACTTTAATAGGGAAGGAGTCCCCTTTTCCAGTCACATTATTATACAAGAAAGTCTCTCCTAGTGATTCTTTTTGGACAAAATTGTTTGAGCCCTCTGGCGATCTACCCGACGGGATCATTACCGGTCTTGAAGTTGGATCCAAGTATTCAAAACTGGTAATGATCTGATCATTACCGGTATAGAAATTTTGGACGCGACTTTCATGTTGGGCGAAAGGTATTTGTAGATATTTTCTTCTATCCTAGTTCTACTTACATACATACATACATAAACTCACGCCTTTTTCCCATGGGGGTAGGCAGAAACTATAGAACGCCACATGCTACGACTCTTACATACCCCTTTCGCTTCATCCACATTCATACATCTTGTCATACACGCACGCCGGTTGATAGTACTACGCACCTGACCTTTGTGAAGAACATCACCAATAACATCGATGTATGTCCTTCTAGGACGTCCTCTACCGGCGTTCCCATTAACATCCGCCTTATAAATTCCTTTTGTTAATCGCCGTTCACTCATTCTCTTAACATGACCAAACCACCTAAGCATACTCCTTTCAATTTTTGTCACTACATCATCTTTTAAACCGCAACTTTGTCTAATCTCTTCATTTCTCAATCTATCATTCAAAGTTACACCGTACATACTTCGCAAGGAACGCAAGTTCTACTTCAATATTGAAAATGTACTCTACAGATATAGGCTATCATACCGACATTGCCGACGATTCGTAGCTGTATAAACAAAAATGTACTACCTACTGCTTGTATTTTTTGTGACTTTAGGCCCTACTGAATCTTTTCTGGAAAGTAGTCCGTAGTCTGTAGTCCGGCCATCTTGAATTTGTATAAAAGGTAAACAACCCCTTGATTGTGAAACAATAATTTTAAATTAAGATTCGTTAAATAATATTCATTTTTAAACAATTGAAGAATAAGTGTTAAGGTTTTATAAAAATGCATTATAATTAATGTTTTACGATCAAAAGTTTGTTTACCTTAGATACAAAATTGAAACGGCTGGATTATACGTATTTTTTTAACATAGTTTATCATAATTACTGCTATCACAAAGTTTCCCTTTCTATGTACATTATACATAGTTCTAAAATTGCCTATCTGTAAGCAAAAAGCTTATAACCTAACTTTAAACTAAACTTTGAGCCTCCCCTAGGGCGCTAACAAAATTAGTTCAAACTAAAGTTACTTAGATAGTTAAGCAGTTCATTGTTTAATAGGGTATATTAGAAAGTGATACTTTGAGGTGTCAAAAGACAATTTGAAGAGGTTTTTGAAGTAACATTAAAATAATTGAAGGCGTCTTGGCGGTCGACGAGTCAACCAAATGGTGTTGTGAAGTGGCGAAACATGTCTTGTATCGGTTTGGGTCGTGTGTTGCATTATATTAATCACACCTTCTGCATTTGTATATATTTGCGGGTTGGGGGCGGTACTGTATACTGCGTCCAAGCTTGATCAACTAGTTTGGTCGAATAAACACTAAATATTGTAATTGTATATTTGTATGTCATGGATTTCCGCAAAGTAACGCCTGAGTCCATTATTTATCTTTTTGTTATTATTTATAACTAGCGACCCGCTCCGGCTTCGCATGGGTGCAATGTAGATACTAATGTGGGGCATATAAACCTTCCTCTTATCTCCTATTAAAGAAACCGCATCAAAATTCGTTGCGTAGTTTTAAAGATCTAAGCATACATAGGGACAGACAGACAACATGAGCGACTTTGTTTTATACTATGTAAAGAAGATTATTCTAGGTTCTTCATTCTTTGGTTTATATTATTTGTCTCTGAGTGGTAATAAGTATTACAATCACGTGCTAATTAAATAAATAGATTTTTCCCTTGGTTGGTAAAATTGAGATTGAATTTATTTTGTGTGCTGAAATGTGGATTATCAGAGCTTTGGGTTTGACTGCGATAGCCAAAATAAATACTAGGAATAATCCCTATTTTAAGTTAAACCTTTTTATCTTGCATTAGGTACTCCTGCATCATCAGGATTTGAGGATTGAAAGTAGAAATGATTATAATATTGTATTGTCATGCGAATTTAATTTGTGCGCGAAGTTTCAGGAGAATCGGTTAAGCAGAAGTAGTTGAAAAATCTGCCGCAAGATTTGAAACAAACAAATATAAGAAGTGAAGTTAATTAAAACTGTTTCGTAATTAAACCGATTAATAATAAAATATGCATACACTTGTATAAACATACACCATCTAGATAAGGTTGAAAAACAACTTAGAACTAATATCTTTCAAGATTCGTAATCTGTGGCTGTGGCTTGAAGCACGTTTTCCAAGAATAATCGTTGTCTCAAAAATATATATTACATACATCATAACTAAGAAATATAGACATAAAAAAATAAAATATTAGTATCGTTCTATTTATATAGTTTTTACAATCCTAAAGGGATTTTGTGATTAAGTATATTTTTTTATCTTAAAAAATGGCTAAGCTAGACACAGAAATTGCTTGAATTCGTGACTATGTTTCATGCATAATGGGTGTATGTCTGTCTAATATTAGACGGCCATTTATATCTGAGAAAGATTTGTCAGCCTAAACAAAATGTATTAAGATTACAGTCACGTGTATTTTCTTTTACATTGATGAATTTAATCCATATCTAGCGATTGCTCGCGGCTTCACTCGTACTCGTATCCTACTCTTTCGTACTCGTACTCTGGAACTACTTCATGTACCTGGTTAAAAAGTATCCTTCGTTTTAATCCAGAAAACGTTCTATCTGTTTGTCAAATTTCATCTAAATCCGTTTAGCCGTTTATGTATGATTGAGTAATAAACATGTTCACAAACATTGAATTTTTTTTAAACGGTTTTAATAATTTATCTTTACTCCGTATATTTGTTTGTTTGTTTGATTCAAATCTTGCGATAGATTTTTCAACTACTTCTGCTAATCGATTCTTCTGAAACTTCGCACACAAATTCAATTCCCAAGACAATATAACATTATAATAATTCCAACCTTCAATCCTCTAATTCTGATGCTGCAGGTGTACTGCAAATGAAAACCGTTAAACTTAAAAGTCTTTTTCAGGGATTATACAGGGTGTAAACGAAATCATGTAATTCCTTCAAACCTCGTGATGTACTGCTGACATAGATTAAACCTGCGCGGGATACCTTTGGATTCAATAAAAAAAATACAAGTAATAAGTATGTGTTCTTAACGTCAGGCATTTTAGCGCCCCGAGCGAATTGCGCGGCTATCGCTTGCCGCGCGGTCAATTAACTTTCGTCGTTTACATCCTATATTAGTATTATTAGTTATTAGTAGGTTAATTTTCTATTACACTGCACATAAATAAAGCTTTAAAACTTCGAAGAAAATAAGTATGGGTTTTTACAAACATATTTTTTTCAGTTAAATTAATGTCAGACCATTAAATATTTGAAAAGGTGCCGAAATAACTTATATTAACTTTTATTTATTGTTATTTTATTCCACAAATATAAGTTTTCGTAAATACAGACGTTATTCGCCTTAACTGCGTCAGCTAATTAATGTCTGTGACTAGACAAAGATTAAGATTAGCATATCTCACAGACAGGCATGACTGATTTAACATGATTAATTTAAAATTTACGAACCTAAAGTAAATTTAATCAAAAATTTAGGTGACTGTAATTTAGAATAGAATACTTAATTGACGTCATAAGATGAAGCGAATATTTCCAATACATGCAAGGTTAGTCGGAAAGGGGGTACTAAGCCGTAAGGGTGTTAAAGTACCTATAATAAGGGATAACTTTTGTTCTACAACTTTCCCCAAAACTCGATAGCTTAAGAGAAATAGCTTTTCAAAGATTTCGTAAAAAATATGCTAATATTTATCTATCCATAGCCATGATCAGCTGTGTTTAGTAGTTAGGTTATATTTGGGGTCACGGATTAGAAACTTAATTTTCTGAATTCATAACTAAGGCAGATATGTGTTTTTTGAAAAAACTAAAATAAGAATCTTTTTGCATGCAAATAAAAAATATCGAATTTTGAAATGTTAACACTTGCTTTAAAATAGTCATCAGTGATACTTTAGGTGGCCCGCGGCTTAGTACCCCCTTTCCGACTAACCTTGTATATGTAGTACAAGTGTATTAGCTAGTTCACACAGAAACTGTTTACAAGACCCGTTTTAGCGGATCCGTTTTTATTTTGGAGATAGCGCCTGTAGTTGTATGAGCGAGTTCACATACACGACAGTATTCGGAATCCAGTAAAAAATACTGGATTCGTTATTTTTACGTATCCTGCCTATCAGATGCGACGCAGCTGCGATTTGTTTAACTGATCCGTCGGTACAGATGTGAACAACACATCCAGTACCGACGGATCCGTTAAAAGGGATCCGCTGTATCAACGGGCTCTTATTTCCAAGATGCTCCGCGAGCAAAACAAAAACCGAGTATCCCAGCTTTTTGGCATCCCAAACACGTCTCAAAAGTCCACATGAGGATCCGAGGGTTATTGTACCTACTAATTGGGAGACGATGTACCTACTGAAATTATTTTATTACATTATAAAACTTTATTAACTTAAAACATAGGTAGCTATATTTATATACACTCGACTGAACTGAACTGTCTCGTTGGTCTAGTGGTTGCAAGCGCGACTGCTGATCGTGAGGTCCTGAGTTCAATCCCCAGGTCAGGCAAAATGCTATTGAGTGTTTCCGTGTGGAATTCCTCAGTAGTAGCCCTGAGTTTGGATTGGTGCCCGATTGATTGGTGCTCGACACCCCTATTACATGGAACTTAAACATAACGGCGAACTGAGGATGTTACTATACACCTCTGCCTAATCCTTTGGGGAACACAGGCGTGATGTTGTGTTGTGTATTTACATAGACTTATTATTTAGGCGTGGTTTTGCTTTGACGTTGAGCACTTCTCTCATGTCGGCACGAGCTTACCTTATAATAAGCTCATGTCTCGGTGAAAAGATTAGCCAGTCAGCGAGGCTGACTGCTCATGGTGCGCCGGGCGTACTTATGCATCGTCACTCGTGGAGGCTCTTTTAATGCATCCTAATCGTTCCTGTATTTACTTTGCCAACGATAATACCGTAGATGTTACGTATGTTTATAGATTTATCTTGAACGCTTAGTCAAATAAATAAAAATATTATATCGGGTGTAACGAGAGTCCACGTATTCTTCCCATCATTACGAACATTTTTTAGTATTGGGCCATACCTGGGAACCGACTGGTTATGGAGATATGGAAGGTCAAAGTCACAATATTTTTGAACGTTTTTCACGAAAACTGAGTTTAAACTAAACATTCTTCTATACAAACATTATCAACATTTTCAAAATGTAGGCACAGTCTGCAGCGCGCGCGTTTACATTGCGCGCTACAATTAAAAGCTGTTTTTTAATACCAAAAAATAAAAGTCGTTCCCAGCAATTATTTTTGCTGTATGTTACTTAGTTTGATATACTTAGTATGATATTTATTTGATATAGGTAGAATTCGGCTTCGCTAAGGGTATTTTTACACCCAGTATAGTCTAAAAAACAAAAAACCTAAAAACCATGAGGGGTTCCATTTACCTTCTGGTTCAATCATGACATCAGCTTTATGATATCATATTACTGTATGTTCATCGGAATTAGATACATTTGCAAAGTTTCACTCCGATGCAACAATTAGAAGTGGGCGAAAATCGAATTTCAAGTTTTTTTTACAAATTTAGTTACAGATGAAGCTATTATAAGAGTGTTAACATAACATAATTAGCCCATTACTGTCCCACTGCTGGGCACGGACCTCTTCTCAGAATAAGAAGGGTTTAGGCCTTAGTCCAGCACGCTGGCCTGGTGCGGGTTGGCAGACTACACACACCGCCGAGAACTTTATAGCCGTCTCAGGTGTGCAGGTTTCCTCACGATGATTTTTTATCACCGTTAATGCAAGTGATAATCAAATTCTGATCTGCACATGAATTCAAAAAGTCAGAGGTACAGGTCGGGATCGACCTCAGACTGTCCTGCATGGAAGGTTAGCGTTCAACCGCTAAGCTATCACTGCTTTTAGCGTGTTAAAAAGATCCCAATTCGAATAAAAAGATCGATCCACAGTCAACGAGACATACACTTTTTAATTACACCCACTTCTCATTCATTCCAACGTTGAACTCAATGGGACTTCAAAATTGGAGTTGCACTACTTTTTTCCGAACGATTCCTTAATTTGCGAAGTTTTCAACGACCGCATTTTAGTATTCGCCATGCGAAATGTAAACTGAGCTAACTCGAAGTCTGAACTAACTTTGACAATAATCAACCGTGGGGAAAATCACCGACAACTCGGCGCAAACTATGTAGACAAGACGAATCGTCTTAATTCTATGTAAACATGTGAGCTTTGAAGGGGCATTGTACCTAGCATAAGTGCTTTTACAAAATCATATCTACGAGAATTTCATAGCTTTACATTCAGAATAAGCTGTTTATGTAGGCACAAGATGTGTAAAGATGCGGAGAAATTAAACGTCAAATATGAGTTTATTTTAAATACACACTATACATACACACATCAAAAAAGTTTGCGATCAATTTGAAAAATTGTTTTTTTTTGTTACGGTAGATTATATTATGATTTCTTCTTCTTTTTAGATGCTTTATTTAAAGATATAGATTTAGAATATAAAACAATAAAACAGTTCAATTGTTTTTCCATATAAAAAGGCTTTCAGTCCTAGCTTACGATCATTCAGAAATCTGATTTAGTCAATTTTAACGGATTTAAAATAGATTTCGCGGAAAGCTGTGATTGAAAAATGCCAAGAGGATTATCAGAAGTTTTACGAGCAAGAAGAGTAACTTTGAGGGAAGAAGCATACACTACGAGAGAAATAGCACGCAGAGTTGCTATATCCCAATCCTGTGTCGTAACCACGTTGCAGAGGTACCACGGGATGGGTAATTTAGCTGACCGACCCCGCAGTGGTCACCCAACTGTTTTGACTGCTGCCCAAAAGCGCTATATTAGATTGCTGGCAGCCCGTGACCCAACAATCAACGCCACTAAAATAAAAGCAGAAGTTCGGGCCGCCTCTGGGCTTGAAGTTAGCACTCAGACCATTCGGAATTGCTTGCACCAGGCTGGATTACGAGCACGGAGGTCTTGGCGAGCTCCTCTGAATTCCCGGCAACGTCAACGACGGAGATTATAGTGGGCTAGGCTTCGGCAAAATGAAGAAGAAAACATTTGGCAAAATTGTCTCTTCGTTGACGAATCGCGAATCAGTACTCATCCAGATAACCGACGTGTCCGTGTCTGGAGAAGACCAGGAGACCGTGAAAGGCAAAGAACTGCCACTGGAACAGTTCAGCAAGGCGGGAAATCAGTGTCCTTTTGGGGTGGTATTATGATTGGAGCTAGAATGCCTTTCATCCCGTATCGAGGCTTCATGACAGCAGACATGTACAGAACAGTTGCTATTGATGGAATTGTCAGACCATTCCGAGTAAACCATGGGCACCAATTTGTACTGGTCGATGATAATGCGCCCGCCCATCGAGCTCAACGAGTCAATGCTGCTCTCCGAGAACACGATATCACAAGGTTAGACTGGCCTGCTGGCTCGCCTGACTTAAACCCAATAGAGCACGCGTGGGATGCTCTTAAGCGAGCTGTTTGGAAACGTCAGCCACGTCCCCAGACAGTGCCAGAGCTCAGGGAAGCCGCTATTCAAGAATGGGACAGGTTATCCCAAGAAATGCTCGATAACTTGATTCTAAGCATGCCCAGGAGGATCTTCGCATGTGTTCGAGCCAGGGGAGGAGTTATATTATATTGAATATAAACCTTTTATTAATAAATTGTTGTTTAAGTTTGGTTAAACAATCTTTTTCTTTCTATCAAATTTCTATAACAATTGCATTATGATTAATTACTCAATTTTTTTTATGAAAAGTAAGAAATAGTTTTATTTTTTAATTTCAAACTGGGTATTTCTATTTAAAGAAAACACACAACAAAGAATTTTTCTTGATAAAGTTCAATTTAAAAAAATATATCAGCATATGCTAGTGATCGCAAACTTTTTTTGATGTGTGTACATACCTACTACATATATTACACCTACTTTTTAAAGTAATAGGTATCGATCAGATGATTTGATTTTTTCTCTAAAGATCTGAGAGGTAAGTTTTTGTTTGGCACGGGCCTTCAAAACCAAGTAGGTACCTAGCTTAATAAATTTCCAGCTTGTTACTTAGTACGATTGATTTTATAGAACTACCTCGTTGGTCTAGTGGTGGCAAGCGCGACTGCTAAGCATGGGGGTCTGAGTTCGATCCCCAGGTCGGGTAAACTGTTATTGGGTTTTTCCATTAGGAATTTCGCAGTAGCACCCTAGAGTCTGGATTTGTGCCCGGTTATGGCAATAGGCTCGCCCCTTATTACATGGGACCTAAAAACATAATTGGCGAAACGAGGATGTACTAAAACACCTCTGCCTAAACCTCCGGGGAATATAAGGCGTGATATTATGTTATATAAATGTTACACCTACTTTTTAAAGTAATATATCGATGATTCGTTCGATCAGATGATTCGATTTTTTCTCTAAAATTCTGAGAGGTAATTTTTTATTTAGCATGAGCTCCAAGTAACAGACAGCTTCATCTCTTTCCAGGTTGTTACTTAATTTAGAATTTTTGATGTTATAGACTCAAAGACCCAAATATTTATTCTGTTTATAGATTATTTTCAACACTTATACAAGTCACTATGCTAGCTAGCTCCAACGTTTTCTTACTAGCTGACCACTTGAGAAGAAACGCCGAAACAAACTCAGGGTTTTATTCTCAATAAATGGGATGATGGCCTCAGCAGCATTATTTTTAAATACCCATCAATTTGATTGGTGATCAATGTTCTGTATATTCTTTACTACGGTCATTTTACGGTTTAGAATCCGTAAAATGTGCCTAGTAATACACTGTCCACGACCACGTCGACGCTACACATTCGCGTGACCACATTGCCAACAAATTATCGCATGTCAGCGGCGAATAGTGTGTAAATAACTGTTTTATTTTCTTTGGATTTAGGTATGTAAGGGACTGGTATTCTAGTTTGCTTTTCATAATTCTTTAATAATGCATAAAATAACAATAAAATGGACGATTACGGGCTTGGTATGTGTTTTCCCCGATCCGTGAAATAGTTTTTTGAAAATAGTTTTTAATTGCTATATTAATAGCCTGTAATTTTGTCCAGCTAAACAACGATTTCCTCATATGGCTTCTATGGGACTGACTGTTCCGTAGTAAGGAAATACGTAGCGATGTAATCACAGCACTTTTTCAACATAACGTCACGCCTGTATTCCCCGAAGAGATGGGCAGACGTGTATAGTAACACCGTTATTTCGCTGTTATGTTTTAATCCCATGTAATAGGGGGCGAGCCTATTGCCATCAACCGGGTACAAATCCAAACACCGGGCTGCTACTGAGGAATTCCACACGGAAAACCCAATAACACTGCCCGATCTGGGGATCGAACCTAACACCTCACGATCAGCAGTCGCGCATGCTAACACTAGACGAACGACGCAGTTTTTCAATAAGTACTTATATTTCCTTCTTTAAAAGAATTGTACGGAGAATTATATCAATATCACAGCCACCACAAGTTCAACTCTACACCATAAGTTCTTGATAATAAATAATCTATACATATAATTTATAATAAAACAAGACAGCAGTGATAACCTTGTGGTGTGACCACCAGACTGCTAAGTCATAGGTCTCGAGTTCGAACCCAAGGCACGCATCTCTGATTTTTCGGTTTCATGGGCGTATTGCATAATTATCACTTGCATAAAAACGGTGAAGGAAAACATCGTGAGGAAACCGGCATGCCTGAAAGATATTTTTCGTCGTCATGTGAAGCCAAGTCAGAGGCTCTCGGGCGGCATAAACTCTGACACCAGGTTGGTCATTAACCATACGAAAAGAAGAAGATAATAAAATAACTAAAGTAATTTCAAAACATGTAGTGTAGGTACTTATTGAAGCGTTAACGATGATTGGGTCCAAACTACATACACTCATGTTTAATAATACTGTTTTTATTGCAGTGCTTCTAATCTAATTGCAGGCAGTTAGAGCATCTTGTATTAATGTTTAATGAAACTCGTCTCGTTATATGTAGATACGCCTACGACTTATGTTAATTGGATATTCTGTGAGTAATGATTGTGTGTTGATAGTGTGCAAATAGTACAAATGATTTTGGTAATGTTCTGTACTTTTGCATACTTAGAGCTTTTTAAGTCTGTTTAATTAATAGTTTATTGTTAATTTTATTATTTGAAATGTAACAATTCTCAATGTTATTGTAATTTTATTTCAATTCTAAGAGCCCATTCACACAGCGGATCCGTTTTAAAGGATCCGTCGGTACTGGATGTGTCGTTCACATCTGGACTGATGGATCAGTTAAACAAATGGCAGCTGCGTTGCATCTGCCAGGCAGGATACGATAAAAATAACGAATCCAGTATATTTGACTGGATTCGGAATACTGTCGTGTATGTGAACTGGCTCATACAACAACAGGCGCCATCACCAAAATAAAAACGGATCCGCTAAAACGGGTCCTGTAAACAGCGTCTGTGTGAACTAGCTGTGAGATTGCGTTATGCAAACAACCATTGAAAACATGAAGAATAGAAAACGATTTTTTTATTGCGTGCAATAATTTTGAGAGTCGAATTTGATTATTTATTATTATAAAGCAAAATAAAACACAAAGCACTGTTCCTTTTTCGCACACTGAAAATAGTTAATTTATAAGGCAATTCAGAACGCGATTGTATTTTAAAAATAACACAAATTTTCTCTTAAATTACCAGTAAACCGTTTTATGCTAATATTAGGTCCCCACCTATGAAATTGGCGTTTTGTATGGAGAATTTTAAAGAAGTTGCATTTTTCATACTAACATTTTCTTAATTTATTTAACAACTATGAACACTAATGTTGTAAAACTTTTATGCACTATTGTTTAAAAACTAAGAGAAAGTATGCGACTTAGAATATGCGACAAAAATAAGTTTTGGCTAAGTTAACACAAAAATAGTGGTAATTTCTGCTAACAAAAAGAGGAGTCATTTTTAAGGTATTTTTTGTGTTTAGAAAACTATAAGTAATAAGATTTTTTTACTATTGGTAGTTGTCTATGATGGTCATTATTCGATATAATATCAAGCAATTAATGAATCTTTTAAATCATAGAAGTGACGAGGATCTCTATTTGTGAGAAAAAAACGCCAATTTCATAGGTGGGGACCTAATATTTAAAAAGACGCTCTTCCAAAGTCACTAAAAAGTTTTGGTATAAATTATTCTATGGTAGAGCTACCAGACTAATTAGAATGCAAGTCACCGCGGTGAATGCTGGCACATCGCTATAATTCGCGCTTAATGACGGGTGGCACTACCAATCGCCGCTCTAGAGCATTAAACACCCAGGATTTATTGATATCGAGCACATTTCCTCACAGTACATTGTATTGAAATGTTTGAGTTCAATGGACCTTTGAAGTTAATGATAAATTGATAATGAAATAAATTATTTCATCATTTCGATTCTGTTGGTAAGGTTTTAGAATAGTATTCAAATAATGTCAAGACTAACAACGAGCATTACTTGGATTGCGGGTGAAAGATGTTGGTAAGTCTAGGAGGTTATTTTTTATAAAAAACTAGCTGTTCTCCCGCGGTTGCGGTGCATGCTTAGGCGAATCCCGCGATCCCGGCCGACGGTCAGAAGGAGGAACACCGTGGGTTTTAAGCCGGTAAGAGTCCGGCAGAACCCCTCGCCTATCCCGGGCGAGGGACATCCATGAGGATTTTCCCACGAAAAAAAAAGGTGAATTTACGCGACTGTGCCCACGTAAGTAATTTGACTACAGCGCCACCTATCGGATCCCAGCATAAACTAGTCGACATTACTAAAATACAAACATCGTTATCCCGAAAAAGTTTCAATGACAAAATAAAAGCAGTTACACCTATTAACGTTGTCGGGTAATTAAAAATTGACGCGTCAGTGAGGACTGTGAAGAGGTACTGCTATTTCCTCCTAACTATTTAGATGGAGTTGTTTGAAACTACGTTGTCGCTAATTAGGCTGGTTCAGTACCGTATTGCCGTCCTACGGCAGTTTCACGGCTGGCAAACCCGTATCTATTTATGGAACTATTTGCACTTAGAATAGTTTACGATTTCAATTATTGTGCGTGTCTTTTTATATGGTATAGTGGACGGAATTGGGTCTTGTAAGTGGGTAGTTTAATTCGTGGTTGAGGGTTAACTAGCTGTGTTGTATAGGTTTGTAAATGGCGGGGAATTAAGGTTTAGTTTGTTTGGAATAAGTCCCTGGTAAAAAATATACAAGGTTAGTCGGGAAGGGGGTACTAAGCCGAAAGGGTGTTAAAGTACCCATTATAAAGGATAACTTTTGTTCTAAAACTTTCCCCAAAAGTCATTAGTGTAAGAGAAATAGCTGTTCAAAGATTTCATAAAAAATACTCTAATTTCTACCTATCCTTAGCTATCATCAGCTGTGTTTACATTTTAGGTTATATTTGGGGTCACGGATTAGAAGCTCCATTTTCTGAATTCTGTTTGTTTTTCATCGAATTTTGAAATTTTAACGCTTTCTTTATAACAATCATCAGTGATACATTAAGTGGCCCGCGGCTTATTACCCCTTTTCCGACTAACCATGTATATTGTAAATTTTAGAGATTTATTTGTAAAACATTGGCCCACATAATAATGAGAATTCCTCCTGTATCGTGGGTGCGTTTACAGATACATAATATAAATATCTCAACAGGCATAAACACCCAGATTCGGAGCAATTAATTAATTAGGCTTTACACATATTTGTCCTGTGCGAAGATCGAAACAGTAAATACTAGATAGCATAACATAACATCACGCCCGTATTCTCCGAAGGTTTGGGCAGAGGTGTACAGTAACACCCTCACTTCGCCGTTATGTTTTTCCCATGTAATTGGGGGCAAACTTATTACTAAAAACCGAGCACAAATCCAAACTCCGGGCAGCTACTGAGGAACACCACACGGAAAAACCCAATAACACTTTGCCCGATCTGGGGATCGGACCCTTCTGGGTTCGATCCCCAGATCGGGCAAAGTGCCTCACGATCAGCTGTCGCGCTTGCTACCACTAGATCATCGAGGCAGTTACTAGATAGGAGTACGATAAAAGCAGTATCGATGTATTAACAGTATTATATAGCAGTGATAGCCTAGTGGTGTGACCGTCGGACTGCCAAGTCATAGGTCTCGAGTTCGAACCCAAGGCACGCACCGCTGACTGCGGATTCATGTGCGTATTGTATAATTATCACTTGCTTAAAAACGGTGAAGGAAAACATCGTGAGGAAACCGGCATGCTTGAGAGATATTTCTCAACGGCATGTGAAGTCAAGTCAGAGGCCAACGGGCGGCATAAACTCTGACACCAGGTTAGTCACTAACCACACGAAAAGAAGAAGAAGAGTATTTTATGTAACTAACTAATGTTAAAATTCTTCTTCTTCTTCTCTTGTGTCGGCTCGAGCTATACGAGAATAGCTTATGCCGTGGTGAAAAGATTAGCCAGTCAGCAAGGTTGGTAGCGAGGCTGACTGCCCAGGGTGCGCCGAACGTATTTGACTATCGTTACTCGTGGAGCACTGCGTACTGCGACTGATATTTAAATCTTTACATAATATAAAACAAAGTCGCTCCCGCTGTCTGTACGCTTAGATCTTTTAAACTACGCAACGGATTTTGACGACACGTTTGACGCAGTGGCTAAGCGATTGTCTTTCTGCGCTACGAGTCGTGGGTTCGATTCCCGCACGGAACAAATATTTATATGACCTACAGATAGTTGTGCCGGGTTTGGGCGTAAGTGCATGTGAAGATTTGTGTCTGTAAACCCACGATACAGGAGAGATCGTAGTGTGCGACAACGTTTTATTTTAAGAAAAAAAATACTGAAAGCAGTTTTTTAGCAATAGATAGAGTGATTCAAGAGGAAGGTTTATATGCTCCACATTAGTATCTAAATTGCACCTGTGTGAAGCCGGGGCGGGTCGCTAGTCCTACATAAATAAAGGGCTAGAAATTGTTGCCTGGCACTGTCCGGCGATATAGTGAAGTCACGATAATATATCTAACCCTATTAACATAATTAGCCCATTACTGTCCCACTGCTGGGCACGGACCTCTTCTCAGAATGAGAAGAGTTTAGGCCTTAGTCCAGCACGCTGGCCTGGTGCGGGTTGGCAGACGTCGAGAACTTTATAGACGTCTCAGGTGCGCAGGTTTCCTCACGATGTTTTTTTATCACCGTTAATGCAAGTGATAATCAAATTCTGATCCGCACATGAATTCGAAAAGTTAGAGGCTGGGATCGAACTCAGACCCTCCTGCATGGAAGGCAAGCGTTCAACCATTTAGATATCACTGCTTGATATCCCTATTAAGAAAGAAAAATATATTCAAACAGTCAGTCGAATACATTAGCTTAGGTACGTGGGCGGATTTAGGAACAGAAATATAATAAAATTGTCATAAATATTTTACTACAGTATTATTTCTTATTATGTTATATATTAAATCTTAGTTTATTGCTATTTCGGCATACAATTTATAGTTAACATTAGTTAAAAACCTATTATTATGTTATGAGTTATTATGACCTTTCATTTTAATTCCTAGAACATTATTAGAGTATAGTATGCCGCACATAAAATACGAACTAGGTACCTTATATAAATAAGCACTTTAAGCTTATTTTTGTTTCCATAAATAACCATTGCCATAATAATTATATCTAAGATGATCAGCGCATTACTTTCCCACTTTTGGGCACGAACCTCTTCTCAGAATGAGAAGAGTTTAGGCCTTAGTCCACCATACTAGCCTGCCGCAGGTTGGCGAACTATCTGGTGTACCAAGACCTGCCGGGGTTGCGGTGCATGCAACAGCGAATCCCGTGACCCCGGCCTTAGGTCAGAAAGAGGGACACCGTTAGTTTTTAGCCGGTAAGAGACCGGCAGACCCCCTCGCCTTCCCCGGGCAAGGTACATCCATGAGGATTTCCAACGATAAAAAAAAAGGATGGCGGACTATACACACCATCGAGAACTTTATGGAGCCCTCTCAGATGTGCAGGTTTCCACACCATGTTTTCCTTAACCCTTAACACAAGTGATAATCAAATTCTGATCCGCACATGAGTTCAAAGAGTCAGAGGTGCGGGCTGGAATCGAACTTGAACCCTCCTGCATGGAAGGAAAGCCGCTAACCGCTAAGCTATCACTGCTTATACGATGGAGTATGCTCAAAAATAAACAAGTAAATCGACAAACATAATCTCCCATAACCTTCTCCTTTGTCTCCATACTTGTCACAGTCGTATACATAATTTTGTGAGAATACACAAATATCCAAGACTGCAATAACAATTAAGCAAGTTGCAGCAGTTCGTGGTGATTTGGGCCCAGCGCAGTGGAAAATGTGCGCCACAATTATTACCACCATTGTTCCGGGGTTGTTACGATTGTCACATAACAGGTAAGACAGAGATACAACTGAAGATTTTATTTTAAATTAGCAACCCGCCCCGGTTTCGCACGGGTGTAATGTAGATACTAATGTGTGGCATATAAACCTTCGTCTTGAATCATTCTATCTATTAAAAAAACCACTTCAAAATCCGTTGCGTAGTTTTAAAGATCTAAGCATACATAGGGACAGACAGACAGCGGGAGCGACTTTGTTTTATACTATGTAAAGTAGATAAAGATTGTGATAATTTAAACTGCCTTGTTGTTCTAGTGGTGGCAAGCGCGACTGCTGATCATGAGGTCCTGGGTTCGGTGCCCAGGTCCGGCAAAGTGTTATTCCTGGAATTATGGAATTCCTCAGTAGCAGCCTGGTGTTTGGATTTTTGCCCGGTGGATGGCAATAGGCTCGCCCCCTATTATATTGGACTTAAACATAACGGCGAAGGAATATAGGCGTGATGTTATGTTATAATGTAAACTTCTAATTTATGTTAAATCTGGAACTTTTAATTTAAGAGCTTCCTCGAGTTATCATACTTAGGTACAACCTGTTCACTTAAATAATGGGATTAAAAATTGCGGTTCCAATATTTGCTTTTCGCTTATAAGAATATGAGTGAACGAGAGGCAATAACGACAATAGTAGTAGCGCCGCGGCGCCGCCATTTTTAATCCCATATATAAATAAAATACTCGGGTTGTACGTCCAGTTTACACTGGGCAGTCAGCCTGCTACCAACTTTTCTAACTGGTTAATATTTTAACCACGTGATTGGCAATAGCATGCAGTGATAGCTTAGCGGTTGAACGCTGGCCTTCCATGCAGGAGGGTTCGAGTTCGAACCCGGCCCGTACCTCTGACTTTTTTGAATTCATGTGCGAATCAGAATTTGACCGTCACTTGTGTTAACGGTGAAGGAACGAACGGAGAGGAAACCTGCACACCTGTGAGGGCTCCATAAAGTTCTTGATTGTGTGTGTAGTCTACCAATCACCACCAGGACAGCATGGTGGACTACGGCCTACACCCTGTACATTCTTAGAAGAGGCCCGTGCCCAGCAGTGGGGCAGTAATGGGCTAAACGATGATAGATCATCACAAGAGAAGAAGATCTGAACGTGCGGATGGGTGATCGGATTGGTTCTTTTTTAATCGTATAATCTATGAAGTATGGAGTGTCATAGAAGAGCGCGCTTTTTGAATTATTCACCGCATATTGATTTACTTATATTTATTTTATTCGTTGCGGTGAAAAAAAATGCACCGCAAATCACACCCCCGCAGTGCGCGCTAGGTCTTATTCGTTCAGTTAACTGACAAAGGGGTAAGATTAGTAAAATTCCCACTCGATATCGGCTCTGTTTAAAACTGCGGCTTTCTTCCATAGATACATATGTATAGATAGGCACATCATTTCTATGTTTTTACCTTTTATTATGATTTTCATCATGATAAACAAAATTGGTGACGTCAATTCAACTGGCGTCATTATTATAAGTATTTGTTCACAAGATCTCCGATAAGTAAAGTAATTTTACGTAACCTTCAATTACGCACTAAAATTAGATATGCTAAAGGCGATTTTATGATTCATAACCTAATTATGTTACTTATTATGAATCATAGGTCTACTCAGAAAAACTTTATTTAAAGGCTAGCCACATACCCCCTCCAGACCAGAGAATTTTTCTTAGGGAAAATTCTGGCCTAACGAAGGGGGTATGTGACGGGTGGTGGCTGACTGGCGGGGTTCCGGGCCTATAAAAGGTCGGGCACACTGCAGATCGGCCAGCAGTTGCCAAGCTAAGTGTTCACCTGTTCAAAAAGACCCTGGACTCCTCGCATTGTACGAATCACTCCCTGTTGTTCTCTTTGTAATTCTTAATTAAATATATATAGTGTACGGTTACAAGTGTTATTCTTTATCCTCCCGTAAGTACACGCCTGTAAATTTTATGTGCACATGCTAGTTGAGGGTCGACTCCTTAAACCACCCTCAAGTGTTACGTTGGCAAGGTTATGTATTTGCCTTTTTATAAAATAAATGTAGCTCTTGTATTTTTTTAATAAATGCCTTGTCTAAAAAAATCTAAATTGTTAGGTATTTATATCGTTTTCCTCTCAAAATGCTACATCCAACCATGGTATTATTAACGAAACACGAATTCCATTACAGAATACTAACTTGGTAATGTTCTCGCCTTGTATTTAATACTCTCAACCTGGCGTGAATAATTTACTGCAAATTAAATATGTATAATTGGTTTTGACTACTGTCGTGCCTGCTTACTGGTTATATATGAAGCGAGCGAGATGCCGTTCTGTGCACATGAGTGCGTCTCTTTCTGTTTTGGTACATTTGGTAGCTCAGTGGGACATAAGATGAGCAGACAATGAACAATTGTAAGCGGAAGCATTTACCGAACCGCGACAGAGGGTGTTCTCTTCCGTCAAATTATGTATAGTATGTATGAATTATGTGACGGTAATTAAACAAGAGAATTGCTTGAGTCGGTTTTATTTTGTTTTTTGGGACATCCAGTTACAGCTTGTTCACACAGAAACTGTTTACTGGATCCGTTTTATCGGATCCGTTTTTATTTTGGTGATGGCGTCTGTAGTTGACGGATCCAATAAAAAATACTGGATCCGTTATTTTTGTCGTATGCTGTCTGCCAGATGCGACGTAGCTGCCATTTGTTTAACTCAGAGATCCCCAAACTTTTTTGTCTCGTAGACCACTTGCCATGTTTTTCGGTTTTGGGTAGAACCCCCCCCCCCCCCCTACTTAGCTAATTTTGCATTTTTGCAAATTCATCGACTTCAAATGTATTTTAGACTGATTTCTAACTGTAGTGAGGTGTAGAGCGAAAAATCAATAAAAAAACACACTAAGTTTTATACATTTATAATGAAATTCAAATTAAAATGAACCAAAATTGTATTTAGTATGTACCTATTACATAAAATCACTAAGAAAAATAAATGCTTTTTAGTGAGAAGGATGGCCCTGATGCTTTGATAATAATTTCTCAATATTTGGCGTCAATATACTAAGGTGTAATCTTAAATCTCCTCGGTTACTGATATCTAGTTAGTTTCTTTTTTTTTAATATAATAATTCGCTACTAATATTATAAAACTGCGAAAATAAGTTTGTTTACTAAACTACTATCGTCGTCGGTCAGTTTGTTACCTTTTCAGGTAAAAACTAAGCAACAAATTTATCAGTGTATGTGGGTTCTTCCATTAATGGAAAGTCAAAATTAAAAAGTCACGACTTACTTAAATGAGATCCACTATCGTGGACCCCCGTATACATCACACGGACCCCCAATTTTTTTTTCTCTAGCATGGACCCATTTTAGTTTGTCGTCGACCCCTGGGGGTTGATATATACCACTTTGGGTAACACTGGTTTAACTGATTCGTTGGTACAGATGTGAACAACACATCCAGTACCGACGGATCAATTAAAACGGTTCCGCTGTGGGAACGGACGCTTGCTGTAATAGTTGGAAAATATTTGCAATATAATCTACTTATTTAATTAGTGTAATTAAATGGCAGTTTATCTTCTTATTATTAGTTTTTAAGTGTTACTAACAATAATATGAATCATTTGTGTTCGATTCAAATAAATAAATTATCAGTTTATCAATTAATAAATATTATTATAGGACTGAACATGCAACTGTCAAAATGATCAAAGGAGTTCAATTTATCGCAAGGTTGCTACGAAAGTCGAAATAAATAAATGCATCACGTTCTTTCAACAGTTATGAATTTTACTATATTAAATACTTTATTAAATAAACTGCTTCCTTTTAGCCTTTTCCCAACTATGTTGGGGTCAGCTTCCAGTCTAACCAGATGCGGCTGAATACCAGTATTTTAAACAGAGCGACTGCTATCAGACCTCCGCAACCCAATTATTGAGAAATGCCGATATCTTAAGGTTAGACCGGTTGTTAGACTTTCGCCCTTCTGACTACCCATAACGACTCTCATAGGTATTCGTATGATACCCGGGATCGACGGCTTAATGTGTTATCCGAGACAGGGACGGGTCTCGATGTGTAACGAACTGTCACCCATCTACGGACTGACCGCGGCAAGCGTAACTTAATCCCGCAAATCGTATGATCCGCACGGTTGGTTATTAGCCACGAGCCCCCCTTTATTGAATAAACATAAAAATAAACTAGCAGTCTTCAGTATTTAACTGTAAATAGAGCTAGAGCTAGAACGGCATAACTCTAAAATAGGCGTCGACGAGACTCATAATCTTAAAACATCACGAACTTTTGTTATAAAAAATGTTCTACTCAAAGCACATACAGTTTCAGGTCTGTTCTAGAACAACGAACATTACTACGATAGTTTTTAGAAACTTAAAGTACGTAGCTTAAGCACACTCGATCTTGCAAATGTTTACAGCGAAAGAAATAAAGCGAAGGAAAGCTTAATTTTTTTACTTAAAAAGAAACGCTTCCCTCGGATTTAAGATAATGGAAATTCATATGGATATCGACAAAGTTCGCCCTCTAAAGGCAGTCAGATTAAAAGTAAGACCGCTCTCATGAAATTATAATTTAATTTTTTCGCAACGATATTCATTCGCTTTTGTGTCTTTTTTCTTTTCAACTCTATTGCAATGCATGGTGCAAGTTGATTCTGCGAGACATATTATTCATGGTTACAATTTACGTAACCACTCCTCATAATGTTACTTTATTCGTCGGAAAATTCATTTTGTAGTAGAAAGGTAAAATTTATCGCATTATTAACTTACATCGAATAAGATGTGAGTTTACTTTTGAAGCGAAGAAAAATACTTTTTTAAATTGAATTTATTATTTTAATACTTTATATTTAACAATAGTAATGTAACGCATGATTTATATTTTGTTTGATCCTTAATATTGTACAATAAACATTTCTTTTGGTACTTTTAGTCTACCTTTTTTTAATACCTTATTGAAATATCCTGCCAATGATTTTATTAAATATTGTCCAGATGATTATGTGTAACACTTTACTTAACTTTTGTTATAAATCATGTCTAAACTATGTAAAGTATAAACTTTTAAATAAAAAAAGACAGCTGTTATACAGTTATACAGCTGCGCTAGCTACGGTCAGTCCGTGGATGGGTAACAGTTCGTTACATATCGAGACCTCTCCGTGTCTTGGAGAGCACGTTATGCTGCGTCCAGACCTGCCGAATGCGTCGCGAACGCGCCGCTTTCGAGGTGCTTGCGGACTGCGCGCGTGCTGCTCGCGTGCAGTTACAGCGTACGTTTGGTGCGCCGCTCTAGTGCAACTCCGGCAAGGCTCGAGTGGGGCGCGCGTGCAGCGCGCGCGCGGCCCGCGCGCCGCTCGTGCGCACATAGCTTCTTTCCCGTTTGAACTATGAGCCTCATTTGTGAATTTGCTTCCGAAGATGTCGGACCATACGACTGCCGTTAGCATAATTGCTGCAGCATCGGCTGTTTTATTACTGACAAAAACTAAAAGGAAAAACAGAAGACGTTGGTGGCAGGTTCCACGAGCGGCACGCGCGCACCACCTGCATCGCTCGAGTGCGGCGCGTAGCTTGCGCGCGAGCGGCGCGCGGACGGCGCGCGATCTTTGTACGAACATGAAATGCACGCGCGCAGTTCACGAGCGGCTCGCGAGCGGCGCTTTCGCGGCGCGTTCGTCAGGTCTGAACGCACCATTAAACAGTCGGTCCCGGGTGTCATATGAATACCTATGTCAGTTACGGAAAGTCAGAAGCCCGAAAGTCTGACAGCTGGTCTAACTTTAGGATATCGGCATTGCTCTGTATCTGGGTTGTGGAGGTCTGATGGCAGTCGCTCCGTGTAAAATAAAACGGCCGCCAATTTATAATATTAGTTAGACTGGAAGCTAACCCCAACATAGTTGGAAAAAAGGCTAGGCAGAATTTGATACCTGATATTATACAATAAACATTTATTTTGTACTTTTTGCTTATATTTTTTTAATACCTATCTAATTGAAATATCCCGCCAATGATTTAATATAATTATATTTTTAGTTTGTGTCCGTTTTTTACAGACTACAAACTGTCTAAACCATTAGGTATGTATACCTTTTTTTATACCATATCTAAACGATGTACATTATAGATTTTTAAATAACAAAAGGCAGTTGTAATACAGAATGCACCCAGCTTTAAACAATAAAAATAAAATATGTTTAAAATAAAGAATACATCTTGGTATTACATAATTATACATAGGTATGTATCGTTTAGCCTGACGGTTTATATTAGAATTTCGTTCACCGATAAATTTGAATTTGCCCCGCTTATTAAATCTTTAATATAAAAGCTTAGATCGCGGTATTCGCTAAATAAAACTACGTCCAGAAGGTATATTGTTTGAAACATATTGCTGAACTATTATATTTTAAACTGTTACATAGTGTAATATTATAATAACTTATAGACCGCTAAATACAATTTTAGCCTAGTTATTATATATGTATGAGAGGTCTAGATATACCTCCAACATAGTTTCGACTGTATTAATATTCAGAAATTGGACTTATAATATTATAAACCGGTAATATTATAAATATTTTGTAAAATATAAATATCTTGTAAAATATAAATCTTCTTCTTCTTCCTGCCCTTATCCCACACTAGGTGGGGTCGGCATAACATGTATTTCATAAATCCATGTTGCTAGAGGTTTTGGCTTATTGTTTTATGACCGGCCGCCTGCCTGACCACAACCCTCCTTGGGAATACTCGTTGCGCCGTCGCGCGTGTGACCCAATGTGCTTGCTGATATTATGCATTGGGTCCCAAAATGATATCCTTGTCGATCTTATTGCCGACAACTAAGCAGACTAAGTAAGACTTGTAAAATATAAATATAAATATCTTGTAAAATATAAATACTGTCGCCTTGAATTTTCGAGGCAGAACTCTCTGCCTGCCTAAAACATTTAAAGTATACTATGGAAATGAATACGTACAGCTTACTTGAGGTTATATTATCATGGAGTGGCTCTATCACTTTTTTAAATTAAGTGTGGTGCAAATTCCTGGCTTCAACTGAGACCAGTAAATGTAAACAATTAAGAGATGAACAGAGATTAATGAAGCAATCTTTTAAAGATTTTTCTAATAACCAACCGCGCGGGTCATACAATTTGCGACGTTAAGCTGCGGTAGCTGCGATCAGTATGTGGATGGGTGACCATTCGTTACAAATCGAGACCCCTCCGCGCCTCGGAGAGCACGTTAAGCAGTCGGTCCCGGGTGTCATACAAATACCTATGACAGTCGTTACGGGAAGTCAGAAACCCGAAAGTTGACAACCTTTCTAACCCTAAGATAACGGTATTGCCCTGTAACTGGGTTGCGGAAGTCTGATGGCAGTCGCTCCGTGTAAAATACTGGTATTCAGCTGCATCTGGTTAGACTGGAAGCTGACCTCAACATGGGAAAAGGTTAGGCAAAACTATTAAAGACTTTCAAGCAATATAAAATCTATACAGACAGAGTCACGGGCAAGAGCCAGTTTATATAAGCTTATCATAAACATGAACCATCTAATTTTGGTAGTAAAAATTAGTTTCGCAAACCGCGGTGTGAGCTGTTTCACAAATGAGGCCGCAGTCTTTGAGCTGTGTCAACAAAACTTTACTAAGTTCTGAAAATTATAATTTGTTCTGGCCTTCAGTTAGATGTTAAGTTTGATTAGGTAGGTACTTACTTATTTATAAAATGTATAAAATGAGGAATGAGGAACATGTTGTGAGGAAAGTTTTGAGTATGAATATGTATGGTTATAAGAGTAGAGGAAGACCAAAGAAACGATGGATGGATAGTGTGATAGATGATATGGCTAGAAAGGGGGTGACTACTGAGATGACGGGTAATAGAGATGCATGGAAGAAGAAGACACACTGCGCGGGCTCCAAATAAGTTGGGATAAGGGTAGGAGCATGATGATGAAAATGTCAAAAATGTGTAATAAACAGAGTATCGGAGGAAATAGGACTTTTAGCTATTCAGTTTTCGGGTCGTGAGTTTGGTTTGTATAGTGTAATGATAACATATAAATCAAATTCAGGTATATAAACACCGTTTGAGTGGATAATATTTATAATTAATAAAATAAGGTTGAGCTACGCGATAGCTGATGCATGCGTGCCGTCAGTTGGGACAGGAGAAATCAAACCTGCTATGGCACTTTCCTTAGAAGGCCATTCCAGACGTTGCCCTGTGTTGCGCAATGTCTGGACTTTAAAGGATACCTTGATCTCGGAGTTTGTTTGGGCTTTTCTTCTCAGAGCTAGTCAGACAAGAAATAGCGGCGCCATCTAGTTAAAAAAAACATTACATTGTCTTTTAAAAGCGTCTGTGAGATATTTATTTACAGAAATAAATATCATTTTTTATCCTTCGTCTTTAGAACAAAACACAGAATGGAAATAGACGCGTGTTGTGAGATTCAACAAAACCCAGCACGATTGGTGGTAGGATCTTTACGTTCCGCCTGTCTAGCTATCACCCTCACATTAAAGCCAAGCAATTTACTGTGTTCCGTCGTGTGTATGTGAGAGCCAGAGGGGTATAATAGGGGAATTCCTCTATATCTCTGTTCCTTCGATTCATGTGGCTCCATCTTAGACCCTGTCTGCGCTTACCATCAGACTAGGGCCAAACGTGACCAAATCAAGAATAAAAATAAAAATAGTGTGAGATCCGGTCCTAAGAAAATGTCGTAGCGTGTAGCCCTAACTATCCCTAGTTGCGATCATAGCCGTAGTAGCTACGCAATCGTCAGCTGTCTAGTTTTATAGCTTACTAGCTACCCGCCCCAGCTTCGCACGGGTGCAATGTAGATACTAATGTGGGGCATATAAACCTTCCTCTTGAATGTCTTTATCTATTGCTGAAAACTGCATTAAAATCCGTTGCGTAGTTTAAAAGATCTAAGCGTACAGACAGCGGGAGCGATTGTTTTACACTATGTAGCTTACATTTTGATTTCCTCAGGTTTTAAAACTGACTTTGCTGCAGTACTTAGGTACTATTAGAAAACAGCCCACAAGTGTAAACGTGTAGGACACATTTTAGTTAAAATGTTAATAATTTAACTACAGAAATGTTTCACTGAAATTATACCGGTTGTCCGAATGCGGTAACAACGGCTTCAAAAATAAATTATATTAAGCGTTTTGTTAATTTATTCAACTCATTTGTTGCACTGAAAATTAATGAAATGAAAATTAATAAAATAATGTTGTTAACATACGTTCTGAATATTGTATCATTTATACGAGAGTGTAGGCTCTCTCAATTACCTCGAAATTGGTTATTATAAAACATGGAATTGTGAAATCAATGATTGTGGGAATGAATTAATGAAAATTGCAACCTTCATACAATATTTTTCATACGTTGTGGTGATGATAATTATAAATTATGTACCGATGTAGGTTTTGTGGTAAATAATTCGTGGGACAAGTGGGACAGTAATGGGATGATTGTGTACCAATGTGAGGGTTTGCTGTTTTCAACCCGCTAGCCCAGAGTGGTGAACATAGGCAACTCTTCTTTAAAGAGACAGGCTTACATCCAGAAGTGGCTTCAAAAAAACAAAAAAAAAACAGGGATCGTCATATAAATATGACTCTCCACCCTGGAGAAGGCGGAGGGTGATGTCAGACTCTTACCGACTAAAACCATCACGGTGTTCTTCGGACGACTTAAGGCTGGAGTCGTGGTTTCGCTTTTGCCTTTACCGCAATCCTAGCAGTTCTGCGAGTAGGTGCGGCCTGCGATATTGTTCGCTCCTAGAACTACTGGGGTCGTAGGATTCGCCATTGCATTCACCAGAACTCCGGCAGTTCTAGAAGCGTCCTGCGATGCCATCCGCAACCCATTTCTATTTCTAAAATCCAAATAAGTATGTACTTATTTTGATTTTAGTTAAAAACTCAAGTAGGTATGTACTTACATGAGTTTTTACCTAAAACAATATTCGTCAGCTTCCAGTCTAACTAGATGTGACTGAATACCAGTATTTTACACGGAGCGACTGCCATTAAACCTCCGCAACCCAGTATTAGGTCAATGCCGATATCTTAATGTTAGACCAGTTCTCTGACTTTCAGCCTTCTGACTTCTTCTTCTAACTAAGACAACATTACGCTTTTAATTAAGTATAAAAAAGATTTGCAGCTATTTGCCAAAACACTCTCCAACATTACCGAAATACATATTTAATACAAATTCTTATCGCCGACGCTCTTGTATCGTAACTTTTTGCTCAAAACTCTAATGTCTTACTGATTTTAATAAACGAACAATTTGCATGCAGCCAGAACGATTTAAATTCAGATAAGGGTGAACATACTCTTAGAAAAAATTAAACTTCTGTTCTGTAAGTAATATCTTCAAAGTTATGGCTAAAGGTACGTGGCACAAATTATGGGTGAATACTGCGCAATAATAAGGTGGTATGGTGTCTTTGAAATATTTTAGTAGGAAGGTAAATTTGTTTCATATATTTTTTGTGATCGTTCCCGGGATACGGGACTTTGTCGGTTCTATTTCCATATGCGATGTATGTATACTTAGGTGTACATACTTCAGGAACATCGATAAGTCCATAATGACATCTTATCATTATTACGTTATTGACATTATATGAAATATTCTTCCCAGCTTAAACACAGAAGCGGTGAAGCAAATTATATTTTGATTAAAATTTTTGATTTTTAATGCCCGACAAGAAAGAGAGGTGTTATAAGTTAAACGCGTGTATCTGTGTGTCTGTCTGTGGCATCGTAGCTGCCAAACGAATGGACCGATTTTGATACGGTTTTTTGTTTGAAAGCAGATGTGATCGAGATGGTTCTTAGTTATAATTTATGAAGATCTGTTCAGGCGTTTGAAGATCATCAGCTCATTTCCTACTTGACAAAAGGGTCTTATCAAGTTTCACAGGTCCGATTGATTTGAAATTTGGTGTAATGTTACTTCGGTGGTATTTCCAAGGCAACCTTGAGCTGATGCTGTAGCATCAAGTATTCTGCGGGATACCCAGCCCCTCAGCAACTTACAGCAGATGTAGCGTTTTTGGGCTCATAAGAATGGTCGCAACGAGTAGGTGTTAGATAGATGATGATGTCTACTAGTAATAAACAAAAAAAGTAAAATAAAAATGTTTGTTGGCCTTTTAACTTTATTATAAGTACCTAGTAATATTTTGATCCAAGTGTCGTCAAGTCGGGGACCGCTTAGTAAATAAAGTAAAAAAACAGAATACAAAAAAAGAAGCTTGGTAATAATAATTTACTTAGCGGTCCCCCGACGCGACGAAACTTGAATCACAATATTATTAGGTACTTATAATAAAGTTAAAAGGCCAACAAACATTTTTATTTTATTTTTTTATTTATTACTAGTAGACATCATCATGGGATAATTATATCATGATATAATATATATATATATCCTTATATATAATTGATAATTTTTACTTCACCTCTAAAGGGCCAACAAACACATTTTATTTTTTGTTTTTTAGAGGTGTTTTTTTGTCGAGGGTTATTTAAATTTTTATTTATCGAAGTAAGTGAAGAAGTTATAATCAATATTGTATTGTAATTCTATCAAGAATACGTACTGATTGTAATTTATTATAAGAAATTTGACATTACCTATAATAACTATTACTAATTTTACATTGGCCACCTCATCGGCGAAACATGATGTACTATTACGATATTCTAATAACTTGTTTATGGTTTTCTGGCAAAGAAACATATTCTATTTCTAATTATTTCATTTAATGACTGCCTCATTGGTCTAGTGGTTGCAAGCGCGACAGCTGATCGTGAGGTCCTGGGTTCGATCCCCAAGTCAGGCAAAGTGTTATTGGGTTTTTCGGTGTGGAATTCCTCAGTAGCAGCCCGGAGTTAGGATGTGTGCCTGGTTGATGGCAACAGGCTCGCCCCCCCTATTATATGGGACTTAAACGTAATTATGAAATGAGGGTGTTACTATACACCTCTGCCCAACCTTTCGGGGAATACAGGCGTGATGTTATGTTCTAATTATCCACCACTGCAAATGAGATTTCGAATATGAACGGTATTAAGAGAATATCACCTAAATCACTACGACTGGCTAACCGATTGGTGATTGTAGTTTGTTATTATAAACGACGACATGAATAGCGAAGTGACAGAATTTTGGCCGTTTCGATTCCCGCTTGGAATAAATATTTGTACGGCTTATTTAAATCCGTTTCTGGGTGTGTTTACGTATTAATAGTATAAAAAAACTGCAAAGGAGGATGATTGCAAGGAATCTCATGTTTAGATCTCTTTGCCTTACAATATCTTTATATATATAATTCGACTGTACGTGTGTATGTCACTGAACTCCTCCTAAACGGCTGGACCGATTTGAGTGAATTTTTTTGTATGCGTTTGGGTGGTGCCCTGGATGGTTTAGATTCACAATTGGACCCGGTAGGTGGCGCTGCTGTCGGTATGTCCCCAAATTTTTAGGGCAGGACGACGTCTGCCGGGTCCGCTAGTAGAATATATAACTTCTTGTAAAAGATATGAGTCAATTCAGAAACTATTTATCACTAATGCCCGGTTTCTATAAACAACAACGAATCGTTTTGCTTCCTAATGGTAGCATTTTTTAACGTCAAACTGGGCATATAAACAAACTCGTAAGTTAATTTAATGATTGATAGCTACTTCTATACGGGAGGGTCTACTATGCACAGCCACGAGGTCTTTGCTTCATTATTACACAAGAGTCTCAATTTTAACTTCTTCTTCTTTTCGTGTGGTTAGTGACTAACCCGGTGTCAGAGTTTACGCCGCCCATGGTCCTCTGACTTGGCTTCACATGCCGTCGAGAAATATCTCTCAGGCATGTTTCCTCACAATGTTTTCTTTAACCATTTTTAAGCAAGTGATAATTATACAATACGCACACGAATCCGAAAAGTCAGAGGTGCGTGCTTTGGGTTCGAACTCGAGACCTATGACTTAGCAGACCGACGGTCACACCACAAGGCTATCACTGGTTACTAATTACGCTGCGTAAATTATAGGAATCAGCCATAACAGGAAGGCGCCTGTGTCTGTAACATAGTTTATACTAGCACAGACACAGACGTTCACTCTGTCTCAAATAAAGGCATAGCGTTGTACTTCATAATGTCGTTTTTATGTTTGATTGAGATAGACAAATGTATTTTAGTTTTTGGAAATAAATATTATTATTATTATTAAATAAGTTAATAACTTTACAAGCGATACACTCACCAACGTGTTTCCAGTATCACAGATTACTTAGAAGTTACTTATACTTAGTTCGGCTCGTATAAACTTTGACTAATTCGATTGATTACAATTATCAAAAGAACATCGTTATTTACAACTGCGTTTATACTAAGCTCTTGTAATGATGTTGTTACTTTTAATTTCAACTGACCAGTAACTTGTACTTAGTCAAAGTGTGAACATTCTCATAATGTTCCTCGTAAAAGTGTCTTTCTTAAACAAACTCAAATCAAAAATAACTTTTACGGCGTCTTAATTTTTAATATACTTAATAACGTTTAGTGGTATTATATAATCTGTTTCAGTTACGTTATTGTTAGTTGGGTCTAACGGTTCTTTACAAAAAGATCAAAAGTCTTTAATAAACTCAGTAAAAACATCGGATCTATTAAACCTACAAAGAAAGTTTACGGATTTTCCGCTAAATAATGTGGCGTACAGACCTGGCCAACGAACGTGAGTGAACCGTTCGATACCGCTAAAAACGAATGAAACCGGAACCGTTCTATATAGAGTTTGATCAAATTCAACAAAATGACGAACGTTCGTTGACGTTCGTGGGTTAGGTGTGTACGATGCATAAGGCTTGTTATTCTATAAATGTCTTTATAACGGATACAATAAACGAAAAGTGAGTTGTGATATTTTAATACTATTGTGGAAGTGTATTTTTATTATTAAGTATGCTGTTTTAATCTTACTTTTATCTGCCTCGTTAGTGTATTGGTGGCTAGCGCGACTGTTGATCTTAAGGGCCTAGGTTCGATCCCCAGGTCGCGCAAAGTGTAGATTTCCTCAGTAGCAGTCCGGTGTTCGGATTTGTGCCCTGTTGATGGCACGCCCCCTATTACATGGCCCCCTTAAACATAACGGCGAAATGAAGTTGTTCCTATACACCTCTGCCTAACCCTATGAGGAATACAGGCGTGATGTTATGTTATGAACTATTAAACAAATTTAAAAGTAATAATTAATTAATAAGCATAAGCCCATTTCTGTCCCACTGCTGGGCACTGGGTCTCTTCTCATAATGAGAAGGGTTCAGGCCTTAGTCCACCACGCTGGCCTGGTGCTTGTTGGCGGACTACACACACCATCGAGAACTTTCTGGAGCCCTCTCAAGTGTACAGGCTTCCTAGCGATGTTTTTCCTTTACCGCCAACGCAAGAGATTTTCAAATTCTGATCTGCACATGAATTCGAAGTCAGATGCGGGCGGGGATCGAACTCAGACCTTCCTGCATGGATTTCATAAGAATAGAATCTAATATCCATTTAAGTTAGAACTTGGTGAAGTCGATCTAAATTTGAGCGATCCTGAAGTTTTGATGAAAATTGGCTTTCTGAAACTTGGCCATTGTGGGTCCCAAGACTTAGGTTGGGTTTTATTGTAATTATGGTAAGGTGTGTGTTATAACTTTTAATAAATTGTACGACTTTTACTTGTAACTTCCTAACTTGATGTTGCTTTAGGCATTCCTTAGTATCTATCGTCAGTCGGCAGTGAAAACCATGTATGTGAAAAAAAAAAGAGATAGAAATAACTGTCTCCTAAAAAAATGGCCGATCAAATGTTTATACAAGTTTGTCATCGTACGTCATAGATAGCTTAGAAGTATTTGAATTGAAAGTTTGTTGAACTAGTACGCGTATGACGAGTATATCAGTCTAAAGAACAAAATAAAACGCTTTTGAAGAAAATTTTATTTACGAGGTTTTCACTGCCGAGCGTCGCTATGCTTTATGCTGTAATTATGGCAAAATACCCAAATGCTTCCTAATTTTAAGTTGCTGTTGAGTCTCGAATGTCTCTGTCGTTAAAGGCAAAGTGACACTGACAGCACGTGATTAACGGCAACTTAAAACTTAAACTGGTCAATAGTTTTTGTTTAGTAATAATTTGGATTCGATCCCTGGGTCGAGCAAAGTGTTATTGGGTTTTTCCGTGTGGAATTTCTCAGTAGCAGCCCGGGGTTTGAATTTGTACCCGGTTGATGGCAATAGGTTCGCCCCCTATTACATGGGTTTTAAACATAACGGCGAAATGAGGGTGTTACTACACATCTGCCTAACCCTTCGGGGAATACAGGCGTGATGTTATGTTGTGTTAAAATTGAGTAGTGTTTTAGTATTTGGCCATTAGAGAGGCTTCTTATAATTGGGCAATTTGTAAAAAGAAAATCTGGATTTTAGTTTCCATCATGGTGGTGTTCTAAGGCCGGGGCCGCACTGGTACGGCGACAGCGACGCGACGGCGATTTCATGTATAAATAAATTTCGCTTGTCGTTTCTGCAGTCCCGCCACCGACATATGTTTATATGAGTTTGTTTTCACGAAATCGCCGCCGCGTCGTTGTCGCCGTACCAGTGCGGCCCCGGCCTAACAGTCTAACTGACCAAAAAGGAAGAGTAAGAATCGTATTATAATATACATTTATATACTTATTTATTTATTTAGGGACAACAAACAGCAGTGTAATAATAAGTAAACATAGGTTTGAATTTAATTATAGAGGTAACAAATACACTACTCACAACGTTATCCACATATTACTAAACAGATCTACTAGTTGTTAGAAAGAACGATATAAAAATAAACCGAATAAAAGTAAACATTACTTGATTATTAGGGTTCTGATCACTTAAAATAGTAACAATTTCTTTTCTAAATATGGCCTTGCTGAAAAACACATCATAACGACAAAAGATAGCGTTTGAAAAAATTGCTTTTAGATGCAAAATAAATGCTCAAGAATCCCAAATTATATACGCAACCTACTTAATGCATATCAAGTCAATTTACAGTGTAACCAAAGATATTCAATTAAATCATACTCTACAACGAATTCATACTAAGTACTAAGTTTTAAACTGATACAATTCATACGACAAATATGATAAACTAGCTTTTGTTCGTAGATTCGCTTGCGTGATTTCTTTTCACCCCCTTAGAGCGGTTTCGCACTACGTCCGATTCGAATCCGATTCGAACCCGTGAAAATACGGATCTGGAAATCTCTGACCGAATTCGGATATTGCTTACGCACTAGTCCGATCTCTGATTCAAATCTAAGCAATTTAGGGGCCACTTTTTGGCATACGGCATTTTACGCGGAGAGCAGAGCATTCTTGCCGCTGCCTCTCTGCTCGGAAGCAGCTCGGATTCGGTTCGGACGCAGTGCGCGAGCGTTCATACAAATAATACTATGGCTTTTTTGGTTCGTCAATAATCTTCTCCGGAATGGAGATTCACGGATAACGGAAAGAAATCGGTTAACGGAAGCCGGATCTAGTGCGTAAACTACCATAGAAATGGTTCTACGACTACTCCGAATCGTATTTTCACGGGTTCGGATCGGACGTAGTGCGAAACCGCTCTTAGGGGAGGAATTTTATAAAATCCTTCCTTAGTAAATGCCTCCGTTATAAATGGTACCTATTCTGCCGTCCTTTAACTAGAAAGCCGTTAATCCTCAAATGGCAAATTTTTACTTTTTAATAGAAAGTGATAGTTTTGATAGATAGTTTTTTCATCACTTGAAAGCGTCTAACCTACACTTCTTCGCTTAATGTACAGTAGGGGAATGAAAATGTTATAGATCTTAAGGTCTATTTTTGCTTGCACAGTGTAAGAAACAAACTATTTTACCGACTACGTATTGCCAGCATTATAGAAATGAAAATACAAGTATTTTGTGATGGGATATCAAAAATTATAATGGCGACATGACAGATACTAGTAATTTCAATTTATTTAATCATCGAATTGATTTATGTCATGGTTTTTACAACAAAAGTCCTTAAATCAAATCAAAGACATTACATGGCTCCACTACGTCATATAAAGGCAAAAGGCAATTTTGATCTTTGCTACCAAATAATTAAACATAATTTTCCATGCATTGGTCTGTTCCGTTCAACACTTTGAAAAGGTAAAATGTGCCCGCGATGGGGAAAAGGAATTAATTTGATAACTGACGAACCTTATCATTCCCCGACTGTACGTTAAAATACCTTAACTGCCCGGTGTGATGATTATTTTCCGCGTCCAACAATCATTAACCTAACTATCATAGTTTTTAAGAAAAAACGATCTCCGCATTTTTTGCCATTTTATCGGAAACCACTTTTTGGGCTTAACGGCTTTCTAGTTAAAAGACGGCAGTATTGTCTAAATTTCAAGTTTCTAACACCAGCAATTTACACTATGCGCTGATAGATCAGTTAGTCAGTCAGTTTCTTCTTTTACAGATAAATCTTAATACAAGTACAAAGAAAACCAGCAACGACTAAATTCCTAACAAAAGCCATGTATTTACAACCACAAACAGTCTGGATGCAGTGAAAATTTTACCATAATCTGCTGTACATACGGCGCTGAGCGGATCTCAACGGTCACAGGTGAGGTAAGCAGATTTACTGCTTACTCGAATAATACGCCGACTGTCGACTATAGAGTATAAGTGAGGTTTTAGTTATGGGCCATAAGTCTTAAGGCTCATTTACACGAGCATAGTTTCTCGAAGCGAAACTCGTTCTGACTTTGTCTTTCTCGGTGGTGAAAACAGAGACAACATGAGACTCTCTACGAGGAACTATCCTGGTATGAATCAGCCTTTATTGGAATATGGCTGTGTCTATAAAGTATCTTTAAGACTGTGTTTATGTAAATATCATAGTTTATTGTCCGTAGTAACGGCAGATAGATTAAGAAGAGAAGGGGCGATTACCAGAAGATAAATATTATAGACCACGCCTTTTTTGGATAGCATGAACTACAGGACGCTACTTCTTGGTACATACTCCTTTTGTTTCATTCGCATTCATGCATTTTTCTACAAGCTTATTTTTTGTAGACCATAAACCCGAAAACATTGTACTCATTAATATGAAAATAAAACCAAAAAAAAAATAACTGTTCAATAATGTTCACATAACTCGACAAAATGTATGGAACAACTGTTTTTTTTTTTCGCGATTTTAGAGTTTGCTCCATAGTAAAATAAGGTCGTATAGGTACTGCGAGACAGTGATGTTCATTGGTCATTAATAAATTCTATTTGGTCTTTATACATCTGTGAATGCAAACGACCGTCACAACTAGTCTTCTACGAAAACTTCTGGTCAATGTAACCAAACACGTTCTAGTTGTCAATCGGATTTTTTATTAATAGTACTAACATAAGGTGCAGGTCATGTGGGGCGCGAGGAGCGGGAAGTCCAAAGCAGATTGTGATGTAACAAAATTAACTCAGGCCGGCATTTGACGGTCAGCTACAGCATGGTAACTTCAGGCACTGTTTCCCCTTAAGAAAGGATCTATAGTTATTAGCGCACCAGCAGATCAGACTGCCCCATTACTTTAACAAAATCTATTAACAGTATGAAACAGAGTGGCATATTGTCACGGAAATCATAGAGCAGACATATTGTCTAAGGAAATGGTAAACTAAAAACTATACAGCCTTCACCGCCTTCTGTGTGACGTGTTAAAATCGGTACGTAACATGTAAAACAGGTTAAAAAGTTACATTCGTACCGATAGTTTCGTTTGAAGTCAGCACATACTGCGCACCGACACAAGGCAAAATACTGACCTTAATTTTATTCAATTTGTAACTCTCGTACCCAAAACTTTCGTGATGCATGACTCGAACAGTAATTCGACTTTTATTGCTTTTACTCTGCCGGATATTTCGTAAAAGGTTCGTTCCTGTGGGGAAATGAAAAAATAGGCAAGAATAATTATTTTCTATAGGTCGATTTGTAAGTGAATTTTGATCAGACGCGCTTAATTTTATTTTATTTTATTATGTTAGGCTGTCACGCTCTTTACACTTGAGGTGAATTCAATTGTTTGTACATAATACAATAAAATGGTATATTTAAACATAATGCCTGACCAATCCGTTCATGATTATGTAAATATAAGCGTAGCTCCTATATTTTTATTATATGTAACGGTAAAGTCGTTCTAGAATCATCATGAGAATTCATTTCCGAGGGTACGTATTTACTTAATCTAAATAAGGCAACTTATATGTATTTAACTTTGAAGAAATCGCCATATAAAAATAAAACATGATTTAATTTCTAACTAAAAATGATTTTGCTCGTATCACTTTGTAGCTGCAAGCAAAATCCAGTAAAGCTGAAATATCAGCAAAACTTTCAGAAAAATGTAGTTCCGTTTTCCGCGTTCTATATCGAGTTAACGAACTAGCACATAGTATAAAACCCAATTTCCTTTCATATAAATTAGAAGCTGGTAGCTGATATTTCAAACTGCGGGGTAGCCTTTATCGGGCGCTGTCACAGGGCAGAGCTGTAACGTGGTTCTTGGCGCTGAACCAAGCCTCGGCTGTCGCGCATTGCTTCCTCCTGGCCTCTCTAATTTTTCAAAACAACATGGCAGGGCTCCAAGATGAATAACACGTTATTCTGATAGTGCATACATTTATGGATTTATAGCAGGCAGCTTGTTAGTTGGATAAGTTAGCTTTTTGCAAGATATTTTTTCCTGTCTACATGACCTGTATGTATGTATGTATGTAGTATTTTATATATTATATTGTATGTATTACGTTTATATATTGTGTGCTATACACATATTTGTAAACAAATATGTGTAAACACATCTACATAAACTAAAGTTTATGTAGATGTGTATATTTATTGTGTATTTAATTTGTAATTTTATATAACTTGTACACTTAGGTAATTGTTCTCCTAAACTATCGCTCTAAGGTTTGCTGTTAGAAAACTCATTTGTGAGTTAAGCTCGCCTTTGTACATGAATTTACCAACGGAACTGTATTATATATTATTATTTTGTGTACAATAAAGGATAAGAATAAGAATATTATAAGTGAGTTAGGTCGCGGAAAATATTAGTCGTCCACTTAGATCCATATTAATAAATAACTCTCATTTGAGAGATGTTCCAACAGCAGCTACCATAAAGTAGAATTGAAAACCTTTTTTTTAAATACCTCTGAAGTTATGTTGAAACTACACTTCAGAGGGACCTGTCAATTTTTTTTTATTAAAATAAATCTCGTATCTTTAATTCAGTTTGCGTGTCTATGGAAGGCTCATAGGTACGTACCTCTTATGAGAGCTGTTCATTGATACTTAGACTGACATATCAGTATCTTCTGGACATAGGAACTTGTAGCAATTTGTATGATTACCAAATCGTCACGCTTCGTTACAAAGCGATTTTTCTTCAGGTCAGTACCTATTATTTTATTTATGCGCGATGTTGACGATTTTAGGCAATATTTCTTGAAAGGAGAGGCTGATATCCAGCTATAGATTGTGATAGGCCGTTGGTAACGATGATACTATTTATTATTTTGGAATTTTAAAATGTTTGTCAATCAATACAAAATTACAAAATATTTTCGACAGTCATGAAATTATAGTTAAAAATGGAGATCTCATTTTGAACACCACACATTTGGCTTTAAATATTTACTTTGGTGGCCTATCTCTTTCTAAATACCTTAATTAGAAAAAGATAGAATATTTAGACTGCCTCGTTGGTCTAATGGAGTCAAGCGCGACTGCTCATCGTGAGGTCCTGGGTTGGATCCCTAGGTCGGGCAAAGTGTTATTAGGTTTTTCCGTGTGGAATTCCTCAGTAGCAGCCCGGAGTGTGAATTTGCACCTGGTTGATGGCAATAGGCTCGCCCCCTATTACGTTGGACTTAAACATGACGGCGAAATGAGGGTGTTACTATACACCTCTACCCAACCCTTCGGGAAATACAGGCGTGATGTTACGTTATAGAATATTTAGTTTGTAAATCTATCTCTTTCTAAATAGAGTATTCAGAAAGAAATAGACCACCAAAGTAAATATTCTAGGCCAAAGTTTCGACTTTCAGTTGATGTTTGTTCTTTGGTCTCCATTTTTACCTATATCTTCATGTTGACAGTTAACTTGCAATGACAGGAGCAGTATCTAAAACGTTCACCGTCGCTACGTTTAAAATGGCTCCTTGTCTGCAGCAGGCACTTCGGTTCCCATTCAATAGTTATAAACTGAATCTTTCTTCAAAGAAATATTTCAATGGAGTTTTCTTAGCATTTACTGAATGTTTAATGTTACTTGCGACGTATAAAGTGAAATTCGAGGTTTTTGACATACATTTAGAACTCGAACAAAACAGGTAATAACTTATTTGCTGTTTTTGTTACGAAACATACGGAATAATTTGTATTCTATTGTTTTCTGCTTTTTTGCTGAAAATATTGGAGGTTTAGTGCTTCGGGGTAAATCTAAACAGTAGTGCTTTAGAGTAATTACGAACATGGAAATATTCCGAAAATTACGAATTTCTACCAAACCAGGCAATATTTTTTGCTCTGGCAACATAAACTTACATTGCATTACACATTCTAACATCATTACGTTGCCAGAGCAATATTGCGTGGTTTAGTAGGAATTCGTAATTTTCCGAATATTTCCATGTTGGTTTAGTAGAAATTCGTAATTTTCGGAATATTTCCATGTTCGTAATTACTCTAAAGCACTACTGTTTAGTTTTAAAGAATTGTAGAAGAATATTTTGTTCTGTATGCTACTCAAATATAAGAAAGTTTTTCGGGGACAAGGCCCCTGCCCTTGAATGGTCAACTTTTGCATCAACAACAAATCTTGTTCGTAATTAAGTCAGACATACAACACTTTCTTGAAAAAGAAGCATTTAAAACAATACGCAAAGCATTCACGCAAAACAATAAATTTATAAAACACGCTTAAATTCTGGAATTTAGCACATAATTGTAGTTGAGACCCCCATTAAGCAGTTTAAGTTGCCCAAGTTGCAGCATTATACCAGTTAGTACACTTTGTAACACGTTTGAGACAATCTTTATAAGCATGAACTATATTTTGAGAGCTTAAGTAAACTTCCCAGTGCTTCGTACAATGTTAATGTATACGTACCCAGATAAATCTGTCTTGAGACACTTTATTTCACTTATAAAGTTCATAGCGAGCAGTTTTAACAGTTTTAAGTAAACACCAAGTTCGGAACTCGTCTCAGTTACAAGTTTACGTGTGCTAAACAAGTCTGGTCGTGTGTTAGAATACGATGGAAAGTTTCAACCCGCGTGCGCTGTCACTATTAGCGCTTTGAGACGCTTTCTACCAGCCAACTTTCAACAAAGAGGAAGTTCTTCAATTTAAGATTCTTGTTATTGAGTGGTATTACACGTGTTAACTCAAGCCGTATAATTTTACTTGAGTTTGATAAACTACCTGATACTGTGTCGTTGTTATGATAACAGTTGGTTGCAAGTGTAGTTTGTGTGGATTTACTTAGCAGATTAACATTTATTATTTTCTTCGTTGGTAAATAGAGTTGGAAAGGTTTAGTTGGAAAGCTGACCAATGTCTGTGGAAAATATTATACTGGTTGAAAAAATTATACCTGTCTTTTACCGCCTTTTAAAATACCTTTCTGCTAGATTTTATTAATATCTGTTCGGTAGTCGAAGCTGAAGGACGTAACCAACAGACAGATGACCAAATACTCAAACGCCACTCAATTTTAAGTTGTCTTTAAGTCTCGTGCTGTCACTGTCTCTTTAAGGCGAAGTAACAGTGACAGCACGAAATTAACGGCAACTTAAAATTGAGTGGTGTTTGAGTGTTTAGCCAAGAGAAACACAATTCCATATATAAAGAAATACATAAAAGTTACACAAGTCGAACCCTCCTACATTGATCTCACCTAAATTATTGAACTGTTTACAGGCAATCCTTTTGTTCCACATTCCCGCGCGTCACGCAATCAATTCCCGACTTTTTGTCCGTATTCCATAGGGAGTAACGAGTGCCGTGCTGTGAATTTTCAACTAATTGCCCGAGGCATTGTTTGCATACATACGCCTACCTCTACATTCAAGTTCGCGCATTCAAACCGATTGATCCCATCAGACTTTTATATTAAAACCCTTTCTATTTTACGCATATAGCCATACGCTGTATAAACTCGTTCAACGTAAAGGCTTTTAGGGAGAGTAAACATCATTGACGCATCGCAAGCGTAGGTTAAAAATGCCCGGGCATTTTTGTCCCGGGCCTTTCATAACGTACCCGTTTTATGTGCGCCGGATACGGCTTTATGTAGTGGGTTGCAGTTAAAGTGTGAGTCAAGTTGTGAGGCGAAATAATGTGGATTTATTATAGCGTGGAAGTGGCAGTAAACTAAGATTAGTTTGTGTTGCATATGTGTGAAGGAATTATAAACTGCCTACGCTATACGAAGTTGGGATGACGTGTTGACATGATACCATGTGTTCTCCGATGCGTTCTATGATGTGGACTCGAAAAATCAATCAAGTACAGTCGGGGAATAAATAGGTTCGTCAGTTTTCAAATTCATTCCTTTCCCACATCGCGGGCACATGTTACCTTTATAAACTGTTGAACAGAACGGACCAATGCATGGAAAATTATGTTTAATTATTTGGTAGCAAAGATGAAAATTGCTTTTTATCTCATATGTAGTAGTAGTACATATGAAGAGTGGAAGAGAAAACATATTGCGCCGACCCCAAGTTACTTGGGACCAGGGCAGGAATATGATGATGTAGTTGTAGTACCATATAGTGTCTAAGATTTGATTTAAGGAGTTTTGTTGTAAAAACCATTCCATCAATCAATTCGATGATTAAATAAATTGACATTACTGGTGGTTGTCATCATGTCACCATTATAATTATTACTATCCTGTCAAAAAATACTTGTATTTTCATTTCTATAATGTTGGCAATACGTAGTCGGTAAATTAGGTTGTTTCTTGCACTGTGCAAGCAAAAATAGACCTTAAGGTGTATGACATTTTCGTTCCCCTACTGTACATTCAGTAGTTGTCTTCTTATTTTTGGAAGAATAGTTTATTCACAGCAATTTTCTTACAATTTAATCATTCTATACTTAAAGTAAGGTATCTAGGCAAAGTCATGATAGTCTGTGATCTGCTATGCAATTCTCGAAGAGACAATTTCTTGGCTGTACGCCACGACGAGTTCATTGTCATTAAATCCAAGAAGCGCAAATATTGTAGCTTTTGGACTTGAAAGATAAAAGCGAGGCTGTGGGCGAGGCTGTAAGCGTCGTCATCGCTGTTTTTTCTAAAGGTATATCAAAATATAAGAATAACTGTCAATTTGTAACTCACGGCTGGCTCAGCCTTGAGCGCTAGTGTAGCTATTCGCAGCTTAGTGAATACCAAACTAAAGTTTTGGCGCTGCGGCAGCGCTGCACAAGGCTGTGTCTTTAGAGAATAGCATTGCTGTTCCAACCAAAATCATCTTTATTTAGTCACGTAGAACGGATTGGCTGACATAAGTTCCCATTTCGACGTCCCATCACCAAGAGAAATGAATGTTTGCAAAATCATGAGAAAAAAAAACATACTTTTAAATAACAGATTTTTTGTGTACAGTCCTAGAACACATCATAGAAAACATAGTATCATTTAATATAATTACGTCATCCTAACATTGTACACCATGACTTATACCCAATTTATGTACGTTGATATGTGAAATCCGACGGTAGAGGACGCCCTAGAAGGGACATACATCGATGTTATTGGTGATGTTCTTCATAAAGGACAGGTGCGTAGTACCCTCAACGGCATGCGAGTATGATAAGATGTATGAATGTGGACGAAGCGAAAGGAGTATGTAAGGATCGTAGCATGTGGCGTTTTATAGTTTCTGCTACCCACATGGGAAAAAGGCGTGAGTTTATGTATGTATGACATTTGCTTGTTGGATCGTGTTTTCTTTTCGCTTAATTTTATCTCTTTGGTGTAGTAAAGGTAACTCAAGGATATTAAATGGGTAGTGTTTAAACGAGTGACTGTAAATTAACGTTTTAAGTGACAAAAATAATGAATTTACGTTATAGTATTACTAAGTGAGCGACTGACTGCGAGTGACGAGAAATCAACAGAACAGCAACTTACAAACACTCATTTGAGTTACTTAAAATATAAAATGAGAAGCTTCATAATATTATTTATTTATTTATTTAAACTTCAGGTACATAAGGCGGACTTAATGCCAATGGCATTCTCTACCAGTCAACCTTTGAGTCAAAAATTAAGCACTTCGAAAAAGGTACAAAAAAAGAATTTAAAACAAATATTGAATAGGTAAATAAAAATTATTAAAAACAAAATAATACATAAGTACTAACAAAATATATACTTTATATATATTTATATATTACAATAAAAATACATATTAAACCTATATATCTATACATACATACATACACATAAATATTTATAACTATGATGGACAGTTCATTCAGACTAATAATAATATGTGAGCGACCTAATATTTGCTTGAGTGTCAACGTTACGTCCTGCATTTTTTTCAATATTTGCCTTTGCAAAAGAGGAAATCTGGCGCATGGCGGCCGCTGCCGCGGCACGCTCGCCTTCGCGCATTGCGTGGTCGCAGTTCTAACCTAACCTAACCTAGAAGTTACGAATTTGACAAACTGTTTATAATATTGAAGTTGCCCTCTCTGTATTTCTAGTCGCTCACTTAGTAATTCAGTCGCACGGCTAGAATTTTAATATCTGAAATGGATTAATCACAACCCACTTTTTGTAAGGTCGTTCCGGATTTTATTATTAATCAATATTCGTCGTTAGTTTAGTTAATTTTTCGCTTACTCAAATTCATACCGCTCAAGTTATTAAAACAGTATCTCATCATCAGTCGCTAAGTTTTTTTTATCCATATTAAATCAAGATGGTTGCAATTTCCACCTATAGGTACAGTAATAACGTTGCATTGAACCAGTTGTTTTCGGTAATGGCCAGAAATACCCCTTTTTCTTTTTGCGTAATTTGCCTTTATGATGTCCTAGGAGAAAAGCATGAAATATGGAGACAAAAGAACGATATGTAAATTGTAGTTCAACTATTGTTTTATAGCGAAGAGAATTGAACAACCTTTTCAAAGTCAAATGTTTAAAAAATAATATTTAGCTACTATTAGGCACTAGTCAGGACTATTATTATAAGTACTTGATATTTATTATAGCGCCTGTATTCCCTGAAGGGTTGGGCAGAGGTATATAGTAACACCCTTATTTCACCGTTATGTTTAAGTTCCATATTAAAGGGGGGCGAGCCTATTGCCATCAAAAAACTCACCACACTGAAAAACTCAATAACACTTTGCCTGAACTAGAGATTGAACCCAGGACCTCACGATCAGCAGTCGCGCTTTCCACCACTAACCCAACGAGGCAGTTAAATTATGCTTCTCCATAAACACAACATTATTAAAGTGAATATACCTAGTATTATAAAGTTTAGTACCTATCTATAAACTTAAGGTAGAAACTACCAAAACCGCTGACACGGTATGAGCTGGCGAAACTAGTGGAGCGCTGACCAGTAGCACTTATGTGCAGGACAGACACCCTACTTAGTGTTCTTGATAACTTTACCTATTTATGTAGTCCTGGTAGTTGGGGTACGCTTTATGTATCGAAAGTACGAAGACCTTATATTTTTTTTCTTGATTACCTACCAAAGTAAAGGTTTTTTATCCCAGGTGGTAAGCAGTGACAGTCTAGCCGTAGAACTTGCCCTTCATGTAGGCGGGTACCTCTGACTTTTCGAATTCTTGTGTGGATCTGAATTTGGTTATCACTTGCGTTAATGGTGAAGGAAAACATCGTCATGAAACCTGCACAAATGAGAGGGCTTCAAAGTTCTTGATGGTGTGTGCAGTCCGCCAACCCGAAATAGGCCAGCGTGGTGGACGAAGCCTTAAACCCTTCTCATTCTGAGAAGAGGCCCGTGCCCAGCAGTGGGACAGTAATGGGCTGATTATAAGGTTATCCAGATATATTTTAAAGTTTGAACATTTACATTCTTCGCTTATTTTGTTATGAACTAGCTGTGTCCTCACGGCTCCGCCCGCGTTGGATCTTTTATTCCAGTAATAAATATACCTAGCCTATGTTACTCAGTGATAATGTAGCTTTCTAACGGCAAAAGAATTTTTGAAATCGGTCCAGTAGTTTTTAAGTTTATTCGTTACATACAAAATACAAATCTTTCCTCTTTATAATACCTATATTAGTATAGATAACACCACCTCATAGGCTACCTTCCATATGCGAGTTATCACCACCTCTCTTAAAAAAAATGATGATAATCAAATGGTTCACAAAAAATTAATGAAGGCTTTACAGAACACGACTTTCAGCACATGATGATGACAAGGAATGAAGAAAGAAATACGAGTAATGCGAGTTTAATTTCTGTTCTGTGACCGATTTAAGAAATTAAGACATTTAAAACATTTCCAAAATAAAAAGCACGTAATAACTGCCCAAGAGTTTATTCTCAAGTGATGAAGTAACGGTAAAACCGCCTATATTAACTACATTCATAATTACTTTCATGTAACTACATAATTTTATAAATATGTGTACACTAATCGTCTAAAATGAGTTAACAAAACAGTAGCAAATTAGTATTGCATTTATAATGTCCACGGTGTTGTAGTTACACTACTTCAAATTAGCTAAACAGCCAACCGTTAATCTGATATACACGGTACATGTACGAAACATTTGAAAAATAATAATTAAAATGGTAATAATGACGTACATAATACTGAAGATATTTCTTAAGATGATATTGTGTTAGAGACAGTAATTGGAACTTCTCTTGGTTCAATTATAGATTGCTCGAGCTTACTGCATTACCGTGTGGTGATCGCTGGAGTTCTGCACGCCTCAACAAAACCAGTCTGCGGTCTTCAACATCGATTTAACATTGATAATGTTGAGTATACTCGAAATAGGAATGTTGATAAGAAATAGGATATAAAAAACGTACAACATTCTATCTTTCATACTGTCGATATGGCTTGAAAATACGACAACTAACATTTAACTGAAACATCTCTTTAGCTGAGCTTGGCTGTGAATTTCTTTTTGCTAATGCAGTAGAAACTATTTTTTTATTATATGATAAAGGTTAAAATATTTTGACATATTAAAATGGAGTTAGTTCATAAGATTGAATAGTATAATTACGAAAAAAATAATTGGAAGGTACTATTCTTTCATACCTTTTAATTTCAAGTGTGTATGTTTGTGTCTATAAACATTTAATTTATCCCCGAAACCTATGAAATACGTGTTTTTAATAAAAATGACTGTTCATTTACCAGAGACAGCGCTGCACATACTGTGTTGATACACGGGGTGGAAGAGTGTGCGCCGGCACACGGTTCCGGTGCGCGATACCTTCAAATACTCCAATAACTATATCTTTTTTTTAGCCGTATTTACTTTGAAGGCAAACAATGAATACTTTATCTCATAAAATTCACACAATTATTATATTGTTTAGTACGCATTAACCAACTATCATATTCACATGGATTCAATAAAGCCTTATTTCAGTTAGCTCAGTTACAAACCATTCTCGAGCATAAGCAGTCATTTTTACTGTTACTCAAAATGAGATTCGTTTAGTAGAATTGTACAATTAGTCTACAAGACAGCGTTTGTGAGAGGAATGGCTGTAGTAAAATTTTAAGTGCCCTTCAACCGAAGACGTCTTTATTTATAAGACGTGAAATTGGTTATGATTAGACTTTTTACTCACTAATGACCAAACACTCAAACGCTACTGAATTTTAAGTTGCCGTTTAGTCTCGTACTGCCACTGTCACTCTAAGGCAAAGTGACAGTATGAAATTAACGGCAACTTAAAATTGAGTAGCGTTTGAGTATTTGGCCATAAGAAGATTAAATATTAACTCAAACATTTAGGAAACGAGGATATACATAATTATTATCTGAGATGAAATAGTAAATATTCCAAATCTTTAATGGCACGGTAGACAAGAGATTTGATTTGACATGAGAGTGATTACTATGTGATTTTGCTATCCCTTAGTACGGAAAACAAACTTTTCGTCAAAACTATAATTCATTAGCAGTTTTAACAAGGGAAGACAATTTTGGTTCTTGTGGTGCGAATAGTTTACTTTACGTCAAGAACTTTAAACAAAACCTCGGGTAAAAACATGTTATTATTATACATTTATTGTATTGTAATTCCCAGATTGTTTCATGGAAAACATTTGTCTAATCGACTCATACTACTTGTGAATTAAGTAATAATTTGCTTGGGAGACCGTGACAAAAGGCGATTTAGCTCTAGCGTTGAAATTTGCTATAATGGCGCCTTTAAAGTCGATCAGTCTTGGTCACCCACACCATACGAACGAGCACTGAAGCTCGGCACGATGGCGGAACAAGCGAGAAAGAAACTTTCTCTGGTAAGTAAGGTGAAGTTTTAATGCGTGTATTTAGTTATAAGGAGCCATTGCTTATAGCCTAATAAATGTAGGATCTAAGCTAGCTTGGGTAGATGAAATGACAAAGATCTAGATAAAGTATTGTTTGTTTTTATTTTGACATCAATGTAATTAGAAATTTTATAAAAATGTTATAAATTTAATCAGAATTCAAAGTGATTGGATGTACGTCGATGAAACAACATCAACTTATAAGTATTATAAACTAATGTAGCTAGGCGTGGCAAAGATTGGAATATGGACCACGGGAGTGCCTTATGAATAGTATCGACGAGAACGGCTACATCAGACAGATGGACTAATATGATTCCAGAAGAAAAAATGCCTAGTTCTTATCCCAATCGGCCCTTTTGTCTTAAGACCGTGGTTACACCAAAAAGCGACGACCGAGTGAAGTGATTTAAATCATTTAATTACTACTTATCAAGTACTTTCGTAATTTTCTCAAATGTGCAAGGAAATTGTGCTCCTTCTTCTAATTATGGAGAGGTGAGATGAATGTATTATTAGATACCGGCTTCATCAGGTCATCCGCCTAAATTGTGTATCAAATATTATGTTCACTTTGAATAAAATCGTACTGTTGTCATCAATTCCACTACCAAACATCTAATTATTTTTTCCTGACATTTCACCGTAACGCTCTTTGTGAAAGGCAGTTTATCTACGAGATGATAATGAGGTTTCATTCTTTTATATTTCAGTTTTTCGTCTTCGCTATAATCATCACATGTCGAGCTGATGACGTGTCCTCGAGTAGACGACTGTCTTCTAATAACAACTTAAGCGACACCTATGACTTAGAAGCCTATCAGGCACCTAAAGTTGGCAGGTCAAATGGAGTTTCGCTTAATAAGAATGCTTTGCGATATGGTTATCGCGGAGGCGCTGGTGCCAGCGCTGCTGCTAGCGCTGCTGCTGCTGCTGGTGGTTATGGTGGTTTTGGTGGTGGAGTCGGCGCCGGGTTGGGAGCCGGCATTGAAGCCGGCATCGAAGGAGGTATTGAAGCTGGATTTGGCGGTGGCATTGAAGCTGGCATTGAAGGTGGTGTTGGCGGTGGCGTAGAAGCCAGTGCAGGCGCTGGCATAGGTGGTATGATCTCCAGTGCCCTCGGTGGTCTTTTCGAAAGTAGCATCAACGGTGGCTTGGAAGCTGAAATTGAAGGTGGTATAGAAGCTGGAATTGAAACAGGCGGTAGTGCAGGCAGTTATGCTATTGGCGGTGGTGGCGGTTATGCTGGAGGTAGTGCTAATGCATACGCAGGCGGTGCGGCTGGTGGTTATGGGGGTGGTGGCTCTGGCGGGGCTGCAAACGCCTATGCTAATGGTTATGCTGGCGGTGACATAGGCGTTTACGGTGGAGGGTCAGCAAATGCATATGCGGGTGGAGCGGCTGGTGGTTATGCGGGAGGTGATCTTGATGCTTATGCTGGTGGGTCAGCCAATGCATACGCGGGCGGTGAAGCTGGTGGTTATGCGGGAGGTGATTTTGGTGGTTATGCTGGCGGCTCGGCCAATGCATACGCGGGTGGAGTGGCTGGTGGTTATGCGGGAGGTGACCTTGATGCTTATGCTGGTGGGTCAGCCAATGCATACGCGGGAGGTGAGGCTAGTGGTTATGCGGGAGGTGATTTTGGTGGTTATGCTGGTGGCTCAGCCGATGCATACGCGGGCGGCGCAGCTGGTGGTTATGCGGGCGGTGATGCAGGTGCTTATGCTGGCGGCTCAGCCAATGCATACGCGGGCGGCGCAGCTGGTGGTTATGCGGGTGGTGATGCTGGTGCTTATGCTGGCGGCTCAGCCAATGCATATGCAGGCGGCGCAGCTGGTGGATATGCGGGAGGTGATATTAGTGGATATGCTGGCGGCTCAGCCAATGCATACGCGGGCGGCGCAGCGGGTGGTTATGCGGGTGGTGATGCTGGTGCTTATGCTGGCGGCTCAGCCAATGCATACGCGGGCGGCGCTGCTAATAGTTATGCGGGTGGTGATGCAGGTGCTTATGCTGGCGGCTCAGCCAATGCATACGCGGGCGGCGCTGCTAATAGTTATGCGGGTGGTGATGCAGGTGCTTATGCTGGTGGCTCAGCTAATGCATACGGGGGCGGCGCAGCGGGTGGTTATGCGGGTGGTGATGCTGGTGCTTATGCTGGTGGCTCAGCCAATGCATACGCGGGCGGCGCAGCTGGTGGATATGCGGGAGGTGATATTGGTGGATATGCTGGCGGCTCAGCCAATGCATACGCGGGCGGCGCTGCTAATGGTTATGCGGGTGGTGATGCAGGTGCTTATGCTGGCGGCTCAGCCAATGCATACGCGGGCGGCGCAGCGGGTGGTTATGCGGGTGGTGATGCTGGTGCTTATGCTGGCGGCTCAGCCAATGCATACGCGGGTGGCGCAGCGGGTGGTTATGCGGGTGGTGATGCTGGTGCTTATGCTGGCGGCTCAGCTGGTGGATATGCGGGAGGTGATGTTGGTGGATATGCTGGCGGCTCAGCCAATGCATACGCGGGCGGCTCTGCTAATGGTTATGTGGGTGGTGATATTGGTGGTTATGCTGGCAGCTCAGCCAATGCATACGCGGGCGGCGCAGCGGGTGGATATGTGGGTGGTGATGTTGGTGGTTATGCTGGTAGCTCAGCCAATGCATATGCAGGCGGCGCAGCTGGTGGTTATGTGGGTGGTGATGCTGGTGCTTATGCTGGCGGCTCAGCCAATGCATACGCGGGCGGCGCAGCTAATGGTTATTCGGGTCGCGATGCTGGTGGTTATGCTGGCGGCGCAGCCAATGCATACGCGGGCGGCGTAGCGGGTGGTTATGCAGGTGGTGATGCAGGTGCTTATGCTGGCGGCTCAGCCAATGCATACGCGGGCGGCGCAGCTGGTGGTTATGCGGGTGGTGATGTTGGTGGATATGCTGGCAGCTTATCCAATGCATACGCGGGCGGCTTAGCCAATACATACGGGGGCGGCGCAGCTGGTGGTTATGCGGGTGGTGACCTTGGTGGTTATGCTGGCGGCTCAGCCAATGTATACGCGGGCGGCGCAGCTGGTGGTTATGCGGGTGGCGATATTGGTGGTTACGCTGGTGGTGCTGCTGGCGCATATGCTGGCGGTGGTGCTGGTGGATATGCTGGTGGGGCGGCTGGTGGTTATGCGGGTGGTGAAGCTAATGGCTATGCTGGCGGTGGTATTGGCTTCCGCGCTAGTGGTGACGTTAGCGGATATGCTGGTGGTAGTGCTGGTGGATATGCTGGCGCTGCAGCCAGCGGGTATGCTGGCGGTCTTATAGGCGGTAGTATCGGCGGTGGTATCGGTGCTGGTATCGGCGGTGGAGCCAGCGGATTTGCCAGCGGTAGTGCTGCTGGATTTGCTGGTGGTAGCATCGGTGGTGGCATCGGTGGTGGCATAGGTGGTGGCATTGGTGGTGCCGTGGGTGGTGCTGTTGCTGGTTCTGTTGGCATTGGTGGCGGTGGCTACCTTGGCGGTGGAGCTGGAGGTAGCGCTGCAGCTGGTGCTAACGGTTACACTTACACGTACGGCTTCAAATAACTTGAGTAATATTGTTTCTGCATCTCAAATAGTCTAAAAATTAATATCCTGTCGGAATACAATTTAGTTGTTTAATTAGAATAAATCGTTTTATTTGTCTTAAAATTATATTTATACATTAAAATATGAAACTTAAAATATGTACAGCATAACTTAACGATTAAACAGCTTAGAATGTGATTTCACTATATTCGTGAAATAATATAGACGGAAACATAAAAAAGAGAAGAACATAGACATTGTCATAACTGCTTTTATGCCCGTGTCTATCATAAAATTTGACTAATGGAGAGGTCACTAATTAATGTATTATCAAAATGCTATAAATCTGTTACATAAATATTGCAATTATATCATTGTTTTAGCAATCATTACTCATGTCAAACTAGATTTCAAATTGTAATTGTAAGTCCGCTTAAGTAATGATATTATAAATGTATTTAAAAGAATACAGTATTTGCTAACACATTGAAGGATACAACATTTTATTCCTAAAATTGCAGCAATATTGTAAGTGGCAATTGGTGGTCCTTCTTTTTTTGTAGCTTTCACAGAAGTATTTGTACGTATACTAATAAAAAGTGATAACAAGACAATATCTATAGAATAAGATCTCGAAAGAACTGTTGAATAAATATATTTATGGAATGGAAACGGTATTCTTATTCATGATACTTTTAAATGTATAATATTAAGATGCCTTTACCCGTTTACATCACTTTTTCTTCAATTGTTAGAAAAGGTTTAAGTATAGCTGATAATAATGCTTCATGCTAGAAAATGAATCTAGGAAAATAACATATTGGCTTGAATGTGGATCAATTCCATTCAACCTCATAAATTCCAACAATAATCTATTTCAAATACATGACTAGAAATATTTTTACACTGTTCTACGCCTCAGAAATCTCGTCATGACGTAGGAGTGATCCTGTCGTGTAGCCAATTCCAATGCGATCCTATAATAGATATTTGTTTTAACGAAGGAATCTAGTTACACTTTTGTCCAGTCATAATAATAGTTTAAATTTTAGTTGGCTTCTAGTTAAGTTAATGTTAAAATAATTAAAAATAAAACATAATAATATATGCTCTTTTTGGCTATACGAAAAAGTAGCGTAGAAGACCGGCAAGATTGGTCGGAAAGGCTTGGACAAGATTGGCGTAAAAAAAGGCGGATTAACAAAAGCCGAGAATGATGATGATGATAATGATACAACCAACTGTAGTCCCATAATATCCTTACAAGATCTGACCGTGTTTATTCGTAAAATTTTAACAAACCTATTTATTGAAAAAGTATAAATTAAGAGTTCGGTATTAATTAGATTACATAGAGGGCTGGCTTATTCTTTGGCCAAAGAATAAGCGTTGCCATCCAGCGTGGCAACGCTGCCAGTCTTCTGGGCACGCTTCCGGATGATGGTGATGAGGAGGAATATTTTGACGCCTAAGTTATATTTTTGAATAATTTGTATTTAATGATTTTGTATATAGGTAGTTAGTTTTGACTTTAGATTTGTTTGTAGGTTAGTTTTATATTGTATATATTAGGTTAAAATGTAAATGATAATTGTGTAAATAAACTAGTCCTCTTGTACCTAAAAAAAATTAGATTACTAGCCATGGGAAAGAGTTTGAAATCCCGCTTATATCACATGAGGTTGTGTATTAAACACCGAGGTTCTGAGAACAGACAGATAGCACGATTATTATAAAACTTGATAACACAGAATTATTCCCGATACGACCGGCAGATTAGCTGTGCCAATCACCTCGTCCAGCGTGGTAACTCCAGCTTTCCTGTTTTAGAGAGACTAATGTATATCCGTGAAAGCTGAGAAATGGATTTATAACTGCATCCTTCATATTGACAAGAAAAATATAAGAATATGTTAAAAAACTGGGATGAATCAATACAAAAAAAATGCATATGCTGTTTTTCAAATTTACGCAGGTAAGACCGTTGGCAAACGCTAGGTAGTAAAATCAAGGTGTTGTATTTTCAAAATTGTTGAAGAAGTTAAACACGAAATAAATGATTGTAATCAAAACTAATCAGCTCTTATCACCTGTAAATTAAGTAATAAATTTCTCGAGAGACCGTGACAAATAGCAATTAATTTCTGGCATTTATATTTGCTAATGCAGTTTTAAAACTAGGCAGTCTCGTTTGCCCTCACCATTGGCGTTGCAGCTTGTAGAATACCGACAACAACAATGAAAATTCACATCCTGGTAAGTTGGGTGTAGTTTTTCAGTAAACATAAAGGATTGATTTGGAATTTAAAACGTATTAATTATGGATTCTAATGGCCAAATGCTCAAATGCTACTCAATTTTAAGTTGCCGTTAAGTTAATGTCACTGTCACTGCACCATAAAGTGAAAGTGACAGCACGAGACTTAACTTAAAGTTGAGTAGCGTTTGAGTATTTGCCCATAAAACTTGTTGTTGTACTGGATGGACAGTGTATCGGTAGAATTAAAGCCGTCACATACGGCAGCTATAATGTAATATCTTTACATAGTATACAACAAAATCGCTCCCGCTGTCTATACACTTAGATTTTTTAAACTACGCAACGGATTTTAATGCAGTTTTCAGCAATAGATAGGGTTATTCAAGAGGAAGGTTTATATGACCCACATTAGTACCTACATTGCACCCGTTCGAAGCCGAGGCGGGTCGCTAGTTGTATAATAAAGCAAATGAAATTGCAATACATCTTGCTATAAGATCCTACAGGAGTATACACATGGCAGCGATAATCAGCTTAATGTTAATATATATAATTCTTCTGTACGCGTGTTTGTCACCTAACTCCTCCTAAACGGCTGGACTGATTTGGATGAAATTTTGTGCGTATATGGGTTCCTGGATGGTTTGAAAATAAAATACAATTGGACCCGGTAGGTGGCGCTGCTTTTCCGGGTAGGACGACGTCTTCCGGGTCCGCTGGTATAATTCTATTTTTACATCTTTCATTTTAAGGTACCAAGCGATACGGAAATATACATTAATGTATTTATCTCAACTTGGTACCTAAAACGAGTCAAATGAAGGAAAGGTATACATTATATTATCTGCTGCGTGTACGAAAATATGCATCGCGAAATGTAATATTCCTTAATATACATTATAGCTGCCGTGTGTGACGGGCTTTAATTTAAGGCTTTATTAGGACTTTAATGGCGAAGTAGAATTAACTTAATATTTTGTATATTAAACTCATATAATCTCATCTGCAGCTTAATTATGATAAATGGATGATTTATGTTATTCAGCCTAACAGAGAAATAAACTATTTGAACAATATTCTCAAGCAGTACAATATTCTCAATATAAGAGTATATTTATGTCTTGATTTTTAAAAATTTATACTGACATGAATTGCGTTGCACATCGAGTAACACATGCGTTTTTTTGAAAATCTAAATACTTATTCTTCATTTATTTTAATTTTCTAATAATGTGTACGTTAAATGGATTCATGAATAAAATATACAAGGTTAGTCGGAAAGGGGGTACTAAGCCGCGGACTACTTAATGTATCACTGACGACTATTTTAAAGCAAGTGTTAAAAATGTAAAACTCGATAATTTTTATTTGCATGCAAAAAGATTTTTATTATAGATTTTTCAAAAAAATATCATACCTGCTTTAGTTATGAATTCAGAATATTAAGTTTCTAATCCGTGACCCCAAATATGACCTAAATTGCAAACAGCTGATCATAGCTATGGACAGATAGATTTTAGCATATTTTTTTACGAAATCTTTGAAAAGCTATTTCTCTTAAACTATTGACTTTTGGGGAACGTTGTAGAACAAAAGTTATCCCTTGTTATGGTTACTTTAAGACCCTTTCGTCTTAGTACCCCCTTTCTGACTAACCTGCCATCTAATCCCCTGCCTGCTAATCTGACAGCCTGTAAGGTTAGTCACTTACAATCCGAAAACCATGAACTCTGTTCATCATTCTGTATAACTTTTATTATAGGACAAACGTCAAATTCATGAAAAAAATCTGCTGTTCCATACAAAATAATCGATGTTGCTTAACAAAATGTATGGAACAGCTGATTCTTTTTTCACGAATTTGGAGTTTTTCCTATAGTAAAAGTTGTACAGAATGATGAGCAGAGTTCATGGTTTTTGATGATGAGGATGGTTCATGATCGTTATCACTGTTCTATGTCTATAGATCTTTGTGAAGAGCCATGTTCTGACCAACCAGAATAAAGATAATATAAATCGACTTTTCGATTAGCCAATCAGCGTTCATGTTTCTCCAGCGTTCAAACTGTGATTTTTGCAATAATCCTGAAAATAACGCGAATGATTAGAAAAATCTGTCTTAGTTTCCAAATATCCGGTCCCTTTCAATCGTCCTAGGATCATCGCAAACATTCGATTTTTCCGATTATCCTACGACATTATAACTTAACATAACGCCAGTATTCCCCGAAGGGTTGGGCAGCGGTGCATAGTAACACCCTCATTTCGCCGTTATGTTTAAGTTCCATATAATAGGGGGCGGGCCTCAATAGGCCCGGTTGATGGATTGCCATCAACCGGGCACAAATCCAAACTTCGGGCAGCTACTAAGGAATTCCACACGGAAAAACCCAATAACACTTAGCTCGGCTTGGGGATCGAACCCAGGACCTCATGATCAGCAGAAGTGCTTGCCACCATTAGATCAACAAGGCAGTCAACTTTTTTAATTATTTAATTTAAATAAAAATAAAGAATACTTACATAATTATTATTTCTCGTTTCTGTTGCTTCTTTGCTACCTATAAGTGTATCTCTTAAAATAATTCGTGTATGTATATAGGTAGATGGACCTTATACATATATATAATGGGTAGTCACAAAATTTCTATAAATATGAAGCAACAACAAAGCACGGGATTTATTCATTTTTTTATTTTCAGTTGTTTTTCTCTGCCCTGGCCATTACATGTCGAGCTGGTGTGGTGTCAGCAAATAGGTACCTAGATACAGAAAATAACTATGCGGAAAATAGCTATGACCCAGCCAGTGCTGCCCGATCAGGCATAGCCGGCGGCGCTGGCGGTTACCTGGGTGGCGAGGCAGGTAGTTATGCCGGTGGTCAAGCTGGCAGCTATGCTGGTGGAGAAGCCGGTGCTTACGCTGGAGGTGTCGCTGGGAGCTACGCCGGCGGAGGTGCATCCGCTGGTGGTTATGCTGGCGGTGCAGCTGGAGGCTACGCTGGTGGTGAAGCTGGTGGTTACGCGGGTGGTGCAGCTGGAGGTTACGCTGGTGGTGCCGCTGGAGGTTACGCTGGTGGTGCTGCTGGAAGCTACGCTGGTGGTGGTGCAGCTGCTGGACTCACAGCTGCAGCAGCTGGTTATGTTGGTGGTGGAGCTGGTGGCTATATTGGAGGCGAAGCTGGTGGTTACGCAGGTGGCGCTGCTGGTGGTTATCTTACTAGTGGAGCCACAAATGGACTCAATGCTGCAGCTAGTGGTTACGCGAGTGGTGGTGCCGGTGGTTACGCTGGTAGTGGAGCTGGTGGTTACGCTGGTGGAGCCGCTGGTGGTTACGTTGGAGGTGCAGCTGGAGGTCATATTGGCGGTGGTGCGGCTGCTGGCCTCACTGCGACAGCTGGTGGTTATGGTGGTGGTGGCGCCGGTAGTTACGCGGGTGGTGAGGCTGGTGGTTACGCAGGTGGTGCTGCTGGAGGATATGCCGGTGGTGGGGCTGGTGGTTACATTGGCGGGGGTGCTGGTGGTTATGTTGGCGGTGGTGCAGCAGCTAACGTCAATGCTGCTGCTGGTGGTTACGTCGGTGGGGGTGCTGGTGGTTACGCTGGTGGTGCTGCGGGCGGATACTCCGGCGGTGGTGCAACCGCAAACGTCAATGCTGCCGCCGGTGGTTATGCCGGTGGTGGCGCCGGCGGTAACTTTGGTGGCGGTGCTGGTGGGCACTTTGGTAGTGAAGCTGGTGGTCACTTTGGTAGTGAAGCTAGCGGTCACTTTGGTAGTGAAGCCGGTAGTTACTTTGGTGCTGGTGCTGGTGGTTACGCTGGCGCTGAAGCTGCTGGCTATGCAGGCGCTGGAGGTGCTGCTGGTGGCTACGCGGGAGGCGGCGCTATTGCAGCTGCTGGAGGATATGCCGGTGGAGAGGCTGGAGGATATGCTAGTGGTGCCGCTGGTGGCTATGCCGGTGGTGAGGCTGCCGGTTATTCCAATTACATGTAAACTCATGCTTCCGGTTAACAACAAGTTGTTAAGAGATTGTCTAATACCTATTATTCAGAACGTTAAAATAAACTGCTTATCTAATGGATTGGATTCTAAATTATTGAGCCGCACATTGTTATTTTGTATTATACAATTCCAAATAAATGGTGAAAAGTTGCGGTATTAAGAATTGGAGTCATTTATTTTATCCTTATATTACATAAAGACTTTCTAAGGTATTATATTCACAATATTCAGGATAAATGAGACGGACCATGGAAAAAATGGCAAGTGAAAAAAATAACTTAAAATTAAATTAAAAATTTAAATAACCCCCGACACAAAAAAAAACCTCTATAAAGTAAGAAATAAAATGTGTTTGTTGGCCCTTTAACTTTATTATAAGTAGCTAGTAATATTTTGATCCAAGTCGTCGTGTTGGGGGACTGCTAAGTAAATTATCATTACAAAGATTATTTTTTGCATTCTGTTTTTATTTTATTTACTTAAGCTTTCCCCCGGTTTTTTTGTGTCGAAATAAATTTTTAATTTATTTTTATTTCAAACTTTTTAAATTACTCGTAGACATCATCATCTATCTAACATCTACTCATTGAGACCATTTTTATGAGCCCAACCATACTATATCTGCTGTAAGTTGCTGAGGGGTTGTGTATCTTGCAGACTACTTAATGCTGTATCATCAGCTCAAGGTTGCCATGTCTTGGAAATACCACCGAAGTAACAGTACACCAAACAAACCAATCAGACCTGTGAAAGTTGTTAAGACTCTTTTGTCAAGTCGGAAATGAGCTGATGATCTTCAAACGCCTGAATAGATCTTCATAAATTATAGCTAAGAACCATCTCGATCAAATCAGTTTTCAAATAGAAAAACCGTATCAATATCGGTCCATTCGTTTGGGAGCTAAGATACCACAGACAGACACACAGATACACATGTTAAACTTATAACACCCCTCTTTTGTCGGTGGTTAAAAAGAAGAAGAGTCGCGACTGATATATAAGATCAGTGTTAGTATATGCGCTTGCTGATATTATGCACTGCGTCCCAAAATGACATTCTTGTCAACCTTATTGCCGACAACTAAACAGACTACGTTCTTCTAGGTAAAGTATACTTGAAGTTTCTCGACCCACTCATTCAGTTTTGCCAGGGACTTTGGTTCTGACACATCGTAAACTAATATAGCACCGTGAGCGTCTCTGTAAAAACTTGGTGTCAATGTTCTGTATCGCTCCTGTCCCGCTGTATCCCAAATACCGAGCTTGACTTTAACATTGTTCACGTCCATGACTGACATATCAAATATACTAGAATCTTGAAATTTGGCACGAAGGAAGGTCTCATAGCATAAGTAAAGGACACATTTTAAGAATTAAGTTAGTCACGTAATAATTCTATTTTAGAGTTATAAAACGTTACGTAACCTTCAGGGCGTGACTTTTACACGCACTTGTTCGACGCTTTTTTTTATATAAGCAATTTCTTATGCTCTAGCTAATATGTACAAATATGATACTGATTATACCTATAGAACCTTCTTACTGTAAATAAACTGGTATAGTGTTCGTACAGCTTACAAAGAACCTACGTATCTATAAACGACGATCGGCCTGCCTAGCCTTTTCCCAACTAAGTTGGAGTCAGCTCCCAGTCTAACCAGATGCAGGTGAATATCAGTATTTTACAAGGAGCGACTGCCATCAGACCTCCGCAACCCAGTTACTGGGCAATAACGATATCCTAAGGGTAGACCGGTTGTCAGATAATCGAGCTTCTGACTTCTCGTAACGACTGACTGACTGGTATTCATATGACACCTGGCACCGACTGTTTAACGTGCTCTCCCAGGCACGGAGGATAAACGCACGGTCACCCATCCACAGACTGACCGCGGTAAACGCAGCTTAACCTCGCAAATCTTATGATCGGCGCGGTTGTTAATTAGCCTCAAGCCCCTCATCTTTTACATCTTCATCTAAATCCATCTTTATCCTGTGTAAGGACGGGCCAGAATATAAAACTTCCTCACCGCACGCTGGAAATAGACGCGTATTGTAAGATTCAACAAAACCCAGCAAGCTTGGTGTTAGGATTTATACGGTCCGCTTAGCTAGCTACCACCATCACTTTAACGTCCGGTGCCAAGCAGTTTGCAGTGTTCCGTCGTGTGTATGTGAGAACCACAGCATAGGGGAATCCCTCTATCTCTGTTTCTTGAATTCGTGTGCTCCATTTTAGACCCTGTCTGCGCTTACCATCAGGTGAGACTAGGGTCAAACCCGACCAACTCAAAAATAAACTAAACATAACATAACATCACGCCTGTATTCCCCAAAGGGTTGGGCAGAGGTGTATAGTAACACCCTCATTTCGCCGTTATGTTTAAGTCCCATGAAATAGGGGACCAGCCTATTGCCATCGACCGGGCACAAATTCAAACTCCGGGTTGCTACTGAGGAATTCCATACGGAAAAACCCAATAACACTTTGCCCGACCTGGGGAACGAAACCAGGACATGAAAAAAAATATAGAAGGCCTGAATTATATTTTAGTCAACACTGTGATTTTATAACATAATTATTACTAAGATAGCAGTATTAAAAAATTAAAACATTTTTTAATAAATAAGTGTTACTATACTATGACTGATAGAGATAGAATAAATATATAAATATGGAATAATATATATATAGATGTAGAATAATAAAACTGTTACATTTATATTTATGTTTCTATAATGATATGTTTAATATAATTACAAGGATAGACATAATTGGTGTTAATAGATATTATAATTATAAATTCACTAGCGTTAAGTACCTAGATTAGAATTACAAAAACCAAACTAATTTGTATATCTGTATAGATACAATGTAGCGAACTAATTTCTTACTTACCATCTATTGTAATATACCTACATTGACAAATAAACGATATTTGATTTGATTTGATTTGCAAATCCGTCTCTGATCCACCGTGCTCACCCGCCGCCCCGCGGAGACGGTCATCTTTTCTAAGACCGCAGTCACACCGTTCATTAAGCCCTCATCAAGCTGTCTTCCTCCCAGTCTTCCCGCCTGCAACGCCTTAAGCCGAGGTCCGAGTCCCATTAGTGGTCGCCCTTAGTGCTGTTGTTGCTAGTAGTCATGATGTTAGTAGTAGTAGTTAGCTTAGATTAAGTAGGTATTTTACTCTCGTCCCCATTATTTGGAGACCCTACAGGTCTCGCCAATAACTGCCCGGTTACATAGAAACGGTCCGCAAGACGATCTACAAGCAGTCGAATAGAAAAAAAAAGTATAGCAAAAAATTTCAACACTGTATTTGCAGATTTGGAATCTGTTTTCATTGTCTGCCAATGAGTTTAGAATCTCTTTGATCCAATTAATTAATCAATTACTTTGTAGAACATAAACGAAAGTTTTTTTTAATGGTTTTAGTTTCACTTATGACTTTTCTCGTCTTTAGTTGTTACCGCTTTAGTTTCACTTGTGTACAAATTGTTCCTTAAAAACTTTGACGTAGTGAGCTACACATGTATAATCTTTTCTTAATATTACCCATGTATTAAGAAATGTGTGTAAATCTTAAATGTTTGTTTTCCCAAATGAAATAAATAAATTGCAACGTGAAATTTACAAATGAGTTAAGTGCCAAAAAACAATGAATGAGGAATTCAATAAAAATGGATTGGCTGCCCAATGTACCTCCTTTGGTATTAATAATGTTGAATTCGCTTTTTTGGGCACTTAGCCCATTTGTAAATTCCATGTCTCAATTATGTTTTCTGCACAAATAATTTATTTATTTCATTGTCTTCTTCTCTCGTGTCGGCACGAGCTATATGAGAATATCTCATGCCGTGGTGAAAAGATAAGCCAGTCAGCAAGGTTGGTAGTGGGGCTGGCTATGCAGGGTGCGCCGGACATACTTGAGTATCGTCACTCGTGGAAACTATATTCTCTTCTTGTTTTCGTGTTGTTAGTGACTAACCTGGTGTCAGAGTTTTAGCCGCCCATGGGCCTCTGACTTGGCTTCACATGACGTCGAGAAATATCTATCAGGCATGCCGGTTTCCTCGCGATGTTTTCCTTCACAGTTTTTAAGCAAGTGATAATTATACAATACGCACATGAATCCGAAAAATCAGAGGTGCGTGCCTTGGGTTCGAACTCGAGACCTATGACTTGACAGTCCGACGGTTCCGCTACTAGGCTATAACTGCATCTTATTCGGTATGTATTCTTAATAAATGTCGTTATAAGTAATTTTTTGTGGTTTATTTTTTCAATAAAAAACATTAATTTTCTACCAATTTTTATGTACTTATCTGGATTATCTCATACAGTTATAGGATCCATCCAGACAGCGAAAAAAAAGGCAGTGTCGTGTTGTTATCTAAAATACAAAATGAAGTGTACATATAAAATCAATTAGACGAGGGTGAGTGAATACAAAATCGATTACACGATATGACCCACAGTACTTAGGAAGGTGCTAAGCTAAATAGAATCCTATTGTGATAACTATTAGGTTTGTTTCATTTGCAGTGCTATTAAAGCTGAGGGTAAGAACTAGTTATTATAGGAACTATTTATTTAACGGTACGACATTTATTGTATTGTATATAAAAAAGGTTTAAGTGAAAACATTTGGATAATCAACGCTTATCGTCTTATAAATTAGGTACCAACTTGTTTTGGTGACCGTGGCCAATGGTGATTTATTTCTGGCGTTTAAATTTGCTATAATGCCACCTTACCAGAGCCAGACAGTTTTGATCGACAACCATACATAGAAATGCTGAAGCCCAACAAGATATTGGAACAAAAGAATATGAAAATATACTCTCTGGTAAGTGAGGTGTAGTTTGTGTTATAGCAATAGTGACTTGTGATACGATTGTTGAAAATGTCTATTAGATAATAAGCGGCCAAGAACCTATCACTTAAAAATAAACTATGGAGTATAGCCTTTATTCAGTGTGTACTGTTGACAACAATTTTGTAGTTGATATTAACGAGTAATTTATCTACATAGTACAACCTATGGATTTTAAATATTGCATTTTCTCAAGTCATTAAAATCCAATAAAGGAGTTTTGGTAATACTGGAATACCTAATGGGTAATAATAAATATGTTAATTTAATTGTAGCTTATTAGTAGACGTTTTCACAATTGCGGTATAGTCGCCGGCACATAAATTGGCAAGAGTAGGGAAGAGAATTCCTCTCCTTTCTTTGTTTTTTTCTTAACAGACATGTTTATAAATAAATTATGGCAGTAACCATAGAATAATGACAAGCAATAAAAGTGACCATTTTTTTGTTGCACCAAGTGTACATGCGCAAACTTATTCCTACTACGCTAAAACCTTGCCAAGTTACGTGCCGTCGACTATACTTAGTTTATGTTTAGTAAGTACTAAATATTTTTCATCCTCATATCTGCAATGAAATTAATGCGTTAAATGTTTGTCTGCCTCGTTGGTCTAGTGGTGGCTAGCGCGACTGCTAATCGTGAGGTCCTGGGTTCGATCCCCAAGTGGCGCATATTGTTATTGGGTTTTTCCATTAGGAATTTCTTAGTAGCAGTCCGGAGTCTGGATTTGTGCCCGGTTAATGGCTCGCCCCCTATTACATGGGACTCAAACACAACTGGCAAAACGAGGGTGTACTAAAACCACCTCTGCCGAACCCTTCGGGGAATACAAAGCGTGATGTTATGTTATGTCTGATGCTACCCTAACATGGAAGCTATGGAGGAAAAAGTTTATTTATTTATCCCCTTACTAATAAACACTGTTAGTATAAAGTTATGTCATGAATAATGTCAGTAGGTACAACCATAAATTTTTTGATGTAGGTGTAAGCTTGTCATAATTTAGTTCACCATTTATTAGTATAGTAAAGGGGTTAATATCCGGGGTTGCGGTGCATGCTTTTGCGAATCCCGTGACACGGGGACACCCGCGGCTTAGTACTTCCTTTCCGACTAACTTTATATAAGGTACATATAGCACATTTAGATCTAAACTAAGACGACTCAAAAAAAGGTAATTTTTCAGGGGACGAAAGAAACGTATATCTGCATATTTTATTAGTCAAGTTATACAATTTAATTCCATTCTAGATTTTTGAGTTGTCCCAGTTTAGATCTAGGTGTGCGATATATAATTTTTTTTTTTAATTTTGCCTGTCTGTTTATTCTGGCTAATCTCCGAAACGGCTTGACAGATTTTGAGGGGAGTTTCACTGGTAAATAGGTGATGTTATAAGGAGAAACTTAGGCTACTTTTATTTTAGAAACAAAAAGAATTATTGTTTCACTCAAAAAAATAAAACAAATCCGACTTTACGCAAACGTAGTCGTGGGCAGAGCTAGTTTATACATATAAGTTATTTTTTTAAATGTTTCAATAAAATACTAAAAAAAAGTAGCCCACCGACATCGGGAACAGGGTCTAAGCTGCCGCTGGTCAGGGCCTCAGAGGGAGGAACTTCCTAACAATACACGCCGTGTCCAGAAGTACCGCTTTCTGTATCAATCCCTTGATCCAGCCGCCCAACTAGAGCCTCATCAGATGTTGGTCGAGGAATACTCATTCAATACCACTTTTATTATTATGTGAAACGGAGCATAATTATTTGGTCACCGATATATTTGGGTGCTTTTGGCGTAACTGAGGTCAAAATCCAAATCCAAGTTGGCGCTGCAGTCGTCATGGGTGTCAATAACAGACCTACCGGGGTTGCGGTGCATGCTCTTGCGAATCCCGCGACCCCGGCCGAACGGTCAGGAGAAGGAACACCGTTGGTTTTTAGCCGGTAAGAGTCCGGCAGACCCCCTCGTCTTCCCCAGGCGAGGGACATCCATGAGGATTTTCAATGGATTTTCAATGAATGGGTGTCAATAACATGATTTTCGGGGCTACTTATAGAGTGTAAGTGTGAGTGAGTAAAATTAGACATTCTCAAATCCAAGATGGTTACGTAATTTTTATATTTTTTTGAAATAATAAGTCTGGGGCTCGTGGCTAATTACCAACCGCGCAGTTCATACAATTTGCGAGGTTAAGCTGCGCTTGCGGCAGTCAGTCTGTGGAAGGGTGACCGGTCGTTACACATCAAAACCCCTCCGTGCCTCGGAGAGCACGTTAAACATTCGGTCCCAGGTGTTGTCCAAATACCTACGACAGTCGTTACGGAAAGTCAGCTAAGTCCGAAAAGTCTGACAACTGGCCTAACCTTAGGATATCGGCATTGCCCAGTAACTAGTTTATGGAGGTCTGGCGGCAGTCGCTCCATATAAAATACTGGTATTCAGCCGCATCTGGTTGCACTGGAAGCTGACCCCAACATAGTTGGGAAAATGCTAGGCACGACGGTTCTTTATTAGAAACCTGCACACTTGAGAGGGCTCCATAAAGTTCTCGATGGTGTGTGTCAACCCGCTCCAGGCTAGCGTGGTGGACTAAGGTCTAAACCCTTCTCATTATGAGAAGAGGCCCGTGCCCAGCAGTGGGATAGTAATGCGTTAATTATGTACGTATGTGTTTAGGAACTTAATTGCTTACTGTTTAATGTACAGGGTACGAATTCGTATTATTTCTTAAAATCACATGATCATTTACTGGTATAGATTAACCCTGCATAGAATTTATTTATACTTTCGCACAAAGTTTGTACAAAGGCGGACTTAATGCCTTAGGCATTTTCTACCAGTCGACCTTAGGGTGGTGCAGACAAAAAAACATGGTAGGTGCACTAAGTAGTGTTGTGTATGTAAGGCAATACCAAATTAAAAATAAACAAAGCTTACTGTGAAACATTTGAAAAATAATATTTACACTTATACATTATACGAATATATTAAATAAACATAACATACATAAATATATATTAATAATCAATACCTACATACATACATACGTATATATACATAGTATTATATAATACCTACAAAAATATAGTAAAGAATAAATCAGTGCTGAGATGATTCTGCCAATTTCTTGTGGAGATGTTCACGTAATTTAATTTTGAAGGAATAGCGACTGTTGGCCGTCCTGATTTAGAATTTTGTTTGGTTTAAAAAAAATATAAATAAATAGATTGTCTTTCCGTAGTTTATCGAACCCAATCTAAACCACAAAAAAGGATTAAATGAAAAAAAGAAAATTAAATAAATTGCAAAATATTATTAAATGTGATAAAAAATTGCAGTACCAGCATAAACAAATGGAAATCCGGCGCCAATACAGCTGGAGGGCAAGACTAGCGTGGTATAGCTCCGCGCAGTCAGTTAACTCGGGGCGCTAAAAAGACTTTAAGAACACCATGTTTTCTTTTTGAAATATTTTTTTTGTTAAATCCAAAAGAATCCCAGGCAGGGTCAATTTGTGTCACCAGTTGACCACGAGGTTTGAGGGAACTCCATAACACGAATTCGTTTACACCCTGTATAACGTAATCACTGTTATTCAATACTTACAGAACTCAAAGGTTTAGTTATTTTTAGACTCCGTGTTGTTGAACAGTTGGATTCCCTCGACATTCACATGTTGATGAAGTTTACGTTCGGGAGCCAATTTTTGAATGACCTTGGTGTCGAATTTCATTTTAAGGTCACGATAGCAACCATCGTTTCTTACATACCCGGGAGAATTGACGATATCTCTGGCCTAGTTTATTTTGTAATCTTTGAATTGTTTTTATATTGCTCTGTTTAGTTCAGCCTCAAAGTTGGCTTCCGTACTTCCAAATTGGCAAAAGAATATGCTTGTGAATTAACATTTTATTGAGTGTTGATAGGCAGGACTTCCATCCAAGTAACCAATACATACTTTTGTATCGCTTGTCTAGTTGCTGCCATTTCTTTTTGTCGTGGGTTTTTCTTTTGCGCAGCTTTGAGCCAAAAGACATACCAGGCTATGCTGTATTTAAGTATGTCACATGTAGGCTGTTTATAAAAATCGGCTGATAGTCACAATTTTTGTTGGTAAAATTGATGTAAGTCGTAACCAGTCATATAATTTATTTACAGCTACTTGTAACTTTTCTACTGATATCTTTTGGCTTGAACCGGTAGTCATAATAGCGGTATCATCTGCAAAGGTCGCAATAGTGTTAATTTCCAGCTGTGGTATATCACAAATATATAGCAAGTACAAAACTGGGCCTAGCACACTGCCCTGTGGTATCAGCTGATATCAAAGTTGTATTCCCCGAAGGGTAGGGCAGAGGTGTATCGTAACACCCTCATTTCACCGTTATGTTCCTAATCAACTAATAATAATTCAGATATTTATGTAAACAAAGGAGATAACAGATAAAAAAAATGTCTTATTAATGGTAGATCACAAAAAATGGCGAAAAAAAAGGCTGGATTTTCTTTTAAGTACTGATTTTAGAAATAATTATTATAAAACTATTATGCCGTGAAAATTTTTATAAATTTTCGGTTTTAAACAAAATTATAAAAAAGGAGGGTTTCTGGTATAAAATATTTTATGATACTGGTAGCACTGCAGGAGTTCCAAACATTTTCAAATTTCGTTTGATAGTACCTATGTCAAAGTCACGTTATTTCAATTAATTCGTTTACTTTTCCCCGATCGAACTTAAATGTTTTTCGCTGAGTGTTTGTTGTTTCTTGTTAAGTTTCATTTGTTAATTGACAAATGGAGCCTCAGCCGAGTCTTTCGAAGGCCACCGCCCGCAATAGTTTGTCCCCTTATGAGAATGAATCCGATTCCGAAACCGATAGTTAGGTACCTAGTTATTCAGATTCCAACACATCATGAAAAAAGTGTTTCTTAATCCTAATCGGAGCTAGATATGAGCGCCGCAAACATTGTTTGGCTGCGGTATTTTATTTGCATAGTTCTTATAATTAATCAACTTTAATTTTATAGATGATTACTTAGTAAAAATTTAATGATAATATGTTTTGCACCACTGTCCTGTCATTTTGATAGTGACATTTCTTGACGTTTCTTTGTATACATAAATTATCTGAATTATTGATTTGGAATAGTATATTTTTAACAAGGAATTAAATATGGTAAAATCGTACATATCATACATATACCAGGTGTCCTAAAACACATGTAAGCATTCGAAAAAGAACACAAAAAAAATGAAACGAAGTTATCAATGATAACTTGTTGCATAAAGTTATATTTCAACAATAGCACAATAATTGATACAACTAACCAATTCATATTTTTTCAGGTGTTCCTCTTCAGCGTAATTATCACATGTCAAGCTAGTGTAAGGCGACGACTTGATAATCAGCAGTATGCTAGGAATAGTGGCTGGCGAAGTCCTAGCAGTCTTTTAGGGAATGGTCTCATCTCATCATATGATGGTGGCAATAAAGTCCTCAGCAGAGTGAGTGGCAGTGCCATAGGCTACGACGACGCTAGCAGTTACACTGGTGGCTACGTCGACGGTGTCAACGCTGGTCTTAGTGGTACCCTTAATGGCGGCCTCAGCGGCGGCCTCAGTGGTGGCCTCAGCGGCGGCTTCAACGGCGGCATAAACGGTGGCCTGAATGGCGGCGTCAACGTTGGCCTGAACGGCGGCCTTAACGGTGGGCTCAATGGAGGCCTCAACGTTGGACTGAATGGCGGCCTCAACACCGACCTGAATGGCGTCCTCGACGGTGATCTGAACGGTGGCCTTAACGGTTACCTTAATGGCGGCCTTAACGTTGGACTGAATGGCGGCCTCAACGGCGGTCTGAATGGCGCCCTCAACGGTGGCCTGAACGGTGGCTTGAACGGCGGACTGAACGGCGGCCTGAACGGCGGCCTGAACGGCGGCCTAAACGGCGGCCTGAACGGCGGCCTGAACGGCGGCCTGAACGGCGGCCTGAACGGCGGCCTGACCGGTGGCCTGAACGGCGGCCTGTACGGTGGCCTCAATGGCGACATCAGCGGGGGCCTGAACGGAGGCCTCTACGGTGGCCTCAATGGCGGCCTCAACGGCGGTCTCAACGGCGGCCTCAACGGCGGTCTCAGTGGTGGCGCAAGTGGTTCCACTATTGGCGGTGCAAACGCTCTTCTCCATGGAGATCTCAGCGGAGGCGCAAGTGGTTCCGTTAGTGGGGGTGCAAGCGGACTTCTCCACGGTAGCACAAGCGGTAGTGCAAGCAGTAGCGTAAGCGGTAGCGCAAGCAGTAGCGCAAGCGGTAGCGCAAGCAGTAGCTCAAGCAGTAGCGCAAGCGGTAGCGCAAGTGGACCTGTCCACGGTAGTGCAAGTGGTAGCGCAAGCGGCCTTCTCTACGGTAGCGCAAGCGGACTTCTCCACGGTAGCACAAGCGGTAGCTTAAGCGGTAGCGCAAGTGGACTTCACCACGGTAGCGCAAGTAGTAGCGCAAGCGGAAGCGGCCAAGTCGGCAGTCACAGTGCAGGTGCTTATGTCCAAGGGAGTGGCAATTCTGGCAGTTTTGTCCAAAGCGGACTTCTCCACGGTAGCGCAAGCGGTAGCTTAAGCGGTAGCGCAAGTGGACTTCTCCACGGTAGCGCAAGCGGTAGCGCAAGTAGTAGCGCAAGCGGTAGCGACCAAGTCGGCAGTGACGGTGCAGGTGGTTATGCCCAAGGTGGCAATTCTGTCAGTTTTGTCCAAAGTGGTAGCAATACTGATGGTAAATCTCATGGGGTTGGTACTGCTGTCAGTTTTGTGCAAAATGGTGGCAATTCTGGTGATATCTCCAATAATGGAGTAACTTCTGTCAGTTATTCACAAACTAGCGGCGATGGCAATGTAAATGGGTTAGGCAGTTCTTTCAGTTATGTCCAAGGTGGAGGTAGTGCGAGTGGTAGCGCTGGAGGATATGTTCAGAGTAGTAATAGCGTTAGTAGTAATTCTCAAGGGGTTTCTGGTGGCAATATTGATGGTAATGTTAATGGGTTTGGCAGTTCTTTCAGTTATGTCCAAGGTGGAGGTAGTGCGGGAGGGAGTGCCGGAGGATATGTTCAGAGTAGTAATAGCGGTAGTAGTAATTCTCAAGGGAGTTCTGTCAGCTATGTCGAAGGGAGTGGTAGTGCGGGTGGGAGTGCTGCAGGATTTGTACAAAATAATGGTTTAAACAGCATGTCTGAACTGCCTAACCCAGGCATTCATAGTCGTGGCCTCGCTAGCAGTCATGCAAACGCTGCATCCAACGTTTATGGCAGTGGAAGTAGCACCAGTCACGCTAACGCTGCAAGCAACGTCGTAGGTTGGGGTGGACATGGCAACAGTCATGCTAATGCTAATACCAACGTTCAAGGATGGGGAAAAGGCAGCAGTCACGCTAACGCTGCCAACAACATTTATGGTAGTGGAAATGCTCACAGTCATGGAAACGTTCCAACTAATATTTATGGTGTTGGACATAGCAGCAATCACGCGAATGCTGTGAGCAATGTTAATGGTTGGGGTCAAGGTAGCAGTCATTCAATTGCTGACGCCAATGTCAATCGTTGGGGATCAGGCAGCAGTCAAGCGAATGCCAAAACCAACGTAAATCGATGGGGAAAAGGCAGTAGTCATGCAAATGCTGACGCCAACGTTAACGCTTGGGGACAAGGTAGCAGTCATGCAAATGCTGACGCCAACGCTAATGCTTGGGGACAAGGGACCAGTCATGCCAATGCTGACGCCAACGCTAATGATTGGGGACAAGGCAGCAGTCATGCAATTGCTGACGTCATCGCCAACGCTTGGGGACAAGGCAGCAGTCATGCAAATGCTGACGCCAATGCTAATCGTTGGGGACAAGGCAGCAGTCATGCAGATGCTGACGCCAACGCTAATGGTTGGGGAAAAGGCAGTAGTTATGCAAATGCTGACGCCAACGCCAACGCTTGGGGACAAGGCAGCAGTCATGCAAATGCTGACGCCAACGCTAATGGTTGGGGACAAGGTAGTAGTCATGCAAATGCTGACGCCAACGCTAATGGTTGGGGAAAAGGCAGTAGTCATGCAAATGCTGACGCCAACGCTAATGGTTGGGGAAAAGGCAGTAGTCATGCAAATGCTGACGCCAACGCCAACGCTTGGGGACAAGGCAGCAGTCATGCAAATGCTGGCACCAACGCTAATGGTTGGGGACAAGGTAGTAGTCATGCAAATGCTGACGCAAACGCTAATGGTTGGGGAAAAGGCAGTAGTCATGCAAATGCTGACGCCAACGCTAATGGTCGGGGAAAAGGCAGCAGTCATGCAAATGCTGACGTCATCGCCAACGCTTGGGGACAAGGCAGCAGTCATGCAAATGCTGACGCCAATGCTAATCGTTGGGGACAAGGCAGCAGTCATGCAGATGCTGACGCCAACGCTAATGGTTGGGGAAAAGGTAGTAGTCATGCAAATGCTGACGCCAACGCCAACGCTTGGGGACAAGGCAGCAGTCATGCAAATGCTGACGCCACAGCTAATGGTTGGGGAAAAGGTAGTAGTCATGCAAATGCTGACGCCAACGCTAACGCTTGGGGGAAAGGCAGCAGTCATGCAAATGCTGACGCTAACGCTAATGTCTGGGAACAACGCAGCAGCCAAGCAAATGCTGACGTAAATGCTAATGTTTGGGGAAAAGGCAGCAGCCATGCAAATGCTGACGCTAACGCTAATGGTTGGGGACAAGGTAGTAGTCATGCAAATGCTGACGTCATCGCCAACGCTTGGGGACAAGGCAGCAGTCATGCAAATGCTGACGCCAACGCTAACGCTTGGGGGAAAGGCAGCAGTCATGCAAATGCTGACGCTAACGCTAATGGTTGGGGAAAAAGCAGTAGTCATGCAAATGCTGACGCCAACGCTAATGGTCGGGGAAAAGGCAGTAGTCATGCAAATGCTGACGCCAACGCTAATGGTTGGGGAAAAGGCAGTAGTCATGCAAATGCTGACGCCAACGCTAATGGTCTGGGAAAAGGCAGTAGTCATGCAAATGCTGACGCCAACGCCAACGCTTGGGGACAAGGCAGCAGTCATGCAAATGCTGACGCCAACGCTAATGGTTGGGGACAAGGTAGTAGTCATGCAAATGCTGACGTTATCGCCAACGCTTGGGGACAAAGCAGTAGTCATGCAAATGCTGACGCCAATGCTAATCGTTGGGGACAAAGCAGCAGTCATGCAAATGCTGACGCCACAGCTAATGGTTGGGGAAAAGGTAGTAGTCATGCAAATGCTGACGCCAACGCTAACGCTTGGGGGAAAGGCAGCAGTCATGCGAATGCTGACGCTAACGCTAATAGTTGGGGAAAAGGCAGTAGTCATGCAAATGCCGACGCCAACGCTAACGCTTGGGGAAAAGGCAGTAGTCATGCAAATGCTGACGCCAACGCTAACACTTGGGGAAAAGGCAGTAGTCATGCAAACGCTGACGCCAACGCTAACGCTTGGGGACAAGGCAGCAGTCATGCAAATGCTGACGCCAACGCTAATGGTTGGGGAAAAGGCAGCAGCCATGCAAATGCTGACGTCAACGCTAACGCTTGGGGAAAAGGCAGCAGTCATGCAAATGCTGACGCTAACGCTAATGGTTGGGGAAAAGGCAGTAGTCATGCAAATGCTGACGCCAACGCTAACGTTTGGGGAAAAGGCAGTAGTCATGCAAATGCTGACGCCAACGCTAACACTCGGGGAAAAGGCAGTAGTCATGCAAATGCTGACGCCAACGCTAACGCTTGGGGACAAGGCAGCAGTCATGCAAATGCTGACGCCAACGCTAATGTTTGGGAACAACGCAGCAGTCAAGCAAATGCTGACGCTAACGCTAATCGTTGGGGAAAAGGCAGTAGTCATGCAAACGCCGACGCCAACGCTAACATTCGGGGAAAAGGCAGTAGTCATGCAAACGCCGACGCCAACGCTAACACTCGGGGAAAAGGCAGTAGTCATGCAAATGCTGACGCCAACGCTAACGATTGGGGACAAGGCAGCAGTCATGCAAATGCTGACGCCAACGCTAATGGTTGGGGAAAAGGCAGCAGTCATGCAAATGCTGACGCCAACGCTAATGGTTGGGGACAAGGCAGCAGTCATGCAAATGCTGACGCCAACGCTAACGCTTGGGAACAACGCAGTAGCCAAGCAAATGCTGACGTAAACGCTAATGGTTGGGGAAAAGACAGCAGCCAAGCAAATGCTGATGCTAACGCTAATAGTTGGGGACAAAGCAGCAGCCAAGCAAATGCCGACACAAACGCTAATGGTTGGGGAAAAGGCAGCAGTCATGCAAATGCTGATGCTAATGCTAATGGTCGGGGAAAAGGCAGCAGCCATGCAAATGCTGATGCTAAAGCTAATAGTTGGGGACAAGGCAGCAGTCATGCAAATGCTGACGCCAACGCTAATGGTTGGGGAAAAGGCAGCAGCCATGCAAATGCTGACGCTAACGCTAATAGTTGGGGTCAAGGCAGCAGTCATGCAAATGCTGACGCCAACGCTAATGGTTGGGGAAAAGGCAGCAGCCATGCAAATGCTGATGCTAACGCTAATAGTTGGGATCAAGGCAGCAGTCACGCAAATGCTGACGCCAACGTTAATGGTTGGGAAAAAGGCAGCAGCCATGCAAATGCTGACGCCAACGCTAATGCTTGGGAAAAGGGCAGTAGTCATGCAAATGCTGACGCCATCGCTAACGCTTGGGGAAAAGACAGCAGCCAAGCAAATGCTGACGCCATCGTTAATGGTTGGGGACAAGGTAACAGCCAAGCAAATGCTGACGCCATCGTTAATGGTTGGGAACAAGGCAGCAGCCAAGCAAATGCTGACGCCATCGTTAATGGTTGGGGACAAGGTAACAGCCAAGCAAATGCTGACGCCATCGTTAATGGTTGGGGACAAGGTAACAGCCAAGCAAATGCTGACGCCATCGTTAATGGTTGGGGACAAGGCAGCAGCCAAGCAAATGCTGACGCCGTCGTTAATGGTTGGGGACAAGGCAGCAGCCAAGCAAATGCTGACGCCGTCGTTAATGGTTGGGGACAAGGTAACAGCCAAGCAAATGCTGACGCCATCGTTAATGGTTGGGGACAAGGCAGCAGTCACGCAAATGCTGACGCCATCGTTAATGGTTGGGGACAAGGCAGCAGTCACGCAAATGCTGACGCCATCGTTAATGGTTGGGGACAAGGCAGCAGTCACGCAAATGCTGACGCCAACGTTAATGGTTGGGGACAAGGCAGCAGCCAAGCAAATGCTGACGCCATCGTTAATGGTTGGGGACAAGGCAGCAGCCAAGCAAACGCGGACAGCTACGTAAATGGTGGTGAATACATTGATGCTAGTAACGTCCCTCCTTATCGTTGTCTTTTTGATGGCGGATACCCTCAGTTTATCTCCAGCGAACTTTGCCCTGTACAAAACGTTGATGCTTACGCGAACGCTGCTAATTCAAACGCTGATGTTTATGCAAACGCTGATGCTTATGCAAACGCTGATGCTTATGCAAACGCTGATGCTTATGCAAACGCTGATGCTTATGCAAACGCTGATGCTTATGCAAACGCTGATGCTTATGCAAACGCTGATGCTTATGCAAACGCTGATGCTTATGCAAACGCTGCTGTTAAAGCCGATGCTGGTAGTTTTGCGAATGGTGGTGGCAGTGTAAACGGCTACGCTAACGCCGACGCTTACGCCAACGCCGACGCTTACGCCAACGCTAACAGTTATGCTAATGCTGCTGGGTACGGTAACGCTAACGCTAACTCTAACAGTTATGCTAACGGTGCTGAATACGCTAACGCTAATGCTAATGCTGGTGTTGATACATATAGTGGTGGTAAGACATCCGCGAATGCCATCAGTAGTATTTATGGTTAAGTCATTGTTAGCGTATTACGGAAAAAATGCAATATGGTACAGTATACGAGAATTCGGGAATGCGGTTACAATATGAGACAATCCGCAGTCCCGCGCTTTCTCATATGCTGTTGTGTATAGTTATGTTAATGGCAGAAAAATATTGTCTACTATATTAACACTTGCAAAATGCACTTGCAAGATATCTCTTTATAGTACTTACACAATTTTGTGCTTTGACTGAAATTTATAATGATAAAAAGCCAATTTGTAATTTTTTTAAGTATCAATATGAATTGCTAATGCCCACAGCGTTGCGTCGCCCTAAACTAATGCTTTAGAATCGAAATGTACAAAATCATAATCTCTGTATCCTTTTACAATTTTCATTGGTATTTGTTTTGTCACATGTACTGCGTATACAGTTGTTGAAGTTCTGTGTGCATTGGCTCAAACTGATTAATAATTTTACCTTGTATTTTTATTTTTTAGATAACATTTGTAGTAATAAATAAATAATGATATGTATAACTTTATATTAATAATATATTTTAATTCCAAGCGGTATAATGGGTACTTATAACCATGTAGTCTTAGTGGGTACTAAGTGAAAATAGTTTAAGGATTTTTCAATGTCATTAAAATAACCTTACGCTTAAAATAAGAATGGGATACAGAAATATCTTAAAATATTGTGAATAAAACTAACTCAAACAGGTAGTCGCATTTGGTTTTATTTTATTTTCAACTTTTTACCCATATTCTAATATAATCTATACTAATATTATAAAGCTGAAGAGTTTGTTTGTTTGAACGCGGTAATCTCAGGAACTACTGGTTGGAATTGAAAAAATATTTTTATGTTGGATAGTCCATTTATCGAGGAAGGTATATAACATCAAAAGAATGTTGCAAAACGGGAAAAATGTCCACCCGTGCGAAGCCGGGACGGGCCGCTAGTTCTATAATAAAGTGACTCATTCCCATAATTAGCAAAAACATTACTGAAGCATAATATCGGCAAAGAACACAAAAAAATGTTTTTATTAAATAACTCTTTATCTTTTGGTTTTACAGCAAAAAACAGCTCAGATCAATTTTATAGAAAATTAAATTCCCTACAATTCTTGTTGTAAGCATTTTTTTCTATAGCTAACGATTTACAACATATTGCACTTTAAAGTAGATAAAATGCACAATTATTACAAAGACTATTCTTAACCTGCGACGCAAAAATAGGTGCTATAAGTTTGAAGTCTATGGTTGAAAAAGAGGGGTGTTTTATAAGTTTGAAGCCTAACACCCATATTCTAAGACGTTCCTCCAAAACTTACTCAACTCGACTCCACCTCGACTCTGCCTTTAGTTGACAAACGTCCTCAGCTCGAGATTTTTCCTCAGTCGAGGAAAGTAATCATCTGTCAAACTCAAGGTACCTCCGAACCTACCTTAAGGAAGGAAGTGTCAAAGTTCGTATGTAACAAAAATGAATTTTGAAGAATTTTTCGAATATGCTTACGAGAATCCTTACAATTATTTATCGCGGCGTTATTTGCGCGATGCAGATAATTCAAGTTATGATGTAATGACTCCGTCGAGGAACCTCAAAGTTCACTCGAAATTGCGACTAATACAATTTTGAAGGTGTTTTCGAGGCCGTTCTGAGTCAAGTATGAGTCCAGTAAGTTTTGGAGGAACGTCTTAGAATATGGGTGTATGTCTATCTGTCTGTCTGTCTTTGTGTTTGTCTGTGGCATCGTAGCTCCAAAACGAATGAACCTTTTTCGATGTCGTTTCTTTTGTTTGAAAGCTGGTTTAATCAAAATGATTATAGGCTTTGTTTGATGGACATCGGTTCAACCGTTGCAAGATCATCAGCTCTTTTCTTAAAGTGAATTTAATCCAAATTGTATGGCTGAGATCTCTACACCAACTGTGATTGTCTTTTGCAAGGTACACCCCTTTTTTGCGACCAGGAGACTGGGCTTTATAGTATGATTGGTTGAACGAGTGAAATATCGACGGTCCCTACGTATACTATCGAAATTACAAAATCACAGTTTTTATTTTATTATGTATGTTCACCGATTACGCTGAGATTTATGATCCGATTTACGTGATTCTTCTTTAGTTTGATGTGGAATAGTTGCCATTTGGTCTCATAAAAATGTATTATTTTATAACCTTTAAGATGGCATAATTTCACACATTTTAGACAGATAAAATAAAAACTGAGATTTTTTAGTTTCGATAGTATACGTAGGGACCGTCGATATTTAAGTTAAAATTAATTCAACGATGTTTTATAATGACAAGGATTGAACATTTTTTTTCATTTAATAACAGAACATTATCCTCTCTTTATATGTCAGGATTAATAACCAGGGTAAAGGATTGCTGTTATCTTAACACCCCCACTATATCCAACAATTTAAATGCAATTTGAAAAACGAGAGACGTCTGTTTGTTTTGTAGCACATAAGCTTTTTCGTAAATAGATCAGCATGCATATCAGCTGTCGGCAAATACATGATGTTAACTATTTTGTTTGTTACATATTCTCTGCTAAAATTATATCGAATATCAATATGTTTACTTCTTTTGTGAAAAACAGGATTTGCTGTCAGCTTCTGTGCACTCTAATTATCATTAAACAAATTAATAGTGTACATTCTTTGAGTTATTTCAAAATATAAATTTCTCAAGTATTTATTTAGACTCTTTGCGAGCTTCTGTTATAGCTACATATTTTGCTTTACTACTTGATAAAGCTACAGTTTTCTGTTTCTAACACCCATATTCTAAGACGTTCCTCCAAAACTTACTCAACTCGACTCCTCCTCGACTTGACATAAACGTCCTCGACTCGAGATTTTTCCTCCGTCGAGGTAAGGAATCATCGGTCAAACTCAAGGTACCTCGGAACATACCTTAAGGAAGGAAGTGTCAAAGTTCGTATGTAACAAAAATGAATTTTGAAGACTTTATCGAATATTCTTACGAGGTTACAAGTATTTACTGCGGCGTTATTTGCGCGATACAGATAATTCAAATTATGACGTAATGACTCCGTCGAGGAACCTCAAAGTTCACTCGAAATTACGACTAAAGAATACAATTTTGAAGTTGTTTTCGAGGGCGTTCTGAGTCGTGTATGAGTCGAGTAAGTTTTGGAGGAACGTCTTACAATATGGGTCTTAGTTTCCCAAAAGACTACAAACCCAGATAAAGTAAAACAGAAACCGGTGTACGACTCTATAATCGCATCTATAATGTTGCCAGCCCAATCGGCATCAAAAACCCTTCCAACATTGAACTTCCATCGGCAGTGTATTTCAGTCCATAATATTTTGTTTCCTTTAAATATCTTAAATTCGTTTCACATAATATGTACAGTATAGTATAGTAAACCGACAAATTACTCTCCATTGGAATATCAACAGTTTTACATTCAGTCACAAAACAGATAGGTACAGAAATCAATCTACATACAAGTGCGCTCAAGCAACGCACACATAGACACTGCTCACGGACACGATATCTCGGACAGTTTGGGACTAGAGTGCGAGTGAGTGCGAGCGCGAGTGCCATGCGCTTGAGAGAGATAGATATATAGATAGAGCGACCGCCGAGCGTAGGTATGAAAAGTGAAGTACATACATGTGATTGACTTCTGTACCTATCTGTTTTGTGATTCAGTTATATAACATTTTTGCAACAACTGATCAATATAGTTTTCTTGACACAATGACATGTCATTGTCCTTTCAGATTGATTTACCAAAACTACATAACTGTTATGTCTTTTTGTTAATGTAACAGTAAATAAATAAAAAAAATTAGGAGAAATTAAAATATTATTTTTTATTTTGAAATGGCTAGCTAACTCATCTTTCAAATATTTATATTCATTTCTATCATTCGAGAAAATAAAATATCATTTACGTACAGTGCAACAATAGATTTCAAATCACCTACTATTTTTGTATACTTACATGGCTCTAATTTAGATCTACTATAGCCAATTACCAATAAACATTAATCTACAGGAATGCTTTGTGGGAATATATAAACAACTATCACAGACAAGGAAAAAATCACGCAAGTATTAAATGTTTTAAAAAACTTATTTATCCTCCAATCAGAATTGTAACAGATTTTTATTTCCAGAGAATGTTATATAAATATTATGTTACGAACCATAAAGGTGATCGAAAGCCAATTAAAAATTCTGATGATCCCGACACCTACAAAAAATAATAAATGTGGACGAAATAAGGGAAGCTTTGAAAAAAAATGAAATAAAAAGATGTTACATTTGAGTACGACTTTAAAAAATTGTATGAAAGACAGTCTGGTGGTAGTCGTGAGCAGTTTGGACATAAGTGATCAAGGCGGGTAGTAACTCACACTTTATAAGATTTGAGAGGTCACAGTGGTATTTTATAATGATAATATCTGTACCAAACTATTAATTGCGTGTAGACAGTAATAACCACGTTTACAATATTCGTGAATGAGCTCTCAAGTTTCTGCTTTTTTATTAACCTAAGATTGTGGATAGGTATTAACGGTATAATTTTTTCAACGCCAAAGGTGTACCGCAGGGTTCTATTCTAGGTACTTTGTTCTCAGCATAATATTATAATTTCGATAGTAGTACCTTATTAGATCTAAGATATACATAATTTGAAGACACCACTTTTAAATTTAACGATCTTATACTGTGCAGTGGTGGAGCAGTCTCCATTTTGAAAGGGTTTGTAGGGTATAAACCCACAAAGGGTATAACAAATATTGTCCCAGATGCGGGTGCATCAGGGACAATATTTGTTAAGCTTTTAGATATCAGTCCTGAATCTGATTGTCTGTGCATATGAATGCACCTATGATACAGGAGATCTAGTAAGAAGCTAAACGGTAATTACATACCAGAAAAACACTGAAACAAAGAAGGTCCAATATTTCAGGGAAGTGCTTGAACTGTCTTGGAACAAATAAATTAATTAGATAAGAAAAGAGGGTGAGTAAGAAGAAGTTCTCGCTTCCCTCCTTATCAAGCAGGAGACAAAAAAGTGCTATAGGCTACAGGCACAGAAATAGACAGATGTCAACAACTATTTTAACACCAACTGCCTAACACCACGAATCAGAGAAATCATAATAATTATACGTCCTTTTATTTATTTGTATATGATTACATTTTTAAATATTATCATAAAAACAAAAAAAAAAACATTTAAAAATATTTAAAATAGTAGCCTACCGGCATCGGGAACAGGGTCCAAGCTACCGGTGGTCAGGGCCTCAGAGAGAGGAACTTCCTAACAATACGCTCCGTGTCCAGAAGTACCTCTTTCTGCATAGGGCCCTTGACCCAGCCGCCCAACGAGAGCCTTATCAGGTGTTGGTCGAGGCTCTTGGCTATTAAGCCGTTGGCCGTAACGAATATCGGCACAACAACTGCTGAGTCAACCTCCCACATGTCGACAACCTCGTGTGCCAATACGTCCTTTTAATTTATAAGCTTTCTGCTAGTAATTACTGTTGCCTCAGAAGCATCCTAGGTTTCTTTGTATAAATCCACCAAGATTTGTATTTTACCCATCAGCGAGGAAATGTTAACGTTTAGGTTATGTTGAGTATTAATTTCGATGATGACTAATACAGACAGCGGGCTGGAAAACGTTTCATTGCAGGTCGAAAATTATCTCGGAACCTGACAAGTAGACTTGCATCTTCTTCTTCCTGCCCTTATTCCGCATAAGGTAGGGTCGGCACAACATGTAATTCGTAAATCCATGTTGTTAAAGGTTTCAGCTTATTGTTTTATGACCGGCCGCCTGCCCGACATCAACCCTCCTTGGGAATACTCGTTGCGCCATCGCGCGGGTGACCCAATATGCTTGCTGATAACGGGGTCCCAAAATGATATGCTTGTCAATCTTATTGCCGACAACTAAGCAGACTATGTTCTTCGTGGTGGAGTATACTTGAAGTACTTTGACCCACTCATTCAGTTTTGCTAGGGACTTTGATTCTGACACATCGTAAACTAATATAGCAGCGTGATCGTCTCTGTAACAACTTGATGTCAATGTTCTGTATCGCTCCTGTCCCGCTGTATCCCAAATACCAAGCTGGACTTTAAATCCGTTCACGTCCATGACATTACATTTGTAGTCAGCTCCGATTGTAGCTGGGAATGATGAATTGTAGTCTCCCGTTGTAAACGCTAGAATTACGTACACCGCTCTCACCGATAACTAGAATCTTAATGTTGTAACGTAATCCGTATTCGACATCTTTTACAATAGAAATAAACGGCGATTTATAACAACAAAATCAAAAGCGATTCCTTTGTGACGCACTTACAGCAGCTCATAATAATTTGATCGCCTCAAATATACACGTACACAAAAATTAACGGTTGAAATAAGGTCTAAATATTGTAGACTTGCATGAAATATTTATTTGACTGTCAGTAGAATGTTTTGTTACAATTTGATACATCAGTAACTATCTATTATTTACCTTTGTTATTTCGATGCATTTAATTCTAATTGGATTTTATATATTCAATGCATATCAGTGAAAAGAGGGACAACAACGTGCGAACTATTGCGCGTTTTAGTACTTGAAATAATAATATTTATGGTGGTGCTGTTATCACCTGATTTCCTAATTATATCGTAGAATATCAGGTGATTACTTATGCACCACCCAATTTAATGAACTGTTAACTAAATATTATAAAATCTAAAACAGCACCGAGCAAAAAGGTATGCCAATACTATTTGATAATAATATTTTGGCAGGCGATATTGTAATGGAACAAATTGGTAATAATAGAAGAAATATTGAACAAAAATGCTAAACATAATGAGAATCTGAAGAGTCGATGATTACAGGTTGACTTGTAATCCGTAGTTATTAGTTGATGGTTCTTAATTATTATTCTGTTTTTTTCAACCACAACTCCAGTGTAGGAACCATCAAATATACGATATAGCGAAAACACAGAAAGTAACGAGATAATAGATAATAAAGGGACAACACTCATTATGTAGATGAATGAATTTATCAACCTTCAAGGGAACATAATTTAATACAAAAGAAGTGATAAAATATCACTCATGAAATGACACCGGTATCACGTATCGATCTCACCACGGATACCAAACGATTCTAAACACGGACACTCTTATTTGGTCAATCTTACTACGGACACCGAAGAGAGACAGAAAGACAGATTAATCTAATAATCCGATCTGACCACGGATACCTCTCGATGTTTGCTACCATATTTGTTGTCTTTCAGATATTATTAACATCTTCTTCCTAGTAAAGTCAAATTTTTTTATACATCAAATACGATGACACAATTTTGATTGAATAATTACTTTATTGGCGAATTTAAGAAGAGCAAATACGTATCTGTATTTCAAGAAAGCTAAGAGCCTCGAGCGGTCAAAGATAAGCCTGTCATAAACGATGCAGATACTTTAAGATATCTGTATCTGACGTCAGACACGGACGGTGCAGATAACGATAACATATATTTTATCGTTTAGTATCTGAAGATACCGAACGATATCAACAGATTCTGTCAGAAACAAAATATACTTGCAGATAATATCTGCAGATACTTTATTAACTGAATGTATTGATCTTCATATATTTTTATAGTATCTGCACCGTGTGTGTCAGCATGACAGCCGTTAAGGTAAATAATCCACATATGAAAAGCCTTTGCCGAAACATATTGACCGAACACTGACATGAAAACAACCAAACATGACCCTATTTACCTTGATATGTAATTCTTACACTTTTGACATTTGTAAATATGTAAATAACATAATAAATATATTGTAGAATATGTTCGCTGATAACCTTGAATTGCATTATTTAAATAATAATAATATAGATTTGGCAGTTACTTAACCAAGAAATGAAAATAATTGTATGCAGGTATGTTTGTACTATTTAGCCGTTACAATTATGTTGAAGCTTATTTTCTATAAGACTGATGTTATTAAGGACCAAGGGCGGGTTGGTTTTGCCATAATAAGCATAGCTTCAGTAACAGCTAATTTCCCAAAAAACGAGATTAATGTTTAGTCTCCATAATTTTTTGGACAAGCATTAAGTTGTAGTTGTATTTACACAGGGAACAATTTTAGATCCTTTTTTGTTAATACACCTAAAAAACAGATTTTTTTAATTGCACGAGTAAATTAACGGTCCTGGAAAAATTCTGCCACTGTCAGTCAAACAAATTTTAATATGATGATGATAAAATCACTGAGGGAACTCAAAACGTTAAAAATATACGACAGAAGTGTATTTTCATAGATATCAATAATATCGAGACCTCAACAGATCTCCCAAAAATTCGTACAGGAGCAGAGAGCTTATAGCAGATTTTTTTACTAGTAACAAGGAAACAATGAGATAAAAAAACTATAGTAATTTATCAGTGTATGTGATCTATCTATATATATAATAATCAATTGCCGTGCGTTAGTCTCCCAAAAACTCGAAAATGGCTCGACCGATTTGTAATTTTTTTTTGTTTTGTTCGTCTCAATACTTTGGTGGTTTAGAAGAAAATCACCCGGTCACCTAGTTATAAATAAAAATAATAATTGTCAAATTCTATTTACGAAATAATATTTAGAGTTTCAGTTTAAAAACTAGGATTTTTTATTATATGGTAAAGAGAACGAAGACTCCAAAACTTCAATAACTTTTTACCAATACTTTAACCAATATCAAACTTTCCTTTTCTTTATATAGCTATATTTGAAAACTGATTAAGCACGTGTCCATTTCAAAATTAGTCAACCGCTAAATTCAGTTGTTCGATTAACTGTTTAGGTAATTCTAACGTATTTAGTAGTCGTACATATTAAGTGAATGTATTAATAATGGTTACTGTTTCAAAATTAATATACGTGTTTTACTTTATTATTGCATGAAATACGATCTTGTAATTGCCCGTGAAATATTACAACTAGGTTTAGCTGTATTATGACGTAGGTAAAGTGTTGTTTTAAAACAAAAACGATTGATTTTTGTAGTTTACCTTTACTAATTTGTTTCGATTAATCTATTAACTTCAAATCATAAATCTGAATAATCAGTAATTACGGTTTTCAATTACATTTTTAATCACTCGTCGATGGTGTACAGCCAAAGCGCGTGGCTCACCACTGTTTCAGAATACATAAAAAATAGCAATCTTTCCCACATGATCTGATGATGATTTTTAGGCAGGGAAAGCGGGGTGAGTTCATCATCCACTGCGTCAACATGTCTATGTATTTTTCCTTTTATGTGTAGGTAGGTACATTTCCTTAGCTTGCTTTTTGGACTGGTCTAAAGCAAGGCTGGCCAACCCATTTTTCTGGCGGGCCAAAATTCTGATACACTGTGGGGGTTTTTTTTTTTTTTTTTTTTTAGGTAGGACCACTCGTAGGTTAAAGCACGCGAGGGCTTTGTTACTACTTAACCGGACTATCCTGTGGTGGCCAAAAATTACTTTAAGGCCCCCAGCCAGGGCTTACGAACTATGGATATAAATTAAGTGACGCGGCACTAAGGGCACCCCCTGTGGGGTACGGGCCTCGGCTTAGTGGGTCACTGAGGGGTGGGCAATCAATATCGGGCTGGGTTAAATTATTTGGGAGCTGGTTTATTACCGTTACAGGCTCAGCTTCGCGGGCTGGCGTGGCGAGCAAGGGTCGGTCGGTGATGTTACTGGGGGGTCGCGGAGGGCCTCGGCGGCGAGGCCGGAAACGCGGTTTGTATCTGTGTTTGTACTTACGACGTGTACTGGTTTCCCTACTACTCTCTTGAAGGAGGGTGATGGGGTCATCGGGTTGGAAACATTGTGGCGGCGCCCGGCCACTAATTTTATAGGTATGGAGCATGTGTTTTAAAGAAGCAGTCAATCATTTGGAGGTTGCGTTCGGTGGCCGTGCCACCGTGCTGCGGCGCTTGCTTTAATGCGTTGGTAGGCTACATTTGCGGCCCGCGAGCCTGGGGTTGGTCGGCCTTGGTCTAAAGCATATGTTATGGGCTAAGTGATAAGTAGGACATTATTAAAATTAACAATCGTAACGTAACGTTAATTAATTACTTTAACAAGGCTTTTTTGAGATTAGTTAACGAGGATTTGCCGACCTCCACATTAGGAAGTACTTGTATCTTGGAGATTAGTAGGTTTTCTTTTTATAGGCACTGCCCGTGTATAAATATACTATTATTTTCTGAGACTATATTATTATTACACTATACTATCTATATTACTATATTTGATGACAAGTTTGGTGCAGTGGCTAAGCGATTGGCTTCTGCGCTGCGGGTCGTGGGTTCGATTCCCGCACGGAACAAATATTTGTATGGCCTACAGATAGTTGTTTCGGGTCTGGGTGTTTGTGCATGTGAAGATTTGTGTCTGTAAACGCACCCACGATACAGGAGAAATCCTAGTGTGCTGCAACGTTTTTTATTTAAAAAAAAAAAAAAATTATACTATCACTCTATTTTATAATGCTCAGACATTTTGAATAATGCCCAAAACGACGGGCAATACGATAATAGCCATTGAAAATACTAAATCGACGTTTATAAATAATGTCCTACATCCGTCGGGCAGAGTAGGTAAAAAAGAGATGGTAAAAAAAAACTAGTTTGTAAAAAAGTCTAAAGCCTGTTACTTTAGTTTCTGTTATTAGCTGGCAAGAGTCAGGCAGAACCGATACAGGGTATCGACGACGATGTTCCTTTAAAAAAATAATGTTACACCTGGAGTGCCCCAACGGCCACCCCAATGCCGTGAACACGTATATTTTTAAATTGTGCAACCAATCTTGTGCATTATTTATAACTAGCTGTGTCCTCACGGCTCCGCCCGTAGCCTACGACTATGTTACTTAGTGATAATGTAGCTTTCTAACGGCAAAAGAATTTTTGAAATCAGTCCAGTAGTTTTTAAGTTTATTCGTTACATACAAAAATACAAATCTTTCCTCTTTATAATGACCAGACACTGTGAAGATGAACACGATTGTTGTTTTCTTTTCTACAGAGCTTACAGTGATAGCTTCAATATAATAATTACTAATCAAAAAAAAAGAAAAAAAAAATCTACTAAATAAAATTGGATTTAAACACAATTAAAATAAAATCTGACAATCTATAGCACTAAATCTATTAAAAGCTTATTTCTATGATAAAATAATTTATAATAATTAATAAGCCATTTTATTATGGATTTCCTTACTACTATAATATTATCACAGTTTTGATAAATGTGTATTTCGGTTGAAATGCAGGAGAACCTGCAGGTTTAAGCCAGTAGGTACCAAACATTTATTGCATTGTTTATCCAAAATTGTTTGACTGAAAACATTTAGCTAATCAGTATTTGACAATCTAATCACGTGTTAACTTACTAATAATTTGTTTAGGGGACCGCGACAAATGGCAATTTTGTTATAGCGTTAAAATCAGCTATATGTAATGCCAGCTTAATAAAGGCGATCAGTCTTCGTTGTCGACACCTAACCGAACGTGGAAACATTCAAGCCCGCCAACATATCGGATCAGCTATGATGAAAGCATACGCCCTGGTAAGTGAGACAGTTTTGAATTTCATTTTAACTCCCTCGTTAGTCTACTGGTGGCAAGTGCGACTGATGATCGTGAGGTCCTGGGCTCGATCCCCAGGTCGGGCAAAGTGTTATTGGGTTTTTCCCTATGGAATTTCTCAGTAGCAGCCCGCAGTTTGGAATTGTAACCGGTTGATGGCAAAAGCCGCGCCCCTATTACATTAGACTTAAACATAACGGCAAAATGAGGGTGTTACTACACACCTCTGCCTAACCCTTCGGGGAATAAAGACTTGATGTTATGTTAAATTCCATTTCTTAAATTGAAGCTTCTAGAGTTACTTTGACATGTCTTCTTCTTCTTCCTGCCCTTATCCCGCACTAGGTGGGGTCGGCACAACATTTATTTCGTGAATCCATGTTGTTAGTGGTTTGGGCTTGTTGTTTTATGACCGGCCGCCTGTCTGACATCAACCCTCCTTGGTAATACTCGTTGCGCTGTCGTGCGGGTGACCCAATATGGTTGCTGATATTATGCACTGGGTCCTAAAATGATATGCTTGTCAATCTTATTGCCGACAACTAAGCAGACTATGTCCTTCTTGGTGGAGTATACTTGAAGTTACTTTGACATGTAACTTGGCTAATATCTAAAGCGAATGAATATAGATGTTACATTTGAATGGTTAAAAGCATGGTATGCGATTTGTTTTTTATAACCGAAAAAATATCACTGTTATTTGGTTTGATAACGTTAATATCAAAAACATTTTGTCTTAACCAAAAAGTATAGCAACACTAGGATTTTAACCATTAATACTATAAACGCTGCTTATAAACTAGTCTGATTCTCTGTAATGTCGTTTAGAAGCATAGCCAAATCATAGCTCATGTTCTAGATAAAGATTTTGTTGACACGAAAACACGCAAAAGTAACACGAAATTGCTTTTGCATGTGTTTGTGGGTATTAGCGAGGATTATTTGCACAATGGTTATGTTCAGTATATGAAACAGTTTTATGAGTAGTCGTTTTACTGGTATCTAGTTTACTTTTTTACATATTAGTAGGGAAATACTCAAAAGCTACTCAATTTTGAGTTGCCGTTAAGTCTTGTGCTGTCACTGTCACTTTGCTTTAAAATGTCAGCGACAGCACGAGTATTACCGGCAACTCAAAATTGGATAGTGTTTAAGTATTTATCCATAAGATGGTTTATGTGAGAGAGAAAATAATATCGTTAGTAAGCTAAAGAATTTTATGGAAGTAGAGTTGAAATCTGTTGATGATGTTATCAGCCGTAAACGAAATTAATATAACCTCTTTTTATGTTTCAGCTGTTCTTCTTCGCCTTAGTCGCAATATGTCAAGCTAATTCATTAAATTATAGGCAACCCGTTGCAAGAAGTAATTCACCCGATGACTATGTGCCCTATCAACAACACCCTTATAATGCACAAAGACCACTTTTGAGTTCCGAATCTGCACCTGAAGCTGAAGAGCGCTTCGGTGGTTACAGTAATGCTCGCGCTGCGGCTCATGCTAACGCTAACGCTAACGCGAACGCTGGTGGCTACGTCAATGGTCATGTCGGAGGTCATGTTGGCGGGCACCTCGGGGGTCATGTTGGCGGTCACGTCGGGGGTCATGTTGGCGGTCACGCTAGCGCTAGCGCTGCCGCTGCTGCTGCTGCTAGTGCTGGCGCTGGTGGTTATGGTGGTGGCGGCTATCCTGGCAATCGATACTACGGTTAAGCAGTACTACTTGCTTCTTCTAAATTATCTAAAATTAAATATTTATACTAAAATTAAATTCTATCGGGAAAATTGGTTTACGTACTTGCCTGGACTTTGTTTAAATTTTTTTATATTGTGTGTACTTTGGCTCAAATAAAAAAATTGTTTGGTATTTTAGTTAATATATTTATTTATGAAATTCAAGTGGTATTTCGATTTATTTTGCATGACATGTGTAAAATAAGAGTAATAATAAAATTGTCATATATTTGAATTATGAACATGAACACTAAAGCTCAGTTGCACCAACTAACAAAAACTGTGCCATATTTATGTCAAATTTGTACTGATTTGACAGAAATTTTGGTATGGTTAAAGTTATAGTTAGTTGGTGCAACTCAGCCTTAGATGATAGGCAGCGCTTCAAATTTCGTTCTAATTTTGGTTCGTACTCGATCCAATCGCAAATCTGGCATTGCCAAATTCCCTCTGACCGCTTGTTGTAGCTGTTAGTAGTGCTATGTTTATCCGTGGACTGATGAACTGAGGGTGTACGACAGCCCCTTGTTGCAAGAACTGTCTACTGCCTACCCTTTCAGCGAACACTAGCATGATGCTTGAGTCACTATAAAACACAGTACAATAAATACCAGCACGGATCTTGGTTCTATAGTTTCTGCATCTGCCAAGCCTTTTCCCAACCACGTTGAGTTCTGCTTTCAGTTTATGTACGGAGATGTGGTAGGATATCAGTATTTTACACGAAGTGACTCCTATCTGACCTCCGCAATATTACTGGATAACATTGGCACTGGTAACCATGTACGGATCTAAGACTGTCGAACTCCTGACTGCTTGTACCTAAATGTCTCGAATACGACGAGAATCAAGAATATTCTAGTAATGAAATAGGAGGTTCGTTAATTAATGTTAATTAAAATCGGTGTTCCTTCAACGAAAAGGGAGGACCCTCCAACCAGGCGGGTGTTATGCCTGACGAGCTACTGCCCAACGGTTGATGTTGGGAAGTTGTATAGAATATGGTACAATGTAGCACATAATAGAGATGGAACTCAATCATCAACAATTGAATACGAAATTAAAGTCGTTTATGAATGCTGATCGAAATCTTTAAAGGTAGCTTTTCCAGGAATGTTTGAAGTGTCACAATCCTTAGTGATGAGGAACTGACTGGAAAAAGCATTATAGTAAGCTTCCATTATGTAACAACCTAGACATAAGCTTCTAATAAACCAGATCACTGAACTGTTATGAAGTAATATTGACGATACTCTCCCCTGGGGAAGATAGTAGACAGCCTGGAACGTTACATCGGTCTCTTAGCGACTGAAACCACCATGGTGTTCGACTTAGTACCTGTGGAGGTTAAAGTGAAGTGTTCCTCCAACGAAAAGGGGGGATCTTTCAACCAGGTAGCTCTTGTGCCTGGCGGGCTACTGGCCAACGGTTGATGTTGGGAATTTTTATATACTATCTGCATGTGAAATCTTTATATCGCGATGCAGGATTCTGTGACGTCATATTTGAGAGTTGTCTTTATTGTCGCTGTAGTCTGCTACACAATCGCCGTGCTGCGTAGTTCGCATGTTGTGTCGATGTCGCCACATACCTTTAGCTGGGGGTGCGGGATTCACTCGTGCATTCGCCAACCTCCCAGCAGCTCTAAGCCCGTGGTAGGCGGGCTAAGTAATGTTATTGACTTATGTCAAATGGAATGGTGATCATGATTTTCAGTGCATAGGAGCATAAAGTTGACCATGACCTTAAAATATAAGTTTACTCACTTTTTACAACACTCACCGAATTAAAATATTGAGGTCTTTTCGGTGCTTAAAAACTGCTGCGTCTTTGTTGTCAATGTTGTGTTTACCTATAATTGGCATATATATTAGAATATTACTGTTTGATTTACTATCTGTATATGTATGTATGTGCTGTAGGAGAACCTTTAAGTAAATAAATAAATAAAAACATATTCGCGCATCTCACTCGCCAAGGCCTCCTCTTCTGATAAAATGTGATAATACAGACATTGGGTTTCCTTAGTGGCTGTTGTGAGCATCAGCGTCGAAGGCATTAAGAAACTCTTAAAAAAACCTAAGTTAAGTCAAAGTTAAGTTCAGTCTAAGTTACCTTAGCAAATAAACGGCGGACGATAATCACCGATAACGCTCTTATGATTTTACTTGATAAATATAATTTGAAGTGTCACCTGGTATTGTCTAGAGTACGAACTAACTACGGTAAAAATAACCTAACCTATGGGGGAGCACAGCTATATAATAAACTTCCAAAAGATGTAAAAGAAGCGACTTCACTCAACATATTTAAAAATAAATTATTCACTTTTATTTACAACGACGACACAATAGATTAATTGTGTTTTGTTTATTTTTGTTAAAACCAGCAACATCTTTTAACTTGTACCACCGCCGTATCTTAGGAATGCAGCGAACTCGCTTCCATTTTTGTTGACAATTATATTTTCTTACAATTTTTTTTTCCACCCGCACTGTTAAAATATAAATAGTTATAAGATTTAATGTTCTCATGTAAGTGAAAATTGTCTTAATGAGAATAAAGTTCTTTAAACCGAAGTTAGCAGTCTAATATAATTAATAAAGATAAATTTAATTAAATTGTCAAAATGCAGTAGATCTAATATAATAATTAAGTATCTTCACTTTTTAAACACTTCTGAGCACAATTATGTTCATTAGTAAACAATGTAAACAATCAATTTTACAATCTTCTTGCAATCTTTATTAGCATTACATCAAAAGTGGTTAGTTTCGGTATAAGGCTTCGACATTTGAATTTCGAGAAAAAGAAAGAATTCTGAAGGAAAATACTTTTTCAATTTATTCTTTAGTGTTGCATGTAGTTTGACGGACCATTTTCTGCCACATTTAAGGGAAAATAACGTACTATTAGCAACAGCACATAATACATAACATCACGCCTGTATTCCTCGAAGGTTTGGGCAGAGGTGTATAGTAACACCCTCATTTCACCGTTATGTTTAAGTCACAAATCCAAACTCAGGGCTGCTACTGAGGAATTCCACACGGAAAAACCCAATAACATTTTGCCCGACCTGGGTATTGAAACCAGGACCTCACGATCAGTAGTCGCGCTTGCCACCACTACACCATTGAGGCAAGCAACAGCACTATCCGACAACTGAATACGTTATACTAGTATCACTTCTCTAATCCCACGTAACAAGCTGACGTCAGCAACGAAAAAGTGACGGTATACTAAGGTAAATTTTGGGTCAGTCAGTACTTTGTACGTCTTCTTCTCTCATGTCAGCACGAGGTAGGTATATGAGAATACCTCATGCTTTGGTGAAAAGATTAGCCAGTTACCAAGGTTGGTTGCGGGGCTGACTGCCCAAGATAATTATCGTAGGTGCGATCATTACCATTGTCGCATAATAATCCCTTACCGTGCCGTGCCGCCAGTAGTTGCAGGCCCTTAGCGTTACTTTGTTCTGCTACTATTTAGCTTAGGGGCTCTTATAAAATAAATACCCATAATTTTAAAAAACAACATTATCTACTTAAGATATTGGTAATACTGCAAAAGTCGTTTGGCTATTCGTCTGTGACTTAAGTTATTTTTGAAAAAACTAATGTTTCTGTCCTATTTATTAGGTAATAAAGGACATATTTGTTTGAATATAAATAAAGTCGGTTGGCACCATAATACACCATGCACGCTTTTGATGGCATTGTCATGGCTGTACGAAAGTATAGTACGACACAACTAGGAAGTCGCATTGGCAAACTTCGTACGCGATCGGCTCCGTACCGTCGCTTGCGAACGTATCCGTTTCCGCGCCTAGTCAAATAGTTTCATTACTACCATTGACGTGTTCTAATTTTTGAAAATGGTTGAAGTTGACGTAGTTATGTTGGCTATTGCATTAGAAGAAGATGAAAACAATCATAAAACACAGAAGAGGAAAAGAAAAATTTGGATTGATGATTTATAGTAAAAACGGATCCGATCGGATACGACGACAGGCGAACGGTGCCAATCGCGCGTCGTTGCATACTTTCGGCTAGGATTGCGTGTCGCAGAAGACGCCCGCGGTCAAGCTGCTGTGCGTGGCTTGGTAATATAGACTTTAAATACTGTGTACACGATTTAATACCGTTTAATGATTGTAAAATCCGATCCGATCCTATGCGATGTGAGCCGTTTGGTGGAAATTATCCTTTAGTTGTGTCATACTATACACCTCTGCGTAATTTATTTGATCTAAGATAACAATACAATGTGTCCTGGTATGTAGTAATAAAACTTTAAGGGTGTATACACTCAATTTTGTCAACAAAAGCACCTGACAAGTGGGGTCGATTACTCACTTATAATTACCCAAAAATAGAAAAGTGATCGTATTTGGCTCAGATATTTCGATGTTTACATATTCAAACACTCACAACTTAAGATCTAAGTCTCATAGAGGCATGATTTTTCCAGGTGTGTAGAACAACCCTAACACTAAAACAATAATATATAAAAGACGTGTGTTACCACCCCTTGTAGTTTTTGTAGTATTTTTGAAAATAATGTGTAATATTTCACTTTCATGTCTCATTACAAAAAATGCTTAACGTCTTAACGCTTTCCAAATGACGATAAAATTTAGTGTATACCTTATACCCCCAAAAATTTTTATTAAGTACTACATACCCGGACACATTGTACCTATACATAGTGTTCAGATCCAACTTAATCCGTCATTGATATTTCAAGAAAATGTTTTAATGCAGTGTCTCAATGTAAAGGCGATTAACCGTGGCCATTGTTTGTTTTTATAAATAGAATGCATTTCGAACCACGTACCAGTACTAGTGTACCTTACACGCACGAAACCGCGTGCTAAAATTAGCTGGTGCTAAACATTTATTGTAATGTATTTCCAAATCTGTTTTCATGAAAACATTCGAATAATCAGATTTTATCACTTGTAAACTACGTAATAATTTGTTCAGGAAACCGTTACTAATGGCTATATAATCCAATGATTGAAAACTGTTATAATGCCGCCAAAATAAATTCCGATTGACTTGACCACCCGCACCATACGTAGGAGCTGAACAAACAAAAATGAAAGTGCATATTCAGGTAAGTGAGGTTTTATTGCAGTTAGAAGAAGTAACCAGAAATATTTTATTTTAGTACAGCGAGCTTCACCAGCGGCCACAGTCCAGCGGCGTTACTTTGGAGGCGGTTAGATAATAGAGAATATTCGACATTTGAAATGTGTTAGCGCCAGTGCAGAAGCCTCATTTCTATGTGCTAACGCCGAAAACCATTCACGCAACAATGCTGCGTTAAGTTTCCATACAAAATGAGGCACCTGCACTACGTCTTACAAAATGTTAGGCGAATGCTACACGCACAATATTTATCGCGATACTTATGAAGCGTTTAAACAATCAATTAATCTAAGCGTTTTTGTTTTGCCTAACTTTTTCCCAACTATGTTGGGGTCAGCTTCCAGACTAATCAGATGCGGCTGAATACCAGTACTTTACACGGAGATACTGCCATTAGACCTCCGCTACCCAGTTACTGGGCAGTGCCGATATCCTAAGGTTAGATCAGTTGTCAGACTTTTCGGATTTCTGACTTCCCATAACGACTGTTGTAGGTATTCATGTGACACCCGGGACTGACTGTTTAACCTACTCTCCGAGACGCCGAGGGGTCTAGATATGTAACGAACGGTCACCCATCCACGGAATGATCGTGGCAAGCGCAGCTTAACCTCGCAAATCGTACGGTCGGCGCGGTTGGTAATTAGCCACGAGCCCCTCCAATACAAAAATCTAAACGGTCAATAAATATCCAGGATCGCGATCCAAATTTTGAACGTTTAGCATGCGCCTGAGTGTTTCATAACATAAAACAATTGATATTTAAACTGATACGAATACGAGTACGCTTTTCGTGATTTAAATAATTGTTTTAATAGAACAAATGGCAAGCAGTACTTATATGTTTTTTGCCACTAATCTTTGCTTCGAGCCTTCGATTAATAGCTACTCGTATTTAAGATTTCATAATCAAGCACTATTTTATTTGTGATTTCAGTTGTTCCTTTTCATCATAGTTGCCACATGTCAAGCTAGTCGTCAGGCACTATATAGTCAACAGGTTTTAAGAGAAGGACTCAAAGATGATCCACTATACGAAAAATTTAAAGAAATGTCCAATAAATATTTAATTGAAACCGCAGAAGAACCAGATCCGCAAACACTTTTGGTTCCAGATGCTTACAAGCCTGGATACCTAAAAGCTTATCTTGACCCGACTAGCCGATATGCAGCCCTTAGTAGTCAGCCTCATAATCCAACACTTCTCACTAGAGGAAATCTAATGAGTGAATCAGTTCAACTTCGCCAACAAGCTCAAGCTAATCAAGGAGCCCAGCTTCTCCGACTTGCCGAAACTGAACGAGAATCTGAATTTTCTGAAATTGACAGAGTAGCACTTAGTAAAGTATCTGAGGCTGACAGACAAGTTTTACTTAGCCAACTCTCACAAGCTGACCGAGAAGTCCTACTTACCAAACTTGAAGACGGTAAAATTGAGGATATTATTCCAATCGGTGAAAATCGATTTGGTTTCATGCAAGGTGGTTTTTCCGACGCTGCCGCAAAGATTGGCGCAGGCGCAGGCGAGTTCATTGGTGGCAAACTCGCTGGTGCGCTTGGGGCTAAGCTTGGAGCTGCCGCTGGGGCTTACCTTGGCGCTGCCGCGGCCAGTCGCTTCGTTGGCGCCAAGAGTGGCGATTCACATGGGTCTAATAGTCGCGACCTTCAATATGGCACCTATGGCACCAGTTATGGCGCTGTCGTAGTCAAAAACAAGTAAATTTAACAATGTTTGCCGTTATGAACCTATCCACTGTTAAATATACATAGTATCTAAAATTAAATACAATTGTATACATACTTGCCTCCTTTGATAGCTTTTATAGATGGTTACTATTAATAAAACAAAGTGTTAATCCAACAAATAAGATAGTCATTGATAAATCGCTGACTGAATTCAATAGTGTCACAAGACAAAATTCAACAATTTGAGAAAAAGCACAATTAAATGTTCGTTGACAAGTGCGCGCGCACATTCTAGCTCGTTTTGAGTGTACTTTACGGAATAAATAGTTGATGTTTAGTTTTTATATATCTACGTTAATGCTTCAGTTGCCAGCAGTAATAATATTGATGTTTTTTTTGTTATTTTGATTAATATGAGGACCAGAAGATGGTGACCTCGATTTATGCCAGTATTGCATTTTTTTTTACTTTTTGGATTAATGCCAGGACTAATCTTATGAAACTAACACGCTGGGTCTTTAATGCATAAAATAAAGTACGTAATTTATGACAAGAATTCATCACTAACTCAAAATGTCAAAAATTTTACTTGTGCCATTAATGAATTCAGTCAGCGAAATGAAGTTTGAAGTTCCTTTAGTGTCTCCTTTCATGACTCAAAGTTCGAACCTTACGAACTTTAACAACTTAATAAACGCATAAAGTAAGAAAAAAGTTACTTTACCTACGGCTTATCCTACCTATGTGTCCATTCTGAGTATACATATATAAATATATCTCTTCTCTATTTGTTCGATCTCATAATGTATAGATTCTGGTGTCACTCACCAATAGCAATGAGTTACTCACAAATGAAAAGAGTTCTTATCATTTAAATTGAAACATTTGTTCCTAGTACTTTAAACTAATTTGATGATCGAAAATAAGTACATGTCGACTTGAAATCGAATGATGTCACAAGAGTTAATACTTGAAAAACTCTTTTCATTTTGTGAACAAGTAATTGCTATTATATTGTTTGTTTGTTGTACAATGCTAACCTATCTTGTTTGGTTAAAATAAAGAAATAAGTAAGAACTAGCAAATAAATTAATTTATGGAAAAGCATTTATTTTTATTTCACAATAATATATGATGAGTAATATGACATAATATAAATCGTAACAACAAATTTTATTTCTTTATTGATATTATTTTTCCTTTTATAGCTGTGACAATTAAATTATCATAAATAGAAATTATTGCATAAGACTGTAAATAACAATTTTCTGATAGTAAGGGTTATTTACGTAGAATAATTACAATAAATAAATTAATAGTAAAAAAAACATTTTTAAAAACAAGCTTTTATTTAAATGGTCTAAAAAGTAGAAAATAAACTTTAAATTAAATCGATCCCATCAATTTATTACATTATACAACTAATTTATTTAAATAATATAAACTTGCCTAAACCGTGCCTTGCCTATTTTTTTGTTTTTTTTATAACACCCCTTTTTTTTCGCCGGGGGTTAAAACAGAACACGAGAGCACTTTGATGTTTGGCGGCGACTACTGCGCAAGTGGAGTTTGTGCCGACAGTTGTGCTTTACGTTTAATCCGAATCCGAAAAAATCTGAACAAATATCCGAATCCGAACAAGCTGTAGTATTGTAATATGAACGCTTTTGTATTGTATCCGATCCGGATTTAATAGATTTGCAGCCGAGTTTCCTCGTATCGTAGTTTCTCGGATTCGGATCGTAAGTAGTGCATAAGCGCTCTTAGAAGCGTTTACAGGTAAAATTTCCTTCAGAGTCTTATCAAAAACCAGTTAGGCAATGCCAACTATGATTGGAAAGCAAAACTTACGGATATAGGAATTGGGCATTGATGCTTACTAAACTAATGAGTTCTGACGGAAATATGATATACCTACCTATCACTAGTGCAGTATTAGCAGTTTTTATTCAATAGGCAGACTTTTCTAGTGACAAAATCGTGAACTAGTAGATCTAGTTCAAGTAGTACCTACTAAGTAGAAATAAAATAAACTAAGAATAAATAATAAAATAAACTCCCTCAAATATTGCAACACCTGGAAAAGGTTGCTAAGCTGTACCTACTCTAATATAAGACCTGTATTATTTTATCTTAGTGTGCAATTAATACATAGTTTGAGTTTGAGTAGAGCTCCTTGTTAAAGAGCTCGTTCGGGGAAGTACTACCACCATACCTATACCTGCCACCAAGCAGCACTGCTGTGTTCCGGTGTGAAGGGTATGGTTGCCGGTGAAATTACAGGCACAATTCTATACATTTTTACACACTAACTTGCAATAATTGCAATTTGCAAGTTAGTGTGTAAAAACTGAGTTAATATTTCTTTCTCGATTGTAGTAAACTTTTTCATTTGACTAGAATGAATAGACAAATAAGAATGATGTCAACTTGAGATCGTCTGATGCTGGAACGATGGTGCCATAGCATAAGTAAATGATTTATGGCGACATCTACCAACCATACCACATGCGAACTACGGAACATGACGATTGTCTAGCAGACTATTTCTTTTTTTAGTCGCACCTGATGGTAAGTGCAGTCAGGGTCTAAGATTGAGCTCATGGTTCCAATTAACAGAGATATAGAGGGATTCCCCTATACCCCTCTGGCTCTCAGATACACACGATGGAACACAGTAAACTGCTTACAGCGCAGCAGTACCTACAGCGACAATAACGATAACTCTCAATGGTAACGTCACAGAATCCTGTATCACGCGTATCAAGATGTGATACGCAGATATGTATACAAGGTTAGTCGGAAAGGGGGTACTAAGCCCAAAGGGTGTTAAAGTATCCATAATAAGGGATAACATTTGTTCTACAACTTTCCCCAAAACTGGATAGTTTAAGAGAAATAGCTTTTCAAAGATTTCGTAAAAAATATGCTAAAATCTATCTGTCCATAGCTATGATCAGCTGTTTTTATTACAATTTAGGTCATATTTGGGGTCACAGATTAGAAAATTGATTTTCTGAATTCATAACTAAAGCATGTATGTTTTATTTCTGAAAAAACTAAAATAAAAATCTTTTTGCATGCAAATAAACATTATCGAATTTTGAAATTTTAACACTAGCTTTAAAATAGTCATCAGTGATACTTTAGGTGGCCCGCGGCTTAGTACCCCCTTTCCGACTAACCTTGTATATACAACTTCCCAACATCAACTGTTTGGCAGTAGCCTGCCAGGCATAAGACCCGCCTAGTTGAAGGATCCATCCTTTTAGTTGGAGGAACACCATACCTCGTCCTCCCACAGAACCACTGCGTTGATTGCAGCCTTGTTGGTTTCTTTTCGGTTGTGGCTTGTAAGCGTTGATGGTGATTGAATTTGATATAGTAGGAGTGCTGGTACAACTGGAAAGTGATCGAAGACAAGTTAGTAATATGATAAATAACTTTTGTACTCTAGAGCGGCCGAGTCAGTTGCTACATAGTTGCATGCCTAGCCTTTTCCCAACTATGTTGGGGTCAGCTTCCAGTCTAACCAGATGCGGCTGAATACCAGTATTTTACACGAAGCGACTACCATCAGACCTCCACAACCCAATTACTGGGCAATGCCGATATCCTAAGGTTAGACGGATTGTCAGATTTTCAGGCTTCTGACTGACATGCATATAACTATGGGTGCATTTATAATGGTGTAGATTCATCGAAAACAAATTATTTATTTATTTTACCCTCTTAGTATATAATATTATATCACAAGTAGTAAGTTTTATTCTAAACTGTAGATACACCAATAACGTGCGTAGTAAAGCTTGCTAGTGGATTGGGCGGTCTGGATTAGAATTTTCTACAAATCTTGAATTAAAAATTTAATATCACCCCCAACATTGTAATGTGGCTGTTGATCCTTGTTAGTGTTTATTATTAATTCGGTAAGAAAATACTTTTCATAACGAGTTATACGAGCTCAAACACAATGGCGTTGCATTTAGTCTGGAAATTTACTAAAGACAAGCGAAGCCAAAGACAAAAATGCCATGAATATGTTTATAAGGACAAGTCACTGACGGGACAAGAAGCAACAGATGCATTTGCCGCATATTTTGGCTCGGTTTTTCATCAAGACATACCTGTCCTCGATATAGCTGCGGCCCAACGGAGTAACAGGAATGAGAGTGTAGCCGATGCAGCTCGTATCGAAGTTGATGCAGTCTCCGTAATGGAGCTACAGCGTGCAGTGCGGCGACTAAAACCTTACTCTGCTTCAGGTCCGGACGAAATTCCGCCATTTGTAGTTAAAGATTGCATATCAGTATTGGAGCAACCACTATTATATATCTTTAATCTGTCACTAGAGACTTCTAGATATCCCCTACAGTGGAAGACATCTCGTGTTACTCCAATACCTAAAAGCGGTGCAAAAAATGATATTACTATGTTTAGACCAATAGCGGTGCTGTCGGTTCTCGGAAAAGTGTTCGAGTCTATTATTGATAACCGTATCCGACAACAACTAAACGTATGGATGCCTGATGAACAGCATGGTTTTCGAGCATCTCGGTCAACGGCAACTAGTCATATTAACTTCGTAGACTATGTGACGACAGAGATGGACGCTGGAATGCAAGTGGATGCCGCCTACTTTGATTTCCGAAAGGCATTTGACGTCGTTGATAATGACATCCTACTATCAAAAATGGCGTTAATCGGATTCACACCTAAACTACTTGCATTTTTTGCATCATATTTGCGAAATCGAACCCAGTATGTCAGACTAGCCAGATTTGAGTCTGATTCATACTATACTCGATCTGGGGTAAGTCAGGGCAGTACACTTGGACCAACACAGTTTATTATAATGGTTATGGATCTGCCGAGAACCGTCAGGACTACTAAATGTCTTCTATTTGCTGATGACCTGAAACTCTACCACGCTGTAAAGGGTCCTGATGATTGCCAACAGCTGCAAGATGATATAGACGCCGTAGTGAAGTGGAGTGAGGTAAATCGCTTGTACTTTAATGTAGCTAAATGCAAAATTATGACTTTTACACGCATACGCACACCGCTGCACCATAACTATAATCTGGCGGGTGCTCCGTTGGATCGTGTTAACGAAATACGAGACTTGGGGCTGACATTGGATTCGCGATTAAATTTTAGAAATCATATAACATCTGAAAGAAAGAAAGAAAGAAAATTATTTATTTTGGACTCACACAGGCAGTTACAGAAACAAAAACAATATTAAAAAAAGAAAGAATAAGAATTTAGACTACCTGCACGAGGCCAAAAAGGGCTCCTATCTCAGCATAATGTTGCGACATTTAGAAAAAAAAAACAAAATGTCGCAACGCTGGTTTTCAGATAGGACCATAGTGATGCCACGGGCAATAACGACACAAATAAATAAATAAACATGTTACGTACATACAATATTAATTTTGAATACTACCAAACAAAAGCAATAAATAGATTAATATAAACTTATGTGTTACGTGTGTGTGTGTGGAATAGTCAATAAAATTATAATATACTACATAGTTATTAAATAAATTAAAGCCAAACCAGAAAAATAAATATATAATAAACTTAAGCATTTCCGGACGAGCCAGCCGCTCGGCCCTTCTACATCATTTGTCTATGGTTAGTTTATAACCAATGCCAATGAAGGGACGCGAATCCGGCGCAGGCACCGACCGGTTTGTTGTCAGATTTAAAATGGCCGAAAACGATAATAGAACTAGGACACTGATTGAGGTATATTAAACTAAATTATAGAAGAAAAAGGAAATGGCATTGTACCTGTTGTATATACTAGTGTGTGCAAAAGTTTATGTAAGTGGAATTAGTGTTAAATTACTGTACTCAATTGTGTAGTTTAAAGAGGTTTTTGGACATCATTTATCAACACCGAGTTAAACATTCAACAAGCTGCTGCATCATAAATTGGAGAATTCGCTGCCATACTCCGCTCTGCTACCCATGACCGATTGCGTGCAGACCCCGGGTAAGTTTATACACTTGTTTTTTGTATATTTAGTAGGTGTTGTTTATACTTTGCTCTGAAACTATTAACTATCTTTTTTTCTATATTTATTATTTATTCTATATTTATCTTATTTTCTTTTTTTTCTATTAGGCATCTGCATGTGAAAGTGCCAATAAAATGCTAGGATTTGTCATGAGGGTATCATACACATTTAAAGGGATAAGAGCTGCCCTGATACTGTATAAAGCGTACGTGCGCAGTCGGCTCGAGTTCAACGCTATAGTATGGGATCCACACGAGGCCAAGTACACCCTTTTGATCGAACGAGTTCAACGGAAGTTTGCTCGCTTTATCTATAAGAGAATGTACGGTTACTACCCTTACCTATATCCATCTTTGTTTGTTACGGGGATGGTAGGTTTAGACACCCTTGAACTTAGACGAAAATTACTTTTATTAGTTCACTACCACCGCCTCCTGACAAACAAAGTGGATAACCCAACCACGTTGGAGCGGGTGGGCCTAAAAGGCGTACCGAGTCGGTTTTTGATAGGTGAAGGCGTTGAGGGTCCTCGTCGACGGAGGGAACTGTTCGCGGCACCACCGGGCGTGCGCACACGTCGAGCTGCTGCTGCACCAACTGCCCGAGCAGTCACACTGCTGAACTATTTGCTCACTCAGCACATTGATCTCGATATCTTCCATGATAAGCCATACCAAATTTGTAAATATATATATCTATGCTTAAGTAAATATTGTCTAAGTCAAAGTTTGTTATAGTTGTTAAATTTTTATTATTGTTAGTATTAATTAAGTATTAAATTAAAATGTAAGTGATTTGGTCGTAAGTACTGTTAACTTATATTTTTAAAAATAAATAAATAAATAAATAAATTACTGAGTGTCGATCGCCACCCTGAGCCACCTTCCAAGTTTGTCAAAACCAGTGACGATGCAAAATAAATTGCGTCTGCTTGATTATGAGGTAAATTATTTCAGAGTAGTGTTACCAAACTTCTGATCCAAACCCTCAATCAGATTAGCTCAATGGTACCCTAATTTTGTATTATCACTAGGTTTGCGTAGATGTTAGAAATGTCAAGTCAATCGCCCGAGCGGAATTGAAATAAATACACATTGTATGGCGGAGATTTCTACACCAACTCTGAAAAGAGCTGATTATTTTGAAACGGCTGATCCGATTTCTAACAAACACAGCTATGACCATCTGGATTAAACTAGAATTTAAACAAAAAAAACACACTGAAATCGGTTAATCCATTTGAGTGCCACAGACAGACAGACTTATGCTTAAAACTTATAAAACCCCTCTTTTTCGTCAGGGGTTATAAAACAATACGGATACAAAAATAGATCAGGTGACGTTCTAATCTATACTTCTATACTAATATTATAAAGAGGAAAGATTTGTATTTTTGGATTTTTGTATGTAACGAATAAACTTAAAAAGTACTGGACCGATTTCAAAAATTCTTTTGCCATTAGAAAGCTACATTATCACCGAGTAACATAGGCTACGGGCGGAGCCGTGAGGACACAGCTAGTCTTCTATAATTGCAGAAGCAACGGAAAAAGGAAAGACTTGGAGTGAACTGAATCGTAAAGCTTAAGAAAATGGTAGAACATTGCGGACGCACACCTGCAGTGAGGGATTATAAGAATTAAAAATACGTAAGTACTAACTAGTCGAGGAGATAACAAAAACTTTGGATCACGTGATCGCAGTATCTATTAAAGGATGTCACAAGAGAATGCTGTTGTAGCTTTTAGTCAGCTTTTACGACATGGAACACAGAACAGACACACATTCAAAGGACCATACTGCCAATGCTAATCAGGCTGATATTAAGCCCCTAAATCGTATCGCTTATACCTCCGATTTCGCGGCATCAGTCAGGTTTACATGAAATTTACTGCTACTTACAGCTAGTTCACACAGAAATCGTTTACAGGACCCGTTTTAGCGTTTTTATTTTGGTGATGGCACCTGAAGTTGTATGAGCGAGTTCACATACACGGCAGTATTCTGAATCTAGTAAAAAATACTGGATCCGCTATTTTTAACGTATCCTGCCTGCCAGATGCGACGCAGCTGCCATTTGTTTAACTGATCCGTCGGTACAGATGTGAGCAACAAATCCAGTACAGACGTTCTTTTCTTGATTAAAATAAAAGTTTTATTTTAATCAAGAAAAGAACAAAATCACCAGAACTTTTAATAAACTTTTAAATAAAAATGTTACAGGTAGTGCAAGTAACAGAGATCCTGCAGCTATCAACGGGCTCGGCCTAAGTTGCAATAAATTTCATGTAAACCTGACTGATGCCGGGAAAAGGAGGTAAAAACGAAACGATTTAGAGCCCGTTCACACAGTGGATCCGTTTCAACGGATCCACTGTGTGATAAATCAGTAAGAAGAAGAAGTAAGAGTAATAAATCGGAATTTGTCGGTAAGAAATCTCATTCTAAACAATTCTATAAACAATGAGGTGGTTATCTTAATAAAGTGAATTAATATACAAAAATCATTGTTTACCCAAAAAATATAAATGAATGAATCTATGCATGATCGAGGGTGGGCTTGGTCGACGGAGCCCCGCATTGCGGGGCTCCTACTTCTGGATGGTTTATAAAAAAATAACCACGAAGGGGATGGCGGCGTCTATTCGCTCGCTTCGCTCGCTCACACGACCCCGCCATCCCCTTCTAACCTAACCTGTCCGAGTCGGGGTGCCCTAAAGTCCAGATTACATCCAGTTTCTCGCAGTAGTGATATATTTGGGTAGTAATGACACAAAACTTTGCTAGTTAAAATTTGGTGCACGCGTGGCCTTTTTGGGTTATGAAAAGTTTTTGTAGTGCAGGCATGACTTATATAGCCCAAAAGATTTTGGTACAGGTTTCATTTATTTGTACATATTATATTTTTTTTGGATGAGGCTGTTTAGGGTAGGTAACGATTGTTTTTTTGGTGGTCATTCAATTTCATACCTAAAAAAAATTGTATAATAATAATAGGATAATAAGCTTCCGCCACCCGCGCTAATAAGCTCCGCCCAACTAACGAACATTTACCTCTCTTTTCAATGAATTTGAGTTCGGGTGTCACCGCTCGCTATGATCTGCCGAACTATTTATCGAACCGCTGATTCCATTCAAAATAACCGACTAATTGATTTTTTATTACTGTCCATGTTTTACTGTCGCAATAATTAATCAACCGCCATTAAATTAAATAACTGCTCAATATGTTTTTCAACTGATCATAATAACATCCCGAATATTTAAATAACAGCTCAAAAAATTAGTTCCCATTTGAAAACTTATTACATAGTCATCTATGTTTTAATAAGTCTGACCATGTTTTGAAGCCTATGCAACCAGTTAATTCTTAATTCATGATAATAACATCAACTTTCTGGTTTCAGGCAGAATGACTTCCTGCATCTAATGCTTTTGCTCGACATTTAAAATTAACGAGAATTAAGTAGCTTTAAAGATAATGGTTCCCAGGTTATTACTAAGTCATCATCATTATTAATTATTTCATTATTTTAAATAAAAAAAACCTTTTATTATTGCAACGAATTCGAATATGAATAAAGAGGCAGTATTCAATGAAAAAAATGTTGTAGTGATAAGTACATATCTGAGAATAAGCATAGGTTCCGACCAAGTCTATACCAATATTATAAAGAGGAAAGATTTGTATTTTTGTATGTAACGAATAAATTTAAAAACTACTGTACCGATTTCAAAAATTCTTTTGCCGTTAGATAGCTACATTATCACTGAGTAACATAGGCTACGGGCGGAGCCGTGAGGACACAGCTAGTATAGAATAATGGAGAAAGGTTTTTTAATGAACACTCAATTGGTGGGGCGAAGAGTTCTTGAATTTTTTAAGGCCCGTCCCATTTGACATAATATTATGGCGGCACTTTAAAACACATGCATTAGTGATCACCTGAAGGTGAGTTTCATCTTTTGCCACGGAATTAAGCCATTGATCAACCACCGCTCGAATAAAAATATATCTTTTTAAAATTTATATCTCATACGGTAAGCATAATTGCATCATATGAAGTGTGAAAATAAAACGTTAACATTAAAAACGATCAGCTGTCTTCTTATCATAAATCATTTCTTCAATTTTGAGACTTATAACCATTGCCTTCTTATTCTCATTGTCCTTCATCTCGAGTCGTGGTGTTTTCCCAGTCTTATCAACTTATATTATTATCATACTTGTATTATCATGTCCGAGGTTTCACTAACGAGGTTGATCCACCGAGCATGTTATCATGCGGTCTGTTACTAACAACTTCACCGAACAGAGTGATAATTCATGTCCAAAATATTATGACATTGCTTCACGATAGTATTAAATTTTAATCTCATGTTGATAGTTATTGCTATTTGATATGATATTGTTTCACAATATTTGAATTTGTAGTAATCGTTAAGAACATGTATTTTTCTTTCAACTGAGATTGTACTATAACTACTGTATGTGACTGTGTTTGTTTATTAAATGTTTTTATTTTTGTTCAATTTACTAAATTATTTGTTTTTAGTTTGTAGGAATATTTTCACTAAAAAACTAACGTTATCTACCGATGTGAATTAGTTTAATTTTGATGGAGTGCATATACTTTTAGCCATAAAATATTTCATTTTAAGTGAGCAGTTTCTATTAACATGAATCTGTATAATTTGGGCATACTGGTATATTGTGTAAACACCTATATGTATTTATATAGTGAGTTACGTATTCATATACATTGACTATATAATTTGATTTCATTATTTATAGGTAAACCTATATATTTAATTTTGTTTTAAATTGAGTATGATTTGAATAACATGAACAATAGAATAAATATCATTAAAATTTTGAGCCGCAGACAAGAACGGGTGAATATTATATACCAAAAATATTTCAGTGTAAACATTATTTAATCGGCTTTAAACATGTGTATATAATAAATTTGTTTTAGTAATCGTGACGAAAGCGGTTTAATTCTAGTGTTTAATTCTGCTATAATACTCATTCCAATATAGTCGATCAGTCTTTGTTTCTCATATCATCCGTAGAAATTAAAGCTCAACACAATACCGGACCCAAAACCAATAATAATGACAGTTAACAGTCTGGTAAGTGGAATAGCAAAATTAACGCCTTTTTCTAAAATTACAGCAGCTGTAGTGCAACATTTTGGGCCTTATTAGCAAATCGCGAACAAATTACATTCTAGGTCCAACTGGACCATTTTGCTCGTAAACTTAGAAATCAGTGCACGATGGTGAAAGTAATGCTAAACTTAAAAGGGATCTTGGCTATTGTTGGTAATTCTGTCATTGTTGTCGTGGGTGCACAAGATTTCTTCCAAGCTGCCCTGTTTCAAGCAAATGACTGGCATCACTTTATTATACTTAGCACGGGTGCACCTTCAGGTTACGCAATTATGTTATGTTCTTATCTGTATGAAGAACATTACCTACTACTAGCTACCCAATACCCATTTCCACTTCCATGGAGTAATGTCTATCTCAATTTTGGTTAACGACTTTTTTTTTCCTTCAATTTCTACGTAGGATAGACAAAATCTTGTAGTTTTTATTGTGCTCAGACAGAAAAACGTTTATTGGGGCATTATATTTAGCAAAATAATTGTTATCTTTACATAGTATAAAACAAAGTCGCTCCCGCTTCTGTACGCTTAGATCTTTTAAACTACGCAACGGATTTTAATGCAGTTTTCAACAATATATAGAGGAAGGTTTACATGCCCCACATTAGTATCTACATTGTACCCGTGCGAAGCCGGGGCGGGTCGCTAGTAATAAATAATTAGTAGTTTAGTACACGTTATAAGAATTAAAAATAACAATTACATATTATATTTTTGAAGATTTAATCAATTATTATATACTTAATTCGCTTAATAAATGAATCTAATCATTTATTAATTCTTTGTTACAGTACCATAAGGTACAACTCATTAGAGTGTCTAAAAAATAATAGAACATAATGATTTGAATATAATGTGCGTATTCATTATTATTTTACGAGCTGTTGCTTATTAAAATCAGAGATTCCGCTTTTTCGTCTGTGTTAATCCAATTTTTTTTTCAGGTTCTTCTTTTGGCAGTAATCTACACATGTCGAGCTAATGTGTTGCTCCCAAATAACAATCAGTTATATGATAGTAACCTTGAAAATCCTCCAATTGCCAGACAAGGCTCACCGTACTACCTCTATCCTAGTGCTGATACTCGCTTGGTCCAAGGTGTTGGTAACCGCTTCGGTTTGCTTGGTGCTGGCGTTGGCGGTGGTATAGGCGCTGGTTTAGGCGGAAGCATTGGCGCTGGTATAGGCGGAAATATTGGCGCCGGCATCGGCGCTGGCATTGGCGGTGGTATTGGAGGTTTGATCGGTGCCGGCGTCGGAGGTGGCGTCGGCGGTGGGATTGGCGCTGGCATTGGCGGTGGGATTGGCGCTGGCATTGGTGGTGGGATTGGTGCTGGCATTGGTGGTGGGATAGGCGCCGGCATCGGCGGTGGGATTGGCGCTGGCATTGGCGGTAGGGTTCTTGGAGGCTACGGCTTCCGTAGACTAGATGGATCTAGTCTTCAAAGTGCAGAATTAGATCAACTTGATTCTGAACTTGATGAAGATGTGGAAACTAGATTCGGGTTTCTTGGTGGTGGCGCTGGTGCTGGCATTGGCGGTCATATTGGTGGACATATCGATGGTCATATCGGAGCTGGTTTAGGTGGCTATGGTGGTCTGTACGGTGGTATTCCCGTTTACTATGGATAATTTAATAACACGTACTATTTTTTTCAAATAGTATAATGACGAATAGATTTCTCATCAAAAAATAAAAAATGTTTTCATAAATATGTTTGTCAGGCTCTGTTTTAAAACTTTTGTGAAACTGTCGACTGAAATAAAATGTGATTGATGGCAGTTTAATTAGAACCTAGAAAATAAATTAGCTCTTCAAATTAAAATTGTATTTTATTTTGACCCATTTAAAAATATTGATATAACCTTTGTCGCCTTTATGTTCCAATTGTGCAATAAGAAATAATAAACCTCTTCAATGATGGTTTAACCGTATTGCAGTGCAATATTGCTTTGAATTGATACTTTTGGGTGAATATCAATGGAAAAAGACCATAACTTTTAATAATGATAATGATTTGCTCTGAATATAGTCCCCATAATCAATGTGGTTCTAAAACTGTATGGCGCTTATTACAAAAAGTGGTTTAAACCAAGACTAAGGTAAACCCAGATTTACAATATACCCATCACTTGCTAACGTCATATAACAAAAAGAGATGGAGCTATTTTAAAACCGAGGTTTTTCTTAGTCCTTCTTTCGTAATAAGAGGGTATGGGTTTTGTTGTGTAATTTGGATAATTTGTGTTTAAATCATTGTAAGATTCATATCAAATACTAGTTTACATTTGATCACTAGGGAATAATATTACATCATTTATCGGTAGTGGGATTTATTAACATCGTAGTAGTGGTACTTGTTAAAGTCGGTTTATCTAAGTAACTAGCGGCCCGTCCCGGCTTCGCACGGGACATTTTCCCTGTTTTTGTAACATTTTTCATTTATGCTCCGCTCCTATTGGTCTTAGCGTGATGTTATATAGCCTATAACCTTCCTCGATTAATGGGCTATCCAAGACAAAAATATTTTTTCATTTCCAACCAGTAGTTCCTGAGATTAGCGCGTTCAAACAAACAAACAAACAAACTCTTCAGCTTCATAATATTAGTATATAGGTAGATTAATAAGTCCCACTATTGATTAGATAAACCGGAAGCCAAAGAATTAAAATCTACAACTCAAGTTTTAGGTAAATATCATAATGAGTTGATAGTGGAATTGTTACGACTTGCCCATAATTCTGCGATGTCGAACGGCTACATCGTTAATCTATACCAGGGGTATCCAATTAGTTTCGCTCGGGGTCCGTTTTAAGAAATGAAATGACCATTGCGGTCCGCACAACATTTTAAAGTTTTTTTTTTCGAATTGACTTCAACACATATAATGCGGGGGATACATTTTTATTAAATTACGTACTCTGTAGTGCAAGTTGCTGTGTTCTCGCGGTCCGCACAAAATGAGTCGGCGGTCCGGAAGCGGACCGACGTCCGCCATTTGCCGACCCCTTATCTATACTAATATTATAAAGCTGAAGAGTTTGTTTGTTTGAACGCGCTAATCTCAGGAACTACTGGTTGGAATTGAAAAAATCTTTTTGTGTTGGATAGTCCATTTATCGAGGAAGGTTATATAACATTACGCTACGAACATAAATGAAAAATGTTGTAAAAACGGGAAAAATGTCCACCCGTGCGAAGCCGGGACGGGCCGCTAGTTTATAAATATAGGTCGAAGCCTATATAGCTGAATTAAATATTCTGTTCTTTTCTCGTGTCGGTACAATCTATACAATAGAATAGGTACCTAATGAATTGAAAACATTAAATACAAGATTGTTCAAAATTAAGTTATACAAATGGCTATCTGCTAATAGTTTTTACAGTGTTAGGGAGTTCCTGGAACAAAAAATCTCATGATGACTGATTATTTTGTTATGCATGTAAAATTTGCACGCTTACATCTATTAAGCAAAACATGTTTGTTCACACTATTTACATTATCATATTTTATACCATGTTTTTAGCAAATAAATGATATTTCTATTTCTATTTCTACGAGAATGGCTCATGAATGACGTGGTGAACAGTGCTAGTCAACAAGGTAGGTAGGAAAGCTGACTTTCAAAGATGGATTTTGAATATTGATGGTTTTGATGAATATCATAGGTGAGGAAACCGGCATGCCTGAGAGATATTTCTTGACGGCATGTGAAGCCAAGTCAGAGGCCCATGGGCAGCATAAACTCTGACACCAGGTTAGTCACTAACTACACGAAAAGAAGAAGATGGCTGATGACTGGTATGTATCATATCGGGTGTACCAAAACACGTAGTCATGGAGGAAAAATACTTTAAATATTCACAAAAGCCTTCAATGAGTCTTCCATAATTATTTTTGATAGTAAGAACTACTGCATTCAAAGATTTTCACAAAGTCTCTTGCCTGAGCCGGGAATCGAGCTTGCTCGAATTTACTGGAAATCACATAGAACACTTCACATCTTAAAATAGTTACAACTGGCGGAAGTGAAAAGTAGGCAAGGTAGTGGCTAGTGTATCGAGAGCAGTTCAAAGCATATTGTGGTGCGATAGTACATTATATCTCAATGATTGTGGTCAGAATGTAGGTATTACCATCAACGTGGTGGGCCACACCACGCACGTACTGTGAGCCACACCACGCACGTACTGTGAGCCACACCACGCACGTACTGTGAGCCACACCACGCACGTACTGTGAGCCACACCACGCACGTACTGTGAGCCACACCACGCACGTACTGTGGGCCACACCACGCACGTACTGTGGGCCACACCACGCACGTACTGTGGGCCACACCACGCACGTACTGTGAGCAGTACATACAATATCTCTTAAAATCTTTAGGGGTGACTACCTTTGGATCAACGAAATTTTCATATGCTATTTTTCTTCCATGATGATTCAGTGACAAATATTTATACAATCAAAGTTTATTATTCGATTTTATAAACAAAACATACGTAATCGGTCATTTACTGGTCAGTGCTGGGCACGGGCCTCTTTGCAGAAGGGTTTACGCCTTAGTCCACCACGCTTGCCTGGTACGGGTGACTTCACACCATCAAGATCTTTTTAAGCACTCAGATTTGCAAGTTTCCTCAAGTAGTTCTCCTTTATCATTAAATTCTGATCCGCACATAAATTCGAAAAGGTATGAACGAAAAAACATTTTAAAATTGCGTTGTGTTTAAAAAGCGATTGATTTGATGGTTTTATGACCTCTTAACTAAGGAATAATTTGTTTGGAAAGGCGTGACAAATGGCGATTTGGTGTTAGCGTTAAAATCTACTATAATTACAACCTAATATAGTACTAGACGGCCACGCAGTTAGTAGAAGCACTGCCCAGCGCGGCAACAAAAAAGAAACAAAAATGAAAGGCTGCTTTTTGGTAAGTAAAGTGTACTTTGATTTTTAGGGTATCGTATCGTAGGGTCTAACGGAACCCTATTGTTGCGGCAACGCTGTCCGTCCGTCTGACACAGGCTATTAACCACTAAACAAAATGAGATATCCACAAAATTGAAATTCACGTATAATAATTATATGTAAATCCTTGACCCACAGAAGGAAATCATTATTAAAAAAAATTATGTCCGTGCGAAGAGGTTTTTTAAATTCTACTTGTGCTTATTAGGTATCGTTGAAAAGCAATTTTTTTTTGGGAGTAGAAATATTTTGTTAAAACAGGTCTATCACAAAAACAGTTTTACGTGAGATGCTTTAAGTTATGTACAATATCCTGTACTTAAACAACAAACACTAAGAATGGTTTATTATAAAGTAATTTACAGGAGACAGTAAGACTGTGGGTGTTATCATGTAGATAGATAGGTATATAATATCATGATTAACGGCCGATTTCCCAACTATGTTACGGTCAGCTTCCAGTCCAACCAGATGCGGCTGAATACCAGTATTTTACACGGAGCGACTGCCATGAGACCGCAACCCAGTTACTGGGCAATGCCAATACCTTAAGGTTAGACCAGTTGTCAGTCTTTCGGGCTTCTGACTACCCGTAATGACTATCATAGGTATCCGTATGATACCCGGGATCGACGGTTTAACGTGCTCTTCGAGACGCGAAGGAGTCTCGACGTGTAACGGACGGTCACCCATTCACGGACTGACTGCGGCAAGCGCAGCTTAACCTTGCAAATCGTATGATCCGCGCGTTGTTAATTGGCCACGAGCGCTTAAGGTCTCTACATACTTTAAAACTTATTTCTATAATAAAAGAATTATGAAAATGATTAAAAAGGAACTACTTTGTGTTTGTGATAAGAAAACATACGACAATAATTACAAATGTTGCTGACATTAACAGTAATAATTTACAAGTTAATAAACCTGCACGACGCGGATGACGTTTCACGGTATTGTGAATGTCAATAATGAACCATGTATGAAAAATTCACTGTACTATTTATAAAAAAAATTAAACAATTAAACTATCATTTTTCTAAGCAAATAAAGCAACCGCTTAAAATAATTTTAAGACAGAACAGTGATTGATGTTGTAACACATTGAAACGCTAGACAGAATAACGCTTGAACAAAATTGCCTTCTGGGTCTGACTTCGATCATAGCCCACATCTCTGACTTTTCGAAATCATTTGGAGATCAGAATTTAATTACCACTTGCGTTAACGGGGAAGGTAAACATGAGGAAACTTGCACACCTGAGTGGGCTCTGTAAAGTTCTCGATGTAGTGTGTAGTCCGCCTATCCGCACCAAGCCAGGGTGATGGACACAGGCCTAAACCCTTCTTATTCTGCGAAGAGGCCTGTGTCCAACACTGGGATATTAATGGGCTGATTATGGATGACAGAAATAAATAAGTTGTTCTTTTAGATAAAAAGTTAGTTATTTAGAATATTAGACATAAGATAGGTACGTTGCAACGTCGTACTCGGCAATGGTCCACCTTCTTTTTGCGTAGGTGTTGCAACATGAGAAGCCACACTAATATAATAAATGTAACGGGAGTTTGTCTATCTGTTTGTCACTACTTCACCACTAACCTACTACACCAAAGGACAACGCTCGTGAAGTATGGGAAAAAACCCAGGCCCGGCGCAAATGAATTGTATCTCAGATTTTTAGTATTTATACGTGACAAATGGGTGGCGTTGTCGAAATATTTTTCTAAATGTCATACATTGCTCATTGTTTTTTGTAAGGAGCTATACTGAAGAGTTAAATTATGGAGAAATTTTTCTTCTTGTCCTAAGTATGACATATAGTCATCTATTTTGACTATGCCACCTACATAATCTGCAATGTAAATAGCCAAAAAACCAGGGTAAATAAAATTAAGTATTTTATTATAACCAAGATTCATAGCAGACTGACGTTTGTAATGTTTTTTTTTATGAATATTTGAAAGTATTTAGACATACCCTCACACTGTATAATGTTAGGATATCTTAATACCGTACATACCAGTATGCAGCGGGATAAGTTAACAAAAGTCGGTTATATTATAAATTATATTTCGATGTTACATCCTCGAGATTTAACCAACCATGTAGTCCGTTCTCCAACGTACTGCATCATCACACTCTTTAAAGTTTAGAAACAATTATAAAAAATATCGATTCCGTAGTCGATTGCGATTACACCTCTCTACTATTAACTGCTGTCGGCGCTCACCTCTATAAACGTCATTCGTTTTTTGTGTGCTGCATCATTACCACCAAAAATAAAACTTGTGGAAAGGTGCAACCCAAAACTGATTGTTCCATTCTTTACAGAATGTGATGTTATTTGTCCAGCAAAAGCTCTGTCTTCTTACATGGAAAAAACAGCAAATCAATTCAGAAAATCTGCTAATGCAAACGAGCTTTTCTTAACTATGAATAGACCTGTTCATAATGCCACTTCCCAGAGTATCAGCCGATGGATCAAACAGACGGTACACAGTAGCGATGTGGACGTGACAACGTTTACAGCGCATAGCATGCGCCATACCTCCACATCTGCAGCAAACAGAGCTGATGTGTCCATCGGCTTGATTAAGAAAACAGCTGGTTGGTTTGAAAATCCCTTATGTTTTGCAAAGTTTTACAACCAACTCCTCGTCAATCCTGAAGAAGGCAGATCTTTAGCTGAAGCTGTGTTCAATGTGAGTCACTTTAATTGATTAAGCTGTACTGTGTTGATTTTGTGAAGCCTTGTAAGCACCAAAGCATAAATTATAGTATTTTGATAAAATATATTATATAGTATATATATAATAATAGTAGTAATATGGTGTGTATGGTATGGCAGAGCAAGGAGCTTCACGGACGCTTCTACCGGGCCCTTCATGGGCCCGATGTAGATTTCCTAGCGTTCGTAGCCTGGCTACGTTTCAGTGATCTCTTTGGGGAAACCGAAGGTTTTGTCTGTGCAATTATGGACGAAGTTATGATGACGACCGACTACCGAAAATATATTGTGAAGGACGGCACAGTTGACATCTGTCGGGCATGTCACTGTCCCGGTGAATCCATTCGACATATTATTTCTGGTTGTTCTCGTCTTGCTAACGGCGAGTATTTGCACAGACACAACCTAGTGACTAGGATTATCCACCAGCAACTTGCTCTGAAATACAACCTTGTGGACGCAGAAGTACCATACTACAAGTATGTGCCCGACCCAGTTCTCGAGAATGGTCATGGAATGGTCGCTCGGCAAAGTCAGCCAGATGCCGTCTCGTCGTAGGGACGGTACAGAAAAGAGTGTCCAGGACATCATAACGGTGATGAAGGAGACCGATCCGAACGACGTGCCTGAATTCGTGGTGAAGGATCTGCACAAGATGCCTCCCGTCACGTTTGACCACGTAGATGTCACCAGGCTGCTGAAGGACATTACATTCCTGAAGCAAAGCCAGACCGAGATGCAGCGTAAGCTGGAGGTGTCCAACAACACCATCAGTGATCTACGGGCAGAAGTAGTGCTCTTGCGCAACAAAATTTATGCAAGTAAGTCACCTACCGACGCCGCAAATGTGAATACGCGTCGCGGGGCACAAAACGCCTCCGTCTGCAGTTTCGAGTCGGCGGGCTCGAATGCGTCATCAACTGCTGAGAATGCATGCGTTGCAACGCGTGCTGTGGCCCTCCCTGCCTCGACTCAGGTGGAGACAACGGCGTGTGTAGGTTCGTCGACCGCCAAAAGAGCCTACGCAGCAATAGTAGCCGCTTCCAAGCCTGTTGAGCCGCAAAACTCGCGGGTAAAAGTAGCGGAAAAACCTAAAGGGGGTAAACGGAGTCGGTCGAAAACCAACGAGGTGTTGAAAAGGCAGGGTCCAGAGAAGCACACGTGCGACAAGGATGGTTTCATCAAGGTGGAAAAGAAGAAGAAGAAGAAGCCTCCTTGTCGGAACCAGTGCGGCACCGCGCAGGCAGGACCCGACATGCTGCTGCGTCCAGCAATCCCGTCAACGCTGCTGTACGTGTCCAGACTGCACCACTCCACGAAGGTTGAGGAGATCATGGAATACGTGCGTGTGAAGACTAACTGGACTTTGAGGGTCGTGAAGTTGGAGTCGCGTCTCAACACGAACTTCAAGTCGTTCGTGGTGCGTGTCCCGACACATCACCTCGACAAGTTCCTCAAGGAAGAGTTCTGGCCCGTGGGTGTTGTGTACCGCCGGTTTCGTGGCCAGTTACATGACACCAGTCAGCGTAACACGGCGCAGACACTTCGTGTATGTTAGTTTTAATAATTATAATGGTGTATGTATTTATAATATTTATAAGTTATATTAATATTGTATTGTATGTGTTTATATGTGCCTTGATGCCTGAAATAAATAAATAATAATAATAATATCACATTGTACTGGGATCGATCTATCATCACCGACAGGACTATTGTTGCCAATAAGCCTGACATAGTTGTGATAGATCGATCAGAGCGTCTCACAATGATTGTTGATGTCACTGTCCCGCATGACGAGAACCTTGTGAAAGCCGAGAAAGATAAAGAAATTAAGTATCAAGACTTAGCACACGAGGTTGTCGACATGTGGGAGGTTGACTCAGCAGTCATTGTGCCGATAGTCGTTACGGCCAATGGCTTAATAGCCAAGAGCCTCGACCAACACTTGATGAGGATCTCGTTGGGCAGCTGGGTCAAGGGCCTGATACAGAAAGCGGTACTTCTAGACACGGCACGTATTGTCAGGAAGTTCCTCTCTCTGAGGCCCTGACCACCGGTAGCTTGGACCCTGTTCCCGATGCCGGTGGGCTACTATTTTTTATATTTTTAAATGTTTTTTATATTTTTTGTGGAAATATTTAAAAATATAATTTATATGTATATACGACGAATAAACGACGTAGTAACATATAATAATTTTCCCATTCCGCAACACTCGCTAAACATCTACATGGTTGGTTAAATCTCGAGGATGTAACATCGAAATATAATTTATGGTTAATTGAACTTACCTGTAAGTGAATTTCAACCGAAATTATATGAGATGTTACATCCGAAGAGATTTAACATCCCACCCACCCAATGGACAGACCGCGTTAGTGCAGCCATGCGCCGCGTTCAGTCTACCCTTTTTATTGCAGAATGTGTACCTGATGACTCCAAACTAAATGACGTTTATAGAGGTGAGCGCCGACAGCAGGGAATAGTAGAGAGGTGTAATCGCAATCGACTACGGAATCGATATTTTTTATAATTGTTTCTAAACTTTAAAGAGTGTGATGATGCAGTACGTTGGAGAACGGACTACATGGTTGGTTAAATCTCTTCGAATGTAACATCTCATATAATTTCGGTTGAAATTCACTTACAGGTAAGTTCAATTAACCATAAAAAATAAAGCGCACAAATCTCAACGAAGTACAACGAAGGACTGCTCATCGCATAGGCTCGCGTAGACTATAAAAATAATTCTATGTAAAAATTACTCCTGCTAAAAAAGAACTAGCAAAATCACGTTTAGAAAAGAATTTTGACTTTATTTTTTATTTAGATTATTATTTTTTACTAAAAACATGAGATATGTTTTGTTTTCGCCGGGACTGGGCTTTTTAGCACTATCCTTTAGTAAAACTTACTACATAGCCTGAAACTCAGAAAAAATCACAAGTTACTTTTATCGACATACCACTCGAGCGGAGTTATGGGCAGCAGTTAGTGAGGAATAAATACCAAGAGAAGGGGCACCATAGTTGCATCCTCATTGCGCTAAGATTATAAGTCCTGCGTTCAATTTGTTACCAAAGTTCATTGTGGTGCTCTGTTGGAAAGACCACGTTCAACAGTGGACGTTTATGGGTTGATGGATTGGTATGCTTACGTAACTTAAGTTTTATTGACCCATTTTATTTTCTATATTACAGCTTTGTTTCTTCGCTATAGTCACCAAGCGTCAAGCAGAGGCGAACAGTCTGGAGTCTCTGAATAGGGGAAACCGACTAATCGATCTACCCAATTACGTACCTCAGCTTGTCAGGCAAAGAAATTCAGGAAATGTCAACCTTTTACCAGCCGACTTTCCAAAAGTTGGCAGAGAAGGATATTCAGGAAATGCGAACCTTTTGAACTCGGGAAATGCCTATCTTTTACCAAGCGACTTTCCACAAGTTGGCAGAGAAGGATACTCAGGAAACGCAAACCTTTTATATTCAGAAAATTCCAATCTTTTACCAAGTGGCTTCCTAAAAGCTGGCATCGAAGATTACCCCGGAAACCCAAACTTATTGAACACAGAAAATCCCAACCTTCTACCAAGTGACTTTCCAAAACCTGGTATCGAAGATGACCCCGGAAACCCAAACTTATTGAACTCAGAAAATCCCAACCCTCTACCAAATGATTTTCCAAAAGCTGGCATGGAAGATGATCCCGGAAACCCAAACTTATTGAACTCAGAAAATCCCAACCTTCTACCAAGTGACTTTCCAGAAGCTGGCATCGAAGATGACCCCGGAAACCCAAACTTATTTAACTCAGAAAATCCCAACCTTTTACCAGCTAACTTTCCATATCGTAATGGATACGTAGTAAATCCAAACTTGGACGTGTATTCGTCTAAAATTAACATTAAAAATAGGTTCAGTGATGAGTGCTGCTGTGAAGGGAGGTGCCATTTTATACTGAGTGATGGTGGCGGCAATATTGGTGGTGGCGGCCGTGTTGGTGGTGGCGGCCATATTGGTGGCGGCGGCCAAATTGGTGGCGGTCTTGGTGGTGGGATTGGTGGTGGGATTGGTGGTTCGATTGGTGCTGGGATTGGCGGCATGATTGGAGCTGGGATTGGTGGTGCGGCTGGTGCTGGAATTGGTGGTGGGATTGGCGGTAGCATTGGCGCTGGCATTTTTGGTGGAGCTGGAGCTTATGGTCATGCTGGAGCTTATGGTCATGGTGGAGCTTATGGTGGTTATGGCTATCCAAGTTATGGCTATTATGGTTAAGACATTAAACAATTCAATCGGCTCTCCTAAAATGTTCCGAAACTTAATCTGCTTTGCTTAATAAACATTAATAAAAATATTGTACTCGTCGGATATAAATTCATGCAATGCATATACAAATTGCAAACCGATTCGTGTAATTCTTTAAAACCACATGATCTATTACTGGTATAGATTAAACCCAGACGCGATTTTGCTTGATAAAAAAGTGATCCCAGTGGAACCACCTAATAAGGTTTGCATAAATATATAAGCGGAAAATAATATTGCGAAAGTATTTTTAAATGTGATAGGAAATTTCTGTGCTACGCACGGATGCCCGGCGAGACAGCTGGCGCGCACAATTAGCTCGGTATCACTCCACGCAGTCGGTTAACTCGGGGCGCTAAAATCATGTTTTCTTTTTGTTTTTTTTGTTGATTCCAAAAAAATCCTATGTAGGGTCAATCTGTGTCAGCAGTAGACCACGGGGTTTGAAGGAATTATATGAATTCGGATACACACTGAATAAACAAAAGTTGATATAAAGAAATGTTTTTTTCTGAAGTAAAACGTGATATTACATACATAATGTTAATAAAATTTAAGGAGGTACTGATTCATAAAATGATTTATGTTTATATAGTGTTTTTATTTATATTTTGGACCAGCTGTAAAATGTTTTTCTCCATATAAACTTTACCACTCCTTTTCACCCCCCTTCCCGCCCCCTAAAATCAAACCAAATCGTTCTGCCTAGCCTTTTCCCAACTAAGTTGGGGTCAGCTTCCCGTCTAACCAGATGCGGCTGAATACCAGTATTTTACACAGAACAACTGCCATCAGACCTCCGCAACCCAGTTACTGGGCAATGTCGATATCCTAAGGTTAGACCAGTTGTCAGGCTTTCGGGCTTCTGACTTCCCGTAACGACTGTCATAGGTATTCGTATGACACCCGGGACCGACTATTTATCGTGTTCTCCTGAGCACGGAAGGGTCTCGATGTGTAACGAATGGTCACTCATCCACAGACAGACCGTGGCAAGCGCAGCTTAACCTCGCAAATCGTAAAATCCGCGCGGTCGGTAAGTAGCCACGAGCCCCTCCAATCAAATAAATGATCAATTAAACCCGGTGAAGTGCCATGGCTTTAATATTTTATTTTTGAATTTAATTCATTATGTAAACACTTGTATTTGATGCAGAGCCCGTTCATCGGAGACTGTTACCTAGCTTCACGATATATGCTCATAGATGGCGCTAGTATGCACTATCTACGGCGTTTATCTGCTTTATGATTGGTCGATTGCTACGTCGCTCGCCGCGTGTGATTCGCACCTGCATTGGCTGCCGCTGACAGCCAAACTGCCAAAAATTAAATGATACGCTTGGTGCATCGTTACAAAAACTTTTCTATAGAAATTAGTATTCTTTAACTAATCACAGAAATAATATCATAAAAGACGATGAGTTATTGCCAGGACTCTTTCTCTGTATAATTTAAAGTGTTTCACTAGTGTTTGTGAGTGATTACGTCAGATTGACTTTCGCCGGCCGGCACATCATTATTTTATTCTTGAGACTACCTACATCGAATAAAATCTGGATGAAGAAGCTGAAAAGTGGGCTTGGCCGATGATCAGGTGAGTGAGCAATCCTAATTCCTGCATTGTGTGAAATACTTGTGTTTTGTAATACCTATAGGTGAAACCTTTATAATTAGTCCGCCATTCTTTAGGCATTTCTTCAAAATTTTAACTAGAATTTTGCTAGAATGCAAGTTCGCTCTGGTGCGATTATTTACACGCCGCACCAAAACCAAATCAAAATAATTAATCAATTTTGAAAAATTCTTAAAAACACGTGAATGCTGTGGTGAAAATGTCATCGCTGCATCTGTTGTATGGTCTTGGGGACTACTTTGGACCATTTCTCATCTGGTGCTCCTTGTATATGTCCTGCCCATTTCTATTTTAAACTTAGGACTGTTTTTGTCACATCTTTGGATCTAGTCCTTTCTCTTATAATGTTGTGTATTACTTTGTCCTTCAGTTTTAGACCAATGAAGCATCTTTCTATGCTTTTCTGGCATGTTTTGACTCTAAGTGTTTTATAGGTAGTGGTCAGGTCTGATCAGCGTAAGTGAAGCGTGGCATTAAACAGGTTTGCATAGCTTTGGTACTAAATGCGGTTGGCAGGTTGCTTTTGAAAATCTCTTACATTGCTCAGTATTTGTTTCATGTATACTTAGTTCTTCGGTCTATTTCTTTATCAGTGCAAGCCTTGAATGATATTATGTGTCCTGGCTCCTGTACTAGGTGTTGACAACTGAAATATCGAAACATTCTGAATAGGGGCTGGCAAACTGTTTCATTCAGTAGCTTTCACTAGAATGTCATAAGCCGTCTTGAAATGGTAACAGTTATAAAAAATAAGTTCAAAAACGAAAACCCTAAAAATCACGCTCTAAGAAGTATGAAACAAGAAAATATTCGTGATATTCAGAGGATAGCCGTCATAAGTATGCCACTGCCCTAAAGCTTATGATCGGTTATTACTGTTAGACTGTATTCTTTTGTTAGGGTAGGTGTCATATGATCACGGCTATCCTCTGAACATCGCGAATATTTTCTTGTTTCATACTTTTTAGAGCTTGATTTTTCAGTAGTTGGGTTTTAGTTTTTGAACTTACTTTTTATTTAAATTATTTTGGGGTTATAATCTGGTGTAACAAATATGTTTTTGAAATATGATAATTAAGCCCTTTCATTTGACAACAAACGGGGAACCATTAAATAATTTTGTTTTAGTTCATGTGTTTATGTCGTCTAGAGGGGCGCCATATTCAATTTAATGTGACGTAATATAGCCTCTAAACAGCGGACGATTATTATGACGCTTCTAACCATACCTCATTTGTCAAATTATGATAAGTAGTTTAAAAGTTATCGGGACCACATGTCATGAACACACATACATACCAGTCAAAATCATAACCCTCCTTTTTGCTTCACCGTAGCCGGGTAAAAAGTGATTTACTCTTGTAGTATTCAGCAGGAATATAAAACATATTCTTTGTCAGCTGCGCTTCCGACGTTGGACGACTGCCTGATGTACTCAGGTACCGATTATTAATCGTGGCAAAGTCATGATCAATTTAATATTTCATGTTTGCGTTACGGGCCAGTTTGCCAACATGCTCCCTATCCATTTTAAGGACGTTACACGTCAATGAAAAATTACGTGACGAATGGCGATTTAGTTGTAGCGTTAAATTGAAATCCATTGTGTTAAATTACAATGGATTTCAATATATATATACGGCCTACATACATTTGGTTGGTTTGGACATCGACTTTAGAAGCGTTGCTCAGCAAGACACAAAAATATCAACAATGAAAACATTCATTCTGGTAAGTGGAGACTATATTTTGATTTGAATGTGAATAGTTATTCACTAAGTTTAATTATTTTTGTGGTGTAAAATTGTTTTAAGTGCTCTATACAGGGTGTAAGCGAAATTATTTATTCCTTCAAACCTCGTGATGTACTGCTGACATAGATTAACCCTGCACCGGATACATTTGGATTCAATAAAAAAAAATCTCACTGCCTCACGTTAAGAACACGTTTACTTCTTGTAATTTTCTTTTTATTGAATCCATAAGACCCATGCGGGGTTAATCTATGTCAGCAGTACATCACGAGGTTTGAAGAAATTACATGATTTCGTTTACACCCTGTATAGAAATCATTTTATAGAACCAAAAATAATATAATTATGGCCAAATACTCAAACTCGAGTTACTTTTAAGTTGCTATTAATTCGTGCTGACGCTGTCAATTCGCCTTGTGAAAGTAGATAGAAAAATACTTAACGGCAACTTAAAATTGAGTAACGTTTGAGTATTAGGACAATAGTCTGTTGGGTAAATGTCGCACCCTTAGTAATGTAAGGGCACAACTCGAAATATCGAGTTTTTGAGTTTCTGTGTTAGATGGTCTCAATATCAACTGTTCTACCACTTGGCTTTCACAGAAAGAGAAAAAAGACAATATTAAAGCAAATACTGTAATTATACTGTAGAAAATACCGTGAAAACATAGAATGAATCTTTAAACACGTTTTCCCAAAAGTTGATATTTTCGAGTTGTGACGGTCGCCATCTTTATAGTATCTGCACCGTGTGTGACAGCCTTAACGCATTCGAAAATAGATAAAATTTATAGGGCTCATGGCTACTTACCAACCGCGCGGATCATACGATTTGCGAGGTTAAGCTGCGCTTGCCGCGGTCAGTCCGTGGATGGGTGACCGTTCATTACACATCGAGACCCCTCCGTGTCTCGGAGAACACGTTAAACTGTCGGCCCCGGTTGTCATACGGATACCTATGACAATCGTTACGGGAAGTCAGAAGCTCGAAAGTCAGACAACTGGTCTAACCATAGGATATCGGCATTGCCCAGTAACTGGGTTGTGGAGGTCTGAAGGCAGTCGCTCCGTTTAAAATACTGATATTCAGCCGCATCTGGTTAGACTGGAAGTCGACCCCAATATTGAAAAAAATGGAAAATGCTAGGCAGAACATTAGATTTATATTCGGAAACTTAAAAATTTTGCAGACAACAAACTAATATAATTTTTTCGTAGTTTTAAACATTTAGTATAGCCTTTATTTTGTTAACAAAGTGTGTAAGGGTGTTCCGCTTCCTTTGTGCCACATACAAAAAGTTTTAACGCTCTTACGGCCACGCCACATCTGACGGAAGATACGTCGTCGACCTTCCGCCAATACACATAATTCCATATAAACATCTCACACCGTACACATTTGATCCCGCCCGGCATTTCTTCCTCGCTGACAAGGCCCCGTCCCTGATCCACCGTGCTCACCCGCCGCAGCCGCGGACCCGGTCGTCCTTTCTGGTTTCGCAGTCACACCGTTAATTCAGCCCTCATGAAGCTGTCTCCCTCCCAGTCCTCTCGCAAGCAACGCCCTAAGCCAAGGTTCGAGTCCCCCCTAGGGGACGCCCTTAGTGGTGTTGTTGCTATCTAGTCATGATGTTAGTATAGTAGACGTAGTAATAGTAGTTAGCTTAGGTTAAGTATTTGATTCACGTCGAGATTGATTGGAGACCCTTCAGGTCTCATCAATAACTGCCCGGTTACGTAGAAACGGTCCGGAACCATCTACAAGCAGTTGAATATAAAAAAAAAGAAAAAAACACATTTGACTGAAGATGCGTTACTAAAATTCCATGAGTAAATTACGCGACGGAAGATCGGCGACGTATCTTCCGTCAGATGTGGCTTGGCCCTTACTTTTTCTGCATGAGGAGAGACTTCGCCATGCAGTGGGATGGGCAGCAAAGGCTGGTATTATTTATCTTATATTTATTTCTTTTAAATTTTTCAGTTGTGTTTCGTGGCTTTAGCCATCATGTGCCAAGCAGCGCCGAACAATCTTGAACTGGACAATCTGGAGCCTCTGAATAGGAGGCTTCTAAACAATAATCAACTGAATAACCAGGACCTTCTGAATAGAAGGAATCTAAACAATTATGAACTAAACAATCAGAATTCTCTGAGGCGGTTGAACAATTTGAATAGGCGAGATCTGCTCAGACAAGGAAATGATGATGTAAGCCTTAATAATCGGGCTGGCGCTGGTTATGGCTACTATGGTTAATTAAACCTGTGACCTGCAATTTTACCCATATTTAGTGTAAGCAATAACCAATTCAGATTTCAATTTCGGATTTTTAAAATTGTGTAGTTTTCGGATATTATAAAAGGTATTAGAAACATGTCATGGTAAACAAAATTTTAATAAATTGATTTATAAAATTTATGTTATGGTATTTTTTTTTGTGATTTTGTTAATTTTGTCTGGATGGCATAAAAGAGAAACAAATGCAAAAACATATAGGTATAATGTGAATATTGTTTATTTGATATTTTCACGAAATCAACGTTTCTCATCCTATTGCAGTAGTGATTTAAAAATTGAATACCTGAGGCTCTTCTCTTACTCAGTACTAATTTCACTGCTACGATATAAGGTCCCAACAAAATACGTGGACTAACTTTTAGAGATCATTCAGAACATAATAAAGATATTAGTTAAAAAATAACCACTAAAAAATAAAAAAATTAAGAAGAAAATAAATAAATTCCATTCAATCCATTTCAGTTCATTCATTCCTTATTGTAGTCTTCCATGCTTGCCAGTTGCACGTACTTACCTACTAGACCTATCATCTGATTCCTCACTTCGCAGTTTAGGTAAGACACGGTGCGGCGGCAAGCGCGCGCGCCTGCAGTGGTCGATGCATAAAAAATGGATGAGCTTAGAGAGTACAGGCAATTTAAAATTTTATTTTTTTTAGGTTAAAAAATACTTGAATCTCGTGTGCTTTGTTTAGATAGGTATTTTTGGTTAAACGTACTAAACACTGTCTAAAAGTTTGTCGAGGTATTTTGTTTGGATCTTACGTAGGTATGCTTCCATTTTACTTTCAAAAAGTGAATTCTCATTAAATATTATTTGACATTTTAACTACTGCAACTAATTAAATTATTTAATGCGGAGCAAGCTCTTTTAAATTAAGACTAAGTTCTTGAATATATTTTTTCCTATTTGTTATAACCTCGTTATAAAACTTTCCCGGCTAAAGCCCGTCATACACGTAGCTATTAATATAAATTATATCAAGACATATTTCGACATATTATCTATCTTCGTCTTTTCATGTGGTTAATGACTAACATGGTGTTAGAGTTTATGCCGCCCAAGGGGCCTCTGACTTGGCTTCACATGCCGTCGAGAAATATCTCTCAGGCATGCCGGTTTCCTCACGATGTTTTCAATCACCGTTTTTAAGCAAGTGATAATTATACAATATGCACATGAATCCGAAAAGTCAGAGGTACGTACGTGCCTTGGGTGCTGTAAGGAGCGTTGTAACTACAGGAAAATGTCCTTAGCTCTCGTTTACACCTAGGTATAAAACATGTATGCAACATGTATCAGGCGATTTATTCGAAAAAAAATATTACAAATGCATACTTTAAGTAGCAAACCTATAGGATGATTTTTAAAACACTTGTATTACATATTTTCATGATCATTAAGCGTGAAGAATAAATAACTTCTTTGAATAAAACTAATATCAAACACGCTTCTATTCTTAAATCTTTGACGCAGGGATTATTCGGTCGTATAAAGATAACTCTTAAATTCAAAATTTTAAAACACCCCCGATATTCGAATTTGGTTATTGATCCTTGTTAGCGATTGTGAGAAAGTGCTTTCCATAACGATGGGTCTACAACTAGTCATTGCTGAGGGCCGATCGCAACCCTAAGCCCTAAGCTACCTTCCACGTCCTGGTCCAAGTCAGGAGGCAAAATTAATGAGTAAACCTGGTTATTAGCTATTTTGGATTAGTGTTTGGAGGAACGAGGTAGGGTATTCCTCCAACGAAAAGGGAGCAACGTCCAACCAAGCGGGTCTTATGCCTGGCGGGCTACTACCCAACGGTTGATGCTAGGAGGTTGTAATATACGTGTCAAATCTTGATATCGCGATGCAGGATTTTTATGACGTCATATTTGAGAGTTGTCATTATTGTCGCTGTAGTCTGCCAAACAATCGTCGTGCTGTGTAATTCACATTTGGCGTGATAGATGTCACCACAGTATTAATAAACTTCAGATCAAAACCCTCAATCAGATCAGCTCAATGGTACCCCAATATTGTATTATCACTAAGTTTGTATATACGAGCGGAATTGAAATAAATTTACATTGTATGACAGAAATCTCTACACCGACTGTGAAAAGAGCTGATTATCTTGAAACGATTTATTCGATTTTTATCAAATAATGTTTAAAAAAATGCTTTGAAATCGGTTCATCCATTTGGGCGCTGCAGACAGACTTCTTCTTCTTCCTACCCTTATCCCACACTAGGTGGGGTCGGCACAACATGTATTTATGAAATCCATGTTGTTAGAGGTTTTGGCTTATTGTTTTATGACCGGCCGCCTGCCTGACATCAACCCTCGTTCGGAATACTCGTTGCGCTGCCGCGTGGGTGACCTAAAGTGCTTGCTGATATTATGCACTGGGTCCCAAAATGATATGCTTGTTAATATAGCAGACAGACATAGGCTTTAAACTTATAACACTCCTTATTTTTCGTCGGGGTTAAAGAGACCTTTACACAATTTGTTTATAACTTGTATCACAACTTGTTTTTAAGTGTAAACGACTGTCCATGAAACTGCCCTAAAAACTTTTAGTCAGCGAGAAAAAGAGTAGCTCTCACAAAACTTTTTTGTGATGTTAATCTTATAAGAATCAGAAGACTTTTCTGAACCAAATCAGGATGGATAAATGATAAATGGTTTTTATTTCTGTAAATAAATCTGTTACAGACACTTTTACAAGTCAATGTAACGTACTAGGAACGTCAGAAATCGCAAAAAAACTTATTTGAGATCAGTCTAGTAGTAATAAGGACAATAATTAACTGTTGTGATTACAGGAACTCGTTCTTATGAGTCTGTCAATAATGTTCGAAAATAATTCCAACTGCCTCCCTCGTTGATCTAGTAGTGGCAAGCAGGACTGCTGATCGTGAGGTCCTGGGTTCGATCCCCAGGTCGGTCAAAGTGTTATTGAGTTTTTCCGTATGGAATTCCTCAGTAGCAGCTCGGAGTTTGGATTTGTGCCCGATTGATGGCAATAGGCTCGCCCTCTAATACATGGAACTTAAACATAACGGCGAAATGAGGGAGTTACTATAACCTCTGCCTAATCCTTAGGGGAGAACTGGCGTGATGTTATGTTATGTGTGTTATGTAATTCAAACTGTCTTTACAGATTTTGGAATTCTCTTACCCTTCACAAACCACCCTGTATATTTATTAACCAAATATTGAAAGCGCAATATATTTTACATATTAATATATCTACGTGTTTGATGGTCTTAAGAAGAGACTACTCCCTCTCCACCTGCGGGTATCGTAAAAGGTGATTAAGGGGTGATGTCAGAAGGATACGAGCAATATCTTTTCGCCTAATAACAGCATACTGTGACTACCAATTGGATTTGTCAGGCATGATGTTTATGGGAATATACAAACGAGAGCGTTAATTACAGCGGTAATGAGGAATCAGGAGGTCAACGATCAGTGATTGACATCTATAAGTACAGTACTACGACATACGTTAAGCGCCTCGGCAATCTTCGTATTTCTTCGGAGATACGAACGGGCGAAGATGGTATCTAATAAAGAGCTGTTACAACATCATTGTCACTTTTTTATTTGAATGTGTTTTATTAATGATACCTAGTAATTATAATTTGGCAAGAGTAGAGAAGAGAATTCATCTCCTTTCTTTCTTCTAAACACACATGTTTAAAAATACATTATGGTTATAGCCATAGTATAATAGCAAGCAATAAAAGTAACCATTTTTTGGTTGTACTAAGTGTACATGTGCTTGTATTTGGGATACAACGGGACAGGATCGATAAAGACCATTGACATCAAGTTTTTACAGAGACGCTCACGGTGCTATATTAGTTTACGATGTGTCACAACCTAAGTCCCTAGTAAAGCTGAATGAGTAGATCGAGGAATTTCAAGTATACTCCACCAAGAAGAACATAGTCTGCTTAGTTCTCGGCAATAAGATTGACAAGCATATTATTTTGGGACCCAGTGCATAATATCAGCAAGCACATTGGGGCACTCGCGCGACGGCGCAACGAGTATTTCCAAGGAGGGTTGATGTCAGGCAGGCGGCCGGTCATAAAACAATGAGCCAAAACCTCTAACAACATGAATTTATTAATTGCGCATGGCGGCACAACATGTATGTTTTGCCGACATGCGCAAACTTGCTCCCACTATGCCAAAACTTTGCCAAGTTACGTGCGACTATAACGTTTTATGCATTTACCTTCTACCTAACTGATTTTAGCTAAGAATATTCCCAACTAGAAGTATCTTTTTAAACAGAAACTTTCTATTGAGTCACTTATCTGCTGGTTGTTGAAAATTTCGGAGTAACTCCTCCCGGCGGATATCCGACCCGTTACGATAGCGCTCGTCGTTCTAAATCGACCCTCTCCTGCAGCCCTGGTGTAAGTGATACCTGCCTTTGATAGTTTTCACTACGCTAACGGTCCTACAAAATATACCTACGTACACTTACCTTTTAGTAGTCTAATAAACGTGCTATTTAATATCAAGGTATAACGATACAAGTAGTCTTATCCCGTGTCAGCTAGATCACGTGACTGACCAATACTACGTCATAGCTACTGATGAACCAATGAGCTTCAGCTTCTGTTGTCAAACTTTGTTGTTATTGGTGGAAAGATACGAAAATCGTGACGTAGATGGCCACTTCGTGGGTAGAGATTACCTTAAATATTATTCTAATATATTCTAACACTAGCGGCCCGTCCCAGCTCCGCACGGGTGGACATTTTCCCCGTTTTTGCAACATTTTTAATTTATGCTCCACTGCTATTGGTTGTAGCGTGATGTTATGTAGCTTATAATTTTTCTCGATAAATGGATTATCCAACACAAAAAGAATTTTTCAATTCCAACCAGTAGTTCCTGAGATTAGCGCGTTCAAACAAACAAACTCTTCAGCTTTATAATATTAGTATAGATAATAACATAACATCACGCCTGTATTCCCCGAAGGGTGGGGCAGAAGTGTATAGTAACTCCCTCATTTTGCCGTTATGTTTAAGTCTCATGTAATAGAGGGGGAGGCTATTTCCATCAACCGGTCACAAATCCAAATTCCAGGCTGCTACTGAGGAATTCCATATGGAAAAATCCAATAACAGTTTGCCAGACCTAGGATCGAACCTCACGATCTGCCGTCGCGCTTGCCACCACTATACCAACAAGGCAGTTATGTTATTCTACCATGTTCATGTTATGGTGCGTCCAGACCTGACGAACGCGCCGCGAATGCGCCGCTCGCGAGCTGCGCGCGTGCATTTCATGTTCGTACGAAGCTCGCGCGCAGCCTACGCGCCGTACGCGAGCGGCGCAAGTGGTGCGCGCGTGCCGCTTGTGGAACCTGCCACCAACGTCTTCTGTTTTTCCTTTTAGTTTTTGTCAGTAATAAAATAGCCAATGCTGCAGCAATGCTATTATTATGCTAATGGCAGTCGTATGGTCCGACATCTTCGGAAGCAAATTCACAACTGAGGCTCATAGTTCAAATGTGAAAGAAGCTATGTGCGCACGAGAGGCGCGCCGACCGCGCGCGCGCTGCACGCGCGCCCCACTCGAGGCTTGTCGGAGTTGCACTAGAGCGGCGCACCAAACGTACGCTGCAACTGCACGCGAGCAGCACGCGCGCAGTTCGGCAGGTCTGGACGCAGCATTACAGTCACAACACAACCACAAAAAAAACTTGTATGCCAAAATCAGTTGGTTATTATTATACAGGATGTCAACGAAATCATGTGTAATTCCTTCAAACCTTGTGATGTACTGCTGACATAGATTAACCCTGGAAGGGATACTTTTGGACCATGATAAAAAAATATTACAAAAAGTAAACATGCGTGTTCTTAACGTGAGGCATTTTGGCGCCCCGAGTTAAACGATCACGCGGCTAGCGATAGCTGGGCATTTCGCTCGAGGCGCTAAAATGCCTCACGTTAAGAACACATGTTTACTTCTTGTAATTTTTTTTATTGAATTCAATAGTGTCCCTACAGGGATTTAACCCCCGGCGCAAAAGAGAGGAGTTATAAGTTTGTAGCCTTTGTCTGCCTGTCTGTCTCTGGCATCGTATCTCCCAAACTGATGAGTCGTTTTCTTCGCCAGTTTTTTCGGAATGGTTATATGCTATGTTTGATGTAAATCGGTTCAGCCGTTTCAATATCTAGATGGACTTGAAATTTGAAACAATGCAAACCTAGTGACACAATAATATTATGGTACAGTCAGTGACAAAAGCAGCCGAACATATGTGTATTTAAACTTGTTATTAAATCTTTTTCTTCTTTTCGTGTGGTTAGTGACTAACCTGGTGTCAGAGTCTATGCCGCCCATGGGCCTTTGATTTGGCTTCACATGCCATCGAGAAATTTCCTTCGGGCATGCCGGTTTCCTCACGATGTTTTCCTTCACCGTATTAGTGATAATCATACAATACACACATGAATCCGAAAAGTCAGAGGTGCCAAGGTTCGAACTCGAGACCTATGACTTGGCAGTCCGACGGTCACACCACTAGGCTATCACTGCTATATGTTATTAATTGAAAAATGAAAACTAAGATAATAAACCCAAGTTGTATCTAGAATCTTTAACAATTTCAAACTACATAATATTATATTTTTTGGGATTTTCATTTAGCTGATATTAATAATATAATATAATAATATAATATAAATACTCTATGGTACGCCCGACTGACAGGACGTCAAATTTAAAAAGAAAATTTGGGAAAAATATTTTTGTAAATATAATTATAATATCTCACCTATAAACAATTATTATACAGCAATATCAGTAACCGAAATGAAAAAAAAAAAAAAGAAGAAGCAGCAATACCCAGCCTAATGAACATCCAATAAATTTATGAAGACTTAAAATGTTGACAAGAAGTCGGGCGAAAGCCTTAACCGAGACCACACGCCCAAGATCTTCGGCCCCGTCGCTCAGCTCCGCCTCGCAGCCGCCGGACTCCTCAATCGTGAGTGATGTAACACCGGCCGCTGCAGTTGCGTCGAGCTCGAGCGACGAATACTTCTCGCCGCCTACTTCACCACCACCAGCAAGACGACGAGGAAGAGGCCGACCGCCGGACAGTTTGAGACCTCGAGGCCCACTGGCCTCTGACAGGGTCCCCGCTGCCGGTGGAAGTGTGCAACGCATGCGTTGGACTCCAACCATGAACGAGAACTGCATGCGCGCATACTTTGGGGCTACAGAGGGGGGAACTAACCTGATCGCGTACCGTGGTCGGATGCTCTCTCTGTTTCAGGTACTTGAGCCTACTGTCAACGTCTCGGCACAACGATTGTCGGATCAGGTGCGAGTCATTCAACGTGATCACAGGTTGACTGACGCCGCACTTGATAGGCTACGCTCTGAAGTACAGAGTAACGCTATCATTTCTCTCCAGTCGCAGACTGCGGCCCAACCGCGAACCCCAACTGTGGTTCCGCCGTTGCCCACCCACGGTAATGAGGAGAGCGATGATAGGGTCACAAATGTAAGTACCCAGTGCAATGAACAATTGAGGAGCGCTTTGGAGCTTGCGATTCAAGAGTATCGGTTCACTCCGCCAAACATTAGACCACGCATACCCCGTTTGCCGATGCATAGAAAAAATAGGGCGCTAATGTGTGCTCTAGATTCGCTGTTATCAAGTTATTTTGATAACAGCGAAAACCTCGAAGATACTCATTCAATCCTGTACTGCGCGGCTGTTGCGGCATGTCGTGTAGCTCACGCCAAATTTGATAATAGTGACAAAGCTACACGACCAAAACGCGCCGTACCAGCCTGGCAGTGCAGGATTGAACGTCGTATTAACGAGGCTAGAGCACTCATTGGCAAACTAATCTGCTTCAGGGAGGGCAATACTCGCCCTAGAGTGATGCGCTTTGTGAGACGGGCATTCTCGGGGACTGATATTAATCCTCGAGATTACATGTCCCGTGTCACAGAGCGCATCGACTTCCTGAAGCAGAAGGTTTATGCATGGGCAAACCGTATTCGGAGGTATAAGCGGCGAGTGGAGCGATATACCCAGAATCGCATGTTTCATAGCGATGAAAGGTGGGTATACAGAACCTGGGAGCGACCTGATCACGATGTGAATGACACGCATCCACCGGATAATGATGTCATGAATACATTCTGGCGCAATATCTGGTCGATGCCTGTCACTCACACTGAAGGTGACTGGATGCAGGAGGTCCAGCGAGCGTGTGAACCGATTGAGGAAATGGGGGACATTACTATTGTCCCCCAAGACGTAACCAGTGCAGTCCGTCCAATGGCGAATTGGAAATCCCCTGGCCCAGACGGACTGCACAACTTCTGGATAAAATGGTTACGCAGTTCACATGCTCGTTTGGCCTCACAATTCCAGTCGTCTTTGGAATCTGGGTCGCTTCCAGAGTTCCTTACAACAGGAGTTACCCACCTGCTCCATAAATCAGGTAGTACTGCGGAACCCAAGAATTATAGACCGATTACATGTTTGCCGACGGTCTATAAACTTCTTACGTCTATTTTGAGAGCCAAAATTAATTCTCATATTATAAATAATTCTATAATGTCCGTCTCTCAAAATGGATGTAAGAATGGGTCCCGCGGTACTAAGGAGCTACTCCTCATAGATATGGCCATTAGCCAACAAGTTCGCCGATCTCGAAAGGATTTGTCGACATGTTGGATAGATTTTAAGAAGGCCTACGACTCGGTGCCACATACATGGCTCATGAGGGTGCTAGAGTTGTATAAAGTGAATACAACTCTATGCGCCTTCCTGACGTCATGTATGGGGCAATGGAGGACAGTCCTTCACTATCCAGGATGTCGGCAAATTCAAGGGAGAGGAGAACCAATAAGGATTGAGCGAGGTATATTCCAGGGCGATAGTCTGAGCCCACTGTGGTTTTGTCTAGCCTTGAACCCTCTGAGCACATTGTTGGAGGGTTCAGGGTTAGGCTACCGGTTGAGAAGAGGTGGTCAGGTAATATCCCACCTCCTTTACATGGACGATTTGAAACTCTTTGCCCCCAACAATTTGCAACTGATGAAGTTACTGAAAGTAACTGAAACTTTCAGTAATTCCATCAGGATGGAATTTGGTGTGGACAAATGTGCAGTCATGCATGTAAAGCGAGGAGGGATTATGGAATCCGTGGGAACACAACTCTCGGATTCCATACACCTCAGATCCCTCTCCTCAACCGAAACCTACAAATACTTGGGCATGTCGGAGGCGTTAGGCATCAATGAGACCGACATGAAGCAATCGTTACGGGAGCGCTTCTATGGCCGTCTGAAAAAAGTACTTAAAAGTCTTTTATCAGGCGGAAATAAGGTGCGCGCCTTTAACGGTTGGGTCATGCCGGTCTTGATGTACTCCTTCGGCATACTCAAGTGGACTCAGACCGAACTTGACGCCCTGGATAGGAGGGTCCGTACGCTGCTGACTGCATACCGAATGCATCACCCACGTTCATCGGTGATGAGGCTGTACATTCCGAGGAAGTGTGGGGGTCGAGGCTTTCTAAATGCTAAGACCCTCCACAACCGCGAGGTGTGCAGCCTCAGGGAGTACTTCCTCCAAGCCGACGTGGGGATGCATCGTGATGTAGTCGCAGTGGACAAAGGATTCACCCCGCTCTCCTTGGCTAAAGAGAACTGGCGCAAGCCTGTAGTACTGGATACTAATGGTCGCAGGGAGGTATGGCAGAGCAAGGAGCTTCACGGACGCTTTTACCGGGCCCTTCATGGGCCCGATGTAGATTTCCTAGCGTCCGTAGCCTGGCTGCGTTTCGGTGACCTATTTGGGGAAACCGAAGGTTTTGTCTGTGCGATTATGGACGAAGTTATCTTGACGAACAACTACCGAAAATATATTGTGAAGGACGGCACGGTTGACATCTGTCGGGCATGCCACTGTCCCGGCGAATCCATTCGACATATTATTTCTGGTTGTTCTCGTCTTGCTAACGGCGAGTATTTGCACAGACACAACCTAGTGGCTAAGATTATCCACCAGCAACTTGCTCTGAAATACAACCTTGTGGACGCAGAAGTACCATACTACAAGTATGTGCCCGACCCAGTTCTCGAGAATGGTCATATCACATTGTACTGGGACCGATCTATCATCACCGACAGGACTATTGTTGCCAATAAGCCTGACATAGTGGTGATAGATCGATCAGAGCGTCTCGCAATGATTGTTGATATCACTGTCCCACATGACGAGAACCTTGTGAAAGCCGAGAAAGATAAAGAAATTAAGTATCAAGACTTGGCACACGAGGTTGTCGACATGTGGGAGGTTGACTCTGCAGTCATTGTGCCGATAGTCGTGACGGCCAATGGCTTAATAGCCAAGAGCCTCGACCAACATCTGACGAGGCTTGCGTTGGGCAGCTGGATCAAGGGCCTGATGCAGAAAGCGGTACTTCTGGACACGGCACGTATTGTCAGGAAGTTCCTCTCTCTGAGGCCCTGACCACCGGTAGCTTGGACCCTGTTCCCGATGCCGGTGGGCTACTATTTTTTATATTTTTAAATGTTTTTTTATATTTTTTATAGAAATATTTAAAAATGTAAATCATATGTGTATATAAATAAATAAACGGAATATTAATATAAATAAATCTATTTGTTTACCAACTTATTTATTTATTATTTATTTAATACTTCAATGCACAATGGTGGTATCTACATAAGGCGGACTTAATGCCACAAGGCATTCTCTACCAGTCAACCTTTGGGTCAAAGAGAACAGCATCGAAAAGAGAGGTACAAAAAAATAAAAATAAATTATGGACATTTGCGAGTTAATTAACTATATGGATAACTAAACAACTATAAATATAGGACATAGGTTATAAATACATATATAAATATATAATAAATATATATAGGTATATATAATATTACTATAATATGTATATAAGCAAAACATAAATAAAACATAAGAACAATGTATATATCTAATAAATACTCATTATAATTATGACGAAAACTGTAAACGTCAACTAGGGAAGCAGCGATTTCAGATAGTATTCACGGACTTTGCGTTTAAACAAAAATTTGTTGGGAGCCTTTTTAATATCAAGGGGAAGCACATTCCAGAGTTTAATTGCTGAGACAACGAAGGAATTGGAAATGAAACCCGTACGGTGAGAAGGAATCTGAAGGAGCAAATTTTCAGAAGCACGAAGGTTGCGACTGTGAGAACTACCCAAAATCTGAAAACAGCTTTTCAGATAACTAGGGGCACAAGGATCGTTTAAAATGGAGAAGAGCACACAGAGAGATCTGAAGGATCTTCTCTGATAAATGGGCAGCCATTTAAGCTGAGAACGGTAAAAGGAAATGTGGTCATATTTACGAAGACCGTAAATAAAGCGAATGCAATTGTTGAGAAGTCGATCCAATTTGTTTAGGAATTCTTGGGATACATCAGAGTAACAAACATCAGCATAATCAATAACGGGAAGCACAAGAGACTGTACCAGAAGTAATTTAATACTAGACGGGAGAAAGTGTTTAAATCCATAGAGAGATCGCAGTGTGAAAGTGACGCTCTGGCTGACCTAGTTGACTTGCTTGTTCCAACTTAACTTACTGTCGATATGCAAACCTAAATCCTTTAAATGAGATGACAGTGGTATAACTAAATTATTAAATCTAATCGGCATTACGTGATGAGTATTTATGTTTTGCAGATGGAACGAGCTGCCCATCACTTATGACTTATGTTGCCGACTGTACCATTGAGCTGATCTGAATAATAAGGCAGACTCATTGATTTAGCCTCATGACTTGCCTTGAAAAGAAGGAGTTGGAAGGTGACTTAGGGTGGCGATCGGCACACCGCACTGCCTAGTTGTAGACCCATCGTGTTTGAGTTCGTATGACTAGTCATGGAAAGCACTTTCTCACCACATTAATAAATAATCCCTTACAAGGCTCTCTGCAGCCTCATTTAAAAGTCGGAGGTTTTCTAAATTTAAGTTTGCTTTGTTACGGGCATGGTCTTCACTCCCTACGTCTACGTCGTCATAATTATGTTACTATGAAACGCAGTTGGGTAATCTCGCAACGCAGAACTAAGAGAACTGTGTTGTTCGATTGAAAGTTATCAAAGAATCCGCTTACTTTCCCTCTACCGTTATCTAGAGTTATAATACGACGTGATCCGGCAGATGTAAAAAGACGTCCAGGTGAGCTATGGTTTCCGTTGCCACTTTACGGCGGTTAAAATGTAGCAGTGAAACGTAATTCAAACAAATTTGTGGTAAATGGTCTGTCCTACCATTATGTAGAAAAAAAAATACCATATGAATTTCGTAAGACAATTTATTAACCAGTGTCTACTTAGATAATATTTAATAAGAGGTGTTCTAGACCACGATTTATTTTTTAGAAAAATACACATTTTAATTCCAAAATTTAATAGGGATAGGGACTCTTAATTGTGTACCGAAAGAGAATATTTCTTGGAACATTTTAGGACAAGCAGACTTCTTTGTTCCCCTAACCATAATATGGGTATCCGAGACCACCATAACCATAGCCACCAACTCCGCCGCCAATTGCAGCGCTAAGGTCCAAACCAGCGTTGATACCAATACCACCACCGATGCCCCCACCAAGGCCACCACCACCATACGCCCCCGGGAGTAAACCGAATGTGCGTCGATTCAAATTCTGGTTTTCTTGTCTAGAAAGTGGTTGCAGATTATTAAGCGGATTATTAAGCAGGGGGTTTTGGAGCCGCCTATTCAGAGCCTCTAAATTATTGAGCTCAAGATTGCTTAAATCAGCTTGACACATAACGACCATGGCGAAGAAACACAACTGAAAAAAAAAGAACATAAATTCAATGGTTTTTTACTTATCCGTCAAATGAACATAGAAAGTATACTCTGAACATAACATAGAGTGGGCTCAAAGTGAAATAAAAACCAATAATAATCACAACCAACCAACACCATTTATTTTCTAAAACAAAAGCCAACTAAAAGAACATCGTAGTCTTTCCTAATTGAAAACCAGATAACCCGGTGAACTTCGTACCACATCTTCTTTTTTTTTAATTTTTCCTAATTTTTTTTAGTCCTAAATTACCTCAGTATTGAGGCAAACAAAACCAAAAACAATATTCAAATCGGTCGAGCCATTTTCGAGTACTTGGCGAGACTAACACACGGCAATTGATTTTTATATAGACACTAGCGACCCGCCCCGGTTTCGCACGGGTGCTATGTAGATACTAATGTGGGGCATATAAACCAACCTCTTGAATCACTCTATCTATTGCTGAAAACTACATTAAAATCCGTTGCGTAGTTTGGAAGATCTGAGCGTACAGACAGCGGGAGTGACTTTGTTTTATACTATGTAAAGATACCCACCTCCATCTCATATCTACTTCTAGCCCTTTCTCTCCAATACCTATCCTATAAAGATTTGCCAGTCAGCGAGGTTGGTAGAGAGGTTAAAAGCCCAGGGTACCCTGGGCGTACTTAAGTATCGTCACTCATGGAGGCTCTTTTCATGCACCGACGACGGACGGCCCGGTACATCCTAGGGAGTCAGCCTCGCTACCAACCTCGCTGCCTTGTTAATCTTTTTTTTTTATTTGTTACTAGGCTTGCGTTTGGCCGCCATCCCGCCTGATGTTAAGCGATGATGCGGTCTACGATGGAGCACACTTGCCCAGAAGAAACCGATTCACTCGTGACTTGAAGACACCCAGATTGTAACTGTCGGGGAACACCCACTCAGGCAGCGCATTCCACTGTTTGACGGTTTTCACAATGAAAGTGGGATCAAAACGCTTCGTTCGGGTTTTGATTTTGGATTTTCCCCACCGCATGAAGAAGAACAGCAAAGTAAAGCAAGAAGAAGAAGAAAAACAGCTTTTATTATCCTACTGCTGGTTATAAGCCTCGATCAAAGCAATTTTACATCATATCCATTTAATTAGAGAATAAATTAAATGTCCAAAAAGGCACGGTTGGCTGTCTATAATGGTGTGCTGGTACCTACGCTTATGTATGGAAGTGAATGTTGGTCGTGTTAGAAAAGTCATGAAAGTAAAACAAATGCCGTGGAAATGCGTTCCTTGCGAAGTATGTGCATATATGTAAAGATATACCATCTTTGAATTATATATTGAGGAATGATGTAATTGGACAAAGTTGCGGTTTAAAAGATGATGTAATGACAAAAATTTAAAGGGGTATGCTTGGGTGGTTTGGTCATGTTGAGAGAATGAGTGAACAGCGATTAACAAAAGGAATTTATAAGGCGGATGTCAGTGGAAACGCCGGTAGAGGACGCCCTAGAAGGATATACATCGATGTTATTGATGATGTTCTTTACAAAGGACAGGTGCGTAGTACTCTCAACCGGCGTGCGTGTATGACAAGATGTATGAATGTAGAATATGCTAAAGGAGTATATAAGGGTAGCAGGTGGCGTTCTATAGTTTCTGCCAACTCCCATGGGAAAATGGCGTGAGTTTATGTATGTAATTAAATGCATAGTCGCTTACCAGAATGTAGACTTTCATTTTTGTTTCTTTGGGTGTCTCGTTGGGCAATGCTTGTACGAATGTTGTTGGTGTCCAAGACTAACCGACTATATGTAAGCCGTATTGCAGTAAATTTAACGCTACAACTTAATCGCAATTCGTCACAAAACTAATTGCCGCCTTGTAGTCGAGTCGTCGCGAGCGCAACAGTGCTGTGCCTGTGAATGGTTCGACTCTCAGGCTGGGTGGTGTTACTGGGCTTCTCTGAAAGGAAATTCTTAGTAGTAGTTTGGAGTTGGATTTGAGCCCAAATGTATTCAATACCTACACAATCCCCAGTTTCTGTAAGTCGGTAACTTTGATAAGTATTTTGGTCAATCAATCACTTCAGATGGTATGAGACTTGAAAACACTGTGTTGTCAAATCTGATTAGATAGTGTTGGCAACATTGGAAAAAGCGCATAGTTACAGACTAAAAAGAACGGCACGCGCATGAGCTCTGAGGTAGTACCTAAGTTCGAACCGCCATTGAGGAACGTCCTAAATTTTTGCTATTTTACCCTTTCATGTTGAATTTTGTTGTGATAACTTAATAACTGATTGTGATTCAGTGTCTATGTTTTAAAAGTACCTTTAGTTCAAGGTTTACAGGAATATATATAATTTGATAAGACTTCCAGAAAGCGAGTGGTTAGTCAGCTGCAAAACATATTCCCCCTTAATACAAAAGATTTCCAAGACTAAGGTAAACCCAAATTTCAACCCATCCCTTTCTAACGTCATACAATAATCCCATAAAAAATATTTATAGTTATACGGTTTTATCTCGCAGCACTCAGGATTTGAGGATTGAATGTTGATATTATTATAATGTTGTATTATCATGGAAATTGAATATGTGTGCGAAGATTCATGAGAATCGGTTATGCAGAAGTAGTTGAAAAATCTGTCGCAAGATTTGAATCCAACAAACAAAGAAACAAATATACGAAGTGAAGCTAATTAAAACTGTTTAATAGAACTATTTTAAAACCTGCGTTTTTCACCTTTTCTTCTTTTGTAATAAGAGTTGTTGTGATTCTATTAATAAATTACATTAAAGTTCCCTGTTTTTCAAATAGGTAACTATATTAAAACAAAAAAGTATGAGCACACTATTCTTAAGCACAAACATAAGTACGAGGCAGCTACTTATCATCTGATAGGATGATGCACCAAATTGGAATTCTCTAGTAGGTCTACAAACAGCGCTGAAGCGGCGCTGACGCAGCGACGTGTCCTCTTCTGATTTACCACATAACATTCCTTTGTAGAATTTTATCCTTATCAGCAACATTATCGATTTATGTAATTATACAGGATGGGATACATGATAACAACACACCAATCCAGTGCATTAAAAGAGCCTTCACGAGTGACGATACTTAAGTACGTCTGGCGCATCGTAGGCAGTCAGCTCCGCTACAAACTACCTAACCTACGGCATAAACTAATCTTGTATAACTCGTCTCGACACGACAAGAGAGAGACCAATCCCGTATCCAGTTATTGAGTGGGAATGAAAAAAAAACACAGCAGCACAGTTGGGCACACGCGCTTTATTATCTACAACAACAAAAAAACTATAATGGCTAAAAATTGCAAACAATGGGATTGATAAAGTAATAACTAGCTCTACTGGACCGCATCGTTTACATGAGACTAGTTATCGTGCGTTCACACAGTGGATCCGTTTTAACGGATCCGTCGGTACTGGATGTGTTGTTCACATCTGTATCAACGGATGCGTTCAAACGGATCTGCTAAAACGAATCGATAGTTTTTCCGGGTATTTTCGGGATTGGGAACTCGAGAAAGAAACCCTAGAAGGCACCCATACTTCTCCATAAATCTTCATATGCGGATCCGTTTTTTATACTATTCCGACATCCAGTTTTTGATGATAAAACGGAACATGTAAAAATGTTGAACCAGTATTTTTTACTGGATTCGGAATACTGTCGTGTATGTGAACTCGCTCATACAACTACAGGAGCCATCACCAAAATAAAAATGGATCCCGTAAACAGTTTCTGTGTAAACTAGCAGTCACGTTCGTATCAAGAGAAATATGAATTTAGAACGTAAACGTTATCAAACGTAATAATAATTAATATTGTTAAAAAGTTTCTATTGAAGGAGTAGATCCATACGTTTGAGAAAGAAATAACAGAAAAGACACGAGGCAGATGTTTTTTTCGATTTTGACTATAATTAGATAGTAAGACCGCGTCCACACAGCCCGAGGCGTGCGTGGCAAACCTCTGAGGCATGCGTGAAAAGTGCAATGTCAGTAGACACTTTAAAAAAAATTGACAGATGCACAAAGGCACTCTGCGCATACGTTTTGTATTTCACCTTTAAGCTGTCGGATCCGGAAAAGTTCTGATAATGTGGCGGAGTCTAGTACAAAATGTATACAAAGAGCATCGGCACATGTCAAGCATTTTCTGACAGACAATTTCTTACAATAATTCAATAACAATTTATTTAAAATTGTTCGAGAACATACATTATGGTAATTGGTACAAAAAACGACCATAGGTCCAAAATAAAGTAATTTGGAACCAATCAGTAATAGGTATATTAGCTCTACGAGTGGGTATATTTATTTAAGTTTTCTATTGAACATAACTGCCTCATAAGTCTAGTGGTGGCAAGCGCGACTGCTGTTCGTGAGGTCCTGGGTTCGATCCCCAAGTCGGCCAAAGTGTTATTGGGTTTTTCCGTGTAGAATTCTTCAGTAGCAGCCCGGGGTTTGGATTTGTGCCCGGTCGATGGTAATAGGCTCGCCCCTTATTACATGAGACTTAAACATAACGGCGAAATTAGGGTGTTACAATACACCTCTACCCAGCTCTTCGGGGAATACGGGCGAGATGTTATGTTATGTTTTCTATTGAAAATCTCAGTCGCAGCTTCGACAATGCGTTATCGGCATTATCTGTAAATTCTCAGTAGTTGCCCAGAATTTGGAATTGTGCCCGTTAGGGGCCGTCCATTAATCACGTGATGTTTTTTTAGCACTTTTACCCCCCCCCCCTGGTGATACGTGGTGAGGTTTAAAACTAACCCCCCCGCCCCCACCCAAAATCACGTATATTTTTTAGTACCTATAAAGAAACTTAATTTTTTTAGAATATTATCTTTAAATAAAGGTATAAAGTACAATCTAATTTTATTCTGAAATTAAGGACCATGACAAAAATGTCTAGAGACAAAAAGGTTGCAGGTTGTTTTTGACTGGCATAAAAATAATATTAAAGGAATGCTGTAATCATGCAAAATATATAACATATTCGTTCGTTGCCTGGCAACGGCGAGTCAAGGTCACACTACACGCCGCTTTTTGGTTTAGAAATGGCGCGTTTGACGAAAAAATAAATACACGTGATATCTTACTACACCCCCCCCTCCCCTCTTGTGATATTTCGTGATTTTTGATAAACCCCCTCCCCCCCTTTCAAGCTTCACGTGATTAATGGACGGTCCCTTACAAGTAAAAAGGCTCGCCCCTATTATATGGAACCTTATACTATAACATTGATATAAGGCCGCCATAACACTTGTAAGTTGCTTCCATAAAATTTTTGTAAGTAACTTATAACAATTAATTCGACTTTACAAATCAGTCTATAAGCTACTTACAAGAGAGTTTACATTTGCTTTATCGTAAGTGTAACGCAAGGCCATATGCCAGCCGAGCCGCGACGGGAAGATGCGTCAAACTTATTACGTCGAGCCTGCAGTTGATTGGTGGTGACGTCACAACCGGCTTACCATCGCCATATCGCCTGATTTAGGGTGGGGGATTATAATTATATAGTCTGGGGAGCTTATTTTATGGTTAATTCTGTCTGTACACTAGAGTATAAGCCAAAACTCTGTCCAATTATTGACATAAATTGACATAAATAAACAGCGTATAATTTTTTTTTTATCGTGGTGGCCATCTGGGGAATAAGGGGGGGTGTGCCGGACTCTTACCGGCTAAAATTACCACGGTGTCCCTCCTTCTGACCTAAGGCCGGGGTCACGGGATTCGCTATTGCATGCACCGCGAACATAATCAACTCCCTGAGTGTTTTCATTCGTTTGTTTCATAAGTTAATAACGTGAGGAAAACTTACAGGTGTGAAGCCGGCCTAACGTCATCATAAAGATGAAAATTACGTTACATTTTCACATGATTGAAACACGAATATAATTTATTTAGCTATCAGTAGAACAGTTTAATTTATTGTAACCAGAGAATATAATATATTTCTCTGAGTGTTTTAGTCATGGATTTAAATGAACAAGTATGTTGCAATAAAACTTATTATACGGTTAATATTACTAAATAAATTGACTGCCTTGTTGGTCTAGTGGTCGCAACCGTGACTGCTGAGCATAGGGTCCTGGGTTCGATCCCCAGGTCGGGCAAAGTGATATTGGGTTTTTCCATTACGAATTTCTCAGTAGCAGCCCAGAGTCTGGATTTGTGCTCGGTTAATGGCAATAGGCTCGCCCCTTATTACACGGGACTTAAACATAACTGGTGAAACGAGGGAGTATTCGTATCGTATACCATCGAGATCCCTCCGTGTCTCGGAGAGCACGTTAAACAGTCGGTCCCAGGTGTCATACGAATACCTATGACAGTCGTTACGGGTAGTCGGAAGCCTGAAAGTCTGACAACCGGTCTAACCTTAGTATATCGGCATTGCCCAGTAACTGTGAGGCGAAGATCTGATGGCAGTCGCTCCGTGTAAAATACTGGTATTCAGCCGCATCTGGTCAGACTGGAAGCTGACCCCAACATAGTTGGGAAAAGGCTAGGAGGAAGAATTAATTTCAATTAGTCATAAATTATTACGTAGATTGCCATGGTTCATACTAAGTTATACCTTCAGGCTGGGTCGAAACACCACAAAATAGGTCAGCAAGAAAGCTTAATGTAAACATTCCATTTAATGCTATAACGGTAGGTACATAAACTCAGTGAAACGATTCATTCGAATACAAAGGATAACGAATCGTAATAACATGTCCCAAAAATATATAGTACACAATAAACTGATCTAAAATATTATTTACGTAATAGAGAATCGGTTTATTCGAAGCTTAAGCCTTTTAGAAGAATATTTTCGTTTTTGCTAAGATGAACACTGATTTCTCATGAAAAGTTATTTATTTTACTCTGAGTCCCCTTCCCCCAGCTGAAAAGTTCAGTCAAACGAAAAATACAATTTAACAAACTCTGGACAAAAATTGATGTAACTTTTGGCTCTTTTTGGGCGTTAATTTTGCCTTGATTAAAGTCGTCCGCATTCTGCGGTTGAATGCGTACGCGGCGTTGAATCAAAATATGGAAAAGTGCAACTTCATTGGTTTGAGTAATGAGTTCAATTTATTTGTTACGTTGTGTTTTTGGTCTCAAGTAATTTTATATTCTGAAAATATTTTCACGTAAATAGCGTTGAAGCAAAGTGTAAGAATATTATTTTGAAGTTTATTTAGCCGGTTCATTATATGTATACATGTGTGTATAGTGTATGCATATTGGATGTATTGTATAATTATCACTTGCTTAAAAAAGCGGTGAAGGAAAACATCGTGAAGAAAACGGCATGCCTGAGAGATATTTCTCGACGGCGTGTGAAGCCAAATCAGAGGCCCATGGGCGGCATAAACTCTGACATCAGGTTAGTCTCTAACCACACGAAAAGAAGAGAAGATTATATAAATCTAAAATGTTTTTTTTTTTAATATACAAATACACATACTGTTTTATTTAAGCCATTGCTTAGCTATAACTGATCTGAAAGCCCTAGCACAAATGCTGTCACACTAGTTACGTAAACTCGATGATAATGAGAGTAAACTTTGAATTGGAAATACAACTGTCCTATAACATTTTGGTTTATTTTATTGCGACATGCACAATTTGTATCATACATAGATATGAATAAAGTATTCAATTTAACTAAATAGTATGTGCGCAACAAGTATTTCCAATTCAAAATTCACTCATATTAACATTACGTATACGTTACCTACTAATTTGACAGTATTTTTGTTATATACATATATTAGCACTACTGCGCGATTGAAGATGCTGCAAGTAGTATTTTAATTTAAAAAACATGTATAAAAGACAGGAAACAGCATCTTTAGGGGTGAATCTAACTATAACTATACTCTTTGAATCTAATGCTGCGTCCAGACCTGCCGAATGCGCCGCTCGCGAGCCGCTTGCGAACTGCGCGCGTGCTGCTCGTGTGCAGTTACAGCGTACGTTTGGTGCGCCGCTCTAGTGCAACTCCGGCAAGGCTCGAGTGGGGCGCGCGTGCAGCGCGCGCGCCGCTCGTGCGCACATAGCTTCTTTCGCGTTTGAACTATGAGCCTCAGTTGTAAATTTGCTTCCGAAGATGTCGGACCATACGACTACTGTTAGCATAATTGCTGCAGCATCGGTTATTTTATTACTGACAAAAACTAAAAGGAAAAACAAAAGATGTTGGTGGCGGGTTCCACGAGCGGCACGCGCGCACCACCTGCGCCGCTCGCGTACGGCGCGTAGCTTGCGCGCGAGCGGCGCGCGAACCGCGCGCGAGCTTCGTACGAACATAAAATGCACGCGCGCAGCTCGCGTGCGGCGCATTCGCGGCGCGTTCGTCAGGTCTGGACGCACCATAACATTACAGTTATAGCTAATATCGGTAATATGCAGTTATAGCTAATATGTCAGGATTGGGAGCATGGAAAATAAAGTAAATGAAACCAACATAGACTCTCCACCACTGAGGGTACTTATATTTGGGTTAGTGGTTAGTTACAGAAGCTAGTTCACAATATAATAATTTACACAAGATCAGAAAATAAGAACAAGTTATTCAGATATAAAAGGTCAGACTTCTTCGGCTGTTTGACATGGAATCCTTTGTTCCGTCGAATGACCAGTGTTTTTATAACTTCGGGTACGTTGATGCATCTTGACTTGATTACCCTCCTTTATCAATATTGTTCAGTGTTACCAGCTGATAACAATGGGTATATTTTTCGATTAACTAAATAATTATAGAAGTACTATCTACTATCATTCATACCAATGACCTTGCCATAGTTCCCGATACTAAATCCTTTCAACAAATAAAAACAAATCGTAAATACAATCAGAAAGTTAATTAATGTTGTATCATATTTCAAATAGCTAAGTCTCAGTTTTCGCTAGTGAGATGTAGGGGGGTTAAATTAATTAGGCGAACTCTCCAGTGTCTCATTATTAGGCGGGGTTCGCATCGAAGGAAGTTTACTGAAAGGCTTCATTTAATAAACTGGTACGGGTAGATAGTCTTTCGCGGCTAAAATTGGCAGCAGTTGCGCTAGACGGATAGCTAATTTAGTTTTAATTACGGCAACGTTTTCAACTGTTTGTGAAACAACGGGAAAACATGTGCGAGTTCGTTAACGTGTTAAAATGAGATGAGTTTAATGATACTTCTATATTGGGGTAACTTCTTGTTGTTGGCGTTTTGAAATTGGAACAACAATCTTGCTTTTGTTCTGCCTAGCCTTTTCCAAACTATGATAGAGTCAGCTTCCAGTCTAATCAGGTGCGGCTGAATACCAGTATTTTACACGGAGCGACTGCCATCAGACCTGCCGCTACCCAGTTACAGGGCAATGCCGATATCCTAAAGTTAGACCGGTTGTCAGAATTTCGGGCTTCTGACTTCCCGTAACAACTGTCATAGATATTCGTATGACACCCGGGGCCAACTGTTTAACGTGCTCTGCGACGCACGGAGGGGTTTCGATGTGTAGCAAAACGGTCCCCATCCACAGACTGACCGCGGCAAGCGCAGCTTAACCTTGAAAATTGTATGATTCGCGCGGTTGGTAATTAGCCACGAGCCCTAGAAGCAATTGTTTTTGTAATTTTTTATTTGTTATGTATATTTTCATTTCTGTAATATTGTCGTTTAGCTTGAAGATTATACTACGAGGAATGTTTCGTATAAAACAGAAAATCTAATAGATGAATCCGTTGCTCATGTGTATGGATATTATTCGTTTTTTTTTTGTAAACTTTGACTCTAGGATGTCTTCTGTATAATGGGTGCATTTACAGACACAAATTTATGTATGGTACAAGTTGTGTATGTCGCAAAAAAATTAACCAAAATGTTATAGGACAGTAAGTTGTATTTTTGATTCCGACTTGCTTACATTAGCGATACGTTTACGATACTTTATGTATACGTCAAATATTCGTACTAGGCCTACTGATTCGATCTAAACAAATTTTGGTCAAATTAATGACGATCGTTCGTTGGCGTTTGTTGGCCACAGAGACGTCTGGATTTTATGGTTAATTGAACTTACCTGTAAGTGAAGTTCAACCGAAATTATATGAGATGTTACATCCGAAGAGATTTAACCAACCATGTAGTCCGTTCTCCAACGTACTGCATCATCACACTCTTTAAAGTTTAGAAACAATTATAAAAAATATCGATTCCGTAGTCGATTGCGATTACACCTCTCTACTATTCCCTGCTGTCGGCGCTCACCTCTATAACGTCATTTAGTTTGGAGTCATCAGGTACACATTCTGCAATCAAAAGGGTAGACAGAATGCGGCGCATGGCTGCGCTAACGCGGTCTGTCCATTGGGTGGGTGGGATGTTAAATCTCTTCGGATGTAACATCTCATATAATTTCGGTTGAACTTCACTTACAGGTAAGTTCAATTAACCATAAATTATATTTCGATGTTACATCCTCGAGATTTAACCAACCATGTAGATGTTTAGCGATTTAGATGTGTTGCGGAATGGGAAAAGTATTATATATTACTACTATTATTATATATATACTATATAATATATTTTATCAAAATACTATAATTTATGCTTTGGTGCTTACAAAGCTTCATAAAATCAACACAGTACAGCTTAATCAATTAAAGTGACACACATTGAACACAGCTTCAGCTAAAGATCTGTCTTCTTCAGGATTGACAAGGAGTTGGTTGTAAAACTTTGCAAAATATAAGGGATTTTCAGACCAACCAGCTGTTTTCTTAATCAAGTTGATGGACACATCAGCTCTGTTTGCTGCAGATGTGGAGGTATGGCGCATGCTATGCGCTGTAAACGTTGTCACGTCCACATCGCTACTGTGTAGCGTCTGTTTGATCCATCGGCAGATACTCTGGGAAGTGGCATTATGAACAGGTCTATTCATAGTTAAGAAAAGCTCGTTTGTATTAGGAGATTTTCTGAATTGAGCTGTTTTTTCCATGTAAGAAGACAGAGCTTTTGCTGGATAAATAACATCACATTCTGAAAAGAATGGAACAATCAGTTTTGGGTTGCACCTATTCGGTGCAGAACTTTTAATAATATTATTAATTGGTATTATTATGCAAGATTCTTGGATTCTAATACCCCTATGATTAATGAATGATAACGTCTGCACAGGCTGTCCTGTCGACAACGCGAGGAGAGTTACTACTTCTTTCGTTAAAATCTCCATCGACAAATTTTCATTAGGGTAATGATTAGCTAGATAAGTTAAAACTAAATTTGGATCCCAGGTCGAATGGTATTTTGGTAAACTAGGTTTCGTTTTAAAAAACGCCTTTGACTAATCTTGCAATACAATTATCATTACAAATGTTTTTACTAATAATTACTGGTAGGGCAGATCGGAATGAGTTAAGAGTACCGTAACTTGAACCTCTTTTTAATTGTTCAATTAGGAACTTTAAAATATTTGGAACAGAACTATTTTAGTAATCGGTACTATTCCTTTGACAAAATGTAAACCGCAATTTTAATGCTACATTGTACCGATTAAAAGTGTTTTTAGATAAGAAATTTAACATTAGGTCAATTGAATCATCAGGGATGCCCTTAATTAAAAAACGCTTGCCTGATAATATTGCGCACGCCAGGGTAAGGCTGTGCCATAGCAGGTGTTGTTCCCTGGAAGGTGACGATAAAAGGTCTATATTAAGTTTGAAATAGATAATATCTGAATTTACTAGTGACAGAAATAAAGGGAACCATGATTGACTTGGCCAGTATGGAACAGCAAGGATACCCGTGGTTTAATCATTGTGTATCTTACGAAGACATTTTAATACAAGCGCAAATGGGGGGAATGCATAAACAAAAGAATTTATCCCATTTGAGAGTAAATACATCGATGTCATATGCTTCTGGATCTCGTTTCCAAGCAATATATTTATTGCATTTTGTATTGAATCTGGATGCGAACAAGTCCATGTCTGGTTGACCAGACTTGTTGACAATTTGCAATTTGACAAGCGCACCGGGTTTAGGTTCCATTCAGCGTCGATGTTTGTGTGTCTAGAGGCTCAGTCTGCATCAGTATTATCACGAAACTTAATATAAGAAGCAAAAATGTAAATGTTCCTTTGTTCGCGCCACTGCCGTATTTTTCTACTAATTTTATTAAGGTGAGGGAATTGTATTCCACCCATTCTATTTATGTACGAGATGGCAGTGGTGTTGTCAATTCTAACTGTAAATTCTATATTTCTGTAAATTTGGCAAAAGGATTTTAAAACCAAGAATTGCGGCTAGTAATTCAAGGTAATTTATGTGATATTCAATTTCTTTGTCTGACCAGTGGCCTCTTGCTACTTCACCATCGCACACTGCTCCTCATCCGATAAGAGATGTATCTGTCTATATTTCTAGTTGAAATTGATTTCTTCGTATTTTATTCTTAGCTTTATTGGTGATGTCTGTCCACCAAGTAGAATCCTGTAGTAGATAACTATTTAAGGACATCCTAGAATCATTATTTTCATAACTTTTTAATAATGCTAAGTGTTTTTCGCGTTTAACTTGTTTGGTATACAGCCAACCCTTAATCCTCATGAACTATCCGAGGGACACCGTGGGGTTTTACTGGCTAAAACCCCACGGTGTCCCTCCTTCTGACCTAAGGCCAGGGTCACGGGATTCGCTGTTGCATCCACCGCGACCATACAGCCAACCCTTTTTTTTTTTTTTTTTTTTTTTTTTTTTTTTTTTTTTTTTTTTTATCGTGGGGAAACCTTCTTTTCAGAATGTGATGTTATTTATCCAGCAAAAGCTCTGTCTTCTTACATGGAAAAAACAGCTCAATTCAGAAAATCTCCTAATACAAACGAGCTTTTCTTAACTATGAATAGACCTGTTCATAATGCCACTTCCCAGAGTATCTGCCGATGGATCAAACAGACGCTACACAGTAGCGATGTGGACGTGACAACGTTTACAGCGCATAGCATGCGCCATACCTCCACATCTGCAGCAAACAGAGCTGATGTGTCCATCAACTTGATTAAGAAAACAGCTGGTTGGTCTGAAAATCCCTTATATTTTGCAAAGTTTTACAACCAACTCCTTGTCAATCCTGAAGAAGACAGATCTTTAGCTGAAGCTGTGTTCAATGTGTGTCACTTTAATTGATTAAGCTGTACTGTGTTGATTTTATGAAGCTTTGTAAGCACCAAAGCATAAATTATAGTATTTTGATAAAATATATTATATAGTATATATATAATAATAGTAGTAATATATAATACTTTTCCCATTCCGCAACACATGTCAAATTAGGTTGAACTAAAATTTCCAAATAGATTTAGACCAGTGTTCCGCAAAGTGTGTGCCGCGGCACACTGGTGTACCGTGGTCATTAATTGGTGTGCCGCGGGAAAAATCTATTTCTTATAAAATTATAAAGGCGGACGGAAATAATGTATTCTTTGATATCTCTATATGATTAAAATATGATTTTTTATTTATGGTGTACCTACCTCTGAAATTCCCCGATTTCGTAGGTGTACCTTGAACACAAAAAGTTTGCGGAACATTGATTTAGACGACACCTCAGAATATGCCGTCTAAAACACGGTGATGTACAACAAGTACGGTAGTTTGACAGCTCTAAAAATGTATCTGTGGGGTTAGAATATAAAACTTCCTCACTGCACGCTGGGAATAGACGCGTGTTGTAAGATTCAACTAAACCCAGCACGCTTGGTGGTAGGATCTATATGGTCCACCTGGCTAGCTACCACCCTCACATTAAAGTCCGGCGCCAAGCAGTTTACTGTATTCCGTCGTGTGTATGTGAGAGCCAGAGGGGTATAGGGGAATCCCTCTATATCTCTGTTCTTTGGAATCATGTGCTCCATCTTAGACTCTGTCTGCGCTTACCATCAGGTGAGACTAGGGCCAAAGGCAACTAAGTCAAGAATAAAAAAAACGTCGTTTTCTCGTTTTGTCTGTTAAAAAAATATAATAATATTTTTAGTTAAGTTTAGTTGGTGTGCTACAAAATTCGGCACCATTGTCTCACATTGTTCCACGTCTTGTTACAACAATAGTTGCGCGAGAATATAGTCGCTTCATAACTAAGTTCAACAACAGTTCTGAAGCGTTAACTACTTCCGACTATCTGCGAATGAAGTTATTTAGCTAATCATACTAAACGAGAAGGTAAGCGATTATATTATAGTCTTAGTAAAAGCGGAGTGGCTGTGTGGTTACCGGCAAGAAATTCATAACTAGCCCATTACTACTTGCATTCTCAGAATGAGAAGGGTTTATGCTGTAGTCCACCACGCAGGCCTGGTGCTTGTGACACCGTCGAGAACTTTATGGAGTCCTTTCAGGTGTGCAGGTTTCCTCACGATGTTTCCATGATATAGAGATAAATAGATAGCGTGAGTTAACCTATGGTACAGTCAACTAAAGAGATAAGTATGCAGGCAACTAATTACTTTCGTTTAACAGAGTTATGCGTGTGTTCAGTGGCCACGTTTTTGGAGTCGCTTGTATTTTTATTTAATGTTTGGGTGGATGCGTTTACAGACACAAATCTTCATATGCACAAACACCCAGACCCGGAACAACTATCTGTAGGCCATACAAATATTTGTTCCGTGCATTGTGTATGAGCGTGGCTTGCGTATAAAAAGTTATTACGGACACCATTACGGCCCATTCACACAACGGATCCGTTCTAACGGATTATTTAAACAAATGGCAGCTGCGTCACATCTGGCAGGCAGGGAACGCAAAAAATAACGGATCGTGTGTGAACGCAACCATACTTCTCCATACATCTTCATGTACGGATCCGTTTTTTATACTGTTCCGTCATCCAGTTTTCGATGACAAAACGGAAAATGTAAAAATGTTGGTTCAGTATTTTTTACTGGATTCGGAATACTGTCGTGCATGTAAACTCACTCATACAACTACAGGCGCCATCACCAAAATAAAAACGGATCCGCTAAAACGGGTCCTGTAAACAGTTTCTGTGTGTACTAGCTGTTACTATGACAGTTGCATAGTGCATTGATACCCATCGTTTGCCTGTTTACCAAACTCTTTTATTGACTGTACATTTATATTATTAAATAAAAAAAATAAGTTTGCCAGACATAATGTTTATATCGCCATGTTTGCAAGTGGTCTACGTGGCGTACGGAGGCCAATGTTCAGCTCCTGGGCGCTTACGGGCGAATATGTAAAAGAGGGTTGTAATTTGAACTGTATAGGTGCTTAGATATTCCTATGTACCTATAGCAATTTCTTAAAGTATTGATACTTGCTAAGCTACACGTGCGATGTTATCGTTGCTCCGTTCAGTTGCAATGTTTGTACTAACAGTTTAAGGATATTGACGACAAGAGATTTAGGTATCAGACATCGTAAGTACAAGTTGTATGGTAATGTTACGGTCTGGTTCTGTGGGGTTTGAGATGCATTTGTGTTAGTTTTTATTTTTTATTTGTTCCCAATTCGACTGTGTTTTTTTGTATGTTTGTTCCGCGATATCTTTGCTAATTGTGAACCGATTTTAATGATTCTTTTTTTATATGAAAGAATATTCTTTCGAAGGGGTCCCATTTAAATTTGGTGAAGATTTGATGAAGAACTTCGGAGATAGAAGGTTGTCTGGTAGATATCGCTATCAGCGATAAGACCGCCATTGTACCCTTTAATGTTTGTTATTTTATAAGAGCTGTGTTACAATTTTGGTGTACAATAAAGTATATTCTATTCTATTCTATAGACAATTTAAAGTCGGTTTTATTTTTGTTAAAAGTTTTTAATTATAGAAAGAAGAAAGAAATCAATGTTGTTTATTCGCACCAACATGAAGCACAAAAATAAAATAAAAGTAGAAAATAAAACCAAAAAGAAACTATTGGGAAAAATATGTGCCACATCCGCGCAAAACGGCCATAGCTCAGCATAATGCTGTGTCTCATGTGCGAAACGGAGCCACAGCGCTGGTTATAGATGGTTGATGCACAAAACAGATAGGTACAGAAGTCAATCACATGTATGTACTTCACTTTTCATACCTACGCTCGGCGGTCGCTCTATCTATATCTATTTCTCTCAAGCGCATGGCACTCGCGCTCGCACTCACTCGCACTCTAGTCCCAAACAGTCCGAGATATCGTGTCCGTGAGCAGTGTCTATGTGTGCGTTGCTCGAGCGCACTTGTATGTAGATTGACTTCTGTACCTATCTATTTTGTGATAATGCTGTGTCTCACGTGCGAAACGAAGCCACAGCGCTGGTTATAGATGATTGATGGTTGTATATGTAGATGGAATGCATTCATACCTCTTTTTGCAGTTACCTTGCATTCCGAACAAAGTTTATCTCCATAGAAGTAGGTACTTTAGGCCTAGCACGAACATTTGACGTAGGTATAGTATCGTAAACGATAATGAAAGCGAATTTTGAATCGAATATTTTTTTGCGACATGCACAATTCGTATCATACATAGACATGAACACAGTTTTCATTGTTTTTAAATAGTATGTGTGAATCGATTGTTTCCGATTCAAATTCACTTACATTAATGTTACTTTTACGCGACATCACTCGTGCTAGGCCTACTGATGATCTACCGGGGTTGCGGTGCATGCAATAGCGAATCCCGTGACCCCGGCCTTAGGTCAGAAGGAGGGACACCGTTGGTTTTTAGCCGGTAAGAGTCCGGCAGACCCCCTCGCCTTCCTCGGGCGAGGGACATCCTTGAGGATTTTCCAACGATAAAAAAAGGCATACTGATGACGCGTTTCTTGTTTTACAAAATAGGTATTCTTATCTTAACTTCACAAGGGGCTTGTGGCTAATCACCAACGCGGATCATGCCTTTTGCGAGGTTAAGCTGCTCTTGTCGAGGTCAGTCCGTGGATGGGTGACCGTCCTCTACACATCGCGACCCCTCCGTCCCTCGGAGAACACGTTAAAAAGTCGGTCCCGGGTGTCATCCGAATACCTGACAGTCGTTACGGGTAGTCAGAAGCCCGAAAATCTGACAACCGATCTAACCTTAGGATATCGGCATTACCCAGTAACTAGGTTGCGGAGGTCTGATGGCAGTCGCTCCATGTAAAATACTGATATTCAGCCGTATCTGGTTAGATTGGAAGCTGACCCCAACATAGTTGGAAAAAGGCTACGTAGAACGAATATCTTAACATACATACATACATAAACTCACGCCTTTTTCCCATGGGGGTAGGCAGAAACTATAGAACGCCACATGCTACGACTCCTACATACCCCTTTCGCTTCATCCACATTCATACATCTTGTCATACACGCACGCCGGTTGAGAGTACTACGCACCTGACCTTTGTGAAGACCATCATCAATAACATCGATGTATGTCCTTCTAGGACGTCCTCTACCGGCGTTCCCATTAACATCCGCCTTATAAATTCCTTTAACCCGAATCCGAATATCTTAACTTTACGATTATTTAAGTTAGGTACCAATTGACCGTACTAATTCACTACCTAAGGTTATCAGTCCACGAGCTTTCAAAAATCACTACGTAATCAATCGCTTAAATATTTCCTAAAAAAATCGCAGCAATGAAAACAAACTGCTACCTACTGTTTTTTTATTTCCAAGCTAGCACTGAATTAACCTTCCTATTGGCTATAAACATGAATAGTAAAAGCCCTGTCACCATTATCTAATCTTTAAGCCCTGCTAATTCTCTAATAGCCCACGACTCGTGATTCTGGGCCCTATAAATCCCGAATTTAATAACCGTCCAGGGAGCAGTTCCCATCGAACAAAGGCCACGTCTTTTGCGTCGTACTGTTTCTTTCTAATTTCCACTTGCTTTATATTAAAGTCGTGGCTGTTATTGTACTTTTGCGATTCTGGGCACGATCAGGCCTCTTTATTAACTCTGTTGGGTAACTCAATTTGGCGTTGAAGGGATGACGAGAAGGGCCCCGTACGTGTTACGGCTACTGTTATATTACAACGATATATCCGTGAACAAAATCGAACAATCGCTGTGACTTCGTTATTAGAATTCGCTTCGGTGTAAGTTCGCTAACTTATTAAATTCACCGGAGCATGCGGATAAAACGATCTGATATTTATTTTGCGCCACCCCTGCTCGTATCATATTTTTTTTCAATATACTGTTGTGCGCGTCTACAGTCTACCGTGTTAAATTGTTTATTTATTATATTGTGTACTTTTTACCCCACGAACATTCGATTGATGTTCTGTAAATTGATTTATCGTTCAAATTTATATAAACATGTTATTATTAATACAAGCCTAAAAATTGTCATGTTTATTTTATCACATAATAGTATTACAGATAAGGTTATGTAATACACATTTAAGTCGTATTTTTATAAATTATTTTATTTATTTCTATTTGACATACAATGTTCTAAAGATCAGTTTATTCCAACGGAATCACCGATTCTTAGAACAGATTTTTTCACAAAAAAAAACTTAACATCGCGCCTTGTATTCCCCGAAGGGTTCGGCAGAGGTGTTTTTAGTACACCCTCGTTTCGCCAGTTACGTTTAAGTCCCATATAATAGGGGGTGAACCTATTGCCGTTAACATAAATAAAACAAAACAAAATAACCCTCATGAATCTATGTACGAGTATGTTATTGATATTCATATTAATATATTATTCAATGTGAAACATTTAAGCTTTAAAAATATTCTTTTACAAGTTCTGCCTAGCCTTTTCCCATCTATGTTGGGGTTAGCGTCCAGTTTAACCAGATGCGGCTGAATACCAGTATTTTACACGCAGCGACTGCCATTAGACCTCTGCAACCCAGTTACTGGTCAATGCCGATTTTCTAAGGTTAGACCGGTTGTCAGACTTTCGGGGTTCTGACTTTCCGTAACAACTGTCATAGGTATTCTCACTCCGAGGCACGGAGGGGTCTCGATGTGTAACGTACGGTCACCCATCCACAGACTGACCGCGGGAACTGCAGCTAAACCTCGCATCGTATGATCCCCGCGGTTGGTAATTAGCCGCGAGCCCTTCTTTTCTTTATAAGTAAAAGTTCTAATAATGCGATTGTAAATGAAAATAATAAATCAAAAGTAACAATGTAACGTTTACTAAGAAAATAAAGATATTCTTTAAGTTTTAAACTTTTATTTACCGTAGAGTCGACCCAAGATATTATAATGCTACTAGGAATGCTATGAATTCAAAGATCAAAGCTACTGTTATTATATTAAATATTGTATTAAGACGTTGGCATAGCTTTTGTGCATAATACAGTTACAAAGAGCTATAAGACTGTTTTCTTTGCATAATTTAAAATAATTTAATTTTGTTATTTTATACCTTTATTTATACAAGGTTAGTCGGAAAGGGGGTACTAAGCCGAAAGGGTGTTAAAGTACCCATAATAAGGGATAACTTTTGTTTTACAACTTTCCCCAAAACTCGATAGTTTAAGAGAAATAGCTTTTCGAAGATTTCGTAAAAAATATGCTATTAAATCTATCTGTCCATAGTTATGATCAGCTGTGTTTACTATTTAAGCCATATTTGGGGTCACGAATTAGAAACATAATTTTCTGAATTCATAACTAAAGCAGGTATGTTTTTTTTTAATAAAATAAAATAAAAATCTTTTTCATGCAAATAAAAATTATCGAATTTGGAAATTTTAACACTTGCTTTAAAATAGTCATCAGTGATATTTTAAGTGGCCCGCGGCTTAGTACCCCTTTCCAACTAACCTTGTATAAGTACTGATTTATATTTATTTATTTCAGAAAATAATAGAGAAAGATGAAGTAGGATAATCACTTTTTAACAAAAATAAAACCGACTTCAAATGGTCTATCTCCGAAGTTCTTCATCAGATCTTCACCAAATTTAAATGGGACCACTTCGAAAGGATACTCTTTCAAACAAAAAAAAAGAATCATTAAAATCAGTTCACAATTAGCAAAGATATCGAGGAACAAACATAAAAAAAACATACAGTCGAATTGAGAACCTCCTCCTTTTTGGAAGTCAGTTAAAAATGAAGTATAAAGGTACTTGTTCTTTGACCAAGACCAACAGCCTCGTTGGTCTAGTGGTGCAAGCGCGACTGCTGATCGTGAGGTCCTGGGTTCGATCCCCAGGTAAGGTTATAGTGTTTTTCCGTGTGGTATTCCTCAGTAGCCGCATAGTGTTTGGATCTGTGCCCGGTTAATGGCAATAGGCTCGCCCCCTATTGCATGGGACTTAAACATAACGGTGAAATTAGGGTGTTACTACACCTCTGCCCATCCCTTCGGGGAATACAGGCGTGATGTTATGTTATAATATAAAATTAAGTTAATGCTGGCTACAATACTGTTTTCTTTGCAAAATTGTACTGTGCCGTGGATATGGATGATATGGATAGGTAATTTTGTTGATATTGGATTGCCACTAATGTGTTCAGTGGCGGAGTCAACACGCCGGATCACGTTAAAGTAATGTTTGCTCCCACTAAAAGCTGGATCGTGCTCTCACTATTCCTATTTATAGATTGGTGTGTTTGTATGTTTAGGTGCATAGACAGGTTTGTGTAGTGACTGTGATATTTCACAAACACATAGCCAAGGTACCTAATAGATGCGCCTGTAATTTCTGAAGGATTCGGCGGAGGCAAAGGCACTGATATGAAATAAGCATACCTTTTAAAAACCATTTTTTTAAATTTATTATTATCATTTTAATATATTAGTTGTCCGAGTGCACTTTTTAATAATTTTTATACATATTTTGTATATTTATTTAAGTTTTACCTTAGATTTATATATTAGGATAATTTATTTGTTATTATGATTAAATCGATTTAAAGAATAAAAGTTATGTTGCGTAATGCATAATGATTATATTTTATATTACATAAAGGTCTTTAAACCTTTTATCTTATCTACACTTGCAGACCTTTGGAGAATTTTTTTCACGTATTCTTAACAAATGATTTATCCACGCCAGCCCAGTCTGCAAGTGTGGTTCTCGCATTATTTTTGAAGGAATCCTGCGCTACCAGCACAATATTTATCTGTTTAAATCTGTGAATTTTCAGCGCCATTTTGAAAGAAGATACACCAGGTTCGCATTTATCTAATGGAAGGAAAAACGAAGTATGTTTTGGTTTAATAAATATATATTTTTGTAAGTACGGGAAAGCTATAAATCGATTAGGCAGGTTGGCTCTCGTCGGTAGCCGTACTCTCAAATATTAGCCTTTGGCGCAAGCTATGAGCGGTAGCGTTTTTATTCTTTTTAAAGTATAACTCGACGACTTATAATCAGTGGCCGCTTGATCTTCAGCTAAATTATACTACTATACTCGTGAATTAAAAAAAGTAGGTCATCAAAGTCTATAGATAATGTCAAGTGGAACATTATGTATTTTAAAAGAATGGAATCTACAATGTTATAAAAGCTCTAAACCAGGCATGCAAAGACTGCGGCCCGCGGGCCGCATGTGGTCCTTCGTCAATATAAGTGCGGCCCGCCCATATGAAAATTAATAATATATTGCGTTCGTATAAATAATACTGCAATATTTTAACAATAGGGGCCAGCTTAAGATCTCTGAATAAATGATTTTAATATTTTTTAAATGCCCTGTCTATGTTTTTTTTTTCATTCAACTTTATTTCAGGGTGAATATTCGAAATTTTTTAACATTATTTTAACAAATCATTCTTCTCCCGAGTTGTTAACGTTATAGTATTGTCAGATTGTTTTTATTCTTGTCTTATTGCTTGACGGCAGCGGTATAGTTTCAGTTTTCATTATCATAATTATAGTATTAAACATCTGCATTCTTAACTTTGGGATGATGCTAATGACGTTATCAATTTTTGTTAATATTTTTCGAAGAATGCCCCATCAACTGTTTTGGTTATTTTTAATTATGTTGGCCCGCTTTTAGCTCAGTCTACCCAAGTGGCCCCTAGTCCTAATAAGTTTGTGCATCACTGCTCTAAACATATTATTATGTTATAGAATATTATAAGAATTTAAGTCTTTTACGCTTTATCTACCAAAAGAGGTCGAGACCGAATGATCGATTCAAAAACATTTAATGCGCTGACGATCCGCTGCTTCTTCTTCCGAGTTATATACCTATCGCTTAGCACTTCAAACCCTAAGCGTTGAGCGGTGAAACCGCTGTTGATGTGTGTTAGTGAGCTGTAGGTACGTCCATTTCCGTTAGCAGGAGAGCGGTTACTAGTTTCTAGTTAGCGATGCGTAGATAACATGCTCACAGGTATATCCCTCCCTACATATACGTTTACTAAATGTAATGTTATAATAATATACTAAGCTGATAAACAAAGAGGTCTTCTATTCGGATCTGGATGAAGTAAGTCATAAACTTGATGTAATATTTTTGTATCTTTTTTTTTCTGTTTCCTTGCGATGTTTTTCTTCACGGGTAACGCAATTGATATTCAAATTTGATCTGCACATGAATTCGAAAAGTCAGAGATGCGGGACAGATCGCACTCACTACAGGGAAGACAAGCGCTCAACCGTTAGGCAATCACTGCTTTTTTCTATCTTACCACATCTTTAGTCGAGTGGTCGTGGTATACCTCAATCTACCCGGACCCGGAGAATATAGTTGTGATTTAAATATAATAAATTGTATTGCCGTCTTTAGACGTAATTTCAACTCGTTAGTCACTCATTACTTGAACAGTCGTTTGATTTCTCGCGTTTCAATTCCTATGAAGCAAATTGAGCTTAAAGGGTTGTAAGAAATACGTAAAGTGAAAAAGGCTCTCCCTACTTCTAAAATTCTTTTCGACTCTCGTCGGGCATGTCCAATTTCTTGATGGAAACTGGATTATTTTTTAAATTAAATTTTTGAATCGTTATAATGGAAACAGAAGTTGGCTAAATAGAGTGGTATGGAGGAAAAAAAAGGGGTGCTTTAGCCCAGGTGAAAAAACACATAGCAGGGTATAAAAATGTATAAGGTTTCTGTTACTATTTCAGAGCGATAGATTGTATGCTGAAAAAAATGCTGCCCACTTATTTCGAATAGGATACGAAATACTATACTCATAGAGTAAAAAGTTCCGAGTAAAGTAACATAGTCAGTATTTTATTATTAATACTATCTATTTTACTAGCAAGATCAGAATTTGATTATAACTTGCGTAAAAAATAAAAGAAAAACACAGACATAACCAAGGTCTTTCTTAAATTAATACAGAAAACAATATTAAAATCGGTCCAGATTTGAAGAAGGAAACAGGGAAATACGAAGGTACGATTTCGCTAATATTGCACAGGAGAAATCAGTCCGAGATGCAGGTGTCTCTTTAGCGCTCAATTGGAAAGGTTAGCGGGAGGGGTGAGACGGAAATAGATCGCAAAAACCTATTCAAATTATTTACATTTTGCAGCCCGCGTTTCCTCTTAACATTGGTTCATTCTGTTGCGCAATTTGACAGGACTAAACCAAACTAAGGGTGTTTCTCTCTTTCTGTTTCAATAGGAAAAGAAAGTGACAGTTGCGTTTAGTCTAGTTTAGTACTGTCATAATTTGCAACAGAATAGACACCATTATAAGGCTGGACATCCACCAGAGCTGTGCGAGGAAAATGTGCGGTGCGAAAATGTGTAGCGAGAATGTGAAACGGTGTGACCCTTTCCACCAGAGCTGTGCGAGAAATGGGTAATGTGTAATGTGTAATTTGTTAATGTGTACAAATGAGCGGTGCGAGGATAGGTAGCGGACTCTTTTCGAATATGAGGGTGGTGTGGCGGGAACGATAGGTACACATTCCTCGTAACACATTCCTCGCAACACATTCCTCGCAACACTTCCCTCGCAACACTTCCCTCACAACACATCCCTCGCTCGCATTTCTCGCTTATTTTTATGAACAAAAACCTCGCTCCGCTAACCCCATATCCACCAGACCTGCGCAGAGCAAAGCTAGGTAAATGAAGTTATTCTATTTGAGCTTACAAAACACATTCCTCGCTACGCAGCTTCTCACAGCTTTGGTGGATGCTCAGCCTAAGAAAACTTCTTTATACATTCAACAATTAACATTACCGGCGTACTGTAAACAGTTTTTCACACAAAAGATATTAATACTGTCAGCAAACAACCAGCACAAAGGCGGCAAAGAAAACGTTATACCGTTTCCATAACAATCTCTTTACGTTGAACCTACTTATTAACATTACGCTGTATTCAGAGAGAAGAAATTAAACTGTACCCCGGGGATAATCCAGGGGACTACGGTCCTGCACTAAGTACATTCATTAGTATTAATTAATTTTGTAGAGCTTATAAACTGTGGTCCACACGGATAAACTTTAACGGATTATTTATGAACTGTGAGTGAAACTTGGTGTTATCGTTAAAAACGTCAACGTTGAAAACAAGGGTTGAGGTTAAATAATTAAGTAAGCAATTTTGGGAAACCTATCAAGGTAAATAAGGAATGATTCTGCTAATGTTAAGTGGGGGAATTGTAGGAACTAAATTAAGTACCACTACTTACGTACGGACTCTGATCGGAACGTCGTTCGTAGTTTTGGGTACAAAAACTTGTAGCAGACAGTGCAACTGTCGTAGGCATAGCACAAAGAAAAGAGAACGAATATTTTTGTATGGACCTTGAGTGACTGAAGAAGACGCGCGTAACCAGCGCGAACATCGCTTCTTCAGAAGAAGTGAAGTTCGCGCTGGTTATGCGCGTAAAATGTACACCCTTCCCTCAGGCCCCTCGGACCCCTTTAATGCCTTGCTTTTATCGTGATGCGTCTGGAGCGTCTAGCAATCTCATTTTCAAAGAAATACCGCGTGTTAGCGGTACTGCTCACTGCTCCGACTCAGACCGTCTCAGACGCGTGCAAATGAACAATATTATGATATAAAAAGTGGGTTTATGTATATAAATATTTGAATAATAGCTGTGTCCTTATGGCTCCGCCCGTAGCCTATGTTACTCAGTGATAATGTAGCTTTCTACCGATAAAAGAAATTTTGAAATCGGTCCAGTAGTTTTTAAGTTTATTCGTTACATACAAAAATACAAGTCTTTCCTCTTTATAATATTAGTATAGATAAAAATAAATGATTTAGAAACACACTTGTTATACGCAACTCAATGTGTAATAATTGTGTTTTAAATAATTTTAACTGCCTCATTGGTGTAGTGGTGGCAAGTGCGACTACTAATCGTGAGGACCTAGGTTCAATCGCTAAGTCGGGCAATGTGTTATTGGATTTTTCCGTGTGGAATTCCTCAGTAGCAGCCCGGAGTTTGGGTTTATATCCGGTTGATGGAAATTGGCTCGCTCCCTACCTATTACATGGGACTTAAAGACAACGGCGAAATGAGGGTGCTACTGTACACCTCTGCCCAACCCTTCGCGGAACACAGGCGTGATGTTATGTTGTTGTCCAGATGTCATAATGCATCGCGTACGTTGCATACGTGGGATCAGTTTGTCTCTCTCTTAATTATTCTAGTGAGCATTTTTCTTTCATCTGTTACTTCAGGGAATAAAAACAATGTACGTATTTCTACAAAAGCTTATTGATTTCTCATATTACCGGTTCAAATCCACAGACTTTTTAACTCCGCGTGTTTACACAACATTCTCAGCGCTCCACAGTTTGTTTCGCGAGAGCAAAGTATTAAGGCTGTTACACACGGTAAAGATACTATAAAATATTTGTGCGCATATCTCGATGGTCCCTACGTGTACTATCGAAACTACAAAATCTCAGATTATATTTTATTTGCTTAAAATGTGTGAAATTATGTTATCTTAACTAGGTTCTAAAAAAAAGTTACAATATCATATTATTTCGTGTTATTCCAAACGTAAAGTTGAAAATATTCAAAGAACAAACTTAAAAACGCTTTCTTCAAAAGTAGTCATTTTCGACTTTCGGTAGTTTACGTATGTAGCGACCGTCGTGGTGCGGGTTGACAGACTAAACACACCATCGAGATCTTTATGGAGCTCTCTCAAGTGTGCAGGTATCCTCACGCACTGATCCGCACATGAATTCGAAAAAAATGCTAATTGTAGCAGATATTGGCATGTAAAATATTATAGCAACTGGACTGTGTGTGACAGCCTTTAAAAACAAACGTGTAAACCGGATCGGTAAACAGAAAACGTTAGAACAAAATCCTTAATGTAATTTAAAGTTCGCCCGTAACGTTACAACAGCTGAGTATTGATCTCATTTCAATTGTCAACTTTGTTGGGGAAAAAACGTTATTGTTAACCCCTGAGGAAACCTTTTAGACGAGCCTAAAGTTTACCATTGTCACAACTGTCAAGAATGGAAACAACTGCGGTTAGATCTCAAAAGTGAACAAGTGCGCGTCCCTCGATTGTTCCACACAGACATGTGCAAAACTAACGCCGGGGAGCGTGCACCTCTTCGTCGCCTCGTAGAGGCTTACAATACTTATTTTATGGAGCTCAACATATTCACTCTCTCAAACCAACTTTTTAAGAAAAAGGCCATAGACATATTGTGTAAGGTTAACTAGTTAAATTAAATTAAACTACCTATGTTATGTTACTTAAGGCTACCACACACACATATTCTTTGTAACTTTTTAACTATTTTTTTTTCTCACTTCTTTATTCTTTCTAATAATATGTGGACAAAGGTGTGGGTTACATGTTTGTTATTTTATTTTAAGAATCTATTGTATTTAGCATGTAACTGTTTTTTGTTCCAAATAAATAAAATTCGCAGCGTATTCGGGTACACAAGTTTGGTGTAACCAATAATATAAGAGATCTGGTTGTAAGAGCGCACTTTTTCAGAAGAACTCTTATTATATGACGATAAAAATCTACAATAATATACCGAAACCGTTGAAAGAAATTACTTTAAATCGGTTCAAAAATTCATTAAAAAAGTGGCTCATTGAGAAATGTTATTATAATATTAAGAATTTTTTTGAGAAGTCATAATTAATGTTGTTATAGTATATTAATTGAATAAAATTATTGGATTGTTGTAAATGAATTGTCATTGTTATTGTATAATTTAGTTGAGGTTTTAGTAATTGAGATGCTTCTATTAATTTAATTAATGTTATGATAACTTATTTTAAATTTATTTTTAAAAAAAAGTAACTAATGTACCAAATATTGCATGCAGATAAATCAGCGAAACATGTAGAACCTTATTTTATGTAACATCTTGTATTTAACCGTGTTTCAAGTAATAAATTATTTATTATTATATTTTAAGTACTTCGTAGTAGAGATCCTTGCGAAAGATTTCTTCAGGGGTATGACTATCTTATTCCTGCCACCAAGAAGTATTGCGTATCGCTGTGTCCCAGATTTAAATATATTTTGAACGGACTTCTTCAAAAAGGAGGGTCTCGATTTACCTGTATATTTTTCTAGTGATCGCAAGCGCGACTACTGAGCTTGGGCTCCTGGGTTCGATCCCCAAGTTGAGCAAAATGTTATTGGGTTTTTCCATTACGAATTTCTCGGTAGCAACTCGGAGTCTGGATATGTGCCCGGTTAATGACAATAGGCTCGCCCCCTATTACATGGGACTTAAACATAACTGGCGAAACGAGGTTGTACTAAAACATATCTGCCGAACCCTTCGGGGAACACAAGGCGTGATGTTATGTTATTTATATTATGTCTTTGTTTTTTCATTATTTTTCTGTATGTCACCGGCATTTCGTAAGGTATTTGGTGTTTTTTTTATTTCATAGTATTTACCCTCAGGTTGGCCCTATTTTTTTAAATACATTTTGTAGATTTCTTGAAATCCTGAAACAAAAAAAAACTCACGAGTATAACGATGTCGTCTACATACACAAGTTAAATAAGAGTTTGTATTTTTTGATCCATTGAAGGTTCTTCCTCTTTTTAAAAGATAACTTGTTCTTATGCCTAAAAAGTTACCGCCGTTATTGAGAAATAAACAAAAATTTTGAAAGCTATTTACTGGCAGAAAACGAAATTAGTTTTCAAGTTTACTGACCCATTAAAATTAATAAGCGGGCCTTATCAAAACATAAGTTAATTAATTTTTTGATTGAATATTTCGAATACTTCGTGTTGGACTAATTTGCTGAAGCTTTGTGGAATGTTAATTATTATGTTATTTGAATAAAAGTTACAAGTAATTGGACGTCCTAAATTCAGACGAACACTAATAACCTTTGATTTTGTACCGATAGTGATGCTAGAATCTAATTACTTAAACTAGACTAGGTCACTCATTATAAATGTACCTATAGCAGTGATAGCCTAGTGGTGTGACCGTCGGACTGCCAAGTCATAGGTCTCGAATTCGAGTCCAAGGTACGCACCCCTGACTTTTCGGATTCATGTGCGTATTGTATAATTATCACTTGCTTAAAAACGATGAAGGAAAACATCGTTAGGAAACCGGCATGCCTGAGAGATTTTTCTCGACAGCATGTGAAGACAAGTCAGAGGCCCATGGACGGCATAAACTCTGAAAGCAGGTTATTCAATAACCACACGAAAAGAAGATTACAAATGTCTGATCTATACATATAATAAAATCGTAGGAAAGTCAAAACTGTACATTGAATATTTTTTAAAAATAATACTTGGGGCGTGATCTACAATCGATATCGAAGCCAAAAATATAGTTTTTAGAATTTTTGTCTGTTTGTCTGTATGTATGTCCGGGCTAAACTCAAAAAGTACTGCATGGATTTACTTAAAATTTTGCATGAATATTACTAAGAGGTCGGGTCAACTAGGCTACATATTATCACGCTATCACCTACGGGGGAGGAGCTGTGAATCTTTATTTTTCTTACGCATTCTGTGACAGCGTGTAATCTAACGACGCATATTTAAATGTTGTTTTTGAGTCAGCCATGCTATTATCTAGCTTTACACTATAAAAACTACGCCATTTAAGTAACTTGGGCAGAGAAACATAGTTTAATGAATGTTAGTCGTATAAAGACAATTTTGAAGCAGCGCCATCTATGAGATTTCATAAAAATCAAATCAAGTTATATGTTAACACTTTTTGGAAATCAATAATTTAAATTTGATCATGTTGGCGAGGTTAGTAGTTAGTTATTCTTAAAATTCATAGATGGTAATGTGCATTTTCTAAATAAACATTGACTGTTAATACTTTTGTTCGGTATTTATCTGTGTGATTATTGCTTGGTAATTAATCTATTTTCATGTCGTATACCTAATTATAAACTTAAACGAATAAAAAAAAAACATTAAAAACATTTGTTACCACTGGCATACTTGCAGAGGTCAGGAGGCGAGGCAACATTGCTATTGCTGTAGTGTCGTCGGGAATCGCTGCCACCCTGCTTCCGGGTGGCAAGACAGCACATGCCATGTTTAAAATTCCCATCGATTTAGAGAGCGCCGAAACGCCTGTTTGTGGTGTGTCACGTAACAGCGATAAGGGACACGTGCTCAAGGATTGCTCTCTGATCGTATGGGATGAGTGTACGATGGCCAATAGGAAGGCAGTTGAGGCCGTGGACAGAACCCTGCAGGACATCCGCAGGAACGAACATTTGATGGGTGGTGTCACAGTTCTGTTCAGTGGCGATTTCCGGCAAACGCTTCCCGTGGTGACGCGGGGATCGAGGGCTGACGAGGTGAATGCTTCGTTGAAACGATCTTCGTTGTGGTCACGAGTTCGTACGCTGCGCTTGACCATTAATATGAGAGCTCGGCTCGGCGGCAATGCACGTGCTCAAGAATTCTCCGATGTCCTTCTAAGTCTTGGCGAAGGCACTCTACCAGAAGAGAGAGGTGGACAGGGGGTGCTTCCAGAGTCTCTCAGTAGAGTGGTATCCAGCTTAGAAGAACTCATTCGCTGTGTGTACGGGGACATCAGTCGTATACCGCACCAGCAGAATTCTTGGGTGTGTGAGCGGGCCATTTTGACGCCCAAAATGATCTGGCTGCAGCAATTAACGAACGCATTCTCTCGGAAATAGAGGGGAATGAAGTGGTCTACACCTCGATAAACACTGTTGTCGAGCAAGATGACGCCACACATTATTCCGTGGAATTTCTGAACTCCCTGTCAGCAAGTGGACTTCCAGCGCATACCATCAAGCTGAAGGTCGGTGTCCCGATTATGCTTCTTCGGAACCTATCTCCTCCGAAGTTGTGTAACGGGACCCGCCTTAAAGTCATCTCGCTCCACAGACATACCATTGAGTCGGAATTTCTTACGGGTTGTGGCGTCGGCGAGGCAGTATTTATACCACGCATTCCCCTCATACCTCATAACTTCCCGTTCCAGTTCAAGCGCATACTGTTCCCCGCAAGTGTTTGTTTCTCGATGACCATCAATAAGTCGCAGGGGCAGACACTGAGGGCAGCGGGTGTCGACTTCAGGACGAGTTGCTTCTCACACGGGCAACGGTACGTCGCTTGCTCCCGCGTCACCAGTCCTGCCTCTTTTTACATTTTGGCTCCTGGCAGCATAACTACCAACGTAGTTTATAGGGAAGTGTTGTAAGGTATGATGCCTTTGTACGTATTTTTACTCTTTTGTGTCCAGGAATGTATTCCTGCATTATTTTCTCTATTTCCTTCAGTCACATCTTATGACTGAACTCAGCAGGATTCCATAACTCTCTGCACTTGCTTCGCTTGCAAAAAAAAACTTATATTTTAATGATATTTTAAAAGTTATTTACTTATAATGCTATAGCGACACTGGCATCTTAGGTATTTTTGGTGCTGTAGAGCCTTCACGCAGACGACGTCGCGGGCAGCAGCTAGTAACAAATAAAAAGATTTAAAATGTCAGAATCCCAGTAGATTATACAAGTAGGTTTTTGAATTGATTGATATTTTCACAAACATAAACCCTTCTCATTCTAAGAAGAGACGTTTGAACGGCAGTGGGACAGTAATGGGCTGATTATGATATTTTCAAAGAAGAAAAATAACTCACTGAAACAAAATATGTCAAGGTCGATTCAAATCGAGATTCGAAGTCGTATGTGGTAATTTTTTCATACATAATGCGTCAGTCTTTTATTATTAGCTGGTGCCACGCTCATAATGGCACATCCATAATATAATACGCACGTGTAATGCGTGCGTGACTGCTTCGCATATCAACTCCCAGCCGACTCATTTAAGTTCATTCCAGTGATTACCGTCTTCATTACATTGATGTGTTTACTTTGAGACTTCAGCCATTTCCTGCAACACAGTTGAATTAAGTTTCAAGACTAAGTTTCAACTATGGAAGTTATAACTTAGTTGAAACCTCAATTGAAAGTGGGATTGATGGATAGTTTACGTTGGTATTGGAGTAAGTCCTTACACTATTGAATTTGGATCTTCAATTGCATATGCTGAGTTGGTAACCTTTTCGGCATGGACATGCTCGACAGCATAAAATTTGTGTTTAATTCTTATTATATTGTTCTTTCTTTGTTTGTTTATTTTATTTATGCTGTCAGTGTTCTTGGCTGAATAAATGAATTTTCTTTCTTTCTTTCTTTCAATTGAAGGAGTGTATCGAATCTAAGTATGTTACTAAGATAACCTTGATATTTACTAAAAAATATTTTGTTCAGTTTTTGATGTGAAACATCTAATGCGGCGGTACGTGTGTGAGAGCGGTTGTTGCGTGGCGACGCTCGCGATGGCAGACACACGGCGACAGACCTTCGTAACTCGTCGGCTCTCTTCGGTTTCAATCGGCGATTTCTTTTTTACGGAATGAATTTCGTTCTATCACTTCAGCCAAGCGTCCCGCGACGGCTTAATATTTTTTTCACCATTTCCCATAGGCAGGAAGAAAAAGCCTCCATTCAAGATCTCCAAAGAACCTGAGGAACTGTTTCGGCCAAGTTCGAAAAATAAATTTAATGCTTATGCCGCCGGCATCGCAAAACGTTCCAAATAAATAACTGAAAACTTTTTCAATTTCATCCCACGATCCACAAATTGTGTTTTGCGTCTGAGTAAATCGAAAAATGAATAACAAATTTCGCCTTCTATAATAATCAAGGTAGCGAAATTAATTGGGTTTAGTACACATTTCGTTTCCAAACGTGTTGTTTTGGCTTTCATTCTTTTATTATAAAAGTTACTTCCAATGTCAAAAATAATTCGATTTGATTGGAAACAACAATTGGTTGGACGTTGAAACCAATTTGCGTCAAGTTCAATCTGATAAGGAAGATCCTTTGCGGCGGCTTCAATAGGTCGTTGGAGCCACAATTTGTAATATCGAACAATAATCAGAGGTTGAAAACAATGTGGGCTTAATCGAACAAACAGCACAGCGAGGAACAATGTCCAGTTTTGCATATTCATCGGCTATTAATTCAATTTTCATTGGAGGTTTTCACTCAGTGAGTTGATTTTGGTTCATTTGTCACTTTTCACATGAATAATTCGCGGATCTTTGTTGATACAGTGTTGGCACTTGTGTCGTTATTTGTTTGCGTATTCTCTTTGATATCAAAAACGTTGTGTTTAATGGTTCGATTGATACGTGTCATATAATAATAATATGAAACATAGACGTAGGATACCTAATATTTACTGAAATTTACGCAAATCATATCAAATTCAAAATTCAAATTCAAATCGTTTATTTGCTAGAACAAACCAATATCCAATATTTTATATCCAATGATTTCACCTTTAACTGCCTCGTTGGTGTAGTGGTGGCAAGCGTGAGTGTTGATCGAGCTCCTGGGTTCCATCCCCAGATCGGGCAAAGTGTTATTGGGTTTTTCCATGTGGTATTTCTCAGTAGCAGCCCGGAGTTTAGATTTGTGCCCGGTTGATGGCAATAGGCTCCCACCCTATTACATGGGACTTAAACATAACGGCGAAAAGAGGGTGTTACTACACTACACCTCTGCCCAAGCCTTTGGGGAATACAGGCGTGATGTTATGTATGTTTTTGGTTTCACCCGATGCGACGTTTCGAACACTAGAGAGAGTCTGTCATATATGAGTGTGAGTATATAACATAGAGTTGATAGTTTCGACTCCATGTTATACAAGGTTAGTCGGAAAGGGGGTACTAAGCCTCGGGCCACTTATAGTATCAATGATGACTATTTTAAAGCAAGTGTTAAAATTTCAATATTCGGTGATTTTTATTTGCACGGAAAAAGATTATTATTTTAGTTTTTTTTTAAAAAAAACATACCTGCTTTAGTTATGAATTCAGAAAATTAAGTTTCTAATCCGTGACCCCAAATATGACCTAAATAGTTAACACAGCTGATCATAGCTATGGACAGATAGATTTTAGCATATTTTTCATTAAATCTTTGAGAAGCTATTTTACTTAAACTATCGAGTTTTGGGGAAAGTTGTAGAGCAAAAGTTATCCTTTATTATAGGTACTTTAACACCCTTTTGGCTTAGTACCCCCTTTCCGACTAACCTTGTATATATTTATTTTGTTCTATATATTTATGTTGCAATGTCTGTGCTCGTTGCATGTTATTGCACATTAGGATGCTGCACGTAGGTATTTAAAATAAAGAAAGAGAACGCGATATAATTCGTAAAGTTGTTTACGACATGACGTTGGATAAAATATACAGATTATTTAGTCCATTCATCAAGTTGATAATAGTTGGGATTTGGATCAACACAATATTTCACGTCCTATTTAATTAGACACGACATATTTTATACAAATATCCATACATATAATTATATCTATCGCTATAATTATTAGACAGTAAAGTTAAATTAAGTTCTAACACGCCATTCGATCGATCATCGTAAATATTACAATAATTAAATGTTAATTACTGACTTTTAAAGCCGAGGCCACACAAGGTTATAATTAAAACGAAAAACTGTCATTTTACAATAATTATGACTCTTGTTAATGACAGTAAATTTTCTTGAACAATGAAATACCATGAATATTTTAGTACGCCTTCTGGTAAAAAATATATAAGTTACTTTTTTATATAGATGACGTAAATAGTGACTAAGGTCCGTATTAATAAATAGTTCTTATTTGGGAGCTAAGTGTCATCACTAGAGACATATTAATACCTTCTTTTAATTTTATTTTTCCCAATTTGTCCCACATTAGCGGCTAAGTTATAAAGTGGAAAAAAAAATGTTGTCAAAATATGAAATTTTGACGGTTCCGCTTAGGTCGATGCTCCCAGGTCGCCATATTGGCTTGTATTAATACGAGCCTACCCAATTAATCTGTGAGCCTACCATTCTCTGTAATGGTAGGCTCACAGAAACCATTTTTCTGTAGTCAACAATAGTATCACAAGTAATACAGAAACTTGATCAACTTTTAAATCCCTTGGATTGTGCTTCGGAGAGCACGTTAAACAGTCGGTCCCGGGTGTCATACGAATATCTATGACAGTCGTTTTGGGAAGTCAGAAGCCTGACAGTCTGACAACTGATCTAACCTTAGCATATTGGCATTGCCCAGTAAATGGGTTGTGGAGGTCTGACGGCAGTCACTCCGTGTAAAATACTGGTATTCAGCCGCATCAGGTAAGACTTGAAGCTGCCTCTAACATAGTTGGGAAAAAGCTAGGCAGAACATATCATTTTTTAAATCATTCTATTGCATTAAAAAGGCCATTATTATTTCCTAGCCATTCAACTTATTGTGACCCTTCCAATGACTTAACCCTGGAATATTTCCTTAATCGCTGCCACATCCTCGTTTAAAGTAACCTTGGAGCAAAAAACGTCTTGGTAGGAACCACAGAATACTGAATAAGTTAATAGAAGTCTCATATTCTCGTAAAATGTGTCGCCGGACATGTGGCCCAGAGGACTGAAATACACTTTCCGTATGTACCGGTGGTAATATCCAAAAATTGTGTTTTGAAGTATTTTAACTTGTAGAGAAATTATTACGTTATTGGGTTTTTATGTTGGGAAATTCTCTAGTGGTCCGAAGTTTAGAATGGTGCCCGTTAAATGGCAATAGGGTCGTCCGTAAAATCAGCGGCGAAATGTCGGTGTATAACAGTATACCTTTGCCTACCCTTTCAGGAAATTAAGCGTCATGTTTTTTTTATGTGTTGTTTTAAACACTTGATAAGTTTTAGGTCACAATCACAATCATCACAATCATCGGTTAACATTTGCTTAGAAGACAAACAGACGCACACACAGTTTGACAAATTGCCATATGTATCTCTTAGGCACTGAGCAGAAACGCACTTTTTGTCTGGCAGATTGCCGCGGACGAGCATGACTGTGGCAAGCAAGCCGAATGCCGCGACGGGCAACATCTACCCATAGTTGTTACCCGTCGCGACATTCGGCACATGGTTGTTGGTTAGTTTTTGTCCGCGGCAGTCTTCCTGTTTAATCAATCAATCAAATTTATTTCGGACAAGGTACATCCATATGTTGGTAAATTATAATATAAGTACTTACAAAAATTGTACTTGTTTAAAAGTTCGTCGTCTGCTCAGGACCTTTGTTGAGAGCTAATCTACGATTGTAAAACAGGCCCTAATTGTAGGTGTGAGAGTTTGCCGTCACCTGTCTTTGTAAATAGTCCTATCTATACAGACAACACGTTTGGTGCAGTGGTTGAGCGATTGGCTACTGTACTACGGGTCGTCGTTCGATTCCCACACGGATCAAATATTTGTATGGCCTACAGATAGTTGTTCCGGGTCTGGGTGTTGGTGCATGTGAAGATTTGTGTCTGTAAACGCACCCACGATACAGGAGAAATCATAGTGTAGGCAACGTTATAAAAAAAAAGAAGATAATAATAAAATAAATACGTTACGTCGTATACGTTTACGTCTTCTTCTCAAAATGGATGTAGGAATGGGTCCCGCGGTACTAAGGAGCTACTCCTCATTGATACGGCCATTAGCCAACAGGTTCGTCGCTCCCAAAAGAGTCTGTCGACATGCTGGATAGATTATAAGAAGGCCTATGATTCGGTGCCACATACATGGCTCATGAGGGTGCTAGAGCTGTATAAAATAAATACAACACTACGCACCTTCCTGAGGTCATGTATGGGGCAATGGAGGACGGTGCTTCGCTATCCAGGGTGTCAACCGATTCGGAGGAGCGGCGAACCGATTAGGATTGAGCGGGGAATATTCCAGGGCGACAGTCTGAGCCCACTATGGTTTTGTTTAGCCTTGAACCCTCTTAGCACATTGCTGGAGGGGTCGGGGCTAGGCTATCCGCTGCGGAGAGGAGGTCAGGTAGTATCCCACCTTCTCTACATGGATGACCTAAAGCTTTTTGCCCCCACTAAATTGCAACTGGTGGATTTACTGAAGGTAACTGAAACTTTCAGTAATTCTATCAGGATGGAATTTGGTGTGGACAAATGTGCAGTCATGCATGTAAGACGAGGGAGGATTATGGAATCCGAGGGACTACAACTTTCGGATTCCATACACCTCAGTCCGCTCTCCGCAAACGATACCTACAAATACCTTGGTATGTCGGAGGGGTTGGGTATCAGCGAGGCCGACATGAAACAATCGTTGAGGGAGCGCTTCTTTGGCCGCCTGAAAAAAGTCCTAAAAAGTCTTTTGTCAGGCGGAAACAAGGTGCGCGCCTTTAACGGTTGGGTCATGCCGGTCTTGATGTACTCCTTCGGCATACTGAAGTGGACTCAGACTGAATTAGATGCCCTGGATAGGAGAGTCCGGACTTTGCTGACCGCAAATCGGATGCATCACCCGCGATCATCAGTAATGAGGCTGTACATCCCGCGAAAGTGTGGGGGTCGAGGCTTATTAAATGCTAAGACCCTCCACAATCGTGAGGTGTGCAGCCTAAGGGAGTTTTTCCTCCATGCTGACGCGGGGATGCACCGAGATGTGGTCGCAGTAGATAAAGGACTCACCCCACTATCCTTGGCTAGAGAGAACTGGCGCAAACCTGTAGTACTTAGTACTAATGACCGCAGGGAGATATGGCAGAGCAAGGAGCTACACGGACGCTTTTACCGGGCCCTCCATGGGCCCGACGTTGATTTCCTCGCGTCCGTGTCCTGGCTACGGTTCGGTGACCTATTTGGGGAAACCGAAGGTTTTGTCTGTGCGATTATGGACGAGGTTATCATGACGAATAACTACCGGAAGTATATTGTGAAGGACGGGACGGTTGACATATGTCGGGCATGCCACTGCCCCGGCGAGTCCCTCAGGCATATTATTTCCGGATGTTCTCGTCTTGCTAACGGCGAGTACTTGCATAGGCATAACCAAGTGGCCAGGATTATCCACCAGCAACTTGCTTTGAAGTATAACCTTGTGGAATCGGAGGTACCGTATTACAGGTATGTGCCCGACCCAGTTCTTGAAAATGGTCGTATCACGTTGTATTGGGATCGATCTATCATCACTGACAGGACTATTGTTGCCAATAAACCTGATATAGTGGTGATAGATCGATCAGAGCGCCGCACAATGATTGTTGATGTTACCATCCCGCATGATGGGAATCTCGTGAAAGCTGAGAAAGATAAACAAATCAAATATCTTGACTTAGCACACGAGGTTGTCAACATGTGGGATGTGGAATCGGCAACCATTGTGCCGATAGTCGTAACGGCCAATGGCCTAATGGCCAAGAGCCTCGACAAACATCTCATGAGGCTCTCGTTGGGTGGCTGGATCAAGGGCCTGATACAGAAAGCAGTCCTCCTCGATACGGCGCGTATTGTGAGGAGGTTCCTGTCTCTGGAGCCCTAACTGCCGGTAGCCTGGACCCTGCTCCCGCTGCCGGTGGACCCCTATTTTTTATATTTTTAAATATGTATTTTGTTTTCTTTTTATATGTATTTAAAAATGTAAATAATATGATACAGTGTGAATAAAGGAAATAAATACCATTTCTATTACTTTATTTAGATTTCTGTGGTAGGGACACACCTTTGTTATATGACAAATGGTCGGCATAAGTTAGAAGGATGTGATGCGGGTCTTTCTTTATTTGCCTTTGCACAAAGTAGGTCGACGCATGAAGCCGACGTAAATTGTTATAAAATGCCTTTTTTTTTCATAATATTAATTTCCGTGTTTATATAATTTTCCTGCAATAAATTGTGTTCCTTCTTGGCGTTTTTACCTTGGTGAAACTCTCAGATCACAGTAAGCTTGTCAGTATTTGAATACGGCTGTCATTAAAACGGTTAGCTAAATATTAAGGTTTTTGTCAGCGAAAATGTATAATTGATCACCAATGCATAATCAGCGAAGAAAACTGTGTCAGATTTAGAACAATAAGCTTTTCTGAGTTGTTAAAAAGAAATAACTACACTGCCTTTTCTTTGTGGGAAAATCCCCATGGGTGTTCCCTGGGAAAGGTGAGGGGGTCTGCCGGACACTTTCCGGCTAAAAACCCAGAGTGTTCCTCCTCCTGACCGTCGGCCAGGGTCGCGGGATTTGCATAAGCATAAATCGCAAACCACCTAACCTTTTTTTTATCGTTGGAAAATCCTCATCCCTTGCCCGGGGAAAGCGAGGGGGTCTGCCGGACTCTTACCGGCTAAAAACCAACGGTGTCCCTCCTTCTAACCTAAGGCAGAGGTCACGGGATTCGCTATTGCATGCACTGCAACCCCGGCAGGTCTTGATCCACCAACTTCTTCTGGTGGATCTCTCCAGTGGTGGGGCAATTTTAGCCTGCGCCACTTCCTTCTGAGAGACGCGCACGGAACACGGCGCGCCATCCTCCCGGGACCACACTTCTAACCTTTTTTTTTATCATGGAGAAATGCACTCGCATACTGTACTACCACGGGGAGATAGTGCAGTTATGTGGGACTCAAATCCACTAAAACTTCACGGTGTCCTCCTCTGCCACATATAGCGGGAACACGGGCACGCGTAAGCACTCATCCGCGAACCCGCCGCGGCTGTCCGTCACCGGACCCTCCTCTGGGGAGTACCCCCCATCACAGGCGCACCAGAACACATGGTACGTACGCCGTGACCACCCCGGGGGCCAAACGAGCACATGGGCGCCAGACGACCCCGTGTCTAGGCACCCTTGGTCCCCCGGCGACGGGTCAGGTTAGTGGCCCCGCCGCCTACCACTTTTCGGCCGCAGAGGATAGGGAGAGCGGCCAACGACATACCGACACTCCTCTCCTCCTGCGGCCCCACCGCGTCCGCCATCTGACGGTGGCGACCACGTCAAGGCCGCGGAAGGTAGGGAGAACGGCGCACCGCAATACCGGCACTCCTCTCCCGCCGCAACCTCCACCCTTCAGCCGCGATGCCTCCCATACGACATCGCGGCCCGAACCTACTTGGCCGCTACATCGAGGGCTTCTAGGCCCAAGCCCCGACAAGCAGCCCCTCCTCGGGTTCTTCTTCGCTTCACCGTAGGGGTCTATGCCACAGCTACTGAGCCCCTCCGCAACGACAATGCGGGAACCCACCGGGGGGGGACCACACTTCAGCCTAACCTAGTCGAAGTGCTCAGACTATTTAATAGTAGATTTTTTTGCGGACCAACCCATGTCTATCGCCGATCATTATTACTTCTCTTTGATAATCACATGCGTTAACAGTGGAGGAAAACACAATGAGGACACCTGCACACCTGAGAGGGTTCCTAAAAGCCAGTATTTCCTGTGATCAAGTCAAAGGGCATAATTCAAAGTTATGCACTAGTTGAACATTATTCCATACGTTTAAACGACTCGTAAAAGCTATTCCCGGTCGCAACGCAAGCACAACTTTTTCCAGGCAGTCTAAAACTATTCGCCCGTATAAAACTTGTATATTTTTTATTTTAAAGTTTTGTCACAGTGTGGAATGTGTGGATATACAATTTTATTTCTATGTACTATTTGGTAGATATTATATGTTACCGGAAATGTATAACACAGATATAATTCTTAGGAAAATAAAATGCCAAGCTTAGGTAGGAAATGTATAAAATATTATTATGTAAGATGATAATAATCCTGAACTGCCTTTTGTATCTACTCTGAACTGTTATTTTGTTTTTCCGTGTGGAATTCCCCAGTAGCAGCCTGGAGTTTGGATTTGTGCCCGGTTGATGGCAATAGGTTAGCCCCCTATTACATGGGACTTAAACATAACGGAGAAATGAGGGTGTTACTATACACTTCTGCTCAATCCTTCGGGGAATACAGGCGTGATGATTATAATTTTAGAATATTACAATTTATAAAGTTCTATATTAGGAAGTACGAGAATCAATATCCTCTTCGTCGTTCTATTTTATTAATTCGTTCTACCTAGCTTTTTCCCAATTATGTTGGGGTCAGCTTCCAGTCTAATCAGATGCGGCTGAATACCAGTATTTCACACGGAGCGACTGCTATCAGACCTCCGCCACCCAGTTACAGGGCAATGCCGATATCCTAAAGTTAGACCAGTTATCAGACTTTCGGGCTTCTGACTACCCGTAACGACTCTCATAGGTATTCGTATGACACCCGGGACCGACGGTTTAACGTGCTCTCTGAGGCATCGCCGAAGTTCAAGGAAAAACCTAAATATGCTCATATTTTCCGTTTAATATTCTATTCCACATAATCTATTTCGCCGCTAGTCCGTCGTTCCAACTTTTTTAGGAAGGTACTTACGTATCGGCCGTGTATAGAGGCCATCAAATGAATAAAATAAAATTCGGTGGATAGTTGGGTCAGACGAATAGACTCAGTCCACTAGTGCTTGAATATTTAATACACCGGAATTCGGCCTCGGCGCCATGAGACACATTGACAGCAGTTATCTCGGCTAATACACATTTGAACGGCACTTGCAAGTTAAATTTAGATACGTCGGTCTGACGTGTCTATTAAATGTAACGACACATGCCTAATGTAGTAGGCTAAAGTCGTTAATATGTGATTTAATGACTCGTATTGCGAATCTGTTGCTATTATGTACTGAATTTCGGTTACATTATTGCCATATATCGGTAAATGCGTTCCTTGCGAAGTATGTGCGGTGTAACTTTGAATGATAGATTGAGAAATGATGAGATTAGACAAAGTTGCGGTTTAAAAGGTGATGTAGTGACAACAATTAAAAGGAGTATGCTTAGGTGGTTTGGTCATGTTGAGAGAATGAGTGAACGGCGATTAGCAAAAGGAATTTATAAGGCGGGTGTCAATGGAAACGCCGGTAGAGGACGTCTTAGATGGACATACATCGATGTTATTGGTGATGTTCATCACAAAGGTCAGGTGCGTAGTACTCTCAACCGGCGTGCATGTATGACAAGATGTATGAATGTGGATGAAGCGAAAGGTGTAAGGGTCGTAGCATATGGCGTTCTATAGTTTCTGCCTACCCCCATAGGAAAAAGGCGTGAGTTTATGTATGTTATTGTCGTAACATGTGAACTGTCGTAATGTTAGTTATTGAAAGTAGCATCATGATTTTGTTATTTGTTTTTTATTCTTGTCTTGGTCGCGTTTGGCCCTAGTCTCACCTGGTGATAAGCGCAGACAGGGTCTAAGATGGAGCACATGATGCAAAGAACAGAGATATAGTGGGATTCCCCTATACCCGCCTGGCTCTCACAGACACACGCCGGAACACAGTAAACTGCTTGGCTTGACTTTAATGTGAGTGTGGTAGCTAGCCAGGCGGACCGTATAGATCCTACCACCACAAAATGCTTTTTGTTGTTTGCCAGGTAAAGCAGAGTTCTTTAGGGTTCGATAGATGGATTCTTAAAACGGAGCCGATATAGCTACGTTATTTCATCATTTTCGTCTGTCAGTTCGTCTTTATGTTCGTATGTCGTAGCCGGATATGTACAAAGCTTACTTATGAACTAACATAACATCACGCCTGTATTCCCCAAAGGGTTGGGCAGAGGTGTATAATAACACCCTAATTTTGCCGTTATGTTTGAGTCCCATGTAATAGGGGGCCAGACTATTGCCATTAATCGGGCACAAACTAAACAATACCGGGCTGCTACTGAGGAATTCCACACGGAAAAACCCAATACCAGTTCCCGATCTGGGCATCGAACCCAGGACATCGTCGATCAGCAGTCGCGTTTGCCACCACTAGACCAACGAGGCAGTTTAAATTATGAACTATCAATTTAAAAAAGTGAAATCTTTATTATTACTAACATTTGCGAAGTCACAGTCACACTTGACCATTTTTTATTTATTTTGTTGCCATAGTTACGACTGTACTTTTGCAGTACGTTGCAGGTGGCGTTAACTACCGTAGTCCTCAAAGCAGTTGTGTTTTTTGTTTTGTTAAAAATATTTTTATTTTTCCCGTGAAATTGTAGGAAGGTTCTGGCAAAGTTTTTTTGCTACGTGAACCTGACGGTGGATTTTCACACCATATTGTTAAAATTTTCAATCTGTAAAATTCCTGTGGTTTTTGGTCGGTAAAAGAGTCTGCAATATCTATATAAATAAAAATGAATCGCCAAATGTGTTGCTAAGCGCAAAACTTGAGAATGGCTCGACCAATTCGGCATTTTTTTTATATATATTGCTTAAAGCACAAGGAAGGTTCTTATGGAGAGAAAAACCATAAAAATTGCGTGGAAAATAGTAAAAACTACACTTTTCTTTTCCCATACAAACTGTTCTTACCTGTCAAACATTAAAATGTCACAAAATAATAGGTAGGTAGTTGCGCCGTAGATAGTGCTACCCGTGCGAAGCCGGATCGGATAAAGCTAGTAAAGAATATAAATCCCGCATCATTTATTTTTTGGTTAATTTGCGTCAGCCCATTAAATATATTTTGTTTTCAAATTGTTAAAATATTTTATACACACGTTTTTTCACTTTCAGTTTTCACGCGAGCATAAATTTTTTTTTTCCTCATTGAATGATCTTTTATAGCAAAGTCCCTTCCCTATTAAGATAAGGATGAAACATTGTCACCGTTCACTTTTATAATTTTACACGATACGACACGATAACGACACCAGGGTAAAATTTCAAACATCTTCATACAATCTTATAAAAAATTGTCCACTCATCACCAGGCCTATCATTACCTACAATACCTATTCAACTATATTCAGGGCGGAAGAGGTCAGCTTCCTGAATAACCAGATGGCCGCCAAATACCAGCATTTTTCTAGAAAGTACTATCATTTAATCTGCGCAAACCACGAAATCTAAATGAATAAACTAGCATATCGTATTATCGTGATTGTATTTCCAACAGCATGTCATTTTACGAGCAAAAGAATACTAACTCAAGTTTTCTTTTTTTTCTTTCTTATTATTTAATTTCCTGCGATGTCATAGTCGTAATCGAATCGTATCGTGTAAAAATATTAAAACGTCCTTACGATAAGTAGAGTAATAGTTATACTATTCAACGATCATAACATAGTCTCTTTATATCTATTTAGCTCCTATCTACCCTGTTAAGTAGTTCCCTCCCTATTACCCCATTTTTACCCACACAGATTACCCCCCAGACAGTAAGATTATAGAGAAGGCGAGCTATGAAGAGGTATTCTTGGTCTATAAGTACGAAGATAATAAGGCAGTGGTTTTTTCATGATAAGGGTACTTACTGCCTGTGATAATGGTTTTCGAATGAAAAACGTTTTATAATCTGGATCGAAACCTCGGAACTTGTAAATGTAACAATCTTATGGTACTAGTGTGACGTTTTATGCTTTATACAGGGTGTAAACGAAATCATGTAATTCCTTCAAACCTCGTAATTAATGCACTGATGACATAGATAAACCTAAATATAGACGCATCCCGTCTGGATACAATGAAAAAAATATTGGCATTTTAGCGCCCCGAGTTAAAAGACCGCACGGCGAGCGATAGCCGCGCAATTCGGTCGGGGCGCTAAAATGCCTCACGTTAAGAACACATGAGTTTACTTCTTGTATTATTTTTTCATTGAATCCAAAATATCCCGTCCATGGTTAATCTATGTCAGTAGTACATCACGAGATTTGAAGGAATTACATGATTTCGTTTACACCTTGTATTTGCTGTTCTGTTATTCAATTAATCAAGCACTAACTGAACTTCTAGTAAAGTAGATCTAACAACAACTGAATCTACTCAGCCTATTGAAGCTGTCTACACAGTAGCTGTTGATTAGGTATAAATTACTCGACCACAATCGATCCTCCACCTCATTAGGCATGCAGAAATATAATTTTTCTTTGGGATTTATAGGTGTTAAAAAATAAATTCTAAGAATTTTGTGAGGTTACTCGATAATGGACACAGAACAACTATTCGAAATTCGGGTATATTTTTTACTACTATCCATACAAATAAATAAACAAAATATTTGATTTGTATGGAAAAAAGTTTTTGAAGTGCGCCGTAAACATTTTTTGTTGTTATTTTCATTAATTTTTAAGTGCTTTTTTTAAATACATCCCTTTCTCTTTTATTTTTACCTCACGTTAAGATCATGGACCGTTCCAGTTGTTTGCTGTACCTAGGCCTACACGACCATAAATGGAGGCAGAGTATTACTGACGCAATCCCATCCCCCGTGTGTCATAAAAGATGACAAAGGGATTACAGCCGTTGGATATGCACCGCCATTGACGTATAGATGTACAAGTGTATCTATACCCTTACAACCACAGCTTATGACATTATATTGCGGTTTGCTTTGGCTTCCCCAGGGCTTGCACAGGCCAGACGGCAGACGAAATGTGTAATACGAAAAGATCACTTTATCATGTATATCTATAGGTTCGTTGGTATTTGTGCAAATACCTAATATTAGGTCCCACCTATGAAATCAGCGTTCTGTATGGAGAATTTTAAAGAAGTTGCATTTTTCATACTAACATTTTCTTAATTTATTTAACAACTATGAACACTAATGTTTTAAAACTTTTATGCACTAATATTTAAAAACTAAGATAACGTATGCCACTTAGATTATGCGACAAAAATAAGTTTTGGCTAAGTTAAAACAAAAATAGTGGCTATTTCTGCTAACAAAAAGAGTAGTCATTTTTAAGGTATTTTTATGTTTAGAAAACTATAAGTAATAAGGTTTTTTTTACTATTGGTAGTTGTCTATGATGGTCATTATTCGATATAATATCAAGCAATTGATGAATATTTCAAATCATAGAAGTGACGAGGTTCTCTATTTGTAAGAAAAAAACGCCAATTTCATAGGTGGGGACTTAATATTTGCTAAACCTGAATATATATTTAAGGATTTTAAACTTCGTTCTACCTAGCTTTTTCCCAATTGTGCTGGGGGCAGCTTCCAGTCTAACCAGATGCGGCTGAATACCAGTATTTTACACGGAGCAACTGCCATCAGAGCTCCGCAACCCAGTTACTGGGCAATGCTGATATCCTAAAGTTAGACCAGTTGTCAGACTTTCGGGCATCTGACTATCGTAACGACTGTCATAGGTATTTGTACGACACCCGGGACCGACGGTTTAACGTGCTCTCCGTGGCACGGAGAGATCTCGATGTGTAACAAACGGTCACCCATTCACAGACTGACCGCGGCAAGCGTTGCTTAACCTCGCAAATCGTATGATCCACGCGGTCGTTAGTACGCCGCGAGTTTCGGATGTTAAACTGATGATTAAATGCGAAAAAAATCGTAAGTTTATTTCAGGATTTCGTGGGTTTTCAGTGCATCCGCAGTCATATGTTTTAATCGATGAGTAAGTTAAGTTTAGGAAAGTCCCTTTACGTTAATAAAGTCGTTGTAATAAATCCGCAAAACATTTAATTAAAATGAAGTCATGACCGGCATTCGCTTTTTCCTCTCATTTATCATTATCATAATTTATTAGCACGTAAACCTCTACATACGGCTCGAAAATAATCATTATTATTACCAAGATTAGCAAACGCATTGCCTATATTGATCACAGTTTTTTGTTTCATTTTTGCGGATCAGAATTCGATTATCACTTGCGTCAACGGCGAAAGAAAACATAGTGATGAAACCTGCAATAAAAAGGGCTTCTTAAAAAAATCTCGGTGGTGTGTGTAGTCTGCCAACCCGCCGCAGGGTAGCGTGCTGGAACAAGGGTTAAACTTCTCTCATTCTGAGAAAGGGCCCATGCTCAGAAGTAGGACAGTAACGCAAGTGATGATCAAATTATGATCTATACACTAATTCTAAAAGGGTTCGTCAGTTTTCAAATTCATTCCTTTCCTACATCGCGGGCACATGTTACCTTTTCAAACTGTTAAACGGAACAGACCAATGCGTGGAAATATATGTTTAATTATTTGGTAGCAAAGATCAAAATTGCTTTTTGCCTCCATATGACGTAGTAGTGACATGTAATGTCTTTGATTTGATTTATAGTACATTACTGCCGCGGTCTGTAATGACTGCGTTGCTGGCAGCACTGATGATGGTCGAGAGCGTAGCTAAACTAAGCTTGAGGCTATCATAGCGTGGCCAGCAGCGCATTCATTGTGGACCAAGGCGTGTATAGTGCTTTACTCAAACAATGCGAGTAATTTAATTAAAACCAGCTTAGTGTAGTAAGAATTTATTTTAAGTAGCAATTATTGTTAAAAATATAGTTACTAAAATTCAGGACCGCCTTTCCAAGATTTATATTTATTTTTTAATTAGGCACTGATGATTGTACTGCCTGTACCTATACAGCCAAATTCTGAATAAAATCTTTTTGCACCTGACAATTTTTGAAACAAAACTCGACAATAATGGATTTTCAAAGGAAATTGCTGGTGGCTAAAACTCACCAGCAATGAAATCCCATACAACTTTGCTGGCGCCTATTTAAGTAGCGCGGTAACGTCGACTTTGCTCAAAGAAGGTTGTCAAAATAATAACCACATTACAAGCATTTTTGAGTAAAAGAGTTTTGTTTTAAAAACCATGATATCAATCAAATCGATGATTAAATAAATTGTCATTACTAGTGTCTGTCACCATTTCACCATTCTTGCATCGTGCACGACCGTGCAAGCAAAAATATACCTTAAGGTGTATAATCTTTTCATTCCCCTACTGTACAAGCAAGTATCTACCTTTTCTACTATAACAATGAATGTTCAAGCTTGTCTAAACCTGTCAGTACTCTCAAATGTACCGTGATTATGCTTCATGGCAGTACACTGCCGACCTCGCAATTTATATCATGCAACTGATCGTCGGTAGCAGTGCCGTGTTTGAATGTATGGTTAGTGCATAATCTTGTTGCATGAACACAGGCAAATATAAACAGTGCTAAAGGCCGTTAGAGGCCGCTCTGGTTATGTAAATTAGTGCTATACTGCTATATTCCCCAAAGAGTAGGCAGAGCTGCACAGAGGTATAATGTTGTATTACCACGATAAATCAGTTGGTATCAAAAACAATGCGACATTTACTAGGCACAAAATCAAGTAACTGCCGCGTTGGTCTAGTGGTGGCAAACGCGACTACTGATCGTGAGGTACTGGGTTCGACCCCCAGGTCGGGCAATATTGGGTTTTTCCGTGTGGAATTCTTCAGTAGCAGCCCGGAGTTTGGATTTGTGCCTGGATGATGGCAATAAGCTCACCCCCTATTACATGGAACTTAAACATATAGCAAAATGAGGGTGTTACTATACACCTCTGCCCAACCTTTCGGGGAATACAGGCGTGATGTTAAAGTCAAGCCTGTTAATAATTTCTAAACCTAATATACGGTACGCGTAAAATAACTTTGCCGCTCTGAAACTAGGCTTTCAGTGTTCTGTTCCTGACTTCAGAGAGGCAAAGTTATTTTTTTTTGTACTGTAACTTTACCTTAGAGCTCTGAATTAAACTTTCATGATTGGCAAATTCTGTTTGCGACCCATAGATAAATGAAAATAGGAAGTTGCTGTGTATCCCCCTTCAATCTATACTTCTATACTAATATTATAAAGAGGAAAGATTTGTATTTTTGGATTTTTGTATCTAACGAATAAACTTAAAAAAAACTGGACCGATTTCAAAAATTCTTTTACCGTTAGAAAGCTACATTATCACTGAGTAACATAGGCTACGGGCGGAGCCGTGAGGACACAGCTAGTAACACATAAAAACATAACATAATCAGCCCATTACTGTCCCACTGCTGGGCACGTGCCTCTTCTCAGAATGAGAAGGGTTTGCCTTTTGTCGACCATGCTAACCTGGTGCGAGTTGGGGGACTACACACACCATCGAGAACTTTACGGAGCCTTTTCAGGTGTGCAGTTTTCCTCACGATATTTTTATTTCGCTGTTAACGCAAGTGATAATCAAATTCTGATACACACATGAATTCGAATAGTCAGAGGTACAGCTCTGCATTGGACTTTGACTCTCCTGCATGGAAGACAAGCGTCCAACCGCTAGGCTATCACTGCTAATTAAATAATAAATAAAATTTCTTTATTTCAATTTACAAGACTCATTTCAAGCATATTAAGAAAAATATAACTATTAAATGTCATTTACTGTAGCTAGCACTTAGCAGACGCTGTTAGGGACATGTATGCCGCAGTATGGCCGGATGTACGGGCAATCTACCCTGCTTGCGATCATCGCTATGATGGTGTTGGCGCTGTTCCGTGCTCTGCGCACCAGGGACACGCACCACTTGGTCATTGCCCTTATGTAGATGTGTATGAAAGTGGGTAATTATGAGATTTTCTCAAAACTACTGGACAAACATCGGTGATTCCTTTACTGGTATAGGTAATCTACGTCATATGAGATTTCAGAGAAGACTTTAATGTATATATGATATCGTTCTGCCTAGCCTTTTCCCAACTATGTTGGGGTTAGCTTCCAGTCTAACCAGATGCGGCTGAATACCAGTATTTTACACGGAGCGACTGCCATCAGACCTCCGCAACCCAGTTACTGAGCAGTGCTGATATCCTAAGGTTAAACCGGAATGTAGAATGGAAAGTTCAATTGTTAACTTTATATCAATGTAGATATGATTATAGTTTACAATTGAAGTTGCAAAATAAATTTTACAATATTGTATTTAAGGGCTATGGAGCGCAGCATACTTGGTGTTAAATTAACAGATCGTGTTCGAAACACAATGCTGCGCTCCAAAACTCAAATTGTAGATGAGGCACAAAAGGCCACCCAGCTGAAATGGGACTGGGCAGGACATGTCTGCCGTATGCCGAACGAGCTGTGGGCCCGTATAGCACAAGACTGGAGCCCCGAGACAGCGAGACAGGGTCGCGGCAGACCGCGGAGAAGATGGCGGGACGAGTTGGATGCCTTTAATGATAATTGGCATGAAACTGCACAGAATCGTGACAGATGGAAGGAATGGAGGGAGGCCTTTGCCCAGCAGTGGGACAATACAGGCTAATTATAATAATAATAATAACAATTGTATTTAATATGTATGCTTGATGGCAATAGAGTTGCCCCGTATTAAATGGGACTTAAACATAACGGCGAAATGAGGGTGTTACTATACACTTCTGCCCATCCCTTCGGGGAATTACAGGCCTGATGTTATGTTATGTATTTAATATCTATAGACACAAAGGTGACCGCAGAACCATAAATTTATATGGACTAATCATATTATCAACGCATAATATAATTAACGAATAGTCAGAGTAAGTACTGATAATAATTAACAAGTCAAAATTAATTGAAAGAGTGATAGCCTATCATAGAGCTGTGCCTAATTCAATTACCGCATTTTATTATTTTTGGATATAAACATGAATTTGCTTTAAATTCAATTAAGTGCTGAAATTCTCTCTAAATCTATACAAATAAATAAAATTGAAGTGTCTATTTGTAATGTCACAATAACAGCTTTTCACTAAATGCATATGAAAGTATATATGATACTAATAAAAACTTTTTTACAAAAAAAATAAACCGACTTCAAAAAAGAATAAAATAATTATTACCATATAAAATTAACAGTTTCAGAAGTCGGTGCTGATCCACGCTGAACCAAATTGAAGGCACCGACTTCTGAAACTGTTAATTTTATATGGTAATAATTATTTTATTCTTTTTTGAAGTCGGTTTAATTTTTTTCATTTTAGTGGCCTTAATTAAAACTTGGTTGGACCTACTAAAGACGCTGCTCCTAACATAATCACATCATCACAATATGCGTACTGTTCGTCATTGAGGAGTTCCATTGTCTATCTCCGAAGTTTTTCATCAGATCTTCAACAAATTTAAATGGGACCAACTTCGAAGTATACCCTATCCATTTAAAAAATAATCACCAAAATCGGTTAATAATTGGCGAAAATATCGATGAACATACACACAAAAAAAAAAAAAAACATACAGACGAACATAGTAACCTCCTCCTTTTTGGAAGTCGGTTAAAAACAAAAAAAAAACAATTTTGAATTTTTTTGTCTGTCTGTTTATTTGTCTATCTGGCTGTCTGTCCGTTTGTTCCGGCTAATATCCGAAACGGCTGGACCGATTTTGACGGGACTTTCACTGGCAGATAGCTAATGTTATAAGGGATAACTAAGGCTACTTTTATTGTAGAAAAAGAAAAATAATAAGGTGTCCACTCAAAAAAAATAAAACCCATCCGACTTCTACGCAGACGAAGTCGCGGGCACAGCTACTTTTAAGTATAATTTATCGTGTGTATAATTTACTGTTAATTATATACAGTGGTTATACAGGAAAACCTAGGACTACTATTAGGCCACAGAGGAGAGGTCCGCCATGGGTTGGCGGACCGGGACCTGCCAGGGTTGCGGTGCATGCTTTTGCGAATCCCGCGACCCTGGCCGTACGGTCAGGAGAAGGAACACCGTTGGTTTTTAGCCGGTAAGAGTCCGGCAGACCCCCTCACCTTCCCCGGGCGAGGGACATCCATGAGGATATTCCAACGAGAAAAAAAAAAAAAAAAAAAAAAAAGGACTACTATTAGGGGTGATTATACTTAGTAGGCAGACTTTGTAAACGAACACAATAAAAAAACCAATACAAACTTATTAGGAATAACGGTAAATCTGTCGGATACGATAACGTTTTTATCTTATTTCCAATTGAGAAGTAATTAAATGGTTCGCGATATACATGTTTGGTCAGCAAGAAAAATCTGCTGTTAAATAGTCTGAGTGTAAAGTAAAGAATAGGAGATGAAAGTATTGAACAGGTGAATGAGCCTGTTTATTTGAGAAGTATGTTTACAAGAGATGGTAAGATTGACGAAGATATGGAAAGGAGAGCAAATGCGGTAAATAAAGTAAATGGTGCTACGCATGCGGTTGTAGCTAACCAGTGATGTTCAAAACGGCACGGTTGGCTGTCCATAATCGTGTTTTTTTTTTTTTTTTTTTTTTCCTATTCGACTATTGTAGATGGTCTTGCGGACCTCTTCTACGTAACCTGACTATTATTGGCGAGACCAGAAGGGTCTCCGAACCAATACCTACTATTCTAATTACCTAGCTAACTACGCAAAGCTAACTACTGTAACATCATGGCTATGACTATAGCAGCGACACCTCTGAGAGTGTCCCCAAGGGGGGACTCGAACTCTTAGGGTGCCGAATGCAAGAGGACTGGGAGGGATACGACAGCTTGATGAGGGCTGTATTCTCGCGTCATGGTGACTGTGCGGAGTCAGAAGGGACGATCGGCTCCGCGGCTGCGGCGGGTGAGCACGGTGGATCGGGGGCGGCGGCGGTGGGACGTCGCGAGGGGCCTCGTCGGCGAGGGCGATACACCGGTCGGCGGCGGCGGTGTATGTGTATAGTACTAGTCGATTTATTTGCCTCCTGGAGGAGGGTGATCTCATCATCGGGCTCTAGTAGCGCATGCCGGGGACGGCGGACTATGCTAATCTGGGAGGGACCGTAATCGTGTGCGGTACCTACGCTTATGTATGGAAAGGAATGTTGGTCGTGGCTAAAGAGGCATGAAAGTAGAATAAATGCCGTGGAAATGCGTTCCTTGCGAAGTATGTGCGGTGTAACTTTGAATGATAGATTGAGGAATGATGAGATTAGACAAAGATGCGGTTTAAAAGATGATGTAGTGACAAAAATTAAAAGGAGTATGCTTAGGTGGTTTGGTCATGTTGAGAGAATGAGTGAACGGCGATTAACAAAAGGAATTTATAAGGCGGATGTAATGGAAACGCCGGTAGAGGACGTCCTAGAAGGACATACATCGATGTGGATGGCGAAGGAGAGGTGCGTAGTACTCTCAACCGGCGTGCGTGTATGACAAGATGTATGAATGTGAATGAACCGAAAGGAGTACATAAGGGTCATAGCATGTGGCGTCCTATAGTTTCTGCCTATCCCCACGAGAAACAGCGTGAGTTTGTGTGTTTGTATGTAAATAGTCTAAGTACTCGTACGGTTTGCGAGGTTAAGCTGCGCTTTCCGCGGTCAGTTCGTGTATGGGTGACTGTTCGTTACACATCGGGACCCCTCCGTGCCTCGGAGAGCACGTTAAACATTCAGTCCCGGGTGTAATTATGCAAATACCTATGACAGTCGTTACGGGTAGTCAGAAACCCGAAAGTCTGATAACCGGTCTAACCTTGGAGTATCGGCATTGCCCAGTAACTGGGTTGTGGAGGTCCGATAGCAGTCGCTCCGTGTAAAATACTAGTATTCAGCCAAATCTGGTTAGACTGGAAGCTTACCCAAAATAGTTGGGAAAAGGCGAGGCAGATATTATCAATAAAGCAATAATTGGCGTTTATTGTTCAAGTTCGAAGAATTTATTCAATTAAATTTGCCCACAATTTACCCTTACAATTTAGATTTAACAGCCAATATTATTTACAACGAATACCTCTGCCACTCTCCAAGTCTTCCACCGTCGTCATTACGACATAATCTTTCAGCAATTAAAACTAATGACGTAACACTGCATACAAAGCCTTTTACTCTTGAATTTGTGAAGATAAACATTCAGGTTTGTTGAATAAATAAAGCTTAAAGAACACAGGTCAAGTTCCGTGTTCATTAAGCGAAGGAAATTCTTTTTTTTTAAATGGAATGAAACAGCGCTATTAAGCTAACGGATGATATGAAATTACGCGGTTTCCAGCAGCAAAGAGTTATGTGTATATTATACTTCTCTGACATTGTAATTTTCGTGTACTTTGCGTTTGTTTATGTTTAAACACCCACTGCAAAAAAAGAAGTTTTGTAAGTTTGTCCCCGTTGTCTGTCTGTGGCACAGTAACTCCTAAATGGGTGAACCGATTTCCATCGGGTTTATTTTTGTTTGAAAGCTGGTTTACTGATCAGTTCTGAGCTATATTTGATGATGACTTTTTATACCACAATGTCTTTTCGGCTTTTCTTCTCAGAGCTAGTCAGACATGAAATGCCGGCGCCATCTAGTCTTAAAAAAAACATTACATTGTTTTGTAAAAGTATCTGTAACGGATTTATTTACAGAAATAAAAATCATTTATCATTTATTTATCATGATAAACAATTTAATGTTTTTCAATTTCTTAACTTACGTTTTTTATATATTTTATGTTTTTTCTTACAGAAAGAGGAGGCGAGATGACCTGGATGCGTACCGCGAGGGCTGGTTTAAGGTGGTGCAGGAAATGAATACAGGAAAGGACTTGGGGGAAGCCTTTACTCAGCAGAGGGACAGTATCTAAGGCAGACATAAAAAAAGGTATTTATTGGTTGTGTCGTGTTTGTTTACAAAAAAAGTTTGATGTGGGAAAAAAATGTTTCTTCAGGTCAACAATGATCTGGTTAAGAATTTTAAATACACATAACTAAACGTCTCCATTGCTAATACGGACCTTTCCCATATACGGTTAACGATCTATCTTAGGCGAATACTGCAAGCCATGGCCACGCTTGACACACTGATAAATGATTGCAGTATGATGTTATCTAAGGCCGTTTATTCACGGCATACGACACAACACGATAAAATGTGGTGACGACTCCGACTGTCATATATTTCTATGAACATAACATAACATCACACTTGTATTCCCCGAAGGGTTGTGCAGAGGTGTATAGTAACACCCTCATTTCGCCGTTATATTTAAGTCGGCACACACGTAAATCGGGCACAATAACACTTTGCCCGATCTGGAGATCGAACCCAGGACCTCATGATCAGCAGTCGCGTGCCACCACTAGATCAACGAGGCAGTTATTTCTATGAACTGTTTTCTTATGAAACTACATAGTGTTCTAGCCGTGTGAACGATGGGATTTCCGATCAGATTCCTTATTTAACGCTCTTAGAGGATGAATTTTCAAAAATCCTTTCTTAGTGCTCTCCTTCGTTATAAACAGAAACCTAAACACCAATTTCCATGTTTCTAACTTCAAAAAAGACGAACTTCCATACAAACTTTGATCCCCTGTTTAACCTCTTAGGGGATGAATTGGCAAAAATCCTTTCTTAGTGGTCATCTACGTTATATAAGGAACTCGAATGCAAAATTTCATGCTTCTAGAACCACCGATTTAAGATGTGCGTTGTTCGTAAGTCCGAGCATTAGAGATTTATTAGTACCTAGATCGTGTCGTGTGCGCTGGAACAACGGCTAATAGTGTTGGTATACTGCTTCTTAGTTTTAGTGCTGCAGATGCGTGACGATTATATTATGTCGGGTTTTAATAGACTCACAATAAGAGGAAGAATGGCACGTAGTGAGCCTGGTTCCAAAATGTTTTTTTTGACATAATAAAAATATCGGTATAGTCGCCGGCACGTAATTAGGCAAGGTTTTGGAGTAGTGGGAGTAAGTTTGCGCATGTACACTTTAGTGCAACAAAAAAATGGTAACTTTTATTGCTTGTCATTATTCTTTGGTTATTGCCATGATTTATTTTTAAACATGTTTGTTTAGAAGAAAGAAAGAAATGAAAGGAATATATAGGTCCCGTTGTCGCAGAGTCGCAGTTTAATAAGTGGGATTTGACACTGGTTAAAATACTATGAGTAGTGTAATAATTACTCTAATGCGTGGTGGCGTTTAGGTGCATTTTAGCATGGGTGTGCAATGTATACGTCAATAAAAAGGCGGCTTCCTGTAAGACTAAAGGCTTACAACTTCTGTGCTTTAATTAAAATAGAATAGAATATACTTTATTGTACACCAAAATTGTAACACAGCTCTTATACAATAACAAACATTAATTATTAAGTGGTTTTATGCAAAAATCAAAGCCAACCTATTACGTTGGTCGAACTGTAGTCATAAATTGTTGATTTTAATATTTTGTTGTACTTTTTATGTTTGTGATAACCTTAGGATAGCGGCATTGCCCTGTAATAGGGTTGCGGAGATCTGATGGCAGTCGCTCCGTGTAAAATACTGGTATTCAGCCGCGTCTGGTTAGACTGGAAGCTGACCCCAACATAGTTGGGAAAAGGCTAGGCAGGCAGAACACTTTTTATGTATATCTATACTAATTACTAATACTAATAATATTATAAAGAGGAAAGATTTGTATTTTTGTATGTAACGAATAAACTTAAAGACTACTGGACTGATTTCAAAGATTATTTTGTTGTTAGAAAGATACATTATCACGGAGTAACATAGACTACGGGCGGAGCCGTGAGGACACAGCTAGTCATTAAATAAATCGATAACTAGTACTGTATTAGTAACTAAACCCATAACTAAAGGTTAATGTTTATCAAGACACATGTACCGTATTTTATTTCACATTAATTGAGCCACAAAACTGTACCTACCTTACTATTAACGCCGAATGCATATTTACTCAGTAATTTCGGTTAAGTATATATTTCTGACACAAAAAGCCGCCCAATAATTGCAGCGGCGACGAGATCGTTATCGTTGACGCCTTTCCACCCAAATTACTGAATTAAGTTTCGGAGCTCCAACCTACTTCTCTGTTCACTATAAGGACCTACATTTAACGTTTCAAATTAAATGTAAACAGTATTCATGTTCTCAAACGCTTTCTAAAAGATACATTTTTATAAAATGTTGCAAGCAATTATGACTACGCCGTAGCTACGAGTTTAAAAATTCCAGTACAATGACTGCACAAAAGTGCAAAGAAAGCTCGCACAAAGAGATTTGAAAGCATCTGCAGCTTGGATACAGCTTTGGACTGCAAATTACAACTGAGATAAACAGTGGCTATGCGCCGAGTCGCGACGCCGCTACGGCTACGCCAGTTCGTAGCGGCACCACGTAGCGAGCGGACGCCCGTAGCCCGTCGTAGCGAGCGACTACGCCGGCGCGGTATGTACGAACCACCACAGTGCGTCCGCAAACATAAACAAATAGTGATATGAGTTGTGCGTCCCCGAGCCTAGTATTCCGACTAACTCTCCTCATATTAACTTTTATAGTGTCGTGTACATTCGTCGCCAGTGTGGTGTGGTTATTGCGAACGAGTGGCTCAGCTAGCCAATATGAGAATTATTACTTGTCGAGAATTAATATAAGCGCCGTTAAAAGCGACGGTAGCAATATTTCGACGACGCCGCCTATATCGGACCATTATAAAGACTTGATTAAAATAGAGATAGCGATGCGGCGGGTCGAGGAAAATAGTAGAAGATTAAAAGAGTATACGAAATCGTTATTGTGGGATAACAAAGATAAATCCTTATGGTGTGTTTTGTTCAAAGACAATGAGAGGATGGAGAAGCCGTTACGAGGAGGGAAACATAGACATTCGATTGATGAGGAATATATACGAACGTTGAGGGAACAGAAAATGAGAGAAGCACTGATTCATTTGAGGCATCACGGCGCTCATCACCGGCGGAGACCCGACGTCCTCCCAAACCTGCCCTATATAAAATAAATAACCGCTTATTGAATAACGTTTCGCGGAAATTGCATTGGATTCTCTATAAAGCTGTTTCGGACCTAAAATAATATATTTTCACTAAACCGCACTGCTGGTTAATGATAGAAATTATTAACAGTTCGTGTAAAGTCCAATGCAATTTCGATTGTGCTAAATGGAAACGATTTAACATAGTTTGTTGTAAATATTTTGTACGTCGGTTTAATGTAAATTACTGTATTCAATGTGTAAATATATAATGCGTAAAATATAAGTGTAAATATGATATGGCACAATTAAATAAACATTTGTTGACTTCAGACAATATTTGAATAAAATGTCGGATTGTATCTCCAAATTAATATTGTTTTCTTTGAGCTTTGATAAAATGTTATTGTTATGTTATTATTTCTTGACAAATACTATCATTATTGTTCATTATTTTGTGTTATTTTGCGCAAATAGCAAAATCGTTTAAATACAGTATACAACTGTCTACGCCAATGTCTATTAATGATTATGATAATAATATTATGAACTGCCTCGTTGGACTAGTGGTGGCTAGCGCGACTGCTGATCGTGAGGTCCTGGGTTCGATCACCAGGTCGGGCAAAGTGTTATTGGTGTTTTTCCGTGTGGAAATCCTCAGTAGCAGCCCAGAGTTTGGATTTGTGCCCGGTTGATGGCAATAGGCTTGCCCCCTATTAAATAGGACTTAAACATAACGGCGAAATGAGGGTGTTACTATACACCTCTGCGCAACCCTTCGGGGAATACAGGCGTATTGTTATGTTACGATAATAATATTATTCGTTGGTCAGGAAATATCAAATACATTAACAGATAAATGATGTTCAAGTTATAGGATTTCATAGTCCATACCTAAAAAAGATTTAGTAATTATGTAATATTGGCCTAATTAATATGAGTACAGTTGACTTTTCCTAATTTGTTAAGTAAGAATATTCGTATCATTATGATTAAAACATGTAATAATTATTTCTTTTAATTCTGGGATTTAGTTTGCATAATATATTATTTTGTGTTCGAATGGATTGTAGTATTAGATTGATTTGATTATAGATTCATGCATTTTTGCGTGCGGCGCTATTAGTGCCTTTGTATACAGACATAGTGACTATATGTTTGTAATGCTACGTGCACACCAAGCCAACGAAGGCCAAAAAATGGAGTTCGATACTGGTTAAGTCCGAAACAAACCGGATTCGTTCTATGCAAAGTTTGATCTAATTAAACATGTGACAAACGTTTGTTGGTACAGCAGTGATAGCCTAGTGGTGTGACCCTCGGACTGCCAAGTCATAGGTCTCGAGTTCGAATCCAACACACGCACCTCTGACTCTTTGGATTCATGTGCGTATTGTATAATTATCACTTGCTAAACGGTGAAGCAGAATCGCGAAAAAACAGATATGCCTGATAGATATTTCTCGACGGCATGTGAAGCCAAGTCAGAGGCCCATGGGTATAAACTCTGACACCAGGTTAGTCACTAACCACACGAAAAGAAGGTTTGTTGGCGTTCGTTGGCCTTCATTGGATTGGTGTGGCCGCTCCATAAGAAAAAGATGACGTCACAAAAGACAAAATTGCATATTGACTAGGTCACGCACACATAGCACCGTGCGCACAAAAGAGTCTCTTCAAAAAGTTTTGATTTCAATGGCATCTTATTTTGAAAAGCGAAGTTAATTTACTGTAATTGTATAAATCACTTTAATTTGTTAAACGATACTATTCAACCTTTAACAGTACTTTAACATTAAATTGTGTTAAAAGTATGAATAAAATGTTTTTTGTATATCACTTTCTTTTATTTAAGTGTGACAAGTTAAATGGAAGTGTGACAAAGAGATGTCAAAAACATTTTATAAGTAAATGAAGATTTAAATATTTAATGAGGTCTGCCTATTTTAATATCGAGAAAAGTTCAATTAAACTCGATTCGGCTACTGAAGTTCACATTATTTTTCTAAATATAAATGTTTATTTCGTGGTATTAGTCATCAGCTTAGTCTTCGACATATTTATCTTCAATCCGACCTCGAGGCTTGCTCGGTTGAGTTCAGAGATCATGGTGCCTAATTTAGATGCCTAGGAGGAAAATAAGAAAGCCGCAAGCTTAAAGTGGACCTAGGCTGGTCACGTCTACCGCATGTCGGACGAGCTGTGGGCAAAACTCATCACTGACTGGAGCCCACATAACGTCAGATGACGTCACGGCAGGCCCAGAAGAAGATGGCGGGACGAGCTAGACACTTATTGTAAGGATTGGCCGCAGAGAACCTTAAACCAAGAGGAGTAGAAGAAGGGTAGGGAGGCCTTTGCCCTGCAGTGGGATGATCATGGCTGAATAATAATAAAAATGTTTATTGTGAAAGATCTGTTACAAGCAAACTGTAAGTGGTAATGTTAATTCATTAATGACAACTGCCTTATTTTAAGACAAACTTATGTTTCACACAAGCTCTTTATCAAAGAATCTTTAGCTAAAGTGTTTTATAGCAGTGATAGCCTAGTGGTGTGACCGTCGGACTACCAAGTCATAGGTCTCGAGTTCGAAGGCACGGCACGCACCTCTGACTTTTCGGATTCATGTGCGTATTGTATAATTACCACTTGCTTAAAAACTGTGAAGGAAAACATCGTCAAGAAACAGCATGCCTGAAAGACATTTCTCGACCGCATGTGAAGCCAAGTCAGAGGCCCATGGGCGGCATAAACTCTGACACCAGGTTAGTCACTAAACACACGAAAAAATAAAGTGTTTTATCAGCCTTAATCGCTTCAAAATATTCCGTAACATGTGTGAATATGTTCTTGTTATGTGAATAAAAATTATATGAACGTGTAAGGTTCAGCTGTTAGTTCACACAATCATATCCGGTTGTTACGGACGGCATGTTCAAAGATAAATTACTGGACTTGTGGAAATTACGAAATTAATGGGCTATAGTGTCTTACTTCGCTGTGGTTTGAACTTGAGGTTATTGAACTTTGACGTGAAAGATTACATATAGATATTCGTGTCTACTTTTGTATATTTTCATATTTTAGTCAGTGGGGGGCGGATTAATTCGGCAAGGAACCAGGCATCATAATTGTGCCCGAAAAATGGTAATAGGCTTGCCACCTATTACATGGGATTTAATACAAGAGGCGAAACGTAGGTGTTTATCCTTTTGGGGACCACGGGCGTGAGTATATTATTACAACAATAATGTTCGTGTTTATTTATGGGTAACTAGCCGACTAGGTTATTTAGGCTATCTAAAATAGAAAAATACTCCAAAAGAAAATAAAAATCTTAAAAATTTACTTAGACCTAACTAACTTCATTGTACCGTGTTCGTATAAAACTATTCTCAAGATACTTTAAAATATTTCAGACCTTTACTGAAACTAAGATATTTATTATCTATATTCATACTAAAGCCAGACCGGTCAAAATAACTAAAAAGATAATAATATATAAGCTTTTATAAAGGTAGGTACATTGTTATATACACCGTATATTTTTATGGCACTATACAGGGTGCTACCAACATTCTTACCCGTTGCTATATCGGTGCGAGCATTAACCCCTAAAATAGATTATACTAAGGAAATGGTGATATTCACGCAGCCTGCGACCGAATTTTCCGGAAGATTGTTATGGCTCTAAGCTCTCTGAAGGAAATATAAGATTCATATCACCCTGTATATGACAGCCATAAGTATATATACTCAAACGGAAGTGTATATAGTGTTCTTACGCAAGCGGCCAAATATTTTTTGTAGTAAGTAGAGGTGATTTAGATGGCAAGATTATGGCGCGTCAGCTAAATATAGCAAATACTTGCCTGGGTAGATGGGGGACAAAAATATAAGTTTATTACGCAAACATTAAATATCGAACCTAATAATAACGTGATGGCAAAATTGTGGATAAAAATAATCTGTCCGGAACTTGCTCGGTTTTATCCCAAGATTGGAATTTTGTGCGATAAAATATCGAATGGTTCGTTTTCTATTGTCATCGGTGGACTGTGTGTGAGTGTGCATAAGTAGTCTGTCGGGGCCCCTTTTTCATTGACCAGTTTTCAATGTTTTGCGTGGAAGAGTTGCTTGCTAGTTCGGACTTCAGTCTTTCACAAAGGAACTCACCGTAAGTGCATTGTTACTGGTTAATAATAAAAAAGTAGTAATTTATTTTAAAATGTGGAAGTTTATTTTATAAAAAAACTTATCTTGTACTTTCTTTCAAAGTTTTAATATTTGTTATTGACCTTAATTCTCTTCTAGAGTATATAATTTTATTTTTAAATAGCATTCCATTCCAAAAAGACACAATACTTCCCTATTCTATTTTAGCAGAATTTACATCTATTCATTATTCGTCATTCATATATCCAAACACATAACCCACCATCGTTTTAATTGGATTAATCCATTTAAAAAGAGGCCCTATTAAAATTCAGTACGCATATTTTGCTTTGAACCACATATATATTCGCAAACTGACCTACTTAAACAAAGGGCTAACTAGTGCTTCACAATTCGGTTGTTAAGCTTCAGCCGTGGTTCCAATAATCCTATGCAAATATTGAATTAAAGTGGCTTAATATTCATACTCTGGTTTAAGTGCAAGCACGATTGGGTTCTATTCAGTGGTAATCGATTATATCGGGGTAATTTGCATACTGTAGTTATTTTAATATATAGTTATATTTTTTTCTAACTTATTTGTCAATCAACCGAGTAATCTTTTTTTTTTTTTGTCAAAAAACGTTGCCCCACACTAGGATTTCTTCCGTATCGAGGGTGCGTTTACAGACACAAATCTTAACATGCACAAACACCCAGATACGGAACAACTATCTGTATGTTTGTGAGAGGTCCGCCATGGGTTGGCGGACCGGGACCTGCCGGGGTTGCGGTGCATGCTTTTGTGAATCCCGCGATCCTGGCCGTACGGTCAGGAGAAGGAACACCGTTGGTTTTTAGCCGGTAAGAGTCCGGCAGACCCCCTCGCCTTCCACGGGCGAGGGACATCCATGAGGATTTTCCAACGAGAAAAAAAAAAAAAAAAATGGCCATACAAATATTTGTTCCGTGCGGGAATCAAACCCACGACCCGCAGCGCAGAAGCCAATCGCTTAGCCACTGCACCAAACGTGTCGTCATAAAAAAAAGTCGTTTAAAATAGATCAGGTTGTATATACTTTAGAACCGTCAAAATGTAGGGTTCCTTAATAGTAATTTTTTCTAACTTATCTGTCAATCAATCTAGTAATATCTTCTTTTTTAATTTTTTAATAAGTAGATCAGATTACAGGTACCTTAGAATCGCAAACATTTTGGGTTCTTTAATAGTAGCTCCGGTGGAGATGAGCCGACATGATAACTCTTTTAAAATTATTATTTCAATATTCATGTATACAAGTGTAACTTTATATTCAAGGTCTTATATCTGAAGCTTTTTATTCGTGCAAACTTTTAACAGAAACTTTCCCCGTTCACAACTATAATACCAATTGTCATTCTTACATGTATTAAAAAGAACATGTCATAAAATTCGCGGTAACTCTTTTGAACTCAATATATCAATACTTCGTACAATCACACTCGCTACTATACTCGTAACAGTAACATATTGGATTTCTACTCACTATTTGAACATGAATAGTGGCAGCCTGCCAGCCAACTGCGATCACAATATCCATTTCCCGCAGTTGACTCCTATGACGTCACTGGCGTGGCAAGCGTGGCGTGAAAGCCGCGTATACGTAAGTGTCAAGCCGCTAATACATACAAACTAGACATGAGTTGGACCAACTAACTTGTCCTGTCTTTGCAGTAAGTTGCTTGAACGTGCACATCAGTTGGCTATAAGGCCCTTGTGGACGTTGATGGGTCGATATGATAATAAGGCCTGACTAAGAAAATGTGATTTTGCCTTTAAGGGAGGTACTCGGATCGGTGAGTATGGCAAATCAACATCTACGGCGACAAGGTTTGATCAAGGGCAAGAATGGGGGGGGGGGGGATGCGCTCTATTTAATTTGTGTATAAAATTCAAATAAGCCCAATAGAAAATGTATTTATTTAACATAATAGGTTATTTTAAAAAAAGAATTCATAAGAAATTCGTCCAATATAAACCGGTTATTCTACATTTAAATATTTTTAAAAAATGCGTCTAATGGCCCCCTTAAGTAGACGCCGAAAGGGGCGAAGAACGTTTATTGCGTTGATATGCAGTACAACCATCAATATACTAATAAAATTATATTTTAGTGGTAAATGATGGAATAGTTTAAAATATTGCCAATACGGTATTGATACTATGCATTGTTCTGCGGAACTTAATTATAAAGTCCGGAATAAAAAAAAGGAACGACTCAAGTTAAGGTGATGTCGATACGAAGCCGAGCTGACGTGTGCTTCGACCTTTACCCCAATTTTAGATGTAAATTTCGCTTCGCATATGATGCTCTTTTCCTGAACACATTTAAGGGGAAGTTACACGTTATTATAACAAGTACGATGAGTCATGTTGGACACGATACGTTTGTGTTATAAAGCTTTTAACAAACTGTTACTGCATGTACATTGTTGATAAAATATTCTAATGCATTACTATAGTAAGACAGCGGTGATAGCCTAGTGGTGTGACTGTTGGACTGGCAAGTCACAGGTCTCAAGTTCGAACCCACGCACGCACCTCTGACTTTTCGGATTCACGTGCGTATTGTATAATTATCACTTGCTTAAAAATGGTAAAGGAAAACATCATGAGGAACCAGCCTGAGAGATATTTCTCGACGGCATTTGAAGCCAAGTCAGAGGCCCATGGGCGGCATAAACTCTGACACCAGGTTACTCATTAACCACACGAAAAGAAGAAGACTATAGTAAGAAACTTTTACTTGGAATGCTTTCTTTTTTTTTTCCTAGTCGACTCTTGTAGATGGTCTTGCGGACCTTTTCTACGTAACCGGGCTATTATTGGCGAGACCAGAAGGGTCTCCGAACCAATATCTAAACTAACTACCTAGCTAACTACGCTAACTACTGTAACATCATGACTATTATAGCAGCAACACCTCTAAGGGTGTCCCCAAGGGGGGACTCGAACCTCTTAGGGTGTTGAACGCGAGAGGACTGGGAGGGATACGACAGCTTGATAAGGGCTGCATTAATCGCGGTGTGACTGCGCGGAGTCAGAAGGGACGACCGGCTCCGCGGCTGCGGCGGGTGAGCTCGGTGGATCGGGGGCTACTTGGAATGCATTCTTCTTTTCCTTTATATAGCGAATAGGATAAAATTAAATCACGGTTTATGACACCCGCATTTTGAAAATGTAAAAAGAGAGTAAATGTACGCTATATACTTTTTTATGACGTAAACGCCAATAATGGAGGAGATTTTTCGACCTTAAGGAGGTGAAAAGGGTTTAAATATATATTATTTTCATGGTCACCGGTTCGGTCGGCTCGTATAAAGGCTAATAGTAAGGTCGTATAGAGGGGGAGTATTTTATGTGTTTAATATTCATAAAAGTATCAACCAGATACACTTACGCACTTCAGTATTCGCGACCTAGTTAGAATGTTTGGTTCATAAAATATTATACACGAATAACGTATTATTAGTACATTAAAAAAATATGTTTCATATAATGTATAATTAATACTGATAACCTAGCAGTTGAAAAATTGCGTTCCATGCAGGAGGGTTTGAGTTTAATTCTGGCCCGTTCCTCTGACTTTTCGAATTCATGTGCGAATTAGAATTTAATTATCACTTGCGTTAACGGTGAAGGGAAAACATCGTGAGGAAACTTGTATACCTAAGAGGGCTCCATAAAGTTCTCTATGGTGTGTGTAGTCTGCCAACTCGCACTAGGCCAGCGTGGCGGATTAAGGCCTAACCGCTTCTCATTCTGAGTAGAGGCCCGTGCCCATATGGCCTATGTTTGTGTATGTGAGAAAAGGGATAACCAAACTCCTAAATCCCATATCTACAGGGTGTAAACGAAATCGTGTAATTCCTTAAAACCATGTGATCTATTATTGGTATAGATTAACCCTGAACGAGAATTTGCTCGATTAGAAAAAAAAATCTATTTTATCTCGCGAAAGTGGTAAGTAATTTAACGTTAACCACTTCATAAGGATAAAAAAAAACCAAAAAAAAAATAAACAAAAAATTTAAATGTGTTAGGACGTTTTAGCGCCCCGAATATTACAGCTGGCGGGTTAAAAAATTCGGTTATATGAAAACAATCAAAGTTTTCAGTACAGTTGTGTACAAAATGACCAGTTATTGAATTGTCTCCTACGTTCTCCTTCCATAGATGTGAGCCTTCTTAAGATTGCTCGTTTGTACTCTGCTTTATATCAAATGTTACTGTCTTCACGAAATGTTTAAGACATCGAGAATCATAGATATTACAGGTTTTCAGGATTCATATGCATTTTTATCGAATAGGTATCAAACTCGTGGAGCTCGTGACTAATTAACAACCGCGCTGACCATACGATTTGTGAAGTTAAGCTGCGTTTGCCGCGGTTAGTCCGTGGATGGGTGACCGTTCATTACACATCGAGACCGCTCCACGCCTCGGAGAGCACGTTTAACCGTCGGTCCCGAGCGTCATAAGAATTCCTATGACAGAAGCTCAAAATTCTGACAACCGGTCTTACCTATTGCCCAGTTGGGTTTCTTTTTTTTTTAAAAAAACATTGCCCCACTCTAGGATTTCTCCTGTATCGTAAGTGCGTTTACAGACACAAATGTTCACATGCACAAACGCCCAGACCCGGAACAACTATCTGTACGCCATACAAATATGTGTTCCGTGCGGGAATCGAACCTACGACCTGCATTATTCTCATTTATTTCTCACACTACTGTAATGGAATTGTAATGAACTACTATTTTGAAAAGAGTATTCATGGAGTTTCTTGCCGGCTCTTCTCCATAGAACCTACCTTTTGGAACCGTGCACCTAGTTTTGATGTTTTAAAAGTGCCTGAAATCTGGTCTAATTGAAATAAAAAACTTTGACTTTGACCCGTAGCGCACAAGCCAATCGCTCAGCCATTGCAACAAACGTGTGGGTTACGGAGGTCTGATGGCAGTCGCTCCGTATAAAATACTGGTATTCAGCCGCATCTGGCTAGACTGGAACCTGACGCCAACATCATTGAGAATAGGTTAGGAGGAAGAAGAAGGTATTAAACTCGTAACAATTTGTAGTCAGTATTCAAAGTTGGTATATATTACGTGTTTAGCTATAACGAGACAATTGCGTGTGGCGGGCGACGAGACAGTACTAACAAAAATAATTGAATACATAATTGATTAATAGCCATTATGACGTGACAGATATTGATTGCTATCGATGGGATGGTGTATAAACCTATGTACAATATTTGCTGTGTGACTCTTTGGTAATGTTGTGTTCCTAGTACATTTCTATTCAAGGTTTGTTTTACACATAGATATTATCTTTTAATATTTGATAATGTGTAGTCAGTTACATAATAGTACATTACTGCCGCGGTCTGTAATGACTGCGTTGCTGGCAGCACTGATGATGGCCGAGAACGCAGTGTAGCGCAGCTCCAGGCCATCACAGCGCGGTCAGCATTGCAGCTCTTGATGGACAAGCTGGAATAAGGGCCGAGACCGTAGGTTGAGGCCTTTATATCGCGGACAGCAAGGGCTGCAATGATGACCAAGCTTGAAGGCCGAGAGCGTAGCTAAACTAAGCTCGAGGCCATCGTAGCGTGGCCAGCAGCGCAGTCATTGCGGACCAAGGCTTGTATAGTGCTTTACTCAAACAATGCGAGTAATTTAAATAAAACCAGATTAGTATAGTAAGAATTTATTTAAATTAGTCTTTAATGTTTGTACTGCCTGTATCTATACAGCCAAATTCTGAATAAAAACTTTTTGCACCTGACAATTTTTGAAACAAAACTCGACAATAATGGATTTTCAAAGGAAATTGCTGGTGGCTAAAACTCACCAGCAATGAAATTCCATACAACTTTGCTACGCCTATTCAAGAATCGCGGAAAGGTCGAATTTGCTCAAAGAAGGTGGTCAAAATAATGACTACATTACAAGCATTTTTGAGTAAAATACATTACATAACATCACGCCTTATATCCCTCGAAAGGTTCGGCAGAGGTTTTTAAGTCCTATGTAATAGGGGGCGAGCCTATTGTCATTACCTGGGCACGAGTTAAGACTCCGGGCTATTACTGAGAAATTCCTAATGGAAATACCCAATAACACTGCCTGACCTGGGGACCGAACCTAGGACCCCATGTTCAGCAGTCGTGCTTTGACCACTAAACCAACAAGGGGCCATTCAAGTATTACGTAAGCAGAATTTTAGTAATTTTTGACCCACCCCTCCCCCTATGCTTCCTATGCTTACGTAAACATTGGTATATTTTTTTTTTAAACTGATCAGGTTTCTTTATTGTTATTCATGAGCAGCAGTTTTAAGTCTAGAAAAATAAGTAAATAAATAAAAATTGCTGACGTAATCATCACCTAGACACCCCCGTCCCCCATGTCAAAAAAATAAGCTAAACAAAGACCCCCTCACCCCCCTTTCGTGCTTACGTAATACTTGAATGGCCCCCAAGGCAGTCAAGTCCAAGTGTAGCCAGTTACACTTGGAAAATAAAAACTTAGAAATTAAGAACCAACATTTTTAAACCTGTTTTATGGTTTGATTACTGCACCAGTCTTCTAAAGAGTTGCGTAAATCCTGTGGAAACTTGACAGATCAGAGAGAAAACTGTAAGCCTAGGCGTATACGGAGACAGGCTGTACAGGCAATACAGATCAGTCACAGTTTTACAATCCATATAGTTGGGTAACGAGGTGTCCTGAATAAGCGACAAACGCGACGCGATGCGATGCGACGCGATACGACACGGAACAAATACACGTTACATCGCGTCTCGTTATAGGCCGCCAGTAGGGAATGCCGTTGTTTTGATCGCGTCGCCGCATCGCAACGCGTCGCGTTTGTCGCCTACACGGGCGGTGGTATCGCCGGACATCAAAGCCGTTACCCAACTATATGGATTGAAAAACTGTGACAACTTCATTGCATGTCGGCTTACGCCTCCTTTATACGCGTAGGCTAAGAGCCGTTCAGAATTCGGTTCTTGCAAGCAAAAAGATTTTAATAGAATGAAGAAGCAGTCGATTTCAGTTCTCAGAACTTTTGTTTTTAGAACATTTTAAGAGGAAACGCGGGCTGCAAAATATTAATAATTTGAATAAGTATTTGCGATCTATTTCCGTCCCACCCCTCCCGCAAACCTTTCCAATTGAGTGCGAAAGAGACACCTGCATCTCGGACTGATTTCTCCTGTGCAATATTAGCGAAATCGTACTTTCGTATTTCCCTGTTTCATTCTTCAAATCTGGACCGATTTTAAATATTATTTTCAGTAATAATTTATGAAAGACTTTGGTTATGTCTGTATGTTTTATTTTAATTTTTTATATTCGTCAAATTTGTTTGCCAGATGTTTGAGAAAGGTGGTAAAACCGGTCGATTTTTGTAAAATTTAAACGTTTCTAGTTCTTTTAATAATTAATTTATTGGCAAAAACAAAACAGGGACATAGTGGTGGTAGATATATACCTATATCATATGGTAAAAAATATTTGCTCTAGTGAAATTATCCAAGGAGGAAACTGAGAAATACGTTTGTATGGACTAAAAGCCGACTGCATTTCCTCTTAATGTTTAGTATTATTTTAACTATAACATTTAAACAATGGTCTAGTGGTGGCAAGTGCGACTGCTTATCATGAGGTCCTGAGTTCGATCCCCAGGTCGGGCAGTGTTTATGGGTTTTTCCGTGTGGAATTCCTCAGTAGCAGCCCGGAGTCTGGATTTGTGCCCGGTTAATGGCAATAAGCTCGCCCTTACATGGGACTTAAACATAACATTGAAATGAGGGCTTTACAATACACCTCTGCCCAACCCTTCGGGGAATACAGGCGTGATATTATGTTACTTAAATTCAAAATGCGTTTTTATTACCACTACCGTGAGCTCCTAAAATAACAGGGACAGTTCCATTATAATCAATCCCGGTTGTTTAGTCAACGCACGTACAAAACATACAAATATTCTGAAAATGGTGCTGGTTTTTATTCTGATTGTGCCTATCTGGATATATTTTGTATTTTTTTTTAAAACAAGTAGTTTGTATACATATTTATGTTAGCGATTTGCTAGTGTATTTTGTCCGTGTTGAAACTGCATGGTAAATGTTGGATTTGATGTTTTCGACAGAGTTGCGCGAAAAAAAATGTTTTTACATAATGGTGCCGACTCTGTTTGCACAAACTAATCTTAATTTTGTTTTTTTTTTAAAAAAAAAAAGCTTTGCCGAACCCTAAGATTTCTCCTGTATCGTGAGTGCGTTTACAGACACAAATCTTCACATGCACAAACATTGAGACCCGGAACAACTATCTGTAGGCCATACAAATATTTTTTTCCGTGCGGGAATCGAACCCACAACCCATAGCGCAGAAGCCGATTGTTCAGCCACTGCACCAAGCGTGTCGTCTTGAGGCTATTGCAATTTTTTTCACTCTAATAAAATAAGAAAGAGATGGACTTAAATAAGAGCTGTCAAATTTAGTTGAACTAAAATTATCATGACGACATCACGACACGTCAGATGTGTCGACAAAAAACACGGTGAAGTTCAAGGCGTAAACTAGTTTGACATATCTAACTTAGTACTTATCCTTCGCCGGTTTTTTCTCGCTCTGTTTGTTAGTAAAAGATTAATTAAATTCTCTAATTTTAGTTTAGTTGGTGAACAAGTCTCCTTCTTCTTCTTTTCCTGTTGTGTTGTGTTGTTCTTTTCCGGTTAGTGACTAACCTGGTGTCAGAGTTTATGCCGCCCATGGGCCTCTGACTTGGCTTCACATGCCGTCGAAAAATATCTCTCAGGCATGCCGGTTTCCCCACAATGTTTTCCTTCACCGTTTTTAAGCAAGTGATAATATACAATACGCACATGAATCCGAAAAGTCAGAGGTGAGTGCGTTGGGTTCGAACTCGAGACCTATGACTTGGCAGTCCGACGGCCACACCACTAGGCCATCACAGCTATTGAACAAGTGAATCGGTACCAATAATTACTATACTACTTACTTATTCTTTTTAACCGACTTCCACAAAAAGGAAGAGGTTATCAATTCGACTGTATTTTTTTATCAAATTTTTCTTTCTTTAATGTTTTATGCCCCAGAACACCGTCATATAAAAACCGATTTGGAAAATTATTTTTTTTGTATGAAAGAATATTCTTACGAAATGGTCCCATTTAAATTTGGTGAAGATCTGATGAGGAAAGTCGGAGATAGACAAAGGAAATCCTCGATGACGAACAGTACGCATAATATGATGATGTGATTATGTTACGAGCAGCGTCTTTAGTAGGTCCAACCACGTTTTAATTAAGGCCACTAAAATGAAAAAAAAAACAAAAACATTTGTATCAAAAATAAAGCCGACTTCAAATAAACGAAAAAAAAAGAATAAATAATTACCATAAATATAAAGTTAACAGTTTCAGAAGTCGGTGCCTTCAATTTTGTTCAGCGTGGATTAGCACCGACTTCTGAAACTGTTAATTTTATAATATAGTAATTATTTTATTCTATTTTTCGTTTTTTTTAAAGTTGGTTTTAATTTTGGTACAAATGTTTTTATTTCTCAAAGTAGCCTATATTTGAAAAGAACATTTTGTCATTTCACTCATTGTGTTGACTGCTCGTAAATGAAACTATGCATGTATAAACTTTGTACTAGCAACAGTTTAATCTCAAGCCACAAAGCTAGCGAATAGTTTACTGTCAACAACTTGGTTGTTACCAGTATCATTTGGAGAGCGATAACCTTAGGTTACACTTTACGTGAAAATAGAAGTTCAGTGTGTTTGTCAAAAATATGCGGTGTGGTGTTGCAGATATTTACTTTATGTACGGTCAACAACGAAAGTAGGTTAACACTGTTAGTTTTACATAACATCTAAAAGACACGCTTTTCAGAATTTCATATAATAGTCAAGAGCTTCTTTATTTTATTGTTACATGTGTTCCGATTAAATTACAATATTATTGTGTTCAGTTATGATTTAAAAAACTGAAGTGTTAACATACTTTTGTTGCTGACTGTACCTAATAGTTTGGCAAACAGGATGATGGGCCCACCTCATAGTAAGTGGTTACCGCTGTATATACATATGCATGTCGTAGGATAATGGAAAAAATCGAACCTCTGCTATAATCCTAGGACGATTGCAAGGGTCCGGATATTTGGAATCTAAGATGGATTTTTATAATCATTCGCGCTATTTTCAGGATTGCAGCATTGGAAACATGAACCCTGATTGGCTAATCTAAGAATTGATTTATATCATCTTTATTGTGGTTGGTCAGAACATGGCTCTTCACAAAGATCTATTGACACAGAAAACCATCATATTAACTAATCAGCGCTGATAACGTGAGCTGTATTCGCGACTTACTTAAGGTAAGCCGGATTTTTGCAATGATTCTGAAAATAGCTAGGATGATTACAAAAATCTGTCTTATATTCCAATCGTCCTAGGATTATCGCAATGATCTGATTTTTCCGATTATCCTACGACATAATTATACAGCTACAACCCCAAGAGGATATTTGATGCATTACCAACTGTAGACACAAAGTTTGTTTTTAAATCTTTTTTTCTCGATGCATTAGTAAACTTTGCCTTGACTATGGAAGCCTCACAGGTAAGTTGAAAAGTATTATGTGCTACCCATACCCTTCACACCGGAACATAGCAATGCTGCTTAACAGCAGGAAAAGGTACTTTCCCCGACGAGCTCTTTCACAAGTAACTCTACGACTACTACTCATAGCTCGAAATTGTATTTGTACTTTCGGAAAACAAACATTTTACGAAGATTGATGAAACTGTTTGCTTCACTTCAGATATTGCTTTAAGTTAGTGGGTCAAACTCAACTTTTATTTTGTTGGGAGAACTTTTGAAATTAAATTGTTATGGTCCATTTGCACTTGTAATACTTATCAGTTAAACGCTGAATCCATAGCAAGTTAAATCGTGCAAGTTATTGAAGTAAGTGCTTGCCAACTTGTTTACACTGAAAGCAAGTTTTGTTAAAACTTTACACGGATACCTTGCGTTAAATCAGGCAAGTAAGTAAAATATTTAGAAGTCGTCTTGCTGCGGATGTGTTCACGGTGCAAGTTCGGTTGTAGAAGACATTTTGCACAATTGAATTTGCTACTCGATTCACCAGTTTTCGTAAGGGTCGTTCTTTTTCTATACGCGTATCAGTAAGTATACAGATACTGTCGTTAATAAATCGTAACAAACAGTGCCTATGTATAATTGGAGCAATGCGTAGGAAATTAGATGGGGGTGCATTAAATGAGTTTCTGCGATAGACCCTCCGTGCACCAAACGACCCGCTACCAACCGTGCTGAGTGGCTAATCTTCATACCATGTACTATTCTCTAAATAACTTCTATACCAGGGAAGAAGAATAAGATTGATAACCACTCAACCGCCACCGGGTACTACAGTACCCGAAGTCAAAAAGCAGTAAACCGCCATGGGTACTACAGTACCCAAAACGAAACAGTTTAAAAAATCCTTATAAAGTCGACTACCGTGTTTTGTCTACGAAAAAACCTTTAGTAGAGTCGTTCTCTATGAAATTATACAACGAAATAATCACACTTGTCAGCACTACTTCAAACAAAAAGTCAAACAAAAAAATTGTCAAACTTTGTAAACATTTGTTATCGCTCAAGTGGGTGCGGCGCGGCGGGGCGCCGGCGGGTGGTCGTAAATATGTCATAGCTAATCTGACATCATTGTTTATTTTTAACACTATTATACATACAAAGGATCGTAAAGAATAGTGCTACAATATTTTATTACACGTAGGTAGTTTTAGAATCTCAAGTTGCAATATTTCGCTTTTGTAAATGTTATTGTTCGCGATGAGAACAATGGCTGCCGGTTGATAAGGTAAACACAAAGAAATGTGTTTATTTTGACCAAAAATGTGTGAAAACGGAAAAATAGTTCATTATTAGTAAAATACAGGTAGTAGTAATTAAATAAATACAGGTAGTTTCGTAAAGATTCTATCTTGACTCGATATACATAGTATATACAGTATACGGGCGCGCGAGGCCGCGTCAAAACCAGCAAGGAGTTTCTAACTTCTTATAAGATTTTCTTCTTATTGGAATAAAATAAGTTTATACATTCTGGTATTGTTAGAAAGGAAATATAATCTAGTTTATTTTAATATTGTTAAAATGGATATAAAGTTAAGAGTTATCCATCAAAAATTTCCAATTTTCAAATTTTTCCAATTTTCCATCACTGTTTTTCAAGTTAATCTTTTTTTTTTGAGTTTCAAATTATAATTATATCTCTTGGTTTATAGATAAGTATGTTCCTTAATTATTCAGCTTTATATCTGTATTTTTTATTTTGATATAGCACTTGTAGTTTGCGTACGTCAGGTGTTTTTATCGCTAAGGTCAGAAGGGGTCAAATTACATAAACAAGACCGCGCGGTCCGTGGCGGTTGGCTGAAATTCGGCGGCGGGGGCCGGGCGGTTGAGTGGATAATATGTTTATAATATTATTATTTATCGCATACTCACTTAAATGTCTTACAAAATTAATAGTCGTAACATAAGATCAAGCCTGTATTCTCCGAAGGGGTGGACAGAGGTGTTTAGTAACACCCCCATTTCACCGTTATGTTTAAGTCCCATGTAATAGGGTGCGATTCTGCTGGCATCAACTGGGCACAAATCCAAATGCTACTGAGGAATTCCATACGGGAATAGCCAATAACACTTTGCCCAATCTGGGGATCGAACCCAGGACCTCACGGTCAGCAGTCGCGCTTGCCACCACCAGTCGTAAGTATAAGTAATTAAGCGAAAACCAACATTACCAGATGCCGTATGTTTAATCGTAAACACAACATATTTTCAACCTTACAACGCCCCACCCAACAAAATTCAGTAATGAGTCGTCAATTTCCATTTTCGTTATCTTAAAAAAATCTAAAAGCGTATAAAAATAGCGCGTTGACTCGCGATATCGACATTCCATTCAGTTGGGCACCTGTCATGGCGGTGATTGATTGCTTGCTATATTAAAAAGTAAATGAAGTGCCTTTTAAACGCGCCACCTATTCGACAAGGATAAAGTGGAGTTACAGCGTGACTTTGTGGAAATGTCAAAAAATGTTTATATCGTAAGTGTGGAATTTACGTATTTTGTGTCTTTGTGAGAGGCACAAGGTTAATTACTAACGGCACTGATCATAAGATTTGCAAGGTAAAGCTGCACTTGCCGCGGTCTGTCTGTGGATGTGTGACCGTTACGTTACACATCGAGACCCCTCCGTACCTCGGAAAGCACGTTAAAACAGTCAGTCCCAGATGTCATACGAATACCTATGACAATCGATACGGGTAGTCAGAAGCCCGAAAGTCTGACAACTGGTCTTCTTCTTCTTTTCGTATGGTTAGTGACTAACCTGGTGTCAGAGTTTGTGCCGCCCATGGGCCTCTGACTTGGCTTCACATGCCGTCGAGAAATATTTCTCAGGTATGCCGGTTTCCTCACGATGTTATCCTTCACCGTTTTTAAGCAATTGATAATTATAAATTACGCACATCAATCCGAAAAGTCAGAGGTGGCGTGCCTTGGGTTCGAACTCGAGACCTATGACTTGGTAGTCCAGCGGTCACACCACTAGGCTATCACTGCTAAACTGTAGGATATCGGCTTTAAAATACTGGTATTCAGCCGAATCTGGTTAGACTACAAGCTGACCTTAACATAGTGTGGAAAAGGCTAGGAACAACATTCAATGTCAGAGAGTAATTTTCATCAAAAAACTCACTAACCATGTGTGTCATTACATCAAGTGGATGACCATGAAAAGGGTTTAGACCATAGATTATCCCTTTAGACTTTAGTCAACCACGCTGGCTTGGTGAGGGTTAGCGGTCTACACAACAACATCGAGAACTTTTTTTAGAGTCTTCAAACCTGCAGGTTGTCATAAAATTAAATAGAATCTTAAATAGCATAAGCCTATACCCATTGCTATCGTCAATTCACTAATGCTACGCTATCATAGCTAAGTGTATTAACGGTAACAATGAGATTTTGTTAGTATATAAAAGTGGGCAGTGCTGTTGTCCACCAGTCCTTTTGTGCTCGTCCATAACGATTCCTATAGAAATAGAGAGGATGGGGCATTCTTATTTAGTAAGTGTGATTGATACAGCAGTGATAGTCTACTGGTGTGACCGTCGAACTGCCAAGTCATAGGTCTCGAGTTCAAACCCATGGCACGCACTTCCGACTAAGTATAATAATTATTTGCTTAAAAACGTTGAAGGAATCCATCACGAGGAAACCGGCATGCCTCAGAAATATTTCTCGACGGCATGTGAAGCCAAGTAGGAGGCCCATGAGCGACATATACTACCACACGGAAAGAAGAAGACGATTGTGATTGATACATCCTTTTATGTTTTATCTTTAACGTACATAAACTCAAGCTTTTTTCCCATGGGGTTATGCAGAAATTATAGAACGCCACATGGCACAATCCTTACTCTTTTCGCTTCATCCACATTCATACACCTTGTCATACACGCACGCCGGTTCAGAGCACTACGCACCTGTCCTTTGTTTTTTCTTTTTAACACCAAAACTAAAAGCACAGCCCTCAAAATATTTTTAATGAAAACACGTTAAAAGATTGCTTCAGAGATTGCAGCTAACTTAAAAACATTTTTATTTTGGCAACCCTATAAGCCCATTATAGTCAGTAAAAGATTTGAAGCTGATATCAACATTATACTTTTATACCCAGTGTTTCTATTGGATAATTGGATATTTAATATTTTACGATCCACGTTTATATTCTCAGCTATTATTTTAGTCCCAGACGAAACGTATTATATTTTATAACATATGAGAATTGTGTTTACTTAAACCCGGGTTACTAATTACTAAAAGTAACTTAAACCTTTAAATCAAATGTGTTTATCTAAAATCTTGAGTATCATTATTGTACTAATGAATATCACGTTCAAAAACAAAACCTCGAAATTTAGCTAATGGGTGTTATACGTAAACCTTTTGAGAGAGAAATTCGAATTACCCTTTATTATATTATAAAAGTTTTTGATGAAATTACGTCGAGATAATCAACACGTTGTCGAAAGTTGGTTTGTAACTTAAATTAAATGGTATTTATGATAAAGAGATATAATATTTTTTAATGGACAAACGGTGGGAAGATAGTAATGGATACCTATGGATAATCATAAACGGATAGTGAAACTATTAGAATTTTGTGTTGCGGAAATCTTTCGGACCACTTGTATGATGAGTAGTAGACGATGAATTACGGTTGAAACTAATAACCGATCTCCATTGAAAATTTCTGGATTGTTGTAGATTTTTGACAGAAATCTCTCTTCCCCCTAGCCTTTTTCCAACTACGTTGGGGTCAGCTTCCAGTCTAACCAGATGCGGCTGAATACCAGTATGTTACACGGAGGGACTGCCATCAGAACTCCGCAACCCAGTTACTGGGCAATGCCGATTTCTTTAGGTTACACCAGTTGTTAGACTTTTGGTCTTTTGACTATCCGTAAATACTGTTTTATGGTATTCTTATGACACGAGGGGCCAACGGTTTAACGCAGTCTCCGAAGCACGGAGAGATTTCCATGTGTAACGAACGGTCACCTATCTACGGACTGACGTGTGATTGGCACGGTTGTTAATTAGCCTCTTCTCTTCTATTCTTTTTTGACAGAAATTGAATAGGAGTAATGTCAAAAACCTACATTAATCATTACTAGTGTGACGTTGACAATTAATTATTGAATACAAATCATTTGTTAACTCTATCCAATTACATTAAAACACTGAAATAAAAACAAAAAAACCACTCATCAATAAGTTTAAACTGTTTGTTTGCTGGGTAATAAACAACTCCTTCAATCGATACGATGCCATAGATCCTGTTACGTCCAACACACAAGGTATTCTATTTTACCCAGAAAATCGAACAGGTCCTCTGGGAATTCTACCCAACCGGAGGGGCAGGTATAAGCCAGAGGAATTTAAAACGGAAGAACAAAACATCACGTTTGAACAGCCCGTAGTGAAGGGACTCATTATCTCCGCAGATCTTTTCGAAAGTTAACAAAGATTTCGGCTAATCCAAAAGTTTGAATTGTAAAGTTTGTTCGAGTTACCCGAAACTCTTTTTCTATTTAAAAATTCAATAGACATGAATAAGGATTTAGAAATGAAGGCGCTTCTTATATTTTTAAAGGCTAAATATTATGAATTTGGATTATAAAAGCCCAAATATGAGGCTTGATGTTGACCTAGAAATTAAGGAGCTTATCAGAAAAGGGTTTGTATAATATTCTTTTATAATATTTAGTAGTATTAGAGCTCTTAATAAATGAGTTCTTTTGGTAGACCATCTACCAGTTTCCTCACTTATACTCAGTTCTTATGGCATTATCGGCATTATTTACCGGCGTTGCCCTGTAACTGGATTATGAAGGTCTGATGGCAGTTGCTCCGTGTAAAATACTGGTATTCAGCCTCAACTGGTTAAACTGGAAGCTGACCTCATAATAGTTAGGCAAAGGGTAGACAGAACAGTTCCTATGGCCATGAATCGTTTTGCTTACCAATGGTAGCATTTTTTATTGCCAAACTAGACAGACGCGTAAGCAAAATTGTTTTCTGTGATAGCTACAAACGTATGGGAGCGTTTACTATAGAAAACTATGGAGTCTGCTTTATTATTGGTAAAGATACAAGTCTTAATTTTATCCAAAAAGGCTCGATAAATCGTAGGAGTTGGCCAGTGGACCATAAATAATTACGTTATCATTCATTTTAATTTATTATTCGTTTGAAATTATCATTTTACACTTTAAACATTTGAATTTAGAACATCACTTTCGTTGTACTGGAATAATGTTATAATAACTAGATGTGACAGAGGACCAGGTGAGAATTAAAGTTATCATTATTCAAAAGCTCCTGCCACTCAACGCACAAGTAAATTAATGAATTATATAATTTAATTCGAAAGGACGCAGATAGCACGCCTGTTTACACTTCGTTAATGAGTTATTGGACGGCCAAACTTAACTAGGCTCTGTTTAATGAAAACAAAAACAATACTTAGATACCATACAAAGGTAATTTGGGAGTAATAAATCAAAAGTTTTTTATGTTTTCTTATGAAAGTTCTATGCTAAGAAAAAAAAGGGAAATGTTTTAGTTTACATAACATAACATCACGTTTTGTATTCCCCGAAGGGTTCGGTAGAGGTGTTTTTAGTACACCCTCGTTCCGCCAGTTATGTTTAAGTCCCATGTATTAGGTCCCCACCTATGAAATCAGCGTTTTGTATGGAGAATTTTAAATGCATTTTTCATACTAACATTTTCTTAATTTATTTAACAACTATGAACACTAATGTTTTAAAACTTTTATGCACTAATGTTTAAAAACTAAGACAACGTATGCCACTTAGATTATGCGACAAAAATAAGTTTTGATTATGTTAAAACCAAAATAGTGGTAATTTCTGCTAACAAAAAGAGGAGTCATTTTTAAGGTATTTTTTATGTTGAGAAAACTATAACTAATAAGGTTTTTTTACTATTGGTAGTTGGCTATGATGGTCATTATTCGATATAACATCAAGCAATTGATGAATATTTTAAATCATAGCAGTGACGAGGTTCTCTATTTGTGAGAAAAAAACGCCAATTTCATAGGTGGGGACCTAATATTAATGTATCCCATGTAATGTGTATTAGTTTGCTTTGTATTACTTCTAAGTCAGCCAATCGCTGCCTGCTATTTATAGTCCTTTTCCGAAAACGGAGACGTCATAACAAGACATTACGTTTCCCTGGTATTACAAAAGATTCTGTTAAAATATGAATGCTTTTATTTGTGCTAAAATACTAAATTAACACATTACACATAAAATCACGCCTGTATTCCCCGAAAGGTTAGGCAGATGTGTATAGTATCACCCTCATTTCGCCGTTATGTTTAAGTGTAATAGGGGGTGAGCCTATTGTCATCAACCGGGCACAAATCCAAACACCAGGCTGCTACTGAGGAATTCCACACGGAAAAATAATAACACTTTGCCCGATCTGGGGATCGAACCCAGAACCTCACGATCAGCAGTTGCGTTTGCCACCACTAGACCAACGAGGTAGTCACACAGTAAATGAACATATGAAAGTTCCTCATATTAAAGTTAGGTACACGAATCAAATACGAACTAATTACAAACGATATGTTCCGTTGTTTACTTAGTGTTAGTAACGCCGAATGGTAACGTGAAGTTATTCAAGGAAGAGCTTTGCAATAATTCCGGTTGATTTTAGAAAGCACTTTCATCGCAATGTAAATACTTTAATACGTTAAATGTGTGGCGGCATCTATCATACCACATGCAAACTACGCAGCGCGAAGAATGTGTAGCAAACTACAACGATAACAAAATGACAACTCTCAAAAATGACGTCACAAATCCTGCATCGCGATATCAAGATTTGACACGCAGAGGTGTTGTGGTGGCATCTATCACGCCACATGAGAATAACGCAGCATGACAATTGTCTCGCAGACTACAGTGACAACAATGACAGCTGTCAAATGTAATGTCACAAATCCTGCATCGCGATATCAGGATTCGACACGCAGTATGTATACAACTTCCCAATATCAACCGTTGGGCAAAGCCCGTCAGGCATAAGACCCTGGTTGGAGGATCCTCCCTTTTCGTTGGAGGAACACAATACCTCCTACCTCCACAAGTGAGTAAACCTAATTTTGAGTAATAAGCAAAAACGTGGAAAATGTTGTCCTTAGAAATTCTGAAGACATGTTTTTTTATACCAAACTAGCGACCCGTCCCTGCTTCGCACGGGTGGACATTTTTCCCGTTTTTGCAATTTTATTTTATGCTCCGCTCCTATTGGTCGTAGCGTGATGTTATATAGCCTATAACCTTCCTCGATAAATGGACTATCCAACACAAAAATATTTTTTCAATTCCAACCAGTAGTTCCTGAGATTAGCGCGTTCAAACAAACAAACTCTTCAGCTTTATAATATTAGTATAGATATTATTGGACAACTTTTAAACTTACAAAGTATAATTTTCAATGAGTTACGAGACTAATAATTTTTATAAAATTTCAGTTAATGTATGAGTTCACCTTATTTCAGAATTGTACAATCTCAAAAATGACACAGTTAGCCGTGTAAGTAGTCCCCGGATCTCGTGAGTGATAAGGGATAGAAAAATATGAACGAGACTGATCGATAGAGAAAAAGTTGCGCTATCACGTAGTGTATAAAACTCAAATTTGACAAAAGGTCACTTAACGGCTTTTTAGAAAATGGACGGCAGATTTTGTTCTGTATTTACCAGATTAGACTATCTTTATAATAGTAAGGATGGATGGTTGAAGTACGTAATACGCCGAGTGAATGTCGACAAAGATTACGACCAACACGAATTAAATTAAATTATGAAGAAAGTTTTTTAATTCTTCAGCTCTTCTCTCATATCGACCAGCTATACGAAAATAGCTCATGCCGTGGTGAAAAGATTAGCCAGTCAGTAAGGTTGGTAGTGGGACTGACTGCCCAGGGTGCACTGGACGTACTTCTTCTTCTTTTCGTGTGGTTAGTGACTAACCTGGTGTCAGTTTATGCCACCCATGGGTCTCTGACTTGGCTTCACATGCTGTCAAGAAATATCTCCAAGGCATGCCGGTTTCCTCACGATGTTTTCCTTCACCGTTTTTAAGCAAGTGATAATTATACAAAACCTATGACTTGGTAGTTCGACGGTCACACCATTAGGCTATCACTGCTTACTAAAGTACTACCGGTCGTGCCGGACCTACTAAAGTATCATCACTCGTGGAGGCTCTTTTAATGCACCCCAATTTTTTTATTAGATGAAGTATTCTCTACTCTGTCTAAATTCCCTTGTTGGTCTAATAGTCGCAAGCGCGACTGATGAGAATGGGGTCCTGGGTCCGATCGTTTTTCCATTAGGAATTTCTCAGTAGCAACCCACAGTCTGGATTTGTGCCCGGTTAATGGCAATAGGCTCGCCCCTATTACATAGGACTTAAACATAACTGGCGAAGCGAAAAATATTTCTGCTGCACCCTTCGGGAAATACAATGCGTGATGTTATGTATGTTACTACATGAAAAAATTCGTTATATTCTTCGTTCCACGTCTTCAATTGTCAACTAATTTAAACCCTTTTTACATTAAATGTTGTGTTAAAACGTTGTTCCAACATTTTCCTTTTTTCTATTTAGTGAGGAAAATAAAGGTTCAGCACAGTTTTACTTTCAAGGAAAAAAATCTTCTCACGTCCCTCCATTCCGTTTCGTTGGACATAAAGGTGAAACGGAATATAAAATCGTAAGGATTTATTTATTGACTTTAATAATGCCTAACGTTTATGTGAAGGTGAATTTACGGATAATAGGGTGATAGACATGGTCAGGGTGACAAATAAGTACCGTATAGTCTGATATATTTAAGCGTAATAATATACAATGTGTCCCAGTATGTAGTAATAAAAGTTTAAGGGTGGTATATACACTCAATTTTATCGACAAAAACACCCCACTTGTGGGGTCGATTCCCCACAAAGTTAATTTTAATATTTCACTTACCTATTTCGACCTCTACATACTCAAACACCCACAATTTAATACCTAGGCCTCACAGAGGCGTAAATTTATTATAATTTTAAAAACTACAGCATAGACAACGTAAAGAAGTATCAAAAGTTAGATTTCACACATTATTTTCACATTTTCTAAAATACTAGAAATCAACAGGAGGTAAGTCGTGTCTTTTATGTTCTACAAAACAAAACAAAAATCATGCTTCTGTGAGATCTTGAATTGTCAGTATTTTAATATGTATAGTTCAAAATATCTGAGCCAAATACTAATATTTTTCTATCTTTGGGGGTAATTTGTATGTGGGTTTTCCACCCCATGTATTTGGTGCTTTTGTGGATAAAATCGTGTGTAAATTAGTTAAAGTTTTAGTACTACACTAGCTGTCTCCTCACAGCTCCGCCCATGTCAGAAGCTTTATACCAGTAATAAATATAGCCTATGTTACTCAGTGATACTGTAGCTTTTTAACTGCAAAAGAATTTTTGTTATCGGTCCAGTAGTTTTAAGTTTATTCGTTACATACAAAAATACAAATCTATCCTCTTTATAATATTAGTATAGATATTGGAACACATTTTTTAGGTATACCGGTGTCCCAAATGAAGTGGTTAATAAAGGAAAGTACTTCAAATATGATAAAAATAAAATTTTACACTTAATAGAGACTACATTTAATTTTTTAAACTAAATACACGCGCATTTTACCCCGGCATCGTTTTCAAAGTACTTTTCTTCCATTACCACTTGATTCGGGACACCCTATACGGTACTGGATGACGTGATGAGGATTAGGGATGCACCTCTCCTCTCCCTACAACGTTAACAGTATTAGGAGATTAGTTACCCCAGTGGGCTAGGGTAGCGCTGAAAATAGTGGGTTTGAATGACGTCAGTATCCATTACCGAAGACAATTGGGTCTAATGTCAAAGTTTTTTGTAATCTTTATCAAATCGAAATATCTACATAAAGTCGAAGTAAAAAATATTCATTTTGCAGCCATGCTGGCTTCCCAATACCAAATATATTGGTACGAGTATTTTATGTCTTCCAAATAATAATCTTTTCATCATAACAGATATTAACATCGATCAATTGTAATAATTTGATGGCCTCAAGGCACTCAATGGCCCAACAATCCATAATTTCAAAACAACATTTAAAAGAAACGTTTGTCTATTATTTTAGTGGGAACGCTATATTTGTTATCTGTACGTCAGGTGCACCTTCCCAAATTGCTAGTGAGCTCCTGCCTTCCTGTCCCAAATACGACTGTCAGACCCTTATCAAGCTCTAATTATACATTACCGTCGTTTTCATTTGGACGCCCCGATATTGTGGTGGATTTCTTTAGTGACAATTTGTTGTGTGACGTCATTTCTCCGGCAGCTTTTTACATATTGGGTTTGAAAATGGAATGGTTGAGTTCTGTTTTTGAATGTGTGTTTAGTTTTTTTTTATAAGTTTGAATTTTTGTATAAGTTGCCTGTTGGTTACTTAAGTATTTTTAAGTACCTAGTCAGCAACGTTAACACACATTAATATTCTGTTTTGTAGTCTCAGCTACGAGGTCAATTAATTTTATATAGCGATCACCAGTCCGTCTAGTAAGCTTGGTGGTACTATTGTCGCCAAGGACTATTTCTATGAATATCATTGCATGAATTATTAAATAGTAATTCCATGAAACTTGTCTTAGGCTGTCGTGTTGTGAGCCGTGGTAAGACGGGTTTAACTCCTCCATCATTAAATTAATGCTCTGCCTAGCCTTTTCCCAATTATGTTGGAGTCAGCTTCCAGTGTAACCAGATGCGGCTGAATATCAGTATTTTACACGGAACGACTACCATTAGATCTCCGCAACCCAGTTACTGGGCAATGCCAATATCCTAAGCCTAGACTGGTTGTCAGACTTTCGGGCTTCTGAATTCCCGTAACGACTGTTATAGGTATTCGTATGACCCTCAGGACCGACTGTTTCACATGCTCTCCGAGGCACGGAGAGGTTTCGATGCATAACGAATGGTCACCCATCCATAAACTGACCATGGCAACCGCAGATTAACCTAGCAAATCGTATGATCCGCGCGGTTGGTAATATTCCCATGTTCGTAATTACAGTATGACAAAATCAAAATAATTCATCAAACAGATATAATATTTAGGAAAACCTTAGGCTTATAGTCTAATTACAATAAAACTCGCCTTTAATAGTCATGAATTCGTAAAATATTATACTCGTTAGATCATAAAAAATTATTAGATGTCGCAGTTTTTATGGATAACTGACTTTTTCGTTCGAAACTCGTACAACAAAAGCTGTTGCTTTTTACGATTACTAGGTATAGTCTTAAAACAGAAGTTATGACGACATTAGTGTTCTATTATACCCTCAGAAATGAAATAATGCCTCGCAAATATTTTTATTTTGTGTAAAGAAAATTTTAATTTAGTAATATAATTACGTTTTCTTCATTTTGAATTAATTAATGTCTGTGCTATCCTGGGAATGTCACCAAAAATTGCTGATTGTTCATTTTAGTATCGGTTCAATGCCCTTATAATACTGTCATCTACAAATATATCATAATAGGTATATCATCTATTGTCATGGACAGCCTTGTTGGCCTAGTGGTCGCAAGCGCGACTGCTGAGTATGGGGTCTTGGGTTCGATCCCCAGGTCGGGCAAAGTATTATTGGGTTTTTCAATTAGAACTTTCTCAGTAGCAGTCTGGAGTTTAGATTTGTGTCCGGTTGATGACAATAGGCTCCCCCCCTTTTACATACTGGCGAAACAAGGGTGTAATAAAAACACCTCTGCCGTACCCTTCGGGGTGTATAAGGCGCGATGTTAAGTATATCATCTATAGGTCTATAGGTCTACTCATTTATTTTATGCTCTTGCACGCAAAAGTTTCTATTCGGTTCACGTATTTCATTTTCGATTGTAAAAGACACATGTAAAGACCCTATTAATAATTTTACACGCAAGACCGCGACTGCAATATTATCAAAATAAATAGATTTCCCCCACATCTCGTCTGAAATGAATTTATAATTCCCAAAAGGTGGAATTAACCTCCCATTTCTATACTAAACTACCACTTGTTTTCAGAAATTAGTCACTCGATTATCACTTTTTCTGTGGATATGACGCGTGGGCGGTAGGCGATTAACGTCTCCTAGAACTAATTAAAAACATGCGTGAATGTAAAATAAAACCTTAACGTTTTAGGTATTTTTATTTAAGATAATCATATTAAAAGTGAGGCCCCAAAACCTAGCTTTGAGTTGAAAAAGTGTAGATTTTAAGTGTTTTAAAATTTAGTAATAATGACTAATAATAATTGATAAATTATCAATAATAATATAATCTACCCTAGCCATAGCTTTTGAAAACACAACGATTTTGGTCATTTGCCGTTAAGTCCTCTCAATTCCAAGTAAACTGTATTATATACGTATACAACATACCTACATCGACCTATCTCGGATGCATACCAACATTTAGTAACCAATATCGGGAACCAATAGTACCACACTCAACATTCTCCTGGGAAATTCGTGAGACGCGCAGTCGTCGGTGCGTCGCCCGAGATTGCAGCTATTACTTCTAACACCCCTCTGTTTGCCGCCAAATAGTTATACCCTCCCCTAAATTATTAGCCGCAGGTACACCTGAATGTACGTGGGATACGCTTAGGGAATCGAAAAAATAGGGGAGGAAATTGGAGTTTACTAGAGGAATATGTCTTCTACACACTTATTACGCTCACTTTGTATTGATTAAGTGTTTTAAATAATGATTGCTGGTTTTGGGGTGGTGGTAAGTGCTTCGATATTTCATTTTGTGTGTTTTACTGAGTTGGTAGTAAATTACTAACAACCTTATGTGAGACTGGGTAACAAAATATACGATTTTATTAGATTAATTTCTTTTATTTTGTTTTTATTTTCGTTTTAACATCTTCACATCTTCCTACGTCGTACGTCTCTCTCCCTCTCTCTCACACACACTTCCTGTCATTTACTAGCCTATGTTACTCAGTGATAATGTAGCTTTCTAACGGCAAAATAATTTTTGAAATCGGTCCAGTAGTTTTTAAGTCTATTCGTTACATAAAAAATACAAATCTTTACTCTTTATATTATTAGTATAGATATAAAAAGTAGTAATGTCAAAATAAAAACTTTTTTACAAAAAAATTAAACCGACTTCAAAAAAGAATAAAATAATTACCATATAAAATTGACAGTTTCAGAAGTCGGTGCTGATCCACGCTGAACCAAATTGAAGGCACCGACTTCTGAAATTGTCAATTTTATATGGTAATTATTTTATTCTTTTTTGAAGTCGGTTTAATTTTTTTGTAAAAAAGTTTTTATTTTGTTCATTTTAGTGGCCTTAATTAAAACTTAGTTGGACCTACTAAAGACGCTGCTAGTGACATAATCACATCATCACAATATGCGTACTGTTCGTCATTGAGGAGTTCCATTATCTATCTCCGAAGTTCTTCATCAGATCTTCACCAAATTTAAATGGGACCAACATCGAAGTATACCCTATCCATTAAAAAAATAATCATTAAAATCGGTTCACAATTGGCGAAAATATCGATGAACATAAAAAAAATAAAAAATACATACAGACGAACATAGTAACCTCCTCCTTTTTGGAAGTCGGTTAAAAAAGGCAGGAGCATGTGTAAATACGTCTATGCGCTAATTGAATAATCACAGAACACCATCCGGTTGCAAAGCAATTATCCTTGAACGTTTGTGGGGTTCCTTTAAGGACGTATTTTGACGATTTCTTTTTTAAATTTAAACCATAAGTCCCTACGATTTTATGTTTTAGTATATAATTAGACACATCATAACATCACGCCTGTATTCCCTAAAGAGTTGGGCAGAAGTGTATAGTAACACCTTCATTTCGCCGTTTAAGTCCCATGTAATAGGGGGCGAGCCTATTGCCATCAACCGGGCATAAATCCAAACTCCGGGCTCCTACTGAGGAATTCCACACGGAAAAACCAAATAACAAATAACACTGCCCGACCTGGGGATCGAACCCAGGATCTCACGATCAGAAGTCGCGCTTGCCACCACTAGACCAACGAGGTAGTTCAATGAGAGAGTAACTACGTGACGTGTTGTGCCGACACTACTTAGTGTGGGATAAGGGCATGATGATGATGAGAGAGTAACTATAGTCCGCGCGGAACTAGTTGGCCGCGCCTTAGGTATGTGAGCGGTAGGAGGGGGGTGAATCTTCGAAATTTTTTAACATTATTTTAACAAATCATTCTTCTCCCGGGTTGTTAACGTTATAGTATTGTCAGATTGTTTTTATTCTTGTCTTATTGCTTGACGGCAGCGGTATAGTTTCAGTTTTCATTATCATAATTATAGTATTAAACATCTGCATTCTTAACTTTGGGATGATGCTAATGACGTTCTCATTTTTTGTTAATATTTTTCGAAGAATGCCCCAGGGGGTGTGCACGGTAGACAAGACAAACCAAACTGACAGAGCGCGTCTATTATTTCGCACCCCCCCTCCTGCCGCTCACATACATAAGGCGCGGCCAGCTAGTTCCGCGCGGACTATAGGTATAAAATTAAATACCTAGTCTTTCAGAGCGAATCTCGCCTCGGCCTCTATCTAGAACAAACTTATGTAAGGCTAAAACGAAAAAGTCTTGACCTAACTAAAGTACAACCGTCTGCCGCACGACTTCTGTCAATGATAAGGAAAATAGGAAATGAAAGATTCTTTTACTTTGATATTTATATTTGAATAAACGTTCGTCCGTTTGAAGTCGTTTGCTGGCTAACAAGGTGACTTTGAAACATGAGTAAGTACTATCATCAGAATAACGATCTTTGAAAACAATGTTCTATATTACGTTGATGGCGACTTTGAGGTTATAAAGGTACTTATTGTAGGTACTTAAGAAGTTATATAAAGTTCGTATTTGGTGACTAATTTTGTTTTGTTTTCATAATAAATGAATAAATAATTTTAGCTGATGTGCCTAATCTTTTAATGCCTGTTATTTACACGATTAATTAAATATTGAGGTTTTGGTCAGCGAAAATGTATATAGTGCTTTGGGGTTAGTATATAGTGTTTTTGGGATGACATTTAATTATGTCAATTGTTTTATATAGTTTAGCTTCCTTTTCACTTTTGTAAATCTGAGAACTTTGTGGACCTGCATCTATAAATTTGTAAATTACTACAATATTATTCATATTACTTTTTTTTAAATTTTATTTTTGTTTGTTAGTTTTTGTACTCAAGTCTTTTAGTACTATATTACTCATTGGTCTGTGGTCAGGACCTCATTGTTCTCTCACTATCCTAAATCATTGTACTGTATCCACTGAAATTGTTAAAGGTATTATTTTTAAAAGAGTAACCATGGAGTTTCTTGCCGGCTCTTCTCTATAGGAAACAACTAATTGGTTTATGTGAAATAAAATATTTTTTTTTTTTGGGGTTATTATGAACATGGGAATATTCCGAAAATTACGAATTTCTACTAAACCAGCCAATATTTTTTGCCCTGGCAACGTAATAATGCTAGAATGGATAATACAATGTAATTTTGGTCAGAACAAAAAATATTGCCTGGTTTAGTAGTAATTCGTAATTTTCGGAATATTCCCATGTTCGTAATTACCCTAAAGCAATATATATCAAGCGTATTGATCAGTGATTTTCAACAAGAAACTTTTCTAAGGGAAATGACCAAACTTCTAACTTAACCTTGTCGAGGTGCTCAGACTATTTAATAGGAGTTTTTTTTGCTGACCATGCATGTATATCGGGAATCATTTAATTATTTCTCTTCTATAATTCTATCAGGATAACAAAATTTAAAAAAAAGTATATTAAAAAAAAAATTTGGTACACTTGGGTATATTAACGTAAGTATACTTTTCAAATTGAAAGAACGTATTAGACTCCTCTTATGTAAATTGACGCAATTTTTCACACTACAAAATACAAGAAAATAAATTGACATATCCAAATACAATAGTACCATTTGCGCCATTGCGTTATACATAACAGTGATTCACGCATTCCGCAAAACTGCATCGTATGCATTGAACATTCAGAAAATATACGGAATATTGCGTTTTATGCCCGCATCTATGAAACAGCTTTTATTTGTTGTTCAGTAAAGATTCAATGGATTGTAAAGAATGCAATAGCGGTAAAACACTGCTGCGATAGTCTCAGTAATGTAGTACAATATTTACAGTGGCCATTCCAAAATGAATTTCGACGGGAGTGGACGTAAAATCTCTTCATAATGGCATTGGGTTTTTTGTTATTCTACTAACCCTCTGATAAAGCTGATTTTTCAGTCTGTCTGTGCAAATACGTATTGTTTCTGCAAACGAATGATGGATTTTTAGAGAGCTACATCCATTCCGGATTTATTAGGTTTGTTTTATCTGCAAATGAAAGGAAAATTCTGCTACGAAGGTTTTTCATTTCGTGTGTGCACGTAAATGTGTAGGTGTTTTGATCTTTTCATGTAATAAGATAGCATTTTGTACGGAAAGTATTTTAGGCTGACTGCAGATGTGACACTCAGTTCCTCCAGACACTAATCGCTATTTGTTTTAAGGTAAGTATAAACTAGAGCATTTACTTGTAACAAAACATTGAGCCGCTCTATTGTGTCACATTTTCACGAACTGAAAAATGAGCACGATGCTGAACGCTTTCTTTCAAGTAAATACTCTAATCTCTACTCACCTTTAGTGTATGCAGCCATCTTCATGATTGTTCGCGCGGCCATCCTGTGATAAATGATTTTTATTTCTATAAATAAATCATTTATAGACACTTTTACAGGACAATGTATTGTTTTTTTAAGATTAAATGGCGCCGGCGTTTACTGTCTGACTAGCTCTGAGAAGAACAGCCGAAAGAAACTTAGAGATCAAGGTCTATTTTAAAGTCCAGACACTGGTATATAAAACCTATGTGGCTTAGTATACCGTCTTCTTTGCTCAAGTGACCGCTTTTGACTTAGGGATTGGAATCAGTCACTATGGAAACAGTTTAGATTTACTACACACCTGTTCTCTGTATTGTCCAAAGTGGAGAATAACCTATGGACTCGGGCCTTGTTGAAAACAATTTCAATTCAAAATAAATATCACTACATAGGTATTAGAAAATTAATGCATCTGTATGTATGTATGTCTTGATGCGCTAAATATACTCATATTCGTATATACTCATTAGTTTTATTTCAGTTTACATCAATTAATTGATTGATATCCGACAAGAAATTCAATGCATGATTTATTTAAATAACCAAGAAAAAGTCTCGTTGGATGCCAGGAATAATAAATACTAGTCAAAAATAAACTATGAGCTATAAAATGGACCTTCACAATTAATGGAATGTATGGAATTTTATCCACAATGACTTCATTTATTTAACCGGAGTACTGTTCGTGATAAGCCTTGAAGTTCCTTCGTGTAGGCCTACAATTTATGACCTCATTAATGTGATGTACACACAATAATAACCCATTATTTTAGTTTAGTATTTAGGTACAAATTTCACATTGCTAGGCCTGCTAATTGTAGGTATTCCCACAGGATAGGTCTAACAAAATTAATTGTAGTTGGTTAATATACTAGACAGAATATTCGTTTCTATTAAAGAAAGAAATTCGAGCCTACCAGGTGTTGTAAACTTTTATATTGATGATCAATTATTTTACATGGACAACCAGCTGGCATTTCAGAGCTTAGTAATAATTGAACTTGAAAATCACAAATTGCAATTATTTAAGATGGTATTATTGTAGCATGTGGCATAGGCATATTAATCGTGATAAGTATTAAATTAAAAAAATACGACACACAAAAATCAGAAGCATATGGAAATGGGCGGGACACGTAGCGAGACTAAGTTATAGTATGAAGTTGCATATAGGTTATTGATGTACCTGATTATGTTTTACTGTAAGAGAGACTCAACGATCTCACAGTTAAACTGCGTAAGCAGTTTTGTGGGGCAATGTACCTAACTTTAAGAAATTTTAAGTGAATAAATCATAAATTCATTAAAGAAAAAAAAAAAAAAAGATACGACAGATGGACCAAAAGAGTCACATCGTGGAATGGCCCAGTAGGGAAACGCCAAAAAGGTAGACCGCACACAAGATAGGAAGACGATATAAGAGAAACGGCCGGCGCACATTGCATTGGATGCAGAAAGCACAAGACAGAACCAAATGGAATTCTTTGGAGGAGGCCTTCACCTGAAGAGGGGTTCTTGCAATTAACAACATTTTAAAAATACTTTTTAGCAAAATAAAATTTAAAGTAATAATAATAGAAAATAGTTTATTTAAGTAAAATATCGCGTGTGTAATTCAAGAAATAAAAGGCTTTTTATTTTATTTTATTATTATAATAAGTATTTAAACTGTCTCGTTGATCTAGTGTTGGCAAGCGGGACTGCTTATCGTGAGGTCCTAGGTTCGATCCCCAGGTCGGGCAGTGTTATTGGGTTTTTTCATATGGAAATCCTCAGTAGCAGCCTGGAGTTTGGATTTGTGCCCGGTTGATGGTAATAGGCTCGTCCCCTATTACATGGGACTTAGATATAATGGCGAAATGAGGGTGTTATATATACCTCTACTCAACCCTGCGGGGAATACAGGCGTGATGTTATGTCTAAGATCGTATTATTGTAGCATGTGGAATAGGCATATTAATTGTGGCAAGTATTTAAAAAAAGCTATCCTGCGGATGAAGCTACGGGCACATCTAGTTTCATAATAGTAATAGTCCTTCAAACTATTTGTTCATAAAAAAGGTAGTGGTAAATTGAAACAAATATTTAACATTTTTTCCACAAAGTGACGTTGTAGGTTTGTTCAAAATAAAATTACACAAAAACACTTTATTTTAAAGCTTGCCCGAATAACATTTTATTAACATTTTAATATTTTGTATTATTTACTTTGTTTTGTGTATTTGTTTCAACTTAGCTCTTTTATTCAGCTCAGTTTTCTACCGAGGGAAATATTAAGGAAAACTCTAGTGTGTTTGCGCCAAAGTGAGAAATAATATCCCTCTGCTTGCAGTAGTTGTATTTGCGGTGGATTTCTATTTGTACGGGTGATCAAGAAACAATTATTTAATGTTGAAATCTGGGCTGGTATGAGGTCTATCAAAGCTTTAGGACCAAGCCACATTTGACGGAAGATACGTCGCCGTTCTTGCGTCGCGTAATTTACGCGAGGCATTTTAGTAACGCATTTTCGGTCAAATGTGAAGATCGGCGATGTATCTTCCGTCAGGTGTGGCTTGGTCCTTAGTTAATCATTCATCTCTTTTGATCAACGGAAAAACTGAGTCCTAATTATTCACACCTTTTCATTATAATAGATCATTATCAATTAAAAGAGCCTTCTCGGCGATACTTAAGTACGCCCGGCGCACCTTGGGTAGTGCGCCCCGCTACCGACCTTGCTGACTGGCTAATCTTTTCACCAGGCCATGAGCTATTTCCTTATACCTTATTTCTGCACGAGATATAAAGAAGAATGCACCTAAAATATTTATGGATACGTTGTATATTTAAATAATAATTTGAACATTATTGCAATATAAGTAAAGAATTGTTATCGGGAGCTGGTAACACTGGACAATGTTGATAAAGGAGGGTAGTCATCAAGATGAATCAACGTACCCGAAGTTATAAAAACAGTGATCATTCGACGTAGCAAAGGATTCTATGTCGAACAGCCGAGAAGTCAGACCTTTTATATCTGATTAGCTTGTCCGTATTTTCTGATCATGTGTAAATTATTATATTGTGAACTAGCTTCTGTAACCAACCACTAACCCAAATATAAGTACTCTCAGTGGTGGAGAGTTTAAGTTGGTTTTATTTACCATGCTCGCAATCCTGACCAAGCGATAATTGTAATGATAGATTCACCCCTACACGTTTCTGTTGTACCTATATTTATTTTACAGTATCATGTAGCAATATCTCTCCCATGTGGCAATAAATAATACTCTTTCTTTTTACTATTTTTTTTTTAATGGTACTATAGCCCTTCAAATGTCAAGCCGCCTGATTCAGGAGGGTAACAATAGATAATTAATTGTGTCTCATTAGTCGACAGTTGTGCTCAGATAAAACTTACGTAATACAATGACGTAGGTACTTAATAAAAGGACGATGGATAGAGCAAAATCACGAATGACCACAAACACGCTAGCATTAAAACCGCCATGCAAAGAGATATGAATGAACACACACCCCATAATGCATTGGTATGCTCATATCTTTATCCAATATACGCAGTTGATCACCCACAAATCGGATTCACGCTATTGGCGCGTTAATCCGCGCTAATTTCAGCAATCGTTGGGAAATTTCGTTCGTCCGCCATTTTACATTCAGCGGGGAATAAATTCATTTAGCTTTGCATATTCAGAATAATATTTCGGGATATCTGGTGTTTTAATAGTTTTGTGGTGACGTATAAAAACAGCTGGTTTAAATAATTTTGGTACTGCGTACTTTTTAAATGACAAAAAAATGCTGCATTCGGATGCCTATATTTTTATGTAGGTAGGTAAGTAAAGCAAAAGTTCAGCTATTTGGTTACCTATTAATTCGATGGCAGCGAAGTAGATACGGACATCTACATTTTTGCGAAAATGATTTTTTTACAAAAATTAGCTTATATCAACCCTATCTACAAGTCTGTACCTACCTATTAAAATAATTTCAAATTTTAAAATAATGAGGTAAATCTGGCACGTAAATAAGACATCTACACTCGATTTCTAAGAAACATTGCAGCAAAATGGCGTCTGTTTTAAACTAAATGTGCTCTCCTGTAAAATTGCGATTTTGTAGATGTCTTCTTTTACTTTGCTGCCATCGAATTGTAGACGCAAACAATTTTTGCTTTGATATAACCGCTGCCTTGTTGGTCTAATAGTCGCAAGCGCGACTACTGAGCATGAGGTCCTGGGTTCAATCCCCAGGTCGGGTAAAGTGTTATTGGGTTTTTGATGTAAAACGTGCGGCGGGTTGCGTGGCGACGCTCGTGATGACAGACACACAACGGTAGACCGTCATAACTCGTCGGCTCTCTCCGATTTGATACGGCCAGTTTTTTTTTTAGAAAATAAATTTCAATGTTTGACATCTGCCAGGCGTCCCGCGAGAGACGGAGAGAGGAGGAGAGGTCCGCCATGGGTTGGCGGACCGGGACCTGCCGGGGTTGCGGTGCATGCTTTTGCGAATCCCGCGACCCCGGCCGTACGGTCAGGAGAAGGAACACCGTTGGTTTTTAGCCGGTAAGAGTCCAGTAGACCCCGGGCGAGGGATTTTCCAACGAAAAAAAAAAAGGCGTCCCGCGACGGCTTAATTTTTCCATCAGGTATTTTTTAGTAGCAGACTCGAGTCTGGATTTATGCCCGGTTAATGGCAATAGGCTCGCCCCCTATTACATGGGACTTAAACATAACTGGCGGATCGAGAGTGTACTAAAACATCCGTGCTGAACCTCCAGGGAATATAAGGCGTGATGTTTATGTATAATAACCGTATACAATTCTTATATCAGTTTTTGAATCAATTTATTACAAAATCTCTTTTGTAGTATCACAATAGACGCTTCTGACCAATCATTAAAAAAAAATTGTTTATTTCTTAACCATGATTAAAACACATTAGTGATTGGAGTCTCCTTGTAAGCAAAAAAATGCCTGTATTAGGAGACTCCGCTCTTTCAATCAGTATAAAGACAGTAGTAAAAAAACTAAAAAATACATTAGAATATGTGTGTCTGTGTGTGTGTGAATGTTAAAATGTAATTTAGATAAATAAATAATAACAATAATAATCATTATCATTCAAATGATAATTTCCATTTCTCCATTTGGTTATTGAGAATTTGAGATCATATTATTTAACGTCTCTGAACCCGACGTGGCTTTTCATATGGAATATTGAAAAATGAGCACCCTCTCAGTAAGTATAAATTATCCGCTTGGTATTCCGAAGATTAATGACTTTGGAATTTCTCTGAGGATGTAAAGTCGATGAAGCCATTTTTCCAAAGTCCACTGCCAGAAAATGACACAAAGATTGATGTTTGCTGGCACTTTAGAGAACGGCCAGGCGTGAACGTGATAAAGAAAACTGTTTAATTCGATACTGTTTTTTTCTTCGTAAAGTTTGTTTTGACTTGGTTATTGATGATTAATCGAAAGAAAATGAAGATGGTTTCTGAACTCAGCGAAGGGGGAATGTGGGATGATAGATATACAGGGTTATTTTATACTATATAGTGCTTATGTATGGAAGTGAATGTTGGTCGTGGCAGAAGAGGCATGAAAGAAGAATAAATGCCGTGGAAATGCGTTCCTTGTGAAGTATGTACGGTGTAACTTTGAATGATAGATTGAGAAATGAAGAGATTAGACAAAGTTGCGGTTTAAAAGATGATGTAGTGACAAAAATTGAAAGGAGTATGCTTAGGTGGTTTGGCCATGTTGAGAGAATGAGTGAACGGCGATTAATAAAAGGAATTTATAAGGCGGATGTTAATGGGTACGCCGGTAGAGGACGTCCTAGAAGGACATACATCGATGTTATTGGTGATGTTCTTCACAAAGGTCAGGTGCGTAGTACTCTCAACCGGCGTGCGTGTATGACAAGATGTATGAATGTGGATGAAGCGAAAGGGGTATGTAAGAGTCGTAGCATGTGGCGTTCTATAGTTTCTGCCTACCCCCATGGGAAGAAGGCATGAGTTTATGTATGTATGTATGTATGTATGTATGTATATAGTGCTTTAGGCTAATTACGAATATGGGAATATTATATACAACGTGTTACAAAAATACCCCTTAAGCCGAAAGGGGGTTAAAAGGTTCCTTGTAAAGAGTCTATTGGCAATATTTGAAAACCGTAATATGAAAATAAAATAATTGGGTAAAACATAAAATAATCATCATTGAAACGCAACCCTGAAAACATAAAACTAAAGAGTAGACTACCCAGAAAGTTATTTACATTCTTACCTAATTTCCTCTGAGAGGTAAACGACAACAACCATAAAAGACTACTTGATTATTTACATTTTTATGGGTAATTATGTAACATCTTGTATAATAATATTTTTTTGCTCTGGTAATATTACATTACACATTCCGGCATTATCACGTTGCCAGAGCAAAAGATATTTCCTGGTTTAGAAATTCGTAATTTTCGGAATATCCTCATGTTAGTAACTACTCTAAAGCACCTTAGACTAAACCTGAAACTATTTTGTTCAAAGTAAACGGGAAGATCGATTGGTATAGTATTTATACCATGTTATATTGTGTTTCAATAAAAGTAAATTGAAACAGCTTAAATATGTAATCTACGCATATCAATGGACCGCATATAGTATAGTCACTGGTACGTAATTTGGCAAGAGTAGAGACGAGAATTCCTCTCCTTTCTTTCTTTCTGCTAAACAGACAATGGTAATAACCATAGAATAATGACAAACAATAAAAGTGACCAATTTTTTGTGGCACAAAGTGTACATGTGCGAACTTACTCCCAGTACTGACTATACTTTGAGGCCTGATGTGGTTGGCGCGGTAAGTTTCCGTGTTTTAGACAACCCCTGCATGGCACACTTCATACATTCCGCACCCTACTTTAGTAGCCATAAAGGGCGGACGTTCTTTGTGGCTGTCTTCTGTAACATTGACTTTCATAACTTAGTAATTCTAGTCTATTTTGGTCAAATGAGGATTGTTTGCCTTCTGTGATAAGCTAGCGTGTATATATCTCGGCTTTTTGGTATGCCTACTAAAATAACATAACATCACGATTTTTATTCCCCGAAGGGTTCGGCAGAGGTGTTTTTGGTACAACCTCGTTTCGCCAGTTATGTTTAAGACCCACAAATCCAGACTCCGGGCTGCTGTTGAGAAATTTCTAATGGAAAAACCCAATAACACTTTGCCCGACCTAGGGATCGAACCCAGGACCCCATGGTCAGCAGTTGCGCTTGCGACCACTAGACCAATAAGGCAGTCCTAAAAATAGTGTGGTATATAGTTCTAAAAGTGCTTGTATTGACTCTCTTGAATAAAAATGTTTCAAGTCCGACTGACCTTTAAGTTCTAAAAGTTCATCTATTCCTAACTCAGTTAAGTGCTTGGTCGTGTTATAGTAACGACTGAATTATTCATTATTATTTCTTTATTTTCCATTCTATAATTTACCATTGTTATGCCAATTAAAATTATAAGTGTAATCCCGTGTAGTCTAATCGTGAATTTCTGATTTTGAATTTGTCGATACTTCGATTGGCTTTATCAATGTGGTTATTTGGATATACATAACAAAATAAGGTATTACGAAATGTCAATTGTAATTATGTATATAATTTGTGAGAAACAATCTGGCAAATATTTAATTCATTATGTAATATTATTATTGAAACTGTATTAATGTTCCTTTATACATTAAATACACATATAAATTACATTTTTAATTATTTCTATTTTTTTTAAATATAATCAAGTACTAGCCCACCGGCATCGGGAACAGGGTCCAAGCTACCGGTGGTGGTCAGGGCCTCAGAGAGAGGAACTTCCTAATATTAATATTATTATTTTCGCAAAAGAGTTTTTGGGTGTTTGGGAGATCTATTTATTTTCAGCTGTATAATTTTTTTATCTGATATATACTGGCCTGCAAAAATAAGTATCACACTTTTAAAATTGCAATAACTTTTTAAGTACACAAGATATATTTTCGAAACAAAAAGGACTCAAAAAAGAGTTTAACTTTGTTACTATAGTTTCAAAGAAAGCTGATAAAAATTGCTATAAAACGTTTTTTATTTTAAATCTCTAACTTCTATAGTTTAGAAAAAAATTAAATTTTAAAAGTGTAATACTTATTTTTGCAGGCCAGTGTAGTAGGTGTATCTTTAAATCCTTAAGCTTTTCTTATATATTTTCCATCCTATTGCAATAAGATAGACTTTAATACTTCTACATACTTGTAAACATCTTCTCAGTTATAAGAGGATTTTCTTGAAAGAAATATTTTACTAAGTACCGACTGCTTAGTATAAAAGTTACTTCATGGAAAAATAAAACTACAGCGCTAGGTACTTTAATAAATTGCGCGTTTTCAGAAATTGGTCCAATCTTTACACTTCGCGTAAATAAATAAGTACCTATAATGACTTTTCTTTATAGACTCGCTTCAAGTGTACTCTGTTCATTATATGAAAATATTGAAAGCAATCTGTTGGTAAAAAAATTGGTGATTGAATCGACGACGTCGTGAAATCAATTTACCTTTCATCAAGGGTTTCGCGAAATCTTTTGATAAGATTGCCTTTATAAGGTAATCTTATGGCGCAATTATATCGGGTTTATTTAATGTCTTTGGAAAATATCTAATAAGGTATCTTGGTATATTTTATTGAGAAATTATCGTTGGGAGTAAGATTAACTATTTTTCTAAAAATTGTAAATACATTACTTACCTATATTTTAGTGGTTCCAACTTAAAATCGATTTGATCGACAAATATCATTTATAGGTTTTTCTATTAAAGGAAAAATCAATATATTGGGGCGAAACATCTTTTATTTATACGGTGTAATTTATAGATAATTATCATCATTCTCCAATCTGACAAAAATGTTACCCCATTAAATCTGCTATGCGCTCTCTAAAAAAAAATTCTATAGTCCCAAATTAGAATAGTACCAAGCACAAACAATTTTTTAAACACGATTATAATTCAATAATCTTCAAAACACTCCCCAAGATTGGCTATCTAAAAAAACATTTCTATCTAAATAAAGTAATTTCACGAAAATGTTTACGACACCGACGTTTACATTTAAGCGACAGACCATCACGAGGGATCGCTCCATATTCAATCAACCCCTTTCGATGGTGATAAATGAAAGACGTCAGTCAGCTGATGGATGCGCCTTTTCATATACGATGTCGACTTAATCCGTTGGTAATATCCTCCATATAAATACGTCATTACCATGGATGTTAGTGATGGAATGTATTTGTATATGATGTGAATAATACATAACTATAAACTGTGGTTTAATAGCTATTGGGAACTTGTTGTTAGTGTAACATGTGAGTGTAAATTATATATATAATTATTAATTAGTTCAACTTTATTGATTAAATTGAGGTAAAGGGAAAAGTGTTGTTCCAAAAGTAACACGTATTTATGATCGTTCTGACTAGCTCTTTCCCAACTATGTTGAGGTCAGCTTCCAGTCTAACCAGATGCGGCTGAATACCAATATTTCACACGGACCGACTGCTATCAGACCACCTCAACCTAGTCACTGGGTAATGCCGATATCCTGAAATTAGACGAGTTGTCAGACTTTCGGGCTTGTGATTATCCGTAACGACTGTCATAGGTATTGTTATGATACCCGGGACCGACGGTTTAACGTGCTCTCCGAGGCACGGAGGGATATCGATGTGTAACGAACGGTCACTCGTCCACGGATTGACCGCTTGACCTCGCAAATCTTATGATCCGCGCGGTTGGTAATTAGCCACGACCCCCTCATAATAATTATATTATCACGATTTATTGTAAGTAATAATAACCCCAAACTCGAAACCTTGTTAAAGCCGAGAAAGATAAAGAAATTAAGTATCAAGACTTGGCACACGATGGTGTCGACATGTGGGAGGTTGACTCAGCAGTCATTGTGCCGATAGTCGTTACGGCCAATGGCTTAATAGCCAAGAGCCTCGACCACCATCTAATGAGACTCTCGTTGGGCGGCTGGGTCAAGGGCCTGATACAGAAAGCGGTACTTCTGGACACGGCGCGTATTGTTAGGAAGTTCCTCTCTCTGAGGCCCTGACCACCGGTAGCTTGGACCCTGTTCCCGATGCCGGTGGGCTACTATTTTTTATAGAAATATTTAAAAATGTAAATAGCAAATGCGGGAAATAAAGTAAATGGTGCTTTGCATGCGGTTGTGGCTAGCCGGTCAATGTCCAAAAAGGCACGACTGGCTGTCCATAATGGTGTGTTGGTACCTACGCTTATGTATGGAAGTGAATGTTGGTCGTGGCAGAAGAGGCATGAAAGTAGAATAAATGCCGTGGAAATGCGTTCCTTGCGAAGTGTGTGCGGTGTAACTTTGAATGATAGATTGAGAAATGAAGAGATTAGACAAAGTTGCGGTTTAAAAGATGATGTAGTGACAAAAATTGAAAGGAGTATGCTTAGGTGGTTTGGCCATGTTGAGAGAATGAGTGAACGGCGATTAACAAAAGGAATTTATAAGGCGGATGTTAATGGGAACGCCGGTAGAGGACGTCCTAGAAGGACATACATCGATGTTATTGGTGATGATCTTCTCAAAGGTCAGGTGCGTAGTACTCTCAACCGGCGTGCGTGTATGACAAGATGTATGAATGTGGATGAAGCGAAAGGGGTATGTAAGAGTCGTAGCATGTGGCGTTCTATAGTTTCTGCCTACCCCCATGGGAAAAAGGCGTGAGTTTATGTATGTATGTATGTAAATAGTATGTAAGTAACAATAATCCCAAACTCGGATAACCCATCAGATATAAAACAACGTAATCTTCTGAAAGCACTCAATTACTCCCATTGTTTTCACCGTGGATATAAATAATTTGGAAGATAAACTGTTATTTGATACTTCGTAAACAGCATTTAAGGGAACGGGAAAATTTATGTTGTTTGACATTCCATGACAAAGGTACGGTTTCGGAGATTAAACGCCTTTTTAAGTGGTTCAGGTGATTATTGCGATTGTTATTTACATAAATGGAATTTATGTCTCTATATTTTCTTTTTTAGCTTGGATTGTCGCACCGCTGTGAAAAGGTCTCGCTTTCTCATCATCATCACATAACATCACGCCTGTATTCCCTGTAGGATTAGGCAGAGGTGTATAGTAACACCCTCATTTCACCGTTATGTTGATGTGCGGAAAAACCCAATAACACTATGCCCAAAAAAAAAAAAAAAAGATCAGCAGTCGTGCTTGCTGCCTCTAGACCAACGAAGCATCATCATCTTGGTAATTATTTGTTTGAAATATGAAAGCGACGAGTAGGAGATAGATAGATTAACGCTTGTGGTGAGTACATATTATAGTAAGTTCGTAGTCCACTTTTCACCCTCTTTGGGGGTGTCATCGTGTTGCTTCTAAAAACATAACATCCCTTTCTTTCCCCTAGGGCAGGCAACCGTGAAAATAAATTATGTTACCACCTAATTTTTATCTGAACTAAACTTTCCGAAAACGTCACGTATGTTGCAAATTTAATTTAATTTTATACCTGTTGTTTTTATGAAAGTTGTGTAAAGTATTTTTGGGGACAAAAACGCTATTTTATTATTATAAAAGTGGTATAACACGTGTTTAATTAGATACTCTATGTTAATTATCCCAGAAAAAAATTATAGAGAAATTCTCCTTCTTCTTTCTTTAAGAAAAAACGTTACACTGGGATTTCTCCTGTATCGTGGGTGCATTTACAGACACAAACCTTCACACGCACAATCATCCATACCCGGAGCAACTATTTGTAGGCCATACAAATATTTTTGTTCCATGCGGGAATCGAACCCACGACCGAGCCGATCGTACAGCCACTGCACCAAACGTGTTATCAATTAAGTTTGCATATACCACAATTAATACTGGAAGCGCAATTATTACGGCTAAAAGAAATAACGTACATAAACTGGCAGGAAATGAATGTAAGTACACATTAATTAAATTAAATACATTAATTTAAAACAGATGTATTTAATGAAAATGTGTTGTATCCTCACTTAACGCAAAATAATTTCATTAAAACAAGTAAACATAATATCCGTTTGTTCCGGAAACGTCATATGAGAATAATTACATCATCCGTAATCGTTCGCGCTTAATAAAGACGGCTACACTTTTAATTAAGCCAAATATTTAAATTAACAAAGTAACAAAACACCCATTAAAAATTCGCCCCCAGTTCACCCTTTTCCCTACCAACACGGAATTATACAATAAATATCTTTTAAGGCGTCCTTTAGTCGGTAATTGTACTCTTTCAGGAATAACAAGAGAATGCAATTTTCACGGTAACGTTATGCATATAATTATATTTTTTTTGCCTCTGTTTTTCCGTGTGAAAATGTCGTACTTAGCACGAAGATTTAATAAGTCCTGGCAGACATTAAAAATATTTCAACGTTAGTGCCAACCTTCTTCGCTCGGGTTAAATGATAATTGTTTAAAAACGTCACAAGATTTTTTTGCTTTAATTTAAAAGGAGATGGAAGCTAATTAGACGTTGGTCGTTCTAAAGTTTCCAGTCTAGACAAGTCAGGTTTATCATTTTTTTTAATTTCAGTTTCATCTACAGTAGAAACGTTAACTGCCTCATTGGTCTAGTGGTGGCAGTCGCGACTGCTGATCGTGAGGTCTTGGGTTCGATATCCAGGTCGGGCAAAGTGTTATTAGGTTTTTCCGTATGGAATTCCTCAGTAGCAGCCCGGAGTTTCGATTTGTGCCCGGTTGATGGCAATAGGCTCGCCCCCATTACATGAGACTTAAATATAACGGCTAAATGAGGGTGTTACTATACAACTCTGCCCAAACCTTCGGGGCATACAGGCGTGATGCTATGTTATGTTAGAAACATTTAATTTTATAGTTCTTCATTAAATTATACTGGTGCCGATTCTGTTGTGCTCAAACTAAACTTTATTTAGACTATTGCCATCTCTTTCACTCTGATAAAATAAGAAAGAGACAGACGTAAATCTCTTCTTCCTCTTAGCCTTTTCCCAATTATCTTGGGGTCAGCTTCCAGTCTAACCAGATGCGGCTGAATACCAGTATTTTACACGGAGCGACTGCCATCAGACCTCCGCAACCCAGTAACTGGGCAATGCCGGTATCCTAAGGTTAAACCGTTTGTCAGACTTTCGGGCTTCTGACTACCCGTAACGACTGTCATAGGTACTCGTATGACACCCGGGACCGACAGTTTAACGTGCTCTCCGAGGCACGGAGGGGTCTCGATGTGTAACAAATGGTCACCCATCCATGGACTGACCGCGGCAAGCGCAGCTTAACCTTGCAAATTGTACGATCGGCGCGGTTGTTATTTAGCCACGAGCCCCTCAAAGAGACAGACGTAAATAAGAGCTGTCAAATTTAGTTGAACTAAAATTTCCATACAAATTTAGACGACACGTCGGAACGTGTCGCCTAAGAATACAGTGAACTTCAAGGCGTAAACTAGTTTGACATCTCTAACTTAGTTCTTATGTATCACCGTCCTTTTCATGCGCCGTCTCTTAGAAAAAGATAGCAATTCTTTAATTTTAGTTTAGTTGGTAAATAGAGAATCGGTGCCACTGTCTTTATTTTACGGACTTTTTAACGAATATTAATATGATGTCATCAATAACTGTAAAAGGAAGGCAAATTCTACTGTCAAAATTGTTGAAACATTTTGACAGTTATCGTATGCGAACTGTCAAAATGTTTGGCTTGGTTGTAGTTTTTTTGTGATTTGTCAACAATTGTGATATTAGAATTGGCCTCCCATCCTAATGAACTCACGATGCCCACAATGAGATCGCGCAAACTCAACTCTGGAAGAATTTAAAGTAACTTCCAAATATCATAACATCACGCCTGTATTCCCCGAATGGTAGGGCAGAGGTGTATAATAACACCCTCATTTCGCCGTTATGTTTAAGTGCCATGTAATAGGGCGCGAGCCTATTGCCATCAACCGGGCACAAATCCAAACTCCCTGCTGCTGAGGAATTCCACATGGAAAAACCCAATAACATGGGGATCGAAACTAGGACCTCGCAATCAGCAATTGCGCTTGCCACCACTAAACCAACCAGTTTCAAATATCAGTCAAATAATATAGTCATTTATAGACTACTGGTGACCCGCCCCGGCTTCGCACGGGTGCAATGTTGATACTAATGTGGGGCATATAAACCTTCCTCTTGAATCACTCTATTTATTGCTGTAAACTGCATTAAAATCCGTTGCGTAGTTTAAAAGATCTAAGCGTACAGACAGCGGGAGCGACTTTGTTTTATTCTATGTAAAGATTTTAACATTAAATACTAATAAAATGAGCTGATGATAATACACATACTAAATTCAACAAAGACGTATTAACTCCAACACGTATTACCAAGGAAAAAAACAATCAGTAAAGAGCTAATTACGCTCACTCATCGGCCGCATTCCGTTCATAGCGGGCTGACGTTGATTTGTTTCTTTGTTGTCCAATCGAGGTGGTAAATCGTAATTACGGCTTGACGCAGGTCTGACGTGGCGGCAACTGACTGACGTACTGCTCCTCACTGTACTGGAGTTACGTGGAAGTTTGTTGTGTGTTGTTAGATGTTTACGTGTTTGTTTTTGGAAGGGAAGAAGGTGGTGTGAAGCATGGTATACAAGGTTAGTCGGAAAGGGGGTACTAAGCCGCGGGCCACGTAAAGTATCACTCATGACTATTTTAAAGCAAGTGTTAAAATTTCAAAATTCGATAATTTTTATTTCCATCCAAAAAGATTTTTATTTTAGTTTAAAAAAAAAATACATTCCTGCTTTAGTTGTGTATTCAGAAAATTAATTTTCAAACCATGTCCGCAAATATGACCTAAATTGTAAAAAACAGCTGATCATAGCTATGGACAGATAGATTTTAGCATATTTTTTACGAAATCTTTAAAAAGCTATTTCTGTTAAACTATCGAGTTTTGGGGAAAATTGTAGAACAAAAGTTATCCCTTATTATGGGTACTTTAACACCCTTTCGGCTTAGTACCCCCTTTCCCACTAACCTTGTAATAAAGGTTACGCCAGCAACGACGTTGAAATAAATAGACGCGCTATCTCGTATAGACAACATGTGCCAAATGCTTTGGCGTGATAGGCTAGTGGTGTGACCGTCGGATTGCAGTCACAGGTCTTGATTTAGAACCCAAGGCACGCACCTCTGACTTTTCGGATTCATGTGCGTATTGTATAATTACCACTTGCTTAAACACTGTGCAGGAAAACATCGTGAAGAAACAGCATGCTCGACAGCATGTGAAGCCAAGTAAGATGCCCATGGGCGGCATAAACTCTGACATCAGGTTAGTCACTAACCACACGAAAAGAAGAAGATTGGAGTAATAAGGTTCAAAATACCGCACTAGGCCTAATAACGCTCGGTAAATCATAGAAACCGGCCATAAGTCACCATGAATGGAAGGAGTGTGAACTTCGTGGTTAACTTCACATATTGTCTTGATGTTTCCCATTTGACTATTTATCAAGACTGAAGTTTTGACCACAATACCAGCTTTCAAATCAAGATCTGTCATACTTGGTGAAGGGTGAATCCTTGTGTTTAACTATTTAGGAGTATCGCTCGAGGAAGTTTTGCTTATACAAAATGTTGCGAAGTTTCTAGGTCAAGATTAGGTTTTGCTTGGTAGTTGAAGCAAGTAACTTTGTGTGCAAAATGAAACTTTCGGTTATGAAATCTCTGTTCTACCATAGATATATCTAATGCTAAAACTGCCTTGTTGGTCTAGTGGTGGCAAGCGCGAGTGCTGATCGTGAGGTCCTGGGTTCGATCTCCAGGTCGGGCTAAGTGTTATTGGGGTTTTCCGTGCAGAATTCCTTAGTAGCAGCCCGGAGTTTGGATTTGTGCCCGGTTGATTGCAATAGGCTCGCCCCTATTACTTACATGGGACTTAAACATAACTGCGAAATGAGGGTATTACTATACACCTCTGCCCAACCCTTCGAGGGATACAAACGTGAGGTTATGTTATATGTTATATAAAACTCTTTTGTGCAATAGGAGACCGGAAAATTACACGATTATTAAAATTTTGGTGGTGTTGAATTGAGATTTTGATGCATTTCTTAATGGTCATATAAGCTGCAATCCAGTTAACAGGTGGAGCAGGGAAGTGGTGGTTGAACACTAGACGTGGGACTTCAAACGTCAACGGCAAGATAGACTGAAGACATCGCTCAAATAGAAGGAAAAAACTGCATTAGACTAAATACCAAAAAGAATGGAGTGCTTCTGAAGAGGCCTAATATTGACATGGGTTGAAAAAGAAGACATAAATAATAATTAAGCAATTAAGAAAATAATACAACAAGATTACGCTAAAGTCATACTCAAGACCCGTGCTCATGTTTTTGTTACATCTAGAACAATTTACTCCTTACACGAATAAAGTTATCAAGGCACTTAAGTGTTTCCCCAAAAGTTCTATCAAACTCCCAGAGCGTCGAGCGTAAAGGGAAAACTAAATTATTCAACAAAAAGCAATCTACTCGGTACGTTTAAACGGTTCTTGAAAATAACTGTTGACATGGTCTACATTGACAGTTTCAAAGAATCGTTCGACACGTCTTCTGTGCGATTCGTTGCTTTTGTATAAGGCTTTCGCTGATATAAAGGATATTGTTATTTCTTGTTCGCTTAGTGCCTACCTTTGTAGTGCTTACCGTGTTTCTAAGCGTTCAGTTTTCATTCGAGTAAAGTGTTTGCTCAATCCTATCTATATAGGTCAATGGAAAATTGGAGCCGCTCGGAATCGAAATGAAGATTGTATTTCTTATGCCAAACAATTTTTAAGAAAACATTTTCTGATTTTGTTGCAAGTTATTTAGAATTCATAAAATTATTATATTATATAATTAGTATTGAAAACTGTATACTTTGAAGACTCTTTTAGTAGGTTTGTTCTTTTTATTATAAGAAAAAAGTTTGAGAATTATGTTGCCTTTGCAAATGGAAAATGAGACGGTAGTTGTTGATGTTTGGTCTCGTCGGCTACTGGTAAAAGTTGGCGGGAAATGTTTGGCAACACTCTTCTAAATGGGTTGGGTTTCGGATTCAACCGTTAAAAGAAAATACCACAGAACAGCGCGTATGTGTTAGTTTGTACGTTTGTGAGATAAATATAAGATGTCATTGGTCGAATCAAAAGTTTAAAAACCCTTGATAATGCCTTAAAACGTAAATGAGAACCTTGAAATTTTCTACTATCTGTTAGTGATAGTATCGAAAGGATATAGGTAGTCATAGTATACGTTTTATTTTTGTAACATTTTTTAAATTCATGATTTGATCGCGTTTGACCTTGAAATCTTTCTAAGACAGGTTAGTAAACGGATTATATACACAATACTCACGTCTGTAATTCCCGAAAGGGTTAGCAAAGGTGTTCACCTATTACAGGAGTCTGTACAACCAGATTTCGTCTCCGGTATTAAGACCCATGTGGCCTATTGCCATAATTATATAATAAATATATATAATCCGTGTATCTATACTAATATTATAAAGCTGAAGAGTTTGTTTGTTTGAACGCGCTAATCTCAGGAACTACTGGTTGGAATTGAAGAAAATATTTTTGTGTTGGGTAGTCCATTTATCGAGGAAAGTTATAGGCTATATAATATTACGCTACGGCTAATAGGAGTGGAGCATAAATGAAAAATGTTGCAATAACGGGAAACATGTCCACCCGTGCGAAGCCGGGCGGGGCCGCTAGTATATACATAAAAGGAGAAACTAACTGACTGGCTGATCTATCAACGAACGCTGGGGTTAGAAACTTGAATATTTTACAGTAGGTACCTTTTATAACGTAGGCAACCATTAAGGAAGGATTTTTCAGAATTTCTTCCTTAAGGGGTAAAAAAAAAAACTCGCGAGCGAAGTTGCGGGTAAAAACTAGTGTAATATATAAAAAGCCATAACCAAGGAATCTTCACAAGCAACGAAACGGCAAAAGCTAGTTTAGAATTACGTAGAAATTCTTAGTACTTAATAGATATGCCAGTTCCAGGGACGTGCTCAGTCCTGGCAAAGTCTGGGAATGTAGAGGTTTGAGATTCTCTTCAATGGAAGGGCTGCGTCTGAACTTCCATGTAACTATGAATACCTACCTACTTTTAGAGTGTATTCATTCATCCATTCTGGATAATATTTATTTGGGCCTAGATATTTTAATACAGAGTTTAATGTTACGAAGTTCAGGCTTTGGATGGTAATATACAGAAGGTATTGAGCTTAAATAAGTATGGTAAATAAGAGGTTTACGTTTTTTTGCCGCCATATGGAAGAGATTTATGTCTGATTTATGTTCATGTGTTTGAAGCATCAATGAGGTGATTGTCAAAATATACTTCGAATAGTTAAATACTGCCTCGTTGGTCTAGTGATGGCGAGCGTGACTGCTGATTGTGAGGTTCGATCCCCAGGTCAGGCAAAGTGTTATTGCGTTTTTCCGCGTGGGATTCATAAGTAGCAGCCCGGAGTTTGGATTTGTGCCCGGTTGATGGCATTAGGCTCATCCCCTATTGCATGGAACTTAAAGGTAACGGCGAAATAAGGGTTTTACTATACACCTTTGCCCAACTCTTCGGGGAATACAGGCGTCATGTTATGTATGTACTATGTATAGCTAATACTGTGGTTAAAAAAGTTATTAAAGTGCTGTTCCAATATCCCAAACTAACACGGACTTCTACACTATACAAAAACACTAAAATATTTAACCTCGAGCAAATTTACACAGAAAACATATGCATGTTCATAAAAAAAATGCTAGCTGGGGACATTCATACGCAGACTTCTCTTACCAAACGCAAATACACTCACCACCTAAGAAATACACACAAACTGACACTTATTATGCCAAGAACAGAGTACGGTAAAAGAAGTATCTTATACGACGGGGCCAAGAGGTACAATAAACTACCAAATGAGGTGAAAATGTGCGAAAGTTTGTCTTTATTTAAAAAAAAATTAAAACAATATATACCTGAAATAAAATAGATGAATAAACATTAAATAAAAAAAAAAGAAAACAAAAAAAATGATAATATGAAAAAAAAAACAAAAAAAAAATATAATATCAAAAATAATAAAAAAAATACTTTACATTAATGACTACCATCCCTTTTCCGAGTCATTAGCTACCTATATACTTATATATACCTGCGGTCGAACTATTGTTATATCGAAATATTGTATACGTACTACTATGCTCACAAGTGAACTGTAATGTTCTTGAGAAAATAAAGTTCTTTAAACCTAAACCTAAAATATTAGCCAGTTAGAAAGGTTGGTATCTCTTTTAATGCGTATACTACAGGGTGTAAACAAAATTATGTAATTCCTTCAAACCTCGTGATGATCTACTGACATAGATTAAACCTGCACGGGATACTTGTGGTTTCAATTTAAAAAAATACAAGAAGTAAACATGTGTTCTAAACGTGAGGAATTTTAGCGCCCTGAGTTAAATGACCGTGCGGCGAGCGATAGTCATGCAATTCGCTCGGGGCGCTAAAATGCCTAACGTTAAGAACACATATTTACATCTTGTCATTTTTTTTATTGAATCCAAAAGGTTCCCTTGCCGGATTAATCTATGTCAGCAGTACATCACGAGGTTTGAAGGAATTACATGATTTCGTTTACACCCTATATACCATGAACATATCGTCAGTGGAAAGGTAAAACGACTAAAGCGCCAATATACCTACTTTACAGTAGAGACATTCAAAGTATTTTTTTAAAGAAAATATACAGTTATATTAGGTCCTTACCTATGAAATTGGCGTTTTTTTCTCACAAATAGAGAACCTCGTCACTTCTATGATTTAAAATATATATCAATTGCTTGATATTATATCGAATAATGACCATCATAGACAACTACCGATAGTAAAAAAACCTTATTACTTATAGTTTTCTAAACATAAAAAATACCTTAAAAATGACTCCTCTTTTTGTTAGCAGAAATGACCACTATTTTTGTTTTAACTTTGCCAAAACTTATTTTTGTCGCATAATCTAAGTGGCATACGTTATCTTAGTTTTTAAACATTAGTGCATAAAAGTTTTAAAACATTAGTGTTCATAGTTGTTAAATAAATTAAGAAAATGTTAGTATGAAAAATGTAACTTCTTTAAAATTCTCCATACAAAACGCTGATTTCATAGGTAATAACCTAATATTTCTTAGAGTATACATATTATATACATAATTAAATTATCTATATAATATAATATCTTTTTTATTTTCTTAAAAAAATACTTTGAATCTCTCCACTGCCACTGTAAAGTAGGTATATTGGCGCTTTACTCTTTTTAACTTTCCACTGACGATATTTATAATTAAACAAAAGACAACTTTAATTACAAAACCAGTATTAAATAAATTAATTCATCATACCAAAGCTTCTATAGGAACTTTATTCAGTACCACACAATATAATTAATTAAGGATTTAAATCGTGGCATGAACAAGCCTTTACATAATTGAGGGCCTGTACTGTAATGTTCGATCATTTCCATCGAATTGATTCTCTTGGGATCGCCTGAAACCTCAGAGCAGCTATTCAGTCGCTTTAATTACAAGTTTTGGCTATAAATGTTTAATGACGTCGTATATTTGTTTGCAAACCATACTAACTTTCTTCACAAACTCTTCGTATTGAGTTATAGAGTCATCTGATTGTATTATTTCGTAACGGAAATATTTTTTTCATGTGGATACGTTTATAAAATTATACTTTTAACCCCCTCGTTTACACCTAAAAACAAGTTGTAAACATAATTTGTGTTAAGGTCTTTTTAAAAGAAATTACTTAGTCTTACACTTAATGACCATGTGTAAAATATTTTAAACTAGTGTTTTAAAGATCTACATACTTGTTTGCTACTTAAAGTATGCATTTTTGAAATAACGTTTTTGGAAAAATATCCGATACATGTAGAATACATGTTTTATACTTAGGTGTAAACGAGGGGTAAAACTCAAGTCTATTAAACATGGTGGTGGCTTAAAATTAAAATAAATTCACCAAAAATTAAGATAACAAAAAAGAATTATTAAAATTTTATAATAAAATACTTTTTATCTATTTTTAAAAATAAAAAGTAGATGAAGCGAAAGGAGTATGTGAGGATCGTAGCATAGGACATTCTATAGTTTCTCCCTACCCCCATGAGAAAAAGGCGTGAGTTTATGTATATATGCAAAAGAAGGTATGAGAACAAAAATAACAACTAAGATTATTTTATAAATAAAATATGTTTTATCTATTTTTAGGAATCTTCAATCTATTAGGTCTTAGCTCAAACCCACAATTAAAAGCTAGAACTGAAACATAAAACAAGATTCTACCCGCCTCAATATCGCCTGTATACCTTTGAAATAGGTTAGGTACTTCAAAAATAATATCTAATACCATTCTCCCAGATTTTCGATAATGGCACAACAAGCTATTACGGTCTAACGACTAAAATATCAATAGGAATAAATACTCATTTGGAGTACCAACGGTAGGTATTTACTTCTATTGGGACATTGGGGGCATTGTGGCCAGAAGAGGCTCTTTTATTAGCCTATCGGGACGCTTCGGGATCTATTGGAGCTCTTCGGCTTCTCGTATAAACAATGTGCCTTTGTTACGTTCTTGTTAAGCAAGTTATTTATGTGATGAATACGACACGGGTGAAATGTGGGGTGCTAGGCGAGCAGATTTGTGATGTATGGACTTGCAGGAGATTGGTTTTCGATTGTATGGGAATTTGGGACGTACCTATGAGACATGCAATTGTTTAGGAGTGTCTTAAGTTAATTTCTAATTACTTTGTCGTGCCTTTGCACGTAACTTGGCAAGAGAAGAGAACAGAATTCATCTTTTTTCTTCTACACAGACATGTTTAAAAATAAATTATGGCAATAACCATAGAATATTGACATGTAATAAATCTGACCATTTTTTGGTTGCATTAAGTGTCCATGCGCAAACTTACTCCCACTACGCCAAAACCTTGTCAAGTTACGTGCCGGCGACTATACCTATGTAGTTTCCATAGTCCTGCAAAGTACACTAAAAACTCGAGAAAAAAATGTAAAAAAAACTGTACGCGATAATACTTTTTATTTTATTTACTAGGGACAGAAAACAGTTACATGATGAAAAATACAGAGAAATACTTAAACTAAAATTTAACAAACACGTAACCCACACCAATGTCCACGATTTAACTAAAGGTTAATAGAAGTGGCGAAGACAAGTTAAAAAAAAAGAAGGACAAAAAAAACAGAACAAAAGAAAAGTCGCCAACACAATAGTGCTATGTTACTTAGCTTAGCTTAATTTAACTAAAAGTACGCTTAAATTAATCGCCAGACAAAACATCCATGGCCATTTTCTTAAATAATTGCTTAGACAGAGAAAATATATCCAGTTCCATAAAATGCGTGTTGTAAGAATCAACAAGGCGTCGAAGAGGAATTCGTTCCCCAGCGTTAGTCCTGCACATGTCTGCAATACAGGTATAAATTGCTTTGAAATTGGTTCTAGGTGGGTGAAGGTAAACTGTTGTCCTAAAACCAGAGAAACGGCTTTAAAGTGAACTTTTGCGATTGTTTGATATATTTACTTATGGTGAAAGAAATTCTGTTACAATTTATACGGAAAATCGAGTGACGTCATATTTTATTCCATACGTTATTATTTATTACCATTCGTGTAGTACATCAAAATTCCAGAGCCTGCGCCATGACCTAGTAATAATTTAATACATACATAATGGGCTTGCATATGTAACACAAGCCTTTCTTTTTTAATTATTCACATGTCTTTCAGTATCCCTTCATTTTTAAACGGTGTTAATTAGCTTCACTTCATATATTTCTTTGTTTGTTTGTTTGATTCAAATCTTGCGACAGATTTTTCAACTACTTCTGCTTAATCGATTTTCCTGATACTTCGTATGCACATTCAATTCCCATGACAATACAACATTATAATAATTTCAACCGTCATTCCTCAAATCCTGATGCTGCAGGGGTACTGCAAGATAAAACTGTTTAACTTAAAAGTTTTTTTAAGGGATTATGTAAACATACGTAAGAAAGTATTTTTAATCATCATCTTCCTTCCCTGTTCCCAAGTTGATTTGGGGTCGGCGGAATATGTCATTTTCTTTCATTTTTCCCTGTCAGCCTGTTACGTCCTTTTATTCCCTGTTCCTATACACAAAAACTATTTTTTTTTTACCAATGGTAGCATTTTTTATTGTCAAACTGGGCTTATAAATTGACCCGTAAGCTAATGTTATCTTTGATATCTACTTCCATATGGGAGGGTATACTGTGTAAAGCTATGAGGTCTTTGCTTCATTATAGGTAAAACTTAGTAAATTCAATCTTAACCAATAACGCTCCGTAAATTATAGGAATCGGCCATTAATCAACTTAAAAAAATCGAACGTTCGAGATTCTCAAAATAATCTGTCGACTGTTAAAAAAACGTAGCTTACCTGATTTATGTTCACCAACAGACTAATTTACACACGCCTGCTTTCCCCGAAGGATTGGGCAGAGGTGTATAGTACCACCGCTCATTTCACCGTTATGTTTAAGTCCCATGTAAAAGGGGCGAGCCTATTGCCATCACCGGGCACAAATCCAAACTCCGGGCTGCTACCGAGGAATTCCACACGGAAAAACCCAATACCACTTTGCCCGACCTGGTGATCGAACTCAGGACCTCACGATCAGCAGTCGCGCTTGCTATCACTAGACCAACGAGGTAGTTTACATCATCATGCGACTACTTTACATCATGAGAATTTCAATCTGTCACCGGTCCTCATTCTCGTGCACGTTCTCTTCGTGATATAATCATCAACTTCATCAAGCTCACAAACAATACTCGGTTCCTTTCTCCGTGCGTTTGTGATACATGTCTTGGTACTCGGATCACAGAAGCAAGGGAGACGAGTCATGGGAAAATTTAATTAATTCCAAAATCTATGTTCTGGTGGTATACTTCCAAAAATAACTCATCACTCTCAAAAAGAATAGGTACTTATCCATCTACAAACTTGGATCAAACTACTGACTGTCATCAACCTGAGGTGTTTGGGGTGACACACAGCATAATTACATTGTCAAGCACTAGATAACCGTTGGCCAGAGATTATATTACACCAAGTGATGATAATTTTGATGATTTGGTAGCTACATTTTGTGCGCTTCGCTGACTAGCCCATGTCATAAACGGAAACATTTGAATGAACGAATGAATGCTTTATTCCACATAACGTACACCCATATTCTAAGACGTTCCTCCAAAACTTACTCGACTCGACTCCACGTCGATTCAGTCTTTCTCACTACCATCGGTAGTTATAGTTGACATAAATGTTCTCGAGTCGTGATTTTTCCTCAGTCGAGGTAAGGAATCATCTGTCAAACTCAAGATACCTCGGAAGCTACCTTAAGGAAGGAAGTGTCAAAGTTCGTATGTAACAAAAATTTATTTTGAAGACTTTATCGAATATGCTTACGATAATCCTTACAGCTATTTATCGCGGCGTTATTTGCGCGATGCAGATAATTCAAATTATGACGTAATGACTCCACTGTACCTCGACTCATTTGACACCCTCAGTCGAGGAACCTCAAAGTTCACTAAAAATTGCGACTAAGAATACAATTTTGAAAGTGTTTTCGAGGCCGTCGTAAGTCGAGTATGAGTCGAGTAAGTTTTGGAGGAACGTCTTAGAATATGGGTGATAGAGTACATTAGACGCAGTCTTAATTTGTTGTGATACCACATCTCATTATTTTCTATAATCTTACATTAGACGCAGTCTTAATTTGTTGTGATACCACATCTCATTATTTTCTATAATCTGAGTGCAAAACTGTACGGTTCGGGACCAGGTGAAGAGCTATTCGTAGACCACATGAATACGACTGGAGTCGGAGTAACTGAGACAATTTAATATACCCACGTATGTGTGTCTACCTTACTGCTTATTGTACAGATGTAGCGGAAATGGTACGTTATAATAATTAAACTAGGGAATTTTGTTTATTATGAAATTTGTGTTAATTAGGGCATATTTTTTTCAGTGAAATAATAAATAAGGATTTATTAAATAAACGTATCATCAACAACATTTTCATCCAAAAGTAATCTGTGAAGGTGAACAGAATAATAAATATTTGATAACGAAAGATCAAGTTGTCGGAAAACATTTTAGTAAGTCATCCATAATTAAAAATTAACATTGCGATTCTCGTAGGCATAGTCAAGAGGGCATAATGAACTATATCGTGGCTAATTACCAACCGCGCAGATCATACGATTTGCGAGGTTAAGCTGCGCTTGCCGCGGTTAGTCTGTGGACGGCTGACCGCTCGTTACACGTCGAGACCCTTCCGTGCCTCGTAGAGCACGTTAAACAGTCGGTTCCGAGTTCCATATACGAATACCTATGACAGTTATCACGAGAAGTCAGAAGCCCGAAAGCCTGACAACCGGTCTAACCTTAGGATATCGGCATTGCCCTGTAACTGGGCTGCGGAGATCTGATGGCAGTTGCTCCGTATAAAATACTGGTATTCAGCCGCATCTGATTAGACTGGAAGCTGACCCCGACATATTTGGGAAAAGGTTAGACAGAAAAAAACAGTCGCCGCGGTCTATGTATCTAGTCATTGACTCTATCCTGTGATGTGAAATCACTATCGTAATACCTGTTTTACCTATATTATTTATTATATATGCATAGGAGATCATCCTATCTATCTTTATATCATGTAGTTAATAACTACATTCAATAAATATCTCCTGAAACTTATCCGTACAAATAATACGAAGTTTTTTTAGGTTTCCATGAAATTGTATTGTATATTTACAAGTTTCCTGGGACACAAAGAGAAATAATAGTGAAAGCAATAAAATTCTATCCTCTATTCAAACAAATACATTATACATGTAGCGAGTAAGTCACAGATTGTTTTATTTATAAAAGATCAAGACATTTTTGTGAACAAAATATCTTTGTCAAAATAAATCCGAGCTTTCCAGATTCAAGGATGTTCGTTATTATTTTTGCTAGAGGAGTTAGTAAAACAAATAAATGTACGGTAGAATGAAGAGATAACTATACGGCCAACTAACACATACATTCCTATTTTAAAAGAGTTGTGCATGTGTGAAGTGACAAAGTCTTTGAGCGTGTCTTGTTTTTATAAAGTTACTAGCTATGCCCGCGACTTCATCTGCATAGAAGTCGAATGTTTTTTTTTTGCGCGGTACTCTAATTCTTTTTCGTTTTTTAAAAATAAAAGTAGCCTAAGTTACTCCTTATAACATCAACTATCTCTCAGTGAAAGTCCCGGGAAAACCTGTGCTGCCGTTTCGGAGATTAGCCGAAACAAACTGACAGTCAGCCAGACAAAAAATTTAAAATTTGTTTTTTTTATGTACCTTAAAATTATACTTTCATATGCATTTACTAAAAAGCTGTTATTTTGACATTATGCAAACATAAAATATTTGTATAGATTACGCACACAAAAGCAATAAAAGTAGCTTGCGTAGTTAGTGCATTGATATTGGTAGTTCGCCTGCACACTTAACAGTTTTGTTGACTGTACTCGCTGAGTGCTACACTGATGTGAACCATGTCTGCTGGGAGCTATAAACTACCAAGATACGTTTCACGACGACAGACTCTGTTATCGAAATTTTACATTCGTAATAAAATACCAGGGGATTTTAAGTTTTCGTTTGCACAATATAATACAGGTAGAGATCATTTTGTTAATTATAGTGTCATTATTAGATTCTAAAGAACATTTTGGCGATTTTTTTGGCGCGGGCTAGGGAATGCTAAAGCGGCAAATTAATGCTCCACTATTTAAATTAAATTAATGTGTTATATATTGGTATTGGATACGCATTGGAGCACATTTTTTTTTTAAACTTATATCTTAAGATCATTACTACTAATGGTGGAGACACCGACGATCGTTAGCAAAAATGATTGATAGGCATTTTATTTTTGAATGTTCTTAACTTACACGAATAGTTCCTCCACTTTCATAAAATGTTCGCAAGGAAAAATGATAAAATCTACACGAGCAAAGTTGAAATACATAATATTTTACCATCCCAACAAACAAAGACGATCACCCACAAATTGTCCCACATTTATTGTTCAAGAACAAATACAAAGTGAACATATTGAGCGATATTTTGCCTCGCAACGTTGGAAGCAGATGGATGTATGAGGACATTAGCAAAGCCTCGCGGAAGCAGGACCAATTTATAGTCACATAAATATATCGGACAGAAAGCGATGGATGTGATGGTAACAAAGCAGAAGTTGAAGTCTATTACTGTGGGACAATGTGCAGTAATCTGCGGTAGTAACATTAATGGGAATGGAAAATTATACTTTGAATTAATTTTTTGTTACTTTATGTAAAAGCAGTGATAACCTAGTGGTGAAACGTATGCCTTCAATAATTTAGGATCTGTGTTCGATCCGGCCCGCACCTAACTTTTCGAATTCATGTGCGGCTTAGAATTTCTTTTTAAACCAGATCACGTGAACCGATCGAACGAAGAAAATAGACGTGAAACGGTCAATCGTGTTAGGTAGTAAATCCTAACACGATTGACGTGAATACTTTAATTTTCGTACATCTTCTTCTTTTCGTGTGGTTAGTGACTAACCTGGTGTCAGAGTTTATGCCACCCATGGGCCTCTGACTTGGCTTCACATGCCGTCGAGAAATATCTCTCAGGCATGCCGCCGGTTTCCTCACGATGTTACCTTCACCGTTTTTAAGCAAGTGACAATTATACAATACGCACATGAATCCGAAAAGTCAGAGGTGCCTGCCTAGAGTTCGAACTCGAGACCTACGACTTGGCAGTCCGACGGTCACACCACTAGACTATCAGTGCTTATTTTCGTACATAGTATAATAGTAATATAGCTCCTTATGAACGAATTTGTTTGATTACGATCCCAAAATTTAAAATATCTAATAGTAGGACATTGGAGTGATAGTGATAGCCTACCGGTTGAACGCTTACCTTCCATGCAGGAGAGTCTTAGTTCGATGCCGGCCCGTACCTCGGACTTTTCGAATTCATGTGCGGATCAGAGTTTGATAACCACTTGCGTTAACGGTGAAGGAAAAACATCGTGTGGAAATCTGCCCACCTGAGAGGGCTCCATAAAGTTCTCGATAGTGTGTGTAGTCTCCCAACCAGGCCTAAACCCTTTTTATTCTAAGAAGAGGCCCGTGCCCAGCAGTGGGACAGTAATGGGTTAATTATGTTATGTTATAGTACGACGTGATATTGCGATCATCAATTCGTCTTCTAAGCTTTGTGATTAGGTCAGTATACATTATGACAGTTTTTGTCCGTTTAGAAGGCCCAAGCTTAGAGGTCGATATTGTAGGCACATCCCAAATTGTATAGAACACTTTCAGATCTTACTCGTGGGTAGGCTCTTCATGTTCAAGGGTGGATTCAATTTCAATTTCATATTTGGATGAATGTCATTCTACAAGGTCAGTCGGAAAGGGGGTACTAGGCCGAAAGGGTGTTAAAGTACCTAAAATAAGGGATAACTTTTGTTCTACAACTTTCCCCAAAAGTCGATAGTTTAAGAGAAATAGCTTTTCAAAGATTTCGTAAAAAATATGCTAAAATCTATCTATCCATAGCTATGATCAGCTGTGTTTACAATTTAGGTCATATTTGGGGTAACGAATTAGAAAATTAATTTTCTGAATTCATAACTAAAGCAGGTATGTTTATTTTTTGAAAAAACTAAAATAAAAATCGTTTTGCATGCAAATAAAAATTATCAAATTTCGAAATTTTAACACTTACTTTAAAATAGTCATCAGTTATACTTTAGGTACCCCCTTTCCGACTAACCTTGTGTATTATTAGCTTACCAAATTGATCCACACGATTGACTTTACTTATTTTATCGGGCAATACAAACAGGTAAAGTTTTCCTTCACCGTTAACGCAAGTGATAATTTGTAGGCCTACTACGAATGATCTCGAGTTACTAACAACGAAGTTGTTAATGTAAGTGAATTTGAATCGAAAATACTCGTTTCACTCATACTATTTCATTAAATTGAAAAACTTTATTCATATCTATGTATGATACAAATTGTGAATGTCGCAAAAATAATAACCAAAATGTTGTAAGGCAGTTGTATTTTCGATTCAAAATTCACTTACATTAGCGATACGTTTACGATATTAGACGTCAAATATTCGTACTAGGCAAATGTACCTATTCCAAAAGTCAGAGATAAGGGCGGGGCTTGAACTTAAACCGTAGGTACTGCATGAAAAGTCTACTTGAAGTCGCTGCACTCCTAATCATCTAATTTAGTCTTCGTCATAATTGCATTAAGATTTTCGTAACGTTTTGTAATTGATATACATATTGTAATATCTATATATTTTATTATTTGTATATATATATATGTATTTTATGTAATTTATATTTAACTTTTGAATTCCTAATATATTCAGTTCAAAATTGTTAACTCATCTTTTTCCTGTACCTACGTATTTTGATGCTTTTCTTTTTAACCCTAAGGTTGACTGGTAGAGAATGCCTTATGGCATTAAGTCCGCCTTATGTACCACAATAACAACAAACAAAGTTTAAAAAAAAAAAAAAAAAAAGTGCATCGAAGTATAAATAAATATAACGGCGAGGGAGCAAGAGGGCTACTTCCAGGCATGTGTTCCTCCTCGTACATTAGTATTCACGATGGAAAATGATGGACGAAGGTCGTGAGGTCTTCCGATCATCACCACACGTTTTCCGGTAGAGCAATCAATGACACTCCCACTGACACTTGTCAAACAATCGCTTCTTTGTTCAAAAATGACGTTTAGAAGTTTCTTAAACCACGGCCTCCTTGCTGCGACAAATAAATAAAAGCAAGAGTTCAAATTCTAGACCAGTGTTCCGCAAACTTTTTGTGTTCAAGATACACCAACGAAATCGGGGAATTTCAGAAGTACACTATAAATAAAAAAACATATTTTAATCATATAAAGATAGCAAAGAATACATTATTTCCGTCCGCCTTTATAATTTTATAAGAAATAGTTTTTCCCGCGGCACACCAATCAATGATCACGGTACACCAGTGTGCCGCGGCAGACACTTTGCGGAACACTGCTCTAGACTATTAGACTAAGATAACATGACATAACATACATACATAGCCTTGTATTCCCCGAAGGGTTAGGCAGAGGTGTTTTTTTTAGTACACCCTCGTTTCGCCAGTTATGTTTAAGTCCAATGTAATAGGGGGCGAGCCTATTGCCATCAACCGGGCACAAATGCAAACTCCGGGCTGCTACTGAGGAATTCCACACGGAAAAACCCAATAACACTTTGCCTGAGCTGGGGATCGAACCCAGGACCTCCCGATCAGCAGTCGCGCTTGCTACCACTAGACCAACGAGGCAGTTAAGTTAAGATACACGAAGATGACAATACAAAATTACCGATCTAACTTAAAGCATCAGTCGCGGAATGAAAATGTTATACACCTTAAGGTGTATTTTTGCTTGCACGGTGCAAGAAATGAACTATTTTACCGGCTACGTATTGCCAAAATTATAGAAAAGAAAATACTAGTATTTTTTAAAAAGATATTATGGTGACATGGTGACAGACAAGCAATGCCAATTTATTTAATCATCGATTTGATTGATGTACCTAATGGTTATTACAACAAAACTCCTTAAATCAAATCAAAGACATTACATGGCACTAATACGTCATAATGGAGGCAAAAGGAAATTTTGATCTTTGTTACCCAATAATTAAACATAATTTTCCATGCATTGGTCTGTTCCGTTCAACAGTTTGAAAAGGTAACACGTGCCCGCGATGTGGGAAAGGAATGAATTTTAAAACTGACGAACCTTATCATTCATTCCCCTACTGTACAACTTGTTCCAATGTCTAAAGATCTATTTAGTACCCTCTACGGTGCAACAAGTTATAGTCAGCACAATTTGTATTCAACCATAAAGCAGAACATTTGTTATTCTCCGTATGATCTCCAGTAGTTAACTGGACCGTAACCCGACGAGTTTAGTTACGCGAATCTGAATAACTAAGTTATGACTTAGTGTAGGTATGTTATGTACGGCTAATTTTATTAATGACTGCTTGGGGTCGTTCTGTTGCGAGATTTGACCCAATTTATACATTGGATTGTTTGTATTTTGTTACTTTGTGTTGCTTATTTATATTATAGCATGAATGGTTAGTCACTTTCACAATCAACACATTAACGACCTTTTATATCTATACAATCTATGACATTGACGAACAGGAAAGTTTCCCAATACAAAACTACTGTAGAATACAAATAATTTAAGTTGCGGGTACTTACATAATTTCACTCCATGCATAACACTTTATTATAGCCCCAATTTATCTCGTCTGCTCGACGCCCGACGTCTGCAGGAATCCAGAAAAAATATCAGCGTCAGGTATATTTGCCTGACACATGCTGAGCTGGACTCCCATTTGGTGCAACCTTGAGATGCACACCGTGCCTTGTTTTAATTGTTTTTTTCTTTTTGTATATTGGCACCTTGTTTTTATATGTATAGATTCGTGTAATTTTTTATCTAATAACGATTGTGCTATTGTGTGATGTGCTATGTCTTTTGTGTGCACTGAATAAACGTATTACTTACTTTACAATTGAAAACCATGAACTCTGCTCATCATTCTGTACAACTTTCACAATGGGACAAACTCGGAATGCGTGACAAATAATCAGCTGTTCCATACTTAATATTCAATGTTGCTAAACGAAATGTATGGAAGTGCTGATTTTTTTTTCACGAATTCAGGGTTTATCCCATAGTAAAAGTTTTATAGAATGACTAGCTGTTCTCCCGCGGCTGTGCCCGCGTAAATAATTTGACTACAGCGCCACCTATCGGATCTTAGCATAGCTACAAATTATCGTCTTGACAAAACAAATATATTGTGTAAATATGACCTTAATCGGTACAGTCATTCTCAAGTTATGGCGTGACCAAGGGAAATAGGGATTCATTTATATATATACTAGCGGACTCGGCTGACGTCGTCCTGCCCGGAAAATTTTGTGACATACCGACAGCAGCGCCACCTACCGGGTCCAATTGTGAATCTAAACCATCCAGGGTGCCACCCAAATGCATACAAAAAAAATCATTCAAATCGATCCAGCCGTTTAGAAGTTCAGTGACATACACACGTACAGTCGAATTATATATAGGTATATAAAGATATAGATTTATATAGGTTAGCAGACTTCATTGTTTTCAGATGTAAAGATTTGAATAGGTATTTGGAGCTATTTGGTAGTATTAACTGGTGAATCATATTGAGGGGCTCGTGGCTAAGTAACAACCGCGCGGATCATACGATTAGCGAGGTGAAGCTGCGCTTGCCGTGGTCAGTCCGTGGATGAGTGACCGTTCTTTACACATCAAGAGAGGGGTCCGTGACTCGGAGAGCACGATAATCTGTCATACGAAAATCTATGACAGTCGTTACAGGTAGTCAAAGGCTATTTTTTTTTTTAATCGACGCTTGTAGATTGTCTTGCGGACCTTTTCTACGTAACCGGGCTATTTTTGGTGAGACCAGAAGGGTCTCCGAACCAATACTAACTACTACGGGCCTCGTCGGGGAGGGCGATACGCCGGTCGGCGGCGGCGGTTCGTGTGTATTGTACTAGTCGATTTATTCGCCTCCTGGAGGAGGGTGATCTCGTCATCGGGCTCTAGTAGCGCATGCCTGGGACGGCGTACTAAACTGATTTGGGAGGGTTTATAATCGGACGCGGTCAAAAGCTCGAAAGTCTGACAATCGATATAACCTTAGGATACCAGCAATGACCAATAACTGGGTTGCGGAAATATGATGGCAGTCGCTTCGTGCAAAATACTGGTATTCAGCCGCATCTGGTTAGACTGGAAGCTGACCCCAAAATAGTTGCGAAAAGGCTAGGCAGAACAACAGGCGAAACATATGATATTTTGCAATCACTGTTCCCAAAAGCAAGCCCTAAAACGGTCTCCAAAGCGCTACTAACCAAAATAAACACAACAAACGTTTACAAAAAGTAGTTTACCAACCACAGCCGTATAGAACCTTGGTCTACGGGAATATTTCAAATTTCCGCCACCGTCGCAATAGCGAGACGTTGCTTTGACAAGCTCATCACAAACACGATGTGACAAAGGAATAGTTAACGAATATTTACCTTACCCGCCTACTGCAGGCGTATGAGAGTCTCCCTACAACTTCGCTCCTTTCGTGTGGGTAATGTGAAAGAGGAGGAAATTATTAGAAATATTATTGGCTTAGTTAAGTGGTGTTGTTTAGTGTTATGATTTTTCAGAATAAAACGTAATATAACATTTGATAACATAACATCACGCCTGTATTCCCCGAAGGATTGGGCAGAGGTGTACAGTAACACCCCCATTTAGCCGTTATGTTTAAGTCCCATGTAATAGGGGCCGAGCCTATGGCCACCAACCGGGCACAAATCTAAACTCCAGGCTGCTACTGAGGAATTCCACACAGAAAACTCCAATAACACTTTGCCCGACCTGGGAATCGAACCCAGGACCTCCCGATCAACAGTCGAGAGTATTTGATACTGATGGCCAAATACTCAAACGCTACTAAATTTTTAGTTGCCGTTAATTTTGTGCTGTCACTGTCATGTTGCCTTAAAGTGACTTAAGGGCAACTTAAAATTGAGTACCTACCGTTTGAGTAATCGGCCAAGAGAGTCTTACAATTAATAATGAGGTGCTTTATACTCAGTTGTTTTTTGTTTTTTATAGGCGTTGCAATTGATGGCAATAGGCTCGCCCTATTACACGGGGCTTAAAACTAACGAATAAACTTATAAACTAATAGACCGATTTCAAAAAATCTTTTACCGTTAGAAAGCTACATTATCACTGAGTAACATAGGCTATATTTATTACTGGAATAAAACTTCTTACGTGGGCAGAGCCGTTAGGACACAGCTAGTATTTACTATAATTATGCATACGGAGCCAAATGGATATGAGTGCGTTTAATATTATACGATCCCCAGGTCGGGCAAAGTGTTATTGGTTTTTTCCGTGTGGAATTCCTCAGTAGCAGCCCGAAGTGGGGATTTGTGACGGATTGATGGCAATAGGCACGCCTCCTATTACATGGGACTTAAACATAACGACGAAAGAAGAGTGTTACTATACACCTCTGCCCAACCCTTCAAGGAATACAGGTGTGGTGTTATGTTTATATTATACTAGCTATGTCCTCACGGCTCCGCCCGGGTAAAAGTTTTATTTCAGTAATAAATATAGCCACATTACTCAGTGATAATGTAGCTTTCTAACGGCAAAAGAATTTTTGTAATCGGTCCAGTAGTTTTTAAGTTTATTCGTTACATACAAAAATACAAATCTTTCCTCTTTATAATATTAGTATAGACGACTCATTTGTGGCAACATGATAACCGTATTTAAATAGGTATTATTTTTGGTAGCACATGGCCTAGACAAAGATCAATATCTTCTTCTTCTTCTCCCTACCCTTATCCCACACTAGGTGGGGTCGGCACAACATGTATTTCATAAATCCATGTTGTTAGAGATTTTGGCTTATTGTTTTATGACCGGTCGCCTGCCTGACGTCAACCCTCCTTGGGAATACTCGTTGCACCGCAGCGCGGGTGATCCAATGTGCTTGCTGATATTATGCACTGGGTCCAAAAATTATATGCTTGTCAGTCTTATTGCCACACCGCACTCACCGATAAAATAATTCACAAATTATATCAATGTAAAAAAAGCGAAAAATAAATTTTATAAAATGTCATAATGATAGTAATAGTACACAAAGATCAATATCAATTGCTCAATTACAGTAAGTAGGTAGTACCTACGTCTACTTCCTCCGCTTGAACTTCTATTCAAGTTCAGTAGGCCTAGTACGAACGTTTGACGCATAGTATCGTAAACGTATCACTAATGTAGGCGAATTTTGAATCGAAAATTCAACTGTCCTATAACATTTTGGTTAATTTTTTTACGACATGCATATTTTGTATCATACATAGATATGAATAAAGTTTGGCGCGACTTGGTCAAACGGGACCAAATAAAAGAAAAGCCGGCCAAGTGCGAGTCGGACTCGCGCACGAAGGGTTCCGTACCATTATCTATAAAAACGAGCAAAAAAATAACGTTTCTTGTATGGGAGCCCCCTTAAATATTTATTTTATTCTGTTTTTTAGTATGTGTTGTTATAGCGGCAGCAAAAATACATCATCTGTGAAATTTTCAACTGTCTAACTATCACGGTTCATGAGTTACAGCCTGGTGACAGACGGATGGGCGGACAGCGGAGTCTTAGTAATAGGATCCCGTTTTGCCCCTTGGGTACGGAACCCCAAAAAGACGATTTTGAAAAATGTTGTTATTTGAATTGGCCTCTAGTAAAGCCGCCCAAAAGTTCGATATTCGAATACAGAAAGTAGATACGAATTAAAAAATCAAATTACTGAAATTACAAAAGAAGAAAGATATAATTGCATTTTTTTGAAAACTTAAGTACCTACCTACTTTATACCTAGATATTAGTACGTGCGAAACGAATTTTTCCGGTTCAAAATTCACTTACGAGTACATTAACGTTACCTTTATGTTAGTAACTCGACAGCATTTGTGCTAGATCTAAAGATTAACAGAAGAATAATTATTATATTGCGTATCGTATAATTATCTCTTGCTTAAAAAAACGGTGAAGGAAAACATCGTGAGGAAACCGGCATGCCTGAGAGATATTTCTAGACGGCATGTGAAGCCAAGTCAGAGGTCCATGGGCGGCATAAACTCTGAGACCAGGTTAGACACTAACCACACGAAAAGAAGAAGAAGAAAGACAAGAAAACGAAGAAAATTTACGGTTGACTACCATTCAGCATTCGTACCCTTCCGTTTACCTATACCTTTGTGGAATGTAGCGAAAAATCTCAACAAGGTATTCAATTCAATAGGTTACTGAGCACATTGAATAACTTCACAGTAAATCTTGGAACTAAGTCTGAAATGCGAATTTAAAAATTCCGAACGCGTACATACTCCTAACATGTACCTTCTGACTTCCTAAAGCGTTACGGTTCGCAGATTTGTTTTCCCACTATATCGTCACGTACGACAGTCGTACGAGGATTATCTTGTTTGTACTGGATCTCTTAAAGGACTATGGAAAGCCTTATTTGGGGAAACCGTTCCTATTGTAAGTAATCCTTACTTCAGAGAGATTGTGCTTTTGATTGTCATGTGGCCCGTTTTGGTCTTTTTTGTGTGAGATTCAATATGGTTTTGTTAGATACATTTATTTGTTTTGAAATAAAAATCTATGTAAATGTTTTTAACATAAAAACACGCCATGCATTCCCCGAAGGATTCGGCAGAGGTGTTTTAAAACACTCTCGTTTCACCAGTTATGTTTAAGTCCCATGTAATAGGGGGCGAGCCTATTGCTATTAACCGGGCACAAATCCATGCTCCAGGCTGCTACTGAGAAATTCCCAATGGAAAACCCTATAGCACTTTGCCTGACCTGGGGATCGAACCCAGGACCCCATGAAAAATCTTTTTCTGCGTAATATTTCATGCACAGTTATAACGTATTTGTGCGAGATTCAATACAGTTTTGTTCGAGTATCGTAGGATATTAATTTCCATAACATCACGCCCGTATTTCCCGATGGGTCATGCAGAGGTGTATAGTTACACCCTCATTTCGCCGTTACGTTTAAGTTTCATGTAATATGGGCGAGCCCATTGCCATCAACCATGCACAAATACAAACTACGGACTGCTACTGAGGAATTACACACGGAAAAACCCAATAACACTTTGCCCGACCTGGGGATCGACCCCAGGACCTCACGATCAGCAGTCGCGTTTGCTCCCACTAGATCAACGAGGCAGTTATTTATTTCGTTATTTATTTTCATGACATAATAAAACAGAAATAACATTTTAGTTGTTTATGGATGGATCCAATAAACCTTAGGATATCGGCTTTGCCCAGTTACTGGGTTGCGGAGGTCTGATGGCAGTCGCTCCGTGTAAAATACTGGTATTCAGCCGCAACTGGTTAGACTGGAAGCTGACCCCAACATACTTGGGAAAAGGCTAGGTGGAAGAGATGGATGGATCCAATATTTTTAGGGATATCGTTCAAATCGTCTAATTACACAGTCAAAAGATTATTTTCGATAGGATGTAAAACAAATCAAGTTAACTGAATAACCCTCCCGCGTATTAAATAATATATCGTTTTCAAACAATTCCGGCTATACAAACAGTATGCAACAAGAGCTATAAAGCGAGCACCCTGTAAATTGTAGTTTGGAAATAGAATCAGGTATCAATCGGCTCAACAAGGCTCTTCCTATGTCCAGATGGAAATGTTTGGTAGCGTTGCTCAAAGTGATAGTTTAGGTCAGTAATACTATATGTTTGAGTAGACTCGTATGGTCATATACTTTCTACCTATTTATGTGTATTACAGTCACATTCTATACGTTCAATATGTATATTAGTTGCCCTGCATTTTCTTTTTTTTTCTTTTCGGCTCCTTGTAGATGGTCTTGCGGATGGTCTTGCTATGTAACCGGGCAGTTATTGGCGAGACCTGAAGGGTCTCCAACCAATGGGGACGAGTAAAATACTTAACTTAAGTTAACTACTAGTACTAATATTATGCAAAACAGTACTAAGGGCGACCGTCCCCGGCATGCGCTACTAGAGCCCGATGATGAGATCACCCTCCTCCAGGAGGCGAATAAATCGACTAGTACTATACACATACACCGCCGCCGCCGACCGGCGTATCGCCCTCGCCGACGAGGCCCCTCGCGACGTCCCACCGCCGCCGTCCCCGATCCACCGTGCTCACCCGCCGCAGCCGCGGAGCCGGTCGTCCCTTCTGACTCCGCGCAGTCACCATGACGCGAGAATACAGCCCTCATCAAGCTGTCGTATCCCTCCCAGTCCTCTTGCATTCGACACCCTAAGAGTTCGAGTCCCCCCTTGGGGACACTCTCAGAGGTGTCGCTGCTATAGTCATAGCCATGATGTTACAGTAGTTAGCTTTGCGTAGTTAGCTAGGTAGTTAGAATAGTAGGTATTGGTTCGGAGACCCTTCTGGTCTCGCCAATAATATTCAGGTTACGTAGAAAAGGTCCGCAAGACCATCTACAATAGTCGAATAGGAAAAAAAAAAAAAAAATACTAAGGGCGACCCCTAATGGGACTCGGACCTCGGCTTAGAGCGCTGTTGGCAGGAGGACTGGGAGGACAGCTTGATGAGGGCTGAATTCAGTTTGACGGCCTACATTGTTACACCCGCATAGTTTTTATAACACAATGTTTGGACTTTAAAAGAGACCTGGATCCCTGATTTTGTTTCGGCTTTTCTTCTCAGAGCTAGTCAGCTAGACAGTGCCAGAGCCATCTAGTCTAAAAAAACATTAAGTACATTGACATTCAAGTGTCTGTAATAGATTTACTTACAGAAATAAAAATAATTTATATCACGTTTCAAACGCAATATCGCCTTAAATATTTAGTGTCTAGCATGCGTCTTAGAAGTACCTAACGTGTCTTTTAATGCTTGATTAAGTTATCCTTGCTATTGTTTTTGATTAAATTTTAACCCTCGACGCCAAAAGAAGGGTATTATAACTTTAAAGCCTTTGTCCATCTGTCTTTCATTGCCTATTTTCGTTTGAAATCTGGTTTTGTCGGGATGGTTACAAACATAAAATTATATCGAAAATTTTAGACGAGGATGCGGGATCTAAAGGTCTCCTATTTTGGATATAGTAGGTTTACGACATGATATTTGATCGTTTTGTTTAAGTTCAAACGTACATATAACATCTTAAGCAAGAAGGAAGAAGCACTGGTACAATAGGTCCTAAGATCTTTGAAACAACTTATCCCTTTTCCGTATTTCCTTTGATTGCTTTGATACCATTATTAATTAAACGGGAATATTGTTTGATAACTATTTTAGCGTTCGGATGACGCTTAACTTACCTTGCTTATCCATTTTATCAACCATGTTGTGGTCGGTTACACGAACTCAAACTCAAACTACTTATTTGCACACTAAGGTAAAATAATACAGGTCTTATTATATAGAGCTTAGCAACCTTTTGCAGGTGTTGCAATATTTGAGGGCTCTAATTAGATAAAAGTATATTAATAGATTTACTTATGTGTCTACTTGGTACATAGTGCCTAATTCTTGACTATTATTATTCTTAATACACAATATTTTTAATTAAGGATACTAGAACCAAAACTACATAGTATATCGAGTAACATGTTATCCAGTAAATAGGTATAAATGCTTTACCAATGCTGATGTGAAATGACGTCCATCGTTTTCCTCGAACAAGCAATTTTTCTTCGGAAAACTCAAGCGAAAATAAGGCGGGCAGGTCACTGGACATATCTTAGAAAAACGTAGGCACTTTATATTGTACTGAGAATTTTATATTGTGACATTTCTGCCAATACATTTTACACACGTGTGCCGTGTTTTGTACGCTCTGATAAATAGGTCAGTACTTCTGCAAGTGTCGTATTTCTTGATATTCACGGTTGATAATCAAAAGGTAGCAGTAAGTTAGTGTCATACGAAAATAGAAAGGAGAGCGGAGAGGGGCGGTCCAAGTGGCGTCGAATAATGAGACATTTTATTTTAAAGTTCATTATTAAGGAATACTTTTTTTATATGGCTGCTAAAAATATTTATCTATTGCGAAAAAAGTTATTGGCTTATGTGAAATAATAAAATATTGTAAATCTTCAAATATTTAAATACTTGTAGCGTTTGGGTTGTATAGGGGGGCGAGTCTATTGCCATTACTGAGGAATATCAAACGGAAAAACCCAATAACATTTTGCCCGACCTGGGGATGACCTCACGATCAGCAGTCGCGTTTGCCACCACTAGACCAACGAGGCAGTTCCCCACATATTCATCTTCAGCCCAACCTCAAGAATTACATTGTTTAGCCCTCAAAGCATTATCTGTAACTCAGAAGCTAAAGAAGAAAAGAGAACAATGTCATCGGCGAAACGTAGATTTGTATTATCTATACTAATATTATAAAGAGGAAAGATTTGTATTTTTGTATGTAACGAATAAACTTAAAAACTACAGGACCGATTTCAAAAATTCTTTTGCCGTTAGAAAGCTACATTATCACTGAGTAATATAGGCTACGGGTGGAGCCGTGAGAACACAGCTAGTACATTATATTATTATGCTAAAATACCGACAAGACCTGAAAATATTGACCGGATTCTAACAAGCCAGGCTGCAATTACAACATACTTCAAGGGTTATAATGACGCATTACGATATATTGGAAATTCCACTAAAACAAACATTTATTCTGACAACATTATAATTTTAAACTGCGTTCCCCGAACTCCAAATGAACGTTAACGATTTCTCAGTAGCTGATGCAAAGACTAATGGTTCCACTCTACTTTGTTTACATGGTTGGTAATAACTTGTAGCAAATTCAACGTAAACAACCAATAATCATCCAATAGAGATTGAGCCGCTTTTCTCTGAACCTCAATCAAAGTTTTCTCTTCCGTCTTTGTTTGCTTTTAACAGGGTCTCTTGCAATTTATAATTGAAGACCGAGAAACGAGCTTATGAGATTGGCTTTTGTATTTTCTTCTCGTTTTAAAATAATATTCTTGTCCTTTTTTGGGGCTCATGGCTACTTACCAACTGTGTGATTTGCGAGGTCAAGCTGCGCTTGCCGCGGTCAGTCTGTGAATGGGTGACCGTTCGTTACACATCGAGACGCCTCTGTTCCTCGGAGAGCATGTTAAACAGGCGGTTCCGGGTGTCATACGAATACCTATGATAGTCGTTACGGGAAGTCAGAAGTCCGTAAAGTCTGACAACTGGTCTAATATTAGGATATCGGCATTGCCCAGTAACTGGGTTGCGGAGGTCTGATGGCAGTCGCTCCGTGTAAAATACTGGTATTCAGCCGCATGTGGTTAGTCTGGAAGCTGACCTTAATATAGTTGGGAAAAAGCTAGGCAGAACTCTTGTCTTTTTTTGGCACACTACGATAATAAATTTGTTTGTATGGGTCCTAGAAGTAATTTTTATGTACAGTTTAAACTACCTACCGTAATATCATTGGTCTCTTGCTTCATGCAGTTCAGATGCCTTCATTCCGTTGTTACAAGGGCTTTGGCTCGCTGTCTATGCCTTTACACCTTAGCCTCTAAGCCAAGCTCAGACGTTGTCATGGCAACGGTCTCGACCCGAAGCTACCGTAATGACCGACGTTGATGATACTGTCTTGTGGTGTCACGATGTCTAAAGCCAGCGAAAACTAAGACGAACGTCTTCCTTAGTATTTCAGTAGCACTTCAGAAATATAATTATTATGAACATTTATGTCTCTATTGTGACAATGACATAGGCTGAACACTACTCTTGTTCGTAGAGTTATTTAACACTAGACTATTACCCGCGGTTTCACCTGCATCCTAGGGGAACTACTTGATCTACCCGGATAAAAAGTATCCTATGTGTTAATCCAGGGCATAGTCTATCTGTGTGCCAAATCTCATTCAAATCCGTTCAGCCGTTTTTGTGTGAAAGAGTAACAAACATCCATACATCCATCCATACATACAAACTTTCGCGTTTATAATATTAGTAAGGATAGTAAGGATTGCGCAGAAGTTTTAGACGGGGATTTCGTGAAAAAAATAAAACAAATGGTAAGTCACTAATACAACAAAAAATACAAATCACGAGTATAATCTAATTATATCGAGTACCTACCCAACCGAAACAAGCTTTAGCGGTTTAACAACATCGCAGCTTTTTTCGGTAACCAATTTGACCCCTTAAATGAGTTCTTTAAGTTGGGACCTAAATTGTTTTTATGTTCTTTATTTCTCTTTAGGTGTACTTTTCGGAGATACATTGATACTGTAATGAGAAGGTTTCAGAATTTTATTATTGTGGGAATGTATTGAACGCTAAGCTTTTTGTGAGAACTGTTTAGTTCTTGTGAAAAACATGATAAAAGAATTCCATCCAGAATTGATAGAATTCTTTTACACCACATTGAAAATATTGAATAAACGACTGCTGTAATATTTGCGATATTTCATTGACTATAACAGATTTCTAGAAAATTCCTATTTAATAGGAATTAGAATGGTTACTATTGAATAAATGTTTCTATGAATTTGATTGATTCTTGAAAATTGATAGGCTTTGAAAATAACATGTTCAACCTTCATATTGTCAAACCCACTAGTAGTATCGATTCCTTTTAAGCCTGGGAGAATTTAAAAGGTAAAATGCTTTTGTTCACCAAAATAATGTAACGTGTAGATTTCGAATTCACAATCTCTCGATTGTATGCCATTGTCAGATAACGATGTATCGATAGAAAAAGAAATGTTTTCTTTTATATCTGCGATATACGTTCGAGTTGCTACAGTACTGTTTCACTATAGTTCTAGACTAGAGCTGTGATATGTTAGGACAAAGGAATAGCTAACGAATGTTTGCAATTCTGCACTGTCAACGGAACCTATCGACCTATATTTCTAAGAATGGCACTAACAAGAAAAGAAAAAAACGTCTCGTGTTTCAATGTTTTATTCAATGAATACAGTAACTTGTTAATATTCATTGTTTAATTAGTAGATTCAGATTAGTTGCCGCCTTTGTTGATATTCATTCCACATTTGAATTGTAGTTCATTTTGATTTTGTGAAAATGGGGTAGGGTTCTGGGAAACTTATGGCGTCACCATCGTTGGTACCTAATTCATTGGTTAAAATCTGTTCGACATTATTGATAATTTCAATTTAACTGGTTCTGATTGGTTGTATACTTACGGTGGTCGTGCCATCTGGTTACGTTTTGCTTAGGACCTCCTACTGACAAGTGCTTTCTGGTATATATTGGTTTATTTATCTGGAATTATGTTCTCCAACCCGATGACCCCATCACCCTCCTTCAAGAGAGTAGTAGGGAAACCAGTACACGTCGTAAGTACAAACACAGATACAAACCGCGTTTCCGGCCTCGCCGCCGAGGCCCTCCGCGACCCCCCAGTAACATCACCGACCGACCCTTGCTCGCCACGCCAGCCCGCGAAGCTGAGCCTGTAACGGTAATAAACCAGCTCCCAAATAATTTAACCCAGCCCGATATTGATTGCCCACCCCTCAGTGACCCACTAAGCCGAGGCCCGTACCCCACAGGGGGTGCCCTTAGTGCCGCGTCATTTAATTTATATCCATAGTTCGTAAGCCCTGGCTGGGGGCCTTAAAGTAATTTTTGGCCACCACAGGATAGTCCGGTTAAGTAGTTTTTTTTTATTTTTCTATTTGTTACTCTTATGTGAGTTTATTTGTTACATTAACCTGCATTATTCTTATTCTATTTCTCACACTACTGTAATGGAATTGTAATGAACTACTATTTTAAAAAGAGTATTCATGGAGTTTCTTGCCGGCTCTTCTCCATAGAACCTACCTTTTGGAACCGTGCACCTAGTCGTGACGTTTTAAAAGTGCCTGAAATCTGGTCTATTTGAAATAAAAAACTTTGACTTTGACTTTGACGTAGTTACAAAGCCCTCGCGTGCTTTAAACTACGAGTGGTAATACATAAAAAAAAAAAAGAATTATGTTCCTCTTTACTGTGGTTTGTTATAACGGTGATCAAGGTATTATTTCAAAAAGATGGCAGCAGCGTTTTCGTTATGTGCTAATATCATCCTACAGCGATTATCAGTCCATTTGCTAAGTATGGTCATTATTGCAAGAATCCTCCACGACAGTTCCTCAGCGGTTTTTGAGCTGATCCATGTTCAGTAGTAAAAGCGGAAAAGAATGCATGAAGACACAATTTTGCGCTCGTGAGTTTAATTTCAACGTTATCTTTGACATATCTGGCATGTCCATTACGTTATAGTAATTTGCTAATTGTAGTTAAGGTTGATTGCACGCTAGAATTAGTATGCATAGTTGGATCATGGCCAGAGCCTTATCTTGAATCTAAAGCTGGCCAAACAACTAATCAGATAGAATCGATTTGAAAAGACGAATTGAAGGTGCGTGGAATGCTTAAATTTATCGGTATCAACTTAAATCGATATTTGTAATGGAATTTGTAATAATTTTGATTAAAGTTGTAGGGGTACTGGTGGTCATTTTGTACCACAAACTCAAAGTGCTCAAACATTTCTCATAAATGACCGAATGGTTACGGTAAAGTTCTAAACAGTGATCGCTCGAAGTACGGTAGTAACGAGTTATTTGGAGTATCGATTAGAGGATTCAAGGAAGTAAGGTAGTTGACTACTTTACAAAATTATCAAGTACTAGCTGTGTCCTCACGGCACCGCCCGCGTAAGAAGTCTTATTCCAGTAATAAATATAGCCTATGTTGCTCAGTGATAATGTAGCTTTCTAAAGGTAAAACAATTTTTGAAATCGGTCCAGTAGTTTTTAAGTTTATTCGTTACACACAAAAATACTAATCTTTCCTCTTTGTAATATTAGTATAGATTTAATAATATTTATTTCAAAGAACGTATAGAAAGTACATGATAATGACATCAAAACGTGGAAAAGATGATACGCTTTTAAAGTTTTTGGAAGAGGCATTTTCTTTCTTTGTCGCGCGAAACTGACATTGTACGATGTGATGTGAAGTTACTATAAAGTGCATAAGGTATGACGTCATCGCCTCGTAGTGCTGTTTCTGTCAAAGAAACAATTCTATATTGCTTTTCACGTGGGCATTTTATTAAATATCTCATTGGCTTTTTCACTGCTGCCTATGTTTTTTGTAAAAGTTTCTAGAGTTTCAGATTACAACCCTTAGTTGTAGCAGTGACGATTGTGAGTTGATGATGGTGATCCCTTGAATCAAATGGTATAGTATAACAAGTATTTACAGTCATACATAAATAGAAAGGCCATCCTTAACTTGAAATATGAAATAATTGATAACTTTAGAAAGGCTAAATAAACTTCATTATTCGACGGTTGGAATCAAAAATAAACTAAAGGGTCCTAGCGGACGGACGTTAGAAGTTTGTAACAATATCCGGAACGGATGAAAACAATTTAATTTCATTTAGTTTCTAACTATTGATTGTTATATTGGAAACTTTTCCGACTGTAAGTATGTTAAATTCCAAAATGGAAGGTATTGAATATAAAATATATAGTCTAAAAAACACGCCTTAGTTAGCGTTCTGAAAACTAAAAATCATGAGCAGTTCTAGTTGCCATCTTGACATCAACTGGATGGTACCATGTTATTATATATTATGATCATCAGAATTATATACATTTGCAAAGTTTCACATCGATGCGACAGTTAGTAGTGGGTGAAAAGGAATTCCGAGCTTTTTTATAAAAACTTAGCTATAGGAGAAGCTAATATAACCCGTTAATAAAAAAAAACTGCATAATACTCACAAACACACACACAAGCGTATAATGAGGATGATTGGCAAACTGAAATTTTAAAATATTGTACCTGTTTATTACTGTCTTCAACATACCAATGCCAGGCGAAAGTTTCCTTCATGTTTTCCAAATTTTTGGTCAAGTCTCCTCGAAGTTATATCGTATCTGTTAAAGTTGGCGAATGGGTTACTTACTACAATAGTAGGTCAACATTATGAAGGACTGGCGACTAGCCAGCGGCTACGTGTAAGTATGTACCTTCACCGAAAACCTTGTAAGTGGCCATGTAAGTCATAGCAAAATAATCAGCCCAATAGTTTTCCGTAAATATTGAGAGAATATTAGAGGCAAAAGTATTGAGTATTTGTACACACATAACGCATGAGAGTTTTTCCTGGTGAAGTTAGACACGTGCAAAGCCGCTGTTTGTTATTTTATAACAAAGAAAAGGCTTTGAGAAGTGTGAGTTGTTGTTACTATATGTTCAAAGCCGTGATGCTACTTATTAGGTACCTACTATTACTACTCATTAATCTTCTTCTTCCTGCCCTTATCCCACACTAGGTGGGGTCGGCACAGTATTTTATAAATCCATGTTGTTAGAGGTTTTGGCTTATTGTTGTATGACCGGCCGCCTGCCTGACGTCAACCCTCCTTGGGAATACTCGTTGCGCCTTCGCGCGGGTGACCCAATGTGCTTATATTGTGTTGATGTTATGCACTGGGTCCCAAAATGATATGCTTGTCAATTTCATTGCCGATAACTAAACAGACTATGTACTTCTTGGTGGAGTATACTTGAACTTCCTCGACCTTATACTACTCTTTAATGTTTAAAGAAATGCGTCCGTTCGTACGCTGCTTTCATCCAGCACTATGACTGCATAGCCGAGAGGATGGTACTAGCATACGCATTCATAATTTTGAATAATCGTACTACATTTCACAAAGAGAAACCTGTAGTACCCTACATGGAGTTGAGGTCGACTTTTGAATGACCGTGTACGTTTCACGTTCGAGTCTGCTTTAGTGGCCAGTCTACCATCCAGGCAGAGTTTTATATTACCTATCTATTCTAGCTGTCTAGAAAAACTACGGTAGAAAATCCAGTGTTTGTAAAATTTACGGAATATAAGCTTGAAGATCGTGGTAGGTATTTAAGTGTCGTTATTAATAGGCCTATAAAAATATTGTGATATTTTGTTTCTATGAGGACTGAATGTTGGACTGATTTTACTAGTATAGTAGAATAATTGGATGTAGTTTAGCAGAAAGGACTCAATCCACAAAATTTACAAAAATGAGTTGTTGGTACCAAAATGGTCTATAAGGTAGAGCCTTTCATTGAACAAAAAAGATCCAAGAAATAAACAAAGGAAATACGTTTTTTGTGACAGGAAACCAAACCATATATTAGGCAGGTATTTTCTTTTTATTACCTATAAAGACCCAACCTGCTTAAACCATCCACCCCTATATTTTCCTAAATAAGTCCAGAGATGCACAACATAACCATCAACCATCTTATAGATATACGGTAACCATCTTATAAAAATACGGTTGATTTTACCAAGGATATGTAATTACGTAACAAAATCTGAATACAGCATTACTGAAGAAAACCACTCTGAACTTAAAACGTCAATAACTCAAAAGTGACGCTGTGTGGGTTGGTTGAGTCCTTTCTGCTTAACTACGTTCAATTACAAAGACAAATTCATAAAGTGTAAAATTAGAGTGTAACATTGTAGCATCACTTGCACTACCAACGTCGTCAAGTGTCTGGAGTAGAATAAAACAAAATACCAAAAAAGGAATAGCTATGATCAAATAAGTATGCATCCTTAAATTGAGGTAATGAGGTCCAGAGTGAGCCCATTTTTTTTCAAATTAATCTTTTAATTGTCGTAAATAATCAAAGTAATAGAGCCACAATGACCTAAGTGTGTGGAGCCATCTATTGAAAAATTATAGAACCAGTTATAGGCCATTGTGGTTTTCTCAATTTCATCATTTAAGACAGTAGGCCCCTCTGGCCCTCGTGGCCTCAATTTGTGCGTGAAAAAAAAGATTTTCCTCCAAGCAATATACTTAAAAACAATTCCTACCTAGTAACGTTTTCTTAGTACTACAATATTAGAATCATGAGCACCACTAATGTATAAGCGTAATATTATGCTAACTGCTAACTCAGAATACAAATTGCATGCATGTGCGCCAATGCCTGCATTAGTTCTTCAGTAATATGTAGTTTGAGGAATGTGGCTCGGAGCTCCAATTACTGTGAAGTGGAATGCCTTCCTACCAGATATTAATGTAGTAATAACACAAATCAGAGTAGGGGAATCACTCTACAAGGTTAGTCGGAAAGGGGGTACTAAGCCGCGGACCACTTAATGTATTACTGATGATTGTTTTAAAGAAAGTGATAAAATTTCAAAATTTGAAAAAAAAAATCATGCAAAATTATTTTTATATTAGGTTTTTCAAAAATTCTTCATCCCAGCTTTAGTTCCGAATTCAGAAAATGGAGCTTCTAATTCGTGATCCCACATATGACCTAAAATGTAAACACAGCTGAATATAGCTGAGAATAGATAGTATTTAGTGTATTTTTTATGAAATCTTTGAAGAGCTATTTCTCTTAAACTAATGACTTTTGGGGAAAGTTTTGGAACAAAAGTTATCCATTATTATGGGTATTTTAACACCCTTTCGGCTTAGTAACCTCGACTAACCTTGTATATCTTTGTTCCTTGGAGACGTGTACTCCATCTTAGACCTTGTCTTCGCTTACTAGGGTCAAAAGCGATCAAGTCAAGAATTCAAAAAAAAGAACTTTATTTTAACCCATTAATTTTTCACTGAATTCACGCATGTATTTCTTTAACGGTTAGGCCACTGGGTGCTGTTGGACTCTTTGTTGATCAAGAACTGTTTAAGATGGCGAGCCTTTTCCATACTCGGTGCTGTTATCCAAAATTTTCTTCACAGCAAAATCAATTAAACTTTGGTTGACCTAAAAATCGAATCCAGGGCCTTTAATAGGCTATTTTGTTGCATCCACTACAGCAATATTGCGGTTTTAGTTAAACTTCCACTAATAATCTGACGATACGTTTATGTATTGTGTGCTATACACATATTTGTTTAGTTTATGTAGATGTGTATATTTATTGTGTATTTAATTTGTAATTTTATATAACTTGTACACTTAGGTAATTGTTCTCCTCAACATCAAATCTCTCTATCGCTCTAAGGTTTGCTGTTAGAAAACTCATTTGTGAGTTAAGCTCGCCTTTGTACATGAATTTACCAACGGAACTGTATTATACAAGGTTAGTCGGAAAGGGGTACTAAGCCGCAGGCCACTTAAAGTATCACTGATGACTATTTTAAAACAAGTGTTAAAATTTCAAAATTCGATTAATTTTTTTTCCATCAAAAATAATTTTTATTTTAGTTTTTTCGAAAATTCTTCATCCCTGCTTTAGTTTTGAATTCAGTAAATGGAGTTTCTAATCCGTGACCCTAAATATGACCTAACATGTATAAACAGCTGTTCATAGCTGAGGATAGATAGAATTTAGCGTATTTTTTATGAAATCTTTGAACAGCTATTTCTCTTAAACTATTGAGTTTTAGGAAAAGTCGTAGAACAAAAGTTATCCATTGTTATGGGTACTTTAACACCCTTTCGGCTTAGTACCCCCTTTCCGACTAACCTTGTATATTATTATTTTGTGTACAATAAAGAATAAGAATACTTAAGTACGTCCGGTGCACCCTGGGCAGCTCCACTACCAACCTTGCTGTCTGCCTAATCTTTTCACCATGGCATGAGCTATTCTCATATAGCTCGTAGCGACACGACAGAAGAAAAAAAAAACGGTTTTTCCAGAGGCCTATTCGTTACTACGTGCGCCAGTGTTTGTTTTCTGACTGTATCGCTAGACACCAGACAGTAGCTGACGTTTTCGGAAGTGGAACTGGGGTCATGCTGGGATTTTTGTCGAACCCTTTTTGGCATTGAAGCGGTATTTTATGTACTGTTTCCGGCCCGGTCCGACTATACCTTCTGCGTAGCGCACGAGATTTCTTATAGATTCTATAGCGATTAACTGTGTTAACAGTCAAGGAAAACATCGTGGGGAAATCTGCACACCTGAGAAGGATCCAAAAAGTTATCAATGGTGTGTGTAGTCAACATTTCTTATTCTAAGATAAGGTGCCCAGCAGTGTGACAGAAATGGGCTGATGATGCTAATGCTACTGGCAGCAATAAATTGAGGTCGGGCAAAAAAATTGAGCAGCAGTAAATTGAGGTCGGCCTCGTTCGTCTAGTGGTCGATCCTCGATTCGATCCCCGGGTCGGGCAGTGTTGTTGGGTTTTTCCGTGTGTAGTTTCTCAGTGTCGGCCCGGAATTTGGATTTGAGCTCGGTTGATGTCAATAGGTTCGCCCCCTATTACATGGGACTTAAACATAACAGCGAAATGATAGTATTGCTATTCACCTCTGCCCAACCCTTCGAGGAATACAGCCGCGATGTTATGTTGTGTGCCTTAGAGGTTCAAACTTTTTTAAACCAGAGCTAATGTACATTTTTCCTTTGTCCAGCTCATCCATTCGTCCCACCAATTCTCTCATAATTTGCCATGACACCGACTTCCTTTGTCTAGGCTTACAAATGATTATCAATATTACTAATATATTTCAGAAACCCAATAATGATCCTCTTTACAATACAGACCGTAACACGAGCACTTCAGATCCAGCCTTTGTTTAATTATGGAAACTATAGCTGTACGTATGAATAGAGTAACAGTTGCCATAGGCTACATAAAGGGCCGGAATATTGGAGACGTGTGGGATGAGGGTCGTCACGACAACCTGACAACCGAGAGAGGCAATACGTAGTTATTAGTAAGTAGGTATTCTCGTTTCAGTGTCCATTTTGGATAGCCATTATGCCAATAATTATAAATATATATAAATCTTTACTTCAGATCAAATTATCCATATGTTGTTAGTAAAAGTCTTAACCTAATGTTAGTAAGAAAATAAAAAATAAAAACAAACATAATTTAAAAGACACACCTTCGTGTGCAGCCGTATCCAGTGAGCCAGCATGGGGCTGTCCCACCTATCACACAATACATTCAGAATGCTGTGGGAGCTAGCACGTACTCTACCGAGAATAGAAGCACACCGTTTCCGCATAATGGCATGATAACCATCAACCCTGGTCTCGGTGAACATCCCGGAAGCGCTACAAAAGCGTGGTAGACACAACAGCATCCTGAATAAAGTTTCCATCTTTTCGTCTTTTGATAAATAGTCAAATACGCACACTCGTTCTACTTAGCCTTTTCCCAACTATGGGTCAGCTTCCAGTCTAACCCGATGCGGCTGAATACCAGTATTTTACACAGAGCGACTGCCACCAGACCTCCCCAACCGGTCGTCATACGAATACCTATGACAGTCGTTACGGGCAGTCAGAAGCCCGAAATTCTGACAACTGGTTTAACCGTAGGTATCGGCATTGCCCAGTAACTGGGTTGCGGAGGTCTGATGGCAGTCGCTTCGTGTAAAATACTGGTATTCAGCCGCATCTGGTTAGACTGAAAGCTGATCCTAACATAGTTGGGAAAAGGCTAGGCAGAACGAACTCATAAGAGATAGTGGCCCCAATTAAAACATGGTTGGATCTACTAAAGACGCTGCTCGTAATATAATCACATCATCACATTATGCGTACTGTTCGTCACTTACCAGTTCCATTGTCTATCTCCGAAGTTCTTCATCAGATCTTCACCAAATTTAAATGAGACCACTTGGAAATAATATTCTTTAAAAAAAAAAGAATGATTAAAATCGGTTCACAATTAGCAAAGATATCGTGGAACAAACTTACAAAAAAAAAACATACAGTCGAATTGAGAACCTCCTCCTTTTTTGGAAGTCGGTTAAAAATGGGTAGGCATCACAGAAATGTAAATAATAAGACAATATTTAGATTTCTGTGGTAAGCATGAATAACAATATTTCGATTTCTTTTACATATTCGAACATTATTTTTCATTTCAATCTTGAAACGTGACACATTGAATTGTTATTTCTATTTGGCTTATAATATAATTCAAATATCAAATGGTTCAAAGAGCATAATTTATTCCCTTTATATCGAAGGTTTAGTGTTGACAGATATAAATAAATATGGAATTATTTTACACAAAATATTGCGGGGACGCGTGATGCATTGCTCTTCACATATTTCATTAGATATTTATAATTGTATAGCGTATCGTCTGTCTGGTTGTTTATTTATAATATTATGGCTTGCTTACAAGACGACGAATGAGATTTCATGAGATATTTTAGTTGAAACTTCTGAAACTGAGACAAAATCATTTCAAAACGGTATCTTTGTAACTACAAATCGTAATAAACGATGTGTGGGCGGGCGTTCGCTTGCACACACACATAATCGCACCTAGAATTGAAATAATGTAACTTATGTTTATATTTATAAATATTGTAACGCCAAATCTCGTTGGTATTTACGATAGAAGCCCTGGGCCTTAGTGCAGAAACCACTGTTAATCACAACTGTAATATTTTTTTGGAAAATAAACATTTATTATTGTTCTGCCTAGCCTTTTCTCAACTATATTGGGGTCAGCTTCCAGTCAGGGAACAGTGGAAGAGAAAAACATATTGTGCCGACCCCAAATAACTTGGGACCAGGGCAGGAAGATGATGATTGGGGTCAGCTTCCAGTCTAACCAGATGCGGCTGAATACCAGTATTTTACACGGAGTGACTGCCATCAGACCTCCGCAACCCAGTTACTGGGAAAACGCCGATATAAGGTTAGACCGGCCGCCAGACTTTCGGGCTTCTGACTTCCCGTAACGACTGCCATAGGTATTCGTATGACACCCGGGACCGACTATTTAACGTGCTCTCCGAGGCATGGAGGGGTCTGGATGTGTAACGAACGGTCACCCATCCCCAGACTGACCGCGGCAAGCACAGCTTAACCTCGCAAATCATAATGATCCACGCGGTTGGCAATTAGCCATGAGCCCCTAAACATTTATTATTATTTATTTAATGTATGATTTACTCTTATTTACCGATTTGGTTTCTCTGATATATAAAATCCTGAAACAAGTCTGTTTTCAAGATTTCTGTCGATCATACCATCTATTTTCTATAGACCTATTTACAGCTTTTGGTCACATGAAGATCCATGATTAGATTACGTATACCCATTTTGAGGGATCAAAGTAACATAACATATCGCCTTGTACGAGTATTCCCCGAAGGGTTCGGCGGAGGTGTTTTTAGTACGTACACCCTCGTTTCGTTAGTTATGTTTAAGTCCCATGGCGAGCCTATAGGCATTAACCGGGTACAAATATTGACTCTGTGCTGCTACTTAGAAATTTCTAACGGAAAATCCCAAAAACACTTTACCCGACCTGGGAATTGAACCCAGGACTCCATGCTCAGCAGTCGCGCTTGCGACCACTAGACCAACAAGGCAGCCAAATTACACAAATTACATACAGGGCAGGCAGATCAAATTGCAGTCAAAATTATCAGTTTTGTACTTAAGAGATACATTATGATCATTGCTTATAGAATGCTATAGTCAGCAGCGTAGACCACCGACAAAAAGCTGTCGAGTTCCCTAGCCTGCCAAATTCATACGAGGAACGCCGCAGTAAAAACCAGTTCAGCATAAAATGTACGCGTCAGTTGCAGGTCTAGCCCTTTCTTTGATGTCAGGGTTGTCTACCCCACTAATAGCTACTTTAATATTAATAATAGATATTTTTGCATAGTATTAAACAGACACTTTAAAAGAATTCGAAATTGATAGGAGATAGTTAAATAGTGCTTTGCAGAATCGCAATGTATTAAATCTGTATTAGAATATTATTTATATAGGTAATTAATATTTTTTTGTCAGAGAGACAGGTTGAGTGAGATAATTATGAAGTGTGATTAAATACTAAACTTCTACAATGTCTGTACCTACATATGTACTTATATACATATACTCATGCCTTTTTCCCATGGAGGTAGGTAGAAACTATAGTAGTACCTAATTATTGAAGGATTAATTTAGGATTTTGACATTGTCTACAAAAGCAGAAAGCCCTTTAAAAATCTACCGCTTGGATATCTACTTGTGTCAAAATATTATCAGAAACGATTACCTACCTTTTTGGTCTAGTGGTCGCAAGTGCGACTGCTGAGCATGGGATCCTGAGTTCTATCCCCAGGTCGGGCAAAGTATTATTGGGTTTTTCCATTAGACATTTCTTAGTAGCAGCCTGGGGTCTGGATTTGTGCCCAGTTAATGGCAATAGGCTCGCCCCCTATTCCACGGGACTTAAAAACATAACTGGCGAAACGAGGGTGTACTAAAACACCTCTGCCGAATCTTTCAGGTAATACAAGGTGTGATGTTATGTTATTACCATTACCAGCAAACCAAAAAGGATTAGTGTATAGGTATAGTGTTATCGTCGACGGGACGTTTTAGGCGAGTGTAAAGACGTCGTTAGTGTGGTGTGTCGAAGTACCGACGATAATAATATTCTTAAAAATCAGATCAAGTGGACGTAGTTAAGCGAAAAGGATCCAACCCACAAAATTATCGAAAGAGAGTTATTTATATCAAAATACTCGCTTAAACTTCTTAAGCCAAACTACACATAATAACACTTTAACAAGTTAAATATTATACATTTGTCCCTTAATTACAAGTACCTGGATGACCGAGCTTAGCTCGGTTTTTTTTTTGGTAAATCTTGTTTTTTGGTTAGAAAAAAAAAGGAATTAAATGGTCTAAAAAGAAGAAAATAAACTTTAAATTAAATCGATCCCATCAATTTATTACATTATACAACTAATTTATTAAAACAATATAAAAGTTTGTCGCGAGAAATACAATTTTATGAAGTACATAGGTACTATGCGTGCCAAATAAGAATAGCACTGTCAAGACGCCATTTTTGTTCCGCAATACTCGTGAACTTCATTACCAAATTGTAAGGTTTGCAAAAAGTAAATAAAGAAATTATATTCAGTTTAATTATTTTTGTTCACTTTTTTGGTATTTCTTATCAATTTTACGCCAAATTAATTACACAGTAATTATATTATTATTATGGCGACATATTAGGGTGACCAGTAGCATTTCGTGAAGTTAACTATATATATTGGTTCATTTCTTTAATGAATACTGTTTTCAAATATTATTAAATTATCTATTTATGGAATTCAATAAATAACATTTTATAAAAATGAATGTAAATAATAATAAAATCTATGAATAAAAAAATATAACATTTTTTTTTCATAGTATTTTTTTGCTGGCAGTACCAATTTGACAGCTATCGTGTGAAGTTGTAGCAAGCGCGATCCTATTCTTATTTTGCACGCATAGTACCTACATTTTTTCTTAGAATTACTACACTTTACATTCATTAGTTATTGTACATACACATTGCATTTTTGTTTATTTAGTATCTCCCGACAAGCTTTTATAATATTTAAATAAATTAGTTGTATAATGTAATAAATTGATGGGATAGATTTAATTTAAAGTTTATTTTCTTCTTTTTAGACCATTTAAATAAAAGCTTGTTTTTAAAAATGTTTTTTGTACTATTCATTTATTTATTTTTTAGTCGGTATATCATGTTGAAATTTAGAACGGTCTTTCATAATTGAACGCGTATACAAAATTTCATGTCTGTACTGCTAACCATTGAGGAGTTCTCTAGTCAGGACCCAATCCTGAGTGCAGCAACCATGTCACGGTAAAACTTAAAACCGGCTATCATAATAAAACGCGTACACAAAATTTCGTGTCTGTGCTGCTAAACATTGAGGAGTTTCCTAGTCAGGACCCAACCCTGAGACAAGCAACCATGTCACGGTAAAACGTAAAACCGGCTATCATAATAAAACGTGTACACAAAATTTCGTGTCTGTGCTGCTAAACATTGAGGAGTTCCCTAGTCAGGACCCAACCCTGAGTGCAGCAACCATGTCACGGCAAAACTTAAAACCAGCTATTACAATAAAATGCGTACCCAAAATTCGTGTCTGTGCTGCTAACCATTGAAGAGTTCCCTAGTCAGGACCAAACCCTGAGTGCAGCAACCATGTCACGGTAAAACTTAAAACCGGCTATCATAATACAATGCGTACACAACATTTCGTGTCTGTGCTGTTGAGCGTTGAAGAGTTCCTTTATCTGGAGCTAATCCTGGATGTCGATTCAGGTCATGCTTACCAAAAAAATGTATTGTCATCGGAAATGAACCAATATTTTTAAATTCAACTCCTTAGGATAAGAGGAAGTGATTCAAAATTCAGTTGCAAGATTTCAACCGAACATACATACATACAAACATTGCAAGTTAAATAAAAGCGTATAAAAAGAAAAATAAATTATAAAAGCTTGTAAAAAAAAAAGAAGGAACTTAAAAAAAAGGAAAAAAAATAATCAGCAGGACTCGAACCAGGGTTTTCAGGTTTTCGTAACCGTCCGATTTCCCACCTGAGGTATTATAACATTGTAAGCGGAGGCGAAATTTACTTTCGTATTCTAATGATATTGTAGCAGCTTTTCATTGCCTAAAAACACGGATAAAACGACATTTTTTTTAAATGAAACCTAGCTAGATCGATTTATCGCCCCCGAAACCCCCTGCATACTAAATTTCATGAAAATCGTTGGCACCGTTTCCGAGATTCAGATTATATATATATATACAAGAATTGCTCGTTTAAATGTATAAGATAAAATCAAGAAATTTAAATCAAAGAACCAATGAAGAAATACAGTCCAAACTTAAGAATTGAATATCTCATAACTGTGTGGGTGGGATCCTTTTCGCATAACTACGTCCAAGTGAGGGTAGATGAAAATACCCTTGCTTCACGAAGATGACAACTGACCCGTGACCACGGCCGGTGAAATTCGGTCGAAACGTCGGGATAAATAAGGTATTTTTCTGCCTTATAAATTTTCTACGCGATTAAACCCGATTTAGTATTTTTATAATAGTCACAGCCGAATTCTAGAATTCGGCGTATGACTTATGTCATAAATGTTGCGTCTAGCTGCAATACCAAACAGCGCTGTCGGCTAATTGACGTTCCATCTATACCATCTAAGAGCTCGTTCACACAGCGGATCCGTTTTAAAGAATCCGTTGATACTGGATGTGTTGTTCACATCTGTACCGACGGATCAGTTAAACGAACGGCAGCTGCGTCACATGCGGTAGACAGGATACGATAAAATTAACGGATCCAGTATTTTTTATTGGATTCAGAATACTGTCATGTCGATGTGAACTCGCTCATACAACTACAGGCACCATCACCAAAATAAAAACGGGTCCTGTAAACTATTTCTGTGTGAACTAGCTGTTACATGCGGAAGACCTACAGTAGGTACACGTAGGTATACGAGGAGACACGAAGGAGAGGAAAAAAAACATTAATTTTTTCGTGTATTGAGCAAAGTAAAAGACAATTCCTTCCTAGAAGCAGTTACTGTAACATAACAACCAATTTCCTGGAATCAACACTTGCTTGGGTGAAAGGAAAGGAAACATTTTCTTTTTTCAAAATACTTATATTAATACGCTTCTACGAAGAAATAAAACAGAATTGCTAAGTATATTGTGAGGTAGAATTGCCATCTACATTTAATGTCTTAGTATCTCTAGTCCAGCATTGGGACCCCTAATCCCCGGCTAGCATTTAACATTAAGAGCTGTCACTCACATACAGAATACGTAAATTCATGCCCGGTTCCTATAAACAAAAACGAATCGTTTTGCTTACCAATGGTAGACATTTTATTGCCAAACTGAGCACAAGACTCGTAAGCTAGTTTTACCTGTGATAGCTAATTCCATATGGGAAGGTCTACTATACAAACTCATGAGGTCTTTGTTTCATTATTATGCCTTATGGCATTAAGTCCGCCTAATGTACCACCATAGTGCATAGAAGTATAAATAAATAAATTATTGGTAAAGATAAAAGAGTCTTAATTTTAAGGAAATGACAACTTTTTATAACGTTAATGTAAACATGCATGAGTGTAAAATAAAAAAGAAAGGGGTAGGTACCTATCTATACTGGCCTGGAAAAATAAGTATCACACTTTTAAAATTGCAATAATTTTTTAGGTACACAAGATATATTTTCGAAACAAAAAGGACCCAAAAAAGAGTTTAACTTTGTTACTATAGTTTCAAAGAAAGCTGATAAAAATTGCTATAAAACGTTTTTTATTTTAAATCTCTAACTTCTATAGTTTAGAAAAAATTGAAATTTTAAAAGTGTGATACTTATTTTTGCAGGCCAGTGTATACTAATATTATAAAGCTGAAAAGTTTGTTTGTTTGTTTGAACGCGCTAATTTCAGGAACTACTGATTGGAATAGGAAAAATATTTTTGTGATGGATAGTCCATTTATTGAGGAAGGTTATAGGCTATATAACACTACGCTACAACCAATAGGAGCGGAGCATAAATGAAAAATGTTTCAAAAACGGGAAAAATGTCCACCTATGCGAAGCCGGGACGGGCCGCTAGTAATTAATATTATTGATACCTGCCTCTATAGTAAACTAAAGAAAAATTGGGAGATGTTGATATTTGTTGTTTCAAATATTAGGTGTTTATGAAAACTGGAACTTCTTACATTGATTTCCTTTGTAAAACTAGAAATACTTTTGTAATGGCTACCGGATAGTGAAATCTATATAACACTGTGTATTTTATTCGTAAGTGAATATTGTTCTTTTGAATAAACGAAGAATCTTTAAACCGAAACCGAACCAATAAATCTACGTAAATTAAAGGAATTAGATAACTTACAGATTGATCTAAACGCGCGAAAAAGAAAAAGATCGCTTTAACAAGGTTGGGTATACCCATAGTGAGGTTACTGCTCAATACGTGCTCATGAACACTGCCAAGCAAGCGAATCGGCCGTGCAATGTCGATATACATCTGAACATTCGCGTGATTGATGTCAAGAGACCCTCATGCGCAGGCTAGAATGTGTTGCTTTGCAAGGAATATACCGTCGCTGCGCCTAAAAAATCCGCAGTTTTTTTTTTAAGTTTCGGTTTTTGATCCTATTTTATAGTACTTCTCAAGCCATGTAGGCCTGTGAAATCTGTTTTCTAATTTTTTTTATTATATATAATAATCTATTTGGTTAAGGAGATAGCAAAATCAGCTATGTCATTTTGGCCAAAAACGGCTTCAAAAATCCTCTGTGTGCAAAGAAACAACGTATTTTTATTTCAATGCGCGCCTCTTAGAATCGCGCTTCAATATGACACATAGCGGGTTTATTATTTTAAAATAGTGTGGAAAATCCGCTAAGTGTTCTAGAAAGACCAACAATGAAAATTATCGCGGTACTTACGACCCAAAAAAATACGCTATGTGACCAAATTCACTTTAAAAACATCCTAGCACCTGTTATATCGTAGAAAAAAGCAAAAAAATAATATTTTATGATGTCTCGACATAAAGTCTAATTTTCTGCATACTAAGTTTTTAAATGTTGTTATCAGTTTGGGAAAAAAACAGTTTTTTGCTTCTCCTGTAAAGTTGGGTTTTTTCCCATAGCGGATTTTGCAAGCGCAGTGCCGATTAATTCCCAGTTTAAGCTGACCTCTCATTGTAAAGAAATTCCGTACAGTTAGAGGTCAGCATAAACTGGATATTATAGTTTGATTTGTTGTCGTGTGTACGATGTTGCAAGGTAGCTTCGCGAAGCGGTATAACCAGCTTTAGAATAATAATTAAGTACCTATCTTCTTCTCTCGTGTCATGCATATGCTATGCATGAATACAGTAGACTGCTCCGAAATTAGGCGAATTGACGACGTAGGTCCTTAGAATCTAATACATTCGGGAGCAATAAATCCGGGTCACCAACATAAACCTTAATATCTCAGAGTTTTGGATTCATTGCCTTCGAGTGTAGTTTCAGATTTTTTCATACTAACTCATCTGAATGGATCACCCGGTGTATTCATTTTTGATTAGAAAATTTCTAAGGATACCCTTTGTGGCTCAAAATTTCATATCACAGATCCCTATTTTAAATTTAAACACATGAATAGGCACATACATGCCTCAAAGCAGCTTCCACGATCTTGTTCAGTTTCTCATATCCTTGTTGGCAAAATGAGCATCCACTTTATCTATTCCATGTAATCCCGACATTGTCGGAGATAATGCGATGTGTGCCAATGTCGTGATACATAATAAACCATTTGCTTAGCTTCCGATCAATATTGCCTACTGAATTACTGGAACATTTCGTGTTATGGATATGGATGTAAGTACAAATATATGTTGTTGTTATCTTGTTGATATTTTCTTGAACGATTGGGATAGGAGTCTATTGTCCTTAAAGTTTGGTTGATTTCGATTTTATTGGAAATAATGACATAACGTAACATAATCAGCCCATTACTGTCCCACTGTTGGGCACGGGTCTCTTCTCAGAATGAGAAGGGTTTAGGCTTTAGTTTACCACGCTGGCCTGGTGCTGGTTGGCGGACTACACACCATCGAGAACTTTATGGAGCCCTCTCAGGTGTGCAGGTTTCCTCACGATGTTTTCCTTCACCGTTAACGTAAATGATAATCAAAAAATTATGATCCGCACATGAATTCGAAAAGTTAGAGTTGCGGGCCGGGTTCGAACTTAGACCCTCCTGCATGGAAAGCAAGTGTTAGGGTATAACTGCTATGGAAATAATGACGTCAAATAAAATTCCTGGTTAAACCCAACATTCCAGACTCTGATGGAATTTGGGACACAATTTGGGTATGCAGATCTGCCTACGCGCAGCTTAGCCTCTGGAGTGAAACACAAAAGAAAACCGAACCGAATCTTAGTGAGTGACCGAACGAGTGCAAACGCACAGCGGAATATACCTAAACCCTCTCACCTAACACTAAAGCTCAATTTCTAGGTATTTGATGCATTCGTTCAGTAGGTAGTGCGCTAATAAAACCACCTTTACTTCTGCATCATAAAATCAAAGGAGACCATTCATATTGGGCCCAAAATCGAAAGGCCAACGGAAAAAAATGTTTTCAACCTGTTTGGAACATCATCCTAAGCATTTGGTACTATGACACCAAAGCGGTAGAACCATCAGAAGAGCAGCTGCATAAGTTCGAAAAATCTGATTTCCCATACATTTGACCAAAAATAAATGTAAACATATCATAATACACTGGCCTGCAAAAATAAGTATCACACTTTTAAAATTTCATTTTTTTCTAAACTATAGAAGTTAGAGATTTAAAATAAAAAACGTTTTATAGCAATTTTTATCAGCTTTCTTTGAAACTATAGTAACAAAGTTAAACTCTTTTTTGAGTCCTTTTTGTTTCGAAAATATATCTTGTGTACCTAAAAAGGTTATTGCAATTTTAAAAGTGTGATACTTATTTTTGCAGGCCAGTATATATGTACGTACATGGACTTCTTTAGTGGGTCATTCTTAACCGTTATTCCATGACTGTAATTCGATTTTTTGATTTTGTTTTTCGATTTTGGGCCCAACTTTGTATGAAACATCTCCTTTACTTCTCAAAATTAATCGTAACAATTATGTTCTAATTCACGTTCATTAAAACATGCTTTCTCCAAAAACACGAACATTCATAACTCTCCCGCCAAACATCAAAGCCTACTTAACATTCTATACACATACTTAAGTACCACTCCAATGTAATCTCGTGTGCAAAGCAGAACGGAAGAAACACAACCAGGGTCACCTAATTTAACGCGCTCTAATACGATCAATATTCTAGCCATGTATTAACTGAGAGCAAACGAAAATATTCAAATAGAAACATATAGGGAAACCACAGAGATCTTAATAAGGTAATAGAAATGGTATCGAAAAGGTGAAAACGGTGCTATGATTTACGATATGTCAGAACCGAAGTCCCTAGCAAAACTGAATGAGTGAGTCAAGGAACTGCAAGTATACTCCACCAAGAAGACACCATTGTTGAACCCAGTGCATAATATCAGCAAGCACATTGGGTCAACCGCGCGACGGGCGCAACGAGTATTCCCAAGGAGGGTTGATGTCAGGCAGGCGGCCGGTCATAAAACAATAAGCCAAAACCTCTAACAACATGTATTTATGAAATACGTGTTGAGCCGACCCCACCTAGTGTGGGATAAGGGCAGGAAGAAGAAGAAGAAAGAAATGGTATCGAAAAGACTTTTTACTTGGACCGGTGCACGTCGCTGCTGAACTTACACACTTACAATGACATTTATCACATATATGTCATGCATTCTTTTCTCAAATACCGGAACAGAAAAACTTACAACACTTTCCGTCCGGGAGGTCGAACCGAGGTCCGTATGATCAGCATTTTTTCTTTATTCGTCTGCTTGTATATTTATTTATACTTTCGCACAAAAAAAAAAATTATACAGAGGCGGACTTAATGCCTTAGGCATTTTCTACCAGTCGACCTTAGGGTGATGCAGAGAAAACATGGTAGATGCGCTAAAAAGAGCTGTGTCATGTGATACAATATTAAAAATAAACACAAAGATAAGTGAACATTAACAATAATATTACCTACATACATAGGTATTACATATTTATATATGTATATGGTCTTGCGGACCGTTTCTACGTAACCGGGTAGTTATTGGCGAGACCTGAAGGGTCTCCAACTAATGGAGACGAGAGTAAAATACTTAAGCTAAGCTAACTATTACTACTAACATCGTGACTACTAGCAACAACAGCAATAAGGGCGACCCCTAATGGGACTCGGACCTCGGCTTAGGGCGTTGCTGGCGGGAGAAATGGGAAGGAGACAGCTTGATGACGGCTGAATTAACGGTGTGACTGCGGAGTCAAAGACGCCCGGCTCCGCGGCTGCGGCGAGTGAGCACGGTGGATCAGGGATGGCGGCGGTGGGACATCCGCAGTCGCACTTGCCATTAACCATTAACCACCAATGGGGTTGTAACATAAAATAATACCTCAGAGTGACGATACAATGACCATGGAACATCAGAACTTACCCACATCCGCTCAGATGCCTGATAATTGACAAAAACACCTATTTGAAACCCATCTAGCATTCTCTCAATAATTGTTGTTATTTATAGTACCGTAAAATGGGGCTGTTTGAGAGTTTCATGGGGTTAATTGGAATGAACAAGGTACAGGAGATTTTTCAATGTTTTAACTAACTATGAATAATTTTAATATTTATTTTTATAATAATAAATATACAATTACATTGAAATCGAAAATACGTATAAGAACGTTTCTCTTCCTCACTCCTTACGTGATAGCCCGTCGTTAGATGTTTTTAAGAAAAGAATTAGGGAACATTTCCTGTCTACATGACCTGTATGTATGTATGTATGTAGTATTTTATATATTATATTGTATGTATTACGTTTATGTATTGTGTGCTATACACATATTTGTTTAGTTTATGTAGATGTATATATTTATTGTTGTATTTAATTTGTAATTTTATATAACTTGTAAACTTCGGTAATTGTTCTCCTCAACATCAAATCTCTATATCGCTCTAAGGTTTGCTGTTAGAAAACTCATTTGTGAGTTAAGCTCGCCTTTGTACATGAATTTACCAACGGAACTGTATTATATATTATTATTTTGTGTACAATAAAGAATAAAAATAAGAAAGAAATAGGTTCCATAACTGAATTCCAATTAACCTCGTGGGTCTCAAATAGCCCCATTTTACCGGTACAGCTTAATCCTGTACAATATTCCACCGAAACCTATATTATGCTAGAACTGTCAACCGTGCGCTTGCGTCCTCAGGGACCCGTGTGTCGGCGACACGGTTTGCACGAGTATGCGACATCTATTTTCTTATTTAGATTTCTGTGGCCTGAACGCATAAAGCCCTATACGGAGTCAAAGTCAACATTCGTTAGGGATCCTCGTGTGTCATCTTTGACAAACGTGACCGGCCTGGATGATGTAGACGACGGTATAGTACTGAAATGAGAACAGTTCGTTTAGTATTATTTGACGTGATAGATTTATTTAGGTATCCGGGAATATTGGTAAAGTATTCATTTACTAGGGCTAGGAAATTAGCAGTAAGTAGCCTTGTAATTTGAATTTCATTCCACTGCAACTTAGTTACCTTATAGATAAGATCACGCCTGTATTCCCCGAAGGGTTGGGCAGAGGTGTATAGTTACACCGTCGTTTCACCGTTATGTTTAAGTCCCATCTAATAGGGGGGAGCCTATTGCTATCAACCGGGCACATATCCAAACTCCGGGCTGCTATTGAGGAATTCCACACGGATAAATCCAATTACACTTTGCCCGACCTGGGGATTGAACCCAGGACCTCACGATCAGACCAACAAGGCAGTTCATTTTTCTTTATTTTTCTTTTTTAAATTCTTTTCATTAACAATAACTTTATTATGTGTTACTTATAGTGACAAAAGTACTTAAAGTCACCCTATAATTATTATTGTTTCAAGTGTAACGTGCAACAATATAACAGCTGTTATTAAAAAACAAGTGTGAGTATATAAATTAAAGTTTAATCTGCAATATACCAGACGTTGTTGAGTCGGGACTCGCGATGACGCTTAGATTATTCCTTAGTGTCGCCTTAGTGGCCAATATATTGGCTTTAGTTATAGGTAAGGAAATATTTTATTTATAAATGGAAAACGGTAAAAGATACATGTAAATGGTGGACCTGCATCGTTGTTCTAGTGGCAGCAAGCGCGACTGGTGATAGTTAATCCCCAGGTCGGATAAAGTGTTATTGGCTTTTCCCATTAGGAATTTCTCAGTAGCAGCCCGGAGTTGGGATTTGTGACTGGGTAATGGCAATAGGCTTGTCCCTTTTTTTTTTGGCTGCTTTTAGATGGTCTCTAACCAATGGGGACGAGACTTAACCTAAGCTTTACTACTAACATCATGACTAGCTAGCAACAACAGCACTAAGGGCTCGAACTCGCACCTCGGCTTAAGGTGTTGCTTGCGAGAGGACTGGAAGGGAGACAGCTTGATGAGGGCTGAATTAACTGTGGGACTGCGGAGTCAGAAAAGATGTCCGGCTCCGCGGCTGCGGCGAGTAAGCACGGTGGATCATGGACCATAGGCTTGACCCGTATTACATGGGACTTAAATATAACTGGTGAAACGAGGGTGTACTAAAACAGCTCTGCCGAACCCTTCGGGGAATACAAGGCGTGATGTTATGTGTTATGTTAAATGGTTGACCTGCTTATATTTGCAAGTCGTTATTACGATTTAAAAAAATGCAATGTTCACTCTCTCTTGGGGAATATCCAAAGCATGTATGGACTCTCTGAATGAACTTCTAAATGAGGTTATCAATAATCTCGCTTAAAAAGGTCAAAGCCCACATCCAATCGATAGCCTTACATATCCAACTAATATTGTCATTAAGAGAGATTAACACCCTAAGACACAGTATATTGCTAATTTACACCCATATTCTAAGACGTTCCTCCAAAACTTACTCAACTCGACTCCACCTCGATTCAGCCTTCAGTTGACATAAACGTCCTCGACTCGAAATTTTTCCTCAGTCCAGGTAAAGAATCATCTGTCAAACTCAAGGTACCTCAGAACCTACCTTAAGGAAGGAAGTGTCAAAGTTCATATGTACCAAAAATGAATTTTGAAGACTTTATCGAATATAATTGCGCGATGCAGAAAATTAAAATTATGACGTAATGACTCCGTCGAGGAACCTCAAAGTTCACTCGACATTGCGACTAAGAATACAATTTTGAAAGTGTTTTCGAGGCCGTCCTGAGTCGAGTAAGTTTTGGAGGAACGTCTTAGAATATGGGTGTAAATTAGCAATATACTGTAATTCACATTATAATTCCAAAATTGAAATGTATTTTTTTAATGTTTTTGTTTTGTTTTCAGGCCAAACATCTGATGTTTGTGTCGAATCGTTAGCCAGTGCGACATGTGAGGATTCGTGTTATTCTCCTCCCCCGAAAAAATGTTGTAAAGGTAAGAGATTTGTGCCTTGTATTTCCATTCAGAATCGGATTCCATTGTCTAAGAATAAAGGATACAGTGGAGAACATAATATCCCGTGTCCCTAAATGTTGGTAATGTAGGTAATTCCCATAGGAGGCCCTTAGACCAAAGGGTCTTAGAGGAGGCCGGCTGCGTTGCAAAAATTTCCCGCGAAGCAAACAAACACGAAACTGTCGGCTAAGTCAAAGTCAAAGTATTTATTTCAATTAGGCACATAAAAGGCACTTTTGAACGTTAAAGTTACAAAGAAAATAGAATTGATTCTAGTTGCCCCTTCCAAAAGGTAGTTTCGTATGGAGAAGAATGGGCAAGAAACTCCACCGTTACTCTTTTAAAATGTCTTACAATATTTTGTATAGGTACATTAATTATACAATTATATGTGAAGACGATGCACCTAGAATAAAATTACTATACCACAAAAGGTAAAAAATAAATAAAAAATGAAACAATGACATATTAATTATGTGATAGGTACATGGTGCTCACATATTTACAAACATTGCAAAAGTATACGTTTTCCCAAAAAATTAAAACTAATAGGTCAGTGTATGAGTTTAGATACTCATAGAATCTAAAATAAACGGCTTTAAAAAAATAAATTATACAATTAAAATAGCAACCAGTTTGATTTTGTCTAGACTCTAGATTGTCCTATGGAGCTGGACCAGCATGTTTCCAAGCATTCTTATCCTGGATATAATCGTCTAATTTGTAATATGCTTGTTTACAAAGTGTACTTTTAATATGACTTTTAAATTTTCTTTCATTTAATTGCAATATATCACAAGGTATTTTGTTGTAACATTTAACACAGTACCCCATGCTATCGGCTAATGCAGAGTAAAACAGACAAAAAAAAAATGTCTGTTATTGCTACCAATTGAAAAGTTGAAAGGAAAGCGTTTGTCTTGGTATGGGCATGTGCTGAGGAGGGATGAAACACATGTGACTAAGAGAGTGATGAATATGAATGTTGATGGATGGAGGGGGAGAGGGAGACCTAAGAAAAGATGGATGGATTGTGTGAGGGAGGATATGAAAGATAAGGGAGTAAATGATAATGAGACGGCTGACAGGGAAGAGTGGAAGAGAAAAACATATTGCGCCGACCCCAAGTAACTTGGGACCAGGGCAGGAAGATGATGATGTTATTGCTACCAATTTATAAATGCCAACAATGCCCATTTTATAATAGTGGACTGCCTTATAAAAAATCAAAACTTTTTACGTAATAATAATTGTTGTTTACGTCAATATCATCACTGATGATGGTTATTATAGGCGCTGACGTCATAACTCATAACTAATGTTTGGGGTTTACCCAATACCCTGTTCTCAGGTATCTCTCGAAATCAAGATATTTAGGTTACCCATTAGATAAGTAAGGAAAATCGTGACGCTATCATTGCAATACAATGATTTCTTGTTTTTTATACAATACTTTATACACATGTAGAGTATCAACACATAATAAGCTAAAATTTTATTTTTATAACACCCCCGGCATTGAAATTTTTCAAGTGATTATCATTAAAGATAGAACTAAGAATCATGTCGATAGAACAAGCTTTTAAACAAAAAAACGCACTGAAATCGATTCAGCTGTTTGGGAGTTACGGTGCCACAGACACACCGAGAGGCAAAGAGTGTAAACTTATAACATCCATCTTATTGCGTCTGCGTTAATTTTCAGGCACTTCTAATTATTTTATCTAGTTATAGGAATCGGACTTACATCTTTTACATAGCGGGTTTAGGAAAACGAACAATTATTAATATACCTAACCTAATAATGTTTCTTCCTTTATGTTTTTTTTTCGTTTGGTTAGTGACTAACCTGGTATTAGAGTTTATGACACCCATGGGCCTCTGACTTGGCTTCACATGCCGTCGAGAAATATCTCTCAGCCAGGTTTCCTCACGATGTTTTCCTACACCGTTTTAAAACAAGTGAATCTGAAAAGTCAGAGGTGCGTGCCTTGGGTTCGAACTCGATACCTTTGACTTGGCAGTCTGACGGTCACACCACTAGGCTATCACTGCTGCCACGCTTTACATTTAGACTATTGATTATGTTTTTGTTAATTGATACATTGCTGCTAAAAGACTGTTAAGTGAGTAACAAACATAATTTTGAGTAATGAGTATAAACGTGTTTTTTTTCTCCCTAAAAATTCTGAAGACATACAGGTGTTTTTGTTATAACAAAATATTGGGCTACTTTTAAACTTACATTGCATTATTTTAAATGAGTTACAAGTCTAATATTGCTTAAAAATTTAAATTTTTTGTTTTTGTTATGATTTACTGTACTGAAATGTGACCATCTACAATATTAAAAAACGTGTATCCAGACTGATAGATAGAGAAAAAGTTGCGCTTTTACGTAGTATATAAAACTCAAAGACAAAATGTCACTTAACGGGCTTTTAGAAATAGGACGCCAGATTGTAAATCGTACACATGAAGACCGGCCCTATAAAAGTTGATTGTATTAACACATGAATTTTACCAAATGTAAATGAACAAGAAAGGTCGTGGCTAATTAAAAACCGTGCGGATCATAAGATTTGCGAGGTTAAGCTGCGCTGGTCGCAGTCAGTCCGTGGATGGGCCACCGTTCGTTACACATCGAGACCCCTCCGTCCCTCGGAGAGCACGTTAAACTGTCGGTCCAGGGTGTCATACGAATACCTATGACAGTCGTTACGGGTAGTCAGAAGCCCGAAAGTAGCAACCGGTCTAACCTTAAAATATCGGCATTGCCCAATAACTGGGTGGCGGAGGTCTGGTGGTAGTCGCTCCGTGTAAAGTACTGGTATTCAGCCGCATATGATTAGATTGGAAGCTGACCCCAAAACATAGTTGGGAAAAGGCTAGGAGGAAGTAAATGGACAAGAAAATTGTTTTCTCTTATACTTCACCAAAACTTGAAGTAAGGTAATTCTTAAGAATAATTCATAATAATTCATAAGAATGTTTTTTTTTTATTTTTTTTATAGAAATATTTCAAAATGTAAATAATATGTATAGAAAATGAATACACGAATGATAATTATATTTATTCAGATGGTAGCAAATGGCAACGAATAGTTGGTACACCTATAAACTTAAGTAAACAAGTCGGTATTATTAATTACTTACGTCGTTTACTTAACTGTAAAATAACACAATAATGTATTATAAAGAATAAGTTATTGTTTTGTTTTTATATAAAATCGCAAGGTAATTTATTATTACTAAGACAAAGTAACGTGGAAGATTGAATTTGCATAATTTCTATGCGTTCTTTTACTAATGATGCACAGAATATAATTTATGATTACTAAAGATTTATTCACGTGCATTCATATAATAGTAGTCTATGCGTGCATTTTTTCGGAACTGTCCGACTTCGGACCCAAACTGAGCGCTTAATCATGACACGCGAAGAGGTGGCGAGCAGTGGCCGATTTATACATTTGACGCCAGTAGGCTATTCAAAATTTGCCGCCCCTACCGACTTCTACAATTCGATACCCTTACAATCATATCGACGCTTGAAAGGCATAATAACCAAACGGCATGTTGGGCGATATTGAGATATACATCATAGAAATCAGCAAAAAAATCTGCGTCGATTGGCCTTACTCTCGTACCGCTAGTAAGAGCTTTATTGTCGCTTGGTAACTTAAAAAAAATCACAGTTGCATAGTTTTCGTCGACCAAGCGACTAAAATTTTTCTGATTTATTTTCATTTATTTTATTTTACTTTTTACGATTTAACTTTCACTTGGTAGATATTCGATTTTAACTTTTTACACATAGCTATTTTTGCCTCGACTCGAATGAAATGAAAAATGCGTTTAATAATAAAGTATTTTTCCTTACGGTATGAGTGCAGTTTCTGTGTGAATGGGATGGTGAAACATATTACATATTGAATTGTTTGTGTGGACCTAATAACATTTAGGTGTGTAAATATGAATCTTTTTAATTTTTGTAAGACATAAAAAATTGGCCCCTAATTTACCGCCCTAGGCTCCAGCCTACTTCTGCCGGGGTTGTGGTGTATGCTTTTCTGAATCCCGCGACCCCGGCCGTATGGTCAGGAGAAGGAACACCGTTGGTTTTTAGCTGGTAAGAGTCCGGCATACCCTTCGCCTTCCCCGGGCGAGGGACATCCATGAGGATTTTCCAAAGAAAAAAAAACAAAGAGTCTCCAGCGTACTTAGCTTGCTGATAAATCTGCCACGGTACTAGATCCACCAAGTTACACATTCCAACGAAATCTATATGAATGTCTTATAACTATTTCAGTTTGTTATCGGGTATATAAATATGAAGCTATACAACGATCATCATAAGGTAATTTTCCATTAATGAACTTTAATGACAACTTTTTAGTTTTTTAACGGTTTTAATTAGCTTCACTTCTTACATTTGTTTGTTTCGTTCAAATCTTGCAACAGATTTTTCAACTACTTCTGGTTAACCGATTCTCCTGAAACTTCGCACCCAAATTAAATTCCCATGACAATACAACATTATAATAATTGCAACCTCAAATCCTAACCTCATGCTGCAGGAGTATTGCAAGATATTACCGTTTAACTTAATAGTTTTTTAAGGGATTATTATTAATAGTTTTCATAGAAAAATATTAATGATGAGAACTTTTCAAGATGGTGGCGAACAAAGGCGTAAAGGGGCTTAAAATTAATCTAGCAACTTCATTGTAGAGATTTTTTGTGAAATGAAGTACCGTAAGCCGGGGTTACTTTGATCAATTTCAAAATTGAAATGTACTTATCTCTTGAAATACGAGAGCAAAAAAAAAACAAAAAAAATGCTAATATCCATTTAGTTTATGATAACTACCTACTTCTTGAATAAAATTATAATTTTTGTTATTACTTTTTGAGAAAAAAATTAAAATGTTGGGGATAAATGTTAAACTATGATTGGGGTTACTTTGATACCTCCCGTTTTTTCTAAGGAATTTGAAAGTAACCCCAATAAGGAATAAATAATTACACAAAACTACTACCGACATATTTTTCATAATTTTTCATCATCCGGCAAGGATCCACGAACTGCGACTAATCACACGCTAACAATGACATTCAATGCTGCGAATCGTAAAAAATAATCGGAAGAACGTGTTCAGTATTCGTACAATTTGAGTTTTATTACGAAACGATTTTTTTATCAAAATTATCCCAGGATTCAAAGTAACCCCGGTTTACCGGTACAAAGACTTATTTTCAGAGAAAATTAATGGACCCTTCATCATTGCGAACCTGCCCGATGATTAAGGGTAGGACAAATAGGAGACGTCACCATGTAACATTATTTTTTGTAATAGATTAAATCCAATTAAGGAATATTACGTTACAATGATAAAAAACATATTACAGAACTTCACAGCGCAGATTATAAAACTTTTCGAAAATGGGCCATTTTTCGAAAAATATTAACAAATATTGAGAACGTCATTAGCATCATCCCAAAGTTAAGAATGCAGATGTTTAATACTACAATTATGACAATGAAAACTCAAACTATACCGCTGCCGTCAAGCAATAAGACAAGAATAAAAAAACAATCTGACAAAACTATAACGTTAACAACCCGGGAGAAGAATGATTTGTTAAAATAATGTTAAAAAATTTCGAATATTCACCCTTTTTATCCGACGTTTTGAGACGAGTTTATTACAGAAGAAATCTATACAAATGCCATGCTTTGTAATCTTGCATATTAGGGTTCTTTATATGGAAATTTAAAAAAAAATGTGAAATAATAACAAAAAAATAATCGTCTGTAAATTTGTAGATAGCCCTTATACTTACAGTCACTGATATTTCAGGTCTCATAATAAAAGCCGGTAACATTTTATAAGCAACTGGGCACTACAGTAAATACACTCGAGAGCAACGAATCCGGGTCACTTACATACACAAAACAATGTTAAACAATGTTTAGAAAAAATCCGTTATATTAAGGTTTATGTTGGTGACCCGGATTCATTGCCCCCGAGTGTAGTAAACCTAAAACACAAAATTTTCGCTCCAAATTTACAACCAGCAACTGAGACAGTTATATCCATTGTTGCATACAAACAGACGCAAAACGTGTGAAGACTTGTTGCACTGAGACTACATAGTCAGATGCAAAATGTAAGAACTGCAGAGGTAACTACTTCCTACCTATTGCGTTTGGAATAATTCAAAAGATGTATCTCACTTGTTCCCAGTAAGTTTATTCCTCCATGTTCGCATTCGATATTGAAATATTGTATCTTCTATTGGAAATACGGCCAATTTAAAGTTTTGAATAAGTAGCGAGTTTGGTGAATAATTTGTATGGCAGAAGCGGATCGCTTACATGTTGCTTAAATTGCAAGTTTCGATGTGGAACATTCTGGAAACTAGACTATATTTTGTGCTTGAATATGGTTTTATTTTTTTCGGCTGATCTTTTTCTTTTCGTGTAGTTAGTGACTAACCTAGTATTAGAGTTTATGCCGCCCATGGGCCTCTAACTTGGCTTCACATGCTGTTGAGAAATATCTCTCAGGCATGCCGGTTTCCTCACAATGTTTTCCTTCACCGTTTTATGCAAGTGATAATTATACAATACGCACATGAATCCGAAAAGTCAGAGGTGCGTGACTTGGGTTAGAACTCGAGACCTATGACTTGGCAGTCCGACGGTCACACCACAAGGCTATCACTGCTGTGTTCAGCTGATGATGACAATGATGACATAATTCGTGGGATCACTTGATAAAGGAATGTTATATACCTACTAACATAACATACATAATTACGCCTTGTATTCCCCGAAGGGTTCGGCAGAGGAGTTTTTAGTACACCCTCGTTTCGCCAGTTATGTTTAAGTCCCATGTGGGGCGAGCCTATTGTCACTACCCTTGCACAAATCCAGACTACGGGTTGCTACTGAGAAATTTCTAATGGAAAAATCCAATAACACTTTGCCCAACCTGGGGATCGGACCCAGGGCTCCATGCCTCATGGCAGTCATACCTACTAATTATTTACATAAAGTAGCACTTCCTCTGATGATGACGGATAATTTTTATATTTCAGTAGATTAAAATAAAATTCAGTACATAGCAAAAAAAAGGAGGGGCTCGTGGCTAAATAACAACCGCGCCGATCGTACGATTTGCGAGGTTAAGCTGCGCTTGCCGCGGTCAGTCCGTGGATGGGTGACCATTTGTTACACATCGAGACCCCTCCGTGCCTCGGAGAGCACGTTAAGCCGTCGGTCCCGGGTGTCATACGAATACCTATGACAGTCGTTACGGGTAGTGAGAAGCCCGAAAGTCTGACAAACGGTTTAACCTTAGGATATCGGCATTGCCCAGTTACTGAGTTGCGGAGGTCTGATGGCAGTCGCTCCGTGTAAAATGCTGGTATTCAGCCGCATCTGGTTAGACTGGAAGCTGACCCCAAGATAATTGGGAAAAGGCTAAGAGGAAGGACATAGCAAAAAAAAGAAAATTAATTATGGCACTTGTCTAGAGTAGGTATACACACAAAAAATGTCCGGCTGATTGGTAGCGTCGTACGGCAGTCGGGTTGTTGAGCTCCCTTAAATAAGGTTTGAGCTACGCGATTACTGATGCATGCGTGCCGTCAGTTAGGACAGGTCAACTCAAACCTGCTATGGCACTTTCCTAAAAAGGCCATTCCAGACGTTGCCCTACATTGTTACACTCGCATAGTTTTTATACCACAATGTCTGGACTTTAAAAGAGACCTTGATCTCTGAGTTTGTTTCGGCTTTTCTTCTCAGAGCTAGTCAGATAGGAAATGACGGCGCCATCTAGTATTAAAAAAAACATTACATTGACTTGTAAAAGTGTCTGTAACAGATTTATTTACAGAAATAAAAATCATTTATCATTTAAAAGACATCCGCTAAAATTATTTAACATAGTCACCATTTCTTTTTGAAATCAATTCAGTAGTTTCCAAGACTAACGAACAATGAAACAAAGTTTAGCTCTTTATGGCATCAGGTTTTCTTCATTCGGTGCCTCTTCGACTTACTGTTGACAGTTTTAGAACTTCAACGGGCAAACTTCCTTAATTTCTCGTCTTAAGCTGGTGTTACTTATTTCACAAAATATTATTCAAAATTTACTGATAGATTTTATTTTTTAAATGCCTGGTTGGCCTAGTGGTGGGAAATGAGACTGCTGATCGTGAGGTCCTGGCTTCGATCCCCAAGTCGGGAAAAGTGTTATTGGGATTTCCTGTGTAGCATTCCTCAGTAGTAGCCCGGAGTTTGGATTTGTGCCAGTTGATGGCAATAAGCTCGCCCCTTATTACATGGGACTTAAATATAACGGCGAAATGAGGGTGTACTATATACCTCTGACCAACCCTTCGGGGAATATAGGCGTGATGTTATGTTTATGTTATTTTGTAATTTTTTGATGTTTTGTGACATTTTTCGATTTTTTGATATGGGTAAGGACTATGACACACGATCCGCGTTGTGTTTAGATTGTAGACGACAATAAACGGTAGATGATGTAGTAAAGTTCGCAAGACATCGATGATGGAGTAGCTTGGGACCAAAAATGACAGCATATCGATAAATGATCCAAACTCAGGGTTAGGGCAAATATGCCAATGACAAGGGTCAGATTTCTTGAAAAACTTGTATTGTAAAAAGCAGTGATAAACTCTTACTTTTCATGCAGGTGCCTTTGTGTTAGAATCCGGCCCGTACCACTGACTTTTCGAATTCATGTACGGATCATAATTTGATTATCATTTGCGTTAACGGTGAAAGAAAAGATCGGCAGAAAAGATGAAAATTTGAAAAAATAAGTAAGTTTTCTATAAATGTGTGTAGTCTGCCATCCCGCACCAGACCAGTGTGGTGGACTAAGACCTAAACCATTTTCAAACTGAGAAGAGACCCGTGCCCAGCAGTGAGATAGTAATGAGCTAATTATGCTTATAGTTAGTGACCTTAAAAAATTAAATGTTTTAGACCATCTAGTTTTTACTCAACATTTTCTTAATCCACAATTTTTGCGTTGCTGTTAGAACTTTTATGACTTTTATTTATTTATTTATTTAATACTTCAATGCACAATGGTGGTACATAAGGCGGACTTAATGCCACAAGGCATTCTCTACCAGTCAACCTTTGGGTCAAAGAGAAAAGCATTGAAAAGAGAGGCACAAAAAAATAAATAAATATGGATATTTGCGACATAATTAACTATATGGATAACTAAACAACTATAAATATAGGACATAGGTTATAAATACATATATAAATATATAATAAATATATATATATAAAATATTAGTAAATATTACTTTAAAAGGTTTATTTTAGTTGGTTTGACTGCCTAACCTTCACAAATACAATAGAGTTATCTTTTAGTTAAGTTATTTACTTACTATTTTGTTTCTTGCTCTCGAAATGAGCATTGCCAACCTACATTTTCTCATTCCATAACATAACATCATAATATCATGCCTCTATTTCCCGAAGGATTGGGCAGAGGTGTATAGTAACACTCTCATTTCGCCGTTATATTTAAGTCCTATGGCATAACGGGTGAGCCTATTGCCATCAACCGGGCACAAATCCAAACTCCGGGCTGTTACTGAGGAATTCCACACGGAAAAACCAAAGAAACCTTTGCCCCACCTGGGGATCGAACCCAGGACCTCACGATCAGCAGTCGCGTTTGCCACCACTAGACCAACGAGGCAGTTTTCTCATTCCAGTCTTTTCGAGATTCAAAGTAACTGCACCAATCATTTAGTAGAAACTGTAAACACACATTTAATATCCGTTATATCCTTTATCAATCATCTGGAGGTGACGTGACAAATTCACCTCCCCCCAAGGGTTGATCGGCTGATGTATGTAAGCGTCTGTCAGAGATATGCCAATGTCACGTGCGAGCCTGTAACATGGGTTTAGATCTCTATGACTAATGATTATTGTTGCTTAATGTATATGGGTTGAATAGCGAATGTAATTGCGGTTGGTTGAGTGGTCAATTGAGGTTCAATTTTGGGCTGTGCGGTTGTCATGCACGGAATACGTGTATTATGTGGGTTGATCATCCTTATGCCATGTTCAAGCGGCAAAAATAGAGTCAGACCATATATGTTGCCATAGCAACCCTACAAACAATTACTGTAAAAATCTTTGCAGTGTCGTCATTATTCCAATCATAGTTGATTTTGCCATATCCATGCCTAATTACCTAGCCCGGCAGAGCAAACTTTGCATTGGAAAATGTCGATTTTTGTAAAGATTTTAGTTGTTATTTGCAGTCCTGCCATTACAATTCTAATGAAGAGTTAGCTTGGCCTGACTCTACTGTCTGCAATGCTCGATATATGAAGAAAATCTGCGGCCGAAATAGTGGTCGTTAGAGTAGCTGCCCAGCTAAAGGTTCCAGATTTGATTGCTACTTCGGGCAAAACTTGATAACTATCATTGGCTCAGACTGAACGGTCATCATCATCTCCTTGCCTTTATCCCACACTAGGTGGGGTCGGCACAACATGTATTTCATAAATCCATGTTGTTAAAGGTTTTGGCTTATTGTTTTATGATCGGCCGCCTGCCAGACATCAACCCTCCTTGGGAATATTCGTTGCGCCGTTGCGCGGGTGACCCGATATGCTCGCTGATATTATGCACTGGGTCCCAAAATGATATGCTTGTCAATCGTATTGCCGACAACTGAGCAGACTATCTTCTGGATCATACTTGAACTCAGACTGAACAGTATCCGTAAAAAATGCATTTTCTTAAAATATTCAACAAAAAAAAATATTTCAATGTTTTACTATCCAACTATAACAAAAAGCATTTTGGTTGTAATATTAAAACAATGCTAGTATTTATCTGCAACCGTAACACTGTTAACCGCCAGAATTGTGTACCAGCATTTGTTGAAATTCATTTAACATTCGTCCGAAATATTACAATGCAGGGTAAAATGAAGATCGCTACTACAGATAACGTTGAACATATTATAGTTACTGCTGTTGACCTGTACAAAAAGCAGGTAAAATATTTGACACCGTTAATTTATTCTAGGCCGCTGTGAATGGGGTTTATGAATCGTAAAATACTAAGTTATATTTTGAGGTTCAATAACCGTGGGTTGAGGAAGGGAATTGTTACACGAAGGGTATGTTTTGTACACGTATTTTTATGGGTAGGAATAAAAATGTATTCTATGTAAGAAACAAATTAGAACATTTTTTGAGGGTATGTATGTACTATGCGTGCCAAATAAGAATAGGATCGCGCTTGCTACAACTTCACACGATAGCTGTCAAATTAGTACGGACAGCAAAAAAAACTGTGAAAAGAAAAATGTTACATTATTTTATTCATAGATTTCATTATTATTTATATTCATTTTTATAAAATGCTATTTCTTGAATTCCATAAATAGATAATTTTGGATAAATTAATAATATTTGTAAACAGTATTCATTAAAGAAATGAACCAATATTTATATAGGTTAACTTCACGAAATGCTACTGGTCACCCTAATATGTCGCCATAATAATAATAATATAATTATTGTATAATTAATTTGGGCGTAAATTGACTAGAAATATCAAAAAAGTGAACTAAAAATAATTAAACTGAGTATAATTTCATTATTTATTTTTTTGCACACCATACGCTTTGGTAATGAAGTTCACGAGTATTGCGGAACAAAATGGCGTCTTGACAGTACTATTCTTATTTGGCACGCATAGTATAGTAAAGCGTTCCCCACACCAAACGTGGGGCGCGAGCGGGTTGTGTCGCCACGACCTATAGGCGTAGCACTGATGCTGTTGAGTTACTACCGTAAATGTAACGTTGATGTAAGTGAATTTTGAATCGAAAATACTCGTTTCGCATATACCTACTATTTAATTAAAACTGCCTCGTTGGTCTAGTGGTGGCAAGCGCGACTGCTGATCGTGAGGTCCTGGGTTCGATCCCCAGGTCGGGCAGTGTTATTGAATGTTTCCGTGTGCAATTCCTCAGTAGCAGCCTGGAGTTTGGATTTGTACCCGGTTGATGTTAATACGGTCGCCCCCTATATTACATGGGACTTAAACATAACGGCGAAATGAGGGTGTTACTATACACCTCTGCCCAACCCTTCGGGGAATAAAGGCGTGATATTATGTTATGTATTTAATTAAATAGAAAACTTTATTCATATATATGTAAGATACAAATTATGCATGTCGCAAAAAATAAACCAAAATGTAAGTACAGTTGTATTTTGGATTCAAAATTCGCTTACATTAGCGATACGTTTACAATACTGTACTTCAAATGTTCGTGCCAGGCCTACAGCTCACGCCTCGCATTCTCATTTGGTGGCGACATGCTTCATAGTAATCCTTTGAATACAACTCACGCGGGTCTGACAACGATACACCCCGCGCGCGCCACGTGTTTGGTGTGGGTAGGGTTGCCATCACCTAAATTGCCGACACCGGACAAAGATTTAAATAACCGGAGATTTGGTCAAAATTGGGATTTATCCCCGGACGTACTTGAAAATATAAAATTTTCCGAAGAAATTTTTATTTTATATGTATAGCCAAAATATAAAACGAACGAAAATGTCAACGCGACCGACGTCCAGGTTTAATCCGGTCACTTTTTGGGTACCTCCCCGGACGCCCCCGGACGCCATCCCACACTAGGATAAATCCGGGGAAACCTGGACGGATGGCAACCTTAGGTGTGGGGCATGCTTCGGGAGGCCGTTCAAGTTGCGAAGTTTTGAATGCTAATAGGCTTTTAAATGCACTTATAAAATATTAATATTTAATTGCCCAGATCCAACCGTTAATTTTATTGCAAAGCTAGCATTGATCAAGATTGGATATTGATCAAAGATTGAATCAAGTAATACCCAATTTAATACAAATATAATTAACTCTCCCCAAAATTATTTACATTGAATATTGACAGTGACGATATCGGATCACGTAAATGCGATTCAGTGTTAATCAATAAATCCACTTAGTTGATAAAATATGCAAACCATTTGAATTGGAAATAGCTATCGTTTGATTAAATACTCTAGCTAATTGTATATGTGGCCTGAGCGAATTAATTTTCTAGAATAATTAGGTGTTTAGTCATTGGAATGGTATCTATTTAGTTTCAAGGGAAGTTCACATTTTCAGTATTGTGTTTCAGTTTCATCGTATTTTTAATTATTAAATTCATCACAGGCCCTTCCGATACTTAAAGTACGCCCAGCTCACTCTAGGCAGTTAGCCTCGCTAACAATCTTGTTGCCAGGCTAATCCTGTCACGACATGAGCTATACGACATATTCATGTCGCACTGCCGAAATATGATACAAAATAACTGCCTCGTTGTTCTAGTGGTGGCAAGTCGACTGCTGATCATGAGGTCCTGGGTTCGATTCCCAGATCGCACAAAATGTTATTGGGTTTTTCCGTGTTGAATACCTCAGTAGCAGCCCGGAGTTTCGATTTATGCCCGGTTGATGGCAATAGGCTCGCCTCCTATTACATTGGACTTCAACATAACGGCGAAATGAGGGTGTTACTACACCTCTGCCGGACCCTTCGGGGAATACAAGGCGTGATGTTATAATATGATACAAGGTTAGTTGTTAACCAGTACAAAGCTGCGAGTAATTTAAAGTAGTTTAAAGTAGGAAAGTTAATCGTAACCTGATTGACGGACTTGAGATGTGGTGCTGGAGAAAAATGCTTCATATTCCATGGACTGCTTTCCGCACCAATGCGTCTATCCTACAGGAGCTAAATGTTAAAACCAGCCTTCTGCCATCTGTCTCCGTAGGATACTGGAGTTCTTTGGTCACATTGCCAGGAAAGATTGCCACAACCTCAACAACTAATGGTAACAGGCAAAATCGACGGCAAACATTCCAGAGGTCGCAGCCCTATCAGATGGTCTGACCAGATCCGCAAATCTTTAGATACAAAACTCCACGAGGCATTCCACATCGCCAAAGAAAGGCACAGGTGGCGCAAGGCTGTTAGAGAAAAAATGATTCCATGGGAGAATCACGACCTTCAGTAATGAGGAACACGACGCGAGGAGGAGGAGGTTCCGTTTCGATGACAATACGTTTACATAATAGAGATGAGCTGCTGCAGCCAGGGTCGTCACTGCTCGAGGGAATTCTTATACCTACCTATAAATTAAAAAAAAACAAAGATTTATTTTTATGTACAACCAAACATAAAATTTTGTAATTTATTTCATAAAATCGACAACCCTGATTTAATTACCAATTTAGGGAATGGAGTTATTAATCCGTGAACCCAAATATGACCCAAAAATATTGGAATCTTGAACAGTAACTTCTCTAAAACTATTGATATTTGGTGATAATTGTAAAACAAAAGTAATTCATTATAATGGGTACTTTAATACCTTTTCCAAATAACGTTGGAGAAGAAGAAGAAGTGAATTTGTGTTCAAAGCGTCTGTTTCCATTGTTCAAGTGATCGTCCATGCGATATCTAATTGTATGCGACGAATGTAGTTTAATTTGCAGTAACTGTCGCTAGCTGGAATACATGTTACTAATAATACAAAGCTGGTATCTGTGAATATAAATGGAAAACGTGGGTCAATTATGTGCACCTATGTGTATAGTATTAAACAAATTTTCACATAGGATGCGTTTCGAAACTTTTTTATGGAGCACTAGCTGCATCCTCACGGCTCCGCCCGCGTAAGAAGTTTTATTCTAGTAATAAATATAGCCCATGTTACTCAGTGATAATGGAGCTTTCTAACGGTAAAAGAATTTTTGAAATCGGCCCAGTAGTTTTTAAGTTTATTCGTTACACACAAAAATACAAATCTTTCCTCTTTATAATATTAGTATAGATATAGATAATACGAGGAGAATATGAAATAATCGAGAAAAACAAATCTTTTTTTGCTATTTTACTTTTATCGATAATCGATGTTTTGTTTACAGTAGGTAGCATTACGAGGCCCGAGTTGCAAACAGCAACGTATCCTAAACTGGTTGGCAACAAGTGTTGCCAAATTTTTTCTTTGTCTCTCGTTTCGGCACGACCTATTGTGAGAATAGCTCATGTCGTTGTGAAAAGATTATCTAGTCAGCATGATTGGTCGCAAGGTTGGCTTGTTTCGCCATCACTAGTCATAGTAAAGAAAAAAAATCCGCTTTATACTGGTTCATTTGCCGCAAGTATTTATCATATCAGTTGGTATAGCATTTTTTTTAACAAACTTTGCCCCACATTTCACAAATCTTCACACGCATAAACGCCTAGACCCAAGACAACTATTTGTAGGCCATACAAATATTTGATCCGTGCAGGAATCGAAACCACGACCCGTAGCGCAGAAGTCAATCAATTGTGTGGTTCGGTTTCGATTCCCAGATTAGGCAGAGTTTGGGAATTTCAGTTGCATTCCAGATTCCAGAATTGTATCCGCTAAATTCCCCTCTAACATTTAACATTATATCTCTACCCTCTACCTACCCTCTTGGAGAAAACAGCCGGTGTGACGTGTCTAGGTATAGATAATTAAAGTTACTTCTATGTATATAGATTAACGTTTGATTAATTGGGTAAGCTAGTACACGCACTTAATCAAATATCAATTATCGTACTGAACGCTTGGCACTCAATTTAGAGCCATCACACATCAAGGCTAAATCCTATTACAACGGATAATTCTATCAATGTATCGCTTATGATACGCCGTGAGTAGTCAGATGGGCTTTCAATAATATTAGTATCCAGTAGGTGTAAAAGCAAGCAACGCGTTGCAGGCAGCGGTGGATAAGATGCGTTGAAATGGACGTAGCAATTACAGACACATTCTGAAGCTACGTTTAAAGAGACGAGGAGTTTAGTGTGGAGCGTATAGCGGATAATTCAATAATTCGACGATGTAATAAAGTGTTTAAAGGGTGCAGTGATAGCCTAGTGGTGTGACCGTCAGACGGCCAAATCATAGGTCTCGAGCTCAAACCCAAGGCACGCAACTCTGACTTTTCGGATTCATGTGCGTATTGTATAATTATCACTTGCTTAAAAACGGTGAATGAAAACATCGTGAGGAAACCGGCATGCCTGAAAGATATTTCTCGACGGCATTTGAAGCCAAGTCAGAGGCCCATGGGTGGCATAAACTCTGACACCAAGTTAGTCACTAACCACACGAAAAGAAGAAGAAGAAGAAGAAGGGACCTTTATTTGCGTGTATTTTGTTAGTTGTAGCAGGTGTAGCGTGGATCATATGATTGGCAAGGTTAAAATGCGCTTGCCACGGTCGGTCTGTGGATGAGTGACCGTTCGTTACACATCGAGACCCCTCCGTATCTCGGAGAGCACGTTAAACTGTCGGTCTCGGGTGTCATACGAGTACCAATGACAGTCGTTAGCCAGAAGTCAGAAGCCCGAAAGTCTGGCAACCGGTCTAACCTTAGGATATCGGCATTGCCTTATAACTGGGTTGTGGAAGTCTGATGGCAGTCGTTCTATGTAAAATACTGGTATTCAGCCGCATCTGGGTAGACTGGAAACTGACCCCGACATAGTTGGGAAAAAGGCTAGGCAGAAAGAAAAGCTGTTGTATGAATGACAGTACGCGGTGAAGTGCGCAGCGGATTCTGCAACTCCATAATTATGGAGATGGCGATGAACTCATGAACGACCTTTCTGGACAGTAGCGATTTTACTTTTTTACTCTCGTCAAGCTACACATCTCTATCAACGAGGCCTGACAACTGAAGTTTTCTTTTCTTCCAAACTCAACGCTAGAAATAGACCTCTATTGAATGTAGGTACCTAATTTCCTTAGTCTTAGCGCCATAAAGACCGCAGTGACCGTCCTTTCTCTCTCGCCGAAAAATATGCAAGTCAAAATAATTTCTATCACACAAAGCAAGAGCATAAAAAATGTAAGTAGATTCTACACAAATACTGATACATAATACGTAAATCCCTTATATATACGTATCTCTTAATACTTATCAATAAAGCTTACGGTTCATTGAACGCACTTCATATAATTCAGCAATACACTTTATTACGAGCATGAGATGAGTTTTTTTTATCATAGCGCTCTGATATACATAGGGATCGTTGTTGACGTCATAATAATATGAATTTCATACATATGAAAGGGGACTAGGGGATCGAGGGATGCGTGGCTAATTAATAACCGTGCGGATCATAAGATTTGCATGGTTAAGCTGCGCATGCCGAGGTCAGTCCGTGGATGGGTGAGCGTTCGTTACACATCGAAACTCCTCCGTGCCTCGGAGAGCACGATAAACTGTCGGTCGCGGGTGTCATACGAATACCTATGACAGTCGTTACGGGAAGTCAAAACCCCGAAAGTCTGACAACCGATCCCACCTTGGGATATCGGCATTGCCTTGTTACTGGTTTGCGGAGGTCTGATGGCAGTCGCTCCATGTGAAATACTGGTATTCAGCTGCATCTGATTAGACTGCAAGTTGACCTCAAACATAGTTGACTGTCGTCAACACGTTTGGTGTAGTGGCTGAGCGATTGGCTTCTGCGCTACGGGTCGTGGGTTCGATTCCCACACGGAACAAATATTTGTATGGCCTGCAGATAGTTGTTCCGGCTTCCGGGTCTGGGTGTTTGTGCATGTGAAGGTTTGTGTCTGTAAACGCACCCACGATACAGGAGAAATCCTAGTGTGGGGCAACGATTTTTTTTTAAATAAGATAAGATAGTTGGGAAAAGGTTAAGTAGATGATAGGTACACGTGTTTTTTATATAATTTATCAAATCAGCATCTTGAGTGATAACCTAATAACATTTGAGAGGTGGCTCTCAAATGAAAGTGGTTAATTTATACGAGAGTAGTTGCTACTGAGTTGTTTCTTAGAGGAAATATAATATAGCATAAAAGCTTGTATTCACCTGGAATTTCCTGTTGGGTTTGAAGATTCCAGGGTTTCACAGCCACCATTCCTAAATGTAACGGCCTTCCAAATGAACAAGAGCCAAACTGCCTTGCGTTGTGCTAGAATTCTAACTATAATAGCCCTGTGTTGGATATCTCTTTGTAAAACGGAATTATAAGATCAGTTGCAATAACTTTGCGTTGCATTCCTTGCGTTTCTAAGGTATACTACAAAATACAGAAACATTTCTTTGATAAGTACTATGATTTGTAGACTAGCGTAAACATAAACACAATTAGCCTATTACTGTCCCACTCCTGGGCACAGGCCTCTTCTCAGAATGAGAAGGGTTTAGGTCTTAGTCCACCACGCTGGCCTGGTGCGGGTTGGCAGATTACACATACCATTGAAAACTTTATGGAGTCTTCTCGGGTTTCCTGATGATGGTTTTCCTTCACCGTTAACTCAAGTGATAATCAAATTCTAATCTGTACATGAATTCGAAAAGTCAGTCATACGGGCCGGGATCGAACTCAGACCCTCCTGCATAGACAGCAAGCGTTCAACCGCTGGGTGATCACTGCTTGCAGAGTAACATCTTCTTCCTACTTCTTCTACTACTTCTAGGTGAGGTCGGCACAACATGTATTTCGTAAATCCATGTTGTTAGAGGTTTTCGCTTCTTGTTTTATGACCGGCCGCCTGCCTGATATCAACCCTCTTTGGGAATACTCGTTGCGCCGTTGCGTCGCGCGGGTGACCCAATGTGCTTACTGATATTATGCACTGGGTCTGCTTGCAGACTAGCATACTTTTTAAAAATAGTACACACTCTTATTCATGGGTAAGGACACGATACGGCACGACACGACAGTATGTGGTGACGACATCGTGCGCCATACAGGGTGTAAACGAAATCATGTAAATCCTTCAAACCTCTTGTTGAATCCAAAAGTTTCCATTTCCGGGTTAATCTATGTCAGCAGTACATTCCGAGGTTTAAAGGAATTACATAATTTCGTTTACACCCTGTATATTTTTTTGTATGAAACGACATGACAGTACTAATTTTCATGTGATTCAAGTTTCCTTCCTAATACATGGCTAATGACAAGATATATTAATTGGCTGTAATATTACTAGATGGAAGTACTTACGGCAATCAAGCTAATTGATATTCAAATTAGTTAATATGCCCTTGGCATTAAGTATGAATTAGTGAACAAGATTGTTTACATAATGTTCTACTAATTATTGTTAAGAGGTAGTTGATAACATGTGGTTATGAATACAATGTACGCTTAAGTAGTTACTCTCCGAAAGGTTAAACCTTGTACTATTGTACATCCACAGTTTCCTAGTGATTCCATGTACAGTAGAGAAATAAATAGGTTCGTCATTTTTCAAATTCATTCCTTTCCCACATCGCGGGCACATGTTACCTTTTCAAACTGTTGAACGGAAGAGACCAATGCAATGGAAAATAATGTTTAATTATTTGGTAGCAAAGATCAAAATTGCCTGTTGTCTTCATATGACGAAGTAGTGTCCTATAATGTCTTTGATTTGATTTATAGTACATTACTGCCGCGGTCTGTAATGACTGTGTTGCTGGCAGCACTGATGATGGCCGAGAGCGCAGTGTAGCGCAGCTCCAGGCCATCACAGCGCGGTCAGCATTGCGGCTCTTGATGGACAAGCTGGAATAAAGGCCGATATAGAAGGTCGAGGCCTTTATAGCGCGGACAGCAAAGGCTGCAATGATGACCAAGCTTGAAGGCCGAGAGCGTAGCTAAACTAAGCCCGAGGCCATCATAGCGTGGCCAGCAGGCGCAGTTATTGCGGACCAAGGCTTGTATAGTGCTTTACTCAAAAATGTTGTAATTTAAATAAAACCAGCTTAGTACCTATAGTAAGCATAAAAAAATCAAAAAATAGCTGTACATATACAGCCAAATTATGAATAAAAACTTTTTGCACCAGACTATTATTGAAACAAAACTCGACAATAATGGATTTTCAAAGGAAATTGCTGGTGGCTAAAACTCACCAGCAATGAATTTCCATACAACTTTGCTGGCGCCTATTAAAGTAGCGCGGAAACGTCGACTTTGCTCAAAGAAGGTTGTCAAAATAATGACCACATTACAAGCATTTTTGAGTAAAAGAGTTTTGTTGTAAAAACCATGATATCAATCAATTCGATGATTAAATAAATTGACATTGGTGCCGATTCTCTTGTTCACCAACTAAACTAAAATTAGAGAATTGCTATCCTTTACTAACAAAATGACGGTGATAGATAAGAACTAAGTTAGAGATATCAAACTAGATTACGCCTTGAACTTCACCGTGTTTTTAGCCGACACGAACAGACATGTCGTCTAAATATGTATAGAAATTTTAGTACAACTAAATTTGACAGCTCTTATTTACGTCCGTCTCTTTCTTATTTTATCAGAGTGAAAAAGATGGCAATAGCGTAAATTTTGCGATTCTGTAAAACACAAACTAAATCTAATTAGATTTAGTTTGTGCTTTACAGAATCGGCACCATTATTAGTGGTTGTCATCATGTCACCATTATATTTTTTTAAATCCTGACTAAAAATACTTATATTTTCATTTCTATAATGTTGGCAATACGTAGTTGGTAAAATAAGTGGTTTCTTGCACTGTGCAAGCAAAAATAGACCTTAAGGTGTATGATATTTTCGTTCCCCTACTGTACCTTGTAGTTAGCCAAATACTATTTGCTGGGCTCACTTTTAAACCTTGAATTCACTAGGGAACAAAATGTTTCCACACATGATGCGCAACATTGAGTCTACGTTACGCTGCAACGTTGCACACTGTCCCGCAACTTTGCGCACAACATTGTGTGACATTTTTACGTGACGCGGGACATGTTGCAAGCCGCCGCTTCGAGAGCGGGTGCAGGTGTGTGCAAGCGAGCTGCTCCGCGGCATTGTCTCCGGAACATTCACGTAGATGTCCCGCGTCAAGTGCCGCGGTATGGTGCTCGATATGTCCCTTAGTGAATCCAAGGATTTAAGCTCCACCGCTATTGAGAATTTCTCGACAGAACGATCTGGGTATCCAACGTTGCACGTGAATTCAGCAGTCGCACTTCGAATCCTTCGATAGAAGTAAACATAACCAGCGAACTGAAGAATAGTATAACGGTACGTGTGCCCTTTCAAAGATAAAAGGTATGACGTTCCTATTATTTCCTCATGATTACTACATTATATACAAGCCCACATAGGTTTACTGTCGAAATAAACATAACACCTACGCGTAATTTCCTGGTAAAGGTTAGCTAGAAGCATTAACTAGTGATTGATACCATTTTTATACTCCCACGCAGTGTGACGTATTGAAGGACAATGGCCCATTACTATTTCTTGTGGTGAAATGTAATTAAATATCAAGGGCGGTATTATGAATATCGTCTTAAGGAAATTACGTGAAATCAAATAGGTACTAATGTTGAGGTATTTTTTTGAAAGATTTTGTTATTTATTTAGGTACATAGTATAAAACAAAGTCGCTCCCGCTCTCTGTACGCAACGTATCTTTTAAACTACGCAACGGACTACATTAGTATCTACATTGCACCCGTGCGAAGCCGGGACTGGTCGCTAGTTATTAGATAAAATAACATCATGCCTTTATTCCCCGAAGGGTTGGGCAGAGGTGTATAGGAACACACTCAATTCGCCTATAAGTCCCATGTAATAGGGAGCGAGCCCATTGCCTTCAACCGGACACAAATCCAAACTCCGGGCTGCTACTGAAGAAATACACGGAAAACCCCAAAAACACTGCCCGACCTGGGGATCGAATTCAGTCCCTCACGATCAGCAGTCGCGCTTGCCACTATTAGACCAACGAGGCAGTTAATTTAAAATAAATCATTATTATGCCCATGTTGTACGTAAACACACAATACAGCGTGCGTAAATGCGTCTACCACAATAGTAAGATGGAGTAGAATTAAAATGATCTTAAGAGTAAACCAAGATTATTTAGCAGTCTTTGTCTTGTCCCGCCTTTTCAGCCTCATAATCTTCTTCCTGCCCTTATCCCACACCTAGGTCGACGCAACACGTATTCCTTTTCCATTCTCCTCTATCAGCCGTCAGCAGTGATAGCCTAGTGGTGTGAACGTCGGACTGCCAAGTCATAGGTCTCGAGTTCGAACCCAAGGCACGCACGTGCGTGTTGTATAATTATCACTTGCTTAAAAACGGTGAAGGAAAACATCGTGAGGAAACCGGCATGCCTGAGAGATATTTCTCGACGGCATGTGAAGCCAAGTTAGAGGCCCATGGGCGGCATAAATTCTGACACCAGGTTAGTCACTACCCACACGAAAAGAAGACGCTGTCATCTCAGTACTCACTCCTTTCTTACTCATATCATCCTTCACACAATCCATCCATCTTTTCTTTGGCCTACCTCTGTATATCCATTCACATTCATACTTAACTAGCGACCCGCCCCGGCTTTGCACGGGTGCAATGTAGATACTAATGTGAGGCATATAAACCTTCCTCCTGAATCACTCTATCTATTGCTGAAAACTGCATGAAAATCCGTTGCGTAGTTTAAAAGATCTAAGCGTACAGACAGCGGGAGCGACTTTGTTTTATACTATGTAAAGAAGATACTCTTCTAGTAACATGAATTTCTTCCCTCCGAATAACATTGTCCATACCACGCTAACTCAACTCCTCAACTGCCTTTTCAGCTAGCAACTTTAATTTTGGCTAGGCACTCAAAATTCTTTGAACATAAATGTTATATAGAAAAATGGGATTTTTTAAATTGTTACACTTTGTATTCGCATCACGCGAACTGACTTACCTTAGAATTTAAATGAGGCTGTCACCAAAACGCTATTTTTCGTTCAGGAAATAAGCTGTTATTGATTAACTTTGGAATACATCATAAAGCGATCAGAACTGCCTTTCATATAAAAAACATAACATGACGCCTGTATTCCCCTAAGGGTAGGGCAGAGGTGTATAGTAACACCCTCATTTCGCGGTTATGTTTAAGTCCCATATAATAGGGGTGAGCCTATTGCCATCAACCAGGCGCAAATCTAAGCTCCGGGCTATTACCGAGGAATTCCACGCGGATAAACCCAAAAACACTGCCCGACCTGGGGATCGACCCCACGACCTCATGACCAGCAGTCGCGCTTGCCACCACTAGACCAACGCGGCAGTTTGCCTTTCACACCTTGACAAAATACAAATTATACATGAAAAACCAGTATTTCTTAGAAATAAAAAACAGCACAATTTAATGGGCCAATTACAAAAAATAAACTGTTGTATAACAGTAGTTATCACGTCGTTAAGGAAAAATATGTTTTGTTTAACTGCAATTAAGCGCAATTGCAAGCATTCCCCTGAGCTCCAATCGCTTTCCAGTTTATGTTAATGTACAAATAAACGCGTAGGCGTGACAAATTATGTTGGTACTTAGAAGTTTACGTCATGCATTCGGTCACGAAAGGGTCATGAATAGCTTTCAATAAAAACACTGACAGGTACTTTTTTTTTAACTGTCTACTGTGTAAGTAACAAAAGAATAAGGGTCTCTTCAGTCTCGTAGAACCTGTTATAGCGAGTCATCCATCTTCAATTCAGGTTATCTTAAAAAGAAAATAATTCTGCAATGTGTCTAGGAATTATTAGGTATCTAAAACGATTGAGAAGATAAATTGTCAACGTCACCGGGAGTATCGGTCTTGGTTGTCATACGAATACCTGTGACAGTTGTTACGGGTAGTCAAAAGCCCGAAAGTCTGACAACTGGTCTAATACCATTTATCGCGAACAGTTTCAGGTTTGGGATAAAAATCTTTTATAATTATGGGTTTTCAAAATTATAGGAAAATAATAGGTTAACCTGATAAAAATATGAGTGGATGAAATAAACTGTCTTGTTGGTCTATTGGTGACAAGCGCGACTGCTGATCGTGAGGTCCTGGATTTGATCTCCAGAGTGGGCAAAGTGTTACTGGGTTTTTCCGTGTAGAATTCCTCAGTAGCAGCCCGGAGTTTGAATTTGTGTCCGGTTGATGACAATAGGCTCGCCTCCAATTACATGGAACTTAAACATAACGGTGAAATGAGGGTGTTACTATAAACCTCTGCCCAACCCTTCAGGAAATACAGGCGTGATGTTATGTTTATGTTATATAGATAAAATACAGGTAATCAACTTAATTTCTTAGCAGAATTTGTATAAAACCACAGACTAAATATGGTTCTCGTTCAAAAGTCACACATGTTACCAAGTTATAGTCACAAAGTCTCATCCAACTGCCAATTTATACACGAGACAGTACAATGCAGTGTCTGCTACGTTATACATCAAGTAATTTAGCACAATGTCACCTAGTATAAAATTATTGCGTCCATTTAACGCCAACACCTGCAGATGGCATGGCGGCTTGACGTCGCCTACTCATTCGCCTAGAATTAATTCCACCAAAATTAATTCCGTACACCTCCCACCACTTTATAGGTAACAGTTTGTTCTTATTACGTACCCACAACGGTTATAACAGCGTCTCAGATGGAATTAAACCGGCCCCTATTGTTGTAAACTTCCATTTCCGAGAATGTCTGAGTAGAAAAATTGAGTCTTGGATTATTTTTTTGGTATAATTTGGTTGGGAAAATGGCGTAAGACGCTGATAATTAGCAATGGACTCTTATGGACTGACTATGATGATGACGTTGCATCAATGTTGGTTTTGATAAAATAACATCACGCCTTGTATTCCCAGAAGGGTTCGGCAGAGGTATTTTGGAACACCCTAGTTTCGCCAGTTATGTTTAAGTCCCATATAATACGGGGCGAGCCTATTGCCATAAACCGGGCACAAATACAGGCTGCTACTGAGAAATTACTAATGGAAATACCCAATATTACTTTGTACGACCTGGGGATCAAACTCAAGACCACATGCTCAGCAGTCGCGCCTGCGATCACTAGACCAACAAAGTAGCATACTCGAAAAATGTACCAGAATTTTAGGTAAAATAGTTGTGTAACAAGAGAATTATTGTCGGTGAATACCAGCACCAAGTCTTTACTTAGAATCTGCTTTTAAACGCTCCAATTTCCTGAAACGTTTTCCTTTCATAAGTTATTTACGTAACTCTTCACTGAATATAATGTGTATATGTACAGTGAATAAAGGGATCGATAAAATATGTTTATTTCGTCAAACAGTTTTCCTCAACGAGATAAGTAGCAACAAAATGTTGTTGCCACTTAGGGACTCGTAAGGTATGATTATCACCAAGTGTCTTACGGTTTAAGCTGATAGTTATTTTTTATTCTACTACAACAGAATCCATGCTTTGCCTTCCATGCAGGACGGGTACGAGTTCGATCACGGCCCGCATCTGTCTTTTCAAATTCATATGCAAATAAGAATTTGAATATCACTTGCGTTCTTTCTTTTATTTCTTTTTCGTGTGGTTAGTGAGTAACCTGGTGTCAGAGTTTATGCCGCCCATGGGCCTCTGACTTGGCTTCACATGCCGTCGAGAAATATCTCTCAGGCATGCCGGTTTCCTCACGATGTTTTCCTCCACCGTTTTTAACCAAGTGATAATTATACAATACGCACATGAATCCGAAAAGTCAGAATTGCGTACCTTGGGTTAGAACTCGCAACCTATGACTTGGCAGTCCGCCGGTCACACCACTAGGCTATCACTGCTGTAACGTTCTTGCGTTAGCGGTGAAGGTAAACATTGTAAGAACCAGCACTCTTGGGAAGTCCAAAAAAAAAGTTGTTGATAGTTTGTGTAGCCCACCAAGCCCTGGTGCGGTCAGCGTGGTGAACAAAGGCTTAAACTCTTCTTATACTGGGAAGAGGTCAGTTCCCAACAGAAGGCTGATTATGATGCTACTCAGCTCCCACGGTCTTTATTTTGTACATACATACATAACCATAACATCACGCCTATATTCCCCGAAGGGTTAGGCAGAGGTATAACACTCTCATTTCGCCGTTATGTTGGAGTCCCATGTAATAAGGGGCGAGCCTATTGCCATAAACCGGGCACAAATCCAAACTCCGGGCTGCTACTGAGGAATTCCACACGGAAAAACCCAATAACACTTTGCCCGACCTGGGGATCGAACTCAGGACCTCACGATTAGCAGTCGCACTTGCCACCACTAGATCAACGAGGCAGTTACATACATAAACATAAGCCTTTTTCCCATGGGGGTCGGCAGAAACTATAGAACGCCACATGCTACGACCCTTACATACTCCTTTCGCTTCATCCACATTCACACATCAATACATACTTTCTTTTAACCCGACTTCCAAAAAGGAGGAGGTTCTCAATCCGACTGTATGTTTTTTTTTCTTGTTTTGTATGTTTGTTCCGCTATATCTTTGCTAATTGAGAGCCGTTTTTAATGATTCTTTTTTGTCTGAAAGAGTATTCTTTCGAAGTGGTCCCATTTAAATTTGGTGAAGATCTGATGAAGAATTTCGGAGATAGACAATTTGAAGTCGGTTTTTTTTCGTTAAAAAGTTAATTATGTAAAGGATATTTAAACACTGCTATCACATACGAAGTGATTGGGGTGACTTCACATAACTTTTGGACTAACCAATATTTGTATTAGGTCATTTCAATTTTTTAGATTAAGTATCGTATTTGCTTCTCGTACTTCATTCACTGCCTCTTCCATAATGGCCTTTAATTATTCATTATTTATTCCATATCGTCGCTGCGCCTGCAAAATCCGTCATGTGCTTTCTTTTAAATCTGTCTTTGATGCAATTTTATAATAGTTCTCAAGCCACGTGCACCTATAAAGTCTGTTTTTTAATCATTTATTTGGTTAAAAAGATAGCAAAATAAATTATTAGGAAACGTATTTTATAATTGCACGTGGCTTGAGAACTATTATAAAATAGCATCAAAGACAGATTTAAAAAAAAAACAGCGGGTTTTGCAAAAGCAGCAACGATATTCTATTTGTGCACATTTTTATAAACTCAAGGGCGAAATCAAATCCAGTTGGCGCCCTGGATTCGATAATTAAATTAAGCCTTAGTCGAGGGGACGATCAATCGTGTCTCCTGAGATTATGAAACCGAGAAGAAGCCAATTAATTAAGTGAAGACGCCTTTCCTGTGAAAACTATTTAACACTTTACAGGCAGAGGGTTTCCAGTTTTTACTAACCATTTTTCAGATTTTTTTAGTTTTAATGCAATGAATGAAGTTAAAGTTCTTATTTTGATAAATCGTACAAATTATCTACCAGTCGACCTGCATCCGTATTTGTGTAATTTTTTTATGTCTGTACCTACATATTTTACGATTTCGAGTTACACAGGGAAAAAAAATTAACGCCATCGCCTTATTATTGACTCGGTCGATCAGTGGCATTAAAAATGCAGGTTGATAATTTTAGGCGTTTATCTTAATTTGACGCCAGAAAACCAAGTACAGCAATAAAAAAAAAACGACATACCCCTTTTTTATAAAATAAAATTTCCTTTGGGTATAATTTCCTACCTTCAATTTTTAAAGTACTTTCCCTTCAAATGACATTCTTTTTTCCACCCTGTATATTCAAAAGAACAGCTGTTTTCTTATGTTATCGTTTGTAGTAGCATGGTTTGGTACTTCTCAAGAATACCTATTCCCTTATTTCTGTAGGTAAATATAAGGTTAAACCAAGATACCTAAGCAAACAGTTGGAGGTTACATGCTCTCCATGCTTGCGTAATTTCACCTGAGTACATAAACTGGGTGCAATAACAATCCCCTCTGGATTTTGTAGCTTACCTACTAATAAAAGTTCTTGACTTCATGAGAAATAGGTAAACAATAAGAAAAACAATTAAATTCAATCTTTTAAATACACTGCAGATTATAGAATAATTCTTAAGCTCATTTGCAGCACAATGACTCGCTAAATACATTTAGTGTTAAACATAAATTTAAAGTGTCATTTTCTCTCTATCAATTTAAAACAATTGACTGATAATACAATGACATTGTTAATAATGTTTAGCACTAAATATATTTAGTGAGTCAGTGTACAAACGGGCTTTAGAGAAAATGTATGAGTATCTACGTTTTCTCTAGCGATCTATTTAATGATATAGTTTATAGTTATTAGATAATTATAGTTCTGGGAAGTACCTATCAGGTAAACCGCGGCAAGCGATACCCAGTATAAAGTGAAAGAAAGAGCACTGTAGGGTTGACAGTCGGTAGCAGCCCGACTGTCATGTGACCTTCGTGTTTTCCGAGATGGAGGTGGTGGGGTAGGACCACAAGACGGATAATCCCGTGAAAAAGAAATATATAAAAAAACAGGAGAAAAGGTAACGAGAAAATTGCAATAACCTGATACCAAAGCTGACCCTTATCACTTCCGATCGGCAAGCAGCTTATAATTTAACATCAACACAATGTTTTCCTTCCATAATCCACACCTCACCTTAAAAAAAGCCTCTAAAAAGTAACCGCTATACATCTTGTAGCAAACATTGTTCCAATTTTGTTACCGCACCTCTAAAGCGAGATAGGCAGTTCAAACTTTAGCCTCCATTATAATAACATACGTGATACGAAACCGTACATTGTGTGAGTTATCATAACGTTGTACAAACTCGCACAGTGAAAGCAATTTGTCTGTTACATGAATGTTTCGTGTTGACAAGGACGCCCATTTCATATTCAAACTGGAATGGGCTTCTTGTTTGATTTGCTTTCATTGTGAATGGAGATTTTGTAATGTAAAATGTAATGTAATGCGCACTGCAAAAGAGTGGAACTCACTACCTGCGTCTGTGTTCCCGAACGCATTCAACCTGAATCTCTTCAAAGTAAGAGTTAACAGGCTTTTTCTGGGTAAGATCACTCCATCGTAGACTTTGTCTCTGTCTCCTCTGACCTAGACTAGAGTCAAGAGCAAAGCCATTTCAAATAAAAAAAGAAGTAGTTATTCTTCTTCGTTGTACCTCATATGGGTAATTGTGGTTCCCAACACTGAAACTCTCACCTCATTTCGTTTCTTGGGTATCGCAGAAGGCGGCTGAACTATCTTTTCAAGGTGGTGCAGCAGCTCATTTAGTAGTAGTAGTACTACGACATAATATACTCGGAATCACGCATAGCATACTTTCGTGCCTCGGAGAGCACGTTAAACCGTCGGGCCCGAGTGTCATACGAATACCTATGACAGTCGTCACGGGTTGTCAAAAGCTCAAAAGTCTGATAACCGGTCTAATCATAGGATATCGGCATTACCCAGTAACTGGGTTGCGGAGGTCTGATGGCAGTCACTCCGTGTAAAATACTGGTATTCAGCTGCATCTGATTAGACTGGAAGCTGACGCCAACATAGTTGATAAAAGGCTAGACAGAAAGTACTACGACATAAGTTATGCGTCTCGTCAATCTTCGTGTTGCCGAATTTGTACGCATTATGCGACTCGCTCAATTTTCCTTTAGGCCGATTCCTATGACTTACCGAGCGTTATGTATCTTCACCAATAATATAGTAAAGACCTTAAGTTTTGCATAGTAGACCCTCCCATACGTAAGTAGATCATAGGTAAAATTACCTTATGTCTTTATTTATATGCCCCGTTTGGCTATCAAAAATGCTACCATTCGTAAGCAAAACTATTCGTTTTAGGCCATTGGAACCGGGCATTAGTGTGTCTTTATAATTTATACTAGCTGTTGCCCGTGGTCTCACTTGCATTCTAAGAGAACTCCTTCACGCACCTGGATAATAGTATTATATACACGGTGTAGAAATACCCTTAACGAAGCCGAAAACGTGACTTTGACCTGCAATATCTCCATAACCAGTCGGTTTTCAGGTATGGCTCGATACGAAAAAGTTTTCGTAATGACGGGAAAAATACGTGGCTCTCGGCTTCGTTAAGGGTATTTTTACACCTAATATATTAATTCAGGACATGGTTTATCGATGTGCCAATTTTCAACCAAATCCGTTGAGCCGTTTGTTTATGCGTGGTTGAGCAACAAACATTCATCCATCTTGACAAACTTTCACATTTATAATATTAGTGTGATTATGCCTGCCTATGTATACAGGGTTACTGGTAACTCGACGTATTCCTAGCAGAACATTACAGTAGGGTTGAAATGCAACAAATTACGCCACCAAATGTTCTACCGAGATTCAGTAGTTTTAGAGATATTTATTTTTTTAGATTTTTCTTGAAGAATCCCAGATTCAACCATATTTGCAAAATTGTTTGGTATTTTTGAACTTTTAATTATTCACAGAGACCTGCTATGGTATCAGCTATGATACAAATTTAAATATCAATACATTCGCGCCTTACATTGTTTTTAAATAGGTTTCAAATGGTAGAATCTAGGATTTTTCAATAATAATAAAAAATTATGAATCTCATACTGAATTTCGGTAGAACATTTGCTGGCTTAATTTGTTGCATTTCAGCCCTTCTATAATTTCCAGCAAGGAATACGCCGAGTTACCAGTAACCCTGTATATAAAACATTTTTACAAATATTAAAATAATACATTTTTACAAATATTAATATTATAATACATGTAACTTCACAACAGCAAAACAGTATTCGAATTAAATATTTCACAGCTGTGAAAAGCGAGTCTTCGTTTGCGAGCCAAGAAATAATGAAGCGCATTCCAGCGCCGTCTCCCTTAATGAGTTGTCAAACGAGAGCCTTAGGGTCTACAGGAAAAACATAATTTGTATCTTATGTTTAATGGAAGTTATGAACTGCGAGGCCTATTGAAAATTGTCAACAAGAACCGTTTTATTTTTGCTGCAGTTTAAGAGTGAATTGAAGAGAAGATGTTGGGGAAAAACCCGGTGCTTTATGTTTGGTAATTGACGACAAAACAACATCACGCCTGTATTCCCCAAAGGGTTGTGCAGAGGTATAAAGTAACGCCCTTGTTTAGCCGTTATGTTTAAGTTCCATGTAATAGGGGGCGAGCCTGTTGCCATCAATCGGGCACAAATCTAAACTCCGGACTGCTACTGAGGAATTCCACACGGAAAAACCCAATAAAAGTTTGCCCGATCTGGGGATCGAACCCAGGACCTCACGATCAGCAGTTGCACTACACCAACGAGGCAGTTATAGAGAGTAGTAGTAGTAGATGGTAGTCGTTATTGACTTCGTTTTATTCGTAGTTTGGATGACAGCTGTTTGGCATGTAGGAGAGATTTATAATGCTTGTACAGAGTGCCAGTAACATGCGCATGTTAACGTACGGACTACACGTACGGGCTACTCGCGCGTGCTACATGCACAAGTTACGCGGTCGTTTTAGTTATGCACATGCGCGAGTAGACCGCATGCGTCGTAAATCATGCGGCGAAGTGCAGGGGTTACATGCGCGGGTAGCTCGCGTCGGTACATACGCAAGTCACTGGACCCGCGTACTTCTTTACACAGTAGTTTACATGATGCTTATAAGCTGCGCAAGTGCTGCACCATGTACAATCATGGTACTTGTACCGTGTACAAGCACTACTATCGTTGTTAGGATTGTGGTGGGATAGCAGTAGGTCGTAAATTAAGTGTACGTTTAAAATAATTCTATGCTTAAAGGTAAACTATTTTACAATGGGTTCGAAAAGCCAAATTATCAATGTTTTTATTCTATAGGTATTAATGACTAGCTGTGTTCTTACGGCACCGCCCGTAGCCTATGTTTCTCAGTGATAATGCAGCTTTCTAACGGCAAAAGAATTTTTGAAATCGGACGAGTAGTTTTTAAGTTTATCCGTTACATACAAAAATACAAATGTTTCCTCTTTATAATATTAGTACCTATAGATATAGATAGTATAGATACGAAAGTGGCCAAATGTGGGTGTACGGACCAGATTCCTGTATTAGGAGGAGTACGCCTCTGCTTACCCCATCGAGATCAAAGGCGTGAGTATATGTACGTACGTATGTATTAATAATACTCAGTAACCCTAGAAAGTTTCGCTGGTTAATTTGAAGTAACCCTGTATGTACAAATCGGTACAACAAACGATTTACCAAGGGAGAACCCTGCCAAAATGTTTGCCAACAATTTTTATTCGCACCCTTCCGCCCAATCTACGATATTTTAAACAAAAAAGCCAACATCATAAGAGATTTGAATAAATTTGTATTTGTGTGTGTGTATAGAATTATTGTATGATGAAAATTTGCAAGCGGACGCTAACGTAATAAATTTCATGCTCTCATAATTCTGTGTCATGATTTACAGCGTGATTTTCGGCGACACAGCCCGAACGTTTTTGTACAATATGCCAATTAAACCTCAGCCTGTACATTATTTAACTGAACGTCATTATATTGAGTCAATTATGACGATGTTTATATTGATTAAAATGATCATGGCTGCTTGTAAATTTTTATATTATCAACTGATATTGCTTTTAACGACGAGATTTTGTTCGTGTTTAAAACAATAAAGTGTTTCTGTGGACTCAATATATTGCTCTTTATTATTCCAATATTTGTCGGTAAAATATAGGTTACCAGGGATCGAAAACCTTTATCAATAACGGTACCGGTATAAAAAAGTAACCTTTAACGTAACCTTTACAATAACCATAACCGCTACTCTTTGTAACCCATAAAAATATTAACGTATACTTTATTTTAGATAACCTTTATAATGAGGTTTACTTATAAAATTGTACGGGTTAAGTACCGGTATTATTTTGTTAACTACCTACTTAATTACTAAACAGAGATTGTTCGCCTCATACTTAATTTATTTTAATAGCTATTGGTTTATTCCCGCCTATGCAGCAGGTGGCGAAGTGTTAAATAAGGGAACTTTTATTTCGGTTATCGGTATTGAGGATTTTTTTTATAGTCATAATTAAAAGTTACCTGTACTGTCTCATTGGTCTAGTGGTGATAAACCCGACTGCCGATCGCGAGGTCCTGAGTTCGATCCCCAGGTCGGGCAAAGTGTTACTGCATTGTTCTGTGTGGAATTCCTCAGTAGCATCCCGGAGCTTGGATTTGTGCCCGGTTGATGGAATAGGCTCACCCCCCATTACATAAGACAAACCTAACGGCGAAAGAAGGGTATTACTATACACCTCTACTCAACCGTGCGGGGAATACAGGTGTCATGTTATGTTATGTTACCGGTAAATGACAAAAGAGTAGTAACTAAAAAAATACCAGTATGTTTCATACCGGTTCCGTTTTTTGGTCACTACAACTGCAGGTGGAGAGACACACTTCGGTGAACCTGGTGGGTATTGTATATGTATAATTAGGTTATTATGTATAATATTTCAATTGGGTTGAAAGCAGTGTTCCCTTGTGTGCTGAAGCAGACTGATTGGTGAACGCAACAGCATGCTTTGATCACCAATAAATCTGCCAAGGTTGTTATATAAAAACATACGAAGGCAGTTTACAGTTCACAAGTAAAGCCGCGTTGAATGATTGAAAAATATATGAAAAAATATTTTAATGATTCTTTTCCAGGCTCTTGTTAACAAATCTTGGCATGAAATATGTAGGTATGAAACAAAAAAGAAATGTACGTCTTCCAAGAACCCCTCGTATGCCCCGGGCCATAGTGTAAATAAATATGTATGCAAACACTGCATTCATCAAACGGAACAAGCCGAAAGTTCAAAAAGCTTTGCAAATGAAGTCTCAACGAAGAATAGATTTCAAAGGAATATTTTTGCTTTGTCCCGTTTCCGATATTTTTCATCGTACGCTTAAAGTTTAATGGTTTGTGTGGGAGATCGATTGCAACGTCAATATATTTTTATTTCTGCACACAGTTTTCAGTTCGTTTGCTCCCTGCGGTCTAGAGCGTAAAAAGAAAGTAAACAAGTTGGTGGGTGAAGTTTGAATCGCTGATATGTAACCCATTGTTACTTTACACATGGTGCGCGCTCGATCGACTGTGAAAGTCAATCTTACGTTTCGTTTAAGGTAACCTTTTTAAGTAAATTGTTTAGAAGTGAATATTGGTGGTGATAAAACCGGGTTTTTTCGGTTGGCAATAATATATTTAGATTTTTGTGGAAAAATTGTCAGTGAATATGATGTTGCTGTTTTTTGGTCTTTTTACAGTTTTATAGCATCAATGTGGCTACAGATTTTCTCGGAATTGGCGATTGATTTTGTGATATTATTTCGTTGGTTGGTAATGGTGCAAATTCTCTTGTTCACCAACTAAACTTAAATTAGAGAATTGCTGTCTTTTACTAACAAACAGTGCCAGAAAAGGACGCTGATATATAAGAACTAAGTTAGAGATGTCAAACTTGTTTACTCTTTGAACTTCACCGTGTTTTTAGTTGACACATTCTAACGTGTCGTCTAAAGTATGGAAATTTTAGTTCAACTAAATTTGGCAGCTCTTATTTATATCCGTCTCTTTCTTATTTTACATAACATAACAACACGCCTTGTATAGGTATCCCGAAGGGTACGGCAGAATTGTTTTAGTACACCCTCGTTTCGCCAATTATAAGTCCCATGTAATATGGGGCGAGCCTATTGCCATTAACCGGGAACAAATCCAGGCTCCGAGCTGCTACTGAGAAATTCCTAACGGAAAAATCCAATTACCCAGGACCCTATGCTCAGCAGTCGCTCTTGCAACCACTATCGTGGCTAAAATTTAATAGGCCCGTTTTAACAGCTGTCAGATTAGAACATGTTATGTCAATTTCGACATAGAATGTACTGATCTGACAGCTGTCAAAAAATGCCTATGTTATAGTCCGTAAGAGTCCAACATAACAATCCTTCCTCGCTGGCGAGGCCCGTCGCGACGTCCCACCGCCGCCGCCGTCCATGATCCACCGTGCTCACCCGCCGCAGCCGCGGAGCCGGTCGTCTTTTCTGACTCCGCAGTCACACCGTTAATTCAGCCCTCATCTAGCTGTCTCCCTCCTAGTCCTCTCGCAAGCAACGCCCTAAGCCGAGGTCCGAGTCCCTTTAGGGGTCGCCCTTAGTGCTGTTGTTGCTAGCTAGTCATGATGTTAGTAGTAGTAGTTAGCTTAGGTTAAGTATTTTACTCTCGTCTTTATTAGACCCTTCAGGTCTCGCCAATAACTGCCCGGTTACGTAGAAACGTTCCGAAAGATCATCTACAAGCAGACGAATTAAAAAAAAACATAACAATCCGCTTTCCTCAGGAAACCCACGTTAAAAAAGGCATCTTCAGGGTCTATCTTTAGTAGGTACTTACTATACTATACATTAGATGGATTAGAAATAAAATATGTTCACAGAAAATATTTGTAGTGTACTTATTTATATGGTACAAAGTATTTTTAAATACAACAAGTGGAAGATTTTGGGTGGAGTCTAAAACTAGACGTATTTTCTAAAGATTAAATATAAGGGCAGGAAGAAGAAGAATTTTCTAAAGATTAAACTACAATGGATAATGTCATGTTTGGTCAGGGCACGATTCTAATGAACTAATGAACCGATTTTATAAGTTGTTAAGGTGATGTAGTCTTATTAAACTATCTGGTACTTGATTAAAGGGAATACTTTTGGGACTAAACTAAAGATCCCTTGGCGATATAAATTATCTAGGTAGGTGCCATACATAATTACCGTACCGTATTAACTAAGATGAAGCTAGCTGTTTATCTCTAGTGCGAGAAGTATAGGTATTTCGTGTCTAACAATAATGTAAGTTTCGATTCATTTATTCATAAGATAATTGGATAAATAAAACAATTTGAGTTAGGGAATTAACTGGTAACTTTCTTATCATCATTTAAGAGTATTTGGGTTGATTTCTTTTCGCTAGCTTGTGACAAAAAATATTTTTAAAACACATAAAAACCCTTAGTCCAGCCAGTTTTTACCAGATGTGAGTTGACTTTTAACAAAATTAATGTCATTACGAACTTTTTTACGAAAATTTATGTACAGTACCTTAGTGATTAATAGAAATGTATCAGAACCGGGAAAAAATGTATTGTTGATATAAACAACATAAATTCATTTAACTATCGATATTTGTGTTTCAATTTCTTAAGAAAAAGTTTCCCATGGGAAATTACAATAATTCCACCGCAATAGGCAAGTTAATAATAAAACATTTAAGGTGGGTGCACAATCAGTGGTTGACACGCGGCGAGAGGTGATGATACACGGCTATCTCAGCTCTTCACAGTCGATCAGATTCAATACTGTTACTATGTAAATTCGACGCTGGTCAGCACTTTTAAAATGTTTGATGTAATTCTATTTTTTATAATGATTGTCATTATTCTAACATGGCGATCTTTGCTTCCAAATATCTCGGCAACGTGACACTTTAGGGCAAAATATTGCAAACATTTTTTGTTTGTTTAAGTGTCTTCTACCAACATATAAAGGCTGATTTACACGAAGACAGTTTCTCGAAGCAAAACTCGTTCGGTCTTTGTCTTACCTTACGATGAAAACAGAGATAGCATGAGACTCGCTTCAAGAAACTATCTCCGTGTAAATGAGCCTTAACAGTACAAAAGAGGGATGCAACTTTAAAAAAAATGGATGCATGATGTCTATGCCATCTTCTATAGTAAAATATACGAATCCCTTTAAGAGAAAAGCCTCCAAATCATAGTAGGCAACCGACAGAAGGTGAGAAGGCTTTAGTTTACCAGATAAAATACATAAGTGATGGTGACGGGCACGAGCCGTACCAACAGGTTTCATAGTGAATATAGATTTTCCCTTTTTGCGAAATATCTATGTTCGATCCGACTGTAAAAAGCAGAGTAAAAATAACGATTCAACTGCGGTTCCCCCGCTAATTGTGCGTACACCTTTACGGAACACGTGCTTGTACATTTGGTTTAATGCATAAATTAGTGTTGTTAACATTTTTGTTGTAAATCAAGTTCTTATTCTTCCTTGCGGTCTTCGTTGTGTAGGAGAATGATGCTCTCGCTGGGTGTAGGCGTGTCAAATAGTGGAAGGTTTTCTACCTCTCCTGTAAATACAATGTAATTGGTTGAGGTTTAATCTTTTAATACAACTATTTTTGTTAGTTTTTGACGACTTATGGCCAAATGCTTAAACGCTACTGAATTTGAAGATTAAGGCCTGATTGGCACGAACGCTTTTTTGGCGTGCGTTAAAGAGAATACAATAGCAATAAAAAAGCGCTATCATGTGAACATATATTACGGCTTGCTATTTGTTGAAGTAGAACGGTTTTTTAACGCGCGTTGAAAAAGCGTTCGTGCGAATCAGGGCTAAGTCTCGTGCTGTCACTGTCACTCTAAGGTGAAATGACAGTGATAGCACGAAATTAACGGCAACTTAAAATTGAGTACCATTTGAGTATTTGGCCATTAGGCCCGTATTAACGTACCCCAAATATGGCTTGGGAGCTGAATTCCAAGAAGAGCTCTCACATTTGACTTTTTTTATTATTATCTAACTACCGATTCCATTCGATACTAATATGGGGCATATAAACCTTTCTCTTGAATCACTCTATCTATTGCTGAAAACTGCATTAAAATCCGTTGCGTAGTTTAAAAGATCGTAGACGATAGAAGACGTACAGACAGCGGGAGTGACTTTGTTTCATACTATGTAAAGATATGCCACCTGGGTGGTTGTTGATTTGATAATTAAGGGGCATTAAGAGCTATCAAAACGACACTAAGGCTGCGTTCAGACGACACGCGCCTGCCATGCGCACGCCATGTGCGTCAACACCCGCATCTAACACGCTTTGATATTTTTTGTATATAATTTGAGTCTTATGACACATCAATAGATCTCAAATTGCATTTATCGAAGCACGGCATGAGACGGGCGCGAGGCGGGCGCGAGGCGGGCGCGAGTCGGGCGCGAAGCGGACGCGAGGCGAGCGCGAGGCGGGCGTTAGGCGGGCGCGTTGTGGGCGCGAAGGGGGCGCGAGGCGAGCTCTTGGCGTGTGCCGTTGGACTTCGATAAATGAAATTTGAGATCTATTGATGTGTCTTATGACTCAAATTATACACAAAAAAATCAAAGCAAGTTAGACGCGGGTGTTGACGCGCGTGGCGTGCGCTTAGCGGGCGCGCGTCGTCTGAACGCAGCCTTAAGGAGTTCTCAAATGAGAACTTTATAGAAACGAGCCTAAGAACAATTTGGTAGACGTCATTAATAAATCTATTGAATCATAGATGTAGGTACCAATATACTCACTGAGAAAATCGGGGATACAATTTTTGAATTTTGCCTTATGTTTCGTTGTACGTAAACCACCATTTTTCTACAAAATTCATACCTATATCTAAATGAGTTGTTCTTAACATTATTAGGTAGGTACTTATAATGTACGTAATGTCACCCATTCACCGTCGCGGGATCTGAACAGTGTCCTTTTAATGAAGAACGCTTGCGACTAGAGTTTAAGCTGAAAGGCAGTGATTAGCATTCTTCTAGCATCTTCTAAGGGATTCGTTAAACTTTATTGCGACTTTTAAACATTTTGCTTTCAGTCATACTGAATGCAGCACATGTGCAGCAACACATTATGTAGGAATACGTTCACGTGCAATTTTAGAAATTCATCGTGTCGTATACAATGGGGTAGTTGACTATTTTATAAAAAGAACCAATATAGGTACTTTATAAAAATATTGAATCATCATTATATTAATAAGTGAAGTGAAGGTATGTACTATGACATAGATGAGCACAAAAAAATGGGATGTATTTAAAAGCACTTTAAATTTAATGAAAATAACAACAAAAATGTTTAAGGTACACTTCAAAAATAATGCTTAATACAACAAAATAACAGTTGCACTTCACTGGCATTGTCCTTTAAAAATAATGGTTCGCACTCTAATCAATCAAAAACCACTTGTTTCTGTATGCAGCCATTAAAGGAATGGTGGAAATGATCGGCAAATCGTCTTTGACCATTTCTCCGTTGAGTAGTCACAGTTCTAACATAACCTAACCTACCTTTTACCTATCTGTTTGTCATTTTATATTTCTTATGGGGACTGCAAAGTTAGAAGAAATAAAATTATAGTGCAAACAATTATTTTTAAAATTGAAGTATTAAAATTAAAGTGCATACAATTCATTTTGAAGGTAATGCCTTTTAAAATGGTATCTAACTATTATTTTTAAAGTTCATTTATATTATTCAACTACCCTATTGCATAGATATCTATACTGGCCTGCAAAAATAAGTATAACACTTTTAAAATTTCATTTTTTTCTAAACTCTATAGTTATTTTAAATCTCTAACTTCTATAAGTTAGAGATTTAAAATAAAAAACGTTTTATAGCAATTTTTATCGGCTTTCTTTGAAACTATAGTAACAAAGTTAAACTCTTTTTTGAGTCCTTTTTGTTTCGAAAATATATCTTGTGTACTTAAAAAGTTATTGCATTTTTAAAAGTGTGATACTTATTTTTGCAGGCCAGTGTACATAACATCTCAGAGCAACGTAAGAATGTTTGCTAACCCATATTGCAGCTGCATTTGGTGTAGGCTAGTCTTTATACTTGCATTGTTTTATTTTGTATTACTATTATTGATAATATTCTATTCTTTTACTATAAAGATTCGGGGACGATGATTGGGTGACTTCACTCTTTATAACTTACCAATTCTGACAATAAAGTTGACGGACTCATCCTCGTCTAACATAGAGAACACGTTTTCTACGGGAATGTACACGTTCTGGGTGTGCTCCAGGAAGTCAGCGTCCTTCTCGCACTTGCATGGACGTCTGAAAATGCAATAAATAAATCAATCAGTATTACGGCATAAGCATAATCATTACCGTCCCACGGTTGGGCACGTGCTTCTTCTTAGAATGAGAAGGGTTAAGCCTTAATCCACCATGCTGGCCTGATGCGGGATGATAGACTACACACAAAATCGAGAACTCTTTGGAGCCCACTCAGGTATGCAGGTTTCCTTACAGTGTTTAACTTCACCGTTAACGCAAGTGATAATCAAACTCTAAACCACATCATAATTATAATGACTGAGGGATATTGCCATAATCACCACGATTGGCAGACAAATTGGTGATTGTAGTAAATTTTTATTAGTAACTAGTGATAGCCTAGTGGTGTGACCGTCGGACTGCCTAGTCATAGGTCTCGAGTTGGAACCCAAGGCTCTCATCTCTGAGTTTTCAGATTCATGTGCGTATTGTATAATTATTTATTTATTTAATACTGCAATGCACAATGGTGGTATATAAGCCGGAATTAATGCCACAAGGCATTCTCTACCAGTCAACCTTTGGGTCAAAGACAACAGCATCGAAAAGCGAGGTACAAAAAAATAAAAATAAATTAAGGATATTTGCGACTTAATTAACTATATGGTTAACTAAACAACTATAAACATAGGACATAGGTTATAAATACATATATAAATATATAATAAATATAGATGTATATAATATTACTATAATAAATGTATATAAGGAAAAAATTAATAAAAAATAAGAACAATGTATACCTATATATCTAATAAATACTCATTATAATTATGACGAAAACTGTAAACGTCAACTAGGGAAGCAGCGATTTCAGATAGTATTCACGGACTATGCGTTTAAACAAAAAAATATTGGGAGCCTTTTTAATATCAAGGGGAAGTACATTCCAGAGTTTAATTGCTGAGACAGCGAAGGAATTGGAAATGAAACTCGTAATACGGTAAATTATCAGTTGCTTAAAAACGGTGAAGGAAAACATCGTGAGGAAACCGCCTGCCTAAGAGATATTTCTCGTCAGTATGTGAAGACATGTCAGAGGCCCATGGGTGGCATAAACTCTGCCACCAGGTTAGTCACTAATCACATGAAAAGAAGAAGAAGCAGCCAAAAGGATGCTGCTGCCCATCCTCGTTACAATTCCTTTGTCCTTTCACGACATCCGTACTTCGAGAGAATAAATGTATTCTTTGGCGGCAACAATACAGGGAAGGTAAACAAACACGCCAAATGTTTTGGTTGCGTCAATGACGCACCTCTTAATTTGTTTACGAGAGAGCACCATTGTGTACAGAACACTAGAAAATGTATCCAACAATAATATAAATATTTAGTTTGTAAAAGCGCTTAAATACTAGTAGGTATACATTATTCATGTTAGTTACTCTAGCCACAGAACAGATAGGTACAGAAGTCAATCTACATACAAGTGCGCTCGAGCAATGCGCACATAGATACTGCTCACGGACACCATATCTCGGACTGTTTGGGACTAGTGTGCGAGTGAGTGCGAGCGCAAGTGCCATGCGCTTGAGAGAGATAGATATATAGATAGAATGACCGCCGAGCGTAGGTATGAAAAGTGAAGTACATACATGTGATTGACTTCTGTACCTATCTGTTTTGTGCTCTAGCCTTCAAATGCGGCTTTATATTATCCCCAGAAAATATCATAAAACATAATATAAAATATAACCGAAATTAGAGTGATATTAAATGTACGCAATACAGAAGAAAAATCTCAGAGCGTTTTATATCCAGACAAAACAATTTATAAAAGTTGCAAGAACATTTTTTTACACAATAGAATTTTATTTATGCTCCGTGTATGGGAATCCGACAAATGTTGTTCGTGTTATAGCATACAATGGCAAACAGATGGATTTTTTTTCAGATTCGGTTTGGATTTTTTCTGAGAAAGTGACTATTCAATCATCAGTCCTAAACTTAATTGTAATATCGACAGTCGGCAGTGAAAACCACGTATGTGTAAAATACAAATTTTTAAAAGAGATAGAAAACTGTCTCCTTAAAAAAAATGGCCGATCAAATGTTAATACAACTTCGTCATTGTACGTCATAGATAGATTAGAAGTATTTGAATTGAAAGTTTGTTAAACTAGTACGTGTATGACGAGTTTATCAATCTAAAGAACAAATAAAACGCTTTTGAAGAAAATTTGATTTACGAGGTTTTCACTGATGAGCGTCAATATAGGCTTAATATTTTATAGATCACTGTCATGAATGATCATAAGAAAATATGCTAATAATCTCCACGTGAGCGATTGCTGACGGTATGCATACATACATAAACTCACGCCTTTTTTACACGGGGGTAGGCAGAAACTATAGAACGCCAAATGCTACGATCTTTACATACTCCTTTCGCTTTATCCATTTTGTCATACACGCACGCCGGTTGAGAGTACAACGCACTTGTCCTTTGTGAAGACACACAAGAACATCATCAATAACATCGATGTATGTCCTTCTAGGGCGTCCTCTATCGGCGTTTCCACTGCTGATGGCAGTACGTTGTTATTAGCGAAAAGGAGAATTCCTTGGGAAGAGAACCTCCTTGGTTCTTTCTACAGATTCTTGTTTTCTATTACCGCAGGGTCACAGTCTGTGAAATACTTGCCTGTAAACAATCCTTTTGCTCGGTAAGTTTGGCAGGAATATGTCGACTTCAAAATAAAATTTCTCCGCGTGGTCATCGTTCACGAGGACGGTCCACATCATCCTTCCTAAAAATATTAATATTAAATTATTAAAAGAGCTGAAATAATATCTTAAAAGAAAATTCCAATGAAGGATAGTAACGTAACATTTTCACGCCTGTATTCCCCAAAGGGGTGGTCAGAGGTGTATACTATACACTTCTGACCAACCCTCATTTGGCCGTTATGTTTACGTCCCATGTAATAGGGAGCGAGCCTATTGCCATCAACCGGGCACAAATTCAAACTCCGGGCTGCTACTGAGGAATTCCACACGTAAAAAACCAATGACACTTTGCCCGACCTGGGGATCGAACCCAGGACCTCCGATCAGCGATCGCGCTTGCCATCACTAGACCAACGAGGCAGTTAAGTAGTGTAGAGGTAGTCAAGGATAGTGATAATCAAAATATTCTAGATTTTGATTAGTTTATAATCTTTGTCGAGATCGCATATACAAGGTTAGTCGGAAAGGGGGTACTAAGCCGAAAGGGTGTTAAAGTACCCATAATAAGGGATAACTTTTGTTCTACAACTTTCCCCAAAACTCGATAGTTTAAGAGAAATAGCTTTTCAAAGATTTCGTAAAAAATACTAAAATCTATCTGTCCATAGTTATGGTCAGCTGTGTTTGCAATTTAGGTCATATTTGGGGTCACGGATTAGAAACTTAATATTCTGAATTCATAACTAAAGCAGTTGTTTTTTTTTTTTAAAAAGCTAAAATAAAAATCTTTATGCATGCACATAAAAATTATCGAGTTTTGAAATTTTAACACTTACTTTAAAATAGTCATCAGTGATACTTTAGGTGGCCCGCGGCTTTGTACCCCCTTTCCGACTAACCTTGTATACACGGTGGATGGCAGTGATTTTGCGATGACCCACTTCGATTGAGACATGTTATCAATATTTTTATCTAGAAAACTGTTTGGTCAAGAGCTTATCAATTATGCACTTGTAAAAGTGGTGACTCATATAATTTGCGCATGTAAACATTGAATTTATCGATTTATAATATAGATCGGTCTTGTGGTCGCAAGCGGGACTTCTGAGCATGGAGTCCTGGATTCGATCCCCATGTCGGTCAAAGTGTTATAGGGTTTTTCCATTAGGAATTTCACAGTAGCAGCCCGGAGTCTGGATTTGTGCCCGGTTAATGGCAATAGGCTCGCCACCTATTACGTGGGACTTAAACATAACTGGCGAAACGAGGTTGTACTAAAACACCTCTGCCAAATCCTTCGGGGAGTACAAGGCGTGATATCATGTGTTGTTATGTTAATATAGACATGAGTACACAATATTCGAGAATTTTCTTCCAGTTAATTGACTTATTAACAGTTCATTTCTACAGGTCAGCGATTAACGCTGTCGGGGGAAGCCCTACAATAGACGGTTTTAAAAGACCCTTTTGAGTTAACACTCTATACTTAAATATTTTCACTTGGTCTTTCATTATTATCTATTTAGTTTGCATACGTTCATTTCATGAACGCGAAAATCATCCATAGGCACGTCTCGTTACTAAAAGTACGGTACAAAGAAAGTCAAGGGTTATCCTTTATTTTATTACAATAATATTCTTACCTCCCCTCTTATCGTAAATCTGGTACACATTGAATATCCTGTCGTAGCACTTCAGTAGAAAGTAGTTGAGTACCGGCTCGGTCCTCTTCGCGTCCCATCGGTTTTTCACCGTGATGAATGGAAGTTCTGTGACCTTCTCTGTGTGTTCCATGAAACAATGGTCCATCCAGTCGCCAGCACGCCCTTTCCATTTGCAATCCCCTGGAATTACGAGTATTTTTAGGAAAAAGTAAAAGAAAATTTGTCTTTGTGATTTCGGGTATGGATAGATTGCCCCATTCGTTTGGATGGACGTTCAAAGAGGTGAAGGATATACAACACTATCTACCTTTTTTTCTAGAATACGATAGTTTGTGATTTGGATCTGGGATCCAATACATCTACGAGAGACGGTGTTTTTTGGTATTTATAGGTAACATATTATATTCTCTGATTATGGAAAATAGGTACATTGTGTCCCTAGTGAACATTATTGGTCATCACTATCCGCAACTTTAACGTACCTTCTGTTAAGTTGAAGAAAACATTTCTTCCAGTCTGGTATGTTAATTTAAACTAAGGGCCAAGCCACATCTGACTGAAGATACGTCGCCGATCTTCCGCCGGTACAAATAATTCTATATAAACATCTCTCACATTTGACCGAAGATGCGTTACTAAAATCACTTGAGTAAATTACGCGACGGAAAATCAGTGACGTATCTTCCGTCAGATGTGGCTTTGCCTTAATGTGATATAGTCGCATTTTGGTCACAATGAACAAAAAAATGTCATCGTAGTAAATGGAAACAATATATTTTTACTCCATGCTCAATGACTGATGCGATGACATGTATTCGTTCGCATACAAGACACGGAAACGTTAGGAACTCGTCACCATCTTGTAAGTAGGTTTTTTCGTGAAGTTTTCCTTATACAAAAACTGTATTATACTCGTAGACGTAAATATACTGTTTCTTTTTTGTCACGAGGTTACTAACCTCAAGAAAAATTGCTTAGCAATTTTGTTGTGTCGTGAAAGAAATTCTTAGTTGATTTCTTTTTTTATGCTTAATAACAATTCAATTTTTTTAAATTATTATGAAGCAACAATTTACTGAAGATAACAGCGGTATTGCGATCGTAAAACCAGCCAGTTTTATTTGCAACTAGCTTTTGCCCGCAGTTTCGCTTACGTGATTTTTTTCATCCTATCAGGGGAGGAATTTTGAAAAATCCTTCCTTGGTGGATGGCTGCGTTATAAAAGGTACCTATTGTCAAAATTTATAGTTTTTAAGCCCAGCGGTTTAGGCTGTGCGTTGATAGATCAGTCAGTCGGTCAGTTTTTCTTTTTCTAATATACAGAAGTGCCAGTATTTTATTTTTGGTTGTCCATATAATATTTTCGTTTTTAGGGCCATGTTGCTAATAGATGTTATGAAACCCTTCAAGAAGATTTAGAATCCAATCTGGGCCTATGATATTAAAATGATTTCTAGGCTCAAGCATTATTTGGTACTATCGACACAATGGATAAGTATGCAGGCAGCTAACGAAATAACCATTATAAACAATGAGTATTTAAGTTTTTGTTATCGCTCGTCTTAACATCTATTGAGCACTAGCGAGCCGTCCCGGCTTAGCACGGGTGCAATGTAGATACTAATGTGGGGCTTATAAACCTTCCTCTTGATTCACTCTATTATTGCTGAAAACTGCATTAAAATCCGTTGCGTAGTTTAAAAGATCTAAGCGTATAGACAGAGGGAACGACTTTGTTTTATACTATGTAAAGATTAAAAAGTTTTATTTTAATTTAACGACTTAGCATTACTTAACTTAGTATTTTTACATTTTATCGCAACGATACAAACATTTATTTTATCATTAATTGCATCTACAAATTGCCTCAAAATAATCAAAGAAATTTATTCTAAGCGCATAGAGTGCGCCAGGCCGAGTTCTCGCAAAACAGACCGCGCGCGCCCGGTGCAATATTTACATTTAACATACCGTATACTCTAGCCATAAAGCAGTTGATAATGCGGAACTGGCAGTGGGCGTAGTGTTTGTCAAGCTGGGGAAGCACTGCATGTTTCGGACAGCCGCCGTTTGTGCACGGGAACAGGACCTTGTTGGCCAACGACTCGAGGGCCGCTGATTTGGTGAGGGAGAACTCTTTCTGAAAATAAATAACTTACGTTAGAAACGACTAAATATTTGTTTCCTTTTTTTTCTCATCATCAAATGTTCGTATCATTTAAAGATTTGATCGGATAATATCAGAACGCGTTATGAAATTAGAACTCATCATCATCATCTCTCTGCCCTTATTCCACACCAGGTGGGTCGGCACAACATGTATTCCTCTTCCATTCTCCTCTATCAGTCGTCATCTCAGTACTCACTCCTTTATTACCCATATCATCCTTCACACAATCCATCCATCTTTTCTTTGGCCTACCTCTACTTATTTATATCCATCCACATTCATATTTAATACTTAAATAAATTAGAACTATTGTTACTAAAATTAAATAGATTAAAAGAGAGCTATAAAAAGTTGAATTCCAGAATCGGGCTATAGGTACTTTTATTATCTGCAAATAAATTATTACAATAATTTCTTGAACTATAAATAAATACCATTCTTACGTCATTACATTAAAATAATTATAGTGTAGGTATTTTATACAAAGTTGCACTAGCGTGAAAGAATTTTATCACGATCAATTACACAGCCTCTTGAAGAATTTGGAGTATTTATTCCCATTTTCTCCAAGATTAATTGTGTATGTAATTAATTAATTAAATAACCCTTTTCCTGTTCGGGGTAAACTGTTTTTTTGCTAGTACGCGTTGGTGACGTAAATAACAACTAATGGCCGATTCCTATGATTCTTCTTTTCGTTTGGTTAGTGACTATCCTGGTGTCAGAGTTTATGCCGCCCATGGGCCTCTGACTTGGCTTCACATGCCGTCGAGAAATATCTCTCAGACATGCCGGTTTCCTCACGATGTTTTCCTTCACCGTTTTTGATAGTGATAACTATACAATACGCACATGAATCCGAAAAGTCAGAGGTGCGTGGCCTTGGGTTCGAACTCGAGACCTGTGACTTGGCAGTCCGACGGTCACACCACTAGGCTATCACTGCCATCATTCCTATGATAATATAATAAAATAAAGATTCTTGTGTCTTTACCAATAAAGCCTTGGATTCACTACGCGACAAAATGTTCCCTAACATGACGCATTGTATTTAGTCTACGTGACGCTACAAGGTTACACACTGCTCCGCAACGTTGTATGCAAACATTGTGCGGTATTTCCAAGTAACGCGGGACATGTTGCAAGCCGCTGCTTCTAGAGCGGGTGCAGGTGTATGCGAGCGAATTGTACCGCGACATTGTCCCCGGGACGTTCACGTAAATGTCCCGCGTCAAGTCTCGCGGCATGTTGCTCCATTTGTTCCTTAGTGAATCCAAGGCTTTATGATTTGTAATCAATATATCCATGCCTTTATATTTCTGCACCAATCTATATTGATAGTAACTCTTCTTCCTAGCCTTTTCCCAATTATGTTGAGGTCAGCTTCCAATCTAACCAGATGTGGCTGAATACCACTATTTTACACGGAGCGACTACCATACGACCTCCACAATCCAGTAACTGGGCAATGCTGATAATCCTACGGTTAAATCGGTTGTTAGACTTTTGGGGTTCTGACTAGTACCTAACGACTGTCATAGGTATTGTTTTGACACCCGGCACCGACGGTTTAACGTGCTGTCCGAGGCACGGACGGGTCTAAATGTGAAACGGACGGTCACCCATCCACGGACTGACCGCGGGAAGCGCAGCTTAACCTCGCAAATTTTATGATCGGCGCGGTTGTTAATTAACCATGTGCCCCTCATTAGCCCTACATTCATAGTAACTATTAGGCAGATTTTTCGTTGAGAATATTTATACCACCGTGAGAAGAATTGTGTCACGAAAATTGAAAGCAATAGTAGCAAATATTAACAGCGTGTAATTTTTCCACTGCAGGTTAAAGAACTCTTCTCATACAGAGAAGGACCAATCATTAATCACTACTCTTGCTCACTGCATGTCTGTGATTTCAGACCATGTTTCATCACGGTGTTTTTCTTTACCGTATGAGAGTGGTGTCTTAGGTTATCTAACATAGAAATTATAACCATAACATCACGCCTTGTATTCCCCGAAGGGTTCGGCAGAGGTGTTTTAGTACACCCTCGATTCTCCGGTTATGTTTAAGTCTTATCCCCAGTGGGACGAGCTTAATGCCATCACGGGCACAAATCCAAACACCGGGCTGCTACTGAGGAATTCTACACGGAAAAACCCAATAACACTTTGTCCGACTTCGGGATCGATCCCAGGACCTCACGATCACGCTTGCCACCACTAGACTAACGAGGCAGTTATAAATTGTGACTGAAGAAATCGCGTTGTTACATGCATTACTTTGAATCTGTAACCTGGTGCTTAAGAAGCGGGACCTTAGCCTACGGGCCGCCACGACTGTCTACCAAATAGCGACGCAAAAACTGTGCCACAACAAATCCATCCATCTAGCCATATATGCTTCACCAAAATAGACTGTCCAGTTGCAATATTCGCAGTCAACGGGTACAATATAGCATGCTTCTTATCTGTCAGTTTTCAGTTTAATATCCCTGTGTAGTCTAGACATATTTGATTTTGTCTGTCGAATGAACAAACAAACCGATGATGCCAAAAGGATATTTTTGCTTTGGGCATAGAAGACTAAAAATCAACTGTGTATTTATAAAATGGCGCTGTCAACTTCATTGATAGATACTACTGGGGTACACACGATGACAAATTAAGCTATAATTTCCAGTATAAACAGACCTCTCCGTTGTACTGAATTTCCGTACAAGGAGAGGCCAGCATAAACTGGTTTTTGCTTAATTTTTTGTAGTGAAAAAGCGACGATTTTTTATTAAAATTTATAAAATCCCTTTTTGGGTTAGATAATTTCCTATACAAATCTTTACATAGTATAAAACAAAGTCACTCCCGCTATCTGTACGCTTAGATCATTTTAACTACGCAACGGATTTTAATGCAGTTTTTAGCAATAGATATAGTGGTTCAAGAGGAAGGTACAATGCACCCGTGCAAAGCCGGGGCGGGTCGCAAGTTAAGAAATAAAATGGTTTGACAATAAAATTAAAATCAGCTTTTTTGCATCCTACCAATGAACAACGCGGCTTTGAAGATCAAAAGTTGGAGGAATAACCATAAAACTAGCCAGCTGAATAAATTCGAGAATTGCACCCTAATTGCGCAAAACACTCGCAATCGCAATAGCTTTAGTTTAGTTGACGATACAACCATATTCATTACGTGGTGCATAGCTGTTGTGAAAACGGATTGTTACAACATTACATACGTACAATGTAAATTGTTGAATCGTCAATGCTATTATCATTGCAAGTGTGTTTCATAATTAGAGTGCAGTAATCTTAGCAGGGCATTTGACGCATAGTATCGTAAACGAATCGCTAAAGCCAGCTTTTCACTATGAGATATAATATATATTGTATCAGGAGATATAAACGAAATTCCACGATTGGAATATAATATTATTATATATTATATCTAAGTGTAAAGGGTTCTATTAAAAATTACGGTGAGCGATATTAATTTATATCCCGGGATGTAATATATATCCTATAGTGAAAAGCCGGCTTAATGTAAATGAATTTTAAATCGATAATACAACTCCTATAAAATTTTGGTTATTTTTTGCGACATGAACCGTTTGTTTCATACGTAGATATTAATAAAGTATCATATATTTAATTAAATAGTATCTGCGCAACGAGTATTTCCAAACATCACATGGTGCATGCTTTTCCGAATCCCGCGATCCCGGCCGAGCGGTCAAGAGAAGGAACGAACACCTTTGGTTTTTAGCCGGTAAGAGTCCGGCAGATCCCTTCACCTTCCCCGGGCGAGGGACATCCATGAGCATTTTCCAACGATAAAAAAGGCCTACATTTCCCGAATTCATTCGGCAATAGTTCCTACTTTTAATGTTAGTAAATAGGAAGCAAGAGCATGGTAGAGTATTTCTAACCGACTTCAAAAAAACTAAAAATTTATAAAATAATTACCATATTATAAAATGAACAGTTTCAGAAGTCGGTGCTAAGTCACTGAACCAAATTAAAGGCAATTTATTTATGTTAAAATGTTTTTTAATATACCTGTATTATAGGTATCTGTCACCGAATCATAAGAATCCATGCGACAATAATTATCAATATTTAAATATATTTATAGATAATAATATTGTCGCAGTGTGATAACAAGGACCGAGATTTACCTATATCGACAGCTTCGATAAAATTGTTAAGGGATTAATGATAATATACATATTTGATGAGCAATCGCAGGAGCGGGGCGTCCGCCTTTTTCATTCAAGGTTGCAAGTTCGATAGCCTGATTAAGAAAAACATATTTTTCCTTGTTCTCGTGTAAATTTGTTGGCGTTATAAATACATATTTATAATTACTATAAAGTTATATGTGTATCATCTCCTTTGACGTGGTTATACATTTAGCCGAGCCAAATATAGTCTATGAGTAAAACGGGTGTGACATAGTATTCAGACGGATGGACGGGCAAATAGACAGATAGATGGACATGGCGAAACTATAAGTGTTCCTAGTTTGACAATGGAACATTAAAGATTAATTATATTGTTTCAATAAATGACGAGGATACAACCAGAATTCCGCTTTATATTTTACTAGATGACCCTATGAACTTCGTACGGCCAAAATTTTATTTTTTCCTTATTTTCTTTTTTCCTAAACCACTCCAGTATTGAGGCAAAAAAAACTAAAAAAACAAATTGAAATCGGTTGAGCCATTTTCGAGTTTTTTGCGAGACTAACGCAGGGCAATTGATTTATATATATATATTTTATCACAGTAGGATCTATTTAAATCACAATTTTTTTCCTTGTGTTAGACATTTGTCACAAAATCGTACTGTTGGTTTGAGACAGTAGGCTTTAGGATCAAAGAGAAACCACATACGTAGGCTATCCGATTAGTGTGGAACATGCTAGCGTGTATATTATACTACTTTAATTATAAGTAACTATCACCAAACCTACGTCATAACTAAATTCCGTCCGTGATTTTCGGCACACCTAGGAATGACACGGTCGTGATTAAACTTTACATAACATATCACCACGCCTGAATTCCCCGAAGGGTTAGGCAGAGGTGTATAGTAACACCCTCATTTCACCATTAAGTCCCATGTAATAGGGGGCGAGCCTATTGCCATCAATCGGGCACAAATCCAAACTCCGGGCTGCTACTGAGGAATACCAAGCGAAAAAACCCAATAAGCAGTCGCGCCACCATTAGACGAACGAGGCAACTTACTTTATTAAACTTAGTTTTAGTGATATGTAATGTAGCATAAATTATATTTAAGCCTAGATTTAGTATTCACTCTTCCCATAGTTCGTAAATAGCAACTCCAGCTTACTAACAGGTGTACGAGCAGTAGCAGTAATAGGATTGCAGATAACATCTACTACTACTGCAATCACTAATTTACGTGCCAAATTATAAATGTATGTAATGAACCCATTACACCCCACTGCTGAGCACAGAACTCTTCTCAGAATGAGAAGCGTTAAGGCCTTAATCCACCACGCTGGCCTGGTGCGGGTTGGCATCATCGAGAACTTTATGGAGTCCTCTCAGGTGTGTAGGTTTCCTCACGATGTTTTCCTTCACCGTTAACGCAATTAATAATTAAATTCTGATCCGCACATGAATTCGAAAAGTCAGAGGTGCGAGCTGGGTTCCAACTTTGATTCTCCTGTATGGAAACCGCTAGGCTATCACCAAACCCAAACTATTATCTTTCCAAAATTGTTCGTTGCTGTAAACTAGCGATTATGGAAAGATGAACGATCATTGGGCTCAATTTCACCCAGTGGCGTGCATTGGTTTTCGGACTAGGTAAGCAGGCACTAGTCATGTCGCCTTTCAATTGTACGCTTAAGCCCATTTCAATACGATTCTGACCAAAAGAAATCATAGCCATACACACTTATTTTATTTATAGTAATAGTTAAAGATGGAGTAGTTAATTAAATCTTATGAGGCTCACTGCTCAATTGCCTATATGCAATGCACGCCACTGCAGTTCATCATGTACGTTTTCGGGTTAATGATGTGTAGCTGGATTAAAATCTATACCATCATGCCTCAACGGTCTCAGAAAACATTTCAGAGAGCCTTACCTTACAAACATGGCACTGGAAGCTCTTTTCATAGCAGCGTCCACAAACGCTGTGGCCATCCACGCAGAGGTGGATGGGCGGCCGCATGTATTGGTTACATTTGGTACACGTCAGCTCCTTGATCAGGCCCTCGTAGTGATCCGTTTCGAGCAGCGTGCTTAGGATTACTGCAAACAGAAATTAAAGCGTAAAACTATAAGTAGGAACTGTATAACTGATACAATTAAATTTTAAATTTTATAAACCTTCTACTTTGTAATAGCTGAAGTGATTATCATCAAACCAAACTAAGAAACGTTCCGATTAAATCAGCTTGGATACAAACAAAAAAAACGTATTAAAATCAGTGTATCCGTTTGGGAAGCTAAGATGCCAAAGACAGACAAAGGGTTCAAACTTATAACACCACTGTTTTTGCCTCGGAAGATAAAAATTGACGCGAATTACAGGTCGTACCACGTCGACATATCAAGCTATACTTTTCCATTATAAGCTGACCTATCTTTGTAGGGAAATTCCCTATAATGAGAGGTCAGCTTATACTGGTACTTGTAGCTTGATATGCCATCGTGTGTACATAGAAAACATTTTAAGCGATTGTACACACTGCTTGGAATTTTACAGACTACTGAACAGTAGGTAGTTGCTCGGGGTAATCAGTTCCGGAGGGTTATTTGAATCTTGATTTTTAGGTAAAGTATTATGTATATCAACCTTTTCAGTCTATACTATCCTAAAAATTCTATCTCAGACGTCCTAAATTCGTAGGCATTGTCCACTCATAACACAACGTATGTAATCTCTGGCAAAATTGCAATTCTGTCAGAGATATATTAATGCAACCGGGAACCCATTCGGGCGGGTTAATTTGCTTCAAGAATTGTGTTTGGGATTACTGGAGCAATTATCAGGCAAGAACATTGTATAAATGTACAATACTGCAGTCTACAAACCTAGCACATTATTATTGCACGTGGCGTAAACCCGGTCTATATTATAACATTTTATAGCATAGGTATATCGAACGTATCTATCAGTGTTTGTGGGTTGTGTAAATTTGAGTGTAACATTTGATACCTTTTTTTTATAAGGACTAGCTGGCTTTAAATATATATTAAGTACTTTAATGCCCAGTTCCTTTGAGCAAAAATTAATCGTTTTGCTTACTAATAGTAGCTTATTTTATTACCATACTGGGCATACAAATAGAATTGTAAGCTAATTTTACCTGTGATAGCTACTAAGTATGGAAGGGTCTACTACGCAAAGCTATGGGATCTCTGCTTCATTATTATTAAAGATACAAGAGTTTTAATTTTAACCAATAACGCTTGATAAATTATAGGAATCGGCCATTAATCTACATAGGTAAATTTAGAACATAATTGACTATCGAAACAGCGCACGGTAATCTATACAGATTTATTAGAAACAAGATGATATACGGTTGCTACTGGAAATCCGAAAATAGACTTAAGTGTATCTGTCGATTCCAATAAAAGTAATCGACCAGAAAATTACGAACATTTATTAGAAAGAGATTTATCTTATAATGATTTATTTAGTCCCATAATCGTTTTACAAGAATGATCACAAAAATATATTGAGAAGAATTGTAATACTAATTGAGATAACGATCAAAATAAGGGCCTTGGAAGTACTAGAATATTAAATAAAGCTGGTATGAAATACTAGTCACTAATTATATGGCTCACAAAAAAAGAATTCAATGGTATTGATCAAAATACGAACGAAACGCAGACGGAGTACGTATATTCAATAGTATTCGAGCTATTTAATACGGCATAATAGCGTTCACCTGAAGAAGGGAACCGAACAGAAATATGGATGGAAAAATGTGCATTTACATTTCATGTTTACTCTAATTGTTGATGGATATCGTAGTGGTATTTTAATGTATATATTGACATTATGTCCAGCAGTGGGACTGTTAAGGGCTGATGATGATGATGATGCACTTGTTGGAAAAGAATAGAGTAATTTAGTAACTATTACTTCAGATAATTTTGATGTTGTAAATCAAATATTATTTTGTATTAAAAGCGGAATTCAGCTCAGACATGAAACGAAAGAACCATTAATAAACAGCTGTTAAAAAATTAAATACTCTAATTTACGTAAATGCTAACTGGCAGACATTCTCAGAAATATTTGAACATAGATAGTCTGTATTTATAGTGTCCGAGCGTAAAAACTAGAAAGACAGATGCGATAGTTCGGGAGTTTATTGTTAGAAGTTCAAGGTTTCGAGAGCAGACGAAGAAAATTAGTTCAAGAAACATTTCAGAAAACTAAACACGTTTTACCTTATTTTGCTCACAAATGAATCAGAAACAAAATCAAAATATGAAATATAACGATGAAAGTGGCATGAAATGTATTACATCAATACCCGTTAAAATTTTGCAAAAAATAACACTTAGACAATCACGTGTCGATCACTTCACAAATCAAACAGCTGTACACTATCGAAATCACCGTATCGTAACCATCGAAGCACTTAATACAGCACAGATATTACTATACGCAACTAATAATAAACACTAACTTCTTTTCCCAGCCGGCGACGATGTGGATGACATTCTGAAAATAACGCTCAACGCCACAACAAACGTAACTAGTTCGCGTCCAATACTGTTTTATGCTTCGTAAACACTTTTTGATTCACGCGTACTGGTGTAAAGTGATTAGAACGCAATCGTTTAGCCATTTTCTTTGATAAGACAAGTAGTATCTAAAACGTGATTGTGGTAACTCGGTTTGTTGTTGGCGACACTGAACAAGTCTATATTTATGCGGCAAGGTCGCTACTAAGGGCCGCAGTGGCGAGTACGGCTGACCAACTACGCTTCGGCTAGTCACACATCTATTAGGAAATTATGGTTCGGTGAAAATTTTACTGAATAAATTGGTACATTTTTGCAAATGATACAAAAGTATGAAGTTGGTTTAGACTTGTTATTATGTCTCCATAGTTTTGCACAAATAAAAAATATTTCCTTTGATTCTCAGTTTTCTATAAAAAAGTAAACAAATGTCCAGATTTTAAAATTTGAAGTCCCTAACTCTAGATAGTGCAAATCATCCATATAAACGGCGAGTCATTGTAAGCTTAAGCAGGACAGTCCCGCGTGCACAATCCAGTATTCAGTGAAAACTAGCTCTTTAGCTATGAATTGATTTTTTCCCTTACATATTGTTGCCTTACTTTTTAATTCAGCCGTTTAAGTATAGTTAAACTAATGTGGATGGGCGGCTAGGTTTAAATTAACGAAATGAACACGTCAGTTGTGTTCGCAAAACACTTCATTTTCACCGTGACGCATTTCCAAATGTTCCAAACGATGTTGTGTTGATATTAGTATTGCGTATGTATCGATTAAACACGGATACCCGTGTCCTGATATTCTTTATCGCGAAATACTGCATTGAATTTACGTAAATCTATTATCACCAGATTATGTATTTGAGTTTTGTTTGTCCGTACGATTCAATAATTTACGCAGATCCGATGGTTGATGTATAGTCGCACACTTCCGTTCACATTATTATTCACTTACATTTTTATCTTCAAAACTTATCACAGACAATACGACAGTTAGAATGGTCACGTAGACTAACGATCTGCCAAAACGGTTTTATAATAGTATTGCCCGTTCTAATTACGGTCTTTTGATAATACGGTTGTAAATGTAGTCACAATTATAGCAATGAAAATAAATAATAAAAACAAATGAAGCAAAAATTGGTAAAAATTTCTCTCGAGAGAGCTCTGACCACTGGTAGCTTAGACACTGTTTTTGATGCCGGTGGGCAACTATTTTTTCTATATTTTTATTTTAAACGAATAAATCGAATACAATACAAGAGGAAAAAAATGTTTTCATTTTTCCGGGGACGAAAAAAACGTATATCTGCATATTTTGTTAGGGAAGTTATACAATTTAATTCTAGTTTTTTGGGTTGTCTCAGTTTAGATGTGCGAGTTTAGGTGTGCGATATATGCAAATATCCCCGTGTGTAAAGACACTCCTCAAACATCATCTTCTTTTCGTGTGGTGAGTGACTAACTTGGTGTCAGAGTTTATGCCGCCCATGGGCCTTTGACTTAGCTTCACATGCCGTCGAGAAATATCTTTCAGGTACGCCGGTTTCCTCACGTTGTTTTCATTCATCGTTTTTAAGTAAGTGATAATTATACAATACGCACATGAATCCGAAATGTCAGAAGTGCCTGCCTTGGGTTCAAACTCGAGACCTATGACTTAGCAGTCCGACGGTCACACCACTAGGCTATCACTGCTATTAACATCATCTCGAGATAAGATAATATATAAAGTAAGATATCGAGCTATGCTCGTGAAGTTAGGGGGAAAATTCGTACAAACACGAACTTATTTCCTAACTCATAAGAAAGCGGATCTTCGTAAGCTTCCATAGATACGTCTCCAATCCGATGCCGAGATAATATTATCTTTACATGGACTGTAGATATCCAACATTCTGGTTACATTAATAAAACCTATGGGCTAATTCTATTCTATCAAAATTATTGCCAAACTGCAAACAATCCACAACCGTTCCACAACCATTTTGACGGTTATCGTAAACGAAAACTGTCAAAATGTATCTTCATGTTTTTGTTGTCAAATAATTTGACAGCTTTTGTAAACGTTTTTTGTTGGCCATATAAATATTTGTTCCGCGAGGATTAGAGGGAAAGCTAAGCTCTTATTATTCTGCGCAAACCGCCTTGTAAAGGATTCAAGGGGTAATCGCGTAATCTAAAAAAAAAATATGAATGATCGAATAATCTTAGGCCCGTATAAATAAACAGCTCTCATTTTTTTTAAGAAATAACATTGCCCCACACTTGGATTTTTCCTGTATCGTGGGTGCGTTTAAAGACACAAATCTTCACATGCACAAACGCCCAGACCCGGAACAACTATCTGTAGGCCATACAAATATTTGTTCCGTGTGGGAATTGAACCCACGACTCCTAGCGCAGAAACCAATTGCAAACATGTCGCCAATTTGAGAGATCTTCCAACAGCAGCTACCTTATAAAAGAACTCCATACATTGGACAACTTTTTTTTTAATATGTCTTGTCATTTTAAAACTACACTTAAGAGGGATCTGCCAAATGAGAGTTGTTTATTAATACGGGTCGTAGGGCCAAACACTCAAACGCTACTCAATTATAAGTTGCCGTTAAGTTTCGTGCCGTCACTGTCACTCTAAGGCGAAGTGACAGTGACAGCACGAAATTAACGACAACTTAAAATTGAGTAGCGTTTGAGTATTTGAGCATTAGTCTTGCAAATGATCAAAGCTTCAGTTTAATTAAGATCAGTATCATAGAATAAGATCGTAACTAACTGGTAAATGTTTAATTGTAATACATAGATTAATCAGATAACTGTAATTGGATAAATATTAGTGTGTTTCAATTAAGTTTACACTTGCTTGTACTTAAGCTAATAGCAATTATAACATCAAGTTTATGATATCATTTTCGTCTTAGTTCCAAAATACGACCCACTTGGCGCAACATTTAAGTGCATGGTTTTCGACAAACGGGATTGCAGGTCCGATCCTCGCCGAACAAAATATATTCTGCAATTGTCGCTATCATTTTGTATAGCTAAAAAAAGTTTAATTTAATCAAACCAAGATTGACGAGGTTAAATAAGTAAGAGAACACGGGTCTATGAAAATAATTATGTTCTTTTTATGAAGTTTAGTAAATGTCAAATTAGGTATGTTCTTTTTAGGAAATTTATTTTATATGAAATTTATTATCTATAGTAATATTATAAAGAGGAAAGATTTGTATTTTTGTATGTAACGAATAAACTTAAAAACTACTGGACCAATTTCAAAAATTCTTTTGCCGTTAGAAAGCTACATTATCACTGAGTAACATAGGCTACGGGCGGAGCAGTGAGTCAAACGTCATACATACATAACTTCACGCCTGTATTCCCCGAATGGTTGGGCAGTGGTGTATAGTAACACTCTCATTTCGACGTTATGTTTAAGTCCCATGTAATAGGAGGCGAGCCTATTGCCATCAACCGGGCACAAATCAAAACTCAACAGATGCAAATGTCAACTACTAATAAAAAGGCTTGTACAGATCAGTGAAATAAACAAACTTAATTCTGACACCCAACAGGCAGCAGCAGTGTTAAATTTCACATTTAGTTCCGTTCTATTCAGAGACGGTCCCTTAATTGGACAGTTTAGACCCGATCAGACCCAAACACCGTGAACGTACCTACATTGTAAACTGTTAAATTCGTTGGAGTACGTGTATTGTAAATGGATCGTGTGAATAGTACAGTAGACGTTATTCTTAGGCTGATGAAAGACTACAAACTGAATGATTTAGAGCGTTTTCTGTCTTGTGCGGGTGAAGTTGCCGTCCAAAATCTTCTTTCATTAGTTTCATAGTGCATTTTAGTAAATGCGGAGGTCCGAATGCGACGCGAATCAAGGTACTCATACAGGATGTAAACGAAATCATATAGTTCCTTCAAACCTCGTTATGTACTGCTGAAATAGGTTAAATCTGCATGAGATACTTTTGGATTCAATTAATTTTATTTTACAAAAAGTGAACAAGTTAAATGACTGTGCGGCGAGCGGTAGCCGCGCAATTCGCTCGGGGCGCTAAAATGCCTCACGTTAAGAACACATGTTTACTTTTCGGAATATTTTTTTTGTTGAATCCAAAAGTATCCCGTGCAGTTTTAATCTGTCAGCAGTACATCACGAGGTTTGAAGGAATTACATGATTTCATTTACACCCTGTATGTATAATTTGGCCGCTCTGATCATTATATCTGTAACGCCGACGCGTATCATGATTGGTAGTGTGGACGGATGATACACGGTGTCTACACGGCGCCGCTCCTGATACGGCCCGTTCCATCTCGCGGTCGGCTTTTATTACGGTGATGGAGCTCAATACTATACGCTACAATGATACATGTTGACCTGCCTTTACAGTGCCAGCTCCGTGTCTTTATACCTGCAGCCGCTTGAGATAGAAAACGCCTTAGATGTCATGGTGCGTTTGCCTTTACCCTTTTGGTTTTTGGTGTACAGTATTGTTTCAATACTCAATCACCGCTATCCGGCAGAACGCAAACAAAAATCTGCAGGAGCGTGCACCTCGTCCCCGATGACGTACTGCTAGGCGTAAAAATCAGCTAACTATGGCCTATATTTTTTACAAACTAGCGAATTTCCCAACCCCTTCGAGACTGCGGGACAAAAATCACCCCATAAGTTCGACCTCTTAGCCTAAATTTAAATACCAAATTGAGCTACGCCCTTCAAGTAAATTATAGTTTAACCCTACAATAAATTATTACTTGTAATTCGTGCTTGTCTATATCAATCAGACAAACCCGGTCAGTACTAATTGGGGTACAAATGTCCAGTCATTCCTCTTATTGGATGCCCTTTACTAATTTCACGGGTCTAGTTGAAGACGTGCCTCTAAATGGTTTTATCAAATTCTCTCTGGTAGGTATTTGGGTCGATTGGATGTCAATCAATCAATGTATACAGTTTGTTATGTATATTCAATCAATCAATCAAATTTATTTCGGACAAGGTACATCCATATGTTGGTAAATTATAATATAATTACTTACAAAAATATCTTAATAATAATGAAACGGACTTACCCGCTATATTGTTTGTTATGTAAATTGTAATAGTATTTACCGCCTAATAATTGCTGTGTAAAGTGTTAACGCTGTTTAACATCAATGTAAACCTTACATACATTTTTTGATGTATAAGCTTGTCATAATTTTACACAACAATTATTGGTAAGGGGGTTAGTTATTTTCAAATTTTAACTTAGTATAAAACAGTAGTATTTGTAATTGTAGCAGAACCTACAGGTTGGGACTCATATCGGTGTATGGAATGACATCAGCCTCAATTCTATCTCAAACTATATTTATTCATATATATGTATGTGGCATTGTGTTTATGAATCTACTAGCTTTTGCCCGCAGTTTCGTTTGCGTGAATTTTTTTCACCCCCTTAGGGGTTGAATTTCGAGAAATCCCTTCTTAGTGGATGTTTACGTCATAAAATGAACCTACTGTCAAAATTTCATGTTTCTAACCCCAGCCGTTTAGGCTGTGCGTTGATAGATCAGTCAGTCAGTCAGCTTCTCCTTTTATAAGTATAAGATTGTAAGAAGTTCTATAACTGTACTTCTTTCGATGCCTCTCTCTATAACCCAAAGGTTCTTCATCTTTTCATGTGGTTAGTGACTAACCTGGTGTCAGAGTGTATGCCGCCCATAGGACCCTGACGTGTTCACATGCCGTCGAGAAATATCTTTTAGGCATGCCGGTTTCCTCACGATGTTTTCCTTCACCGTTTTTAGATAAGTGAAAATTGTACAATACGCACATGAACCCGAAAAGTCAGGAGTGCGTGCCTTGGGTTCGAACTCAAGACCTATGACTTGGCAGTTCGACGGTCACAACATTAGGCTATCGCTGCTGTCAAAGGTTGACTGGTAGAGATTGCCTCAAGGCATTAAGTCCACAAATTGTATCATGATTATGCATAAAAAAAATAAGCGTGTACCTACTTTAACTAATATTCCTATTTTCAAGCAATAATTGAACTGGCTTTAAAATTATTCATTTCAAATGTCGATGACTACCGTTTAGAATTGCAAAGCTTGTCAAGTTGTGAACATTTCTGTTTTCTGGCGGGAAAATACCAATTATTTGCTCTTTATCTCAAAGGCTTGTCAAAGACCGGAAAGGAATCGGATTTAAAAACCTTTGTCGTTGCCAATCCACTAATTTGATGGCCTGATCGCGACAGGAAATTCGAATCCGTGTTTTATTCATAATATTTTATGTTTTTAAGTTGTTATTTCCTATATTTATTTATATACATGATTACATTTTTAAATATTTACATAAAAACAAAAAAAATACAAGGTCCAAGCTACCGGTGGTCAGGGCCTCAGAGAGAGGAACTTTCTAACAATACGCGCCCTGCCCAGAAGTACCGCTTTCTGTGTAAGGCCCTTGACCCAGCCGCCCAACGAGAGCCTCATCAGATGTTGGTCAAGGCTCTTGGCTATCAAGCCATTAGCCATAACGACTATTACGTGGATACGGATACTAAGTTGTTACATTGTTAAGTTTATGTTGTTCCGTTTGCAGGCATTTTTTCTGATTATATTATTTAACTAGCTGTGCCGGCAACTTCGTCTGCGTAGAAGTCGGAGAACAACTTATGCTAATTTCTTTCTTGATTAATTTAAATTCTAATATCTTTTGATAAACCAAACCGATTACTCCGAGATACGCACAATATTTGTCTATAAAAGTCAACCGCATTAAGTCGGTACTTTTTACGTGCGGCGTGCACAAACAAACCGACAAACAGATGAACTGCTAAAAGTTCCAAAAATGACCGAAATGGATTCTATTGGTTATCATTAAACCCACCCGCAATTCTTTTATAAATATTTCCAATGTAGAGACACGCCAATTCTTCAAATTTATTATTAGTATAGATTACCCTGACTATACACTCTGACTTTTTCATGATCTTGCAATCGGTGTGTGCTTACTCAGTACCATGTGTGAAATCAATATTATTGGAAACATATAAAATCTCACGAAAAGAAAATGTCAATTCCTTAAATAACCATTTACCTATAACTTCGCTTGAATTGGGTGATAAATTCAGTGCTTTTTTTAAATTGTCAAATAAAATTAATCAACTCGTCCTCACGCCGTTTTGTAAGATCACTAAATTGCCAACATGCATAAAGATATTTTCCCTTTAAAAAATGATGACGTCACGTTTTCACGTAACTTTATAATTCCCAAAGGTTTTTATTTCATTTTCACACCAACCTTAATAAAAAAATTATTATTTTATAAGTTAATTGACGACAAAAACATTTTGCGAGTTCCGTCGTCAACATGAAAGCGTTTTTACTCGCTTTTATTTTGTTCGTTTATTGTGCCTTCATAAAATTATTTTGTTAGAAACTTATTTTATTAAAACGCCTTAAAAATGTAAGAGTTTAATTGAAAATTAAGTTTTTTATTTATTTATCATACTCGGAAATATAATGAAATCTTTACATAGTATAAAACAAAGACGCTCCCGCTGTCTGTACGCAACGGATTTTAATGCAGTTTTCAGCAATAGATACAGTGATTCAAGAGGAAGGTTTATATACCCCACATTAGTATCTACATTTTACCCGTGCGAAGCCGGGGCGGATCGCTAGTACTATATATTTAATCTCTTTGACCTGGGTGCATTAAAAGAACCTCCACGTGTTACGATACTTACGTAAGTAGTAGTGTCCGGCGCAGCCTGGACAGACAGACCTGCTACAAATCTCGCTGACTACTCTTTTTACCACAGCATGAGCTATTCTCAAACATTTCGACAAGAGAGAAGACAAAGAACAGATGCTAAGAAAATTGTTTAGTACTAAAATAGTGATAAAGGGTCGTTGCTTCGCCTGAAGTCGGAAGCCCGCAAAATGACGGACGAAGAAAATGATCTTGAAATTGCTTTTGACCACACAACCGCTTACTTCAACCAAAGAGACAATTCTAGATAGGGCAAAACGTTTAGGTAGTGTGTGATTTGTGAATACACGTTTATCAAAATGAAATAAAACTGCCTTGTTGGCCTAGTGGTCGCAAGCGCGACTGCTGAGCATGAGGTCCTGGGTTCGATCCCCAGGTTTGGCAAAGTGTTATTGGGTTTTTTCATTAGGAATTTCTCAGTAGAAGCTCGGAGTTTGGATTTGTGCCCGGTTAATGGCAATAAGCTCGCCTCCTATTACGTGGGACTTAAATATAACTGGCGAAGCGAGGGTGCACGAAAAAAAAAACACCTCTGCCTAACCCTTCGGGGAAAATAAGGCGTGATGTTATGTTATGTCAAAATCAAAAATATAGTGAATTAATAATAACATACACCTCCCAAAAAACAAAGAAAAAAAAACATAAACCCAGAAATGTATGAAAGAAAAATACGTTTACCTGCACAAAGCAATGACCTCGTGAGTTTAAAAAAAAAAGTCGCATACTTTAATTTTCCACAGTTTTGACTTGGTCATCCTGGCCAGGTCACATCAGACTTAGCGATCACCCGAAAGCTAAATATTCTTACATTATTGTAGAACATAAAGCCACACTGGATGTAGGCTAAGGAATGCTAGCGGGCCCGGCTGTTAACATCTACATGGGAAGGCAATATGTTGTATATTGGAAATTCTTCCCCTCCGTTAATACCAGTCCATGGTACCTATAAGTCTCTCGTGCCTTGGGCAAAATTTTGTGCTAGAATGATATCGATGTTACATGCTGAAATCGAAAATGAAGGGTATATAAAAGCCCTACAGAGAATTCTACTTAAAGATGCGGAGGAAAATTATGTAGGTGTATTTTAAAAATGATTTCCAATACAGTTGATAGCCCCGAACTTATCGCTAAACTTGGATTCAATACCTCTGTAAAAGCTATGCGGCACTCTTACCTCTTGTATCATCAAACTATCGGCATAGTTCTTTCCTCTGGCGAGCAAGCAAAACCTTACACATGATTTTTAAATCACATAACTTTGATATTTTTAACGCGAACTTGACATCAGTTAGACGGTAAAATACCAAGTTTGATTGAATGTTTTTTATGGTTTAAGTTATCTGGTATTATTTTTTACTAAACATTGCTTACTTTGTCGTCCATATTCATTTATTAGTTATACTACAGTAGCGAGGACGTGTAATTGGCTGAATGTTACTTACATTTTCTGTTAACGCTGTTGGTTTTCCAAAATAAATAAATATAGTGCTTTAGGGTAATTACGAACATGGGAATATTCCGAAAATTACGAATTTCTACTAAACCAGGCAATATTTTTTGCTCTGGCAACGTAATAATGCCAGAATGTGTAATATAATGTTGCCAGAGCAAAAAATATTGTCTGGTTTAGTAGTAATTCGTAATTTACGGAATATTTCCATCTTCGTAATTACCCTAAAGCACTATACTGAAATAATGCAGAGTACCTGGATGACCGAGCTTAGCTCGGTTTTTTTTTGGTAAATCTTGTTTTTTGGTTAGAAAAGAAAAGGAATTAAATGATCTAAAAAGAAGAAAATAAACTTTAAATTAAATCGATCCCATCAATTTATTACATTATACAACTAATTTATTAAAACAATATAAAAGTTTGTCGCGAGAAATACAATTTTATGAAGTACATAGGTACATTTTTTCTTAGAATTACTACACTTTACATTTATTAGTTATTGTACATACATATTGCATTCTTGTTTATTTAGTATCTCCCGACAAGCTTTTATAATATTTAAATAAATTAGTTGTATAATGTAATAAATTGATGGGATAGATTTAATTTAAAGTTTATTTTCTTCTTTTTAGACCATTTAAATAAAAGCTTGTTTTTATAAATGTTTTTTGTACTATTCATTTATTTATTATTTAGTCGGTATATCATGTTGAAATTTAGAACGGTCTTTCATAATTGAACGCGTATACAACATTTCATGTCTGTACTGCTAACCATTGAGGAGTTTTCTAGTCAGGACCCAATCCTGAGTGCAGCAACCATGTCACGGTAAAACATAAAACCGGCTATCATAATAAAACGCGTACACAAAATTTCGTGTCTGTGCTGCTAAACATTGAGGAGTTTCCTAGTCAGGACCCAACCCTGAGAGCAGCAACCATGTCACGGTAAAACGTAAAACCGGCTATCATAATAAAACGCGTACACAAAATTTCGTGTCTGTGCTGCTAAACATTGAGGAGTTCCCTAGTCAGGACACAACCCTGAGAGCAGCAACCATGTCACGGTAAAACTTAAAACCGGCTATCATAGTAAAACGCGTACACAAAATTTCGTGTCTGTGCTGCTAAACATTGAGGAGTTCCCTAGTCAGGACCCAACCCTGAGTGCAGCAACCATGTCACGGCAAAACTTAAAACCAGCTATCACAATAAAATGCGTACCCAAAATTCGTGTCTGTGATGCTAACCATTGAAGAGTTCCCTAGTCAGGACTAAACCCTGAGTGCAGCAACCATGTCACGGTAAAACTTAAAACCGGCTATCATAATACAATGCGTACACAATATTTCGTGTCTGTGCTGTTGAGCGTTGAAGAGTTCCTTTATCTGGAGCTAATCCTGGATGTCGATTCAGGTCATGCTTACCAAAAAAATGTATTGTCATCGGAAATGAACCAACATTTTTAAATTCAACTCCTTAGGATAAGAGGAAGTGATTCAAAATTCAGTTGCAAGATTTCAACCGAACATACATACATACAAACATTGCAAGTTAAATAAAAGCGTATAAAAAGAAAAATAAATTATAAAAGCTTGTAATAAAAAAGAAGGAACTTAAAAAAAAGGGAAAAAAATAATCAGCAGGACTCGAACCAGGGTTTTCAGGTTTTCGTGACCATCCGATTTCCCACCTGAGCTATTATAACATTGTAAACAGAGGCGAAATTTACTTTCGTATTCTAATGATATTGTAGCAGCTTTTCATTGCCTAAAAACACGGATAAAACGACATTTTTTTTAAATGAAACCTAGCTAGATCGATTTATCGCCCCCGAAACCCCCTGCATACTAAATTTCGTAAAAATCGTTGGAGCCGTTTCCGAGATTCAGATTATATATATATATATATATAAAAGAATTGCTCGTTTAAACGTATAAGATAACATAGAAGATCACCGTGATTTTAGTATCATGGTGTTTGTATGAAAAGATAACTCTTGAAATCCTAACCTAACAGCTATTTTAAATACGCACATGTATTGAAAAGTGTAGGTACAATCGGACAATTCAATAGCATTCCATTGCATTTAACACATACCGGATACCGTACTGTGTGGGAAGCGAACGAACGCGTAATTTTTTTTTATATTTACGTGTCCGACTGTTCTGCCTCTCTGGTCGTAAAAATACGTTGAATTCAGATTGAATGCCAATCACGATTTGTATAAAAAATATAACATACCATGGTAGTATGAAAGCTACAGTAAAATTTATAGAGAAACATTAATTTATAAACCAAAAAATAAATAAAAGGTAAAAATACAAACCTAAAATCATTTTGTACTTTTGTTTATGTAGTTGTCGAAACAGAATATCTGAATAACTTGATTTCTCTTTTTAAACAAAACTAAGACTCTTATTGAAGTTTCTAAAATGTTTACGAAGCCCGACCAAAAGAATAGTTTTACGAATAAATTTGAAATTATTCTAAGCTCCTAGATCAAAGTTCGAATAATGTTTTATAAAAAATAGAATATAATAAGGTTGCCACAGAAGTCGTTCGGGGGATTTGGAAGATCACCATAAATCATCCGTGGAGACCTTTTATAAACCCTCATTAAAATGCCAAGTATAAGGGCTGAATCATAAAAACGACTTGAAAATATATTTTGTCTTGTAAAAAATGCTGTAGAAGAGACTGAATTTAATGGGCGTATGTCTGACAGCCCTTAAAGTGGTAGGCAAGTATATTAGCATTTAGATTTTATAGTATTAGCAGACATGTCTTGGATCAAACTAGGTACATTGTTTATCAAAATATACGTGAAGTCAACGAACGCTGTTGAAGAAGTAGTTCATATCCTAGAATATGTTTATGTTACAAATATAAATTATTGTATTTTTAGTAGTAGGTATACATCCAAACAATCGTCGATATGGAGACCCAAAGTACTGGATTCAAGTAACTGCAAAATTATTCTGGGTCTTAAAATTCATTTCGTAAAACCACAAAATGGTTTTTTGACAAATTATAATACCTGAGTAAAACTTTCAAAAGTACTTTTTGTTTGAAATTTGTCTTTGTGTAGGAATTTTGCAAAATGTGAGTGAAACAAAGTGACAAATTTCAAAGTCAGTTATAATTTTTTGAGTAAGAAAGACTTCTGACGGTTTCGTAATGTCAGTCTCAGTTTCCTCAGCAAGTATTTTGTTATTAAAAAATTAAAAATGAATTCTTAATATAAATAGCGCTTCGAAATTAGATTTCGTGTGTTGAATATCAATGGAATCAACTTTTAATATAACTATTATTATAGTTTCATTTATATTCTATGAAGGTGGGAGTCTATTTTTACTTTCTGTGCCTTCTAAATATACTGGCCTGCAAAAATAAGTATCACACTTTTAAAATTGCAATAACTTTTTAGGTACACAAGATATATTTTCGAAACAAAAAGGACTCAAAAAACAGTTTAACTTTGTTACTACAGTTTCAAAGAAAGCTGATAAAAATTGCTATAAAACGTTTTTTATTTTAAATCTCTAACTTCTATAGTTTAGAAAAAATTGAAATTTTAAAAGTGTGATACTTATTTTTGCAGGCCAGTGTAGATTACATGACGATGAAATACTAAACTAAAGGGTGATGGATATTGTTCTTTCCTTGAAGATAATTACTTAGGCACTCGGTATATGGCCCATAATTTTTTAGCAACTGTCTATCGTAAATCTTTCCACCATCTAAGCCTGGCTAAAAATAGCCGTCACTTCTCTTCCAAATATTATTGTGATTGATTGGGAATGTACAAGGAAGGTTTGTTACCCAAGGTCATCATTATTCTTAGCGATTTCTTTTATTTATTTAATATAACATAAAATCACGCCTGTATTCCCCAAAGGCTTGGGCAGAGGTGTATAGTAAAACCTTCATTTCGCCGTTATGTTTAAGTCCCATGTAATAGGGGGCGAGCCTATTGTCATCAAACAGGCACAGATCCAAACACCGAGCTCTACTGAGGAATTTCACACGGAAAATCCCCATTAAAACTTTGGCCGTCATGGGGATCGATCCCATAACCTCACCGTCAGCAACCGTGCTTGCCACCACTGGACCAACGAGACAGTTTTATTTATTTATGTTCTAATTGTATATCTATACTAATATTATAAAGAGGAAAGATTTGTATTTTTGTATGTAACGAATAAACTTAAAAACTACTGGACCGATTTCAAAAATTCTTTTGCCGTTATAAAGCTACATTATCACTGAGTAACATAGGCTACGGGCGGAGCCGTGAGGACACAGCTAGTCTTTTATACATGTGTCCAAAATAAACTTTTCATTTAATTTCAGCTATTATTATGAGTTTGGCTTTTTATAAAGATTAATGTTACCAAATTGTTAACCTCTCAACAGCTTCCCGCAACACTCATCGGGTTATCATTCTAGTCAGAGCCTGTTAAAGGAACATCCTTCGAATTTAGTTCTCAGAATATCTGCAATACAAGCATTTCTTGGTCGGAATTCTGCGGATGACAGGGAAGTTTGAAGGAAACTTGTCTGAGCTGTATCGAAATCTGTGTTAACCGTCACAAATTCAGTAACTGGCAGTTACAAATGCCGCTTTATAAATGTAGACAACCAAAATCTACAAGGTTAGTTGGAAAGGGGGTACTAAGACGAAAGGGTGTTAAAGTACCCATAATAATGGATAACTTTTGTTCTACAACTTTCCCCAAAATTCGATTGTTTAAGAGAAATAGCATTTCAAATATTTCGTATAAAATATGCTAAAATCTATCTGTCCATAGCTATGATCAGCTGTGTTTACAATTATCGAATTTTTAAAATTTTAACACTTTCTTTAAAATAGTCACCAGTGATACTTTAAGTGGCCCGCGGCTTAGTATCCCCTTTCCGACTAACCTTGTATACTAACATTATAAAGCTGAAGAGTTTGTTTGTTTGTTTGAACGCGCTAATCTCAGGAACTACTGGTTGGAATTGAAAAATTATTTTGTTTTGGATAGTCCATTTATCGCGGAAGGTTATAGGTTGTATAAAATCACGCTACGATCAATAGGAGCGGAGCATAAATGAAAAATGTTGCAAAAACGGGAAAAATGTCCACCCGTACGAAGCCGGGACGGACCGCTAGTGTTCAATATAATCCAAGTTTATTTGATAAAATCAGATTCTGGTAAGTTTGGAGCTGTAACAAATTAAAGCGAAATGTTTTAAAAATCTGTGACACTTTAACTAACTACATAAACGATTTGATTGTTTGAAATTGCATTAGGTATGCCAATTTCAGTTTCTATTTTTATTTTACGTTATTATTTTATATCTTTTGACTGCCTTGTTGGTCTAGTGGTCGCAAACGCAACCGCTGAGCATAGGGTCCTAGGTTCGTTCCCCAGGTCGGGAAAATTGATATTGGGTTTTTCCATTAGGAATTTCTCAGTAGCAGCCCGGAGCCTGGATTTGTACCCGTTTAATGGGACATAAATATAATGGCAAAATGAGGGTGCTACTGTTACTGTACACCTCTGCCCAACCCTTCGGGGAATACAGGCGTGATGTTATGTTGTGTTATGTTATCTTATACACCCTTAATATTCTGATAAAATCTAATCTTTTAAGTATTTTATCACACAATGTTTCATAATGTTAAAAATATTAAAATTTCAGATAATTATTAATGTAATTTACCTAATGTATGTAAGTGTTATGAAAATATATCAACAACGGTGCTTTAAAACACCGCAATAATCTTCTTATCTCAATTAACTCAAACAAATTGTGTATTATGCAGTTTAATCGTTCACAGCCATTCATTACAAAATGAATTACTAAAGGCAATAATTCTAACAGGTTATTACATTTATTTCCCAGCTTATTACTCTCTATATGTCCCCCGAGCCGTTTGTAGATAGCTTGTAATATACTCGATGTAAGCTTAATGCAAACTTGGAAGGAAGAAGACATTGAACCTTCAATGAAACTGTGTTTTCTTACGTTTTACGAGTAACAGCTAGTTCACACATAAACTGTTTACAGGACCCGTTTTAGCGGATCCGTTTTTATTTTGGTGATGGCGCCTGTTGTTGTATAAAAAATACTGGTCCAATATTTTTACACGTTGATGACGGAACGGTATAAAAAACGGATCCGTACATGAAGATGTATGGGGAAGTATGGGTGCCTTCACACATGATCTGTTATTTTTATCGTATCCTGCCTGCCAGATGCGACGCAGCTGCCATTTGTTTAACTGATCCGTCGGTACAGATGTGAACAACATATCCAGTAACGACGGATCCGCTGTGTGAATGGGCTCTTACACCGTCACTAATCACTACCAACTTTGACGTCTTCCAGTCCCGTAAGCATTTAACGGCGAAATTCACCCCGATACACACTCTGTCAATATACAGCACTCACCTGGAACTTATAAATTAATGCTGTTTAACACTAACACCCATATTCTAAGACGTTCCTCCAAAACTTATTCGACTCGACTCCACCTCGACTCACTACCATCGGTAGTTATAGTTGACATAAACGTCCTCGACTCGAGATATTACCTCAGTCGAGGTAAGGAATCATCTGTCAAACTCAAGGTACCTCGGAACCTACCTTAAGGAAGGAAGTGTCAAAGTTCGTATGTAATAAAAATGAATTTTGAAGACTGTCGAATACGCTTAAAACAATCCTTACAATTATTTATCACGGCGTTATTTGTGTGATGCAGATAATTCAAATTATGACGTAAAGATCTAGTCGAGAAACCTCAAAGTTCACTCGAAATTGCGATTAAGAATACAATTTTGAAGGTGTTTTCGAGGCCGTCCTGAGTCGAGTAAGTTTTGGAGGAACGTCTTAGAATATGGGTGTAAATATTGGAAAAAGCAAAATAATTTGGCGAAATCATAAGACAATTTGGGACATTATGAAGATCATTGTGCGCTTTTTCATTTATTATTCTTATTTAATCCAGTTTCTTTTGTACTGGCTTTTGATTAGTGGTTTCATACATATAGAATGATTCATTTAATTCTTTATAGGAATTTATTTCATGATTTTTTTGGGATAGGTGGTCCTTTGTTAAATTGGATTGGCCTTTATCCATCATGCAATTCTTGGAAAACCTTTTACTGACTAAAAATAGTAGGTACCTAAATTATTACCTAGAATTTTAATTAGTAGAACTACGGTGCTTTCTTTTCATTTTCAGAATTTTAAAAATCTACTTTTACTTAAATAATGTATTTAAGTAATAAGGGTAATAAAATAATATATAATAAAATAATAATTAGGGTAATAAAATCTAAAGAATTTGAAGTCGTATTTCGTTTAATTAAATTTTCATTAGTAATCGTATTTAAAACGGCGTCTTAAAATTCAATTACTTAGCTTATAACTAACGATAAAATTTTATAGTGTCAATCGTAAACAAACAATTACGACGCTTAATCTATTTTTAACAACTTTTTTAATATTGCCTATTTTCTTATTAAAGATATCTTAAATAATCTTGATACTTGTTCTGTAAAGTTTTTGTCTCAATGCTTTAAATACTACATAGATTATTGATTCTCACCTCCATGCCTTAGGCTATTATGTTTATTACGTAAAAAACTCATTAACTGAAACATGATTAATGTTGATAAAAAGCCAGAAACTAGTCATCTCACAGGTGATGAAACAGACCGGATTTAAGCTAAGTAAACACTGCGTTAGAATTAGGAATACGTATAACTTAGGTACCCTTAGATCCCCGCAGACTGCAGACTATAAACATTCGCCCGATAGTTGGCCGATTACATTTTTATAAGGGAAATCGGATCATTATAATGTGCGCACTTGCATACATCTTCATACTGAACAAACTGACTCAACTATCGGCCGATAGAAAGTCTGTAGTTTGCGGGGGCTCTTAATGTTATTCTCACGAAATGATTCCATGGAATGATACAATTATTTATTAAGAGATTTTCAATTTTAACAATCAACAAACAACCTCGTTCATAAGACATGTTTCCCAATTCCCTCGGCTTTAAATACTAGTTGGCGATGTTTTCAACGTTTTTAATCCATCCGGATTATGAGTCATGCAAGTTTCATTGTATTTTTTACATATTACGGGAGACAGACGGTAAGCAATGTTGTGATGTTGCGAGTGAGCATTCATCTCCGGTCAGAGCGTTAGCGACTCGGGAAGCGGGACGCGGAGCGAGGGCGTCTATTGCGGGACGAACACTGTCCATGTTATCTTATGGCACCATGCACACTTGCGCGAGCAAACGCGGGACGATAGCGTTAGCAGAGCGGGACGTACGCGTTTAGTCAAGGATATCAGGGTCATAGGATTACAGATAATGATATATTTCTTTACTGATATTATTAATATTATGTTATGTTCAAATGATTCGTTCTGATTTCAAATGAGATTTAAATTGGTGCACTGGGATGAGAGCCCTAACAGTCCCGCGTTGTAGACGCTCCCGCTACGCGTTTCATGTCACTAACGTGCAGACTGGGCCTTTTTTCAAAACGTTTTTAAAATTCTTAAGCGTTATATTAAATTTATGTTCTCGCGTTTATTAATTTTGGTCTGTTGCATAATTTTATTACACTGTGCTCTTGTAGTAGGTAATTGAAAGAGACTAAGCTAATTCGTAGGGATCATATTTATGTAGGTATATCTATTATACATAATCTTGCCACAAATATTGTCACGACGAAAAAAAAAATTTTTTTATTTCAAATTACTATTTGCAATTTAAAAAAATTGCGACTATGATGTGCCTACCTAAATATATACCTATACTTAGGTATATATTTAGGTAGGCACATCACAGTCGGTCCCGGGTGTCATACGAATAGGTACCTATGGTGATTGTTACTGGTAGTCAGAAGCTCGAAAGTCTGACAAACGATATAACCTTTGTATATCGGCATTGCCCATTATCTGGGTTGCGGAGGTTTGATGGCAGTCGCTCCTTGTAAAATACTGGTATTCAGCCGCATTTGATTAGACTGGAAGCTGATCTCAACCTAGTTGAGAAAAGGCTAGGCAGAACGAACATCGTTACATCTCCAGTGAGTAAAAGTAGCATATTACTATTCATTGAACACTCGACATTGGGTCTTTTATATTTTTTAGATTATCTCCAAAAGACTTCAAAAGTATAAGGCTGCGTTCAGACGAGACGCGCCTGCTAAGCGCACGCCACGCGCCGCACGCGCGTCAACACCCGCGTCTAACTCGCTTTAATTTTTTTTGTATATAATTTGAGTCTTATTGCGCATCATAATAGATCTCGTATTGCATTTATCGAAGCATGGCATGAGGCGGGCGCGAAGCGGGTGCTTGGCGTGTGCGGTTGGATTTCGATAAATGCAATTTGAGATCTATTGATGTCTCATAAGACTCAAATTATGTGACAAAAAAATTCAAAGCGAGTTAGATGCGGGTGTTGACGCGCGTGGCGTGCGCTTAGCGGACACGTGTCGTATGAACGCAGCCTAAGGCTTAAAGAATTCATCAAATACATACATCGTAATTTATTCACAAACGAATGACCTAATACCTAAAACTCTGAAAAAATAAACGTCTGAAAGTAAATTCTTCAAAGAGTTTTAGAGGTCAGATCCTAAAACCTGCTTATCTGTCTGGACGAACACTTGATCAATACAAAGGTTTACGATATCTGCACCGGCCTAATACAATCTCATTTGTAGGTACTGTTATGACCCTTATTACAAGGTAGTAAAGTTGATATCAGCATTCCTATTATTTACTACATTAAGCGTTGATCGGTAATATGCAATTCAGCACTTTGGTAAACTTATTGTTTTAACAATTAATAAAAGTTAGATTCTGGATACCACCGCGTGCAGTACTTAATTTCGGAAGTCATCTTTGCTGTAATAAATTCTAATTTCGGTGTGTGTGTGTAATAAACAATTTATTAGGTTAGTTTTTTTTAAAGAGACAACCGGATTTGGCTGTCTGACAGTACGAACAAAATATTTAGCATCCGTTCATGATTTAAATCTGTCTGGTAGTATTTAACGCACCTACATACAGACTACATAGCAACAGAGATATATTATCTAAAGTCTAAAGTAAATATTATTCTCAAGTTATGCCACTGACATTAAAATTTAGGAGACACGTGACAAAACCGTGTGTTCGATATCAGTTGTTTTTGTATTACAGATGTACGGATAAGGCATGGTTCCATCACGCGTGACAAAGTCCGTGTGTAACATGTGTTTTGTTGTCATAAAATGTGCATAACCTTTGACTTTTTCTTAGAATGTTCTGCCTGGTTTTGAATTAGTTAATGTTTTGTTATTGCATACATTGTATTATATTCACACGCGTTTATTTCATTGTATTACGACTAATCTCACCGAGATAATAACTTGTAACCCAATTAAGCACCGAATAGGTAACTACTGAAGAGATTTAGATATGTTTTTGATACAAAAGTAGAATAAATATATCCTAGTTGAGTACCCAGGATAGCTTTTATTCAGGAAACCTAATAAATTTCGGAGCTTCGAACAAGTCTATAAAAAAGTTTTCGAACGAATAAAAAATAAATTTCAAAGTAGGTAAGTACCTACCTATGAACCTGAACATAAAATCTTTGGTACAAAGTCCTTTCAGATGGGGATGGTAACCACCCCAACAGAACTAAGCCCATATTGTAACATTTCGTGTCTACATTTGACTGGCGTTAATCCCGGCTTTTATAGGGCCCACTTTTTCATCTTATTTGTAAAATTCAATGTGTAAAACGGGCCTACAGACTCGCTGAATTTTGTCGAAAAAGAAAGCTAATAGAAACGATCGATAATATAGCTTGACAAAAAACTACACGTTGTTGTGGGCACTTATATCATTGAGAATGTACTACATTATGATATGAATAATTCTCATTAATATTATAATTAAATACATAAACATAACTAGCCCATTACTGTCCCACTACTGGGCACAGCTCTTCTCAGAATGAGAAGGGTTTAGACCTTAGTCCACCACGCTAGCCTGGTGCGGGTTGGCAGACTACACACATCATTGAGAACTTTATGGAGCCTTCTCCGGTGTGCAGGTTTCCTCACGATGTTTTTCCTTCAACGTTAACGCAAGTGATAGGCACCTAATCAAATTCTGATCCGCGCATGAATTCGAGAAGTCAGATATACGGGCCGGGATCAAACTCAGACCCTCCTGCATAGAACACAAGCGTTCAACCGACCAATTAAAAAGATAAGAAAGATAGCATTTTTATTTTATGTTTGCACAATGGAACATCACTTTAAAATAACTGAGGCCGCGTTGCCGGTGACAATGACCTATGACCTAGGTTGAGTTATCTTCTACATAATATTATTTAAATGATACTTTTAAAAATAACTTATTTAATCTGCCACCTATTGTTTGTTCTGAATCAGCGTTCAGGATGTTTACAATGAATATGCAATTCGCGTGTTGAATAATATTGGAAATAAATATTTTGAATTTGCTGATCTTAGGTATATGCCTATGTGTCACTCAGTAGTTTAGGTATTACATGCCGACGCACCACTTCACCTCCGGAGTGAAACACAAAAGAAAACCGAATCTAATGTTATAGAGACTGGACTTAAATGTACTCGTAATAAGAGCGCGAATGCACAGCGGAGTGAGAGCGTTTTACATCAATTTCGCATGCGCGAAGCACTTTACTTGGATACTTGTAACCTAGTCCTCTGACTAACCCTTTACAGATAGCTAGTTTACGTATTACAGATCTGTCTTCTTTTCGTGTGGTTAGTGACTGATCTGGTGTCTATGCCACGCATGGGCCTCTGACTTGGCTTCACATATCGTCGAGAAATATCTGGTTTCCTCACGATGTTTTCCTTCACCGTTTTTAAGCAATTGATAACTATACAATGCGCACATGAATCCGAAAAGTCAGAGTTGCGTGCTTTGGGTTCGAACTCGGGACCCATGACTTGGCAGTCCGACGGTCTCACCACTAGGCTATCACTGCTATTGCAAATACTACAGATTGTTATCTGGTGTACGAGTACATACCTGCTTTTATTACAGATAACATCACGCCTTATATTCCCCGAAGGGTTAGGCAGAGGTGTTTTAGTAACACCCTCGTTTCACCAGTTATGTTTAAGTCTCATGTAACGGGGGGCGAGCCTATTGCCATTAACCGGGCTCAAATCCAGACTCCGGGCTGGTACTGAGAAATTTCTAATGGAAAAACCCAATATCACTTTGCCCGACGTGGGGATCGAACCCAGGACCCTATGCTCAGCAGTCACCCTTGCGGCCACTAGACCACTAAGGCAGTCAGTAAGGCTTTTATTACAGTATGGATAAATAACCTACATTGTCTCGTAGAGCAAAAGTCAGACATAAAACTCCGATTTGAAATTGTAAACAAGTGGAATCCCACTCGTGTATCATATTATTATTATCTATACATACGTATAACTACGTAGTCTGTTAGTTTGTTCACATAACAACGCAATTTTTAGTACACACACAAGCCGAGATACCTTCAAAAGATTGTCATCAGAACAGCCTGTATTTTTAGGGCTCTGTACACGAAGGGTGCCAACGGGACCCTAATACTAAGCCTACGCCACCCTTCCGTCCATATGACGGTCACAGGGCTTTATCTTTTTCATCGTAATAGGTAGATATTTGTTACCATGGCCGGTATCATGGCAAATAATAAAAAGTCTAAACCCAAAGGTGGTATGGAACCTTTAGTGCGCTTGTCCGACTTGCACTCGGCCGGGTTTTTTATAAATCTCCACGTTACATGCTAGTTTATATTGCGTTAAGATCCCCAGTAGGATGGGGTTTGTGTATCAACCCCTGCCTGGCACATGCAGGGGTTGTCTAATACACCGAAACTTACCGAGCCAACGGTCTTATGCCTTAAGGTTATTCGCAGTCCATTGATATGCGTACCTATTGAATCCAAGTTGTTTGAACTTATTTTTGGAGCAAAATAATTAAAATAGCCTTAATGAAGCCGAAGTCTACGCATACTGTACATCAAACTAAGTAACATACAGCAAAAGTAATTGCTGGGAAACGACTTTTATTTTTTGGTATTAAAAAACAGCTTTTAATTGTAGCGCGCAAAATAAGCGAGCGCGCTTACATTGCGTGACTGTGCCTACATTTCGAAAATGTTTGCATTACCATTTAAATTTAGTTTTCGTGAAAAACGTTCAAAAATATGGTGATTTTTACCTTCAATATCTCCGTAACCAGTCGGTTCCCAGGTATGGCCCAATACCAAAAAATCTTCGTAATGATGGGTTTACACCCGATATAAAGCGTTTATTACACCACCCGAATATTGCTCGTGGCTAATTACCAACTACGCAGATCATACGATGTGCGAGGTTAAGCTGCGCTTGCCGCGGTCAGTTCGTGGATGGGTAACCATTCGTTACATATCGAGACCCCTCCGTGCCTCGGAGAGTACGTTAAGCAGTCGGTCCCGGGTGTCATACACACCTATGCCTATGCCTATGACAGTCGTTACGGGCAGTTAGAAGCTTGAAAGTCTGACAACCGGTCTAATCTTAGGATATTTGGATTACCCTATAACTGGGTTGCGGAGGTCTGATGGCAGTCGCTCCGTGTAAAGTACTGGTATTCAGCCGCATCTGGTTAGGCTGAAAGCTAACCCCAACATAGTTGGGAAAAAGCTAGGCAGGACAACATTACTACTCGATTCCTAGGGCGGTTGAAAGAGTCCCGACCGAAGACCGAAGAGACCGGGCGACCTAACTATTATTAAACTATACTGAATACGAGTTAGGGACCCGAATAAGAGTTGGACAGAGGTGTATAGTTACACCCTCATTTCGCCGGTATGTTTAAGTCCCATGTGATATAAATATACAATAAAAATATTTAGTGTTAATTCCGCGAAAACAGTTGATCAAGCCTGAATGCAGTATGCAGAACCGCCCTCCCGCCCGCAAATATATGCTAATGCAGAAGGTGCGATTAATAACATTCAACACACAAACAAATCAAACCGATACGACACGTGTTTCGCCCCTCCACGGGGCATCCTCAGGAGATGTTGACTCGTCGATTTCGCGTCCAAGCGGTCATAGATTTCTGCAAAGTAACGCCTGATTCTATCACTTGTCCCATGTAATGTAATAGGAGGCGAGCCTATTGCCATCAACCGGGCACAAATCCAAATTCTGGGCTGGTAATGAGGGATTCCACACGGAAAAACCTAATAAAACTTTGCCCGGCCTGGGGATCGAACGCAGGGCCTCACGATCAGCAGTCGCGCTTGCCACCACTAGACCAACGAGGCAGTTAAAAATTATATCAATCGATTTTCCTGGTAATTCTGAACAAACTAGTTTTAGATTTAGTGTAAAGTAAAAATAACCTCGTATATTGGTATATTGAAGCAGTGATCACCTTGCGGTTGCACGCTTGACTTCCATGGAAGAGACTCTAAGTTCGATCCCGGCCCGTACCTCTGACATTTCGAATTCATGTGCGGATCAGAATCTGATTATTACTTGCGTTAACGGTGAAGAAAAAACATTTTGAGGAAACCTGCATACCCAAGAGGGCTCCATAAAGTTCTCGATGGTGTGTGTAGTCCGCCAACCTGCACCAGGCTGGCGTGGTGGACTAAGGTCTAAACCCTTCTCATTCTGAGAAGAGTCCCGTGCCCAGCAGTGTGACAACAATAGGCTTAATATGTAATGTATACAAGGTTAGTCGGAAAGGGGGTACTAAGCCGAAACGGTGTTCAAGTACCCATAATAATAGATAACTTTTGTTCTACAACTTTCTCCCAAAAGTCATTAATTTAAGAGAAATAGCTGTTCAATTATTTTAAAAAAATACGCTAATTTCTATCTATCCTCAGCTGTGATCAGCTGTGTTTATATTTTAGGTCATATTTGGGTTACGGATATCTCCGTTTTCCGAATTCGTAACTAAAGCAGGGATGAAGAATTAAAAATAAAACATCGCATGGAAAAAAAATCTCGAGTTTTGAAATTTTAACACTTTCTTTAAAACAATCGTCAATGATACATTACGTGACCCGCGATTAACCTTGTTTATTGGTCACTTCTGCAGAACGAATTTTAAGGTCAAAGCTTTTATATTTAAAATCGATATCGGTTGCACTCTTGACAACTCTGGGGATGCAGATTTTGAAATATTCTCCTGCTATCCGTGACAGTTTAAGTACTGGGCTATTGTCGGTGTAGCAATTTCCATCTATTCTGTCCAATTCAGTGAAGTGAAGGAGTTTCCTTCACTTATAAATTTTAACTTTGTCTTCTCCTTCAACTGGTCCGTGTAGGTACTTTCCTCTTGTTCTGCCTCGTTTTCTCTGTAAACATAAACATTAAAATAAACATTCTCTTGCACAATATGTTAAGAATATAACGTTTAAGTGCTACCTAAAATCGGTTTATATACCTACAGGGTGAACTCGAATTCGACGTATTACGACTGTGGAGTAGACTGTATTTAATGTAGCCCTAAACACAAAAGTCTGGTGGAGTCTTTCTGGTAATTTTGATGTCCACGGCCCACTTTATAGAATTATGGGTATTTTCAAAAAACTATAATAATTAAAATTTCTCGAAATCTACTGACTATCGGCTAGGGTACATGGGGTGCTATTTTATTTCATATAAGACACACTATCACACCTTAAAGGGAATACGTTGAATTCAAGTTTGTCCTGTATAACAGAAACCATGCGAGTACAATTAATTCAGTAATATAAATTCACAGAAAAGCCGAACCTTTCGTCGTATGATTCTTAGGTACTACTACTAAACGAGTGGACCCGCGGGCAAAAATTATTATACATGTTGACAATAAAATGTACCTACTTAGAAACGTGACTGTATTTCTGTTTTGCTTATGAGTGTTTTTCAAGTACGTACGAACTCGTTAATTAATCTAAATGTATTGTGTAATTGTTATATTACATATAACCAAGTCAAGAACGGGTTGCCGAGAGACTTTTCTAGCGGTTTCTAAAATATTTAATAAAAAGAGTAGGCGTCACGTTTACTAGAAGAATATAAAATTCAAACAAACATAAGAGACGGTTGAAATCTTTATTTATTTCTTAGCACGTAACTGAGCTTTAGGCTTTGAAATATACTATGCGGATAACATTGATCAAAAGTTAAATACATTACTGGTACATAATTTATAATTTGTTGAAAATCGATTGTGTTTGTAGACAGTCGATACAATCGTACAATTTAAATGCTAATTTGATGAGCTATCTATAATCTTCAGATCATAGCTATATTATAATAGAAACGCTAAATATGGTAAATGACAATCGACAGTTTGATCAATTTCAATCATCTAATATTCTTAAGATCAGATGAAAATACTATTCCTGATAAAAAATTAAAACGAAATAAGTTGCAACAATAATTTATATACTTACACATTATTTTACTAGGTAAAGATACTGGTGATTTTTGAATAGCTGGCCTATTCGAAAATTATCTTCATCTCTTTCGTATTTTTTTCACCCCTCACAGCTACTACAAAACAAACACACAACACTCACCACGTATTTTAATCAAAACGACACAACATCTCGGAGGTTTCTGACGAGTAATTCATACCCACACTACCTGTTCGTTCCATAACAGCCAGCAATTTCTCATCCCGCCATATATATATATCGTATAGCGTTTATCTAGAAGGTGCATGTGTGTCGGGGTGAATATATTGCCGCTCTACATCAGCGACTGACGACAATCGTGACACTCGCGACACTACACAGGTAATGTTGTCTTGTTATTGTTTTGGTAATGCAATGTTATGTTGCATTATAGGAGTACTAGCGACCCGCCCCGGCTTCGCACGGGTGCAATGTAGATTAGTATTTAGTACATTAGTATGTGGGGCATATAAACCTTTCTCTTGAATCACTCTATTTCTGAAAACTGCATTAAAATCCGTCGCCTAGTTTAAAATATCTAAGCGTACAGACAGCGGGTTGTTTTATGCTATATAAAGATTACGTTGTGTTTAATATTCAACTGCCTCGTTGGTCTAGATGTGGCAAGCGCGACTGCTGATTGTGTAGTCCTGGATTCGATCCCCAGGTCGGGCAAAGTGTTTTTGGGTTTTTTCGTGTGGAATTCATCAGTAGCAGTCTGGAGTTTGAATTTGTGCCGTGTTGATGGTAATAGAAGAAAGAAAGAAAAGAAAATCGTCACAGAGACATAAAACATTCATCATCTTCCTGCCCTGGTCCCAAGTTACTTGGGGTCGGCGCAATATGTTTTTCTCTTCCACTCTTCCCTGTCAGCCGTCTCATTATCATTTACTCCCTTATCTTTCATATCCTCCCTCACACAATCCATCCATCTTTTCTTAGGTCTCCCTGTCCCATAAAAATTAAATTAAAATAAAAAGGTGACCACTCAGCATAATACTGTGCTATGGCGTGGACCACAAACACAGCGCTGATTTTCAGTGATCACCTAAATGACGTACTGATACTAAGCCGGTTACAAGAAAAAAACATTAACACATTTATAACTTATGTAAATAAAACAAAACAAATAGTTCGATAGGTTCGCTCCCTATAACATGGGGCTTCAACATTACGGCGAAATGGGGAAGTTCCTATACACTCCTGCCCAACCCTTCGGGACATACAGGCGTGATGTTATGTTATTCAACCTCCATCTTTATCTTTGGTACGTACGGCCGATTTGTTTACTGTTCTGGCTAACTTTTTCCAACTATGTTGGGGTTAGCTTCCAGTCTAACCAGAGCGGCTGAATACCAGATTTTTAAACGGAGCGACTGCCATATATCAAATCTCTACAACCCAGTAACCGGGAAATGCTGATATCCTAAGGTTAGACCGGTTTTCAGACTTTCGGGCTTCTGACTTCCCGTAACGACTGTCATAAGTATTCGTATGAAACCCGGGAGCCACTGTTTAACGTGCTCTCCGAGGCACGGAGGGATCTCTATGTAACGAAGAGTCACCCATCCACGGATTGACCGCAGCAAGCGTAGCTTAACCTCGCAAATCGCATGATCCGCGCGGTTGGTAATTAGCCACGTGCCCGTCTGTTTGCTAACCTACTACATTATAAAAAAAATGTCTTCACATTCCTGATAGTTATTTCAGATTATATAGGTAATATACATAATTATTTTCTTTATTTATAACTAGCGACCCGCCCCGGCTTCGCACGGGTGCAATGTAGATACTAATGTGTGTTATATAAACCTTCCTCTTGAATCACTCTATCTATTGCTGAAAACTGCATTAAAATCCGTTGCGTAGTTTAAAGATCTAAGCGTACAGACAGCGGGAGCTACTTTGTTTTATACTATGTAAAAATAAAGACAATACGCTTGTACTGATGCTGTAATTATTTTTGTACCTAATCGAGGTTACTTAGTGTGTAAACGTTTTTTTATCATTTACGACTTAACTTGGTAAAACCCAATATTTACCAAGCAAAATTCTTCGAATACATCTATCTGTATCTTGGGACCAACAACAAAATTTATCTTATTTAAAGTAATATGATACATTTTTACTTTATTCAAAAAGGTAGGTAGGTAAATTAATTATACAAGTCTAAAGGCGTCAGTCTTTTAAAATAAACGCCATTGATTGCAGTGCTCACGACCCCATCGGCTTGCAACGCCATAATAACCCCTTAACATAAGGAATTTCCTACTTCCATGGGAAGGAAAGCATCTGACACATCAACTTTTTTTTCTAGATCGATGTGGAAATCGTATAAAACAATTATTGTTTATTTGTAAAGATAAAATATTTTTATTCTGCTATAAATATTATAACGACAGTTTATTTATAGTTAAGAAGGAAAAGTTTCCAATGTATACATACACAGATAAAAGTCACGATTCATGATTTTATTACATGCCATGATCTCCATGGAGAACCTAAATTCCCGTATAAATCTGGAATATCAGTCTGGACAAGGATCTGCTGCACATATCCCTTAGCATTGTAGCCAGAGTAAGGGAGTCTCCCAATGTCTTTTCATTTCCATCAATTGAGGTAAGGGAACGTACCCATACTACGTGACCATTTTACCATTTTACGTACCATTTTTTACAACTTTTTACCCCCCTCCACCCCTTCGGTGACCACCCGTAGTATATGACAATACCCCCCCTCCCACCTCTTAAAAAAATTGCAAAAAGAAAATTATTTGGCTCAATGTGCGTCAATGTTGCCACCTGTGAGTTTAAAAATATAAGGTCCAACCAAAATACCTGGACAAACTTTTACACAGTGTTCAGTACGTTTAAATAAACATATCTTATGCAAAAAAAACGAGATCCAAGTGATTTTTTTCTGACCAAAAAATAATAACGTTTTTAAATTGCCTGTACTCTCTAAGAATAAACTCATCCATTTTTTATGCATCGACCGTCACTTGGGCGCGCGGCACTTTTGCGCCGTGTTTTACCTAATAGGCGAAGTGAAAATGTAAAAAAGATATAATTAAATTAAAATAAATGATGAAAATCTATTTTTGGATAGAAAAAAGAAACACTTGGATCTCGTTTTTTTTGCATAGATATGTTTAGTTAAACGTACTGAACACTGTGTAAAAGTTTGTGCAGGTATTTTGGTTAGACCTTATATATTTGAATATAGCTCGAAAAAGCACGAGATTTCCCTAGAGGATATTGACTACGTGACGAAAACCTAAGCCCCCCCCCCCCGCCCCTGTGACCAAGCGTGGTATTTTGAAGACCCCTCCCCCCTGAGCGGGTCACGTAGTATGGGTTCGTTCCCTAACACAGGGACTCAAAATGTATGTATGCTAATATGTAACATGTAGGTAGGTACTATGCTAGACAGATTTGTGAAAAACATAAAAGTTGAACAATCCTTCTTCATGTTCAGACACTTGAATGCTAAGAGTGATTATAATTACATTTGATTGTAACGACTGACGAACTAAACTATTTACAGACTTTTTTAAAATTTTCGTTCAATATTCCATATTTGGTCACTTTCCTCCATTTTATCTGTCACCCCTAAAGGTATCTATGGAAAGTTACAGTTTAAGGAGCATACCAGATTTGCGTGTCAACTCATGAACTATTCTTGTATGTCCTTCATTTCTAATAATTAATTTCTGCTAATTATAACGGCTCCCGATTGTGTCCTGTATTGGATAATAATACATTGTTATCCGAACAAGTCTAGACAGGGTACATGGATGAATGCTTCTGACGCGGCTCCGTCTGCAAATTTGAGTATTTTGATTCTTTGATCGTTATTTATAGTCTCCTGAATATACAGACTCATACAAATAGTCCGTATTTTAAATGTATTAAAACAGTTTTTTCACCTCTGCCTACACAAAATACTAACCCTTATTACAGCCTCTAATTTAGTACTTACTACCATTTTAAAATAAACTTTGTATATTTACTCTTTGCTTGTCAACAACAAAGATTTCGTCACACTTTGAAATGTTTGTCAGGTCAGTAACAATTTTGTCAGATTACTTGACGAGTCCTTTGACATTTAGTCCAGACTAATATCGTAGTTTTAAAAATTCCTACAAAATTTAATTATATTGTCAAAGGTGCTAACGAATCTTCACTCCACCAGCTTCAAATAAAAAGGTAAGGTAGTTAAAAATGAAAAGCTTTGGCAGCAGACGCTCGTTTTGCTAATAGACTGCTTCAATCTGGAACCAAATATTAGGACCTAGGTACGCTTTGTTTACCTTCTCACTCAGTAATTTGACATATATTCAAATTAAGTACACAAACAAATCTACTCGCAAACAACCAGAGTCCGTTGTACCAACCACGAATTTCTAAAAACAACTCGTTATCTAAATTCTATAAATATGAAATCGTTACAGACTTGTCTTGACACCGAGGGCCCTCCGACTTGTTGTTTTGAACTTATGTATGTTCTGTTGTCATCATTGACACAGGTTATCGAATCTATTTATTCAGAGACATCGACTGTATCGTACACTAGACGGAAGCGCCAGTTTCTCCCCCGCCAGTCAGCAGATACGACCTAAACTCCGCTTAAAATGATCCCTCCGAACGCAAAATTCGGTATGGTGATCTACGCCGTGTTTTTGTTGACGGAAATTGTTGAAGGAAATGAAAGGACTCTAGGAGACTCCCTTACTTTGGATACGATGCTAAGGGACATGTGCAGCAGATCCTTGTCAAGACTGATATTCCAGATTTGTACGGGAAATGTGCAGATTAGTGATTTACCATCAGACAGACTTTCCAAAATTCGGGGAAAGAGGGCTGCTCTGTTCTTTAAAGAGAGAGAGAAGCGGCAGGTTGCTGATGAGTGTTGCCTAAATGCATGTTCTGTGTCGCAACTTATCCAATACTGCCCGGAAACATGGTGAGCACACATGGAGACTCGAGACTATCTGTGAAAATGAAAGTGTTGGTGATTGCCTAGCGTCCACGTGGAGCAACATAAACAGCAAAATCGATAATTTACGATCTGAACTTTATCGACGACCCTATGTTGTGCAAATTTTCCTCTATGCACAATCTGTGGGGTCATCTTGACAATGTGACTGTAAAGTGCCGTGCTCGTGTACAGAGGGGTCCTAACCCTTTGAACGTGGAGTTGGAAAACTTATGTAAAGAAGCGATAATTCTTCGAAAATGCACGTGAAGAGCTTTTAGAGAGTGCTACAACGGAATCGCGCTATTTGGAACACGCTACTCGTGTGGATTTAGACTGGAAAGGATTTTTGTACATACGTTTCAGTTTAAGTGAAAAAGTATACGACTTTTGCCTTTCATCCTGTGGTAGGTTTAAGTGTATTTTGTATTTCTTTATAACCTCCGTCCATAAATAAGCCTCAAAAAGGTTTGTTGTTATTTTAACCTTCCATTAGTACTCCCTTTTTTAATCCGTAAATACTTACCTTATTGTATACCTTTCTTATATTGTAGTAAATATTCTATACAGGAACTTATTTCTATAAACTTCTACAAACTAATTTTTGAATGATTCCAATTTATTAGCTTTTGAAAAACTCTGTGAGAGGAAGTCAAATGTTGAATTCTTCTTTTTGAGGCATGAAGTGCAAACCTTAGTGAAATGAAAGAACGAATATTTTCATAATTTGCATTTTTTCTATTGTCTTAAATGCTAATGAATTTATAATATGTATGGAAAAAATATTTAATTTTTTGTTACGTTTGTCTTATATCTTGTAAAAGCACGTTATTTATTTTATAACAGAAATTGAAAATAAAAAAGCATGTTTCAATATTTTCATATTGTATTAATTGTCTATTTATTTAAAGTTAATTACGAATTTTAATTAAACGACTGTTAATGAGGGTAAGATCTCAAAAAGATTCCACTACAGTATCTTGGAGCTATTAATTTACTAGATAAACTTGTACAATTACAATAACAATATTATGACTGGACAAAATGAGTAATTTGTTATGATATGAATCCTTGTGCAGGATAATAAGTCAGTTACACTTGGTTGTACATTCGCCCTACATTTTACATTAATTGTCATGTTTACGTCTTTTATTTATAGTTGACCGAATTCAATCAAACTGTTCTAAAAAGAACATATAAGAACATTTTTATGTTGAAGATAATGTCGAAGTACAAAAAATTACGTGTTGGAATAGAGATGACAATTAAAAAAATGTAGGTATCGATGTCCAGGTAACCAAATTCAACGCAGTTTTATTATACTATTGAGGAACGAGGTGAGGTATTTCTCTAGTGAAAAGGAAACATAGTCCGGTAGGTGGTCTGCTAGGCAGGCCCGTGTGGAGGAACGAGATGTGGTGTTCCTTTATTGAAAATGGAAAAAAAAAATCCTTACTTACTCTTGTATAAAAAAAGAAAAAAAATAGTTGACAATGAACCTATTAGTACTACAAATACATACTCGTTTTATGTTTGTCTACCTAAATGAACCTTCGTAAATCATATTTATTTATTAAACAATACATTTAACAAATTGTATATTTCTTTGTTGTACTTAACATTTATCCTACCAAACTATATTGAAACAAAAGGCTATGAAATATAAAGATTAATTGTATAGTTGGCAACAATAAACGGACCTGTCAAATCCACGCACGCAACTTTGACCTTTATATACAATATATTTATATAGAAAATACAATACCTAAATACTGTCGCAGATAAAACACCACACACTGCGTGTACAGATTTTTATCACGACCGTCCCATATATTGAAATCTTGTCCCTATTATTCCGTATCTAGGTCATGCATCGCACTAGAAACGTCTAATCGGCCTTTAATTTGATTTGCGTGCAGAATGGCCGTCCGATAAAGCGCTTAGCAGAGGCAAAACGGGATTTATGGTATGGATAACTCCAGCAAAAAGGGCCCGAATAAATCTTCGCCCTAACTTAATAAAGTCTCCGTTGACGGCTTTATCTGAAGCTGTGACCACGAACAGACTTTTTTGAATAAAGTAGTATCGTATTTTTGCCAAGAAAAGCGGGATTTTCTGATATCAGCTATTTAGACAGTTTAACTTTCACTTACTTTTTGACACAATGGAAATTTGAAATTTGTTTCGTGGAACGTGCATTTTTTATTTTATTCTTTATTTGAATTTACTTTACTTTAAGCAAAATATATTTTTAAAAAGAAAATGTAACACAGACAGCCCTCATTCGTTTTACAAAACAAGTTTCGTTCTTTTTCATGTCGTTATTTTTAGTTTGGAAACATGTATATATACGTATGATCAGTATTTTTAAGATTGCTAAAAGGATTCTAAAATTGTATTAGAAACTAAAATATGCTATACACGCATTTCTCCAATCGTAGTAGAAATTGAAAAACATAACCCTGTCTTTGATGTCGCGCAGTTGAGTAAAAACATCACCGGCCATAAACCTTACATACTCCTTTGCCTGTAATGTAGCTCCAACATGCTACTCAAACTAAACTAACTATCAATTTAAGTATTTCCACAAATAAAAGTAAAAACCAAGTAGGTAGGTACAATGTTTGTCTTTGAGACCTAACATTTGCCGGCGGCGTACCCGTCGAGATTTTTTGCACACAGAATCAAATTCAAATGCAATCATAGTATCCACGTATTCGTTTTCCGATGCGTCTGTGACTGCAATTGGATATTTCCAATATATGCCTTGAGGCGAGACACAGGAATCTCATATCCTATCCGTCAGGTAAGAAATTTTTCAAAAACGACATTTTTATACATGTTTCGAAGGATATACAAATAAATAAAAACTCGTCGAAAAATCTGTAATTTATAATAAATTGCCAAAAACAATTAAAGACTTTAATATTTTTAAGAAAAAGCTTAGGAATGTTTGATATGTAAATGTTATTACACTCTAACATACTATTTAAATGACAAATGACAATTACATTGTACAGTTATACCTACTTAATTTTATTTTAATACTCCATTATGACGTCTAAATTAATTGTATGTATGTTTGATTATGTTCTACTTAACTATTTATTACGATTTGTGTGCTAGATGTTTTGCGTGCCGCTATATTATGGTCAAAATACTTGTATCTTATATTTCTTTGTAACACCATTTTTCACAGTATTTATGCAAATAAATATTCTGATTCTCAAAATTGATGTTAAGATAATTAACTCCTTGCGTGTTAGCCTGTCAATCAATTTATCTAATGTGATTAACGGATGAAACATCTTCATTAAACTATAAGAATAATTGATCTGAAAGTACCAGGTGACCAGTTATACTAACAATATTGTTAAAAAAAGCAATCCAACCGCAGTTCATCCATGGCTATTTCACGTTTTTTATTAATAAAGATAACGATCAAACCGCCGTAGTTGAGCTGCGATTTGATTGTTTTTAATCAATTTTGTTAGTAAAATATAGTTATACTAGCGACGCGCCCCGGCTTCGCACGGCTACAATGTGGATATTAATGTGGGGCATATAAACCTTCCTCTTGAATCACTCTATCTATTGCTGAAAACTGCATTAAAATCCGTTGCGTAGTTTAAAAGATCTAAGCGTACAGACAGCGGGAGCGACTTTGTTTTATACTAGCGACCCGCCCTGGCTTCACACGGGTGCAATGTAGATACTAATGTGGGGCATATAAACCTTCCTCTTGAATCACTCTATCTATTGCTGAAAACTGCATTAAAATCCGTTGCGTAGTTTAAAAGAGCTAAGCGTATAGACAGCGGGAGCGACTTTGTTTTATACTATGTAAAGAAGATAAAGAAGAAGCAGCGATAGCCTAACGGTTGAACGCTTGCCTTTGGCCTGAGTTCAATCAAGGCCCTTACCACTGACTTTTCGAATTCATGTGCGGATCAGAATTTGATTTGTTAACGGTGAAGGAAAAAATAGTGAGGAAACCTGCACACCTGAGAGGGCTCTATAAAGTTTTTGATGGTGTGTGTAGTCTGCCAACCCTCACTAGGCCAGCATGGTGGAATACAGCCTAAACACTTCTCATTCTGAGAAGAGGCCCGTGCCCAGCAGTGGGACAGTAATGGGCTAATTATGTTTCTTATGTATGTTAGTAAAATTTACCTAATGATGGTTATTGAGTGAATATACAAGGTTAGTTCGAAAGGGTGTTAAAGTACCTATAATATCTAAGCCGAAGGGGTGTTAAAGTACCTATAAACTTTTGTTCTACAACTTTCCCCAGAACTCGATAGTTTAAGAGAAATGGTTTATCAAAGATTTCGTAAAAAATATGCAAAAAATCTATCTATCCATAGCTATGATCAGCTGTGTTTACTATTTAGGTCTTATTTGGGGTCACGGATTAGAAATCTAATTTTCTGAATTCATAACTAAAGCAGGCATGATTTTTTTTGATAAAACCAAAATAAAAATCATTTTGAGTGCAAATAAAAATTATCGAATTTTGAAATTTTAACACCTGCTTTAAAATAGACATCAGTGATACTTTAGGTGGCCCGCGGCTTAGTACCCCCTTTCCAACTAACCTTGTAGTTCTACAATCAAAGCACACAACCATTTTCACGTAATTAGTAAAATATCTAATTCAAAATATGAGTATAAAATTTCTAAACCCAAAAACATAATCAAAATGTTCACAAAACAAAAACAGACAAAGAACATGAAGCTGGAATTAAAATCGTTCTCGTTAAAGAGGCTTGCTAAATTAGTCCCATTCATGCCGCATAGTGATATTCTGCGGGCGACGTGTACTGGATGAATGTACTAGGAACTCATCTGAGTATGGAACTAATATCGGTCAGTCGTTTGAAATGCGACGTATACGAATTTCCATACATGATGAATCCTTTGAGAGTCGTTTCCAGTTAATTTGGAACTGAAAAAGAGGACTTGGCTTATTACTGGAATTTCGAATACCTCAAAAGTTGGTTGAGAGAAAATATCATTTCACTGGGCCACCAAGGCACGAATATCTTTTGAACCATTTCTTTAAATAGATTTTCAGCTCATCTTAATTGATCGTTAATGTTCATAATAGCATAATACTGTGTTGAATCCTTGCTAGAAGTAAATATGTTGCTTATTTCTATACAATTCCTTACTAAAATGAGTTTTAATTATATAATTTTACAACAACATAACAACACGCCTGTAATACCCGAAGGGTTGGGCAGAGATGTATAGTATATATATACTCTCATTTCGCCGCTATGTTTAAGTACATGTAAAAGGAGGCGAGTCTATTGCCATCAGCCGGGCACAAATCAAAACTCCAGGCTGCTACTGAGGAAATCCACATGGATAACCCCAATATCAGTTTGCCCGACCTTTTTTTTATCGTTGGAAAATCCTCATGGATGTCCCTCGCCCGGGGAAGGCGAGGGTGTCTACCGGACTCTTATCGGCTAAAAACCAACGGTGTTCCTTCTCCTGACCGTTCGGCCGGGGTCACGGGATTCGCAAAAGCATGCACCACAACCCCGGCAGGTCTCGGTCCGCCAACCCTCGGCGGACTTCACCTCTGTGGGGCCTTGCCCCACATATTCCTGAGAAGAGCGCTCGGAACACAGCGCGCTGCCTTCTCGGGCCTGTTACTGGTCGGGCGGCGGGTACCCTAACCCACCGCCCGCAGGTCACAGCTTTGCCCGACCCAGGGATCGAACCCAAGACCTCACGATCAGACGTTGCGTTTGCCACCACTAGACTAACGAGGCAGTTAAACTTTGTCGAATTTTCTTGCTAAAATGGGTCTTAATTGCCTAATGTTATAATAAATAGAGTATAAGTATTGATTATTGAATAAATAAAATGGCTTAGGTCCCTTGTGTTGAGAATTCTCCTTCTTTTTAAGAGGCTTATTTGATGACGCATGGATAGCGCTCTGCCATTGACTACGTCTTTTTAGAAGAGCTTTTGAAGGGGGCATGACCCACTTTATCCTGCAGTAGGCTGCGGATTAGAAAGATATGATATATATTAACATATTTCTATTCTTCTTCTTTTCGTGTGGTTAGTGACTAACCTGGTGTCAGAATTTATGCCGCCCATGGGTCTCTAACTTGGCTTCACATGTCGTCAAGAAATATCTCTCAGGCATGCCGGTTACCTCCCGATGTTTTCCTTCACCGTTTTTAAGCATATGATTTATACAATACGCACATCAATCCGAAAAGTCAGAGGTGCGTGCCTGGGGTTCGAGCTCGAGACCTATAACTAGGCAGTCCGACGGTCACACCAAGTTTTGTACAAGTTGTAGGTACTACTTTGGACTACTGGTTACAATTTTAATAATGAATGGGCTGGTTAAAGAAATAGTAGAATATTAGCATACCTGTCATTATTATTAATTTATAACATACATACATAAACTCACGTCTTTTGCCATACATGGGGGTAGGCAGAAACTATAGAACACCACATGCTACGACCCTTACATACTCCTTTCGCTTCATCCACATTCATACATCTTGTCATACACGGACGCCGGTTGAGAATACTACGCACTTGTCGTTTGTGAAGAACATCACCAATAACATCGATGTATGTCCTTCTATGACGTTCTCTACTGGCGTTTCCATTGACATCCGCCTCATAAATTCCTTTTGTTAATCGCCGTTAATTTGTTACCTACGTCCTATTTGGCAGACATTGCTAACCTTACGTTGTAAGTGATGAGCTAAGCCGAAGTAATCCATTTCTCGCTAAGATTGAAATTGCTCGTATGGCAGTGGAAATGCTAACGTCACTGTTGATAATTAGTTCCCTCCTTTGTACCCGACGTGTTAGTTTCGCTCAAATATTACCGTTTGAGTTTGATATACCTTCAAGTACTTGCGAAGTATATTAAGATAATTAATATTGCACCTGAATGAGGTACCAGATGGTATCTCATGTAATAAGTGGACGATAGATAGCAGATGCTAATTAAATACATTAGATAGAGCTGGTCATTAGACAGAGTTATTACAGAGAAGCTCATGTTGCTATATTAGTTTACGATGTGTCAGAACCAAAGTCCCGCGTCCGATTATAAACCCTCCCAGATTAGTATAGTCCGCCGTCCCCGGCATGCGCTACTAGAGCCCGATGATGAGATCACCCTCCTCCAGGAGGCGAATAAATCGACTAGTACTATACACATACACCGCCGCCGCCGACCGGCGTATCGCCCTCGCCGACGAGGCCCCTCGCGACGTCCCACCGCCGCCGCCCCCGATCCACCGTGCTCACCCGCCGCAGCCGCGGAGCCGGTCGTCCCTTCTGACTCCGCGCAGTCACCATGACGCGAGAATACAGCCCTCATCAAGCTGTCGTATCCCTCCCAGTCCTCTTGCATTCGACACCCTAAGAGTTCGAGTCTCCCCTTGGGGACACTCTCAGAGGTGTCGCTGCTATAGTCATAGCCATGATGTTACAGTAGTTAGCTTTGCGTAATTAGCTAGGTAGTTAGAATAGTAGGTATTGGTTCGGAGACCCTTCTGGTCTCGCCAATAATAGTCAGGTTACGTAGAAAAGGTCCGCAAGACCATCTACAATAGTCGAATAGGAAAAAAAAAAAAAAAAAAAAAAAAAACCAAAGTCCCTAGCAAAACTGAATGAGTGGGTCGAGGAACTTCAAGTATACTCCACCAAGAAGAACATACTCTGCTTAATTGTCAGCAACAAGATTGACAAGTATATCATTTTGGAACCCAGTACATAACATCAGCAAGTACATTGGGTACCCGCGCGACGGCGCGACTAGTATTCCCAAGAAGGGTTGACGTCAGGCAGGCGGCCGGTCATAAAACAATAAGCCAAAACCTCTAACAACATGGATTTATGAAATACATGTTGTGCCGACTCCACATAGTGCGGGATAAGGGCAGGAAGAAGAAGACATAGCTGGCCATTCAGAATGGACCATTCAAAAATATTTTTTATAGTTATTATAATAAACGGTGACTTAGTTGCAATAAGTTGCAGTCCGTGGGGGGGGGGGGGGGGGGGCGGGGGTGGAGAATACATTTCCCCTCCAAGCGAGTCGCAAGAGGCGATGAACTTGGCACCATAATTGTGCCCAAAAAATAGCAGTAGGCTCGCCGCCTAACTTGGGACTTAATACTAGAGACGAAACTGGGTGTAAAGACTCCTGTAATAGAAGAACACCTCTGCTTACCCCTTAGAGGGGATTACAAGTGTGAGTAGGTATGTATGATGTATGTTGGTTGCAATAGTATACCCAGCAGTATTTTTCGGTGACAACGTGATCAGATCGCCTTAGATCACAGAAAGATCTAAAGTGATCTAACTACTCGGGGTGTATTAAAAAAGCCTTCACGAGTGACGATACTCAAAGTCGTCCAGCGCACCTAGCTGGCTGACTGGCTAATTTTTTCACGACGGCATGAGTTATTCTCGTATACCGACACGAGAGAAGAAGGAAGACCAATTGAGACCGCGAGCGCAAAAACGGCCTAAGTAACATTTTTAAAAAGTTGCCTATCTGCGTCAAAAATCTGTTTTTTAAAGAAGCAATTTGGCCTATCATTGATTTTTGAACTACCAAGAAATGGCATTAGTACAACATTTATTGCATTAAAAACTGAAAGCCTTTACGGCAAAAAAAAATATAAAAAAATTTTCAAAATTATTTTCTTTGAATATCGCAATAAGACAAATCAGTATATAGGCCGTTCTTGCTCCCGCGGCCTCAATTAGTCTTACAAACGTTGTGATTACGATAATATGATGGTGACTTGTAATAAGGTCAGAAGAAATGACCCGTGTTCATAAATTGGTAAAACCCGCAAGTAACTTTGTGTAGTAAACAAATATTTTAAAAACTTTGTTGTCTATGATATTGTACCTACATGTATATAGCTTAGTACAATACATCGTATATTATATGACAATACTTAATTGAGCGTTCCTGTTTAGTACAAAATGGAAAATGGGTATAGCTCGGTTAATGGGAACGCATTAATTTTGGCGTACGTGGTCTGGGCGGTTACCTATCAGGATTCGCATTTTATCTAACCGATAATTTTTAAGCAACAATGATTTTGTTTTTACGTTTATCCTAACTACACGGAATGTTAAGATTATTGTACTTTATCTAGTTAACTCTTGTAATATAATTACTGTATTGTAGTTTTTCCATAAATATTGTTGTTCAAAGTCTTAAATCGATTTTATTTTGAAAGAGTCCAGACAGATTTTTCTATAAAAAAATTAAGACTAAATATTTAATTGTCCCTCAAATATTAATTGGAAAAAAAATGTATACTCGTAGATCAAGATATATATTTTTAATTAAGTACACTTGATATGAAATAATTTGTTATAATTTTTTATTTAGACTTGTTACAGATATGTATACCTACTCGCGTATCACTTATTTCGAATGTGAAACGAAAGGCCTTAATTCTATGCCTAGATACAGGATAAAAAAAGATAATAGCATAAGAATTGGGCAATCGCGTGTCAAACACACATTATGTACAGTAGCAAAATATTTTTCTTAAACATTTCTAGGTAACATCCTAGGCCGTAGGTTATCATTATGTAAGTCCCTAAATATAGATACACGGGTGAAGATAAATCGATGAAATGACAGACCGACAGAAAAACGTAGAAATGAAATCGTTGAAAATCGGAACAACGAACGAATGAACGAAGACCGAACGGATGGAACGAAAGCCGGACGAACGGTAAAATGCAACAGCGGCACGAAGCTTTAGGCGGCCGGATATTACTAAATATGGGTTGGTATACATAAGTGTATAAGCGTTGATAGATTTTTTTAAAGCAAATATTAAAGTTAGGAGGCAGACATACATATCATAACATAATCAGCCCATTACTGTCCTTGGCACGGGCCTCTTCTCAGAATGAGAAGGTGGCCTTAGTCCACCACGCTGATGCGGGTTGGCAGACTACACACATACCATCGATAACTTTATGTAGCCGTCTTCAGGTGTGCAGGTATCCTCACAATGTTTTTCCTTCACCGTTACCGTAAATGATAAACAAATTCTGATCCCCACATGAATTCCAAAAGTACGGGCTGGGATCATCGTCTTGACATAGTGTTGTCCGTTCATTGTAAAAAAAGGTAGAAGGCAGCAAATTTTTTTAGGCAATTTTAAGGCCCTTTAGAATTTCATCTTCCATAAAAATTGTCTCCATCTTAAATCTTATTTCTCTTCGAAGTATTTTTGTGATCGTTAATCTTGCTAAGCCAGAGATCGACCAGTTTGCTTGAAGGTATGTAATTTATATAAAGTAGGTTTAACCGGCACGAATAATCAGTTAAAAGCTAGGCGTGCCTGGTTCAAGGCTTTGAGTAATCGGAGCACCTGGGAAGTGGTTAATTCTATGCATCTTTACATAGTATTAAACAAAGTTGCTCCCGCTGTCTGTACGCTTAGATCTTTTAAACTACGCAACGGATTTTAATGCAGTTATCAGCAATAGATAGAGTGATTTAAGAGCTAGGTATATATGCCCCACATTAGTATCTACATTGCACCCATGCGAAGCCGGGGCGGGTCGCTTGTATATTATATGTATATTACTTGTTATGAAGGCTTTTAGCTTGGAGATTGAACAGATATTTGAACTGTACTGAATCTCACAGGTACAGGTACAGGTAGTAGGTACATTGATTAATCATCTTTATTTTATTCTGTACCTATTTCGACGCTTTTCGACTGCCTTGTTGGTCTAGTGGTCGGAAGCAGGACAACTGAGCATGGGATCCTGGGTTCGATCTCTAGGTAGGGGAAAGTGTTATTGGTATTTTCCATTAGGCTCGCCCCCTATTACATGAGACTAAAACATAACTGGCGAAATGAGGGTGTACAAAAACACCTCTGCCGAACCCTTCGTGGAATATAAGGTGTGATGTTATGTTATTCAAACACTACTCAATTTTAAGTTGCCGTTAAGTCTGCTGTCACTGTCACTGCACCTTAGAGTGACAGTGACAGCCAGGAGAGAAACAAAATATTTTTTTTTTGGACTAACACAATAACGTTCATATTTATCGTTAGTATTTTCGATATATTTTTATCGAATACTAGCGGCCCGTCCCGGCTTCGCGCGGGTGGACATTTTTCCCGTTAGTGCAACATTTTTCATTTATGCTCCGCTCCTATTAGTCGTAGCGTGATGTTATATAGCCTATAACCTTCCTCAATAAATGGACTATCCAACACAAAAATAAATTTTCAATTCCAACCAGTAGTTCCTGAGATTAGCGCGTTCAAACAAACAAACTCTTCTGCTTTATAATATTAGTATAGATATTCAATTCTGATATAGCTATCTTCAAAAAACACACTTTATTATTAAGTTGCAACTATGTAAATGTAAAATAAGCTGATATGTTATAGTAAACAAGCTTGGGCTGAACCCACGATAACACGTAGTTTTTTTTAAATAAAGTACCAAAACAGATTTTTTATTTTTGTTTGAATACATCATATTTTTGTAGCTATTTCGACAATCGGTCTTAATGAAGGTTGGTATTAAACGTGATACTGGATTAGTACCTATAGAAATTTCTTGTACTTACCTACTTATGCATGTCGTAGAATAATCGGAAAATTCGAATCGTTGCGATAATCCTAGGACAATTGGACCTACTTATGCAAAAAGGAACCAATCCACACACATGCCAAAATCGAGCTAAGTATAAAGAAAGCTTTCAAAATGCACCTTCTATCGACCCTGTAAAGACCAAAATGATCTGACAGCTTTGGCACATATTCTGTCAAAGTTAAGATCATTTTGATCCTTACAGGGTCGATAGAAGGTGCATTTCTAAAGCTTTCTACATACTTTACTCGAATTTGGCATGTGTGTGGATTGGTTCCTTTTTGCATAAGTAGGTCCAATTGCAAAGGACCAGATATTATTTGGAATCTGTTATCGATAGCTGATAACACTGAACAATGTTGATAAAGGAAGGTATTCGTCAAGATGAATCAACGTATCCGAAGTTATAAAAACAGTGGTCATTCGACGGAGCAGAGGATTCTATGTCGAACAGCCGAAGAAGTCTGACTTTTTATTATCTGACTAGCTGTGTCCTCACACCTCCGCCGGTAGCCTATGTTACTCAGTGGTAACGTAGCTTACTAACGGCAAAAGAATTTTTGAAATCGGTCCAGTAGTTTTCAAGTTTAATCGTTACATACAAAAATACAAATATCCAAAAATACAAATCTTTCCTCTTTATAATATTAGTATAGGTATAGATTAGTATAGATTATAGGTAGTCCTTATTTTCTGATCTTGTGTACATTGTATAAATTATTATATTGTGAACTAGCTTCTGTAACTAACCACTAACCCAAATATAAGTACTCTCAGCGGTAGAGTATCTATGTTGGTTTAATTTACTTTATTTACCATGCTCGCAATCCTGACATACTGATATTAGCTATAACAGTAATGATAGATTCACCTTTACAAGATTCTGTTATTGTATTTCACAAATGTAAGTCAACTTTTTGTAATCATCTGAGTAATTTTCAGGATCATTGCAATAATCCAACTTTGTTTAGGACGATTGCATAAGTAGGTATTTGAAGTTGGACCATGTGGGTCCTATTTAGAGAAGTCGCCAATATGACCAATGATGACGCTTGACGTGATGACGCAGAGACCTATACGGCCTCTTTGCATTGTCTTGCAACCGGCAATGATAAATGATAAATGATTTTTATTTCTGTAAATAAATCTGTTACAGACACTTTTACAAGTCAATGTAATGTTTTTTTTTAAGACTAGATGGCGCCGGCATTTCCTATCTGACTAGCTCTGAGAAGAAAAGCCGAAACAAACTCAGAGGTCAAAGTCTCTTTTAAAGTCCAGACATTGTAGTATACAAACTATGCGAGTGAAACGATGTAGGGCAACGTCTGGAATGGCCTTTTGAGGAAAGTGCCATAGCAGGTTCGAGTTGACCTGTCCTAACTGACGGCACATCTGCATCAGTCATCGCGGAGCTCAAACCTTATTTTAGGTAGCTCAACAACCCGACTGCTGCACGACGCTATCATTCAGCTGGACATTTGTGTGGGTCACAAAAAAAAAACTCAAGAACCGCCAAACGTTTACAAAATTCGTGTATAAAGCTACCCTACATGGTACTCACATTCATAATTTATTAAAAAAGTAAAATAACAAATAAGGCGATGGTAAAATAATAATAATCATTGAAAAAAATAATTCAATTATAAATGTCAAAAGGATATAAAATAATAATGTTATGAAAAAATTTAAATAATTACAATGATGTGTCTGTGATAACAGCGAGCGGCTCAATTCCAGGCATTTTTATCGTCCATATAATCTTTAACGTTATAGAAACCCTTTTTGCATAGTTTCTGCTTTACATAGGACTTAAATTTATTAAGACTTAAGTCTTGAATATTGCCTGGAATAAACTAAATTAGGAGACGTGGAAAGGTACATTAGTTTCACTTTCCTTCTTAACACAGAAACAGGAAAAAATAAAGGCCCAAGGCTTTAACTTAGACTTACAAGTAGAACAACCTCAATTGCCAAGGAGCTAAAATGTAATTTTAGTTTTATCTGCGTTAGACCAACACAACTTTAAAAAACGGCGGTACCTACTTAATTTTGGACACGGCACGTATTGTTTGAAAGTTCCTCTCTCTGGAGCCCTAACCAGTACCGGTAGGCTAGATCCTGTTCCCGATGCAAGTGGGCTACTAAATTTATATTTTTAAATATTTTTTATTATTACAGAAATATTTTTAAAAATTATAAGGAGTTTTTTAGTTTAATAAATTAAAATTATTCTGTTTATATTTTATTTATAAATTATTACAGTTTATTTATTTTATTTCTATAACATCACGCCTGTATTCCTCGAAGGGTTGGGCAGAGGTATATAGTAACACCCTCATTTCGCATGGAGGGCGAGCCTATTGCCACCAACCGGGCACAAATCTAAACTCCGGGCTGCTACTGAGAAATTCTACATGGAAAAACCTAATAACACTTTACCCGACCTAGGGATCGAACCCAGGACCTCACGATCAGCAGTCGCGCTTCACTAGATCAACGAGGCATCTTTTTTACTCTATTGCGCGACAGCAAAGGCAGGGTTGTGATTTGAGATAAAATAATAGGTACCTAAACTCTTATTTACTACAACATCTTTGCGCGAGTATCAGCTGCTTATCACCCCTTCAAATTGAGATATAATTGAGGAAAATTGGCAACAAAGTGGTTCTGGGTGCAGGGTTATCAATTTGCACACTATTTGTGCCCTTTTTCGGAACTCAGTGATCTATTTAATTGTTATGAGTGTCTTTTAGGAGGAAAATTCACATTTAATTTATAGGTATTTATTACTTCACGTTCTGATTGTTCTTTTTTCGATGCGACATCCTAGGATATTGTCGTGTTTGGCTTCACAGTCAGTGTAGACAAAATAACTATTTTCCATCTTCAAGATATGATTATAGAAAATTCTATCAAATTTCTTTGGATCTGTTCGTGTGCTAGCTTTTTCACATATTCCTGTAGATATTCCTAGTTCAACACAATGTGATGTAGTTGTCTAATATATGTAAATCTCAAGAAAATCTTAGTATTTTCTCAGAATTATTCCTCAGTTTACTCAGATGCTGAAAATATACACTTGTTTCGCCATTTCGCGAGTTATAACACCTACCTTGAACACAAAATAAAACAGTGAAATAAAATAGTCCCGTTCTCGTCACTCACTGGTACCACATATTTTGAAGAATTAATTAAATATGGAACGCACCCCTACATGTGCTGCCCTCTGCCTCTGTAACTAGCTTCATTCGGTTTTTATCTATACTAATATTATAAAAAGGATTTTTTAAAATTTTTGTATGTATCGAATAAACTTAAAAACTACTGGACCGATTACAAAAAATCTTTTGTCGTTAGAAAGCTACATTATCACTGAGTAACATAAGCTATATTTATTACTGGAATAAAACTTCTTACGCGGGCGGAGCCGTGAGGACACGGGTAGTGTCAAATAACGGAGTCACAATTTTCTATTGTTTTAAAAATTTTAAAGAAACCTATCCTATCCCCAAAAGATCACATTAAATAATAACTCTTAAATTTTTTTTATAAACTCCCCCGACATTGTAATGTGGCTGTCGATCCTTGTTAGTGAATATTATTATTGCGGTGAGAAAGTGCTTTCCATAACGAGTCATACTAGCTCAATCACGATGGGTCTGTAACCAGTCATTGCCGAGTGCCGCTCGCAACCCTGAGCTATCTTCCAAGTCCTCGTCAAAGATGAGGCAAAATCAATGGGTCTGCTTCATTATTAGGTACTTTGGAGTAGTGTTAAAAAACTTCCGATCCAAACCCTCAATCAGATCAGCTCAATGGTACCCTAATATTGTACTATCACTGGGTTTGCATATATGTTAGAAATTTCAAATCAATCGGACGAGTGGAATTAAAATATGTATGGCAGAAATCTCTGCATCGACTGTGAAAAGAGCTGATTATTTTGAAACGGCTGATCCGATTACCCTCTAACATAACCTATAACCAACTGGATTAAACTAGCTTTCAAACAAAAAAAACCACATTGAAATCAGTTCATCCGTTTGGGCGTTACGACGCCAAAGACAGACAGACAAACAGACAGACAAACGGACAGACGGACAGACAGAGAGACAGAGATAGACAGACAGAGACAGAGACATACAGACAGAGACAGACAGTCAGAGACAGACAGACAGAGACAGACAGACAGAGACAGACAGACAGAGACAGACAGACAGAGACAGACAGACAGACAGACAGACAGACAGAGACAGACAGACAGAGACAGACAGACAGAGACAGACAGAGACCGAGACAGAGACAGACAGAGACCGAGACAGAGACAGACAGACAGAGACAGACAGATAGACAGACAGAGACAGACAGACAGAGACAGACAGATAGACAGACAGAGACAGACAGACAGAGACAGACAGACAGACTGATAGACAGACAGAGACCGAGACAGAGACAGACAGAGACCGAGACAGAGACAGACAGACAGAGACAGACAGATAGACAGACAGAGACAGACAGACAGAGACAGACAGAGACCGAGACAGAGACAGACAGACAGAGACAGACAGATAGACAGACAGAGACAGACAGACAGAGACAGACAGACAGAGACAGACAGACAGACTGATAGACAGACATGGGTTTCAAACTTATAACACCCCTCTTTTTTCGTCATGGGTTAAAAAGAAGAATAGTCTAATATCAAATACAAAGGTGCATATTTTATTTACGATCACGATCAACATTATCATAACCGTACCTTTACCCCTGTAATAGTGTGAAAATGAAATTCTATTTACACAATAAAGTTCCCGTATAAATGTTATGTATATTTATTATAGGAACAGTCGACGTCGCTTAATGTAAAGTTATGGCACCCATAGGAACTCCCGTTGTAAACACATGCTGCAAAACACCATTATTTATGTAGGTTTTTTGTTTCAACACGGTTTTGTACGGTGCTGTTGCATTTTCGTTTAGTGGATTTAGTTATAAACAATATAAACGACAATTTTTTGTAAAAAAAAAAGACTTTATATCACCAACATTAATGGCCGATTCCTATAATTTACGGAGCGTTATTGTTTAAAATTGTGACTCTTGTATCTTTACCATTAATGAAGCAAAGACCTCATAGCTTTGTATAGCAGACTCTCCCAGAAGTAGCCATCATAGGTAAACTTAGCTTACGAATCTATTTATAGTCCCAGTTTGTCAATAAAAAATGCTACCATTGGTAAGCAAGAGGATTCGTTTTTGTTTATATAAACCGGGCATTAATAGGTTTTTGCAAAATAAAAGATCTACTTCCATTTTTGTTTTGTTACTAAAAAAATATTTATTTGCCAATTCTTTGGCCTTGCATGCTTCTTTTGCCGTTTTATTGTATTTTAGTTCTAGATAAAGAGAGCGCCTTGACTTCCATAGTACAAGTTTTACTTAGGGCGGATACAACCAAACAGGAATAAATTTTATTCTCAGATTATAATCGCTACTTACTCGAGAATAACTCAATTTCACGTTTAACCAACTACAATTCGAGGAATAACGAGTCTATTCGGGAATAGTCACTATACCGCCGTCAGGCATGGATTAGGGAGCTTATTCCAAGTATAACAAAATAGCGTCCTATTGTTTTAAGCTGTAATTTCAACTCAACACAAGGTATTGTTCCAAAAACATATAATGCAACGTTTAAATAATTTGATTGAAGATAGTGATAGTGATGAGGAAGTTATTAGACGTCCAAGGTGGATAAAAGAGAGAATAGATTTAATTGAATATTATGATTATGAGGGCTACGTTTACGCATAACGTCACTCATTTTATAAATATGATTATCTAAACTTGCAAAACGCGAAAATAAATACCACATGAACCAAACCGAACCGACAAGCAAAACTTCAAACATTTCATATTATACTGAGACTACTGACATTGACCGCAACTTTTCCACTCTATAATATGACAAATGAGAGTTGACATGCGTTATGCTTCTGCACTCTCCCGTTTGTAGAACAACGTTTTTTGCCGGGTATTACATTCGTTCACCACATGTTCACATTCACTCCGCTATTCGCGAGTAACTATTCCAAGTATAGTTATACGTTATATTGCATGGAAAAATGACTGTTGATTTATTCGAGAATAAAATCGTGGAATAAATTATTTCTGGTATAGTTACTCGTGTATAAATTCGGGTTTGGTCGAATCCGCCCTTAGTTTGGTAGTCAATAGTTTCACAAATGTGTACAGCCCTATTAAGTGCAATAAACGATTTTATTTATTTATTATTATTTTTGTTACACTTCAGATTCGTACAGTTCTGATGCATTTTTTGATAGTGAGTGAATTTGGTTGTAAACTATACAATATAAATTACTTTTTTGTAAACAAAATATTTGATCTTCTTCTCTCGTATCGGCAATGACTGACCAGGGTCCTCCGTATCATCACTCGTGGAGGCTTTTTGGATGCACCCCCAATATGTTGCTATATGTAGGTATTTATTTATTTGAGGGGGTCGTGGCTAATTACCAACCGCGCGGATCATACGATTTGCGAAGTTAAGCTGCGCTTGCCGCGGTCAGTCCATGGATTGGTAACCGTTCGTTACACATCGAGGCCCATCCGTGCCTCGGAGAGTACGTTAAATAGTCGGACCCGGGTGTTATATGAATAACTATGAGAGTCGTTACGGGTAGTCAGAAGCCCGAAAGTCTGACAACCGATCTAACCTTAGGATATCGGCATTGCCCAGTAACTGGGTTGCGGAGGTCTGATGGCAGTCGCTCCGTGTAAAATACTGGTATTCAGCCGCATCTGGTTAGACTGGACGCTGACCCCAACATAGTTGGGAAAAGGCTAGGCATAGCAATTAAGGTAATAATTAATAGTATAATACCACTGAAACTCTCGACCTGTGCAACCAATTACAAATCGAATTAAATAAGGAATTTCGAAATAGTAAAGATTTTTTCCAGTTACAATTTTTTTTTCAAGTCATCGAACGGGCTTCTAGAATTTCTACTGTTTGTAAAAATATTTACAGCGAAGAAACTTTTGTAAATATAAAATTACGGCTATAGTTTCTTTTCGGTTCAAATTCACGACCTTTCAATTGTAATTCAGAACTATACGTTCAAATAAAACAAAGATCATAGTCTCATCACGTCGCGAGGGATTGAAAGTTAGCGCAATAACCTCCTAGGGTACGTTTACAGTGTTTCAATGCATTGAACACAGATATAGATACCACAAGTTTATCAAATTGTACAAATGTAAAATACATACAACAAAATCTTGTGGGGTGAATCTATTGGTGCGTCCAGACCTGACGAACGCGCCGCGAATGCGCCGCTCGCGAGCCGCTCGCCAGCTGCCCGCGAGCGGCGCGCGGACGGCGCGCGAGCTTTTGTATGAAAATGAAATACACGCGAGCGACTCGCGAGCGGCTCGCCAACGGCGCATTCGCGGCGCGTTCGTCAGGTCTGGACGCACCATATCATTACAGTTATAGCTAATATTGGTATGTCAGGATTACGAGCATGGTGAATAAAGTAAATGAAACCAACATAGACTCTCCACCACTGAGAGTACTTATATTTGGGTTAGCGGTTAGTTACAAAAGGTAGTTCACAATATAATAATTTACACAATTTACATAAGATCAGAAAATAAGGACAAGCTAATCAGACATAAAAGCCAGACTTCTTCGGCTGTTCGACATAGAATCCTTTGCTCCGTCGTATGACCACTGTTTTTATAACTTCGGGTACGTTGATTCATATTGACGACTACCCTCCTTTATCAACATTGTCCAGTGCTACCAGCTACGGATAACACAAAAACAAGCGTGACATTTTTTGTTTCAACTACCTACGTAACGAGCGCAATTTGGGCTTAGAAGTAAACATTGCGCACGCCTCGGGCGCGGTTTCACAGTGAAAAGTCACGCACACGCATTCTGCAACCATTCTCGCTTGCAAAAATGGAATCAGTCTACGAAATCTGAGTTAGCAGCATAAATATGGAGCATTGCTCCTTCCGATGGCACGCAAAGTAGGTCAACTTGCGATATCTATTCAACTCTACCTATACATCTTCGGTATTGACGCTACTAATTTAACAAGAAAAATAGGCGTTACGTCGAATAAACTGTAAGGCTGAGTTGTACCAACTAACTATAACCGTAACCATACCAACATTTCTGTCAAATCAGTACAAATTTGACATAAATATGGCAAGTTAACAGTTATAGATGGTGCAACTGAGCCTTAGAGTATGAAGCAAAAGTAGCAAAGGTACTTAAATACGTACTAAAGGCCTGGTCAGACAGAGAGCGTGGCTAGGTGTGATATTCACGTCACGTGTTGATCGCGTGCTTTTGGCGTGCGTATTACTATGACAATGTATGGAAGACGCCATACAGGCTGCCACGCAAACCTTGGCGTGGTGTGGCAGTCTTTTTGTGGCATCTTCCATACATTGACATAGTAATACGCACGCCAAAAGCACGCGATCAACACGTGACATGAATATCACACCTAGCCACGATCTCTGTCTGATCAGGCCTTAAAGAGTCGTAGGTGTCAGATGAAGGAGCTATTTTTGTTATATTCTATAAGAACACGATGATGTTTCCTAAAGGTCATATATAAGATACATCGACTTAAAAGAGACTAGAAGTGATAAGAACACAAATATTTAAAAAGGAGCTAGTTATTTAAGTCAGTGTAAGTCATTTGTACGGACATTTAAAGTACCTTTTTTCAACTAAACTAGAATATATTATTCCGTTTATTTATTTATATACACATATGATTTACATTTTTAAATATTTCTATAAAAAATATAAAAAAAACATTTAAAAATATAAAAAATAGTAGCCCACCGGCATCGGGAACAGGGTCCAAGCTACCGGTGGTCAGGGCCTCAGAGAGAGGAACTTCCTGACAATACGTGCCGTGTCCAGAAGTACCGCTTTCTGTATCAGGCCCTTGATCCAACTGCCCAACGCGAGCCTCGTCAGATGTTGGTCGAGGCTCTTGGCTATTAAGCCATTGGCCGTCACGACTATCGGCACAATGACTGCAGAGTCAACCTCCCACATGTCGACAACCTCGTGTGCCAAGTCTTGATACTTAATTTCTTTATCTTTCTCGGCTTTCACAAGGTTCTCGTCATGATCTCGGCTTTCACAAGGTTCTCGTCATGTCACAAGGTTCTCGTCATGGAAATATATTTATTATTGTCATATGAATATAGGTATATTCTGTAAAGCAAAGATACTAGAATTTTTGTTGAACACTGGTACCTTAGGTAAGATTTAACTTGTGTTATGGGTACCAGGGTTCTACGACTAAGTTATCTACATGCAACTTTAATTGAAAATAACAATTAACTGGAATTCTAAATACTAAAGCTGTGTAATATTGTGAAGTCGTAGCCATTTTTGTTTGCAAAAACCCTGCATGAACACGTATCTATTCTTTTTTGTTGCAACTTTCACAGGCAAAGTCACGAGCAAAAGTTACTGATATATAAATAAAAAAATAGAGATGTCCAGCGCAAATAATCCGAAGTTTTAACACACCAGACATGTATGTCCTTTAATTCTAAAGTTTGTGTTTGTTTTGGTAGCCCGCAGAGGTCCGCAGCTCTGAAACTTTCCACGGGACTTTTAAACTTTTTTTTGCGACGTGATCACTCGCCCCGCGGTGAAAACTTATGTGGGTAGGCCAAAAAGAGAATTATTTTAGTTTGGTAAGAACGAGAATTTATAGTGTTGTAAATTTTTCAACCCTCTTATTAGTTCGTGAAAATGGAAAGAAAGAAAGAAAAACGTTTACTAAAGTAGAAATGTGTTATTTGAAACCTCTACTTAGTTTTTTTTGTTTTTTTTTTAATCTTACCCCACACTAGTATTTCTCCTGTATCGTTAGTGCATTTACAGACACAAATGAAGATTTGCACATTTACACGCGAAAACATCCAGACCTGAAACAACCATCTGTAGGCCATACAAATATTTGTTCCGTGCGGGACTCGAAACCACGACCCGTAGCGCAGAACCCGATCGCTCAGCCACTGCACCAAACTCTCTCTGATACTCTTTCTACTCTCGTGTTGACATGAGCTACTTATTTGAGAATAGGTCATGCGGTTGAAAAAAGAGACTTGCCAGTCAGCGAGGTTGGTAGTAAGGCTGACTCCGCAGGGTACTGCCTACTTACTTAAGTATCGTCACTCGTGGAGTCTTTTCTAATGCACCCGAACCCCCTTAGCAATAATCGTTGTCTTCTTCTTTTCGTGTAGTTACTGACAAACCTGGTGTCAAAGTTTATGCCACCCATGGGCCTCTGACTTGGCTTCACATGCCGTCGATAAAATATCTCTCAGGCATTTCCTCACGATGTTTTCCTTCACCGTTTTCAAGCAAGTGATAATTATACAATACGCACATGAATTCGAAAAGTCAGAGGTGCGTGCCTTAGGTTCGAACTTGAAACCTATAACTTGGCAGTCCGACGGTCACACCACTAGGTTATCACTGCTATAATAATCGTTGTGTAAAATTTTGACAAGCTTATACATCAAGTAATATATGAATACACTGAGGTTAAACTGCGTTATAACTGTACACAGCGATTAAGGCGGCATGGCACTCATAGCAACAAAATAATAAGTTTGATCAAAATAATAGATTCAGTACGGGGCATTACATGTTGTCAAAATGCTTTTCTTCATGAAGGAAATTGCAAGATACTACACTTACATAACCCTTAATACATCAGAAAACATTGTTTAACATTTTAACATTGTTTTGTTCATTTTGGTGACCCGGATTCATTGCTCCCGAGTGTATTTAAAAATCCATAAAAGCAATTCAGAAATAATGCTGCGTCTCCCACTTTGGACACCACAATAAATTTCCTACTAAATTACTGAATGCCACGAGAAGTATCATAAATATCTCTTATTCGACGTGCTGACTAAGTTATCCGTTTGTTTTTCCAAACCCAACTTGTGTTATTACTTCACTCGCCTCTTTATATTCATTCGACGATCCCGCTTAGGGGGCTACATTATTGGCATCGATATAACACGAAGCATCCCGCATGTCATTTCGTTGCCTCCAGGCGCAAGAAATTGCATGAAATACATCTATGATACTCGACCAGAAACGGTCGACCTCACGCCTCCCCCGCGAGTTTTGCAATACAGATATTGTGCGGTGCAATGAGGTGTGAAATAAGGGGTCTATAAAGACTGGTCATGTAGTGCTATTCGTGTGTGCCTCGTGCACCCCTACAGGGCATATTGGACGCAATCTGTGATACCTGACGTGGCTGGGAATTTCATTATAGTCTATTGACTGCTCATGACGAGATTCTAGATTGAAGTGTGACGTCAATTGTTTACTGCAAATGGGAGATGCGTGACGATAATGTTTGCTTTTGGAGATTATGAGACGTGCTTGTTGTGTATAAATACTCCTTGTTGATGTCGCGAAGGTATGTGTTATTGGGTTTTTCCGTGTGGAATTCCTCAGTAGCAGCCCGGAGTTTTGATTCGTGTCCGGTTGATGGTAATAGGCTCGCTCCCTATTATATGGGACTTAAACATAACGGCGAAATGAGTGTTTTACTATACATCTCTATACGTTACATAGGATTATAATTTACATTTTTTATCGTTGCGACACAAAACAGAAAACTATACATCGGACATAGACAACAAACAGCACCATTTTAACGAACATTCCAATACGCACACTGAAACAAACGAACAATTCCCAAACAACGCGACTTTCCAAATTACATACACTCCGATTACAACGAAAATCCACCAACAATATCCGGGGAGTCGTGTCAACAAACGCACATCACTACGTGTACGAATTTCCTGTAGATATAGGCACGTAAACGGCGCTCTTAGGGGACATGAAACAGCATTTTCATTGATTCCCACCGCGGTCATTGTCCCCGCAATAGGCGACTGCCACTAACATTTACCACTGCATTATTTTACTGTTATTTTATAACTTGCATTTTTATGCTTTGGGGGAATAATAAACCTATGCTTATTTTGTATGGAGGGACTGTGGGTTTGTTTATATCGTCAGTGGAAAGGTAAAAAGACTAAAGCGCCAATATACCTACTTTACAGTAGAGAAATTCAAAGTATTTTTTAAAGAAAATAAACATAGTTATTTTACTTAGAGTATACATATTAAATAGATGATTAAATATGATGACGATATGAATTCGTACTACGGAGGTAGATTTCAAAATAGTTGGACAAATTCTAATAATGTGTTTTCTTTAAGCGTAACGATGAAGACAAAACATCGTGAGGAAATCTGCATACATGAGAGATCAGAAAACAATTTCCGTTGATCGTGAGGTCCTGGATTCGATTCCCAGGTCGGGCAAAGTGTTATTGGGTTTTTCCGTGTGGAAGTCCTCAGTAGCAGCCCGGAGTTTGGATTTGTGCCCGCTTCATGGCAATAGGCTTGCCCCCTATTACATGGGACTTAAACATAACGGCGGTATGAGGGTATTACTATAGGACACCTCTGCCCAAACCTTCCGGGAATACAGGCGTGATGTTATGTCTAGAGAACCGATGAGTGCGACTTGTCGGGATATCAACCAATTGCGGGCGGTACACTGCAATGCGTTTGAAAGTCCGTTGTATTTTCCAGAAAATCCCAAGCAATACCAGGGCGGTTCACTAGTGGTAGATAAGTATTTTATGGATAATTTGTGGTCATAAAACTTCATAAAAGAAGTTAAAGTTTGTCGTTGATAGATAGTTGAATTTATTTGTGTTTTTATACGTTTTCTGTGCAATATCAGTTTATATTGCTATCCGAGTTCTGAAAATCGTTCAACCGCGTTTTGTTTTAAGAAACAGGAACATTGAAATTGTTTGCGGCTTGTAAAATTTCATAGCACAATAGATCATATACCGTGACTATGTAGCGAATATTTATGACAGAACATAATGCACACACAACCAAAGACGATAGGTTAGAATTAGAATTTTGGAGTAAAATTTATCTAAAAATAAAACAACGTATTCGGCTGTAGTACAAATACGAAAAAAAAACCAAAAAGTAACTACACAAAAAGTTTACACCTATAGCCATAGATGACAATATTCCTAGTGTAATGATATTTTGAGCAATTTCAACATAGATGGTTATAATCGCAAGAATCCAACCTAAATGGGATTATGAATTAAATACATTAATGTTAGCTAGGATATCAAAATATTGGGATCTCCAACCCATTTGGTATAATGTTTACGAAAAACTGTATACCTATCAGTTGAAGTGAGTGTAACACAAAAAAAAATCACCTTTCTAGGTATGTATTCACGCTTGTATTCCTCGAAGGGTTAGGCAGAGCTGTATAGTAATACCCTCATTTCGCCGTTATGTTTAAGTTCCATGTAATAGGGGGCGAGCCCATTGCCATCAACCGGGCAAAAATACAAACGCCGGGCTGCTACTGAGGAATTTCACATGGAAAACCTAATAACACTTTGCCCGACCTGGGGATCAAACCCAGGACCTCATGCTCAGCAGTCGCGCTTGCTACCACTAGACCAACAAGGCAGTCTATATTGTATATCTAGTCTATAGTCTAGTTTGCTATAATGTTACGGAAAACTATATACCTATTAGGTTAGTTAAACAAGCAAAAAAATACTTTTCTGTGTATGTTGTGATACGTGAATGGAACGTTAACTCGATATAATATTATAGACACAGTAGGTATCAACCCTTGCACTGAGCGCATTATGCTGTGATCATCAATCTGTTTGCCGACCGTGGTAATTACCCCTGGGATGGCTCGATATAGCGATCTATGGGACGGAGGCCCGTCTCCAACAGCAGCCATCTAAACTCTAGTGAATATATCTATTGAAAATATATTTCCAATACCAAGCTGCCTTTATTTTTTTTAATATAAACCTGCCTGACTTTTGTTTCGTGCGGAGTAAGCAGACTGATACACCAACATCCAGTCGATGACGGGTCCATATGGGTTATAGGGGCGAACCTATTAGGTACCAAAGACAGAATTCCAGACTGGCAGGATGCAACTTATTTAGTGATTTTTTCCAGAAAAATCTAAACCTTTGGCCGGCCTGGCAGTCATCCTGCAACAGATAATAGTACCTATAGCATCCCAATATAGAACAACCTTCACCGAGCTGGTTAATTGATGAAAAGTATTTTATATCAAATTAAATATGTCAATAAATATATTGCAAATGGGTTGACACAGCATTTATATCTGCCTACCCAAGAGTTGTGACGGGAAAAAAATAGTCAACCTAACGTTTGCATATTCTATAGGCTTCATACTTCCGATTGGTATGGAATTTGTCTATTAAGTAAACTAGAGAAATGTTAAAAAAAAAATACAAATTCTGGATTGAAATTTTTTAGTCAACCCATTTGCAATATATTTATTGAGATATTGATATAAAATACTTTTAATCCAATAACTAGCTGGGTGAAGGTCGTTTTATACTGGGATTCTATACTATAATCTCGTGATTCTGACTGCTAAAAAACAATTTCCAACATTTACTCGTGGCTAATTAAGAATCGCGCGGATCATATGATTTGCAAGATTAAGCGGCGCTTGTCACGGTCAGTCTGTGGATGGGTGACCATTCGGTACACATCGAGACCCCTCCGTGCCTCGGAGAGCACGTTATACCGTCGGTCACGGGTGTTATACGAACACGAGGTGTTCCGGTCGTTACGTGTAGTCAGAAGCCCGAAAGTCTGACAACCGGTCTCACTTTAGGCTATCGGCATTGACCAGTTACTGCGTTGTGGAGGTCTGATGGCAGTCGCTCCGTGTAAAATACTGGTATTCAGCCACATAATTATGCTTAGACTGGAAGCTGCCCCCAATGTAGTGGGGAAAAAGCTAGACAGAACATATTTTACAAGAAAAAAAAAATACTTTATGTAATTGAAATATTCTTATGAAACACTTAATAAATTGTTCGACAAGTGCTTTTAACTTTACTCAATTTATCCTTTCAGTTCAAACTCCCCGAGCTGTTATTACAACTATCAAGTACAAAGAAACTATTGAAACTGTACCTCAGTGAAGGAAACTTCCATTCAACATGATTGCTTTCGGCCAAACCGTTGATTGTAAAAATTAATAGTTGGAAACTTCATCGGTAACCGTCCGATAACTTTTAGATTTAATTTCAGGTAGTTTAACTACTAATTTCAAATAAAAGTATGAAAATTTGGTAGAATTAGTTTTTATTTCAGTCGTTAGTAATCGAGGTCCTTAATTTTTTACTTTTGTACTGTACTTCACTTGTACTTCGCTGATGGACAAAGAGTGGTCGGACGGAGTGACCGGAGGGTGCACGGAACGAGTGACGATACCTTTTTTTTCGTTGGAAAATCCTCATGGATGTCACTCGTCCGGGGAAGGCGAGGAAGTCTGCCGGACTCTTACCGGCTAAAAACCAACGGTGTACCTCATTCTGACCTAAGGCCGGGGTCGCGGTATTCACTATTGCATGCACCGCAACCCCGGCAACACGAGTGACGATACCTAAGTATGTCCGCCGCACTCTAAATAGGTAGTTCCGTTACGAAACTTGCTGACTAGCTAACCTTTCTATCACAGCAAGAGAATTTTAAAATCTGTTTATCACTTGCGTTAGGGTGAAGGAAAACATTGTAAGGAAACCTGCTCACCTGAGAGAGCTCCAAAAAAAAGTCACAATGGTATGTGTAGCCCGCGCTAACCCGCACCAGGTCAGCGTAGTAGACTAAGGCCTAAACCCTTCTCATTAACTCAGTGTGACAGTAATGGGCTGATAGTGCTTTTTTTTTATTCTTGACTTGGTCGCGTTTGGTCCTAGTCTCACCTGATAGTCTAAGCTGGAGCACACGAATCCAAGGAACAGAGATATAGAGAGATTCCCCTATACCCCTCTGGCTCTCACATATACACGACGGAACACAGTAAACTGCTTGGCGCCGCCGGACTTTAATGTGAACTTGGTAGCAAGCCAGGCGGACCGTATAGATGCCACCACCTAACGTGCTAGGTTTTGTTGAATCTTACTATACGCATCTATTCCCAGTGTGTGGTGAGGAAGTTTTATATTCTAACCCGTCTCCACACGGGATATATGAGCATTTCTCATCTCAGAGCTCATGCTGACACGACAGTAGAAGTGATGGGCGGCAGCGTCACTTACCAGACAGCTGACTCCAGTGCCTATAAATAGCGAGAGGCTGAAAACGTAGACGTTAACGTAAACGTAGATGTAGACGTTTTATATTTACGGTCTATCAAATCAACCTGATTAATGTTCTACTCTTGTTCGAGACCCTACGACACTTAATTTACGAGCATAGTAAACAGACTATTACTGTATCAGTAAATTACCTTCCCGTTTGTAGTAAGACTCAATTGGAGGTAGTTTTATTGTAATGTTCGTCACAGGGGCTATTTGTTGCGCTATTGCAGTCTTGAGATCCGATATATCACTATCTAAGGGGACGCAAATGTTGCCAACATTTTCCAGCATAGATAATGTTGCTGCCTCGTGGTGGCAAGCGCGAGTGCTTATTGGTGAGGTCCTAGGTTCGATACCCAGGTCGGGCCAAGTGTTATTGGGTTTTTTCGTGTGGAATTCCTGAGTAGCAGCCCGGAGTTTGGATTTGTGCCCGGTTGATGGCAATAGGTTCCCCCCTATTACATGGGACGTAAACCTAACGGCGAAATGAGGGTGTTACTATGCACTTCTGGCCAACGCTTTGGAGAATACAGGCGTGATGTTATAATATTATGTTATAATGTTGAGAAAAGTTAAATTCTCATACATTATGCAATAGTTTCTATATTTTCTTCTTCAATATCATACCTAACGTTGTCTAATTTTAGATACAAAAACCTGTCGTATTCTCCCGCAAAAACGCACGTTAACTCCTTCCAACATTTCAGATGACGAGTTTTTTTATTTGAGCTGAGCGACTGTTTTTATACAGTAAGCTTTGCAAGATTTCAAGTTAATGTGGTCATTTTGCTAAAAACAAATAACGAATGCCCCACACTTAGACTGGTGTTCTAACTAAAATAATTGTTTACCTATACTTCAAGTACATTTCAGAGTAAACAGTTGTTTAATCAGAGTATGAATGTTGGTGAACAGCCTTGATAATACCGCATTATACCAAAGAAAACATTTCCAACAAGGTAAGAAAAACATACGGATACGTACGTAGAAACTTCACTCAATTTTTATGAGTTTCCTTATAAGATTACTAAACCTTAAGAAACGCTTTAACACTAACCAATCCAAACAAAATAAGCTTACACAGTTCCAAGAACAAGATATTTTCAAAACAAAGCATTGAAAGATAATCTCCAACTCTCCCCATGAGCTTTCAAGCCATCCCACGCCTTGATTAAAAGCCTTTGTTTCCAAGAAAGCCGAGCTAAACAAGAAATGTTTACTTTCCACTCGCTGAAGACTGAAAGAAGTCGCTAATAACTCTATTACTAACTTCCTAACACCACTCTGCAGTGTTCGTGCGTCGTATTGCCGGACAAAGTAGATTTACAGCTGGTGGTTTAAGCAATATACGTGATAAATTCTCGAAAGTGGGGAAGTGGCTGGTGAAATGTCGTAGAGAAATATGAAGTAAGTGGGGTTAGAATAGTGTCTGGAGTTCTGGAACGTGAAGGTATAAGTAAAAATGGAGAACACGCTACGAACACTTTCTGAATGTAGAAATATTTGACCTTGAATATTTACTTTGGTGGTCTATTAGGCCAGCGTGGTGCATTAAGACCTGAACCTGAACGGCGAAGGACAAACATTGTGAGGAAACTTGTACACCGGAGAGGGCTCCATAAAGTTCTCGATAGTGTGTGTGTGTAGACTGCCAACCAGCACCAGGCTATAGTGGACTAAGGCCTAAACCCTTCTCATTCTGAGAAGAGGCCCGTGCCTTGCAGTGGGACAGGAATGGGCAGTTTATGCTATGTAGCATATGTGGCAGTAGTATTGGTATACTTGGAGCCTGATAACGTCTTGTTTCAATCACCATTGAAAATTAAGTGTGTTTATGACATTATTAAGAATGCCACCCTGTAACTGTCCCATTGCAGTGCAAAAGCCACTTCTTATACAGAGAAGGAACCAGCAATGATCACAACGCTTGCTAACTGTGTGTTGTCGATTTTAGATCGTTCATACTGCCTAGCTTTTTCTCAACTATGTTAGGGTCAGCTTCAGTCTAACCAGATGCGCCTGAATACCGGTATTTTACACGGAATTACTGCTATCAGACCTCCGCAACCCAATTACTGGGCAATGCCGATACTCTAAGGTTAAACCGGTGGTCAGACTTCCGGCCTTCTGACTAGGTACCCGTAACGACTGTCATTGATATTCGTATGACACCCGGAACCGACGGTTTGACGTGCTCTCCGAGGCACGGTTGACAGTTCTAAACCTTAAGTTAAGTCTATTAATTAAGTCTTAAGTTTTCTCGCGATTTTTCTTTCACCGTCGCTTTTCTTAGATAGATAGATATACTTTATTGTACACTAAAAGAAATAAAACAGAAGGAGTACACATTATTAAGAACAGTACAAATGGCGGTCTTATCGCTTAAAGCAATTTCTTCCAGACAACCTTTGGATGGAAAGAATTGTCAAGAAAAATATATAGGGCAGTTTGCAGCATACAAACGTATAATCTATTAAAAATCGATAATCAACTAAATCACTAAGTATATTATAATAAATCAAATCAAATCAAATCATTTATTCATTTGCGAATATGGGTACAAAAGTTCTTATACAAACAATAGTGACCATTAGCCATATCCTACCATGAGGCATGCAAAATTACAAAATAGGTACCTATGAAACTATGCACGTATGTACCAACGATAAAAGAAAAGACAGTAAAAGAAGAATTACAAAAGTTTATCCTGTAATAATAATATAAGTTAATAAATAAGTAAGTAAATAAAATAAATATAATATATATATAATTTAAATATACTTACATTTACTTAGATTTACTTACAAAGTAAATATTTTTTTTATAACTTAGAAAAACAGTTACTTACATGTTAGATTTTTGAACCCGCAACCTGGTGCTTAAGAAGTAGATCCATAAACCTCCGGACCACCACCACGTCATCCTGACATTAATTATGCCCCAAAAATGACGGCTGATGCAATAATTGTAGGGTACGATATGATTCTAGTCGTATGCGATCGCACTGAAGGTCACCATCCGATTTTCAACATCGCGACGATCTGTGGCCTCTATGGCATACGGATTGAGAAACCACACGCGAGTGGCATTGTAACCCAATGCCACAAGTGTCAGCTCTACGGCCATGCACAGAGGAACTGTTACGGGAAGCCTAGATGCGTAAAGTGTCTTGGCGACCACGGAACAGCCGACTGCTCCCGCCCTAAAGACCGGACCCAATGCACGGAACCACCTAGCTGTGTTCTCTGCGGCGAGTCAGGCCATCCCGCGAACTACCGCGGATGCCCCAAGGCACCCAAGTCCTCGGCCCCTAAACTGGCCTACCGCAACCAGATGAGGCGGTAACGAGAGGCACCTAGCCTCTCGCAGCCGCCCCCGGTCTCTCTTAGTCCTCAGCGCCCCAGCCCCTGGAGCGCGCTGAACCATCAGGCCCATTTCCCGGCCCTAGGTCCATTCAAACCTCCCCCGCCGCCTCCGGCGCCGGAGGCCCCCGCGCCCCCTGTTAGGCCGATCACTAAGACGGCCGCGCCTCTCGCGGCCCCACCCACCGTTGGAGCTCCTCCTGGAGCACCCACCCCAGCCGTGGCCCCCCCTCTTCGCCCCGCGACCCGACCTCTTCCGCCGAAACCGGCGTTTGATCCATACGACCCCTTCTGGGTCATCACGAGCACCTTCGGGGTCTTCCATAGCCCCCGAGGGATTCAAATGTCTAGAGACATTATAGCCTGCAGAGGCGATTACTGTTCACTTGCCCGGGTATACGCATCTTACCCGGACATCACACAAGCTCTTAGGAACTTGCCCCACAATGCGTAGATTAGGGCCCCAGTGTCGTAATTTACAGAAACATACCGACGCGCACCCGGCCCCGCCGCCGAGGCCCCCGCGAACCCATGTAAAATCAACCCCGACCCTTGTTTGACGAGCCAGCCCGCGTGCTGAGCCACTAGTTATAAAACAGCCCCTAAATAATCTACCCAGCCCGACCCTTGTTATACTCTCATATCGACCCACTAAGCCGAGGTTCTAACCCCACAGGGGGTGCCCTTAGTGTTCGGTTGATATTCTCTCTCTAGTTTTTAAGCCCTGGCTGGGGGCCTTAATTTGGCCACCCACAGGAATAGTCCGGTTAAGCATAAACAAAGCTCTCGGAGCTTTAATTGCGAGTGGTCCCATCAAAAAAAAAAAAAAAAAAAAAAAAAAAAAAAAAAAAAAAAAAAAAAAAAAAAAAAAAATTGTAGGTTTATTAGTGAATTATATCATTATAGCTACATCAGTCATAAATTTTCCCGAAGCTTGTACTAAAAGTTTTCAGATCGACTTTAATGTCATAACACAAAAGTCGGCCATTATCATCATCATTACTTCTCGCCCCAAATGTTATTTGGTGTAGCCTCAGTTCACTGTGTCAAGGTCGCCATTTTGATCCTCGTATTGGGATCAAATATTTGTACAATCAACGACGGGTTGACATGGCAATCGGGTATGAGGTGAGTCGTGAAGGGCTAGCGCTGCACGAGTCCGCATCGACCGCGTTTATCGATTTCGATCTTGCTCACGTTGTTGCTTGTAGTTGTGTATTGAAAATTACTACAAAATTGCCATGCCAACCCGTCGTTGACTGTATGACACACAGATATGTGTGTTGAACGCCTGTCTTTCTTGCAGAAGGGTCTGAGTTGGAACCCGGCCCATACCTCTGACTTTTCGAATTCATTTGCGGATCAGAATTTGATTATTTTGATGATTTGCGTTTACGGTGAAGAAAAAACATTGTGAGGAAACTTGCACACCTCCTCCACAAAGTTCTCGATAGTGTGCGTGTGTAGACTGCCAACCAGCACCAGGCCATGGTGGACTAAGGCCTAAACCCTTCTCATTCTGAGAAGAGGCCCATGTCCAGCAGTGGGATAATAATAGGCTAATTATGTATATGTTTATAAGCACTATGATTTAGTACATTTTTACATAGTATAAAACGAAGTCGCTCCCGCTGTCTGTCTGTCCCTATGTATGCTTAGATTTTTAAAACTACGCAACAGATTTTGATGCGGTTTTTTTTAATAGATAGAATGATTCAAGAGGAAGGTTTATTTGCCCGACATTAGTAACTACAATGCACCCGTGCGAAGCCGGGACGGGTCGCTAGTTAATAGTATCAAGCTATAGGTACTAACATGAGTTGAACTAATGGCCCTATAAATTCTAAGTTATGGTCATAATTTCAACTGTGATTGCATCTATTATGGCCAATGCCCTAACGAAACACGGTTCTATACGATAGCAAAGAGGGTCATAAAGTACCTATACTTTAAAGGAGAGGGTTGACCAAGTTTAACGAAAAACTAACTTTTCTTTGTAAGTTAAATGCGCTAAAATGTGTTCAGAAAAATGAGGCAGCTTCAGCCAACTAAATTCAACGGTATAAGAACGAAAAAGTTTTCAACAAGAATATAATATGTACATAATATCTAATTTCAACAACTCCCATTAAAGTTGTCGACGTTTGGTATAATTTTATCATTTTTAGACGGTCTAAATGGTCAAGCAAAAAGAGTGAGTAAGTAAGGATCATATTTTTAGCGTTATGAAGGTTTTTCGTATTGAAGACTTGATTTTATGAAGTAGGTACAGCTGCAATATAATTTATACATATTGCGAAATAAAATGGGCGAATAAAAAAAATATGATTATAATGACTGCCTTGTTGGTTTAGTAGTTTAGGACTGCTGAGCATGGGGTCCTGGGTTCGATACCCAGATCGGGCAAAGTGTTATTGGATTTTACCATTAGGAATTTCTCAGTAGGAGCCCGGAGTCCGGATTTGTGCCCGGTTAGTGGCAATAGGCTCGCTCCCTATTACATGGGAGTTAAACATAAATGGCGAAACGAGGGTGTACTAAAAAAAAATAACATCTCTGCCGAACCCTTTGGTCAACACAAGGCGTGATGTTATGTTATGTATGTGATTATAAAATCTTTGAATATTGTACAAATAATATCTGTCAACCCATATGATTTGGTTTGTGAAATTTATAGAATCCTTACACTCAAGTAGTGTATATGGATTCTATCTATCTATAAATTTCACTTTTGAATTTTGCAAAGTGTGTATAGTCAACATGAAAGCTAAACGATGATTGCTAAAAATTACAAAATTGTTTTATGAATGAAAACTTTGCATTTATTGTTTTTGTTAATTATCTAAAGAATAGTACCATTATAATCAATTTAGACAAACAATTAACACACTCCTGAGTTAATTAATTTTTAAATCCAAAGATATTCATAGATTTTTTCTGTTACCTATAAATATGTTATTTAGAGGTGACTTTATGTGAATTTGTCTCCATTACTGTAACCTGCCACCTTTTTACATTAGGACTATCATAAAATAACGGCTTAAAACTTGCAGCTGAACGCGAATAAGAGCTCAAACAAGACCGGCTGGACTCAAAATAAACCTTCTTCTTGTAACGAAAAAATCCTGACGCACTCAAATAGTTTTAATGGTAGTCCTAACAATGTACAAAAAGATTTCTCAAGATGTTAACACTTTCGATTCAGTTAGTCAAGGGAGGGTACAGTTCACTTCCAGATGGAGAGGAAACTTTGCACTCTCGACCTCCCTCTCCGCCCATAATGACTGAAGTTTTGTGTTTTTCTTGTCGTTGCCGCTTTACGACGATTTACTGGCACCTTGGTTTTTTCCTAACGAAAACTTTAAACAAATTGTAAAAAAAAAGTCGGGTTCGTGTGAAGCGGTAGCAGGCTAGGGTTAATGACGTCGGAAGACCAGCGTCGTGGTGTAACAAATAAATCCTGAAAAAATATTTTTACTTCATATTATTATTGTAAAGAGTTTTGAAATATAGAACACTACCCACAATTTTATTTTTCTTTACCCGTTATAGAAATTGGAATAAAAATGAGTTTTACTAAAACATTAAAAAATGTTATTATTTTCTAAAAAAAATATTTAACGGAACATCGTGGCTCATTGAAAAATTTAAGAAACCAATATTTACAGATATGTGAAAATAAATAATTCCTGCAAACTGTATTTTTTTTGTGAAACCAAATATAATGTGGGAACGGAAAAAAAATTTGTAGGCATACTCAATTTGAGGGTTGGTCAACGAATTTACAGTTGGATGAACTCGTGGACCAACCCTAGTTGTAAATAACTAAACGCAGGGAAATCTACGGCAAAAAATTCATGCATGGCCCCAAAGTTCGAACCTTAGGCTGAAGGACCAGTATAAGCTAATCAAGAGGTTACCTTAGCTATAATTATATTAATTATAATTTTTGCTAAACTTACTGTAAATGTATGGTAAATCATTTGCCATAATACGTATACGTATCCAAATCCCAGTGAAGCTTTGCAAACATGTTTTCAATATCTTCTCATTGCTATAGTCAAAACAGGTATCAATTAAAAAAATAAGTCGTCGCGGTGCGCATGGCAGATGATGTGAAACATCGAAAATAAAATTGGCCGAATGAAACCGAAGAGAGCCGACGAGTTACAAAGTCTGCCGTCGTGTGTCTGCCATCGCGAGCGTCGCCACGCAACACCCACTCTCACAACCGTACCGCCGCATTAGATATTTCAAATCAAAAATTTTCACGAGGAAAGTTTCACCTTATTAATAATTTCTAAGCTCTAATCATGAATGAGTCATCTTGATACAGGACTTTTGCAGACAATACCCGTAATCTAAAACTCCGTAGCACCCTATGCAACTCGGTAGCGTCGTTTCGCCCGCATCATTCGCCAAAAGTGGAAACTACCCGTTGTCGAGTCAAGTGGAATGGAACTAAGCCAAAAATGACTTGCTTGCGTTGGAGTGTCGGCCTTACTGTGGCCTCCCACCGTTGCCAATGCGTTGTGGGATTTGATTTATTCCTATTCAGGCCTCAAGTGGGACTTTTGAACTCTACCGCTGACCATTGGTTGTGGGAAAGGGTACCGTAAATTATGTTCCTCACTTTGTTGTGCAAGTTGATTATTCAAGGCTCACAGGGACAAGTATTTTATTTTTTTATTAGAAAATATTTTTTTACTATTTTTGTTAGCGATTTACAAGCCTTTGGCGTGTTTTTGCGAGGTTTTCTGTAGTTTGCTTGTATGCAACCAGCTAAAACTTTGTGAAATATTTTCCCATTTTTGTGTACGAGTAATTTTTGTTAATATTAGAAAATAATAAATGAAAATAGCAGGCTGCGAATAGAATAATAACTTTAGTAGTTGTACTTACTACTAAAAACCTATTTAACAAATGCATAGATTAGGCAATCATTATTAATAGAAAAGTAAGATTCTAGCAGTAAACGTCTCTGTTCTGTATTATGGAAAATACTATACAGTTTCCATTAACTGTTGGGTGTACATCCTTACCTCATCCCTCGGTAATTCCAAGTATAACGATAACGTTACCAACAATGTAAAATCAATAAAGGGTCAAACCGCCCTATGTCAAAGCATTCCTACCGAATCTGATACCAACATTCCATAAATTAATGTCAAGACTCAAATTAACATATTACCAACTTTACAAGCCAGCACTTAATAGTTACATGTGACCCTTTAATCTAATTTTTCATACGAACGACGATAATGGCCGTTCCGTGGAAGCAGACAGTTATATATAGTTACTTCGACCACCCTAATGGAGTTAACCAGAGAACTATAAATTCCAACCGCCCCTTTCTAAAAGGATAATCACACAGACAACTCAGAAGCAAATGGGAATTTAGGGCTCCCAGAGCGGAGGCCTAATTGACAAAACATACTCGATTACAGCTCGTCCCTTCAAGTTGGTAGTGAAAACAAATTGGTGTGGCAATGACTTTTGCAACAAAATTAATTAGGGGACGCGTGATTCAAAATGTTTTTTGCAGCGGTTCGATGTTGGTAAGCGTGACTAGGGTATTCGGGGAAAGTAATTACGCGGTCGGAAAAATAAGTTTTTAGTACGAAGATTGGGTAATTTAATGGTGTTAATAAAGCAATCAGTGTATAAAATATACTTAGATTTGTATACTGCAGTGGATACTTGTTTAGTTGAAGCTTGAGTTTATCGTCTTCATGATTAGCATATAACAAGGGAATCTCTATTCGAAAACTATGAATCTTAGTTTTAAGTGGCTATTATTTAAACGAATAACTAAATATTGAGGTTTTGGTCAGTAAAAAAGTATAATTGATCACCAGAAAAAAAAAATTGTTCGATTTTCGACAATTAACTATACTAACATAAAAAAAAGCACGAAGTTTCCACTTCTAACCGAGTCCAGGTGCTCAGATGATTTAATAGCTGATTTTTATTGTTAACTAAATATTTATATCGTGATTCATTTAATTACTTCTAGTTATACGTTCTTTATATGATAGGTATCAATTCCTACCCTGCTTGTGAATATACCTTGTACACTGAATTTTAAATTTTTATACACTTTTCGGTAACATAAAGTTAAACATTTTCTTAAACAACATTTCCTAACTTATACAGTTAAGAATATTATAATAATAACGCAACAAACTTTATGGTATTCTTACTTTATTAAACTTCAGAATGTATACTAAGACAATATTCCATTTTTAGATAGTACCTACTAAGTTTATCAAACTTGGTCAATAAGTGCCTAAAATGTGGAAAAAAAGTTGGTCTGAAAGGTCGTTTTATACAACCCGACACGATCGCTACTAGATCAATCATAAAAATATAGACGTGAAGTTTCGACACTAACTTTTTAGTGACATACATACATTACTCACATGTCTGTGACCCGTGAAAGGATAAGTAGATATGTATTTTTTTATATTCTCGATTCAACCAACATTTATTTAATAAATATTTGATGAAAATACTGCATTGTAGATCTAGTGGTCGCAAGCGCGACTGCTGAGCATAGGGTCCTGGGTTCGATCCCCAGGTTGGGCAAGTGATATTGGGTTTTTCCTTTAGAAATTTCTCAGTAGCAGCCCGGAGTCTGGATTTGTGCCCGGTTGGCAACAGGCTCGGCCCCTATCGGGACTTAAAACATAACTGGCGAAAACTGTTCCTAAAAAAACACCTCTGCCGAACCCTTTGGGGAATACAAGATGTGATGTTATGTCATGTTTGATGAAAAGGAATAAAACCATGGAGTTTATTGTCCGTTCTTCTTCATAGGAATCTACACTTTGGAATGCGGCAGTAATTTTTTTTTTCTTGACAATTCAAAAGTGCCTTTAAATGGTCTTATTGAAACTTTGATACATTTACAGGTCTAGGTCTGATTTATCACGCAACAGCAGTGAGACAGTAATGGACTCGCTATGAAATGATGATGATGAATGCTGACTGATACTGGATACACACATTAAAATTTATACATTCACAACACTATATATCATAACACCATGCATCATGCAACTATGTATGCAAACAATAATTTGTAGACGATATATTTCTACAGAGCCAAGAAGAAAATAGGATAGGGCGGGGCGGGAGGCGCGAGATTAACCTTCTTAGCGACTAGGTCACGTTGCTCCTGATAAGATGGTTTTCCTCATGCTTTTCTGATTTCTTAGAATTAAGTCTTATTTTAGGAAGAGCATATTTTTAAAAGTTGATATAATGGTTTTGGTTACGGTATGGTTAAAGCTCGGTTCGTATGGCCAAAAACGAATAGTTTTACTTACCAATAGAAGCATTTTCTTTTGCCTTACTTGACATATACAAGGTTAGTCGGAAAGGGGGTACTAAGCCGAAAGGGTGTTAAAGTACCCATAATAAGGGATAACTTTTGTTCTACAAGTTTCCCTAAAACTCGATAGTTTAAGAGAAATAGCTTTTTCGCCTAAAAATAGCTTTTCAAAGATTTCGTAAAAAATATGCTAAAATCTATCTGTCCATAGCTATGATCAGCTGTTTTTACAATTTAGGTCATATTTGGGGTCACGAATTAGAAAATTAATTTTCTGAATTCACAACTAAAGCAGGCATGATTTAAAAAAAAAAAACTAAAATAAAAATCATTTTGCATGTAAATAAAAATTATCGAATTTTTAAATTTGAAATTTTAACACTTGCTTTAAAATAGGCATCAGTGATACTTTAGGTGGTCCGCGGCTTAGCTCCTTACCCCCTTTCCGACTAACCTTGTATATTTTCATAGAGCCAAGAAGAAAATAGGATAGGGCGGGGCGGGAGGCGTGAGATTAACCTTCTTAGCGACTAGGTCATGTTGTTCCTGACAAGATGGTTTTCCTTAGGCTATTCTGATTTCTTAGAATGAAGTCTTGTTTTAGGAAAAGTCATATAATATTTTTAAAGGTTGATATGAGTTCACTAAAGCTCAGTTCGTATGGCCAAAAACGAGTCGTTTTGCTTACCGATAGTAGCATTTTTTTGCCTTAGGTACTTGGCATATAAGTTGATCCGTGTAAGCAAATTTTACTTGTGTATCTGTTACAGTCATAGTGATTAAATTGCTATTATACATAACGACTGGTTATTATATATAACGACTAAACTGTCTAGACAATGTGATAAATTAATCACTTTATCCGGCTATTATTGATAATAGCCGGTCGAAGTTAGTCAAAGTAATAAATACGGTTTTATTTTGTGTCATGGCTAGTGAGCTTTCAATTTACTTTTTTAATTAATGTTAAATTATTATCTATGATAATGTTAATTATAATATTATACGATACAGATTGATGTGTGATGATGGTTTTTTTATTCACAAGGAAACCTAAAAGTAAACCTAATCTATCCATGCATGCTTGCTTTGCAAAAGAGGAAATCTGGCACTCGGCGGCCGCTGCCGCGGCACGCTCGCTTCGCTCGCTCGCCTTCGTGCGTTGTGTGGTCACAGTTCTAACCTAACCGTTTCGAATTTGACAAACTGTTTATTGTCTAAATATCCGAATCGTCCGAATGGCCGATCGTTCTATCCGTCTATAGATAAATTATAATTATTACTATTTAAAATAACAGCATATTATTGCTACACATATGCTTAAGGCAAATTGAAATTAAAGCTTTATAATCTTCACCTAAACTTATTTTATTACTTTATCCAAGTCTTACAAGATATTACATAAAATAACAAGTTAATGTGATTAATTCTGTGTCATTTATCACTTTGTCTAAATTGAGCAGATATTATATATAGTGGCTGGATAGTATATATAATATCCGGATTTATTACTTTTGCTGTCACATATCTACTAACGTATGGAAGGTCTACTATGGGGTTTTTGCTTAAAGATACAAGAATCTTTATTTAAATCAATGACTCTTGATAAAAATTTATAGGAATCGGTCATAAAATGATATATGAAGAATTTAAACACAGTAATTTAAAAAATCCTTACTAAACGTCTATGTCCAGAATTGAATAGGCTAAATAATACACTGTGGGATTACTTGTCTTCTTGTATCGGATAATCTAAAGGATTTTATATCGAGTGTTATATATTATTGGGAAAGACGTTAAAAAATGGTTGGACTAAGTTCATCCATTAATCAACAAACCTTTTCCAATCGTCTAGATATTTTTATATATTTGAAATATTAAGACCGTAATAGTATAAAAATATATGTAATCACTTATCAGAAGGTGTCGAAATTTTTATATAATACCTAACGTATGTAATGTTAAAAATATTGTGTAGTTTTATATCTTTGCGAAGTTGTAGTACATTGAATATGGAATTGTTTTCCTTGTTTTATATAGTCACTAGCTGTTTCCTCACGTCTCCGCCCGTAGCCTATGTTACTCAGTGATAATGGAGCTTTGTAACGGCAAAAGAATTTTTGAAATCGATCCTGCAGTTTTTAAGTTTATTCGTTGCATACAAAAATACAAATCTTTCCTCTTTATAATATTAGTATAGATGTACCTACCGCCACCTCTTCTTTACTCTTGAACAAGTTGAGTATAAAGGCTATATTAAGCGGTTATTCTCCGAATATTGCCACTTTTTAGACACGATCAAAAAGGTATCTATACTTAATGAATATAATCTCTCAAAAAATCTTTTAAGTTAAACAGTTTTATCTTGCAGTACTCCTGCAGCATCAGGATGTGAGGATTGAAGGTTGAAATTATCATAAATTTGTATTGTTATGGGAATTGAATTTTTCTGCGAAGTTTCAAAAGAACCAGTTAAGCAGAAGTAGTTGAAAAATCTGTCGCACGATTTGAATCAAACAAACAAATATGCAAAGTGATGCTAATTAAAAACTATTTAAAAACTACACCAACATCATACACCAACATCAGATGTCTTCAAATGGCAAAACTGATGATGTCCTAGATATCTCTAGGTTACATAAAATTATATACCTAACAACTTAACTTAACTGTCTCTTAGGTCTAGTGGTGGCAAGCGCGACTGCTGATCATGAGGTCCTGGGTTCGATCCCCAGGTCAGGCAAAGTGTTATTGGATTTTTCCCTGTGGGATTCCTCAGTAGCAGCCCGAAGTTTGGATTTGTGCCCGGTTGATGGCAATAGGTTCGCCCCCTATTACATGGGACTTAAAACATAACGGCGAAATGAGGGTGTTACTATACACCTCTGCCCAACCCTTCGAGGAATACACGCGTTATGTTATGTTATTGTACCTGATCTTATCAATAATTTTATCTGAACACTAATTCTCTTATGATACCAATTCCTGGCATTCGGCTGATAACTAACTCTATGAATGATCAAAAATATTTGTAGCAGATTTAGTTACAGTACTAATGTAACACTAATTACATAAACATGCCCACACACACACACACACACACACAAATGTACCAACTTCAAACTGACTCATAGTACTTCAGGACCGTCGTCGCTTTCACCGTAAACTTGTTTCATTTAATACAAAACTTGTTTAAGCTGGCTACAAACTCATACACACTAAACACTCGACTTAATACTACAAAACTTTAGCAAGCAAACAAAACTGTTCGCTACAATGCGAATGAATCGATTCAAAAGTATATTAACTACATCGATAGTTATGTGAGAGTACTTAGTAAATGGAGTAATAGTTTGTAAGCAATCTATAAGGAAGACATCTACAGAAATACTGCGTATATTAGGTTTAAGCATTATCAGTTCATTATTGTAACGGGCCACGGGCTTCTTCTCAGAATGGTTCAGGCCTTAGACCGTCACGCTGGCCCGCTGCGAGTTGGCGGACTACCCATCAAAAATTTTTAGACCCCTCTCAGGTGTGCAGATTTCCTCACAATATTTTTTCCTTCCTTACAACTGGTGAATGGGACTTGTTGAGCTCTCCGTTTACTTACTATTCCGTGTTAGTTAAGTAGAACTGTAACCGATACGTACTTCAAAATAACTAGAAATTGTCGCTTCAATGAACTTGTAAAGAGTTTGTATAAGACTAGCTTTTGCTACTGACTTTACTCCCTACTTTTATGGTGGAAATAAAATGAAAGGTCCTTTTCCAGGTTTTAATTTAGAAACCATACAATGGTGGTAGAATGTGCCAGTCATGTTGGATATTAACTTGAGGGGCAATATGAAGTTCGAAGCGTTCACGGTTCATAATATCCTCCATACGAGGACTGAATTTTTATAAAATATCCGATAGCTGTTCTTTAGATATTATTAGTTTCTGTATTATTATTTTTTTGCGTCCAAGATTTATTTTAATCAATCAGTGCTCCAATAATACAAATAATGTTAAAATTTAATTTAGAAGAACGATATTTTTTCGGAAATTATCTTTTTATGGTCCGTACTTTTATATAGTCTACAAGGAAGTAATATTTGTGTGTGTGTGTGTTAATTTAAATTGTATATTATCTTGTTAACAGTATAAATAGTCCGGCCATTAATGTATAAAAAGTAAACAAACTTTTGATCATGAAATATTAATTTTACTTTAAGAATCTATTAAAAATACACATTTAACATACTGTTTGTTTATTTCATGAATGAAGGTTGGTTTGTTTAATTTCCATACATTTAAATGAGCTTACTATAACTTCAACCGTGGGTAAAAGCAAACGACGATCAAAAAATCTAAACACACAAACTTATCAACCGATTCCGTTGCCATAGAGCAGCTGCTGTTAAATATTTTATAGGCTTTGTCCGCCAAAAATCAATTTAAGACAAGGAACTTAAAAGAAGGGGTCCCTTATCTTTCGTTGGCAGCTGTGCTGAACAACCCAGTGAGCTGAGGGTCCAATGGTTTTATTAATATCGAATTTTTGTCTCGTCGCCTTGTTTTTTCTTCGGATCAGAACATCAAGGAGTATAGATAATGGGATTTTGAACTGCGTGAATGTTGTCGTTTTCTCAAAAGTAGAATTTAGAGTCATTTCTGTGATATTTTACTTCGGTTTGTTTAACGTAAGACCGTTTTTACATTAAACGAGCATGTGTGATCTCACCATTGTGAAGGAACGGGTTATTGTATCCCTCCAACGAAGAGGGAGGATCCTCCAACCAGGCGGGTCTTATACCTAGCAGGCTACTGCCCAACAGTTGCTAATGGGAAGTTGTATGTATGCTATCTGCGTGTCAAATCATGATATCGCGATGCAGGATTCTGTGACGTCATTTTTGAGAGTTGTCATTATTGTCGCTGTAGTTTGCTAGACAATCGTCGTGCTGTGCAGTTCGCATATGGCGTGATAGATGTTGCCACACCATAGGTATCACGTATGGCAGACGGATTGGTGATCGAAATATGTTGTTATCAGTCGCTTTTTACGACATTCACGCCTAGAGAGACCTATTCTTTGTCGGGATCTTTAAGGCACGTGAGAATTTCCAACAGTTTAAGTCATTATTATCTGCAGCATTCAATATTCCACTACTTAAATCCTTGAATGCTGTCATTCTCGGTCCTATGCCTATCCCAGTGAGGTTCTATCCGTGATTTTTACAATATCGTTGGCTAATCTTTATTTTTAGAAAAATTTTAAATTTATTTTTAGAAACTTTAATGGCCAAATACTCAAACGGTGATCAATTTTAAGTTGCCGTTAAATCTCGTGCTGTCATTATCACTTTATGGCAAAGTGACAGTGATGATACGAACTTAACAGTGAGTCAAAATTGTGTAGCGTTTGAGTATTTGGCCATAAGACGACACTAACACTGTCGCTGAAAACCAGCGCTGTGGCTCCGTTTCGCACGTAAGACACAGCATTATTCTTAGCGATGGCCGTTTTATGCAGATATGACGCATATTTTTCCAATTGTTTCTTTTTGGTTTTGTTTTATACTTTTAATATATAAATATACAATAAAATATTTAGTGTTAATTCCGCGAAAAAAAGCTTTTTTTTTTCGCGGAATTAACACTAAATATTTTATTGTATATTTATAGATCATGGATTTCCGCAAAGTAACGCCTGATTCCATCATATACTTTTAATATATTTTTGTGTGTCATATTGGCGCAAATAAACAACTTTTTTTCTTTTTTCTTAACTAAAACACCAGTCATTCTTAAGACCAGGGAATTCTTTTCCTTTCTCCCACATTCCCCTAACCTTTCGATGCTACACATTGAAAGCTTTTGACAGGGTTCGATAAAACCATTTTTATAACAAACAAAACTGGAATCTATAGGGAATTCTGTTCTATTTAGATACCTCCCAGTAAATTGAAGGTTGTTTTTTTCCCTCTAAATGCTTGCAAATGGAAGTAGTTTCTACTTACATTGTTGAACTGTTGTTGTTAATAAATTAATGTAATTTTAATGGAGACGTTTGGGCTGCGACATCAGATTCGTGGTAAGTTATTTACTGTCAGCGATTTGGAATTACATTACTTCCCAGTTCTACTACTGTACAGTGCGCGACAAATAACTTGAACCATGATGGCGTCGACTGCGTGTTCTATGTGAGATTCGGGTCATATATGATTCGTTTTGATGAGTCCAATAGATTGCACTTGTATTCAGGGTCTGATGTTGGAGCTAGGAGGTGAATAGTGGAACTCTTCAGTGGCTACTAGCAAACCCCTCAAGTTTGGCATACGACGTCATCTTGGTTCTAATTATTTGAGGTCTAATTTTGCTTGCACAATGCAAGAGCGAACTATTTTACCGACTACGTATTGCCAACATTATAGAAATGAAAATACAGTATTTTTGACAGGATATTATGGTGACATGGGGACAGACACAAGTAATGACAATTGATTCAATCATCGATTTCATTGATGTCATGGTTTTTACAACAAAACTCTTTAACTCAAATCAAAGACATTATATGGCATTACTACATCATATGGAGGCAAAAGGCAATTTTGATCTTTGCTACCAAATAATTAAACATAATTTTCCATGCATTGGTCTGTTCCGTTCAACAGTTTGAAAAAGTAACATGTGCCCGCAATGTGGGAAGGGAATGAATTTGAAAAACGAACCTTATCATTCCCCGACTGTACAATTGTGACACACAATAATGGTGCGAATTTTCGAGGATTCAATTTTGTTAGCTATGCACAAATGACATCCGAACTTGATTCGAATTTGCCTGTGCCGCTATTTTCTCGCATTCGGATCGGACGCAATACAGCGCTCCCAATCTTCGGTCAGGCGATCACCACTTCATTGACTAAATTGTTTCATCGATGAGGTTCATATTTTGTTTTATTGTTCTTTATTTAAATAGTCAATAAATAGAATCTGCGAGTTTTCAAATCACATTCATTTTGTAATGAATGCCAAAAAGTTTGCTTGACGAAAACACAATCGTGTGTCTAAATATTTAAGGTTGTTAAAATATGAGAGCAAACGCCTGCAAATAATGTAATATTTAAACTACAGTGAAACAATGGTACAAAGATATCGACAGGAGCTTAAACTTCGACTCTAGGAGAACAATAAAACTAAAGATATTGAAATAATTTAGTATTGAGTATTGAAATTGTTATATTAGTGGGAATTGTGATAAAATTAGTTGGTTATTTAAATCAATAGTTGATAAGTATAATTTTCTCTTATCTACACAAAGTCGTTTCAATCGTGGCCAATTTATTAGACTTTAGTATTGTCAAAGTCAAAAACAAGTTCACTTATATATTTAAAGTAATCTCCAGACAATTTTTGGTTGGTCTATACACTTCAAGTTGCTACGCTCCAAAAAGTCAATGAATCTGTGCTTAAAAACGGACCCAACAACCATGTAGGTACACTCTCTTTTTTTATTACCTATAAAAACTTTTACATTGAAGAAAAAAGCTATATAATATTACAAAGCATAAATACATACAAAAACAGGTCATAAGTATATTACATTTGGGGTCGACATAAATCGTCTTCGATAGTGAGATACTGACGTGAAAATATGTCTACTTCATTTTGTAGTAGGTGAACCTTTGCGGTTCCCCCCTCCATTACTTACGCACCTTGAGCCCCGATAACATTGAGTCCTGAAAGAATAAACTTCAAACTTTTGCAATAAAAATGTCTAAGACACTAATTTTTGTTTGAAAGTTTTTTTTGCCGACAATAATTCATGATAATAGTCCCGAATAAAGTTTGTGGTGCAGATATAAAATTATACAAATAGTTTGCGTTATAAGCGAAAAAGAAATTATTCCATGTTTAACCATTATAAACATTTACGACTTGTTGACTATTAATAATGAGAGTACCTACCCAAAATAATTTCATTTTCACGCTCTCAGTTCCCAGACATCGAAAATGACAATTTAATCGCTGTCATACAACATTGCGGTTTAATTACGCGATCCGACCCACGTCGCAAAGTGTTTAAGTATAGCTGTCACATCCAAATAAAACGCCCTTTCCCACATCCAAGAGGAAAAGTCATTGGGGAAATTCGTGGGGTGCGACGCACCGGCGTGTTTTCACTCCAGCCAGTGCCGTTTTCGCCGACGCCGCGAGAGGGCGCCGTCCGCGCTCCCGTACCGACCACGTGACTTGTTGCTCGAAACACACAACCGACTCTCGCACACAAACAAAACATGCATCCAGATGCAACGTGACGTGTTTATTATGATACCGACCACCTACAACTTACTGACATGAATTTCATTGCCAAACCCCTCTACAACCATGCCAGACTCCTGATGCTATTAAGTTTCGTGCTAGCTATATTACTCACCGGCGCATTTCTCCGGACAAAAAATAAGCAATCACAAATCACAAGTTTGGACGAAATTCAAGAGTTCGAGGACAGCACTGAATACGAGTCCATGACAAATACGAGCGCAACGGAGCCGAGGAAAACGCGAAGAAAAGAATACCTGTACCGCCTTTTGACAAATACGACCCGTTCCCTCATACAAATGGAAATAAAAGCTAGGAGACTGGAGGAAAATATGCGTAGGATTAAGGAGAAGACTGCAGATTTATTGTGGAAGAACAAGGACAAAGCTTTGTGGCATATTCTGTTCAAGAATATAAGCAGACATATTTCAATCCGACATGAGTTCCACCAGCACGCGAGCCTGAGACGAATAATGCAGGACAGTAACACCCATACACATAACCGCAAGGCGGGACGGAGAAAACTTTTATTGCGTAGACGAAGATAAATGCATCGATAGTTGCTAAGTTTATTGATAGACATTTGTATACAAGTTATGTGGGAGACTTTTTAAATTCTGAACTGACAATAAGCGTATTTTAAGTCGTATTGTGTTTCTTCGAAGTGCGATTGGAAGCGGAGTGCAAGGCATTTGTATCACAGAGCACGTATGTACGATGTGTCTGTCTTATTTCTTCATGTAGCATTTTATATTGTGGAGCTATATCTTCGCCTTGCAGGTTCATAACGATGTTACGTTCACAGAATTACATTATTGCTCACATTTTACTCGCAGGAGAGGGTGATTTCATTTTGTCTTATGTTTTGCTCAGGTATCTTGATTAATGGCGTTCTTGATGATTTCGTTGGAGATAAAAAACGTAACTGGAATGTTTTCCGGGAAGGCTGACGAAGCTAATTTTCTATGACAAGATTAATGGGTGAAGTATTATTTTGTTTCCGATTATTGTTTCTTTTAAAAATATATTTTGACAACACAGAATTATAATCTTACTGAACATTTTCGGATTTCATCTTCGTTTCTGCTGGTAATCCTAATGTGTAATTCTTAAAGCAACTTTTATAATTTCGGGTCGACGACAGGTCGTTTGCAGGGTTGGTCATTTATGTGTATCGGTTTGATTTCTGGTTTGTTTTTGCGGAGTAATCACCTTCTATAGCCCAGGCAATCCTTGGAATAACTTGATAATGTGCATTAAGATATTAATGAAAGCATTAATATAGATATTAGTCTTTACACGATAGACTTATCAGAAGACACTCACATGGTCAGATGGAATGACCGATACTTTACTAGTAATCTCACTATTTGCAATAACAAATCTTTTTCACACATTGCGATATCTGTCTCTATTATAATAAATAGATTTAACATTATAATTTACGTAACCATTGAAAATATTTTTTATTTGAATCTCCAAACTTTTCTTATTATAAACTTAATCTTATTTAAGAATTTATTTCGCTCCATTACCGAAGCTTTACAAATTCATTATATTTGCTCTTTGATTTCTTCATTGTTATAAGTTATCGTCTGTTTTATTAAATCGCAGTTACTTTTATGAATAACGTTAAAAGCCTTTATGATTATGTTACTCGTGTGAAATATGAATAGGCATTGAGTTCTACGTATTCTTTGTTTTTTTTTTAAGTATTTATACAGCGTGTTTACTGAGATGGTTTCGTAGTAAATGAAGGGTTTTCATTTATTTATTCTTAAATTCCTATGTCAAACCTATGTACAATTTGATTGCCAAAACTAATTTCACTTTAGTTGTGATCTCTTTCTAAATATTCACAAATTCAGTTATAATTTTTTTTTTCCTTATTCTGCACTTGACAATGAACTGGAGATTACCTTTATAACTTTATTATTTTATCCATAGTAACATAATCGTGACTATCTTATATCTCAATTCTCAGGTCAAGATCACTTTCTTCATAAAATGATGACACATATGCACTGCGTTTGTACCGCGTACGCTACGGGTATGCTCCGCGTTGTAATTCCTGTCCGATACAAAATATAAATTATTTGCTGGCTTTGAACGAATGCACGTCCGCAATAAAATGGAGGACAAAAATGTAATAGATTGTGTTCGTAAATATGAATATTTATACAATTACTAGCGACCCGCCCCAGCTTCGCACGGTTGCAATGTAGATACTAATGTGAGGCATATGAACCTTCCTCTCGAATCATTATCTATTGCTGAAAATTGCATTAAAATACGTTGCGTAGTTTAAAAGATCTAAGCGTACAGACTTTATACTATGTAAAGATATACAATTAAAGAAAATGTACAACAACCGATAGAACGGGCACTAAACGGGGATGGTACGGTCATCATACTCGTTGCATACGGGTATAGACCGCGGTTGATACCCGTATGGACCGCGGTTGATACCCGTATAGAACGTGGTTGATACGTTTCAGTGGGCTTATAGTGGCTAAAATGTAATAGGCCCTTTTTGACAGCTGTCAGATTAGAACATGTTATGTCAATTTCGACATAAAATGTACTGATCTGACAGCTGTCAAAACGGGCCTATTGTATTTTAGACATTATAGTGTAGTGGACAGAGCGTTTTTTGCCGTGCATGACACGTGCCTATTACGGTCCTAGTATGATACGTTGTAATGGGCAGACTCCTTACCGCTTGTTTACACAGAGGATCCGTTTTAACGGATCCGTCGGTACTAGGTGTGTTCTTCACATCTGTACCGACGGATCAGTTAAACAAATGGCAGCTGCGTCAGGCTGGATACAATAAAAATAACGGATCGTGAGTGAACGCACCCACACTTCTCCATTTACATCTTCATACGGATGCGTTTTTTATACTGTTCCGTCACCCAGTTTTTGATGACAAAACGGAACATGTAAAAATGTCGGGCCAGTATTTTTATGGATTCGGAATACTGTCGTATAAGTGAACTCGCTCATACACTACAGGCGCCGTCACCAAAATAAAAACGGATCCGCTAAAATGGGTCCTGTAAACAGATTCTGTGTGAACTAGCTATGAAAAGCGAATAAGAATCGTGTGTACGGGTTCTTATTATAATGATGACCATAACAACCACAGTGTAACTATCGACATTGAAATACAATGACACAGGTACAGTTAACATCAAAACGAAACGATGATTGTACAAAGTTCCAAATGTGTTTTATGAATGTAAACTTGTTTTTTGTTAATATTATTATAACATACTAATATTATAAAGAGGAAAGATTTGTATGTAACGAATAAACTTAAAAACTACTGGACCGATTTCAAAAATCTGTTGCCGTTATAAAGCTACATTATCACTGAGTAACATAGGCTACGGGCGGAGCCGTGACACGGCTAGTTTTATATAAAATAATAGAATAGATAACACTAAATACTTTTATTATTAAACTAGCGGTCCGTCCCGGCTTCGCATGGGTGGAAATTTTTCCCGTTTTTGCAACATTTTTCATTTATTCTCCGCTTCTATTGGTCGTAGCGTGATGTTATATAGCCTATAACCTTCCTCGATAAATGGACTATCCAACACAAATATGGTTTTTCAATTCCAACCAGTAGTTCCTGAGATTAGCGCGTTCAAACAAACAAACAAGCTCTTCAGCTTTATAATATTAGTATAGATTTATCAAATAGTCATTATAATTATGCACTGATAATTGAGTTCAAAATTTTTAAAAGTCATCAACTTTTGCTATTGACTGTACCTCTATCGGTGTCTTAAGTATTCCTAGTCCATCTTAACTGTATTAAGCATACAATTAATGTATGGCATTCAGACAGTCGTTTATAAACATTGTCTACTACATAAGCGGCTAAGCACTTAATACCAAGTACATTTATTCTATGCATTATCTATAGCATACATAAGAGGAACCTGTTATATTTTTTATAGGTTTATAGGTATTATGGAAACCACGAGACAAGATGGGATTGATAAATTAAAACGATTACATAACTTCAAAAAAATATTATTCGCCCTCGTCCTAACAGTGTCCTGCCTTCAAATTGTGTGGCTGTGACGAGGATTTATTTGGTTAGCTATGGACTTACGAGGTTGCGCAAGTCTGCTTTAGGCTTGTTCAACATCAATTCTCATTTATTCTACTGTATTATAACTTCGTATTATTTCACAAAGGGCAGCAGCGTAGTATTCTCAACCGGCGTGCGTTTATGTTGAAGATGTATGAATGTGGATGAAGCGAAAGGAGCGTAAGGATCGTAGCATGTGGGGTTTTATAGTTTCTGCCTACTCTCATGCGAAAAAGGCGTGAGTTTATGTATGTATGTTTTAGTGTCACGGTTTCCTTTACTTAGTCGAACACAAGAACCACTACATTTTGCAATATTAATTCTGCCTACAGGAAGCCTATTCCGAAAATCGAGCCACGACGTTTCGGCTGACGGGATCGCACGTTTTCTAACCACGAAAGTGTTTCGGATTCCGATTTTGCGAATAGACATTTAGTTTTCCGTTCACCCTACTTCCAAATGTTAATTTACATCTAGTTAATTCATTGTCTGACAATAATTTGATCGTATACAGGGTTTACGGGTTTATATTTCGTTTAAATCATGTAATTCCTTCAAACCTCGTAATGTACTGCTGACATAGAATAACCCTGGACGGAATACCTGTGGATTCACTAAAAAAAACATTACAAAAAGTAAACATGTGTCCTTAACGTGAAGCATTTTAGCGCTCCGAGTTAAATGATCGCGCGGCAAGCAGTAGCCGCGCAATTCGCTCGGGGCGCTAAAATGCGGGGCGTTAAGAACATATGTTTACTTCTTGTATTTTTTTTTATTGAAACTAATTGTAACACGTGGAGGGTTAATCTATGTCACCGGTACATCACGAGATTTGAAGGAATTACTTGATTTCGTTTACACCTTGTATTTATAACTTCGATGTTTGTCGTTGTCGTTTCGATACGAAACTACGACGTTCGTTTTTCGGAGTAAGCCCCAGCTCCCAAATCGTTTAAAGCTTAGGATGTAAATAAAAAATATATTTTATGTACATCACGAATCTACAAACCTGATTTCCTTTTATCAATGAACCGTAATCTCAGTAATACTCTTAATTTTATCAACTGAAGCACTAATGTAAATTAAAAGAAAAGGCAGTACTTTTTGATCGCGTGACAGAGATAGTGTTGTCAGATCAAAAAGAAAAATATCCCACTCTGTACGAGGGGTGAATTAGATAATTTGTTTACGTAACAGTCAATTAATGTAATAAATAAAAGGGCCTTCCTATTACTTTGATTCAAGATTTGTAGACGTAGTTTTTTTGGTTCAATTCCACAAAACGAACTTCTCTCAAGTTGATTGGTTGCATTCGAAATACAACCCTAATTCTTTCTTCAAATGCCACGACCTCTAGGCAACAGAAGGGGTATTGGAGATTAGAATTCTTTTTTTTTTTTCATCAATTATGGCCTGGGATTAGACATGATTTCTAACTCGGATAAATACTCGAGGGCGAGTAAAAATATTCATGAATGCAATAGAGCAAACAAGAGGATTTACTGACTTTTTATTATTTATTGAGTTACTACCTGGAATCCAATAACGAGTGAGTGAGAACTCACCAAATGGAACTAGACATTAATATTTATTAAAAGGTTTCGCATTGTTTGAGATGAATATTTTATCGTTTAGGATCAGTAAAATCAATAACTATATTCACGAAACGATAAAATAAAATGTAAACAACATTTGACTGCTCAGAGATATTTTCCGTAAAATCGATGAAAAAATCGAAACTTACTTGAATAAGAAGTGTTTCAAATAAATTAACATCAGAAAAAATATTTTTGTTACAAATTAGTATTATGAAAATTTTTACAGAAAATATCTCTATTGAGAGTAAGTAGGTAGTCAAAATATGTTATTAACATTTTTGTTTTCGTTCCATGAATACGGTATAGGTTATGTATTTTATAATAAAATAATATAGTTTGACTGGTTGAACGGAAGACATATTAAAGTATATGATAATTTGTGCGTAAAAGTAACGAATAAAAATGTAAAAATAAATTATTACTAATAAATCTCAAAGAAAACCTTCAATGAAAATATTGGAATAAGATTGACCGGTGGGGTTGTGTCGGTAAATACAAAGGGCGAGGAAGGCGGGGGGTAGTGTGCATCACCTCAACGCTTTCAACTTCGCTTTGTTTTGTGTGCGAAATCGGGTGAAGCCAGACGAGCGTAATTTTTTGTGTTGTGAGTCGCGTAATTTCTGTCGCGTAATTTCAACACAATACAACACTACAACTCATTTTGCGTTGCCGAATGTAGCAAAAATTACGCGACCAAAATTACGCAACTCACAACACAAAAAATTACGCTCGTCTGGCTTTACCCTTAGTGTCCACAATTTGATATACAGTACCCAGTAGCAAATATTGCACATCGGGCTTTAGAAAGAGATATTGGCTAGCTTCGGCTTCGTAGAGCGACGGTCACTCATACCTATGTCACATTTTGTCGCTTCGTGCGACAGAGATAACGCTATATAAAGTCGAAGCTAACCAATATCTCTTTCTAAAGCTCGATGTGTAATATTTACTGCCGGGTACTGTAAGTACTACGGAAAAATCAGACCAAATATTAATAAAAAAAAAATAGAAAATATAAAGAATCAAATTGTGAATTGCCTATTTAAATATTTCACTCCTTTAACGAGTCATATTGCATAACTAGCGACCCGCCCCGGTTTCATACGTGTGCAATGTAGATACTAATGTGGAGCATATAAACCTTCCTCTTGAATCATTCTATCTATTAGAAAAAACTGCATCAAAATCTGTTGCGTAGTTTTAAAGGTCTAAGCATACAGACAGCGGGAGCGACTTTGTTTTATACTATTTAAAGAAGAACACACTCAACACTATCATATCCTATGTTTTTGATACTATAACTAGTTACAGTATTTGTAGCCGAAACAATGGGTTGTTGATGGGACTAAACCGAACAAAGGAGTAATTTATATGCAAGCATTACCTGACGTGATTACCTAAATTGCGAGGGGTGGCATCCCTCGGCGTTTGTCCGCTACCCTCGTTTGTGCAAGAAAAAGTAACGTTTTGATGCCTATCGACGATTTATTGAATGTGACAGTTCTTTTTTTGAAAGAAAATTGAGCACCCTAAAATAAATACTGGAAAAATCGGAGAAATGATTTTCATTATTTGATTTGCAAGGCCATTTGGAGTTCTGTATAGGCTCTTTTGGAAGTCTTTGAAATTGGAATTTAATTAGATCATTCAGGATTAATACCATTCATTCGGTAGTAGGGAAAATGTACTTTCAACTGTTCAATAAAGTCCTCTATCAATAACGAGTTAAACTTTTCAACTTAGCCGTCTAGCCACTTTTCTGCCTGGAAACGTTTTTCATGTAAAAGAGCAAGTAGGAGTGCCGCAATTAGTTCCTGCTTGTTTTTGAGATCTGAATCTAAAGATGCAGCCACAGAAGCTTTTGACTTTGTGCCATGTTATTTTTTTTATTTCAAATCGTAAAACTGAGTACCTACCTACCTTTTTTTTTGGAATAACGTCATGGATGTCCCTCGCCCGGGGACGGCGAGGGTGTCTGCCGGACTTTTCCCGGCTAAAAACTAACGGTGTTCCTTCTCCTGACTGTTCGGCCGGGGTCGCGGGATTCGCAAAAGCATGCACCGCAACCCCGGCAGGGTACCTACCTACCTAAAATATTTTCTGTAAAATTTTATTTATTTCTATAATAATTTTATTTCTATTCCTAGGTAGACATGGACCCGGCTACGCGTCACCTTTAGACGCCTTCAAGAATGGGCCTAGAGAGAAACTCATGTACGTGGTCTGTGTACAACCAGACCTAACTAAACAAGACTATCTAGCCACTGTCGACGTGGATCCCAAATCACCGACGTATTGTCAGGTTAGTATAAATAAGGCTATCTTTTACATAAAATCACGCCTTTTTCCCATGGGGGTAGGCAGAAACTATTGAATGCCACATAACATAGAACGGCACATACTACGATCCTTACATAGTCCTTTCGCTTCACCCACATTCATACATCTTGTCATACACGCACGCCGGTTGAGAATATTACGCACATACCTATGTCATTTGTGAAGAACATCACCAATAACATCGATGTATGTCCTTCTAGCACATCCTCTACCGACGTTTCCATTGATATCCGCCTTATAAATGCCTTTTGTTAACCGCCGTTCACTCATTCTCTCAACATGACCAAACCACCTAAGCATACTCCTTACAATTTTTGTCACTACATCATCTTTTAAACCGCAACTTTGTATAATCTCATCATTCCTCAATCTATCATTCAAAGTTACACCGCACATACTTCGCAAGGAACGCATTTCCACGGCATTCATTCTACTTTCATGCCTCTTCTGCCACGACCAACATTCACTTCCACACATAAGGCTATCTTTTATGACTTATTATGGTATTAGCACAGAATAGGCCACCCTTTCTTCTCCCGTGGGTGTCGTAAATGGCTATTATAGGATTTTGTGAAACGGAAAGGTGGCAGCCCCATTCATTTGCGTTAATAACAATATACTGCGATAGCCCAAAACAACTACCATACCATACCAACTACCGCCTAATTTATTATAGGTAGTCCATGGTTTGCCATCGTTACATTATAATTAATACTAGTATAATTATCCATATAAATTCCTTCAACTGGATATAATTAAGATCATTCCTCATTTCGTCGCTGGGCAGTGAACACCTCGTAATTGAAATGAACGTAATTTTACAGGAGGAGATAATTAGCGCCTGTTAAAAAAAAGTATGAAGTGTAGATTCAAGGTTCTTCTGTTTTATTATCTATTCATCAATCTATTTCATCTTAAAGCTGTGTACGTTCGTTCTAAATATGCATTACAAGGTTTTTTACCCACCAATAAATAACAAAAAATAAAAATGAATTTGTGCTTTACGAGGTTTTCAATGCCCAGCGACGATATAGGTACAAATAGTAAATCATTCCATAATTATAACGATGTATCTCTCTCAGATATCAATTTATAATACACGTAACATATACGTATAGAGGAGCTCGTGGCTAATCTCCAACCGTGTGGTTCATACGATTTTTGAAGTCAAGCCGCGCTTGCCGCGGTCAGTCTGTGGATGGGTGCAACAGTTCGTCACACATCGAGACCCCTCTGTGCCTCGGAGAGCATGTTAAACAGTCAGTCCCGGGTGTCATACGAATACCTATGACAGTCGTTACGGGAAGTCAGAAGCCCGAAAGTTTGACAAATAGTCTAACCTAAGGATATCGGCATTGCCCTGCTACTGGGTTGCGGAGGTCTGATGGTAGTTGGTCCATGTAAAATACTGGTATTCAGCCGCAGCTGGATAGACTGGAAGCTAACTCCAATATACTAGGGAAAAGGCTGGGCAGAAGAACACGTAACATCTACGTATACAGGGTGTAAACGAAATCATGTAAGTCCTTCAAACCTCATGATGTACTGCTGACATAGATTAACCATGCATGTGATACTTTTGGATTCAATAAAAAATAAATTATAAGAAGGAAACATGTATTCTTAACGTGAGGCATTTTAGCGCCCCGAGCGAATTGCGCCGTAACGCTCGCGGTCATTTAACTCGGGGCACTAAAATGCCTCACGTTACGAACACATGTTTCCTTCTTATATTTTTTTTGTGAATCCAAAAGTATCGTGTGCCCGATTAATCTATGTTAGCAGTACACCACGAGGTTTGAAAGAATTACATGATTTCGTTTACCTTGTATAGATTATCCAAAGAAATGTACTATACATACCTATCATATTTTGGTATACCAACCAAAACATGCGTCAAAATATTATGTGAACCCATCTCAACAAGCCGTTCAGAAAATAATTACCTCTCCTAAAGCTGTCATCACACGAAACAATTTCCCCAGAAAAGATACGAGTAATATCCCGGCGAAGAAAATAGTAATTACGCACTACTTTTGTATTAGCAAATAAAACCTTACATCCTGCCATTTAGTCCGGCAATGTCGCAAGGCAATAACGTACCGGTAATCCCACGGATTTCAGGATTCAGTAGGAAGTATTATTGTGTACTTTGCCATTGCAATACCAGCCGGGAACTAAATTAACAAGCGGAATGCAATATATTTCCCGGGATTTGTTGCCCGGATTATGGGAGATTCCTTTTAGATGTTCTAAAGTTTTTTTAACGCCATTCTTAAATGAAAGACAGGCAAATGTGTCTGGGAATTCAATTTCTTTCGAGGTGGTATTGCGAACTCTAAGAAATATCTTTTTAGCGCATTTTATGAATAACTAAAGCAGGTATGCTTTACATTTGTTTTATAAATCAATCGTGTAGAACACCAACGAAACAATTTAAAAAGTTCGAAGATTTATTAAACATATTCCATAAATTTATTTTTAATTAACATCAAATCTAAACACAGTAGAATCAGTAACCGTACAATACCATTGTAAGCTATTGGCACCCAAACTGGGACCAACCTTTACGATAATTATCTCAGTTTACAGAATATTCCTAACATCTCACGATTTCTGTACAGGTGATTGCACGCACTCACACGGGTAGTGTCGGTGACGAGCTTCATCACAGCGGGTGGAACGTTTGTTCCAGTTGCTACGACGACCCTTCACTTAAAAGGGACCTACTTTTTCTGCCTGGTTTCAAATCTGGGAAGGTTTTCATCGTAGATGTCGGTTGCGATCCTCGGAAGCCAAAGATGCATAAGGTAAGTGGAAAATATATACCTACATACCGTGCTTTTTACTAGTTTGGAAAACACTCGTCTTCCCATAAAAAGTTGACAAGCGGCGTCACTAAAAAATCACGGCACAAAACAGTGATTATAAAAAACATTTTAGATTAAAAATAAAGTCAAATAGGCACCAGTTTCATAAAGTGTTGTTATGAGGATTTTTCCAGAATTTATAAAAAAATCTAAGAGATACTTACATTAAATAAGAAAATAATTCAAAGACACATCTGAGCGCAGTAGAGCAGACAAAAAGTAATTCTGACAAGCTTGTTACATTTAATTAAAGAATTAATTTTCTACATAATATAAAATTATTTGCTTTTATAAATAACGCTGGTGCGGCTTCGCTCACCAGAAAGTCAGAAGACGACATAATTTGGCAAAACCCAACCAAATATACCGGTACAGAGACTAGGACGGGAATAGGTACGGAGAATGGGACCGCAACAGAGAAATCAAGTTGTAGGTACGTGTGGTTCTTTTAAATCGATTAAAATTAATCATTCTTCGATTCTAAACTGAAGATTACATACACAACAGTAAAATCATCATCGAAATCCTTTCAGCCGATCTCACTTGATGTAATAACAAGCAGAGAGACTGAAATTCTAAACATCTTGAATTCATTTAATATTACTTCTGGTATTCCTGACAGGTTTTCGTGAAAATATTTCCAAGTTCTTCTAAGTTTTATTATAGTAAGGTTATATAGTACCTACTTACTAATAAATTAAGATGCCAAAACTAAGTTTAGCAATAAAAGTAGTAAAACTCGTTACAGTGCACGTGCAACAAGGTTACTACGGGTCGTCTGCATACACCGTTATGACCCTAATTACCTTGATTGGTACTTCAACTTTCGCAGGAAGATTACCACTTAGTGCTTCATATTTTTTTCAAGAGCCACGCAAATATTTACTTTTAGCTCGAGTTTACCAGTACTACATTAGGTCGACATTTGAATATCAAATATTATGAATATAGTAATTTTTACAAATTATGAATCCTGGGACAGTTGCCATTTCGTAGGTATATTACAGTGATGCAGCTAATATAATCGAAACAAAATAAACACCATTATCGATAAACTTGAAATAGCGGTTAGTTTTGGAATAATTGACATTCGTCGTATGATTACGTTCTTTGAAAAGGTCTCAGGATTCATTCTACCTGAAAAAAATACAGTTGCTATGTCGTTCTGAATTAGTGGTGGCTATCAGTAGACCAGTGAAAAATCATTGAATTATTATTATTAAATACATGAAGCTATAGGTAAAAATGAAGACTACACTACGAACACCTACTGAAAGTCACATCATTTCCATCTCTTTCTAAATAGGGTATTTAGAAAGAGATAGACCACCAAAGAAAATATTCAAGGCCAAATGTTTAGACTTTTGATAGACGTTCTTCATTTTTACCTATACCTTCATGATTAAATATGTATAATTCAAATAGCTTTTAAAAAACCATCTACGTCTTTATTCCTGCACATCATAAACTAAGGCTGATTGACACTAAGTTCCTCCAGACACAGTGGATCGCAGTTTAGTTTTAGCTGCAGCCACCGTTTTGATTACTCGAGCGACCGTCCTTTGACTCGAAACAGTATCTCGAGGCAAAAAGCAGTGTCTCCAGACACAAGGTGTCACGGCTACTTCGAGGCACGGGTGTAGATTTTCAAACAGACCCCTCCCAGTATATTTGACCGAACTATCTATACGCTACCTAAACAGAGGACTGAGTAAAGAATGGATGTTTTACTCGCAAAGATCTATCTCTTACTGAGTAGTAAATAAACTTCCTTGCCAATACCGTGGAAGTATGCGTTTAACAATGGGTGCAAAGACATAGAAGAGTTTAAACAACACAAGTGTGTGGACAAACAAGAACTTGGCAAAACGGAGCCAGAGTTGAGAATAAAGTCGATTTAGCTCCATGTGAAGTTCGATTGATCTGTTACTTTCCTATTGGCTACAAACATAATATAAAAAAATATCATATTTGGTTGCATAACTATACCTATACATATATACAATGTGGATACGACAATACGACAATAAATGAAAACACTGTCAATACTACTTCATAAGAGTAATTTTAAACTATAAAAAAAAAACTAACATCGAAATTAAAAAAATGATTTTTTCAAACAAACTAAATAGCACAGAAATGGAAACAAAATAGAACACCATTTGTGAATATTGGTTCACTAACCTGTCATAAGAGCGGCAACAGCGCGGTGCAGTGTCATTTTACGACATGATCTTTTGGCGCCATTAATGCTGAATAAAAACATCACACTGTTTCGACGTTTCGAGTCATTATTTATTAAATTATTAATCACAATCACTTTGTTGAATCACATAGTTTGAGTTATTAAATTTTTAAATTTTCAATATGTCCACCATGAACACGAATGCACAAATTACACTGTCTTACAATGTTATTTCTAACTCTTGATAAGAGGTCTTGATTCACACGAAATTGTAGAGCTGTCCTACGCAAACTAGACGTAGGATTGCGTGCAAAATAATTTAAAATTTGTTCGTCTAGGTTCACTCTTTCATGTGGAGGAGCACTATCCAAATGCGGGATTAAGGATTGATTTTCACGTATCCTCTGACAGCTTGAACAATAGTGCGGCCATTGGTAGGACAAACACGGGTGTTCCCATACCGCTCTTGGTATGTCCGTATAGCTAAACAGGCGTTTCCGTGACATTCCCCATAAATTAAAATCATGTCGGTGTACTCCGAAGCTGTGTAATTATACCGAGGCATGGTAATTAAAAAAAACTAAAGTATAATATTGTAACACTAATTATGCGTCTAATTACGCATAATTCACTAACAATTTAATTATGTACTTATTCTAAATTACGTGTCCTGTCACTATAAAAATAAAGCATCCAATTTTGCACAATTAACACTTCTCAAAGTTATAATAAATCATAAACAAAACGAGCGGTGTCACTTCAAAGCCGTGCCGCTTCCGCGGCGGAACTCGGGCGCATCCGAAATTGCAAAGTAATGATGCGTGCGACGTCACAGGATCGCGCCGACACACTGACCTACATTATGTAGGCCGCAGGCGCAGGTTTTCAACAAGAAAACGAAATAGAAACACAATAGATGAATCTAGATTTGTCCCTTTCGCACATACTTAATTTTAGATTGACATGAGTGCGTAATATGAAGTAATAACTTCCGCATGCATTTTTTACTTTCTTATAGCTAATTCTGAGTCTTATCACTCAAGCATAAGGTATAATATGCATTAATTTACACCGGAAGAACAAATTTGGCGAAAGTTTTTTAAGCGGCGAGTTGGCAACGTGTTCTAATACCGATGCGGGGGTCCTTAACCCATTCGGTGATAGCCTAGTAACCGATACATCATGTAGAAAATGTTAAAAATGAAAAATAATGTCCGGTGACTAAACTATCGCATATAATTGATTGAATTTTTGTATGCAGACTTGGATCGTCAATAGATATACGAAGTTTAATTTATTGTCGTATTATCGTATCCACATTGTATATGTAATTAAATATATATTAAAAATATTTTAGATAGTTTCAAAAACTGACAAGTGAATTTACATTCAAATTAGTCACCCTTAGTACCATTCTCTATGATAAGAACCCAATCTGATATTAACCAGCGTGGTAGAACCTGGTACTTCATCCTTTTCAGCAGAACCCTTAATCTAGTAGCGGGCTGCAATAAAGACTCTTCATGAGAAGTAGTAGTACCTTCAACATACATCTAATGCAAAGGTATATTTTGGGATGATTTAGGCTTCTATCAATAAATCAATGGTAGACCTATGTTAATACGTAGGATTCCTGACCGTTGTTCGTCGATCGTAATTTAAATTCTCACACGGAGCACTTATCCGTGTTTTTTCTAGGTTGTTTGCTAGATTTATGGTCCAATTTTACGATCGGCTTGGCAACAAAGTGTCTGCGTCGAAGATTGAAGAGTGAACAATTTGTTTGGTCCTTAAAAATGCAGTTGCGGTCGTACAAACTTCAGAAGTTGGTACGTGCCGATACAGTTACGGCAGGGGCTAGTCGTAAAACTGAATTTTTATGTCAACAGATCCCGGAAAGTTTTTTAATTCTTAGCTTTTTATGTTTCGGATTTTCCGAGCCAACTACAACTTTATTGCGAAAGAGTAAAAACAGAAACAAACGGGGGTTCGCCGTAGTAAATTGTTGTTTTACTCTGAATGTAGATTTACGAATCAATTTATAAGCAGAAATGGTAATGAAAAAAGGCTGCTCTTCAATCTAGGTTGATTGAACTTGTTTGATTTTCTTGATAATGAAAAGAATGGTAAAAGCATATTGCCAAAAGCGGTTTCATTATTTTTATGTCAATTGAAAAGGAGTGTGGTTTTTTCAAACTAGATGTATCAGAAAAAATATTCCAAATGATGGATGTAATGTTCAAAATCTAAATCATCAATATCTTCATAATTAATTTCCATCGGACTAACCTCTCAAAAAGGGAACGCCAAGACGAACCATATTTCAATGGCAGTAATAATACCTGAAGACTCATTTGATTTTGCAAGCTATATTTTGCAATTCCGAAAATCTTTTCTACGCAATCGCAACAATCAAAACAACTCGTACTACAAAACTCGAGAAACTATAAAACCCGCTGCACTATAAAGAAAACCTTGACTACATCGTATTAGAGTGCAATTTTTATTTAATAAATATAACGGTGCTCCAAGTATACTTCGTGTAAATAAAAACGTCAATTTCTACATAAATTGCATATTACGTCACCGTGCTGTCTTCAAAGGGATTCTTGGTTTCATAAAACCCTACTTAATGTACATATTTGGTTTGTATTAAAAATATGTGAAGTCAATATTTACTTTCTCGTAACACGGAAAATTAATGTATTTGGAGCCATTAAGTCTTATGAGGGTTATAAAAGTGTATATTAGGGTAGTAAAGTCTAATATACAAGATTGAATGCCCAATCGAAAGGTGTAAGTCCAAGCCCGACTGTGGGGTATTATTGTGGGAAACCTTCTCGATTTACGCAAACACTTTTATAGGAGAATAGATTTCTTTCATTCTTTTTATTCAGTGCACTATAATGCAAATGCTTATAATGTTATAGTTACAGTTGTTTAAAATTTTATTATAGAATAGAATATACTTTATTGTACACCAAAATTGTAACACAGCTCTTATTATAATTAAACTAATAAAAATAAGCCATTTCCATTAAGCAGAATAACTGTCGAAGTTTAATTAAAAGTTAAATTACGATTTCATTCAAAGTTCTTGTTAAGAAATGTTAATGAGATCTTTTAAAATAACTATTACACCAACAAAACTTAATTGAACTAAATAATTTAGACCAAATTTTCGCTAAGCTATAAGTAAGATAAACTTTACCGAGAACTCAACTGTTATATAATTTATTCTTTATTTATATCAAAATAGCAGACAGATAATTAAAATGTAATAACTTTCGTTAACAAAATTGGTAACAATCCAAGCAATCACAAACAAAAATCTCTACAATGTCAATACAAGCGTAATCAACCAATAATAACACCAATAGAGGCGGAAACTATATGCCAAATCGACTTCATAATGCCCATAGTTCGCAGTAATTTACCAAACTATTTCCCCCTCAAATAATTTCTCATCTCCATCGATCATTGGGCAGTTACACCATAATGATTGCTCTGCACATCACATAGTTCGGGGAAATTTTCGCAACTAGCACTCTCGAAAACTCATCCAGGATCTGTCGCCAAACTTGCAACATTCCAACTCGAGCCAGACAGTTCGCGAACTCGTTATATTGGCTGTTAGACCTTTGCTTGTCCTTTTCACACATACTTTGTACTGTGAATTTTGGGACCGATACGTGTTTAAAACAAGCCATTCTTTACACGAATAAGCTGAAAAAAGTTCTAAGTGTTATCTATAATAATTGAGAATGGCAAATGGATTTTAATGTGAGTGCTAAACTTAGGAACCTAAATTGTAGGTACACGCAAACACTCAAAAGTGCTCGTTTAAGTATATCCCGAAAAACCCAACTTAAATGTGAATCCCATACTGTCGGGGAAACTGCTAAAAACCTCATTCTCTCAGCTCCCTTATACACCTAGATGGTTCATAGCGAATATCTCATTATCAGGTAATCGACGGCTCCAAGATGAGGTCATTCAACTGCAGTTACCCGCACTCGCTCCACTGCCTACCAAGCGGCGAAGTCATGATTTCGACGTTGGGAGATAAAGACGAAAACGGAAAAGGGGATTTTGTGCTCATCGATTCGCAGACTTTGGAAATGACAGGTGAATTGTGAACACGCACTGATATAGATTTGACAGGGGTGAGGTATTAGTTAATAGAAACCATATTGAAAAAGAAGTGAATCATTTGTTTTGTTTTTAGGAACGTGGACGAAAGGGAAGAAAATCGCTAAGTTCGGCTATGATTTTTGGTACCAGCCATATCACGATGTGCTGGTTTCTTCAGGGTGGGGTAAACCGAAAAGATTCAAGACGTGAGTATAAAACTTTACTTGAACGAAAGTGTCTATCGATTATGAACAATATTAAGTATTTTTGTAAAGCTCCTTTTTTGTGGTAACTGGTTAATTATAATAGGTTAATACAAAATAGAAGTGAAAATAAAAACTGTTGAAATACACATCAGACAAAGGCTAGACACAAAAAAAATGATTTTTAAACAGTCATTAAGCTTCTCCTTTAAAATATCAACCTACTTGAAAGCTATTAAATTCACGCGCAACTAAACCTTTACAGGCCGTTTCAACAAATACATTGTTAGGATATATAATACACTTCAGGACTTATTCATTTGAATATAATCTCATCCCCTTTATGAAGATTAGACCTAATAATGTTATTATAGTCCAAGCTCCAGTTACTGCTTTGTGTGATGTTTTATTCAGATCTCTCATCTAAGGAAATCTAAACTATTTTAAGTATTAACTCTTCAGTTAAATAACTTAAATCTCTATCTGTTTTTGCAAAGGCCGGAAGGCCACTTCTACTATCGAAACCGTTTACAAATAGTAAACAAATGGTTTGTTTGCAAACCAAAAACTACCTTAGTATTTACGTATTTCTTTCAAAATATGCAACTCTCAGTTTAAGAAACACGTCTTCGTTTTTTGTATATTATTTGCAAAAATAAAACAAAACTTTTCCTTCCCAGTGGATTTCACCCGGAAGATATTACAAACAAGGATCTCTACGGTACAGCGTTGCATATTTATAGTTGGTCAACGCACAAGCTACAGCAAGTCATAGATTTGGGCTCGGAAGGCACCGCACCCTTCGAGGTCAGATTTCTCCATAATCCCAAAGCCCCACAGGGATTTGTCGTGTGTGTGGTGACCGCCAACGCTTACAGGTATGAGATTTGTAGGGATGTACGTTTTAGCAACCTTGTAAAAGTTTTGAACCTTAGTTCTGTTTGGCATAATTAGATTTTGTCTCTTGGTTAGAACGACTCTGTATTTCTCTTACTTAGATTAATTACTGACATATGAAATACATACAGGAGATCGGATATTTTTGTATGGGCCTTGGTCCAAGTGGCGTCGAAAGATGATACGTTATATAAAGTATTCAGTATTTAATTATAATGTTATTTGTTAAAGCCCAGAAAATTCGCACCATGGATAAAAAGTTATTGAGGTATTTACACAGGCTATTCCCTAAGTATTACTCTTAAGTAAAACTTAGTTTTAGCCTAAACCAAATTAGTTTGTACAGAACCTAGTTAGTATTGACAACGGCACGTCCTATGTCTGGCGTGCTACTGACCAACGGATGTTTTTTATTTTTTTTCTGCTGTACCTGCCTTTAGATTCTCCTTGCGGACCGTTACTGGGCGAATATTCGAAATTTTTTAACATTATTTTAACAAATCATTCTTCTCCCGGGTTGTTAACGTTATAGTATTGTCAGATTGTTTTTATTCTTGTCTTATTGCTTGACTGCAGCGGTATAGTTTCAGTTTTCATTATCATAATTATAATATTAATCATCTGCATTCTTAACTTTGGGATGATGCTAATGACGTTCTCAATTTTTGTTAATATTTTTCGAAGAATGGCCCTACTACATAAACGGGCAGTTATTGTATTGGGAAGTTGTATATATGATACTATCTGCGTGTCACAAAAACAAGCAGTCCCAGCAAACAAAAACAAGAGACTGAAGAAGACGCGCATAACCAGTGCCAACTTCGCTTCTTCAGAAGAAGCGAAGTTCGCAGTTCTTCAGAAGAAGCGAAGTTCACACTTTTTCAAAAGAAACGAAGTTCGCACTTCTTCAGAAGAAGCGCAGTTCGTGCTGGTTATGCGCGTGAAATGTGTGTCCTTCCCTCAGACCCCTCGGTCCCCTTTAGCGCCTTGCTTTTATCGTAGTGCGTCTGAAGCGTCTAGCTATCTGATTTTCACGCATTTATTAAAGAAATACCACGTGTTTGAACTGTTCTGTCTCAGACGCGTGCAAATGAACAATATTATAATATAAAAAGTGGGTTTATGTATATAAATATTTGAATATTCATATTTTAATGTTTTATTATTTCACTTTAACCAATCACTTTTTCCAATAGATTTTTTAGCACCCATAGAAGAAAAGTATCCGTTTATCATGAGCTTTTAAATAAAATAAGTCTCATCATCCGACGATACTTGGACCGGAGAGCCCCCCTCCGATCTCCTTTACATTAAACTTTGATGACGAAATAATTAAATGCCACACAGAAACTAGCATCAGTGCAAAGTAACGAGAGAAGCAGTCCGAAGAAAAAGATTCTGAATATTTCACTGCTACTAAAAGGAATAACTAAGTAAAAACTTTCAATTAACTTTATTTAGATTCTACAAAACATCAGACGGAACGTGGAAAGCCGATAAAGTCATCGACATACCAGCGAAAAAAATTTGTAAAGATGGCGTTGTGTCCGAGCTTAACGGTAACTTTTCTTTAATTTTTTCTATAAATATCCAACATTTATTTTTGGTCGAAGATGTTTTGTTTCACATTATTGCGAAAATAAATAATACAAGTTTGGTTCTTAGGTACATTTTTATTTCTCATTGCCATTTATAAAATTCTCAAGCTGCTGAAAAATTGCGTTCCCCGCTGCTTCAAATCATAAATCTAAGTGATCCACACGTACAAATTTCATGAAGTCTAAAACTTTTCTGGCTATAATTCAGTACAGCGAAGTACGACAGTTTTATTATATTTTTATTTCAGGTGCATTGGGAGATATTCTTATATCACTGGATGACAAATATTTATATGGTTCGTGTTGGTTACACGGAGATGTGAGGCAATACGATATTTCGGATCCTGCACACCCAAAATTGACTGGAAAAGTCCAACTTGGCGGCTATATCGCCTCAGATCCAGAAATAGAAATTATAGAGGACAAAGAGTCACAGGCAAGACATTCCTATAGTTGAAATTAACGCTTCATGACTTCACACAATTACGTTTTCGCCGCGTCATTCTTTTCATTTCGAGTTTTTACCCTCTGGTGTTTGCTAAATTACTTTTCAACGTTTCTTCCATTTGTGTAATGTTTCACAGTCATCGATGTTTCAATTTTATTAATAATATTTCACTCTTTTATGTTATTGCTACAAAATGCGATATCATTTCGTTTACGATTTTATTTTTGTTCGATTATAATAATATGCGTGATTCATTTGTACAAGATACAATGTTATTTTTAACTTTATCATTATTGTTAGTTTCATTGACATTAATAATGTTTAAACACATGTTTATCATATTTATTCGTGTTTTTAATTAACAGGTACGTCCTGAGCTGGTTACAGTGAAGGGCAAAACGCTACAAGGTTCACCTCAAATGTTACAACTCTCTCTTGATGGAAAGCGTCTTTATGTCTCGTCTTCCCTCTTTTCTCCGTGGGACAAACAGTTCTACCCCAAAGCGGTTGAACAGGTAAAACCCTATTATAATTTTATTGCAACTATATCGTTCATTATCATTTTTTATTTATTTTAAATTTATGCTCTTTGCTCTTTAAGCGTTCGTCTAGTGAGATGCTCGAAACTAATTTTGTTTACATTAATATTTCACATATTTGAAATAACCCTGTTTAGCTAACAATTTTAATCCTCCAGATTCTAACTACAAAATTCTTAAACTCATAGCGACACCCAAAAATGCCGAGCCCGGAGACTTTATTAAAAGTCACACGGCCAAGTATGTGAAGGCTGTAGACAAAGTATTTTATTGGGTTACGTCCACTTTTATCTCAGCACAGACCGCAATAAACCGCCCTTATCTCTTATATCAAAACCTTCGACCCCTTGTCTTATTTACGCCTTCGCCCTTTATGCAATGTTTTATAAAGTTATTTTCTAAGATAAATTTTGTGAGACCTACGTCACCTGGGATTGATGAATTATTCATGAGCCACGTCACATATTTTGTCATACAAATAGACAGCAGTTTTTTAACCAAGTTGTACGAATAGGACAGGCATGAATTACACTTTACGGAATGGTTATCGTTAAAGCTTAAATAAGGAGAGGAGAATATTTTTAAATATGCAGCTATAACAATGATATAATTTATGAAATAAATCAAAACCTATTTACAGTATAAATTGCCGTCCAATTAAAGTTTAAACTGTTGTTCAATTGATATTATTTATCTGTAAACTTTAACATGGTGTTTAAATGATTCGATGCACATTTTTCTTCACTACTCCTTTAATCATGTCTAGATCAATATTTGTTAAGCCTAACATTTTCATAATAATTCTAAAAATATTCATTAGCAGATAACAGCGTTTTCCCCCTCAACAGTTTTTCGTGTTACGAGACAAAAATAGATCCCGAATGGAACGAATCTGAAAATAATTTTACTGATTTTTTTACGCATATATCAAATACATTTGTATTGTATCGCCAGGGTGGGTGGATGGTAAAGTTGGACGTGGACATTAAGAATGGAGGCATGAAGTTGGATCCGGACTTCCTCGTTCACTACGGGAATGAACCGGACGGCCCGGTCCTGCCACATGATATGAGGTACGAACTTTATATATAGGACCTGTATGAAATTTGTGTCATTGAGAGCTACGATATGCATGGTTTTATGTTAGTTTACCTACTGTTTTGTTTATAGTTTTTGCTGAAGTTTGGTTTTGAGCTAATTGTCGAAATATGCTTTTTTAACTTATATTTTCAGCTCTCCATAGACGGAATTATATTTGAATTCAGGGATGAAACTTATATCGTTTTAATCTGGTCATAATTTCCTCATTTTTCGTTAAATTATGGACGTCGTTATTTTGAAAGTGACAATGATAAATGATTTTTATTTTTATTTCTGTAAATAAATCTGTTACAGACACTTTTACAAGTCAATGTAATGTTTTTTGTCGTCTTTAATAAAATCTACAAACGACCTTTCCTTAAATCAGTTTTTTAACCAATGGACATCATACAGCACATTGTTAATCGATATCATTGTTAATTTTTTTTATGTCTTTCACAGATATCCCGGAGGAGATTGCACTTCTGACATTTGGTTGGCTGAAGAGCAAATGTCGGAAGAATGTCAATGTCACTAATATTATTGCTTAATGACATGTGCCAATATTTTTATATACGTGTTAATATCTAAATTATCGTTATTTGTTACGGTTAATGTTAGGTGGATGGATAAAGTTAACTTTATCCAAATAAAGCTAGTATTATCCAAACAAGGTCTTTGATATTTCGAACTTTATCCAACTGCTATTGGGTAAGCATAGCGTTATCTTAACGTAGTTCGATAAAGTTAGCATTGTATAAAATGAAAAGATAGTGTTAGATATGCATGCATTAAAGAAAAAAAACATTGATTTATATTAGTAACTGCCTTCGCTTTACCCCGGTCACTCACATGCACGCAAACATTCGTACATTATACGAATGTTTTCCGTTTTGTATGGAACATGTTCGCATAGTTATTGCGAATGTCAGTCCCACACTTGAGGGTTCGCCGAAGTCGGTTAAAAATAAGTCGAAACATTGTCAGAGAACCCCGAATCTACCTGGTCAGACTCTACTCCTAGAGTGCTATTTTTAATCGTAGAGCCAGAAGCTCACGGCCCTAGTCCTAAGTGGAGGGAGCGCTCGAAGGCAAAGCGTAGGGGCCAACGAGAGGAAGCGGCGAGCGAAACGAGCCGCTGACAGAGCGGGCTGAGCGGAGCGCTATGTGAGAGTGTGAGTGAACCGAAGGGCAGACAAAGCGAGCCTTCTGGCGGAACGCATTCAGGAAACTGCATGCTTGCCAAATTATATGCTTTAACCAATTGCGTCTTGATAAAGTTAATATTATCCAATAATAGCTAGATAATATCCCAACCATGTAATCTAAAGTGACAATTTAGAACTTTATCTAAAGGCCTTAGATAATACTAGCTTTATCCATTCATCGAATATTAATCGTAATATATCCTTATTTATCTACGAATCCATGTAAAAGTACATTAGTAGGTATAAGGCATACCTACTTCTTTTTGAGTACACAACATAATAAATTATATTGTAAAATGTATTTTGTATAAACAAATGTAATGCTTTTAGTTAGGTTTGAATAAAATATTATATATCTAATACCAACTGTAGTTTAATTACGAATAAAACCTTTTAGTATGGAAAACCACATAATTGGGTCACTAGATATTATTATAGCCGTACGTAACTTGGCAAGGTTTTGGCGTAGTGGAAGTAAGCTTGCGCATGTACACTTAGTGCAACAAAAAATAGTCACTTTTTTGCTTGTCATTATTCTATGGCAATAACCCATAATTTATTTTGAAACACGTCTGTTTAGAATATATAAAGAAAAGAGACGAATTATCTTCTCTACTCTTACCAAGTTACGTGCCGGCGACTATACCATAGCGGGAACTTAAAACTTAATATTATTTTTCTGCATAATAAATCCGATATACGATACTTCTTTGAACTACATTCAGCCCATAGCACGGACCAATACCTATTGTACCCTGTGAATCCAATACACTGTATCTGCAGTTACAGTGTTTTAAATTAACAATGTCCATTCGATTTCTCTTTGCCTATTGCATGGTCCTGCATTCATATATGTATTTTTGGTTCTTATACATGAAAACTGAGATATCGCAATGCAAAGTACACTTTATTTAACTAAAACTGAAAGCAAGAAAAAAATGTTATTGCTCGTTTTCTCAAAATCTGCCTTTCGTAGTTACAGTGTATTGGATTCACAGGGTACAATAGGTATTTCGTTGGTGCTCGAAAAAAATACAGCACGTTATTTATTTTATAGAGAAGCAGTAAAAATGATGTGCGGTATCGTAGTCTACATATTGTCCCCCAAACGACCCAATACGAAATTTATTTCTAGCCCTAAACAATATTAGGGCACCTGATCTTGATAGAATGTAATAATAGGAACCCAATATTGAAAATGCGGTATAAAAATGATGTAGTGTAAATCGACTTTGTATCCAATAACAACGATGTTGCCACCAAACACTTAGGTATAGTGAGTAGGTAGGTACACGTGTATTCCTGGAGTCCTAAATTATAACAATAAAGGGCAATGCCAAGATTTCCTTTACGACTTGGCTAGAACCAACAAAGATGAAATTTATATTATTTAAAAAGGCTAATATCGTCGAATTCATTACAATAACAAATTTTCCGCTGGAAATACACCAAAAAAAGTTATATTGCATAAATCTTACAAAAAATAAACACGAATTATCAAAATTACAGTATGTCAGTCGGAACTACTTGAGACCTTGGCATTCCCCTTTTATCTCATAATATTTATAAGTTTTTTTTTTTTCGCGGCCGTCTGTTTTGCCTGTCATGATTATTTTCAGGGCTGCTCTTTCTTTACCGGTGAGTAACGTCCTCTTTAACTATTAAAATTGGGTTATACCTATATGAAGTAGGTACTTGAAAACATTTAACTATCGCCGTCAGTTTTAAAAATAAAATGGATTTTGTGCTTTACTAAAATTAGATCAGTCAATATCTTAGCTGACCTAAATCTGGGTGAAGATTGTGCATTTTGTATTTCATAATAAAATATAAAAACAAGCAATACAGGTATTGAAAAAACTTTTTTAGAATGAATAGATATGACTGTCTAATAAGATAATGTTGAGATAAATCCTTGACCGACACCTTGATAAGAACGTAATATTTTGGGAATGTGTGAACTCTGAGATTTAAAAATGTGACAAATGTATTTTTAACACGTAAACATAATTATAATGCAAAGTTTACATAATACAAAATAGAAATTTAGTGAAACTAGAGTTTTCCCAGTTTCGAAATTGACAATGTCTAAATTCTTCTACATTAGGCTTAGACCATTAAGCCAATGGTCTAAGATATTGAGGGACGAGAATTTCTTGCTTTTGTTATCCTTACAAGATGGAAGCGCGACAAAGAGAAACTTAGAAAACATATTATCTAACATCAATAAATATATTATTCATGTTTACTCACAATCATTGAGGCGTACGAACCGGTGCATCTTATTCACAAAACTCAGCGAGATAAAAAGAGACAGAGATATCTGTCAGTTATCAGCATGTTTTGTTTGCATGCAACAATTTATTCGCTTCTACTCGTTGATCAACTATCTGTGAGACCAGTTGCCAGTTTAACAGTGCTAAATAATGTCTTGTTGTAAGTACTATTCTGTATTGAAATTTATCAATTGTAGTATTAATATTTGTGTGATTTTCAAGGTTAGATTCGTTGAGATCTTGTTCTGCTTTAGTTTGGGAATTTGTTTCTGATATCACTGCGTCGTTATCAAGGTTAACTTTATTAGGTGTCATGTTTTTATTATTATGTAAATAAAGTTTACTGATACTGTTGCGAATATTAACATCTTCATATATTATAATTATGATTATACACTGTCTCGGATCTATTTGTCTGAATATTTGGAATGATGTTGAAAATAACTAGGTGAATTCTTATTGATGTTCTTATGACTGCTTACAATGTCTTCAAGTTTTTTTTTCATCTACCTATTGATTCAACACTTGTGTAATTGTTTACCGGTCGCCAGCTTTACTATGCGTGCCAACTAAGAATAGTACTGTCAAGACGCCATTTTGTTCCGCAATACTAGTGAACTTCATTACCAAAGCGTAAGGTGTGCAAAAAACTAAATAAAGAAATTATACTCAGTTTAATTATTTTTTGTTCACTTTTTTGGTATTTCTAATCGATTTTACGCCAAATTAATTACACAGTAATTATATTATTATTATGGCGATATATTAGGGTGACCAGTAGAATTTCGTGAAGTTAACTATATATAGGTATATTGGTTCATTTTTTTAATGAATACTGCTTCCAAATATTATTAATTTATCCAAAATTATCTATTTATGGAATTCAAGAAATAACATTTTATAAAAATGAATATAAATAATAATGAAATCTATAAATAAAAAAATATAACATATTTATTTTCACATTTTTTTTTTGCTATCAGTACTAATTTGACAGTTATCGTGTGAAGTTGTAGCAAGCGCGATCCTATTCTTATTTGGCACGCATAGTACATACATTATTATAGTGTATGTAAAATATTTGCAAAAATATGGACGGTATAATCCAAACTCCTCTATGTATCTTCCAGCAGATGCATTAACTCGGGCCATTAACAACTGGGGACTGGGGTCAGAAATATGGGATTTCACGCTCGCACCCACAATCCTAATGGAAACTAGTGAAGCGAGCTACTATAGGACTTAGTTGTAGGGTATTAGATTTGAGTTCAAGAAAGTAAATCAAAAAGATTTATACACTATTAGATATACAGAATAAGTAAGATAAGATTACATATTTAGAGTAAATAGGGTTTAATCACCCTTAAATGAGCCTAAATTATTTAAGTAAGTACTACAATTATTAAGAAGCACTACAATAATTAATTAAGTTCTTAATAAACATAAAAAAATCGATTTAGATTTGCAATTTTTGATTTGTTGAATTTTTACGAAAATTATGTTTTAGATTGTAATTAATATACGCCGGGTAAATTGGTAATAAAAACTATCTTTCAGTGCTGCCGAATTGCTATAAATTAAAAAAAGTTTTAAATTGACGCCCTGAATTTATCAGAACATACAAAGTTATTCATCCCTTAATAAAAGCATCACATAAAATAACCCAATGATCCGCCATTTTTAACTCAATATGCCCAGTCGTGTTCCACACGGCCGCTCCTATATCGCTATTTGTCAGCTCTTTAACAAACTTATTCGTCCGTGTCACATGATAAGCGAAATAAAAGACGAGTAAAAGGTCGAGGTATGAAAAAAAAGTGTTAGGCACATCAAGCGGGTTGCAATTTATCATTCCAGCCTCGAGGCGTGCCCTCAAAGCGACTTAAACGAGGTTCCTCAAACGAACCCTAGTGATTTTAATCTTACTGTTTAGATAAAGCTTCTTTTTGTGGATGGAAAAATTTCAAGAAGTCCTTTGAATATTAAACTTGGTTTGGATTAAACAGCTCCCTCAAAGATGCGGAAATGAGTGGAGACGAAGTACTTGTATTAATTTAGGAGTCGTGTCGATATTATCTTGAGTGGTACCTAATAAGATTGAGGAGATGTTGTTTTAATATCCTTTGTTGCATTTAGCAGAAAATTTATTTATTCACATCTTTCTCCTAGCTTTTTTCCCAATTATCTTGGGGTCAGCTTCCAGTCTAACCAGATGCGGCTAAATACCAGTATTTTACACGGAGCAACTGTCAAACTTCCGCAACCCAGTAACTGGCCAAAGTCGATTCCTATGGTTAGACTGGTTGTCAGATTTTCGGGTCTCTAACTACCCGCAACGACTGTCATATACCTATATGTATTCTTATGATACCCGGGACCGACGGTGCTCTCCGAGGCACGTTTCGGTTCTTATACGCCTTTATAGATTAAAGGCGAATAAGAATCATGTGTATGGGCTCTTATTATAATGATGACCATAACACAACCCCAGTGTAGGTACTTAGTGACATTGAAATACAATGACATAGGTACAGTCAACATCAAAACGAAATGATGATTGTACAAAGTTGCAAACGTGTCTTACGAATGTAAACTTGTTTTTTATAAATATCATAATAATCTATATACAGGGTGTAAAAGAAATCACGTAATTCCTTCAAACCTGGTGATGTACTGCTGACATAAATTAACTCAGCGAGGGACACTTTTGGATTAATAAAAAGAAAATACAAGAAGTAATCATGTGTTCTTAACGTGAGCTATTTTAGCGCTTTGAGTGAATTGCGTGGCTATCGCTCGCCGCGCGCTCGTTTAACTCGGGGCGCTAAAATGCCTCACGTTAAGAACATATGTTTACTTCTTGTATTTTCTTTTTATTAATCCAAAAGTGTCCCTTGCTGAGTTAATCTATGTCAGCAGTACATCACAAGGTTTGAAGGAATTACATGACTTCGTTTACACCCTGTATTATATAAAAATGAATCCCTATTTCCCTTAGTCACGTTATAACTTGAGAACGACTTTACCGATTGAGGTCATATTTACACAATATATTTGTTTTGTTGAGACAATGGTTCGTAGCTATGCTGGGGTCCGATAACACAAAAATACTAATTAATTACGCGGGCACAGCCGCGGGAGAACAGCTAGTATTGTATACAAAATAACAGAATAGACAACACTAAATACTAATTTTTTTTTAATAATCATTATAAGCACTGATAATTGAATTCGAAATTTAAAAAGTCATCATCTTTTGCTGTTGACTGTACGTCTATTGGTTGGTTAAGTATTCCTAGTCCATCCTGACTGTGTTAAGCATACAATTATGCACGACATTCAGACAGTCGTTTATTAACATTGTCTACTACATAAGCGGCTAAGCACTTAATACCAAGGACATTTTTCTATGCGTTATCTATAGAATACATATTAAGATGAACTTGTTTTATATTTATATAGGCCTATAGGTATTGTGGAAACCGGGAGCCAAGATGGGATTGAAAAATTAAAACAAAAACAACTTTAAAAAAAAATCGTCCTCGTCCTAACAGTGTCCTGCTTTCAAATTGTGTGGCTGTGACAAGGATTTATTTGGTTAGCCATGGACTTACGAGGTTGCGCAAGTCGGCCTTAGGCTTTTTTAACATCCGGAGGGCGCGTGACGATCTCCGGCCACCCTAGTGAGTGGCCTGCGGGCGGCGGGTTGGGGAACCCGTCGGCCGTCCAGTAACGGGCCCAGGGAGGATGGCGCGCCGTGTTCCGCGCGCGCCTCTCGGAAGGATGTGGGGCAGGGGAGCAACTGCCCCACCACAGGAGAGGTCCACCAGAAGAAGCTGGTGGACCGAGACCTACCGGGGTCGCGGTGCATGCAACAGCGAATCCCGTGACCCCGGCCTTACAGACGGGGGACAGTCCATGAGGATTTCCCCAAGAAAAGAAAAAAAAAAGCCTTTTTTAACATCAATTCTCATTTACTCTACTTTATTATAACTTCGTTTTATTTCACAAAGGACAGTAGCGTAGTATTCTCAATTTGTACGTGTATGACAGAATGTATGAATGTGGATTAAGCGAAAGGAGTATGTAAGAATCGTATGTATGTGGCGTTCTATATTGTCCGGTTAAGCAGTATCAACCTCTAGCGAGTTGTTCGACTTCCAGTGGTCATTCAAAAAACAAAAACAAAATGGCGTTCTATAGTTTCTACCTATCCTCATGGGAAAAAGGCGTGAGTTTATGTATATATGTATGTTTTAGTGTTATGGTTACCTTTACTTAGTCGAACAAAAGAACCGTTACATTTCGCAACATTAGTTCTGCTAACAACCTTAAATCGAACTACTAAGTTTCGGCTGACCGATCGCACGTTTTCTAACCACTAAAGTGTTTCGGATCCGACGGTCGATTCGATTTTTGCGATTTGATATTTTGTCTTCCGTTCACCGTACTCCCAAATGTTAATTGACATCTAGTAGTTCGTTGTTTGACAATAATTTGATCGTATATTTATAAATTCGATGTTCGTCGTTGTTTTGTTAGGTCCCCCCGCCCCCAATTCTTTTAAAGCTTAGGAGGTAAATAAAAACAATTAAATATTCTGTTTATCTCACGAAAATACAAACCTTATTTCCGTCTATCAATGAACCGTAATCTCAGTAATACCCTTCATTTTATCAACTAAAGCACTAATGTAAATTAAAAGAAAACGCAGTGCTTTTTGATCGCGTGACAGAGATAGTGTTGTCAGATCAAAAAGAAAAATAACCCACTCTGATTGGGGGTGAATTAGATAACTTGTTTACGTAACAGGCAATTAATGTAATAAATAAAAGGGCCGTCCTATCACTTTGTTTTACGATTTGTGGACGTAGTTGTTTTGGTTCAATTTCACTGAACGAACCTTTTTCAAGTTGATTGGTTGCATTCAAAATACAAGCCTAATTCTTTCTACAAATGCCACCTCTGGGCAACAGAAGGGGTATTGGAGATTAGAATTCTTATTTTTTTTCAATTATGTGCTGGGATTAGAGATGGTTTCTAACTCAGATAAATACTCGAGGGCGGGTACATAAATACTCATAAATGCAATAGAGTAAGAACAAAGATTTACTGACTTTTTGAGTTACTACCTGGAAAACGAGAACTCTCACTCACCAAAAAAAAAATAGACATGTACCCTTAATAAAAGGTTCCGCATTATTTCAAATTAATATTTTCTCCTCAAGGATCAGTAAAAATAACAATATTTTTATAATAATATAATACAGTTTGACTGGTTGAGAGGACGACATAAATATTCAAGTACTTATGTAGTATACTAAGCGTAAAAGTAACAAAAAAAAATACTTATAAATCTCAAAGAAAACTTTTATGAAAATATTCGAACAAGATTGACCTGCAGGGTTGTGTCGGAAACTATAAAGGGCGACGACGCAACGGCGCGGGGTTGTGTGCATTACTTCAACGCTTACAATTTCGGTTTGTTTTATGTGCGAAATAGTATCCACAATTTTATATAAGCATCTACCTACTACTGAAAAAATAGGTCAAATATTAATAAAAAAAAATGAAAAAAAAAACACTGGATTGCTTACTTACTTAAATATTTCACTCATTAAACCAGTCATACTGCATAAGGAACATGATATCATATCCTATGTTTTTGATACTATAACGTTTTAAAACGTTTTTCATAAAAAAAAGCAAGTAGGAGTACCGCATTTAGTGCCTGCTTTTTTTTTGAGATCTGAATCTAAAAATCCAGCCAACTTTGACTTTGTGCCATGTTATTATTTTTGTTTCAAATCGGAAAGCTGAGTACGGTAGGTACCTAAATCTCTGTACAATTTTAAATATTCCTAGGTAAGCATGGACCTGGGTACGCGACTCCTTTAGACGCCTTCAAGAATGGGCCAAGAGAGGAACTTATCTACGTGGTCTGTGTACAACCAGACAAAACTAAACAAGACTATCTAGCCACTGTCGACGTGGATCCCAAATCACCGACGTATTGTCAGGTTAGTATAAATAAGGCTATCTTTTATGGCTTATTTTATGGTATTAGCACAAAATAGGCCACCCTCTCTTCTCCCGTGGATAGGCCACCCTCTCTTCTCCTCGATTTTGTGAAACGGAAAGGTAGCAGCCCTATTAATTATGTACCTACCTATGATCCACAATAAAGATATTGATTGATTGATTGATCATTTGCGTTGATAATAATATACTGCGATAGCCCGAAATAACTACCGGCTAATTTTTGTAGGTATTCCTTGGTTTGCCATCGTTACATAATTGTTAATGCTCATTATGTTCTGCCTAGCCTTTTCCCAACTATGTTAGGGTCAGCTTCCAGTCTAACCAGATGCAGTTAATACCAGTATTTTACATGGAGCGACTGCCGTCAGACCTCCGCAACCCAGTCACTGGGCAGTACCGATTTTATGAAGAATTAAAGTACGTATGCTTTGCATTTGTTTTTCAAATCATGTTGTAGAACACCAACGAAACAATTTAAAAATTTCGAATATTTATTAAACATATTTCATGAACTCAATTTTGATTAACATCAAATCTTAACGCAATAGAATCAGACGTACAATACCATTGTAAGCTACTTGCACCCAAACTGGGACTAACGTTTACGGTGTCTCAGTTTACAGAATATTCCTAACATCTCACGATTTCTGTACAGGTGATCGCACGCACTCACACGGGCAGTGTCGACGACGAGCTTCATCACAGTGGGTGGAACGTTTGTTCCAGTTGCCATGACGACCCTTCACTTAAAAGGGACCTACTTATTCTGCCTGCTTTGAAATCTGCGAAGGTTTTCATCGTAGATGTCGGCAGCGATCCTCGGAAGCCAAAGATGCATAAGGTAAGTGGAAAATGTATTCCTACATACCGTGTTTTATACTGGAAAACTTTTTCTCGTCTTCCCATACAAAGTTGACAAGCAGGTTACAAAACAGCACGACACAAAATAATGATTGTAAAAAAACATTTTAGATTAAAGCCCACCAGTTTCATAAAGTGTTGTTTTGAGGATGTTTCCAGGATTAATAACAAAAAACTAAGAGAGAGACTTACATAAAATAAGAAAATAATTCAAAGACGCGTCTGAGCGCAGTAGTGCAAACAAAAGGTAATTCTGACAACTTTCTTACATTTAATAAAATATTGTTGTTATAAATAAATTTATTTGATTTTATAAATTACCCTGGCACGACTTCCAACGGCTGGAAATTGGAAAAATATATAATTTCGCAAAAACCAATACAGGACCGCAATGGAGAGGTCATGTTGTAGGCAAACCGATTAAACTTAATTATTCTTCGATTCTAAATTAGACTATTGCTTATACAACAGCAAAAGCTTCGTCGAAATCTTTTCTGCCATCCTCGCGTGATGGAATAACATGCAGAGAACAGTCTGAAATTCTAAAAATCTTAAATTCTTTTAATGTTACTTCTGGTATCCCTGGCTGGTTTTCGTGAAAACATTTCCAAGAACTTTAAGTTTTATTATAGTAAGGTTAGATACTACCTACAAACAAAGTAAGATACCAAAAACTAAGTTTAGCAATAAAAGTAGTAAAAGTCGTTACAGTGCACGTGCAACTAGGTTGCTACGGCTCGTCTGCATACACCGTTATGACCCTAATTACCTTGATTGGTACTTCAACTTTGCGGGAAGATTACCACTTAGTGCTTCATATTTTTTTCAAGAGCCACGCAAATATTTACTTTCAGTTCGAGTTTACCCGTACTACATTAGGTCGACATTTGAATATCAAATATTATGAATATAGTATTTTTTACAAATTAGGAATCCCGGGACAGTTGTTTCTTCGTAGGTATATCGCAGTGGTGAGGCTATTATAATCGAGACAACATACAACATTATTAATAGCCTTGAAATAACGTTTAATTCTGGAATATGTGATATTCGTCGTATGTTTATGTTCTTTGGAAACGTCCAAGGACTCATCCTACGTGGAAAAAATTAAGTTGCTATTTAATTTTGAATTAGTGGTGTCTATCAGTAGATCAGTGACCAAATATATAATTAACACAGCTATTAGAAAACGATCTGCATCTTTAGTCCTTCGAATCATAAATTAAGTCTCATCGCAGATGGGACACTAAGCTGCTCCAGACGGAGTTGATCGCAATTATGATTTAGTTGCAGCAGACGTTTGGTGTACATAGCCAGGTTGCTTTGAAGTGTATCTCGAGGAAAAATTGAGGGTCCCCAGACATAAACTGTCCCGGTTACTTAGAACACGGGTGCTATCAGCCTACATGTAGATTTTCAAACAGACCCCTTACAGAATCTTTGATCAAACTATCTATACGTTACCTAAACAGAGGACTGTGTAAAGAATGGATGTTTCACTCGCAAAGATCTATCTCTCACCGAGTAGTAAATAAACTTCCTTGCCAATACTGTGAAAGTATACTTTTAACAATAGGTGCAAAGGTACAGAAGAGTTTAAACAACACAAGTGTGTGGACAAACAAGAACTTGGCAAAACGGAGCCAGAGTTGAGAATAAAGTCGATCTAGTTCCATGTGAAGTTCGATTGATCTGTTACTATACAATGGAGTTATTGTATCTACAAATACAATATTAAATAATATCATTATTATTTGGAATTAAATGCAAAGGTCTTAGGTAGTTTCAAAGACGGATAAATTACAGGATATGCACTCGAATTTGTCACTCTAAAATTCAACTCACTCTGGATATTGTCCAGTATGGTAGAAACTGGTACTTTATCCATTTCGGCAGAACCGTAAGTCCAGTAGCGTGCTGCAATAGATTGTTGATGAGAAGTAGTACCTCAAACATCTATCTAACGCAAAGGTATAACGCAAAGGTATTTTGGGATGATTTAGGCTTCTATCGATAAATCAATGGTAATATAATTAAATTAAAAAGATAAATTAATATGTAAGATTCCTGACCGTTGTTCGTCCATCGTAATTTAAATTCTCACACGGAGCACTTATCCGTGTTTTTTCTAGGTTGTTTGCTAGATTTATGGACCAATTTTACGATCGGCTTGGCAACAAAGCGTCTGCGTCGAAGATTGAAGAGTGAACAATTTGTTTTGGTCCTTAAAAATGCAGTTGCGGTCGTACAAACTTCAGAAGTTGGTACGTGCCGATACAGTTACGGTAGGGGCTAGTCGTAAAACTGAATTTTTATGTCAACAGATCCCGGAAAGTTTTTTAATTCTTAGCTTTTTATGTTTCGGATTTTCCGAACCAACTACAACTTTATTGCAAAAGAGTAAAAACAGAAACAAACTGGTGTTCGCCGAAGTAAATTGTTGTTTTACTCTGAATGTGGATTTACGAATCAATTTATAAGCAGAAATGGAAGAGGTAGGTAATGAAAAAAGGCTGCTCTTCAATCTAGGTTGATTGAATTTGTTTGATTTTTTTGAGTGATAATAAAAAGAATGGTAAATGCGTACTGCCAAAAGCGATTTCAGTATTTTTATGTAAATTGAAAAGGGAGTGTGGTTTTATCAGCCTATAAGTGGACTGTCAGGAAAACTAATTCAAAATTATGGATGTAATTTTCAAAATCTAAATCATCAAAATCTTCATAATTAATTTCCAAGACCAAGACAAACCATATTTCAATGACAGTAATAATACCTTGTGATGGGTGGTGGCTGACTGGCGGGGGTTCGGGGCTATGAAAGGTCGGGCGCACTGCAGATCGGCTCTCTCGCGCCGCTGCAGTTACCCAGTTAAGTGCCACACCTGCTGAAGAAGACCTGGACTCCTCGCATTGTACGAACCACGCCCTGTTGTTCTCTTTGTACTCTTTGTAAATTCATAATTAAATATATAGTGTACGGTTACAAGTGTTATTCTTTATCCTCCCGTAAGTACACGCCTACTAAATTTTATGTGCACATGCTAGTCAAGGGTTGACTCCTAAAGCCACCCTAAAGTGTTACAACCTGAAGACAATTTGATTTTGTATGCTATATTTGCCGAAAACCGAATTCCGAAAATCTTTTCTACGTAATCGCAACAATCAAAACCTGACTGGCCTGGATAAACTATGAATTATAAATATACACAGAATCACATATAATTGGTATCTACGCTCGTACTACAAAACTCGAGAATCTTTAAAAACCGCTACAACATAAAAAAAAAACTACATCGTACTAGAGTGCAGTTTTTATATAATATAATGGTGCTCCAAGTATATACTTCGTGTAAATAAAAACGTCAATTTCTTCATAAATTGCATATTACGTCACCGTGCTTTCATCAAAGGGATTCTCGGTTCCGTAAAACCCTACGTAATGTACATATTTGATTTTTATTAAAAATATGTGAAGTCAATATTTACTTTCTCGTAACACGGAAAATTCCAATCGAAAGGTGTAAGTCCAAGCCCGACTGTGGGGTATAATTGTGGGAAACCTTCTCAATTTACGCAAATACGAGTAATAAATATATGAGAATAGATTTATTTTATTATTTTTATTCAGTGCACGATAATGCGAGTGCTTGTAATGTTACAAGTATAGTTGATTTAAATTTTATGATAATTAAATTTAAAATTAAATAACCCCCGACTCAAAAAAGAACCCCTAAAAAGTAAAAAATAAAATGTGTTTATTGCCCATTTAACTTTATTAAAAGTACCTAGTAATATTTTGATTCAAGCGTCGTCACGTCGAGGGACCGCTAAGTAAATTATCATTACCAAGCTTCTTTATTTGTATTCTGTTTTTTTTTTATTTTATTTAGTTAGCGTCCCCCGACGTGATGACGCTTGAATCATATCATAAATTGTAGCTAAGAACCATCTCAATTACATCAGCTTTCAAATAGAAAAAACCGCATCAAAATCGGTCCATTCGTTTGGGAGCTACGATGCCACAGACAGACACACACTCAGACACACACACACACACACACGTCAAACTTATAACACCCCGTCGTTATTGCGTCAGGGATTAATTAAACTAATTAAAATAAGGCATTTCCATTAAGCAGAATAACTGTCGAAGTTTAATTACGATTTCATTAAAAGTTCTTGTTAAGAAATGTTAATGAGATCTTTTAAAATAACTATTACATCAACAACACTTAATTGAACTGAACAATTTAGACAAAATTTTCGCTGAGCCATAAATAAGATAAACTTTACCGAGAACCCAACTGTTATAATTATAATTAATTCTTTATTTATATCAAAATAGCAGATAGATAATCAAAATGTAATAAGTTTTGTTAACAAAATTGGTAACAATCCAAGCAATCACAAATAAGAATCTGTATAATGTCAATACAAGCGTAATCAACTAATAATACCGCCTATAGAGGCGGAAACTATGCGCGAATTCGACTTCATAACGCCCATAGTTCGCGGTAATTTACCAAATTATTTCCCCCTCAAATAATTTCCCATCTACATCGATCATTGGGCAGTTCCACCATAATGATTGCTCTGCACATCACATAGTTCGGGGAAATTTTCGCAACTAGCACTCTCGAAAACTCATCCAGAATCTGTCGCCAAACTTGCAACATTCCAACTCGAGCCAGACAGTTCGCGAACTCGTTATATTGGCTGTTAGACCTTTACTTGTCCTTTTCACACATACTTTGTAGTGCGAATTTTGGGACCGATACGTGTTTAAAACAAGCCATTTTTTACACGAATAACCTGAAAAAAGTTTTAAGTGTTATCTATAATAAATGAGAATGTTAAATGGATTTTAATGTGAGAGCTAAACTAAATTGTAGGTACACACAAACTCTCAAAGTGCTCGTTTAAGTATATCCCGAAAAACCCAACTTAAATGTAAATCCCATACTATCGGGGAAACTGCTAAAGACCTCATTCTCTCAGCTCCCTTATATAGAGGGTTCATAGCGAAAATCTCATTACCAGGTAATCGACGGCTCCGAGATGAGGTCATTCAACTGCAGTTACCCGCACACGACGCACTGCCTGGCAACCGGCGAAATCATGATTTCGACGATGGGAGATAAAGACGAAAACGGAAAAGGGGATTTTGTGCTCATCGATTCGAAGACTTTGGAAATGACAGGTGAATTGTGAACACGCACTGATATAGATTTGACAGAAGGGAGATATCAGTTAATAGAAGCCATATTGAAAAAAAATATGAATCATTCGTTTTGTTTTTAGGATCGTGGACGAAAGGGAAGAAATTCGCTCAGTTCGGCTATGATTTTTGGTACCAGCCATATCACGATGTGATGTTTTCTACAGAGTGGGGTACACCGAGAAGGTTCAAGACGTGAGTATAAAACTTTATTTGAATGAAAGTATGTATCTACATATACGCATTTCTTTAAAAGTATGCAGCTTGCAGTTTAAAATCATCTTCGTTTCTTATACATTTCTTGTGCAAGAATAAAACAAAACTTTTCCTCCCCAGTGGATTTCACGCGGAAGATGTTGCAAACAAAGATCATTACGGCAGATCGTTGAATATTTATAAATGGTCAACGCACGAGCTACAGCAAGTCATAGATTTGGGCCCCGAAGGCATCGCACCCCTAGAGATCAGATTTCTCCATGATCCCAAATCCGCACAGGGATTTGTCGGATGTGCAGTGAACGCCAACGTTTACAGGTATGAGATTTGTTGGGATTTTAGTTATAGCAACCTTGTAAATGTTTTGAACGTTACTTCCGTTTGGCATAATCAGATTTTATCTCTTGATTAGAACGACTCTGTATTTCTCTTACTTAGATTGATTACTGACATAATTATATGGAATGCATTAATTTACATTAAAATTTGAAGACGAAAGAAAATTATAATTAAATGCTACACAGAAACTACCTCATCAGTGCAAAGTAACGAAAGAAGTAGTCCGAAGAAAAAGCGGAAGATTCTGAATATTTCACTGCTAGTAAAAGGAATAACTAAGTAAAAGCTTTCAATTAACTTTATTTAGGTTCTACAAAACATCAGACGGAACGTGGAAAGCCGATAAAGTCATCGACATACCAGCGAAACAAGTTTCTAAAGATGGCGTTGAGTCCGAGATTGGCGGTAACTTTTCTTTTATTTAATCTCTAAATATCCAACATTTATTTCTGGTCGAAGATTTTTCATAATATTGCGAAAATAAATAATGCAAGTTTGATTCTGAGGTACACTTTTATTCTTCCATGTGTCATTGCCATTATAAAATTCTCAAACTGCTGAACAATTGTGTTCTCCGCCGCTTCAAATCGTAAATCTAAGTGATCCACACGTGCAAATTTCATGAACTCTAAAACTTTTCTGGTTGTAATTCAGTTCAGCGAAATACGAGAATTTTATTATATTTTTATTTCAGGTTTATTGGGAGATATTATTATATCACTGGATGACAAATATTTGTATGGTTCGTGTTGGTTACACGGAGAAGTGAGGCAATACGATATTTCGGACCCTGAACACCCAAGATTAACTGGAAAAGTCCAACTTGGTGGCGTTATCGCCTCAGATCCAGAAACAAAACTTATAGAGGACAAAGAGTCACAGGCAAGACATTACTATAGTTGAAATTAATCCTTCATGACCAGAGATCGGATAATCGGATGCATATTTACCTAAAGTTAATTTTTTGCTACGAAGGTATGGAAAAGGCTTCTTAAAATAATTTATTAGAAAAAAAATCTCGATATCACGGGACTGCATAACTAGTCGAATGCATATAATTAATTGAAGTTAACTTTGAACCCCTAATGCGAATGTGTGTGTATGTAATGTATGTGAATGTGTGTGTATGAATGTGAGTGGATGTAAGAAAGTAAGGGGTGCACGTCTATGTTAGTTAAAAAAGGTACAACTTTAAGTGTGTAAATAAAGAAATATACATCGAATTCTAGAAAAAATATGATTCTATTCTACAGAACACTAAATTTAACGACCCCAGAATCGCGGGATTTTTTCGATACAAAAGTGCATTCCATATTAGCCAACACCTGAACTTTACGTAAATATGCATCCGATTATCCGATCTCTGTTCATGACTTCACAGAATTATGTTTTCGCCGCAACATTCTTTTCATTTCGATTTTTTACCCTCTGATGTTTGCTAAATTACTTTTCAACGTTTCTTACATTTGTGTAATGTTTCATAGTCATCGATGTTTTAATTTTATCATTAATATTTCACTCTTTTATTTTATCGCTATAAAGTGCGATATTGTTGTGTTTACAATTTTATTTTTGTTTCGATAATATGCGTGATTCATTTGTGCAAGATATAATGTTATTTTTAACTTTATCATTATTGTTATTTTCATTGACATTAATAATGTTTAAACACATGTTTATCATATTTATTCGTGTTTTTATTTAACAGGTACGTCCTGAGCTGGTTACAGTGAAGGGCAAAACGCTACAAGGTTCACCTCAAATGTTACAACTCTCTCTTGATGGAAAGCGTCTTTATGTCTCGTCTTCCCTCTTTTCTCCGTGGGACAAACAGTTCTACCCCAAAATGGCTGAACAGGTAAAACCCTATTATAATTTTATTGCAAGTACATCTTTTATGAAATACCGTTAGCATGTATGTTCTCGTCACGTATGTGCGCTTAGCTTTTATTTTATTTACTTTAAATGCATCTTCTTTAATCAATAAGCGTTCATCTAGCGAGACGCTTGAAACCAATTTTGTTTACTTTAATATTTCGCATATTTGAAATAACCCTGTTTAGCTAAAAATAATAATCCTCCAGATTCTAACTACAAAATTCTTAAACTCATAGCGACACCCAAAAATGCAGAGCCCGGAGACTTTATTAAAAGTCACACGGCCAAGTATGTGAAGGCTGTAGACAAAGTATTTTATTGGGTTACGTCCACTTTTACCTCAGCACAGACCGCAATAAACCGCCCTTATCTCTTGTATCAAAACCTTCGACCCCTTGTCTTATTTACGCCTTCGCCCTTTATGTAATTTTTTATAAAGTTATTTTCTAAGATAAATTTTGTGAGACCTACGTCACCTGGGATTGATGAATTATTCATGAGCCACGTCGCATATTTTGTCATACAAATAACTGACAGCCGTTTTTTAACCAAGTTGTACGAACGTATACGGGATAGGCATGAATAACGCTTCACGGAATGATTATCGTTTTAAGCTTAATAAGAAGAGGAGAATAATTTTAATTATTCAGGTTTATCAATGATATAATTTATGAAATATACCAAAAGCTGTTTACAGCATAAATTGGCCTCCGATTAAAATTTAAATTGTCGTTCAATTCATATTATTTATCTGTAAACTTTAACATGGTGTTTAATTGATTCGATGCACATTTTTCTTCACTACTCCTTTAATCATGTCTATAATTATCAATATTTGTTATGCCTAACATTTCCATAATTCTAAAAATATGCATTAGCAGATAGCAGGTTTTTCCTCCTCAACATTTTTCGTGTTACGAGACAAAAGTGGATCCCGAATGGAACGGATCTGAAAATTATATTTCTGAAATTTTTACGCAAAATACAAATACATTTGTATTGTATCGCCAGGGTGGGTGGATAGTAAAGTTGGACGTGGACATTGTGAATGGAGGCATGAAGTTGGATCCGGACTTCCTCGTTCACTTCGGAAACGAACCGGACGGCCCGGCCCTGCCACATGAAATGAGGTACGAACTTTATTTAGTTAAACCTGTATGAAATGTGTGTCATTGAGAGCTATGATATGCTTGGTTTTATGTTAGTTTAGTGTTTATATAGTTTTTGTTGAAGTTTAGTTTTGAGTTTATTGTCGAAATATGCTTTTTTAACTTATATTTTCAGCTCTGAATAGATATTTGAAGTCAGAGATGAAACTCTTCTCTTTTTCTTTTAATCTGATGCTCGGCCAATTTCCTCATTTTTTATTAAACTATAGACGTCGTTATTTTGAAAGTATGACAATGTCGTCGTTAATAAAATCTACGAACGACCTTTCCTAAAAACAGCTTTTGATTTCTTCGATTTGTAAAACATTTAAAATGAACCAATTTCTTTTCCGACCTAGTTGTAATTTTTAAAAATGTCTTTCACAGGTATCCCGGAGGAGATTGCACTTCTGACATTTGGTTGGCTGAAGACTAAACACTCTAATATCATTGCTTAATGACATGTGCCAATATTTTTATATGCGTGTTAATATCTAAAGTATCATTATTTGTTACGGTTAATACTAGGTGAATGGATAAAGCTAACTTTATCCAAATAAAATTAGTACTATCTATGCATTTGGTATTTTGAACTTTATCCAACTGCTATTGGATAATCATAGCGTTATTTAGACGTAGTTAGATAAAGTTAACATTATCTAAAATGAAAAGTTAGTGTCAGATATGCATATATAGAAGAAAAAACAAGGATTTATATTAGGAACTCCCTTCGCTTCACATTAATAAAAATAAGTTACACTGTCAGGTAACATTGTCAGAGAAACCGGACTCCACCTGGTCAGACTCTACTCCTAAAGTGATATTTTTAATCGTGGAGCCAGAAGCTCACAATTCTAGTCCTAAGTGGACTGAGTGGTCGAGAGCAAAGCGTAGCGTCTAGCAAGCGCGTAGAAGTGGCGAGCGAAGCAAACCGTTGTTGACTTTCTGAGCGAAGCGCTGTGTGAGAGTGCGAGTGAACCGAAGGGCCGACAAAGCGAGTCTTCTGGCGGAACACATTCAGGAAACTGCATGCTTGCAAAATTATGACAATAGTTTTTAGGAAAACCGATCTTTAACCAATTGCGTCTTGATAAAGTTAATATTATCTAATAATAGCTACATAATATCCCAACTATATAATGTAAAGTGATCATTTCTAGCTTTATCCATTCATCAAACATTAATCGTAACATATCCCTATTTATCTACAAATCCATATAAAGTACATTAGTAGGGCTGTATAAATAAGGCATACCTACTTCTTTTTACGTACACAACATAATAAATTATATTGTAAAATGTATTTTTTATAAAGCGAACGTAATGCTTTTGATTTTTATTTTAGATAGTTATGAATAAAATATTATAAATCTAATACCAACTGCAGTTTTCATTACGAATAAAAACCTTTTAACACAGTCTTCTTACAGTCGGTCAACGTAGAACATTGTTGCAGAGCAATCGTGCTGGGGGAAGTGGGCGGAGCTTATGTCCCGAGCTGCCATACTGCAGCTCGGGAAATAAATTCCAGGGCTTTCGCTGTCTGATTTCGAATACAAGTGAAATAATTGATAGGAGAGCACGTACCTACTATAATTACGTTTTACTAAATTAAGGTAATAATGAGGTAGGTTCAGAAAATAAATATGGCGACCATGTGAATTTTGACAATTTTCTTCATGGTTGTAGTATATCCTAGGTTTTCAGATGAGCTAATGCCAAAAATACAATTGATTTTGATATCTAAGGTTTCATGGTTTTCGTGGCTTCTGATGCCGAAAATGAGGTCAAAACCCAAATCCAAAATAGCGGCCATGAAAATTAGCAAATTAGTCGTCATGGGTGTTCAATTCAAAGTTCCCTGGGGTACTGATGCCGAAAATATAGTCAAAATCAAAATCCAAGATGGTATCTATAAAAAATTGGAATTGGTCGTCATGGGTGTCAAATTCACGGTTTTCGGGGACGCTGATGACGAAAATAAGATCAATTCATCAGATCGATGAAACTCGTGGCTGAACTACTGCTTAACCTTTGCATTAATTTGTCTTTAATTAATTTGGACGTTAGTTTGATAATACATACATACATACATAAACTCACGCCTTTTTCCCATGGGGGTAGGCAGAAACTATAGAACGCCACATGCTACAACTCTTACATACCCCTTTCGCTTCATCCACATTCATACATCTTGTCATACACGCACGCCGGTTGAGAGTACTTCGCACCTGACCTTTGTGAAGAACATCACCAATAACATCGATGTATGTCCTTCTAGGACGTCCTCTACCGGCGTTCCCATTAACATCCGCCTTATAAATTTCTTTTGTTAATCGCCGTTCACTCATTCTTAGTTTGATAATGTTTGTGTAATTTGTTTTATGTGACAACCCTTTGACAAGTGTTACAAATTTTGACATTTCTTAAGACCTATCAAATGTATGAGTGTTCAACCACTGCTTTTAGTACGGAGAAGCACATAATTTGATCACTAGATATTACCATAGCGGAAACTTAATATTATTTTTCTGTAAAATAAATTTAATATACGATACTTCTTTAAACTATATAGATATTCAGCCCATAACAAGGACCAATATATTATTCTCAACATAAAAACAATATCACAATAAATAAGTTAGTACAATAGCTACTATTTCGTGGGTGCTCGAAAAAGATACAGCACATTATTTATTTTATAGAGAAGCAGTAAAAAAGATCTGCGGTATCGTAGTTTACATATTGTCCCTCAAACGACCCGATATGAAATTTATTTCTAGCCCTAAACAATGTTAGGGCACCTGATCTTGATAGAATGTAATAATAGGGACCCGATATTGAAAAGGCGGTATAAAAATGATGTAATGTAAATCGACTTTGTATCTAATAACAACAATGTTGCCACCAAACACTTTGGTTCTTATAGTGGAGGTACACGTGTATTCCTGGAGTTCTAAGTTATAAAAATGAAGAGGAATGCCAAGATTTCCTTTACGACGTGGCTAGAACAGACAAAAATGAAACATATGTTATTAAAAAGGGCTAATATTGTAAAATTAATTACAATAACAACATTTCCGCTGGAAGTACATTAAAAAAAGTTATATTGCATAAATCTTACAAAAAATAAACAAGAATTATCAAAATTACAGTATGTCAGTCGCAACTATTGACATTAGCCTGATCTTGGTATTGCCCGTTTTACGAGTATATCAGCTGTCATAATATTTATATCATTTTTTTTTTCACGACTGTCTTTTTTGCCTGACGTGATTATTTTCAGGGTTGCTCTTTCTTTACCGGTCAGCAACATCTTCAACCATCTTAATGGATTATACCTATATTAAGTAGGTAAGTACTTGAAAACATTCAACTGCCGCCATGAATTAAAAATATAAAATTGATTACATGGTTTACTAAAATTAGATCAGACAATATCTTTGCAGATCTAAATCTGTGTGTACATTTTGTATTTCACAATAAAACATACTTAATAATAATCAATACAGTCATCCAAAATAAAAGTTTTCGGGATGAACAGATATGAATGTCTGCTAAGATAATGTTGAGATAAAGCCTTGACAGATACCTTGATAGGAACGTAATATTTTGGGAATGTGTGAAATCTGAGATTTACATATGTGACAAAATAATTTTTACACGTAATAGTACATTATGATACAAGTGTGCTATGTTTGTCATTACACTCGAGGCAGAATTATGCGTGCGAGCCTCAGGCGAGCGCGATAAGAGAGCCGAGAATGTAATGATCAATGCACACGCGTGTCATACGACGTTTTTCAACACGAAGAACGTCAAAGAGAAACTTAAAAAACATATTATCTAATATTAATAAATATACAAGGTTAGTCGGAAAGGGGATACTAAGCCACGGGCCGCCTAAAGTATCAGTGATGACTATTTTAATGCGTGTTAAAATTTCAAAATTCGGTAATTTTTATTTGCTTGCAAAAACATTTTTTTTTTCAATAAAGCTTCATACCTGCTTTAGTTATGAAACATTTTTTTTTTCAATAAAGCTTCATACCTGCTTTAGTTATGAATTCAGAAAATTAATTTTCTAATCCGTGACCCCAAATATGACCCTAAATTGTAAAAACAGCTGATCATAGCTATGGACAGATATATTTTAGCATATTTTTTGCGAAATCTTTGAAAGACTATTTCTCTTAAACTATCGAATTTTGGGGAAAGTTGTAGAACAAAAGTTATCCCTTATTATAGGTACTTTAACACACCATTTCGGCTTAGTACCCCTTTTCCGACTAACCTTGTATATCAGGGGGAACGTGCTCCCTTTAAGTAAGTATTAGTAAGTGTTCCGATCTTTCTTTTTCGTGTGGTTAGTGACTAACCTGGTGTCAGAGTTTATGCCGCCTATGGGCCTCTGACTTGACTTCACATGCCGTCGAGAAATATGTCTCTGGCATGCCGGTTTCCTCACGCTGTTTTCCTTCACCGTTTTTAAGCAAGTGATTTTTTGGATTTATACAATACGCACATGAATCCGAAAAGTCAGAGGTGCGTGCCTTGGGTTCGAACTCGAGACCTGTGACTTGGCAGTCCGACGATCACACCACTAGGTTATCACCGATCGTTATTCTTACAATTCAATACGCAATAGATTTCATGACCCATTTTTATTTTTGTTTTATGGCAACAAAAACACATTTCACAGACTGACATTGACAGTTTGCCTTCCCTGAGTTCACTTTTTGACCACGTTGTGCACTGCGATCGATTTCGCTCTCCCCACCATAAACTACGCAACCATTACATTTGGTGGTCAGCCGTTAATATGACAGGCAATTGATGCAATAAGTAATTAATCGATTACCACGAATGACATTTCAATGGAATCGAATATACATTTTTTACTCGTATCGGCGCGAGCTATATGAGAATATTTGACGACACGTTTGATGCAGTAGCTGAGCGATTGGCTTCTGCGCTACGGGTCGTGGGTTTGATTCCCGCATGGATCAAATATTTGTATGGGCTACAAATAGTTGGTCCGGGTCTGGGCGTTTGTGCATGTGAAGATGTGTGTCTGTAAACGCACCCACGATACAGGAGAAATCCTAGTGTGGGGCAATGTTTTTTATTAAGAAAAAAAATAACGAAATAGCTGATACAAATACAAAAATTACATAACATAACATCACGCCAGTATTCCCCGAAGGGTTAGGCAGAGGTGTATAGTAACACCCTCATTTCGGTGTTATGTTTAAGTCCCATGTAATACAGCGCGAGCCTATTGCCATCAACCGGGCACAAATCCAAACTCCAAGCTGTTACTGAGGAATTCCACACGGAAAAACCCAATAACACTTTGCCCGACCTGGGGATTGAACCCAGGACCTCACGATCAGCAGTCGCGCTTGCAAAAACAACAATTAAAAAATGTATCTTCAATGGAAAGGTAAAAAGACTAAAACGCCAATATATTTACTTTACAGTAGAGAGATTCAAAGTATTTTTTTAAAGAAAATAAACATAGTTATTTTTCTTAGAGTATACATATCAAATAGATAATTATTATCTGTAAAATAGGTATGTTGGCGCTTTAGTTTTTTTACCTTTCCACTGACGATATATTGAAGCTCGATAAAGCAAATAGATCCAAGTATATCGCATCTTTAGTAATGTAAGGACACAACTCGAAAATATCAACTTTTGGGAAAACGTATTAAAAGATTCAGGGAACCCTATGTTTTCACAGTATTTTTTACAGTATAATTACAGTATTTGCTTTAATATTGTCTTTTTTCTCTTTCTGTGAAAGCCAAGTGGTAGAACAGTTGATATTGAGACCATCTAACACAGAAACTCAAAAACTCATTATTTCGAGATGTGCCCTTACATTACCAAGGGTGCGATATCTTTGTACAAATATTTTATCTTACTCTCGAACGAAAGCAAACTACATGGTCGGTTGAAGACACTATTAATATTTAAACGGACAGAGCTTATTTCATACGTCAACGAGTCAGAAAATTAGAAAAAGAAAAGCATTCACTACTTTTATCCTACATTTGTCAGTAGTTACGTCGAAAGGAACTTTTTGCCGACTGGTTCAGTAATTTTGGTAACACGTGCTTGTTCAGTTACATATTGTACTATTTGTTTAGGACCAAATATACCTCCTCTATTGTTTTCGTATCCCTTGAGAGGTGTAACATTTTTTCTTTTTTATAAGGCCCATTATTAACCATTCTGTCGGGTTCTGGCAGTATTTATAAGGCTAGTCTTCTAAGAATTTTCGGTATTTATCTTCACCGTTTACGCAAGTGATAATCAAAGTCCCACACGTGTATTCGTGCGGGCTGGGTTGAATTCAGAGCTTCCAGCGTGAATGGCAAGCGTTCATCCACAAGGCTAACACTGCTTAGAGCTATAGGTACATAACATACATACATAATTAGCCCATTACTGTCCCACTGCTGGGCACGTGCCTCTTCTCAGAATGAACAGGATTTAGGCCTTAGTCCACCACGTTGGCATGGTGCAGGTTAGCAGACTACACACACCATCGACAACTTTATGGAGCCCTCTCAGGTGTGCTTTCTCACTATGTTTTTCCTTCACCGTTAACGCACGTGACAATCAAATTCTGACCCGCACATGAATTAGAAAAGTCAGAGATATGGGCTGGGATCGGACTCAAACCCTCCTGCATGGAAGGTAAACGTTCAACCGCTAGTTTATAGGTACATAATGCTAAATATAAAAAAACTGTTGTTATGAAAAAAACGCAATTTATTTAACGACAAAATAATTAACTACATAATAAAGCGCTGTCTACAGTTCTACAAATTATTTGTTTGTGTTTGTTTCAGCGTAGTGTACTGAAATGGATCCTCTTCCAATTGTTTGTGAAACGTTCGTGACGTAATGATCAATTACAGCGGGAATTTGCATTGTGCGGGTAGTTTTACTTCATATTGTTTACAGTATAATTATTATTGTGGTGCTTGTTCTGTTTTGTTTTGGATTTCTGTCTTTGTTTAATTGTTGTTCTTGAGATGCAAGAAGGAAGCGTATACGTTTTGTTTATATTCGAAAGAACTTTTGCGTGAAAACAAAATACAAAATTTAAATATGCTTTTGACCGATTCCCATAATTAGCGGAGCGTTATTGGTTAAAAGTGAGAATCTTCTATCTTTACCAATAATAAAGGAAAGACCTCATGGCTTTGCATAGTAGACCCTCCCATATGAAACTAACCGTTTGACGACACATTTGGTGCAGTGGCTGAGCGACCGGCTTCTGCGCTATGGGTCGTGGGTTCGATTCCCGCACGGAACAAATAATTGTATGGCCTACAGATAGTTGTACCGGGTCTGGATGTTTGTGCATGTAAAGATTTGTCTGTAAACGCACCCGCGATACAGGAGAAAGCCCAGTATGGGCAATGTTTAAAAAAAATAAAACTTATATATATAATTATACTTTCACGGGTAAAATTTTCTTACGGGTCTATTTATATGCCCAGTTTGTTAATAAAAAATGGTACTATCAGTAAACAAAACGATTCGTTTTTGGAATGGAATTATTTGACTAGGCGCATAAACGCATACGTTCGCAAGCGACGATACGAAGCCGATCGTATGCGTCGACATCCTGGCGGACGCGATCGGCTGTCGCCGCATCCGTTCGTATCCTTCCGATCCGATGCGATGCGAGCCGATTGGTGGAAATCATTCTTTATGATGACTATATTTTTTAGTACTTTCTCCTGTCCACAAAGGTCCTCCACTCTAAAGGCACGAGGAACAATTGGTATTCGAGTGAGACAATAATATCCGTGTTTGCTAAAGCACGTTAAAGCGATCTCGACGGATCCTCAGATCGGATTCGCTTTGCATAGCACTTGAAATTCAAATGGTGCAGTTCATATTGAGCCTCCCCCTGTCTAAGTGCCTACTGCTGCTATGGCAACCGTGTCTGCAAAACGCCCTTTACTCATCCCATATACAGTTACAGTTGGAATTTTAAGTGAAATGTTAAGAATTCTATTGGCGACATTCTTTGGACTAAACGTTTTGTAGATGTTGAACATTTATTTTCAAGAGTTTGTTCGTAGTTTAAAATTATGTTGATGATATAGTATTACGGAATTAAATTTGGTAGGCCTTAGAGATAATCTTTAATTATCCTTTTATTTCAGAAAGAAGAGCAAGAAAATTATAAATAAGTACAACATAATACATAACATAATTAGCCCATTACTGTCCCACTGCTGGGCACGGGCCTCTTCTCAGAATGAGAAGGGTTTAAGCCGTAGTCCACCAAGCTGGCTTGGTGCGGGTTGGCAGACTACACACACCATCAAGAACTTTATGAAGCAATCTCAGGTTTCCTCACTATCATTTTCCTTCACCGTTAATGCAAGTCATAATCAAATACTGATCCGCACGTGAATTCGAAAAATCAGTGGTACGTTCCGGGATCGAACTCAAACCCTCCTGCATGGAAGGCAAGTGTTCAACCGCTAAGTTATCACTGCTTATTAGAAAAGTATTATCAAACATAGAAAAGTTGCGTAAGTAGTTACATTCCACAATCTGTTTATCAAAAGGGTCTTTTCAACTTAAAAAAGGAAATGTAAGTTTAACTTAAATATTTTTTTATATGATAACCCTAAAATGCGACGCAAAAAACATTTCAGCAAGGTATATTATTTTAACCCATTTTCTGCCCCAAGAGCGCTGAAAAAATTCCAAACTGCTTTTATTCCATTACAAGCCCCTAAAACTACTCCGCGGATGCTCGAAATTATTATCACTGCTTCCCAAAAAGGACAGGTTAATTTTGGGACAAAAAAATATGCGCAGATGCTGTGTTTTGCATTTTTACGAATTTTGGTACAAATACTAAGTATATTCTAAATCTTCTTCTTAGCGTGTCGATATAAATTGAGTCGGCCTAGACCTTAGCTACAAGTTTAGCATTATCAGTAGCGTCCATTAGTTCCTGTAACGTGCAGGTATCAGAGCATGCAGGGCATGATGTTAGATGTCCCATTGTTTGTGGAACATTGATGGATGGATATTCCAGATTAAGATTAGCATTAAAATTTAGGTCCAGTCCTTGTGTTGTACAAGACTTGCATACATATCCTAATACAATTTAAGTTGAAGTTATCTTAGGCCGAATTTACACTTGTAAGTTATCCTCACGTAAGTCCCTTACGTAATTAACTTACGATAAATTTGCAAATGTAAACTCTCTTGTAAGTAGCTTATCGACTGATTCGTAAAGTCGAATTAATTGTCATATGTTACTTACATAAATTTTACAGAAGCAACTTACAAGTGTAATGGCTGCCTAAAGGATAATTTCCAACAAACGGCTCACATCGCATCGGATCGGAACGGATTTTATAATCTTTAAACGATATTAAATAGTGTACACAGTATTTAAAGTCTATATTACCAAACCGCGCACAGCAGTTTGACCACGGACGTCTTCCGCGACACGCGATTGTAGCCGAAAGCATGCTGCGACGCGCGATCGGCTCCGTTCGCCAGTCGTCGTATCCGATCGGATCCTTTCAAAAATTAGTACACGTCAACACGGTAGGAATGAAACTACGTCGACGTCCTGCCGGACGCGATCGGCTGTCGCCGCATCCGTTCGTATCCTTTCCGATCCGATGCGATGCGAACCGTTTTGTGGAAATCATCCATTACAGTACATTTTTATTGTTCACAGTATTGTTCCCAGTAAAAATGAATGGAATCTTATTTGACAAGCGTGCCTTACGTAAAAATATAGCTTCCAATCCTTCAATGTGGTGCAGGTAAGCCTGTAAATGGTGGTTCCAATTGTTTCGCCCCCTTATCATTGCAAGACGGCGCATTTTTCCAATCCTGAACCCCGTCGATGAATCGGGGTCGCGAGTACCCCGTAATGTGCACTTTAGTGTTGGATTAGGGTTGAATGTTCTATTTTTAGGTAGAACAGTCCGCATTCATTTTGCTTGTCTGAACATACTTCAATATGAAGATTTAAGTTCTTTTCATTTATTAATAGAGACATCTCAAGAGGCATCTACAGGTAGCAATTCTACGAATATCTACTGTTCCCAGTGATACAGAAATGTTGTAAATATAAACTGCCTCGTTGGTTTAGTGGTGGCAAGCGAGACTGCTGAACGTGAGGTCCTGGGTTCGATCCCCAAGTCTGGCAAAGTGTTATTGGGTTTTACTGTGTGGAATCCTGTCTCCAATCCAGAGTTTGGCTTATTTTGTGGCCGGTTGATGGCAATAGGCTCACCCCCTGTTACGTGGGACTTAAACATAACGGCAAAATGAGGGTCTTACTATATACCTCTGCCTAACCTTTCGAGGAATACAGGTGTGATGTTATAAATATAATATAATATTCCATAGGGGGCTCGTGGCTAATTACCAACCACGCGGATTATACGATTTGCGAGGTTAAGCTGCGTTTGCAACGGTCAGTCTGTGGATGGGTGACCGTTACGCATTGAGACCCCTCCGTGCCTCGGAGAGCACGTTAAACAATCGGTCCCGGGTGTCATACAAATATCTACGACAGTCGTTACGGGAAGTCAGAAGCCTGAAATTCTGACAACCGGTTTATCCTTAGGATATCGGCATTGCCCTGTAACTGGGTTGCGGAGGTCTGATGGCAGTCGCTCCGTGTAAAATACTGGTATTCAGCCGCATCTGATTAGACTGGAAGCTGACCAAACATAGTTGGGAAAAGGCAAGGCAGAACGAAATATTCTATAAAACCTTACGTATGCTTTAAATTTGTTTAGTAGGTACCCTGAACAATAAATAACGGAATAACCAATTTAGTTTCTATTTAGAAATTCCAACGAATCGTCAAGACGGTTCCGTACATTCGTTTTGTTGCGAACGTGACCCCACATACGTCACTATAAAACACGCTAAGGACACGAGGCCCGATGAAATTTGCCTTTTACGATCGTCTCGTAAAGTAAATATCACTGATGTCGACCAAAAAAGATGTCCGCTGCGTAAATGCGTGCTTATTAAACCACTTTATTGGCTCATTTGGGTTTTACGCCTGAATTTATTTTGTGTATTTTTATGTTACACACTTACGGGACCCTGTTTTATGTACGGTGGCATGATAAAATGTAATACGAACTCATCGTGTGCTATCGTGTCGTATTGACTTTAAGATGAGATAGGTTTATTGGAAAATGAGTTGGTGTCCGTAAATAAAAAAATAAAAATAAATAAAATAAGTTTATTTCATATCATTTTGGCTATCATTGCATGTCGAGGAGTCTCCATTGAGGCATAGAAAATGCCTGTAGTTGAAGGCTGCGCTCTTCCCTTATATTATAAACATACAAATAGTACATACCAAAAAGAGAAAAATAGGAAAAAAAAGTACGATCAATAATTATATAAGTGTGTGTATGCGCGCGTGTGTGTTTTTGTGTGTGTGTGAGAGAGAGACAGATTTTGGGTGTACACGTGTGACTAAATAAGCGAATAACATCATCCATCGTCCATAGAATACTAAATTTCAATAATTTTGGTCTGAAAACCAACAAATTACGACCATAATAACGTAACATAATCCGGCCCACTGCTGGGCACGGGCCTCTTCTCAGAATGAGAACGGTTTAGGCTATCACTAGGTTGACCTGGAACTTTTATTTTAAGGCCTCTCCGGTACATGAATTATTCGCTTCGATATCTATTATAAAAATCAATTGTCGTGCGTTAGTCTCGCAAAAAATCGAAAAAAGCTCGACCGATTTGAATAATTTTTTGGCTTTGTTCGCCTCAGTACATTGTTGGTTTAGGAAAAAAATTAATAAGGAAAAATGTAAAAAATAATGTTTGGTGGTACGAAGTCCACCGGGTGATCTAGTCGTGAATAAAGTTTGGAATGAGACCTGAATGTTTAAGCAATACCAAAATTGTACATTCAAACAAAATAAAAACGATTGTATCATTCAAACGGTAACCACTTTCAATACCCAAACACACATTATTTCTTCTCATACAATCCTAAAAGGCCTTTACATAAACGTTACAGCAGATATGTTTCCTTGAACGGCATAAATTTTCCTCCGTAAACAAAAACTATTCTCAAAGAAATAAATAAACATTTCTTAAACGCGTCTCCGGGCTGGTTAAATAAAAGGACGAAAGTTTTTTTCCAATGGGATGTAAATAACAGTCCCATCTGACAACCTCAAGGGCTTGGAAGCAATCTAGGGGCCTACTATTTTTCTTTTGAAAGCTTACACAAAGCAATTGTTGGCCAGTATTGCCATCAGCGAAAAAAAGGTGTAGCCGTTCGCGTTTTTTATTCTCGTCAAGGCATATAATAGGGAAAATGTTATGGATTCATGGGAAACATGAATATGCTTGCTCCTTTTTGATAGGATTAAGAATGATCTGTGAAAATATTGGGTGTAAAAACACCCTTAACGAAGCCGAGAACCTCGTATTCTTCCCATCATTACGAAGACTTTTTTGTAATGGGCCATACCTGGGAACCGAATGCTTATGGAGATATTGAAGGCCAAAGACACATTTTTTTTTAGTTTTTCTCAAAATCTTAGTTTACATTTTATTACCAAACATTCTCCTTCTCCTATACAAACATTACTAATATTTTTTTAATGTAGGCGCGATTACATTGCGCGCTACAGTTAAGAGCTGTTTTTGAATACCTAAAAATAAAAGTCGTTACTCAGCATTTATTTATTCTTATTCTTTATTGTACACAAGAAAAATTACAGGAATAAAACTACAATTAAGTGAAGTTATGTACAAAGGCGAGCTTAACTCAAAAATGAGTTTTCTACCAGCAAACCTTTGAGTGATAGAGAGAGAATGATTATGTGGTTGAGGGCAAAATCCAGTGTACAATTGTCTTATTTTTAAACTTATTTATGCTATAAAATATAATATACCTAAATAAATATATAATAAGAAAATATATACATAAATATATATAAACCATATAATAACCTACATAGATAATATTACATATTAATCATTCAGAAAGGTAATGCTTCCTAATTCTACTCTTGAAAACGTTAAGAGAAGGACTGTCGCGAATTGCGTGTGGGAGAGAGTTCCAAAGACGCACTGCACGAATAGTGAAAGAACCATAATAACGGCTGGAAGTGTGTCGCGGAGTACGGAGCAAAAGAGAAGCAGCCGAGCGACAAGGTTTACCCCTGGGGACAAGATACTCAAAGCGTTCTCGAAGATATATAGGAGAGTTAGAATTATGAAGAATAGAGAAAAGAAGAGATAGAACATGAGTATCTCGACGCTGCCGAATTGGTAACCACTTTAGCCTGGTTCGAAATTCGGACACATGGTCATACTTTCGAAGACCAAAAATAAAACGGATACACAAGTTCTGCAGTCGTTCGAGTTTATTTAGAAGTTCCTCCGTTGCGTCAAGAAAACAGACATCAACATAGTCTAATAGTGGCAGAAGAAGAGATTGTGCAAGAGTAACCTTAGTTTGAAATGGTAAGAATTTCCGGAGACGTTTAAGAGACTGAAACGAGCAGTAAACCTTCCTGCTGACCTGCGCAATATGAACATCCCAAGAGAGGTTAGTATCTATAAAGACTCCTAGATTTTTAACACTTTTGGAATACACTATAGGCACAGAACTGTACACAACTGGAGGGAGAGACTGGTGATCTAATACGTTAAACATATATCTGCCACCAACAATGAGAGCTTGAGATTTAGCTGGGTTAACCAAGAGTCCGAAGGACTTAGCCCACTTGTTGATATTTTCAAGGTCATTATTAATGGCATCAACAGCTTCAGAGATGTCCCCTACTTTAAAGTGACGATATAACTGCAAGTCGTCTGCATAGAGATGATAGCTAGAAGTCAGGACCTTAGTGATGGCGTTTATAAAAACGGAGAAGAGAAGAGGAGAGAGAACGCCACCCTGAGGGACACCCGCAGCCAGATCACACCACTCCGAGGAGACCTCATCTGAGCGAACGGACTGCGAGCGACCGTGAAGATAAGAGTTGAACCACTCAATTACTTGTGAAGAGACATTAAGAGAGGATAGGATTCCTAAGAGGATGTCAAAATCAACTGAGTTAAAAGCACTGCTAAAGTCCAATAAAACCAGTACTGTTAGAAATTTATTTTCCATGGCCAGTCGTATGTCATCGGTTACTTTGACGAGAGTAGTTACAGTACTATGACCAGGACGGAAACCAGATTGGTATGGACTTAGCAGACTATTAGAGGAGAGGTAGCAAGACAATTGATTATGAACAACACTCTCAAGGACTTTGGATAGGATTGGGAGGATGGATATTGGACGAAACTGGGATAGCGAGGAGGGATTTGAGACTTTAGGTAGCGGCAAGACATGAGCTTTCTTCCAGGCTGAGGGAAAGGAGCTTGTGTACAGTGAAAAATTTACCAAATGTGTAATGACGGGAACTATTTCAGTAAGGATAGGTAGGAGCATTTGGAGCTGAAGGCCATCATCACCTACCGCTTTCGTGGAGATGGATAGTATACATTTCTTAATATCTAATTCAGTAATAGGGTTAAAAGAGAATGAAGTATTTGCTGGCAGAGGAAGACTAGAAAGATAGTTTAGAGTAGAAGATTTAACATGATTATCAAGAATAATCGGCGATTTAGAGAAATGCACGTTAAGTGCATTAAGATCCACATCAGGAATGCTCTGGTTAGAAGTTTTACCAATACCAAGAGACTTAAGAAATTGCCATACTTGTGTAGGGTTGAAGTTTTGGATAGAATTGTGAATGTGGCGTCTTTTAGCATTCCTACACAAACGACTGCAGCGATTTCGAATCCTTTTGTATAGATCCCAGTTCTCCTCAGTAGGCCGCTTCCTGTACAAACGCTTAGCCTTATCCCGTTTAGCCATGAGGTTTTTAATTTCAGGGGATAGCCATGGCGCAGGAAGATGTTTAACTCTCACCTTTTTGAGAGGAGCATGGGCGTCATAGAGATCCAACACAATCCTGTTGAAACCAGACACCATAGCGTCCACATCCTCACAGTCGTAAATGGAAGACCAGTCAATACCACCCGCATCAGCTCTCAAACGCTCCAAATCAATGTTTTTAAAACTACGAAGTAAGAGAAATTTGGTTTATTTTTGCTCAATGTTACTTAGTCCGATGTACAGAATGCGTAGACTTCGGCTTCGTTAAGGGTATTTTTACACCGTGTATATTTTCATTCGATTTGCCGATTAAGATAAGATAAATTATTATTGTTTATTCATTTATATGTACATATTATTTACATTTTTAAATATTTCTATAAAAATTATAAAAAAACATTTAAAAATATAAAAAATAGTAGCCCACCGGCATCGGGAACAGGGTCCAAGCTACCGGTGGTCAGGGCCTCAGAGAGAGGAACTTCCTGACAATTCGCGCCGTGTCCAGAAGTACCGCTTTCTGTATCAGACCCTTGACCCAGCTGCCCAACGAGAGCCTCGTCAGATGTTGGTCGAGGCTCTTGGCTATTAAGCCATTAGCCGTAACGACTATCGGCACAATGACTGCTGAGTCAACCTCCCACATGTTGACAACCTCGTGTGCCAAGTCTTGATACTTAATTTCTTTATCTTTCTCGGCTTTCACCAGGTTCTCGTCATGTGGCACAGTGATATCAACAATCATTGTGAGACGCTCTGATCGATCTATCACCACCATGTCAGGCTTATTGGCAACAATAGTCTTGTCGGTGATGATAGATCGATCCCAGTACAATGTGATATGACCATTCTCGAGAACTGGGTCGGGCACATACTTGTAGTATGGTACTTCTGCGTCCACAAGGTTGTATTTCAGAGCAAGTTGCTGGTGGATAATCCTAGCCACTAGGTTGTGTCTGTGTAAATACTCGCCGTTAGCAAGACGAGAAAAACCAGAAATAATATGTCGAATGGATTCACCGGGACAGTGGCATGCCCGACAGATGTCAACCGTGCCGTCCTTTACAATATATTTCCGGTAGTTGTTCGTCATCATAACTTCGTCCATAATTGCACAGACAAAACCTTCGGTTTCCCCAAAGAGATCACCGAAACGTAGCCAGGCTACGGACGCTAGGAAATCTACATCGGGCCCGTGAAGGGCCCGATTAAAACGTCCGTGAAGCTCCTTGCTCTGCCATACCTCCCTGCGGACATTAGTATCCAGTACTACAGGCTTGCGCCAGTTCTCTCTAGCCAAGGAGAGCGGGGTGAATCCTTTGTCCACTGCGACTACATCACGATGCATCCCCACGTCGGCTTGGAGGAAGTACTCCCTGAGGCTGCACACCTCGCGGTTGTGGAGGGTCTTAGCATTTAAAAAGCCTCGACCCCCACACTTCCTCGGAATGTACAGCCTCATCACCGATGAACGTGGGTGATGCATTCGGTATGCAGTCAGCAGCGTACGGACCCTCTTATCCAGGGCGTCAAGTTCGGTCTGAGTCCACTTGAGTATGCCGAAGGAGTACATCAAGACCGACATGACCCAACCGTTAAAGGCGCGCACCTTATTTTGATAAGATAATATTATTAATATTTCTCATTTACGTCTTTATCTAAATACTCAATATTTATTTGCGTATTCCACCATGTTTCTTAGATGGTAGTAATAGAAAATGATGTATTGTGTTACAATTGTGATTCCCATCGGGCACAGCAAAGTAGGAGAGAGGAGGATCATTACTTAAATTTTTAAAAGATATGGCAGTAGGCTCGCCCCTATTACATGGAATTGAAACATAGCAGGTGAAACGAGGATGTACTAAAAAAAAATACCACCTTTGCAGACCTCTTCGGGAACACAAGGAGTGATGCTAAAAAAATGTTTGTTTTTTTTTTAAATGGTAGTAGGTACCTAGGTATGAAGTTTAATGAAGTTTGGTTTTTTTTGTTTGGTATGAAGGTACAACATAATTACTTTGTTTTTGAATTTAATTTGCATTTTTTTTGCTTACCTGTTGATTGAACGATCCACAATAAATGCGAAAGCGAGTTTGTCTGTTTGTTATTTGGTTACGAATAAAATACTGAACCAATTTTGATGAAATTCGGCACAAAGGACATTTTTTTTCGTTTTACTACGCGAGCGAAGCCGCGGTCTTTAGCTTACTTATTATACGTTTACATGTAATAACAAAGTAAGTATTAGATTGAGGGTTACCAGAATTACCTACGCACGAACTATTAATTACCTATTTACTAAACCGTTATCTCATTAGTCCCTTACAATTTACACACAATGAATATTCAACGTGATAATAAACTTTGGTTTTATTATTTCAGAATTAAATTATCTAATTATTTTTCTAGAGCCTCCACGTTCAATAGGAATGCTCTCAATTCTCCTTTTCATTAATGACATGACGTACTTACTTAAACTTACCTTTAATTATTAATCAATTTTAGCGCAGCAATGTAATAGTATCTGACTGATACAAAGGCTCATGGCCAAACGGGGATCATACGATTTGCGAGGTTAAGCTACGCTTGCCACGGTCAGTCTGTGGATGGGTGACCGTTCGTTACACATTAAGACCCCTCTGTGCCTGGTTAGACAGGAAGCTGATCCCAAGACAGTTGGGAAAAAGGCTAGGCAGAACAATATAAGTAAGGTATAAATTAGAATGAAAATGTAATCAACAGTTCAGCTTTAAATGCTCAAAACTTAGAAAAAGGCTACGCCGTTATAAAAGCAATACATTTTATTCCGAACTAAATCCCAAAATTTTACTCCTAAACCAGCACATTTTCAATTTATAGCTCAACTAAACTTAAACTGGCACCAATATACCGTCAAAATAAAATCAACCCTAGCCAGCGATACGAGTATACGAACGACTAAGCTCCTTAACCCTCGCCCGCTAATGCATGGCCGTCCATTTTTCTAGACAGCCGGTCGATGTGGCCCAAACATCAGTAAATCGCTATAAAGTACCCCACGGGTAGTTTGGTGAATATAAAGTTGGCTATTCGGTGAAAATTGTTATTTATGTATTAAGGGGTCAGGTGTAGGATTAAGGTATGAAATAAAAATGTGTTTATGTGATTATTGGTTTTATTGGCAGAGGGGCTGGTAATAAGATATAATATTCTGTATGTAGTCACGGTGTTACATTAGCTTACGATGTGTCAGAATCAAAATCCCTAGCAAAAAAAAATGAGTGGGTCGAGGAACTTCAAGTATACTCCACCATGAAGAACATACACCCATATTCTAAGACGTTCCTCTAAAACTTACTCGACTCGACTCCACCTCGACTCAGCCTTTTTCACTACCATCGGTAGTTATAGTTGACATAAACGTCCGCGACTCGAGTTTTTTCCTCAGTCAAGGTAAGGAATCACCTGTCAAACTCAAAGTACCTCGGAACTTACCTTAAGGAAGGAAGTGTCAAAAGTCGTATGTAACAAAAATGAATTTTGAAGACTTTATCGAACATGCTTACGATATTCCTTACAACTATTTATCGCGACGTTATTTGCGCGTTGCAGATAAACAAAATTATGACGTAATGACTCCACTCTACCTCGACTCATTTGTGGACCCCTCAGTCGAGGAATCTCAAAGTTCACTCGAAATTGCGACTAAGAATACATTTTTGAAGGTGTTTTCGAGGCCGTCCTGAGTAGAGTATGAATCGAGTAAGTTTTGGAGGAACGTCTTAGAATATGGGTGATAGTCTGCTTAGTTGTCGGCAGTAAGATTGACAAGCATATCATTTTGGGACTCGGTGCATAATATCAGCAAGCACATTAGATCATCCGCGCGAACGCTCAACGAGTATTCCCAAGGGTTAATGTCAGGCAGGCATCCGGTCATAAAACAATAAGCCAAAACCTCTAATAAGATGGATTTATGAAATACATGTTGTGCCGACCCCACCTAGTGTAGGATAAGGGCAGGAAGAAGAAGATTCTATAAGTAGTCAGTACCTAAGATCTCGTGGGGCTAGTGGCTAATTATCAACCGCGCGGATCATATGATTTGCGAGGTTAACCTGTTTCGTCGCGGTCAGTCCATGAATAGGTGACCATTCGTTACACATCGAGACCCCTCCGTGTCTCAGAGAGCACCTTAATCAGTCGGTCTCGAGTGTCGTACGAATACCTATGACAGTCGTTACGTGTAGTCAGAAACCCAGAAGTTTGACAACTGGTCTAACCTTAGGATATCGGCATTGCCCAGTAACTGGGTTGCGGAGGTCTGATGGCAGTCGCTCCGTGTAAAATACCGGTTTTCAGCCGCATCTGGTTAGACTGGAAGCTGATCCTAACATAGTTGGAAAAAGGGTAAGTAATAGTCAGTGCCTAAGTACTAGCTAGTTGTGAAAAAAGATTTAGAGAAATGACCGGGTGAAGCCTATTATTAAATAACATAACATAACGAAGGGTTAGGCAGAGGTGTAGGTATAGTAACACCCTCACTTCGCCGTTATGTAATAGGGCCGAGCTTATTGAAATCAACCAGGCACAAATCCAAACTACGGGTTGCTACTGAGGAATTCCACACGGAAAAACCCAATAACACTTTGCCCGGCCTGGGGATCGAACCTAGGACCTCACGATCCGCAGTCGCACTTGCCACCTCTAGACCAACAAGGCAGTTATTATTATTAAATACTGATATTTAAACGGCATCTAGTAAGACTGGAAACCATCTCCAATCTTGGGCAGAGCAAATAATAATCATGAACCTATTAGCACGATAACTTGAATATTTTGAAATTTTCACACGAATCGCTAGTGCTATCACACAAAAACATCGTGCAAATACTAAGAAAAAAACCTGCAATATAATATAATATAGTTATAAAATACAATGGTTTTCGAATATTGTGACGGTGGCATATTAGGGTTAACTTAATAAGAAACTTTAGTGCTCGTTAGGTACCACTTACAGAAAGTATCTACCACTTCAAGAGACCCAATTATTTAATATAATAAAAAAATAAAAGACATTTCTGTTGAAGGTTTGTATTTACTTACGTACTTTTAACATAACGATCATAATGCCAAAATAATAATATTATGAAGCTTTAATAAAAAGTTAATAAGTACAATCACATTCATAAGTGCTACAAAAATTGGGTAATTTTTTACTACATAAAAATAAGGACCGAAATCATAGCGCACATAATTCTGGTAAATTGACGGTAAAATTATTTCAAATATTATGGAAAGAGAAAGAGGCTTACGCACACCGTCCGTCTTATCCTGACGAGGGTAACTTATTTATATTCAGACGAAAAAATAACTTTTTTGTAGGTCAAAACCTGCGAAACACATACATAATTAATCAGCAAATATATAATGCCTGACCGCGTGTTTATTAATTTATTATTCACATTGAGAGTACAGTTGGTGTTAATTAGTTTTTCCTGTTTTTTTATATTTCAGATTTGAATTTGTGCAAAAATTAGATAGCGATTAATACATAAACGTTTCTGCGTCATTGGTTGAGCAGTGCCCAGCGTGTGTAATCCTTGATGCGATTGTCAGTTCAAACTGTTAAGTTTTTTTGCTAGGAAGTTCCAGGAAAGAGTCTGGAGTTCGGAATCGGTCAGTTACCTGCCTGCTATTATATTGGATTATGTGCGTTTACCATCACGTGAGACTAGAGTTGAGAGCAACGAAGTCAAGAAAAAAAGTTAAAAAAAATATCATCGATAAAATGTATATTTTAAATGACAGCAAACGAACTTGTTTTCTATGGGAGCATACTTTCAGTTTCAACATTTTTTTTCAAAGTTGCAAGAAATATTTTTGTCGCACTTACCGGGCAAATGTAGGTATTTTATTTATTTATTTTTACTTTAATTACAACGGTCTTGGACCAATTACAATAATTAAAGATAGAGTAACAGAATATAAAATACATAGTGAATTAGATATCTTTCATGAATCTCTCTCGCAATACTTCAGGCATACTAATAAAATCTTCTTCCAATTATATATAAAATTACACCTCTGCCTTCAGGAATATAGACGTAACTTGTTTTTTTTAATAAGCTTTGCTGTTTCTTTACAAACACTTGAGAATTTTGTTGCAAATAATAACGGTGTTCTTTCTGCAAATAATCAGTAGGGGAAGCCGGGGCATAGCGGGCCCCCGGGGTAAGACGGACACCCCCTCTCCTCTGCAGAATAATGATCCGAGATCCTCGGAATTAATCACCTCATAAAAAAGACCTCGCACTAGCGAGACATGTGGATGTGTATGCGTATCTGCACGTCGTTCGTCGACAGAACGAAAATACGAAAATTGATACATTTGATAATATTTTTCATTTTTAAGCCGGTCTTATAGTTATTTCATGATTGTGTTAAATGCTCAGTTATTAAGTAAATTACTACGTTCAGTTATTTGCCTAAATAACTAGAAAGAGTTGTGAACTAACTATAAGATATTCTTTCAATTGGGTTAACATTTATTTTATATGACCTAGGGGGCATTATAGTCGGGGCATAATAGGCAGTGTGCCCGTTTCGCCTCGGGTATTTTGTTAAGGTTCAATTATGGTTCCCACAACAAAATGAAGATAGAACATGCAAAATAGAGCTTGGAGGAGATGGAAGCAGCCGTAGGGATGTAGCAAGCGAGAGACTAAGCTGTAAACGGGACGCGGAAACGTTTTTCCTTAATAACCAGTCCACCTTATAAGAAGACTCTGGAAGAAGTGCAAACAAAGAAACCAGTGGCTTGCGAAATGAAAGGAAAGAAGAAAAAGACGAAGAAATATGGAAAATAAATGGAAAATGAACCGGAGGAAGAAGACGTAGAGTATTTACACTGTGAATATTGGTACTCGGAAGCTAGAGAGGGTTGGGCTACTTGCTGTGCACGCCACAGATGAGCCTACTGTTACTGCACCGGAGAAGAGGATAATGATGACGAGTCCCTTCACATTTACTCTTTTTGTGCTCAGTTTTAGACCTGCATAAGAGTATATGCCTGTCTGTGCTAATTTTGCCCCACATATGACCATTATACCCCGTACACGGGGCATAACAGGCAATTTCTTCTTTTTCTTTAAGTTCTACTTGCACCAAAGATTGCTAGAGTAAGATAATTACTGAACGTTAAATTTAAAGAACATTAATTAAACTAATGAATGGTTGTTGATTTTTTTTATTATCTTTTTTTTCCAAGGTTTTATTCGCGATTTTCCTTAAGGGGCCCGCATTGCCCCCTACCTACCTAAGTATAGTTCTATTTGACATTGTCCCACGCTAAATTTTCTCCGGTATCGTTGGTATACAGATATAAATCCCCATCCAGACCCGAACAACTATTTGTAGGTTGTACAAATAGTTGTTCCGAAAGGAAGTCGAACCTACAACCCGTAGCGCAGAAGCCAATCGCATATTGGATAATCAGTTTAAACAATCTAGGCCATCTTAACATTAAAGCACTACCTATGTTATTAATTAAGTTCAATTAGCATAATACATGCAATCAAGGAGCATAATAGATACTCAACAATGATCCGATAACGTGACGTAATAGATAAGTATGTAACTAACACGAGAACGAATGGACGACCAATTCGTCAACCCTGTATAAAAGAACTAATTAGGTACTTGCAAAGAACTTTCGACTAGTTAAGTCTCAGACCAATAAAATAGTACAAAATATAGACAAGGTTAGTCGGAAAGGGGGTACTAAGCCGAAAGGGTGTTAGAGTACCCATAGTAATGGATAACTTTTGTTCTACAACTTTCCCCAAAAGTCATTAGTTTAAGAGAAATATCTGTTCCAAGGTTTCATAAAAACTACGCTAAATTCTCCTCAGCAGAATTTTGAAATTTTAACACTTCCTTTAAAACAATCATCAGTGATACATCAAGTGGCCCGCAGCTTAGTATCCTTTTTCCGACTAACCTTGTATAAGTATCATACTTATTTATTGGTCTTAGAGTAAATTCTGCAAATATTTCGAAAAAATTACATCTATAGGTATACTAATATTATAAAGAGGAAAGATTTGTATTTTTGTATGTAACGAATAAACTTAAAAACGAATGGACCGATTTCAAAAAATCTTTTGCCATTACAAAGCTAATTTATCACTGAGTAACATAGACTATATTTATTACTGGAATAAAACTTCTTACGCGGGCAGAGCCGTGAGGACACAGCTAGTGTTAAATAAAGTTCTGAAAATAATTTGTCGTATTCGTTAAAACGCTTAAGTAACATAAACACCGAAAACTAGGGTACGGAAGTAAAAACTTCTTCAATAAATAAACCTGCGAGGAAAATAAAACTTAACATAGGAACATTATGGCACAACTTGAAGCGCCTTATTTTCAAGCCATCCCATAAATTCTCAGCCACTCCTTACCTGAAGAAGTGGAGACACTAATTATTTTCACTTTTATATTTGTCTAGCTTTATTGCATCGCTACAGCGTTCTTAATCATTTTAAAAAAGGAACTTTAATTAAGCTGTTTAGTAATGTGAGTGGCTGTTAAATATATAGGTACCTACTCTGAAATTAAAGTAATTAGAATGATACTTTGGTTCTACCTAGCCTTTTCCCAACTATGTTAGGGTCAGCTTCCAGTCTAACCAGATGCGGCTGAGTACCAGCGACTGCTATCAGACCACCGCTACCCAGTTACCGGGCAATGCAGATAACCTAAGGTTAGACCGGTCATCAGACTTTCGGGCTTCTGACTACCTGTAACGATTGTCATAGGTGTTCGTATGACATCCAGGACCGACGGTTTAACGTGCTCTCCGAGGCACGGAGGGGCTCGATGTGTAACGAATGGTCACCCATCCATGGACTGACCGTGGCAAGCGCAGCTTAACCTTGCAAATCATATGATCCGTGCGATTGTTAATTACCCACGAGCCCACTAGAATGATACTTTATTTGACTATTAAATTATTAAGCACTTTTGAACATATCTGTACACTGAACATACAGATACTTCACTTCATGTTTAAAATTAATAAACCATAAGATATTATCATTTCTATACAAAAATTGTTTAATCAGTCAATTCTTAACTCCAAACAGAAATGGAAAGGAAAAGCAAGTCACCAACGCTGACATTCACAGACACAAAGCCCAGAAAATTAATCGCACAAGAACCTACTTGTACATAGCAAACTACATAATGGTTAGACATACATTTTCACTAAACAATTTAACATCAATTAAGGAAGTCCCCATACGATCAAAGCTACCTCCACGTATTTATCACATACAAATCAGCCATAAATCCCTTGAAATGAACAATAGTTCCAATCAAGATAGGACTGCAAGGCGACCAGTTTAACTTGGCATTCTTTGGCGGTGCTGTTCGCAAAGACAGAATATCATATTCAATACATTTAAATTCAGTTCCCTATTTGGCCACCCGCCATGATATACTGGACAATCTATAGGTATTCAGACTGAGGGATCAACGATCCAGCGATCATATCTCAGGTGCCCTAATGGCAGCAATTTTGCCATTTCAATCAAATATTCCGCTATCTGAGAATTCCAACTGGTATAAAATAAAACACGGAAGCTTTTTAATTATTTAGTCGTAATTAGAAGTGATAAAATATATTTTTAAGCTGAATTAAATTAATTAAGAACGACTTAATTGAAAGCACGGTTTTCAAAAGATTTTGTGAAAGGTACCTATTAAGATTTTCGTATAATTTAAATTCGTGGAGGTATTGAAAATCATTATCCTCGGAACTGTTACTAAATGGAAGTAAGCGACTTTGATGAAACTTACTCTACATTTTCAAAAGCCTTTTACAAAGGCGTGTCTTTTTAGTGAGTGAAATAACTAATTCTATAGTTAATTTACTAGGAATAAATATGTAGTTTAAAAAACTATAAACACGCTTTAATCACGCACTAAAAATTATAAAATAATTCTTTTATATCCATTAGTTAATAAAAAAAGCGTGGAGCGCTTTTTTGTTGTGTGTACTTTTAATTAATTTAAACAAAGCGCTCCACGCTTTTTTTATTAAGTAATGGATATAAAAGAATTATTTTATAATTTTTAGTGCGTGATTAAAGCGTGTTTATAGTTTTTTAAACTACATATTTTAATTTTTTACTTTTTAGTCTTAAAATAACTATTAACATATTTATTACTGGTACACAATACATTTAAAGTTGGCTTAGTTAGCATTTCTTTAAAGTTATATGTATATTAATTAAGTTATAATATTTTTGAGGGGAGTACTAGTAGCCACTGAAGAGTTCCACCATCCACCTCTTGGCTCCATCATCAGACCCTCGTAAACAAGCCCAATCTATTGGACTCGTCAAAACGAATCATATGACCCGAAATTCGAGGTTTCACTAGTAGCCACTGAAGAGTTCCACTATCCACCTCCTGGCTCCATCGTCAGACCCTCGTTACCAAGCCCAATCTATTTGTTTCATTGAGGCGAATCATATGAGCCTAAACTCGAGGGTTCACTAGTAGTTACTGAAGAGTTCCACTATCCTCTTCCTGGCTCCATCATCAGACCCTCGTTAACAAGCCCAATCTATTGGACTCGTCAAGACGAATCATATGACCGGAACTCGAGGGGTTCACTAGTAGCCACTGAAGAATTCCACTATCCACCTCCTGACTCCATCGTCAGACCCTCGTTACCACTATCCACCTCCTGACTCCATCGTCAGACCCTCGTTACCAAGCCCAATCTATTGGACTCGAGGCGAATCATATGAGCCCAAACTCGAGGGTTCACTAGTAGCCACTGAAGAGTTCCACTATCCACCTTTTGTCTCCATCATCAGACCCTCAACACCAAGTGCAATCTATTGGACTCATCAAAAAAATCATATGACCCAAGCTCAAGGGGTTTACTAGTAGCCACTGAAGTGTTCCATTATCCACCTCCTGGCTCCATCATCAGACCCTCGTTACCAAGTCTAATCTGTTGGACTCGTTAAGACGAATCATATGACCCAAACTCGAGAGGTTTACTATTAACCACTGAAGAGTTCCACTATCCACCTCCTGGCTCCATCATCAGATCAGCTCCAAGATACCAAATTATAGTATTGTCATCCGAACTACATATACATACAAAGTTTCATTTCGATACGACAATTGGAAGTAGGTTAAAATTGACTTCCAAGATTTTTTTACATTGTTTGTTAGTTACAAGTGAAGCTTATATAAAGCGTGTAAAAATCAAGTCAATGAAGTGATTTTTATTGAAAAAAATATTTAAAAGAATATCGTTAAAGTTATCGTTTCATTAACTGCCTTGTTTTCTTGTCCTGGGTTCGATCCCCAGGTCGGGCAAAGAGTTATTGGGTTTTTCTGTGTGGAATTCCTCAGTAGCAGCCCGGAGTTTGGATTTGTGCCCGGTTGATGGCAATAGGCTCACCCCCTATTACATGGGATTTAAACATAACGGTGAAATGAGAGTGTTACTATACTCCTCTGCCCAAGCCTTCGGAGAATACAGGCGTGATGTTATGTTGTCAGCATTTCATTCAAATTATTGTTGTTTCGCTATTTATTAAATAATCAATTGAAACCTTATTCAACACCATCACAAAACAGTACTGAATAAATTTACGAATAACTCGCATAAATTTATTCTACTCGCATAATAATTTATGCGAAGTCACGCCACATGTCAGATACTCATTTTTTCTTTAGCGCGGCCCCAAAGCTGGGTTTCGCTTCCTGATCCAGTGCGTAGGGGATAATCAACCCCTTCGCCAGGGGTGTGCGACGTGAATAATTCAAAATGCTATTTTAAATAGTCAGTGTCTGCTTGTGGATAGCCCCTTGGCTGCTCCGGATTTTGGTGGAGTGCTATGTTTTATTTAGATATTAAGGTGTTGAGTTGTTGTATTAAGAGTTAATGCTTTTGTGTGCGTTTATAGGTGAATGTAAAGTAAGTAACCTTAGTTATGTAGCAGTTTTATGTAAAAAATTATCTACATAGAAACTGTTAACAGGACCCGTTTCAGCGGATCCGTTTTTATTTGGTGATTGCGCCTGTAGTTGTCTGAGCGAGTTCACATATACGACAGTATTCCGAATCCAGTAAAAAGTAGGTACTCTGTTATTTTAAGATCCGTTATTTTTAACGTATTCTGCCTGCCAGATACGACGCAGCTGCCATTTGTTTAACTGATCCGTCGGTACAGATGAGAACAACACATCCAGTACCGACGGATCCGCTGTGTGAACGGGCTCTTACTCATTTTAGCGCCTGAGTATTATTTTCTGTTATGCTACCTAACCTTTTCCCCAACTACGTAGGGGTCAGCTTCCAGCCTAACCGGATACGGCTGAATTCTAATATTTTACACAGAACGACTGCCATCAGACCTCCGCAACCCAGTAACCGGGCAATGCCGATATCCTAAGTTTAGACCAGTTGTCGTAACGACTGTCATACCGACTATTTAACGTGCTCCCCGCGGCACGGAGGGGTTTCGATGTGTATCGAATGGTCACCCATCCACGGCAAGCGCAGCTTAACCTCGCAAGTCGTATGATCCGCACGGTTGGTAATTAGCCACGAGCCCCTCATTATTATTTTCAGTTGTGTCTAAAGAAACAAACCGATCAGTTATTTTCGCCACTTTTAATAATTCTCACCAAAGTATAATAAAATGTAAAGGCTGATTTACACGAGGATAGTTTCTCGAAGCAAGACTCGTTCTGCCTTTGTCTTTCTCTACGGCAAAAACAGAGATAGCATGAGACTTCCTTCAAGAAACTTGCTCCGTGTAAATGAGCCTTAAGTGTTTGCCGTAACGAGACTGTTATTATTCTGTCATCAATTCAGATTAAACAATCAAATTCATTAATGAGCGATTGAAATCAAACACCCTATTCCAAGTCATTAATTCATCGTTCTTTTAAATATAAATTTCCTTCAAAATCTTTAACGAATTCCTGTATAAATAGGCCCCTTTGATTTCTGGCTTTCATTTCAATCTATTGACTCCCCAAAATAAAGGGTGGAATTTTAATCTCAGATTCTTCCCGAACAATCTTTTGGTTTTATTGTGAATTTCAATGAATCTAAGGGAGAATTTATTTATAATACGTTTTCATGGTTCCAATCCTCATCTTTGAATTGTAATCATGCGACCACATGCGATTGTGCGGTTGATCACAAAGGAATTAATCTTCCTCTTTGTGGTTTTGTGGTTTCTTCATCACAACAATATGGAGATTACATCTTGTTCGTTTACTTATTTATTTTCCGTTTGTAAATTTTAATGCTTCCGGTTTTAAAAAAATAACCAAGATTGGTATGTTTTTATGATAAGTGTGTTTTTCAGGATAACATTGATTATGTACCTACTTACTTTATTAAACTGCCTCGTTGGTCTAATGGTGCCAAGCGTGACTGCTGATCGTGAGGTCCTGGGTTCAATCCCTGGGTCGGGCAAAATGTTATTCGGTTTTTCCGTGTGGAATTCCTCAGTAGCAGCCCAGAGTTTGGATTTGTGCCCGGTTGATGATTATAGGCTCGCCCTATTACATGGGACTTAACCTTTTGAACGCCAGAGCATAAACGCATCGGCGTACCCCCCCCACGCCAAGGTAACTGTAATCCCTTTGTTTTTGTAACATATTTGTGACGATGGCGTACAGGGTAAGCTTTCGTTTGTCATAAATATGTGACTATAGCGTCCAAAAGGTTAAGCATAACGGCGAAATGAGGGTGTTGTTACTAAAACCTCTGCCCAACCCTTCGGGGAATACAGGCGTGATGTTATGTTACTTTATTTAGTACTCTTTGTTTTGATGTGTCGGTGACATTACAGGCACATGAGACTTTTCAACTTTGTCTCTAAGGTAGGCAACGCATCAGCAATCCTCTTGGGGATGTAGGTGTTTATAGGCGTCGGTGATCACTTACCATCAGGTGGGCCATCAGCCTGAGTGCCAACACCCTATCCTATCCTACTTAATATTATAAATGTGAAAGTTTGTGAGGATGGATGTATGGATGTTTGTTACTCTTTCACACATTAACGGCTAAACAGATTTGGATGAAATTTGGCACACATATAGACAATATTCTGGATGAACACATAGGTTACTTTTTATCCGGGTGCATGAAGTAATTCCTCTAGGATGCCGGTGAAACCGTAGGCAACAGCTAGTCTATACTAATATTATAAAGAGGAAAGATTTGTATTTTTGTATGTAACGAATAAACTTAAAAAGTACTGGTTCGATTTCAAAAATTCTTTTGCCGTTAGAAAGCTACATTATCACTAGGTAACATAGGCTACGAGCGGAGCCGTGGGGACCTAGCTAGTATTACATAAAAACGAGCCCAAACTCGATATATCAACTAGCAACTGTGAGGCGTTTTAGTACCCATCTACCGGCTCCATCATGCTCCATGGTATAGTCTGCGCGCAAGTGCAAGTCATCGCCTGAGGTATGATAGCGGCAGGAGGGGGGTGTGAAACAATAGACGCGCTCTGTCAGTTTGCTTTGTCTTGTCTACCGTGCATAGGGTCCCTCCTGCCGCTCACATACCTCAGGAGGTGTCTAGCATTTGTGCGCGGACTATACCAGCTTATTGTATGGTCATCAGAATTACATATAGGTATTCACCAAGTTTCACATCGATGCGATAGTTAGAAGTGGGTGAAAATCGATTTTTAAGGTTTTTTTACAAACTTAGTTACAGGTTTAGCTAATACATTGTTAGTCGGAAAGGGGGTTCCTACTAAGTCCAAAGGATGTTAAAGTACCCATAATAAGAGATAACTTTTGTTCTACAACTTTCCCCAAAAGTCAATAATAGTTCAAGACAAATAGCTGTTCGAAAATTTCATAAAAAATACGCTAAATTCTATCTCTCCTAGCTATGATCAGACGTGTTTACATTTTACGTCATATTTGAGGTCCCGGATTAGAACTCCATTTTCTGAATTCATAACTAAAGCAGGGATAAAGAATGTAAAAAAAAAACTACAATAAAAAATCATGAAATCAAATCAAATCAAAAGTTTTTATTTCACATAAACCAATACAGGTGCTTATGAAAAGTCGAATTTAGATGCACGGTTCCAATTAGTCGTTTCCTATGGAGAAGAGCCGGCAAGAAACTCCATGGTTACTTTTTTAAAAATAATATCTTTAACAATTTCAGAGTACAATGATTTAGGATAGTGAGAGAACAATGGAGTCCTGACCACAGACCAATGAGTAATGTAGAACAAAAATTAACAAACAAAATAGAATAAAAACTATATGAATAACAGTAATTTACAAATTTATAGAGGCAGGTCCAAAAAGTTCTCACATTTACAAAAGTGATAAGGAAGCTAAACTATATAAAACAATTGACATAATTAAATGTCATCAAAACTTAGCTAAAAAATCAATGTAAAGTAAAATTGGAAAAAAAAATTATCGATTTTTTTATGTTTAACACTTTCTTTAAAACAATCATCAGTGATACATTAAGTGGCCCGCGGCTTAGTACCCCCTTTCCGACTAACCTTATATAAAGTGTGTTAAAAAAAACTTACGTAAAAGAAGTTTCTGGACATCCAACCTAAAGAGTGATAAAACTTCTTGTAATATAATACAGATAAAATGTCTTGGAACAGTTCCAATATGCAAAAAACGTAACATCTGCTCGTAACGTCCATTTAGATTCCTCTTCCTAACATACTATGTGAAGATAAAAAAATCCTGACTGCTATTTCAACGTGCACTGTGCACCACTGTATTTTTTTTGTGGTAGTTTCCATAACATAACATACCTAACATCACGCCATGTATTCCCCGAAGGGTTAGGCAGAGGTGTATAGTAACACCCTAATTTCGTCGTCATGTTTAAATACCATTAAAATAGCGGGCGAGCCTATTGCCATCGACCGGGCACAAATCCAAATTCCGGGCTGCTACTGAGAAATTCCACAATGAAAAACCCAATAACACTTTGACCGGCCTGGGCCAGGACCTCATGTTTAGAAGTCACGCTTGTGACCACTATTAGACGAACAAGCTTTCCATAAATGCTTGTTATTCAATTTACAACTAAACACGCACGTTTCCATGTAAAAGAAAGTATCGTTGGTTCGATCTCCAGATCGGGCAAAGTGTTATTGGGTTTTTCCGTATAGAATTCCTCAGTAGCATCCCGGAGTTTGGATGTGTCCAGTTAATGGCAATAGGCTCGCCCTTGGGGGCGTAATAGATTACGTGAGACTTAAAACGTAACGGCGAAATGAGGGTGCTACTATACATTTCTGCCTAACTCTTTGGAGAATACAGGCGTGATGCTATGTTGTGTTTAAAATGTAAGAACGTTGAAGAACCAATACAGATGTCATACGATTAAATACATTTGAAATGCAGGAGAACCAGATAGAATATTCATTAACATCATCAGCCCATTACATAGCAGTCCACTGTTGGACATAGATATTTCTAATTTAACGTCACTGAACTCGATAAAATATTATTAAAATGAAACGATAACAGATACGGTTTCGTGAGTTCGTAATAAGCGCTCGGGTACACGGCACCGCCGCCGCGCTGCCACCGCTCCGCCGCCGCTTGATTTCACCATACCACTAGGTATACGGTTGTTACTAATACATTGCTAGCCACGAAGATCACACGTGTCGCATTGACATGTCCAGTTTAACGAAAAAAATGTTTGTGTTAGCTTACTATATGTATAGAAAATAGTAAAATGAACGTCGTACGACCATTACAAAGTAAAACGTTAAAATAATTAGTTTCTGATAGTAAAACGTTATAAACGTTTCGTCATCAAAGTTTCCATGATAGTTTACTAAAAAGTTAAATTTTATAAGCACGTGTATGTACCGGCCATTACGGCATTACCGGCCGCGTGCAAGCGTTTGTACGCAGCCGGTAATGGAATAAAAATACTGCAGCGGGGTAGTGGGCGCCGCGGCGGCGGTGCGGTGGCGGCGTGGTGGCGGCGCGGCGGCGGCGCGGTGGCGGTCTCCTATACACAGGGCAGAGGCGCGGCGGCGGAGCGGTGGCGGCGCGGCGGTGGCGCGGTGGCGGTCTCGTATACACAGGGCAGAGGCGCGGCGGCGGAGCGGTGGCGGCGCGGCGTCGGTGCCGTGTACACGAGCCCTAAGAGTACCTACATAAAATAAAACAAATTTTAATAACTTCAGTGTATAAACGCAGTTTAATTTCCAACCCAACCAAAAATATGACCAAAACTAATTTGGCCCGCACCATAAACTGTGTTTCAATTCCCACACACAGACTTCAAGAAACCACATACAGCGCGCATTGCAGGGTCTAACCTCATTACGCCTCGCTGTTTTGCGTCAATTTCTCTAACAGTACCCCTGAGGGCATCTTCCGGTGCCCTTTGCGGCAATAAGTATATATTTGCATATAACTGCGGGATGTTAATCAAGGAAGTTGTATATATTTGAGTTTTCCGCCACGCGCTGAATGTAGGTCGAAAAGTGGAGCAATTTCTTAATTAACGTAGTGTGTCTATTTGTTAGTAATAAAGAGATTAACAATGTTATAAATGTTGTTTATACTTATTATGTGAGGATTTAGATTGATAGGATAGTGCTTTTATATAATACTAGAGACCCGCCCCGGCTTCGCACTGGTGCAATGTAGATACTAATGTGGGGCATATAAACCTTCTTCTTGAATCACTCTATCTATTGCTGAAAACTGCATTAAAATCCGTTGTGTAGTTTAAAAGATCTAAGCGTACAGGCAGCAAGAGCGACTTTGTTTCATACTATGTAAAGGTGGTGCTTCATAAAACTTGCCTATTAATAAAACAAATTATCCGATCGTGTTTTTTTAAGTGGTTTTAATTAGCTTCACTTCTTATATTTGTTTGTTTCAAATCTTGCGACCGTTTTTTCAACCATTTCTGCTTAACCAATTCTCCTGAAACTTTGCACACGAATTCAATTCCCATGACAATACAAGGTTATAATATTATTAAATTAGGTCCTTACCTATGAAATTGGCGTTTTTTTCTCACAAATAGAGAATCTCGTCACTTCTATGATTTAAAATATTAATCAATTGCTTGATATTATATCGAATAATGACCATCATAGACAACTACCAATAGTAAAAAAACTTTATTATTTATAGTTTTCTAAACATAAAAAATAACTTAAAAATGCCTCCTCTTTTTGTTAGCAGAAATGAACACTATTTTTGTTTTAACTTAGCCAAAACTGATTTTTGTCGCATAATCTAAGTGGCATACGTTATCTTAGTTTTTAAACATTAGTGCATAAAAGTTTTAAAACATCAGTGTTCATAGTTATTAAATAAATTAAGAAAATGTTAGTATGAAAAATGCAACTTCTTTAAAATTCTCCATACAAAACGCTGATTTCATAGGTGGGGACCTAATATTTCAACCTTCAATCCTTAGCCTAGTGGTGTGACCGCCGGACTGCTAAGTCATAGGTCTCGATTTCGAACCCAAAGCACGCACCTCTGACTTTTCGGATTTATGTGCGTATTGTATAATTATCACTTGATTAAAACGGTGAAGGAAAACATCGTGAGGAAATCGGCATGCCTGAAAGACATTTATCGACGGCATGTGAAGCCAAGTTAGAGGCCCATGGGCGGCATAAAGTCTGACACCAGGTTAGTCAATAACCACACGAAAAGAAGACGACCTTCAATCTTCAAATACTGATGCTGCAGGGGTACTGCAAGATAAAACTGTTTAACTTAAAAGGTTTTTTAAGGAATTTTATTACATCTGCAAACTATAACGCAGTTAGAACACCCATAAATATTATTACGAGTGTTCGAATATCCAAAAATTTCAAGTGGTATTGTTTTCACTGTTTCTTTATTTCGTTAAGGACTGATTTTCCAACCGTCAGATATTTTTTTCTGAGGAATTAACATGGCGGTTTGACATATTTTCTATAGAAGCACTGTCAATGCGCCATCTTTGTTTCTAAGATAAAAAATGACTGAAATTGAAAAATCGGCCCTAATTTATATTGTCTTTGAGATCAGAAGTAACATAACATCACGCCTGTATTTCCTGAAGGGTTGGGCAGAGGTGTATTGGTAACACAGAATTTCTCCGTTATGTTTACACATAATTAATTCATTTTATTTTCATAACATAACATCACGCCTTGTATTCCCCAAGCGGTTCAGCAGAGCTGTTTTTAATGCACCCTCGTTTCGCCAGTACTGTTTAAGTCTCATGTAATAGGGGGCGAGCCTATTGCCATCCACCGGGCACAAATCCAAACTCCTGGCTGCTACTGAGGAATTCCACACAGAAAAACCCAATAACACACTTTGCCCGACCTGGGGATCGAACCCACGACCTCACGATAAGCAGTTGCGCTTACCACCACTAGACCAACGAGGCACATCAGAAGTATGTAATAACAATTCAAATTATGGTACACGGCTTACCGTATGTACTCTGTTTTAATTTAAAATATGCAACAAAACGAGATTCACTAAACATTGCTGCCGTAAAGGTTGGCAACACTATTTGCTCTATGGGATAACCATAAAGGACCGACAATGTTGGTTCACGCACCGTTACACTTGTCCCATACGTTATGTGTAACAACTCCCTGTAAACAGGTTTATGGCTCAACAATGAATGCTGAAATTAACCTAAGTTTAGTTTAAGGTAAATATTTGGGTTTGCTGTACTGTTTGGAGTTGTGTTTGTTTTGTGTTGTGTGTGAATAATTACGCAATCAAGACTGGCTTTATTTCAATTAAAAAAAAGGGACATTTTTCGATGTCCGTTTACTAGTCTACGTCAGAGGTGACAGAGACAAAGTCTACGATGGAGTGAGCTTAACCAGAAGAAGCCTGTTCACTCTAACTTTGAAGAGATTCGGGTTGTATCCGTTACCTAAATGTTTGACCTCATAAAGGTGACAGAATTTTCAAAAAAAGTCTCTAGTTACACTTATCTAGATAAACCTCTAATTCTCGTAATCTTATTTATTCTCTTTGTAATGTTGAAGAAGCTAAGAAGTAAGATTAGGTACATTAGAGCTAAGTGCCTAACCTAGACCTTAAGCCACAATTTATTGCTTAATTGTTTATGTGAGAAGGGATACCAGTGTAAATAATCAACACGTGTTTTAGTAGTACACCCCCGAGTCTTTGTTTACTTGTAAGTTATAATAATATATTGCTATTACAATCTGAAAACTATACGAGAAGATTGAATATTAAATAGATAGTGTTAGATCAGAGATCGGATAATCAGATGCATATTTACCTAATATTCAGGTGTTGGCTAATATGGAATGTACTTTTGTATCAAAAAAATTCCGTGATTCCGGGATCGTGAAAGCGTTCTGTAGAAAATAATCATATTTACCTAGAATTGGGTGCATATTTATTTGTTTACATACCTAAAGTTGTATTTTTTTTAACTAAACCAAACATGCACCTCTCACTTTCTTACACCCTATATTCACACATTTGCATCGGGGGTTAAAAATTAACTTCAAGTAATTATATGCATTCGATTAGTTACGCAATCTCATGATACCGAGTTTTTTTTCTTATTAATAATTCATTTTAAGAAGCCGTTCCCATACTTTCGTAGCGAAACATTAACTTTAGGTAAATATGCATCCGATTATCCGAACTCTGTGCTAAATAGAACAATGATTTAAGTTCCTTAAGAGGCCGTTCCGGTTTCACAGCTTTCTCTCTCTAAGTTAAGGCTTTTATAAGGATTTAAAGAAATTTTAGGCGATACTGAATAATGTATTCTGTACATCTTGAGGATAACATTTTTTGACTACACGTTTGGTGCAGTAGCTGAGCGATTGGCTTCTGCGCTATGGGCTGTCGGTTCGATTCCCACACGGATCAAATATTTGTATGACCTACAGATAGTTCTTCCAGGTCTGGGTGTTTGTGCATGTGAAGATTTGTGTCTGTAAACGTAAACGACACAGAAGAAATCAAAGAGCGGGGCAATATTAAAAAAAAAACGGTAATATATTTCCGTCTTGATTTGTTGCCTAAAAAGAGGAGCAAAAAGAAAAATTATGTGTCTTTTTTTTCTACAAAAATCATGTATGGAAATAAAACTATTGTTTAAATATTTCTGATGACAGTCAGAAGGTGGATACACTGAACTTCTACAGTTTACATTTTTCAATATCACCTAAAATCTCTTTAAATCATTAAAAAACGCTTAAAGTTAGATCAAGGCGGCTGTAAAACTGGAAGGGTTAACAACAAATACCTTCATCCTTTGTATGCCAATAACACGATTTTGAAAGTTCCAAAGATTAATTTAAGTTGAAAAACACTGTTTGAAAAACTTTCTCCTTCAGTCGAAGTCCCCTTCTAAAACACCTATCGAGGTGACGATTCAACAAACAACACGAGACTCCTTAGAATTGGAATGAAGTCATTTCCTTTTCACTATTTCCGTTCCATTTTCGAGTCGCTCCCTAACTTCCTGGCACTCGTACCTACTTTGTCCTCGTCAAAAAATTGTTAATCTTGATGGAAGACCGCTTTGAAATCAGACCTTTTTGCTTATAATTTGTTTTATACCATGAATAATGAACAAAACAATTTAAATATCTTCCAAGATAACGTTTGTTCCTTACCCTCATTACTAGGGTTTAGATCAGATATGGAGCCTATAAAATCGCTTAACCCTTTCTATTATACATCACATGCTATTAATACTTAATAGGCGCGTAATTGCGTTTCTCTTGGGTTTTGCAAAAAGGGTCCATCAGCTTTCATCTGAAGATTAAAAGGGGACAGTTAATCCTAGCTATAAACCCATCTAATTAAGATGAACGTAACACTATATCTTAGAAGGGGGGATGCGGTGATCTCCCTAATGCAGGTGCATTAGCGGCAAAGAGAATTCTTGAAAGCCTGGTTACATTTGCATTAGAGTTCCACTTTTGGAGGCAATTCCTTGCTTCGATTACGGCATAATAACGTGGAATTACGTCTCGACGAGTTCTGGATTTGCTACATTTCGATTCGAGGTTGATGGAAGTAGGTATGTATTTAAGTTTCCGATCTCACGCGGAGTGCAATCTCGTGTTGACAGATACGTGATAGTGGGAAGTGATACGCGTATATGTGTCGATGTTTGGTGGTTGGACTAGGCGTGTTTTGAAAAACGAAAGTGGCTTTTGTGGATTTTGAATAGATTTAGGAATGAAAAACTGACTATTGCTACTTTAAACTCATTAAGGAAGTTTAGTAAAAATAAATGAAAGCAATATATTCTCGGGCTCGTGGTTAATTACCAACCACGCAGATCACACGATTTGTGAGGTTAGCTGCGCTTGCCGCGGTCAGTCCGTGGATGGGTGACTGTACATTACACATCGAGACCCCTCCGTGCCTCGGAGAGCACGTTAAGCTGTCGGTCCCGGGTGCCATACGAATACCTATAACAGTCGTTACGGGTAGTCAGAAGCACGAAAGTCTGACAATCGCTCTAACTTTAACCAGTAACTGGGTTGCGGAAGCCTGATGGCAGTCGCTCCGTGTAAAACACTGGTATTCACCCGCATCTGGTTAGACTGGAAGCTGACCCCAATATATTCTTATTCTTATTCTTTATTGTACACAAAATAATAATATACAATACAATTTTGTTGGTAAATTCATGTACAAAGGCGAGCTTAACTCACAAATGAGTTTTCTAACAGCAAACCTTAGAACGATAGAGAGATTTGATGTTGAGGAGAACAATTATCGAAGCCTTTGGCCAGACTGCAAACACGGGCGCGGGGCGGGCGCGGTGCGGCGAGTTCAAACAGAAGAACTTCATTTGAGTGTCCATAGTGGGCACGCGGGCACGGGAAGCGGCGCGGACTACTTTGCGCGGGGAGCGCGCGGGTAGCTCACGCCATAAGTCGTTCATTGAAGTTGCCGCAGTGAGAGCGCGGGCGGCAAGTGACAACCCGCGCGGGAGCGGGGGATCTCAAACTAGTTCGAGCTGACCACGCGCGTTGTTGTGATGGCGTCTTCAAAATTAAATGTTGAAGAATTAATAAGTGCTATTCAAGCACTGTGGATGTCGAAACATCGTTTTTTAGTAAGAATTTTCCAGTAAAAATAATCTTCTTCATCTATATGATATTTTGACAAACACTGGACACGACAACGCTCAGAACGACGCCGCGCTCCACTGCGGACAGGCAAATCGCGCGCGTTCCCGCACCTGCGCCGCTCCCCGCACCGCGCTGCCACGCTGGCCAAGCATTAAGTGTAAAAGTTATATAAAATTACAAATTAAATAAATAATAAATATACACATCTATAGATAAACTAAACAAATATGTGTATTGCACACAATACACAAACGTAATACATACAATATAATATATAAAATACTACAATATAATACAATACAATAACACAAAATAATATATAGTTAGAAATGGCAAGGCAGAACAACAATATTTTCTCAATTTGACTTTTGTATGTTTGTCATAGCGTATGACATCACGGCGTATATTCTCGTCTCAAAAGAGCCGAAAGTTCAAAAAATTTAAACGGCTTCGCATTCTAACAAATCGATACCCAGATTTCAACTTCAACTTTTTGAAATACGTGCAGTATCGGAACGAACGCCACAACATCTGTTCCTACGAAACAAAACTAAACGAAATCATTTCGCGTTTTTCCTACAGTTATTTTGAAATCGTCGCCGTTTTTACGCCCCCAGGATTTTTAATTAAAGTTGTCGACGCGATGGGCCCCGGGACCGTTTTAAAAATTCATTAAAATCCTTTACCGGAAAATTTTGTACACAACTAATTTATTTTAAGCTTTACAGCGGAAAGTGAAGCGATTTACGCGTTAGCGCGATGTGTTTTGATGGTGGAGTTGGCCCGCTTTAATTACGCAGCGCTGTTAGTTGATGTGTGTGGGAACGAGGAACATGTCGTGAGGAAAGTATTGAGTATGAATGTGGATGGTTATAAGAGTAGATGAAGACCGATGAAGCGATGAATGGATAGTGTGAAAGATGATATGGCTAGAAAGGGGGTAACTAACGAAATGACGGCTAATAGAGATGTATGGAAGAAGAAGACATACTGCGCCGACTCCAAATAAGTTGGGATAAGGGCAGGAGGATGATGATGTTAGTTGAAGTGTTTTGTATGGTAACTTTTACGTTATGGTGCGTCCAGACCTGACGAACGCGCCGCGAATGCGTCGCCCGCGAGCCGCTCGCGAGCTGCACGCGAGCGGCGCGCGGACGGCGCGCGAGCTTTTGTACGAACATGAAATGCACGCGCACAGCTCGCGAGCGGCGCATTCGCGGCGCGTTCGTCAGGTCTGGATGCACCATTAGGTAGACGGTTTGCTTGTATTCAAACTATTTTTTTTATTTCACTTAAACCAATACCGGTGCTTATGAAAAGTCCAATTTAGATGCACGGTTCCAATTAGTCGTTTCCTATGGAGAAGAGCCGGCAAGAAACTACATGGTTACTCTTTTAAAAATAATATGTTTAACAATTTCAGTGGATACAGTACAATGATTTAGGATAGTGAGAAAACAATGAAGTCCTGACCACAGGCAATTGCCTTATTAATGGTGGCAAGAGCGACTGTCAAGCTCTTGGTCCTGGGTTTGATCCCAAGAATTTGATTTTAATTAATATTAGATTTTTATTTATGGAACTTCCAACAAATAGCTTGGGACATATGGGAAAATATGTCCGGTTGAAACTTAGCACCCTTACCTTTTATTGTACCTACACCTCTGCTGATAGGCAGAAAGAAATACCTATATTACCTTCTGAAATGTAATACAATAATAAGAAGAGGAATTTCAGACTGCCTCGGTGGTCTAGTGGTGGCAAGCGCGACTGCTGATGTGAGGTCCTGGGTTCGATCCCCAGGTCGAGCAAAGTGTTATTGGGTTTTTCCATGTGGAATTCTTCAGTAGCAGCCCGAAGTTTGAATTTGTGCCCGGTTGATGGCAAAAGGCTCGCCCCCTATTACATGGGACTTAAACATAATGGCGAAATGAGGGTTTTACTATATACCTCTGCCTAACCCTTCGGGGAATACAATCATGCGTGATGTTATGAATTTCAGTGTTTTGACTGACAGGTTTAATCTCAGGCTTCTTACTTATGTCTTCCTCCCGTCATAATCGTATGATAGGCTGTTTGTTTGGTGTATTTACTACATGAAAAATGTATGTAAGTAAATATCGATATAAAAATAAAAATTGATAATGTGATGTACATGACCGATTTTACTTGTAATATCATTCATTCATATCCGCTAACAATTTAATCGACTGTTAAAAATAGAATACAATAAAATTTATATCATTTGGCTCAACAGGACCTCTTACAAGTGATTGTAAGGAGTTTCATTTTGTTCAAGTACTTATATCTATTTAAATAAACAGTTCCGTGAGGCCAAGGGCTGTAACTGACGAGTTAATTTTACGTTTTGACAGCTGTTCTATCGAAATTCTGTTAAAACGTATTTACATACTTATTTGTCACATAAAAGTGTTATCAAAAAATCGACTCTAAATGACAACGCCCAGTCTAAAGCGCTTCAGTTTCTTATGGTCAAATACTAAATACTCAAACATTACTTAATTTTGAGTTGTCTTTAAGTCTCGTGCTGTCACTGTCACTTTAAGACAAAGTAACAGTGACAGCTCCGAAATGAACGGCACCTTAAAATTGAGTACCATTTGAGTATTTGGCCATGGGAGGTATAGAATTGCATTAAGAAGAATTTTCTGAAAATCAACCCCTTAAGATGTGAAATGAAGTGTAAACATTTGTATGGAAAATCGTAATTCCCGCGTAGTATCAACTGAAACTTGATATAAATTCTCTTCCATATCTATACTAATATTATAAAGAGGAAGGATTTGAATTTTTGTATGTAACGTATAAACGTAAAAACTACTGGACTGATTTCAAAAAATATTTTGCCGTTAGAAAGCTACATTATCACTGAGTAACATGGGCTATATTTATTACTGGAATAAAACTTCTTACGCGGGCGGATCCGTGAGGACACAGCTAGTAAATAATAAATCACGTGTATTTTAGGATTTTTTTAAATAACCTCTTATAAGGGGAGTAACGGCGCAACAGTGTTATCGATTTGAAACTTGGTATAATCCCGAAACCCACGCGGACGAAATCTCGGACAAAAACTAGTGTATCCATAAATAGCTGTGTCCGTGACTTCACTTTCTTTAAGGTTCGATTTCCAGCATAAAAAATACCTTTTGTACCAAGCCAATGCCTGCTAAGCTGTGTGGTTTCAGACAAAGTATAAACAAATCAAAGCAAGCAACCAACATGGATAGGGTCACTACCTACTACTTAAAACTTAACACAAGAGTCGAAACGTGGATGTAGAGACTCCTATGATAGGAGAACACCTCTGTTTACCCCTTGGGGGATCACAGGTGTGAGCATATGTATGTATGTAACGAACAAATCCCTCTACATCCGGGAGCTTTATAAAAAACGACTATGATGTATTTGGCCGTACAATTTACCTCTGTACGGATTTGTAAAAGCCTTTACAGCGAGACTGCCTAGTTGGTTTAGTGGTGGCAAGCGCGACTACTAATCGTGAGGTCCTGTTTTCGACCCTCAGGCCGAGCAAAGTGTTATTGGGTTTTTCCGTGTGAAATTCCTTAGTAGTAGCCTGGAGTTTGGATTTGTGCCCGGTTGATGTTAATAGGCTCGCTCCCTATTAAGACAGGTTCAGACGAGTCGAATCGCTTTCAACAAATGACTTGATCAACAAAAGCTCTAACGTTTTTGTTGCTTGTTCTTGCAATTTGATTGAAAGTCTGTTCAGACGGTTAAAATCGCATGCGATTTAGCAGTTGATCAACTAGAATCGGATCGTGTGAACCTGGTAGAACATGGGACTTAAACATAGCGGCGTAATGAGGGTGTTACTATACACCTCTGCCTAACACTTCAGGGAATACAGGCGTGATGTTATGTTGTGTTTACAGCGAGATCGAGTAAAAAGCATCTAATACTAGTTAATAATATTAACGCAATTTAAAGTTCTCTCGTAAGCACACCCCTAATAGGAACGACAAACTAATTAACCAATACAAGCTAGACTTTAAATCCCTATAACTCCGTACACAATTTTCTCCGACCGCCCTCCTACACCTGACTGGAGACGCATTTAATTTACCCGATACCTACCCATAAATCGATAGCCTCGTAAACGTCTCGTTGGAGACTAAATGCGTTTTCAATAGTCCTAGTCGGTGGATTACCCGAGTCACTATCGTATAAACTGAATCTTCATTTAGCTAAAACTGGGTAACTCATTACCATTTAGGCCCGGAACGAGTCGAATATTAAACAGAAGCGGGATTATAGCGGGTGCGAGGTGCGAATTGAATTAGATATGGGGAGTTTCAGTTCTGTGTACTGGTGTACACAAATCGGGGGAATTTCACTTTAGTGTACAGTTGTACACAACTAAAGGCCTTGTGTACAGTGTGAGCATTTGTTTGTTACTTGTTATGCTTGGTTAGGCAATGTTCGATTTCGTAACAAGCTGCGTGTTTGCCGATAGTATTGCCGAGAACCTTGAGTGCTAAACGTTGTACCAGTCTTGCCGTCCTTGAAAGAATTGTACCTTAGTTCTTTATTCATGACCTGGTAAATATTTGGCGTCTCACTTTCTCATCTATTACGGGACTGAGATTACCGCGGAATTGAATAGAAGTAGAACTGAGCGAGTAGTTTCGAACGATATAAAAGTTTTGACAAAGAATTTGAAAGAAAAGTAAAGGACATGACCAATTTCTGTATGGGCGTTGGCATAGTTATCGAATTTATTGTACACCAATGATTTTTTGTGTTTTATGTTCGTGAATATTGGCACATTAAATTGCTATAAATAAAAAACTCATAGAACTTGTCATTACTACAGACTAGACGTAAATAGTTTCACTAAACCTTTAATCAGATCGCTAGCAATAAGTGTATAGAATTATAATGTAACATGTAATACAATTTTACAGGTTATCCTTATCTATATTTTTATAGTTTAATTACTAATTAACAAGGAAAACACAAAATAAAACAAGAGTAGGTATAAATAATTATTTCTTTATTAGAGAAAACATATATAAATAAATCAGATTCAGTTTTATCTACTCCAACTTCATACCTGGGGTTGAGCAACCTTTGCATGGCTATTCCGCAGTTGATGCATGCACTTCATAATAATCCACAAAACAAATCCGAAACGCTATGCAAATCAGAGTCCAGTGTTAATAGCAAGGTAATTGAGTGGTAGAAGGTATCAGTCAGTAGATAAGCGGGGGTCAAATTGAGAAAATAATCGCAAAAATTCAAACAGTAACGCAATGAAGAATCTGCAATGAAATGACATATGACATTACATTGACATATGACATAGACAAAAACACACTGTCAAACAAGTAAACGCGTTCCGTTTTAAGATTTTTTTTTGTCTGAAATATTAAAAAGAAACATCTTACGCATCAACATAAATTATGATAAGATAATTTTATTAAATGCAACAATTACCAATGAAGATAGTTTCGTATGAGTAAAATGTACCTAATAAGAGCATTTGTCATCCATATCACACATGTTTACAAGTAGTAAGCGTAATTTGGAACGTCCATTATTATTTTTTATCTATTTCTATGGTCCATTATGGCAGACGTTGACAAACGGTACATTGAATTCACTTTGCATTACTTATTATTTTGTAATAAAAACTGACAAGTTCAGAGAGGCTAAAAACTACGTATTTATTCATTTTTCTATTTCTATTTTACAATATTATTTACTATGTATAAGTACATAGAATGTACTTTTTTGTCCATGTCCTTTCATATCATATCTTGTGGAAGCAATGACAGCCTAGTGGTTGAAAGGAGGCTCTGAGTTTGATCCCGGCCTGAACCTCAGAATTTTCGAACTCACGTGCGTATCAGAATTTGATTATGACTTGCGTTAACGGTAAAGGAGAAACATCGTGATGAAACCTGCAAACCTGAGAGGGCTCCATGAATTTCTTGATAGTGTGGCTCAGGCCAATGTGGTGGACTAAGACCTAACCCTTCTCATTCTGATGAAAGGTCCATGCCCAGCAGTGGGATAGTAATAGGCTGATTATGTTATGCGTTGTGGAAACCTTTGGATTTGATACAATAGCGCCTCAAAAAACTGGAAAAAATACTATTTAGAGTTTTTTTTACAATACTCTCCAGAAGAGATCTTAACACCCATATTCTAAGACGTTCCTCCAAAACTTACTCGACTCGACTCCACCTCGACTCAGCCTTTTTCACTACCATCGGTACTTATAGTTGACATAAACGTCCTCGACTCGAGATTTTTCCTCAGTCGAAGTAAAGAATCATCTATCAAACTCAAGGTACCTCGGAACCTACCTTAAGGAAGGAATTGTCAAAGTTCGTATGTAAAAAAATGAATTTTGAAGACTTTATCGAATATGCTTACGATAATGCTTACAACTATTTATCGTGGCGTTATTTGCGCGATGCAGATAAACGAAATTATGACGTAATGACTCCACTCTACCTCGACTCATTTGAGGACACCTCGGTCGAGGAACCTCAAAGTTCACTCGAAATTGCGACTAAGAATACAATTTTGAAGGTGTTTTCGAGGGCGTCCTGAGTCGAGTAAGTTTTGGAGGAACGTCTTAGAATATGGATGTATACCTCAGCCAGATTATTACTTAGCCTTTGGCCAGACTGCAAACGCGGGCGCGGGGCGGGCGCGGTGCGGCGAGCTCAAACAGAAGAACTTAATTTGAGTGTCCATAGTGGGCACGCGGGCGCGGCAAGCGGCGGGGGCTACTTGGCGCGGGGAGCGCGCGGGTAGCTCACGCCATAGCTCGTTCATACAAGTGGCCGCAGTGAGAGCGCGGGCGGCAAGCGGCAACCCGCGTGGGAGCGGGGGATCTCAAACTAGTTCGAGCTGACCACGCGCGTTGTTGTGATGGCGTCTTCAAAATTAAATGTTGAAGAATTAATAAGTGCTATTCAAGCACGATCTGCACTGTGAATGTCGAAACATCGTTTTTTAGTAAGATTTTTCCAGTAAAAATAAGTCTTCTTCATGCATATGATATTTTGACAAACACTGGACACGACAACGCTCAGAACGAAGCCACGCTCCACTGCGGACAGGTAAATCGCGCGCGTTCCCGCACCCGCGCTGCTCCCCGCACCACGCTGCCAGTCTGGCCGAACACTTACAGTACCATACATACACATATTTATCTACCTAACATGTTATAAAATCAGTAGTTCCACAACATATCGATTGGATACCCAGCCTTATAACTATAATACTTGTAACACTATCCCGATCACAATGACACCCCATTAGTTCAAATCGGTTCGTCGTTTAGACTGTAGGGATGAAATACATACGCATGACTATTACGCTCGTGTGCTTATCATAATACTGTGTATTATCCTTCTGTGATTGTATTTATATATTTATGTGTGTATCAATATTCGGTATTCAGGCTGAGGACGGGGATGTATTGAGATTGTTGTCGAGTGAACGTATTATGTTTATAATTAACTAGCTGTGTCCTCACGGCTCCGCCCATAGCCTATGTTACTCAGTGATAAAGTAGCTTTCTAACGGCAAAATAATTTTTGAAATCGGTCCAGTAGTTTTTAAGTTTATTCGTTACATACAAAAATACAAATCTTTTCTCTTAATAATATTAGTATAGATTAGCTCTGCCAGTTTTTTTTTTCACTTTAACCCTTATCACCCTATTTCACTAAACTTGCTCGCTTGTGGCTAACCAACTGCACAGATCATAAAATTTGCGAGGTTAAGCTGCGCTTGCCGCGGTCACTCCGTGGATGGGTGTCCGTTCGTTACACATCGAGACCCCTCTGTACCTCGGAGTGCACGTTAAACAGTTGGTTTCGGGTGTCATACGAATCCTATGACAGTCGTTACGGGAAGTCAGAAGCCCGATACTCTGACAACCGGTCTAACCGTAGGATATCGGCATTACCCAGTAACTGGGCTGCGGAGGTCTGATGGCAGTCGCTCCGTGTAAAATACTGGTATTTAGCCACATCTGGTTAGACTGGAAGCTTACTCCAACATGGTTGGGAAAAAGCTAGGCAGAATAAAAAACCCCATTTCACCCCGTAGGGGGTTGATTTAGGAAATATGCTAAAACATGTTATTTTTATTTGTCTTAAAGATTATTTATACTAAGTTTCGAGGTAATTAGGCCACGTATATTGTCCCATTCTAACCGCTTTCTACCCCCTTAGGAGCGAAATTTCTAAAAATTCTTTCTTAGAGAGTGGCAACAACATAAAAGGCACCTACATCGTGGTTTTAAATTCAGCAATTTCGACTCGGTGTTGATTGAAAATAGACTAGCACATTCTTGGTTCCTATTTACTTCAGTTAATGAAACAACTAAAATAAAACAACAACAGTCAAGGTTACGTTATCATTGCGCTTGACAGACAGATGACTGATCGAAGTAATGATTGTATTGCAAATGAAATTATTACAGATAAGAATAAGGAGGAAAAAAATATAAAAACTAATTTTTGGCAGTGATAGCCGGCTGGACTCTGGTTTCCATGCAGAAAGATCTGAGTACAGACCCGTCCTGCACCTCTGACTTTTCAAACTCATATGCGGATCAGAATATGATTATCACTTGCGTAAACCTGCACAGCTGAGAGGGCTCCATAAAGTTTTCAAAGGTTTGTGTAGTCCGCCAACCCGCACCAGGGCAACGTGGTCGAGTAAAGCTTAAACCCTTCTTATTCTAAGAAGAGGCCCATCTTTGTAACGAAACGTTACATGAATAATCATGTTTGTTTATGGTACGAATGTTAAAGGACAAATAGATTATAAATAAATGCTTTGATGCTTTGTTCTTTGTTTGTGTACGACTTGGAACGCGCCGGGTAGGAAGGTTGTACATGCGCGGTGCGGGGTGAGTGTTCGCATGGAATGAATGAGGTGAATGAATCGCGCCCGCGCAGGAAACGCGAGTCCACGTCAGTCGCTTCTAGGCTGATGTAAGAGTGCACGAACAGCTTTGCGTCCTGTCGAGCGCCTTAGCAGACACGACCGTTATTAAAACTATTTTTCTTCTCTATGAGTTTTAATTTACGGGTTTAATAAGTGCCACTATAGTATAGTGAAAATATAGTGAACATCCCGATTTAGGGTAAGTTTTGAATAGCACACAAATTATGCACATCATAATCATGTAATTTTTCTGCCAATCATTATTATGCACATCATAATCATGTAATTTTTCTGCCAATCATTATTATGCACATCATAATCATGTAATTTTTCTGCCAATCATTATTATGCACATCATAATCATGTAATTTTTCTGCCAATCATTATTATGCACATCATAATCATGTAATTTTTCTGCCAATCATTATTATGCACATCATAATCATGTAATTTTTCTGCCAATCATTATTATGCACATCATAATCATGTAATTTTTCTGCCAATCATTATTATGCACATCATAATCATGTAATTTTTCTGCCAATCATTATTATGCACATCATAATCATGTAATTTTTCTGCCAATCATTATTATGCACATCATAATCATGTAATTTTTCTGCCAATCATTATTCTGTGTACTACTATAATAATTTCTTGTTTTTTCCTCATTTTCTGTTGCTTTTATTCATCATCTTAAGTAAGCACTATTTAGGAATAGCCGCAGAAATTGCTAATAATGCTGTATCATGCTACGTAATTTCCTTCTACCTTCAAGTAAAATATTAATTTTAAAATTTAACTTCTAATCGTTTTGACGGTTTCATAATTACCGTTTTACTGTTTTCTTTTTGCTCGAGCTTGCTTTATATGTAAACTCCGTTCTGGTCAGTACCACCACGTCAATACTACTACAATTAAATAGGTATCTCTTCCTCGTTGTCGTCGGTGGTACCCCAGCACAGAAGTTGTTAGGCCGAGTTCTAATCTGCTGGAATGGTGGTTTCCAGGTTTCACCCTTACGTTTCGCCACCGGTGTGCTGAACAAGTCAGACGACCGTGCCTTAAAACATTCAAGTGACGTCACCGTACAGCACAATACTGAACTTCGGCCATCTCCCATCTCCGGCCAGCGGCGGGAATTCGTCTACAGCTACAGGGGAGTACCTATCCCTGCAGGAGTGACAACAGACGTCCGTAACCCACGATCCACAATTCTATGTGTGCCTCCGGCTTTACCAGCTTGGTTAATATTAATATATTTTTTAAAGTTACACACCCGATTTTTATTCTGTCGCCAATAACCAGGTGGGAATCGAACGGGTGGAGGTTACATCTTCTTCTTTTCGTGTGGTTAATGACTAACCTGGTGTCAGAGTTTAGGCCTCTAACTTGGCTGCACATGCCGTCAAGAAAATGTTTTCCTTTACCGTTTTTAAGCAAGTGATAATTATACAATACGCACATGAATCCAAAAAGACAGAAGTGCGTGCCTTGGATTCAAACCCGAGACCTATGACTTGGCAGTCCGATGGTCACAACACTAGGTTATCACTGCTTAAGAAGTTTGTGCTCAGCAGTGAGACAGTCATGGGTTGATTATGCTCTCATACTCCAATTTTGATAACAAACTTCCTTGTTACCTGGCAGATTTTTGTTTTTTAAGCTTTGCCTCGTACTAGGAGTTGACTACATATGTAAAGTCATGGATGTGAACGGTGTTAAAGTCAAGCTTGGTATTTGGGATACAGCAAGACAGGAGCGATACAGAACATTAAGAGCAAGTTTTTACAGAGAAGCTAATGGTGCTATGATTTACGATGTGTCAGAACCGAAGTCCCTAGCAAAACTGAATGAGAGGGTCAAGGAACTGAAAGTATACTCCACCAAGAAGACACCATTGTTGGACCCAGTGCATAATATCAGCAAGCACATTGGGTCAACCGCGCGACGGGCGCAACGAGTATTCCCAAGGAGGGTTGATGTCAGGCAGGCGGCCGGTCATAAAACAATAAGCCAAAACCTCTAACAACATGGATTTATGAAATACATGTCGTGCCTACCCTACCTAGTGTGGGATAAGGGCAGGAAGAAGAAGAAGAAGCCTCGTACTAGGATTTCTCCTGTATCGTGGGTGCGTTTACAGAAACAAATCTTCACATGCACAAACGCCCAGACCCTGAACAACTATTTGTAGGCCATACAAATACTTGATCCGTGCGGGAATCGAACTCACGACGCGTACCGCAGAAGCCAATCGCTCAGCCATTGCACCAAACATGTCGGGATGTACGGGAGTATTAATTGTTGCCTCTAACTGGGTGGTACACACGTCGATTTTAATCCTCTCTATTACTCGGATCACCCCGAATCGTTAGCCGATTAGTATGCAAAATCAACACAGCTACTATTTATATAACAGAAACCCTTTGTTAGGTATTTTAACTTTGATTTGTAGAAATGGTATTTGTTTATTCAATTAAAGATACCTATGTAGAAAATAAGTAAACTTTTAATTTTCGAGTTGGGCTTATTAATAAATGATTGTGAAATTTGGAGGACCAGGTTGTTGTTTTGGATAACATTACGATGTTCAGAATAACAATTAATTTTAGTCTTAGATTAACAGTCATAGCTTAGCAGCTGAACGCTTGCTAGCGTGGTAGACTAAGGTCTCTTCTTCTTCCTGCCCTTATCCCACACTAGGTTGGGTCGACACAACATGTATTTCATAAATCCATGTTGTTAGAGGATTGGCTTATTGTTTTATGACCGGCCGCCTGCCTGACGTCAACCCTCCTTGGGAATATTCTTTGCACCGTCGCGCGGTTGACCCAATGTGCTTGCTGTTATTATGCACTGGGTCCCAAAATTAAATTATCAGTGGAAAGGTAAAAAGACTAAAGCGCCGTATACCTACTTTACACGAGAGCGATTCAAAGTATTTTTTAAGAAAATAAACATAGTTATTTTTCTAAGAGTATACATATTAAATAGATAATTAATTTATTGATATTATAGGTACAGTAGGGGAATAAATAAGTTCGTCAGTTATCAAATTCATTCCTTTTGCGTTTAATTGTTTGGTAGCAAAGATCAAAATCGCCTTTTGCCTCCATATGACGTAGTAGTGCCATATAATGTCTTTGATTTAATTAAAGGAGTATTGTTGTAAAAACCATTACCTACATCAATCAATTCGATGATTAAATAAATTGACATTACTAGTGGTTGTCATCATGTAACCATTATAATTTTTAATATCCTGTCCAAAAACACATATTTTCACTTCTATAATGTTGGCAATACGTAGTCGGTAAAGTAGGTTGTTTCTTGCATTGTGCAAGCAAAAATAGACCTTAAGGTGTATAACACTTTCGTTCCCCGACTGTACATTGGCGCTTTAGTTTTTTTACCTTTCCACTGACGATATTATGCTTTATGGCCTATTAGTAGATTCAAATTTCGTGTACATTGAGCGACCTCACAAGGGCTACTTATTGGGTGTAATGTTACGAAATAATTAATGCTAATAAAATATTTTAAAAAACTGTTTGGGCTTGTTAAATTTAACTGCTCTATCGCATTCGGTTTGTACCTGTAATGATAGATGTGAGTTTGTTACTTACAGTAAGTACACTAAAAATAATTAAAACTAAAAAATAATTACAAGAAGTAAACATGTGTTCTTAATGCGAGTCATTTTAGCGCCCCTATTTAAATGACCAAGCGGTGAGCGATAGCAGCGCAACTTTTTATTGAATCCAAAAGTATCCCGTACAGGGTTAATATATGTCAGCTACTGCTGACATATATTAACCCAGCGTTTTGTGATGTACTCATCACGAGGTTTGAAGGAATTACATGATTTCGTTCACACCCAGTATACGATTTTTTAAATCTTAGAATCTTCTCAATATGATTTACAATTTTTCATTAAATCGAGCTAATTTTGTCGCAATAAAACATCAACAAATAGACAGGTTGAAACATTCAATATGCTTAAACCTACATGACGTGAATTGAGTACATCAAAAGCAAGTTATGCAAAATCAATTTTATTTCTATTTCACAAAACACCCAAGAGTATACGAAGTCGATCAGGTCCTCGGAACGACTGCAGCCTTATAATAAAAGCAGCTTTTCAGCCACTTTCTTGCAAACTTGTGTCACCTATACAAAATGTGACATTCAATACACGCCTCTCCTATTGTTAAACGTACCCCCTTCAATACCGCCCCAACTACAAAATGTCTTATCTGAAACATTAACAATCAAATTTGAAACTTACTTCAAGAAAAATAAGGTTGATATTGGCACAAAAAGAAAATGTTTTTGTAAGACTGGAGAGACATTTAACCGTATCAGTGAAAAAAAAAACGCCACGTGTGAAAATGCAAACAGTGTATTGGGAATAGTCCTGTTCTTAGCAAGAAAGGGTATTAGATGTTTTCAATCGATACCCTTTTTTTATGAAAAAAGCTTTATAAATTCGATTCAGCGTTTTGTGATCGTTGTCAACGAATGACTTTTAAAATGTAGGGAATTAAGTGAGTTTTCTTGTGTTGATTTTGTGTTTCTTATGAGATAAAAATGAGGGTTTTATTTATACAAATGATTATTAATCTTCTTCTCTTCGTGTGGTTAGTGACTAACCTGGTGAGAGTTTATGCCGCCCATGGGCTTCTGACGGCTTCACATGCCGTCGAGAAATATCTCTCAGGCATACCGGTTTCCTCACGATGTTTTCCTTCACCGTTTTTAACAAGTGATAATTATACAATACGCACATGAATTTGAAAAGTCAGAGGTGCGTGCCTTGGGTTGGAACTAGAGACGTGTGACTTGGCAGTTCGACGGTCATACCACTAGGCTATCACTGGTATAATGTGTAATATTGTTTGCCAATGCCTTCGCCCAGTAGTGGGACAATACAGATTTGTTTATAAAAATGGAGAAAATAATAATAATTTGACGTTCTTTTATCAGGCGGAAAAAAAACGCGCGCCTTTAACGGTTGGGTCATGCCGGTCTTGATGTAATCCTTCGGCATACTCAAGTGGACTCAGACTGTACTTGACGCCCTGGATAGGAGGGTCCGTACGCTGCTAACTGCATACCGAATGCATCACCCACGTTCATCGGTGATGAGGCTGTACATTCCGAGGAAGTGTGGGGGTTGAGGTTTTTTAAATACAAAGACCCTCCACAACCGCGAGGTGTGCTGCCTCAGGAGAATGGTCAACCATCCACGGACTGACCGTGGCAAGCGTTGCTTACCTCGCAAATAGTATTCCGCGCGGTCGTTAATAAGCCAGGAGCCCTTCAGATAGGTTCTCTAAGTATTTAGTATTATTCTTTATTTTTTCTTTTTTTTAAAGAAAACACATTGCCCCACACTAGGATTTCTCCTGTATCGTGGGTGCGTTTACAGACACAAATCTTCACATGCACAAACGTCCAGACCCGGAACAGCTATTCGTAGGCCATAAAAATATTTCATCCGTGCGGAAATCGAACCCACGAAGCGCAGAAGCCAATCGCTCAGCCACTGCACCAAACGTGTCCTCAACTGTTTATAACATCAACCATTCAACTTTACATGATAACTATTTAATATAACACTGGAGAAAATTGGCCCAGAAAGGCATGAATATCTTTTGAACAATTGCTTCACGTAGAGTTTCCGCTCATATTGATTGACCTTTACGGTTCATAAAACCAATAATACTATGTGGAATCCCTGCTGGAAGCAAACATGTTGCTTATTTCTATACATTTCCCTGCTAAAATAGATCTTATTTGTCTAATGTTAAATTAAATAGAGTATGGTAGCATACACAAAAGAGAATTAATTAATCTTGCTAGATCATCTTATTCGCTAAGCGAAGGTATAATGTAGAATCGTAATTAAAATTCTATTTTAACCTTCAAGGATTTTCTCATTAAGTTAAGAGTTGTCTTAATATGAATTATGTCTTAATATGAATTAAGCATCATCTATTTGTACATGTTCTGAATAAAGCTTCTTATGTTATTTTCAATTTATCCCTTGAACCTGAGATGGGCCACAGGAAAGATGGTAATAACACAATTTATCTAAGGCTTTTTTTAAATTGATTTTTATCTGTGATTGCTTCGTTGGTCTAGTCGTCGCAAGCGCGACTGCTGAGCATGTGGTCCTGGGTTCGATCTCCAGGTCGAGCAAACTATTATTAGGTTTTTCCATTAGGAATTTCTCAGTAGCAGTCCGGAGTCTGGTTTTGTGCCCGGTTAATGTCAATAGGCTCGCCCCCTATTACATGGAACTTAAACATAACTGGCGAAACGAGGGTGAACAAAAATCTCTTCTGCAGAACCCTTTTGGGAATACAATGCGTGATGTTATATTTTAATTTTAAAACCGTCTAGATGACTAAAAACAATTTAAGTAGGTACTATTTGGGGTGACAGCGGCTACCTTTTGTTATTCGAAAACAAAACGGCCAATTTTCTATGAAGCAACAGATTATAATGGAAGTTGCTCGGACATAACTCACGGACGAAGGCTATTTCTAGTCTGATTCTCAGATAAGATTATATCGGAAAATAAAGTTTACTACGCTAGCGTCGCGTCGATATTATCCCTAGGCTTTATATTCTTTAAAGGATATTGCCAATCTATGTATGGAAGTTGGACCAAATGTTGCCCAGAATGAACACATAGTGCATTTTGTTCCTCAGGCCAAGACTAATCAGTAAACCGAAGCGCTCCAAAATCTGTCCGAGGAGTCAAGAGAAAAAAAGTGTTTTATTGTGAATTATTTATTTGCAAAAAAGAACTTAATAATTATTTTCAGTGTATCTGTGAGCACATTTTACAACACCCGCCGCCGCCCGGTATACCGTCCTCGCCGGCGAGGCCCGTCGCGACGTCCCACCGCCGCCGCCGTCTCTGATCCACCGTGCTCACCCGCCGCAGCCGCGGAGCCGGTCGTCTTTTCTGACTCCGCAGTCACACCGCTAATTCAGTCCTCATCAAGCCGTCTCCCTCCCCGTCCTCCCACCAGCAACGCCCTAAGCCGAGGTCCGAGTCCCATTAGACCTTTTGCTGTTGTTGCTAGTTCTGTAGTCATGATGTTAGTAGTAGTAGTAGTAGTAGTAGTAGTAGTTAGCTTAGGTTAAGTGTTTTACTCTCGTCCCCACTGGTTAGAGACCCTTCAGGTCTCGCCAATAACTGCCCGGTTACCTAGAAACGGTCCGCAAGACCATCTACAAGCAGTCGAATAGAAAAATAAAACACGGACCGCGGGATTCTATGTCGAACCGCCGTAGAAGTCTGACCTTTATTGTCTGACTAGCTAGTCCTTCTTATATTCTGATCTTATGTGAATTATATTGGGACTTGACTCATGTTATTAACAACTAACCCAAATACAAGTAACTACTCTCAGTGGTGGAGAGTCTATGTTGGTTTATTTACCAAATACCCGCTTTGCCTTGTGAGTGTTCTCTTTGACCCAAAGGTTGACTGGTAGAGAATGCCTTGTGCATACCACCATTGTGCATTGAAGTATTAAATAAATAAATAAGCAGACACTAGTCTGAACTGTAATGCCATACTCATTTCTATCCAATTCTATAAACGGTGTGTCTGCGACATATACAATAATGGCATGGCGCAAGCGAGACACACAATAGCAGGCTTTTGAGTTTGGCGTGCTACGGGACAAGAATCTGTTATTATGTGGATTTATATATTTTGGAGAGAAAAACATCTCATAAACATGATTTAATTAAAAGTAATTATTAACAACAAAACTTGTTTTTATTTGGTTTTCCTGGGGCCAAAGTTTTTTTTTTTTAATTTAAATGAATGCTACGATACCACTGGAGCTACATTCACTCCTAGGCAGCATTTGGTCCAGACCCTGTCAATGTCCTTTATTTTCGTCTTACATTAAGCACAATGAAGTCACTTAAAATGTTGTACACTCGGGAGCAATGAATCTGGGTCACCAACATAAACCTTAATATCTCAGAAAATATTCTTAATCTTAAAAATTGTTTTGTTTATGTTGGTAACCCGGGTTCATTGCTCCGGACTGTATATTTGTCCGTAAGGATTCTTTCAGGCATCTTTCTACACTACAATACTTTGTTTACCCAAGTACTTAGTTTTATAAACATTATTACTGCACAATTTAACAAGCACGATAGTAAAAAAAAACTTATTTTTTTTTACCTAAACGGTTTACCTTGCAGTACCCCTGCAGCAGCAGGATTTGAGGATTGAAGGTTGAAATTATTATAATGTTGTATTGTTATGAGAATTGAATATGTGTGCGAAGTTTCAAGAGAATTGGTTAAGCAGAAGTAGTTGAAAAATCTGTTGCCAGATTCGAATCAAACGAACAAACAAAATGTACGAAGTGAAGCTAATTAAAACCGTCTTAAAACCCAATCCATGTTTATTAAATTACCTATATAGGTATTAAATCCCTCTCTGTTTCAGATAATAATAACATGTTAGTCCCATCAAGCCTTAAGGCTGTATGCAAACGTTAAGTAGACCGTCCTTATTACCCTCAACATAATTATGATAATAGAACGATATGAGCGCGCAACGTAATTGAAAATTTAATCTAGTACACGTAGCACAAACAAAATAAATCAACCAGTAGTTTCAAAACAAACCCTGTTCAACAGGTCGGCTCTATCGCTATGTGATCATTAAGGGGGGAGACAGCGACAATGATACAAATGTGTTTAGCTCCCCCATCCAGCACCATCTATCTTGTGTCGCAAATTTTCTCCGTTAATATTTCAACAGACTCAAATTACAAAACTCGTAAAGTTAAGGGAACATATTGGGAGACGGATGGGAGGGTCCCATGCTATGTGAAATACGCAAGGAAACGTCTTATGGACGGTATGGGGACATGTTCAAAGCATTATTCGTTCCCTAATGTCCGAAATCTAGGCCGTTGCCGCTATAATGTGAGGCAGTTTAAAAGGCTGCAGCCTTTTATGTTGCTCAAAATTGTTGGATAAACATATATTTATTATTGTTGCAATTTATGTGTTCTGCCTAGCTTTTTCCCAACTATGTTGAGATCAACTTCCAGTCTAACCAAATGCGGCTAAATACAAGTATTTTATACGGAGCGACTACCATCAGACCTCCGCAACCCAGTTACTGGGTAATGCCGATATCCTAAAGTTGAACTCATGTGTAGATCAGAATTTGATGATTACTTGAGTTAGCGGTGAAGGAAAACATCGTGAGGAAACCTGCACACCTGAGAGGGCTTCAAAAAGGTCTCGATGTTATGTGATCCGCTATCCCGCATCAGGCCAGCGTGGTGGACTAAGGCCTAAACCCTTCTCATTCTGAGAAGAGGCCCGTGGCCAGCAGTGGGACAGTACCTATGGGCTTATTATGCTATTATACGTAATGGAGATGAATCTCATGCCAGTATGTATTCAGTGATAATATAGGCAAAATGACAGTTGCTTTGTATAAAACTAAGAAAACCGATACATTAAAAGACTGTGCTTGCTAATGAATACACGTCCAATACTTAAAGCAAACCCGTGTCTGGAAGTCACCCAGGAAAAAGATAAAACAAAGAAAAATAGTTACATTGTGGACAGCCAGTCGTGCCTTCTTTTACTTTTACTGTGATATTAAATTTATGTACCTATTGCGATATATTATTACGTGGCGTAAGTACATTGAGCTCAATTATATTATACAGTACGTAACAGAACGAAGAGTAAACTTTGTAACTGGTTGATGGGTAGATAAAGTATAATGCAATGTATAAACTTTTTGTCACTATTCACGCAATCCATTTATCACACAGTGTGAAAACGCGGGCATAGTTCAAGCTATTGATATTCAGGATTTTGAGAAATTGTTGATTTCTTACTTGTTTACATCATGCAGCTGATCTTGTTAAGGATTTAGGCATTCGTTTCACCAGTGATCTGCAGTTTCGCAAACACGTCGTACATGTTTGTAATAAGGCGTACAGGAATCTGGGATTTGTGCTGCGTCAGGCAAATGACTTCACAAACATAAGTGCATTGAGGGCTTTGTATGAGGCTCTTGTGAGGAGTCACCTGGAGTATAATGCGGCCGTTTGGAGCCCGAGTGAAGTAAAATACAAAAATATGCTCGAACGGATACAGAACAAATTCGTCAGATTTATTTATTTAAAGCTGTATGGGAGATACCCGGGATACCCGTTATTGTATCCTACCTTATTCTGTCTCGGTATGGTGGGCTACTACAAATTAGAAATTAGGCGTGAAGTGGCACTGACAACATATCTTTTCAAAGTTTTTATACAAAACTCAGGTTTACTCTCAGAAATAGAGTTTAATCTTAGGTGCGTGGCGCGGCGGCGCAAGCCGCAGTTGCTGGTGGTGCCGAATGCGCGCACTAATCTGCTGGGGGCGCACCGCTGACTCGTGCGCTGCGCACTCTCAACACGGTGGCGGATGCCATAGATATATTCACCTGTACACTAGGTGAGTTCACAAGGGCCACGTACTGTGTAGCATGTAAGGTGTAATTAAGTATATTTTAAGTTAACTTTGTCGCATTAGATTTATTATCTGTAATGGCAAAGGAAACATGGCATGTGATAAATAAATAAAATAAATAAATTGTAGGATGATGTCAGTTATGTTAACCGACTACAAAACTGAAAGAGGTTATGAAAAATTAGAAAAATAGAAATTGGTGAACAGCGTGGATAGTGACAAAAAGTGCTTTCCATAGCGAGTCATATGAGCTCAAACACGATGGGTCTGCAACTAGTCATTGCCAAGTGCCGATCACCACCCTGAGCTACCTTTCAAGTCCTTGTCCAAGTCGTCACTTGTTTTGACAAGTTACAACAAGTGACGACTTGGATAAGGACTCCAGATAGAAGGATTACTGACTGATGACTGACGTGAAAACTAGTAGGCATTGACGTGGAAACAATGTAAAATTGTTGAATCTATTAGGTATTCCAACAAGAATTTCAAGCTGAGACTGTAATATTGTAGTACACATCGAGACCTCTGTGCCTCGGAGGGAATGTTAAACCGTCGGCCCCGACTGTTATTCGAATACCTATGATAGTTGATACGGGTAGTCAGAAGTCCGACAGTCTGACCACCGGTCTAACCTTATGGTATCGGCATTGCCCAGTAACTGGGTTGCGGAGGTCTGATGGCAGTCGCTCCGTGTAAAATATTGGTATTCAGCCACACCTGGTTAGACTGGAAGCTGTCTCTAACATAGTTGGGAAAAAAACTTGATCAACTGTTTTTTCGCGGAATTAACACTAAATATTTTATTGTATATTTATAGATCATGGATTTCCGCAAAGTAACGCCTGATTCCATCATATATAGTTGGGAAAAGGCTAGGCAGAACAACCACTATCTTCTTCTTTTCATGTGGTTAGTGACTAACCCGGTGTCAGAGTTTATGTCGCCCATGGGCCTCTGACTTGGCTTTACATGCCGTCGAGAAATATCTCTCAGGCATGCCGGTTTCTACACGATGTTTTCCTTCACCTTATTAAGCAAGTGATAATTATACAATACGCACATAAATCCGAAGTCAGGGTTGCGTGCCTTGTGTTCGAACTCGAAACCTATGAGTAGGCAGACCGGCGGCCACACCACTAGGCTATCACTGCTCTTACTACAACTACAACTATAACATTGTAGTCTTCATTCCAGTTCTAATAGCTTAGAATAACGTTATCTTTTTGCTTAAAGAAATGAATATCATGTAATTTGTTATTGCAGATAAACAAAATGAGCAACACTCTTCCTCAGTCTATAATTTATTTTACTGCTATCTCAAGATTTAGAGATATTTCAGGGCCATTAAATCTAAATAAGTTATTCAAAATAAGCAACGCAAAGGATTAAAACTGCCGGAGAATTTAGGTCAGTTTTTTTATTACTAGGTATAAAGCGAATAACGCCATAAGGCGTCATAATAAATCTCTCTGCAGTTTCATAACTCAATTTCTTTAGTTTCACTAGGATAACACAATAAAACGAATTTACTGACGGGCGTATTTTGAGTTCCGCTGTAAAGTTTCTTCGTTTTCAGCGAGTTTGTGTTTTATTTTCTTAAATTTTGATTTCATCTCTAGAAATATGAGCAATCTTGTTTGTGTTGAGATACTCTAAATATTTTTATCTCTTTATCGTTATAACCTGGTGTCGCTTCCAGGTTAGAGAGAGCAACCCGTTTCTTCTCGTGGGAATCGTATGAGCCGACAGTGACATAAGGATTATAATAAATATATGTCGGAGAATAAGTCATTTAGAAGATAAAGGAGAGTAGTCGTCAAAATGAATCAACATACTTGATGTTATAAATACAGTTGTCATTCGATGGGGCGGGGTTTCTCTGGATTCTTATATTCTGTTCTTGTGTGGATTATATTGTGACTTAGCTCATGTAACTAACAACTAACCTAAATACAAGTACTCTCAGTGGTGGAAAGTCTGTGTCGGTTTTATTTAAGAATGCCCACTTTGCTCCTGATAAGCAGACCAGTGTCTTAAGGGCCCTATTTTATTAGGACACCATGGTGGCACGACCAGTCGCACTACCATCGTGTCTAGAGCTATCAAGCGAGAAACACCGAAACAAACACTAGGATTGTAAGTTTCAAAATGGACGTTGAAGAGTTAACAGTTCTATTGCTATACGTACAACGTAAAAGAAAGTTAAATAATAGTATATGCGATCAAGAAAACAATCAAAAAACGTTGTACGCGTGCGTCGCGAATGACATCGTAGACGCAGAGTGTTGATTCGAGTGGGTGGGAGGGGCATCCCTGGTAGTGCAACTGGCGGCAGAGTGAGTGAAATGCCAAATACCTTGATTCATATTAATGGTTGCACCACCAGCGGATGATTAGGTCGCCGGCAACAACTTGGTTGCGCCACCAAGTTGATACCAGGTGAGATACCCTCCATAAAACAAACTTTATTTGTGGCGCGACTGGTGGAGCCACCATGGTGTTCTAATGAAATAGGGCCCTAACTGTCATGTTATATTGGCTTCTATCCAATTTTATAACTGTATCAGTGACATGTATACAGAGCATCGGTATCCTTCCCGGTCGTGTATCTATGCGTTATTTTATTTTAGAAATATCCTATAAGAGGTCTGGTATGGATATACCATGTCAGACCTCTTGTATGATAAACATCTCCCTATTGCATCCTCCAAGTGTGAAAATTACAGTCGTGTTTTTATATGGTGGTGGAGGACCTATACGGTCCGACTGGCTAGCTACAACCTTCACATTAAAGTCCAAGCAGGTTACTGTGTTCCGTCGTGTGTATATGAGAGCCAGAGGGGTATAGAAGAATCCCTCTGTTACTTGATCACGATCCACCAAACTCACCCGCCGCCGCGGAGCCGGCTGTCTCTTCAGACTCCGCAGTCACACTGTTCATTCAGCACTCATCAAGCGCTGTTTCCCTCCCAGTCCTCCCGCCAGCAACACCCTAAGCCGACGTCCGAGTTTCATTAGGTGTCGCCCTTAGTGCTATTGTTGCTAGTAGTCATGATTGTTAAAGTAGTAATTAGATTAGGTTAAGTATTTTACTTCGTTCCCATTGGCGGGAGACCCTTCAGGTCTCGCTAATAACTACCCGGTTACGTAGAAACCCACCTACAAGCAAAAAATTAGAAAAAAAACCTCTGTAACATGGATTCGTGTGCTCCATCTTAGACCCTGTCTACCCATACCATCAGGTCTGGTGCGAGTAGGGTCATAAAAATGTTACCTACCTAAGTATGTTACGAAGACTTTTAATTCTTTATCTGGATTGTAAGAACTAGTAAAGCACCCAAGAATTAAAGTCTTCTTATTCAAGGAATTCATTTCAGTGACTACACGTGTTTGTAATTACACGTTACTGTAGAATATCTTGGTTAAGACATTGTTCAAGTCAGCACTGTCAAGTTAAATGCAATTGAAATTCTTGATGAAGAAGCTTAGGAGTAGAGAGATACCTTGAATATAATTAAAAATTCACTAGAAATTCAAATAACTATGTTCTGCAGCAGGTACCTATATGTATATAAATTTTATTACAAAGTGGGGATAACGTATTGACTTAATACTACGTATTCTATGATGAGGTTTACATACACAAAAATAAAGTTTATTATTAGGCAACATTTTTCAATACACAACTAACGGGGTGTCCTGCGTAAGCGACAAACGAGACGCGATGCGACGCGACATCACGCAATGAAAAGTACAGGCTATGTCGAGTCTTACCGCAGACTGCTACATAGGCCGCCAGCAGGGAATGCCGTTGTTTTGATCGCGTTCGTCACATGGCGTATGCCGTTCATGCAGGACACCCTGTTACCTTATCGATTATTCTTTTTTATATGTAATTTAAAAATTATTTTTACAAATTACTTTGTCAATCGAGTAATCAGTAATTAATCCATGAAGCAATACTTACTAATTTCTTAAAAATATTACTTTTATTAAAGTTAACATTTAACTATTGTATTGTGCTTTTTACTTAATAATCGTATTGATTTGAGGTTTCTAGTTTCTGGTACACGTCGTGTAATCATGTAGAATCAATCTAAGGCTCTAGATTTTTTCCTTTTAGTATTGGAAGCCGGTATTGCTCGTAAAAGCAAAGGTCCTATTAAAAGCGATCGCCTCATTGATCTGGTAATAGCAGCACGACTTCGGAACGCTACAGATTCTGAGGTTAAATCCTCAGGTCAGGCTAAAGGTAATTGCGTTTTTATGTTGGAAAAATATCCCAGTTATAGCTTCAAATTATAATAGTCCAGATAAAAGGTAATTAGTGTGGAATTAATACATTGAGAACATAACAAATGTAGACAGACGGATTGCATTCCGACTGTTAAACTGCTGTTACCGCTCGTAAGTGCTCCGAGTGACTGCATTGTAACAAAGTAGCCGATAGTAGCTACACGCACCGTTATGCATCGTAGCAGCGTAGCCGATAGCAGCTTCACGTACCGTTATGCATTGTAGCAGCGTAGCCGATAGCAGCTTCACGTACCGTTATGCATTGTAGCAGCGTAGCCGATAGTAACTACACGCACCGTTATGCATTGTAGCAGCGTAGCCGATAGCAGCTTCACGTACCGTTATGCATTGTAGCAGCGTAGCCGATAGTAACTACACGCACCGTTATGCATTGTAGCAGCGTAGCCGATAGCAGCTTCACGTACCGTTATGCATTGTAGCAGCGTAGCCGATAGTAACTACACGCACCGTTACGCATCGTAGTAGCGTAGCAGAAAGTAGCTATACGCACCGTTATGCATTGTAGCAGCGTAGCCGATAGCAGCTTCACGTACCGTTATGCATTGTAGCAGCGTAGCCGATAGTAACTACACGCACCGTTACGCATCGTAGTAGCGTAGCAGAAAGTAGCTATACGCACCGTTACGCATCGTAGCAGCGTAGCCGATAGCAGCTTCACGTACCGTTATGCATTGTAGCAGCGTAGCCGATAGCAGCTTCACGTACCGTTATGCATTGTAGCAGCGTAGCCGATAGTAACTACACGCACCGTTACGCATCGTAGTAGCGTAGCAGAAAGTAGCTATACGCACCGTTATGCATTGTAGCAGCGTAGCCGATAGCAGCTTCACGTACCGTTATGCATTGTAGCAGCGTAGCCGATAGTAACTACACGCACCGTTACGCATCGTAGTAGCGTAGCAGAAAGTAGCTATACGCACCGTTACGCATCGTAGTAGCGTAGCTGATAGTAGCTACACGCACAATCGTATCGTAGCAGCTACTAGCTACACGAACTGTTAAGCATCGTAGCGTAGTAGCGTAGCTGAAAAATAACACCACACAGTTGTACTATCAAATGGTCGTGGTCTTGCAATAATTGCATGCCATGACTGTATCACATTGCAGCTAACATGCAGACAGTCTGTGTTTATTAATACAATAAAAAAAGAGCGTACAAATTCACCAGTACACGTATCTATTTAGCGACACGTTCCAAATGCGATAGCCTATGTAATAGGTTAGCGTGACGTCGCGAAACCTGTAATTTCTAAAATGATACACGTGTCTCATCCATCCAATGTGTGTTTAATGTAATCCAATTTGTATTACGTCATGTTACTTTACGTACAAAATAAATCAGATTAGCTATTTACTTCAAACGATTTCTGTATAAATCTGGTATATTAAAGGCGTTGTTGGAGTAGCAAAGGGAAAATAAACTCCTTTGAAGCATTAAAAATGCTGTGTCGTTGCGCTAGGTAGCCAGTGGTATAAAAAACGGTCTTTGAGTACCGATAGGACAATAATGAAATAGGTTAGTACTAAATTATGGTTGTGTGCTGTAGGTACTTATAAAAATAGTGATGTTTGATAAAACGAGAGTTAGGGATGATTTAGTCCACTGTCGGACATAGATCTCGCCTAAGTTTTTCACGTGGTCTGTAACTTTTGGCAGTTCATGGCTGTGGTCCTTAACTTTTGGCATCTTAGCAGTTTATGGCCGCTTGTAAAGGTCATTTAATAATAAACTGTACCCGGATTCGGTATGTATTTATAGTTTTGCATGAAAACGAGTAACCGTTTTTCTCTACGGAAAACTCTACTGAAACAAAAGAAGATACCCATTTAAGCACACTTAGAGCAAATTCTCTTCCCTTGTTGGCTTCCTTTTGTAATAAAAACACATTCGCACCTCTTAAAACCATTATGCACCTTCCACGTACAAAACTACTCACTTATTGGAATACCGGATGAATATTTAATTATATTTTTCTTACACCAATAATGGTTACGACTATGTCCTAACGCTGCTTGGACATTTCTGGACCCTTATCTCCTTCATTATCTTGAAAGCAATCTCTATTTTGTTCCATTTCCATCGATTGGTGTGTTAAGATTGGAATTTGGGTCTACAAAGGACCATAAACCTTGGTAATGGTCTTTTTAAGCTCCAGAAAGTGTAATTAAGAAGGCAATTGATGAAAAAGTAATGGCGTCTGCTGAAAAGTTTGCTAACGGCAGTGTATTTCTTTTGTGTTGAAATATTTGATGTGGAAATTGAGTACTCTACGTTTGTGAGCAAGTTAAATTATTAAGGCTGATGTACAGCAACATTAATTCTTTGGTTAAACAACCGTTTAACTAAAATTCTAGTTAATTTGAGTAAACAGCTGTTTGTTTATTAAACCAAAGATTTAATGTTGGTGAACACCAACCTAAGTTATATTTTAGTCGTTATTTGGCTTTGTGTCCCAAGTGTGAGTATTTTTTGTTATCTTATGTAGTTGCATCACACCAAAGATGTATGAACACCTTAGCAGAGCCTCTAGCGGAGAATAGTGTGACTAAAAACTTATAGAAACCTCGATTGTCGGAACAGGTGGGTCACTCTCAAAAATAATTTCAATGTCAATGCAATTCCAATTTAGTTTAGTTCTGTAAATATCCGCTAATCCCTTTAAAATTTTACAAATGTGGCGCTAGTGAGACTGCCGTCTGACATTATTCCAATAACGATCGATCGAAATTATTTTGGAGAGTAAGGGGGCAGTTACGAAAACCTGTGTAGTAAACTGCCCAAGTCACATTTGGGGTACTGGATGCTGTTATCCGAATGTAATTTAATGTGCGCCTGTTAATTACGAAAATATCTATGCTGTTTTATTAAACCCAATATACCTACTCGTTGATACCTTTTTCCGCATATTCCAAAATTGGATTCCACCAAATATGCAGTTGCAACCCACTAAACGCCACGTTTGGATGCATATTCTGGAACATTTAACGCTATAGAGCAGTAAACTGTATTCCCCGATTCCCGGGAGCTGAAATTACATGAAAAATTTGCTAATTCAACCACTACGCTGCAGTGCTCCCTTGAGTTTACGTATTCATGAAATTGAATGTTAAATAAATGCTTGAAATATACTTATCTTATTCTTTATTGTACACAAAATAATAATTATACAATACAGTTTTGTTGGTAAATTCATGTACAAAGGCGAGCTTAACTCACAAATGAGTTTTCTAACAGCAAACCTTAGAGCGATAGAGAGATTTGATGTTGAGGAGAACAATTACCTAAGTGTACAAGTGATATAAATTACAAATTAAATACATAATAAATATACACATCTACATAAACTAAACAAATATGTGTATAGCACACAATACATACACGTAATACATACAATATAATATATAAAATACTACATACATACATACAGGTCATGTAGACAGGAAATGTTCCCTAATTCTTCTCTTAAAAACATATAACGACGGGCTATCACGTAAGGAGTGAGGAAGAGAACTTACTACTACTTACTCTTACTTAATACTAGTACCTATCAATAATTATTGTTATTATTTAGGCATTTATCGTCGTCATTACACGCTTTTTGGTTGTGTGTACTTTCAATTAATTTAAACAAATCGCTCCATGCTTTTTGAATTAACCATCTTTACATAGTATAAAACAAAGTCACTCCCACTGTCTGTACGCTTAGATCTTTTAGACTACGCAACGGATTTTAATGCAGTTTTCAGCAATAAATAGAGTGATTCAAGAGGAAGGTTTATATGCCACATTAGTAAATATATTGCACCCGCGCGAAGCCGGGGCGGGTCGCTAGTTGGATATAAAATAAGTGACAAGCTTACTAATAACTACCTAGTGTATCTATCACCCACCACGTATTGTTTAGAAAAATATAATGTGTTTGCCTTTACTCTACAATGATGGTAAAATATTGGCAAGAGTAAAATGCACATGTACTTATATCGTATCAAATACAATTCAATTTAATTATTTTATAATTTTTAGTGCGTAATAAAACCGTGTTTTTAGGGTTCCGTACCCAAAGGGTAAAACGGGACCCTATTACTAAGACTCCGCTGTCCGTCCGTCCGTCCGTCTGTCACCAGGCTGTATCTCATGAACAACAAAGTAGTTTTTAAAATATTTGTATACTACACAAAGTTACTTGCGGGTTTTACCAATTTATGAATACGGGTCATTTCTTCTGACCTTATTACAAGTCACCATCATATTATCGTAATCACAACGTTTATTAAACTAATTGAGGCCGCGGGAGCAAGAACGGCCTATATAGTGATTTGTCTTATTGAGATATTCAAAGAATATTTTTTTTTGCCGTAAAGGCTTTCAGTTTTTAATGCAATAAATGTGTTACTAATGCCATTTCTTGGTAGCTCGAAAAATCAATGATATGCCATTTTGCTTCTATAAAAAACTGGCCAAGTGCGAGTCGGACTCGCGCACGAAGGGTTCCGTACCATTATCTATAAAAATCACGTTAGTTGTATGGGAGCCCCCTTAAATATTTATTTTATTCTGTTTTTTAGTATTTGTTGTTATAGCGGCAACAGAAATACATCGTCTGTGAAAATTTCAACTGTCTTGTCTTGGCCAGACTCTAACGACGTGTCGTATTTTTTATAATAACAACGTCTATAATTAAATGAAAAGTGGGCAAAGTGGCCGACGACCAGATTAAAAGAATATATGTTTCAACCCCGACTATCAAATATAATTCCGTCTGTAGAGAGCTGAAAATGTAATATTGAAAAAGCATATTTCGACAATAAGCTCAAAACCAAACTTCAACCAAAACTACAAAAAAATCACTAAACTAACATAAAACCAAGCATATCATAGCTCTCAATGACACACATTTCATACAGGTTTAACTAAATAAAGTTCGTACCTCATTTCATGTGGCAGGGCCGGGCCGTCCGGTTCGTTCCCGAAGTGAACAAGGAAGTCCGGATCCAACTTCATGCCTCCATTCACAATATCCACGTCCAACTTTACTATCCACCCACCCTAGCGATACAATACAAATGTATTTGAATTTTGTGGCGTCGACCAGAAAAATAATTTTCGGTGCCAATCCATTCGGGATTAGCCTTTGTCTCCTAACATGAAAAATGTTTGCGAGTAAAAGCTGAAAATGGTCGTGGTTATTTTTAGAATTATGGAAATGTGAAGCATATTTAATGCTGATCTAGACATGATAAAAGGAATAGTTAACAAAAATGTTCACCGACTAATTAAAAAACATGTTAAAGTTTCAAGAGAAATAATATAAATTGTAGGAAAGAAAACCGTCGTGGTGTACAAAGAAACTGACATTAAGATTGCATTTACTGAGTTAAGTACGTTAAGAGCCCCCGCAGACTAAAATATCGCCCGATAGTTGGCCTATTCTCTTTTTATAATCCCTTTTCCAACCAAATCATTGTAATGTGCGCACTTGCATACATCTTCATACTGATTAAGAAACCGACTAAACTATCGGCCGATAGAAAGTCTGTAGTTTGTAACTTTAACGTGTCAAACCGTGTAGTATAATAACTAGTTTAGTATAGCCGTAATAACTATAATCGTTTTGTGTTACTAACAATACATAAACGGTAATTAAGCACTGGGACGCCCCCAAATCCACGAAGGTTCTCTTTCCAAATAGACTACTATTATTGGGATATTTTTCAGATATTAAAAAATACCAGTTTAACCGGTAGTGGGAGTGGGGAAACGTAACTCCAGCAAAGGTAACCATTGTAAAGTTTATCATTTCGTAAACGTATCCCTGTATCGAGGAAATATAATTATGGTCTTTATAAAAGATGTAATTGCAATAAAACTATAATAGGGTTTCACGTCTTCAGCCATTTTGGGGTAGAACTGCTTGTCCCACGGAGAAAAGAAGGAAGACGAAGCATAAAGACGCTTTCCATCAAGAGAGTGTTGTGACATTAGAGGTGAACCTTGTAGTGTTTTGCCTTTCACTGTTTCTAGTTCAGGTTGTACCTGTTAAATACGAAGTAATTATAGCAAAAAAATATGATAAACATGTTTTAGAAATTATGAAAATATCAATGCAAATAACAGCAGTGATAAAGTTAAGAATAACATCATACCACGAAAAAATTAATCACGCATAATAACAAAAACAAAATAAAACTGTAAACAAAATTACATCGCAGTTTATAGCAATGAAATTAAATAATGAAATATACTTAATTAATTAAATTGAAACATCGATGACTGTGAAACATTACACAAATGGATGAAATGTTGAAAAGTAATTTAGCAAACATCAGAGGGTAAAAACTCGAAAAGAAAAGAATGACGCGGCGAAAACGTAATTGTGTGATGTCATGAAGCGTTAATTTTAACTATTACAATTGGCTAAATATATCTTGCTTTTGACACATCGTTCTCTACGAGTTGTTTTTCTGGATCTGAGGCGATAATACCACCAAATTCGACTTTCCCAGTCAACCGTGGGTGTTCACGATCCGAAATATCGTACTGTATCACTTCTCCGTGTAACCAACATGCAGCATATAAATATTTGTCATCCATTGATAGAAGAATATCTCCCAATAAACCTGAAATAAAAAATATAATGGAACTCTTGTATTCCGCTGAACTGAGTAATAGCCAGAAAAATTTTAGACGATTGCATGAAATTTTTGTACGTGTAGATCACTTAGAACCCAATTTTTTAAGTGCTTGAGAATTTTATAAATGGCAAAGACACAAATAGAAGAATAAAAATGCTTTCCCCTAGGGACCAAACTTAATGTCACATATTTTTGGAATAGTATGAAGCAAAACAAAATATCTCCGACCAAAAAGTAAATGTTGTAAAACTAGAGAAAAATAAAAAAGAAAAGTTACCGATAATCTCGGACACAACGCCATCTTTAGAAACTTTTTTCGCTGGTATGTCGATGACTTTATCGGCTTTCCACGTTCCGTCTGATGTTTTGTAGAACCTAAATAAAGTTAATTGAAATCCTTTACTTATACAAGGTTAGTCGGAAAGGGGGTACTAAGCCGAAAGGGTGTTAGAGTACCCATAATAATGGATAACTTTTTTTCTACAACTTTCACCAAAAGTCATTAGTTTTAAAGAAATTGCTGTTCAAAGATTGCATAAAAAATACACTAAATTCTATCTATCCTCAGCTATGATCAGCTGTGTTTACATTTTAGGTCATATTTGGGGTCACGGATTTGAAGCTACATTTTCTGAATTCGTAACTAAAACAAGGATGAAGAATTTTTGAAAAACCTAAAACAAAAATCATTTTGAATGAAAAAAATAATTATCGAATTTTAAAATTTTAACACTCTTTAAAACAATCATCAGTGATACATTAAGTGGCCCGTGGCTTAGTACCCCCTTTCCGACTAACTTTGTATATTCCTTTTAGTGGCTATAAAATATTCAGAATCTTTCACTTTTTCTTCGGTCTACTTCTTTCATTACTTTACACTGATCAGGTAGTTTCTGTGTAGTATTACGCGATATCGTACCATAGTTTTCTTTCGTCTTCGAAATTTATTGTAAATAAATGTATTTCACACGCTGAGGGGCGCATGGCTAATTACCAACTGCACGGATCATACGATTTGCGAGGTTAAGTTGCGCTTGCCGCGGTCAGTCTGTGGATGGGTGACCGTTCGTTACACATCGAGACCCCTCCGTACATCGGAGAGCATGAACAGTCGGTCCCGGGTGTCATACGAATACCTATGACAGTCGTTACAGGAAGTCAGAAGCCCGAAATTCTGACAACCGGTCTAACCTTAGGATATCGGCATTGCCCAGTAATTGGGTTGCGGATGTCTGGTGGCAGTTGCTCAGTGTAAAATACTGGTATTCCGTCGCATCTGGTTAAACTGGAAGCTGTCCCTAAAATAGTTGGGAAAAGGCTAGGCAGAACGAAGTGTATTCATATGCTACTGTTGTGAATAAAAGAACTTTTACAAAAAATTTGTTAATCAATCTAACTAATAGAAGTACAGAGTTATTCTAACCAAGAAATAAAATCTGATAATACTAAACAGAACTAACGATCAAAACTTTACAAAGGTTGCTATAACTAAAATCCCAACAAATCTCATACCTGTAAACGTTGGCGTTCACCGCACACCCGACAAATCCCTGTGCGGATTTGGGATCATGGAGAAATCTGACCTCTAGGGGTGCGATGCCTTCGGGGCCCAAATCTATGACTTGCCGTAGCTCGTGCGTTGACCATTTATAAATATTCAACGACCTGCCATAGTGATCCTTGTTTACTGTTTTTTCCGTGTGAAATCCACTGGAAAGGAAAAGCTTTTATTTCATTTTTGCACAGAAAGAAGACGTGTTTCCTAAACCCCAAGTTACTAATTAAACATAAAATAACATCACGCCTGTCTTCCCTGAAGGTTTGGGCAGAGGCGTATAGTAACACTCTCACTTCGCCTTTATGTCCCATGTAATAAAGGGCGCACCTATTGCCATTAACCGGGCACAAATCCAAACCCCGGGCTGCTACGGAGAAATATCACACGGGAAAACCCAATAACACTTTGCCCGACCTGGGAATCGAACCCAGGACCTCACGATCAACGAGGCAGTTAAAAAGTTGAGGTATAGAAAATCATTATGTACTTTTTCTCATTAGAAAACGCTAATGAGAAAAAAATTACGACGACAAATAAAAACATTATCCAACAAATAAACACAAATGGAGAATAGATTATTTAGGTAAAGAGAGAACACTTAAAAAAGTCTAGGTCTTCTGAGATGAAGTCAGTAATAAATGAGACCTGAATAAAATATCATACAAAGCAGTAACTGGAGCTTGGGCTATAATAACTTTATTAAGTCTAATCTTCATAAAGGGGACACGATTATACATATTTGAATGAATAATTCCTTTAGGTAGTGTTAAGACTAGCAACGTGTTTGTTGAAACGGTATATACAGGTTTAGTTGTGCGCGAATTTAACAGCATTCAAGTAGTATGTTGTTTTAAAGGAAAACTTGATGACTGTTTAGTAAATCATTATTACTTTTTATATCTACTAAGCTCTGCCTATTTCTGATACGTGTGTAGAGGAACGAGGTATAGTGTTCCTCCTACGAAAAGGGAGAATCCTCCTACCAGGCGGGTCTTATGCCTGGCGGGCCACTGCCCAACGGTTGATGTTAGGAAGTTTTATATATACTAACTGCGTGTAAAATCTTGATATCGCGATGCAAGATTTGTGACATTCCATCTGACAGCTGTCATTGTTGTCGCTGTAGTCTGCTAGACATTCGTCGTGCTGCGTAGTTCACATGTGGGGTGATAGATGCAAATCTATCACGCCACATGCAAACTACGCAGCACGATGATTGTGTAGTAGACTACAGCGACAAACAAAATGACAACTCTCAAATGAAATGTCACAAATCCTGCATCGCGATATCAAGATCTGACACAGTGTTAGTATATAAATACAACTTCCCAACATCAACCGTTGAGCAGTGGCCCGCCAGGCATAAGACTCGCCTGGTTGGAGGATCCTCCCTCGTTCCTCCACAGTATGAATCTTCTTCTTCTTCTTGCCCTTATCCCACTCTAGGTGGGGTCGGCACAACATGTATTTCGTAAATCCATGTTGTTAGAGGTTTTGACTTATTGTTTTATGACCGGCCGCCCGCCTGACATCAACCCTCCTTGGGAATACTCTTTGCGCTGTCGTGCGGGTGACCCAATGTGCTTGCTGATATTATGCACTGGGTCCCAAAATGATATGCTTGTCAATCTTATTGCCAACAACTAAGCAGACTATGTTCTTCTTGGTGGAGTGTACTTGAAGTTCCTCGACCCACTCTTTAAGTTTAGATTGTGACTTCGGTTCTGACACATTGTAAACTAATATAGCACCATGAGCGTCTCTGTAAAAACTTGATGTCAATGTTCTGTTTTGCTCCTGTCCACAGTATGAATAATATCTATAATAACAACTTCTTCGTAGTAGCCTTTTCCCAGCTGTGTTGTGGTTAGCTTCACGTCTAACCTGATGCGGCAGAATACCAGTATTTTACACCGAGCGACTGCCATCAGACCTCTGCAACCCAGTTACTGGGCGTATCCTAAGGTTAGACCGGTTGTCAGACATTCGGGCTTCTGACTACCCGTAACGACTGTCGTAGGTAATTGTATGACATCCGGGACCGACGGTTTAACATGCTCTACCAGGTAAGGAGCAGGTAAGGTCACCCACGGATTGACCGCGGCAAGCGAACCCTAACCTCGTAAATTGTATGATCTGCTCAGTTATTAATTAGCCAGGAGCCCCTCAATATCTAACAACTATTAAATCTCAATAAAATAAATATGTACTAACCTGACAATACGTAGGAGATTTGGGATTTACGTCGACAGTGGCTAGATAGTCTTGTTTAGTTTGGTCTGGTTGTATACAGACCACGTAGATAAGTTCCTCTCTAGGCCCATTCTTGAAGGAGTCTAAAGGAGTCGCGTAGCCAGGTCCACTTTTACCTAGGAATAAATAAAATTTTGCGGAATATATTTTAGGTACAGTCCGCGACAGGTCGACATGGTAATCTGGTATGAGGAGAGTCGGGGACCCCGGGGACGCCCCGCACAGCGTCCGCGCCATCTAAGGCCGCCATTACACGCGTAAGTTGCTTCCGTAAAATGTATGTAAGAAACTTATGACAATTAATTTGACTTTACAAATCAGTCGATAAACTACTCACAAGAGACTTAGCAAATTTATCGTAAGTTAATTACATAAGGGACTTACGTGAGGAAAGCTTACAGGTGTTTATAGTCTTAGCGTTGCACGAGTCCGCACTGATGGCGTTTATCGATTTCGATTTCGCTCACGTTTTTGCTTGTAGTTGTGTTTTGAAAATGATTAGAAAATTGCCATGTCGATCTGTCGCGTACTGTAGGTACTTAGTTTTACGATTTGAAACCAAAAATAATAAAATGCCACTGAATCGAATGTTTTTATGGTTGGATTTTAAATTCCGATCTCAAAAACAAGTATAAATAGAAACTAATTGCGGTACCAACACTTGCCCATAAGAAGAATGTTTTCCGACTGAAAATCTGGTAAACGGCAAAGTTGAAAAGTACATATTGCTCGTCATCGATAGAGGACTAGGTACTTATATTGAACAATTGAAAGTACATTTTCCCTTGTACTGAATTAACGGATTCCTGAATAATCTAATTAAATTCCAATCAAAGACCTCCAATGGAGCGTTTACCAAACTCCAATACCTACCCAAATTATTTGCATCCAAAAACAAAATAACGAAAATCAATTCCGTGACTTTCCCTCCGAATATTTATTATACAGTCTTCAATTTCCTTTCAAAAAAAGAAATGTCACTTTCAATAAATCGTTGATAAGCATCAAAACGATATTTTTCCACGAGGGTAGCGGACAAACACCGAGGGATGCCACCCCTCGCAATTTAGGTAATCACGTCAGGTAATGCTTGCATATAATTTGCTCCTTTGTTTGATTCAATCCCATTAATAACCCATTGTTTCGGCTACAAATACTGTAACTAGTTATAGTATGAAAAACAGGATAGTATGATATAAGGAGTATTGGTCCTCATCAACAATTGACGAGACGTGTGGCCAGCCATTGATGAACATTGACGTCAATATAGTGAGTGGTAGACTGCCTTGTTGGTCTAGTGGTGGTAAGCGCGAGTGCTAATCGTGAGGTCCTGGATTCGATCCCCAAGTCGGACAAAATGTTATTGGGTTTTTCCATTAGGAATTTCTCAGTAGCAGTCCGGAGACTGGATTTGTGCCTGGTTAATGGCAATAGGCTCACCCTTATTACATGGGACTTAAACATAGCTGACGAAACGAGGGTGTACTAAAACACCTCTGCTGAACCCTTCAGGGAGTACTTTCAAAATGTGATGTTATGTGTATAGTGACTGGTCTTTAAGAGACCCGTGTCTGGCAGTGGACATTTACCGACTGATTTAATCTGTCTATTCACTAACTGTTCTAATTTTTAAGAATTCCTTTGAGGTTTTAATCTTTCGCTGCACACCTTCCTACTACACACTGCACCTCCAGCCTACTACATAATCACAGTACGTCAATGACTGGCTGCATATCTCCTTAATTGTTGGATTTGTTAACGAGGGTCTATAAAGTAGGTCGTCGCCATCAAAATGAGTCGATTTGAAATGATGATGAGAATCAAAATGATTTCCAAGGCACGTAGGGGTCTAGATGTGTACCGAATGGTCACTTATCCACGGACTGGCCGCAGCAAGCACAGCTTAACTTCGCAATTCGTATGATCCGCGCAGTTGGTTAGCCACGAGCTCCTCAAATATAAATAACTTGATAAATTATAATAAATAAAAAAACGGTACTTACTGCAAGACATTTTTTAATAGTCTTAAATAGACAGCTACTCTCATGAGGCCACCGAGATTACCAGTACAGTAGTAGTAAATTGTACGTAATTATGTAATATACGTGCAGATACAACATGACGATAACTGACAGATATTTCCGTCTCTTTCTATCTCCTTCAGTATTGTGAATAAGATGTACGAAGGTGAAGGTTTGTACGCTTCAGTGATTGAACATGAATGTGTTCTGGATTAAAATTATGCATAATTTTATGAGGAAAGTGAACATGACCTGTGAATTTTGATATTAGAAGGTCACGATATTGCTATGGTTATAATAATAAGTTCAGTAAGTAAGGTAATCATAAAGGCTGTCACACACGGTATAGATACTGTAATATTTTATCTGCGAGTATCTGCGCATAAAAACTTATGATATCTCAAGATATTCATACACCGAAAAGATTCAGTTAATAAAATTTGTATGTGCAGATAACTATATTCACTTATGTTGTGTATCTGACAGAATAACATAACATTTCATAGCATCACGCTTGTATTTCCCGAAGGGTTATGCAGAGGTGTATAGTAACACCCTCATTTCGCCGTTATGATTAAGTCCCATGTAATAGGGGGCGAGCCTATTGCCATCAACCGGGCACAAATCCAAACTCCGGGCTGCTATTCCTCAGTAGCAGCCAATTCTACACGGAAAAACCCAAAAACATTTTCAGACAATATTATATTGATATCGGTCGGTATCTTCAAATAATGATAAAATATAATTTGACGACACGTTTGGTTCAGTGGCTAAGTGATTGGCTTCTGCGCTATGGGTCGTGGCTTCGATTGCCGCACGGATCAAATATTTGCATGGCCTACAAATAGTTGTTCCGGGTTTAAGCGTTTGTGCATGTGAAGATTTGTGTCTGTAAACGCACCCACGATACTGGAGAAATGCTAGTGTGGGGGCAACGATTTGTTTAAAGAAAGGATAAAGAAAGAGAAAGAAGAAGAATATTATCTATAACATAATATAATATCACGCCTGTATTCCCCAAATAGTTGGGCAGAGGTGCAGGTATAGTAACACCCTCATTTCGCCTGTATGTTTAAGTCCCATGTAATAGGGCCTATCGCCATCAACCAGGCATAAATCCAAACTCCGGGCTGCTGCTGAGAAATTCAACATTGGAAAACCTAATAACACTTTAACTGACCTGGGGATCGAACCCAGGACCTCGCGATCAGTGTCTGTAAACGCACCCACGATACAGGAGAAATCCAAGATGGGACAAAGATTTTTATAAAAATGAAAATGAAAAACTGTCTTGTTGGTCTAGTGGTGGCAAGCGCGACTGCTGATCGTGAGGTCCTGGATTCGATCCCCACGTCGGGCAAAGTGTTATTGGGTTTTTTCATTACGAATTTCTCAGTAGTAGCCTTAAGTCTGGATTTGTGCCTGGTTAATGGCAAAAGGCTCGCCCCCTATTACATGGGACTTAAACATAACTGGCAAAACGAGGGTGTCCTAAAAACACCTCTGCCGAACCGTTTGGGGAATATAAGGCGCGATGTTACGTTATGAAAATGAAATGAATTATACTAAGTGCGCCGTGTGTGTTCGTCCATTAATTTCTATGAATAATGATATCGATATGCGCTCATATATAGATATATTAAAGTCTGCACCGTGTGTGACAGCTTATGTAACAAAAAAATATTATTAACTGAATTTGTGAATATTAATTACGATGCCTAAAGTAAAGTCAATATTTTGATTAAAATAGCATCCAAAATGTTTGGTACCTACCTATACAAGGTTAATCGGAAAGGGGGTACTAATTCGCGGGCCACTTAGAGTATTACTGAAGACTGTTTTAAAGCAAATATTAAAAATTCAAAATTCGATAATTTTTATTTCCATTCTAAATGATTTTTGTTTTACATAGTTTTTTCAAAAATTCTTAATACCTGCTGTCGGCGACGTAGTAACAGAATCGTCAAAATGATAAGACATTTGTAAGACAGACAATTTGTAAATAATATCTTTGTTCATCGTAATCTTTACTTTATTATCAAAAATGTAGAATATTATGTTGTTCTTTTTTTTTTATGTAGGACCACTCGCAATCAAAGCTCCGAGAGCTTTATTTATGCTTAACCGGACTATTCCTGTGGTGGCCAAAATTAAGGCCCCCAGCCAGGGCTTACAAACTAAGGTGAATAACGACCGGACACTAAGGGCACCCCCTGCGGGGTTCGAACCTCGGCTTAGTGCGTCGCTATGAGAAATAACAAGGGTCGGGCTGGGTTAGTTTAATTAGGGACTGTTTTATAGCTAGTGGTTCAGCACGCGGGCTGGCTCGTCGAGCAAGGGTCGGGGTTGATATTACATGAGTTTCGCGGGGGCCTCGACGGCGGGGCCGGGTGCGCGTCGGTTGTGTATTTGTAGTTAAGACAACTAGGCCCTAATCTACGCATTATGAGGCAAGTTCCTAAGAGCTTGTGTTACGTCCGGGTATGAGGCGTATACCCGGGCGAGTGAACCGTAATCGCCTCTACAGGCTATAATGTCTTTAGACATTTGAATCCCTCGGGGGCTATGGAAGACCCCGAAGGTGCTCGTGATGACCCAGATGGGGTCATAGGGATCAAACGCCGGTCTCTGCGGGAGGGGTCGGGTCGCGGGGCGAAGAGGGGGGGGGGCACGACTGGGGTGGGTGCTCCAGGTGGAGGAGCTCCAGTGGTGGGAGGGGTCGCGAGAGGCGCGGCCGTCTTCGTGGTGGGCCTAACAGGGGGCGCGGGGGGCTCCGACGCCGGAGGCGGCGGGGGAGGTTTAAACGGGCCTAAGGCCGGGAAATGGGCCTGGTGGTTCAGCGCGCTCCAGGGGCTGGGGCGCTGAGGGCTGAGAGAGACAGGGGGTGACTGCGAGAGGCTAGGGGCCTCTCGTTGCCGCCTGACCTGGTTCCTGTAGGCCAACTTAGGGGCCGAGGACTTGGGAGCTTTGGGGCATCCGCGGTAATTAGCTGGATGGCCTGACTCACCGCAGAGAATGCAGCTAGGTGGTTCCGTGCACTGAGTCCGGTCTTTAGGGCGGGAGCAGTCGGCTGTTCCATGGTTACCCAGACACTTGACGCATCTAGGCTTCCCGAAGCAGTTCCGCTGTGCATGGCCGTATAGTTGGCAGTTGTGGCATTGGTTGACAATGCCACTCGCATAGGGCTTTTCGATTCTGATGCCATAGAGGCCGCAGATCGATAAGATATTAAATATTGGGTTATGGCCGTCCGTGCTGTCGCATACGACGAGAATCATATCATATGATTCTCCACCGTTCTTACGGTGCATGCGGTGCACTTGTTGGACGGGAACGTTCTGTGACTCGAGGTCACTTTTAATGCGGTCGGTGGGGATGATAACGGGTACGCCTTTAATGACGACCCTAACGGGGCGCTCCTCCTTGAGCGAGTAAGTGTGGTAAGGCACCTTCAAGTCACGGAGGAGATGGGCCATATCACGGTAACCCTGTTCGGATTGAACCGTGACCTTAATGCCCAGCTGTACAGCTCGGGCATTGGTGTAGTGAATATGGCGATCGTTCATCGCCTTGGATATGTCTAGCCATAACCCTTTATCATGGATGAAAAAGGGTGGCAGAGGTCGGGACTTAGTAGGGGCGGCTGAGGTGGCCGGGGCGGTCGTAGCCGGGGTGGCTGTATTTGCCACAGCCGGGGTGGCTGTGGCCATGGGGCTTGGCGGGCGCCCCGCCAGGAAGGCGCTCACCGAGGGGGGAGGGGTGGTCTTAGAGGCCACCACCTTCTTGGGTGCGGAAGCATTGGAGGGAGCCTTGCCCTTCTTCCTCTTCCCCTTTCCGACGACTGTATAGTCGTCTTCGGAGGAAGTGGATTCAGAGGCAGAGGTCATCGACTCCTCTGACTCGGTCTCGAACTCCTCATCACCATCGTCCTCCATCACCTCCTCCACAGTCGGAGCGGCCGAAGACGCTCGAGTGGGAGGAGGGGAGGAGGGGGTTTCAAACACGTCGCTAAAAGCGGCGATGTTCGAGCCAGAGGGGGTGGAGGAGGGTGGCGCGGAGGGCGTAGGGGCTGGCGCGAGGGGCGCGGGGGGGGGGGTCCTTGACGGTGCAGCCTAAGGCAGCAGTGACTCCTGAGGGGAGTTGCCTGCTGTACTCGGCTATTAGATCGGGCTGTTTCTTGAAAATGTCCTTAAGGACGGTATAAAGTGAATCAATTAATATCTTTTATTGATATAAACTGTACTGATTAAACAATGATAATGATTGATTGTTAACTTTTTTACAGTAATTCTACACTTTATACCTAAAATACCATAATTCATCCGCTGTCCTTCGATCAACTATTGATCGAAGGCTTTGTAAGTAATATCTGTAATATAATGTATGTAGGTAATGATTGAGTAAGTTCTATTTGTAAAAATCATGAGAACAGAAGTCTATGCGTGGGAAAAATAGATAACAACAATAGGCTTAACTGTAAACAATAGATTAGCGTGGGAATAATTTAATTAGCGTGAGAAACATAAATACTTTGTCATTTAAACAATGTTATCGTTGTGAAGCTGAGGCAATACAAAGGAACAGGTGTGAGAAACAGATAAGGGATTGCATAAAAACTAAACTTGTTACTAATCCGAAACACATGCCTTTGTATTGCTGGAGTTTTAAGAAATTGTTAACATAAAACGATCAAATGATTATTGTAGTTTTATTTCCTTTAGTTTTAAGTTTCTAATATGTGTAATATGTGTAGTACCCATGTGTAGTATGAAACCTAGGTCTAGTATTGAATTGTATGTGGTCCCTACAACGCTCGGAAAGGCACTGAACGTGCTGCGCTATTGCGCTGTGGTTATATTTAATACTTGGCCGGCGGGGAACGAGGCGCTTAAATAGTGCGCGTCAGAAATTTGTTCCCCAGTCGCGAACCGAGCCAGTCCTGTGAAACTCCGAACAAATTATTTTTGTATGGAAATTGTAACCTTCTTTAGCCAACTTTCAGAAACACACGTCAGAGTTACCAACATTACACTACGAAAGCCATACCCATAGACTATTTGGACGTACCAAATAGAATTATTGCTCTGTGGACACACCAAACCATAGAGCATGTACTGTTTTTTATATATCTATTTATCAAACAAAACAAACATGTCTGCCATCGCGTGCGCATCGTTGTGTTCGTGTTGTGATTTTTCTGTTTGTTTTTCCTTTCAATTTCTGTGATTGTATGTTTAACGTTGAGTCGAGCACCTGTTCCTCCGTTTCATCCTCACGTAGTGTTATCGAGATATTGACTCTTTTTAGTGTAACGAGATATTGACTCTTTTAGTGTAAGTGACTATTGCGAGATAATTGACTCTTTTATTGTTATTACGAGACAGTGACTTATTGTGAACCATCATGGGTAAGGGTCATAGAACATGTGAAGTTTGCGGTATCAAGGAGGCCTTGCATACTGGAAATAAGTTGCTTTTTTCCAAGTTTCCATTGGAACCAAACCGGTGAGTAGGTCCGATACCTATTAATGTGAATGTTGTGCTTGTGCTCACATATCACTACCTAATTGAGGAGATCAGGACCATAAACTCACATATCCACTTTTGATACTTTAGTTTTTTTGTTCTTATTCTTAAGTACGTCCGGCGCCCTGGGCAGTCAGTCTCGCTACCAACCTTGCTGACTGGCTAGTCTTTTCACCACAGCATGAGCTGTTTTCGTATAGCTCGTGCGGACACGAGATAGAAAAGAAGTTCTTATTCAACTCTGAATGATAAAATTCACCATTATGCAAAACATTTTTGATCAAAACATAAATCCCTCAGAGAATTGCAAACTTTAACAAGAGTTTCGTTCAAAACCACCACAAATCCTACTGTAAAATTATAAAAAACGCAAGTGTTAAAAATTGTGTAAGTTTTTGATCCTGACCTCCTCAATTGTAACCTAAGACAACCCCTTGATCACATGGGTCGGAGTCTAAGACATAATTATTGAAAGAAAAAACAACACCGGGAACGAAGTCGCAGGCAGCAGCTAGTTTATCAAATTTTATTTTAAAGAATATAAAATTAACATAGTTATTTCTATTATTAAAAAGAAAAACAAATGGGGCTGACATAAACTCCAAACGGTTAAAAGTCCCTAATATATATAGGTAAAGAGAAAAAAGTATAAACAATTAGTGAATCTTGAATATCTTTTGGTTCCCATTTGGTTATAATAATATATATCATTTCAGATCTTTTGCCTGAAGCAGTGCCATCCACAAGCCAACAATCGAGACATATTCTTATGGAGCTGTCTCAAAATGGTCAGTATGCTACTATATCCTCCTAATAATATAAATGTAAAAGTCTCTATGTTTTTCAATTTATGAATTGAATGAATTCGGATGTTTGTTAATCAATCACATGGGTAGACCATGACTAAGGTTAGGACATAGGATTCTTTTTATCCTGGTAGCACATTCCTGTGGAATAATTTCTGACCGAAACGCAGGCGAAGTCTGTCATTTAAAATAATTATCAAATTTTATTCTGAAGAATAAGAAATTTAAATACTTCTATTATTTAAAATAAAACAATTAGTGAACCTTAAATATCTGGTGGTTACCAAACTAGTTTCAAATCGTAATGTCTAATTGCAGATCTTTTGCCTGAAGCAGTGCCAACCACGAGCCAGCAATCAGGACATATCCTTACGGAGCTATCTCAAAATGGTAAGTAAAGTTAAATAAAATACCAATTTCTCTAAATAAGATATTGTTCAATATCATTTTAAGGAAATGTGTTAGTATCAGAGAAATGAATTGAGATTGAGAGTGTTTGTCATTAAGGCAAAGGTTGTGGCAATTCATGACAAAGAAAAAATTTGCTATTCCTTTACTAATTACTCTTTTCATTTCAGAAGGAAGGCGTACTCAGTCTCAAAAGAGATCTGGTGAAAAGTTTCAAACAAAAACTACATTTGAAAAATTATCAGAGGTGAAACCAAGTAAGTACTCTATCATTATGATATACTATACATAGTTATACGCCCACAACCTGGTACGCGAGCATTTTACCATACAAACTACAATAGTTTAATACCCCGCCTCAGCGGCTGTCTTAAACTCGTAAATTTGTTTGAGTTAATTGGTGCTCTATTGCTCATTTCAAATAGAAAAGATCCCAATGTTTACATGCAAAGAATGTTTGCAAGTCTCATCAAATATTTTGCTTATATTTTTACAGATTTAACACCACAGGTGTAAATAATGCGGTGATAGAGCATTTAAAAAAAGTTGCTGTCAAGAAAGACGTCAGAGACAGATTCTGTGGCCTAGTATTTGATGAAATCGCATTAAAACGACGTCTTCTCCTAGACATTACAGCTGATAAAGTTGAAGGATATGAAGACTTTGGGATAGATTCAGGGCGTAGCTCTCAACTGGCTGACCATGCATTGGTATTTATGTTGCAAGGGATAAGAGCGAAGTTTAAGCAACCATTAGCTTTTTATTTTGTTAAGGGAACAGTTCCTCCCAAAAACTAGCATCTCTAATTAAATAAATTGTAGGTATTGTAGAAGGTACCGGATTTAAAATTATAACCACAATTTGTGATCAGGGCCCTACAAACATGGGAGCCCTGAAAATATTAAAATCATTGACCCCTCCACATAATATTAATGAAAACTATTTTTTAAACTGTAATGGCAAAAAAGTATATGTTATCTTTGATGTTCCCCACTTATTTAAATCAATTAGAAATAATTTCCACAACTATGGGGGAAATGTCTATGTGTGGAATTAAAGCCAAATGGGAGCATTTGCTACAAGCAGAAGAAAAAAATAGAAACCTCTTATACCTGAGCAAAATAACGCAAATGCATGTGCAGCCTAAATATAGATGATAATTAAAAATCCTAGAGAGGTTTATGTAAAAACAGCAAAAGTTACGGTTTTTTTTCCACACATATTTATCATCTATTTTCTTTTTTAATACCGTAAATAAAACATAAAATAAAATCAAAAATATCTTGTTCTGATACCAATATTGCTTGATAACTTATATAAAAAATAATAAATGTTGAAATCATATATATCTGTGTTTTATTTTACCCATTTTAAAAATAAATTAAAATTTTGGAGCCTCACTAGTATCTGCATAGAATGCATTTCATCGATATCGATGAACTCTAAATATCGATAAGTTAATTGATTTCGATACATTGCGCATCTCTATCGTTGAGAGTGCTTCCCTTCAAGGCCATCGTTGTCAGTGCTACTTAGAATTTTTATGTTGGTAGCCATGTTTATTTTTAATGTGGTTGGCAAAACAACGTTAACAATTTCTCACAACAGAATGTTCGAAGTTCCGCCTCTTAAATAGTTACATGCTCTGTGAACCGAGCGTCGTAGGGGCAAGAGGTCAATGAAACCTAAAGGATGATGTTGTGACCTATTGACCTAGGTTAAGGAAATAGGTACAATTTTATGTTTTCATTGAAATACGATATTTTCTTATAAAACCAGGTCTTAAAGGGGAAAATATCAATACAATCGTGAGCCTCCATGCGAGTTTATCTGTAAAGCAGGCCATACACGCTAGGGTTTACCTCACAGGTTTGCCTGTACAGTTCAACCGTACAGGTAAACTTGAGCTGGGTAGAGACCATACACGTAGCGATAAACCTGTACAAAAACTCAGTTGAAACCATGGCCCCGCCAGCGGCGCTTGATCTCGACACAATCGCGTTAATAGGTTTATTGTTTGTTTTATTAAAGAAAAGGAAATATAAACGAAAACACCGTGAACAGTGGTGCAAAGCATGGTTACTGGAAAGAAAACAGTTCTCTTATGTCAACTTATTGAAACAATTGAAATTTGAGCCGCAAGTTTACTGCAATTATCTACGAATGGACGAAAAGACGTATCTCAAACTGTTATCAACTGACGCCTGCGCAGGCGACCGCCACACACGCTCAGTTTTACTTGCTCAGTTAAACTGTACAAGTATACCCACAGGCAAAAAATATCAAAATTCATATTTTCTTACTTGCCTGTACAGGCGTGGAAACCTGCACAGTTGTGTGACATACACGCTCTGGTTTACCTGTACAGTTAAAATGTACAGGCAAACCTGTCAGGTACACCCTAGCGTGTATGGCCTGCTTAAGCAAACTCGCGTCGATGCTAAGGGTCCGCAGGCCAGCTTTGGGGGGACCGCTGGCCAACAGAAGTCACTAGTATAAATATTCCCCACCAGGAATTGAACGAAGAGTCCTAATTTCAAGTTCGATAAGCAACGTTATTCTGCTCTAAGTGTCCGCGCCGCAGTAACTAATATCTCTTAAGAGTTTTTGTCTTTTATTTTGTTTTAAATTTGTTTTATAATAATTTTTATATTTGCTAGTTTAAGTTTCAATACCTAATAATAGTTTCCCTTAATAATAAATATTAGTTAAGTTGTGTAAATACTGTTGACAAGAATTAAATGATTTACGTGTAATTGAGGTGCGTTATTGAAAAGTTCCTGTGTGAGGTCCTGGGAATGAACTTGTCCTACAAACAAGCGTCCGGTAAGATATTTGGGAGATCGTCCCGGGTCGTATCGAGAGGTGCGACCGCGAAACACCTGCTTTAGTTACGAATTCATAAAATGGAGCTTCTAATCCGTGACCCCAATATGAGTTAAAATGTAAATAGAGCTGATCATAACTGATGACAGATTGATATTAGCGTTTTTTTTTTAAATCTTTGATCAGCAATTTCTATTAAATTATTGACTTTTGGAGAAAGCTGTAGAACAAAAGTTATTCATTGTTATGGGTACTTTAACACCCTTTCGGATTAGTACCCCCTTTCTGACTAACCATGTATAGTCATATAAGAATAGTAAATGAAAACTGTTTATTTATAACGAAGCCTTCTCGGTAAACATACTCTAATATCCTTATATAAAAATAAATTGAAAGAATACGTAGAACTCAATGCCCATTCATATTTCATACAAGTGACATAATCATAAAGGCTTCTAACGTTATTCATAAAAGTAACTGCGATTTAATAAAACAGACGATAACTTATAACAATGAAGAAATCAAAGAGCAAATATAATGAATTTGCAAAGCTTCGGTAATGGAGCGAAATAACTTCTTAAATAAGATTAAGTTTATAATAAGAAAAGTTTTGAGACTCAAATAAAAATGCTTTACAATGGTTAGGTACGTAAATTATAATGTTGAATCTATTTGTTCTATTGTACAGATACTGTTTCTTTAGATATTTCCCGTACAGATTTATTATTGCAAATATTGTGATTACTAACACCCATATAGACACCCACACTCTAAGACGTTCCTCAAAACTTACTCGACTCAGGGCGGCCTCAAAAACACCTTCAAAATTATATTCTTAGTCGCAATTTCAAGTGAACTTCGAGGTTCCTCGAGAAGTCATTACGTCATAATTTGAAACATCTGCATCGCGTAAATAACGCCGCGATAAGTACTTGTAAGGATTATCGTAAGCATATTCGATAAAGTTTTCATAATTAATTTTTGTTACATACGAACTTTGACACTTCCTTCCTTAAGGTAGATTCCGAGGTACCTTGAGTTTGACAGACGATTCCTTACCTCGACTGAGGAAAAATCTCGAGTCGAGGACGCTTATGTCAACTGTAACTAAAGATTGTAGTGAGAAAGGCTGAGTCGAGGAAGTTTTGGAGGCACGGCTTAGAATATGGGTGTATGTATCTAGTGTTTTCTGACTATGAACTTTATCTCACATTATGGTGAAGGAATAATTTTCAGCAATACTTACTTTAAAACATAAAGTCTTACATTTTTTCATCATGAGCATAAAACCACTTCAATACCCATTATCGAAATACTTCAATATGCAAATGACTAGCAACTTGACGACAATAGCATAATAATAGATTAATCGGTGCGCGACACGACGCGGCAAAGCGACAAATTCAATGTCGAATCCAAATCAATTAACCAGAACCAATTTGGGCGAAGTTGGACGATGCAATTAGAGATGTCGGGCTATCTGACCGAGCCAAGACCGGCCCGATGTTAACAAAGTAGGTACAGACTATTCGTAATGGTTCTCATTTGTTAACCGTCTACATTTCACTCTACAAAGTCACTCTACTAGTATTTCACGAATATGGCATTGCGGGCGTTTTTCTAAAAATGAATCCAATTAAATAATCGGGTACTGCTGAGAGATTCCCTGCAGCCAAACTTGAAGCGCCTGTCTATACGGCAATTTATTTAAAAAAACTACTGTCAATTCGTTGGAAACAGCCAGGATAGGCAAGTTAATGCCTGCTGATTTAGAAGTCGTGACTTTGCAATCTATCTTTTTTTTTTTTTTCATTCATTTAAAAAGACGACCAGATCTCGCTTGCAAATACCGGTCTCAACCGGTTTGAGTTCAACTCAACCACGACATGGTATTTGAGGAAAAAGTGCAATACTAAAATAAAATTCGCTGATGTTGATTACGTAAGTAGTAAGTAAAATCATATATATTTTAAATCAAACCAGTATATAATTAATAAAATAAAATTGTCCAAATTAGGTTTAACCACAAATAAAACATTATTTTTAATGGATAAACCAGGTAAATTAATTACTTACAAATTATTTTGTGGATGTTTTTAAACAATTTAACAATATTTTCTGTTTTGTTTAATTCTAGATATTCAAAAGAAAACCAATTATGCTTGTGAAATTATATTTCAATATTTTGATGCGTGTTTTTAAACTTCCTCGTCCTTCTCATAATGTTAACTGATTTAATCAATTCGCTTTGCTGCACCTTCACAAGAGGTTTCAGCACCTATCCTCTCGGAATAGGGTTTCCCATCAAAAATATACTCCTTCAATGGCACATTAACAAGAACGGTGAAACCTAAGGCCTTCCCAACTTTCTTGGAGCCAATCGCTGACCACAACCCATGACATATCTTCGGCACTTTGGTTGTAGGTTTCCTTGGCTTCATAAATGCATATTTTGGACCTAAATCTTGTACCGTCATAGGAGCACCAGGACCCTCTTTAAAGTTCTTTGCTAGTTCTATTGATTTTTGACATATCAACTTAGCGAGTCCTTTTTGTCTGTGTTGACGAAGGGTCCCCAAAAATATCAGTTCAACGGAGCAATCGACACCATATCTGAAAGAAAATATTAAAAAATCTTACTTACACTTGAAGTTTTATTGTATTCAAAATTCAATATTTTATCAAGTTCTTAGTTGGTAGTAAGTTCCCATCGTCGTCTCCCTGCCCTTATTCCACACTAGGTGGGGTTGGCACAACACGTATTCCTTTTCCATTCTCCTCTATTAGCCGTCATCTCAGTACTCACTCCTTTCTCACCCATATCCTTCTCTATCTATCTATATTTTTTTGGCCTACCTCTACTTGTATACCACATACATATTTAACACTCTTTTAGTAACATGACTTTCTTCCCTCCACATAACACGTCTATACCACGCTAACCTATTACTCCTCAACTTTTCAGTCACTGGCACTACTTTCAAACTTTCTCTGACAAGTTGTTAGTAAGTTTTCAATTCTTAGAGCGTTTCTATGGTTATTCTAAGTGGAATTTCTTTTCTATGGTTTTCTTTAACATTTACCAATTAGATGATGACGATATTATCAAATGCATAATTGTTAAATTAGGTATTTCTTGGCCGTATTAGCGTAAGGAACCTCTTTACATTAATAGAACTATACTATTATAGAAGATGAGACGAATGTGTATTTTTACCTCTCGAAGAAGTTGCACCTTGCGTCAAGATCTACCATCATATCCATGACGGCACGTGACGATGCGTGTTTGCAACGCTCCTCGGTGAATATTTCGAAAAATGTCTTTTCAGAGGAATCTGAAGGTGCTTCCTGAAAATATTTAGATGGTTTTATCTGGATGCTTTCAGTGAACAGAAAGCGCAAAATTCTGTCAAGGGAATACCACAAGAGCTTCTGTGTAGGTATTATGTTTAACTTCGTATGCCAAAACCATTTCGTTAAATTCGTCAATTTTATATTGCCTTTTTATACCAACCTGTAATTTAGCAAAAACAACCGAAACAACTTCACCAGTATCAATAGCGACAGCAACCACTGACATCCCATCCAATGCTGCGTCTGCGCATAATTCTAACAATTCTTCTCCTGCTAAAGGATTCTTGTTCACCTCTGTACCGATACATACGGCTTCATCTTGGAAAAAATCTTTCTCTATGACCTGAAACGCCGAAATATGTATAGTATAAGGACATCGAGGTAAAACAAAACTAGTCGATGATTTACAAAAAACTCACTTTTAAAGCACCAGGGAAAGTAGCCGCAGACAAAGATTCTATTCTGTATTTTCCTAAAAAAAACAAAAATATTTAAGAAAGCCATTTTACATATAAAAATGAATATTTCACCCAGTAAAGCTATCGATGAAAAAAATGCATAGTGATTAATCTACGTGATGCATGCAAATCCATAATTCAGATAATTTATGTATACAAAGAAACGTCAAGAAATGTCATTATCAAAATGAAAGGACAGTAGTGCAAAACATTTTATCATACATTTTTTACTAAGTAATCATCTATAAAATTAAAGTTGATTAATTATAAGAATAATAATTATGCAAACAAAATACCGTAGCCAAACAATGTTTGCGGCGCTCATATCTAGCTCCGATTAGGATTAAGAAATATTTTTTTCATGATGTGTTGGAATCTGAATAGCAAAATATCGGTTTTGGGATCGAATTCATTCTCATTTATGAGAAACCTATCAGTAACGTGTTATCGGTAACTGGTAATACTGGACAATGTTGACATAGGCGGGTAACCGTCAAGATTAATCAACGTACCCGAAGTTATAAAAACAGTGGTCATTCGACGAAGACGACGATTCCATGTCGAACAGCCGAAGAAGTCTGACCTTTTATATCTGGTTTGCTTGTCCTCATTTGCTGATCTTGTGTTAATAATTATAATAAGTTGTGATATATTGTGAACTAGCTTCCGTAACTAATCACTAACCTAATTAAAAGGACTCTCAGTGGTGGAGAGTCTATGTTGGTTTAATTTACTTTATTTACCATGCTCCCAATCCTGACATACTGATATTAGCTATAACTGTGATGATAGATTCACCCCTATAAGATTCTGTTGTATGTCTTTGATAAACGTCATCAATTATTCTCACCTTTGTAAAAGTAGGTGCCTCATTTCTGCGAAAAAACTGGTGTACGATTCGTGTTATTGCAGACAGGGTAAAATCGTCCATTGTTTGGACGAAGCTGGTCTTTGGACCTTCTTTCTTGGGAGAACTGAGGGTAAGGGTTGTTTTGTATTCATTTATTATAATTCCTCCCACTGTCACTGCTGATATTCTTAAAAATTCAACTGTTTTGGTAGCACAGTCTCCTAAAGTCCTCAGCCCAAGTCTTGTATGTCTGCTTGTAGGCATTTCAATCACCATGAGTTGTTCTGTGGCATTCAGATTTTCGAGGCCGCTTTTTGACAGGGAACGAACTGTCGCGGCCTTCGAGGGATCCGGCTTAGGCTCCATTTGTCAATTAACAAATGAAACTGAACAAGAAACAACAAACAGGCAGCTAAAAACATTTAAGTTCGATCGAGGAAAAGCAAACGAATGAATTGAAATAACGCGACTTTGACATAGGTACTATTAAACGAAATTTGAAAATGTTTGGAACTCCTGCAGTACTACCAGTATCATAAAATATTTTATACCAGCAAACCTCCTTTTTTTAATAACTTTGTTTAAAGCCGAAAATTTATATATATATTTATTATATATTTATATATGTATTTATAACCTATGTCCTATATTTATAGTTGTTTAGTTATCCATATAGTTAATTAAGTCGCAAATATCCAAGATTTTTTTTTGTATCTCTCTTTTCGATGCTGTTCTCTTTGACCCAAAGGTTGACTGGTAGAGAATGCCTTGTGGCATTAAGTCCGCCTTATGTACCACCATTTTGCATTGAAGTATTAAATAAATAAATAATAAAATTTATAAAAATAATTACGGTATAATAATTTTAAAATAATTATTTCTAAAATCAGTACTTAAAAGAAAATCTAGCCTTTTTTTCGCATTTTTTTGTGAATTACCATTAGGTAATAAGATATTTTTTTAATTGTTATCTCCATTTTTTACATAAATTATCTGAATTACGGATTTACAGTATAGTGCCATTGTAAGGTGACATTCAACAATCAAGATTATGAAATAATAATCCTTTAAAAAAAAATTAAGTGAAACAGTTTCACCTTCCAGTACCCCTGCAACATCAGAATTTGATGATTGAAAGTTAAAATTATTATAATGTTGTATTTTCATGGTAATCGCATTTGTGTGCGAAATTTTAAGAGAATCGGTTATGCAGAAGTAGTTGAAAAACCTGTCGCATGATTTGAATAAACAAATAAATATACATTAGCTTCACTTTAGCTAAAAAAAATTGCAACTGAGATTAATCGACAGTTTATATTTATTTTTTTCGTTGGGGTTAGTAGGTTTCATTGCATCTCTTTAAGGGAGAAACTAAGTATGACATTATTACCTAACACATTTTTGAAAACAAATACGTAACAAAAGACCTTTAAAAAAAACATCTGCATTCAATAATCCCAAATTTTACAATGAGAATTAATTAAAACAAATAGCTATACTAATATGTCGAAATACAATTTTGGAGCGACTTTTAAACTGACATTCGAAATCGTATTTAAAGAACATAAATATCGGATCCTAAGCTTACACCGTACCCTTGACCACAGTCAAACGTATTTATAAACAACCGATGTTCTCTCGGAATCAAAACCATAAAAATATCTAATTTTTCACATAGATGTTAGAATAAATAAGTTGATAATGAATTAATAATAGGTACAAGTAACTCACCATCTTCAGTAGTATGCCACTCCATTTTTACAAGACTCACAAATGTATTCTGTTTTTAGATAGCGTCCGAGCTCCGCAGTTCCGCGTGTATTAATGAACTGTTTTTCTTACTGAGTAATTGCATGTACCTACTTGTTTATCTTTATTCATAAGATACAATAGAAATACCGGTCAAGAGTAAGTTAGTCTTGGCTTTATGTTCCGTATAAACCAGATACCAATGATAGGTACTCTATTTTGCTCTTGAATTTGTGAAAACTAAATTTAGCCCAGTCACCGGGTAGTTCTACCTTGCAAAAGGTCCGTCGGTTCTGATTTTTGAATATGACCTATATTTTGTTCTTATGAAAAATTCAAATTTTCGACCTTGAGTGACCTCCGCGCTCTCCGCCATTTTGGACTAAAGACTCCAAAAGTGAGTTTTTATTAAATAATTTCTTATCTATGGGTTTTACGGCAAAAGTAGTATAGATCAATATTGTAGAAGATTAAATTCCCTACAATTCCTGTCTGAAGCATTTTTATAGGCAATAATTTACGACGTATTGCGCTTTTAAGTAGACAAAATGCACAATTATTACAACATCTTGTTTAACCTACGACGCAATAGAGGGGTGCTAAAGTTTGTAGCTTGTATTTTAAATAGAGGGGTGTTTTATACGTTTGACGCCTATGTCTATTATGTCTCTCTGTCTTTTGTCTGTGTGTTTGTATGAATCATCGTAGCTCCAAAACGGATGAACCGATTTCTATGTGGTTTCTTTTGTTTAGAAGCTACGATCATCTTGATTAAAGAAGCTGGTTTAATCAAGATGATCTTAGGCTTTGTTTAATGAAAATCGGTTCAGCCGGTGCAAGATCATCAGCTCTTTTCATAGTTGGTGTTGGTAATCTCTGCCATACAAGGTGTATTAAATCCACCTTGTTAAATATAACACGGTACACATCTAAAAATCAGACCTGACGGATCTTTTGCAAGGTAAACCCTTTTTTTGCGACCCGGCGACTGTGCTAATTATAAACATTGTATTTTGTTTTTATTGATACATCATGATGTCCTCGTAAAAGACTGATTAGATTAAAAAATAAATTTTAAAAAATCAAAAAACCCGATTACGTAAAAAGTGAACTTTAAATAAAAACATATTTAAATAAAATTTGGAAGATTTTAGCCGGTCTAGATTTTTAATGGGTCCAGTCGCTATGTTCTGCATTAGAATTTATAATTTGTGCTGTAGATACTTGTTTTTTTCCTTTCAGTTTTTATTTAACGTTCATTTTTCACGCAGTCGGGTTTTTTAATTTTTTAAATTAACTTGTTTTATTTTACACTTTTGAGTTAGGATTATAAGACAGTAATATTTTTTACGTTAATAAGACCTATTATGCGATTTTAAAATATTTATCACAGCATTATTATAAATGAAAATGATTGAAAATTTAGGTGATAATGGTTGCTAACCAACTTTAAATCGTTATAGATCCTAAATGGTCATTCGAAATGAAAAATAATAAAATAAATTGAAAGATGATTTTTAAATACCTATTCAATGACATCCCACTTAACATAGTACGTAGGCTTCATTTTTTGAAAACATACATCTTGGTGCCAAAATCCGCCATTTTGATTTTTATAATTTTAATATACCCACTGACACTCGCGCAATAAAGACATATCTAACGACACATCATTCATCAAAATCGGTTTAGCCATTTAGTAGTTACGAGGGAAGATAGGGACGAACATACATACATACAGGTTAAACACAATCATAACCCTCGTTTTTGGCTTCACCGCAGTCGCGTAATAAGAAAAAAATTATGAAGATGATAAAATCACAACTGGATAATCAATTCGATTTCTGATTGTCTGTGGAACCCAAAAAAAAATACATACGTAGTTACAATTAGGCTTCCAGGAATTTGAAATTGACTCGATAATTGGAATAATTATTTTGCTTTTAAATAATAATAGAACCTGATGAATACTACTCTATTATTTGTTATCGTTGTTATCTTAATGGCTCTCCGTGACTCGAAAGTATTGTTGTTCTTGACTAGTGAAACATTTTGTTATAGCCTGCATACGTCATTGCTACACAGAAGCCACTTTATTTTTAACCGACTTCCAAAAAGGAGGAGGTTACTATGTTCGTCTGTACGTTTTTTTTTTTGTGTATTTTCATCGATATTTTCGCCAATTGTGAACTGATTTTGATGATTCTTTTTTTAATGGATAGGGTATACTTCGAAATTGGTCCCATTTAAATTTGGTGAAGATCTGATGAAGAACTTCGGCGATAGACAATGGAACTCCTCAATGACGAACAGTACGCATATTGTGATGATGTGATTATGTTACGAGCAGCGTCTTTAGTAGGTCCAACCAGGTTTTAATTAAGGCCACTAAAATGAAAAAAATAAAAACATTTTTTACAAAAAATTTAAACCGACTTAACAGTTTCAGAAGCCGGCGCCTTCAATTTGGTTCAGCGTAGATTAGCCCCGACTTCTGAAACTGTTAATTTTATATGGTAATTATTTTATTCTGTTTTGAAGTCGGTTTAAATTTTTTGTAAAAAATGTTTTTATATCTAACCATGATTTTACTGAATACAGTAACGTCGAGGAAACCTTGTAACTGGTTGATGGGTAGGTTAAGTGTAACACAATCGTAAACATTTTGTCTCGATCCACGCTATCCACTTATCACACAGTATAAAAATGCGGGCATAGTTCAAGATATGATATTCAGGACTTTGATAAATTGTTGATTTCTTACTTGTTTACATTGTGTACCTGATCTTGTAGTATGATGTTAGTTATGTTAACCGACTACAAAACTGAAAGCGGTTGTGAAAAAAGAGCAAATTAAAATTTAGTGATTAGCGTGGATAGTGACAAAAAGTGTATGATTGTGCTATACTTTACCTACCCATCAACCAGTTACAAGGTTTTCTCTTCGTTGTGTTACGTACTGTAGGTATAATGTGTACAACTCGAAGTGCATAATTTGTTTGAGAACTATCGTGCCCATTGGCAAAAAGTGCCTTCTATAAGTATAAATTTAAAAAAAATCATTAGACTACTTTATCTTCAGCATGGTGATAATAATTATGACGTGATTTACGGATGGTCACTGTGAAGTAGCTTTAAAGAAGTATATAAAGATTTTTTGTTCATTAACAAACCGAAAAATATATTATATATGTGCGCTTACAGTTTAATCACGTGTATTTTTGGAGATTACTCAACTAGTTAGATAATTCCGAAGAATGCAAAATATGAATGCGTCTCACAAAAGTTAATAATTTACTTCAATATTATTGTTCACATTACTTAAAATCTGACCAGGAAACTGTTATTTGCAGACAAATTAACAGATCCATATTTTTTGGATTATCTGAACCTCATATTCTGCTTTGGGAGAATCTTCAAAAAACGGACACGTTCTATGAGCATTTGGCCAGATAGATGTACGAGGGACTTGTTAATTTGTAGACAGTGATCAATTTAATGACAGGAATGAATGAATTCATAATTTTAATAATTACCTAGCAAAATATTTTATTTAACAGTAAGTACAGAAGGATTTGCAACAATATTTAGATTTTTAGTACAAAGTGCTTTCTTCTGGTTCATATTTTCTAATACGCCTCAAATTATTTCAAGCACTTAATGAATTCTTATTGAAGCAGCTTCACAGTAAGTTTCAACTCCTATCCTCTCCTCATAAGTCTTTCCATTGTAAGAAAACTCTTTAAACGATACTCTTAGATCGACATGGAAGTTCAGTTTCTGTCGAATTTTCTGGCTGCCGGGTGTTGTCCATAAACTATGAACTATCTTCGGAATTTTGGTTATGGGTTTTCTTGGTAGCATAAACGCATATTTTGGACCGAGATCTTCTACTGTCATTATATTCAATTCCTTCATTAGACCTTCTTTCAATTTCATTGCTATTTCTACTGATTCTTTGCATAACAACATTGCAAGTCCATTACGTTTATGTTTTTGGAGACATCCAAGAATCATTATTTCGAAGGTGCAATCAACGTCATACCTGTAAAATCAATTACATCACACTCGGCTCCAATTCAAAAATTCCTTAATTTCATTCCAACAAAACCGTCTCTTGAACCTATGTATAGGAGGTACCTATGAGGCTTCCATAGTCACGCAAAATGAACTAAGGCCAGGAGATTTTTTTTATTAAAAAGAAACCTATGTCTATGGACGATATTATCTCAATTTATGAAACGCAATTCTAGTGTACATTAATATCATATCATGTAGTTAATTACTGTTGAACCAAATTGTGATTTCTATTAAGGCAAAGATTATAATACAAATTACAAAGTTTATTGTATGTTTACCTCTCAAAGAAATTAATCCTTGTGTCAAAATCTGCAATAAATTTTACGAGGGCACGCGTCTCTGGCTGTGTGCAGCGCTCAGTGGCGAATATTTCATAAAATTGATTCTCAGGTGAATTTGAATATGGTATCTGAAATATTTGCAATAAAGATGTTTACGATTCTACTTGAAACCTTGTGTTTTTGTTGTTGTTTATTGAGAAAATAAATGAGTTGCTCTAGTGTGACAATGAATACAAATTACGTACAATTTCTTGATAGCATAAGCTGCCGGGTATGCCACAAGGACCAACATGGTTCCGCCATTGGTCTTTATACATATTTTATGATTTAAGAGTTACATTGTGTGTTGCCTATCTTGTTATAAATGTGTACAATTTTTATTTCAGATTTGTATTATGTATATTATTATGCGTGTCTTTTCTGTTAATAATATTTAAGTTTGTTTTTAATCATCACCTGTATTTTGTTAAAAAGCGATGCAGCGACTTCTCCGCTGTCAATTTCAACAGCTACTAATGATACACCGTCCAATGCTGCGTCTACGCACAGTTCTAAAACTTCCTCTACTGCTGCAGGATTCTTATTTACCTCTGAACCAATACAAACCGATTCACCTTGGCAAAACGATTCTCTTATAACCTTAAAAGTCAAACATCTCTTTTTAACTTCTTGTCATTAACTTTTATTTAACTTTTTAATGTTAAAACTTACTTGCATTGCACCGGGAAATGTAGCAGCTGACAAATATTCTATTCTGTATTTCCCTGAAATTGTCAAAAAGACTAGCTATAATATTTGGCGCCGTGTATTTATATCATTAGCTATTGGCATAACATTATGTAGATATCAATTAATAATATGGGACACAAAGCTGAGTCTGTGTAATATTATAGTGGGAGGAATAAATATTAGGTCCTTACCTATGAAATTGGCGTTTTTTTCTCACAAATAGAGAACCTCGTCACTTCTATGATTTAAAATATATATCAATTGCTTGATATTATATCAAATAATGACCATCATAGACAACTACCAATAGTAAAAAAAACCTTATTACTTATAGTTTTCTACCCAAAAAATATACCTTAAAAATGACTCCTCTTTTTGTTAGCAGAAATGACCACTATTTTTGTTTTAACTTAGCCAAAACTTATTTTGGTCGCATAATCTAAGTGGCATACGTTATCTTAGTTTTTAAACATTAGTGCATAAAAGTTTTAAAACATTAGTGTTCATAGTTGTTAAATAAATTAAAAAAATGTTAGTATGAAAAATGCAACTTCTTTAAAATTCTCCATACAAAACGCTGATTTCATAGGTGGGGACCTAATATTATGTAGAAATTAATTAAATTAATAGTAATGAGTTACTCAGGAATTGAACTGTGGATGTACTTTGTTTTTGTATCTATTAGGAAAAAAGATGATTATAATTTTGGTATCCTGCATAATTCCCCACCTTGCATATTAGAAACAATAATATTTATCAGTCTGAAGCATGACTTATTACAATGGTCTGAAGACTACAAAAATGCAAGAACATTCATAAAAAAAAATAAGAAATCACAAACCGTTTTCCGTAGTAAGTAACTCCATTTTGTAAACAACCGAAATTCAAAACGTGAAATTTACAAAATACTTGCGCCAGCGCCGATGTTATTGAATAAATGATGTAATCTCGGGTGTATATTTTTTATCGCACTGTATATTTTTAACGGATATCATATCAGTCCGATTATAATGTATAATAAATAATAAACGTTCGCTTCCCAACAAGATAGCTATTCGTTTGCACCTTGGGAGACAACGTAAAAATCTGCACGTGAGTAAATAGATTATGTAGCTATATTTAGTTCATAAGTAATATCACAGAGGCATTTTATATACAATCCAACACTCACATTCATTCATTCATTCACAGCTTTGCTTTGTGTGATCACCGAATTATAATAAGCTCCCTACTTTCTTGTAGGTAGAGTAAGAGATGACAAAGGGATTATCTAAAAAGCAGCAGGTATAAATAAAGTGTAACCGAAAAATGAAAAATATTATGAATTTAAGTTTTAATTTATTAAAACACTCAACAATATCACAACTTTTCATTTTACATTTCTTAGACTATCCTATTTCAGCAACTTGTAATTTATAAAATTCTCCAAATGTTCTTTGTCTATACTATTATAATACAAATCTAAAGTAAAAGCTTGATTCTGAGCTATATTTACAAAATTCGTAAACGTACATTCTTCTTATTCCTTAATCAATCCTTATAGCAGCAGCTTCAGCAAAAACTTCTCCTCCTAACCTCTCCTCGTAAGACTTTCCATCATAATAAAAATCTGCAAAAGATACACGAAGACCTACGGCAAAATCTAAAGCTTTCCCAATTTTCTGAGTAGGTTCTGCCGTCCATAGCGCTTGGCAGATCTTCGGTATCTTGGCTATTGGTTTTCTTGGGGTCATATTTGAATAATTTGGACCTAGATCTTGTACAGTCATTTGGGAAACAGGACCATTTTTTAACTTCTTCCCCAACTCTATGGACACTCTGCATAGAATTGTACCAAGTTTGTGAAATCTGTGCTGGCGAAGTGTTGCCAGGAACATTATTTCGAGGCTGCAGTCGACGTTGTACCTGTTAACATCAAATAAATGACATTACTATTATATATTTTAATGCTACATAGAACTTCAAGTCATGAAATGCCAGGAAATTCTGAGTAAGTATTACCACCCAACAGCCCGTGCAAATATAGGTAGATAAGCCTGATGAATTCCAATATGCTTTAAAAAACGAATTGTCTGTCTATGGAAGTACGACTTTGTTCAACCACAACCTGGCGCCAAAGACGGTCACCATTTTCGAATCAAAAATAATAGTCTACTCGTACTTATTATAAATGTCAAATTCTCAGAACGTTTCTGAGATAGTTCTAGAAAGACAATAGCAAGATCTTAATAGATCTCAACTGGCAATCAACTGGAATGTTCTTTGTTAAGGTTATTCCATAGTGCTGTTTGAAGTAGTTAGTTATCCCGGAAACAGTGAATGCTCTTGGTATTTGAAATTTAAACATAAATTATATAATTCTCGAGAAGGAAATTATTACACTATCATTTCACTATCATAGAAATAACCATATTTTTAAGTTTTCTGGATTTCCCTGGCTTGCTCCTAGTTGCGGTATGCGGTGAGGACATACGTGCATAAGTGGACGATATGGACAAAGTAAAACATTTTTTACAAGCTTATCTTTTATTGCCATAATAATGCATTTCCTCCCTTATGCCTGAAATCTTCAAAGAGTTAGGTTGAAGTACTACTACCTACTAAGTATCATTCACAGTCCGCCGAAGACGATATTAAAGGGCTTTTGCAACACCATGCGTGATGGACGTCACGGACGCACGTAAGCGCTGGATGGCAGCGTCCAGCACGGCCGTGCATGGTGGTGCGTTAGCCCTATTAATATTAGGTCTTAATAAAATAGGGGCGCACTAGTCACAAGGCTAAATGAACTTGCGCCCCGCAAACAGTAAATGGTTTATACCTATATATTACTACCTATACGGTAGATACTTATGTGTACGTACAGTTTATACACAACATAAGCGTACTATGAGTACTAAATATGGGTAGTATGTTTAGTATGCCTGTGTGGTCATTAATACGCTTGCGTGATCAACTATAGGTATGCTAAGGAAGTACTAGCTTCTAGTGTACTGTTAACTCGCGAATGACAATGACTTGCATTGTGTGTGTTACGGCCGAGTCAACTTAGTGTGATATGAGCGAATTTTTGATTAATATAAAAAAAATATTTATTACATAATTAAGTAGGTGTGTAGTGAAATTATTTTTGTATCAAGAACAATCAAACTTTAAATAATTAGCTTACATCTGTTTCTGAGCAAATACAGCACTAATGAGATAATTAGCAATTCAATTGAACATGGATCGATCAATTTGTCGGCTATTGGTGATATCAGACGATTTAATCGTGTTATAATTATGTGCATAGCAATCAATTTTCTCTCGTGTCGGCACGAGCTATACGAGAATAGCCCGTAGTGAAAAGATTAGCCAGTCAGCAAGGTTGGTAGCGGTGCCGGACGTACTTAAGTATTGTCATTCATGGAGACTCTTTTATGCGGGCGCCAACCAAAGTCGCCACCCTGTTGCTCGTATCGACCTCCGTCGGGCTTCCCCCAGGTAACTGGGGGTCTCACCCGACTGGGATCAGGTCACACTGGTGGCGTGAAACACTTCAGGTGCCCCTACAGAAACACCCGAAACAATAACACACCGACCGCCGCAGACGTGGTCCGCGGCCTAGGCAAAATAATTATATGTTCATAATGAACAGACCCGAGGACCGGGCCGTATTAACGGGCCGCGCAGTACCATCCCACGGGAAGGGGACCCAAAAGCCCCGACCCCGTTTCCTCGCCCCCCTGACGGGGCGCGTAGAAGAAGAACGAGCAGACTCTTTTACTCTTACAATTAACGAATCAACTACTTCATTTTCTCCATAGAGTGACTCCAGATTTAATAAACAACGTTTATGCTCTCAGAACTGGCACATAAAATATAGGTCAGGTAGGCTTCTAAAATTTTCACAGAGATTTTTATACTTACAAAAGGACGACACGCACATCTTCCTCCTAGCCGTTTCCCAATTATTTTAGGGTCAGCTTCCAGTCTAACCAGATACGGCTGTATATCAGCATTTTACACGGATCAACTGCCATCAGACCTCCGCAACCCAGTAACTGGGTATTGCTGATATCTTAAAGTTAGACCGGTTGTCACACTTTCGGGCTTCTGACTACCCGTAAAGACTGTCATAAATATGTATTCCTACGACATCCCAGACCGAAGGTTTAACGTGCTATCCGAGGCACGGAGAGATCTCGATGTGTAACGAACGGTCACCCATTCATGGACTGACCGCGGCAAGTGCAGCTTAACCTCGCAAATAGTATGATCGGCGCGGCTGTTAATTAGTTACATACCTACTACAAAACCACGAGACTATGAAACAAGGTCCCTGTTACATAAAGCCACAATATGCATAAGACTTATTATCTTCCCTGTTTCATTATGTCAAACGAGATTACCCGAATTAATGAGACTTGTGCATTATGGTGACTCTCAAACGGGGGAGAATTTACTGGGGTATATGCCTCACAGCTTTACGTTGTCGTAAAGTACGAGTATACTTGTAAGTACTTGTGTATAAAAAATAAGATAATGGTGAATAAGACTGATTTGAAGAATGAGTAGTCGAAGGAAATTGGTCTACGTAATAGGATAAAGTGATGGCAAATCACAAAGCCATTAAATAAATAAACTGCTCTTATTTTTGAGCTAAGTAGTCCTAAGTATAGTATTATATCATTTAAGATCAACGATGTTGAAATAATTAGAGACGCTATTTCGTATAGGCAACATGAGCCAAATGCATTGACGCAATAAGGTTCAAACTACCGCTAGACAGCTGTTAAACGCTGTGGTTCAGGAACCACAACTCGATGATACCATGTTGTTATTCTAAACAGCGCATCTAGTACGTAAGTTTGTTATATCAATGTTTAAGATGCTGATTTGGTATATTAATAAACAAAATTCAAACTGCCTCGTTGGTCTAGTGGTGGCAAGCGCGACTGCTCATCGTGAGGTCCTGGGTTCCATCCCCAGGTCGGACAAAATGTTATTGGGTTTTTCTGTGTGGAATTCCTCAGTAGCAGCTTGGAGTTTTGATTTGTGCCCGGTTGATGACAATAGGCTCGGCCTCAGTTATTAAATGGTAGTTAAACATAACGGCGAAATGAGGGTGTTACTATACACCTCTACCCACCATTTCGGGTAATACACGCGTGATGTTATTTATGTTAAAATTCAAATGTATGAAATTCAATTTTTACTTTAATACTGCTTCCAGGCCGCCATTTTGAGAAGGGTTTATTAAGTCGGAGAAAAGTCGCAGTTAGAAGGGAACGTAGAAATGGCGATAGACTCAATTTTAGTGACGATCTGTGTTCGTTACCCTTTTTGCTACAACTTTTTCCAACCTTTCGTGACCTTCAGAAACTCCAACAGACATTGATTATGCTTACTTCTCAAAGAAGTTACACCTGCCATCGACTTCCGCCATCCACTCTATAAGCGCACGCGATGACGGCTGCGTGCAACGTTCCTCAGCGAATATTTCGAAGAACGGCTTCTCTGATGAATCTGATGTTGATACCTGAAACATTAAAATGTCTTTTTTTAAACGAAACCCCTATAACAAAAGTCTTGTGGATGTATACCTATACACACTGGAGTAATATTCAATGTAATTAATAATTGTAGTTGAATGCCAGAACCCATACAACCCGAATCTTTTCAAACTTAGAGTTAACAGGCTTCTTCTGGGTAAGCTCACTCCATCGTAGACTTTGTTTGTTTGTGTCTCTCACCTCTGATCTAGACTAGAGTAAACAGCAAACCCAACTCAAAGAAAAAAAAATGGGGGCTCAACGATTGTTTTATGTAATGAGAGAAAACGTACGACAAACAATTTATTAATTTGGTAAAGCCGGGTCTCCTGCGACAAAAATCTAACAAAACATGTTTAGTGAACATTCAGACCAACTACAACACAGTAGACATGTAAGCCACGCCCCAATTTTGTTACAAAAACATGTTAGGAGCGATCTCTAACAAAAACATGGTCGCAGGAGACCCAGATTAAGAACGATGCTCTCATCAATATTTTTTTAGAATATTTTATCTTAAAGAACAATTTTTTTTCATACAAAGTATTGTACCATTTTGTTAGCCGGAAACATCGATACTCAAGAGTCACGGAAACACATTAAAATAACAAAGTAGGAGCTTAGCATTCATTACGTTGCTTAATTAGTTTCAAGCGGAGTAATGAGATTCAGACTTTTAAAAAGATAAAGTCCAGCAGATAGTATAATCCAATCTGCTTAATAAGTACCTATTATTCATAAACTTAAACTCCCGTTTGTTAATATTTTGTCTGCACTGTTTGCGTGTATTTTTTTCATAGGAAAATTTTCTGTTTCCTATAACAAATAACATAACATTACATCACGCCTTGTATTTCCTGATGGGTTGGGCAGAGGTCTATAGTAAAACCCTCAATTCGCCGTTATGTTTAAGTCCCATGTAATAAGGGGCGAGCCTATTGCCATTAACCGGGCACAAATCCAGACTCCAGGCTGCTACTTTGAAATTTAATGGAAAACTTAATAACACTTTACCCGACTTGGGGATCGAACCCAGGACTCCATGCTCAGCAGTCGCGTTTGCGACCGCTAGACCAACAAGGCAGTCAACAATTTGTTTTTTTTCTGTTAAATTTGAATTAAAAAAATATGAGGCACTTTACATTTAAAGATACTTCTACCTAGTTTTTCTAAGGACTAAATAGACTGGTTATCCAGCCTTGAATCAGGAACTGGTTAATGCTTTTTTGCCTATCTTTTACGCAAGCGTGTCAAGAAAGTTAACACGACCATAAAATTACTTAGTGAAAGTATATTTGTGGTCCAATATCTACTTACATGTACTTATATATTTACACGGTCAACTTTCTTTATTTGCAGAAACACTATATTAACTTTTATTAGAGATAAGAGTGTCATCATTTCACTAGGATCATTAATACCAACTTGCAATTTATTAAAAGCCACTGAAACAACTTCTTCGCTATCAGTAGCGACTGCAACCAGCGACACGCCGTCCAATGCTGCGTCTGCGCATAGTTCTAATAGTTCTTCTGCTGCCACAGGGTTCTTGTTTACCTCTGTTCCAATACAAACGGTCTCATCTTGGCAGAAAGCTTCTCTTATTACCTGGAACGTCGAAAATACATAGTTTAATGTTTTATTCAGTTCTACCCATGCGGTACGGCCATGCCGACGGCACATTATAATTGTTTATCTTATTTCGCTTGTTTTTATTTTTGAAGCCAAAAAAGAAGGCAAAAATAATAAATTCTAATGCGGAACATAACGACTTTAACAGTCGGGACCCATTATTGGGAAGATTTGAGCTGGTCTAGATTTTTAATGGGTTCTGAGTGCTAAAGTCCCTATGTTCTGAATTAGAATTTATTACTTGTACTGTACTTGTTTTTTCTTTTCAGGTTTTATTTAAAGTTTAGTTTTTACGTAGTCGTATTTTTTGATGTTATAAATTTACTTTTTTTTGTTCTGTTCGTGTTTTTTTATTATTATTCAGCCATGATCGTCCCACTGCAAGGAAAGGGCTTCTCTACCCCCCTTTTACGCCTCTCAGTTGTCTGTCTTATGCTGAATACATGTTTTTTCTTTCTTTCTTTCTAGTTATTGGTCAATGAGTTGCGGTAAATGTGGTATATTTCGGATAGTCAGAAACCCGAAAACCTGACATCTGGTGTAGCTTAGGATATCGGCATTGCCCAGTAACTGGGTTGCGGAGGTCTAATGGCAGTCACTGTCGCTCCTTGTTAAATACTAGCTAAATCGGTTGCATCCAGTTAGATTGGAAGTTGACACTCTAACATAGTTGACAAAAAACATTAAATGACGAAACTCCCTTTGTTGTTTCACGTTCTTCACCAATGAGTACTTAAAAGGTAATAAAATATTTTACTCCGACGTCGAAACAGACTAGTTAAACGGGACATCGGAACAAAACTAAATAGTCTTATTGTATTTACTGCAAATACTCACTCTTAATGCACCAGGGAATGTACCAGCTGACAGAGATTCTATTCTGTATTTTCCTGGAACCAACGAGAAAATGCAAACTGTTCAAAAATAGTACCATTTTACTTATCAAACGTTTTAATGTCTAGTCTTTTGTTCAGTTCATTTTCTTTATCAAATAAAACAAAAAATCCTTTATTAGAATAGGAGGAAACGAACTTTCCTAGGTATCGATACATTTTTTTAGTATCGACTACGAATGTTGAGGTCGGCTAATTTCGAGTCGAGCAAAAACTACAATTGGATTTTTCCGTTTGGAAAAGGGATTCAAATTGAATGCGATATACTTGACTGTGGATAAGCTGGACTCTTATTATGTAAGATTGAAATCGTGTAAGTAAAAAAACTGTTTGATTTTTTGCGGTGCTGCAATGCAACTGTGCTTAAGCTTACGTACTGGTGTATTATGTCACTCCAGAATAATGTAATCTTAATACTGCAAAAAATTGGGGAAAATGTACCGTATATTTAATATCAAAAAAGATTTTAACAGTATTGTTGCATTTTGCCCGTTTTTAGAAATCTTCTTCTTTCTTTTCTTGTGGTTAGTGACTATCCTGGTGTCAGAGTTTATGCCGCCCACGGGCCTCTGACTTGGCTTCACATGCCGTCGAGAAATGTCTCTCAGGGATGCCGGTTTCCTTACGATGTTTTCCTTCACCGTTTTTAAGCAAGTGATAATTAAACAATACGCACATGAATCCGAAAAGACAGTGGTGCGTTTTTAAAAATATAAAATAGGGAATATTATTGCTTTGTATGCATAGGTACTAGAAATTCAAACAACAAACACAACGAAGTTCACGCCGAGCGAGTTTTTTAGTTCTACCCAAGACAAGAACGAAGCTCGGCAAATCAATGTTTACATATGCGGGCGCAGATATTTATAACAAACTACCGTCGACCATTAAAAATGTAAGCTCCTATAATGTATTCAAAGTACGACTTGCTCGACATGTAGTCGAAAAATATAGTTAATCTTCAATAGCAGCCAACTATAACTACTGAATACATTATAGAAATACCTACTTACATAAATAAAAACAAACGACGAAAAATCCTAGTAATAAGCACTATTGTAATTGTATTTCTCATGTAAGTGACTGTAGTCTTTTATGAGAATAAATTTCTTTAAACCTAAATTCGAAACTGTTAGTCACACCCGTGTTATTACACCCGTTGTTGTGTATCCAGTTTTCGGAATCATCAGATTTCTGAATTGAGTAAATATTTATTCAGAACAAAAATAATAATTCCAAATGTCAATCCCAAACCTGAACCTTTACTTACTAATTTATTTTTATCAATAGCAGATAAGGATTCGACCGATATAATTTGAGCACAAATAATGTTAAAGAAGATAATTAGATTGATTTTACTCATGTGATGGGTAAGTTAGAAAATTCCAAATGAAAAAATAAGTTAGCTTGCCCAAGGGAAGATATAGGCTAGTATAAAAACATAATTTTTTGAATGCAAAAAATGTTGTTATTAGTATATAGACATCTTTACAATCAAAAACTGGAATGCTAATGCTAGGTACAAAGGCACGTAATGACTCTAATAAAGGTCAACGTACTTGACAACACTACTTTCAAGACATAGTTTTGTTTATTTTAATCATCAGAACCGGTCTGATAACGAATCATTCTCTTTTCTTTAATTTAAATTAAACATATAGATCATTAAACAATCTTAATATACTAACCGTCTTCTGTAGTAAGCCATTCCATTTTCAAAAAATATTTATAAACACAATCTATACTCAAACGTCAAATGTATCACTAAATAAGGAACGTGCGCACGCGACGGTGCTTCGTAATCAACTGACAACAGAGTGAACATAGTGATAGTGACAACTAATCTATTCAACTGTGTTGAATGAGTTCAATGAGTGCGTACTGAGAACGTTGTCACTGATCGCGTTCATATGAATGACCTTGACCTTACAAGTGTATGAGTATTTGATGTTGATGATAAATGTGACGAATTCGTTTAGGTAAATCAATTATAGCACTCAGGAATGATGTCGCTTCTAAGGTTTTAAATTTTTCTTTGACAAGTTTGCATCAACTGCTAGGTAACTCAAGTAATAAACTGCCTCGTTGATCTAGTAGTTGCAAGCGCGACTGCTGATCCTGAGGTCCTGGGTTCGATCCCCAGGTCGGGCAAAATGTTATTGGGATTTTTCGCGTGGAATTCCTCAGTAGCAGCCCGGCGTTTGGATTTGTGCCCGGTTGATGCCAATAGGCTCACCCCCTGTTACATGGGACTTAAACGTAACGGCGAAATGAGGGTGTTCTATTTACCTCTGGCCAAATCTTGGGGGAATACAGGCATGATGTTATCTTATGTTTATGTAAGTAATAAATAATTCCTTATTTGTTATATGCGACCTCGTTATTATGGATTCCCATAGTAATTATGTAAATCATTGCTTTACTAGCCATCAGTGTAAATTATACCACTTTAAATCTTTATGTTAGAGCCCGTAGCCACTTAGTATTTACAGGTTAGTTTTAACTTTAGTAAAATTATTAAGAACATCATTCAACATAAGTTCATAGTTTATTTTGGATTTTAGCAACATTTTACTGCACTTAAAATAATAGGTATCTGTTAAATTATTTTATTTTTTAAACTATCATTCTAAAATATGACATCATTAAGTTCTCAAAAGAGATATTTATCTAAGAGAAAATCTAAAAACATATTTTCATCCATTTTATGAATTTATCCCGAGCTAGTATAAATTAAATTTTGTCTCGTTTAATCATAATCTCTGTTTCTGACAACTTATTAAATATACGGCCGATTAATTTTATAGAATACAAAAGAAAATAAGATGAAAATATCAACTACAAAGATATCAGGGTGAAAATCTTCATAAAAATACGACCGCAATGAAAATACACCGAAGGCGATTCTTTCGTTTTAATCAACTTTCAGCGAAATTTTTTTATTTTGAAGAATTTTACTATAAGGGCCGATGATTATAATGGGTATTTTCCTGGCTTCTCGACAAGTGTACTTAACTAATACATATAATTGTACCTTTTATAATCTGAGCACGTCTTTGTTAACTGTATTAATTACTTTAACACTATGGAGTTGACGAATTTCAATTAGTAGGTGTACGTTTAGGTACAAATATGGGCTTTGACAACATCACGCCTTGCATTCCCCGAAGGGTTCGGCAGAGATGCTTTAGGTACACCCTCGTTTCGCCAGTTATGTTTAAGTCCCCCCCGGTGGGTTCCCGCATTGTTGTTGCGGGGGGGCTTAGTAGCCGTGGCTTCGAGCCCCACGGTGAAGCGAATAGGAACCCGAGGAGGGGCTGCTCGTCTGGGCTTGGGCCTGGAAGCCCTCGACGTAGCGGCCAAGCAGGTTGCGGTGTCGCCTGGGCGACATCGCAACTGAGGAGGGCCGCGATGTCTTATGGGAGGCATTGCGGCTGAAGGGTGGAGGCCGCGGCGGGAGAGGAGTGCCGGTATTACGGTGCGCCGTTCTCCCTACCTTCCGCGGCCTGACGGGGCCGCCACCGTCAGATGGCGGATGCGGTGGGGCCGCAGGGGGAGAGGAGTGTCGGTGTTTAGTTGGCCACTCTCCCTATCCTCTGCGGCTGAAAAGTGGTAGGCGGCGGGGCCACTAACCTGACCCGTCGCAGGGGGACCAGGGGTGCCCAGACACGGGGTAGTCTGGCGCCCATGTACTTGTTTGGTCCCCGGGGTGGTCACGGCGTACCATGTGTTCTGGTGCGCCGATGATGTGGGGTGCCCCCCGCGCCTCTCAGGAGGTCGTGGGGTGGGGCCCTACAGTGGAGAGGTCCACCAGTAATTGGTGGACCAAGACCTGCCGGGGTTGCGGTGCATGCAACAGCGAATCCCGCGACCCCGGCCTTAGGTCAGAAGGAGGGACACCGTGGTGGTTTTAGCCGGTAAGAGTCCGGCACATCCCCCGTCTTCCCCAGACGGGGGATAGTCCATGAGGATTTCCCCACGATAAAAAAAAAAAAAAGTTTTGTTTAAGTCCCATGTAATGTAAGGCGAGCCTATTGCCATCAACTGGGAACAAATCCAGACTAAGGCTGCTACTGAAAAAATCCTAATGGAAAAACCCGATTACACTTTGCCCTACCTGCGGATCCAACCCAGGACCAGTCGTTCAGCAGTCGCGCTTGTGACTACTAGACCAACAAGGCAGTCAAATCTGGGTTTTCTTTTGTCAATAAATGGTAACTCTATATGCTCTAACTGGAAGGTAAATAAAAAACCTAAACGAAGACAGTTCTAAGGTTGTCTAATCTGAGTTTGATCCCCAGATCTGGAAAAAGAGGAAACCTTAAGCTGCTACTCTTAAATTACCCCTTGAACCTACTAAAGATTTTTTGTGAACAGTATAAAAAAATATATAGAAACTCGTATCAACCTTCAAGGTAGAGGTCTCCCTCATTTTGTATTCAGAAAAACGTCGCATGTACGACCTGGCTGCTACACATTTTATCTTGACAGCAAGTTGAAATATTTCTGTACTCTGTAGCCAAAGTCAGTGAGACCAAATTTTTCACAACCAGTGAAATATAGTGTAGGACTTTGCTTCATACGACATATCAAAGTAACTACTTTTGGCGCGACTTCTAATTTATTGGGGTCTAATTTTAAATTGTGATTGTATCTGTGCGTGATCGACAGTATGATATTAGCCTCTTTAGTAATATTGTAAAGATTCGTCCTTGATCCACCGTGCGCACCCGCTGCAGCCGCGGAGCCGGTCGTATTTCCTGACTCTGCAGTCAAACCGTTAATTCAGCCCTCATCAAGCTGTCTCCCTCCCAGTCCTCCCGCCTGCAACGCCCTAAGCCGAGGTCCGAGTCCCATTAGGGGTCGCCCTTAGTGCTGTTGTTGCTAGTAGTCATGATGTTAGTAGTAGTAATAGTAGTTAGCTTAGGTTAAGTATTTTACCCTCTTCCCCATTGGTTGGAGACCCTTCAGGTCTCGCCAATAACTGCCCAGTTACGTAGAAATGGTCCGCAAGACAATTTACAAACAGTCAAAAAAACTAATTGTAAAGGTTCTTTTTTGCTAAAGCGAGGATTTATATTCTAAGAAACTGCAGCATAAATTGAGCCTTATCAACGTCACACGTAATATTCTTATTCTAAGTAATATTCATAATACTCTCATACGTTAAAGATAGAGGAGCTCGTGGCTAAATAATACGTGCGGATCATACGAGTTGTGACATTTAACTGCGCTTGCCGCGGTGAGTCCGTGGATGGGTGACCGTTCGTTACACATTGAGACCACTCCATGCCTCGGAGAGCCGATTAAATTATTTATCGGTCCCGGGCGTCATACGAAGACCTATGACAGTCGTTACTACAACCAGCCTAATCTTACAATATCGGCATTGCCTAGTAACTGGGCTGCGGAGGTCTGATGGCAGTCGCTTCGTGTAAAACACTGGTATTCAATCACATCTGGTTAGACTGGAATCTGACCCGAACATAGTTGGGAAAAGGCTAGGCAGAACAGAACGTTAAAGACGCTCTACGAAAGCTAAAAAACTAAATATTCCTCTTCCCATTCCAACATTTCACATAAAATATTGCTTATATTTCAATAATGTTAAATTGCAACACTCGAACAGTTTCAATGATATGACAAGTCAGGTTCAAGCAATATAGCTGATTCAGTTGAAAGCAATCAGCTGGCGGGCCACGCCGACGAAATTCAATTTCTCAAGTGCTAACAGCTACCGTGGCTATAAACCGTTCTCACATTTTAACTGGGAGAATTCCTTAGCCTTCTCACAGTAGTTTTAAGAGCTTTTTACATTTCACACGGATGTAATAAGAGGGTAATAGATTTTGAGTGTTCTTGTCTAGTCGCCGAATCGGAATTTTCATATCAGGAAAAGGCTTGATCTCAACTGATTGTACGTGTCTTGAACACAAAGACCAAGCCTATAGAAAATGTTTTGACAAGTATAGCAGAATTCTTAATCAAGTGATATTGATTTTGGAACCGTACCTACATATTATTTTGTTTTTGGTCTAACTTTAGGATATCGGCTTTGCCCAGTAACTGGGTGGCGGAGATCTGATAGCAGTCGCTCCGTGTAAAATACTGGTATTCAGCCGCATCTGGTTAGACTGAAAGCTGCTCCAATACAATTGGGAAAAAGCTAGACAGAATGAACAATATAACATTTTGTTTTATATAAAACACTTCATCTCGTACATATCGGGTGTAAAAATACCCCTAACGAAGCCGAGAGCCACGTATTCTTCCCACCATTACGATGATTTTTTGGTATCGGGCCATACCTGGAAACTGACTGGTTATGGAGAAATTGAAGGTCAAAGTCACCATATTTTTGCACGTTTTTCATGAAAACTAAGTTTAAATGTTATTACTAAACATTCTTCTATACAAACATTATCAACATTTTTTAAATGTAGGCACAGACCGCTGCGCGCGTGCTTCCATTGCGCGCTACAAAAAAAACGGATTTTTAATACCGAAAATATAAAAGTCGTTTCCCAGCAATTGTTTTTGCTGTATGTTACTTAGTTTGATTTACAGTATAGTATGCGTAGACTTCGGCTTCATTAAGGCTATTTTTACACCCTGTATATATATTTGTTTGATTCAAATCTTGCGACAGATTTTTCAACCACTTCTGCTTAACCGACTCTCTTGAAACTTCGCACATAAATTCAATTCCCATGACAAAACAACATGATAAAAATTTCAATCTACAATCCTCAAACCCTAATGCTGCAGGAGTACTGCAAGATAGAACCGCTTAACTTAAAAGGTTTTATAAGGGATTATTTTAAATTTATTGACCTACATTTAAAACTCATACAATTTTCAGGGCAATAAAAACGTCTACGAAATCATTGTGCTGCTTGTCACGAGCAAACTTAATGAAACACATCAGACTGCGAGAGGTACGAATCACGAATTCTAAACACGAACCAACCTTGTTAACTATACGACTGTCAGCCCACTTCATTTCCCAAAGAAATTGCCTAGATAATGTACGTTTTACGATAGAAAAAGAAATACAATTTGTTGGACGATTTACATATTTCCAACAATTCATCTGAACGTATTGGAAATGACATCAATTGTTCATACTCTTTTACAAATCTTTATGAAGCATGCATTTTCGGTTGGTCGTGTGCTAATTATGCATGTCTTTTTATTTTATATTTTTACTAGCGGACCTGGCAGACGTCGTCCTTCCCTAAAAATTTGGTGACATACCGACAGCAGCGCCACCTACCGGGTCCAATTGTGAATCTAAACCATCCAGGGCGCCACCCAAACACATACAAAAAAATTAATTCATAAAGATTAGACCAAGCACAGGGTTACACATTTGGTTTAAGATCTAGTTTTAGGTAAGCTTAAAAATAATGTTCAATTGTGTCTGTTTCTTAGCATCCACTGCCGAACTAGGTTTACAGCCTGTGTTTCAGCATGCGGCGCCCCCAACCTTCGGATTTGGGTATACATATTTCTAACAAAGCCCGCGTATAAAAGGACACTGTTCTTATCTTAATCTTTATATATACCTATATAATTCGACTGTACGTGTGTATGTCACTGAACTCCTCCTAAGCGGCTGGACCGATTTGAATGTTTTTTTTGTATGCGTTTGGGTGGCGCCCTGGATGGTTTAGATTCACAATTGGACCCGGTAGGTGGCGCTGCTGTCGGTATGTCACCAAATTTTTTGGGCAGGACGACGTCTGCCAGGTCCTCTAGTCTTTATAAATAGGTATATAATTCGACTGTACGTGTGTTGGTCATCTAACTCCTCCTAAACGGCTAAACCGATTTGGATGAAATTTTGTGTATATATTTCAATGGGTTCCTGGATGATTCGAAAACATAATTTGATCCGGTAGGTGGCGCTGCTTTTCCGGGCAGGACGACGTCTGCCGGGTCTGCTAGTTATAAATAATTATAAACTTGTAAAACTCAGAATCAAAAAAAAAAGTTGAATGTGGATTCATGTTGCATTGCATTGTTTTTGGCATTAACCTTTTTATCTGGAACTTTGCAGTCGTCATATATGACAATAAACTAAACAAACACTTCCATATCTTAGGAAGAAAACATTCTGAAAAGTTTTTACCCTGAAAAGCTTCTATTCGGACGGGATTTGGTTCGCGAGACTAAAGGAATGGAATTGATTCTAGTAATTGATTTAGTTAGCTATGTCCTTCTGGATATTCTATCTTAGTGGTCCCTATCCAATAATGTTTGCTTTAGAAATCAAATTTATTTTATACTTGGCTTTATTTCAGACAAAGATATTCCAATCTTGATCTCTTGTTGCCGTCAATTAATTAGTAAGATGTCTGGATTAAGAAACGCGCTGCCACCTCTATTATTCTTCTGTTTATCTGTTAATTATTTGGTAATTAACTAATGATGTGTGATTAATGAATAATGCATGTTAATTCATAGTTAAATTTTATAGATATTTTTGTAATTATTAGATCCATTGAAATTAACGATTATCGATATTATCTTTTGGAATAAATTATTTAGAAGTAATGGTGTAGGTCACAAAACTATTAAAAAAATTAACAGCCTCGTTGGTCTTGTGGTGGCAAGCGCGACTGCTCATCGTGAGGTCCTGGGTTCGATCCCCAGGCCGGGCAAAGTGTTATTGTATTTTTCCGTGTGAAAGTCCTCAGTAGCAGCCCGGAGTTTGGATTTGTGCCCGTTTGATGGCAATAGGCTCGCCCCCTATTACATGGGACTTAAACATAACGGCAAAATGAGGGTGTTACTAAACACCTCTGCCCAATCCTTTGGGGAATACAGGCGTGATGTATGATTATGGTAGAGGATTTATTTTATTTAAAGCAAGCTAAACCTAGTCAGCGTTAAAATACTGGTGCCAAAGGTGAAATAAAACAGCCCCGTAAGTTACAATGCATTTTATATTCCCGTCATAACAATGTAAGATATTATCAAGTACAAATTGATTTCTTACAAGACTTTACCATGTTAACCACGCGTTGCTCATACATTTTAATCGTGGCGACAACACGGTAAACTATCAAACAACTTTGATACTTAAAACCACTTCAACAACGCTCAATTTGCCGTACTAATACAATATTAAACGAAATAGTCCAAACACAGCTTTCATCGCAGTAAAATTGTATGTAAATACCGTGCAGAATTTATACGGATGATATGCCCAATTACTCTCTTAGGCACTTTAAAGTACCGTGGAATCGTCGCTTTTAAAGGTTTTTTTCGCAATTGGCATTTTATCCGTCAAAATAAGTAAAAAAGTAGCAGACGTGAGAACGCGCAGTCACAAAATAGATAGGTACAGAAGTCAATCTACATACTATGCGTGCCAAATAAGAATAGGATCGCGCTTGCTACAACTTCACACGATAGCTGTCAAATTAGTACCGCCAGCAAAAAACCACTATGATAATAAAAATGAATTTATTTTTTATTCATAATTTCATTATTATTTAGATTCATTTTTATAAAATGTTATTTCTTGAATTCCATAAATAGATAATTTTGGAAAAATTAATAATATTTGGAAGCAGTATTCATTAAAATACTTCACGAAATGGTACTGGTCACCCTAATATGTCGCCATAATAATAATATAATTACTGTGTAATTAATTTGGCGTAAAATTGATTAGAAATACCAAAAAAGTCAACAAAAAAATAATTAAACTGAGTATAATTTCTTTATTTACTTTTTTGCACACCTTACGCTTCGGTAATGAAGTTCACGAGTATTGCGGAACAAAATGTCGTTTTGACAGTACTATTCTTATTTGGCACGCATAGTACCTACAAGTGCGCTCGAGCAACGCACACATAGACACTGCTCACGGACACGATATCTCGGACTGTTTGGGTCTAGAGTGCGAGTGAGTGCGAGCGCGAGTGCCATGCGCTTGAGAGAGATAGATATGTATATATAGGTAGATAGAGCGACCGCCGAGCGTAGGTATGAAAAGTGAAGTACATACATGTGATTGACTTCTGTACCTATCTGTTTTGTGGCGCAGTGTTTAGAAGTGACTCGGGGCTAATTTCGTTGACTTCCTTTTGTATTCGTGTTTCCATTTTCTGCGTCGTGTACCTAACACTCTGTTCATTTAAGGAGCATTGTTGCTTATTAACTTTGTCGAGTTTTAAAAGCTTCTCGTTTTTTTGCGTTTCTTCGTTAATTATGAACATATTTTTTTATTACTTTGGTAGCAAAGAAAATGTTAGACGTATACAATCGATTCTGAACAAACTACTTGCAGGATGTGCGTTAATTATGTTACATAATGTAACATAATTAACGCACATCCTGCAAGTAGTTTATTCAGAATCGTTTTCTGAATCGATTTCTATCATTTTTAATATAGGTAATTTTTTATCCCAAAAATAATTAAAACTACGGAAATTAGTCACATTACCTCTGTACAGTCAAAACAAACTGAAATGGACTGTAAATCAAGGCAAAAAGACTTTTAAAAGTGCATTTTTATTTGTATTAATACAAATTCCGCCATTCAATACAAAATAAAGAAAAATAAACCTTATTTCAAGAACGTTAATTTAGTAAATAACAATGCTTAAACATGTTAAACTAAAATTTCAGTGTAGGTATGTATTATGATTATAACATAATATTATAATTAGAGTGTTTGACATGCGTTAATTATGTTACATGTTGTATATCATAGGACACGGATAAATCAGATTACGTAAAATAATTGTAAGCGCAATGATATACCTACTAATCGAGGTAGACACTAAAAAGATATAACTGCTTTAGACAGTGACAACAATTCTTATATATATTTCAAAACCCTGCTAGTTGCAAGCAGAGAAACAAGAAAACCACAGCCTGTTACAATCCATTATTTCAAGCCATTATTTGTAGTTTCTTTATTGGCTGACATTGGATTATGGATGGATATTGCTTTGCCAATTGATATAGGAAGCTCACTATTGCCAATAACAAATAAATAATAAATAATGAAACAAAGGCACTCGTAGGCTCTGTCAAACTAACACTTAGAGGGTCTACACACCTCTCTGTATAAATACCTGATTCTATGCTTTATCGTGATACAATTAGATAATTTTTAGAGAAATTGTCCACAAATGAGAAGAATACAATGTAGTGCAGAAGTTCTAAATCGGAAAATGTATGAAGCCCTTAAGTCACGCGTTATTTGCACCAATAGATCATAGCACGTCATGGGTCTGAAATAAAATAAGAAGAATACAAACTTCTAACATGATAAAGACGCTGAAATATACATAGCTTTTCCATAGGCGGAGGTTGAATAAAAACAATAACGGTAAAACATAACATTACGCCTGTATTCCCCGAAGGGTTAGGCAGAGGTGTATAACACCCTCATTTTGCCGTTAAGTTTAAGTCACATGTAATAGGGGGCGAGCCTATAGCCATCAACCGGGCACAAATCCAAACTCCGGGCAGCTACTGAGGAATTCCACATGGAAAAACCCAATAACACTTTTCCCGACCTGAGGATCGAACCCAGGACCTCACGATCAGCAGTCGCGCTTGCCAGCATTAGACCAACGAAGCAGTGTCATTTTGCTGATTTAGTGTTTTCCCATTAGAGTGTCGGGGTCGATGACTCGGGGGCTGCGTTGCTCTATGATTTTCCCTGCCGGGGTTGCGGTGCATGCTTTTGCGAATCCCGCGACCCCGGCCGAACGGTCAGGAGGACATCGTTGGTTTTTAGCCGGTGAGAGTCCGGCAGACCCCTTCGCCTTCCCCGGGCGAGGGACAACCATGATAATTTTCCAACGATAAAAAAAAGGCTTAAGTGCTTAAGTCCGCTTATTCTAAAAATATAAAAATAAATACTCGAAAATATAAAAATACTATTATAAAATACGACTACAATACCACGAAACGCATAGATCACATGCTTTACATTCCACGGTGAAACGGTGGGGTGTTCATTCGTAATATATCATAAATAATAATGGTCAGCCGATTAGCGCTGCGGTAAGCCTTTTACGAGGGCTGCAATGGCATGGGACATTAATTCCTGGGCACAGTGTAGTGACGTATGCGTCTAGCCGCTTCGATCCTTCAACGTAACGCAATACCATCGCTGTACCACGTAGGCTTAATTTCATTGCACCTACCTTTGTAATAACTTTCGTCACCCTTCATAGATGGCCTTATTCCGTCATCGATGGTACACCTCCCGTATCTCTATGTCGCTTTAGGATTGCAGATATTACGGTTATTATTTGATAAAAGTTCAAAAGAAAACTGAAAACTGTCTCGTTGGTCTAATGGTGGCAAGCGCGACTGCTGATCGTGAGGTCCTGGGTTCGATCCCCAGGTCGGGCAGTGTTATTGGGTTTTTCCGTGTGAAATTCTTCATTAGCAGCCTGGAGTTTGGATTTGTGCCCATGATGGGAATTAACGGCGAAATGAGGTGTTACTATATAGCTCTGCTCTACCCTTTGGGGAATACGAGCATGATGTTATGTTAATTATGTTATTTTCAAAAGAAAAACATTAAAAATATGTTATACATGGCAATACTTTAAACCAAAAATTATTTTCGGAACCTCTTTTTATTTATCTACCAATAAACATGACGTTCGTGTTATCAGTAGCTGGTAACACTGAACAATCTTGATAAAGGAGGGTAGTCGTCAAGATGAATCAACGTACCCGAAGTTATAAAAACAGTGGTCATCCGAAGGACCAGAGGATTCTATTTCGAACATTCGAAGAAGTCTGACCTTTTATATATGACTAGCTAGTCCTTATTTTCTGATCTTGTGTATATTATATTGTGAACTTGCCTTTGTAATTAATCACTAATCTCAATATGTATAAGTACTCTCAGTGGTGGAGAGTCTATTTTGGTTTCATTTACTAAAGTAAATAAATTCACCATGCCCGTAATCCTGACATACCGATATTAGCTATAACTGTAATGGTAGATTCACCCCTACAATATTCTCTTTGTTTGTCTTTCATATTCCAGACAAGACCATCCCGCTTAAAAGTATATTAACTAGTTTTGTTACTAGTAAAGGAAGCAAATACTGTGTTGCAAAATGCAATAAAACACACCCCACATTTAAATTCAAACAAACATATACGTGGTACATAACAAACTTCAATTACTAACTTTCAACGATATTACTAGAATCCAATTAAAATATAATAGAACTTATTCTCTTAGGACAATGGAAAAGGGGAAACAAATTAATTCGCAAACGCAAAAAAAGAACCTACTAATCGTGGACACGGGATGAACATAAAAAATCGTCCTTCATTACCGTTACATAAGTTTTCTTTTAGGAGTCATCCGAAGGCACTCTCAATTTTCTAGTCTAAAAAGCAACAAATACGACTAATAAAGTTACATACTTGCTCTCAAATTAAGCCATTCTCACCTCTATTCAAAACAAAACAGAGATGAAATTTTCTCAAAACTTTTGACAGACTTGATACGTTTCGTCTTTGAGTAAAGTACTCGAGACAGTAGGCTCTTAGTCTGAGTTGCGGTCTAGGAATTAATGTGGCGTGTCTAAAACGTAGCACGCACCTCTACCATGCATGTTTTTCCCTTTGTCTCATAGGAAACAATGTGTGCGGCTGTGAAGAGACGGGACTTGCTTTGTAGGTGACGTTGCAAATAGCTCATGATATGGTTTTACGCCTAAAAGGCTTGGGTACGTTCTTATCTCTTCGTGCAGTGGCGTTTTTGGTTTCAAAACTCTGTTTGTCCATGAATAGAGCTTGTTTATTCGTTGTATACCCACATAAATCATTATTTACCCCGAATCTTATATGACTCTTGTATAAAATGATCCCAGTTATCTAAGATATGGTCGTCGGAATTGGTCTACGAGTACAAGCAGTCGAATAGGTAATAAAAAAATAAAATAAGATATGGTATGGTAAGATATTTAAATATATTTTTTATTTGTGTCGGTAATATGTTTTAAATATCAATGTACGCAATATTTAGAAAACATAACATCACACCTTGTATTCCCCGCAGGGTACGGTAGAGGTGATTTTCGTACACCCTCGTTACGCCAGTTATGTTTAAGTCCCATGTAATAGGGGGCGAGACTATTGCCATTAACCGGGCACATAACCAGACACCGGGCTGCTACTGAGAAATTCGTAATGAAAAAACTAAATAACAATTTGCCCAACCTTGGATCGGACCCAGGAACTCACGATCAGTAGTCGCGCTATTAAGAAAAATCTGTTGAAATAGCAGGAATAAACTTATCATCCATATTCTAAGACAGTCCTCCAAAACTTACTCGACTCATACTCGACTCAGAACGACCTCGAAAACACCTTCAAAATTGTATTCTTAGTCGCAATTCGAGTGAACTTTGAGGTTCCTCGACGGTGTCATTACGTCATAACTTGAATTATCTGCATCGCGCAAATAACGCCGCGATAAATAATTGTAAGGATTATTGTAAGTATATTCGATAAAGTCTTCAAAATTCATTTTTGTTACATATGAACTTTGACACTTCCTTCCTTAAGGTAAATTCCGAGGTACCTTGAGTTTGACAGATGATTCCTTACTTCGACTGAGGAAAAATCTCGTATCAAGGACGTTTATGTCAACTATAACTACCGATGGTAGTGAAAAAGGCCGAGTCGAGGTGGAGTCGAGTCGAGTAAGTTTTGGAGGAACGTCTTGGAATATGGGTGTATATCTCGGTAGGAGTTTGTTACTAATACAAAATTAAGTTCAATCAATTTCTATTAATATACACATGCAATCTTTCGCAGCAACTAACAGTCATGTAAAATGAATCAGCATTAACTTAACAAAAATAGCTTTCACCACCTCATTATCGCGACCAGCTAAACCCCTAAGAAAATTAATGGAAGTATTTATGAAGAATTCACATTGACATAATGACATCCAATATATCTTCGCCGTGAGCAGTCGAACGTGAAATCGCGTTCGCACTTCAACCATTAATCGAACGTGTCTTCGAAGGGTTTCGGCGAAATTCCACATTTTTATAGCAATTGTTACCATTAGGCCTTTGATCGTCATGTCTTGAAACGATTTGCACATGAGAAACATGTAATTTTTTATTTCTTTTAAGTCTGTACAGTAGGGGAATGAAAAGGCTTATTTTGCTTGCATAGTGCTCGAAATAAACTATTTTACCGACTACGTATTGCCAACATTATAGAAATGAAAATACAAGTTTTTTTTTACAGGATATTAAAAATCATAATAATGATGATGATGTGATGGCAACCACTATTAGTGTAAATTTATTTAATCATCGAATTGATTGATGTCATGAATTTTACAACAAAACTCCTTAAATCAAATCAAGACATTACATGGCACTACTACGTCATATGGAGACAAAAGGCAATTTTGATATTTGCTTCTAAATAATTAAACATAAATTTCCATGCATTGGTCTGTTCCGTTCAACAGTTTGAAAAGGTAACATGACGTGCTCGCAATGTGAGTAAGGAATGAATTTGAAAACTGATGAACCTTTTCATTCCCCTACTGTGCCTTGTCTCTAATTTCGTATAATAAGGCTAGTGCCTTAACTATTCAATTTAAAAAAAACAACGATTAGCATATGAGAAACATGTCATTTTTTATTTATTTTAAGTCTTTGTACCTTGTCTCTAATTTCGCATAATATAACTTAGTGCCTTTACTTTTTAATTTAAAAAAGCTTTAAAGTCGCTTATTAGTCAAAACATTTTCCATGATAGCATAAGTATAATCAGCCCATTGCTGTGTCACTGCCGGGTACGAACCTTTTCTCAGAATGAAAAGGGATACGCCTTAGTCCACCACTCTAGCCTGGTAAACAGGTTGGCGGACTACACACACCTTCAAGAATTTTTAGAGTCTTCTCTCAGGGGTTCAGGTTTCCTCACGATGTTTTCCTTCACCGTTAACGCAACTGATAATCAAATTCTGATCCGCACTTGAATAGGGTAGTTGACTACTATTAAAAATGTCCACCAATTTAGTATTATTTCAAAGAAAGTATAGATACAAATTGATATGTGAAAAAATAAATAAAATCGATGAAAAAATAGAGGAGCTACACGCTTGCGAAGTTTGTAGAGAGGGCATTTTCTGTCCTTGTCGCGCGAAACGGATATTGTACGGAGTGGTGTCAAATAATGATGAAGTTTGCAAGGTATGACGTCATTGTGGCGTCATGTTGTCTCTGTCTAGTGAGCAATTTTCAATCGTTTATAACTTGGGCATTTTATTAAATATTTCAGTAGTTTTTTCACTGTTGCCTATCATTTTTGTAATAGTTTCGAGATTTCTAATAAAAAAATTATAGTCACATACCCTATTCGAAAAGTCAGAGGTAAGCCTGGGTTAAACTAAGACCCTCAGATCATTACCTTCTATCCATCAGTTTCCTTTGAAATTACGAATTGCCATATCAGTTATCCCAAATATCAGTACAGCGTTATCCAAAGCCATTTGCGGTAAGCTTTAGAACTTCCCAACTGGTGGTCAACTCTCACAACTAGTGCGGGCAAAATGACTGCTATTGATACTACATATTATTTTAGGGATAATATCAAAAGAAATTTTACTTTAAGTTGACTTAAGTCACTTAGAAAACAAAATGCGTTAATTCCCTTCCAAGAAATTCGTCATGAATAATATAACTTTTAATACTTTAAATTAAGGAGATGAAGTGTTCCTGGAAGGTTCTGTTACGTCCTCGTCGACATTATTTTGTTAGTTTAATATTTTTAACAGTTAAACTGCCTCGTTGGTCTATTGGTGGCAAGCGTGACTGCTGATCGTGAAGTCCAGGGTTCGATTCCCAGGTCGGGCAAAGTGTTATTATGTTTTTCCGTGTGGAATTCCTCCGTAGCTGCCTTTGATTTAGATTTGTGCACGGTTGATGGCAATAGGCTCGCCCCCTGTTACATGGGACTTAAACATAAAGACGAAATGAGGGTGTTACTATACCTATAGGTACACCTCTGCCTAACCCTTCGGGGAATACAGGCGTGATGTTATGTTATGTTTAATATTGTATACAATATTTTTTGGGAAATTACAATAAAACCGAAAATCAGTTCAAACATATATTTATCGATCAATAACTTCTTTCAAATGTCTCAGCGCTTCGTCCAACGCCACGTAAACCTCCTGTGTGTTGGAAGGTCTTGCTTCTAAAGACGCCGTGGGACTTCTGATCATTGATTTGTGAAGAATGCTCTGAGTTAATGGACAAAACACATCAGGATTCATTGAGTCGGACTTGGATTTTCCCGTGAGATAACTCATTAGGACTCCAATCAGGAGTACTGATACGGCTCCCGCGACCGGGCAGTATGTGAACGAGATCCGGAATAACGATTGTAAAGGTTTCGATGGTAGCTGGTTACTGAAATATAGGAAAAAGGAATTACATAGTATGCTTATGGAATAGTTGTGAAATAATAGACACTATACCTACTTTTAAAAGTACAACAATTAAATAGGTGATAATTTAAAGAAAGTAGGTATCTATAGAAAGAAAATTATATTATGTTAAAAATAAATAAAATCTATGAAGAAATAGAGGAGTTACACGATTTTGAAGTTTTTGGAGGGGGCATTTTAGATGGGTTTTATCGCTGTTGCTTAATATTTTTTCAATAGTTTGTAATTGCAGAGTGAACTCTGTGGTGGGCGATGTGGAATGAGGTACTTTTGTGTTTAATATTGTGTTTACAATAAAGTACTCCATTGTAATTGTTCCATTTATTCACGAACTTTGTTGGGCATTGTTGAATTCACGAGTTTTACGATCACAGCGTGTTGTTTTGGTAGAAAGGAGGATACTACTACTACAATAGCTAAGTTGTCAAAAAATTCGGAAAACTTAAAAATATCTGGCAATCTCGCACCTTGAATATGGAGTTCAAGCACTACAATAAAACCTTTTTTGCAAAATAATTTACGATTTCAGAACTCCACCACATAGAATAATCGAAGTCACTCGCGGTTTAAAAAAAAAAAGATTCCACAAAGAAAAGTCATAAAAGTGTTGGAAATCGAGTAATAGTAATATGGGTAAAGTTTTAATAAGGGGAGAATAAAAGTGAGCCAGGCCGATATCACCCAAGTTACGAACGGAGATTAAAACTTCTACGTAGATACGTCTAACCGAGTGTGAACTCATTGGGGTCGTAATAAAAATGTTCCTATGTCATAAAGTCGTTATATAGTTTTTATTTCACAGCCTAATTGAGTTTGGGACGATAACTTTTGTTATGATAGAACTGTGCTATATTTTTCTTTCCTTCAGTTTGGACAGGGATCCCAAGGGATATGGAAGTGATTGCTTGAAGGTGTTGTGTGTTGTTGGCGGAGACATCAAAAGCTAAATAAACAATTAGAGAAGTTGGTGAACTGTTGGTGAACTGGGTTGCGGAGGTCTGATGGCAGTCGCTCCGTGTAAAATACTGGTATTCAACCGCATCTAGTTCGACTGGAAGCTGACCCCAACTTAGTTGGGAAAAAGCTAGGTAGAACAGATAACCATGTTTAGTGAAGGACTGATTCACCGATGGTAGGTATTGGAGCAGATGGGACCTTACTTGGCTGATTCCTAGAGCTGATAAATGTGAGAGCGATTTACTTATTATCGGATATGGTTACTTTTTAACCGACTTCCAAAAATGGAGGAGGTTCTCAATTCGGCTGTATTTTTGTTTTTTTTTTTTAATGTTTGTTACCTCACTTTACCCTCATTTATGAACGGATTTGAAAATTTTTGTTTTTTTATTGAACGTGTATTCTTTCGAAATGTCCCATTTAAATTTGGTGAAGATCTGATGAAGAACTTCGTAGATAGACAATGGAACTCCTCAATGACGAACAGTACGCATAATGTGATGATGTGATTATGTTACGAGCAGCGTCTTTAGTAGTTCCCACCATGATTAAATTAAGGCCACTAAAATTAAAAAAATTAAAAACATTTTAACAATAATAAAACCGACTATATTCTTTTCCTGATTTTTTGAGTCGGTTTTATTTTTGTTAAAATGTTTTTTTATCTTCTAAGTAGATACTCCGATTGACGATCACAATAAACATAGGTATATTACAAGTAGGCTACAACTCAAATAGCTAGACAATACCATGACTACTTCCCATCTGGCGATAAAGACCAGAATCCCGCGATCCGACGATTATGCTCGTCCCCACTCCGTCATTGAAGCAGTTACATTATTTTTCAATTTTAATAAATCACCTTTGTAAATGTATGTACATCAGAATACTCACGCAGCATTAGGAACTACTGTGGTTATGTTGGCCAGTACATGTGTGAAATTAGCTTTTCCGCACCCTGACGTGGCCAGTGGTTTGCCCTGAAAGGTCAACGCTCCAGTGGCGAGAGCATTTTCTGTACCAATGAGCAGCCATCCGCACAGGATCAAGCTTAACAAACAACCACTTAGAGCACCCTGAAATAATATTACGAAAATTAGAAAAAAAATAAAGTCGTTTTTTAATTAAATGTTGATTTTTTATTTATTTGAAAAAAATTACACTACGGTAGGAACGCGATATTAAATTTTTTTAGAAAGCGCCATCTGTTACTTTATTATTGTACTAGAGAGAGTCATTGCTGAGTACAGAATGAATGGTGCGAGGGCCAAAGAGGTTGCCGCGTGAATTGTTACGAATGGTTCAGGTAAAATACAATAGATGAAACTATTTATTAGGTAAATTTAAGTGCCAAAATTACTTCTGGTTTCGAGTTATTACCTCGCCAATTCTGCCGCGCGATTCATAAACGCGGTAAGTAACATTTTGGTCAAAAATTAGTTAAATATATATTCGTAATCACAATCCTATGGTGATTACGAATATATATTTAACTAATTTTTGACCAAAATGTTACTGCGTTTATGAACCGCGCGGCAGAATTTAGCACGGAATAAATGGGCTTTAACACACATAACATATCATCACGTCCGTATTCCTCTAAGGGTTGGGCAGAGGTGTATAGTAACACTCTCATTTCGCCGTTATGTTTAAGTCCCATATAATAAAGAGAGAGCCTATTGCCATCAACCGTGTACAAATCCAAACTCTAGGTTGCTACTGAGGAATTCCAAACGGAAAAACCCAATAACACTTTACCAGACCTGGGGATCGATCTAGGACCTCACGATCAGCAGTCGCCCTTCCACCACTAGGTTAACGAGGCTTTATTATTATAAAAAGGATAAAAATATAAAAACAACTTACAGAACAATTAGCCCTAGAGAACACAATGCCAAGTGTAAACAACCCAAGTAGGGTACCAGCAGTGACGCCAGTAACTCCTGACGCGACGTGCTGTAAACGATCTAACTCCTTTGTGAACCAGAGTACTGACCCACAGTATAAGCCTACCACCACGCAGAGAGCCTGAAATGAAAACCAGGTAGGTATAGGTACTTATTAAAGGTTGCTATAAAAGCGGAAAAGGACTCCGCTAAGAATAGACTACTGCCCACTATGTATCTGCATGTGGGCGTTGTTAGGTTATAGCGAGATTTTATCATGCAGGTGAACAATAGCTACTGCAAAATCTGATTTAAAATACATTATACTTTTTTGCGGTCGCAAAGGCTGGTGGCAGAAGCGTCAAATTTGTAGGGTGTGGGAGGGGATAGGATGCGTTCTGAGTCAGTCAAAATTTTTCCGCCTCTCCAAATGACAACATTACCTTCACGTGTGTACATTGTCACTCTTCCACTAGTTTCTAACTACCTTGGGGCTACGAGATAACATACATATCCGTGGTGAAACCTATATTTAGTTGTAGCTAGGTAATTATTAATCACCTGTAACTACGGTTTATGGGGAAGGCTCAAGTCACTTAACAATAATTGATGTGACTGTACATACCTTCATAATTCTACAACAGGCTGCCTCATTGGTACTTTGAGGCATCCACGGCCTTATAAATTCTTCAAACAGCACTCCAGCTATAGAATTTATTAGTGAAGCTATGCATCTGCAACAATTCACATCTAAACGGTAAACTAATATAAACTTTATGCACGTATAAATAAGGATTCTTTAAGAATAAATAATATTCATGTGTCTCACCCAGTGGTTGCGCTGAAAATGGAGATGATAAAAATTCCACAAATTCCCGGAAACATCAAGGACAAATTGTTGAGAAAATGTGGGACCAGCTGTAATGGAAAAATGCAAAGAAGTTTTTAAATTATTCATAATGTACCTAGTCGTATTTTGGCTGAAAATATAGTGAATATTAGTAGGATAGGAATTTTGTACACTGAGAAATTATTAGATTATAACACCCAAAATCTTGCCACATCATTAATTAAGCAAACGTTCGATGGTACTATCTCTCTTTCAGTGTTAGTAAAATCTAGCAATCGTAAAATGCCTGAAATAAGAAGTGTGAAATGAATTAAATTACCTGTTCATGTTTTTTTATCTGCCCCGTAAGCAATGGATCACATCCAGCGAACCAAGCATATAGTGCTAATCCAAGGAAACAAGAGAGCAGCTTCATAAGAATGACTCCCACACATGATACAGTCAGACACAGTCTAGCCTGACTTATTGTAGGTACAGCCAGAAGTTTCTGCAAGGTGGACTGGCTTAGAGCTATCTTCCAAAGCCAATTAGTGGATAGTGCCAGAGTTACCGCAAAGAATGAGGTGTGGTGAGCTAATTCGGGATCTGGGCTACAAAAAAGATGGATTTGATTATTATAGCATATTAAAGAACCTTCGATGGTTAGCGACAATAAATTCAAATCTGAATTTAATTAGATTTTACAATAAAGATTAATTTTTCAAAAATATATCCTTTATGTTCATACAAGAATCTGCTGGTAAACCTACAAAATCGTTTATTCGTATGGAGATTTGGATTCTGTTTTTGGAGCTTGGTTTTTCCCCAAACGAATCCACAATTTATTGAATTTCTCTCTTTGCTTTTTTTTTTCTTTTGATTCATGTGATAAAATTGACAAGTTTATAAACCGAGGTTTAAATTTATTACCTAGATATCTTTGTTCTATTTTAACTGGACAGGTCCTGTATTCCAAACAATTATTCAAACAATCTTTGTTAGTAATTTTTTTTAGATCAGATTTATAGCCAATTGTTGAATTGAAACGATCTATCTATATATATTATTTCGATGGTAAAATCTTGATCTCCTTGTTCGTTCGCATAAGTACGTAACCTACGAATTACGATAGAGAAAATATCAAATCCCGGGTTATACATGGAATTTTCTTTCACAAAAAAACACAAGATCCTAAAAGTGTTTTGCCTATGGAGGACAATGCCTAAAAAAATAAGGGTAAAATGAAAAGAAAACTTACTCATACAGAACTAATCTTCCACCATGACTGGCAATTTCCCACATCCTCTTGAAACCCATAGGCAACAATGCGAGACCACTTGGCAGAGCAGTTCCAGCTAAGGCCAAGAATGTCGTCATTATGCCTATGGCAACTATTGCTCGTAGTCCCCCAATCGCACTGAATGTTGCACATACGACACATAGAACTGCTGTTATCCGTCCAGCTAGTGGATTTGTCACTGAAAGTAAACATAAAAAACTGAATAGATATTTTTTTAAACTTTGTTATGGATCCCAATTAGTCCACTTGCAAAGAAATTGATTGATAGTTATGAAGTCTATTGTTTTTTTTTATATAAGTTCCGATATAGGTTGGTCTTCATGATGTGCAAAGACCACTCTACATAATAAGTAAAGTATCTTTCGGTAAATCTTGGTTCTCTTTCTTTTGCCAACGGAGAAATGATTATGGTATTTTGCTGGTAGCCTAGAGATAGTCTCTGCACCTTCTTTAGGTCTTACTTTTAGGTAAAAACAAAAGCTTACCTAATCTGAAAGCCATGAGCGGTACATAAGGCACAATAGGCAGCAACATGAGCTTGCTGACGACAAACAACACAGCAGCTATCGTCCGAGTATGTGTCGAGAACCTTATCTCTAAATATTCGAAGCTTGATGACAACTGTAACTTGTGGAACACTGAAAATAAAAGATACATAGTCGTGAGAGTAGAGATAGACGTGTTAGATAATCTGATTCAGCTTTAAACTCTAATCCTGAAAATGATGGGATCTAATTCGTTTACCTTATAGAAGCTGATTTGATGCTTATCCTACTCATTCATGTTTTCAAGTTGCGAGCTTCTAGTTTTATTTATAGAATCTGGAACCTGACAATTTTCTTATCATCCTCTACTGGCTGTTGATTTAGATAATTCATAAATGCTAAATCTAATGTCAATGAAATAAATAAAATAAAATGAGCAAACATTTACCAGGTAAATAAATGACAGCTGTGAGGAAAGTGACGATGATGAGCGAGAGAGCTGATGCCCAGTATTGCGTGCCTCTGAGGTATATCTCTACTGGAACACCTAGCAGAGTGATACTTGTCAAATGACTGGAACAAATAATAGCATTTGCTAAGTACATACATGATAGTGATGTTTCTTGATGCATTTAGACTCGTGATTTATAGTTAAATGAATCGTACATAGGGAGTTACGCAGATTTGAGAATATTAGTAAAAACAAAGATTGATTTCTGGTTCTCACTTCCATTTTAAGTACCTAACGTATAAAATAAAACATGGTGGCGTAAACAAGAAAAGACCTCATATTGACTATGGTGTATGTGGTCTAAAAATAGAAGATATAGATAGAATAATGGAAAACAACAATACACGAGATGAGATAACATTGTTTATCAGAATAAAGATCCAAATGATCCTTTATAGTCTGCTGTAAATTGTAATGGGTAAATGTTGTAAGAAACAGATAAGACTTTCATTCATTCAAAATTATTGTCAATTATTTTAATGAGAAAAAACGTGGGCAAAGATCGTCACCTACTGTACGTCCAAAGGAGATATCGTCACCTAATGGATGCTTAAAAGAGACGTGGTGGCGTGACGATCTGGACATGTTTTCATGGCAGGCGTAGTCAGAAACGCAAGAAATAGAGAAGTTTGGAAGGCAAAACGGGAAGTCATTGCTCAACAGTGGGACTTACCAGAGGCTATAAAAAAATAAGAGGAAAGGTACTTTTCCTCTGTTACTTCAATTTCTTACTAATGAAGTAAACTTGTGGACGCAACGAACAATTTCAATTTTTATGCGAATGAGTTTTCAAATAAATTTAAAATATACCTACTCAATATTTTTTTTAGATCTTTATAAAAATATTGATAGCAAAAGACAAACAACAAACACTTACCTGGCAATAAGGGCTAAAGTTATCGATATAACAGACATATTCTTCCCACCGAATAGAAACCCGGCAACTGTATTATACTTCCTATTTACAACATTGTAATACACAATAATTCCTATAATAACACCTAATATGATCCCGAACAAGCAATACTCGGCCACATTGAAGTAAATTGGAGAAACGGGGATCGTGTACCGTACTTTCTGCATTTTGCACGTCTTTCAAGTGTTAAATACGTCTCGCAAATAACAAGTGTTCCTATCAGCGTGTCTTCTAACAATAATAAGAGACATTAAAGATAAAACTGGATTTGTCTTCAATCTTTCGGCAAATACTGGAGCGAACTGTTGTGTGACTATTTACAGTTTTGAGCCAATTGTGTGAAGTTCTATTTTCTAACTGACTGTTTGATTTGGTACTAATGTACCTATGTAGGCATCTACGCGCATTTCTGTAAATCGTACTTTCTCACAGTGACTTTTAAAATGGAGATTAAACTCCATTTGTTCATGTTCGTATCTCTCATCTTTGATTTTATATTCTGCGAGAATTGGTACTTCACCAGTATAGAAGCTAAACTTAAAGAAGTTTATTAGTGTTTAATCGACGGCGTAAATTAACTTAATTGATTTCTTATTTTTCAATATTTTATACAAGCAGCCCGATGAATTCCGTACCTCCTAAAATTTCTTTTATTAATTTTTAATAAACCAATCCAGTATTTAGGCGAACAAAATAAAAAAATATTCAAATCAGACGAGCTATTTTCGAGTTTTTGCGAGACTAACACACGGCAATTGATATTTATATTAGATAGAAGACTGGATGTCTCGATTTAGGCACTGGCTACTCAAGTCCAGACATTTAAATGTATAAAAGGTAAACAAACCTTTGATCGCGAAAAATTTGGCTGGAGATCCAAATAACTGCCCGGTTACGTTAGAAACGGCCAACAAGGACCATCTGCTACAAGAAGTCCAAGAGATAAAAAAACGCAAAAAATATTGTTTAGTTTTCTTTACGAATCCGAATCTGGCTTCTAAAACTTCCGTCCAACGTGGTAATTACGAGCATTATATTGATTTTTCAGGTATAGGCACAGGTAATTAACATACAGGAGCTCTAAGAGATTAGTACTAGTATCTTCCACCGACATAAATTAATTATATTACATATTATTACACCTACTCTTCCTACCTATGCGACTAGGCATTTATTGTTACGCTATCAGTACTTTACAATGTTAGTCAGTACATACATGCGTTCAATTACCCGCAGACGTTATATCTTTGTAAATAATCTGAGCAAATAAGAAGTTAAGTAGAATAAATAGTAAATGAACAATAACTCAATAACGGGCGATAAAAGTCATCTTTTTGTTACGTCTGCACGAGACACGCAGGTGACACTATTCAGTAGGTACGTAACACAACGAAGAGCACACCTTGAAACTGGTTGATGGGTAGGTAAAGTATAGCACAATTATACTCTTTGTGTCAATATCCACGCTATCACCAATTTAAATTTTTCTCATTTTTCAAAACCTCTTTCAGTTTTGAAGTCGGTTAACATAACCAACATCATCCTAAAAGATCAGCTGCACAATGTTAACAAGTAAGAAATCATCGATTTCTCAAAAATCTGAATATTACCTATAGCTTGAACTATGAACATTTTCATACTGTGTGATGAGTGGATAGCGTGGATAGTGATAAAAGACAAAAAGTTCACGATTTTATTACACTTAACCTACCTGTCAACCAGTTAAAAGGTTCCTTTGCTCCTCGTTGTGTTACGTACTGTATACAGTAAGACAATTAATATAATAGCATAATCAGCCTATTACTGTTCCACTGCTGGGGACAGGCCTCTTCTCAAATGAGAAGGCTTTAGGCCTTAGTCTACCACGCTGGCCTGGTGCAGGTTGGCAGACTACTCGGACCATCGAGAAAATTTTTTTTTCTGAGTCCGTCAGGCCTGACGAGAGATGTGTTGATTTTGTCGGACTTTGTATTAGAGATTCAATAAAATCCGTGACATAGTTGTCTTAGATTGCCACCTGCAGATTATAATAAAACAGAACACAAACAAGAATAACGAGTGTAGTATTTATTTACATTAAAAGAGCACCACGAGTAGGGTTGCCACCCGTACTATAATATATAGTATCGTACTATATTTCAGTCAATTGTACTATATATTATAGAAAAATAATATTGGACGAAAAATACTATATTTTTATCCCTAATTCAACTGTCGCGCTTTTTTGTGTTAACTGTGACTGGAAGTCTGGAACGCAACCGCAGCGCAGTACGGGGAATTTTAGAACGAAACGCATTCGCGGCAAATACATAATGATATGAAATCAATGTGTACTTTTATTTTCCTGAATTTCCCAAAAGTACTATATTTTTGCATCTTTTTTGGGAGAAATACTATATTTGTTCAAAAAAAAGGTGGCAACCCTAACCACGAGTGACGATACTCAAGTACGTCCGATGCACCCTTGGCAGTCAACCTTGCTGGCTGGCTTATCTTTTCAGCACGGCATGAACTATTCTCGTATACCTTGGGCACACGAGAGGAATAATAAAACAATTATGAGGTTCCTCTCTCAGGAGCTTTGACAAACGGTAGCTAATAGGTACTGTGGACGAATGAGGTATGGTGTTCCTCCAACCAGGATGGTCTTATGCCTGGCGGGCTACTGCCCAACGGTTGATGTTAGGAAGTTGTATAATGTACTATCTGCGTGTCAAATCTTGATATCGCGATGCAGGATTTGGGACGTTTCATTTGACAGCTGTCATTGTTGTCATTGTAGTCTGCCATACAATCGTCGTGCTGCGTAGTTCGCATGTGGTGTGAAAGATGCCGCCACAGTAGGTACTCTGTTTCCGATGTTAGTAAGCTACTTTTTAAAGAGTTTTAATCAGCTTTACTTCGTATATTTGTTAGATTCAAATCTTGCGAAAAAAAATCAACTACTTCTCGAATTATTCTTCGATTCTCCTGAAACTTCAATATCAATTCCCATGACAATACAACATTACAATAATTTCAATCTTCAATCCCTAAATGCTGATTCTGCAGGGGCACCTAATGCAGGACAGGTCCGCCGAGGGTTGGCGGACCGGGACCTGCCGGGGTTGCGGTGCATATGCTTTTGCGAATCCCGCGACCCCGGCTGAACGGTCAAGAGGAGGAACACCGTTGGTTTTTAGCCGGTAAGAGTCCAGCAGAACTCCTCGCCTTCCCCGGGCGAGGGACATACATGAGGATTTTCCAAAGATAAAAAAATGGATTCCTAACGTGAGATAAAACCGTTTAACTGAAAAGTTTTTTAAGGGATCATTATTTTAGTCTTTATAATAATAAAATTACATATACCTATGCTATAATGCTAGTATTCCCTGAAGCCTCCTGAAGGGTTAAGCAGAGGTGTAGGTAGGTACTGGTGTAGTACATTAACAATTTACCGAATAACGGTATTCAGTTTAAACGAATATTAGGAAGCAAGTGTATAGAACAGAAGAATGCAAAAATCTATTTGAATTAAAATAATTATTATAAAAGAAATGCATATCTTCCACTATTTACTAATATCATAATTCATTTACAACTTCAAACAGGCTTAGATTTATTTCAACAGAATTAAAATCTAATTAAATAACTCCTTGCCCAATCTGGGTATCGAATGCATTACCATCATTGGCCTTATTCTAATGATAAATAAAAGGAATTCAAATTAAATCCTAGTATTGTAATGAACTTCAGGTAATTAGACGCTCTATTGAAGAAAAATCATATTCATTTGTTATAACAAACAAATAATTACTCTTTATTTCTAAAAGCGCCATCTAGCACCAAACAGTCTAACTTTGTATATCCCCAGTAGGTAGTTCGTAGTGGAGTATCAAACGGTTTCGTAACGCTACGAATACCCGTAGAGGAAAATACCTCTACGGAGTGCTACGACCAACTAGTTTGTTCAATAAAACCAAGATGGCGCTTTTTTAAAGTTTGGTATAAAAAAAGCCTCTAAAACTAATAGTATAGGATCCCAGTATAGAACGACGTTCACCGAGCTGGTTAATAGATAAAAGTATTTTACATCAAATTAAATATGTCAATAAATATATTGCAAATGGTTGACTAAAAAATTTCAGTACAGAAGACGATATTAAAAAAAAAAAAAACTGAACAGAATTTTTTTGTCAACCCATTTGCAATATATTTATTGACATTATTTAATTTGATATAAAATACTTTTCATCCACGGTGAAGGTCGTTCTATACTGGGATCTTAGACTATAATTTTTATTTTGTTAATAGGTACTTACACAATGTACACGCGCACATATTTACATAGACGAATTGAAGCATTGGGTGCAACAAGGGCGTTACACAAAAAAGTGAGTTCTGAGATAATTTAAGTTAAAGTTTTTGATGTATTATAACTTTTAAATAGATTAGGATAAATCTCAAGTACTTATAAAATTTATTGGTACCATGATTCAGTTATAAGATTCTAGTATTATTATTATTTTAAGATTGTGAGAAACTTCAAAATAACATATTTTTTGAATACATGTTATCCGCCCTTGTTGCACCCAACCCGTAAATTAATTGGGCTTTCATATTTTAAAAGGATTTCAAGGCATAAATAATAACTTTGGATACCTAAAACAATCATTTTTATTTAAAAGTAAATCACAGTAAGTATTAATTTGGACACATTATTAAAAGTAAATCACAGTAATCATTTGGTTTAATAATTAAAATTAAATTAAATTTTTCCGTTAACTTTATATTCTTCAACTTCTTTTTTCCTTTATTTTTTAGGAGAACATAATGAGTCTGGTGATTATCTGCACTGAAATCACCGATTTCGGACATGTTTTTACATTTATATAAACTTTTGCAAGCTGCAGGTCGTAACGTGTTTGAAATTCAAATGCATATAAGTAATCCATGCACCAACGGCATAGCGAAATCCTCTTAATAAATACCTATCACGCCATCTAGAATCAATGAATCGAAATGAGTTTTTGCCATATGAAACTAGATGGGGCAATGCTTAATTTGATGCAATAATATCAAAACGGTCATTGGGTGCCGAACGCCCTTGTTGCTCCCAGTGCTTCAATTAATATTTATTTTCATAAAATATATTTTTCTATTTGTATATCCATATGACAACTGTTCCGCCTAGCCTTTTCCCAACTATGTTGGGGTCAGCTTCCAGGCTAAACAGATGTGGCTGAATACCAATATTTTACACGGAGCGACTGCCATCAGACCTCCACAGTCTAGTTTCAGGGCAATGCCGATATCCTAAAGTTAAACCGGTTGTCAGGCTTTCGGGTATTCTTATGACATCCGGGACCGACTGTTTAACATGCGCTCCGAGGTACGAAGGGGTCTCGATGTGTAACGAACGGCCACCCATCCACAGACAGATTGGTAATTAACCACCCATGACATCTAATTGATGAAAACGAAAAACTTGATTTCCGAGTCGGGAGCAAAATTAATGTTTCACGATCGGAGGATTGTTAACATTTTATACAAAATTAAAATGACTGGACTATATCATCAAGTATTTACGTAAACGAGTATGTAATCATCATCACATCAACCTCTAATCATCACGTTAGAATAACGCATTGGTATGCGTCAGATGTTCTTATTATTACACAGGTGATGCTGCCATCCTTTCGACTTATTCCCCAAACAGACTGTTTGACCCTAGGGTCACCTGATGGTAAGCGCAGACAGGGTGTAAGATGGAGCACACGAATCCAAGAAACAGCGATATAGAGGGACTCCCCAATAACCCTCTGGCTCTCATATAGACACGACGGAACACAGTGAACTGCTTGGCGCCGGACTTTAATGTGAGGGTGGTAGCTAGCCATGTGGAGCGCATAGATCCTACCACCATGCAAAACTCTATTTGATACCCCAAAGGTAATATATTTACAATCTTCATTCATCTAACTCAATTTAAAGATCACCCCACTTATCTATACATATCTCCTACCTACCTACTATATCATCTAGTTTTATGTAAAAACGCGTGGGAGGGGGGGTTATATTATTATGGATGGAGGGTCGCTCTTACCAACATTAGAATATTACTCTCACACCTGTCCCCTAGGCGGTGTCCGTAAATACAGTTTTTGCATAGTTTTATGGCTGTCATGAGGTTTCTTTGCATGCTGATTTTGGGCAGTAATTTATGGTAATGTAGTAGGCAGTTACCTATAAGTATCAATTTGCACGATATTATATAGTTCTGCCATTAAAATGTTGTATGAAAGGTAAACAAACCTTTTATCGTGAAAGACACATTTTTAGAAAACAATAATAATAAGTATTATGGTTATCAAAAATATGTATGTTTCGTGGTTTCTTAAAGCAAGATGAATGTTTTACGATTAAAGGTTTGTATACATTTTATACAAAATTTTAATGGCCAGATTATAATTATGCTTACATTATACATGTGCCAATTAGCACTAATTACCACTGTAACCCCATTAACAATCGACTACATCACTTTTATTATCATAGGTAATTTTTGCGTTGACCAGTCTATCAGAAATCGGGGGTAAGTATTGGTTGTGTAATCTGCCAAAGTCTCTCTATAGAGTCAAATCCACCTTGGTTGAAAGTAGATGGCATTTTAAACAGCTTCCGCAAACGTCACCGTTCACCAAGATGTGGTGTACTCTGGTAGTGGTGATGGTACTTAACCTGACCATGTAACCCTATCAGTGTTAGCAAGTCGCAAAAGTCGACAGGTTAGCGACTCGGTGACGATAATGATCATTTGTTTCTCTTTATCCCAGACGAGCATAGAAACGAAATAAATTATATTCGTATGAATCCCAAACTTATATTAATAATATGGAATACATCAGAGGCAGAATAAACAGACAACACTGCTGTGGAGCTTGTTAAAAACTTTTGATGAGTGTACCATTAACATCGAGTAACCATCGAACAATTTCTACACGACTGTACGTTCTATAAATTCCTACCACGTACATGCGAATACACAAATCATCTAATACACAATATCGCAAATATTTCTTGTCCAGAACACTGGGTGACACGGAGCGCCCGAACAAACGGAAGTTTGAGGGGGCGGGCGCGAGAGGGGGACACAACCGAGGAAACGCCAGACAAGGACAGAAATACACATTTGAATTACGAACGAACAGTACGGCGCTAAAGAAAAATTAAATTATATTTCCCAATGGTGTCAGCCAGTTATTAAGTGGCCAGACGCCATTTTGAATTATTATATTTTTTATTTCTTTTTCCCAGGTTTCCCTTTTGTACGAGGAATTCCTTTTATTTGGAATAGTTGTGGGAGCGGATTGCAAATGGATTCAGTTGAAATGTGCTGGAGCTGTAAATCAATGGCTGTATTTTATGGGACGTTTGGGATCATTATACCTTAATAAACCTTAGTTTTATAAATAAATCTCTTTGGTTGGTAAGTTACTTCGTAGAAAAACATATATGAGAGGATTTATGGTCCATTTAGTAATTAGAGATAGCCTGCATATTTTCCTTCATCATACAATGTTCTTGGTAGACTGCTGAGGTCTACACCACTCAAAACTTTTTGTGCATTCATTAACATTAATTAGTAATCATATAGATACCGTCAGATAACTGCGTCGTTGGTCTGGTGGTGGCAAGCGCGACTGCTGATCGTGAGGTCCTGGATTCGATTCCCAGGTTGGGCAAAGTGTTATTGGGTTTTTTCGTGTGGAATTCTTCAGTAGCAGGCAGGAGTTTCGATTTGTGCCCGGTTGATGGCAATAGGCTCGCTCCCTATTACATGGGACTTAAAAATAACGGTGAAATAAGAGTGCTACTATACACCTCTGCCCAACACTTCGGGGAATACAGGCGTGATGTTATGTTATATTTTATTAAATAGATACCGTCAGTTATTCTTGGGGCACCTGTCAACTTCCTGGGAACATTAAATCTTTTATTAGATCTCCGGTAAGTAGGCGGAAGCTGCAGCCCTTGCAGATAGAAGAATGAAAAGAGAACTCTAGAAGAAACACGTTAGCCTATACAGGGGATCAAATTTGCATTTCTCTTGATAACTTCATTTTACAATTAATTTCCAGCATCTTTCTTTAACAACAACAAAGCCTCTTCGCATCAAAACATTTCAAATACACCTAAAAACTACAAACATCTAAATATATTCAAAGAAAGTCATTACATCCCTATTTCCTATATTCAAAACGTTCAAAACCCATACCACGTACTTCAAACTAAGGGGAGGCACACATCTATCTCGCGACACCCGAAATTGCAACATAGTAGAGAACCTTTTAAAGCTTTGCATTTTTTCCGCGGTCCGAGTTTGTGCGCCCAGGGCGGGAAAATTATAAGAAAAGGGGAGATGGGACAAAGCGACGCAGCCTCTATCCGCGTGATTGCACTTTCGAAAGGGCAGACATAGAGGTGCTATTAATTTTATCGGGCCTGTATTTAAAATGGGTTTTTCTTGTGTGTTTTTTATGTTCTTTGATGTTAAGTTCTTTGTTCTTAAATAGGATAATGTTTGATCGCTTTGATCAGACAAGGTTTTTTAGAGTATTGACTTATAAGACTATTAAAATCAAATTCATATAGTCAGTATAGTCATGTTTAGATTTACTGCCTTATTAGTCTAGTGGTCGCAAGCGCGACTGCTGAGCATGGGGTCCTGGGTTCGATCCCCAGGTCGAGCAAAGTGTTATTAGGTTTTTCCATTAAGAATTTCTCAGTAGCAGCCCGGATTCCGGATTTGTGCCCGTTTAATGGCAATAGGCTCGCCCCCTATTACATGGGACTTAAAAATAACTGGCGAAACGGGGGTGTGCTACCTCTCCCGAACCCTTTGAGGAATACAAGGCGTGATGTTATGTGTTTAAATTGTTTCGATTATGTAGTGACAAAAATTGAAAGGAGTATGCTTAGGTGGTTTGGTCATGTTGAGAGAATGAGTGAACGGTGTTTAACAAAAGAAATTTATAAGGCGGATGTCCATGGAAACGCCGTTAGAGGACGTCCTAGAAGGACATACACCGATGTTATTGGTGATGTTCTTCACAAAAAAACAGCTGCGTAGTACTTTCAACCGGCGTGCGTGTATGACAAGATGTGTGAATGGAGATGAAGCGAAAGGAGTATGTAAGGGTCGTTCTATAGTTTCTGTCTACTCCCAAGGATAAAAGGCGTGAGTTTATGTTTGTATGTATGTTGTTTCAATAACGGTAGCATCACCATTACGAGTTAAGAAATTCTAATATCCCAAGTCTCATCCTAGGTAGGTTCACGTGTTCTTAAATCGTACAGTGTGGTATTATCTTAAAGTACCTATTATACTTAATTTTCATAGTAAAACTAGTTAAATTATTGTTAAAAAACAAGGATTTAAAAAACACAAATTATGAAAAAAAAAAATGCAAACGATCCCACCGAGCATCCGACCTCTTGCCTCTTACAGGCTTCTGGAGTACTTCTTATTTACGCTTAATTGAGTCGGATCTCTTCGAAGTAACTGTCATAAGAGGCGGCTAAAGGTTTAGGTATCCATAGGTACATACTGCTATCTATCTACCTGAAGCGATGTAAAGGGTGTCTGAGAATGTTTTTCGTCGCAAAAACATTTTGAGACATCCTTTAGGTACTACAACATTCTTGATTTCCCCCTCGTATACACCAAAAACAAGTTGTGATACAAGTTGTAAACAAATTGTGTAAAGGTCTCTTTCAAATTAGTTACTTGTTTTTAATATGTAATGAGCGTCTGTAAAATATTTAAAACAAGTGTTTTAAAGATTTACATACATGTTTGCTACTTGAAGTAAACAAAGATTTTTTGAAACAATTCACTGATACATGTAGAATACATGTTTTATACCTAGTTGTAAACGAGGAAGGAAGAGTCGGACTCCAACTAGTCGTTATCTTGCCCATTAGAAATATTTAAATGCAACCGTGTTGTATACTACATTGAGCTCTAATAAGATCCTGGGAATACTACTTGATTTCTGTTATTTCGAATATGACACACTGAAACTTTAATGCAAGGATTCCACAAAACGACACTCGTCAATTGTAACTAAATGGTAGACTCGACACTTTTCTCTATCATTACAGAAATGACGTAATGGCATCAGCAATAACAACTCGATTGCCAACCGATATAGCGGCCAGAAAGAGGGCAATTCCACCAAAGAATAGTACTTTAATCAAACGTTAAAGGTTGAAGCTTAAAATAATCTCGGGAGAAGTTACACTGGGCCCCGGGCGTATGATAAACCGGCGATAACCGGATATGAGAACGAATGAACGAATGAATTGCCCGCTTCCAGCTACGTTTTTTGCGTGCTTCTGTAGTTTTTAGGATCCCATCTTTGTGGTGGCCGATATGGGGTAGGGTAACGTACGTGAAATTACGATTAATATGCTTGCGTGAACTTTTATGTTAGAAGAAAATGGTCATCTATAATATTAGAAGAAATCGTTGCAGATTAGATCGTTGGGTAATAATAAGATAATGATCATCTATACTATCTATACTAATATTACGTTATTACCTATGAAATCAGCGTTTTGTGTAGAGAATTTTAAAGAAGTTGCATTTTTCATACTAACATTTTCTTAATTTATTTAACAACTATGAACACTAATGTTTTAAAACTTTTATGCACTAATGTTTAAAAACTAAGATAACGTATGCCACTTAGATTATGCGACAAAAATAAGTTTTGGCAAAGTTAAAACAAAAATAGTGGTAATTTCTGCTAACAAAAAGAGGAGTAATTTTTAAGGTATTTTTTATGTTTAGAAAACTATAAGTAATAAGGTTTTTTACTATTGGTAGTTGTCTATGATGGTCATTATTCGATATAATATCAAACAATTGATATATATTTTAAATCATAGAAGTGACGAGGTTTTCTATTTGTGAGAAAAAAACGCCAATTTCATAGGTAAGGACCTAATATTATAAAGAGGAAAGATTTGTATTTTTGTATGTAACGAATAAACTTAAAAACTACAGGACCAATTTCAAAAATTCTTTTGCTGCTAGAAAGCTACATTATCACTGAGTAAAATAGGCTACGGGCGGAGCCGTGAGGATACAGCTAGTCTTAACTAAAATATCGCATCATTTATTCTTAAACTCTACTTATCACTGTGATAACATGACAACAGTTTTTTTAAAAATAATAATTAAGCAACTCTAAATTATACAATTACTGCCTCGTTGGTCTAGTGGTGGCAAGCGCGACTGCTGATCGTGAGGTCTTGGGTTCAATCCCCAGGTCGGGCAAAGTATTATTAGGTTTTTCGGTGTGGTATTCCCCAGTAGCAGCCCGGAGTTTGGATTTGTGCCCGGATGATAGCAATAGGCTTGCCCCCTACTACATAGGTTTTAAACATAACGGCGTAATGGGGGTGTTACTATACACCGCTGCCCAACTCTTCGGGGAATATAGGCGTGATGTTATGTTATATATGTGTAAATTATACAATATCAAACCTGAACTTAAAATAGTTAGAAGAAAAATAACAGGGCAGCTCTATCTAAATTGCCCCACCACTGGTGAGGTCCACCAGTAGACGCTGGTGGACCAAGACCTGCCGGGGTTGCGGTGCATGCAATAGCGAATCCCATGACCTTAGGTTAGAAGGAGGGACACCGTTGGTTTTAAGCCGGTGAGAGTCCGGACGAGGCCCTCGCCTTCCTCGGGCGAGGGACATCAGTGAGGACTTTCCAACGATAAAAAAACAACTGCTCTATCTATACAAACCAGACATAACCCATCAAAACGAATCCCAATCAACAATAGTTAGATTAAATTGAAGATTACGCACACGACTGTACCAAATTATAAAAATCTAAGGCTATTTTTCCACGGCTGACGTCACGATATGAAAAAAATGTAGTGACGATTTTGAGCAGCATAATATATTTTTATGAGCCATTTATTCACGACACGATACTACTATTAATTGTGAATGTGAGTATTTTTTTTTTCTATTCGTCTGCTTGTCTTGCGGACTGTTTCTGCGTAACGGGGCAGTTATTGGTGAGACCTGAAGGGTCTCCAACCAAAGAATGTGAGTACCAAGTAGGCTAGCTTTATATATGAATTTAGTAAATATTTGGCGGTTTTGAGTTTTTTTTTTTGTGACCTACGCAAATGTCCGGCTGATTGGAGCTCCCTAAAATAAGATTTGAGCTACACGATGCCTGATGCATGCGTGCCGTCAGTTAGGATAGGTCAACTCTAACCTGCTATGGCACTTTCCTCAAAAGGCCATTCCAGACGTTGTCCTAAATTGTTACAATCGCATAGTTTTTATACTACAATGTCTGGACTCTAAAAGAGACCTTAATCTTTGAGTTTGTTTCGGCTTTTCGTCTCAGAGCTAGTCACATAAGAAATGCGGGTGCAATACAGTCTTAAAAAAAGCATTAAGTACATTGACTTATAAAAGTGTCAGTAACAGATTTATTTACAGAAACAGAAACATTTATAATTAACATAACATTTATCATTAATAATTAACATGTTAATGACTAATCTGGTGTCAGAGATTATGCCACCCATGGACCTCTGACATGGCTTCACATGCCGTCGAGTAATATCTCTCAGGTATGCCGGTTTTCTCACGATGTTTTCCTTCAAGCAATTATTAGTTTTTATCATTTACTAGTATCGTAGTAAACAACTAATAGAAATAAATATATGGGGATCAGAGTCGTGACAAAATTTTGTCGTGTCATGTCAAAAATCGCCAAAGATTACGCGCACGACTGTACCAACGAATAAAAAGCTATAACCTAACCCAACCAACTGCGACCCTTGACAATACAAAATACAATCGTCACAATAATGAAGCGAATGCAAATCGAACGCCTCACCAATAACCCCCTTTCGTTCATTTAAAGGACACGTTATCGGGATATGCTTTCTTCTCTGTTACTGTAACGTTGCTTCCCTTTCTGAAGGGTGTCATTAACATAAATTTTACGCTTTCCAAGATAAGCTTGGACTGCTGCCCGGCCCTACGATTAGGTCCTTTCTTTCGACTAAATTTACGCGATATTATTACGATTGTTATGAGGAAGTAGGTACTTACTACAGTATTTTTGGCGTTATTACTTATCTTAAGTTAGTATGAGCGGATAAAATTTGGTTGGATGTTAAAGAATGTTAAGAATAGTTATGATGGGATTTATTGTGATGCGTTGTTTTATGGTATCTTATTCGTTGAGTTATTACATATTTTTATGGCGAAATACTCAAACGCTACTCAATATTAAGTTGCCTTAACGCCAACTAAAAATTGAGTAGCATTTGGTCTCGTGCTGTCATTGTCACTTTAAAGCGAAATGAAAATGACAGCACGAAATGAACGGCAACTTAAAATTGAGTAGTGTTTGAGTATTTGGCCATTACGCATAATATACCTTATATATTATTCAATAAGTACACATTTAAGAAATTCCATTGATTACCAATCAATGGAATTTCTTAAATGTGTACTTATATATATACCAAATTGTTATATTACCAATATATGAAAATAAAACTAGTATTTAAACGATCATCAATCTAGCGGTCTACGGTCAACAACAAAAGTTGCTTAACACTGTTACTTTTATGTAGGTAACACCTAAACTGACAAAAAATTACTCGATACACTGTTTTTCAGCATTTCACGTAATAGTCAAGAATATGTGTTATTTTAATGTTAAATCTGTTCTGGTTTGTTTATATACAATTGTGTTCAGTTATGATTAAAAAAAACTTAAATTTTAACCGACTTTTGTTGCTGACTGTACCTACTTCTACCTCCACCCATCACTCACGTATCTAATACTTACTCATCTTTTAAAACAGAAATACGCATAGTATCTATTAATAACCTTCAATTTATTTTCTATTCACCTACATATCTATCACTAGCTTTTGCCCGCAGCTTCGTTACGTGAAGTTTGAAATCGTCGTTAAGCCCATTTTAAAGTGACATTTTAAAATCCAAAACGTCCGTCTTTTATCACCCCCAGCGGTTTAGGCTGTGCGTTGCTAGATTATTCAGCCAGTCGGTCTGTTTCTCCCCATGCTTCTTACTTCAAAAGTACCAGATTTCTCATACAAACTTTCAACACTTATTTCACCCCCTTAGAGGATGAATTTCCAAATATGTGTACATTTATTCCTAACCAGAAACCTTAATATTTAATTTCATCTTTCTTACTTCAAGAACGACGGACTTACATACAAACTTCAACCCCCCATTTCACCATCTTAGGGGTGGAATCTCCAAAAACCCTCAAACACCTATACGTTTATTTATTACCAAAAGCCTAAATATTTAATTTCATGTTTCTCACTTCAAAAATACCAGATTTCTCATACAAACTTTCAACATTTATTTCACCCCTTTAAGGGTTGAATTTCCAAAAATGCTCAAATAAGTGTACGTTTATTTCTAACCAAAAACCTTAATATTTAATTTCAAGCTTCTTACTTCAAAAATGACGGACTTATATACAAACTTAAAAACCTTATTTCACCCTCTTAGGGGTTGAATTTCGAGAAATCCCTTCTTAGTGGATGTTCACGTCACAAAATGAACCTACTGTCAAAATTTAAAAACCTTATTTCACCCCCTTAGGGGTTGAATTTCGAGAAATCCCTTCTTAGTGGATGTTCACGTCACAAAATGAACCTACTGTCAAAATTTCAAGTTGCTAACCCCAGCCGTTTAGGCTGTGCGTTGATAGATCAGTCAGTCAGCTTCTCCTTTTATATATATAGATAGATAGATAGATTGTGCATTCGCACTCATTTCCACAACATTGGTACCGCAAATTACAATAAAACGAACCATCTTAACATTCCTTTGTTTTCCTCTTTTCATAACACAACAAAACTACTCCGATTACATACTTCTTACACATAACAATTTTCATTCCACACATTTCCTTTGAATTAGGCATCGTAATACCACGTCTCTCGCACGCCTTCAAAAGTCGGGAACGAATAGAAAAATGGCTGGAGGCACACGACACCGGAATATATTACGTAATCGCACTCTAGTTTTGTATGTGAGGTAAGAAATAAATGTGTTGGTAGTGCGACGCCTCCGAACTCTGATAAATAGGTGCCCAAAAATATTTTTGTTCTGAAAATCGCTAAATAAATTGAATTGGGCACGACTCCGGGTGCCGGGTGTCTTGGTGTTAACTTACAATAGGCTTATGACGTATGAGTTGAATTTGTAAGTTGTATGTAACTGTTTACTTTGATATAAATTCGTGTTGATGGCAAAGAAATTCTATTGTGTATAAGTAGTTTCAAGATAATGTAATCTATTTTGTGTATCTTGTACAAAGGTGGGTCTTTTCATGCGAGATGCTTAACTTTTAATAGCCCTGTTAAAAAGTATCATCGCATAATCTTTTAGTGTCTCGTTTCCTTCCATTTATATGGCAAAACATGTAGGACATTATGCTAAAATTAACACCTGAAATTACAAGTTGTAATTTTTATATATGTATATGTACCTAGGTACTCATGTTATTACAAATAAATTATGTTTTATCTTTATTTATGTAATGTGATCGTTATCAATTAAGTGGCTCACGATCCAAGTAATGAAGCTCATCGGCTCCGTAAGTTTCATAAATGCTAATAAGGGTCTACAGCTGCATCCCAGCGAAATTTCCACATCTGAAACATTTACATAAACCTTCTATATACGATTTTATTCACTTTATCTAATTTAACCCAATATAAACATTTTATCCAATCATTAAGGGTTCGTACTGACGATCGGCAATGGAACTACCTAAAAATAGTCGAGTTGAGTCCAATGTTGAAATAGTCGAATTGAGGCCATAGGTTGAGATAGTGGACTTGAGTCCATATGTTGAAATAGTTGAATTGAGTCCATTGTGCACTGGGGTTGATGCTAATAAATATTTGAAATAGTCACCGAATAATAGTTTGTCTAAAAACCCAATCTGTGCACGAGCCCTAAACATTTTACTAACTAACCATCATGAAAGTCCCCAAACACACTTCACCGACTTCAGTCACGCACACTAAAACACTAAAACAATACCTACATACGCACACATGGACACGCCCGCTCTACCTTTTAGTGTCAAAACTGTGAGAATATGGGTAAACAAATCCTCCAATTTCCATCACATTTATTCGAGGCGTTGCTCTGACGTCACCCCCCACCCCCACCTGATAGAGAGGAACATGTAATTTCTTTTGTAGATAGTGTGAACCGACACACCCTATTGGCTGTGATGCGGTGTAGTGATAGCAAAATTTCGTCAACAGTAGGGACGCGGAGCCAATTTTCCAATAATTCCATTAAAGTGTGTGCCAGGGTATGGAGATGATATACGACAACATAGGTATGGTTAGGGTTTTGAAATTGGTTCTTAAATGTAGGTACTTACCTACATGTCCGCTATTCTTCAGCGCCCATCAGTCACCCAATGCACGTCCATTTTCCTTTAACATTGGACAGGTTCAAGCATGTTAAAAGTAGATTCAAATTTTAAGTGATTCAGTACCTACCTACTTATATAAAAACTGAAAATAGAACTAATTTCAAATCAAGTCTCAACCCTTTTTTTCGATTTTTAAAAGGTCCAATTTTTTGTCCGACCCTACATAGTATATATCATCAAACAGCAACATAACAGGCTTGTAAATTACATGGAGCAATAGAAAATTCATGGCCTATTATTGTATTTGAATTTTTGATCAGTCCGTCCCGCGTGTAAAACCTAGTCTTTCATACTTCAGACAAATAGATTTGGTACTACAACCGAGTAAATAGAACTCTGAGTGTAGCTCTCTTTCAGTGCAACAAAGTTTGAAGTATTGCTGTGAAAGCTTCCTCTAATGAAACATGTTCAGTTTTCAGTTGTGTTATTTTTGTTGTCTGTTTAGTGTTTTCTCTTCTCTTCTTTTTTTGTATTCGAACCACCTTTTTGACATAATTCTGTAATAACATTAACAGGCGAAGACACTGGTCCCTATGATGCAGTTAACACTAATTTAGGGACCAGGGGATTCATATCCGTTTGTTACCCTTCTTGTGTTAATAAAAGCTTATTATTATATAGGTAATTATTAAAATAATGAACTGTAGCAAGCTAGCGAATATTATCAAATCAAAAAAATAAGCAATAAGAAGTGCTACCATCGGTAAGTAAAACGATTTGTTGTTAGTTACAGGAAGCGGGCATTAGTCGTCTTTTACGAAATCCACGACGAAACCAGACCACAGTCTAACCATTCCATACAGTCATCCATCGCGGGGATGTCATCTCCTGAGCTGCCTTCAAGACTCTCACGTCATCTTCCGAGCTGCCCTCAAGACTGTCACGTCATCTTCCGAACTGCCTTCAAGACTGTCACGTCAACTCCCGAGCTACCGTCAAGACAGTCACGTCATCTACCAAACTGCCTTTAAAATTGTCAATGTCAAACTCTCGGTGAACCACTGTATGTAGGAGGTTAGTTACTCTGTAACTAACTCGTGTGTTAACTGCTTTGTTGGTCTAATGATGGCAAGCACGACTGCTGATCGTGAGGTCCTGGTTCGGATCCCCAGGTCAGGCAAAGTGTTACTGGGTATTTCCCTGTGGAATTCGTCAGTAGCAGCCCGGAGTTTGGATTTGTGCTTGGTTGATGGCAATAGGCTCACCCCCTATTAGGTACATAGGACGGCAAAATGACGGTGTTACTATACAGCTCTGCCGAACCCTTCGGGGAATAAAGGCGTGATATTATGTTATCTGTTAGTCTGACAAGTTAACCTACAAACAGTTTAGCATAATGAGGTTGTTCCACATATCCATTGTCTCTTTCCAACAAATATATTTTCATAAAGCATTTCACTTTATACACATGGCACATTCATTTTCGATTTGTTACCCAAACCCAATATCCTGGCGTCGATATTTATTTAACATATCATATCAGCATTAGCTTGATATATAGGCTTTGATCCTTCGTTGGTCAGGGCAGCCCTGTTTGATTTATGCTTACATTAGCGCATTGCCAAGGAATAGGTGACGTCATATTACTAGGAAATATTGTGTTTATTTTTATAGGGATGGGAGAATATTTTTGTAATGGGTTCTGGTGACATTACTTTAGTGTAAGTTTTGAAAAGACAGTCTTAGTGTTTTGCACGGAGGAAGTTCCCATGGCTTTATAGGATCCTAAAGAAGATACAATTATATTTTAGAAATATGATATTTATTAGTAGGTATAATGCATGGACGTGCATTTTCGATGTCGAATTTGCTGTGGGCTACAGAAGTAGCAATTAAAACTGTGTTTGTGTGTGTGTTTTTTTTACAGGCTTTATATTATGAGTAGCTTCACCTGTAACTATGTAAAAAAATCTTGGAAGTCAATTTTAACCTATTTCTAATTGTCGTATCGAAATGAAACTTTGTATGTATATGTAGTTCGGATGGCAATACTATAATTTGGTATCTTGGAGCTGATTTGATGATGGACCCAGGAGGTGGATAGTGGAACTCTCCTGTGGCTTCTAGTAAACCTCTCGTGTTTCGGGTGATATGATTTTTTTGATGAGTCCCTTTTTAAATATGTGTCACTTTTCCTAGAACTTCTCTTGAATTTTCTTCTCACAATAGTAAGTATATCGTCAGACCGTCGTTGATACCGACCAACAAACTTCTCAATACCAAACCTACCAACCTTTATGCCAAAAAATATCCCAAATACGAAAGTAATATTCAAATGAAACTCTCCATTTCCACGGGAAAACTATCAGCATAGTGTTGAGTGCCTACGACGCATCTCAACGAATTTTCTAATCGTGTCCACACGGGCTGGGAAAACATCATATTTCACCGGGCCCCGGGGGTGGGACAGGGTAGGAGAGGGGGTGGTGACGGAGATGAGTTTTTTACGCATTATTGCTACACACGGAACCAAAATTGAACCCCTACGCAGCACTAATAAATTCTAATTTCGATTATTTGTGACACTTTATGTTGATGACTTTTGTGTGATGAAAATGAAGTTTTTGGGACTGGTTTTGGGCAGTGTTGTTGTTTATAATGGTATTATTGTGACTGGTGATAATATTTTTTATTGGATTGTAGATTTTCAGTGTTACTACATTCACATGGTTGTTACTTCTTCATTGTTGCTAGGAGCGAGCTTAATTTTTTTTTTACCTCAACATATTTTTTGATAAAATTAACTATTAGCCATATTTGAATGTAATCTTTACATAGTACAAAACAAAGTCGCTCCCGCTGTCTGTACGCTCAGATCTTTTAAACTAGATTTCAGCAATAGATAGAGTAATTCAAGAGGAAGGTTTATATGCCCCACACTAGTATCTACATTGCACCCGTGCGAAGCCGGGGCGGGTCGCTAGTGTTAATTATAATGTGCCACCACCTAATTGAAAATAATGATCTTCTTTTCTCTTGTCGGCACGAGCTATATGAGAATAGCTCATTTCGTGGTGAAAAGATTAGGCAATGAACAAGGTTGGTCGCAAGGCTGTCTAGGTGCGCCGGACATACTTAAGTATCGTCACTCGTGAAGGGAAGGCTCTTTTAATGCACCCCAGTAATCCATTTAATATAAAAATAAATTACCGTGCGTTAGTCTCGCAAAAACTCGAAAATAGCTCGAACTATTTAAATATTTTGTTATTGTTTTGTTCACCTCATAAATGGGGTGGTCTGCAAAAAAATAATGCAGGTACGTAGTTCACCGGGCTGCTAGTCCAAAATAATGATGAAAAATCATAATGCAATGCAGTGAAAAGTAATATTTTTAAACAAAAAAAAAGAACAATTATCACCAGAAATTTCAGCTCAAATACCTGCAACCCAAATAGGTAATTGCACAACACACAATATCAAAATTTCCATCATATTCATAATAATTCTGCATCCGAATCAAACTCGCAACATACTCCACGAACTAGTTGTAACTATCCTGCAAAACTTGTAGTACTCACCGAAGGAAATGTTAACAAACAAATTGGAAATAGTCCGGGAGATAGCAACGTTCCTAATACCCAACTTCATTTCAGAGGCACGAGCTACTGATCGAACGAAAACATTGTTGTGTGCCCTTATCTCTATCGTATATGTGCTGGAATAGACCTGCAGTTTTCATTGGTTAATGTGGAATTGTGGTCGAAACACATCCACCTGTCTTTAAAATACAGTAGAACGCCGATTATCCGAACGCCATTAACCGAATCGGTCCTAAGCGTAATATAAAAAATTAAAACCAAGTACATATGTAATTTTTGTTTTGTTTTGTTGTAACAAATTGGAACTCGCTGGAGTCCAGATATATTTCAACTGTTATGGTTGAAAGCTACAGGCAAGATACTACATGTTTTGCGTCGCACGGCTTCTTTATTACTAGTTTTTTCTTTATTACCAGTCTATGTCCGATTATCCGAATTTTCGGTTATCCGAATCGACCCCGGTCCCAATTAATTCGGATAATCGGCGTTCTACTGTACTGATAAAGCACCAATGTTGTTTCTAAGCGTAGTAATGATAACAATACCTCCTACAGACGTAGATATGGGTTTTGTCGACGGAAGAATAGACTAAATGACATAAACAAACTAATAACATAAAATAACAGCACGCCTGTATTTCCCGAAGGGATGGGCAGAGGTGTATAGTAACACCCTCATTTCGCCGTTACATTTAAGTCGCATTATAATAGGGGGCGAGCCTATTGCCATTAACCGGGCACAAATCCAAACTCCCGGCTGCTACTGAAAAATTCATAATGGTAAAACCCAATAACATTTTGCTCGACCTGGGGATCGAACTCAGGACCCCATGCTCAGCAGTCGCGCTTGCGACCACTACACGAACAAGGCAGTCCATACCATTTCCAGGCTTTCGATATCCGTGTATCGCACGATTTTCTACATGCAGGCTGGAGGTGTATTTTTATTAATAAAGAGCTTATACTGAACGCCTCTTCAGCGAAAGCTTTTAAGCGCTTCAGCGTTCAGCGAGCGTTTTCAGCGTATTTTTGATAAACAGATGCACTATTAAGTTGAACCAATAGACTTGTAAGGAAATTATTATATCGTTCAAAATATTTATCGATGTGCAAGTTGCTTGCCTTAACTTTATAAACATAACATAAAGAGCCCGTTACTTTCCCACTGCAAGGCACGCGGCGGGCCTCTTCTCAGAATGAGAAGGGTTTAGGCCTTAGTCCACCACGCTGGCCTGGTGCGGGTTGGCGGACTTCACACTACGTTGAGAACTGTATGGAGCCCTTCTTAGCTTCCTCACGATGTTTTCCTTTACCGTTAACGCAAGTGATAATCAAATTATGATCTGTACATGAATTCAAGTGCGAGCCGGGATCGAACTTTGACCCACCTGCATGGAAAGCAAACGTTCGACCGCTAAGCTGTCACTGCTTATACGATGGAGGATGCTCAAAAATAACCAAGTAAATCGACAAAAATAATCTTCCCATAACCTTCTGCTTTATCTCCATACTTTTCACTGGATCTCGTTTAACTTTATGGTCAGTTTAAAAAATATGTATGGACTGAGAGTGTTATAACAACTTATAAATAAGGCATTATAAACATTTAAACATAAATACTTTTTTTAATTACTGAAATGTTTTTATAATGAACTAGCGACCCGCCCCGGCTTCGCACGGGTGCAATGTAGATACTAATGTGGGGCACATAAACCTTCCTCTTGAATCACTCTATCTATTGCTGAAAGCTGCATTAAAATCCGTTGCGTAGTTTAAAAGATCTAAGCGTTCAGACAGAGGGAGCGACTTTGTTTTATACTATGTAAAGATTTGCATTCTAATATTTTTGTCATTTAAATTAATTGGATCATCATTTTGTTTTCATCTTTTGATTTACATATTAAAGTCAGTCTACTGATCTAATCATTAAAATCGTGTTATAACTAACAACGTAAAAATAGTGCCGCAACAAACAGTATTCAATAGTAATCATGGATTTTGGATACATTTCATATTCCACCACGACAATGTTTTTATTTTCATATTGATCGCAATGAATTTTGGGTAAAAATTATACCAGTTGTCTTATTCGAAGCTGAGCACTGAGCTACACAAAAGGGAAGAGAGGATAGTACATGCATAGAAACAAAAAAATAACAAAATCGAACTAACAGATACATACATAACATAACATCACGCCTGTATTCCCCCAAGGGTTGGGCAGAGGTGTATAGTAACACCTTCATTTCGCCGTTATGTTTAAGTCCCATGTGATAAAGAGCGAGTCTATTGCCATCAACCGGGCATAAATCCAAACTTCGGGCTGCTAGTAAGGTATTCCACACGAAAAAACCCAATAACACTTTGCCCGACCTGGGGATCGAACCCAGTACCTCAAGATCAGCAGTCTCGTTTGCCACCAATAGATAAACGAGGCAGTTTCTAAAAAAATACTCAACAAAAATATGACATGACTTATAACCACTCGTAGTCTCATCTCGTGTTGTGTACTTAGCACGTCAGCGCAATTCGCATAATGACCGGGTAACGTGCGAGACTCACTAATCATTGCAGGTTCAACGCTAATTCCCCGGTTAACAAGCGCCGGACAGTATGCAAAGCTGACGGACAAACATCTAGTTAGCTATTAGTCTTTTTACATTGAGTTAGGAATCGGATGTGGCAAGTTGATGCGGTAGTGACCATGAAGAGGTGATCGTACCTCTGTTTGGTATGATCAACCTATAAATACATACCTATATCTACCTAGAATATGGTCAAGGATATCGTATTGTCAATTTTGAATTAATAGGTATTCGTTATAAGAAAAAAAGCTTATAAAATTGAAAGGTCTTGTAGTAATCACTACAGTAGTTGAAATCGACAACGACACACGACGACACGTTTGGTGCAGTGGCTGAGCAATTGGCTTTTGCGCTACGGGTCGCGGGTGCGATTCCCGCACGGAACAAATATTTGTATGGTCTTTGTTGTTCCAGGTCTGGGCATTTGTGCATGTGAAGATTTGTGTCTGTAAACGCACCCACGGTACAGGAGAAATCCTAGAGTGGGGCAACGCTTTTTTAAAGAAAAATACATCTAGTAGGTTATTAATGCATATATCGCTGTTAAATTATATTGTATTGTATGCTAATCATGTTTTTCGTAATGTTCTCCTGAAAAAAGATTTAAATAGATCATTTTTAGTTTTGTTTAGTTAGTGATAGCCTAACGGTTGAACGCGCTTGCCTTCCATGCAGGAGGGTCTGAGTTTGATCCTAGCCCCATCCCTCTGACTTTCCGAATTCATGTGTGGATCAGAAATTAAATTTTGATTATCACTTGCGTTAACGGTAAAGGAAAAACATCGTGATGAAACCTGCACACGTGAGAGGGCACCATAAAGTTCTCAATGGTGTGTGTAATCTGCCAACGCGCACCACGCCAGCGTGGTGAAGTAAGGCCTAAACCCTTCTCATTCTGAGAAGAGGCCCGTGCCCAGCAGTGGGTCATAAATGGGCTAATAATATGTAATGATGTATGTAGATCATTTATAACAGTGAACCCTAGCCGAAAAGTAGGTACTTGGCTAATAAATAATCAATTCAAACTTCAAAGATCGCAGCTAATTTCTGATATTTCACAAAAATAAAACTCGATGCCTTGTCCAACAAAAACTGCTGAATGTTTCACATCCAACGTAAGGGGGAGTGTCCACTGTCCACCGCGACGTTGATGTATCATGTCGGATCAACGGACGGGCAAGCGCGTCTGTCCTCCGCCTAATCTCCATACATTATTGCCGTGGATATTGTTCAAATAAATGGTACTTGAGACTTAAGTTTTGACAGTAGCAGTAGGGTTGTCCGTGTTGATTTTACAAGTTTTTTTTAGAGATGAGATTACAAGAGCGATGATGTTCTTTTATTTTGGTATAAAAATAGAAACACGTGTTTTTATCAATGTTGTGACATTATAATACAAGGAGTTCTTAATCCTATTTGTGAGTATGATGACAGCATTATACCCACAAATGGGATTAAGAAATACGATGACGAGGAGAATAAGAAACAGTATATTAGCTATTGACTGCCCCGTTAGTATAGTGGTGGCAAGCACGACTGCTGATCGTGAGGTCCTGGGTACGATCCCCAGGTCGGGCAAAATGTGATTGGACTTTTCCGTGTGGAATTCTTCATTAGCAGCTCGGAGTTTGGATTTGTGCCCGATTGATGGCAATAGGCTCGCCCCCTATTACATGGGACTTAAACATACCGGCGAAATGAGGGTGTTACTATACACCTCTGCCCACCCCTTCGGGGAATACAGGCGTGATGTTATATTATATTAGCTATAGAGACATAGAACTGGAGACGAGTGTTTATTGTGAGGACGGTGTATTTAATAGGTCCTTGATTGTATTTTTTAAGGTCAATATTAATAATCTTTTCGTTGCTGTGATTCCTGACTGCATATAAAAAAGAGTTTCTATTAAATTTGCGAATCACATCTTTTCTTTTTATTAAAAAAAATACTACCTATCATTTTCAGCCCTACAGTTTCATCTCAAACCAGGTATCAAAAAGCGATTTGCATTTTTGTGTTCCGATGTTCCAGGGTTGTATTCAAACATGATCCTAAAAATTGTAGCACATGGCATCGGATCGGAACGGATTTTACAATCTTTAAACGATATTAATTCGTGTACACAGTATTTAAAGTCTATATTACCAAACCGCGCACAGCAGCTTGACCGCGGACGTCTTCCGCGACACGCGATCGTAGCCGAAAGTATGCTGCGACGCGCGATCTCCGTTCGTATGGCGTCGTATCCGATCGGATCCTTTCAAAAATTAGAACACGGTAGGAATGAAACTATTTGACTAGGCGCAGAAACGGATACGTACGCAAGCGACTGTACGGAGCCGATCGTATGCGCTGACATCCTGACGGACGCGTTCGGCTGTCGCCGCATCCGTGCGTATCCTTACCGATCCGATGCGATGCGAGCCGTTTGGTGGAAATCATCCCTTAGACAGAAAGCACTTAGGTATTTTAAAATAAATAATCACTATCCAACCAATAAGTACATAGTTAGTAAATAATTGACCACTAAATTTTCTCGCCTTAAAACATTAAAACTTTCTGCAGGTAGGCCCCAGGTTTAAATTAAAATCTCCTCTCGTATAAACAACGTATTTAAAGCGAACCATTACATGCATAAAATATAAAAAAATAATATCACAATATTTTTTTACGAGGGCAGATCCGCGTCGCTAGTATAAAATATGATGATCAAGAAAACATGGTAATTATAAAAAAAATATTAGCGCAATTGAGGATGCTACTCCCATCTTCTGGTCATCCCTTAATCGCTTTTTCGAACCTCGAAAATGCCTTTAATCTCGAACCGAAGCTAGGATCAAAAGGACACTTAAATTATGATAGTTCACTTGCAACAAATATCTCAATCATGCTGGATACATTGGAAAGCAGAGTATTTCTAAAAGGCTAAACTATCCGTTATTTATAGAAAAATGTTATTTTACAATTGAATTGTGAAAATGATTCAAATAGTAGTAGTAATACAAAAATAACGAGCGCCGGGCGGCGCGGGCGCAACGTATGGAGATTAATTTGCGCTCGACGCCCCCACTGACCGCGCCTCAGCCTCCCACACCGATAGCATAATGAGGATATTCCAGAAACATATTTTTGAATAATTGTCTCTATCTTAATCTTGGTCACGAATAGAATATTACTACGTCCGATCTACTAGGTTTTGTTTTACTTAGGTAACAAGAGCAAAAAGATGGGCAGCAACGTATTGAACTTACCGGGATAATAGAACGCATAATATATTATTATTGTGTTATTGGGTTTTTTCGTTAGGAATTTCTCAGAAGCAGCCCGGAGTCTGGATTTGTGCCCGGTTAATGGCAATAGGCTCGCTCCCTATTATATGGCATTTCAATTTAACTGGCGATACGAAGGTGTACTAAAAACACCTCTGCCGAACCCTTCGGGGAATACAAGCCGTGATGTTATGTTAAGTAATAAGTATATTAATTGCAGAATTGCGATCATAAATCTTTCCGAAATCGTCCATATTTTGTAATACTACTCGATTATCAATTAAACATTGATGGAACTGAAACGCAGTTTATAATTTTTAACAGCTTTTTTCATATCTATAAAAGCTCCATGTTAGATCAAAAATAATCAAACACAAGACATTTTTCCTTAACAAACCACAATTAATATCTATTATTTTAAAGACGTCATATCCATATTATGTCAACGTGGTTGGTTAACAAACGAACAACCCCATCCCTCGCTACCCTTGTAGCAGTCTTGGTAGGTATATAAGGTAAGGAACGGAGTAATTTACTTCGACTGAATCTTATTGATACTTTACAATACTTTTGAATAAAAAAATAAAAAAACTGCATGCATGCTACATCTACAACAGAATCGAATATAATGTAATGAGAAAAAAACAATGAAAAGAAATATTTCATTAAAGACATGCTTAATGACAGTACACCTACCTAATATAAAAAAGGTCCAAAATTAAAAAAAAAAAATTAAAATTAAATGATTGTTTATGTTTCATTGTTCAGAATAGGAATAAACATATTGTATCCTTATAGCAACTTTATCACTAAGTGAAGAAATTATGCGCTTTACATTATTTCTCTGGCATCCAGTTCAGTATATAAATCACAATACTAACGACAAAAAAAAATCAAGTATCAAGCCTCTTTTGTCCTACTAAAGTCTGAGTGTCGAAGATAAGGCAGGCCGGGCGAACTATTAACAACTACGTCTGCTGAATATGAAGCCGGAGCCACAACCAACAGAGGCCATTTAATGAATATTTGATCCCCATTGCACTGGTCGCATGCTTCTTGGACACATTCGAATCAATTGCACGATGTTCACACAACAAACGTACGGAATAATAAAGATGGCGGCGGAAAATTTGAATAATATCGCGCGAATTTCCTTTTTCCTTTTTTTTGTATGGACTTCGTGTTTTGATTGTTTTCTTTTATTTGAAATTTCTGACTTATGATACGTTCATTACAATGTAAGTGTTGTTAGTTGATTTTATTAACTTAATCACCATTACACAGTGTTCTTTTGTCTGATACTTCACGAATGGTGAAGTCTTATTTGAATGAAAATCCACTAATTAGAAAACATTATTCGATATATTAGCGTTTTCAAAGAAAAAATTCTACGCTAAATAAACTAATTCTACTAGGCTTCTTTTAATTTCGTGTACCTAAACTTGATATTAAATATTTAACGTAATTATGGTTGAAACCAGTCCTAAATTAGGTTATATTAAAAATAGTTTACAATAGCTACTTAAAGTGATATAAGCGAAGGGTTCCATACATCTACTATGCGACATACCGCATATTCCTACTTACAATTCTCAACTCATCTGCATACGTCTCAAATCTTTACAGAGACAACAAAGAAAGAAAAGCATGTAAAAGCAACTCGCAAATGAGAAAGCCTCTTGAGACGAAAGCGAGTCGCGGAAAGTTCCAGACGTCGATACCAGCCGGTACATAATTAGCCATTTTACTTTTCCATTTATACAAAAAATACATAAAGCAAATTAACATAAAAATTCAAACAGAACAACTCATTACATTATAATAAGTTTACGTAGTTACAAAAAAAAATGTATAATAAAACTTTCATCATTACAGCGAAATACCTTCAAAGCCTAACCTATTTGAAGCGAATTACGCGCCTAATCCAATATTTGTTCAAGAAGAAAGCAAGAGAAAAAAATTCGCCCCAATTAGCGTGCGACCCGGTTCTAAGAGAAAAACGAAATTGCTACGTAAAAAGTCGTAACTCAATTACGCCGATGAACCGCTGTCGCAATAAGGCGTTCGTTAGCAGGGTTGAGACTAAAGTTGGAGCATGCGCCGTGACCCGAGGTCGATAATGAGGGAGACCTCTCGCTCTGGAGCCTCAACATCACACATCCTCACAATTTAACGTTTACGTATTTACATACTCTCCCACATATGCATATTCACCCTATAACTAGGGTTGGCAGGTAGCAGTTTGTAATTTGGCAGTTGGTGAAATTTGGTACAGTCATGATACAAAGTTATTTCGAAAACTACATGACATGTGGTGATTGGAAATGAAAACTAGGACACGTGTCAATAAAAAATATTTTATGTTCAAACGACAAGAGTTAACCTTAACCAACTTAATTAGGTAGATAAGTTTTATTTAACAATGCATTTAGCAAAAGTGCAATTACGTATAAGTTGAACTTTCAAGAAAGTAGGATGAGGAGGAATTTGAATTGAATTTATTTGTGAGGATCTTTTACAAATCAGAAATAATCCACAAGTATAACACTTTTTTTAAGTTGGTAAATTAAAGTCACTTAAGAAAAAACGAGAAGTAAACTTTACTTACAATTAAACTTAATATACGGTTTAGGATCTCGCAACAATCTTTTACATTGCAATAAAAAATAAATAATGCTCTTTATCATCCGCCTGTCAACCCTACGTACAACACTATGACGTATATGCATCGTACAGCACACATACACATTCGCACACACACGGAACAAGATCTTGGAATTTGTTTAACTCAAGTAATGGCGTTCTTACATTGACATTAGTTTGTCGAAAGATATTTATGTGAGTTGAATGTTTAGTTGAATAAGGGGTTAACTTTACGGCCCCCATTGTTGTAACTTTTCTAGTTTTTTCGTTGCTTATCTACGTATTTTATGAGATAAATCGTGTGATGTATTGAATGTGTACGATTGATGGCGCTCCGAATAAAGCCATTGTCATAAATACATTTGATATTAGGGAAAGTATTTTCGGTTACCTTCATAGTTATTTTCCTGTAAGGAATAAAATAGGATTGCAAATGCTTCAACAACAAAGTCTTCTAAATATTGCTATTTTTATACCTGTTGGTTTCATAAAAATAACAACTATTTTTAGTGCCTCATTTTTCTTATTTGATTTTAACATGTTACCAGGAAAGTATAGGTATATCTAACAAAAACACGCTACATCTCCTCATTTTATTACAAACTTTAATCTATCTATAAATTATGACTGTCTATACGCTTTTTCACTTTATAGGTGTTATAACAAAAATACTAACACTTTACTTTTGTTGTGTTAGTACCAAATGTTTTGCTTAAAAAGACCTTTCTAATGACATCAGTCATTGCTAGACTAGGAGGGTTAGACCAATATCCGAACATTTCGCCCATTCTACCTTAGAAAAAAAATGATACAGGTTTAACATCAGGCAATAAACGACATCAAAAGATTTTCTGTGACAAACAACGCTATTCAATTTCTAGCAAAAAAAAAACATTGATTTATACAAATAATTAAACCTATAAACTAATCTACTAACAATATTAATTACCAAAAACAAGAAGCGCCATCCACTCAAATAACAGTCCCATAATAAACATAACATCTGAAATTGGTAAGTTCTGTAGGAGCCATAACTCTCGTCTCACGTCGCAATATAATTAAAATCACGACTGTCCCGTGGTCCTCCGTGGAAGAAAGTGCCTCCTCCCCATCCCACTACCTCCCCAAGAAAAGGGGGGAGGGAGTTGGGGCGATTCACATTAATATTCCCCACTTTTATCTCTATATGCAAACTGGCAGCTAAAAGTTGGTCCGTTCATTGTGACCGGTTGATTCTTCCTAGTTGAATGATTGTGCTGTTCCGATGGTCTGCGGGATGAGAAAGTTTTTGTTCAGCTACAGCGGTGAAGATTTCTTTTGTAGGTTTGATTTTCTTGTTTCATTATGAAGGGAAAAGTTCTGGGTTTTGATTGTGTGCTAGTTTTAATATTAATGCTCTCCAACGGAGTAGTTGCGGAGAGTTTTGTTACGTAAATAATTAACCAATACGTAACCTACCTATTTTCAAACTATATTTTTTTCTTTCTGTCTTTCTTGCCTAATATTTGTACATTTTTAAGAAGGAATGTACCCAATCGTCCATCTAAACAACACAGAAATGTAATCTGGGAATGAAATCGTAAAAGCAGAATTTTAAATTACCGTTGTAAATGACTGTACCGACATCAATTAAAGAAAACGGCGGAGAAACGAACCGTAAAAAGTAATTCGAACGAATCTAAAAACATAACGCCCATTTCGCAACACTGATTGCTCTCAGCAAATGAGAACGTTTCACAATCGTGGAAAATTTTAATTAAATTACTAACAGAAATTCCTTTTGACGACAAAATAATGCCGCTAAATACAAAATCCCATTGGTCATCTTGGCAAAAGGAAGAGCGGGTCGTTCTAATTACAAATAATCAAGCTTTCCGATTGGCGGGTACAATCCCCTCTTCTGTTTGTTCTCAGTAGTGGGCGTGGCATCTCTCGCTCGCTCTTTTAATTAGTGTAAGGAGTAAATTGCTTGCGAGAGAGAGCACTGACGCTAGTTTTGTTCGGGCGCCATCTCTTATTGGATGCTGTAACTAGTGGGGGGTAGGGAGAAAGGGGGAATAGTGTTACGTAGTTAATATAAGGAAAACACGTACGGCAAGCTTTGTAAGGGAAATGGCTCGGTTGACATTTTCAGAGTTGATAGTTGCACGCTTCTGAGTTAAATCGTTTGTTGGTATGTGACATGAGAATAACGATATAAAACATGGGGATTGAAGATAAATGGATGCCTATATCAGTTTTTTCCGGTTCCTGAAAAACACCATTTTATTCAAATGCACGTGTGTAGCGTGTAACACATGTAGTAATAGTTAAGGCTTTAGATATGTATTGAAACATTACCAAATCCAAATTTTCAAAAAAAAAACCGATAATATTTGAACACAATTTCCCATACCCATCTAATGAGCAATCGCAATTTCCTCAATCTACAAAAAATAATTAATAAGGAGGAACTGAAAATCTGCATCATTGTTAAAACAATAAGAAACAAGTGAGACTCGAGCCACCTTCGGTGTATCATCGACGCCCGTTTGCTTTTTTATTGCAGCCACCTTACCCCAACCTCCCCTACCTCCCCGACGCAGCATTTCCAAGCCATTTAATATTAATGTGCATTTTCGTGGAGAGGAGAGATTCGTATAAAGCCCCAGTCTGCGATACACTACTACGGGGAAGTCGGGCTAGAATGGACAATACGTTTAAATTTTAATTATGCAAGCACTTGGAAGAAACAATTTTCCTTTTATGGCTTAAATAAGAATTAGCTGGCAAGTTTGTTTTATGGTGTTTTTTAGTTCCTTGTTTATTCTTAAATTATTTATTTTCTTTGCAAGCAAATTCCATTTTTGTACAGATTAACTTTGGAACAAATTAAAAAGATTGTATCATTCCCACTGAAGCCATTCATGAATGGATATTATACACGTAATGAAAAATGTTTGCTTTTCCTTTTTGCACCAAGACTGTAAAATGACTAGGCAGTCTACAGATTATATTGATTCTTATTTATAGTCGAGTCCAAAACTTGACGTCATCACAAAATCCTTAAACACCAATAGATAATACAAAATACACACTAAATCAAAGTGGTTATTTCACACCGTTCTCCCCACTATGCAGAGTTGCAGAGACGGTAGCCGGCCTTACACTGGATTTATTACTCGTAGTTAAAAGTAGTTCGTAAGGCCAACAGTAGTTCGAAACAGCCATTTTCAATAGATAAAGCTTCAAGACAGATTCCAAATACATTAGGCGGTGACGCAAGGGGTGAAACTATTATAAATTCCACCGAACCGACGTATCGTGGTGTATTTTCGGTGGTGGCTCGTGAGTTGAGTGCATGACACGTTTATTAGAAAATTTCCTCTCCCCTGACAAGATTTTGTGAAGGTTTTATGTAAGTAGGTATCAGCATAAAGCCTGTGGTGTGTTGGTAAAAATAAAGGTGTAATGTGTTTCTGTTAGAATATAAAGCGAAGCCTGGTTAAGTACAAAATGGCCTGTGTTTAGTAACCCAACAACGTCCATTGCTGGATTTCCACAATTATAATTAGTAATGCATGTACAGTCATGAACACCAACCTGTTCAAACATAGCGAATTTTAAAAGAGAAATAACGAAGGAGTAGTAATTAAAATTTTTGACATATTTTACATAGAAAAGAAAGAAAGAAAGTATTTATTTTTTAATTTAATAAAACATTTTTATATACAAATGACATTATAGTAAAATATTGATTCTGATAATTATTCAAGTATCGTAAAATTATATTTCTAAATGTAGCTTTACTAAATAAAAATATACAGTTGATTTTAATTACAAAATCAAATAATCTGTTAATTTTAATTAAACCTTTTAAAATGCAATTATACCTAACGTTATTTCTAAAGCTACGAAATAATACTAAAAGCATCCCTCAAAGAATATTCATTTCTAACTATCCGGCTTCCGTAACACACAAGTACCTACTAAAGTACTTATCTATAGAGGGTAGAGGGGTGACAATGGTCCGGATGGTGAATCGTAATTCCTATTTTACAAATGGTCCACGATTTATACGACACCTTCGTGATTATTCGCAGTACCACAATAAATTACCTGAGTTTGGTCCGAAGAGGATTTTATTTTTGGATTTATAACCCGCCATTTTGTAATTCGGTACCCTGATGAGGGTTGGTACAGATGGTTATTGTAATTTTAATTAAATATAAATTATGTTAAAGTTTTTCTTTGTATTTCGTATTTCTGAGACTTACAGAAATCTATACAGGTATAGGGTAATTACAAACATGCAAATATTCCGAAAATTACGAATTTCTATTAAACCGAGCAATATTTTTGCCTTGGCAATGTATTAATGCCAGAATGTGTAATGCAATGTAATGTAATATTGCCAGAAACGACACGTTTGGTGCAGTGGCTGAGCGATCGGCTTCTACGCTCCGGATTGTTGGTTCGATTCCCGCACGGAACAAATATTTGTATAGCCTACAAATAGTTGTTCCGGGTCTGGATGTTTGTGCGTGTGAAGATTTGTGTCTGTAAACGCACTCACGATACAGGAGAAATCCTAGCGTCAAAAAAGACAAAAATATTGCCTGGATTAGTAGTATTTCATAATTTTCGGAATATTTCCATGTTCGTAATTACTCTACAGCACTATATTAAAATTAAGGCAGATCTGTGACATAATGAATGAGATAGACATATTATGGCAGAAACCAATAAACGATCTGAAACCAAGATCTCTGGATTGATGAAGGTTTTTGACGATAATTCTATTGAATTTTTTTGACTGCCTGCTTGCTAGCTTGCTGCTTGCTTGCTTGCTAGTGGTCGCAACAGCGACTGCTGAGCATGGGGTCCTGGGTTTGATCCCCAGGTCGGGTAGTGTTATTGGGTTTTTCCATTAGGAATTTCTCAGTAGCAGCCTGGAGTCTGGATTTGTGCCCGGTTAATGGCAATAGGCTCGCCCCCTATTACATGGGACTGGCGAAACGAGGGTGTACTAAAGCACCTCTGCCGAATCCTTCGGGGAATGTAAGGCGTGATGTTATGTTATGTTGTATTGAATTTCTGTCAAAAATTTACATTAATGCAGAGATTTTGGATTGAGATCAGTTATTCGGATCGGTCGTTAGTTGACGTAGAGTGGGTGATAGCTTAGCGGTTGAAGCTCAAGTTTTCAACTCTTGCTTTCCATACAGGAGAGTCTGAGTTCGATACCGCCCGCACTTCTGAACGTTTGAATAAATGTGTAGATCTAAAGGAGATGTTTCATTTTTGTATGGGACTCCGGCCATAACGTGTACCTTTTAGAAAAGCTGGGAAACTAAACCCTGAATAGCTTACAGTAACATTTTTTTTCATAATAGCAAATGTTTTTTATGCACAAAATAAAAGTTAAAAATGTTTGACGTTTGTCGTGAGAGTTATGACAGCCGTGAGAGGTTGTAAAGATGACGTTTAGCTAACCTAGAATATGATATTTGTTAATTACTGACTGACTGTGACCTGACATTTTGAATTTTTCGTTCAGAAGTACACGTCAAAAAAGAAGAATAAATATATTTCTAACGATGAAATCGTCACACTAGCTTAGAATTAGTCGAAAAAGATGGCTAAGAGAATAATAATTATTATTAATTGTACAAGAACACATACCTTTCATATTTAACGTCTACGTGAATTATGTTTTGATTTGACATGATTTCAGAACGAAAGCAGGCTATGCAAACTATAGGACGCCATGTTGAATAGAATATGGCAATAATTGAAAACTTATTATATTTTGTGCACATCAAATCAGGTTTAAATTCACGAAAGAATATTTTTCCTCAATTCTTGGATTTTTTTCCCCTTTCTCGATAAATGTACATCTTATGGCCGAAAATGAAACATCTCCTTTGGTAATCACTTGCGTTTTATACGGAGAAGGAAAACATCGTCAGGAACAGCAGGTTTCCTGACGATGTTTTCCTTCACCGTATAACCGTATAACTGAGCGGGCTCCAACAGGAATAATGTAGGTCATCCACCAGCCCTCACCAAGCTAGCATGGTGGACTAAGGTCGGTGCCCAGCAGTTGCTGGCCCAGTAATGGGGTGATTATATAAAGCATTGGAGGCCCAAGTATTGCTAGGTCTTTCTTTTTCATGTGGTTAGTAACTAACCTGGTGTCAGAATTTACGCCGCCCATGGCCCTCTGAATTGGCTTCACATGTCGTAGAGAAATATCTCTCAGGCATGCCGGTTTCCTCACGATGTTTACCTTCACCGTTTTAAGAATGTGATAATTATACAATACGCACATGAATCCGAAAGTCAGAGGTGCGTGCCTTGAGTTCGAACTCGAGACCTATGACTTGGCAGTCCGACGGTCACACCACTAAGCTATCACTGCTTATTGCTGGGTGTAGAGCCAAGTACCTACTTTGAAAGAATACTGCTGTTATGATCTAGGTCAAAAGGTACATTGTTGTAGTCACCACACTTGATAAAAAGGCTGGTGATCACAGTTATAGGTATATTATTTTATGACTGCCTCGTTGGTCTAGTGCTCGCAAGCGCGACTGCTGATCGTGAGGTCCTCGGTTCGATCCACAGGTCGGGCATAGTGTTATTGGGTGTTTCTGTGTGGAACTCCTCAGTAGCAGCCCAGAGTTTGGATTCGTGCCCGGTTGATGGCAAAAGCCCCTACATGGGTATTAAACATAACGGCGAAATGAGGGTGTTACTATACATCTCTGCCCAACCCTTTGGGGAATACAGGCGTGATGCTGCGTGACTGCTGCCCATCCTCTAAAGGCCATTCCAGACGTTACCCTACATTGTTACATTCGCATAGTTTTTATACCACAACGTCTGGACGTTAAAAGACACCTTGAAACCTTACGGCTAGTTGCATATAATAAAAAGTATTTAAAGAATTTTCAATCAATCGATTAAAATATTCACCATAAAATTATACGAAAGCTATTCCGATCAAACTAATTATCTTATCTGATCATGATCATGCTTAAGATATTATTTATCGATATCTTCGGTGTTCAAAATATTTACTATGTTAATTAATTAGCTGGCTAGCGACAAATACGTGAGAAATGGCCGCCATTTATGCCATGTGGTCAAGTCGAAAAGTTATTTTATTGCTTCCTGTCAACATTGAATAAATTTACTTTTTAGGAACGAATTTTGATGAAGTTAAAATACTTATAATTTGTTACTTGCTTGCTTTGTATTTTTTTTGTGAGTCAGCTGTTTAATAAATTAGTAGGCTACCACCCTTGCCACGGGTGTTGATAGAGGCAACTTATTACGTGGAGAGGAAGAAGTATTTAACTGTTCAATAATAGTTGAACAGTTTCGAGCAGATCGAAGTTTCTAATAAAAAAACTTGGACTCATCCTTCTATAAGTTGGCTAATTTCGAATTTTTAACTTCAAGATGATCTTTTTAGTCTTTGATGCAATTTTAGGTACAGGAAACCGATGTTTAGCGGGAAATTAGGTATAGGATGGTCAATGTATTGAATGCTCGGTAAAGGTATCAAATGTTTAGAGCACTAGGTACTCCCGTAAATGTGCGGAAGCATTGGTACTACAATTTGGAAAGAGCAGATGGTGATGTTCATTAAAAAAAATCGGCAAGTTGATAGTGTCGTTTTGAGTGGTCAGGATTTTGCATTTATGGAAATCTGTTATCACCTCTGTTACATATTAGTAACTGGATACCATAGTATCCAGTTTCTAATATGTAGATCAGATGGAGGAGCTGAATTGAATAAATTATTAGAATTCATTTGAAATAAATGAAAATGAAATTTCGTTGAAAATCCATTGCAAGGTAATAAACATCCTACTCGAGGAGCTCGTGGCTTATTAAAAAGCGCACGGATCATACGATTTGCAAGGTTAAGCAACGCTTACCGCGGTCAGTCCGTGGATGGATGACCATTCGCTACACATCGAGACCCCTTCGTGCCTCGGAGATCACGTTAACCGTCGGTCCCAGGTGTCATACGAATACCTATAACAGTCGTTACAGGTGGTCAAAAGCCCAAAAGTCTGACAAAAATATCGACATTTCCCTATAAGTGAGTTGCGGAGGTTTGATGGCAGTCGCTCCGTATAGAATACTAGTATTCAGCCACCAGTTGAGACTGGAAATTGACTCCCACATAAATGGGAAAAAGCTAGGCAGAACGTTTTGAAATAAATGAAGTTATTTTTATTTAATCCATTGAAAGCCAATACACACCCCAAACGAAGAAAACCACATTATGCAAAAAACTTAAGTAGGTACTTCCGAAAATCAATCGCGATAACAAAAAAATGCACATTGTACAAGGAGCGCCCGTCACGGCAGACCGCTCTCTTAATTTATAGTCCAAAGTGTTAATTACAGTAATGAATAGCTTACATTACGTGACTATCGTGCTTATCGGTACATCTATTTGTTCATGTTAAACGCTTATGTTAATTTGAGGAAGTTTGCTCCAATGAGTACGGAATGTCGATTGCTTTGAGCACTCGGCCTTTTGGATTGTTTTGGGTTTTGATGTGGGATTATTATTAATGGGAATCTGTTTGAATTATTGTCTATCGTGTAGAATTACAGATCGTACGAGGGGTTCGTGGCTAGCTCGAACTAGCTTACAGTATGACGAATCGCTAGATGCCTTTACAAGCACAGAGATGAGTTTCCTGACGTCTGCAAATTCGTACTTGGAGTCTATTGCCACTCCCAGCATTATCTCCTCATCGTAAATTTTATTAATGTTCTTTATGTGTACGCTTTATTTATGTAAACATCCTTTATATGTCGCACCCTTAGTAATGTAAGGGCACAACTCGAAAATATCAACTTTTGGGAAAACGTATTTAAAGATTCAGGGAACCCTATATTTTCTCGGTATTTTGTACCTACAGTATAATTACAGTATTTGCTTTAATATTGTCTTTTTTCTCTTTCTGTGAATGCCAAGTGGTAAAACAATTGATATTAAAACCATCTAACACAGAAACTCAAAAACTCGATATTTCGAGTTGTGCCCTTACATTACTAACGGTGCGATGTGTATTAACTTTCAAGTTTGAAATTTTAATTTATTTACAATTAATTATATTTCTGTTATATACTATGAGCGCAATATTATCTTCTATCTAGACTTATGCTACATTAGACCTATAACTTATATGTGTAGTATTAAACTGTCAATATAAGTTGGTCAATAAATAAATAGCTCTTGCATAGCAATTGAGTAAAACTTTTGCCAACCAGATGGATGAAAGACCTGAAGAACGCCGTTGAGATGGACTTATAAGAAAGCGAAGAACTAGGTAACGTGGTATACGGTATTTGAAAGAGGCATATTTCCAGCAACACGACAACAAAATGATAAGTTAATTGATTGATATTACCAGTCTATGGTTGTAGTATTGGAGGGGCTAGTGGTTAATTACCAACCGCGCGGGTCATACGATTTGCGAGGTTAAGCTGCGCTTCTCGTGATTAGTCCGTGGATGGGTGACCATTCGTTACACATCGAGACCCCTCAGTGTCTCGAAGAGCACATTAAACACTCAGTCCCGGGTGTCATGCGAATACCAAACAGTCGTTACGGGAATTCAGAAACCTAAAAGTCTGATAACCAGTCTAATCTTAGGATATCGGCATTGCCCTAGCTACTGGATTGCGGAGGTCTGATGGCAGTCGCTTAGTGTAAAATTCTGGTAATCAACCGCATCTAGTTAGACTGCAAGCTGACTCCAACATAGTTGGGAAATAGGCTAGGCAGAACATATACGACTTATAGGTGCTTTAAAATAAATAGGAATAATTAAGTTATTAGGCTACTAATGTGAAGTTGTATTGGGTATGACGACGATTGATTGACAAACAAAAAAAAAAACAAATGTTTGTTTGAATTTAGAACTATTAGGTTATTCTTTCGACTAATGGCCAAATATTCAAACGCTACTCAGTTTTAGGTTGTCGTTAATTTCGTGCTGTCACTGTCACTTCGCCTTAGAGTGACAGTGACAGCACGAGACTTAACGGCAACTTAAAATTGTGTACCGTTTGAGTATTAGGCCATAAGTATTTTCTTTGTGATATAGCTAGAAGTTGAGGCCGCTACTAGGTAATTACAAATACATATTAGTTAATATTCAACAATGTATAAATTAGTTTTTCTCTATTCTTATTTTATTCTTTATTCACTTTATATACCTACATATCCATTACATTTTAAAATATTTCTATAAAAATTATAAAAACAACATTTAAAAATATAAAAAATAGTAGCCCACCGGCATCGGGAACTGGGTCCAAGCTACCGGTGGTCAGGGCCTCAGAGAGAGGAATTTCCTAACAATACGTGCCGTGTCCAGAGGTACCACTTTCTGTATCAGGCCCTTGATCCAGCTGCCCAAAGAGAGCCTCATCAGATGTTGGTCGAGGCTCTTGGCTATTAAGCCATTGGCCATAACAACTATTTATTATCATTTATTATTACTATGTCTTATTTTATTATTATTCTACTTTTATTTTGTTTTTGGTTACTCTAAGTAGCAATAGCAATTAAGTATTAGTCATAACACAAGATTGTTTGTACCTATATATAGAGAATATCATCTGTTTATAATGGGTAGGTACTCAAAACACTGAAAAAAACATAGGTGTAAGGACCTATATTTCATATAAAATCTTACATTACTTAAGTACGTCCAGCCCACTCTGGGTAATCAACTCTACTACCAATCTTGCTGACTGGCTAATCTTGTCACCACGACATGCGACATAAGCTATTTTTGAAAAGCTCGTGCCGACACAAAGAATTAAAAAAATCTCTGTGAAATGTATCTAATTATACATTTCATTTCCAGACATAATTAATACAATTAACGCTTATTTAGACACATTATTGTACTTTATGAATACCATACAATTACCATCAGTTAAAACCATTAAAACGTTTAAAAAAAAGCGATGCAAATGAACCATGTTCTTAACTACGTTGATGAAACTTATCTATTCCGATGTTTATCTAACTGAGTTATAGTTAACTAAACGGCAATTACACGCCAATTAACTGCCTATGTTTTATGTTAATTAAATGCACCCTCACGTTATATGAACTATCATTTTAAACATTCTTGTTAAACATTAAGTATCATTCAAACTCAATGAATAATTATCACTTTAAACTCTTAAATAATTTTTAACATAAAAAATAGCTCGTTAATATTAAAAAAACGTGATAAATATTTTATAAAAGGTAAAGTTATAATATGTATTGTGATATTATGGTACCTAACGGATATTGCATTAATTATAAATTCTTATATCAAATTCAATTTTAGGCGCGATAATATTTATAATTAATGAGCTAAATTATAATAAGGTTAAAGCTTAGGTTTGATACGCTTTTAATTTAAAATAATGTTAAAATTCTTTTGACACTTTCACTTTAACGTTCCATGTTTATGCTTTTTTGTCATATTTATTGCACAGCCTTCGTTAAAAAATACGACACATTAGTTTATGTTTATAACAGTTCGTTAAGAGCTCTTAAAATATGGGAAATCTCATTCGTTATACCCATTTTTTTTTACTTAATTCAATGAGAAGAAAAAAATGATTTCATCGAAGTACAGTCACGGCCTTTTGTTAGTCTCAGAAATAAAAGTCAGATACTTTATTAAAACGATTTGTCATCTACTCGGCAGTGCCTAACAAAACCGATATTGATGAAACTGCACAGTTTTTTATTACAAGCGAAGGATTAATAGTTGACAGGAAGACTCGGCTCGCATAAATATCTCATTAGGCAAAGATTTATTACTTAAGCAGTCACGAAACTGTAAAAAAAGTTTGGAAGAAAACGGTTTTGATAATTACTTGTCAACATGCGATTGTCTATTTGGAGCTCGATGTTGGTTAATTTGTTTTTTTTTTATTTGCTGTAATATATCATTTTGTTAATGACACCTAAATGAAGAGTGATCACGAACGCAATCCACAAATTTTACTAACAAACTTGGTGTAATAAATTTGGAAATTAAGTATTTTTTACAGCTTGTGTAAACGAGTTTGGGCAACAAAATTATCGTCTGTATTTGTGTTGGAGTTACAAAGCCTTGGATATTGCGTAAATTTTGTGCTGGTATAGGACAATATTTTTTCAAATGGTTACCTGCATAGAACGTGTTCTTATGTTAGGTAAGGATTAAATTCCCCGTAATGTATTTATTCTAGTCTCCTAGGAACAAGTTGCAACACAAGACATTTCTTCATTTTACAATAATAATCGAATTATTGCATAGCATTTAATTATTTGCATTCATCAACTTAAAACTTACTTTTACTCTCAGAAATAGAAATCAACAGCTGTTTGACGTGATGACAAATAAAAAAAACGGACTGCTATTAAAATTCGTGCCCCGATTGTACCGATAAGCAAACACTGTTCAGGAAAGGTGACATTCGGTAAGCATAAAAGTTTAAAGGAATCGGTGTGCGTCCTAATAATTTATCGACAGTTTGACCTCGCTTCATTTACATTAAACAAATTGTTAATTTTTTGATAGTTATCATCCGGAACAGATGGTCGGAACCAGGTAATACAAACGCAATCGATTTTAAACTTTACCTGTAACAGTATTGGGCTGAGTTTCGAGTGTCGTCGACTCAAATTCTTTAAAGTGTTTTTTATGTTTACGCAGTAATAATTGTGGAAGGTAAGCATGGCATGTGCCGTGGTTATGAGACAGGTTGACCACATGTGGTGCAATCTGCTAAGTATTTTATCGTACATTTTAGATTATAATTTGACGCGTATCGTTTAACTTAATGAAATTTGTTTTGTGGCCATACGTTTTTCTGGACTGGCAAGCTTGGCATCGTAACTTAGGATCGGATGTATTAAAAATATGAAATTCGATATCTACTTCAGTTGTGTTCAAGTTATTAGGTTTTATCGAACAAGTTTTATGGGTCTACCTTAGTACTTACATTGGTTCATAAAAATAATCTTTTAGTATTAGAATGTTGTCCCTATAAGCTTAAAGCTAACAGAAACTTTTACTCGTTATATTTTTATAATATTGAAATTTTTAATGAAGATTTGATAAACATTTATTAATAATGATTATTTTTGTTTGATTTTCTTTGTAAACCAGCAAATCAACCGGTTTCTATCGATCTTTTACCGTGTACGATTAATGATTCAGACCTGAGCTGTAATTAGCATACTATACTTGATAAGTAAATCCATCGTAGCTGTGTCTAAGCATATATTTGTATGCTATCCACCTTATGCAATTCTACCGGGTCCATTGGAGAAAAATTATGAACAGAGTGGTGAAAAATTTCATAACTGCGACCACTTAGCGCATCTCAGTCAGCTTTCAGCGCTTGGATGGTCCAAATGCCTTACTTTTAACACTAAAAGACTTTAAAATTGACGTTATTTATGAAATTATTAAACATTAAAACGCACACGTGCGTCATAAACAACAGCAATGTGTAAAGCGTCCCATGTGTCCGGGACTAAAGTGCGACATTTATTCGCACAAACCATTACCGAGCGCCACCGAAAGTACCATTAACATAAAAGAACGAAAAGAGAAACTACTTTCAAACTCAATATCAGAATCTTTTGTGTAGCAAATCTACTCTCCAAGCCCTCAGTTGGCGGCCATCCGTTAACACATTGATTATACATCAGGGAAAATAAAAAGAAAATAGCACCACGAAAAAAGCCGCCGTAACGATTTCAATCAGACAAAACGTTTTGCGTTTTTATGGTGGCACGCCATCGGCGACTATCTCGTTCCGAAACAGATTATTTCTCATTTGATTTATGGCGGTTGAATCTTCCAACGATATTATGTTTTGGTCATCCATTCGATTCCTATTTGAATGCTGAACGCCGAATGGGGTGGTATGAGACGGGGGTGGCACTCGTACTATATTAATCTCAAATCCATTTGTTGTAATCTGCATTCGATAGTGGCGCTCTATGCTGTAGCGTTAAGGTTGAATATCGCATTTATTGTACGCATGAGTTAGGACAGTTCAGAGATCGCCAACCGATAGAGGTGAGAGATGAAACAGTAGCATCGAATTCATTTCGCCGATGTATAATTCTGTCTCTTTCTTACGCCCTGCGGGAGACTGGGCCCTAGTATGTATCAGATTTGGGTTTTATCGTTTTATTGCTTATTCTTTTTAGATTTTCAGCGGCGAAGGCATATCATTTTGTTTTTAATGCGAGGCATAAATAACCGCGCAACCAGCCAGTGACTTAAAGTAATGGCGCGTTTAGGAAAATATGCGGAAGTGAGCACTATTTCTTATGTTGCAATAAAGAAGATTTGATGCACATTTTATTATAATTGGATATTAATAACATTAAAATTTATTTTATTGCTGAAATATGCAAATAACTATTTTATTACTAAAGTAATTATGAATGTATTATGTCTTTAAGAAGTAACTGTTCTATTAATAATCTGGCATTCAAAAATGGCCTTCAATCCAAAAACTTGGCCATAGAGAACGTCAATCATAGATTAAACTTCTTAGAGTACCGCTCAATTTCTCCGGAGTGATTTTAAAGAGCGGAGGGGTGATTTGCTTGAGTAAGTATTTTGCAGCGAAATATTTTGTCGACGGTTTGCCGCATCTGGCGAAGGTCCAGTCGTCTGATGACAGCTTATGAATATTTTTGGCAAAATTCTTTGCTTTTTCCATTAAATTTATTTTACTTGTTTAACTTTTTGTTTCAAATTAAACTTTGTACATTGTGCCATGCAATTCTTTACAGTCTTGAAATGTCGATAAGAGTAACATAAATAGTTTATTTTTATGTGATCTTGGACACTATTTGTGTTTATATGTTTAAATCTTTATGTCATCTTAAGAAAACGATAAAATACCTCCATTTATTTTCAGGTAACCTTTCTCACCCCGCGCTTACGTACCCTAACAATAGGCTATAGTTCTCACTACTCAATAATAGATGCCGCTAGGTGGCAGCGCGGCCAGTGTCCTATAGTGCCACCCCTCGCCGCATGGGGCGCCACGATCGCCCATTGTTCGGACCCCAGCATCAAACAGAGTTCGATAACGCATAAATTCAACGGGTCTCGAATCTTTTGTTTTATCTCAGTAACGTATGGACACTGCGAAGTGAGTCCGTATGATGTTTTGTTATTTGTTTTGGCTTTATTAATGAAATATGTCGCTTGGTGCACACAGCCGCGGATTTATTTTATTATTTTAGTTACCATTTGTTATCACGACTTTATCTGCTGTATAGAACAGGGATGCATCGAAAAGTAAATTATGAAGGTATTGTTCGGGTCAGATGTCTTTAGTGAGGAACAATAGGAACGTATAATTTTTGCTTTCGGTAATAAATTTTATATTAACAAACACTGTTACATCCGAAATCGTTTTGAAAACTCCGACAGAGGTCTGTCGTCAGGTTTTCATTGCATACATTCTACATACTTGTCTCTGCTTAGTCAAAATCACCCCGATGATACCCCAATACCAGCTGTTATATACCATAATATCATCAGCTAAAACTCGTGCACGACTTTCGTACGTACTTGAACGTTTAAAGTGTTGATTCCACTCTCTACTATAATTTTGTCTATAATGATACCGGCTTCGCACGGGTGGACATTTTTCCCGTTTTTGCAACATTTTTCATTTATGCTCCGCTCCTATTGGTCGTAGCGTGATGTTATATAGCTTATAACCTTTCTCGATAAATGGACTATCCAACACAAAAATATTTTTCAATTCCAACCAGTAGTTCCTGAGATTAGCGCGTTCAAACAAATAAACAAACTCTTCAGCTTTATAATATTAGTATAGATTTTAAAAAATGTGCATTTTTAATTTAGATAAATATGTACCTATAAAAACAATGCTTCGCTCGCAATGAGGTGGTAAGACCCAAGCTAATTATAACTATTATTGTTATGTCATAATAGAACAACACAATAATCATGGAGATAGAGCACATCGATGCCTCGGAGAGCACGTTATACCAGTGGTCCCTGATGTCATAAGAATACTTTTGGCAGTCATTACGGGTAGTCTGCATTACGGGCATTGTCCAGTTACTGGATTACGGATGTCTGATGGCAGTCGCTCCGTGTAAAATACTGGTGTTCAGCCAAATCTGGTTAGACTGGAAACTGACCTCACGATAATTGGGAAAAGGTTAAGGGAAGAAAAGTTCTAATAAAACAACACGGCCAAAGGTCACCGATGGAGTCGTCGATCACATATCTCTGCTCTAAGTTATGTCCAATCGTAATAGAAGTCCAATTATACCATACAAGACAGCTAATAATTTACATAATTTATACTATTATCTGCCTCGTTGGTCTAGTGGTGGCAAGCGTGACTGCTGATTGTGAGGTCCTGGGTTCGATTCCCAGGTCAGGCAAAGTGTTATTGGATTTTTCCGTGTTGAATTCCTCAGTAGCAGTCCGTAGTTTGGATTCGTGCCCAGTTGATGGCAATAGGCCCGCCCCCTATTACATGGGACTTAAACGAGGAAAATGAGGGTGTTACTATACACCTCTGCCAATCCCTTCGGGGAATACTGACGTGATGTTATGTTATGTTTTACTGTTATTTTACAATAACCCTTCTCTGTCGAGTCCCGCTAAAAGTTAGCTCATAATTTCACCCCGATCAGGGTACCTGTCATAAAGTTTTCATTCCACCTCTAATTTCATAGGGTGTCGTTAATCCATCGATATTAGGATCAGTGTAAACATCGCGATCTTTTCCTCGAGTGACTCTTCACTCAAGAGGGGAGGAACTAATGAACTGGTGGAAACTTTCTCTATTTACAAAGAAAACTTCGTCATTTCACATCTTAAGCTGTTCGTGAATTAAAATCTTTGAATCTTTGCAAAGGTTTGAGGGCGAAGTTTGTCAAAAGTATAGACTGAGATTTCATAACTGGTAGTTACGTAAGGTGTAAGGATTAATAACTTACGGGGGATGATAGCCTTTAAGCTCTTTTTTTACGTGGTGCGATTAATCTCGGCTTTCGATAGGGTTCTCCTTCCGGCACATTTTCTCCATTTTGCAAGGTCTTGGACTTCTTCAATAGGTATATTATTCAATAATAAATAGTGGCCAATAAGCAAACATTCTCTAAAATATTCAGCCATTATGAGCTGACCCCCCAGTAAGCATTGCACTATGGTCGACTAGTCCAGATTCAGTTTTATCAACATTCAGTCCTCACTCCTTCAGTTTAGGCGTGATTTACATTGCAATTGATTTATAAAATTTGTAACATAGCATAACATCACGCCTGTATTGCCCGAAGGGTTGGGCAGAGGTGTATAGTAACACCTTCATTTGGCCGTTATGTTTAAGTCCCATGTAATAGGGGGCGAGCATATTGTCATCAACCGGGCACATAAATATCCAAAACTCCGGGCTGCTACTCAGGAATTCCATACGAAAAAACCCGATAACTTATTAAAGACTTATTCTATTGTTTATCCGCTTAAAATAAATAGTACCTACTTAATTCCATATTTAATCACTGTGATTTAATGCCATTACAAAACGTTTCAGCCGATCCATTATATTTCTCTTTAACACACTACACTAATGAGATTCAAAACAAATTCATTACAGTACTAACAAATATTCTGCGAGTGGACATTCGTCACGCGTCCCTAACCCTTCCCCGTCGGAGTGGGTCGAAAACGCCCGCTGTGCTAAATCCAAATGAACGTAATAATTGACGCTGCCCGCTCAACGACGACCTTTGGGCATGTTTGACACGAGCTAGGACAGACTGGCATGGAGATTTGTTTAAAATAATTATTAGCAGCATTATATTTTATTATGCCATTTTTTATTCAAAATAGCACAGAAGTGTTGCATTTACCAATTCGATATACAGCATTCGTTTTAAAAAATCAATCAACTGCAATAACTAATAAATATTTTGAGTTTTGAGTTTTGAAAACTAAAGGGATCAAAAAAGGTGAATGAAAATATAGTGAGGAAACCGGAATGCCCGAGATTTCTCGATGGCATGTGAAGTCAGAGGCCCATGAGCGGCATAAACTCTAACACCAGGATAGTCACTAACCACACGAAAAGGACAACACTAAAGGGATGTCAATTGTGTTTTAAGAATTTTGGCATATTAATTAATTAATCTATTTAGCCTATCGCACTTCACTCATAGACGTGTGCTTCTCAGAAATTTGAACACACATTTTGTCAATATTACCTACCTATGCTGCTGTGCTTATTTGTAAACTCCTCTCAATCAAGATAATTTTAACTTCTAAAACGTTTAACGACTTTATTTTAATTACCAAAAGTATGATCATAAATCCGACGTGAAAATTCATGCAGCCCTACCATAAGAACTTAATACCCAACAATGATTAAGACTCGTAAAATACTAAAACACGTCCTCCAAAATCTGTTCTAACCCGCCCCTATACTAACAAGCGAGGGTGACATAATCGGAGAAACAAATCTGGCTACTGGTGCTGCATATAAATGATGATGATTAATTTGTTCTTCGCAAATGACAAGAAGGGTTAAAAGGCAAGGGTTGGGCGTAATTTTGCCACTTGTACCAAATATCCCCGGTATGCAGGAGTGGGGTTTGAATTTGCGCAGTTTAATTTCCAGTACGGTACTTTTGTACTTTCTGATTGCCTTTGTGGATCCTTCGAGTTTGATGGAGAGATATTTCCGGAGTTGTATTAATTACGATTGTGATAGAATTTGGAATGGCAGCCGTTTCGTAACAATCGTAATACAAAGTTTCGTTGTCTTTGATCCCGACAATGGGGTTGATTTTATTGTGATTTAAGAATTTGTTAATTTGATGATTGATATGATATTATAAAGTAAAATTGTAATACATAACAGATTGTTAAAGCTCCTGTATAATGTTAACAGTAGACATATATTATATTTAAGTTAGTAATATAATTAGTTAGTACTTATACTAAAAGCAAAAGTGACTATGAATGGAGAATTATCAAGACATTTTGAAAAATAATTTAATGACTATTAGCTAAGTCTGCAATCAACACTAAAAACTGATACGGCTCTAATCAAAACAGAAAAGATTGCAAACCAAATCGCTCAAAATATTTACCAACCTATCTTTAATAAAGTACATACTTACCCCATTATGTCCGATCTTACACGTGGCGATCAGTTGACACTTGCCCTTTACCCACAATACATTATACCAAAACAAATAAATTGAAGATTGAATCCACCACGCCCATCACGGTCTAAAAGCGTAGGCAATCCTTTAACATCGATCGTCCCCAGTCAGCGGGTTGCGAGACATTTGCAATATTCTTAAAAACATTCGGGTCCCGTCGGCTATCGTGTCGCACCCGACATCATATAGGAAAAGAATTTGCAATTCGAATAATAAGTTTCACTGTATACCGCCCGAAGACCGCATTGAGCTTTTTAGGGTTAAGATAGGAGGTGTAAATTAGTAAATTGTATTCGATTATTACAGTTTTCCAATATTAACTGGAAAATCAATAGAAGTTTAATTTAATCTAGACCTTAATTACAATACATATTAGACCGACCTATTATCATAATCAATAATTTCTTGCTACCTATTTAGATCCTCATTAATTATGCCTTAACGAATTCGCAAGTGTTTTTCGCCTTAGTCGCGGTAAATCCCTAAAAATAATCCACTCTTTGCATTTATTATCATCATATCAGCCGGAACGAATGGTTCCCACTGCTACACATTTTCTACCGAATATATTTCCATCACGATCTTGTTCTTCAGCTGCATTAAGTATTATAATATTTAAAATCATTTGCAATAATTATTCATAACAGTTTACGTAAAAAAACCCAAAACTTACCTTCATTGTTTTGCGTATCACAAAATTACACTGCACAGTCTGCGCGTGTCCTCATTTGTGCACGTGCATGGAGGAAACATCCCGCGAATTGTTCGCGAGCAGTCAGCGAGCAGTTCGCGAACTCCTCGCAAATATGTCGACAGTTTGACTCGCGATCTCGCCGTGTATTCAGTTCATGATTAAGGGCTCCGTGTGGGTTTGAAATTAGAAGAGTAATCCCGATTAATGGACTTAAGTAAACGGTAATTATCGTAAATATTTTGTCAACAGTATCTTTAGTGGACATGCGAACTGTTCGCAAACAGTTCGCGGTATGTTTGCTTCGTAAACGTGCGCAAATGGGGACACACCATAATACTCCACATAGTCTCGCATATCCACTGTTGGTTTTCAATCGGAATTCCTTATAGTTGCATTTAAGGTTCAATCTGATATCTCCCACACACTACGTAGGAGCCTCCCGATAATTTTGACGATAGACAGAGCTCTCGTGTTTGCTTTGACTGATTCTGATCGTATTAGTTTATTTTATTTTGGCAAAGGGCAAATATATTATGAGTTTTCCTCTCTTGGGTATGTAATTTATGGTAGAGTACCTGTCTTGTAGTCTTTTAGGAGAAGGTAAGTCGTAGATACGCATTATAAGTATTAGGTTTTAAGATAATTGCTTGTTTCATCAAATAGGATTTATTTTACCGAGGAGGCCTTCTGAAGTTTTCAAATCTTTTCTTGTATTAAAGGGTGTGTTAATAACATAGATTTTTTAAACTTTTTTCTTTCTTAATGAGTTTCACTTTTTCAGTTTAGTTTTGTAAATTAACTCCTGGTTTCTGGAAGATTGATCAACGCAAAAATTAAATAACCAGCTGTCAAATGTAATGACAAGTAGCTTGGCTGTTAGTATTAGGTCCCCACCTATGAAATTGGCGTTTTGTATGGAGAATTTTAAAGAAGTTGCATTTTTCATACTAACATTTTCTTAATTTATTTAACAACTATGAACACTAATGTTGTAAAACTTTTATGCACTATTGTTTAAAAACTAAGATAAAGTATGCGACTTAGAATATGCGACAAAAATAAGTTTTGGCTAAGTTAACACAAAAATAGTGGTCATTTCTGCTAACAAAAAGAGGAGTCATTTTTAAGGTATTTTTTGTGTTTAGAAAACTATAAGTAATAAGATTTTTTTACTATTGGTAGTTGTGTATGATGGTCATTATTCGATATAATATCAAGCAATTAATGAATCTTTTAAATCATAGAAGTGACGAGGATCTCTATTTGTGAGAAAAAAACGCCAATTTCATAGGTGGGGACCTAATATTTTGGTCGACCAATGACATTCGTTGACATGACATTTGACAACAGATGAAATTGATCAGCCTTCAGAAGCCGGGGTTCAGTGAATACCCGTCGTACTTAGACTATGTCGTTGGTCTCATGGTGGGAAGCTTGACTGCTGACCGTGAAGTCCTGGATTCGATCCGCAGCTCGGACAAAGTGTTAATGGGTTTTTCCATGTGGAATTCCTCAGTAGTAGCCCAGAGTTTGGATTTATGCCTGGTTGATGGCAATAGGCTCGCCCCCTATTACATGGGACTTAAACATGGCGACGAAATTAGAGTGTCTATACATCTTTGCCCAACCTTTCGGGGAATACAGGCGTGATGTTATCTATACTAATATTATAAAGAGGAATGATTTGTATTTTTATATTTTTGTATATAACGAATAAACTTAAAAACTACTGAACCGATTTCAAAAAATCTTTTGCCGTTATAAAGCTACATTATCACTGAGTAACATAGGATATATTTATTACTGGAATAAAACTTCTTACGCGGGCGTAGCCGTGAGGACACAGCTAGTGTTATGTATTTAGAATTCTCACACGAAAATACACAATTCGGGTACAAAGTCAGCACAAACATTTAATCTTAAAAATCAGGGAAATACAGTGACACAGGAAGTGTAACCTTTTGACGAAAAACTAGACGAAATATGAAACGCATATTATTATATAAAAGGTGGGTAGACGAGACAAGATCATGTCAGCTCACTACTAAGAAACCGTGTGTCTGCCCACACACGGCAATTAAGATAAAACGGTGCAACGAACATCTTCATATAATAATGTTTATGAAACGACTATTTTTGCCATTGTTATTTAAGTAATGACATGTTTACATAGACGGTTTGAAGGAAAGTTGCTGACAATATTTTTCAGTTCTTGCCTATGCATTTTTTTCTAATTTCTTCGCAATCATTTCGTTTTCGAAAGAAATAGAGTCTAAATATTCGCCTTATCCTGTTATTTATTCAAATTTTATACTGTAAGCTGCTAATTAATGTACACATTTAGAAAAAAATTAACATACTCGCAATAAAAAATCTATACTTACTAATATTATAAAGAGGAAAGATTTGTATTTTTGGATTTTTGTATGTAACGAATAAACTTAAAAAATGCTGGACCGATTTTAAAAATACTTTTGCCGTTACAAAGCTACATTATCACTGAGTAACATAGGCTACGGGCGTAGCCGTGAGGACACAGCTAGTCTATTATAAAAATATCGTTATTTTTTTTGTGTTTCATATTTCAATCTTAATAATTGTAATTAACAAAATTATCGAGCATTTTTCTTCAAGGCTCGAAATATCTCTAGTAATTTGCTGCAAATTGTTAAAAAAGCTTCGTCATATTTCGGTGCATACAAGGTAATTTAAAATTCCAGTTTATGCTGGCCTCTCGCTGTATGGAATTTCTGTTCAATGAGAGGTCACCTTATACTGGTATAGGATAGCTTGATTTGTCGTTTTATGTACCACACATGCCTTTTAAACTACCGTCACCTCTACTGATTGTTATCAAAAGCTCATCCTCCATAACCCCAAAAAAAATTACTTCGTTAAAAGTAGTGCACGTGCTCCTCATAGCACAGACTTATTACTGCACAGATAAGAATCGCTTTAATTTTACAAGAAATGTGTAAACCTTTGTTTAACTTTAACCGAGGTCTGTTGTAACGACCTCTTTAGTATTAGCGGCACGCCCGCTACCGGTTATTCTGACGTTTTTTGTTCTAAACCATACCTAGTTGGTAGGGTTGGCTACACGTGAATGGAACAAAATATTATTTACAGAACCTTTTAGTTTGGTTGAGGGATTTGGGTGAAGAAAATCGAGGAACAGCTGAGTTCTCTATAATTTTGTGTTTTGGACGTTTCTGTCTGGTAGTTAAACTTTTCAGCGTGTCGTCTGCCGTAGACTAAAGTCTGATTTACAAAGATTTCCTTTTATTAATTTCATTCTGCCTAGCCTTTTCCTAACTATATTGAAGTCAGCTTCCAGTCTAACAAGCATTTTACACGAAGCGACTGCCATCAGAGCTCCGCAACCCAGTTACTGGGCAATGCCGATATCCTAAGGTTAGACCGGTTGTCAGACTTTTGGGCTTCTGAATACCCATAACGACTGTCCTAGGATATCGTATGACACCCGAGACCAACGGTATTGAACAATAAAGATTTATCAAAGTCAAAACTCGTTTACTCAAAATTTACTAAAAATCAATACTTTTAAACGTCAAAATTACAAAAGACAGCTATACCTATTTAATATAACAGTACCTGGGTGATCGAGGTTTGCTGGGGTTTTTTTTTGGTAAATCGATGTTTTCTAAAAATTAAACCTAGCTAGATCGATTTATCGCCACCGAAACGCCTCGCATACAAAATTTCATGAAAATCGTTGGAGCCCTTTCTGAGATTCAGATTATATACATATATATATACAAGAATTGGTCGTTTAAAGGTATTAGATAGATTAGATTAGACAAATAAGACCTATTTTAGCGAAGAAATGTATAGAAATAAGCAACTTGTTTGTTTCCAGCAGAGATACAATATAGCATAATGCTTTTATGAACCTTAACGGTCAGTCAAGATGAGCTGAAGAAATGGTTTAAAAGATATTTGTGTCTTGGTGGGCCACTTTTGTTTAATGTTATATGAAATAGGGTAAAGATATTCTAATTTCGAAAACGATGTAATCATAATATAAGAGCTTGAACTAATTTATCATGCTAAAAAAATATCATGAATGTGACTGAAAAAATACTACATTTTAACCAGCATTTAAATTGTATTTAATTTAATTCAGTCGCCATTCAGATTTTTATATTACCTATACTAGCGGACCTGACAGACGTCGTCCTGCCCTAAAAATTTGGTGACATACCGACAGCAGCGCCACCTACCGGGTCCAATTGTGAATCTAAACTATCCAGGGCGCCACCCAAACGCATACAAAAAAAATCATTCAAATCAGTCCAGCCGTTTAGGAGGAGTTCAGTGACATACACACGTACAGTCGAGTTATACAAGGTTAGTCGGAAAAGGGGTACTAAGCCGAAAAGGTGTTAAACTGCCCATAATAAGGGATAAGTTTTGTTCTACAACTTTCCCCAAAAGTGAATAGTTCAAGAGAAATAGCTGTTCAAAGATTTCATAAAAAATACGCTAAATTCTATTTATCCTCAGCTATGATTAGACGTGTTTACATTTTACGTCATATTTGGGGTCACGGATTAGAAAATCCATTTTCTGAATTCATAACTAAAGCAGGGAAGAAGAATTTTTGAAAAAACTAAATTAAAAATAATTATACATGGAAAAAAAAATCGAATTTTGAAATTTTAACACTTTCTTTAAAACAATCATCAGTGATACATTAAGTGGCCTGCGGCTTAGTACCCCCTTTCCGACTAACCTTGTATATATAAAGATGTAGTAGATCCACAAAATACAAACACAAGCGCGCCAGCCCTAATTCTTCGTTTAATTGTTACGACTCGGCTATCATGAATATCATCTTAGACTTCATGGGAACTCGGTTCCGCCATTTTTCGACTTTTGTCGGTACAATACGAAGCAACATCGTGTTTTCTTAGTAATGAATGAGATAATGTGTAGCACGCACAGCCCTCTCGTTATTGTGACGTTTTTACATCATTATAGTGTTTATTGTCATTTTTAATGTTAACACGAATGTTCTTAATGACTTTTATTGTCTTAAAACGGTAATTTTTACGAGAAATGTTTGGGTATTGTTGCGCTATCTGTTTTTTCAGTGTTGCGTTTGACGTCATTCAGTTCAAAAACGGCAGTTTAACCGTAGCTGCAGTAATATAATTATTATCTAACATAATCTGTTAAATAACTAAAGTTAGAATGTAAATACCTAGGTGTCTATTTTTAAGGTAATAATATTTTGAAGTCATTTGAAGCTACAGGTTTGTTTGAAGTTCGTAGTTTACGACAAAAAGTGACAAATTGCCACCTGTCGTCTACACTTTGCTACATGTGTAACAGAGCTCAATTCCTGGAACATTTTAGAAAGTGATTGATTTATATACCGGGACGACTGCTGATTGTGAGGTCCTGGATTCGATCCCAAGATCGGGCAAAGTGTTATTGGATATTTCTGTGTGGAGTTCCTCAATAGCTGTCCGGAGTTTGGATTTGTGCCCGGTTGATGGCAATAGGCTCACCCCCATATGTGACATAAACATAACGGCGAAATGAGGGTGTGACTATACAATTCTGCCCAACCCTTTGGGGAATACAGGCGTTATGTTATGTTGTATACCGGGTGTCTCAAATTAAGTGATCATTGAGGGCACGTACTTTATATATTAAAAATAGCAACTTTTACTATAATTGGGTACTAAGAAAATATAATAACTTAAAAATAAAAATAAGTCACCTTTATTTTTTTTAAATTATATTTCATGTAATTGATTTGGTATACCCGGTATAATAATTATGCAGCTTATGTACTTATTCTGTATTCGTCATCGTTACGTCACCGTGTCTGTCAGTAAATGGGGCATTCTTCGAAAAATATTAACAAAAATTGAGAACGTCATTAGCATCAGCCCAAAGTTAAGAATGCATATGTTTAATACTATAATTATGATAATGAAAACTCAAACTATACCGCTGCCGTCAAGCAATAAGACAAGAATAAAAACAATCTGACAATACTATAACGTTAACAACCCGGGAGAAGAATGATTTGTTAAAATAATGTTAAAAAATTTCGAAGATTCACCCAAATACTACGATAATTCTTCCTATTACTAATAATTATTGCGATCATTAAAACGCCCATCTTCAACAGTGAATGTTAACAGCTTGATTTGTTTTTAAATACCTAGTATCTGACATAAATAAATGTTTTGCTAAGCCAAGCAAGGGATTAAGTCACCAAAGTATTCATAGATCTGTAAATAGTTATAGGACGTTAACGAATTTGTCCAGATCGCCACTTTAAATGAAGAGACATGGTACTACCGTGAAACAGAAGTTGAATTTGCGTATTCATAAATGTAAGATGGCTGCACATTACACCAGGCGAGAACCTATTAAGGGTGAGTTTAGAATGATATAGGTATGTAGCTGTCTTTTCTGGTTTATAACATAACATCACACCTATATTCTCCGAAAGGTTGGACAGAGGTGTATAGTAAAACCCTCATTGCGCCGTTATATTTAAGTCCCATGTAAGAGGGGGCGAGCCTATTGCCATCAAACGGCCATAAATCCAAACTCTGGGCTGCTAGTCTGCTACTGAGAAATTGCACATGGCAAAACCCAATAACACTTTGCCCGACCTGGGGATCGAACCCAGGACCTCCTGATCAGCAGTCGCGCTTGCACGTATTTTTTAGTCTCTGTTTTATATTAGTTATAAATAATTTATAATATTTCTTGAAGACTGAATTGATCTTATAATCATTTTACCTTTGCAATAAGTGAAAACAGAATACAGAGAATACATTTGAAAAAGATTTATCTTACCAGCAGCAGAGCTAAGGGGGTGATTTTGTAGTAGAAACTAAACCTAATCCATTATCATGCAATACGAACTAAGCTTCAAAATCACTCTACAGTTTGAACAATAAACATTACAATAGTTGCTTCAATCTTATTTTACCAATTTCGTTCATTTATTGCAAGATTTTCTTCAATTTTCCTCAATGCTTTTGGCTCAAAGTTTGAAGTTAGATTCGCAGAAGATCCTTCACCTACACATTGCACATCGGTGTGACATGCATCCAATGTAATGAGTTGCGTCGACGTGCTCGGGCGGGTTCCACCATTCGGAGCGTATTCACCCGTATTCATATTCATTAGGCCGCGAAGGGCTCGCTTGATTGCACAAAGAGCCGACTAATTCGCTCCCGCGACTCCGACCGCGCTAGGCTTAATTTATTTACGGGTTGTTAGCAACGATGTAATGTATTTGGACATTGTTTTGTTTAAGGGGTTTGAAGGGTCAAGAATCCATTAAACGTACACATTTTTAGAAAGCCTTAACATTTATTCTTCATTTATTTTAGTTTTCATAGGGCCGATTTTTCAACCGTCGAATATTTTTTAACTGAAGTATAAATTTGACGTTTTGACAGATTTCCTATACTGGGTGTAAAAATAGCCTTAACGAAGCCAAAGTCTACGTATACTGCACACAGAACTAAGAATACAACATACATACAGCAAAAATAATTGCTGAGAAACTACTTTTATTTTTTGGTATTAAAAACAGCTTTTAATTTTAGCGCGCAATGGAAGCGCGCGCGCAACAGATGACATGCGCCTACATTTCAAAAATGTTGATAATGTTTGTATAGAAGAATATTTAGTACTTAATAAATTTAAACTTAGTTTTCGTGAAAAACGTACAGAAATATAGTGACTTTGACCTTCAATATCTCCATAACCAGTCGGTTCCCAGGTCTGGCCCAATACAAAAAAAACTTCGTAACGATGGGAAGAATCCGTGGCTCCCGGCTTCTTTAGGGGTATTTTTACACCTGATATAAAAGCTGTCAGAACGTCGAATTTATTCTTCAGATAAAACTTACCTAACGATTAAAAAATTGGCCCTTATACGTTAACACTGAATGTTTCTCACGATCACAGGTTTGTACATTTTATACAATTTTTTGATGGCTGAACTATACCTATATGTGATTTACTTAAAGCTCTCACTGCTTAATATTAAAATCAATAATATCAGATTCATTACCTTGAGTTACATGACTACCTTTTACAAACGTCAAATGACGCAATCACCATTGACACATACTAAATCCTTCAATAGACATTATCCATGTAAAATTCCCACATAACTTAGCCTATCAACTAACATGACACCGACTATCAACAATAGTGTATGCAAATACCGACTACACTCAACTATAGTTAACTATAGTCGGTACCAACGCATTGTCGAATCAATAGCCATTTTGAAGCACGCTCAGTTACGGGCGGATCGACTTAATTATTGAATTAGCATTTAAATTATTTCGGTAACCGTTCATTTGTAACTAATACAAATAGCGAGCCGCATGAATAATGTTGGGTTCCGGAGGTATGAAGCAAATGCCGTTAGTTCAGTTAGTTAGATTTCACGAGAGTAAATAATAATGGATTACATTTTTGTTAAAATCTTATCTACTAGGTATTATTTTGCCTATTTACTGTCTTATTGGTCTAGTGGTCGTAAGTGCGACTGTTGAGCATGGGTTCCTGGGTTCGATCCCCAACTCGGGGAAAGTGTTATTAAGTTTTTCCATTAGGATTTTCTCAGTAGCAGCCCGGAGTCTGGATTTGTGCCCGTTTAATGGCAATAGGGTCGCCCCCTATTACATGGGACTTAAACATAACTGGCGAAACGAGGGTGTTACTATACACCTCTGCCCAACCCTTCGGGGAATACAGGGCGTGATGTTATGTTATTTTTGTTTTTTTTACAAGAAGATTATTTTTAAACAGTTTTAATTAGTTACACTTCGTATTTTTGTTTGTTTGTTTGATTCAAATCCTGTGACAGATTTTTCAACTACTTGTGCTTAACCAAAATACCATTATAATACACTCGGGAGCAATGAATCCGAATCATTAACATAAACCTTAATATCTGGGAAAACGGTGTTAAACATTGTTTAACATTTTAACAATGTTTTTTTTATGTTGGTGACCCGGGTTCATTGCTCCCGAGTGTAGTTTCTACCATTAATCCTCAAATCTTGATGCTTTAGCGGTACTGCAAGATAAAACCGATTAACTTAAAAAATTTATTAAGAGATTATTTATGAAGTTAACCAATTCTGTACATACTAGAAATGCCCGCGAGTCCGCTTAAGTAAATACTTTTTAATTATCTGGCATGCAAAAAAGATCCATGCTAGGTCCAAATCGCTTCAGCTACTGCCATCAGACCTCTGCTACTCAGTTACAGGGCAGCGCCGATATCCGAATGTTAGACTGGTTGTCAGATTTTCAGGCTTCTGACTTCCCGTAACGACAGGTATTCGTATGAAACCCGGGACCAGCTGTTTAACATGCTCCCCGAGGCATGGAGGGGTTTCGATGTTTAACGAACGGTCACCCATCAGCTGCTTAACCTCGCAAATCGTATGATCCGCGCGGTTGGTAACTAGCCACGATCGAGCTTCTCAAAATGCTATAACGAAAAAGAAGCCAACTAAATACCAATTAAACGTATTACAGGTAGGTACATTTTGTTACCTACACCAATCTAACACATCCAAATTTTCTAACTCACAGTCTAAGCCTATGACGCACGAATACGTGCCGCCTTGCTGACGCGAATATTAAGTGCTATGTACTATTTTTATGTAAAGATAGGCTTAATAAGTAACTCAATTTCGTCGAAAAAAAAAACGACGAAAAAAAAAAAACGTGTTTTATATTCCTTTTGACGAATCTGGTAAAAGATATTAACATAGGACGCGTGGCATTGAAGTTAAATCGGCTTTAATGAGCTGATTAGGAGTATTATTATATATATTAAATTTGAAGTTACTATTCTTGTAAGTACCAATTACGGTGGCTTACAACTTATGGATGTATATATCATAGTGTATGGAAATAATTGTCTCTTTAGCTAGGTACTTATTTGGGTGCGAAACGCCAACTGAATATATTATGCGTTTTAGATTATAAACTCAAGTACTTACCTACGTGATGAATATGTTATACTTATTTTTATTTCAATTTGGAAGTTACCGAAAATATCATGGGTCTATACAAACAAGTACTCATCTTCTTCTTCTTTATTCAATTTAACATTACATAACATCACGGCTGTATTCCCCGAAGGCTTGAGCAGAGGTGTATAGTAACACCCTCATTTCGCCGTCATGTTTAAGTTCCAAGTAATAGAGCGAGCCTATTGCCATCAACCGAGTACAAATCCAAACTCCGGGCTTCTACTGAGGAATTCCACACGGAAAAGACCCAATAACACTTTGCCCGACCTGGGGATCGAACCCAGCACCTCACGATCAGCAGTCGCGCTTGCCACCACTAGATCAACGAGGCAGCTATTCAACTTCTATACATATATTTGTAACCAAGGTAACTCAGGAAGGTAGGGTCTCATAAAATCCAGAAGACTTATTGCGAATGTGAACCTATCTTCTTGTTCAGCCACTTTGATGCGAAAGGACTTGCCAGAGAGCTGATGAAATGGCTGGTTTGAAACTAAAAACAATTCGCTCACACATCGAAAAAATAATCCATAATATTTAAACTGAGAAGTAAATCCATAGTACCTCTCGATTATTATCTACTTAATAAGAACGATGATCATTGATTTGTTGATTGTACGGTAAAATTCTCACTTTGAAGACACATTGGTGCAGTGGCTGTGCGATTGACTTTTGCGCTACGGGTGGTAGGTTCGATTCCCGCACGAATCAAATATTTGTATAGCCTACAAATAGTTGTTCCGGGTCTGGGTGTTTGTGCATGTAAAACTGTATCTGTAAACGGCACCCACGATACAGGAGAAATCTTAGTGGGGTAACGTTTAAAAAAAGTATAAGTTAATGGCCATAGACTCGCCCCCTATTAGGTACTTGGGAGTTAAACATAACTGGCAAAACATGGGTGTACTAAAAACACCTCTGCCGAACCCTTCGGGGAATACAAGGCGTGATGTTATGTTATGTTAATGTGTAAGATATTTCTAGCAAGTAAATTTTAATGAAACAATCCCTGATGTCTCAGTAAAAACTTACAAACTTTTTCTTCTTCTGCTTGAAATACGTACAATAATTTACACGTAATGACATCACTACCACAATTATCAACCACGCAAATGTGGACCTACCAAAAAACCTTCACCATTGCCACTTCATCATCTATCGCAAGCGTTTTCCTGTACTCAACCGACAGTTACACGAACAATCGTATTTCAATAACAAATAAACAGATGGGTTGTCACAGCTCGTCACGAAGCATTAAAATCGGTGTTTCGGCGGGCATGACTCATTAATTCCTATGTTTATTGGTCCATGATGCACGAACCTTAAGTACCTAGTACTGGTTACGTTATTATTGTGCGGATGTCCGCAGTTTTAAAGGTGTTATTCTATTTGGTTAATCTATACTAATATTATAAAGCTGAAGAGTGTGTTTGTTTGTTTGAACGCGGTAATCTCAGAAACTACTGTTTGGAATTGAAAAATTATCTTTGTGTTGGATAGTCCATTTATCAAGGAAGGTTATTATAGGCTATATAACATCATGCTACGACCAAAAGGAGCGGAGCATAAATGAAAAATGTTGCAAAAACGGGAAAGATGTCCACCTGTGCGAAGCCGGGACGGGCCGCTAGTATTATTATATTTTTACTCCTTGTGGGGACGGATTAGAATATAAAACTTCCTCACCGCACGCTGGGAATAGACGCGTGTTCCAAGATTCAACAAACCCCAGCACTCTTGGTGGTAGGATCTATACGGTCCGCCTGGCTAGCTACCAGTTTACTGTGTTCCGTCGTGTGTATGTGAGAGCCAGAGGGGTATTATGGAATCCCTCTACATCTCTGTTTCTTGGATTCGTGTGCTCCATCTCAGACCCTGTCTGCGCTTACCATCAGGTGAAACTAGGGCCAAACGCGACAAAAACAAGAATTTAAAAAAACAAAAGAAAGGGGGCTCGTGGCTAATTACCAACTGTGTCGATCATACGATTTAAGAGGTTAAGCTGCACTTGCTGCGGTCAGCCCGTAGATGGGTGACCGTTCGTTACACATCGAGATCCCTCAGTAAGCACGGAGATTACGTTTAACAGTTGATTCCGGGTGTTATACGAATACCTATGACAATCGTTACGGGAAGTCAGAAGCCCGAAAGTCTGACAACCTGACTAACCTGTTCCCGGTCCTAGTAACCAGGTCTGATGGTAGTCGCTCCGTGTAAAATACTGGTATTCAGCCACAACTGGTTAGGCTACGATCATATATAGGCACGATCAACAGTCGTGCTTGCCACCACTAGACGACGTATAAATTGTTCTTTAAACTGAAAGGTGAAGAAAGAAATAGAAAGGTTCTATTGGCACATGGTGTTACTAAGGACGAATTTATTCGGACTATTTGTTGATAGGATAGACTCACGTGAAGTTTATTGGATGTATACAGGGTCATGGGGAAAACAGTTCAATCACCCTGTATACGAAAAAGGAAACCTATTTTTTATGATGAATTTTCAAAATCCGTATCGAAAATCTTGAAATTCCTTCTGTGTTCTCTACTAAGTATTCTATTACTGAAAAAATGTTCAGGTGATCTTATAATCTTGGATTAATTACATATTTTAATATTAATGTTTATTCCGAGTTAATATTCATTTACTATTAATACTACTTACAAATTGATTTTTGTTTTTTTTAACGATTTAGTTTTATGAAAAATTTACACTAAGCAATCAAATTAAATTCTCTAATCCACACTAACAAAATTAAAGCAAGCAAACCCGTGTGATGTGCGAGTAGGCCAATAAAGGCAACTTCAAACGGCTCTTCACACCCAATAGGTACCTTTGGTCGGCTGCTACGCGCGTGGCGTACGTTACAACTTTAAACACGAATTTAACCCGAGATTAACGAAACCGCTTGCCTTAATTGAAACGCTAGGAATCCTTTGTACCACATGGCTGAATTATAACGAAGAATGGGAGGGGATTAACTTTTTTAATTAGATTAGTAGGGATAGGAGTTATTGGGACTGGAACATGTGTGGCGTCGAAATATTTAAACAATTGCTCTAGAACTAGGAGATTACTTCATTATTGTTCGTAACTATACGTACAACCCTAATTGTTTTCCAATAAGGGTAACTATTTCGATTGTTTATGACCACCGCGTTCGTAGATAAGTTTCCATTATAGGGATCGAGGTTGAGAATCGAGACTACAAGTACTAAAAAGTAGCCCTGCCTATGCTCTCGCGCAGTGGGGTAAGCATTAGGGGCTGCCCAGTTTTCGCAGGACGTACCTACTTGTCATCACTCGTGGAGGCTAATAACAAGGCTTTTAATTTATTCAGAATTCCCGTAATGACTGGAATAATATTCGTTTGACAATTGGGACCGATTTACCGATAACATGCCCCGAAATATAAACAAATAGCGATCACCCATCCAAAAACTGACACCCAGATCGACCACCTCACTTTAACTTTAAGAAATCAATACAAATTCCACAATCAATACCTGTCTCCACCTACTCACCAACAGATGGCGCTAGCAACAAATTTTTACCTAACATTCCCAACAAACAAAATGACATCACAATCCTGCAATCTTGTTACGAGTACCAACAACAATTATTTAGGCACACGATAATATTTCCCGTGCGAAAAAAGGCTTGCAGCTATATTTTTAATGCATTCTTGGAGGCAAGGCGTGGTCGCGTGGGCAGCATCACAATTAGGTATGATACTTAAACCACGTTAATCTGATGTTGGTGTAGCAGAGATAAATATGTTTTTTCTCTTTTATGTGAAAGGTGGGAATGTGTTGAAAGATTATATTTTGTTGTAACTATGTAATGTATAGTGAGCTTTATGAAGGAGCTCGGGTGAGCTTTATGAAGGAGGCTGGGACGCTAATGGCTAAATTCTCAAACACTACCCAATTTTAAGTTGCCATTTAGCGGTGATAGCCTAGTGGTGTGACCGTCAGACTGCCAAGTCATAGGTCTCGAGTTCGACCCAAGGCACGCACCACTGACTTTTCGGATTCATGTGCGTATTGCATAATTATCACTTGCTTAAAAACGGTGAAGGAAAACATCGTGAGGAAACCGAGAGCCAGCCTGAGAGATATTTCTCGATGGCATGTGAAGCCAAGCCAGAGGCCCATGGGCGGCATAAACGGTGACACCAGGTTAGTTACTAACCACACGAAAAGAAAAAGTTGCCGTTAATTTCATGCTGTCTCTGTCACTTTGCCTTAGAGTGACAGTGACAGCACGAGACTTAACGGCAACTTAAAATTGAGCAGCGTTTGAGGATTTGGCCATAAAACTGAAAGAATCTACTACCTACTTATGTGAACCTTTCGCTGTTTGCCACACATAGTACCTAAAAGGTGTTTCAATCAAAAAATATTTATACCTATATTATACTCAGCGGCCATATAGTGATGTACGTGTCCAATATAATAATGCACTCAGGGTGCTGCTGGGGCTACCGTGGCGATGTAGTGCTTCTGGGATGTTTGCGGAGACCCATATCGATGGTTTTGCTGCCATCATGCGAAAAAGGTGCGCCTCTTTATTAGCTCGTGTTCGCGGTAGCACCAACTCTATTCTGAATTTGTTCGTGGATCGTTGGGAGACACCCATGATGTCCGCATCACCACGTAAAATCAGTGATTTTACGTAAACAAATTGTTACTACTAACACATAATATGGATAAGATTCTTGTCTGAAATAAATGATGATTATTATTACTATTATATCGCGAACCTGCCAGCATATATTTTTTTTCTATTTATACTTTTCACGCACGTTTAGGTTGATTTTCGTAAACCCCTAAAATATGTTATTTATCATTTCGCATGTCCCTATTAACAAGGTCGGATATGCAATTTTCTTGATTTTGGTTATTAGATATTAGAAAAGGCATATTTAGAAAAGGAAAAATATTTTTTCATTACAGTACAGATTTTTTTAGAAACCTAATTTGTATATTTAAAAAAAATATAAGCAATTTAAACTTAGACGCGCTCTCCTGTAAAATTACAGTTTTGCAGATCCTACATTGTTAATAGGGACAGGCGATTTGCTTTAAGGATTATTATAATAAATTTCTAGTTAATCAGGCCACGCAATAAGTTTTTCCCATACTAAATTTAACATAACATCACGCCTTGTATTCCCCGAAGGGTTGGGCAGTAACACCCTCATTTCGCTGTTATGTTTAAGTCCCATGTAATAGGGTTCGAGTCTATTGCCATTAAACGGGCACAAATCTAAACTCGGGCTGCTACTGAGGAATTCCACACGGAAAAACCCAATAACACTTTGCCCGACCCGGGGATCGAACCCAGGACCTCACGATCAGCAGTCGCGCTTGCCGCCACTAGACCAATGGGGCAGTTTAAATTTATTTAATGAAGTCTAAATTTAACACCCTTTTTTAACCCCTTACGGGTTGAATTTCAAAAAATCGTTCCTTAATGCGTGCTTACCTACATTAAGTTAGGAACCTCTATGCAAAAGTTCAAGTTTCTAGACCTAGCGATTTAAGCTGTAGGTACGTTGATATAATGTTCTTTTTTGAACACATAGTTTTGTTAAAACTGTCCTGTCTATACTTAATCAGGTGATGTTTTGACAGATGCGCTTACGCACTGGTGGCGTGAAAGTATGTAGCCGCTACGCATACGTGCCCAACTTTAAAGGACTCCAAATCTCGATTCTCAGATGACGCAGACGCAGGTGGTGTAGGTATGTAGTCGCAGTCACGTGTCCATTGTTCAGAGGCCGCCCGTAATGAAATAATTTGTGGGGATGCGCCTGCGCCGCGATTGTACAGATAAGGAGCTCCATGTGTTGATATGACGCGGATGGATAGATGTTTTTGCTGTGGAATTGTTTATTTTATTCATGTCTGTACCTTCTTCGAACGTACATAAATTAACAAATATTAAAAATATTTTTTACCTGTATAACAATAACCATCATACGCTACATTAAAAACCTTTGAACACTTCGTATAACATAACTCGTACACATCTAATAAAGTAACTAATTCAATTCCAGTCTATAAATAGTCTTCCACTAACCATATAAGATGTGAAACCTAAGTAAAAAGTGGTCGGACTTCTTCACCGCGCATATCATTTTAATGAATGAGCGAGCGTAGGCAAAGCTACGCCACTATAAAATGCCCTAATAAAATTGTCATAAAGGTAAGATAAATATACCTACAACAAAAAAAATACAAAAAAAGAGAAACCGGCCGGTGAAAAAAAAAAAAAGAAATTTAAGAAAAAGTCAACGCACTCCATTGTTAAGGAGCTGGTGTAAAACGAGAAATAAACTCATATTTTTTTCTTGTTTACGACACTTAAGAGAACTGACTACTGTATAAAGTAAAAGATCTATGACGTTTTTAACATTTTCTGATTACGGTTTTGAATAACAATGTTTGATATTTTTTTTCATTTTGAAGGTTATGCTCGTTTGGTTGATAAACTGCTTGACATCACGTGAATTTTTTTTGTGACAAATGAACTTACTACGCCTATATAAAACTTTACCAATAATCTTATACAAGCAGGTTTTTTTTATTATAGGTCAACCAGAATCTCATGGCATTAAAAATTAATAACAAACAGTGGTTTTCATGTGGCAATGTCAACATGTCACTTATCAAAACGAGTATGACTGTAGTTGATACATTTTCCAGTACTGATTATTGTTTTCTTGTTCAAAATTTTTTAATAAGCATACTTATTTTAACAAGGTTTTCTTTTCCATTACAATAAAATTGCAAAAAATCATATAGCAGCATATCATTTTGGGACCCAGTGCATAATATCAGCAAGCACATTGGGTCACATAAAACAATAAGCCAAAACCTCTAACAACATGGATTTATGAAATACATGTTGTGCCGACCCCATCTACTGTGGGATAAGGGCAGGAAGAAGATCGAGAAGAAATTAAAGAAAAAAAATTACAAGTATCAAGACTTTTTATTCAAATTACCCTTGTGTTACCCACAAAAACATTTAATTTCCCTATTTGCCATCAGATTCTGGTAGACCTATAGTTACAATTTAAGTCATACACTCATTATTCTAAGACGTTCCTCCAAAACTTACTCGACTCATACTCAGCCTCAAAAACACCTTCATAATTGTATTCCTTTTATTTTATAGTTCCTTTTTCCTAAGATGATACTAGTTTTGCAAATACCTCTTTTCCAGTTCTCTCAGTTTTATGTATTTTCATCTATACGTATACCTACCTACACAAAATTTTCCAATGGTCGAAACAAAACAGAAAAAACCAAAGAAAATAAAAACTAATCTCCTAGATAGGTGCTTAATCTCTCGCTAAACACGACGCCAACGTCCAATCTACAAACATTACAAGGGAATGAAACCTCAAAACTAAATTACAGAAACTCAATAATGGAGTGTACAAGCAATAATCTTTGAAATCACAAATCAAGTTGTAAGCCGAACGCTTTCACGAGCACCGTAGGCGGTTCACTAGTCGCTTCCAGCCATAACTAATGACACACGGACCGGCAGAACGGCAAACCCAACAGCTAACTCGTCACGAATGCCTAGAGCATCTATTTAATACAGCTGTTATAGGATATGGGTGCTTATGTAATGATAACGAAGCGTGTTTAATAGCTGATTTATATGTGGAGTTTCGTGGCAATTTTCTAACAGGTGTCTCGATTGTAGATCCGTGTAAAATACTGGTATTCAGTCGCATCTGGTTAGACTGGAAGCTGACCTCAACATAATCGGGAAAAGGCTAGGCAGAACAGTGTGTCGATTGAATAAACATTTCGCGTAAGGGTATAGCCCCATCAAAAACAACCTTTTAAAAATTTCCATTTCATTTGTTTGTTGGTCTGATAGAAGATTTTTTGCCACCTCTAGGTAACGATGCACACTCATCGAAATTTATATTCACTTGCTGTCTCATAATGTCATAATTATATTCCAAGTACCATTCCCTTTGAAAAATAAATAACAATCAAGTATGATACTTTAACAGCATCATACATTTTCTCCTATTAGCGCAGTAGTTAACATTTAATCATCACTTTTATGGTCACTAGCAGTTCGCTTAATATTTTTATGGGAGACGAGATCCTACACAGATTCCTATAGTTGTTCATTTCGAAAAAAAAACTGACTGATTCGAAAAATTCTGATTCAACATCGTAGCATTCGAGTATCGTCTCAGAATAAGCGTATTCGTATACAAAGAGACCTTTTGTGACCCCGGCGTTGACGTAGGAAGCAACAGAATTTTTAATAAACATAATAATGATTATTATAAGCATCTCCACAACCCGTGTAGGTACCTACTATAGTCCGCGTGCAAGTTCTTGTCACCGTGAGAGGTATGGGAGGACCAAGAGGGGAGGGCACGTAGTCAACAAGACAAAGCAGAATGAAAGAGCACACCTTCTATCTCTTTCCAATCTCAGGAGCAGACTAGCACTTGCGCACGGACTATGATAAAATCATACTTCGACTAAACAGTCTGCGTCGTTTATTTAATTAAAATTAGGTACCTACATTGTTGAGTTTTCTACCTTTATTGTCCAAAGGCTGGACTGATGTCGTTTTCCGAACAAATCGGCCGTGTGTACTCGATATTACGAACAGCTCCGAACTGTCAAAATAGCTAAAATATACGCCGTTTTATTAACACCGGACACAACAATTGCTGGGCAAAGTGTGGGATTCCTTACTTCTCTAGTTTATTGGACGGGAGACGGTGCGTGGGCTTGACGTAGACTCTCGGTGGTCCAATATTTCCATACTAATTATTACACGGCATAAACAGTAGTTGGTTGTTTTTGGATCCTGTCACACATTGTGGTACTTTGTGTAGCTAGTAGAAGGAATATTTTATGGATGCCATCCTGGTTCCCGTTTATAGGATACTGATAATCATACCAGTTTTCTAAGAGCTGTTTAATTCCGATCTTCTTTTCTTTTTCGTGTGTTTAGTGACTAACCTGGTGTCAGAGTTTATGCCGCCCATGGGCCTCTGACTTGGCTTCACATGACGTCGAGAAATATCTCTCAGGCATGCCGGTTTCCTCACGATGTTTTCCTTCACCGTTTTTAAGCAAGTGGTAATTAGACGATACGCACATTAATCCGAAAAGTCAGAGGTGCGTGCCTTGGGTTCGAACGCTAGAACTATGACTTGGCAGTCCGACAGTCACATCTCTAGGCTCTCACTGCTTTAATTCCGATTAAAGTATCGTAATCTGATCGAGGAACAAGACAATTTAAACCTAAATTGATAAACACTTGTCAAGAATCCGTGTTGCATGTATTGATATAATACTTAAAAAAACCCGAAACTGCGTCGTTGGTCTAGTGGTGGCAAGCGCGACTCCTGATCGTGAGGTCCTGGGTTCGATTCCTAGGTCGAGCAAAGCATTATTGGGTTTTTCCGTGTGGAATTCCTCAGTAGTAGCGAGTTTGGATTTGTGCCCGGTTGATGACAATAGGCTCGCCCCCTATTACATGAGACTTATATATAACGGCGAAATGAGGGTGATACTATACACCTCTGCCAAACCCTTCGGGGAATACAGGCGTGATGTTATGTGTAAGAACCCGAAACTTAATATGTAGGCAGGTATTGTGAGACTGATTGCTGTCTAAGTACAAGTTAACTGTAAAGCTAACCATACATATACCACTAAGGCCCGGACTAATAAACAGCTCTCATTTGAGAGATATTCTAACAACAGCTACCATAAAGTAGAATTCCTTAAATTTTACAGCATTTCTCATCATTCCTCAATCTATCATTCAAAAGTTACACCGCACATACTTCGCAAGGAACGCATTTCCACGGCATCTATTCTACTTTTGTGTCTCTTCTTCCACGACCAACATTCACTTCCACACATAGCGTAGGTACATTTTTTTATAAATACGTCTCTAGTCCTGTTAAAGCTACATTTAAGAGGGATTTCTCAAATGTCTCTGTTTATTAAAACTGGCCTAAGTTTCTCGGGACAGTTGATCACCATTTGTTTTTAACTGCAAGCCATACACCAGGTACTTAGAGACAAACGATCAAGTGTGTCTTCAGCAACTTAATGGGTCATGTGCGGCCAGCCTCAAGTGTAGTTTGAATACAGTTAGTGTGATGTCACGGTCACAAGCAGTGATAGCCTAGTAGTGCGACCATCGGACTGCCAAGTCATAAGTCTTGAGTTCGACCCCATGGCACGCACCTCTGTCTTTTCGGATTCATGTGCGTATTGTATAATTATCATTTGCTTAAAAACGGTGAAGGAAGACATCGTGAGGAAACCGGCATGCCTGAGAGATATTTCTCGTCGGTATGTGAAGCCGAGTCAGAGGCCCATGGGCGGCATAAACTCTGACACCAGGTTAGTCACTAACCACACGAAGAAAAGAACTGCATCGTCATCGCAAAAATAGCAGTCGACACATTAATTATGTAGTAATTTACAGAAATGCAGTTGTAACAACTGCGTGCTAACTGAATTAAAACTACATTAAAATTTCCGTCCGTTCCGGTCAGTCTATGGATGGGTGACCGTTCGCTACATATCGAGACACCTCCGTGCCTCGGAGAGCACGTTAAACAGTCGATCCCGGATATCATACGAATACCTATGACAGTCGTTACGAGAAGTCAGAAGCCCGAAAGTCTGACACCTGGTTTAACCTAAGGATATCGGTTTTGCCCAGCAACTGGGTTGCAGACGTCTGATGACAGTCGCCACGTACAAAATACTGGTACTTAGCCGCAACTGGTTACACTGGAAGCTGACCCCAACATTGTTGGGAAAAGGCTAGGCAGAACTTGTTTTAATGAAGTAGATTTTTTGTGTTATTATAGTAATAGTTTATGCGACAATGGCGCCGAGGTGCCGATTCTCTTATTCACAAACTAAACTAAATTATATAAATTGCCACCTTTTACTAACTAAATTAAATTATAGAATTGCTAACTTTTACTAACAGACAGCGCGAGAAAAGAACGTTGATAGCTAAGTACTAAGTTAGAGATGTTAAACCAGTTTACGCCTTGAACTTCATCGTGTTTTTTGTCGACACGTTCTGACGTGTCGTCTATTTGTATGGAAATTTTAGTTCAACTAAATTTGACAGCTCTTATTAACGTCCGTCTCTTTCTTATTTTATCAGAGTGAAAAAGATAGCAATGGCCTAAAATAAGTTTAGTTTATGCACAACAGAATCGGCAGCAAAACGGAACTGCCTTTTAGCGGCTGTGTGTATTTTTCCATGGTGATCCATTTAAGATAAAAAAGCATTTTTAAAAACAAGCTTTTATTTAAATTCTCTTAAAAGAAGAAAATAAACTTTAAATTAAATTAAACCCAGTAATTTATTACATTATACAATTTATAGGATATAAAAGCTTGTCGCGAGATTTACCTGTGTAAATTTATTTTATGAAATACGTAAAAAAACAAAATTATTTGTGTCAACATCAAGTTACATATTTTATTCTTGTTTATTTAGACACGTTAATCTCGCTACAAGTTTTTATATCATACAAATTGTATAATGTAATAAACTGGGTTTGATTTAATTAAAGTTTATTTTCTTCTTTTTAGAGCATTTAAATAAAAGCTTGGTTTAAATTTTTTTTTGTTTTTGCCATTTTTATTTTTTTTGTATTTTATGATTAAACCTAGAACTAGGTTTCACAATTGAATGCGTATACAACATTTCATGTCTTAGCTGCTAACCATTGAGGAGTTCCCTAGTCAGGACCCAACCCTGAGTGCAGCAACCAAGTCATGGTAAAACTTAAAACCGGCTATCATAATATAATGCATACACCTAATTTCGTGTCTGTGCTGTTGACCTTCAAAGAGTTCCTTTATCTGGAGCTAATCCTGGATGTCGATTCAGGTCATGCTTACCATAACAATACATTGTCATCGGAACTAAAACAACATGTAAAAATTCAATTCCATAGGATAAGAGGAAGTGAATCAAGATTTGTCCCACACTAACAGTTCAAGTTAAACACTCGTAAAAAAGCAATTAGAATCAATTTCAGTATATTGTTCTATAGAAATATAATAATATACTCGTAAGAAACTAAAATAATTTCATAAGAAACTAAAATAATCTAATACAGTAATTTGACAAGAAATTAAAATAATCTATGTGAGTACCTATATAAAATTAAATATCGGCACCGGAAAACCAATAGGTACCTACTACTTAAGCGCCATTTTGGCTAAAATGAGTTATATCTTTGGATTGGATTTTTTTTTCTGCGTCGATTAGTTGGTATTTCGTATTTTATTCTATTATATTACGAAATCCCAACTAATCAACGCAGAATAAAAATCCAATCCAAAGTTATAATATATAACTCATTTTAGCCAAAATGGCGCTTAAGTAGTTATTGGTTATCCGTCGACGATTATGTTTACGAAAGAACATGTAACTACTTTTTCGATTCTGAATCGAAAATATTTATGATGTCTTTCTTATTGATATCATGACAAGGCTCAGGATCCTCGCTGACTCCTGCTGACAACAAGTTGAAGAGCTCACGCTCTTGTGCTATTTTCATAATCTTCAATACTTTATCCGTAGGAATCTTGGGTGGTATAACATCTTCCGGAATAAGACCAATTATAGCGAAGGCCCTGCGGAATTGTCCAGCAGTGAGCCAGCCTCGATTACCCGGATCAAAACTCTTGACGACAGCTTCTAGGTGTCTAAACAAAAAAAAAACTAATATTAACAAGGAAAGAATACATGGAAGGACTTGGGAGAGGCCTTTGCTCAGCAAAGGGACAGTATAGGGTTTTATCTTTACTATTTGTTCTCTCGTGGGTAACTCCTCGAATGTTAGGATAATCCCGGTCTTTTACTACACAACCCTTCACAAACTCTCACATTTAATTTTATAATATTAGTGTTAATATTAGCAGTGATAGCCTAGCGATTGAGCGCTTGCCTCCCATGTAGGAGGGTCTAAGTTCGTGCCCGGCCCGTAACTCTGACTTTCCGAATTCATGTGCGGATCAGAATTTGTTTATCACTTGCGTTAACGGTGAAGGAAAAACATCGTGAGGAAACATGCACACCTGAGGGCTCCATAAGGTTCTCGATGGTGTGTGTAGTTTATCAAACCGCACCAGGCCAGCGTGGTGGACTAAGGCCTAAAACCTTCTCATTCTGAGAAGAGGCTCGTGCCCAGCAGTGGGACAGTAATGGGCTAATTATGTATTATGTTATGTTAGTGTAATAATTGACAAATAATTGGCTATTCTGGGCAAAAGAAAAATAGGAAGGCACCTGTCTTCATACAATACTGGGGCTGGTCCAATATGAGCGCGAAACATCATACATTTCTCCAAAAGTTCCACCCCGTATATTGCCGCATTTACTGGATGGTTACATATTATTTTAGCAAGAATAAATCTTGTGAGCTCAGGAATACGGTGCAAGCGCAAATAATTTTCTGTTCTCCTTACTGCTGACAATACATGCTCCTTTCGCTGTGAAACTTCTTCTTCTATTGTAGAAGAACTTTTTATACATTTACAAACTATTATGGGTTCAGGAGCAGGAACATCTGGTCTAGGTTCAGAAGAAAACGCACTAGATGCCTCGCTCATTCTAGAAGGTATAGTAAATATAAATTACTATAAAATTGTAGGATTAAAGTTATTCCTTTTCAATTCTGTTATAAAGTTATAGATTTAATGACATTTAGATTTTTTTTTGTTTTTTTTTTCGCGTATCTGACGTTCTATGTTTGTTCTGTAAAAAGTTTCGCCGCTTTTATGTGTTTTTATGCTTACTGGCTTCAAATAAGCACATCAAAGATTTTGTATAGAAGTAGAATTTAATAAAAGGGAAATAATAATGGTTCCGAAAAAGAAATGAAATTGTAGTGAGCTGTGGTAAGCTATAAAACTACCTAAGCTGCATTAAAATAAGATGCCAAATAATAAACAAAATATTAAACATATTAAACAAACCAGACCTCATGCAAATTATAATCACGTGAATTAAAAACTTTACTTCCAAATAGTAAACTAAACTTCCGAATAAAATACACTTACCGAAAACACCTAAACACCAATAAAATTACATTTTTAAGGTACTTATCCGGTCATTTCACCAAATATTAATTTCTAAATTTTCATTTGACAAGAAACGATCCTGGGGCGGATGCGACATGGTTAGGTTAGGATAGTAGGCCAATGGTCAAAGCACAGATATCAACTCGGAAAGGGATCGCACCGTATCGCCTTTCGCCTCGCTGTCAAACAGGCGTCAACCTAACGTAAGCACGTAACCAAAGCAGAACAGCAACTCCGATACATCGACTCAGCTACTGCTAGACGACGCCGCGCTTACGGCTCGCAGTAACAGTAGTGTGCAGCAGGCAGGCCGCGGGAGGGGTAAGAGGGGCAAGGGTTGACGAAGAGACGTAAGTGCGGGAACCAAGTTGACCACGCACCGCACCGCGGTTCGTGAGCTTGTTCCGAGGCGAGGCGATTACGTTACGATTCCGATTAGAGTGCGTTGCAGTAGGGAGTTTCATACAAAGAATACTGAACAGCTCGAGTTGATACGGTGACGATCCCTTTCCGAGTTGATATGTGTGGTTTGACCTTAAAGCGGGAGCGAAGCGAAGCCAAGGTCCCGCCTTAGCGTTCGTGGTTTTTTTAAGCCTTGATCTTCCTTAGGTGTTGGATCCGACATGGTACGAAAATGTATATGAAAAATTTATAATAGTTAATTTACGATAAAACCGGCATACAGTAATTTTTGAGGAATCGTTATTATAGTTGGTAGAATAATATTACATCAGCAGATGATGTATTATTATTTCGGAAATTTCAGTACCTATTTCATTCGGTTGTTTACATATTTTTGCTAGCACAAAAGATTTCGGTAACTTAGTACGGTAATAATAATTTATTGAATAAGCTCATTTATTATTTATTTTTCGGGTTTTTATTACTACCCTTAATAAAATAATGTATACAGTGCATTCACAGTTATTTTACCTCTAGCTAAATATATATTTCAGAACCAATACCAGTCAGTAAGTTAAGGAGTCGAGGAGTCAAGCATTTGTAATCTATTTTGCGACGAATTAATAACTAATACATAACATAACATCACGCCTGTATTCCACAAAGGGTGGGGCAGAAGTGTATAGTAACAGCATCATTTCGCCGTCATGTTTAACACCCATGTAATAGGGGGCGAGCCTATCGCCATCTACCGGGCACAAATTCAAACTCCGGGCTGCTACTGAGGTATTGAATCCAGGACCTCACGATCAGAAATCGCGCTTGCCACCACTAGACCAACGAGGCAGTACGTACAAGTCAATTTGAAACACATTTAAGTGTTAAAAAGTTAAAATAAGTATGCTGAATTTAACCAATGACAGGCTTGTCATGATTGATAAATATCAAATACCAATAAGAAATCATGTAACCGTTCGTTACACATTGAGACCACTCCGTGCCGCGGAGAGCACGTTAAGCCGTCGGTCCCGGGTGTCATACGAATACCTATGACAGTCGTTACGGGTAGTCAGAAACCCGAAAGTCTGACAACCAGTCTAACCTAAGGATGCCCGACATTGCCCTGTAACTGGGTAGCGGAGGTCTGTATCCTGCCGCATCTGGTTAAACTGGAAGCTGACCCCAACATAGTTGGAAAAAAGCTAGGCAGAATAACCAATAAAAAATAATGTCTTTATGACAATCAATAAAAATATATCAATCAATTGCTACTTCCATTGCTAGATCGCTTTAATTATTCCAATTATTGCCGGGTAGTGATACCAATTATTATCGGCATATACCAATTATTGTCGGCGACAACTGGCAGGCATCCTTGGCTAGTCATTAGGCCTGCCAATAGATTATTGATTGGTGCTGATTGTTCGTTCGTATGTGCGTATGTAGTTGGGGTCATTTGCATGAATCTCTGCCGGTTTTAATGGACGATCTCGACTAATTGTACAGAGTAGGTAGTGTTGTGCTTTTTGTCTGTTTTTTTTTTAAGTAATATATTTTTTGCTTACATGTTTTAAGTTGATTGCTTCGTTGGTCTGGTGGTGGTAAGTGCGATCGCTGATCGTGAGTTCCTGGGTTCGATCCCCAGGTCGGGCAATATGTTATTGGATTTTTCCATTAGAAATTTCTCAGTAGCAGCCCGGAGTCTGGATATGTGCCCGGTTAATGGCAATAGGCTCGCCCCCTATTAGGTACATGGGACTTAAACATAGCTGGCGAAACGAGGGTGTACTAAAGACACCTCTGCTGAACCCTTCGGGAAATATAAGGCGTGATGTTATGTTATGTTTTAAGTTGTAATAATCTGCATGATCAGTTGCTTCATCCAGGATGTAGTGAGCTTTTGTTAACAAAAAAAGACGATCGTCTAACCGCCACAACGGTTAGGACAGCCAGGTTCTCAGGTTGGAGTAGATGCTGTTGCCAATTCTAGTAATATCCATTTGATGTGGTTCTATGGGGTGATTTCTTTTTAACAAAAACCACAGGTTCATTTTGATACTTACTAATTGCATACTCCGTGATTCAACTCTGGTAGAAATAATAATTAAATACCCACATAGAATGACTCATTCGTCAAAATCACTTTTCAAAAATTTTGAATCACCTTTTGTAATGCGTTAAATGAGGTATTTAAAAAAAACATTATATACATACACTCAGGAGCAATGAATCTGGGTCACCAACATAAACAAAAAAATATTTAACAATGTTTTCCGAGATATTAAGGTTTATGTTGGTGACCCGGATTCATTGCTCCCAAGTGTACTTATTTTCTTAATGATAAATTTGCATTATCGTAACAATGAATAAGAAACAAAGATTGATGAAGTGGAAAATCCAGTTTGTTTGCATTGTTTAGTGCCAATTAATGTGAAGTGGCCGTTGCCTGTTTTTGAATGTGACCTTATTCCATTTACGAGAATTATTAAAATAAAACGCTTGGGCGACACTTATCAAACTTAACTAGTACTTATTACCAAATACGGCAACAATTTTACATTAATATTTTTAATTTAAGCATCCATATTTTACGAGCAACAGCATCATATACGCATCTTTATGTGGTCATGAGTATATTAAAACACACCTTTTAAGTCACCACAAAAACATACCTCCCATAAAATGTGGGACAATGTCTTCTAAAGTCAATAAATGGCTCCGAATTAATTATCTTGTACGTGCTAAAATCAAATATGGTTGCCTGTGAAAGTTTGACTACTCTGTGCAATTAGTGTTCGCTTACAAATTGTTCGTTCACTCGTCATGGCAAGTGCTTCAAATTGCGGATAATTGATCGCCAATGAGTCCACTAACTCACATGACTGTGGCAAATAATGAGCAATGTCATCTGTGACAATTGTCTACCTCTGTTTCATGTACTCACCTATGCCTGTTGTGACGTGTTAATGAATGTGGATGAAAAAGGAAATTGATGTCAAAACTAGTTAACAGGAGATTGGTCAATAATAGTGTGTGTATCACAATAGAATAATGACACAATGCAAAATGTGTAATGTTATTTTAATAATATAAGGAAAAGTGTAGCGAGGTGTTTAATCAACCCACAATTTTCATACGCGAATAATTAACTGCGTCCGGAAAATGAAAAGACACGACTGGATGATAAGAAAAGCAATCGATTCGACACTAGGAGGGCTATTAAAAAATAAGGTATTATGATTGCAGAGAACTTTGAAGTTAGAAATATTAAAATTATTGAGCAACTATTATTTTTAAAGTTGAAGTATTCAAATGAATGTGACTTAAGGATGATTTCCACCAAACGGCTCGCATCGCATCGGGTCAGAAAGGATACGAACTGATGCGGCTATAGACGATCGCGTACCGTCGCTTGCGAACATATCCGTTTCTGCGCCTAGTCAAATAGTTTAATTCCTACCGTGTTGACGTGTTCTAATTTTTGAAAGGATCCGATCGAATACGATGACTGTCGAACGGAGCCGATCGCGCGTCGCAGCATACTTTCGGCTACGATCGCGTGTCGCGGAAGACGCCCGCGATCAAGCTGCTGTGCGCGGCTTGGTAGTATAGACTTTAAATACTGTGTACACGATTTAATATCGTTTAAAGATTATAAAATCCGTTCTGATCCGATGCGATGTGAGCCGTTTGGTGTAAATTATCTCTAACTTACTTAACTTAATATCCTATGGTCCCTAGGTGGAGCAGAAGGCGTCCACAGTACTCCGCCATCGCGTTCTGTCTTGGGCTACGCCCTTCGCCTCGGACCATGTCAGCTCGGTCGTCTTCAGTTTCGCTACCACTGAACGCCTCCAGATGTGCTTTGGACGGCCACGTTTCCTCTTCCCTTGTGGAGTCCATTCCAGAGCTTCAAATGGGGAAGGCAACGCAAAACGAAAGCAGATGGCACCACCTCCATACTTAGCTATTTCCACCAATCAGAACCATCAGGGTGATATTAACAATAATGTCAAACACATTGCAACCAATAAGATTGCAGTGGAACAATCGAAAGTGGCGCCATTAGTTCCACAGTTGCCTACCCCATTGAAGTGTAAACTATTAATTTTGAAGGTAGGCCCTTTTAAATTGAGAACTATTATTTTTAAAGTTCATTTATATATATCCCTTATGATTTTGGATATATATTATATGTATGTGTCTACATATTTACGGAAATAGATCAATTTTGTCTACAATTTTAATTTCTAGACCATGACCCTCATTAAGCACTGGATTGATTGAATTTTGGACGAAAATTGACTTGGTTTATTGTTAAAACAGACTGTAATAAGGGTTTATTTCTTAGAACAATTATTAGAGGGAAAGTATATGGAATGTTCTGCCTAGCCTTTTCCCAACTATATTGGGGTCATCTTCCAGTCTAACCAGATGCGGCTGAATACCAGAAATTTACACGGAGCGACTGCCATCAGACCTCCACAACCTAGATAAGGCAATATCGATATCCTAAAGTTAGGCCAGTTGTCAGACATTCGGGCTTCTGACTTCCCTTAACGACTGTCAAAGGTATTCGTATGACACCCGGGACCGACTGTTTAACGTGCTCTCCGAGGCATGGAGGGGTCTCGGTGTGTAACGAATGATCACCCATCCACAGACTGACTGCGGCAAGCGTAGCTTAACCTCATAAATCGTATATTCTGCACGGTTGGTAATTAGCCACGTAATAATTAATTGTTGTTCCATATTTAGTTACTTTTTCCTACTATATTATTAGTAGTGTATTCATTGTATTCAAAAAGTTTACTCGTTCATTCCGAACCTTATTCTAAATGGAGACCTATTTGATTTGACTTTTACGTCAGAGTCAAGTTTGACGTCACAATCTTAATTGCCTTATTGATGTTGGAAATTATATTCTGTCTGATTGAACTGTTGTATTTGAACGAAATATGCTTTGAAATCATTTTTATTACCCAGTTTCTAGGTCGGGAAATAATGATCTAAAATTTGCCTTCAACCAATTTTCCTATGTTTGTTCAAGATTTTTTCCTTAACTAATCGTAACAAGGTTATCAAATAAATTATAAGATAATTCGGTAAAGGTCTAGACTAGTGATTGACATAGAAATTATAATAATAAAATGCCTATTTAGGTGTCATTAACCTTGAGTAAATATTACAGTTCAGTGACACATGATTAGTCTTAAATTCTAAATTGTCCAGTTAGTTTAGTTCTGGTAGTATTTGATCAGGTAATTTTGTTTTTTTGGTGTACAAGTTACATAAAGATAATTAGCCCATTAGTGTCCCACCGCTGGGCACGAGCCTCTTCTCAGAATGAGAAGGGTTTAGGTCTTAGTCCACTACGCTGGCCTGGTGGCTCGAACGCACTGCGTTGAAGACGGCTCTGTGATTGGTTCCTTTAATGTTGCAACATAAAGGCGACCAATCTCAGGCCCATATTCAACGCAGTGCGTTCGACCACACTGTGAGGCCTTCTAGTAATGTTTGTGCATGCGGGTACTAGTATCGTCACTCGTGGAAGCTCTTTTTAACCGACTTCCAAAAAAGGAGGAGGTTCTCAAATCGTCTGTTTTTTTTTTGTTTTTATATTTGTTACCTCATAACTCTGCCATTTATAAACCGATTTAGATAATATTTTATTTGAAAGGATATACTTCCAGATTGGTCCCATTTAAATTTGGTGAAGATCTGATGAAGAACTTCGGAGATAGACAATAGAACTCCTCAATGACGAACAGTACGCATAATGTGATGATGTGATTATGTTACGAGCAGCGTCTTTAGTAGGTCCAACCATATTTTATAATTAAGGCCACTAAAACAAAAAAAAAAAAAAACATTTTAACAAAAATAAAACCGACGTCAAAAAAACGATGAAAAGAATAAAATAATTACCATATTATAAAATTAACAGTTTCAGAAGTCGGTGCCTTCAATTTGGTTCAGCGTGGATTAGCACCGACTTCTGAAACTGTTAATTTTATAATATGGTAATTATTTTATTCTTTTCATCGTTTTTTTGAAGTCGGTTTTATTTTTGTTAAAATGTTTTTTAATACAATGAAATATAATAAAAAAATAATTACCCACAAATACGCAAATCATAAACCTAGAAATCTAATTTCGCCGGAATGATGCTATAAAGGCGAATAATCGTTCCATAACGTCCGGCATTCAATACAACGCCTTAAGTAATGAAACTTGGGCTTATGTTTATTATATTATTTTACGCCGCAAAAATTACTAATGTTATGAAAAAATACCCGGTTTCTGGACGCCCCATCAATTTAGATTAGTGAGGTAATAGCCCGGTGTAGTCACTTAGTCCGGTAGCCACCCCCGGACCAAGAAAATCTATGTAAAAGTTGTGCTATAAGAAAATTTCAAGCCTATTATGAGTTGCCGTGGTGTACGTTTTTATAGGAATTTGTGGTCTTGATACTTGAATTTTATTTTATCATGTCAACCTGCATGTCACATCTTTCATCATCATGCTCATGGTAAATAAATAAAAAAATATTATGTTAATAGCTAAATAAATTGGAAGCATGTTTGATAGCTTATATACACTTAAAAAAGCCCGGGAACAACACGAAATGTCAACTTTAATTTAATTTTTCTTTATTTTCTTTAGTGATCACAGAGAATCGTACTTACTCTTATATTTTTTTTTATACTTTTCTCAATATGTAAGTGAACTGTAATGATCTTTTTTTGAGAAATAAATGTGTTTAAACCGGAGTATGAATTAAAAGGCAAGCTTATCGTGATAGTCAATGTTTTAAGAATTGTGTATTTATACATCATAAAGATACAGATGAATGTCATGTCAATTTAAAGGCTAACATGTCACTAGTATGAATTTTTGTAAACAATAATAAATTAGTGACACATTTTAATGTCGCTTGATGATTGATAAATTGATGGGGGCCTATGTGTAAAAACTTAATGCTATGTCGCTTTTGACATTTTCTTGATGATCGGTACAGGTGCATCTTGAATTGATACTGAATAGAAAATACTTACTTCGTAAAAGAATAAGTCTCATTACAAAATTTTAATTCTGTTTCATTAGCTCTAAAAACTGACTTGTTGGTCTAGTGGTCGCAAGCGCGACTGCTGAGCATGGGATCCTGGGTTCGATCCCCAGGTCGAGCAAAGTGTTATTGGGTTTTTCCATTAAGAATTGCTCAGTAGCAGCCTGGAGTCTGGATTTGTGCCCGGTTAATGGCAATAGGCTCGCCCCCTATTACATGGGACTTAAACATAACTGGCGAAACGAGGGTGTACCAAAAGCACATCTGCCGAACCCTTCGCGGAATACGGAATCGTGATGTTATGTTAGTTGGAAAAAATATAACCCAGGTATTTTCCAACATATCAAGATTCACAATCCTCGTATACTAATATGCACAATGAAGCTAATACGGTAGAGGTTAATTTCTGTATGGTGGGCCTTCGATAGCCTTTGTTAATAAATTAGTGAGCCCCCCGCTCCCTCGTTACTTAGCTCGCATTATAACTTGGCCACTTTCTCATTACTTCTAATGTACCACTTATGAATTAGAAACAATCAAGTTCTAGAAAATATAAAAGCCTTCAGTTTATTGTGCTTAAGTACTTAGCCGTTTTGCGGGTGATTTTTAGCTTACAAAGTTACAATGGTGACAAAGTAGGTACTAGATATTTAAATGCATTATGGTGATGGTGAAATGGAAGCATTGACATGTTTATAATATAATTATCGCTTGCGTCAAGGGCAAAACAAAGGAATGTGGTGTGTGGTAGACTAAGGCTTGATAAGAAACCTGTGCCCAGTAGTGGGACAGTAAAGAGCTGCGTATGCTATGAGTTTAACATCGAACTGCTTACGGCCAGTTGACAATGAGATGAGTTGATCATTAAATCTGTTCTTTTCAGTTCTAAATGGTAGGGATAGACAAGTGAAAAAAAAAGATTTTTTTAAGCAGTGTCGATAATTATCGAGTGAAAAATATCGATATATCGTCATTTTTCGCATGATTTTTCATATATATTCCCAAAACATTAAAAATTCGAAAAAAAATATAGGTACACGTGAAGAAAATAGTATGCATTTGATGAAGATTGTGGCGGGATTTTTCAAAATAAACGATACGCGAGGAACATGTAAGGAGTATATAGTAACATTAATTACGAAACCAGAGTTGCGTTAAAAATATATCGAAATATATTTTTCGATACTCTTACATAAATATATAACGCGATAAAAAATATCGACGATTTATATATCGATAATTTTATGAGAAAATATCGATATTTTGTTATACCGATTTTTTTATCCATCCCTACTAAATGGTCGGGCCAGCCTGCCCAGCTCACCTAGTACTACCTTTCTGAGACTGGCCTATATTTTTTTTTGCTCCACACTAATATTTCTCCTATCATTGCAGCATTAAACAGTCGATCCCGGGTGTCATACGAATACCTAATACATATCGATATCGTTACGGGAAGTCAGAAGCCCACTGCAACCGCTCTAACCTTACGATATCGGCATTGCCCTGTAACTGGGTTGCGGAGGTCTGATAGCAGTCGCTCCGTGTAAAATACTGGTATTAAGCTGACCCCAATGTAGTTGGGAAAAAGGCTAGGCAGAACGATAGCTTCGTCAAACCTTTTTTTTTTTTTTTTTAACGTGGGGAAATCCTCATGGACTATCCCCCGTCTGGGGAAGACGGGGGGGTGTGCCGGACTCTTACCGGCTAAAACCACCACGGTGTCCCTCCTTCTGACCTAAGGCCGGGGTCACGGGATTCGCTGTTGCATGCACCGCGACCCCAGCAGGTCTCGGTCCACCAGCTTCTTCTGGTGGACCTCTCCTGTGGTGGGGCAGTTGCTCCCCTGCCCCACATCTTTCCGAGAGGCGCGCGCGGAACACGGCGCGCCATCCTCCCTGGGCCCGTTACTGGTCGGGCGACGGGCTCCCAACCCGCCGCCCGCAGGCCACTCACTAGGGTGGCCGGAGATCGTCGCGCGCCCTCCGGCAGCTTCGTCAAACCGGGGTATTGAAACTAAAATCTCAGAAGCGGACGTACTAAATAATAGTTAGTATTATGTCGGTATGTACTAAAGTCAAATATGTGCTTTATTGCGTAGTTGTATTTTCATTAAGTCGTTTTGCTACTAAGATTTATTGGGCAATAGTTTCGCCTACAGGCGTTTGCAACCCTTCAATATTAGATGCAATTACAATAAATTGCATGAAACTTTAGTGTGTTGTTGTGACTTCATTAGGTGTTGATTTACTGTAATTGTTTATCATTGGATATGTGGGTGATTCATCAAAATATAAAGATAGATATTGGTGAGGATCCTGTTGAACACCAACTAAACTTAACTAAAAATATTGCTGTCTTTTATTAACAGGCAAAATAAGAAAGAGTTGGAATTTTTTAGTTTTTGAGTTGTCAACAAGTTTACTTGTTGTGTATCACTGCTGTGTTTTTAGATGGCATATGTTGAGAGTGTAAAGATAGAAGATGAAAGTATTGAACAGGCGAATGAGTTTGTTTATTTGGGAAGTATATTTACAAGAGATGGTAAGATTGACGAAGATGTGGAAAGGAGAGCAATTGCGGGAAATAAAGTAAATGTTCCTATGCATGCGATTGCGCGTAACCAGTAGATGTCCAAAATGGCACGGCTGGCTGTCCATAATGGTGTGCTGGTACCTACGCTTATGTATGGAAGTGAATGTTGGTCGTGGCAGAAGAAGCGTGTAGAATAAATGCCGTGGAAATTCATTCCTTGCGAAGTATGTGTGGTGTAACTTTGAATGATAGATTGAGAAATGATGAGATTAGACAAAGTTGCGGTTTAAAACATAATGTAGTGACAAAAATTGAAAGGAGTATGCTTAGGTGGTTTGGTCATGTTGAGAGAATGAGTGAACGGCGATTAACAAAAGGAATTTATAAGGCGGATGTCAATGGAAACGCCGGTAGAGAACGTCCTAGAAGGACATACATCGATGTTATTGGTGATGTTCTTCACAAAGTTCAGGTGCGTTGTACTCTCAACCGGCGTGCGTGTATGACAAGATGTATGTATGTGGATGTAGCGAAAGGGGTATGTAAGGGTCGTAGCGTGTGGCGTTCTATAGTTTCTGCCTACCCCCATGGGAAAAAGGCGTGAGTTTATGTATGAGTTTATGTATGTTGAGGTTGACTAAATCTGTTTGGAAATTTTAGTTTAACCTAATTTGATAGTTGTAATATTCTTCCATCTCTTTCTTGTTTTGTCTTCAAGTAAAGGCTAGCAATATTTTTAGTTATGTTTAGTCGGTGCTCAACAGACTGGGGACCATTGTGGACCCGGCTACTGACAACAAGGCTCTGAAGACTAACTTTTCAATGTCTGAAGCAATCATGTTGAGCAAAGCACATGTTATCCAGCTGATTCAAGTAATGAAAAGCTGACAACAACAGTCAAAACAACGTCTCTATACGATGCACTTAAAAAACCGTATTTAACAAATAAACAGACAACATTTTGTACATTAATAAAACGATTTCCACAACAAATAATATCACAAAGGTTGTCAATTACCCCGATCCAACAAACAACCGTTTAACTGCAGTAAGTAAAGAAAAAATTGCCATAAGTAGGTAGCAATTACAAATTGGCCGTAATGACTCTGGTTAGGCATTAGACAGTCACAAACGACTTACGGAATATTTCTTAATACGACATTGATTAGCTTGCAGTCATGAAAATCGAGCTGTACGTACTTAATGACAATTTAAAGACTTAAAGGTCCATTTTATTATCATATTGTATGATTCTTGTGGAACTATTAGCCCTTATGACAATAGCCTAATGATACCGTATCACGCAAACCATTTTTCTTATCGGAACGCGCGGCAAATATTAGTTTTTACAACACTAAAAAGTTGTTTTTCTTTTAAGTTGGTAGCAATAAATTGTTTTGTTGATATTGAAATTTGGTTGTTCAGTAAAAACGTTAGCTATTGTAATTTTGACTGCAATATTGATATTGTAAAAGTTTATCGTTCGATATCCTAGGTTTTTTCCTAGTTACCTCTCGCTTCCGGCCGTGGTTCTGTCCATGGTCGTGGGCGAGACTGCGTGGGAAGCCATCGCCTCTTTTTGCGAGGAGGTGATGGCGACCAAGGAGGTAGCGGAGAGGGAGAGGGAGGCCGCTTCTTCTCTCCCTTCTCGCGCTAGACGCACCGGGCGCCGGAGGGCGCGTGATGATCTCCGGCCACCCTAGTGAGTGGCCTGCGGGCGGCGGGTTGGGGAACCCGTCGCCCGACCAGTAACGGGCCCAGGGAGGATGGCGCGTCGTGTCCTGCGCGCGCCTCTCGGAAGGATGTGGGGCAGGGGAGCAACTGCCCCACCACAGGAGAGGTCCACCAGAAGAAGCTGGTGGACCGAGACCTGCCGGGGTCGCGATGCAGCACACCCCCCCCGTCTTCCCCAGACGGGGGATAGTCCATGAGGATTTCCCCACGCTAAAAAAAAAGAAAAGAGGTTTTTTCCTAGTTGTGAGTACTGAGATGACGGCTGATAGAGGAGAATGGAAGAGAAATACATGTTGTGCCGAACCCACCTAGTGCGGGATAAGGGCAGGGAGATGATGATGATCCTAGGTATTTTTCATCATATTTTTGGCTCGTCGATGTTCCATTTAGATAAATAATCTTTTAACATAAACATACATAACATTACACCTAGTATTCCCCGAAGGATTCGGCAGAGATGTTTTTTAATACACGTTTTTCGCAAGTTATGTTTAAGTTCCATGTAATAAGGGGCGAGCATATCGTTGTCAACCAGGCACAAATCCAGACTCCGAGCTGCTACTGAGAAATCCCTGATGGAAAAACTCAATAACACTTTGCCCGACCTGGGGGTCGAACCCAGGACCCCATGCTCAACAGTCACGCTTGCAACCACTAGACCAATAAGGCAGTCAATAATCTAATCTTTTATTCAGCAGTTATTTTTACTGATGGTGTGGTATGTGTAGATATAAAAATCATCTCTTCCTCAAAGCAAAGGTTATCATATTATTAACGTAATTACAATTTTCTGTCTGGATTTTTTATGCTGCATATAATACAAAAATGGTGCAGAATGTTGATTTAGTGTAGTGAGTTCAGATTTGATGACTCTTTTAAATAGGAATAAACGTCAGTTTTGGAGGCTTTTTAATGCAGACGCGTTTGCATCAAAAATATCTCAACTTTAAAATCACACAAACCAATCACCACTAACATTGCCTAAGCAAGTAAAATACCAGTATCATAATGTTAAATGTACAGAAATGTTCAATTTCACGTCGAATTAACAGAAAGCGTCACGAAAACGGTGTCATAAAAAAATATATATCGCCATGTCTGTCGCAAGAACTTTGTCAATCAAAACTATCGTTACATTTAGGCCTCATACGATTCTTGTTCGATCAACAGTTCTTAGGCTGACGTCACAAGGCTCGAGACACAGTTGATCGCCATTTGTTTTTAGCTTCGAGCCATACACCAAACGCCAACTGAGACAAGATTAAAAGTCAGACTTCGTCACAAGGGGGCTCGTGGTTAATTACCAACCGTGCGGGTTATACGATTCGTGAGCTGCGCTTGCCGCGGTCAGTCTGTGGATGGGTGACCATTCGATACCCATCGAGACCCCTCTGTGCCTCAGAGAGCACGTTAAACAGTCGGTTCCGGGTGTCATACGAATACCTATGGCAGTCGTTACTGGTAGTCAGAAGCCCGAAAGTCTGACCGGTCTAACCTTAGGATATCGGCATTACCCAGTTACTGAGTTGCCGTGGTCTGATGGCAGTCGCTTCGTGTAAAATACTGGTATTTAACCACATCTGGTTAGAGTGGAAGTGACCGCAAGATAACTGGGAACAGGCTAGGAGGAAGTTTCTTCGTCACAACTGTGTGACCAGGTGCATTTTTTTCCACATTCTCCGATTCCATTCTTTGCATTTGTGACGTAAGAGGATACTGCGATTCTACTAGTTCTGGTTGCAAGGCGTAAGGGTCCCGGCAAAGGAAACTTCCCCTTCACATTATAAAGGTGTCGGAAAAAGTGAATAAGGGAGTACGTAAGAAAGACTGCCAGAAGCCAGTCCTTCTCCTTAAGAAACCATCTGAAGAGCGTGGTTGGTGCATTATCCCCCACAACTGTGCATTAGAGCGATTTATGAGGAGGTGTTCAGCAGTGCGATCTTATTGTATGGTGAATAGACAACAGCAATCACTTAAGTATATTATGTTCTTGTAATTGTCAATCCACAAAAGTGACAATGAGGGTGATGACAGCATGGCCATTCATGATTGTTTAAGCGATTTATACGGGAGTCTCATTAAACCATGTTTTTGCCCAACAACCCATAGTTTTTCCTATAAATTCATTTTGATCGTCTATCAATGATCGACTACTGGGTTCCAAACAGTCCAGTCGACCATCTGTCTGAACCCTTAGAATTTAACACATCAAATACAATACGAACTTACTATCAGTCTCTACAAAAGTTCTCGTACGATAGTTGGATCATTACAAAAACTCGTATCAAATGAAGAAAGAGCCTATTCGGCATTTTTTATTGTTTATTACCAACAACTTTTAATTCGGCCAAGTTTCGGATTCGTGATTCGGAGTCGTTAGTTTTTTCAACTTTTTTTTTATAGGAGTTTTGTTTCGTGTCTCTTACTTAATATGCCCTATTAGGTAAGCGGACATGGGTCGTGTGACACGGTCTTTACAGTTAATCAGTTTATATTGTAGTGGAAAAGTAAATAAAGGGGTTGTGTGTTAATTTTATGATGGTGGCTCGAAGTTGGGGGTGCTTCTGTTCCGATTTAAGTATGAAAATAAACATAGAATGTATTATATCTTATGTCATTGTTGTGAGTCTTCGCCTGCTTGTGTACCTAATTTATTTCCTGTGGATTTACTGAAAGACAATGCTTAAGCGCAGACAGGGTCCGAGATGGAGCACACGAATCCAAGGAACAGAGATATAGAGGGATTTTCCTATATCCCCCTGGCTCTCACCTACACACGACGGAACACAGGAAACTGCTTGGCGCCAATGGGATTACGCTAAGAAGTTACTCATATTGCTACGTTCATCGTAATGGTCTATTAGAACGTTGACGGTCTGTTGACGATTTTGGGAACCACATCAGTAGATATACACACTTTAGATAATAATTACTTAAATTAAACTTAATAATAAATTAAAAGTTAACTGTCTTGTTAGTCTAATGGTGGAAAGCGCGACTGCTGATCGTGAGGTCCTAGGTTCGATCCCCAGGTCGGGCAAAGTGCTATTGGGTTTTCCCGTGTGGAATTCCTCAGTAGCAGCCCGGAGTTTAGATTTGTGCCTGGTGGATGGCAATAGACTCGCCCCCTATTAAATGGGACTTAAACATAACGGCAAAATGAGGGTGTTACTATAAACCTCTCCCCACCCTTAGGGGAATACAGGCGTGATGTTATGTTATTTTATATAAATTAAAAGCAAAAGCAAATTATATCATTAACATTTGCCTCATCAATTTTAACCTTATTTTCAACCATTTCAGTTACAAATCTTTTTTATGACAACAAATCTCTTTAGGTCTGATTTAAAAACAATAAAACGCGAAGTTCCATTAACTGGGACGATGGTAGCTAAATGAGTACTAAATGCTTGGCCTTGAATGAAAATTGACTTTTCCTTATACTTTTAAATAAATATGATCGGTACAGTTCGAACGTAATGACTTGAATAAACCCCGCTTTGAGGTCGATGATCGGTGACTGTAAGTAGGTTTTAGTTTGAACAAAATCGTTTACTAAGTAGGTAGCTATTATATTGGTTTGGTCATGTTGAGAGAATGAGTGAACGGCGATTAACAAAAGGAATTTATAAGGCGGATGTCAATGGAAACGCCGGTAGAGGACGTCCTAGAAGGACATACATCGCTTTTATTGATGATGTTCTTCACAAAGGTCTGGTGCGTAGTACTCTCAACCAGCGTGCGTGTATAACAAGATGTATGAATGTGGATGAAGCGAAAGGGGTATGTAATGGTCGTAGCATGTGGCGTTCTATAGTTTCTGCCTACCCCCATGGGAAAAAGGCGTGAGTTTATGTATGTAGGTATTATACAATTATATACATGATAATGTTTATAATTGAGGGGGAGGGGCTCGTGGCTAAATAACAACCGCGCCGATCGTACGATTTGCGAGGTTAAGCTGCGCTTGCCGCGGTCAGTCCGTGGATGGGTGACCATTTGTTACACATCGAGACCCCTCCGTGCCTCGGAGAGCACGTTAAGCCGTCGGTCCCGGGTGTCATACGAATACCTATGACAGTCGTTACGGGTAGTCAGAAGCCCGAAAGTCTGACAAACGGTTTAACCTTCGGATATCGGCATTGCCCAGTTACTGGGTTGCGGAGGTCTGATGGCAGACGCTCCGTGTAAAATACTGGTATTCAGCCGCATCTGGTTAGACTGAAAGCTGACCCCAAGATAATTGGGAAAAGGCTAAGAGGAAGAAGATACATGATAATGTTTCGGTACTGCCTCGTTGGTCCAGTGGTGGCTGGTGGGATCGGGTTAGAAATTGTACTACGGCTAGATTTTTGAATAAAATAATATTTATTGTAACGAGAACAACTAAAACAAACCGAGTGACAAGAAACCGCGGCAAGCGCAGCTTAACCTCGCAAATCGTATGATCCACGCGGTTGGTATTTAGCCAAGAGCTCCTCCCATACCCACATAAGATAACGCTCAAACAAAATCCTTACTTAATAATATTATAAACGCGAATGTTTGTATGTATGGATGTTTGTTACTCTTTCACGCAAATAATCTGAACGGATTTGGATGAGATTTGGCACACAGATAGACTTTGCCCTGGATTAACACATATGATACTTTTTACCTGGGTACATCAAGTAGTTCCCCTAGGATGCGGGTGAAACCGCGGGCAACGGCTAGTAAAAAATAAAACCACACTCAATAAATATCTGAACATAATTTTCTTCGCGTATCTATTCCATGTAAGTCTTGTTTAACTGAACAAACATACGGAAATTTGTACTAAGCAGTGAGTTGGCAATTTCATTGTGTGCCTAAGAATTATGACGTATGAGAAATCGGCATTTGCAAATCGTTTAAGTGATACTAAGGAAATTGCAGACAATTTCGCGTAATAGGCTTTCATGCCGGTATAACAATTGACTAAGTGTATGGATTTTGTTTAAATTATTACGTACCTAATAGGGTGGTTAGAAAATGGAATGAAAGATTGTAATTTTCATGTCATTTTTTGTAGGGGATTGATTTTGAAATTCCGTCGAAGTTCTGGTTTAGAATAACATAACATAACACCCTGTATTTCCCGAAGGGTTGTCAGAGGTGTAGGTATAGTAACAACCTCATTTCGCCGTTATGTTTAAGTCCCATGTAATAGGGGGCGAACCTATTGCCATCAACCGGGCATAAATCCAAACTCAGGGCTGCTACTAAGGAATTTCACACGGAAAAACCTAATAACACATTACCCGACCTGGGGACCGAATTCAGGACCTCACGATCAGCAGTTGCGCTTGCCACCACTAGACCAACAAGGCAGTTTAGCTTAGGCTAAGTTAACTTCAGTTTAGGCTTAGAATAAAATATTATATATTTGCCCCTTTTGCTATGTTAGGCTATAAGCTATAAAAATATTAAATCAAAGAATCGTAACACTACAAGCGTACTTGTAACTTGCAAGCTTGTTTGCCTAATGTTTGAGTACACCAGCATTAAACTTGAAAATCGCCATTATATTGGGAACGCGTAATGTCTAATAAATGTTCCAAAAATACTCTGAGCAAACAAGAAAAGTTGTTAGATTGGGATGTAGAAAGAGACTCCACTATCCTTACTAAAAAGTAGCAAAAGACTGTCACATATTTCCATTCAAAATTGCCTTCAATTTCAACATCCCCATTACAATTCCAACATTAAACTCTAACTAACTATCCATCTAAATAACAATTTTCATAACGGCCCATTTAACTATTTCATAGTTAACTAACTCGGTTACTTGTAATAAAACCGTAAGGCAACGTCAAGTAGTCGTCGACAAAACGGCGGTGTAAATGTAAATTGATTTTGCATTGAAATGATAATTCGACACAACTGGCGAATTTCTGAACTTGCAGAAACGCTCTTTTATCTTGTAAATGTTCGATTGTCTGTTTATTTGCACTTTGTTGTAATTGTTGATTGGATTACATTGTCTTTATGTATTTTAGTACTTACTTATAGTTAGTGTTGCCGATCGATAGGCGAATATCGATAGCAGTACGATAGTCTATTGATAGTTCAACGATAGTATGACTATCGATTATACTATCGATAGCTAAAAAGGTGGCAACAGTACTGTTAGAGTGCAATACTATCGATAGTATTGAAGTTCAGAAAAGCAATACTATCGATATTATCGATAATATCGATACTATCTATAATATAGATACTATTGAACCTTCAAGAAAACAATACTATCGATAGTGTCAATACGATTTATAGTATTATGTTTAGGAGCTTCGATAGTATCGATATTATCGATACTATTGAAGCATGTCACTAGTATTGACATGAACCATGCTATCAATGGTATCGATACTATCGATAGTCCTATCGATGGAGTAGCTGATTTTCAATTTAAACTATCGATAGTGAAACTATCGGTTGCTCGGCAACACCACTTGTAGTATCTACCGACTAATGTTATCAGTAGCTGGTAAAACTGCACAAAGTTGACATAGGAGGGTAACCGTCAAGATGGATCAACGTACCCGAAGTTATAAAAACAGTGGTCATTCGCTGGAGCAGAGGATTCCATGTCGAACAGCCGAAGAAATCTAACCTTTTATATCTGGTTTGCTTGTCCTCATTTTCTGATCTTGTGTTAATTATTATATTGGGAACTAGCTTCTGTAACTAATCACTAGCCTAATTAAAAGTACTCTTAGTGGTGGAGAGTCTATGTTGTTTTAATTTACTTTATTTACCATGCTCCCAATCCTGACATACTGATATTAGCTATAACAGTAATGTCAGATTCACCCCTACAAGAATCTGTTGCATGTTTTTTATAAGTACTTACTTGTAGTATCTGCTATCCTATTCTACTAACAAAACTGTTGCCAAACCGCAAACAAAACAACAATCATTCAATTTTCATTTACTGTCAAAATGTTTGGTTTTTGCCTCGTTGGTCTAGTGGTGGCAAGCGTGAATGCTAGTCTTGAGGTTCTGGGTTCGATCCCCAGGTCGGGTAAAGTGTTATTGGGTTTTCCGTATGGAATTCCTCAGTAGTAGCTCGGAGTTTGGATTTTTGCCTGGTTGATGACAATAGGCTCGCCCCCTATTACATGGGACCTAAACATAAGTTAATGACGAAACGAAGATGTACTAAAACACCTCTGCCGAACCCTTCGGTAAATACGAGGCGTGATGTTATGTTATGAATTCCTCAGTAGCAGCCCGTATTTTGGATTTGTGCCCGGTTGATGGCAATAAGCTCGCCCCCTATTACATGGGACTTAAATATAACTGCGAAATGAGGGTGTTTCTATACACCTCTGCCCAACCCTCCGGGGAATACAGGCATGATATTATGGTATGTTTGATTTTATTTTAGTTGTCAAACGAAAGACAGTTGACAGTTTTTGTAAATGAAAACTATAGGAATTCAGTTCGGTTACGACTGATTAACGTTTCTGTTGTTAGAATTGGTCCCTTGTGTGGTTTGCAGAGTTTTTCTTTCAAGTTTGTATAGGTGATGGTGTATGTGTGCTAAAGGTGGATTTAAAATCCCATCCCCATCATTTTTATCATCACCACCATAAACAGCCTACCAAAGTTCATTGACATGATTATAAACAGCAGTCAATTGCTGGATATCAACGACTTTGACACAAATAGACACGCTATCTCGTATAGGGAACATGTGCCAAATGCATTGACGCAATAAGGTTCAAACTAGCGCTAGACAGCTGTCAATTAAATGGCTCTGTGGTTCCGGAACCACAACTCATTGGTACCATGTTGTTCTTCTAAACAGCGTATGTAGTACGTAAGTACATATTACATCAATGTATATCAATGCTGGATATCGATGTCTTCTCAAAAGAGGTGTGTTTGGTGTAGGTATATCGCCTACATTCTTCAAATTTGATAGGCAAATCCTATATGGTATAGCTGTGCCCTCGCAGCACCGCCCGCGTAAGAAATGTTTTTTTTCATATAAATTATTTTTTGAAAATATTCTATCGCCTATGTTCATCAGGGATAATTCTAATGGTGAAAGATTTTTTCAAATCGGTCCAGTAGTTTCAGAGTCTATTCAATGCTAACAAACAATCAAATCTTTCCTCTTTATAATATTAGTTTAGATAGGGGAATCTCTCTATGTCTCTGTTTCTTGGATTCGTGTTCATCTTAGACCCTGTCTGGGTTTACCATCAGGTGAGACTATGGCCAAAATGAAAAAGTAAAAAAACATAAAAACATTTTTTTCTAATTTGTACTTTGACACCGAAATAAATTGTAGCAGTTTTAAAAACTACACAAAAGAAATAATTGATACAGTCGTGTCTATATTTTCTTTGAGGGTCACGTAATGATGACAGCTGTGGATGCTAAATAAGAAAATAGTGAAATAGATTGATTTCTGATGGAAAGGTTATAAGAATTTTAGGGGTCCGTAAACAAAAGTAATAAACAAGGCGTTAGAGATTTATTAATAAAAATTTCTTTGTGAGAATGATATATCAGCTATTTAGTCGATTTATATTAATTAGTATGTAAAGGGACAGTATTTATAATAAACACATAATTATTCCGAGTTATTGTCCTTATAATAACAAAAACGGTTGCAGACCTTAAAGAGTTGAGTTCAGACAAAGTTTAAGTTAGTTTTTCGGTCGGACAATTTAAAATTATTTTACTAGAAAATCTTTTCAGTCATTGGTAAACTGTAAGCACATAACACTACCTACCTACAAAAAATCCTTTAAACGGTGATAAAAATGTAAGTAGTTCATTCAAATTTTAACAGAAGGAGTTTCTTTGTACTTGATAATATCGATAAATCAGCGTGTCATCAGGAGTCTGCACGGGCAATACTCTCTAGGTGGACAGCCCCGCTCTCAACCTCACTGACTAGCTAATTATTTTTCACTACTGCATGAGCTATTCTAAAAGAGCTCGTGACGTCATAAAGGATGAAGAAGTCACACGTCATAAAAAACCACCAAACAAAGTCTGCCTAGGCAATAAATTAGTGTTAGAATATATCTAAATCGTTACTAATATAATCAGCTCGGGGGCAGGAAAGGCCTTCTTGTTAATAACGGTAAGAAAATTATTACCTCTTATAAATACATTACTAAGGATATAATTTCTCGTCCAGTTTGCAATAGCAAACTGTGGTAATAACCAATGAGCATTGCTAAGCAATAGTATTGATATAGGTATATAAATCTAGTAATTTATTTCTTTTCAGATGATCGTGCCTCAAAATATACAGAACCCTTATAAAATTACTCTGGCGTCCGTCTGTGCATCTGTCCCAGACGTTTTTCTCGAAAATTTCGTTACCCTTTTATTTTTTACCAATCAGATTTTTTTTCTTATTAAAGTATCAAAAAGAAAGAGAGGAAAAATAGATTTACTTAAATCTTATTATTCTCAAACATTTTCGACTTTTATAAATGTTTTGTTATGAACTTATGATTAATGCTTCCTCGCGCTAAGCGCCATCTTATGCAAATTTATACAAAACTAGTCACCATTGCTTAATCCAGTTCAACTTAAGGATTTATAGGAACACCGCTAAGCTAGATTAAATTCGAGCTTATAACCAGTATAAAACTGATACCCTATCGTGAACTGAACTAAATGAGCTTTTTGACACAATTTCTATTACGTTCTATATTTCAGTTGGACTATGAAAGAGATTAGTGGGAATTCTCCATTGAATTGAGGCGGCGAATTCCTTTTTTTGTCCGCTCCTCTCGCTCATTCCTCGCTTAGCTTCCAATAGTGCCTTTGATACTTATTATAAGTAATATTATGTTTTGAGTGACTGTGGTAATGGATTAGATAAAACTCGCAGAATACAGCCTACAAATGTGTTGCTTATTAAAATCGATTGATATGTAACTACCCATTTTGATTATACGGACAATTTGCATGATTTGAATAGGCCAAAGGTTTTAGACAGAAGTGTAAACATTTCTAATTGCGGTGTTTAATAACAGTTTGTGTTATTTTAAGCGCGAAATGGTTAATGTTATCTGATATTACAGTGTCTACTTTGATGCAATAGTCTTAATGCGTTAAGTGTGGTTTACGCTAGTCCGGTTTCGATAGAATGTATTCAATTTATGTGTAGGTAATTTTTGAAATAAAATATACAGTATTATTTTTCTTTTTTTTTTTAATAAAATAATGAACTTACCTTTACATAAAATACGTCCACTGTCCACGTATGGTCACTGACATTGATTGTTGAGCTACTTGCCACCATTCATAATTTGGCCGTGTTTTACAACTCTGATGATTCACACGTTATGATAAATTACATGTCATGTCGAAATGACAGAACTTTGTATAACCAGGTAGCTCAATAATCAATGTCTCTGACCAATATTGTATAGGTACAGGATTAACAACTACATATAACACATACGTAAGGAAATCCACGAAATTCGAGTAGTTAAAACTAATATAGAACGTGTCACCAACGTATTTGCCAAAAGATAGGTCCTAGGCAAAAATTTGTTACCAAGCAGTCATATTCAACAGATCTTTTCAACTGTTATCTATTTAATATTATTATTTCGTGTTAGCTATATTTTTCCACCACTACTAAGTATTGTAACTACAATCACAGCTTCGTCAATTTTATAGAAAAAATACAATAGATCTACAATATAAGTAGATACTTAAACTTTTTGCATACGGAACCACTAGGTAAATATAAAATTGGAATCACATGTCGTGATTGCTACTTAAAAATGGAATGTCGACGGTTGCAGGAAATCAAATTGAAATTGTATATATGTTGGTGAAAATTTCGTTTGGAGAAGCCATATGATTCTCGACACATTTTTATTACGAATACGATTCTAGATTAAATTCTATGCATTATAATATAAATCAAAGATCTATCTATGGTTGTATTAATAGAAATGTCGACGATAGAATTATATGAAAGCAATTTTGAATGGAAAAAAATAAACTGAAGTGCTTAGATGTTTGTTCACTGATTTAAAATGAAACTGTAATCTACTACCACATAACATAACATCACGCCTGTATTCCCCGAAGGGTTGGGCAGAGGTATATAGTAACACCCTCATTTCGCCGTTATGTTTAAGTCCCATGTAATAGGAGGCGAGCCTATAACCATCAACCGGGCACAAATCCAAATTCCACACGGAAAATCCAATAACACTTTGCCCGACCTGGTGATCGAACCCAGAACCTCACGATCAGTAGTCGCGCCTGCCACCACTAGACCAACGAGGTAGTTAGTAGTTAGATAGTCTTCTACCGGTCTCTCTAAAAACGTCAATACCTAAGTAAGATAGTAAATGAGTTATAAATCTACCTAATAACGAATTACATTATTGAGTACCTAATATCTAATCACTGTGGATACCTAATTAGATCCCTAAGGGCTTCAAATGGTTCTACTCTGAAATAATTTCAACCTCTTTAATAAAAACTCAGCCACTGAAATAATAAAATGCACGTACCTATCAACTCATTTATTTATGTGTTTTACTTTTACTGATAAAAATTACGCGCCTAATATGAAATGGAGTCAACAAATGCATGGAAAGACTGTCAGAACCGCGTATTGTTCAGATATGGTCGAAATGTATGTAAAACAATTATTGTATCTACCTAAATTGTACCTACCTGTTGTTAAATAATACCTCGCACAAGCGAAAGTTACATCAATAATCTTATACCCCCACCATTCTGACGTCACATTCGCGGGTGTATTGTTGTGTAGCCAATATTCCTGAGATATTAGATAAAAATCTTACATATAATAGGTAATTGTAACTAAATAGTACCTCTCGACACATACCTAAAGAAATTTAATCTCATCGGACAACTACAGATATCGCAAAAAAAATATACTTATCTTATCGAACTACTTCGTCTACTCTCGCTAATAAATATTCCGTAAAAAGCCCTTTCAGTAACATCACACGAAGTAAAAATACCTAATCCCATTCTCTCAGGTAGGTACAGTCATACACATACATAAGTGCATACGTCGTCGGCACATCGAGGTAGACCTCTGAAATTACCTCGCCGATTGGCTTCGAAATATGAATGGTAAATTGGATGGCACCGTGGCCCCCACATGCCAGCTTTATGCTTGTATGTACTGAACAATGCTTAAGAATATTCCATGAATGCAAAATAAGCTGCTAACAACGAAAACGTATTGTCTTTGTTCGTGTTTTCTATGATTATGTCATACTTTTTATTGAGTTAGGTAGGTTGGATATTTTTCATGTTGACTGTATTTTTGGTGAAAACTATTGTGTTAAATTTAGATTTCAAAATGGCGGATTTTGGGAAATGTTTGTTGTATATTTGTTAAATAATTATACCTATTTACTTCTTTCCTACAATCAACATAAATAAAACAGTATAAAAGTTATCTATTCTTGCTATAATAATACCTATTAGTAGGTATCTATAATCATTAAACCATAAACCAAAACGGCGCGGCGCAACGTTTTATAACCTACTGTCCTCAAAGATACAAATCACACCTACTTTTGTTTATTCCCTTTAGAACTTACATAATAATCCATAACAGTTCTTCAAAAAGTCATAAAATTCAAATAAAAACATTATAAACACAGTTATCAAACTACAATAATAATTACGAACAAAAAGTGACAAGAACACTACATAATACCTACTGTAACAAACGAAACGCCGCGTGGCAAAACTGGCTAACTTTTAAAACGTTATATGGCCCGTAATAAAACGTTCGTTCCGTACGAGCACAATACTTGCAGAAATATTTTTGAATACGGAATTAGGTTTGCCAAAAGCGCGGGGAGCAGATAAGGCAGAAAAAAAAAACAAATTTGTAACGGGTAAAGTTTTTGGAGGCGGAATGTCTCCCTTGGGTGCTGAATCTTCGTCGGCGTGGCTCGTAAAACGCGGGACGTGGGCAAGCGGGCGAATTTGTCCTGAGAGCGACCTATGACGTTTTGATGGAACGCTCCCCGACTGATTTCCCACACCCTAGATTCATATTCATAACGATACCTCCGCCAACAGTGACATATTTGACCCCAAATCTATCTAGGTCACCCCATCGATACGTGACGAATCACGCAAAATTGATTCGTTAATAAGTAATCTAACTTATAACTCTCAAAAAAACTGCTCGTTAAAAATATCATTAAAACTAAAAGTCTATTTCGAACTCGTATACGCTACGAATGTCCTTTGCATGATGATCGCCTCTTCAAAAGAATGGCACCCGTGTCTAAGCTATCTTGTAGGAATTTTAAATTGGACGAATCGCTCAAATGTAAATGGTTTTCCTTTATACCCCATCCTCTCGGGCTGCCCACCCCCGTCTATTGCGCGCCTAGAGGCGACTGGCATACCAACACACACGCACACACCTATGTGAAAGCCTACGTCGTACATCACCAATGGATTTGGATCTTCTTGTTTGCATACGTCATCCGCGCAGCCGTCTCATTTGCATAGCGGCGGGGGAGGCGTAGTGGGTCAACTTACGTTGGTATCGTTAAGCTGACACTAACACACACAAATCTCACACACGCTCACATCTCATCTCGACATACAACTAGGAGTAATGCGAGTGTGAATACGTAAATACGCGTCGGAATCGCGAGTTCAAAAACGCGAAACGCAATATGTCTTCATAGTAAGGAGGTGTAGGGAATATTTTTAAGGGACTCTCTAACAAAAGGGCGGGAGACGCTATCAGGGAAGGAAATCTCATGTTTTTGATGTGTTCTCTAAATATATGTGGGATATTATGTAGTCACGTAAATGTTATTTTAAGTAGGTATGTTAATCCCGGAAATAACATAGACTGAAAACAATTTCATCGTTTGGGCAGTAGATATTAAGATTTCTGCAATCTAAAAATTAAGGGAAAAGCATTCTTAATATCTATAATTCCAATATCATTCAAAAGTGACACTGACTTCTTTCATTTATTCCTCATTAAATTATTTAAAAATAATTTGAAAAAAGAACAACGACAATTTTGTATTGTGTCTCTTTTGGCCCAATTTTAAATGTCACATTTGAGCACTAGCTACTATTCCTACACACTAATCAAAAATTCATAAGGAACCATTAAAAATGTTAAACATGGGCCATCGTGTGAATAACCAATAAAACAAAGACTAAGCTTCATCACCTTAATATTTTCCAATCACCGGCTATCGAGTTGAATGGTCAGGAATCGTAAACAGTTTAATGTGTGGGAGAGGTTGGCTAATTAATTAAAGAAGCCATCGTATTATCGTTACCCGCCCTCCTTGATAAGCGAGCAATATATCGGATAGGCTTGTCTGAAGCTAACTAGCTTGAAGTTTATAATAGTCTCAATAAAAGTCATCGTATTTTTTAGTCTCTTTAAAGGTTGTTGAAATAATAGGGCTAAATTTTATTAGACTTACTGGATGGAATAATTTAATAAAGGAACAATTAATTATACAAATAAATAATTTTGTTCTCGTTCATTGTTACTTTTTGACAGGAAAACCCAAATTTTCCGAATATAACCTCAAAAGTTCACCTAATTAACAAACAAAAAAATCATTAATGATATTATTAGTATTAACTACTTACGTTAATATACTAAAATTCATAATTATATTTATATCCGTAACTGACACTACCGCTCCAGTATTCGCTATTCACCGCTAGATGGCGCTACAAGTCATCGTAACTTTCAACCTTTCAACGAACATTTTATGAAATTATTTAATTTTGTAATACTGTTCGCACAGTTTTCTCATTATACTTATAAATATAGAAAATGCCATTTTCTTTTCCTCTCCCGAAGCGGGAGAACTCTTCAGTTTAATGAACAAAGTTGTATGCTGCGCACTTTTCCATTTAAAACTTTTCATATTGATTTCCAAGTTTGTTTTTTATAACAATGAACTTGATTCTAGAATAATGAGTTCGATCGAATTGTTTAATTGAATCTGTTACCTTTAAGACTTGTTTAACTGTGTATTTAATTTGTTCAAAAATCTTTTATATCACGCATTTTTTTTTTAATTAATTATATCCATTATGTGACTTAACAAATAGGTCTTCTTTCCGTTGTTAATTACTAACCTGCTATCAGAGTTTATGCCACCCATGGGTCTCTGACTTAGCTTCACATATCTACCGTCGAGAAATATCTCTCAGGCATGCGATTCCTCACGTTGTTTTTCTTTACCGTTTTTAAGCAAGTGATAATTATTTAATACGCACATGAATCCGAAAAGTCAGTGATGCGTGCCTTGGGTTCGAACTCGAGACCTATGACTTGACAGTCCGACGGTCACACCACTAGGCTATGACTGCTTTACCAAATAGGTAGTTTTATTTAAATTTTCCTTCATCTCAGTTAGCTATGGATATGTTAGTTGCGGATTTTCGACAATTATAGTGAATTTATGTACCTAGATTATTAATTAAAAACATTTCAGCCACTTTTGCTCTGCTCCCGCCGTCAAATGTAACAACACATTTTTTAAACACCATTTACAGCCCTACACGTAGATGCTACTGGTCTTCCTAATTATCGTATTTCATGGTCAATTCTTCAAATGAAACCCATAGAACATGTTGTATTGTTCTCAAAATACGCGAAAGTGTTTATCAATTTTAGAGATACAATACTGACACTATTTATGAAAAAAAACGAATAAAGAATAACTTATCAGTTATAGCAGTTACATTACATAACATCACGCCTGTATTCCCCGAAGGTTTGGGCAGAGGTGTATAGTAATACCCTCATTTCGCCTGTATTTTTAAGGCCCATGTAATAGGGGGCGAGCCTATTGCCATCAACCGGGCATAAATCCAAACTCCGAGCTGCTGAAATTCCACACGGAAAAACCCAATAACAATTTGCCCGACCTGGGGATCGAACCCAGGACCTCGCGATCTGCAGTCGCATTTGCCACCACTAGACCAACAAGGCAGTATAATATCGAAAGAGCACCGATATACATAAATATACAAATACTATCTATATAAAGTGTTATATAACTCCCCATGAAAAAGGTAAATAATCAAGTAGTCTTTTATGGTTGTTGTCATTTACCTCTCAGAGGAAATTAGCTATGTAAGAATGTAAATAACTTTCTGGGTAGTCTACTCTTTAGTTTTATGTTTTCAGGGTTGCGTTTCAATGACGATTATTTTATGTTTTATCCAAATTCTTTTTTTTTTGGGTCATAATACGGTTTTCAAATATTGCCAATAGCCTCTTTACAAGGGACCTTTTAACCCCCTTTCAGCTTTAGGGGTATTTTTGTAACACTTTGTATACAAGGTTAGTCGGAAAGGGGATACTAAGCCGAAATGGTGTTAAAGTAACCATAATAATGGATAACTTTTGTTCTACAACTTTCCCCAAAGTCAATAGTTTAAGAGAAATAGCTGTTTAAAAATTTCATAAAAAATACGCTAAATTCTATCTATCCTCAGCTATGATTAGCTGTGTTTACATTTCAGGTCACATTTGGGGTCACGGATTAGAAGCTTCATTTTCTGAATTCGTAACTTAAGCAGGGACGAAGAATTTTTGAAAAAACTAAAATATAAATGATTTATCAAGGTTTTTTTTCGATTTTGAAATTTTAACACTTTCTTTAAAACGATCATCAGTGATACATTAAGTGGCCTGCGGCTTAGTACCCCCTTTCCAATTAACCTTGTAGGTATATTCCTTATATTTTTTTCTAACAAAAATATGATCTAAAAACTGCATCGTCTTTTTAAATCTCATTTATAACTTTTACACTGTACCAGGCAAACATAACACACTAGAAACACTACCAACCGACTCACGAAAATCCTGAAGTTTCCCTTAACGGCCAACTGTTCCCCAAGAGGAAGTGGTAGGAGCGCATTAATTTAATTTTATGGTTTTTGTGTCTGTCACATAACTAGCTGGTTGTGATTTGTGACCTCCTTAACGAGGAGGGTTTAATAAGTGCCTCGGAAGAGGTTTAATTCTAGTTGCAATTGTTTTTAAAGGGATTTTTGTTGGTTGTGTTTTGAATAATGATTTGTTTTTATAGTTGTGGTTAACCTATGTATGTTAACGCTCTTTTAAGAACAATTTTTTTTATGAAACTTGTAAATTAGGCTAATAGTTTTAGTAATTCATTTGTCATCTTGGAATATTTCTCCAAAAAAATCATAGTATACTTGCAAAAAACGCGTTTGCATTTAAAATTGAATAAATGTAAGTTGTCGAAGGTTCGTAACACCTGGAGCTCTGTAATTTCTGCTTACACTCGTGAAAGAATGATAATATGTATATTATTTTGAAAAAAATACATATACTTAACTAAAAACTGAAGAAACTACTAGGTTACGTTATTAAAAAATTAGCTTTCATTCATAAAAGGTAAGTGTTGATGAAGCCTCGTCAATAGATGGCGTTACTAGTCGAATGATAATGATACTTTAAGCAAATGTTGAAAATCTCGTTTCGCTTGGTTCTTGTCTCGTCAAGATTTATTGTTGCAATATATTCAATAAAAAAAAACGATACTTATGAAGGACAGCAATTTTGTTTTCTTTCTGTAATCGTTGTTATAAGACAATTATGAGTATTATAGTTATAAAATAAATTAAAGACCTTCCAGTTAGTAGTAGTATCAGTTCCTTTCCTCGAGGATGTACACCCGTGCAGCCTCTTCAACCCTTTGAGGCCACCAGGTTTTCACAATCATAATTTTCAGAGTTGAGAGTTGAAATTCCACCTACAATCTTTTGGCAACCTTATACAGCTGAAAGCATGCTTAAAGATTTTAAGTGGATGACACAAAATAGGGTAGCCCACATTTGCTCCAAGACATTGCATGAAAACAAGAAAGTAGCTGTAGACATGGGTGCGGTCTGATAAAAAAAAAACTTGTATAGATAGAAATAGTCCTGCGAAAGAACGGTAAAATGGTAACCTTGTGACTACCTACTACTCCTCCCACATTTTATTTAGTTCCCACAACAGTAATAAAATTCATATAAAAATACATATTCGTCATTATAATAATATTCATTAAAACGTCTAAACAAAAATTAATCGGGGCTCGATCAATCCAATCTTCCCATCACTGATATCGTGAACATTGACACTGAATCATTCCTTTAAACATTCCAACAGAACATTAAACAACACGAAAGAGACGGAAATACACTCATCTCTTTTACACCTCTTGTTTCTTACTACACCCATTTATCACTATTTGAATAAATTCAATATGTACATTGAATTGCGTGTAATTAATGGTTTTATTCGTTTAGCACTTAAAACGCTTTAAGGGCGAGGTGTCCAAACATTTGGCGTCGCTTTCTTCCTGTGAAGAAAGACAGGGATGGAAGATCGCGCAAGAACACCCGCTGGTTTAGATCATTAATATTGATTTGTGGTCAATCAAAGCTCTGGAGGATTTCACTTTTAATGTTATTATTTTTTGTCCTAAGCCTTCGATGGTATGGATTTAAGTATCCTTCGTTAGCTGGAGGTAGTTTTTGTTAGTCTCAAGTTTTGTCGCTAAAATTATTATAAGTATTTCACATGTCAATTGGCTCAATCGCATGCTTCATGATTAGGCTTTGTTGTTTATAATACAATCGAATATTATATTTTTTTCAAGAATCAACTCCCTTGGACATAACTTTGGAATTAACAGTTATAGGTCCATTGAAACTCAAACTCAAAACTCAAACTCAAAATATTTATTTGCACACTAATAATGTTAAGTATAATGTTAAGTAGTCCAGTTTTTATTACAATATAAATGCTATAGGTATAGATATAAATAACATTACAGTTAACACATATTTATATGCTATATAAAATAATTACATTCGTATCTAAAATTCTAAGCTAATTCATCACACTTGCAAATTGGCTCAACAATTAATCATTGCATATTATACAACCTGTAGCAAGTTCAATATCAACTTTAAAATTAGAAACAATTGTACAATCGAAAACAAACGTACTAAAAGCACTAGTCAATACAATATTAAGTGTGGAGGTCTTATACCCACTTTAACAACAAAGCATAATGATTCCACTCGACAAATAAAGGAGAGTACAGTCACACTAGTGATTTCTGATTCTCTGTGGGAATGCCGGGATTGAGATGTTGAGAAGGGGCATTAGAATCTTTTACGAGGTAAAGTAGTAAATATAATTATTTGGGGTGTTATATGGATGGATAGTAAAACAGAAGGTAAAGAAAAAACGAGATACGTGATGGAAGTATGTCATTTGACAAGATTATAACAAAAAATGCTATTCATTAATGAACCCGTTCATGCCATGAAAAGGTATGACTTAAATGATTTTTATCAAGATAAAATTAAAGCTTTAATAAATAAGTTTTGCAAAAGTTTCTTTTTTTTCTAAGTATTACTTAAAAAACTAACATCAACATTTCACATTCCGCGATATTTTTGTTCCAAATCCCGGGACATCCCGCATAAATCGTTGTTATAACAACACTAGTACAGTCATACTCAGCGGTGAGCAATGACCGCGGCCGACAATCATTAACAATGCAGTGTCTTATCTAACTGAGAATAATTAATGAAAGTACCACTCGCTGTGAAGTACCATAGACTTATTGGCACGTGAAGTACCTACTTTTTGTGATCGGTGATAACAATTATGGGGATTTAGATTAATGGTTAATTGGTGATGATGTGTTTTTAGGTATTTGTCTTTTCTTTAATATTAAATTAAATGTTAGTGTAAATGATGAACGAGATAAACATTCGATATTTTAATATTTAATCATGGATCACTTCTGGCTACTGAATACATATTCTAATAATTAACACCTAAATAGTGACAATGAAGAGAAAAGTTTTATTCATAAAACTTTGAAGGGCTTCCTTGTAAACGCTTTAGGAATAAAATACTAGCAGTTATAAAGATCTTATTTCTAATATCAATAGAATTGCTTATTGACAAACAAATAATAAATCCACTCACACGCCACCTTTACCTCTAACAGTTACACAAACATTAGAACAATTCATTACTAAAATTAATAACTATCTAGCATCCGCGAGCTCACGACTACCTTCACTTAATACATTGCCCTTTATAGACTTAAAACCTTGAGCTATGGGGTGCTAAATATTATTTGAAGATGAATAATGAACGAGAATCATTGGAATTATGAGGTTGCACATTCCTTTGACCTTACTGATGGCGATTCGTTGTGTTTACTTATATACTTTGATGAATGATCCTAGTTTTGCACATTTACGCTTTGAGGAATGGACTCATGTAGATCTTAATAATGTTTGTTTGTGATGGTGTGGGAATGGTAAAAAGAAAATCGCGAGTAATGGAATTGTAGATGATGATATTGATGAAGTTGTGATATTAATTTGGGTTGATTTTGATGAAATTATTTTTACGAACTTGTACTGATACATATTGTTCACCGTAAGGAGGTCTAAGATATAATATGAGAACAAATAGACAATTCATATTTAGCATGTTGAAGAAACCGGTAAAGGTAGAGAAGGAACATGACAGACTGGCTGGATTACCATCAGATAGTTGAAAAAAAATGTTTATAATAACAGCGATACCTATGTGACATAAGTTGATTATGGTACTACCGTCGAATATCCTTCTAAAGACCGTTTAGTAAACGTGGCTTCCACCAAAGGCTATGTTTATCCTCAATATAAATGAAATATAGACGCTTCAAATTCGCAGATCATTGAAAAGAGCCATGCGCACCCGCAGGCAAACTATAAACTCACTCAAGATTTAGTTAGCACGAATATTTCACGGTTTAAATCAATTAAAAGCGACATTTTAGAAGTTTGCTCGAACAATGGACATGAATCTGGTTCCTTATCACGCTCAGATATAATTAATGGAGCTTAGAACATTACACAATTAGAAACTATAAACTTTGATGTATTGTTGCATTAGTTTGCATAAATTAATACGTTTACTTGTTGAAAATCATTGCGACAAGAGTTATTTATTGCGTTGACGTAACATTGTGTGAATTAGCACCTTCGTAAATGGTAGTAACTGGTCAGTTTTGGAGTTATACGAGTAATCAGAGATCCTTGTAGTGTTATTGTTGCATGATTCTGAACCATACACGTTTGGTCATCCCTTTTTAATTGTCTGTCTCTTTCTCTCTCTGACTCTGACCTTTTTTATTCTTCTAGGTTATTTCATAAAGATTACTTCCAGCCGTAGGCAGGACTATCAACCTGCCTGTTATCCAAACCAAGTGTTCTATTGCAGTTTTAGACTACCTTCCAATATATTAGATAAGAAGTCCAACACTGTAATTTATTCTCTAAATTGAAGCTTTCTGTCTAGTATCTATTATATGTTGATCTACCTAATCATGTCATTGACATTTACTATTAAACTTTAAATATTTCATACTTGCTTCATAATTGATATTCAGATCACTTTAATTGGTATCGGTATAAATCTTGTCATTTATTTCAATAACTTGTAAGTTATTCGTAACATTACGAGCCACTTGATTGCGAAGAATCGAAATTATTCTTCATTCGATGTCTGATGTTCTCATTAATTTTATTGAGCATCGATCCTCAATTTACATTACTAAAATATTGGCGATAAAACGACAATTTTTCTTATTTGCTTATTATATTCTTTGTGAGTGCAATTACAGTTGAATTATATAGTTCTACTGCATGCTTTATTGGAAAGAGTGAGATAGATGATTCTGCCATGTTGTGTGATTGTATTTATTTATATTAAAATTTGTTGTTTGTACATCGGATTAGCAGGATAATTGTAAAAACCGATAGGAGGCAATGCAACTTCTTGTTTAAATGATACAAATGTAGCACGTAGAACAAACTAAATAGAAATAACAAAGAAATGTATACTTGTTACGTCAAACTACTGATAATTGATTTAAAAAAAAAAACAGTTATCATTCGTGTGCTTCTATAAAAGCTTATCTTTCAATTCGATGCAATTCACACTATGAGACACCAGTTTATTCAAAGACGTTACTACACTACGTATAATAACTCGGGTATTCTAGATCTTTATCTATATAAAATTCACTTTTTGCCATAACAATAGTACGTTGATAATTCCTGCATCTGCACATAAGGCCAGGTACCCATTTTTAAAAACATGATTAATCATTATATTTTGTTTGACTACGGTTGACAGCAAAAATTAATTAACATTCCATGTAAAAAATACAAAAAGAACAATCAGGTGTCTCCGTGAAGGTACGCCTACATTCATTCAATTTATTTTGTGCACAGACAAAGATTATTACGCAGAACAACCTATAAAAAAGATTGTTACTTTAAAATTGTTTAATTTTATGACGCGCTTGTTTGGTATGCTCATTCATAGTAGAAGGAAACCTCAAATATTTTAACTTCAAACTTGTTGGCGAAGAAGGCTACTTGAATTTTATTTGACAATACTTGCGTAGAGTCACATCTGTTATTCAAGTCTATAAAGCCTACCTAACAAAATTATACAAATGTATAAAATCAATGCGAAAATATTCAAAATACCTATACACTTTCAACATTCTGACTCACAGAAGGATTAGGCAAAAAACTACAACCAAACAAGTGTCGTATCTGCTACCAAATCTCTGTCCACTTGCATCTGTTATCTACAACAAGTTCAGTAGCCGATCGGTCGCCCGGCCGTTAGTAATTTGACAGTTCAGATGACAGATTACAACAAGCTTCGGAGACCACCAGGGTTTTGTCGCTTCACTCCATCAAGTATCGTTTTTGTTTATGAGACAACGCTGGCCCCTAATTGGGGCTCCGGTGCTACCAAGTTGATTATTATTTTTGGATTACTGAATTATTTTAATGAATGAGGTGCATTTTAATTAGTGATTTTTTTAAGATTTGGTACTGATCTTCAATCATTTATGACATTCTGAATTATATGCAGTGTGTTATTAAAATTCAGTCTTTGGTCAAAGCTCGTTATAACTGTAATATTAATCTCGTGTATTATATACATAAGTTAGACATGATGAATCAAAACAACTTTAATCGCAAATATTAATCCCTGATTTTACTGCCTCGTTGGTCTAATGGTGGCAAGCGCGACTACTGATCGTGAAGTCCTGGGTTCGATCCCCAGGTCGAGCAAAGTGTTATTGGGTTTTTCCGTGTGGAATTCCTCAGTAGCAGCCCGGAGTTTTGATTTGTGCTCGGTTGATGGCAATAGGCTCGCCCCCTATTACATGGGACTTAAACATAACGGCGAAATGAGGGTGTTACTATACACCTTTACTGTTACTATACGCCCTTCGGGGAATACGGGCGTGATGTTATGTTATGTCTTAGTACTAAATCTAGTTCCAGTTACTCAACCAAAGCTCTATGCACCTATACCTAAGATGTAACAATATTCCTGACTAAGTTGACACGCCTACATTCTACAACTGAATAGGCTTGATATCGGTAATTCGTAGTCGCTGACACTCGTTCAGTGTGTAACCATAACCAGCTCTTTCAAGCAGATTGGTCCTCTAAATAGGTCAAGGGGGCGGCAATTTAAAAAATATTAAGGTTGATGAGTCAGTTCATTCATTCAGTGGGTTCTGTTGTCTTTTCAGGTGATATATAAACCACCTGGGCAGACCTCTTACGAAGAATTCGCGGAAAACGAAGATACGGTCTTTAATCAGGAACGACTGCTCGCCTTTGCTACAAAACAGTTGGGAGATATCAACCTCAATCAAAAAACATTGAAGTCAAATCAAACTACACCTATTCCCAAAGTACTCGAAACTTTCAAATATTTAATAACGAGAGTACTCACGGGCGGTCTTTCGTCAAATACAACAAAGTACTTGTCTTTCACAATACATTTCTAGTAAATGCCTGGTATTTAAATATAAATCGAAAGAGCGGAACACAATGGTGTAATCGATAATTGAATTCAGCATTGATGAACTTTACACCGCTCGACCTTAGACGTGACAGATTAGAATGGAATCCATGCTGGGATCTATAAAGAGTTGATATAACCCTACGTTTATGGAATCAGTTATGTATGCATTTTCGAAATTTTGTTTTGTTAGGTTCATCAGAATTGTGAAAAAAAACTTATATCCTGTTAAATAGGTCACTAATTAGTGTACTATATTTAATATCGCTGTATCTTATTTAAAACACTGTTCATGATGTACCGACTAACGCCCGAAATAGAAAAGATCTACTTCTTTTCATTTTCGCATGGTGAGGTCAGATTTTACATGATTGTACGATGATTGTAGCCCTACTCTATATCTGAATTTTATTGATTTGTAAAAGTGTCTGTAACAGATTTATTTACAGAAATAAAAATAATTTATCATTCATTTATCAATTAAAAATCATTTATCGAAGTAGGTAACCGGTATAACATTTTGTCGGTGAATAAACCTGATCCTGCTCATCAATTTTCTCCGTAAATTAATAAACCCCACATACTAAATGTATTACAATTATTAACTACTCTATATACATATCATTACCTGTCAGATTAGGCAAGTCACTGTCTGTCGTCATTCTTAATGCCAATTAAAAGATTTAGAATTGTGAATCTTTGTTTGGCTATTACTAATATCGAACGTTATATGACAAGCTTTACTAACGACTTTTTATTTCCTCTTAGGCTGCTGCCAGATGACTCACCATAAACTGAGCAACGCAGCGTTGGGACCTCCCGACCAGATGGACAGACGATCTACTAAAGGTCACGGGTAGCCGTTGATGCAAGCGGCCCAAAACAGTTCGTTGTTGAAATCTATAGGAGACCCCTATGTTTGGCAGTTGACGTCATCTGCCTTGTTTGATAAGATGTCTCGGAAATAGGAACTAGCAATTGCGTAAAGCTTTCGCCGACCAGATGGACGGAAGACCTGAAGAACACCGCTGATGTAGACTTGATGCGGGAACCGAACACTTGGTGACATGCTGTATTTAAAAGAGGCATATTTTCAGCAGCATTACTACAAAAGGATAAGTTAATTGATTGATATTAACAGTCTATACGATTCATAAAACATAATTTACTGGCACATGTATACTTAACTGCCTTCTTGGTCTAGTGGTGGCTAGCGCGAATGCTGATCGTGAGGTCCTGGGTTCGATCCTCAGGTGGGGCAAAGTGTTATTGGATTTTTCCGTGTGGAATTCCTCAGTAACAGCCCGGAGTTTGGATTTGTGCCCGGCTGATGGCTATAGGCTCGCCCCCTATTACATGGGACTTAAACATAACGGCGAATTGAGGGTGTTACTATACACCTCTGCCCAACTCTTCGGGGAACATAGGCGTGATGCTATGTATGTATGTATGGTCATTTTGCCATATTGCAAGTCACATGAATAATGGAAATCCATTTAATCCCCGATATCATCCAAAGTAAAGCACCTAATTGACTGCATTACGCTTAAACAAAACAAAAGCAAACCATATCTACTAGTACTTATACACGTATATTAAATACAGTCAACCTACTCACAAAATAGCTACTGAGCCAATGTGTCCGCTGCCTTAATTTAACGTCAATTGTTTTTTGTAGTACGTCCCCTACATTGTTTGTTAATTATTCATTTTTTGTCGTAGTCACGTGTATGACAGATTGGTTTTACCTTGATCATAAAGTGCTATGTAAACTATAGTTTAAGATGTGATTAAACAATTGAAGCGCTGTTAATGAGACGGATACACTTTTTGTTAGTCTGTGCGTTGTTTATTTACATAATTATGATTCGTAATACATAGATACATAATACTGGTTGAAAAAGCTCTGTGCATCATAATGTTATGACTAGGAAAAATCTAAACCAAGGTGATGTTTTAATACCTATAGGTAAACAAATTAAAGCCTATAACAAAAAGTGTATCCGACTTTTACAAAGTGTAAAATACAACAGAATCGTGTAGGGGTGAATCTCTCATTACAGTTATAGCTAATATCAGTGTCAGGATTGCGAGGATGGTAAATAAAGTAAATGAAACCAACATAGACTCTCTACCACTGAGAGTACTTTTATTTGGGTTAGTGATTAGTTACAGAAGCTAGTTCACAATATATCACAACATAATAATTTACACAAGATCAGTAAATAAGGACAAGTTAATCAGATATAAAAGGTAGACTTCTTCGGTCGAATGACCAGTGTTTTTATAACTTCGGGTACGTTGATTCATCTTAACGATTACCCTCCTTTATCAACATTGTTCAGTGTTACCAACTACCGATAATAAAAGGAAAAATACCACCCTTTCTTACCTTTGATGCCATCAAGGTGACAAACTTCAGACAGAATGGCTAGTAGTCAATTCTTTATTGTGCTAATAACTACATTTACCAACAAATTGGTAATTATTACGATATTTTTTGTAAATATAGATCGTCAAGTCAAAATATTGTAAAATTCAAATAACTTTTTTTTTTTTTTAAAAAAAACTTTGCCCCACAGTGGGATTTCTCATGTATCGTGGGTGCGTTTCCAGACACAAATCTTCACAAACACACACGCCCAGACCCGGAACAACTATCTGTAGGCCATACAAATATTTCTTCCGTGTGGGAATCGAACCCACGACCCGTAGCGCAGAAGCCAATCGCTCAGCCACCACACCAAACGTGTCGTCAAATTCATTCAGTTCTAATATTTATTCATAAACTACATACCCATTATAAGAGTATTTTGACATAGTTGATAGAGATAACACAAACATCTTATAGACTACTGACTTGGGTCTAGTCACTTAGAATACCTATTTAAAGTAGACCGACGTATCTACCCGTGACCACGCCGTAATTTGGTCGAAACATCATGATAATAATCCCTTAAAAAACTTTTAAGTTAAACGGTTCTATCTTGCAGTGTCAGCAGCACCAGAATTTGAGGATTGAAGGACGAAATTATTATAATGTCGTATTGTCATGGGCATTTGTGCCCGAAATTTCAACAGTAGAAGAAAAATCTAGCGCAAGATTTGAAACAAACAAATATACGAAAAAATATTCTACGCGACTAGACCCGAGTCAGTAGTCTATAATGTCTACGAATCGCAAAATTTTAAAAACATTAACAGAAACATAAATAAAAACTTTAACTAAGCCAATGCAAGTCTTCAAAAAAACGATAATAATAAGGTCGTTAACCCATTGCTTACAAGTGGTGCAGTAACGTGTGCTTTAAACGACTTGTGCTGAGATTTGCACGGCCAAATGAGTATTTGATACATTCTATTTTTATTACGACAGTTATAAATCAATGGAAATTGTTAAAAAGTCCGTAACTATATAATACAACGCTAATACGCCTTTCCACCAATTCGCACTAACCGCTTCCAAACATCCTTCATAATGCGCACGGCAAAAGAGCGGAACTCACTACTTGCGTACGGACGCAGAGATTTGGGTTGTATGTATTCGGGAACACAGGTTCCCGAACGCATACAACCCGAATCTCTTCAAAGTTAGAGTGAACAGACTTCTTCTGGGTAAGCTCACTTCATCGTAGACTTTATCTCTGTCACCTCTGACTTAGACTAGAGCCAAAAGCAGACCCATCTAAAAAAAAACTATTTTAAAGTGAGGAAAGTGACAATAGCTTACGATATAGTTTCTAGAAACCATATTTCATCAACATCAACAACCGCTTCGCTTGGCGTTCCACCTAATAAGGTCTACCTGGCTAGCTACCACTTTTTTTAAAGTCCGGCGCCCAGCAATTTACTGTGTTCTGTCGTGTGTATATGGGAGCCAGAGGGGTATAGGGGAAGCCTTCTATATCTCTGTTACTGGATTCATGTGCTCCATCTTAGACCCTGTCTGCACTTACCATAAGGTCGTGCGACTAGGGTCAAAAGCGACCAAGTTAAATGGATGTTACTTTAATTACGAATATTTAAGTTTTATTTATTTTTCACTACATATTATGTATACAGCATTGCGTTTCTACTTCATTCCAAATTCTCAGCTAAACAATATTACCAGATAGCTATATTTTACGAATACCAGTAGCCACGAAAAGCATCCCTATGTAAATGTTGTTTATCTTTTAATGTGAACTTAGCTGTTCATCAATCCACTATCTGGATATACGCAATTAATATTACATACACAATAGAAACGAAATATAATATCTTTAGCACGAACAGCTTGAAGGATTTATTTGTGTTCAGCTGAATCAGAAATATGAAAGATGTGTCCTTACTTGCGTACTTGTTCATTAATTCATGCTTCAAGAGTTCACATAGCAAAGAACACGGAAGAATATGGTGACAGACGCCAAATAACAAGAATAGACCAAAAAAGTAAACACAGCATTTTTTTTTCAATTACGTTAATAGTGAAGGATAAGCATCGTGATGAAACCTGCAAATCTAAGAGGGCTTGAAAAAGTTCTTGATGATATATGTAGTATGCTAACCCGCACCAGGCCAGAGAGGTAGACTAAGGCCTAAACCCATTTCATTATGAGAAGAGGCCCACGCCCAGTAATGGGCTGATTGTGTATGTATTTTAAAGGTGGACTTACAGATGATGATACATCGGGACTGAAAAAATAACCATGATAAAGAAAAGTTTGTGGCCTTTGAAATAAGGTTACATAACATAATATCACGCCAGTATTTCCCGAAGGGTAGGGCAAAGGTAACACCCCCATTTCGCCGTTATGTTTAAGTCCCATGTAAATGCGACCTTATTGCCATCAACCGGGCACAAATTCAAATTCCGGGCTGCTACTGAGGAATTCCACACGGAAAACTCAATAACACTTTGCCCGACCTGGGAATCGAAACCAGGACCTCACGATCAGCAGTCGCGCTTGCCACCACTAGACCAACGAGGCAGTTGATATGGATACATAGAAGACTTTATTCTATGAATGGATTCACCGAAAAATTTCGTATCACCAAGACGCGAACAAGACCAGTATCTCTTTGTAATAAATAGCATTTTACGGAATAGTAGGTGCAGTGTAGATACTAATGTGGGGCATATAAACCTTCCTCTTGAATCACTCTATCTATTGCTGAAAACTGCATTAACATCCATCGCGTAGTTTAAAAAGCGGGAGCGACTTTGTTTTATACTATGTAAAGACGTCTGACAGAATCATTAGATAATAAAAGAACCTTGGAACACATATTATAACCCGAATTCCGATAATTAGATCATATAACAAATAACATAAAATCCTTCACAGATTCTTATTGCTACGAAAACAACAAATAAATTATAAGGAACATAAGAACAACGATATCCATACAGTTTATTTGTATCGAAAAAGTTTCGGAAAACACGTAAAGATTTAATTGCGATTTTAAAATTACTACTGACGGTCCGACGTAAGATTTACAAGATGTAGTTTTTAACGATATTAACATATGACGTAAAACGCATTCTTGATGACGCAAATGTCCGTATTACGCTGTGGGCGGACACGCGGCGGTATTGTATCGGCGATCAGCGACTACGTCGTTTTTCGGAAGGAGGATGCACCAACCGAGCTTTGCACATTTAGCATATCGTCGGCCTAATTACCAAAATTCGTAACTCCAAAAAATACGATATTGGTTTTATGATGTCATCTAGTGCATTATTTTCCAACTACATACATACATAAACTCACGCCTTTTTCCCATGGGGGTAGGCAGAAACTATAGAACGCCACATGCTACGACTCTTACATACCCCTTTCGCTTCATCCACATTCATACATCTTGTCATACACGCACGCTGGTTGAGAGTACTACGCACCTGACCTAACCATTTTCCAACTAATATGATGGAATAGTTCTTTTGTCCCGCAAAATAACATAAATGTTGCTATTGATGAATTATAAGAATAAGTAACTCCACGCCGCCATTTATTTATTTAGTAAAGAAACGGTTTTTTCTCCATCCTTTAAAATTAGCCCAAACGGAGTTACGAATTTTGATAATTAGGCCGACGATTAAGAGTTTCTGGTACGTTCTTAAGTGTCTGTTAAGCACGTGCATCCACCTCCGCTCTTTCTACAGTGTTAATATGAACCATGAGTCATTATCGATGCAGTTTCAAAAGAGCAAGCGTTTGGTAATGCAATCAATCGCCGAGAGCTGCCGAAACGCGATACAACATCAATGCGGTCTCGAAAACGCTGGTCACCAACGCTAAAAGTATTACGTGTATGCTGGGCATTACATCAGATCATCCGGGTTTACTCATTAATTTATTAAAAGAGATATTTCTGGCTTCCTCCATGTGTTACGCAAGTACGCATGTGATTAGTAGATTTTCGTATTTTTGTACAACATTAATATAGGTAAAGTGCGGCTGTTATTTTTCATCCTGATATTTTTTTCAGTGAATATTCTTGTAATGAGTTCAGTGATATATTGAGTTATTTATACTTGAAAGTAATACAATTTATTGTCAAGCCTAGGATAAAATTCAATGAGCTCATTTGCAGACGGTTACAAATTAATCACGTTTTGAAGTGATTCATTGTTTATGCTATTAACACATCATGTTCATGGAAAACGACTCGTGAATTAGAAAACTAAAAACAGGTACTAAATTATTTGAAAATAAGTTTTAAATAGACTTATTCTATTATTGAATCATAACAGATTCCGGGTAAGATGTGTTCCGATGACCTATCTCGTAACCAGGGCAATTTAGTGCTGGGAAGTAAACATTGCGCACGCCTCGCGCGCGTCTTTGCAGTGAGAGGTCACACGCACGCATCCTGCAACCATTCGCACTTGCAGAAATGGAAACGGTCGAGAAATAACTGACGTAGCAGTATCACATGTAGGAAGATTGCTCCTATTAAATGACACGAAAAATTGGTCAACTTTTTGATGTTACTAATATTTTATACGGAGTGACTGTCTAATGATATCGATTTACCGATATCTTAAGCTAATGGCCTGGCGGTCTTCCAATGTCTCCATCTCAACTACAATAGAGTCGGAAACATTGTATTCAAAAGCCTTCAAATATTAAAATTAACTCATAGCTATCTTAATAATGGTACTTATTACAAAGAATCTCGCTACATTGTTCCCATCTCGTATAACCCTAAAGAATTGTCCAAGCGATCGATTGCGCCGCCAATTAATAAGTCGTGATCATAAATTGATATTAAGATTCTTTGAATTAGTCACTGCCATCTTGATTGTATGTCGTGTATTGTGTCTGTGTGTATTGTGCCTATAGAGTTCTTGATTCATTAGCGTATATTATAGATACTGGAGCAGGAATTTAGAGTTCAATAGTTGGTTTATAAGTTTTAATAGTTTTTATGGTGTAGAGCCAATGATATTAAAGAATCCATGATGTAACGAATACCTATTCGAATAACTAGTAGTGTGAATCGATTTAAACTCAATTTATAAAAATAATATTATAAAGCTGAAGAGTTTGTTTGTTTGTTTATTTTTTTATTTATTTTTTATAAACGTTGCCCCACACTAGGATTTCTCCTGTATCGTGGGTGCGTTTACAGACACAAATCTTTACATGCACAAACACCCAGACCCGGAACAACTATCTGTAGGCCATACAAATATTTGTTCCGTAAGGGAATCGAACCCACGACCCGCAGCGCAGAAGCCAATCGCTTAGCCACTGCACCAAACGTGTCGTCAAACGTTTGAACGCGCTAATCTCAGGAACTACTGGTTAGAACTGAAAAAATATTTTTGTGTTGGATAGTCCATTTATTGAGGAAGGTTATATAACATCACGCTACAATCAATAGGAGCGGAGCATAAATGAAAAATGTTGCAAAAACGGAAAAAATGTCCACCCGTGCGAAGCCGGGACGGGCCGCTAGTTAATTTATAAAAGTAATGGCCCAATTCTCAAACGCTGCTCAATTTTGAGTTGCCGTCAGATCTCGTGCTGTCACAGTCACTTCGCCTTAAAGTGACCGCGACAACACGAGATTTAACAGCAACATAAACTTGAGTAGCGTTTGAATATTTGACCATAACCCACCCATCTCGAAGAGTGATCACTGAAGAGAACACCTACTGTTTTTGTCAAAACCATTGATGCACTCCTAATTTAAGGAGCATAATTTATTCACATAGGTACCAAGACCGTAGCCAGAGGGGGGGGTGGGTGTCAAAACCCCCCCGAAACATCAGACAATTAAATTAGTTAAAATATTTAATTATTTAAATTTTGAAATGTATACATTCGTTATTGTAATTGATTTTCTAGTTCAGGGTTCAACCTCCACTAATCAAGATTGTCTATGGCTTTGATAGGTGCCTATCTACTGCTAATACCATAAAACTCTTTCTTTTTGCACCAAAGACCAGTTGAAAAGGCGTGTGAACTCCACACGAGAAAAATTATAAAAAAGAATCACTTAAAGCATAACTATTAAGTAAAACTTGAAGTCAGGTTTCAGTTCCCCATTAACACTAGATGCTCAATTACCAGCACTACACAAATGACTCTATTCATTAATTTGGAAGCGCAAACTTAAATATTTCCCACGGTGAACGACGAAAGGCGAACATTAGCCGAATGTTGCAATACAGAATAGTAACAGAAGGTCCAATCTATTCACCAGAGAAAGCAGCAACACGCCCTGATTTTGAATGCAACAAAAATGACGCTAAAGTTGACCACATGGATGCTTACTTGGTAAATACTCATAGGGATGATAATGATAATTATTTCTCTCTTCACAAAGGTTCTGTTCTGCCTAGCCTTTTTTTAACTATGTTGGGGTCAGCTTCCAGTCAAACCAGATCCGGCTGAATACCAGTATTTTACACGAATCGATTGCCATCAAACCTCCGCAACACAATAACTGGGTAATACCGATATTCTAAGGTTAGACCGGTTGTCAGATGTTCGGGCTTCTGACTTACCGTAACGACTGTTATAGGTATTCGTATGACACCCGGGACCGACTGCTCTCTGAGTCTATCGTGTCGCGATGTGTAACGAGCGGTCACCAATCCACGAACCGATCGCGGCAAGCGCAGCTTAACCTAGCAAATCGTATGATCCGCGCTGATGGTAATTAGCCACGGGCCCCTCAACCTAAGGAAATAATAGGGTTGGTTAATTCGTTGCAGAAAGCCACATGATTGCTGAGATGAGTTCCACATGGCGTCCAGTGCTAGTGGTGCTAGTTTGTAATCGCGTATAGTCATATGTGTACAGTTCGCGGCAAGTTGACATGGCAATTTTCTAGTCATTTTCAATACACAACTAAAAACAACAACATGAGCGAGATCGAAATCGATAAACGCGGTCGATGCGGACTCGTGCAGCGCTAAGACTAAGATGGCGCGGGCGTTGTGCAGGAGTGCGGGGCGTCCACCACTCAACGACTCACCTCACACCCAATTGCCATGTCTACCTGTCGTTGACTGTACCTTCTGTACCTAAATTATATTATGTAGTTTCACTCTATTTAGATATTTAGCTACCGTTTTGAGATAATAAATCATTTTGTCAGTACAGGGGACTGGTAATTATCGCAATTAAGGTTAAGCAACGATTAGCTTTGTTCTTCTGTAAGAGGAAACGTGGGACCGAGGTGTTCCGGTGAATCACTGCTCTCGGAATTTTAAGATGAATGAAGTTTTTTGAAGACCTTTGTTACTTTGTGTATGGACATTACTTTTAAGATTTAGGATTTGAGTCAGACGTTAATGTCAGGTATCGCTAACAAGCAATTGATAAATCATTCACACTTTTAGCGTTATAAAAAATATCTCTGTCCTTTGTGCTGATTTGCTTAAGTTGTACAAAGTATCTGGAACCCGTACAATTCATACAGTTCTCAATATGGGAATCATACGCACGCGTACTGCCTCGTTGGTCTAGTGGTGACAAGCGCGACTGCTGATCGTGAGGTCCTGGGTTCGATTCCCAGGTCGGGCAAAGTGTTATTGGGTTTTCCGTATTAAATTCGTCAGTAGCAACTCGGAGTTCTGCCCGGTTGATGGCAATAGGCTCGCCCCCTATTACATGACTTAAACATAACGACGAAATGAGGGTGTTACTATACACCTCTGCCCAACCCTTCGGGGAATACAGGCGTGATGTTATATTATGTTACGCACGCGTGCTGCTGCTTCGCTACTTCGGTAGTCTATCTTTTACAGAATCATCTCCTGCCTAGCCTTTTCTCAACTATGTTGAGGTCAGCTTCCAGTCTAACCAAATACGGCTGAGTACCAGTATTTTACACGGAGCGACTGCCATCAGACCTCCGCAACCCAGTTACTGGGAAATGCCGATATCCTAAGGTTAGACAGGTTGTTAGACTTTCGGGCTTCTGACTACCCGTAATGACTGTCATATATATTCTTATGATACCCGGGACCGACGGTTTAACGTGCTCTTCGAGGCACAAAAGGGTCTTTATGTGTAACAACCGGGCACGCCCCAATTTTGTTGGAAAATTATGTTAAGAGCTATTTCTAACAAAAACATGGTCGCAATAGACCTGGTGTTCCTAGTGTGAATAGTTCGGTCACTCACTAACAAACATTTGATTCGGTTTTCTTTTGTGTTCCACTTCTTCCAAGCGCAAGCAGGCCTGCTAGGTAGATACTACCCCTTAACTCTAACTCTAAAAGAATGTACTTTAATTTATAGCGTCTTCATTGATTCCACAAGACTCTGACGTATACATATAATAAGGTTTTTATAGCACAGGCTGTACGACGTAATATTTCTATTCTTATAATAATATCTCCCCAATTTCTAAATTCCTAGCCAAAAAGTTAATTGAACAATCAAATTCCGAAGAGAATTCAAGGATAATAAATTACGTAGATCGAACAACAAAAACATTTAGTTCTTATTTCAAAAATAGAAAAATGGCCTCCATATATTTTTACACAATTTAATCTAAGTTACAAATACTAATTCGCAGTTTATGTTTTTTAACATAATGTATCTAATAAGTAATGCACGAACGCATTACAAAGAAGTTAGCTTAATCAATTAGATAAGATCTACGCTGTATCATATGATTTTATTATAATTTATAGACACGAAAATACTTAGTAATCTAATGATAAAACTAAATATTTGATGTATCGTAGAAACTTAACAATTGATATAATCATGAAAAATCAATAAGTAAGTAAGTATTAGTCAACGAGGTGTTGTAGCCCGATGTGTAACGAACGGTCACCCATCCACGGACCGACACCGGCAAGCGCTGCCTAACATTGTAAATTGACGAGCCCCTGGATAATATCCACAACCACTGTGGGCTAACAATTCATAAATACACGAATTGCTATATTATCTCAAATTAAATGGATATTTTAACTACAGTTTGATAAGTATGTTAACCAATATTGGAAAAATACTAAAATAAAAGTTAAAAAAATACAGGCCTTTCCATTTGTCAATCGATAAACTAATAAAAACTAATTTATTTTACGATAATAATGTTGAAAATTCCAAAGTCATATTTCAAATTGTTAATAATGAGCCCGGTACCTGACGGTTTGAGATCGCGCTAAGACTTCGATCTAAAGAGGCTGCATTTGCATAAAATCATTAGTAAGCACAATGGTGTGCGGGCAGGGACACGGCCCGAGAGACACCTCACAGTTGCTCTTAAATATCCCACCAACATCAACAAACACAAATCACACACCACACATTGCCTTGTTACAAAAACTCATAAAAATTTCAACAGAACTAACACAGTAATGGATGGCGTACAGCAAAATGTTGACGCATATTGATGCGTCGTAAGAATAGCATGGCACGGGCTACGAGCCGCCTCTCGAATATGATTTATCATCGTTCATTAGGCGAGTTTGTCCGCAGCGACAACAGATGGAGCTGATAGCACTTGGCAGGGTGGCCGGCTTGTTATTATTTTTATTACCAGTTTTCAAAGAATAATACTTGAGGAATGCATCTCTTAATGAACTTCCACCCTTTTTGGGATCGAAATGATGGATAGAATTAATGTCGCCTCCCATTGTTGATTGGAGACACTTTCAATGGTTTGGGACATGTCTGCTTTGATTATGTCGCATTGATTTCGGGTTTGATACCTAAAATGGATTTCTGAGAAGGGCTTAATGGTTGTTTTTGCTACCGTGATGTATGGTTCAGTATAAAATCTCACGTAGGTATATTGTAACTAATGATGTGTAGGTATAACTGTTTTCATTTTAACAAATGTTTTTTAAAAACTATAGAAGGAATATACTATTATACTTTAGCAAAACAAACCTCTCTTATTATATTACGTCAACATTTTAGTAATCATAATAATATATCATCAATATTTTAACAAACTGTGACAGCCCTAAGCAGCAGTAAACATTTTCATAGTCACTCACAATGCTCTCACTAAATCCTCTTACCATTTAAATCTCTCTGCGCACGCGCAGTGCAAACACTGACAATTCTTAAAACTGCATCTTTAACACCGTCGTCAGTCGTGTTCGCTGCGTAATTAAAGGTCCGAAGGGAATTTGCATTCGTTTCTGAGAGCTTGTAGGGTTGAAAAAAAAAGTTGTTAATTAGCATATTGTATTTTGAAATGTGACGGTTTGCATGCGGAGTTTCATGCCCCTCAGCGGTGGGCCAGTGTCGGATTTTTATGAGTCTCACCATGTGTGGACGTGTCTTGATTCAGCATGTCATGAATAAAATCATGGTTATTGGCTTTAATTAGTTTGTTAATACCTGTGTTCACAGGATCTGTTTTAGTAATCAGGAATATTTAAATTTATTTTATTTGGTGTTATGTCATTAATATGGAAAGTAGTCCTGGAGCATTACCACGAGTTCTTAGCGCGATTCATTTTAGGACCTAAACTGAACTGTTCTTCTAATTCGTACTATGACGTCAGTTTAACGATTCAATTTAGGCCATGCCATCTGACAGCGATTCACCCAAACTGAATCGCAAGTTTTGGTTCCATTCATTCAATTTGGTACCATGACGTCCTTATAAGATCTCAACTGAAACGCTGAAGTGTCAAATAAAGCGATTCAATTAAAGTTACTATTTCTCTAACATTTAATGAATCGTTTGGTGAATTCATAAGTATTATTTTACTCTTTGGGTGAATTATTGACGAAAACAAAGTTTTTTAGTGGAATTTTACAAAAACTAATGTAAGTATACTATAATATTTCCTTTGAAGTCTAAAATGCCTATTTTACATGTCCTTTTTTAACCGTGTTTTTCTTTATCAGATGTCTGATGAACTACTTTTATTTGAGTTTTTTGAGGAAGATTCTGCTTTACACTATACCTTACTTCACTATATACTTAAGTCACATTCCAGTTCCACCACTTCACCCTATATACATCCCAATGCAGAGCACAAGGCCTTCCCTCGCCATGTCTCAAGTAATGTAACAAACTTAATACCTAATTGAATGGTTTTTCATAATGTAAATATAACAATACAAGTTTATAAAATTAGGTATTTTTAAACCACAAACAGACACTGAATTAATTTTATTTAATATTGATTATAAATCATAAGTATCACTGTCTAATACAAATTTTCTGATTAATAATCATCTTTGGCTGCTATTACTTACATTCTTATATCTAAATTCTTACATTAATTAAATCAACAATAGTAAAAAGTTCGAAACATATACATATAACAAACGGGCGGTTTCATAACGTCGAAATAAAAAAAAAACGTATATTAAATTTAGCATTTTTAATTAGATCATGGTAGGCATCCTGACACTTTTAATATGATTGCTTTAGTAACCACAAAATATTACAAGACATCACAAAAATTCCTTGAAGCAGGAATTACACAATCAGTTGAAATTATGACTTCACTTATAAATTCCATAAAACATCATCATCGTAAATAGTCCATAAAAGTAAACTACTAAATATTGCCCCACAAATAGACCACAAATTACTCAGCAGTCTCATCCATACTAACCTGCCGTCTAAGTCAATCGTGATAGCTTTAGTTTTGTGTCTCCGTTTTAATTAATTTGGTTCACGAAGTCGCCACTTCGGGCGTCACGACAAGATGGTTCGAGAGTACTGACTGACATACTTCAAAATGTCACCAAATCATTGGGATTATCTGCGATCGCTACCGGTAGCCTACCCTTTTGACCGTCATTGTTTCGAGGATTGTGTGTCTAATTCCACATGAGGAATTAGGTCCTGATACGAAAGATAAACTTAACGAGAAACGTGTTGAAGGTATTAAGTAATGTTACTGTATTGGGTGTTGACGATTGGATATTGTAGGAATGATTCTGATTTGATTTCCAAGGACGCATTTTGGGGCCACTTTGACTTTTATTATTTGTTATAGTTAAATGGTTTAGAAATAGACTGTGATGATGTCAGCAATTTATTGATGTATTGAAAATAGCACGAATATATTGATGAACTACACCAATACTATGGCTAACAGCATTTACTTCTGATTAATACCATACTGTAATTACTAATCCACTTACCATAGGTGATTGCTCCTTTACAGACCATCGCATAATTAAACGGTTTCAATTGCAAATTACTAGACATGGATTAGGTGGTGTGGATACATTTAGAGGCAATTCACACTAGATGCATACCGATCCACATTTGATAAGCTAACCTGCCAAAATTCTCGTAAATTTTGGTTTAATCGGTATAAAATCAGTGATTATGTATGGTGTCAACAATAGTATCAATAGTGCTAATTTTTCTTTTTATCTGTACTTCATCTTCGAGTGCTCGTACCTTATCAATGCGAGATGCCTTCAGGAATGACGGTACTTAAGTAGGTCCAGCGCATCCTGGACAGTCAGCCCCGCCACCAACATTGCTGACTGGCAAATGTTTTCACCATAGCATGAGGTATTCTCATACAGCTTGTGCCGACACAAGAGAAGAAGACACCATTGCAGCAGTGGATTGTGATGAACTGTGTCATCATGAACCTAGCTCTTTTGCCAACTAAGGACAACTTTTGTTGTGGCTGTAATCGAAATCATTTTGAATACGTAATAACTATTGCAGCACAAATTAAATCGTATCCCAGTGTGAGAACTTCGACTATCACGATCGCACGGATTTGGTGATGTCGCAATGTTCCAATTAGGTGCTCATTTGTGTCAGTCGTGCATTGTTGCCATTCATTGGCGGCGAACAATCGACTCATTGTGAACGTGTTTACCTATTAGTTTTGAAAATCACTAGGTTTTGTTCTGTTTTATGCTTATTCATTTTAATTCAAGGAATGAGTTTGGGTGTGGTGGATTAGGTAGAAGGCTATAAAGTGGTATCCGATGATGATAATTAATTGAGCTGTAAAAGCAAACATAAGCATCGATGTGTCGTTCCAGAAATCCAATAGGTGCATTAGCATAGTTCAGCGGGATACGTCGTACACACAACCTTTAAAATTTCAAGTCAAAGTTTAGCCATCAGGCTATTATCTCTTCACTCGTATTTACCCCTATTATAGGCTTCATGGCCATTCTCCGGGTTCCCGATAGCCTGTTATGTAAAGCTAATATCGCAATTTACAAGACCGGGTTAAGTAATATGTTCTCACTTTCAGCACATAATACAATATCTATTCTGTGAACATAATGTGATTTTAAATTAGGCTTTATCGATACTTCGCCATCTGTCTCTTTTTGAGTACTATTAACAATACACGCAAATTGTAAATATCCATTTATGATTTATTTTTTTCTCAGTAAATCCGTGTGTAATTTCAATTGACTTTTAGAACTTAGAAGAGGATTGACACTATACACAGCCATTCTCACTGTCCCAAATATGTATAGGATCATTTAACGAGAGTGCCTCATAATGCACGAGTATTATTTAAGTACAGATTCAATAGATTCAATCAGTGATACAACGATTAACATAGTACACACCCATCGTACTAAGCCAGGCGGGGTAGTGACACAATGGACCGAACGCCATAACATCATCAAACAATTTCAAAATCTGATCCTATGCATAACGAATGGAGTTGATAAATAGTTTGAATTAACCGATCTAATACGGGTCACCCACAACATAGTGACTCGACGGAATCTCGACTAGTAATGATAATTGAACTGGCAAACACCCAACCTGGACTATCTGAACAATCTATTGAGAAACGACGCTGGAAACTATATGACTTGCGCTATTGTATTTATGATTGTTTTTTATTTTATTTCTTGTCTTCCGACACAATCTTTAGCGTTCTGATTAACTCGGAGCTTTACCGCTGTGAATTGTTTCAAGCCCGTTAGAATATTGAATTATATGCATCTATGAGTAAGGCGTTCGGAGAAATCAATGGCCATTCCACGTATAATTGTTGCTGTTTTACATTTGGGTGTTACCGTTATCGTCACTACTTTGAAAATAAAAGGAATTTTCCTTAAACTCAACTTGATAAGAATTTCAATGATCAAGGAAGTACTACTTAGAAAACAGTGTTCTCTACAAAAAACGAATGTTATTTACAAAGCAATGAGGACAATTTGAAAATCTATATCAACAATTTCCTCCAACGCCAATATTGAATTGATGGGAAGTTTCCGATTGTTAAAATGTATGACATGTTTGAGTCATGATTTGAGAACTCACGTGGGTATTATCTGAAGATGCGACTGCGTTTCGTCGTACTATACATAGACTATGCTAGACAGCTTGAGCATCAAATATGTTTTTGTTATTGCAAATTGGATACCTATTATGTGGAATTAATTCATGACTTATAATTGAAGTAACTTATCAAACTCAACTATTAATATGTCCATTATTATAATAAGGACATTTGTCTTCAACTAAGGTATTAATATTATTTAGTAAAAAAATATTATTATCCATTGACAGTCGAGGTCTAAATTTGATACAAGAAAGAAATTTTGAACGAGATGTGCTATAGCAATTTTGTATTACCTATATTATATTATTGTAATTTATTCATGACAAAATATTACTATGTGTATAACATATTATTATCTCTGTTTCAATCGTAACAACTCTGAACTGGTTTGACTTGACCGTGATCTTTCTTGCATTGTCATAAGGGATTCTCTAATTGAATTTTGGTAATAAAGAGAAACAATGCGGTTTATTTTAATATAGATTAACGACCGATGACTTGACACCTCAGAACCAAATCCAGAGCCGGTTGCTCACTTACAACCTTATGTTTACCATTCCTGAAGTCACAATCATAAGGACAATGAACCTTATTACTTAAAGTTTTGGTCTCATCAGTGGTAAAAATAAGTTTGTCAAAATTATAGATGTGTTTCTCTGCATTAAAATTAGTTCGAAATATATTAATATGTATTAGTGTCAACCTTTTTACGTTATTGGTTATTGGTTCATTGTTGGGTTATGGTAATTCTTTGAGTGATATATTTGTTTTGTTCGATAGATATCTGGTATATAATGTAACAAACGGTCCACCGTCTTCTATGTCTATGTCAATGTCATATGTTGTATGCGTTACTGCAACAATAATTCCAAAGCTTGTGTATATTGGTTATTACATAATTTTCTTCTTCTTGAATGTTCTGATAATTAATTTACTCAAGTATCTTTAACTTTTTACTCTGTGATACATTAGTAACTGCTAGGTGTTGAGCTAAAGTCAATCACACAAGTGTTTTTACCATAAACAGCTTCCCTAACTAATAACATAACATCGCGCCTGTATTCCCCGAAGGATTAGGCAAAGGTGTACAGTAACACCCTCATTTCGCCGTTATGTTTAAGTCCCATGTAATAGGGAGCGAGCTTATTATCATCAACAGGGTACAAATCCAAACTCCGGGCTGCTACTGAGGAATTCCACACGGAAAAACCCAATAACACTGCCCGACCTGGGGATCGAACGCAGGACCTCACGATCAGCAGTCGCGCTTGCCACCACTAGACCAACGACCCTAACTAATCTTCTGCAAAATGCAAAACTAGAAGAAAAATTTAGATTGAGAGCGACCACACATTTAATCACCTCAAGTTAATACAAGCTTAAAGAAAAATTTAGATTATGAGGGACCACATTAATGAAACATTTAATCAATTTGTGTTGAGTTAATACAGGCGTACAATGATGTATATATCAAATTACTTATTTTTAATACATTTCAATTTCATTGAACAAAAATCTGCGCGACTGGAGTACCAAGTGGGCGCAAACCTTAAAACTTTTCGTAACACACACAATTAAAAATAAATTACTGTATCAAGATCCTTCCATCAGTCATGTTGATATACGATCGCATTTAATACTTTCAAGTGACCAATAAAATCGTCCAATAAATACATCTGGTCTCATTGTTGGAGTTGTTTCGGCACATTTACGATGGGCAGACTTACCGAAATACGATTATCAGACATCACTACGCATGAAACCTGAAAAGATTGTCCTTTAAAATTTATAATTAGATCTTATTTTGAAGGAAGTTCAAAAACATGGAAGGACTAAAATTGATGTTGATTTTGAGGATTTCAGTTCCAAACCTTTCATTGAGGACTTTACAGGTATTATCTAGAGACCCGATCGAATACGGCCTGATAATGCACAATTTCTGACATTCGCGCGTCGTATGTAGAATCTATTTCTATATTTGATTCTAATACTTACGATGTCTATATACATAACATAATTAACGCACATCCTGAAAATAGTTTGTTCAGAATCGTTTACTGAATCGATTTTTATCATTTTAATATAGGTAATTTTTTATCCCAAAAATAAATTCAAACTACGGAAATTAGTCACATTACAGTACAGTCAAAACAGACTGAAATGGACCGTAAATCAAGGCAAAAAGACTTTTAAAAGTGCATTTTTATTTGTATTAATACAAATTCCGTCATTCAATACAAAATAAAGAAAAATAAACGTTATTTCAAGAACGTTAATTTAGTAAATAACAATGCTATATACCTACATGTTAAACTAAAATTTCAGTGTATGTATTATGATTATAACATAATATTGTTTGAGGGTGCGTGTTAATTACGTTACATGTTGTATACAGAGCAAGAGAATTTTAAATTTAAATTATCATCTCGCATATTGCCTGTTAATAACCACAAACCGCTCATTTAAATAAAGCTTGCTTAAATGAGCACAAACATGTAGATTACTTAGTCATAATTTTACTTGTATTATAACAACATATTCTAATATAGTACCTTCTGTTTCCTAAAGGGACAAAATATATTGAACGCCCACAATTCTAAACTTGTAAATTCATGAAACCACTCTGAATCTTCCTTAATATTTTTATTTGCAGCCTAGTGATTTGGCCGTCGGATTGTCGAGTCATAGGTCTCGAGTTCGAACCCAAGGCACGCACCTCTGACTTTTCGGCTTCATGTGCGTATTGTATAATTATCGCTTGCTTAAAAACGGTGAAGGAAAACATCGTGAGGAAACCGGCATGCCCGAGAGATATTTTTCGACGGCATGAGATGCCAGTCAGAGGCCCATGGGCAGTGTAATCTCTAACATGAGGTTAGTCACTAACCAAACGAAAAGAAGAAGCTTTTTTTTAAATTAATACCCCATCATTGCAAAAATAATGAAGTAATAAACACAACAATTTAAATTTTCATACCAAATTGAACTTCACCGCCTCTAGAAAGGTCAATTTACCAATCTGCCTGTCAGTCAACAACACAACGTCGCTTTAATAAAAACAATGCGTATTATTTTGTTTTAATCCCATCAGCGCTTAAAAGGTTATTAAGTTATGACTTATTGCACTTCAGTTTTATATTTATTTTTAAGAAATTTTAACTTATGTTGTTTGTCTGATAACCCTCTCTTTTCTGGTGTCCATAGACGGCACTAATGGGGGCTAACATATTTTCTTAAAAATATGTTTATTTTCAACACTTAAAATTAAAACTTAGAACCATGAATAAATTGTAATCAAGATTCCAATTTACTTACGCAGCCAATCGCCATCAATTTTATTGTACAGAAAAGCCAATCGATTCACAGTGCGTACACTTAACCTCACTTACATTGTAAGTTGCTTTCTTATTAAAATAATCATAAAACACTAAGAGAGACTTTCTCAAAACCTACGCAGTGTGAGGTCGATGCCTCAGTGAGGGGAATGCGGATCTGATCGGTCCATCGAAGTAGATTGTTTTAATTGTTTCAAGATGAGACCGAGGAGCGGCCGTGTCAATGAGAGGTCAACTAACGACGTGATTAGTATTTCAAATCGAGAACTCGATTCTGCTTAATTTGAATCGATGTTTTATCGATACGTCGTTCAGTCACGAGTTTTGTTTGTGCTAATTATGTAAATGTTCGTTTTAATTGCCAGAAACTATGAAGAGAAAATGTTTTATCTCTTTTGTAAAATAGGTTCTTATGGTGCTGACAGGTGGATGGTTTAGTAACTTGTGACTGTTTATAGATAACCTCTGGTTTATCCACATTAGTAAAACAACGTATTACCCAATAAAAAAGGTTATTTTGCTCACCTTAAAGCAGTAATGAACTTATCTGAGTTAAAACCATTCCGATTTTATATGTTATTAACATTTTAGCTGTTTCGTAAAATCCGACGTAAAAAAAGGCTTTAAAATTCGTAAAATTCGAGCGTTTTCATTCACAAAACAAAATTGAATTAAGAATAAAATTACTTATGACACGACATTAGCAGAAATCCAATACTTTTGTGTAAATATAATATAATTGCCAGCAGCATTCAAAAGTAAGTACTTATGTTCTGTGTGTTTATATTAAACCTCAGCGTATTTTAGTTTGGTTAAATTAAGTCTGTCCAAAAATAAACACTTGTTCATTCTATATCACACAATAAAGGGATAGGGTTGGCTCTTACACTAAAATAAAGATAAAATAAATTGAATGAAAAAATAATTAAACCCCGAAAATAAGGAAATATTTTTAGGATATGATATTAGGTTATTCGTACTAAAATATGACTAGCAAAAAACCGGTAAAAATAAATACCATTCATTAACATAAAAACTTAAAAAAATATATGACAGTTTTTCTTTTGTTTAAATAAATTTTAGACTTCTAAATGGGTGTCAACCTTAATAATCCTAACTAAAATTCCCGCCTACATTTTAATAAGTGGCGTTTGAGTGTTTAATAAAAACGGATTGTCCTCATAAGATGGCAGGGTATAAATAAAAACATGTTCACATGCTCGCTACAACTTGCTGCGACATTACGTTTTGGAAAATCGTTAGGAACGCCTACGGAAACATTTTGTTCGGGCTTAGAAACTTTTAGAGTTGGGCTTCTGAGGATTTCATGAATGAAACTGTTTCGATAGATTAAAGACCACTTGAGTTAAATATCAAAGTAAATAAGTAGGTACTATTGCTGTTAAATTTTGTAATCATCACCAGCTTTAAAGGTAGACGATAAATGGGTGTTATAAATAAATGAGAAAAAAATAAAACACCATCGATATCCAACGAAATCAGTAATACGAAAAAGCTGTATTTTTCGACACTATAGTTTGGGTTACACTTAAAGGTCATAAGGCTAATCTTCTTTGACAGATAAAAATAAGTAAAAAGCAGATTGAAGGAGTGGTTACACCCCTAATTACAATAACCCTCCGTTATAAAGATAAACAAAAGTGCATAATTAATAAGAAATTCTACAATAAAACTTAGAAACTATAAACAGAACCAAAGGACTTTAAAATTATAATTTTAACCTCAAATGCCATAAGCTATTAAGAAAGATGTCGCCTCTATAAATTCCGAACACTACAACCCCGTATCTCGACGCATAAGCCGTCCTCTCACTTATCCGAAACACCACACCCCGAATGCACTTAATGTACAAAATATTGTAATGTTATTATTATTTCATATGATAACCCGAAGCTTCGCCTTTTCAATACCGGATAAAATAATTTCAATAGCGATGTGTGCCTGGCCGAAGATAATCTCTGAAGGAAGATAGGACGGGTATGCACCACGATTATTATCATAAATTTATCTAATATGTGGTATTCGATGATATGAAGCGCATTAATTGGGTAAGAAGAGCTAGTGAGGTAAAAATAGGTTGAAGTGTGTGTGAATGTACTTAAAATTGCCTGTGAATAGATATTAGGTAGTCAATTATTTAAAGAAAAGCAGAGGCATCTGAGAAAAGAATGACTTAAGTTTGGGCACATCGCCTATCAGATATATTTTTTAATAGAATAGAATATACTTTATTGTACACCAAAATTGTAACACAGCTCTTATAATGTTCTTAATGTTGATTTTTGAAATCTCTAACTTTTCTTGCATTGCATACCATGGAAATTTGTCCGTTAACAATCAGTTTTTTCAAATCATACTGATTAAAAAAGAACCTTTCATATATCCTGTGGGTATGACAAGTAAACCAATGCTAACAAACCTTTTAGTGTTTAATATGAAGTAAAACATACAAAGTTACATGTCAAAACGAGCAAAACAGGATTCATATCTAAGGCTATAATACCAATGATGCTGCGATCGTTGAATGCAAAACACTTAGCACTAGACATTAATATCTAACACCGATGTAACCAGATATAATATATTCAGACTTAAATTTTTACGAACCGAATATCGGGTTACATAAGAAATTAAGATTCAAAAAGAGGAGAGCCTTAAAAATCGAATAAGTGTCAACAGAAAAAGATCGCAAACATTTATCACATACAGGAACATAACATTATAGCGGCGACTCAGGTGGGACACATAAAACTGGACGAGATCACAACCCACCTAAACTAAACGTAGGCAGACCCAATAAAAGACCGTAAGCCATTTAAATCTCTCTAAACGACAGGGTTATAGTTTAATTTTACTGCAGAAAGCATTTCCATCACAATTGGAAGTGACTCCTTGTCATTTATTTTAAAGTGTTTGTGGGCTTCGTCCTGACCGTGCGTTATCATAAATCTTTTTAAGATCGTACCATAAAGGCAGATAAGGTCGCACCCAATCGCCTAAAGATTGCCCTTTACCGAATTCACAATGCTGACGAATTGTCAGCCCAACAGGGAAGGATTAGTTGACAGGACGATACGACGTTTGGTCACAATATTTTAAATTTTGATGAAAGTAGTAATATGCAGGTGTGTAGTTGTAATAATGTTGGTATGAAGATGAGTAAGTGATACCAGTAAGAGGAAATATATATAAAACGTCTACAGCCAATCGGTGTAGCGGTCTGTGGTGAGCGAGATGTTTTAGACGATGAAAAAAAGAAGTAATAATAAATAGGACTATTTACATATTTTTCATCCTACATATAATAATTATAGCTTAGATGACTTTAAATAAGTATTAATTAATGAAATCGTTATTTAATTTTATTATAATTATGCATCTTTATAAATATACAGTTAGGAAATTCGCATTATAATGCGCATTTTTATATTTAATTAGAATTATACTCCTGCATTTTTAACAAAACCTATTATTTCTTTATTGTAATGACCAACCATTAGTTTTATAGTATTTTAAAACCACGCTTTGTTAAAAGCTTTTTAAATTAATATTTTTTTAAATAATGGATTATTTTATTGGCAGCCCAGCCCTCATCAAAATTTATATAAAATCAACAGCGACCACACGAAAGAGACATAAATACTTATGCAAAAAAATGCTATAATTTTTTACGACTTTCATTCGATGATTTTGCGAAGAAAAATCGAGATTAATACTCTTTTATCTATATAGGCATGTAAACAGGGCCGATAATGTCACCATATTTTAGTTTCAAGAAATATGTGAATAAGACGTATTTGTAGGCATAAAATTCCCATAAAAACGTTATGGCCTTTCTGTAACTGTTTTAATCTTAGGTACAAAACGGAATGATTGAGTGGTGGCTGCGATCTCAGTAAATTGATTAAGTGTCTGATTTTTAAATATTTCCCGTTTAGCGCGGTCCATGTTGAATGATCAATTAATTTGATCGACGTTTGACTGCGGCGATTTGGGAATCATATGCATCGGAGGCTTAATCTGAATGATACTTATATTTTGGCAGCGAGCTTGTGAGATCACGGGTTGGATTACAATGTTAATTTATTCAAACATCATGTTGATTAACATCAGCTTCATTTATAAAAATGACAATACATTTTATTCTGTTTCCGACTCACCCATATTCCATAATAAGCACATATGTCCCTATCAAGATAATAAGTGAATCCGAAGTCTCAAAAATTACAATTTAATAATGCTGTGCTGCAAATTATAAATGCTGTGTTTATACCTGCCTACCCAAGAGTTGTGACGGGAAAAAAATTGACAATTTAACGTTTGCATATTCTATAGGCTTCATACTTTCGATTGGTATGGAATTTGTTAATTAACCAAACAAGTGAAACGTTTAAAAAAAAATTATCATATTCTGGACTGAAATTTTTTAGTCAACCCATTTGCAATATATTTATTGACATATTTAATTTGATATAAAATACTTTTCATCCATTAACCAGCTAGGTGTAGGTCGTTCTATACTGGGACCTTAGACTATAAGTAGCCAAAAAGTTCGCATTCCATGTCCTACCAACTGTTTTATTCGAATCTAAATCCCAAAAATCAAACGCTTAAAACCAGTACTATCATTTAACAATATGACAATAGTCACAACAATGGACACCAAACTTTAAAAGTCCAACGACGCATTTAATTTCATATTTAAACGTGTGTTCGGTTTTGTGCTTGAGTCACAAAAGATCTAATTGAAGTGAAAAAAAGGAATGATTCTCAAATGATACGTGTTTGTTTGTGTGATTGATGTATCGACGGGCCGAGTCGGCTATTTAACAGTCGGTTAGACAAAATAGTCGAGGTATGCGAGACGTCGGGGTGCCATACCAGTACAACTTGTAAGTACTTTGGCGTACAATGTTTGTGTGGTGCTCAAAGTTTAAGCTAATTACTTGGAGATTTTTTTGGACAATGATTTTATTGGTTTTTTTTTCGTCTCCAATGAATAGCCATTATGGCTAGAAACAAATGAGAAAACATGTATTAATCAAAAGTAATATTATTAATATTATAAAGAGGAAAGAATTGTATTTTTGTGTTTTTAGATTTTTGTATGTAACGAATAAACTTAAAAACTACTGAACCGATTTCAAAAATTCTTTTGCCGTTAGAAAGCTACATTATCACTGAGTAACATAGGCTACGGGCGGAGCCGTGAGGACACAGCTAGTCAATGATAAAACTAAGCTGGCATTTTTTACAAACAATCGAACATAAACAATTTTATCGCAATTTCTTTAGGTAATTATTGTTGATTTGCCTTTACAAATGCCCATTTATAACAATTTAAATTTACGAAAAAAAAAACATTGTCCAATTTTATTAACCGTCACCTTGCCAAAACATTGAACACCGCTGCCTCAACAAACACAAAAGCGTGCGTGTGTGCGTGTCGTGATCACAATCAGGTTATTTCACTGGTAATTATGATACCGACGGGCGAGAGCCCGACCCCGGGTCACACCGTCCGAATGTAGCACATATGACGAATAGTGTGGACCGAAGCTTAGACTTGAGTACTTTCGGCAAAACTTTCGGCTTTAGCAAAACTTCCTCTTAGCCTTTTCCCAATTATCTTGGGGTCAGCTTCCAGTCTAACCAGATGCGGCTGAATACCAGTATTTTACACGGAGCGACTGCCATCAGACCTCCGCAACCCAGTAACTGGGCAATGCCGATATCCTAAGGTTAAACCGTTTGTCAGACTTTCGGGCTTCTGACTACCCGTAACGACTGTCATAGGTATTCGTATGACACCCGGGACCGACAGCTTAACGTGCTCTCCGAGGCACGGAGGGGTCTCCATGTGTAACAAATGGTCACCCATCCACGGACTGACCGCGGTTTAGCCACGAGCCCTTGGCTTTAGCAAAACATTGATGCACATTTGGCAGAAGTTGGAATATAGAACAAACTCGGACGAATACTTAATTAAAAGCAATTAAACCCAACAAATATGCTAAACATGCTAAAAAAGATGTCGATGGTGTAACTACGAGTAAAAGACTGCACAAGTAAGATGTATTTAATTGAATTATTCGTGTGCATCATCATTTTGGAGCCTTTGTATATTAGCTTTCGACATATTTGATTAAAAATGAATCCTTACAAGTAGGTGAAACTTTAACATTAACTTAATCTATGGTTCCAAATAACACACATCTGAAAATTCGATTCCTAACTTCATTCAATTTCTACTTCGGCGTCGGCCTTAAACAATCTCTAAAATCGGCAAGACACTAGCACAGACACTAGTAACTAAATATACATGGATTTCCATCTTGATTATATCTCATTATATCTCGATATGTTTGTTTATAATGTTGAGAAACTGTTTCGTATGTGAAAGTATGTTAGAATCGACTGTCGAAATGTTAATCGAATGATGATTTTATTGTTCTTGAATTGATGAAAATTATACGTATCCCATAGTGTAATGTAAGCATTCGTCTTCACCTTTTGTTTATGGTGATTATTCTATAATGTTTAGTTTCTTTATCTATATCAGCAAAACATAGCTGGGTCCGCTTTCTATCTATAATCTTTTCAGCCCACATTAACCCACTGCTGCCGCTTAACACGAAATTGGTCGCTCTTAAACCAGACTCACCCATTGCCATTCTGCGATCCTCAATAATATGCTATCATACCTTTTGTATCCGTTTTGTTTCAGACGTTTTTGCAAGCAAAACCTATTTACCGAAGTTGTGAAAAAGGACAAGTTAGGAGGAAACTTCATAATTTATAATACATACGACAATCTTTGTGTTTCCGATTTTTTTTCAAATTATATGACTAAATCAACTGCCTCGTTGATCTAGTGGTGGCAAGCGCGATTACTGATCTTGAAGTCCTGGGTTCGATCCCCAGGTCGGGCAAAATATTATTGTGTTTTTCCGTGTGGAATTCCTCAGTAGCAGCCCGGAGTTTGGATTTGTGCCCGGTTGATGGCAATAGGCTCGCCCCCTATTACATGAGAATTAAACATAACGGCGAAATAAGTTACTATACACCTCTGCCCAAGCTTTCGGGGAATACAGGCGTGGTGTTATGTTATGTTATACGACCAATTAAGTGACTTATCCGGAATCTAACCAAAGAAGATTATTCATAATATTATAAAGACACACAAAGAAAGATCGACCGTATCACATAATTCGTACGAACTCGGAAACACGAAGATTCCCGAGGCACATTACTTACGTCATAATACTGTGCTCACCTTGTTCTAATTCTGTAGTAGTATTTATATTCACAAATTTCTTATCAATTAAACTACGGCAATCATCATTTACAATGCAACTCCATTCCTTATTTACATCCATAACTTAATTTTCCACTCCTATACCAATAAGGGCTCATTCCCACCTATACACCGTGTAATCATATTAAACACCATAAGCGAGCGTCGTGGGCGGGAGACCCCGGGTCAAACGAATTCATAGATAAAAACCTGTCTGAATGACGTCACTAGATCGAAGGCCCGAAGCTCCAAAGACTCAAAGTCTCGAACATAAGTATTCCGCGTTCAACTTCGTAATGATTCGACGTTGATTTAACACGCCTGTTAATTTATACGTCAGACAAACCTATGACACTGGCAAATGATTTATGGTGAACGTAGATTAGATAATTGTTGCTTTTTAAGCTCCTTTATTTTATTAGGCATGAGGTTTATTTTAAGTGCAGTGATTTGTGTTTTGTAATTAAGTTGAGTCTGGAGCCTTTAGTAACTCTTGGTCGTAATCTAATACCCTAAAAACCTTTGCCTAATTTCTCTTTTACGTAATAATCAGTACAAGAAATAGTCATGGATTGGTATGGTAGTAACCTGTTTCCCAAACAATGGATTAAATCCAGAATCTATGAACGTCAACTATTCTCTTACGACGCAACAATAAGCTGCCGAGACAAAATTTCCTTTGCTTAATATTTCACTAAACAACTTATCACCCCAGACTTCCGATAATACTTGTGCGTATAAGACAGTTTCTTCAAATATAAACCTATCAGACAAATATTTGTGGTTGCACAATAGTTAGATGCATCGGCCCACGAGGCGGGTGCCCCCGCGCAGTATATCACGCTGCCCCTGCGTCGACAGTGTTTTGCACTTCGCTGAGGCGAGGGACGTACTTGGGGAGATATAGAGTATCGTTCCGTTAATAAAAAGATTGTTCTCAATATAATACAGAAACGTAAAACTGTGCTTTGCCGGGACATATCTATCTGTTCACTATAAAAACCCAAGGAGGTCATTCTACGCTGATCTGCAGTACGATAAATATTTAATGTTTGTATTCAAGACAATATGAAACGTAAAAATATGAAGTTGTAACAATTTAATGTAGCGTATAGAAGGAAATTCTCCTAATGCTATGTACACGTCGACACTTAAATGCACGAAAACTTCTAATGATCTAGAACAATCTGGGGATTGCACAAATAACGACAATGGCATCAAGATTTGCATGAATCCTTATTTTTAGCTAATTTCGAAGGCAAGTATTCCAAATGTGTCCCTGTCGGGATGTAGCAGAGCAAAGAGTTAGGCGGTGCGGCCGCGGCGTGTTCACCGGCGGCCCACACTCCGATACCGCGTCATCTGTTTATTGTGAACCACAAGGAACTAAAGAAATACCACTAAAAGGGACAGAGAAGTACCTGAGGCTTCTCCAAAACTAATAGGTACCTGGGTTTCGCTCAAAGTAAAATAGACCAAGATCTTCCAGTTTGTTTCATTCAGATGTATGCTATTGTCCAGCTTGCTAACACAATTTCTTAGTCACCTCAATAGCATCTTCATCATAAGAAGAGGGATAGGAGCCCTAACTGATTACACTAAATAAAATTCTTCACAATCTAATGGGTCTCATGGCCTTAAACCTTGTGTCCATGTAGGATAATTTTGGGACATAATCAATTATTTTTGAACCTCTGTTTTCATAATTATAAGTTGTTTTCAATATGTCATCTGTCTTCGTTAGTTATCGAGTCTAAGCCAGCAAATTCAACAGAACGTCAATCCATTTAGCCATTTAGCTGTTAATATTCTATTATTGGACGATCCTCGATCTCTTCTCGAGGACTTGCCTGCTCCACCAGCTATAATTCCTTTGACAACCCACTGACACGGTCTTTACCCAAAGCAAAGTACGCTAGTAACAGAATTTTGAGAAAATACAAGTCTCATCTAGAGAATCTATGAACTATCTTCGCATTGTTTCATTTTACGACGTGTCCACACTATTGTTCCCTTTACAATAGATTTGGTCTACATCGCTCTTATTTCAGAACCTGTTTGTTGTTATGTAGAAAAATTACCATTTGTTATCATTGCTAACGACATACGAGTAGACCATTCCGGTATTTCTACAGGTACCATTTGGGCGATTGCGATCATAATACGTGGAAAGTTTTAATATTGCATTATGTTTCTTTTAGAATAAAAATGGGAATTAGGAATCTAGTTTCCATCTTAATGTAGTCATAAAGTAAATGTGTGGATTCTGAGAACATGATTGTTGTTAGGTCTGGTTGTTTTTTAGAAATTTGATTTTGAATCACTAAAGTAAATTTAGATGTTTATAAATTCGCGCAGACATCGGTCTAAAAGACTAATTATCACGTAGGCACTAATAATCTAGACGAACTGTTTGTTTTTTGGCAGATTAAGCTGAATGTAAAGAATTGGGCAGATCTTTGCAACAAAAAAAGGTTATTATGTTACAAAATAAGTTATGCTGTACGGAAGTCTTCTTGTTTCCGAATTTGTGCGAATTATGTAAACTATCCGAAATAGATCCAAGAAGAAAGAAGCCAGATTTATGTAACATTATAAAGAAACACAAATAAAGACTTACCAGGTTCCATAACTCGTACTAATTCGGAAACACGAAGATTACCGAGACGCAAATCTTATTATATGTTAGTAGTGAACAAGTATCATTAAGAGGACATCGTAGAAATCAACAAAAGAAACAATAATCGTTGTATTCTCTTGATCTTCTTCTGTTCCTGTGGCTAGTGACTAACCTGCTGTCAGAGTTTATGCCGCCCATGGGCCTCTGGCTTGGCTTCACATGCCGTCGAGAAATACTCAGACATTTCCGTTTCGTTCCCTCACGATGTTTTCCTTCACCGGTTTTAAGCAAATGATAATTATACAATACGCACATGAATCCGAAAATTCAGAGGTGCGTGCCTTGGGTTCAAACTCAAGACCTACGTACCTTGGCAGTACGAAGGTACACTGGGCTATCACTGCTACACTCTGTTGATAAGTTTATATGATCTATGCCAAAGCTAACAAGAAATATTTTGGTACGAAGCATAACTCCGGCTATAATGCAAGAGATTATAAACGCGATTTAATGTATAGAAAATCCAAGACCTACATCAACATTCCGTTCAATGAAATCGGTTCTATAAATACTAAATTATGAACTGGGTATATAGAAATTTCCGCTAACATCGCTACTAAAATTAATATTCAAAGAAATAATGATATGGAAAACGATCTATTGAAAGCTCCTAACGCTATGCATGAACGTACGAGTAGCAGCTAAATACAGCTACCTATTAATTTTAACTGTTATTTAGGAATTCAGGGAACATTATAGAACGACCAATAGGAATGCAATAAAGAGTTAACATGCATGCCATCTAATCGACGCCATTTATTTTGCACTAAGCGATGCTGCTGTTCCAATGATTTGAATAAAGGTTTTGATTTGCGAATATAATTATGTTTGCATCAGTTTCATACAAGGAAGTAGACTAAGGCCAAATACTCAAACTCTACTCAATTTTAAGTTGCCGTTAATTTTGTGCTGTCACTGTCATTTCGCCTTAAAGTATATAAATAGATAATAATATGATCCACATAGTAATGATGTAGGCTACAACTACAAAATATCTGCCCAAATTTCGAGCCATCCGAAAATTGTTTATAATATTTTGGCAGTTTCATGGTTAAATACTCAAACGCTACTCAATTTTAAGTTGCTGTTAATTTTGTGCTGTCACTGTCATTTCACCTTAAAGTGACAGAGACAGCACGAGACTTAACGGCAACTTAAAATTGAGTATTTAGCTATTAGAGGGATAAAAATATTATAGTTTAGATGCATTCGCTCAGATTCGAAATGATGATACAAAAAATTATAATATGAATTAAGGGTTACAACGGTTGGACAGAAATTTTTATTAAAAAAGTCGTTTAGCAAAACAGAGTCAAAAATGTAAGCATAGTTTGTGTGCTCCTAATACATATTTATTTGCACACAAAATGTTAATAAAAATATTACTTGTATCCGCTAAATTCGGTTATTTGAAAAAGGGGCCCGTTTTGCAGCTGCACAGAATTAAATTTTGTCATAAATTCAAAACTATATTTCATCCTGATCAACGTTTTAATTTCGAAAACCATTCAAAATTATCACCAAATATGTAAATTTTCAATGTGAAAATTTCATTTTATTGCCGCACAAGCCTGGAACCGTGACACAGTTATTAAAAAACGACAATATAAACAATTGGGTATCAATGTCGTCCCTTTTATATTATTTTAAAACCCCAAAGTAATCGCATCGTATCGTAACAATAAAAATTTTATTTGTCACAGCACATGCTCTTAAAAAAACCGTATTATTTAATCCTAAGTGAAGTGTCGTCTTCATTTTATCAAGTTCCAAGTGTCGATATATTGTTATAACGGCGATGCCTGGGTACTAAAGAGTGCGGTCCAGATAACCATGTGGATGTACTCCCCTTGTTAACGATCCCACAACCAAATAAATTTGTAACCAAATTAGTCCCAAGCGATAAAATTTATTCGAAATCCACTGAGGAGAGTAAAAATAACACATTCTCTGTCGGATTAAAGAAGAGATACGACCAAGATACGAGGCTCGAACGCCTCTTCCGCCCGTTTTTAACACTTCCAATTAATAAAATTGATTTTGTTTTTTAATTAAGCCCGTAACGAAGGCTCGGGGCTTGTTTAGGGACCCAGATCGGGTATACCTCTTAAAACAAGATTTATTTTATTGCTCAAAGCACAGCATTGGGATCTTCGACTCAGATCGTACCTACATGACGACGAAAACCAATCGCCTACATTTATAGCGCCATCGATGCATAAAATTTGTTTTTTTTTATAAAATGTAATCGAACTCGCAACAATTATGCTGGTTTAAAATTACCGAGCGGAAATTAGGCTCGTATAAATATTTCCATAGTGGTAAAAAGTGCGTTTTGGTGTCCACTTTGTTTTTTTAACGGCCCTCACATTAAGCGTTTTTTTTAATAAAATTTAACGGTCAATAGAGCTTCATTCATGTTTTTATCTTTAAACAACGAACAGGAAACATCAGAAACAAATAAAAAGGTACCAAAAAATTTGCAATAAGTAATCGTGATTTATAAATTCCATACATTTCGACCCTCACCATAAAAAAAAGTATAGAAACGAGCACTAATTACAGTGCCAACATGTTCAGAAGCACGCATGAATGAATCCGAGTGAATGTGTATGGCGTATGTATGGACGAATCTTTACGGCATTCCCAACTCATTTGCATATGAATGTCTAATTAAACTACGATATGAATGCTAAATACTTAGATCCCTTTTAAATCTGCAGGTACATTTTGATCCTTATATCTATTGGATAGCTTTTGTCCGCCATTCCGCTTCCTTTATGGTACATTATTTGTTATAATGACGTTACGTTTTGAATTCTCTTTTTAATTATTTTATGTTATAAAATAATTATAATTGTACGTGCGTAAATAAATACATTTATGACTGAATTGTGATCTGTTTGCGGATGAATGGAAGAATAAATTGTCAGGTGCATTGTGAGGGCTGTGTGAAAGAGGTGTCTAATATTGTTATATATTTTTTTTAAATCATTATTTTTCGTTACATTGTTTTGTATGTATCTTCTTCCATTGCTGTTCTTTTTTCTATCTTTAATTATTGTAATTGGTCTAAGACCGTTTTAATTAAAGTAAAATAAATAAATGCTTTATGACCTTTTAGACTTGTGTGTATAGAAATTGATGACCTAAACAATATTGAATCATAAATACATATTTGAGTAGCATTACATATAGATGAATTCAAAGTAAATCATTATTTCATTTTTAATTTACTAGAAAGTACACTAAAACTCACTCGGATCATATAATTTGCAAGATTAAGCTGCGCTTGCCGCGTTCAGTCCGTGGATGGGTGACCATTCATTACACATCGAGACCCCTCCGTGTTCGGGCAACATGTTAAACCGTCGGTCCCGGGTGTCATACGAATACCTACCAGTCGTTACGGGTAGTCAGAAGCCCGAAAGTCTGACAGTTGGTTTAACTTTAAGATATCGGCATTAACCAGTAACTGGGTTGCGGAGGTCTGATGGCAGTTGCTCCGTATAAAAGACTGGTATTCAGCCGCATCTGGTTAGACAGAAAGCTAACCCCAACATACACTGGCCTGCAAAAATAAGTATCACACTTTTAAAATGTCAATTTTTTCTAAACTATAGAAATTAGAGATTTAAAATAAAAAACGTTTTATAGCAATTTTTATCAGGTTTCTTTGAAACTTGAGTAACAAAGTTAAACTCTTTTTTGAGTCCTTTTTGTTTCGAAAATATATCTTGTGTACTTAAAAAGTTATTGCAATTTTAAAAGTGTGATACTTATTTTTGCAGGCCAGTATAGTTAGGTTATGTTTAGGCAGAACCAAGAAAGTACACCAAAAAGCAACTATCGTACAATATTTGCAACGAATAAAAAACAAAAAAAAAAACACCTCGTAAGGTATCAAAACAAACCAATTATTGAAATATATATATACGTCTATACATTTAATTACGATCGCTGATATTTTTAATATTCAATAAATGTATGTGTTACGTGAGTGTAAAGGTAAATAAGGTTTGTTTTGAAGACTTTATGTTAATGATTAAGCATAAAGTGTTGATGACTAATATAAGGGACTTTTAATAACAACAAATAAACTATTAGCACGTACAAGCCAATAAAATGAAGGTCTAAAACTACATGGAAAAATTCCAATTGATTGTGACGCAGGTTCATGAGATATATATACTAAATATTGATTTAATTTGCACTATTATGAACAGTTTTAACAAAATCTGTGCATAAGCTGAAACTGGAAGTGGAGTGCGCCAAAATATTATAGTGCTTTAGGAATTACGACCTTGGAAATATTCCGAAAATTACGAATTTCTACTAAACCAGGCAATATTTTTTGCTGTGGCAATTTAATAATGCTAAAATGTGTAATACAATGTAATGTAATGTTGCCAGTTGCCAGAGAAAAAAAAATGCCTGGTCTAGTAGGAATTCGTAATTTTCGGAATATTTCCAAGCTCGTAATTACCCTAAAGCACTATATGATTATAATTCGAAATTTTGTCTCTCATATTGTATACAATCTCATTGCTATCGCGGAAGTTATCATTACAATATGATTGAGGTCATAATTTATGATGTTCTGCAGTGGGATGATTTGATTAATTGATAATATTATGTATAATGTTCACACTATTGGATGAACATCGATTTACAGATGTGGAAAAAATTCGAAATAATTAAATATTCAGTTTGCATTGCTCGTAAAGAAGATTGGGTCCTTTCTGATAAATATAACGTACCTACTCATGTTAACAAAACAATATGGCGATAAACCTAAAACTGAGGTTAATGACGTTGTTACTTTGAATATTATACTGAAAGAGGTCTAAGATGCGTCGCCAGTTCATTGTCTATGCTATTTGCAGAAATTTCTTGAGCAGAATACCTAAAATGAAAATAATCTACATCAGAATAAATAAAAATTCAGTCGGTACTATGTCTAAAAACCCACATTTTTAGTATCAAATAGTCAAGTTTTTTTAAAAGCTTTCATCAACAAGATGAAAATCATGGTCTGTTAGTTCGCATAGAATCCAAATTCACGCTAAAAATATATTCCGGACAAATAAAACGCATAAAAAATAACCTCAAAAATTCATATTGAAATCTAAGTTTGGAAGCATAAAGTTGGAAATCGAAAAACAACCTATTCTATCATCAGATGCAATAAAAATGTCTGTATACAGAAAACGTAACAAAGAACACTTCAATTTCAATATGGCATGCGAAAACACGGTCAAAGCGGGACTGCACTCAGAAACAAAAGCACTCGACGCAACAATTAACCGAATCACAGTAATTACATCGCATTGGAAACGATACCATCATTTTAGCATTAATTCTTTTTATTTCAGTCAAAAGAAACAAAAGGGGTTAACCCTTTCGGCGCGTGGCATGCCATATGCACTAAGGGTAGGGTGCTCAAATCTCGCTACAGTAAAACGGTTTATGCGAATTTAAAGGCAACGGAGATCGCCGACAGTATTGTCCCATGTAACTCCTTTATTCAAATTGAATGTTTTAACTTTTATATGTTGTCAGTGAACGGTGATGGTATTCAATGTGATCGCAAAATAAAAACTGCGTTTACATTATGTTTTGGTGGTTTTTATAGATAAGTTGGAATAATGTAAGTTTGAAAGAGAATAGGATGATAATCAGTAGTCATTTCAAAAGGGGCTATACAGAAAAAAAGAAATTCGGTTAAAATGTGATGGAGCACTGTTAAGTGATCTTCTTGCAAAAAGAGATCATCTAAATATAATTTCTCTCCCATGTCATAACTATACTGAATGAATTTATAACAACAGCAAATCATATTTACACATTTCTATAGTCAAGTCATTAACATTTTGTATAAAAGGTAAACAAACCTTTGATCGTGAAACATTGATTTTGATTTAAGAATCCATTAACAAAACATACATAGAAAACCTTAATATTTATACTTCAATGAATTTGTTTTATTGTGTATTTTTAATGGTTTTTTAAAGCAAAATTAATGTTTTACGATCAAAAATTTGTTTACGTTTAATACAAAATTTTAATGGCGAGGGCCTAGTGGCTAATTACAAACCGCGCGGGTCATATGATTTGCAAGGTTTAGCTGCGTTTGCCGCGGTCAGTCCGTGGATAGGTGACCTTTCGTTACACATCGAGATCTCTCTGTGCCTCGGAGAGCACGTTAAACCGTCGGTCTCGGCTGTCATACGAATACCTAAGATGACATTCGTTAAGAGTAGTCAGAATCCCGAAAGTCTAACAACCGGTCTAACCTTAGAATATCGGCATTACCCATTATCTGAGTTGCGGAGGTCTGATGGCAGTCGCTCCGTGTAAAATACTGGTATTCAGCCACATCTGGTTAGACTGGAAGTTGACCCCAATATAGTTGGCAGAACTAACAAAATTTTAATGGTCAGACTGTAAATACATAACCTATATAAATATATAACCTATACGTGGAAATGATCGTCATGCAAATACCCGCTAACAACTTCATAGCTACAAATCCTAAATCGACATCTGCCAAAAAGCGTTGCAACAAAACAAAATCCAATAATTACGAATGCAGAATAATTATCACTTTAATCCACGGGGTTGAACAGATGCGACATGGCACACCGGGCCACTCGCGCGGCCACTGTATCGTTCATAATTGTTTTTTTTTATCCTTTTCACTAGCTAACCCCCATTCAGCTCTTTGTAATTAGCCATCGACGCTGACGTTGATTCTCTGAGTAATTATGGACCGGTTGGACTTTGAGAACACTTGTATTGTCTTTGTTAGTTTGATGTTAAAAAAAATATTACGCGTTTTGTGTAGTAATTATTTTTGACAATTATAATTATATGTATTATGGTAACAAAGGAAAGAATATGTTATGTGGCTGAGATTAGTTCAGGAAAGAGGACCGAGAGAAGTAGCAGAAGCGAAAAGGAGGCTTGCAGTGACCGGATTTAGGCTGCTTAAGAAGGTTTTAACGTAATAAATAGTAAGGGTTGATGGTTACTCCGATATAAAATTTTAACGTAAGTGGAATCGGGTAACAAAATATACAGTTTTATTAGATTAATTTCTTTTATTCTAAATTTTTATTTCATTTTAACATCTTCCTACGTCGTAAGTCGTCGTGAGTCTTTCTCTCTCCACACTCTCTGTCATTCGTTCTAAAACTTACATACATCATCGTTCAGAAATTAGTCCCACACTAAAAATACTACTTGGTGCCATCCAATATTGAAATGTTATCGTTTTAATACCGATAATTATTTTTAAATTGAATTCCAAAAAATATATATTTGTGCAGGTAGACTATACATCAAAACAGTAGTGTTTTGTGCCATAAAGAATAATTAAAAACGTCTGCAAAACACTATAACATAATTATATCAGTTAACTCAATACATTAATTAAAATTAAATATCTAGATACTTTTTTATTGTAAAATTGATTGGTTGTTCCATAACTTAATTAATTTAATTATGTTACTCGATTTATTTTATGATTTCTTTTGATTGCCATTTGATAGTTAGATTCCTCTTTTTTTAAACGGTTTTAATTAGCTTCAGTTTGCATATTTGTTTGTTTGTTTGATTCAAATCTTGCGACAGATTTTTCAACTACTTCTGCTTAATCGATTCTCCTGGAACTTTGCACACTTACTTGTTTGACAGTGTGTTTTTGTCTATGTCAAATGTCAATGTAATATCATATGTCATTTCATTGCGGATTCTTCATTGCGTTACTGTTTGAATTTTTGCGATTATTTTCTCAATTTGACCCCCGCTTATCTACTGACCGATACCTTCTACCAATCAATTACCTTGCTATTAACACTGGACTCTGATTTGCATAGCGTTTCGGATTTGTTTTGTGAATAATTATGAAGTGTATGCATCAACTGCGGAATAGCCATACAAAGGTTGCAGAGGCATCGCATATCCTCGCTTTCTGCACACCATCAAATAACACTTTCGCGTTGGATAACCAATGCTCAACCCCAGGTATGAAGTTGGAGTAGAAAAAACTGAATCTGATTTATGATGAGCCTAATCGTCTTGGACAGTTTATTAATGATTATAATATGAACAGAAGACTAACTCTGCATCGCTGTAATGTATATTGAGTTATCTAGGTAATTAAAAGCTAACAAAATATTTTTATTTGTTTTCTCTAATAAATAAATAATTATTTATACCTACTCTGTGTTTTATTTTGTGTTTTCCTTGTTAATTGGTAATTAAACTATAAAAATATAGATAAGGATAACCTGTAAAAATATATTACATGTTACATTATAATTCTATACACTTATTGCCAGCGATCTGATTAAAGGTTTAGTGAAACTATTTACGTCTAGTCTGTAGTAATGACAAGTTCTATGAGTTTTTTTATTTATAGCAATTTAATGTGCCAATATTCACAAATATAAAACACAAAAAATCATTGGTGTACAATAAATTCGATAACTATGCCGACGCCCATACAGAAATTGGCCATGTCCTTTAATTCTCACGATAATACAGCATTGTAATAAGTTCAACCATTAATTCTCAAATCCTAATGCTGCAGAGCAGTGGCGTTCATGCATATATGCAATTAAGCAGTGCCTACCTCATAAGATTTAATTAACTACTCCATCTTTAACTATTACTATAAATAAAATAAGCGTGTATGGCTATGATTTCTTTTGGTCAGAATCGTATTGAAATGGACTTAAGCGTACAATTGAAAGGCGACATCGCTAGTGCCGGCCTACCTAGTACGAAAACAAATGCACGCCACTACTACAGGGGTACTGCAAGATGAAACCGTTTAACTTTAAAGTTTTTTTAAGGGATTATTTGTACTACTTACTGGGAACGAAACACGAACTCCTGATAGCAAAAAGGTACGCAGTAGCAAAAGTTTACGAACTATATCAAAAACATTGCAACACGACTTCATTAACAGTCAACCGTAAACTTCACAAAGGCAACTCACAACTGTCAATTAACCCTTTGCAAATTGTACCGACGCATATTCAAATATTTTGACCCTCGGCAAAGGAGCATAATCCACGATGTTCAACATTCATATTTATCACATCGCGCGTGTAAGCGACCCGTAATAGAATAAAGCTATTGTGCCAGAAGGGCCGATTTAACCCTTTCATACTACGCTAAGAGAAACGACTGCTAATGGTCTTATTTTGCCTAATGATGCCCCTGAGTTAGGGTTGTTACTGTTCGAGATGGAGTGATAAGTTTATGTATGAATTTCTATTTGTTCTTAGGGGATTGTGGGAACTGTGTTAGCAATTAATAATGATTGTTCTAACTTTTGAATAAAAGGGAGTTACGAATATGGTGATACTAATGGGTTTATTATAATTAGGGGCCATAAAATATAGCATGAAAATAAATATTGCAGGACAAGAGAAACCTCATAAATAATATGGCGAACATGTTAATGAATGATTGGAACATTATTACTCAAAAAATCATAAGCTCTAATCAGTATTCCTCGTTTGTTCAGCTGTAGGATTTGAATAATGAATTTCCAATTTTTTTGGCAGAAAAAAAAGTAATTGCATTACATTATCGCCCCTAACCTAATAACAAACAAGCACCCCATTGTTTGCCGTCTGAAAAAATAGCTTAAGGGCTGAAGTATGATAATGATCATTCTTTTTCGCCCGCCTGATTGCACGTAAATGATGAAGACAAAAAATATTATAGGAATTAATCTTGCTTCCCAATCAGCGACTATGCAAATATGGCGGCAGATGCGCCTGCGCAGCCCGTGCCGTACCGTAATCACGCGCATAGTAACGATAATGATGTTTATAATAATAACCTGTTATTTTTAACAGTTAATTTATATTGTAAGTAGGTATTTTATTATGATTCCGATGTGGCCATTATTTTGTTTTGCATCTTGAATAATTATCGCCTAGGGCGTAGTATGTTATTGAGAGGTTATTTTTGTGTCGTTTATTTGAGAAGCTTATTTTAATTATTACTAATTTGTTTGGCTTATGAGGTGTGGTTTCGAATTTTGCAAAATCATGACTTCTTGACTGGAAAGAGAAATCATCAGAATTAGAAAAATGAAAAGAAGCAAGTATCCTGTTTTTGACTTAGATTTCCCCTGAGCTGTTACAATTTTGAAAGTGCATTATGATAAGACACGTCAGATTCAACTTCCCACGTCATAAAAAACTAAATATAATCGAAATCCTTCAATTAATTTATACGCATATAATTTAAGACTAATTTACATAAGAAAATCAAAACACAGCTTTACTTAAGATGCTCTTAAGATCCGTCTGTACGCTCGATCTTATTTGCACAAATTATAATTTGCACAACTTATGACGTTAGGACGGCAACACGTATACCACGCAGCACTATTAACACCGACAATACTGTTTGCGCAAACTCTTGCGCATGCAAGTCGCTGCATGTAGCCGGACCTTTACTTATTTTCGGCCACCAAGTAAGAAATTATTTGTAAGAGGCCTCGATTACTGTATTGACAATTACAAGTGCCCGTCTAAAAATAAGTTATGTCGCCTCAGTACGAAATAATGATAAACAAACATTTAATATTTTTGTACACAGATTTCAATGTACAGGTACAATTCAGTTGGTATACTGTTGGTATTGAATTTTGATTAAACCATTTCTTTTAGGCTGTGTCTTGCAAGAATAACGTAAATGAACGTAGGCCGACAGGCGCCGAATTGTTGTCTCAAGTAGTGTCAATAAAGTAATATCAAAATACACAGAAAGTTAAGTTAGTACTATTTTTGGAATAACAACTAGTGTAGGTACCTATTATTTTTGTTTTTTTGTCTGTGGTAGGTACATAAAAAAAATGATTAAGCTGCACGTGTGAAAAATTAAGTAGAAACCTATCACTGTGTTCGATACCCAGATTTTTTTTTACTTTAAGAAGATTCATAGCCATGAATTGTATTTTAATATAGTTTTATAAATATTGACGTTGCCGCAGCAAATATAGAAGTAACACGTCTGTCAAATACATAATTTCTTATACTTTTACTACATAATACGAAGTTATTTATCAAAAAAATATTTTAAACGGAAACAGCTTATACTTTTTCATGGATTCATGGATTCCAGAGCGATTGGAAAAAAATTGTACAAGTACCCACTTAATTAAAATCAAATTGAAATTAATACAATCAGGGCGCTTTCAATTTAGACGTTTCGTGTCGAACCGCTGCGGTGCCGAAGCGGTGCGTTTGTCGTAATGCGCACAGACGGTCGTTTGTTTTCATACAAAGCACGCGGTGCGGCAGCAGTGCGGCGTCGATACCGCGAACGCTCGACAACACGCACTGTTGCCGCACCGCGTTCTCTGTATGAAAACAAACGACCGTCTGTGTGCATTACGACAAACGCACCGCTTCGACACCGCAGCGGTCCGACACGAAATGTCTAAACTAAAAGCCCCTCAATCAATGATTGTTGATGATTTTTTATTCTGCATTTTTTAAACATTTTAGTTCCATTATTAATGTTGTATTTCTGCGTATACTTTTATTAGTGTACCGTCACCTACGTCAATCATACATACATTAATTATTTATGTAGAGGTTGGTAGTCGAAAGTCGAGAGGCTGGTAATAATGTGTGCGCTATCGAAAACAATCGTCCGATAAGTGGACGCCAAGGGCGACTCATTCATATTGATGTGTTCTGTTTGGGACTTCTGGAATAGTACCTTTATGTTTAAACTTTTAATAAGTATCAATGAAAGTAGCCGTTTTTGGTTATATAATATTTTGGGAACAGTCAAGAGTTAGTCGTCACCATCCACAGCCCGAGTCTAGCCACGGCTCAGTATAGATGTTTCTATGCTAGACTTCTACTAATCTCGTACGGACGTCATATTCGATCAATGACGCCGAATGATGTCATTGATTGAATACTAACGCCATCCATACAAAACTATTATCCACTATAATCGTATTGCTATTGTTATTCTTGCGTTATAAACCCTTACGCACAAAATAGCATAGCGATATGGCCGTATAGGTAGTACTTACCTACCTACTTGTGGGCTGGTCCACGGTATGAGCCATGAAATCTTAGGATAATCAAATCCTATATTAACTTTGAGGACGATGTATAAGATGTAGACTGTTTACTACAAGTTAAATAAAAGCTTGTCAAAAAGTAGGTTATCCTTGTTAATATAATATTTTATTTTTCAAAGGAAAATGTGGTATGCGTACGACTACACCATTTTCTTTTTCATAGTCTTCTTCGCAGCTTCAACTTACCTATCAAACTTAAGCATTAACCAAAGGATTATTTCTTTCATTTCAAATCTTAATCTATTATGAATAAAACATACAAATGTGCACATTTTTATCATAGTGAATGTGGTCTGCATTTAAAAGATACTGTGTTTAAACGGTTGAAAACTACGCTGATGGTCTGACTGTTACTATATAATATTGATTTAATTGTTAATTTTATGCTAAGAGACATCAACTGATTAGTATCACCTTGTCGTAAACTTGAAATGTCAGGTATAATAAGTCTTTAAATAAAAAAAAAGATATAACACAAAATTTAGATGTTATTTACGATCTTTTTATAATTGATCGTTAAAATCATTCGTTAATTAACAAAATCTAGAAGCAATAAAACTATTAGATGGTTTCTTTAATGACATTTTTAAATAGAATTTTAATATAAATTGATTTAGTTCTGGTGTTAAGTGGAACATACTCTTCTATACGCGGTCGGTGGTCCGAGATACTTATGAAAGAAAGGCTCGGTACAATAAATAAGACTCGAAACAGAGGTGTCGGACCACTGTCCCGTATTATAATGCATCACTTGTGTATTAATTCCTAATGCTTGTTTTAAAATAACGAATGAATTATACTGAGTGAGGCAACTATTCAAAGATTTTGAATTGATTAAGGGTTTGTATTGTTACTATTCTGCAGGTAATCAATCATGTTTTGTTCTGCATACAATTTAGCTGGGTTATAAATAGAGGCTTCATTTGTAGGTTAAAGTATTTAAATTCAGTATTCTTACCAACCTGTTTCTATAGGTACTTATACAACGTGTTACATAATTCCCCATGAAAAATGTAAATAATCAAGTAGTCTTTTATGGTTGTTGTCATTTACCTCTCAGAAGAAATTTGGTAAGTATGTAAATAACTTTCTGGGTAATCTACTTATTAGTTTTATGTTTTCAGGGTTGCGTTTCAATGATGATTATTTTATGTTTAATCCAAATTTTTTTTGTGACATGCTACGGTTTTCGAATATTGCCATTAGACTCTTTACAAGGGACCTTCTAACCCCCTTTCGGCTTTAGGGGTATTTTTGTAACACGTTGTATAACATAATCAGCCCATTACTGTCCCACTGCTGGGCACGAGCCTCTTCTCACAATGAGAAGGGTTTAGGCCTTAGTCCACCACGCTGGCCTGGTGCGGGTTGGCACCTACACATACCATCGAGAACTTTATGAAGTTCTCTCAGGTGTGCAGGTTTCCTCGCTATAGGTAGTTACTTACTAAGTATATTTTATTTACATGTTGGGACTGAAAACTCAAATGCCTGAAAGCTGTATTATCTCATATTTTGTCTTTATTTACATAATAATATTTGATGCATCATCAATTAACGATTTTGCAACAATTTTAACTTCAATTAACCGGAAGAAATTCAATCGCAAAATTAATTAAATTGATTAACTGTTTTTACTTAGACCGCTTTACATTTATTGTATAAACGACGAATTTTAATTAAAAAACTATTAATTCATTTAATAATTAACAAAAATCTATCAATCAAAATGTAAGAATTCAGTGTAGGAATAGTCAACATTTATACCATCCAATATTATGCTGATATTCCTTGTGTTAATCATTAATCATAAAAGCAATTATAAAAATTCTTTGCAAAAATTAACAACAAATATTAAAGCATTTTTTTTAAATGAAGCCATCACTTATTATGTTGGTAAAATAATTAATTGCTGTTACATAAGTATGTAGGCACCTATATATTCATAATGACGTGTATTCTTGCTAAATATACATTTTCTAATAAGCTTATCTTGTCATCGAATATTTCACAATCAGAATCTTAATTATTCTTCTTCTGATTTCTACGAATTATAATTTTTACACCCAATTAATAATTCAAATCTTGTTTATTTTAAACGGTGATTCAGAATTATATTAAAATGCCAATTTATTATGACAAAAACGTAAATTTGAACTTCGTTATTCGTTGGCGGAGTTGTTCCACGTTTGTTTATAATTTAAGGATTTATGCTAAGGCAATTATTAATCACATTTCTGTTTTTTTTTTAATTGTGAACACAATATTCCACTAAGTTATTCACTAATTGGTAGGCTAGTACATAAATACTTTTAAATATTTAACATTATTTAACAGTTTCGTGGACTGCGGTAAGTTGAATTAATTGATTGGTTAAACAGTTTCGACAACTTCAATTAAAGCTTGCTTTGAACTATCAAATAGATCTCGTTACCTTATGTTATTATAATCCGTAACAGCAATGATAGCCTAGTGGTGTGACCGTCGGACTGCCAAGTCATAGGTCTCGATTTGGAACCCAAGGCATGCACCTCTGACTTTTCGGATTCATGTGCGTATAATTATCACTTGCTTAAAAACGGTGAAGAAAAACATCGTGAGGAAACCGGCATGCCTGAGAGACATGTCTCGACGGCATGTGTAGCCAAGTCAGAGGCCCATGGGCGACATAAACTCTGACACCAGGTTAGTCACTAACCACACGAAAAGAAGAAGATTATGATCCGTAAAAACTTTACCTTATGAAAGATAAAAACTGCCTCGTTAGTCTATTGCTGGCAAGCGCGACTGCTGATCGAGAGGTCCTAGGTTCGATCCCCAGGTCGGGCAGTGTTAGGTAGGTATTGGGCTTTTCCGTGTGAAATTCCTCAATAGCAGCCCGAGGATTAGATTTGTGTCGGATTGATGGCAATAGACTCGCCCCCTATTACATGGGACTTAAAAATAACGGCGAAATGAGGGTGTTACTATACACCTCTGCCCACCCTTCGGGGAATACAGGCGTGATATTATGTTAAGTGGTAATAAAAAAGATTTTACTTAAAATTAGTAGGTATTAAGGATCTACACCATTTAGCTCTCATTAAACCGTTTATAAACATCTCAAACACATTCAAAATAGACAGAGACACGGTAATGAATGTACGAATAGTGTCAACACTATTATTTATAATCGAAACCCATTCCGGCTCAACATTTGGCAATAAATTAAAATAGTTTATTGGACAGTAAATCTGTTCAGTTCGCTGTTGATACAACAGTGTTGGATTACCAGTTGATTTGTGATAAGTTATAATTATTACTCATACGATTTCGGTGATAACTCAAAGACTTTGCATAATAACATCTCAATGTTTGAATCAAAAGCGTAATCTACGTGTAATTACAAGAGGAAGAAAGATTTTTGAAATGAACATATTATAATAATACTAGAGACCCGTCCCGGCTTCGCACGGGTGCAATGTAGATACGAATGTGGGGGATATAAACGTTCCTATTAAACCACTCTATCTATTGCTGAAAACTGCATTAAAATCCGTTGTTTAAAAGATCTAAGCGTACAGACAGCGGGAGCGACTTTTTTTATACTATGTATAGATTATGTAATTCACTAATGACCAAATACTTAAACGCTACTTAATTTAAGTTGCCGTTGAGGCTCGTGCTGTCACTGTTACGTTAAGGCGAAGTGACAGTGACAGCACGAAATTTACGGCAACTTAAAATTGAGTAGACTCGTGTTCATTTTTATTTATTTAAAAAAACGTTGCCCCACACTAGGATTTCTCCTGTATCGTGGGTGCGTCTACAGACACAAATCTTCACGCGCACAAACATCCAGACCCGGAACAAATATCTGTAGGCCATACAAATATTTGTTCCGTGCGGGAATCAAACCCGCGACCCGTAGCGCAGAAGCCGATCGCTCAGCCACTGCACCAAACGTGTCGTTTGGCCATAAGTGCTGTAATTTTAATAACTACTTCTAAATGCACACCCGATCGAGAGTTAAAATGTTCATCGCGCAAGTCAACTGTCAAAAATTCGAGATTGCAAATAACAATGTTTTGGAAGAAAAAATCTACAATAGTACCTACACTGGACTGCAAATACAAAATCATCCATAATTGAACTGTACACTAAAATTCGTTTTAACATCGACACACCAAATCTGTCTAATCGGTGAAGTATCGTTCATCTCTCCAAGCCCTTAGGCTTTATTTGCCCGCGGCTTTCTGCATGTCAATTACGAGTTGACAAAGCCGTTTAATTAATCGATTTTCTGTAGCTTGAATAGCCACTAGCATACACACAGCTGTTCTCATTTATTATATTGAAATTACAATTTTATTAGTTAAGAGAAGATGTTAAAATAATTTATTGGTTCGTGTACATTTGCTGAAAGTTATTATATTTGTCTGTAATAAAATTGTTTTAATAGACACGTATTGTATAAACTCGTTTAAATATCTGCAAATACCTATATGAAGATAGCTCTGAATGATTAGTTTTGTTTCATAGTCTTGCTTTAAGAATATGATAACCTGTGTCTCCCGACTTTGGAACTAATATATTTAGAGGAATGAGGAAAATTATCCATCAGTACCTACTTTGATGACGTACTACACCACGAAAAATTCTGAAATTCCGCAAAAGAATCCGTGAAGGTTCTTGGATTAAATCGTCTCATATGCTCAAAGGAATTACATAAAAATTTGAATAATACTTGTAGAACCAATAATTCAAACAGAATAGTAGAGTAGGTTTATGGATCCTGCCTTACAAACACTAGGAAGAAGAACCTTTACTTCTCTAATTCCTGTAATAATTTGTTACGTTGTATATTTGTATTTAAATGAATTAACACATTCACAGTCGAATGAGCCACATAACACGTACATGGCTATTGTTTAAATATTGTATCTACTTCGCGGACAGTGAATGTGTTAAAAATATAACTGCCGCGGTTGGTCTAGTGGTGGCAAGCGCGACTGATGATCGTGAGGTCTTGGGTTCGATCCCCAAGTCGGGCAAAGTTTTATTGGGTTTTTCCGTGTGGAATTCCTCAGTAGCAGCCCGGAGTTTGGATTTGTGCCCGGTTGATGGCAATAGGCTTGCCCCTATTACATGGGACTTAAACATAACGGCGAAATGAGGGTATTACTGTACACCTCTGCCCAACCCTTCGGGGAATACAGGCGTGATGTTATGTTATGTAAATACATAACTCTGTTATATTTTATCCGCAAATAATTACACCTTAGTACACGATTTTATTTTTAATTGATTTATCTACTAAGTAAAAGTAAATCAACGCTTAAACCTGGCTACAACCCTAAAATAGACCGCCATCATAAAAAAATATCTCAGACCCAGGACCTACAAATTTAATTTACATAAGGATTTTATTAAAGTTTTTATCTCATTTTGTGGCGTATGCGCGGGCGCACCGCGGGGTGTCGATGCCGGCGATCCAGCGCTATTGTTGTTCGAATTTCGAATCCGATCTCTTTACTCTTTGACATTCGCTTTTCAAAATTATAAATTTAACTTTAAGTAAGTTTAGTAATTTTTGAAATGTCCTTTTTGGTATAGGGTTAATTTATGTTGGTGTTGTTTACTGTTATTGAATTTTATTGTAATATTGATATCGCTTGAGAAAACACTTATATGTAATATACGTTCAGAAAACGTAGCTACCTACACCATGAGTTATTGAAAGTTTCAAATTATCTCTCTTCAATGCGTTGATATTTATTTTGTATCCTTTTTTTTATTGGAAAACAGTGATCTGGAATAAGTTAAAATACCAATGGTTTTCCATTTTGACGCTGTTAAAGTTTCGAAACTAAACACTTTCGATTCAATTCACAGCCATCGATTCTTCAACACCCCAAATCAAAAATCGGCCACATTTTCATTCAATTTCATAATCTCCGATTCTATCTCATCGGACGTTGGTTAAAAAATACACATAGCCGAACAATAGCATTCCTTCGTTCGATTAATGACATTTGAGTGCGTACCTATACGACACTCCTACACCTACTTAGTTGACATTATGTAAATACGGTACCACTTTACATTGTCGTACTCATTATGCTGTGGAAGATTCGTTAGGTGAAGAAACACATGTTGTTTTATCGTATCTTTTGGATGTACGGGTGGTGGAAAGTGTGGGTGCTGTCATTGTGAATAGTTCACCGCACAATCATTGTGGGGTACTTAAATTGATAGGGTTTCATAGTAACGAAAGGTATGATGCGACCAAATAAAAAAAACTTAATCTATTGCAGTCCAATACTGAAATAGGCCAATCTCAATATGCGCTGTAACCCTCGGTATGCATATTTTTATAACAATATTTTAAATGTATTTTCTTTAAACAAAATTATGTACAAAAAGTTTGCAATAAATACATAATTTTACCATTTATTTTAACTTAAATGTAAATGAAAACGACAAACAAAAATGTAAATGTAAACGACAAACAAAAATCTTGTGTATACATACCAGGACTTTCGCGCTCCCATACCGTACGTAGATACATCTTAGCTCACACAATGAGATGATTACAATCCGTTATATCTATCTATAATACTTTACACTATAAAAAAAATAACAAGCCACGCTCGTGGGCGAAAGAAAACAATTGATGCTCCTTCTTGCTCTAATTTCAAAGATACACTCGCCCATAGATAAGATCGGAGAATGATTTGATTAATTTGAACAAGGCTTTAATACAACGAATAGTTAGGGTTAAGTATTTTTATTGTAGACGCGTGTCGATACTAATCTTTAGCGTTAAAGTTATTAATAATTTTGTAATGAAGTTTTAATGATTTTGTTGGTGTGTGTACTTGTAACAGCTGGTCAGTTGTGACCCCTTGCTTCGGGTTATTATTATTTTTTGTTCGTTAATTTGTTGGAAAGCATTGGTGTCTATAATATTACTATGTCATAAGCTCATGTTATGACCATCATGAGTTTTCATTGGAGTGGTCCACGAAGAGGCTCATGTTCAGCAGTGGAAGTTAACGGGTTTAATGATGACGTCACAACGAAGACTGCAATTTTTCTGTCGAATTAATTAATGGAATTGGATATCGAAAAAGAAATCAATACACGATTTCTCTTTATTTTAACGTCGACATGTTTTTGGTGTAGAGTTCTTGAATAACCCTTTACGTCAACACTGTCAAGTGTTACGTTCCCTTAATTACGTATCGACGCATAAAAAAACACAAAAACACACCAGTATCAGTTCAATTTTAGCGTCGAAATATAACAAACGTATTTTATCGACACCTTTTTAGTGTTGATAATTTTAGGAGTGTTAAATTTCATTCAAAAAGAAGAACAAACCAAATCGTAATGGAAAACGATACTTTTAAAAATCCACGCTAAAGAAAAAACTAGGTAATGGCTTTTTTATCATCCAATCTCATTCGGGATGTTCATTAAAAAATTGTATAGCCATTTTCGCGAGACGCCTTGAAAGCTGTAAGGGCGTTTGTAAGGCGATCAGTTTTCTGCACCAATTCACTTGAACCGTATCAATTATGGTAATTCCTGGTTTAATTTCCTGGCCCAGATTAACTATACCCCCTCTAGTAATAAACTTGATTTATTAGGCGAAGTTTTTTATAATTTCTCCCTTGAATCTTTAAGTTTGATGGTGCTTGAGTTTTGGGTAAAGCTGTGATTAAAACGATTTATGTCTGTCAATTATGTTTAATCGTTTTAATTTTGGTATTAACATTAATGTAGGTATCTTTTTCAGATTATTTACTTATCTACATTTAGCACTTACCTGCATAGCTTCTACACATAATAAAAATAACAACAAATGGTTAATGATATGTACACTCGAGAACAATGAATCCGGGTCACCAACATAAACAAAACAATGTTCAAATGTTGAACAATGTTTAACAATGTTTTTTTTTTATTATTAATGTTTATGTTGGTGAACAGAGTGTATTTGGAATGACAGGTAATATCCAAATTTCTGAATATGTATAGAAAAATAGGTTTAAAGAAGACGAAGTAGGCACCTGCTGTTTTCTTTACAATAAGTTCAATACGTCACTGGATGAGTGGGTTGAGGAACTTGAAGTATACCAAGAAGAACATAGTCTACTTAGTTGTCGGCAATAAGATTGACAAGCATACCATGTTGGGACTCAGTGCATAATATCAGCAAGCACATTGGGTCACCCGCGCCCACGCTCAACGAATATTCCCAAGGAGGGTTGATGTCAGGCAGGCGGCCGGTCATAAAACAATAAGCCAAAACCTCTAACAACATGGATTTATGAAATACATGTTATGCCGACCCCACCTAGTGTGGGATAAGGGCAGGAAGAAGAAGAAGAATAAAAAGTTCAATACGTCACCGCTTCTAGAGTAGAGCTTCATCCTACTAGCACCTTAATTACAAAATACTCGTAATAACAATTGCTTTGATATTAACAGGTCAACAGTTTTAACAGTCTGTCTTCTCGACAATATCACGCAATGAATATTGTTGTATTGTCAAAATGAAAGGCATTTGATCGCGAGTGTATTACGCAATTAGGGTGTGGGACCATTGATGACAGTAATGTAAGTAATTGTAAGTAAACATCAGAAAGAGAAATTAAAGAATAACTAAACAAGCGTATCTACGTTACATAAACATTATTTAACTCATTTCAACTATTATTATTATTATAATAGTTATATTCCGTTTATTCATTTTTACACATATTAATTACATTTTTAAATATTTCTATAAAAAATATAAAAAAACATTTAAAAATATAAAAAATAGTAGTCCACCGGCATCGGGAACAGGGTCCAAACTGCCGGCAGTCAGGGCTCCAGAGAAAGGAACCTCCTCACTATGCGTGCCGTGTCAAGGAGTACTGCTCTCTGTATCAAGCCCTTGATCCAGCCACCCAACGAGAGCCTCATGAGGTGTTTATCAAGGCTCTTGGCTATTAGACCATTCGACGTAACGACTATCGGGACAATGACTGCTGAGTCCACATCCCACATGCCGACAACCTCGTGTGCTAGATCAAGATATTTTATTTGTTTATCTTTCTCAGCTTTCACGAGGTTCTATAGTTATATTATTATTTTAACTATTTTAACTGCCTCGCTGGTCTAGTGGTGGCAAGCGCGACTGCTAATCGTGAGGTCCTGGGTACCACCCCTAGGTTGGGCAAAGTGTTATTGGGTTTTTCCGTGTGGAATTCCTCAGTAGCAGCCCGGAGTTTGGATTTGTGCCCGGTTGATGGCAATAGGCTCGCCCGCTATTACATGGGACTTAAACATAACGGCGACACGAGGGTGTTACTATACACCTCTGCCCAACCTTCCGGGGAATACAGTCATGATGATGTTATGTTAACTCATTTCACAAGCTTTTCGTTACGATAACGTTATTTTCCAATTTTCAGCTTTACACATAGTTACGTACAATACTTAAATTGTACCGGAATTCGCGCTCTGTTAACACTTTACACACGTTAGCAATTTACTTTAACTAAATAATATATGTTAGACTTAAGCGTGATAGTTCATTGTATTGTTGGGTTCCTTATCTATCGTTATATTTTTGTTCATTAAAATCGTGACGAGACCCGCAGGTACTCACACGTCTGTTGCTGCAACTGAATTTGGGTCCTTCCTATCAGAATTTTGTAAGAAGAAAATGACACTTCATGGTTCTTCTTAAGATTGCTGCAATGAAAGCACTTGAAAGGACCTCATAGATACATTGGTGGCATTAACGTAATATAACATCACGCCTTGTATTCCCCGAAGGGTTCGGCAGAGGTGTTTTTTTTTAAGTATACCCTCGTTTCACCAGTTGTGTTTAAGTCCCATGTAATAGGGGACGAGCCTATTGCCATTAATCGGGCACAAAGCCAGACTCCGGGCTGCTACTGAGAAATTCCTAATGGAAAAACCCAGCAAAACTTTGCCCAACCTGGGGATCGAACCCAAGACCCTATGCTCAGCAGTCGCGCTTGCGACCACTAGACTAACAAGGCAGTTGGTGGAATTATTATGATAAAATCTTTGTACGAAACAAATATCATTAAGAAATTAATTTTTATGTTGTTCTTTTGATAAGTTATGTTTTCTTACCGTAGTAACTTATGACAAGTACGTGCTTACTTGTCAACTTCAACTTTCTATGAAAATTTAAGGAGTTTTTGACGAAGGCCAGAAATAGTAAGTATACTTTGTTTTTAATTTAAAGCTCAATTAGTCTTATAACAATAAATCAATGGTATCAATAAGTTTACTTATCATAACTTCTTCTTTAAAGAAGGATTCTTTTTGGGGGTCAAAATACCCAAATGGACCTTGAAAAAGAATCCATTTTTAGATAATTCTGTTCTAAAATGTAACTTCAAAGTTTTAAATTGCACGTCTACGAGTTTTGCTACATAACTTCCAATGTCGAACCGCACCAATCGCTTCACTGATCCCTAAAAGCAACAAAAACGCAGTTCTAGAAAGCGTACAGCGTTGTTACACCGAATTAAACAGTCTTAAACACAATTGAATTACTTGAATTTCCTCGTCGAGAGAACAAAAGCATTATTAAATACGTAATTATTCACATTTACGTGGCGTGCAAGGTTTTAATTCAAAGTTTCGAGGGAACGTTCGATTTAATACTAGCTGAACTAATTGCCAACGTGGGCCGGAGTAATTTTGTTTACTACCTTTTAAACGACTCCACCCACTTGCATCTCATTAAGTGTTTTATTGTAATTACCGAGTTCTCGGACGTTGTAAGGAACATTTTGTTCAACACGAGCATTTTGTAAAATTATATGAGTCAGCCGTCACGGTGTGTGAGGTTCTTTAATTTCATGTTTATTTTACTTTTGTTGTCTGGAATGAATCCTTTGCATGATTCTAACAATTTTGTTTCATAAAATCATCGAAATTTGATTTTGACTTTTCCTATTTAATCGCGATCTATTATGCTAGGGGTACTTGATCTAGCGAAGCGGGGCTGGAAAGTTTAAATCAGCTTGGAGTTGACCACGCAACATAAAATAAGTACTTGGACTCTGTGTGTCGCGCACTTTATTGTTGATTGTCTAATTACAGATTTTAGCACCAATCAAATAGTTTAGCCTATTCGAAAACAAGTGTAGCGAAAGTTAGCAGACCGTTAGACACTAACTTTTTTTTTCTACAAAGTGTGGGCCTCAATTTCTACTAGTGGATATTATGTTTATTTATTTAACTGGCTCGCTTGTCTAGTGGTGGGAAACGCGACTGCTGATCGTGAGGTCCTGGGTTCGATCCCCAGGTCGGGCAAAGTGATATTGGATTTTTCTGTGCGGAATTCCTTAGTAGCAGCCCAGAGTTTGGATTTTTGTGCCCGGTTGATGGCAATAGGCTCGCCCCCTATTACATGGGATTTAAACATAACGGTGAAACCATACACCTCTGCCCAACCCTTCGAGAAATAAAGCCGTGATGTTATTTATGTTGTGTTATTTGACCGTTACCGTAACACAACAATTACATAATTTGATTATCACTGTGAAGGAAAACATCGTGAGGAAACCTGCACACCTGAGAGGACACCATAAAGTTCTCGATGGCGTGTGCAGTCTGCCAACCCGCATCGGGCAAGCGTGGTGGACTACGGTCTAAACCCTTCTCATTCTGAAAAGAGGCCTGTGTCCTGCATTGGGATAGTAATTGGCCGATTATGTTATGTATGTATCGTAACATGGTTTAGTGCAGCGCCACACTATGCCGAAAATAAGCAACGTAATTTCAGTGTCATTACGCCTGAAATATATTTTAAAACACACGCAGCTGAAATTACGTCGCTTCATAGCGATATATGCGGTTCCAAGAAACAAAAACGAATCTTTTTGATTACCAATAGTAGCATTTTTTATTGCTAAACTGGACATATAAATAGACTCGTAAGCTAATCTTACCTGTAATAGCTACTTCCATATAACAGAGTATACTATGCAAAGCAATGAAGTCTTTGCTTCATTATTGGTAAAGATAAAAGAGTAAAATTTTAGGTCTAACCTAAGAATATCGGCATTGCCCAGTTACTGGGTTGCGGAGGTCTGGTGACAGTCGATCCGTGTAAAATAATGGTATTCAGCCGTATCTGGTTAGATTGGAAGCTGACCCCCACATAATTGGGAAAAGGCTATGAGGATTATCAAACGAAAAAAAAAAAACAAAAACAAAAAAGGTGGAAGTCGAAGAAGATAAGAGTAAAATTTAACCAATAACACTCCATAAATTATAGGAATTACTCAATGAAAAACATAACCGCCGAAAGTTGGGTCGCGTAATTTCGACATGGTGTTGCACTACACTTAGATTTATCCATTTTATATGCTACAGTTGGGCTCAACAATCGCATTCGTAGCGAGTTTTACAACTTTATGGAATGCGAGAACAACGCGACGAAATTTACCAATTACTACTTCGTATTAAACCATTTGTGCTCCACTGTACGTGGCATGTTTAGTGTCTGATTCATCTAAACAGCCTAAATTTCCTAGAAAACAGCCAAATTTTTCTCAAAATCCCATCCAACTGTCATACATTATCATAATTTAATACATAAGCGCTACTGTTAGATATATGCTGATAAGTCAACAAGGGCCTAATGATGTATTTTGCTTGCAAAGTTAGTTCAAGAAGTGACCGTTAGAAATTTTTTATTGCCAAATAACGACTGTTAAAATGACTCATTCTGAGGTCACAAATTTCTTTATTCGACGCACAAGCGTGTAGAATACTAATATATATACACGAGGAAAAACAATTTGTCCTCTGTCCATTCGTTAAGTTGTTCGTATGTTTAAAAACGCATTTTAATTGTGTACTCCTTTCTAAAAATGCCTAAATGCTGGTATGTGGGTACTTGCAATATTTCTTGTGCGTACTTACATAAATGACAGCGGTTGGCTCTGTAATGTTTTTTAAAATACTTTTTTATATATTGTGTATGTATTTGGGGTAGGAGGACGATACTTAAGTTTTTTTTTACATTTCATCACATAGGTACTGTACACGTTTTTAAATTCAAATTAGGGAGATCTTTTATTATATATAGGTATAATAAAACATTTTTGTTTCATCACATATTAAGTTATTACACTAATATATTCTCTTCTAGGCCTACCAGGAACCTTTGACGTATAGTATCGTACATACACGTATCGCTAATGTAAGCGAATTTTGAATCGAAAATACAACTGTCCTATAACTATTTGGTTTTTTTTTGCGACATGCACAATTTTGTATCATACATAGATATAGGTATACATAGGTATTTCCAATTTAAAATTCACTCACATTAACGTTACTAATCTCACAACATTCGTGCCAGGCCTAAGACCCCACAGAAAAGTCGCAGCCGAGACGAGATACAGTGATCAGCTGCCAATGAAAAAGAGTACTTTAATATTCTTCAATGCCAAGCAACCATTTGGTAATCAAATCTTTTTTATACCTATACTCGGCAGCAATGAATCCGGGTCACCAACATAAACCCTACAATCTCGGAAAATATTATTGAACATTGTTTTGTTTATGTTGGTGTCCCGGATTCATTGCTTCCGAATGTATTTAATTCAATAAGATAAGTTTAGTACACAAGTAAGTACTTTGTATAGCAAATACTCAACTATTTATAAACTGAACACTGATCGACGGTTGTATCCTTACAAGCCACGTTTTCGACCCGATGCAGTAATTATCGCTTGAACTCATAATTAGCTGCATACGCTGCAGCGCTGGCACACGGATTGTCCTAATTGCAAGGCAATTACTTATAATCGTTATACTGCGATCCTCAAGCGTAAAGCGCTTTGAGCAAAACTGTTTACAATTTTTTTAATAGATTAATTTTTTTGCAATTTTTTCACAGTGCTTCATTATTATTCCTAATATTTTTAAGTGCAGTAAGTACATGTCTATGAAACGATCTAACAACAAATTTGAGTAGGTATATTACACCAACTTGAAAAGTCAGATGTAGACTGCGTGTCTACAAAGTCGTGTCACCAGCTTGATGGTGTTTTGTTTTAAAACCAGAGTTGTAAATAGAGTACCACAATAATCGAAAAACTTTATGACCGCTCTGAAGTTCGTCATGCGGTTGCGCAGTTGCAAAATGTATAGGTAAATTTGCTACAGCGCAACCATGCGCTTGACTTCAGAGTGGTCGAAAGGTTTGGCGAGTACTGTACATGATGTGTCTTAGCCCTTCTTCTGTTTTTGTAGTACGTCACTATTGTCCTTGTGCATTCTCAGCAGCTGTTATTTCCAAGCTTTTAAATGAACATTGTTCATATGATTGAATTCTAGTAATCAATTAGCTTAAAGCGCTTATTTCGCAATTATTAGCACAATCAAAGCAAAGGGTGTGGGAACTTACGGAGCCTGTATCTGAGATTTAATTGTCGGACTTATAGCCGTAACCTTTAATTATACATCGTTTATAAATAATGAGCTAAGCTTACCGGCTGTACATATTATCCTTGCTAATGTTATAAATGCGAACGTTTGTTCGTTACCTAGCTTTGCAATAAGTTGATGATTAATTTGGAGGCGTCCATTTTGTTTGTGAGATATTAAGTGCTTCTCCGATTTTAAGCCCAAGTAATAAGAAAATTGATAATTGTTTTCCTGCCTCGTTGATCTAGTGGTGGCAAGCGCAACTGCTGATCGTGAGGGGTTCGATTCCCAAGTCGGGAACGGTGTTACCTATTGGGTTTTTCCGTGTAGAATTGACAAGGTAGAAACCCGGACTTTGGATTTGTGCCCGGGTGATGGCAATAGTAGGGTGTTACTATACACCCCTGCCCAACCCTTCGGGGAATACGGACGTAATGTGAATTTCTTTTAATTATTTTCAAGTGAATAAACAGCAGGTTGTCTGGGTCTGTACGTAGTTGAATACTAAAAGTATATACTCTAAGAGCTACAGAATTCTTTGTTTTTAAAGGTAAAATTACAGACTAGCTCTGCCTCAAACAATTTTTTGTTGAAGAACGAGGCAAAGTGGGCACTAAACTGGGGAATAAATATTTATGCCTTTATTCCTTCATTCTCTTCTTTCTTCTCTGTCCATTCTGCGTTCTGTACTGTCATTGGCACGCAAAGGTAAAATTGCGTAACGACCAGAATGAAGAAGATGAATTTCGTATTTATTTTATTCTGAGCGTAGCACTGATATGCGCTCTTCACGACATAAGATCTATAATGACCACAATGTCAGAATAATAATCAATCTATATGCATTCAAACAATAGCTACTGTTTTTTGTTTAAACAGTAGTCACATGGAAATAACATATGTAATTTAAATGTTAATCCAAAACTTGAGATTCACACTTCTCACATACATTACAGGCGGTTTGTTTTTGATGTCTAAGAACCTATGCAGGACCGCATCCACAGCATGACAGCTGTAAAATAGATTTATTATAACATTGTTGTTACGGTTTATTTTTCTTTGAATGAAATTTATTTGCTGTTTCGGGGTTGATTTTTCTTCTACCTCACGACAATTTATAAAAAACTTTAGTGTGGGATTTTGGTAGGTGATGCTCAAAAACAATGTTACAAGATGTTTATTAACATACTCATTGATTAATTTAATATTATTAGTATATAAATAGCCAAGAGCCTCGACCAACATCTAGAGAGGCTTTCATTTGGTACCTGGATGAAGAGCTCGATACAGAATGGAGAATTCTTGGATACGGCGCATATTTATAGGAGGTTTCTGTCTCTCTCGGGCCCTGACCATCTCCTGCTTGAAACATGTTGCTGATCGGCAACTTTTTTTATATTTTTAACTTATGTGTTTTTTTATATATTGTTTTATAAATAAATATAGGGAATATTATAGTCCATCTGATAGGTATGCCTGCATTATAACCATATACATTTGATTAAATTTCATAACCTGGCTTCAAAAACAAATGAAGGCATTATAAAGTCGCATAGCTTGTCGTCTTCTTCAGTCTTTCTAGATAAATACTTAATTGTGCATTACGACCTTACTTAAGAACTAAAACTAAATAAAATTACAACGATTTGGAATTAATTACAACTTTTTTTTTAAATTGGAACCCCAATTTACATTTGAAAGTGCCATACCGAACAATGTCACGATTACACAGATACGAATCTAAAAATCTGATTAAACCCTACGCCCGCTACGTGTCGAAAAAATAATCTCCTAACAACGCAACCGTTAATTCGGCCTAATCCATTCGGCTCATAATTATTATATTCGTTTGTTCCTCGCGACCGAGTACGTTTCGTCTGCGCCCCGAATTCATAATGAGCGAGGCTTTCCAAGTATCGGGTTGGCACTTATCGGGCGTACCATCTGACTATTATATTACCAAAATACCACTTTAAATGCAACCCACTGTAATCCTATAATTAACTTAATATGTACCTATACGGCAGAGTTACATGAACAGTGCGGAAAATGCATTTTTGATGGCGAAAATCGTAATATCGATGGACCTCCCCTGCAATTATGGGGTTTGATTTATTCATCGCTGTTTCAAGTATATGTTTTGTTAGATCTTTGTTTACGTGTGCGTAGTATTTGGTCTTTGAATCTAAAACTGTATTACATTTTCATGTTTAGTTTACCTGATATTAAATTAGGGGAATCACTTATTTCATGGTAAAATACGTCATGATTCTCTTCGGTAATGAAAAAGACGTGTTTTGTATCAAGTATTTTCCATAATGATTCAACTAGACTGTCTGAGCTTATTTCACAATACTTATGTTAACATTGCAACATTGTTAGAATTCGATGAAGCTTTATCCTCCTTTGATTTAGTGATAAACGTGACTATTATAATACTACGCATTATAATTTGAATAATTAAGTACCCACTTAAACACTTAAAATTATAAATCCGCCTTTTTCTTTTTTATCGTATTTTTTCTTTGTTTATTTTAGTACTGCTACATCGCATAGGTACATTTAACACAGTAAAACAGTTTGGTTATGAAGCATTTTTTCTGATGTACATGACAATAACAGCGTATGTAGCTAATGCAATTAAATACTATAACTATAATACAATTACATAAAAAAAAGGTTTAAAATATACTGCGTGTAATGGAAAGGTACCTACATACAAACGGGGTGAAGATTGTATCTGGTATAGAGTCTATGTGCAAAGTTTCAGATCAATAAAGTTTTTTTTAAATATAAATGGTTGGCAAACATATTCAACAATAATTTCTGATCAAAAAATTGTTGGCGTGCAGAACGCCAATCATATGGAAACCGCAACACCCATCCAAAGCAGGCTTAAGCATGTAGTTTGAGGTGGCTGCTGCAATTCACCCATCTGCTATGAGATTCTGTAGAAGAACTGAGTCGCTGCGACAGCGCCGCGGCAGCACTGCGTTCGTAGAAGAGTCCGCGGCCCACAGCGCTGCTACAGCGACGAGTTTTTATTGGAGAATCACATTGTTGATACGTACTAAATCGCGTCCTACAACACGATATCACACGAAAATATTCCCATCAGACCTTAATCATCATAATAATACATATTGGCCAAGTTGAATTAGAACGAGCATTTTTGCACGTACGAAGACCTCATACCATTTAAAATTATGCCCACTCTCCGTGCAAAACAAGCTTATATAAATGCAATTCTTTTTTCCGAACCCTGTTCAAAACCGTCATCAAATACACATACACTTCATTGCATTTTAACACATACCTTATAAGCGATTCTCAATTATAACACAGTATATTAATTATTCATTACTAAAATGCTATCGGTATGGAAATCCAAAGAAGTGCCGACGTGACACCTAGGTATGTTGAACCAGGCGCGATTGTCATTTGCATACCTATATCGGACACCCACATCGCAATAACGACAGGTAGCCGGATCAAAATGTAATTAAATCGTCAATACACGAACTGTATATGAACGGCGTACCAATACTTGCGTGGATATAGAGAAAATAGATGAGACTTGAAGCGCAGTTGAGTATTCAGCGGGAGAAAATTTAAAAATTTCTTTGCACTTCTAAAATACACTTAATTATTTAATTTTAAAGAATGACTATAGATAGTCCCTAAGGTAACTACAGATTTCAAATGTTTTCCTTAGTTTTTAAATTGGGATTGTAATCAATTTATGGCTAAAGGTATTCACTTGGGACTATATTTGACTATCATCAGTAGACTGTACAACTATACCATAGCTTCTTGATTTCATGGATGTTGGTTACAGAAATCTATCACGTAGAACTCCGACCGTCATTGCTATTCTCTGCAACAATACGAAAAAAAACTGTTTGATGATTTTTTTAAATTATATTTCATATTTCCAGTGTCGTATCTAGCGTACTTTCATCCTTGCCCATAGCTATGTGGCCCAGCGGTTTTGCCAAAGCAAGTCGCGATATAACTACTAATGAACAGTATAAGACTTCCAAGTAACGGTTGGCGATGTGCATAACATCGTAACGCTATGAATTATTGATACGAACACTAACGAATCTGATAAAACATTTGTTTTACACTGTTTATGGAACCGTTTAATGGCTCACCCATTTTAATGGCCGGCACTTTTTGGATGACATCCAAGATGCTTCTCGAAGTCAGTTTACGTGATTTTAATAGATTTGTCAACGTTTTGCTTTATTGTTTTTATTGGTGTGTCAAAATTCTTTGAGAATCTCGCCCTTCTGCTTTATTTGATAGCCAGAAAACGTTCACTTTTGAACATTTCTTATATCAAACTGGAACAACAAATAACCCTGTGTATAATGTCTTCATGTCTGGCAAAGGGATTGGAAATCGCAGTTAGGTGTTATACCAGCACACGAACACGCTCCTACTAACCTCTTGTCATCCCAGTCACCATCCACGGGAAGGGTGAGGCCGGTAGATATTCTTTGTCGGGAACCACATCCATTTTATCATCACTTACATCATTAAAATGATATTTGGTAAAATGATTTGGTTCACCTCGACAACGATGTAGCTGGCAACCCCGCAGTTAAATATATCTGTGATGATAAATATATAGGTAACACAGTTGCCAATAAAACTAAGACTGTAATAAAAAAAATATGTTCTTCATTTCATTATCTACATAATATAATTATTTTTATTAAGTCTAGGATGCTTGCAAATACAATTTTCAACAACTATACTAGGTGCGTTAAAAGATTACGAGAAATATTCACTTGTTGATGCCAAACAATCAAGGATGAATACATCGATAGTGCCACCGTGCCAAGATTTCAACATTGATTTAATAATGGGTACCTTTACTTAACTTGCATTAAGTCTGACTGTGGAATTTCTTCTTTCGTGTCGACACGAACTATACAAGAATAGCCCGTGGTGAAAAGATTGGCCAGTCAGCAAGGTTGGTAGCGGGGCTGACGGTCCAGGATGCGCCAGACGTACTTAAGTATGGTCACCTTACTGTGAAACTGTGTTACTTATTTATAGTTGTTTAGTTATCCATATAGTTAATTAAGTCGCAAATGTCCATAATTTATTTTTATTTGTTGTACCTCTTTTCGATGCTGTTCTCTTTGACCCAAAGTTTGACTGGTAGAGAATGCCTTGTGGCATTAAGTCCGCTTTATGTATCACCATTGTGCATTGAAGTATTAAATAAATAAATAAACTGTCCATGTCCAGTGACATACAGTCGTGAAATACAGTTATTTCACGACACATTTGGCGCAATGGCTGAGGGTTTAGTTGCTGCACAATGGGTCGCAGATTAGGTTCCCGCTCGGAACAAGTTTTGTTCCAGGGCTGGTTATATTTGTGTCTGTAAACTCACATATGATACAGGAGTAACCCAAGAGTGAAGAAACGTTTTATTTAAAAAATTAAGAATCCAACCCCTTTGGTCTAGTGGTTGCTAGCACAACTACGGAGTCTGATGTTCTTTCCTCGATTTTCCTAAAACCATAATTTGTAAATAGTGGATGTACAACAACATCTCTGTTTACTCCTTCAGAGAGTACAGCCATAAAGGTTACGTGAACCTTTCTTTGAACTCTCAATGAGATATTAATATAAAACCTAAAAAAAGTCAAAAAACATTCTTCTATATATCTTCCAAAAGTAAACAATAGTATCAACTCGAGAAAATAACATTAATAAAAAGTATTGTCGAATGCAACAGCTATCATGATTAATGTACGATAAAACACCTCCCATTGATAAAGGTGCACCTACTAATGATGGAAGAAATGTTTCTACTAGTGTTGATGCACCATTATTTTCCTGTTATAACGCACTCGAAAAGATTTTTGTGTGAAGGAAGTTTAAACCGAATGTTAGAAAACATGCTGTAAGTCTTGAGAAAGTTAGGTTTGCAAATATTTAGAACTGGATAATATTACATGATGATTCCCTGAAAATCCTTACCTATGTAAAAATAATGACAATTTCATGAATTAAATGCAAGAAGAGTACCTTTATTACAGATAGTACTTCTGATAATAATATGTCTATTCTGTAGACAAAGAAAAATGTGACTGGACTAGTTTTAATAATGAAAATTACAAAATTAAGAACAACAATGACGCTAGCACAATAAAAGACGCACATATAGAAAAAACAAACGACATTTTTAACGACTATATCGAAGCAAATGTGAACCGGAGTCATGACAACGATTAGACAAAAGCTTTTGACGGCAGAAACACTCGTTTTGGAGACAATCATTATGAGAAAATCTTATAAATGACTAAAACACGGTAATAAAGACATTCATAGATGTACACATTGTACTTATGGACGACACTCACGTTTATGATGTATATCTTAGTATAAAAGTACCGCTTTACTGTGAGATGCCGCGGGAGAAACCTGATTGTTATAACTAGTAAAGTTGGGTTGAACAAATTTCTGCAACACCCTAGCCTCGGGTCATCATTTACATCGGAAAAAAACTAGTTTTTAATCAAATAAGAAAAATCTAATCAGCGTATAATATCGACGCTATTAACTGATTAGCAAAAAACAAATGGTGGAATCTTAAAAGATTCTAAAAATTGGAATTCTCATTTAGAGCCAGACGATGACAGACTTGATTAGGAAGCAAATTATAATTAAATACCAAAATCTATAATGTTAATTGCAACGTGAAATCTTAAAGCAAATGATAATTTCGAGACAGATTTTCAAAACAACCACATTGGCAATGATGCAATACTTAACCATAAACCCAACAAGGAGAAACATTTATTAAGCATAAATTAATTAACAAGATAAAAACTGAAAAATGACCGCAGTAGGCGTATCGCAAATCATACAACATTAATAATGCAAACGTTACGATTTAGATATGCGTACTCGACGAACTAAACAATGATAAAACATAACTGTTGTCAAGAATTTTTTGCTAGACCATTCGGTACTTTATGTTCCGTATATAGACGGTAAATCGTTACTTCGTACATATTTGGCACTGGGTCCCTCTTTAAGTTTACCGCTAAGCACATGTATTAGCGCTCCGATGTCTGCCTGAGCTGAATTGTAAATCGTATCGCATAAGTAGATTACGTTTTCTGCTATTTCTACAGGTCTATTGTTGATACTTGGAAGGCTGTTGGAATGAGGCTACTGTGCGGACTAATTTATTGCTGATAGAAGGATGTGATGATGTTGGTTTTAGGTCGTGTTTGAGGAATTTGTAATTGTGTTTCAACAACACAACTTTTAGTTTTTGTATCTAATGTAATGCAATTGCAGTATGGTTTCAGCTACGGGCAGTTCATAAGGAATACAGAGGGTGTTTGGCATGTTTTGTACGTCAAGTTCAGCGACTAAGGTTACTTTCAAAATGATAGTGGTAGATAAAAGTCCTCAAAGGAGACCTCATTTAATTATGGGTATTAGATTTCCAAGGTCGGATACAGAAACAGTCTAGTACGTTATCGTAAAAGAACTGACATTAGTATCGTGCCATGCCTATTTTCCATACCTACATGACCCTTTTGTGCATTCTCTCTTTACCCTCAAAACCTATTTTGTTACTGTCGTTTTTGTTTTTCTTTAACAACTTCTTGTTGTCGACCTTATTATTTATTTTATCACGTTCCTAAAAAAAGGTAACGTCGAATTAAACTCAAATATTTCTCAATACAAGTGAATGCAAGGAATGTGAAGATTGCATAAAGCCTACATGCAATTGTAACGTTCTTTCTCAAACATTCATGATTAAAATATTAATGTTGTACAAGTAATATCTAAATATAGAATGAAAATTCAATTGCTTATATCAATCACGCGTCGACACCAGTCGAGCACCTGTTTGTAGATCGCGACCGAGAAATCTTGATCGTGGCTGTTTGGCGCGCAGCCGTTCAGAATGCGCGTCGCATCGTGCACAGGACATTCGCGCGACTGGACCAAAGAACGATTGCTATTCCACGTATGTCCCCGTATAATTATAAAATATGCTGCGCCCCGTGCGCTGACAGATGGCCCACTCTATGGTGGTGCCAGCTTAAGGGATTAGTCAACTGGAATATTTTTTATGAAAAAAAAAATGCTTTTGTCATTGATTTGGAGGTTTACTTCAATATTTTTTTTCCGTGGCTACAATTTAGAATTGGTGAAAAAACGGGTATGGTGAGACTTTTTGAGAAAAATCATAAAGTTAAAACTAAATTAAGACTGAATTAAGTCCAGGTTGATTTGTCTTTCAAAATTTCTCATAACAACTGGATAACTACCTAATTTAATTTGATTTGACAGCGATGGATAGAAACTCCTTAAAATTTGGGAGGTTAAACAATTTCAAAGCTGGTATACCCAAACTACCTTCTTCATACGAGATACAATTTATATGACACCTAAGCTATTGTCTTTTTTTGTACATTTACAAATTTTTAAGTGTTCAGTGTATGTACCTACAATACATACGTGCAATTGCGAATTCTGACAGCGAATGCGCTTTTTGTTATTTTATTTGCACTGTCACGCAGTTTACCTGGAAAAGATTTTTTAAGAATTAGTCATTTTATTTCTCATTTTCTTCGGTAAGCTTTGATTAAAATCTATATTTGTTTTTAAAGGGTCAACATCCTTTGTCTGCACTATAATGTACATTTTAAGTTTAGAAACTTGAGCAGGAAAACTAAGAAAATCACGTAAAAAGTCTACTTACTCATTGGGGTTTTTCTGTGTAACAAATAACTTGCATATAAAATTACTTAACTGTTCTGTTCTACCTAGCCTTTTTCCCAACTATGTTGGGGTCAGCTTCCATTCTAAATATCAAATAAAAATAACAATGTCAGTTTTTTTAAAATAAATAGCTATCTACGAATTTTGCTGTTAAGTAAAACTAGATATGATAGCCAAAACTAATTGTTCAGCCTAACTTTTTCGCAACTATGTTGGGGTCACCTTCCATTCTAACCAGATGTGGCTTAATACCAGTATTTTACGCGGAGCGACCGCCATCAGACCTTCGCAATCCAGTTACATGGCAATGCCGATATCCTAATGTTAAACCGGTTGTCTGACTTTCGGGCTTCTGACTTCCCGTAACGTCTCTCATAGGTATTCGTATGAGGCGGTCTAAGAGGCAGGGAGAGGTCTCGATACTTAAGAAACGGTCACCCATCTACAAACTGACATTTAAAAGCGCAGCTTAACATCGCAAATCGCATGATCCGTTCGGTTGGTAATTAGCTACAATCCTATTATTTACATATTTTTACTTAAATCTAATTCAGAAAAGCAATATGTATTATGCAAGCTTCATTCGTATTGACAAAGCAAAAAACTAAACAATATCATATCACGTTATGTTTTAATCTACCGTAATCTTGGTTTCATTCTCTTATTTGTGTTAGAATTACTTAAGGGTAATCATACATTTTACATCGGTACTATTCGGAACTATATTCACTTAGGCTTATTAATTTATTTATGTATAATTTAAAAACGTTTATTAGAATACATTTAAAAGTATGTAATTTGACTACAATTAAAATACTTTTTTTTTTCCCAATCGACGCTTGTAGATGGTCTTGCGGACCTTTTCTACGTAACCGGGCTATTATTGGCGAGACCAGAAGGGTCTCCGAACCAATATCTAAACTAACTACCTAGCTAACTACGCTAACTACTGTAACATCATGACTATTATAGCAGCAACACCTCTAAGGGTGTCCCCAAGGGGGGACTCGAACCTCTTAGGGTGTTGAATGCGAGAGGACTGGGAGGGATACGACAGCTTGATGAGGGCTGCATTAATCGCGGTGTGACTGCGCGGAGTCAGAAGGGACGACCGGCTCCGCGGCTGCGGCGGGTGAGCACGGTGTATGGGGGGCAATTAAAATACTGATAACGGATTGTAATAAATAGGAACTATGAAAAAAGGTGAGAGGGGGAGGGCATTCTTGGGCAGACCGTCGGTTAAGACGGACGTAACTTGATAAGCGTATCCACTGTGCTAGAAATATAAATTACTATCTACTTGCCTACATTTTGTTTCATTTGCCACCCTGATTTTTATATTTGGTACTAGTTGTACCTCACCTTCAGAAACCAGGGAAGTTTCTACTTCAAAAATGTATGGAATATATGCAAAACAACTCTTACGCAATCCAAAGAACAAAGCGAGAAGCTTTACACGAATCTTTTGTCTACTTATACCAATAAATACATATTTTTATTTTTAGTAAGTAGGTGTATTATAAGCAAATGTATTCAAAATAGAATATGTTCAGTTCTGGCAGTACACCAAGAAAGCTTTCTACGAAAAGAAATTGTACAGGATAATAAGCCAAAACGCAATACGTAAAATTATTTTAGCTAGCCAATAGTTGAAATGCAGGACACGTATCTGCAAACATTTAATAAGCTATTTGTGTGTCTATGTTTCTATGTTATGTTACCTATAAATTACACACGAACATAACGATTCTTAGTAAGTAATCCATCTGGTTCGTGAAGACGGCACTGACATATCTTCAAACGTAGCGTGGGACGCTCCCGTCCCAAATTCACGTCAGAAGGACCAACGTTCTCCGTACCTCGGAGAGCAAGTTAAACCGTCGGTCTCGGGTGTCATATGAATACCTATGAAAGTCGTTACGGGTAGTCAGAAGCCCGAAAGTCTGACAACCTGTCTAACCTTAAGATATCGGCATTGCCCAGTAACTGGCTTGCGAAGGTCTGATGGCAGTCGCTCTTTGTAAAATACGGGTAATCAGCCGCATCTGGTTAGACGGAAGCTGACCCCGACATAGTTGAGAAAAGGCTAGGCAGAACGAAGGACCAACGTTCGAAAATGCAGTCTGATTCGGTAGGCCGAGAGCTCGGATTTCAGTCAAATTTTGGGATAGACCTTTGCGCACCAGTGGCCTGCGATAGGTTACGTTGATTTCTGAATTGTTCTGACTAGTATTTTTTTCCAAATATGTTGAAGTCGGCTTCCAAGTCTAACCAGATGCGGCTGAAACCAGTATTTTACACGAACCGACTGCCATCAGATCACTGCGGCCCAGTCATTCGGCGATGTCGATATCCTAAGGTTAGAAAAATGTATTGCACGCACTTGAATAATAATGAGTTAGCATTTGTAACTATGCTTATAAAAACATTTATTCAAATAGTGACGTTTTTTATTATATAAATTATTGCTAAGTAACTTATTAAGCAAGCTCAAAATATAATAAGCAAAGTTAAAATGACTAGAGTGGAACTGTGCTAGAAATGGATTGTTTCATTCGAAACGCAGTCACGGTTCTTAAATTATGTTCAAACCTAAAAGGCAATCCTTAATAGCTTAGTAACGTGTCTATACTTATTAAATCATGAATCAGTTTTGTATTGCAACAACGTTTAAGTGCATCAGACCCACAATTAGCTAAACTCTCATCATCGATTCCTTTCAGAACGTCAGTAATCGACGTTTTATCATTCAGACTATGAGCACGTATAAATACAACATACCACTAGCCTATTTAACGGCTTACATATGAATACAAAAGCGATTAATATCTGAGCTCCCACACTAAGGGCGCTAATATAAAATTCTGCATCCGATGCGCACAGTTACGCACACAACAAAATCCATTTCGCGCATCCGGCTGTGCGTTTGCGCATTCAACACACAAGCGCCATCTGTGACAAGAAAGCACATAACCTCATTAGAAACCTAACACACAAATTGAGCTCAGCTCATCTAATAATTTTATTATACATATTCAAAAGGGCTTCGTTCGTAATGGTCGAAATGACCCGCATTCGGCTTTTAATAGTCCAATTAACATTTGGAGTCACGTTTTGAAAAGACAATAGCCATCTTCGTGGGGGCAGCGTTGGCTGGCACATTGGCAGAGGCGAGCTTTCCATATTAATGTATGTTTGTTAGCGGTAAAACACGTACTGATGACGTAAACCCGTAAGCATGTGCGGGTTGGCTCATACTTTCTGTTGAGGTGGGTTTCATTAGGTTGTTTTATAGGATTAATATTGCCTTGCGCCTAACATAAACCTTTGGGAACGCCTCGATAGAATTTGAATAAGTTGGTCAATTCAGCTAAATTTTTAAAGCGTCATACGATTTACAAGTTCCGAGAATTCAGCCTATGACTATGACTTTGAAGGTGTCTTAGGTTACGATACCTACTTCAATCATTCTCGGAAACTGGGTATTTTTTTGTAAATAAAATAATGCAGCACTTAATTTCCCATCAATATCATCTACTTATGTGGTCCTGACCTTATGTTCAAGAACTTTATAGGGCGTATCACATTCGCTATTCTGGTCATCAACAATCAATATATTAAGTAAGACTAATGAGTACCTAGTATACATTGCCTAACGAATCATCAAGTAGTCTAGTGTATTGACGGGTAGGCTACACCTTGCGCCATATTGCGATTCATTAGTAGTTTCCAATTGTATTGTTCTCGGAATATCAGAACCGTTGTTTACAGTAACAGTCTATACTGTTCGGTTAACGACACTTCGCAATAATTAACGATGCGTCAATTTGGTGCCGAAGAACTTACTATGAATTATAATTGAGCAATTCTGATATCTACACATAACATCACGCCTGTATTCCCCGAAGGGTCGGGCTGAGGTGTATAGTAACACCTTCATTTTGTCCCATGTAATAGGGGGCGAGCCTATTGCCATCAACCGGGCACAAATCCAAACTCCGAGCTGCTACTGAACAATTTCACACGGAAAAACACAATAACACTTTGTCCGACCTGGGGATCCAGGACTTCACGATCAGCAGTCGCGCTTGCCACCACCAAACCAACGAGGCAGTTGATGTTTAATTCCCAAAAATAATGTATTTGGTATATTCGCATTGTCTCCGAGTGTTATTGTCATTGTTATCAGTGTTACGTAGGTATACACCCATATTCTAAGACGTTCCTCCAAAACTTACTCGACTCGACTCCACCTCGAATCAGTCTTTCTCATTACTATCGGTAGTTATAGTTGACATAAACGTCCTCGACTCGAAATTTTTCCTCAGTCGAGGTAAGGAATCATCTGTCAAACTCAAGGTACCTCGGAACCTACCTTAAGGAAGGAAGTGTCAAAGTTCGTATGTAACAAAAATGAATTTTGAAGACTTTAACGAATATGCTTACGACAATCCTTACTTACAACTATTTATCGCGGCGTTATTTGCGCGATGCAGATAATTCAAATTATGACGTAATGACTCCACTCTTTGAGGACCCCTTAGTCGAAGAACCTTAAAGTTCACTCGAAATTGCGACTAAGAATACAATTTTGAAGGTATTTTCGAGGCCGTCCTGACTCGAGTATGTGTCGAGTAAGTTTTGGAGGAACGTCTTAGAATATGAGTGATATGCCACAATCAATTTGTCTTGTTCTAAATTGTCCTTGAGTTTAAGTTACCACGTCATATCAAAAATATCCATAACAAAATAATTATACACCCAACAGGTTTAATTGATCGAAGTCTTGTTTACAAATTAATTTATTTCAGTCAGCATTAGTCGACTACTAATAATCGATTAATATAACACTCGAATTATCGACATTAATAAACATAAGTTATTAAGCAAATTCTTAACCTATTGACATTTTGTTATGTGCGTCGTAGCCTAAATGGTTTTCTAATTAAATGAAGTTTCTCTTATATGTTAAAACATGGGTATGAATTGTAACAATTTAAAGAATACCTTATGACTTGGAATTGCTAAAATAAAATGTCATAAAATGTAAGTGAAGATTGGTAATCCGGTTTTTCTGCAAAGGATTAAGTAATTTAATTTGCTTACAACTTATTTGTAATATTGAGAGACATTTAAGTATTTGCAACTGCCTCGTTGGTCTAGTGGTCGCAAGCGCGACTGCTGATCGGGAGGTCTAGTGTTCGATCCCCAGGTCGGGCAAATTGTTATTGGGTTTTCTCGTGTCGAATTCCTCAGTAGCAGCCCGGAGTTTGGATTTTATGCCTGTTTGATGGCAATAGGCTCGCCCCCTATTACATGGGACTTAAACATAACGGCGAAATGAGGGTGTTACTATACACCTCTGCCCAACCCGTCGGGGAATAGAGGCGTGATGTTATGTTATTTATGTATTATATTTTTGTGATCATGTTATTAATTATCCTTATCCTAATGGTTCTATAAGTACATTAACTTAAAAAATTGTCCGAGTATAGTTTCGAAGGATTGCTCCTATATCGTGGGTGCGTTTACAGACACAAATCTTCACATGCAAGAACACCTAGACCCGGAACACATCTATGGGCCATACAAATAATTGTTTCTTGCATGAATCGGACCCGCAACCGGTAGAGCAGCTAATAGTTAAAGAACTGCGCTAAATGTGTCGTCTAAAATTAAAAAGTACCCAAGCTTTTACCATAGATTTAGTCCCTCAATTATTGATGAAACTGATAGAAATTAGTCGCGTTTTGGCTTTCAATAAACTTGCAAATTAATTCACTAGAGATTTTATGCCTTGTTTTCATTTTTATCATCACGGCAACAACCAAGCGTGACTTCGTACAAGATAATAGATGCGGGATTAGACGTCGATCGTCAGATTCGATCATTGTTGTAATTCATCTTGATTTATAGTCGCGTGTATTGCACGCCAACTGTCGTAAATTAACGAGTTAACTACTAAACTTGGCTCCCACTATGCGCTTTGACGGAGGATATCATTTGTCATTGGAAAATAATTGGTTGGTGAGATTTTGAAATGTTTTGTTGATTTTTGTGTTGTAAACAAAGCTCTACTTTTAGAAGGAAAGGAAATTCCATACAACTCTATGGTTCTATCACCATACGTACACGACCCATTGAGAAAATGTATATACCTAAATGTGTGCGTCACGATGGCTATCCAAATTAGCAAATCGATATGATTTTGTTAAAAAAGTAATCCTTTAAAAACCTTTTCAGTTAAACGGTTTTATCTTGCAGCAGGTACCCCATTTTTTTTAAATCTTTGATAAATGCTCCCGCATACTGCACTACCACAGGGACATAATGCAGTTATGTGGGACTCAAACCCACTAAAACTCCACGGTGTCCTCCTCTGCCGCTTATGGCGGGAACATGGGCACGCGTAAGCACTTATCCGCGAAGCAGCAAGTACCCCTGCAGTATCAGGATTTGAGGAATAAAGGTTGAAGTTATTACAATGTTGTATTCTCATGGAAATTGAATTTGTGTGCGAAGTTTCTGTAAAATCGGTTAAACAGAATTAGTTGAAAAATATGTCGCAAAATTTAAAATAAACAAATAAAACAAGTGAAGCCAATTGAAACCGTTTAAAAATTAAATAGACTCACTCCGGTTGGATAAATATTCAAATCCAGCAATAAGACGAGACAAATAAAAACATAGTTATATGTTTCCTTTTTTTAAGTATTAATTACAATAAGGCGCGCACAGAATTAAAAATCACTTAAACTTTAGCTGCAAACTGATAACATCACAGTAACCCATAAACCTTTTCTAAGACAGTCAATATTGATTGGGTCATCGCACTACAATACAACACTATGACATTTCCGTCCACGTCTTCACCCTAATTAAACAACATGTTAACAATAAAATGCCTTATTTTAGTGACCAACAATTACTAGATGGACTCTTTTATATTTTTTTACCCAACTGACTTGAATTGGAATAGTATGTTTATAACAATAAACAGTTTTTATTGGCAACAAAAGCTGAACTAAGCGGATAGAGAAGTGTCATTGCGCATACTGAATAGATTTTTAATTGTTTCAAGCAAGGTTGGAATAACGAAAGGATATTGGTATTCTCGGAAACGTCGTGATGGTTGTAAAATGTAAACTTGTTCACTGATCCGCTTGATGGCTTTGTGTTAAAGACAAAGGAATATGTTTAGGAATCGCACGGGGTAAATATTAATTGGTAGATGTTTTGCTGTGATATTTTTTGTTAACACTTCCACGGTGGAACTTGGTTAGATGAATAATTGAAATCGATGAGATATACATTTTTATGATATTTTTTTAGGGCAGAAGATATTAGAAAAAGTGAATAACAAACAATATGGCAATTGTTAATAAACAATAAATTAAAAGTGATTAATTATTTATTACCTAATAGATTATTTAAAAAAAAAACAATATTTTAAAGGTGCGTAGTACTCTCAACCGGCGCGGCGTGCGTGTATGAAAAGATGTATGAATGTGGATGAAGCGAAATGAATACGTAAGGATCGTAGTGTATGGCATTCTATAGTTGCTGCTTAACCCCATGGAAAAAAGGCGTAAGTTTATGTATGTAAATATGAAATAAATAGTAAAAAAAAAGTTTTTTTTTATTTAAGGAATTTATAAAAAACGTTATAATACTGTTAGGTTTGAAAATAAAAATATAACAAATAGAATATAAAGCGACATCTTCCAAAAAAGTTGACGGTAAAAATATTGTCACTGCCTTATAAAGGGTTCAAAGAGCCTCCACGAGTGACGATGTTTAAGTACGTCCGGCGTACCCTGAGCAGTCAGCTTCGCTACCAACCTCACTGACTGGCTAATCTTGGCAGCACGGCATGAGCTATTCTCGAAAAGGTCGTGTCGACACGAAAGAAGAAGCATGTTTCGTGCTGTTAGGCATCAATTGTAACACAATCATTCTATCTCTTCTATACAGAGTGTACTCGAAATGATGTAATTCCTTCAAACTTCGTGATGTACTGCTGACATAGATTAATCCTGCACAGGTTACTTTAGGACTCAATAAGAAATAAATTACAAAAAGTTAACATGTGTTCTTAACGTGAGGCATCTTAGCGCCCCGAGTTAAATGACCGCACAGCGAGCGATAGCCGTGCACTTCGTTCGGGGCACTAAAATGCGTCACGTTAAAAACACTTGTTTACTCTTTGTAATTATTTTTTTATTGAAATCAAAAGTATCCCGTACAGGGTTAATCTATGTCAGCAGTACATCACGAGGTTTGAAGGAATTACATGATTTCGTTTACACCCTGTATGTTGGTCATGGCAGAAGAGGCATGAAGGTAGAAAAAATGCCGTGGTAATGCGGTCCTTGCGATATATGTGCTGTGTAACCTTGAATGATAGATTGAGGAATGATGTGATCAGACAAAGTTACGGTTTAAAAGATGATGTGTAGTGACAAAAATTGAAAGGAGTATGCTTATGTGGTTGGTCATGTTGAGATAATGAGTGAACGACGATTAACAAAAGAAATTTATAAGGTGGGTGTCAGTGGAAACGCTGATAGAGGCCTCCCTAGTAGGACATACGTCGATGTTATTGGTGATGTTCTTCACGAAGGACAGGTGCGTAGTACTCTCAACCGGCGTGTGTGTATGTATGCGGCGTGTGTGGATGAAGCGAAAGGAGTATGTAAGGATCGTAGCATGTAGCGTTCTATAGTTTCTGCCTACCCCCATGGAAAAAAGGCGTGAGTATAATAATATGTATGTATGACAGCATTTTATCAAAGTGAACCATGATTTAAAGAATAAAATATACCGACAGACATCAAAGACATGCACATTAAATTAAGTAGTTTGTACCTATTTAAAACAGCAATGAGTTTAATTATAAAAGGCAGTAACCAAGTTAATAAGATTCTAGCAAACGAGTGACAAATGGAAGCCGGTAAAATCCATCTAATTACATCGAACAAGTCTCAGCAAATTAAAACACTGTTAAGCAGATTGGATAAAGTTAAAACGAAACACAAACTTTTTTACAACATAAACTAGACTGTTAGTCATTACTTCTTGGATTTCGCTCCGAACTGACTTATAGTACTTGTATCTTATGGCATTTAATTGATCCCAAGCTTATATCCCTATTCATAAACTCGTGACACGAAAAAATCGTTAAAAATGAATACATTGCTTTTCGTGTATCGGTCGCTGGGTTGTATAAACGTTTTCAAACAGCATTGGACGTTGTTAAAATCGGGATTATTGCGTAAATTGAAGGCTGTTCGTTGTGAATAAGGTTGACGGTCGAGATTTCTCGTTTTCTTTAATTTATTTTCCTCCGGGAGGTGTCTAATGACCTGCTGCGTGTGGCCCGACATTTTTATCGGCCGGAGAGGCGCTTTGACAATATTTTTCGAATATTAATGTCGATACTTTATCTGTTACCAATAGGTATATCTAAATAACGGCTCTGAGACCTCGGATATACATTTATACTAATTGAGTTGCATGTATTTGCAATTTTAACAGCGAATTACATGGTCTTGTTGTATTTTTAGTTGAAATAACGCTAGGTGGAAATTGGAATTGTGACCAAATGAATATGTATGTCCGAGTCGGTATATCGATAAGTTTGACTACAATACTGGCGATATCGAAGAATATTCGATGAATAAAATTGTGTATTTATGCTGTAAATGTGTTGTATTATCTGTTTTATTATTTAAAAATATGTTCTGTTAAAATTCAATATTGGAAGATAGTGTTAAGTAACGAGTCACCTTGCCTTCTTGTGGTCCAGATTGGTCTTATAAATAAAGAGTAGGCACGCTGGTATTGGTTAATTAATGTTATGGATCGAACTCTTATCGAAAAACTTTTATATTTCTGTAACACATAATTATATTTATCTATCTCAATCAACGACAACATCGAACAACAAATAGATCGACCTTTATTACTGAAGTAAACAAAACCCGGACCCTTGAACCCGAACCAAAATCTATTAACAGTTCTAAGAAAAAACCTAGAAATTCAATTTTCGAAGGCGCTAAAAGCCAAATGTTGGGCACAGAGTGTGACCAATAAAAAAATTAAAAATAAAACTGGCATGTCCCATCGCGAGGTGTAAAATAAACAGTCGGGCTCGCCATTAAGGTCCGGGTCCTGTGCTTGTATTAATTTGTATTTAAGTGTATTGAACAAGATAAAGTAAATATATGGGCACAACGCGGCCGGGTCGGGCTGGCTCTTGTTACGTGTACGATTGCTATGCTGTCGCGGTTTTTTTTGTTGTATTTTTGTGGTATTAATTAGAAGTGTAAGGAATGTGTGTTTGTTTCCTTCTTGAGTCACTATTCGGTATGGTCGGATTTATTTAACTGTTTTAATTCTTGGGTCAGTTCGAAACAAAGATATGGAACCTATTATGAATAGAGTGGAACACTGTTTTATTCTAGGCTATGGAAAGACTTGATATCGAGTTAGACTCACTTTCGCCAATTTAATTTAAGATAAATAATGCAATCTGGTTCAACAATAATTAGGTTATTAAAATAACCTTTAAAGAAGCAAACAAACGAAAAACACTCTAACATAATGTAATTGACTGCCTTGTTGGTCTAGTGGTCGCAGGTGCGACTGCTGAGCATGGAGACCTGGGTTCGATCCCCAGGTCGGGCAGTGTTATTGGGTTTTTCCATTAGAAATTTCTCAATAACAGCCCGAAGTCTGGATTTGTGGCCGGTTAATGACAATAGGCTTGCTCCCTATTACATGGGACTTAAACATATCTGGTGGAACAAGGGAGTACTAAAACACTTCTGCCGAACCCTTTGGGAATAAAAGGCGTGATTTTATGTTAAAATTTAGTTAGAATGATGTTTTCTTCAATTCACTACTCGTACAGTTTAGAAAAAATATTAATAGCAAGTAATTCCTATAGGCTATCCTTGCACACATACGTAATATTTCGTGACATCGGATGACTTCGGTGACACCTCGACTGTGCTCATTAAGGGTGAAAGTTTACACAAAGGAACGAATATTTACTTGTCGCCCATACAAATACTTGTATATGTTTGTACTTTTATATTTAATAAACGGTATAGTATGTATTTAAAACGACCGGTGTGAATGAACGAAATATGGAGGATAAATTAAATTTGTAGTCATCATCGTATGTAAGCAGTCTGCTGAGAAAACTATACTATATATATATATATATATATATATATATATATATATATATATATATATATATATATATATACATATATATATATACTTACAGCAGTGATAACCTAGTGGTGTGACCGACGGGTTGCCAATTCATAGGTCTCGAATTCAAACCCAAGGCACGCACCTCAGAATTATCGGATTCATGTGCGTATTGTATAATTAACACTTGTTTAAAAACGGTGAAGGAAAACATCGTAAGGAAACCAGCATGCCTGAGAGATATTTCTCGACAGCATGTGAAACCAAGTCAGAGGTTCATGGGCGGCATAAACTTTGACACCAGGTTAGTCACCAACCACACGAAAAGAAGAAGAAGCTGAGAAAACTGCGTTGATCTTTGAAGAAGAGCTGCCACAGGTTACGTTCTGTTCTGCCTAGCCTTTTCCCAACTATGTTGGGGTCAGCTTTCAGTCTAAACGCGGCTGAATACCGGTATTTTACACGGAGCGACTGCCATCAGTCTTCTGCAACCCAGTTACAAGGCAATGCTGATATCCTAATGTTAATACTGGTTGTCAGACTTTCGGGCTTCTGATTTCTCGTAACGACTGTCATAGGTAAATAGTATGACACCCGGGACCGACTATTTAATGTGCTCTCCGAGGCACGGAGGGGTCTCGATGTGTTACGAACGGTCACACAACCACAGATGGACCGTGGCAAGCGCAGCTTAACCTCGATTTGCGCGGTTGGTAATTAACCACCTGCCCCTCAGCTACCACAGGTTACGATGAGTTAATTATTCTCGAAGAGGAATCTCTATGCGTTAGACAAAGATGCACTTAAGTAGGATAGCACAATCAGCACATTACTGTCACACAGCTGGGCACGAGCCTTTTTTCACAATAAGAAGAGTTTAGGTCTTACACCAATATTCTAAGACGTTCCTCCAAAACTTACTCGACTCGACTCCACCTCGACTCAGTCTTTTTCACTACCATCGGTAGTTATAGTTGACATAAACGTCCTCGACTCGAGATTTTTCCTCAGTCGAGGTAAGGAATCATCTGTCAAACTCAAGGTACCTCGGAACCTACTTTAAGCAAGGAAGTGTCAAAGTTGGTAGGCAACAAAAATGAATTTTGAAGACTTTATCGAATATGCTTACGATAATCCTTACAACAATTTATCGCGACGTTATTTGCGCGATGCAATTAATTCATATTTCTACATAACAATTCATATTATGACGTAATGATTCAGTCGAGGAACCTCAAAGTTCACTCGAAATTGCTACTAAGAATACAATTTTGAAGGTATTTTCGAGGCCTCTCTGAGTCGAGTATGAGTCGAGTAAGTTTTGGAGGAATGTCTTAGAATATGGGTGTTAGTCTACCAGACTATAGTCCGCGCGGAACTAGTTGGCCGCGCCATAGGTATGTGAGCAGCAGGAGGGGGGTGCGAAACAATAGACACACTCTGTCAGTTTGCTTTGTCTTGTCTACCGTGCATACCCCCCTCCTGCCGCTCACATACCTAAGGCGCGGCCAACTAGTTCCGCGCCTGGTGCGGGTTGGCAGACTACACGCAACATCGAGAGCTCTAAATAGCCCTTTATATATGCAAATTTTCTTACAATGTTTTCGTTAACGCAAGTAATAATCAAACTCTGATCCTCAACTTAATTCGAAAAGTCAGAGATGTGGCCGGGATTGCACTTAAATCCTCCTGCATGGAAGGCTAGCTAACAACCGCTGGTCTATATAGCATGATATTTTCAGGCATAATTATGGTGCCAGGTTCGAGCTATGGGGTTCGTAGTTAATTACCAATCGCGCAGATCATACTATTTGCCAGGTTAAGCTGCGCTTGCGCGGTCAGTCCGTGGATCGTTCGTTACATATCGAGACCCCTTCGTGTTTCGGAGGGCATGTTAAACAGTCGGTCCCAGATGTCATACGAGTACGTATGCCAGTCGTTACGGGAAGTCAGAAGCCCGAAAGTCTGATAACTGATCTAACCTTAGGATATCGGCATTGCCAAATTACTGGGTTGCGAAGGTCTGATGGCAGTCGCTCTGTATAAAATACTGGTATTCAGCCACATCTGGTTAAGCTGGAAGCTTACCCTAACATAGTTGGGAAAAAGGCTAGGTAGAATTCTAGAATTATGGTGCCAGGTTCATCGCCTCTTCCGACTCGCTTGCCCGGTGACGAAGCAGAATTGTATTCAACCGTCCCCCCACAGACTAATGCAAAATATAATATAATCATAAAATATGTGAATTGTTTAAATATGGAATTTAAATAATTTAGATTAAGTGTGTGGCGTGGGTGTTAAGGAATGAAAAGTGGGCGAACATGAACGAGATTAAGATTAGGGGTTCCGTTTGAATTCTTTTTTTTTGTGGTTGTTGAGATTTGTTATCCAATCTTTCGTATTAAGGATACTTAGATTTTGCAATTTTTGCTGAGTGACTTTTTCACTGTCATAACATGACATAACATCACGCCAGTATTCCCCTAAGTTTTGGGCAGAGGTGTATAGTAACACCCTCATTTCGCCGTTATTTTTAATTCCCATGTAATAGGGGGCGAACCTAGTGTCATCAACCAGGCATATAAGAGGAATTCCACACGGAAAAACCCAAAACCAGTTTGCCCGACCTGGGGATTGAACCAAGGACCTCACGATCAGCAGTCGCGCTTGCCACCGCTAGATCAACGAGGCAATCTAAATAATAAGACAATATTTAGATTTCTGTGGTCACAGCTATGTTTATTTATTTTCTTACGGATCTCTAAACCGTAAAATTAGGTATTAGCCAGATTATAGAACACATCTTAGTCTACCATTAACGTGCAATCTGTGTTAATTGCTATGCAAATTCTATCATTAACAATAAACATTTATTTGTGTGAAATACCCCGTTTGTATGATGAAATTGAACCATGTCAGTTTGTTGGTCTTAAAATGGTCTAGTTTTTGTGACCGGGACTGCTGAGCGTAAATTATAAAGTTATACTTCTTCGTGTAATGTAACACGCGATCAAGACAACGGCATTCCCTACTAGCGGCCTATGTAGCGAGACCCGACGTAACGCGTATTTGTTCCACGTCGTGTCGCGTCGCGTCACACCGCGTCGCGATTGTCGCTTACGTAGGACACCCCATAAATATTAGGTAAGAAGGTTGGGTTAACTTTTGAAAGTGTACCAAAATAAAAAGTACAAGCTTTGGTCAGTTGTACTGAATAGCGCTACTACTACTGACTACTGCCCAGCATCTTGGAGTTTGGAATTGGACTCCAGAATTACCAATAGTCTCGTTCTCTAAAGTGCAACTAGTACCTAGTACCGGTATTTGTCGTCACGTGCAAAATATGGGTGCTTAAAAACGCTTTTTCATTGATTTTCTTTCGTTAAAAATAAACAAATTTAAGACTTAGAAAACTATTAAGTAGATATTAGGACTGCCTTGTTGTTCTAGTGGTCGCAAACGCGACTGCTGAGCATGGGATCCTGGATTCGTTCTCCAGGTCAGGCAAAGTGTTATTGATGTTTTCAAACTTTCGCAATTTGTACACATTATAAAAATACTAAATCGGGTCTAATCGCGTAGAAAATTTATAAGGCAGAAAAATACCTTATATACCCGATGTTTCGACCGAATTTCACCGGCCGTGGTCACGGGTAAACTGAAGTGGTGGAGCAGTTGTCATCTTCGTGAAGCAAGGGTATTTTCATCTACCCTCACTTGATCTTGATTTTTAAGAATATTATTATCGTCGGTACTTCGACACACCACACTAACGACGTCTTTACACTCGTCTAAAACGTCCCGTCGACGATAACACTTGCTGATGACCGGATTCCATGATGTTCATAGTTTGTATCCATCTTCCCGATTGAAATTATTGTACTTCTTAATTTCAATCGCCTCACGTACTATTCTGGGATAATAGTGACGATCGGTAGAGAGGATTTTTGGACTATGTAATTCTATCCAGTGATTGGAACCGGACTCCAGAAGATGCTCGGCTATTGCGGACTTGTGGATCTGGCGGTTCTTGACTGCAGTGATATGTTCCTTGACCCGTTCTGCTATTGTTCTTTTGGTCTGCCCGTTATAGGAACTATATTTATAAAGTGTTATTGGATTTTTTCCATTAGGAATTTCTCGGTAGCAGCCCGGAGTCTGGATTTGTGCCCGGTTAATGGCCATAGGCTCACCCCCTATTACATGGGATTTACTGGCGAAACGAGGGGGTACTAAAAACATCTCTGACGAACCATTCAGGGAATACAAAGCGTTATGGTATATTATGTTACGTAAGTAGGTACCTAAATCTGCCTATCCCTTCGGAATACAGGCGTGAAGTAATATTAAATGTTCGTAAGACAAATTGTTAATGCATTTTGGTACATTTATTTTTCTTAAAAGCGACCAATTTGTCACTAATTAAGGTTTGGAAGTTTATCTTTATTAGGGCATTTGTTTCGTAAACATTGAGATAATGCTCTTGTATATTGCTTTAGAATGTGACCAGTTATGTTGTTTTTATTCTTTTTACAATCAACCTTATGTTTACAAAAATAAAGTTCAAAATCGATTGTAGTTGGGAGGTATTAAAAATTCTGCCTACAGTCCTATACAATATAGTATCTTAAGTAATCCTTTAATATCCCAAAGTTCTAAAACTCAAATAGGTACTTAAAGTACAGCAAAGAATTTGAATTAAAAAAAAAACTAGAAGTGTAGATGACTTTATTTTACAACTACATCCGGTGTCTACGTTGTCTTAACGACAGAAGACAGATCAAATCCCAGCGACTGTTAAATGTAAATATTAGGTCCCCACCTATGAAATTGGCGTTTTTTTTCTCACAAATAGAGAACCTCGTCACTTCCATGATTTAAAATATTCATCAATTGCTTGATATTATATCGAATAATGACCATCATAGACAACTACCAATAGTTAAAAAATCCTTATTACTTATATTTTTCTAAACATAAAAAATACTTTAAAAATGACTCCTCTTTTTGTTAGCAGAAATGATCACTATTTTTGTTTTAACTTAGCCAAAACTTATTTTTGTCGCATAATCTAAGTGGCATACGTTATCTTAGTTTTTAAACATTAGTGCATACAAGTTTTAAAACATTAGTGTTCATAGTTGTTAAATAAATTAAGAAAATGTTAGTATGAAAAATGCAACTTCTTTAAAATTCTCCATACAAAACGCTGATTTCATAGGTGGGGACCTAATACTTTATCTTGAAATTAAAATCGATAAACATAAAAGTTAATTCACACGTATAAAGATGGATTAGCCAATATTTTGCACTGCTAAATTAATTAATACTGTATCAACTCAAAATTTGATCAATTTGAGATAACTTTTTTTGTAGGCCTTTGCCACACACTGGGATTTCTCCTGTATCGTGGGTGCGTTTACAAACACAAATCTTCAAACGTAATTCATTTCATTCACTTCATTTGTAATCTATAAAAAAAAAAGAAAAAAAAAATAAAAATCTTTTACAAAAATGAGTGTACAAAATCCATAAAAGTATTAATAGTAATAAAGTCTTAAATTATGGTTAGTTAGTGCCTAAGTAAAAAAACGTATATAACTACAATAAATTAATAACAAATGCAAAAATTGATTATTCGACGTGAATGTTTAATTTAGCGACCTGCCCGATCTAGGTTTATTCAAACAAACAAATCTATAACAGGAAGTAAGTACCTAATCAGTTTTCTGTCGATTCTGAAAAAAGCTTCGTTTTGAGTTGATACACTATGAATCTAGCAGTGCGATTTGTTCCGTGAGATTATCGGCGTAAAATTGAGCAAGTTTTTTTTTTAATTATTGGAACATCCTCATGGATGTACCTCGCCCGGGGTAGACGAGGGCGTCTGCCGGACTCTTACCGACTAAAAACTAACGGTGTTCCTCCTCTTGACCGTTCGGCCGGAGTCGCGGGATTCGCAAAAGCATGCACCGCAACCCCGACAGGTAAAATTGAGCACCCCTGCCCCGTCGGTGGGTGTCGTAAACAGCTACTAAAGCTTTATCTCAGGAGAATGGGCAGCAGCGTCCTCCCATTGGCTGGAAATCCTTCAGGTCTCGGCAATAACTGCCCGGTTACGTAGAAACGGTCTGCAAGGACTTTCTACAAGCAGTCCAATACAAAAATACAAAAACAGCTGCATCGTCATCCTCATCATAACATCACGCCTGTATTCCCCGAAGGGCTAGGCAGAGGTGTATAGTAACACCCTCATTTCGTCGTTATGCTTAAGTCTCATGTAATAGGAGGCGAGCATATTGCCATCAACCGGGCTTAAATCCAACTCCGGGCTGCCACTGAGGAATTCCACACGGAAAAACCCAATAACACTTTGCCCGACCTGGGGATCGAACCCAGGACCTCACGTCACTACTAGACCAACAAGGTCGCTTGTCTGTCTGCTAATAACCATATACTGCGATAACCAAACCATCTGCAAAACGGTGATTATGACGAGTTCCCCTCTGACCGATTATTGTTGCGGTAATTGTCCCCAAGGTCAACCGTGGAGGTCTACGGGCTGTTATGGTGATGATGATGTGCCAGTGTTTAGCTAAAAAGAAAAACCTAGCCCATCAATGCAACTCCAGTAGGTTAGGCTGAATCATCAGCGAAACGTCGGACGTGACACTATTCAAGTTGTAAGAGTTTCTAAGCTGTGAGTAGTCTAGGCTCCTAGGCATGGGACCTGCCGAAGTTGCGGTGCATGCTTTTGCGAATCCCGTAACCCCGGCCGAACGGTCAGGAGGACGAACACCGTTGGTTTTTAGTCGGTAAGTGTCCCGCAGACACCCTCGCCTTCCCCGGGCAAGGGACATCCATGAGGATTGTCCAACGATAAAAAAGGCCCCTAGGCATCTATAGGACAAGATGGTCATTTAAAGAAAAAATTGAAGAATAAAACTCGCTTAAAGAACATCATTAATTAAACATTCCACTGCATGCGAGCCAACTTGCATACAATCACTAACACAATAAAGAAGTGACACTTTGACCCCACACTGCACCGAAATAAAATTATGATCTCCGCTCCAAAAATTCGAAGATTCCATAAAATAAATTTGAATTTAATCTATATGAAACACGTTAAAGTTAAACCAACAAACATAACTGGACATTATTTACGGTCAAAAGCTATGCAGAGAAAAAAAGACCTATAAAATACTTTATAATGACAAAGAATTAGTGTATGCCATATACATAATTCCTATAGGAAAGTTAAAATTAACACTGGCTCATTTAAGACGAGAGAAATTAAAACTTTTTTATTCTTTTTTATGTGGCATTTATGTGCGTCGTAAACTTCAACTCGGTACCCCTTTTAAAATGTTGTCACAGGATGGCTGGGATTTAAAACTTTGAGGACTTATAACTTTTACTTTGCATATTAAGTTCATATTATATCAAAAAATGTCGATGATTAAACGGAATTATAACGGGGGACAGTGTTAGATGTTGACTTGAAAGTGTGAGAAAAATAAAATCATCCTACGCATGTCTTTGGAATTAACTAAAGGATTGGATTTCTTGTAGTAGTAATTACATGCATAGATTAGTAATGACACTTTTACAATTATACTTTTAATGTTTTTTTTTTATATACCTTTGACCAACTTGATTTTGTACAGTGTTTTAACTCTAGTTTTAATAGTGGCATTATTTTTTAAATGAAATTAAAATAACCATGTCAGTTTTATTTTAAACACCTGCTTTTTGCTTTTAACCTGTTTTCCTAGCAAAAATGTATCGTTCTGCCTAGCTTTTTCACCACTATAAGTATTGCGGTCAATTTCCAGTCTAACCAAATGCGGCTGAAAACCAGTATTTTACACGGAGCGACTGCCATCAGACCTCGGCAACCGAGTTACTGGGCAATGCCGATAACCTAAATTTACTAAAAATTCACTGGAATCATGGTTTCGGCTATCTTTCTACGACACAAGTTCCTATGTAAAGATAACGGACACTCCCGTTAGATATTACAATTTTATTAATTATACCGTTTATATTTAAGTAGATGTGTTAATTGTATTTCTGTCTTCGAAAAGTAATAAAACAGTAGGTGTTGCCATAATGTCTTAACATCGAAGCTAAAAAAATGAATAGCGTCACAAATCATAAAAGGTCTGTTAAACATTGGTAGTATTATAATTAGGTAATAATTTTAATTTGAATATTAATAGATTAACAAAGAATTTAATGAAAATTACTGTATTTATAGTCACTTTGAATTTTCAATTAGGTAATGGATAAATGCAATTGCGTAGTTTGAAATAAAAAGTCAAGATGACATCATGTTAATACAGGCACTATACAAAATAATATAAATTGATTAACCACTAGCGGCCCGTTCCGGCTTCGCACGGGTGGACATTTTTCCCGTTTTTGCAACATTTTTCATTTATGCTCCGCTCCTATTGGTCGTAGCGTGATGTTATATAGCCTATAACCTTTCTCGATAAATGTACTATCCAACACAAAAAGATTTTTTCAATTCCAACCAATAGTTCCTGAGATTAGTGCGTTCAAACAAACAAACAAACTATTCAGCTTTATAATATTAGTATTGATTAATTGTTAAACAAAGTCTCTTTTGTACATTTTTCGTAATCCTGTCAAGTTTTTCTGGGACCTAACAAAAACTAGGATCTATCGACTTCTCAACGTTCGTCAAGTCACTCAAGTTGACATGAAAAATTTAAAAGAACAATATTATTCTGTAATTTTGCATTATAAACTGTTTTTAAATTGTATTAACAAAAAAATAATCAAACTGGCACTTTCTGTCGCATATGCGAGCAGAAAAATATTGTTTTTATTCAATAATCTTGTTTGAGTATCCTTAAAAATTAAATGCTTTATACGGAAGAATATAATTTCGTTAGGCACTCACAAAATATAAAATGAGACTGCAGCATACCCAAGATGTTATTGATTACACCAAACAAAACTTAAGGTGCCCATATCATTAATTATTTTAAAAATCGAACAGCTAAAATCATTCAATCCGTACAGAGACTAATTACGGGCGCGTGTCGGCCATATTGGAATCCGATAAAATAACAATTAAGGAAACATTAATGTATGGTACAATGGCGTCTCTCGTACTTGCGCCCGCGTCGCTCTGATAAATGACCTCTCCTTCGGGACGTTAACGGCGCGTATTTGATTTATAACATTATTTGAATAAAAAAAACAAGAAAGAATTGTTTATTCAAACGTAATCGATCCGGAAGATCGTTCGGAATGTACAACTCTCTAATTACGAGTAGAATCGTCTATTGTTCGTTTGGAAGTGAGGGCTCGTTTTGTTTTGGAGTTGCGTGTTCTGTTCTTAGAACCTAATCAAGAATTATGTTTATATCAATGTTAATTATTCATAGTTATGTTCTCATACATTTGAATTTGTATATACCTACACCTACTTGTAGACGCTCATTATCCAAACAGTATAAATACACTTCAGTTAGGACTCTTTTGCACTGCGTCCGATCTTAATCCGAGAAATTACGATTCGAACAAGCTGCAGTACTATTTGTATGAACGGTTATGCACTGCATCCAATCCGGATTTTATAGATTTGCAACTGAGTTTCCTCAGATCGTATTAACTCGGATTCGAATCGGATGCAGTGCACAAGCGCTCTTAATGTCTTCTTTTTTTTCTAAAGTGGTTAGCGGTTTATAAAATATTTACTGCACTTTAGTCAGGGATAGCCAACCCTTTGCCTCTCTTTTCCCTTGATTAAATCAACTGGCTCGTTGGTCTAGTGGTCACTAGCGCGACTGCTCATCATGAGGTCCTGGGTTCGATCCCCAGGTCGGGCAAAGTATTTATTGGGTTTTTCCGAGTGGAATTCCGCAGTAGCAGCCCGGAGTTGGATTTGTGCCCGGTTGATGTCAATATGCTCGCCCCCTATTACATGAGATAAACATAACGGCGAAATGAGGGTGTGACTAGCCCCCTCTGCCTAACCCTTCGGGGAATACAGGCGATATGTTATGTTAAACCATTGAACTTTTCGTAACAATTATTTTCGTTTTTGTTACGATTAGCGTGTAAGTTAGGTGAAGATTTAAAGGATGATGGTCAAAATGGGCGTAAGTCCAACAGAATTGAAATATATCTCAAATCGAAGCTTATAATTAGTACTCTATATCATACTATGGCAACAAGTACCAAAGTCGCCGGAGAACAGAGATAGGGCCATTTGAAAAAGTTACATTTTTCTGTATAAATACCGAAGATTTGACTACATCTGTCACGTTTAAAAAAAAAGTCGTGTTAAAAACATGGCGCACACGCACGTAGGGTTGCCATCCATACTATAATATATAGTATCGTACTATATTTCAGTCAATTGTACTATATATTATAGAAAAATAATATTGGACGAAAAATACTATATTTTTATCCCTAATTCAACTGTCGCGCTTTTTATGTTAATGTAAGTCTGAAAGGCAGAAAGAAAAACCTGAACCGCAAAAGGAGAAACTTCATTCGATTGGATGACAATCTCCCGTTCCTAGAAGATTTTCCACGCCTCACTGAGGACGATATAATCTTACAGGCTCTGGGCACTTATCAGCAGAAGCTAGCCAAGTCATACGTCGCAGAGCACTTAAACAATGGTGTTTACAATATTGAAATCAACAGAGACGATGTGCTGAACGATCTCCGTGAATGCAATATATTAGTATCCAATGTGTGGTTGCTGCGAGCACGGATTCAGTTAAGGCACGTCAGAGTACGCACATATTTTTCATATATTTTGATCGACAGGGACCAGTTTGGCAGAAATTCAATAATTCATTCTTACTGTACCTGCCTGACAGGAAGAAGGACCATTGGTACCTGTGCTCATGTAGTTTTGATAATATGGTATCTTGGTTTGGGGCGACATGAGCTATTTATCGCCCCCGCGCGTCATTTGTTAGATGTTGTCATAGACCGGGACAGTGTTTAGTTTTGGAGTTTATTTTCATTTAATTTATTTTAAACACATGCTTTTCATTAAAAACCGTTAAATTAACATTTTATTTTTATTTAATTATGTCCATCTAGCAATAAAACGATACGTAATTATTAAAAGTATTTTGTTTTATTTAATTTTGTTATAACTATTTTCCAAGTAAACCCGGTGGATATGGCTAGTGTTATTTATATAATTACGATTCTAGCATTGAGTCCCAAGAACTGGCACTAGTTGCAGTTCTGTTGGTCTTACGCCCAGGTTTCATGCAAATTTGCCCATGATCCTTTGTGTTAAATCGTTATGTGTCTTTAGCATTAAGGAGATTCTTAATTGCGTCAGTGACAGTTATCTGGGTAAACACGTTAAGTGCTAAGCGCTTAGTGCGTCCAATACTTGTTCCGTGAAATTCATTATCGACGTGATAGGTGGCGCAACTTGTCACCGTTATCACGCTGTTAAACACGTTTAAAATCATTGATAAATAAAATTTTTGGGCATGTTTTCTTTGGGGGACTAAAGTCGGTATTACATTGACATTGTATTCATACCGGCAATTTGGATGATACTTAATACAGTACTATAAATTAAATACAATCTACTGCTTTTCGTGAGGTTAGTGACTAACCTGGTGTCAAAATTTTTGCCGCCCATGGGCCTCTGACTTCGCTTTACATGCCGTCGAGAAACATCGCTCAGGCATGCCGGGTTCCTCACGATGTTTTCCTTCACCGTTTTTAAGCAAGTTATAATTATACAATACGCACATGAATCCGAAAAGTCAGAGGTGCGTGCCTTGGGTTCGAACTCGAGACCTGTGACTTGGCAGTCCGACAATCACACCACAATTATTATTTTTTCTATTCGACTGCTTGTAGATGGTCTTGCGGATCGTTTCTACGTAACCGGGCAATTATTAGTGAGACCTGAAGGGTCTCCAACCAATCCCGACGAGAGTAAAATAATTAACCTAAGCTACTTAACTACTATTAATACGTACTAACATCATGACTGACTAATTAGCAACAACACCACTAAGGGCGTCCCGTAGGGGGGACTCGAACCTTGGCTTAGGGCGTTGCTTGCGAGAGGACTGGGAGGGAGACAGCTTGATGAGGGCTGAGTTAACGGTGTGAAGTCACACCACAAGGTTATCACTGCTGTTTAATACAATAATTGTCTCAGAGCACTCTTGTAATCATGTATAACGTAGACGATTTTAATAAAAATCGTCTAAACCCAAGAGGGTATATCGGGTCACTTCAAATTAACTTCATAGGGTTATTAGTTATCAACAATAAAACACATTGAAATTAATAAATAGTCAAACTTTAGTTAATTAGGTATCAAGCTACCTACTACATTCGCGTTTTTCGCTACTGATTACTTAGGAATAATGTTATCTAATTAATTAAGGTTTAGGAATTTTATTTGAATGTGTTCAATTAATGATGTCTAATAGATAATCTTATGAAAGGAGAATGGGTGTTTTGGTCTACCCCTCCTCTAGCAATGAGTGATATATCAATAGAAAGTTTATTTTAAGCAGAACATTTTTTTCTATTACAGCTACTGTCAATTTTAGTATTTATGGAGTTAAAGCTCATTAAATGTAACCATTTAAAAACTATGTTAGCGCTCAAATATTACTATTTATTATCTTTTTTATACGTTTTGCCATAGGATCTTTGTCATAATAATTATTTAAGATACCTACCTGAGTAACACACGTAACATTGACGCCTGAATTTCCCCAAGAGATAGGTAGAGGTGTATAATGCACCCACGTTTCGCCAGTTATGTTTAAGTTCTTTTTCTTCAGACATTATTTGCAGATAATATGATAAGAACGTAGCGATAGTTTAGTATAAGTAACAAAAAAAGAAGAAATTGTGATAGTATGGATATAAACGATTTTTCACTTTAAAGGTGTTATAACTCCGAAGACACTAACAATTGACTTTAGTTGTATTGGTATCAAATGTTTCCCTTAAAAGGACCTTTCTAATGGCATACCAATCATTGCTAGAGAAGGAGTAGACCAACTTCTAAACATTTCGCCCACTCTCCTTTCGCCAGTTAATTCGAAGTAGCCCTGTATTATATGAAATTCGGTAATTGATACCATACAGAAACTATTAACAAAAATATTACTAATTTCATAGTATCTACCCCAAGGCAAGAAACAGTATTTAATGATGATCAAAACAAGATTAAACAATTTAGTTATACAACCCTTCAGAAAGCACAAATTAGTTTAAGAAGAAATAACAGTTTCCATACCTAAATCAAAAATACATTGATTTATGCCAGTTTGTCAAACTACATAATAATTTATACATGCATACAATTCCACGTGTAATTCCAACCATGGACAGTGATCGTACAACAGGCACAAATAAAATTATAGTTACACAACAATTAATTTAAAAAGAAATAATAATTTCCATAAATCTAAAATACCTACCTTGATTTATGCCAATTTGTCAAACGATATAAAAATTAATTTAAACAAGTCCACGTGTAATTCCAACCATGGACAGTGATCGTATAAAAGGTTCTCATAAAAGTATAGTTATACAACCCTTCAGAAAGCACAAATTAACTCAAGAAGAAATAACACTTTCCATAAATCTAAAATACCTTGATTTATGCCAATTTGTCAAACTACATAATAATTTATATATAAAATTTCACTTTTTTTACCACCCTTAGATAGTGACCGTACAACAGGCATACATAACATTATAGTTACACAACAATTAACTTAGGAAGAAATAATAATTTCCATAAATCTAAAATATCTTGATTTACGCCAATTTGTCAAACGATATAATAATTTATTTAGACAATTCCACGTGTTATTCCAACCTTGGACAGTGACCGTACAATAGGCACACATAAAATTAATAAAGACGAAATACGGGAAATACAATAGATGTCTTCAGATTACAAATTTTATGTTAATTAGCTCAATAATAGAAAAACATCCTAAGATTTTGGGCGTTGGCCACCACTATAAAGATAACGAATAGACAATTAAGTAAATCAACGGCTTGTGCTGTCAATAAAATCATTCCCGGCCAACCATAATTAAATCGATAGAATTTTGAAAGCAATCGATACCCAACACACTTTTAATTACGATTCTATGCAAATCGACTCGATTTAATGTTGAATTTTATATTAAGTTTTATGTGGTTGTTAGTTTGTAACTTACGACTGCGACCAGTTGCTTTCGAAACTTCGATCCTTCAATCTTGATACTTGTAATTATTAAATCACGAAATCCATTATTATTTTTGTCTTTATTTCTAGCGTCACTTCTGCGTATTCCATATCAATTGTCAAGGTTTGCTGTCTAACAATCTTCTCTGCAATGCCACAATTCGTAGATATTCAAAATAATTCCATACCACATATAAATCGAAATGTACAATCTCTTTACCGAATTCCTTAAACGCTGAAAGGATTAACATTCTGATTTAGACAGTATAAATCATAAAACAATTTAAACAGAGCATCGTGTTGATCGCGCAACTGTCGTTCAGTTATACCATAAACCACTCAATGTCAAAAGATCAAGAAGACGCGAGGTTGAAAAAGCTATTTGATTAATATGTTACTTATGATACAAAATTAGATGTAAGATATATGCAAATCAATACTTTTATAGCAGCCACACACGACAATTTTTTTGTAACAGTAATACGAACCGATGTTATAAGACTATTAGTATTCGATTAGCAATTTGACATGTCACAGAATTTAAAGTTCTACGATATTAAGGGTTTTTAGATGTGAGATAAAATTCGAAAGTGTCGTTGATGTGGTATATATCACTGTTGAATGAGGTGTCGTTATGTAGGTAATGGAAGTACTAGTCCGATTTGAAATCGATATGTAACAGTAGGTGTGAAGAAAACATAATGTGGTGCCGTTTATTGTTGTTTGTAGGCCGCTTTGAGGTATTTCGTCTATAACTTAGAAACGTGTACTTGCTATTATGTTAGATGACATTTTACGGAATTGGATACGAGAGATTAAGAAAATTTATTTTCTAAGAATCTTTGTTTTGTATAGCTTAATAGGTACCTATAGTTTACGCTTAATGTAATTCACCCCACACTAAATGCATCTATTAAACTTCTTCTTCTTTTCGTGTGGTTAGTGACTAACCTGGTGTCAGAGTTTATGCCGCCCATGGGCGTCTGACTTGGCTTCACATGCCGAAAAATATCTCTCAGGCATTCCAGGTTTCCTCACGATGTTTTCCTTCACCGTTTTTAAACAAGTCAAATCAAATCAAATCAATTTTTTTTATTTCACATAAACCAATACAGGTGCTTATGAAAAGTCGAATTTAGATGCACGGTTCCAATTAGTCGTTTCCTATGGAGAAGACGGCAAGAAACTCCATGGTTACTCTTTTAAAAATAATATCTTTAACAATTACAGAGTACAATGATTTAGGATAGTGAGAGAACAAAGGAGTCCTGACCACAGACCAATGAGTAATGTAGTACACAAATTAACAAATAAAATAAAAACTATATGAATAACAGTAATTTACAAACTTATAGATGCAGGTCCACAAAGTTCTCACATTTACAAAAGTGAAAAGGAAGCTAAACTATATAAAACAATTGACATAATTAAATGTCATCAAAGTGATAATTATACAATACGCACATGAATCCGAGAAGTTAGAGGTGGCGTGCCTTGGGTTCGAACTCGAGACCTATGACTTGGCAGTCCGACGGTCACACCACTAGACTATCACTGCTATTCATTAAAATGGTAAATTGTTTACAAATTAGTATCTTAGAGCTAAACATAAAAACTTTTTCAAAAAAAAGTATAGGGGAATCTATCTCTACATCTCTGTTCCTTGGATTCGTGTGCTCCATCTTAGATTGTATGCGCTTACCAGCAGGTGAGACTAGAGTCAAATAATAAAAAATAGGGAATAATGACGATAAAACTTTTTTTTTAAACAAACTGGATCCATGACGTGTCAGCTATGCTTTTGTTTCGTAAAACAACGCATCTATGCATTTAATTTTCATAGTAGGTCCGTAAACAACAAAAAATTACAGCGCTCCAAATTTTGTAAACGAAGTAAGTAAACAAAGAATGATTAATGCAACACCGCACTAGTATAATTTTCAAATGAATTTCTCCTCTTAGAAAAAAAAAACTAGAATTACTCAGATATCGTAGTCTGTCGACAAATAAATGGTATCGGCGTAGGCAGTGATGAGAACCACCTCAGAACTAAAAGCTAATGGAACAGTAAAATATTGGGATATATTATTCATTTTTACAAACGCATTAAACATAGTTTGTTAGAATATTAATGTTATTCCTATATTTTGCGTGTTTTGGCTTCGTAATAAAGTAAGGCTTAAATTGCACCAAGTTTCAGCTACCTTTTTCCCGCAGTGTGCAATGCGTGCCTTAATTTCACCTATTAGATACGAATGTCCTTCCATCTGTTATCTATTTCCAATGTGGTCATCTATCAACTTACCCAAAGGACCACCAAGAGTCTATATTCCATTAAAACGAAAAACTGATCGTGAGGTCCTGGGTTTGATCCCCAGGTCGGGCAAAGTGTGTTATTGGATTATTCCGGGTAGATTCCTCAGTAGCAGCCCAGAGTTTGGATTTGTGCCCGGTTGACGGCAATAGGCTCGCCCCCTATTACTTGGGACTTAAACATAACAGCGATATGAGGGTGTTACTACTACGGACCTCTGCCCAACCCTTCGGGGAATACAGGCGTGATGTTATGTTATGCTAGAACGAAAAAAGAAACTTAAAATAAAACCCTATTAGCATGCAATTGCGATGTCCTGCTACTTCTGTCTAAGCAGAAAACAATATATTTAACACTATCAAATAATTATAGAAATTTAATTTATTAAATGACCGATGTATTTTCTTTTCATTTATGATTTCAATATAAATAATGCAGTTGACATTTGTATTATTTCTCTTCTCCTTGTATTTTTAGCGACTCCCACGAAATTGATATTATTAATAAAATCTTTTCGCATACTGAGTATACGTCATCATAATAAATTTTCACAAACAGAAATAAATAAATTAGAATTTTATGTTAAAAAATGTCACCAATTATTTATATAGAAATTAATGTTGGTTCGAATTTGGAGCAGTATTCGTTATTATTATGCTAATTTCATAGTGTGTCTATCTAAAAGTTTTTGTTGGTATTCTTGACAAAATAACAAAGGTGTCAAATTAATAAAAAATATAATTAAAGTTTGACGTTAGATAGAAGTTACTATATTTTTTTCTTCGCAGAATTATGATGGCCTCACTTAGCAACCCGGAGCAGAGATCATTGATTTGCGATGTTGATTTTAGAAATATCTTTTATTTGTTGATGCTGCATTAGACTTGTGACGTGTCAACGCGATAAATTATTATTTGTAGTATTGGTTTTTCCACAATCCTTAAAACGTATAAGGGACAACTGAGAGAAATATATTATTCTAGGATCCATAAACGGGTCAACAATCTCTCATTACCGATGCAGTAATATGATATTTAGCCAACGACCCTACAGTGAGGTAGCAATTCGTGACGACACAATTAATGTCGACAGCACCAAGAAAGCAAACAATTCACCAGGAAAAGAGCAAGATTATAATAAAATAAAAATCAATCAGTTCTCAATATAGTTTCGAATATTAATGAAACATAACTGCAATGAAACGGGCAATTAATGATGTTGGCAGCGATTGGTACAGTGAATGCGTGACCGGAGCGTCGATGACAGCGCCTGCTTAATCAACCCGCGATCTTTCATTAGTTACGCTTGCTCGCTTTTTGCTCGCATTGCCTTTACTGGATAGCGAGACTACGACGCGACCATATTTGATACTAATAAACTATTCGTACCGCATTTATTAATAGTATTTATGTTAAATATAGCGATAGTATATTAAGGTGTGGCTTCATATTTCAGATTAGGAGTTCCAAAGAAAAAACTTGACATTAAAATATTTTTATTGTGTTCTAGATATGGGCTAAAACATATCAATAGTTAGGAATTTTAATTTTCATAATTTATATCGATATGCTTAAACAAATTTCTGTGACGAAAAACAAAACAGGTTATCAAAGAAGTTGTAAATTAAAATAATACAAAATAAACATCAAGACTGTACATTAATTTGCATTTTAATGCCTTTAAAACGTAGTGATGTTGGAATTATGGAACATTCCATTGCCGCGCCATCAATCGTTTCGAATCAAAACAATCGAATAAACACGCTGCGTTAATTATTCGGTTTCGTTCAGAAACAGTCGCGGTGTGTAAATCAGTGTGTTCGTTTGTGGATCTATTTCGAGACACACGACTCGAGAGTTAATTAGAAAGAATTGCTTTTATTTCGCGTTTTCACACTCCTCGTGCCGTCGCGTGACGTAAGTATGGGCGCGTGTGAAACAGAAAATCCTCCTTGATGTACTGTCCATGTTTAATTATAAGTTTCTCAAATAGAACAACGGCAATTAAAGCGGCTTAATGAGTAATTTGTGTGTAAATATTTTGTTGGAATTATCACACATTTTTTAGTGATTTTATAACGGTGGAATCGCATTTTAGAAGTAAGGATAAGTGGGTATTACTACTGAACAGGTGGTGGGTCTTAAGAACGGTTTCTATGGATAAATAAGACTTTGAGGATTTATTTTATACCTAGCATCAGCTGTTAGTACTAGCTCTTAATGTATTTAGAGAAAGACACATTTTAATCCGCTAACGAATATCAACATACAGTAGGAAATATTTACCTATAACTATGACGTTATAAATCTTTTTTAGATAATTTTGATTGAATAATTAAGTAAGGTGTTTTAGGGTAAATACGAACATGGAAATATTCCGAAAATTACGAATTACTACTAAACCAGGCATTTATTTTTGCTCTGGCAACATTATATTATTTTGCATTACACATTCTGGCATTATTACGTTGCCAGAGCAAAAAAGATTGCCTGGTTTAGTAAAAATTTGTAATGTTCGGAATATTCTTACATTCGTAATTTCCCTAAAGCACTATATTGCATTATTTCGGTCAAAGGAGAGTCTCGTGGCTAATTACCAATCACGCGGATCATACTATTTGCGAGGTTAAGCTGCACTTGCCACAGTCAGTCCGTGGATGGGTGACCGTTCGTTACGCATCGAGACCCCTCCGTGCCTCGGAGAAGTCGGCCCCGGGTGTCATCTGAATATCTACGACGGTCGTTACGGGAAGTCAGAAGCCCGAAAATTTGACATTCCGTCTAATCCTAGGATATCGGGATTGCCCAGTAACTGATTTACGAAGGTCTGATGGCAGTCGCTCTGTGTAAAATACTGGTATTCAGCCGCATCTGGTTAGACTAGAAGCTGACCCCAACATAGTTGGGACAAGATAAGGCAGAACATTATGTTGGTCAAAGATAAGCAGCCTTTGTTGGTAGTTTAACCACCTTTATCACTTTTAAAGATTTACTTTCCTTCATTTCCAAAAATAACTGACTTATGATCAAATACTCAAACGTTAATCATCTTTTAGTTGCCGTTAAGTCTCGTGCTGTCACTCTCACTTTATGACGAAAAGACAACGACAGCACGAAATTAACGGCAGCTTAAAATTGAGTAGCGTTTGAGTATTTGGCTAATAAGCACCTAGTCAAAAAAATCGGTCAAGGTCCTAGCTTTAATCATAATATACTAGCGACCCGCCCCGGCTTCGCACGGGTGCAATGTAAAGTCAAAGTCAAAGTCAAAGTATTTATTTCAATTAGGCACATAAAAGGCACTTTTGAACGTTAAAGTTACAAAGAAAATAGAATTGATTCTAGTTGCCCCTTCCAAAAGGTAGTTTCGTATGGAGAAGAATGGGCAAGAAACTCCACCGTTACTCTTTTAAAATGTCTTACAATATTTTGTATAGGTACATTAATTATACAATTATATGTGAAAACGATGCACCTAGAATAAAATTACTATACCACAAAAGGTAAAAAAAAAATAAAAAATGAAACAACGACATATTAATTGTGATAGGTACATGGTGCTCACTTATTTACAAACATTGCAAAAGTATACGTTTTCACAAAAAAATAAAAGTAATAAGTCAGTGTATGAGTTTAGGTACTTACTCATAGAATCTAAAATAAACGGCTTTAAAAAAATAAATTATACAATTAAAATAGCAACCAGTTTGATTTTGTCTAGACTCTACATTGTCCTATGGAGCTGGACCAGCATGTTTCCAAGCGTTCTTATCCTGGATATAATCGTCTAATTTGTAATATGCTTGTTTACAAAGTGTACTTTTAATATGACTTTTAAATTTTCTTTCATTTAATTGCAATATATCACAAGGTATTTTGTTGTAACATTTAACACAGTACCCCATAAAAGATGTCTGTACTTTAGATAATCTGAAAAATGGTCGATCAAGTTTATCTTTATTTCTAGTATTAGAGTTATGTCTATCGCTTATTTTATTAAAAAGATGTAGATTTTTTCTTACATACATAATATTTTCATAAATGAATTGGCAAGGTACCGTCATAATATTAATCCCTTTAAATAGTTCCCTAAGAGATTCGCGGTGACGTAGATTATAAATGGCTCTGACAGCTCTCTTTTGCAAAATAAAGATGGAATCAATATCAGCAGCCCGACCCCACAGTAAAATGCCATATGACATAATGCTGTGAAAGTAGCTAAAATAGACCAAACGCGCGGTTTCTACATCTGTTAACTGTCTTATCTTTCTAACAGCATAAGCAGCCGAGCTTAGCCGCCCCGCTAGAGATGTTATATGTGGTCCCCATTGTAATTTCTCGTCTAAAGTGATTCCTAGGAAAACCGTTTGACTAATAAATTCCAGTTTTTCTCCATTCAATATAATATCACATTCGCTACTTCTAACATTGGGTAATTTAAATCTAATGCATTTGGTTTTAGTTTTATTTAGTACCAAATTATTTACCGTAAACCAATCTTGGACCTGAAGAATAGAGTTATTCACGTCGTCAAGATTTTGTGACCGTCGGTCTATTTTAAATATCAAAGATGTGTCATCTGCAAATAACACCATTTTCGGTTGATTTTGAAATAATTGGGGTAAATCATTAATGTAAACTAAAAAGAGGAATGGACCCAATATCGAACCTTGAGGAACGCCCATTGCCATTTCAGACCCCAATGAGTTAACGCCGTTTACTTGAACTTTAACCTTTCTATCTTTCAGGTATGATCTTAGTAAATTAAGAGCTGTATTCCTAATTCCATAGTGCTCTAGTTTCAGCAGAAGTGTCTCATGGTGTACGCAATCGAACGCCTTAGAGAGGTCGCAAAAGATTCCAACGGCATCTTGTGCTTCTTCCCAGGCGTTAAAAATGTTCTTTATTAGGGTGACACCGGCGTCAGTGGTACAACGCCCTTTGGTGAAACCGTACTGTTGTTCATGAAAGATGGAATTTTTATTAAAGTGACGTAACATTTGATTGAGCATCAACCTTTCAAACACCTTACTGAGAACAGGCAGAATTGACACAGGCCTATAATTGTTGGGTTCTTTACTATCACCGGATTTGAACAGAGGAACTACTTTACTGTGTTTCATGAGATCCGGAAAGACTCCTTGGTCCACACTGGTGTTAAATATGAAAGCCAAATAGGGCGCAATGGTTTCGATGATAGATCTACAGACTTTTACAGACATTCCCCAGAGATCTTCTGTTGATTTAATTTTAAGATCTTTAAAAGCTTTTATAATAGCTTGGGGGTTTGTATGCTGAAACCTAAACTCCAAGGGGCATACCTTTACATTATTTCTAAGTAAGGCAGCAGAAAGCGCGGGTGAGGAATTCAAAGTTTCAGTAGTTTTAAGGGGAACATTAGCAAAAAACTTTTCAAATTCCTGACCTATTGCTACCTCTGAAGTGATGGGCCCATGTGCAGTTTCTAAATTAAATTCAGTATTAAGCTGTTTTTTCCTACCTGTTTCATTATTTATTATTTGCCAGGTAGTTTTTATTTTATCATCAGCTGATTTTATTTTATTGCTAATATAAAGAGCTTTAGCTATTTTGCACACACTTTTAAAAGTTTTAGAATATTTTGCAACATACTGATGAAAGCTTGTATTATTCATATGTTGTTTTAGACCATAAAGTTCAAAAAGATTTTCCCTGCTTTTACGAATACCTGGAGTCGCCCAATCACTAAATAAGAACTTTGTGTAAATACTTTTAGTCTTTAGTGGAAAAGTGTCATTAAATTGAGTGTTTAATAGTGAAAAGAACTCGGCGTAGAACTCATTTGGGTCACAAATATTATTGAAACTCTGAACACATAATTTACTGGCCAAAGAATTATTTAATTTCTCTAAATTTTTACGTGTAATTGGCCTAAACCTTATTTGAATTTTTTGTATAGGCATATAGGAGCAAAATGTTATTGTTTGTCCACTGTGATCAGATGGCAACTTATTTACAATTTGTTTGTGTAAGTAATCACAATTACAAAAAATATTATCTATACAAGTGGCAGAAGAAGCTGTCACCCGTGTTGGTTCATTAAAAACATTGGACAAATCAAATGACCTAAAAAGACTTAATAATCTGACAGTATTAGAGTTATTTTCTAATAAGTTAATATTAAAATCACCACATATGATTATTGACTTACTACTAGTACTAAGTTTTTTTAATACATCTTCCATTACAGAATCAAACACGGATAGATTCTGGTAACTTGGAGGCCTGTATACGCATACTATAACATGCTTATCAAGCTCAACACAGGACAATTCAATGGTGTGTTCAACAGACAGTTTGATGATGTCTTTCCGTTCTTTCGATTTAATTGGATTTTTAATTAATATTAATGATCCGCCATGTATCATATGTTTTCGGCTAAAATGGCTAACTACACAATAATTTTCATAATTAATTGACATCACTTGATTATCTTTTAACCAATGTTCTGTTAAGCAAATTACATCAAACTTGGTATGTTCTAAAAACAATTCTATTTCCAATAATTTGGAAGAGCAACCTTGGATATTTTGATTAAATAATTTTAAAGTATGTTGCACTCCCTTAGGTTTTTTATTGCGAATTATATTGCCAGAAGATACCTTTTTATTATTCTGTAATAATAATTGGTTATTTGAAGGGGTAACTTCTGTTGTCTTACTGCCTAGTTTAAAGAATTATCCGGAGTGACCTCCACAACTTTAACTGAAGAGTCCAGAATGCCTGTATGAGTTGCGACAGGAAGAGAATACCCTATCTGACAGGTAGTGGGCTCCAAGGATGTTGGTAACATAGATGGGTCCTCATTCACACAACACGATGATTCACAATTAATCACTATGTTGTTAGCATAACTAGACAACACAGACTCGTCACTAATACTAAAATTTGTTATATTAGCTATAACCTCGTTAATATTATATGCTATCAACATAGCAATCATTTGTCTACATTCCCAAGACAGAGATAAAGTTCTCTGAGTTGACTTAAAACCACTAACAAACTTATTAGTGTCAAAATACAATAATTTGTCACTATGACAACACGTCAGCCTATGAATAGTATTATTCAACCTAAAAATATAATAATTATCATCATATGATAAAGTATCAGAATAAGGAAAAGCACACAACATCAGCTTTCCTACATTTAATTTTAATAAGGTGTCCACACCATCCACTATGTCCTTTCTGGTAATACCAGTACTATTACCTAATAGCAAAACCATTGTAGAATAATTATCTAGATTTGTGTTTGCAATTCTTTTAATAATTTGTTTAAAACTTATGTTATGATAACTATGATTGGTAAAACTATGGCTAAGGTAATTGAGTAAAATTTTTCCAAAGCCTGAACCTAATTCGTCACAAAAAAATATTGATTTATTTTGCTGTGAACCTACACAGGACTCTGCTGGAAGAGCCAACACCGGAGGGGTCAAATTAGGCTGAGACTGAGGAGGTAGTGGTTGGTTGGCACAGCTACATGAGTGGTTATTAGTCAGAGACTCATACCTCTCAGCATTGCACTTCACCAAATCCAGTAGTTCCCCAGCCTCCAACAAGTGGTCACTTAGTTGTCGCTGTGAATTTTCATATTTTTCAAAAATATCCTTCAGCAAGTGCTCCTTGTGTATTATATCATTATAGAGGAGCTGGATATCAGTGTCATATTTTTCTCTACATTTATCTAACTCAATGGTACAAGTATTTAAAGTTTGTGATAGGACAACACGTTCCTTTCTTAGTGAAAGATTAAATTTTAAGAGATTTTGTTTTTTAATTGCTCTCCGTGACCGTTTAATTAATTTATTGACTTTAATGTATTTTTTAAACTTATTGTGACTCATAACAATAGGACCCAATGGTATGGTGTCATCACCAGTCAAATCTATCGTTACAGCTGGCTCACACACTGATTTTGACTTACTACATACCAACTCATTAAATAGACTACTGGTACTAGCAACCTGTTTGCTGACCTTGATACATTCCGAGAGGGATAATGCCTTTTGGGCTTCACACAATTTTTGTTCGAGTTCTGTAATTCGATCCAAAGCCAGTAGTACTAATATGGGGCATATAAACCTTTCTCTTGAATCACTCTATCTATTGCTGAAAACTGCATTAACATCTGTTGCGTAATTTAAAAGATCTAAGCGTACAGACAGCGGGAGCGACTTTGTTTTATACTATGTAAAGATGCTTTTGTTTAACTGCCTCGTTGATCTAGTGGTGACAAGCACGACTGTTAATCGTGAGGTCCTGGGCGATCCCCAGGTCGGGCAAAGTGTTATCGGGTTTTTCCATGTGGAATTCCTCAGTAGCAGCCTGGAGTTTGGTTTTGTGCCCGGTTGATGTCAATAGGCTCGCCTCCTATTACATGAGACTCAAACATGACGACGAAATGAGGGTGTTACTATACACCTCTGCCCAACCCTTCGGGGAATAGAGGCGTGATGTTATGTTGTTTAACTTTGTCTTAGTAACATAAGTTATATTAAGCTAGGCTCAGTTATAGGCATAGTCATTACGATTCTTTCAGAAGCTGCTTTAGTTTAAATTACCTTGTGATACAATTTTTATTATAAATAGCTGACATTTTGAACATTTATATTGTTTTAAGATAACAAAAATAAAGTATGATTAATACACTTTCAGAAGTACAATTATTTATGAGATTCTATGTTGTTTCAGGATTAAAAGAAATAACAGCTGAAAATAAATGAAAATATAATTGCGAAATAACGTGGATCTGCTCGATTTTCGTTCAAAATAATATTCTATGTTCAGGAAAGTCATAGGCTGGATACCAAATTTGAAGACCCGACGTAGCACCACCGTGTCCTAATGTCGAGAACTTTGGAAAACGCATGATAAACTTTAACTTGAGTACTACTGGGTAGGCCAGGGTACTTGGTTAGAAGAGAACGAAAACATGGAAGAAAGTGACAACAATGATGGGTGAAACCAAGGTAACAACAGAATACAATACAAATTTTCTTCATCAGAATGTGAAAATGCATAAATTATTAAAAATACTGTGGTAACTGCCTCGTTAGTCTAGTGATGGCAAGCGCGACTGCTGATCGTGAGGTCCTGGGTTCGATCACCAGGTCGGCCGAAGTGTTATTGGGTTTTTCCGTTTGAAATTTCTCAGTAGCAGCCTGGAGTTTGGTTTTGTGCCCGGTTGATGTCAATAACCTCGCCTCCTATTACATGAGACTCAAACATCACGGCGAAATGAGGGTGTTACTATACACCTCTGCCAACCCTTCGGGGAATACTGGCGTGATGCGTACTGCGGTAAAATTCTGTCTTCATTGAACACCAAAATATCCTGAAACTGTGGACTTTGGAATGAAAAAAATGAAGCCAGAGGTCCAGTACGCCTATATACTATGCCTACTGAAAATGACACACAAACAAATATTCCGAAACTCGAACAGTGGAAGGTTCAACTCGTGTTCACGAAATATTCAAGAAATTATTGATATTAATAACTGAAAAATAGTTATTTTCACTAAGGTGGAAACTGCGAGGTCGCTGTTAACGTTTTAATGATAAACGAGGATTGAAAAATGTAACGATTGCTGATGCCGACGCAAATTGAGGACGCAAGATGTCTCTAAATCTTATTTATGAGTTATTCACTCTAATACACGTTAATAGTTCACTAGAATATATATTCTTTTGATGTTGATTACACTCATTTATTTGTATATTCTATTTTAGATAGGATTATACTAAAATACATCGTTAGTTTAATGGGGTGCCCGCGAAAAATGATGCGGATATAATTTTATATGAAAAGGATTAATGAGTGACGGTTTAGATGTAATTGGGGACAGAAGGGCCTTTAAAGTTTAAAAACAACGACATTAACACACATAAAATAGTTTCCAAAGCTTATTGAAGAGAAACTAAGTCACTTCTTAATTAGAAATAGAACAAGCAACGAATAACTTTATTTGGTTTTCAACGTAACGCTAAAATAGCCTTTTGACTGCATTGTTGGTTTAGTGGTCGCAAGTGCGACTGCTGAGCATGGGGTCCTGGGTTTGATCCCCAGGTCTGGCAAAGTGTTATTAGGTTATTCAATTAGGAATCTCTCAGTAGCAGCCCAGAGTCTGGATTTGTGCCCGGTTAATGGCAATAGGCTCGCCCCCTAATACATGGGACTTAGGGTCCGTACACAAAACCGCGATGCGAATTCGCAACGCAGAAAACTGCGACGCAAATCGCTGCGATGCGATTTCGTGCGCCAAGGCGTCTTCCTTCCAAAGTTCGGGTGATCAATCCCTCGACGATCGTCAACCGTATTGAATGTATTTTATTACAGGGCTGAACAAATTTGCGTAAAAAGATATGCGCACTGCTGTTACTGATAAGAAGATATAGGAAAAATCAATTACGCGAATCAATTCGTAAGTTCTTGCAATGCGTCGTGTGAGCTCGTATATTTCTACGATGCGACGTCGCATCGCAGTTTTGTGTACGGATCCTTAAACATAACTTACGAAACGAGGGTGTACTAAAACACCTCTGCCGAACCCTTCTGGGAGTACAAGGCGTGATTTTATGTTATAAGAGCCTCCACGAGTGACGATACTTAAGTACGTGTGGCGCACCCTGGGCAGTCAGCCTTGGTATCTGCCTTGCTGAGGGGCTAATCTTATCACCACGGGATAAGCTGTTCTCGAATAGCTGATGCCGATACGAGAGAAGAAGCTTAATGTTTTACCGGTGAATGTTACCATAACATCACGCCCGCATTCCCCGAAGGGTTCGGCAGAGGTGTAATTGTATACCCTCGTTTCGCGAGTTATGTTTAAGTCCCTTGTAATGGGGGCGAGCGTATTGCTGTCAACCGATCTAATCCAGACTCCAGGCTGCTACTGAGAAATTCCTAATGGGAAAACTCAATAACACTTTGCCGACCTGGAGAGATCGCACCCAGGACCTCATGCTCAGCAGTCGTGTTTGTGGCCACAAGACCAACGAGGCAGTCCCAGAAGACAGAATAGCTCATGTCGTGGTAAAAATATTAGATAGTCAGTAAGGTTCATCGTATGGCTGACTACCCAGGATGCGCCGGATGTAGTTAAGGCTGGTTTTAGAGACACCCTGACCGTCGGCGCTGATAGCCGAAACGTATGACTTCCCCGTCAGCGCTGACCACCGCACGCGCTGATTATTCTAAAACGCTTTAAGAGGAAACGCGGGCTGCAAAATATTGATAACTTGAATAGGTTTTTGCGATCTATTTCCGTCCCACCCCTCACACAAACCTTGCCAATTGAGCGTGAAAGAGACACCTGCATCTCGGACTGATTTCTTCTGTGCAATATTAGCGAAATCGTACTTTCGTATTTCCCTGTTTCCTTCTTCAAATCTGGAATAATGTAGGAAAGACTTTGGTTATGTTTGTGTTTTTTTTTTATATTGGTCAAATTTGTTTGCCAGATGTTTGAAAACGGTGATAAAACCGGTCGATTTTTGTAAAATTTAAACGTTTCTAGTTCTTTGAATTATTAATTTATTGACAAAAACAAAACATAGGGACATAGTAGTGGTAGATGTATATCATATGGTAAAAAATATTTGCCCTAGTGACATTATCCAAGGAGGAAACTGAGGAATACGTTTGTATGGACTAAATGCAGACCACATTTCCTCTTAGGACACTCAAAGCTCGTGGCCCGCGACGCTTACTAATCACGCTGACGAAAGCAGCACTGTAAAACCAGCCTAAGTATCGTCACCCGTGGAGGCTCTTTTCATACATTCATCGTCATACAAGTTCCTTGTCTTGTGCTTCCGGTTAAATGTAAGGTGAATGCCCTTTAACCTCCGTTGGTTGATATTAGACATACAGATTTTTATAGCAAACACGAGTTTATTGGAGTTCAGGAGAATACTATTGTTTATCCACCAGGGAGTCTCCTTTCCGGGGTCCAAAACGGCGCATGAGCTACAATAAGATAATCTACTCTATTTGATAATCGTAGACGCTTTGCCAATCATTCTTCTAACCAAATCATAAATTTTATAAAAGCTATATCTAATTCGTTAAAATTTTAAATCATGCGTATGAGACACATAGAAAGTGGGCCTTAGGCCCATATAATCAGAATGACCAATTAACTGCATTGGGCTTCTCAATGAGAGAAATTACTGCTCCAATCCGTGTGGAAGGCGACAATTGTGTTCTGAACAATGCTCGCGTGGTTTTTAAATGGATGTAACAATTAATTCACAACAATTAGGTGGACGACGCCCGCATTTCGAAAGATTTGTAGAGCTATGAATTTTGAGACGTGGCAAGGGATAAAGAGATTACTTGACAGTTTTGATGCTTTAATAAGCTAATATCTATTTTAGTTGAGTAGACACAGATTTTGTTTATGGACATCCATTTAAAATAACACCGAAAGAATTGAGATGACTTCTTTTCAAAGATTTTAGTAAGTACCGGCCTAGAGACAGAGCGAAATATTACAACACGTCCACACTACAGAATTACTGTAAAAAAAATATCTTCGTTTTATAAATAAGTAGGTAATTTAAGAGCACTAATTTTATTTCAAAATACATTAAGACAGACGTAATACAGTCATTACTTTTTTAACGTCACAGAGATATACATTACAATGACGCAGATGTTTGTTGATTTAACTGTAATATTTCACATTTAGATCAACATTAACGTCAATATGATCACTGGTTTTCAAGGATTACTCGTGTGTTCAAGCTAAATTTCTAAGTAAATAGGTAGGTAAACCAATTAATTTAACTCTAGTTTTAGATTCCAGTTCAAAGAATATTTTTCTCTCTATAGAAGATTTATTATAAAAATTAAGTTTAATAATTACTGTTGTCAAAATTTTGATTAAAAAAATGTAATACCATACTAATTCCATTTCATATTTTCTTTTTTCCATTATCATTAATACTAAATTGCACTATATCCAATCAATTGCTATCCAATATCTCTATCTATCCAATAGATTGTTCAATGCTCTTAATAATTAGTCCACACTCGGGACTTGTCAGCTCATTTATTTCTCATCAAGAAATTCAGTGTTGCTATCAGGGTGACAGTTAATAATTATAATTGTCTTTTTGTCACTATAACAAATTAGTACAATTTACTATTTATCAGCTTACTACTTAGTTTAATGAGTTAAGTGTCTCGAATCGTATGACAATATATTTTGTTTATGGTTTTACACATTTATTTTGTAATACTAATGAGGTATATGGTTTTAAAGTAATTTGTTTTATTCAGTGTAATTAAGTAAGCTTCTATCTTTTTTATTTTTCTTTCATGAGTATCAAAATAAACCTATGATATCCTTTCCAAGTCGTTTTATTTTTTCTTTTTTAGGGTTCCGTACCCAAAGGGTAAAACGGGATCCTACTACTAAGACTCCGCCGTACGTCCATCCGTCTGTCACCAGGCTGTATATCATGACTCGTGACAGTTAGACAATTGAAATTTTCACAGATGATGTATTTCTGTTGCCGCTATAACAACAAATACTAAAAAACAGAATAAAATAGATATTTAAGAGGGCTCCCATACAACAAACGTGATTTTTATAGATAATGGTACGGAACCCTTCGTGCGCGAGTCCGACTCGCACTTGGCCGGTTTTTTTTCTATACCCCAACAATGTTTCGTTTTGTTGTTGTTCTTTCTATACGATTCATAGTACTATGGTCCATCGACGCGACTGTCAGTACTTAACGCGTTGTATCGCACATTATTGTCGTGATTAAAACTCTAATTGACCTATAGTAAATCACAATTGACTGCCTTTGTCTTGCTATTAACGCTGTTTGGATAGAGGAAACGAATTGATGCTGTAAAAGAATTTGAGGGGATGTGTTTAAACTTTTATCCCTTCACAATGTTTGAATGTTTGTTTGATGTATTGTTTTATATTTAATGTTGATGGTTTATTTTATTCTGTTATCGTAACTGCGTCATTGGTCTAGTGGTGGCAAGCGCGAATGCTGATAGCGGGGTCGTGGGTTCGATCCCCAGGTCAGGCAAAGTGATATTGGGTTTTTCCATGTGGTATTCCTCAGTAGCAGCCCGCAGTTTGGATTTATACCCGGTGCCCGGTTGATGGTAAAAGGCTTGCCCCTTTTTACATGGGACTTAAACATAAGGGCAAAATTAGGGTGTTACTATACACCTCTGCCCGACTCTTCGGGGAATACAGGCGTGATGTTATGTTATGTGCGTGTTAGCGTAGTGTGTAAGTAAGAAATACTTCTACTTACTAAGGACCATATCGGTCAACAGTGACCATACACCTCCACCAAAGGATGCTACAACGTATGCTCTGCAAGCATAGCAAGCAAATGGATCAGAACAATAAAACTACAGTAATACCCCGTTTTACTCGACCCCCACACAGTGCGAATTCGTAATAACACGATTTTTTAAATTCGCGCTAATTTACCCCGCTTTACGCGATTTATTCAGGCCTTAAAATATTAAAAAATCGGACAGTAATATTAATTGCATTATAAGCACTCGGCAAGCAATACAAAACAGTGTTGTTTGCTACGAAAGACTTTTGCAAGAACGCAAACAAAATGCTACTCAGAAAACAATAGATAACAATTTCTTATGTAATTCTAGGTATTACTATATGTACTAATTTTCTAACACTATACAGCTCGACAGAAAAACGAGTCAAATATTATCTATACTAATGTTATGACGCTGAAGAGTTTGTTTGTTTGAACGCGCTAATCTCAGGAACTGAAAAATTCTTTTTGTGATGGATAGTCCATTTATCGACGAAGGTTATAGGCTATATAACATCACGCTACGACCAATAAGAGTGCAGCATAAATGAAAAATGTTGCAAAGACGGGAAAAAATATTCCTTGTTGAGAGCTTCTGTTGCATGCGCTGCGTAAATGGTTTAAGTTACGCAAATATCTAAAAAAAACTTCTTACGCGGGCGGAACCGCGAGGGCACAGCTAGTGCAGATATAAAAACAGATTGTCTTACCAAAAAAGCTTAATTATGTGACGCAACCGAGATGGGTGAGTTCCGATATTGAACTAATTAATGCTCATCAGATTTGGCGTACCAAGAATTGGCGTAATTAAAGCCGTCGACCCCTCGTGACACTTGACGTAATTAGGTTAATTATACCGATCAGCTTTATTAGCGAATGCTCTAATTAACTCGATTCCAGTTGAAGGTGAGGTCTTCTCGATTGTCAGACATCGGAATCGAATCGAGACGGTTGGGATAAGGGTAATTGAGTTTTGAACTTTGAAAATGAGCATGGAAATAGCGGCTCCCTTTTGGTAAATAGTAAGTTGATGGTGCAATTGTGTAGCGGTACCCTCATGTCGAAATTTTAAAATTCTTTTTTATGTATGATTTTCTTTATATTTAATGTTATTCTTAAGTATCTAATAAAATAGGACCGACAAAATAAGGATTGTATAGTAGTGGAAAAGCGAACAAAGTCCTCGAATTTTTTTTTTCTTTTGTTCAATCGAAATCTTTCTTTTTATTATTAATAGCTGTGTCCTCACAGCTCCGCCCGTAGCCTATCTTACTCAGTGATAATGTAGCTTTCTAACGGCCAAAGAATTTTTGAAATCGGTCCAGTAGTTTTTAAGTTGCGGTTTAAAAGATGATGTAGTGACAAAAATTGAAAGGAGTATGCTTAGGTGGTTTGGCCATGTTGAGAGAATGAGTGAACGGCGATTAACAAAAGAAATTTATAAGGCGGATGTTAATGGGAACGCCGGTAGAGGACGTCCTAGAAGGACATACATCGATGTTATTGGTGATGTTCTTCACAAAGGTCAGGTGCGTAGTACTCTCAACCGGCGTGCGTGTATGACAAGATGTATGAATGTGGATGAAGCGAAAGGGGTATGTAAGAGTCGTAGCATGTGGCGTTCTATAGTTTCTGCCTACCCCCATGGGAAAAAGGCGTGAGTTTATGTATGTATGTATGTATGTAGTTTTTAAGTTTATTCGTTACATACAAATCTACAAAAATACAAATCTTTCCTCTTTATAATATTAATATATATAACACAATGTCCCATTGCGAGACAAAGGTCTTCCTCCATTTTTTCCAACGATTGTGATTCAGTGCTACTTCTTGTCAATTCTTGTTTGTGGGACTTATTCTTGGATGTTATGTGTTTTAAATATGTGTGTTACATAACATCACGCCTGTATTCCCCGAAGGGTTGGGCAGAGGTGTATAGTAACACTCTTATTTCGCCGTTATGTTTAAGTCCAACGTTATGTTTAACTGGTAAAACGAGGATAAACACCTCTGCTGAATCTTTCGGGGAATACATGGCGTGATGTTATGTTTAAGTCCCATGTAATAGGTGGCGGGCCTGGTGTCATCAACCGGGTACAAATCCAAACTCCGGGCTGCTACTGTGGAATTCTATACGGAAAACTCCAATAACACTTTGTCCGACCTGGGCATCGAACCCAGGACCTCACAATCAGCAGTCGCGCTTGCCACCACCACACCAATGAGGCAGTTTAAAATATCTTTTGTGGATATAATTTACATCAGATAATGTTTGAAGCATGGCATTTTCCAAACAGCTTTTGATTAAACAGATCATGCTGTACTTCTTTTAAACCACTATCAACACAAAATAAAGAGGTTCCTATTTGTTTTATATCATCAATTTATCATAGAAGCTACGAAATATTTAATAGAAAGCACACATGCGTAAGTAAAAAATGTGATAACAATTTATATTAGAAGAAACTGTAAAGCGTTTCACTGAAAACCGAACGAAGGTATCCAAACAAACAGTTTGACAACACCTATTAAACCAGGTATTCATAGCTCCACGTCATTCATTGGTACACGGAGATACTTAGAATTCATTTCTCACGTCGAAAACGCATAACTGTTTATTTTCGGACCAGTAAAACAAAGATGCCCACGTTACCCATTAAATACTATAATAATATTTGATTTTACGTCGTTCAAAATCGAATTTTATGAAATACATAAATCACTTGGTATATGTCAACACTTTCGATTAAATCGCGAAGGTCGCACTCGAATAAGATCGTCGGTAAATGCAGTGTATTCTTATACGAAGTGCTTCCGAAATAGACACTAACTCATTATAACTTTCCACGTCCCGATAAAAAATAGAAATGGAGTAATCTGTTACAATTTTGCGGAATAGTTTGTGTACAAGCGGCTTTAGATTTTGTATTTTGTCTTTTATGTGTGTGATTGAGTGATTTAGCGTAGTGATGTGGTTAGCTCAAGTGTTGTGCGTGTTCCGTGTCTGCGTTCGCGCCTCACTAATTGAATGTAGGTCGTCGTAAATAATGTGAATAACAGGACATTTTACGTAATACGTAACATTGTAGTGTGTTGAGTTTTCCGGGATATTTCCAGGTCTCGACGAATGTTGCATCCAAGTGTAGATTATTTCTGCAAAAATCTGCTTTCCAAACACAAAAAATTCGCCATATGACTGAATGGAGAAAATGTGCTCACAACAAATCTGCCGCGCGATTCTCAAACGCAGCAAGTAACATTTTGGTCAAAAATGAGTTGAATATACATATTTTCGTAATCACCATAGGATTGTGATTACGAATTTTATGATCAACAAATTTTTGACGAAAATGTTACTTACTGCGTTTATGAATCGCGCTTCAGAAATCTTATATATCAAGCACATCCTAGGTATAACATCATAGGCAGGAACTACCTCGTTGGTCTTCTGGTGGCAAGCGCGAATATTGCTCGTGAGGACCTGGGTGCAATCCCCAGGTCGGGAAAAGTGTTATTGGGTTTTTCCGTGTGGAGTTCCTCAATGATTGGAGTGCCCGGAGTTTGGATTCGTGTCCGATTGATGACAATAGGCTCGCCCCCTATTACAGTGTTCCGCAAACTTTTTGTGTTCAAGGTACACCTACGAAATCGGGGAATTTCAGAGGTACTCCTTAAATAAAAAATCATATTTTAATCATATAAAGATAGAAAAGAATACATTATTTCCGTCCGCCTTTATAATTTTATAAGAAATAGATTTTTCCCGCGTCACACCAATTAATGACCACGGTAAACCAGTGTTCCACGGCACACACTTTGCGGAACACTGCCCTATTACATGGGACTTAAAACATAACGGCGAAATGAGGATGTTACTATACACCTCTGCCCAACCCTTCGGGGAATACAGCCGTGATGTTATTTATGTATGTATGTATAGTAAGCATATCTAGATAGGGAAAATTCTAGAAAAAAAAAAACCTAAAACTCGTGACAGTTTTTCTTTTGCAGGTGACAAATTTACTCTAAGCCACTTCAAATATAAAATGTGTTGCTATTTTGATAAACATGTGAAGCAATAGCGTAAGGCGGAAACACTTATCAACATCAATCCGCATCTCTAATAAAACGACTATTTTGCATCGAAATTTGTCCGCGTCCATTCACTATTCCGTATAATTTCTCTTAATGCGCGTGAGTGTGCGTGACTATGTTGCGCGTATTATAGATGCCTGAGTGTATCCTTTAAACCCGCAATGTGCATTAGTACAAGTAGAATCAAATCATATTATCTTAATGCTGATTGATGCTGATCAGTGCGGTTTCATTTTAAGCCTTTCTACGCATTCCACTCTAGAACTCACAGTATCGTCAGATTGGACAGGGAACATCTGACGAAAAGGCATACGGCAAGAGGATCGCCCCGTTATCAAAAATGGTGATTATGACATTGTTCTCCATAACTATTCGTTTTGCCAGTCTTTGGGAGAACCCCACTCAGAAGTGAACATTTAAGAAGTAAAAATGAACAAGAAAACATCGTCAGTGGCATTGTTTCGACCTAAATATAGCCTCAGGCCGGATTGGGCAAATCTAAAGACGACATCAGTGTAGTGTGTACCGACGATAATTTAATTAAAAATCAAGACCAAGTGAGGGTAGATGAAGAAACCATTGCTTCATGAAGATGACAACTGCTCTGTTACTTCAGTCTAGGTACCCGTGACCACGGCCGGTGTTATTCGGTCGAAATGTCGAGATAAAAAAGATATTGTCCCTGTTAATATTCTACGCGATTAGAACAGAGTCAGTATTTTATAATATGTACGAATCATTAAAGTTTAAAAACATTTATCGTTAATGGTAATTCTGACTATTTATGTACGATCGTCTGACGTCACGATGTCGTAACAAATTTCGAAGGTGTAGTTTTAAAAAGAGTGCGTAACTAATGACATATTGCGCCCATCGCCTACATAGATGACCTGTTTCCGTCCATTGACGAACGCAACACCCTAGTAGTAAAGTGACCTAACTAGAATTTCAAGGTTAATGAAAAATCATTCTTACCTTACCCCTTTTAAGTTGTTTTTTGATAATTTGTTTGTGTTTACATCGCTATATTATTACACGTGGACGATGGAAACCAACAGCTGATTTACATTATTGGGCTTTCGGTCCAAACAGGAGAAATCTTATTGAAGTAAATAAAAATAGTTTTGCAGACCATTCAGTTGTTTTTTACACCTACGTATTTTGAAATAGGAACATTAACGGAATATCTTCCCACATTCTTTCATTTGTTATTGTGGTAATTAAGAATGTTAATTTATTACAATATTTGTTGTCCTCATTTATAGTTTTAATTAGAACATCCGTAGGAAGTTTGTTTGTAGAAAAAACATGAACGGCATCTAAATAGCTACTCTTACAAATCATTCTGTGTAAACTTTCAATGAAAACCTTATAGTTAACGTTTAGTTTATTGAATATTTATTATTTTTATGGCTTTTGTATGCTCATGCATGTTCTTTATGGGTGTCCCTGTGGATGTCTAATGGCCTTACACATTCTCCACGTGACGATTTAACATCATCTTGTTTAAGAATGGAGTGAAGGATTTTGAAGTGACTTCCAAATAATGTCGTTGTATTCGGGTACGGTATAAAAACTACTTAACTTCCTTGAATACTATGGTTGCAACAACAGGCTGAAATCGAAAGTAGAAAAAGATAGTATTTTTAACATATTCAGCTAACCAAATAACGCAATACAGTAGTATCCGCGCCCTTTCAAACTGCAACAAACTTACAATATTACAAATATTAACTTTACGAGTATTCAGGCGGCGCGCGCGCCAATACAGTTCCGCTGCCGGCGCCCGCGCACGCCTCGTCGCCGCCCGCCCTAACGCGAACCCGAAAACTCGAGATCACGAAAAACGACTTTCATTCACGTCCTTATTTAAAATCGCCTTTATAACTCACCTACCTCCGACTAAAGTACTAACAAAGAGTAAAAGGACCAAAGTTGAACCAGAAGGACCAAAAAAATAAGGCAGTGTTGTGACTGTGTAATTGATATTTCTCCTCGAAAATAAAAGTGTGTGTGTAAACATTGAGTAAGTGTGGAACCCAGCCTCTCGACAAATGTTTGAGCTGTCAATAAGTGAGACACGTTCATTTAGTAATTTTGAAGTTTTTGTGCTAGCTTCATCGGAATTGAGGTATGTGTTGCTAATTAAGTAGTAGTTAGTGTTCTTTTTGTATTAAACATAGTATTTTTGTGAAAATGCATTAATTGATAAGTAATTAAGCCGTTTTAGAAACACTTTCTGCTATAATTGACTATGATAAGCATATTGCAGTAAGTTGGAACCAATTTAGACACATTATGAATATAACGTGTATCACCTGGAAGTTACTACGGTACCATAAACGCCGACCTGCGGCTGTTAACATTATATTCTACTTAACTATTTGGGAATCATTTTATGGGGCTTCTGTTACTCGTATATTAAAAATGTATTAAACTATTAACTTTAACTCTCTTCCGTTTTAATGTTTTGTTTAATGATGTCAAATGCTTGTATACATAATAATAATTAAGATATAAACGTCTTCTAATTTCGTAAAAAGTAATTAGTTATTTAAAAAATACGGGATAATGGATAACACCTACTATGCAATTAAGTTAATATACCATAGACAAAATTAAAAGTGTCGATAATAATTACGAGCGTGTCGTGTGTAATGAAATTAAACTGTTCTATATGTTATCATGACGATTGAATTAATAAAAATTGTTAGTAAAGGTTAATGTGATTAATATTTGTGTTTTCAAATGACAAGAACCTTCAATTGCTGTGAATAGGCCCCAATATAAAAAACGGGTCCAAATTAGACTAACGCAATAGCGAAAGGATTAGCTTTTGCTAAGCTTTTGCTAAATATTTGTATGGCCTACAGATAGTTGTTCCAGGCTGGGTGCTGGTGTATGTGGCTGCATCCACGATACAGGAGAAATTACTAGATTCTAAATTCCAACTTTTTTTTAGAAAAATGGTCCTTTCCCAACAATACTTCCGAGCACTTAATTTAAAAATCTCTACATTTATTATGCAACTTTTCTCTCCTCTATTTTTATTCATAAGCCACTAGAGAATCTCTTGGGACTGTGTTCCCATTAAAAGTTGACAATCCCGTTTTTAAGTTCCTTAGGGAATTATGGAAAGTTTTCTACGTCAGAGAAAGAATGTATGTAGGTATTCTGACATTCACTTTTCACATTTACAACACTGGTTGACGCAGTTTTGTTAGTCATGTTTTCCTAGTACATGTGGAGATTTACAATTTCCTCATGATGTTATCCTTCACCGTTTTTAAGCAAGTGATAATTATACAATATGCACATGAATCCGAAAAATAAGAGGTGCATGCCTTGGGTTCGAACTCGAGAACTATGACTTGGTAGTCCGACGGTCATACCACTAGTAGGCTGCACTAGAGGATATATCAATATCTCAATTGTCATGAGAATAGTGTGAGCTAATATGGTGAAGATAGTGATGAGTTGGGGTGCATAAAAAGAGCCTCCACGAGTGACGATACTTAAGTACGTTTGGCGCAAACTTTTTTCTTTTTTTTATCGTTGGAAAATCCTCATGGATGTCCCTCTCCCGGGGTAGGCGAGGGGGTCTGCCGGACTCTTACCGGCTAAAAACCTACGGTGTTCCTCCTTCTGACCGTCTGCCGGGGTCGCGGAATTCGCCTATGCATGCACCGCATCCCCGGCAGGTCCTGGTCCACCAACTGCCGGTAACCTTTCCACTGTGGGGACTCCCCACGACCTCCTGAGAGGGAGCACCCCACATCACTGGCGCACCAGAACACATGGCACCACGTGAACCAAACAAGCACATGGGTGCCAGACTACGTTCAGTCAGCCATGTGACCAACCTTGCTGACTGGCTAATCTTTTCACCACAGCATGAGCTAGTCTCATATAGCTCATGACGTCACGAGAGGAGAAGTGATGAGTTAGTATCATGTAGCGATTGCCTAACAAAAACACTGTTTTCGACCTACATTTATACCGTTATGGAAAACCTTGAATTACATAGGTAGGTACGTTAATATGTATGTTGCTGCACCTACTAATTCTACAATGAATTACATCTGCTGTATGGATCATATCAGCCGTCATATTAATAATAAATACCACATAACGAACTTTGCCAACACTGTCTATTGTGCAGTAGTATAGTTACTGGCGCGAGTACTAGCATCTATCAAGTTGGTGGAACATGTACTAGTACTAAGAGATCAGTTAACATGCATCATTATTTTGCCTTCGATGGTTTTAAGTTTACTTAAGCTTAGTTTACACTAATAGAACGGGATTTATATGACGGACAGGCGATTTTTTTTACATAACATAACATCGCACCTGTGTTCCCCTAGGGGTTGGGCAGAGGTGTACAGTAACACCCTCATTTCGCCGTTATGTTTAAGTCCCGAGTAATAGAGGGCCAGCCTATTGCCATCAACCGAGCGCAAATCCAAACTACGGACTCCTACTGAGGAATTCCACACGGAAAAACTGAATAACACTTTGCTCGTACTGGGGATCAAACCCAGGACCTCACAATCGACAGTAGCGCTTGCGACCACTAGATCAGCGAGGCGAAAAATATTAAACGTATAAAAATTACTCCCGGTTCTATGGTAGGTATAATAACTTATTCGTGTACCATTTTACTACCTGTAAAATTGGTCCTATCTAACACAAAGGTACGAAATGGCACCACAATAGTCCCTGAATCACCAGAACTCTTTGTAAACATGCATGATTGATATCTGCTTCATGTAACCACGTTGTACGAATGGTTCATTCTCAACGTGGCAACGTGACAACCGCGTCGTCACGTGGTAGAAGCGAAACGTGGATGCAACGAGTAATGATCGACTTATACAAAGATATGTACCGTTTTAAAAATAAATGTAAATAAGGACCAGATTAAATGGCTTAAGTTTTTTTTATTTTCTTATTAATCTTGCTGTTAATATTAATTGATTGAATATTGTTATATGCTAAACCTAACTTAAAGCAGCAAGCTTATTACTAAGTTGCCAGACAAATTCTACGGGGACGGAAGTTCTGTCAAAAAGTTGACTCGAAGGACCAAATGTTTCATTACCTGGTGGGACCTTCTCAAGATCAGTCCATAGTACATTTTAAACTGAACTTTGGCTTTCAAACTGTAAGAGCCGAGTACAACCCAACCCAATTCAACTTACAATAGCTATTATCAGTAGCCGAAATAGTTCTGTATAAAATGGGCGTGTTAATACACTAATATTTAAACTTTCAACAAATATCCTAATGTCAAAACTCTCATATCGTGATAATCAATGAAAAAAGAGCGCCGCTACGATACACTAGCATTTTATCTTTTTAAGCTCGTTTCTCACTTCCAATTTTCTGAGAATCACGGTAATGAGATTCTACACGCCGCTCCGGCGAAGTCTCGCCGAGCAAATACCTTTGTGTACCCAGCGCAGTCCGGTAGCCGCGCTCTGTTTGCTGTCGACCTGTTAATTAATAACTCGGCGCACAGTGTATACACAGCCTTATTACCAGTAAAATCTCACAAGTCACGAGTCTAAACTGAGCCAAACCAGTTTCCAGTTTCGGCCTCCGTTTTCTAATCACACGGTAATGGTAATTGTATGGGCTTTCACGTTTATTCAACTTAATTATGCCGCATAATTATCCGTCATTAATAAAGGCGCAATGCACCAAAGCCACATTTAAATCCACACCTCGCACCTATTAGTCGCACTAATTTGAATACAAAATTCATGACTACCTTCAATACAATGTTATTTATCATTACCATGCCCATTTAGCCTCGCACCCGCGCTCTATAATTACAGGCGGGAAAAAATGAAACTTGAAGAAACGCGATGGCGACTAATGGCCTGAAACTAAATTTTAATTAATGTCGCGTTTTACGAAATGAAAGTGATTACAGAAATAACACGACAGGTCGGCGATAGTGCGCGGGTAAGCCCGATCACCCCCCCACCCTCACTCATGTTCGACAATTTACGACATGGTAATTATGTATACGTGTTTAGGCGCCTTCGTCCGACTTTACGGGCGCTGTAATTTTGGAAATTAAAAACGGTAAGCTTCAATCGGGCCGTAATATCTAAATGATGGATTAACCTCGCGTTTTGATGTGGATCGATTTATTTGGCCGGCAGCCAGTAATTATTCTTTATCGTCGAACGTGTGGTGAACACAATTAGTTATTGATCAGACGGCAATTAAGCCCAATCGATTTTGTTTGTTGAAGTTGAAGAAAATTGTTTTAGTTCGACGTTTAATCGACGTCGTTTTATGCCTCTAATGGATTCTTGGTCATTTGAATTGACCACATTGCCTCTTTATTGTTTATTAGAAAACAATAATTTATCCTTTTATCGGTGACATTAAAAAGTGTTTGTACCTATCATTTACGTTACATTAATAATATATATTGTTTGGATTTTTATTTTCGAGCGACCGACGGGTTGACATTAATGACATGTTGAGTTAATTTTAACTTCGTTATAACTCTAAATTGGTGTTTCAATATTAACATATCGTGAGAGTAAAAGCATATCGATGTGTTAGAAGACAAAGGGCCGCTAAAAGTCAAGTGTAACGTTGTTTAAGTCAAACAAGTACGTCGGGGCACGGCTCTCTTGGAGTAATTGGCGCGGGCGAGCCTCGGGCGTCAGCAACACCTCCGAACGTATCAAACCGTTTTAATAATGAGCTAGCTTGAGATCGTGAAACAATAAATTGCGAAGCTTGGAGGCTTCGTGCACGAGACAGCTATCTGAGGCAAGCATTATGCATCGCGAGTTCCCGAGCCAGCGATAGCGGGCTATCATCTGCGAGATTGATAGGAGAATAGCCCCACGGCTAGGCGGGATTCGGACGGTATTGTGAAACACAAGCCCTTGTGCACTGTTGTTGCATGAATTCATTAAAAATACGCGCGAACTGTGTTTACGTGGGGTTCTAGGAAAGTTCATTGGTTCATTGTTCGAGCAAATAGAAAGTTCCTGGTAGTTAGATTATGCCTTTTTTGAATTTATAATTTCCTTCAACAATTTTATACGGCAATGTGGAGCGTTATTTACAAAAGTCTTAAAAATGGAAGTGTCATTTAATTATTATTTTAAATCTTCTTCTTCCTGCCCTTGTCCCACACCAGGTGGGGTCGGCACAACATGTATTTCATAAATCCATGTTGTTAGAGGTTTTGGCTTATTGTTTTATGACCGGCCGCCTGCCTGACATCAACCCTCCTTGGGAATACTCGTTGCGCCGCAGCGCGGGTGACCCAATGTGCTTGCTGATAGTATGCACTGGGTCCCAAAATGATGTGCTTGTTAATTTTATTGCCGACAACTAAGCAGACTATGTACTTCTTGGTGGAGTATACTTGAAGTTCCTCGACCCATTTCTCTGTAAAAACTTGATGTCAATGTTTTGTGTCGCTCCTGTCCCGCTGTATCCCAAATATCAAGCTTGACTTTAACACCGTTCACGTCCATGACTTTACATTTGTGGTCAACTTCGATTGTAGCTGGGATTGATGAATCGTAGTCCCACACCGCAATTTCTGAATGTAAAAAAAAATGTCAAAAATAAATTTTATAAAACCTTGTTTTATTTTTTAATTCTTATTTTAAATATTTTACATAAATCACTAACATGAAATCTTTATTGTAAGGCTTTAAGACTGTTGTTTTATCGTAAGATTACATTAGCTCCTTTAAATTGTTACGGTTAAATACATAATAGGTTCTGTAGCGACGCGAACTTACACGCGAACTTTTAATGGAAATCTTTAAATAACTTATAATGTAACATCGAGATTACGAACTCATTAGCACAACCAAACATCGAACCTGGACCTTATCGTACGATCGTCCCAAATTAGCTCGCAACTTTCCCTTAATTAAGGAAGTATGATTAACAAAGTGTAATCACGAACACAAAAGTCTTATCATTTGTATAAAGGGGCGAAACAAACGGCGTGTAGCGAAATTAATAAATTAGCTGACTCCATACTTAGATGGATTCGGAGCGAAAATGTGACTGTGGTTTATTTTTGTGGGAAATTGAAGAGTCATCTAAAGGAACGCGATTACTTTAATGCGTAATCGATTTACAAGAAATATGGCTGAAGACCGTAGTGATTTATAAAGACTACAATATTATTAAAGCCCAATAATTTTGTTACTGGTAGATTAAATAAATTATGCATCAACTTTGAAAAAAGGCTTATGATTATGACAATGCGTTATCATTTAATATATACACGTCAGTTTGCTAAGATTTTTGATGGTCAAGGACAGTTTATTATAATTAAAATGTAGGACTGCCTCGTTGGTCTAGTGGTAGCAAGCGCGACTGCTGATCGTGAGGTCCTTGGTTCGATCCCCAGGTCGGGCAAAGTGTTTTTCCGTGTGGAATTCCTCAGTAGCAGCCCGGAGTTTGGATTTGTGCCCGGTTGATAGCAATAGGCTCGCCCCCTATTACATGGAACTTAAACATAACGGCGAAATGAGGGTGTTACTATACACCTCGACCCAACCCTTCGGGGAATACAGGCGTGATGTTATGTTATGTAAAATGTAGGAAGTTGGAGATTTGAATTCGATTCCATTTCTTTTAAATTAAGGTTCCTATTGACACGAAAAGTTCCATGACAAATAAGAAACAGCTGATACCAAACTTTTATCATCATGTATAGGGAAGTTGTTAGACAACAAACAAAGAGAAATTAATAAATTATCGCCAGCAGAGAGTTATTGCGAAGACGTGTAGAAGACATTACTATGTTGCTTAATGAATAGCTGCCTTTATCTTAAGGGAGGAATACATGATAAATGTACAGTGATTTGTATATGATGAAGTTTGTTGAGATTTTCTTCGGCCCTGTTGTTGCTGGTTCATTAACTCTGATAGGCTTGTTGTTTTGTGTTGTATTGATGAATAGGAATTAGCAAATATTTTGGATTGAAGTCAGACTTTGTTGCCTCACTAGGCCAGTGGCAAGCAGACATGATAAATGCTAATTTTGAGTATAGAATTCGGTCCTGACAAATGAGGAACAATTATTGAGTTTTTTGTAATTTAACATCAGTGATAGCCTAGTGGTGCGACCGTTGGACTGCTGAGTCACAGGTCTCGAGTTCGAACCCAAGGCACGCACCTCTGACTTTTCAGATTCATGTGCGTATTGTATAATTATCGCTTGCTTAAAAACGGTGAAGGAAAACATCGTGAAGAAACCGGCATGCCTGAGAGATATTTCTCGACGGCATGTGAAGCCAAGTCAGAGGCTCATGGGCGGCATAAACTGTGACACCAGGTTAGTCACTAACCACACGAAAAGAAGAAGAAGCTGAGAAAACTGCGTTGATCTTTGAAGAAGAGCTGCCACAGGTTACGTTCTGTTCTGCCTAGCCTTTTCCCAACTATGTTGGGGTCAGCTTTCAGTCTAAACGCGGCTGAATAAGAAGAAGAAGTTACAATTGTGTATACTAAATTAAGTATAACATGCTATTTATATTATTTACGTGGCAATAATATCTAGAGGAACTGTAGAAGAATACACCTGAATAAAAAAAGGTTTTCAATGTATAATCACGCCAGATAATGGATTTAAAAAAATGGTCTTTAGGGACGAGATACACGTACATTGTACTTAAGGCATTCTTATTTCCCTAAATGTGATTACTCATAATCCACCTAAAATGCACACAAAAAATTAATGAACCTTATAAGTACTTAATAGAAACACGTAATAACTAAAAAAAAGTAATTTAGCTATAATAATTTCGTCACAAAAACGAATCCACTTTCTATTGTAATTACTTTTATAAACGCCAATGACCATAATGACCACTCCTAATGCGAGTGCTGGCTTCATTGCGTTACTTTGACTCATTAGGGGGTCAAAACGAAATTACCTAAAGTGTGACGGAATCTGATAATGTTCGGGGTCTAAGAGACCTCTATTAGAGCGTGGCGAATGTTACATACGACGGCGGTAATGATTTTTTACTTTCTTTAGATTAGGCTTGAATTATTATGGCATTGGACTGGTAGCTCGGCTTATGGGTTTCCTGCTTCCTTATATTAGTACCTATAGAATATTTTAACAATGTACAATTTAAACGGGCTAGTGTTAAAGCAGAAAGTAAATTTGCACTGCTGAAAAATCTTTAAGTTTTGTTATAATAACAACATTTAGCCGGTGGATTCAGTGATTTGAGCACTGCGGAACCTAGCAATTTATGGTTGTATGGAAAAAGCAATGATGAAGAAGATTTGTTAATTATTATGGGTAGTGGTACCTCCTGATAAAATCCATTAATTCTTTTTAAAGGCAACTGGAAATTATGGTACGAGATATGCCTCGTTGGTCTAGTGGTAACAAGCGCAACTGCTGATCGCGAGGTCCTGGATTCGATCCCCATATCGGGCAAAAGTGTTATTGGGTTTGTCCGTGTGGAATTCCTCAGAAGCAACCCGGAGCTTGGATTTGTGCCCGGTTGATGGCAACAGGCTCGCCCCCTATTACAAGGGGCCTAAACATGATGGCGAACTTAGGGTCTTGTTATACACCTCTGCCTAACCCTTCGGGGAATGCAGGCGTGATGTTATGTAAAATGTATGCAGGCTAGTGTCCAAGCAGCACGTATATTTCCACTCGGAGTTTTATTCGGTGGATTTAGTGATTTAAGCACTGCGGAACTTAGCAATGGTTGTATGGAAAAAATAATGATGTAGAAAATTTCATACGATGGGTAGCGGTACCTCCTGATAAAATTCATTAGTTCTTTTTTAATGGCAACTGGAAATTATGGGTCTACGATACCCAAGGACTGTTTAATGGTAATATTTATAGAAATCACTTTTGTTCTTACAAGTATTTAATGAAAGTAGTCATGTAACTTGAGAATATTTTTAATTAGTCTTACGAAAGGCGTTCTCAAAAATGGTTCGTCTCGGGTTTCATCACAGTAATGTTAATTAATTGATTAACTTTAATATCATTAATGTTATATAAATGTCCTTGTTAGTGTTAATTAAAGAACCTGAACGCTTAAAAGTCTTACTTCATAACGAATAGATACGGGTAATTGATTTTCTTTAACTGACTTTTATCAGTTTAAATATTTTTATCGGTTTTAAACCAGAAAACCCAGTTTTTTTACTTTTGATCCCAACTTTGGAAACTATTTGAACTGGTTTTAAACTTTTATTACTCGTTGTGAATTTATTTATTTTCTGTTGATCTTACATTTTTAGGTTAAGCTAAAGATACATTATTAATTAAATAATCTATCTTAAGTATGAAAATCTGTAGTTGAAAAATTCTGATAATTATACAAGCTTAACCAAATTGAAGGCACCGACTTCTGAGACTGTTAATTTTATAATATGGTAATTATTTAATCGGTTTTTAGTTTTTTTAAGTCTATTTTATTTTTACTATTATTTTTTTCATTTTAGTGGCCTTAATTAAAACATGGTTGGACTACTAAAGACGCTGCTCGTAACATAATCACATCAGCACATTATGCGTACTGTTCGTCATTGAAGATTTCCATTGTCCATCTCCGAAGTTCTTCGTCAGATCTTCACCAAATGTAAATGGGATCACTTCGAAAGAATACTCTTTCATACAAAAAAATAATTTTCCGAATAGTTTTATAAATGACGGCGTTGTGAGGTAACAAAAATTAAAAAAAAAAAACATACAGCCGAATTGATAACCTCCTCTTTTTTTGAAAGTCGGTTATAAACACGAAACATTGTCTACGTTAATACCTAACAAAGCTGCTATAGATAGAGTTAATTATATGGTGTGAGTAAATTAAATTAACGATAATTTATTACAAAATTAAAACATAACGACACCGAAACATTGCGCACACGCATCAATGTACACATAGTCAAAACACTGTCGCGACAGATCTTAATTCAGATTAATTTTATTCCCCGACGCAATTATGATTGGAACTACAAAGTATTCACCGACTTTCATGTGTTGCTCATTCGCTAAAATATAATAGACAGAAAAGGACATAAAAGACAGACTTACCGATCTATTTCTGAAGGCTATAATAATATTCATAGAAAGTTATGCAAGAGGTCGTTGTTCAGGACATTTTAAGGGCTACACAGTCCTAAAGTACATCACTTACATTAAGCATGCAAGTAATAATGAAAAAATGAGAAATTCTACCAAAATTACTTCTTGAATTTTTCTACTAAAACATCTTCCCAGATTGTCGTTTACAATGATAACAAATCTTCAAACAGTGATTGACATTTACTTGATGACTCACGCCATAGAAAATAACATAACATAATTAGCACATTACTGTCCCACTGCTGGGCAAGGGCCTCTTAGAATGAGAAGGGTTTAGGCCTTAGTCCACCACGATGGCTTGGTGCAGGTTGGCAGACTACACACACCATCAATAACTTTATGGAGCTCTCTCAGGTGTGCAGGTTTGCTCACAGTCGTGACAAAAGTAAAGTATAAATAAATTCTCAGTTTGCTCGTTAAACTGTCTTTTGACGTAATTCTGTTTTACCTTGTTTCCTATCTTTTGCAAGCTCAATAGCACTATGTCCTTCTCCAATATTGTTCCTATAGAGCGACCCTTCATAACATTTCCTTCTAGATTCATGCTGAAAATTGCTTTCTATAACACCCTTTCTATCTTTGCCATCCCTTATCTCTTACACGACGATTATAAATTAAAACATTGTCAACATAAGTCACTCTTCAACCAATTCTATATTAAGACGTTCTTCACAATAATTCGTAGTCAAAACCATAGTTATGCACAATATATTCTTTCTTCTATTTATATTGCTGACATTGGCATATATTTAAAACAAGATTCTTTTCACCATTATAATGAAATATGTTGTCTTCTCCTGTAAGATTAATTGCAGTCTCAACATTTTCTAGCCCCGGTGACTTTGTGTTATGGTTGTGAAAAATAACACTATCCGCCTACTTAACTTTTGAATGAACTTCATCTGGTTTTTTGTGTGTGTGGATTTTGTATTAGATAATACTCGTTTTTTCCTGTTCTGAGATCTTTATTAGAAATCTATTTTGCTTCTAGTTCCTTGTTTTTTGTTTGTCTTGCATTATCATTGTGCTTTTCCAGTCTATTTTCTTCTTCGTGTTTTTGGATTGAGGCATCCTTGTCAGGTAACCAATTTTCAGCGCTTTCTGATTCCTTCGTGTTATACTTAAACAAAGGCAGATTTCCAAGTGAACCTCAAATATAAGTAAAATGTAGCCAAATTATTTCGTATGTGTACTGTCACAATATATTAATTTATTGAAAAATAATAAAACAACAATAAAAATAAATGTGACAAGCTGCAGTTTATAGCTTAAAGTTATTATAATTCACTTAATACAATTTTTAAAAACAATACATTTACAGCGGCATGTCTAAAATATGTATGATTGATGAGTTCTTTGATAGACTTTTAAAGCATGTCATATTAAATTCACTGGACGCGTCTGTCACACTATTTTATAACATTTCTCATGTCCGAACAAATATGATGTATAATATAAATCTTTTGACAATATAAACATAATTGAATAATAGTCATCCTAAAGCAGACTCATCAAAATCGGTTTAACAGTTTATAAGATTAGCTCCAACACAAACAGACATACGAACTGTCCTCACGATATATTAATCATATTGCCACGCAACGACCATACACAGAACAGCAAGATATTTAATCTAATAATGGACGACCATGATTGCTTTCTTGTGCTTTCTTTTATATTTATAATTCATATTTAATGATCGACATTAATGGCATTGCTTTAGGCCGAACTCGTACAAAATCAACCAGTATTATACGATCCTACAATCCGTTCTCTTTTTCCCCTTGTCACCTATTCATAGAATTAAGAAGGGGGAGAGGGAGGTCTTTAAAAATTGGTTTTGATATACACGTTAATTTCAGATTTAGGCGCTTTCGTGATTGTTACGAAACGATCATTCTATTGTATGGCAAGTACCTATAATAAAGTGCACCGTGATTGTGTAAATGAGCGCTGACTGGCGAGATACGGTGAAGTGTTGCTTGAGTTGTTTGTTATTTTTATATTTTTTCTTTCCTTTACCTTCACAAAATAAGGAATATTTTTGAAGAAATTGAAGGTTGGTGGCCAATATTTCATTGATACATAATTGTATCATTGTGATCATAAAAACAACTCATATTGTTTGATACTTGAACTGGAAAATGACATTGAAAAGTTGGTTTGTGATTGACGCAAAACAGAGAAGACAAACAAAAGAGAACTTTGAGTAAAAAAAACGCTTGCCAAAATAATTTGCCATTCAGATAACGCTCTAGTTACTATCCAGTTTGCGGCAATTAATATCATGAATGTGCCTTCTCTTATCAACCTGAAAGTTCTCTTAAAGTCTGACTATGCACTACAATCAGGCACCTGACTTTTCCTGATTATGTTATGTCAGCATAGGATCTAAAGAACATTAGGGTGTATTCTGAAAGACACTAGAATATGTTTACGTGTATATGTTGAGATACAAGTTCTAAGCACAAATTCTCGTCATAAAGTTGGAACAATTACACACACAAAACTCGACTGCTACCGTATTTTGAGTGTCTAACTGAAAATTAAGTTTTACAAGCGACACTATGTTTTCTATATTTCTCAGACAGTCAAGGAAAATTAAAGATACTTCTAGCAATAAAATGCACCATTATCGTACAAATATAATTTGATGAATCCTAAATGACATAAAATAATAGATTTATTAATTTACTGAGTCGAGAAAAAAATAAAACTGTTGCTCTTTTAGCTTGTTTTAGATGCATGATTTTTTTTTAATATCTCACGAGACACTTTTAGAGGGCATAAAATACAGACATACAAATATTTACACACCCACGTTACAGAATTATGAAGATAGTATCGTGTCTTATAACCTAATTTATTCCACATAATTTTAATTCAATCCCGGTATATTCATAAACAACCTTAATTCTGTCATCGGTCACATTGGTGAAATAAAAACAGCTGTAAAATTTTTAGTTGACAGCGGAAAAATAATCCGCGTATCGCAATTAAAAACATAAAACACTCTTAAAATAAACCTGGAACGAAATATTATATAGCAGAAGAGTAATAACATTAAAACATATACAGTGGGGCAGATGCGCCAATATTCTATTATTACTGGCTTTTCAACGCGAACGGCGCGAGCATTCCTGACTATTTCTATAACCCTAAGATGAATCATTAAATAATAAAATCCAAAGCATACTTAATGCTCAACAACACATAGAAATCTATTCACGAGCGCGTATTAACTAACACACGCGCGCGCTAATCAGTTCCAGATCCATACCTCGTGTTACTTCTCAATCGGACGCGCGCACACACTCAAACAAAACACCTATACATCAATGGCCAATCTAATTGCGAACGCGTAAACACACTTCCATGTGTTTGTGATTGTTGTAACAATGTGCGTGATTCCAGCCACCTTATTAGAAGCACTTTAAACAAAAATACAATCCAATTAGAACACTGTTTGAATTTGAAATTGGAACGGTTACGATCTGACAGATGGCACACTATAAATAAGGGTGCTGTAGTTAGCGCGCATCGGTTTCTGCCGTGCGTTTTGTTCACGCGGATGTGAGAGCAGATATTTTAATGTCTACAACTTATTAGCCACAAATGTCATATCGTTTGATGCATCAACTACTACTTTGTTAAAGTTGGCCGCGGCCAGGGGATTATTTGCAAGCGTAAATTAGGTTCACGTGCATTTTAATGCATCCCGCAAGTGTTAGTGTTCCAGTTCGATAATCTTCGACTGGCGAATGGATCAGGCGGAGATGATTCATAATGTTCTGTTCTATTGTTGGCTTGCATATTGCAAACTGGAATTATGCAATGTCCATCGCTTTGTTATATAACGTTTGGTAGCTACATTAACTCTTCCCTTGCAAAAATTTATTATGGAATGGTAAAATTCGTTATGTTAATTGGTGCTAAATGTTCTGCTCTATGTTCATACTATGACGGCGCTGAACATATTATTTATTAGTACTATATTATAAACTTTTGATAGTTCCAAGAATTTTCTATTCAATGCATTTGGGTAAATTGTTATTTTTTTAGAAATAATGGTGTTTATGTCAAACATTGTGTTAAAATATTAAATTCGTACGCCGATCTCATGATATAATGCCGTGATCCACTTAAACGTGCTATTTTAACTCACCACATTAAATTTGATCGATCAGAGCTATATTTTTACTGTTTACCAAATATTTAAGTAACGGCCATAAGTCAGACAGTAAAATAATTCAAATGTGAAATTTCATGAACGCTCATAATGAACTTGGCAGACGACCAAAAAACGTCTTATTTTCGATGTGGAATCTGGACCAATTTTTATTGCAACGCTTTGGAAATAGTGATACAAACGACCCCCACAATGACTTACCAATTATAATTAGTGTGGCGGCGGCCGCGGACTTGGTGATACAAACAAATGAATAGAGCGGTTACACTTCAATTTAGATATTGCACGGTTTAATGCGAGCCGAAGCATTATACGGCAGTAAATCATTCTCTCCAATCTGCGCACTAACGCAGCAGACTACGTTGTTTATTTCTTCATCATTCTCAGCCTTATTTATTGCAAATTCCAAAAATTTTATTGTGCCATCATAAACGGAACGTTTTACTTGCCTATCCGTAGTTCCAGATTCTATAACACGTGGCGTTTAGATCGAAATCTTTTTAACGGCATTCCTGGTGGACGGCTCACTTTGGCACGAATATCAACGGGAACATTACAATAAACGCCCGAATATTCTCACCTATACTTTCGAACACTCGTAAGATTTATTTCTGTGACTTGAATCAGTTTTATTGCTTCTACGTTCATCTGTACTCATTTATAACCGACATAGATACTCTTTTTACGATTCGAGGCGCTCTGTTTATTTTCGTTTTTAATTACCTCTAGCGTGGGCAGAAGAGCAAAGTGACAAAATAAATTCGTGAACATAATATTGTTAAGAGGATTCTTAATACTGGAATGACTACGATTGTGTGATTATGATTTACCGTCTGTGTCTGCCCACGGCACGGTAGTAAAATTGACAAATTGTGGAGTCGGACCAGTACCGGCTGAGTAATACAGTATTTATACCTAATTTATCGTGGTTCCATGCTAATTTCCATGTAACTAAACTTAAAAGCGATACATACACGAAACCAAATAAATAGAAACGACGGAAACGATAAAACACGGAAAATTATTCTTTACAATAATTAAAATAATCAAACGCAAGTGAAGTAAATCCATGACAAATTGAGTGTCAAGAATAGATTTAAAAATATGTTCAACCGCCAAGGAGATTAATGAAATGATTCCAACAGTCCAACACTGCAAGTAAAAATCTATACACAATAAAAAAAAAACACATTCTGCAGGAGGCGTAAGAAGCGATCGTAATTTTGACGATGCTAATAAAATGCGAACAGAATTAGTGACATCTACTAATTTCAAAATTTTAATAACAATAGTAATGGGTGTTAGAACTATAATTCTGTCAATCACAGTACAAAATGTGAATGTAGACGTAAACATTTTTAAGTTTGAATTTGATGCATTTTGTTGTGGCATAAGAAAAGTATCGTCGATTAAACAAAACATTGTTGTGTTGGAGAATGTACCAACAGACTTTAATGAGACATCTCCATCACGACTCATCTCAATCAAATCCCGCGACTGACTCAGTATCGATGCGTTCGCGCATAACGACCGTCGGATGCGCCGAAGTGTTCCAGAGAGATTGTAAATATTTCTCTGTTTCAGAACACGACTAAAATAGATTAGAACGCGTGTTTCTAAATCCCCTTTGAAGATTACACACGCCGGCATTAGATCTGGCAAATTACCCTCTAACAAAGATTGTATTAATTACCTGCTCCCGATAGCTCGATGTAAATACTATTTAAAATTAGATCAGCGAGTTGCGCGCGCGCGGCTTTTCGGCGCCTTATTTATCTGTCATTTTCTTTAGATACTTTGTACTAGTTAGGTTTGGTAGAACATGATAATTAATTCTTGTTCTTACATTAGTCACTTTGTAACGAAAATAATTTTAGTGCTAAAGATTGCCAACTGAAAAAACATTTGCTGTTACATCGGATCTCAAAATTGGATTCTTATTTCAAACTGACATGACTTATTGTTTGTGTGACAAGCTTTGATTAATTTTAAAACTTCGACTTCATGTAGAAGCTTTTTCCGGAATCGATATCTATTTAGAGATCCCTAACTGCGTAAGTGTAGTTTTGTCTGTTATTTGTTTTATTAATCGATACAGACATCGAGCAAATGTTTTCTCGTGTAGCAGATACAAATGGGATCGAGGGCTAATTATGTAATGCTGGTCCAGTTTCGGACGTACTCTTAATCGATAGCCATTTTTTATGCCATTTGAAGCGGGAAATGGAAATTCGGTTGTTTATGTGTTTACGCAATACCTGTAAGTGGGCGTTTGAGGAAAAATATTTTGCTCTTCATTCTGTAATGTAATTTTGACATTTTTTCTTTCTTTTTTGTCTACTAATTGATTACAATGAACAAACGAGAATGAACTAATTCTGATACGAAATGTTTAATTTAATAAATGTAGGTAATTATTATCATAAAATATGGAATAGTTTTTAAATCTTCTGGTTAAGTAGAATCAGCTATAAACGTCTATAGTAGCCAGTGTCAGTTTGAAGATTCTGCATTTTACTTCCTAAGAGTTTACATTGTATGCAGTCATAACAATTACTCAGTCCTCCATTAATGTCCGGGTAAGTGCCAAAATAATTTGAAGGGACCAAAAACAAAGGAACTGTAAGTATTTTTTATCGCACATAATATACTCATAAAAATTCAGGGAAGCAGTAAATTTTCTGACTTATTAGATGATGTCGAACAGGTTTCGGAAATCGAGAAATGAAAATTACATATTATTAACGGGCATCAACACCGTACGGTTGTTATAACACAAAAGATAAACAGACCGAATTAAATAGTCCCTCATTATACGCATATTTTGGTTAAAAGTTAGGTTATTTGGGCCCCGGTCGGGTTATCTTGTGCGGGGATCTGACGATCGCCACTGGAGATTATTTTGTTCTGGTGCGTACGAATTCTTAAGTATAGTACGTTATTGATGATGTTTAATAAGCATTGCAAGGTGGTAGTCATTTAAAAAATCTGATTTGTTGTTCGTTTTATTTTTTGTTATTTAGACTTGGATTTTAGTCTTTGAATGAAAATTAGGTCCTTTTATTGTAGTTAAATCATTTATAATTGAATACAATTATTTTTCTGCAAATAGCTAAATTTACGTTACAACGTTCTCAAAAAGCTCATATTTTAACAAATCTATCAATATACTAGTTAACCCTCATATGCAGGTCAAATATATTTACTCGTCGTTTTATCTAATTGATATACAGAGCTATATTTTCCACTCCATCAATTCCGCTTAAACGAAACGCAATCTCATAAATAACAGCAAACTTTCGTATCACTCGAAACAAAGTGCCCAAAAATCGAGATCAATTCAATCGAATGCACTGATAACCCGAAATTACGAGTCAAAACCGGCGGTATTAACAACACAAAAAGCAATAAAACAGCGTGAAATGGTATGAGAGCATTAATTCGATTATCAGATTGAGGTGTAAAGCGAGTTTCGATGTTTATCTAGGTATAAAGAGGCGCCGTATAAGAAATTATTTTACAGCAGTGAAATAATAAAAACACTGATTAGCAGTCATTAAGGTGCCGCCTCCGCGATTTAGGGTTAGATAGGGAGGTGCGAAGTTTATTTTGTATAATAACAGAGCGAAGGTGGTGTTGTCTATCCATTGGTAGAATTACGTTGCACGTTATTGTGATAAAGTTTTCGATAAGTGTAGGAAGAGGGTAACATAATGAATTAACACTTTGTTTTTCAAAATAATGACTTTTTATGATAATATATAAAAGTTACTGTGAAGTTAAAAGAGTTTTAGTTCGACATTTTTCTTTCCTTGTCACATTTGATAACAATAATTAGGAAAACATTTTTTTTTTAGTTTTTTGTGTACCTATTAATTTCATTTACACTCCCTTCATCGCAAATTATAATCAGCTGTCAGTCACGTACAAATAATATTATCCTCAAGCAAAATGTATCTGTCGATGTACTTAGGTGTGTAATTTACATTACACTTGCCAAATGTTCTTTTATAACAAAAATCATGTTATCATTACGTCGACAAAGAGCTCGCCACCCGCACCGGATCCCAAACCGCAGAACTGTAATTATTAAAAAAAGAATAATAATACAATTAAAACCGCAACAAAAAGAACTCATTTTCTCCCAACGATGCATTGTAAGGGTTAATTGACACTTATTAGAGAAACTCAAATAATATCTTGTTTGTTAATTACATTTATTTTGGTTTTGTATGAGAACAGATTAAATTATTTTATTGTTATTTTTTGTGCAGTCTATTATTATTGTAACAATATAAAAACAAATCATCACCGTTGTGTGGTATTGAAAAAAAACTAATTGGCTTATTAAATCAGAAGGATTTTGTGTTCTGTCGCCTCCGGGCGTTGAACCCTCCGATCAGTAGGCGAGTGTTCTATCCCTGATGTACCCACCATTTTCTTTCTCAATACTCGCTACTAGGTTCTACTGCAGAGATTTTCTGGAGTAGGCAGACTGAAGAGTGCTAGGATTAGAACTGCTAACGTCAGCCTGGAACACGTTTCTAGCATGTTCTCAAAGCCATTCTCACAGAAACTGCTAAATATCTAAGCTGACATAATATTATGATTTGGACACGCTCAAAAATTGATGAAGGAGCTTATCCTTGCTAGCCATATGCATGTATCATCAGCTTATTACTGTTCCACTACTGGACACAGGCCTCTTTCCAAAATGAAAAGCGTTTTAGAGTTTAGTCACCACGCTAGTTTTGTGCGGGTTGGCAGAATACACCTACCATCGAAATTTTTTAGTGATGTGCGCAGGTTTTCTCACAATGTTTTCCTTGACCGTTGACGCAAGTGATAATCATATTCTGGTCCGCATATGAATTCGAAAAGTCAGAGGTGCGGATCGAGTTCAATCTCAGCCATAAAGGTATAAGTAAACATGGAGAGCACACACTTCGAATAGGTACATAACAGAAGTCGAAAATTTTATCTTGAAAAATTCTATCTCTTTCTAAATACCCTAATTAGAAAAAGATGAAATATGTAGTTTGGAAATCTATCTCTTTCTAAATAGAGTATTTAGAAAGAGACAGAATTCCACAGCAAATATTCGACTTTCAGTAGGTGATCGTAGCTAGTGTTGCCAATTTTTTTACAAGAAATAAAGTATATTTAGGTCTGAGAAGGAAAATAAACAGTATTTTAGAAAAAATAGCAGTATTTTATATATTTTTAAGACTATTTTTTAGTGCTTCTCGCATAACTTATCAATTCCGTGTAATTTTTAAATGCTTCATAAAAGACACTTGGAGTCAGGCACTTTGATGCTGAAAACAGTATTTTGTACACTTTATTTTTGTTCAACAGTAAAAAGTATAATGCAGTGAAAAACAGTACCTAAATACTGTTTTTAACGGTATAGTTGGCAACCCTAGTCGTAGCACTCAGCTCTGCTATCAGGCATCACTGCATTTTTTCAGTTTTTGCCATAATTTTTTGGGCCTGAAACAATTTGCAGACCAGGTATCAATCGATGGGAAATACAATACATTATCTTTTATAATTCAATCAGTACGTAATCTCTAAAGTAATGGGAACAACTAATTGCAATAATGTTGCTATTGAGTTTATAATACCGATAACTTAAGCCTACATACTCCTTTACGTGGGCGATGGACTACCTAGGTAGTAAAGTTAAATACCTAATACCTATACCAAGGCACGACTGGCTGTCCATAATGGTGTGTTGGTACCTACGCTTATGTATGGAAGTGAATGTTGGTCGTGGCAGAAGAGGCATGAAAGTAGAATAAATGCCGTGGAAATGCGTTCCTTGCGAAGTATGTGCGGGGTAACTTTGAATGATAGATTAAGAAATGAAGAGATTAGACAAAGTTGCGGTTTAAAAGATGATGTAGTGACAAAAATTGAAAGGAGTATGCTTAGGTGGTTTGGCCATGTTGAGAGAATGAGTGAACGGCGATTAACAAAAGAAATTTATAAGGCGGATGTTAATGGCAACGCCGGTAGAGGACGTCCTAGAAGGACATACATCGATGTTATTGGTGATGTTCTTCACAAAGGTCAGGTGCGTAGTACTCTCAACCGGCGCGCGTGTATGACAAGATGTATGAATGTGGATGAAGCGAAAGGGGTATGTAAGAGTCGTAGCATGTGGTGTTCTATAGTTTCTGCCTACCCCCATGGGAAAAAGGCGTGAGTTTATGTATGTATGTATGTATCTACCTATACCTAAATATTTCATTAAACATTTATTTTAAAAAATAAAAGTCCTAAAAATTTTAATACTCTTCAAACATTTTTTGACAACTTGATGGACGAAGAGCATTTTACTTCGCGCTTACTTTTGGCAGGAAGGTGAACACATTTTGTTTTTTATCGTTGGAAAGTCATCATGGATGTCCCAGGGAAGGCGAAGGGGTCTGCCGGACTCTTACCGGCTAGAAACCAACGGTGTTCCTTCTCTTGACCGTTCGGCCGGGGTCGCGGGATTCGCAAAAGCATGCACCGCAACCCCGGCAGCTCCCGGTCCGCCAACCCTCGGCGGACCTCTCCTCTGCCCACAGACCCCAGTCTTGGCCCACATCCTCCTGAGAAGCGCGCACGGAACATCACCTGGGTAGTCAGCGCCGCGACCGACCTTGCTGACTGGCTAATCTTCTCACCACGGCATGAGATATTCTCGAGATAGCTCGTGACGTCACAAGAGGAGAACAAGAAGACCAGTATATTGAATAATCTGATTGAAGATCTATTCTTGCTATATTCCACAGTATACTGAACAGTGGCGTGCAATGGTTTTCGAACTAGGTAGGCAGGCACTATCGATGTCGCCTTTCAATTGTACGCTTAAGCCCATTTCAATACGAGTCTGACCAAAAGAAATCATAGTCATACACGCTTATTTTATTTATACAAGGTTAGTCGGAAAGGGTGTACTAAGCCGCGGACCACTTAATGTATCACTGATGATTGTTTTAAAGAAAGTGCTAAAATATCTAAATTCAAAAAAAAAAAACATGCAAATTGATTTTTATTTTAGTTTATCAAAAATTCTTCATCCCTGCTTTAGTTACGAATTCAGAAAATAGAGCTTCTAATCCGTGACCCCAAATATGACCTAAAATGTAAACATAGCTAATCATAGCTGAGGATAGATAGAATTTAGCATATTTTTTATGAAATCTTTGAGCAGCTATTCCTCTTAAACTATTGACTTTTGGGGAAAGTTGCAGAACAAAAGTTATCCATTATTATAGGTACTTTAACACCCTTTCGGCTTAGTACCCCCTTTCCGACTAACCTTGTAGTAATAGTTAAAGATGGAGTAGTAAATTAAAGCTTATGAGGTAAGCTCTGCTTAATTGCCTATATGCAATACACGCCACTGAATACTGAAGTAACTACGCCGACTCTAAAGGCAAAGTTTCTATCCAGTAAAAACTTCATTACACAGTTCATATTATGACGTCACACCCTAAAAATTACTAAATAAAATTGGTGCGTAAATCAAATCAAGATTTATTAGTGATTTCTCCCGCTTCCAAGAAACGTCGGCGTCAGAACTAAAGAAGTCATCAGACTGACGTCCGAATCCCACTCTATTGTTTACCAAAATCCATTTAATTTTGTTCATAGACGTGAATTATTAAGGAAATTTATTCCGACATTAAGCTTTGTACATTATTAACAAGGTTGTTTAATGCATACAACAAAAATATTTGGTGTTTCGACAAGTTAACCTAATAAACTGTTCTGGAATGCATAATAAAATAATCTTTTAGTTGTATATTTATTCTGTCAGTAGCTACTTGTAAATCTGAACTATGAAGTCATCGAAGAAAATTTTTGCATTGGTAAATCTGGATGTCGAAGCCTAGGAACCATTTTGGTATTTAAAAATAAGTTTGTTTGCTTATTTTGGTGGAAATTTGGATAAACAGCTGATTCAAAAATGTATACTTGACGACATGTTTAGCGCAGTGGCTGAGCCATTAACTTTCTGCGCGTTCGAATCCCACACGGAAAAAATATTTGTATGGCCTACAGATAGTTTTTCAGGGTCTGGGTGTTTGTGCATGTGAATATGTCTGTAAACGCACCCACGGAACAGGAAAAATTCTAGTTTTGGACAACGTTTAAAAAAACTACTTCTTAACATTTTAAGCGCGTGGCTAAATATCAATTGCCGTGCCCCTAGCGCGCGACTACGAATCGATAAAATAATACCTACAATAAATATATTAAGCTTTTTCAATACTTAGAGCTATGAAACAATTTTAAGTAATTATTGTAAATCATAATCTCTATTGAATAATCGTTTTAGTTGTACCACGCAGTTCATAGGACGAAAATAGAACAAAAAAACCATGCATGTTCTCTGTCGCAGAAATACGACACGCGCGGTAGGGGTACGGAAATATTTGTCGCAGAAATGCGACTCAAGTGGTTAAAAGGTTAATGTTTATTGAAGCTACGAAACAAACTTTATAACATTCCTAACCTTACATTATGATAAGACAAAAATAAATACAAAACATTTATATTCACATAAGTAAAACATTAATTCAACCTTTACCGGTACAAAATCATGCCTGAGGCTAAAAATGAGCCCATTTAATTACTAGAGTCAATGCAAATTGTTAATTTTCGCTGCAATCATACTTCGTTGCGGTCTCACACACATTTCGCCGGAAGGTACAAATTCACAGGTAAGTACTCTCTACAGCAGAGAACACAGATTTACAACAGACTAGAAGTGGTAGCTGGTTTTAATTTCGGGGTGCGTCTTCCCGTGAATTTTCGGTTTCGGGGGTTCACCTTGATACTTTTTATTCCATAATTATGGATGGATAAGTATTATATTTTTTAACGTTATCAAACACCGTTTGTCATGCATGTATCGTTTTTGCGTCTATAGATACAAATCTCAGACATTGACTTGACTACCTTCTTCAGATCTTAATTTACGTATGTCCCTAACCGGTACCAATAGCATTTAAGGCTTTCCCGCGATCCTTTAGAGCGCTTGTGCACTGCATCCGATCCGAATCAGAGTAAATACGATCTGAGAAAAATCAGTTGCAAAACTATGAAATTCGGATCGGATGTAGTACACAACTGTTCATACAAATAGCACTGCATTTTGTTCGGACCGTATTTTCTCGGATTCGGGTCAGACATGGACTCAAGCTCTCTTATAGATTAAAAGCCGCAACCCTTGCCGCTTCCAAATTAACTCTATCTTCGTCGTAACAAACTCTCACAATAAGCACTTCAAGCTACAATTAGCCGTTTTGTAGTCGATGTAAAGCCTCAATTAAGCCTTCTGAGAGGTCGGACAAGTCTTCAACTACATGAGTTTTAATAAACTGTTCATTTCCTTGCTCTTTGTCAGGTAATGTCGTTAATTTATAATGTTATACGTGATTCATTGGTGGAGTAGTTTATGTAATGTTAATCAGTATCTCTTTAACATGATAATGATTTTAAAAGCAAACGAAATCTATAGATGAAATTGCATAATAAAATGGGGACTGATTTTTGTCGAGGACAGGAAGAAAGGACAGGTGCGTAATACTCTCAACCGGCGTGCGTGTATGACAAGATGTATGAATGTGGATGAAGCGAAAGGAGTATGTAAGGATCATAGCATGTAGCGTTCTATAGTTTCTCCCTACCATGGGAAAATGGCGTGAGTTTATGTATGTATGTATGATATATTTCCCGTATAGTCAAATTAATATTTAAGCGTGTTTTATTAAATATCATTTCTAATTCTTTTCTATATCATTTTGCTCAATTTACTATTATAGTTAGAATTTTTAAATCCTAATCTAATCTAAATTTAATTGTTCAGATTGCATATCAATAAACAAATCGTTTAGTTTATTATACATAATCACTTCAGTATAACAATGGCGTTTTAATTCAATACACCATTAAAGCAGCTTGTGCCATAGAAAATTACTGTCAAGTACAAAATAAATGTCATGCTGAAGTGGTTCCGTATAAATTATATAATTCTCCTTCCTCAATTGAACTTAAACTTATTTTATTTTAATCTTTGCCAATAACATTATTCATTCATCTGCTTATAAATAAATAAAAAATATGATTATATACTCTAAAAATTTGCTTCAAAAACACATAAAAAAACAGAAACAAATTCACTTTCGCTTATACAGAACCCTAAAGTAATCTAAGAATACAAATAGTTCCAATTAAATACAATAAAATGCAAAGTAGACAATAAAACAAACAAATTATAAATGCATTACCCACTCATAGTAGGATACATTAAAATTCTATTGTAATTTATCAAGAAATACGCCTTCCCCTTTCTCTAGTGTCTTCAAAACTTACATATACTACCCAACCCATTTAAAATCTACAAACAAAACCTTAACGACGCGCAATAAGGTTCAAATTCGATTGTGTTTTTATTTGTGAGTAGTATACGTAAGGTTGTCAGATATAATTGGCGTTAAGTGTCTGTTAAATTATAATAAAACTTAAGTAGATAGCATCCATACAATGTTTTTCTTGTAATATGCAATTAGCACATATTGTGGTACAATAGTGTGTACTACATACATATGTCATCACGCGAAGAATCTACAATTACTTCGAGACTCCCATTATTGTCGGTGTATGTTAATTATTACTTTCATACGATGAAGGATTCCCTACATATATCTATAGACACTAATTGTTTGTTTAGTAGTCTTTACTGTACTTACAGTAATGACTTAAACTTGGTTTATAATTTAATGTTTTCATTCATAGTCTATAATTTCTTAATTTCTACCTCTATAAAATTGGCATGAAGCGATTTTTTTGTATTTGCAGGTACGCACCCTTCAAAGCGAATGTCTGAATAACTGTGATCTACATTGAATAATTTATCGGTAACCTTGTGGTTCTATGTCGGTCAGAAAACTGTGCCATGATAAAGTAATTGATATTAGGTATATCTAAAATACAATTTACAAATAATTATTAATAATCAAATTGACTTCCTCGTTGGTCTAGTGGTGACAAGCGCGACTGCTGATTATGAGGTCCTGGATTTGATCCCCAGGTCGGACAAAGTGTTATTAGGTTTTTTCTTTAAAGATTTCTCAGTTGCAGCCCAGAGTCTGGATTTGTGCCCGGTTAATCGCCAATAGGCTCGGCCCCAATTACATGGGATTTAAACATAACTGGCGAAACGAGGGTGTACTAAAAACACCTCTGCCTAACCCTTCGGGGAATATGAGGCGTGATGTTATGTTATTTTAATATATCTTATTTAAAAGACTTAATTTCGACTTAAAGAAAAGGAACAAAGGGACTTGACCTTCATTAAATCCTTCCTTTTCATATACACACAGATCGACATAATAATCTATATTGACATAACTACACAAAAATAAATTATTACGCACTAAATAATTTTGTCATTAAAAAGGACGTAACAATTGCTCGCCGGCCATCTTTATTCATGTTTCCTTTGCTAAACACGTGTTTAGACAAAGGTAATTAAGGGCTTTCATCATCTCAATGGATCGAGGTCACAGCACGTGCTGCTTTGAGGGGTTAGAGTCATTTTTAGTACTAACTTTACATACGAGACATTTGTTGAGAAGTATCACTTGAAACAGAATGTCAACGTATTGTGATACGATGACGTTGCCGACTGCAGCGGTTGAGACACAGAAGCATTCGATTTAGCGCACCAGTTTAAATATCACTGTAAAATACATACAACAGAATCTTGTAGGGGTGAATCTATCATTACAGTTATAGCTAATATAGGTATGTCAGGATTGGGGCATGGTAAATAAAGTAAATGAAACCAACATAGACTCTCCAGCGCTGAGAGTACTTATATTTAGGTTAGTTACAGAAACTAGTTCACAATATATCACAATGTAATAATTTACACAAGATCAGAAAATAAAGACAAGCAAACCAGATATAAAAGGTCAGACTTCTTCAGCTGTTAGGCACCGCGATTAATACAGCCCTCATCAAGCTGTCGTATCCCTCCCAGTCCTCTCGCATTCAACACCCTAAGAGGTTCGAGTCCCCCCTTGGGGACACCCTTAGAGGTGTTGCTGCTATAATAGTCAGTCATGATGTTACAGTAGTTAGCGTAGTTGGCTAGGTAGTTGGTGTGGACTGGATGTAAAGGCTACGCCGGTTTCCCAGTCCCCCTCCAGTCAGACGATGCGGGAATGCCGCTGGGTTAATTTAGTGGGTATACCGGGCTTGCTCGGGGAGTCCCACATAACCCCCCATTCCCCCAAATGGGCGGGTATGCGTAATAGCATTTTTTCCCAGCGCAAACAAAAAAAAAAAAAAAAAGGTAGTTGGTGTAGATATTGGTTCGGAGACCCTTCTGGTCTCGCCAATAATAGCCCGGTTACGTAGAAAAGGTCCGCAAGACCATCTACAAGAGTCGAATAGGAAAAAAAAAAAAAAAAACAGCTGTTCGACATGGAATCCTTTGCTCCGTCGAATGACCAGTGTTTTAATAACTTAGGGTACGTTGATTCATCTTGACGATTACCGTCCTTTATCAACATTGTCCTGAGTTACCAGCTACCAATAACATGACTAATTCGAATCAAACCAATAGTAACCCTATTACTATTGGTGAGATTCGAATTGGTGCTATTCAAATTAGTGTGCTAAATGGAATGTCTCGGGACACAGGCTTGTTTCCAGCGTTGGGATGAATATTATTTTTATAACCAGCAGGTTTCTTTATTTTGTTCTGGAGTGTATAAGTAACATAATAACATAACATCACGCCTGTATTCCCTGAAGGGTTAGGCAGACATGTATAGTAACACCCTCATTTCACCGATATGTTTAAGTCTCATGTAATAGGGGGCGAGCCTATTGCCATCAACTGGGTACTAATCCAAGCTCAGGGATGCTAGTGAGGAATTACACACGGAAACACCCAATAACAGTTTGCCCGACCTGGGGATCCAATCTCGATCGACCTCACGATCAGCAGTCGCGCTTGCCACCACTTGACCAACGAGACGTTTAACGAGTGTGTGAGTATCTATTTGTAATGGCTTCTACAATACAGGCAATTTATTATTATTCGTTTTATGAGTGTTAAGAATATTTATTTTGAAACCAAACTAAATATAAATATGGAAAGAAAGGGGCATGCCCTCTGCATACTTGTTTGAGACTATTTCGTACGTAGCAACTATTTGTGTGATGTTCTTATCATGCGTAGTGACACGTGGAACTTCTGAATTACTTTATTGAGGTACTAAAGTAGGTATGACATTAAAAGGTATAGTTCGGGCGACAAGTCGTGGCCACTCTGAACATAGGCTTTGCGAATTTTCGCGCATGTACACTCGTGAAGAAAACAGTTGCTATAAAAACTATTAAATAAACTTTACTTAACCAATGGCCTATCCTAAGATCGTAATAATTAAATGTTGACTAAAAGCAATTTTTAACCGACTTCCAAAAAAGGAAGAGGTTCTCAATTCGACTGTATGTTTTTTTTTCTATGTTTGTTCCGCGATATCTTTGCTAATTGTGAACCGATTTTAATGATTATTTTTTTGTTTGAAAGAATATTCTTTCGAAGTGGTCTCATTTAAATTTGGTGAAGATTTGATGAAGAACTTCGGAGATAGACAATTTAAGTCGATTATATTTTTGTTAAAAAGTAATTAATGTTGCTAAAAAATTTATTCCGCAAGCACCTGCACGATGTTCAGAGCGGCCACGACTCGTCGCCCAAACTGTACATGGCAACACCGGTGTAATTATTTTACAATATAGTAATAACTATAGTGTATGCTTTAGAATTGATGAAGGTCAAATTGGAACAAAGATTTTTACAACTGCGCACTGTGTTAGTACTTAGATGACAAAGGACAAGGGTGACCTATTGTAATAATCATAATTGTGGTTTTAGCCACGATTAGATCACCCAATTCACTTTCCCTGTACGACTGATAGGTATCTAGACTAAAGAATTTCCCCAAAAAATCTATAGCAGCATAGTCTATATGTCCAACGCTCAGAAGCGCTGTTAGTATCGGTCCAGTGGATGTTGAACAACTTACCAAAAGTAAAAAGAAAGTACCAAAAGTGCTGTGGTCTTTTTTGGTCTGATATAATTATAAGAATAAATACCACAGACGTATCCTTGAGTGGACACGGCACTGAACGTAACGTGGTTCACCTCTGGGTAGATCACCCAATGACCTGATGGAAATAGATCGGGTAGCCTCAAAAACATTGAGGGACGGTGTGTCAGTGTTTACAGTGAGTCTACCCAACCTACCTTCATCAGGTCATTGGGCGACCTAACTAGGGGTAAACCAAGTTACATTTATCATTGTATCAGAACAAAAAAGACCACAGCACAGTTGGTACTTACTTTTTACTTTTGTTAAGTTCTTCATGTTTTGGTGTTCTCGGACCTTTTGGTGCAACTCCGGAGAAGCCTGTATTAGGCGCCATCCGATGTAATTCTATGAATACTCAATCCAATATCTTAAAAAAAAAAAAAAAAAAAAAAAAAAACTTCAAAACGACGTGTGGGACAGCGCTGCTTTAAATGTTTTAAAATAATAAATCTGCTTTTATAAAGGGGAAAAGTAAAGCAGCCTTAGTCAATGGTGGCAGAATAGCCCCATAGTGAGATAACCGAACCCAAAAGCGTGCGCATAAGTCCTAATCATAAAAATTATCCCGACCTTTTGCCAATAATCATCCTGACAGTGAAGACGCCACGTCTGACGTTACCGTGGCAACGTAGGCGTTACTAGTTGCAAGCTCCGGATTCGTGCTGAATTATAAAATATTGTTTACGCGCACACCCCATTGGCCGAAGATCTGTCGCTAGTCGCTACGTTACGTGTACAAACAATTCCACTTCATGACATTTCAGTTTTTGTAATATTATTTTACGTTTTTGTAAATATTTTTTTTTTGTTTTTGTATAATAATCTAAGTGTAAATAGTAATATTTAATGTTAAGTGGCAATGCGGAAATAAGTGCTTGTCAACCTTCCACGTCACTGGATGTCCTGGTCAGATGTCCCCACTGTCCTCAAGCGCGTTTTTTTAAAGGTAAGCGGGGTTTGAACGTGCATTTTGGGAAAGTCCACAAACTCCAAAATGCCTCCTCAAACCCCAGCGTCATACCTACTACATCAACACCTACTCTTGATCCGTTTTGGCAAAGACTTTCAAAATTTAAAAAAACAGTTCCTGTTTTAAAGCGAGTTCCCCGCGGCGCCAGACCTGCCGTTGCGCACCATTTAGCAGGATGTGTCCGTCTCGCCGTCCGGGAAAACTCGCAACGTGCTTGGGAACAACTACTCACCTTCCCTTATAGGATTTTACATGTCCAAAAGAATTTGGCAAACAAAAAGTCTTTGACGACCCAAATTAAAGATAATTGTAACTTTTCGACCCAAAATTTCGACTCAAAATTACCACCACAGATCCACACCTCACCAAGAGGTATATGTCAACATGTAGAATCCAAATTAGTTGAAGGTGATATTGGGGGTGCAGCCAGGATACTCTTTAGCAGTGATGTGTTGGCGCCTTACTCTGCAGAGACACTTACAGCTCTGCAGAGTAAGCACCCTGCTCCTGCGGATGATCTCTCCTTCCCCGACCCCCCTGACCCTGACTCCAACAACCTTACTATTACAGCCCGCCAATTGGTCGCAGCCGTGGGTTCCTTCAGGAGCGGTTCTGCCGGTGGCCTCGACGGCTTGACACCTCAACATCTGAAAGACTTGACGTGTTTCGGCGCCGGGGAAGCTGGTGAGTCGCTTTTGGGGGAGCTCACGGCTCTGACCAATTTGATGCTCTCCGGCAATGTGCACGAATCCGTCATCGAAATTCTGTACGGGGCCAATCTTTGTGCCCTGCGCAAGAGAGATGGCGGCATTCGTCCCATTGCCGTAGGGTGCACTTACCGGCGTATGGTAGCCAAGATTTGCTGCGCCTTCTATAGTGAAACCCTGGCCAGCAAATTCCAGCCCCTGCAACTAGGTTTCGGTTCAAAAGGGGGTTGTGAGGCTGCCGTACACGCCCTAACTACATTTTTAGACAGAAATGAAGGAGAGGTCATCCTCAAGGTTGACATAAAGAACGCCTTCAACTCCGTAAACCGGGACACCTTGCTGGCTGAAGTTAAAAATGAAGTACCCAAAATTTACAGTTTTCTTTGGCAATGCTATAGGCAACCCTCTAAATTAATATATAAAGACAACCTTTTAGAATCGGCCGTTGGATGCCAACAGGGTGACCCCCTTGGGCCAGTCATTTTTAGTTTAGCAATTAATCCCATTATTCGACAACTAAATTCAAAATGTAACGTATGGTACCTAGACGATGGAACCCTAGGCGGCGACGTAGATACAGTTTTAAATGATTTAACCTTTTTAAAACAAAAATTCAATTCTATTGGACTAGACCTCAGCCCATCTAAATGTGAAATTTTCCTACCCCACACTTTCGACCGACAACAGACTCTCCAAAAATTTAATTCAAAGAATCTTGTCCAAAGAATCTTTTCCAAATTTCATCGAGGAAAAAATACAAAATTTTAGTGATATTTCGGAAAGGCTTTTCAAAATTAATATACATTCGGCTTTTACTATTATCCGATACTGTTGTTTTGGACCAAAATTTACGTATAGCCTCCGTTCTTCCCATTTATGGAAACATACATTACTCTTGGACAAAGTAGACAAAATTATACGTAACACATTAACATCAATCCTTAACGTGGCTCTGGACGACCGAGCTTGGTTACAAGCCACACTTCCCATTCGTTTGGGTGGTCTCGGCGTCCGCAAAATTTCTAGTATTAGTTTACCGGCGTTCTTGTCCTCGGTCCACGGTACGGAGAAATTAACCAGGAAAATCTTATCATCCTCACTGGTTGATTTTGAAGTACCGTGCTTGACCGATGCTGAGAACGCCTGGAAAATGGCTTGTCCCAATACGGTGTTGCCCGTCAATCCGTCTTCCCAGAGACAGTGGGACGAGCCGCTTTGCAGTTTGACACGGAAAAACCTTTTGAATACGTCTGTCAATACTGCCGAGCGTGCTCGTCTTTTGGCTGTGGGCGAATGGGAGTCGGGACTTTGGCTTCAGGCACTTCCGTCATCCAACGTAGGCACTATGTTGGATGACGTAAGTTTCCGTTTCGCCACTTGCCTGCGCTTGGGCGCTCCATGTGTTGCTCCTCATCGGTGTCATTGTGGTGAAGCAGTTGACAGCCTCGGACACCATGGTCTGTCTTGCTGCAGGAGTGCAGGTCGCATAGTACGGCACGCCAATATTAACGACATTATCCGTCGTGCTCTTGCCACCGCCGGCGTGCCAGCTGTACTAGAACCGAATGGTTTGGCACGCGACGACGGGAAGAGACCAGATGGCATGTCGCTATTGCCATGGAAGATGGGTAGGCCTTTGGTATGGGACGCAACTTGTGTCGACACCCTTGCTCCATCCCATCCTCCTAGCTCGGCGGGCTGTGCTGGCGCTGCCGCTGCGGCCGCGGAGGCCCTCAAGCGGCGCAAATATAGTAACCTCATTGGGTGCTATGATTTTGAGCCGTTTGGGGTCGAAACGCTCGGGCCATGGGGTCCGAGTACACATCTTTTGTTTAAAGAAATTGCCCAAAGGCTGGTCGACGCTTCGCGTGACCAGAGGGCTGGCTTGTTCTTTGGCCAAAGAATAAGCGTTGCCATCCAGCGTGGTAACGCTGCCAGTCTTCTGGGCACGCTTCCGGATGACGGTGATGAGGAGGAATATTTTGACGCCTAAGTGATATTTTTGAATAATTTGTATTTTAATAATTTTGTATATAGGTAGTTAGTTTTGTCTTTAGATTTGTATGTTTTTAGTTTAGTTTTATATTGTATATATTAGGTTTAAATGTAGGTAAATGATATTTGTGTATAGATAAATAATTTAATTGTATAATGTATGTAATAAATTGTCTAAAGATTGCCTTCATATCTTAATATTCGTAATATTTTCTTATTGAAACTTTAACGATGGCATTTTAAGACCGTGCGGCCTCTTGCCAATTAGGACGACACCTTAAGTAATTTACTGTGATAGTGCTAAGTTGAGCAATTAATTTTGCTTGATGACGGTGAATATAATGAAGGCTTCGGAGCAAAATACTACAACTTTAACACTCTAATGACACGTGCAAAATACGCACACAGCTTTTGCACAGTAACATTGCACCAAGTAAATACGAGTAGGTACTAGAAGGAATTCTACTTATTAGCGATCACTTACTGCTAATTACTTAGCTGGGTCTGTTAATTAGTCGACTCTAAGAATTTACGCTTGAAAATTAGCAACTAATTGTAGATATTTTCTCTGTTTTCTTAAGTGTCCTTATTGAGAGAAATGTGACTGTTCTATTACATTTGCGGAAGACGGACGCAGAATTACATATAATTATTAAGAAACAATATTTGAGGCGTGCTACAGCTTTTTTTTTATGTCGGCCTATGCAGTCCCACTGCCGGGCAAAGCCCCCCCCCCCCAAGTCCTCCATGTATTATTTTCCTGCGCTACCTCAAACTAGCCCTCGCGGTACGCGTCCAGGTCATCTCGCCACCTCTTTCGGGGCCGACCTCGGCGGCGCCGTCAACCTTCAGGCACCCATTGCGCAGAGACTCTTGCCCAGCGATCGTTATGCATACAGCTATCTTTAATTATTTATTTTTTCAGTTAATTAATATGTTTTTTTTACGAACCTTTTAAATTAAACTTATCCCTTCATTCATCATTCGTTGGGCGAATTAATCAGTCATCAGTGGCTCTCAAATCAACTACGAAGAAGCGTCAATTTATTCGCACACGGAAATCCAAAATTGAATCATTAAATGTCTCGACTTCATTGCGAATTATTCAACAACCATCCTTGGATTTTCCTGCTTTATTGTACTTGCAATTATTATTACTAAATACTAACACAAATGAATAAGTCAAAACGGCACACGTGTTAGTCAAATCGGCGTATCAAGTTGAAAAGGAAGCAGTAATTATAATTGCGGCGTCGGCCATCGTCCCGTGACGCGGGGCCCTTCTCAATTGTTGCTCCTGGACTGACGAGGCCTTCCTTCCTTGCGGCTATAGGTCTAAGCCATAAGCTTCAACCGACAAATCTACGACCCGTGCAAATGATAATATCATCAAAATAAAACAATAACAAAATATGTTTTACACATCTAATGAAATTTATATTTAATAATGAGCGTAAAATAAATAAAAATGCAGCTATCTGAAATGTTGGAAGTAATTACGATACTTTAGAGTAATTACGAACATGGGAATATTCCGAAAATTACAAATTTCTACATTTCTACTAAACCAAGCAATGTTTTTTGCTCTGGCAACGTAATAATGCTAGAATGTGTAATGCAATGTAAGTAATGTTGCCATAGCAAGAAATATTGCCTGGTTTAGTAGTAATTCGTAATTTTCGCAATATTCTGATGTTCGTAATTACCCTAAAGTACCTTAGTTTCCATTTCGTCTTGCATTCCTGTATAACTCTAGATGATATGACACATCTTTCAACATCGGCATAGAAGCAACCTGCACCTTGGCCAAGGTAAAGAGAATTACTTCCATCCAGTTGTTATATGGAGTGGTCTTTATACGTAAGACTCATTAATATAGTTTTTCCATGTACCGGATGTAATTCGTTAGCGCTGGAAAGATAACTTGTGAAGGGTATGTAAGAGGAATGTTACATGACGTACATTAGCTACATGTTTACATTTACTAAACGAAACAGTTTCAGCAAATTGAAGTTCCAAAAACAACTTGCTATCGCAAAAACCATTTACACTCGATCTTCGTAGGTATAATCAAGAGATAAATTATGAAAATTATATTTTTCTCAGACACTGTAATATGCCATTTGCACAAATTGTTAGTCACTTACTGTATATCTTTCTAAATGGGAGCTTCTGATAATTTAATTTCACCTACGCATGATTACGACGAAAAAACCATTTTAATGAAAATTCATTACATTTATTTTAAATTATTCTTACAATAAAGTATGTTAATTATAACATATGTACTTCATCTTTAACACTTACGAAACAGATCAAAGATGGATTCTCTTTGATAGTGTTTTACGAGCTTTTAACAATAACAATAATTATCGCTTTTCGCTTGTTATTTGGGCCACGCGAATTATTTCCTTGGGTTAGTACATTATACAAGTCGGGTCAGGCCGTTGCAACATTGTAATAACATATGTCATTATGTTATAATTGTAGTAAAAAATGTTATTAATATATTGTTGTTTAGTTGCGATTTCTTAGTGTTGGCTTTAATGAGTAATTAGCAACATTGTAGCTGCTGCAGGTATATAATTATGTGTAGATTATCATTTTATACAAGTTAAGGCTTAGCATGCACCTTCCTATTAATCGCTATTCATATTCCAGAATCGATAGCGATCGATAAAAAGTGAACCAAAGTAAACGCATATAATTTTTAACCAATAATTTGAATGATGTATTATGTGTTGACGATTCATATAATTAAATCATTTGGGAATTAACTGCCTCTTTGTGTTGGCAAAGGCGACTGCTAATCGTGAGGTCCTGCTTTTGATCCCTAGTCGGGTAAAGTGTTATTGGGTTTTTCCGTGTGGAATTCTTCAGTAGCAGCCCGAAGTTTGGATTTGTGCCCGGTTGATGGCAATAGTCTCGCCCCCCATTAGATGGGACTTAAACATAACGGCGAGATGAAGGTGTTATTACTATACACCTCTGGCAAACCCTTCGGGGAATACAAGCGTGATGTTATGTTATCTTTGGGAATCAAATCCCAATTTTCCATGAATTAACCAATTAGATTACGCCATTTTTATGAACGACAAAATATAATTGAAATATACAGTTACAAAACCTTTCTAACAGCAAATTGATTTAGTTAATAACTTGTATATAGAAATTTATTTTGTGCGCAATTATTTATTATTTGTTGCCATGTAAGTAGGTGGGCACGGTAATGATTCCAATTTAATTGTAGACGATGTTCCGTGTTCGCAGTAGAAGACTAACAGACGGAGACATAACAAATTGTATTTATTTATAGTTTAAAATAATAACTTTTTAAGAATAGGTACGTAAATGTGAACATCGACATAAGCCGCAATTAGTCCGACCTCATTTTTAGCAGACGAGCCTGAAACTATTTGATCTGAAATTTAAGCAAGCAAGAAATTCCCATAGTGGAATTTAAAATTGTTGATTTTTTTTACAGTATTCTGAAGAAAAACATCTGCTAACTAACATAACATCACGCCTGTATTCCCCGAAGGGTTGGGCAGAGGTGTATAGTTACACCCTCATTTCGCCGTTATGTTTAAGTCCCATGTAATGGGGGGGCGAGCCTGTTACCACCAACCGGGCACAAATCCAAACTAACTATGCGACTTTAACTATTTACTTCCATATTAAAATTTTACATATTATAACTTATTACAAAGACAAAGAAAGAAAAACAACTAAGCCAAAGGGGAATAAACATTGTGTAGAGACTAAAAAACAATATGACTGCTATACCTATATACATTGGCAAATTACAATAATAAATATTGAATAAAAATAATTTAGGTGGACAATAATAATAAACCCCTCCGTGCCTCGAAGAGCACGGTAAACAGTCTGTCCCGGGTGTCATACGAATACTTCTGACAGTCGTTACGGGTAGTCAGAAACCCGAAAGTCTGATAACCGGTCTAACCTTAGAATATCGGCATTACCCAGTAACTGGGTTGCGGAGGTCTGATGACAGTCGCTCCGTCTAAAATACAGGTATTCAGCTGCATCTGGTTAGACTGGCAGCTGACCCCAACATAGTAGGGGAAAAGTTAGGAGGAAGAATAATAAAAATCCACAAGTAAATGCTGCTTCAAAGATGAGCTTCAGAACGAAAAGTACCCAACACACTGGCTGAACTATACGATCGTATATAAAAGGTGAATATTTAACACGTTATTAAATTATCTAAACAACAAAAAACTATCGTCAAAAAAGAAAAAAACATCTAATACATTTCAAAGTCCACATATCACAATATGAACATAGTCCGGGAGCCGTCTACCACGCCAGCGTCATTACCCGTTTTGTTAATACCGCATCGCTCTTTTGTTATTTTGACACAGGAAGTTATTAAAGCAATTAACTGGGGCACAGCTCCTGAGCTATTATCATCTCTAGAGTGACGTGTTAATGCCCAACCGCTAGTGATGAGGTAGCTTCAAAATTGTTGTGGTAATTCGATTGAGTATCGATTATTGGGTAGTGTGGAACTTTCGGTCGATGGTAAGTTTGTGAAAGATTTTTGAAAAAAAATATTATTGCTAAGCTAAATGCTTATAGATACCTTGGTACCGACTGTTCATTGTTGTTACAGTACTAATAATCAATAAAAAGTTTGATTTAAGTAATGATTGAGTGAATAATTTGTATAGCATTAGAAATAATAAAGAATTTAATTGAAGTATTTGAAGTATTGTAATTATTGCAATAAAAGTTAATATAAAGCTACTAGATACTTATTTTTTAATAACGCAATGACACAATAAATGCATAAAGTGTTTATAAACATTGTTTGTATGCTCTGTTCTTTAATTCTTGTTGATCACAGAATCTTTTAGCATTAGCCTGTTTTGTATAAGTGAACAGTCTAACTTACTGTGTTTAATCTGTTTTGTTTAGCTGTAAGTCTTCCAGACGTATAATTAAATAAATTTTTTGGTGCATATTTTAATAAAATTATTTATGCAAAGCCACATCACTAGCCTCATCTCAAATTATATCGGTTCTTTAATTTTCAATCGGAATGAAAGCTACTGTTCGATTACAATGCACTCTCTCATACACTATGGACATAATTGATAGTCATACAGCCTTAACAATAGTGAAATCATGCCCATACGCAATTCTAAAATAAACTTTATGATAGAGTAATAAAGTTGAGTTTTAATTGTGGATAATGGATGGTCGTATTCAAAAAATAACAAGTAAGCTTAAGTTGCGTGGCTCCTGTACTTACTCAGTCTAATTTCTTAGAAGTCGTTATTATTGTTTCTCATGATTAAATTTCTTTTTTGCTCACAATGGAATCACGAAGTGTTCCGTTTATTTTGTATGTGGGATGCTATTATGTTGTTTCGTTTGACATTTTTTTGGCTTAAGAAACTTTTGGGTAGATTAATCTGAGGTATTGTGGACTTAAGTACGTAAAACTTTTTAAATTTAGAGCATCGTAAGTATCGTTTTCTTAATATACTGAATGGAACAATTTCTTGAAATTTTCTTATAAGTACTAAACGACAAAATTTATATAGAAATTAAATATTTGAAAATAAAACAACCCAACTCTCATTTTATTATAAGCTTAAAATATGGTTTTTATTTACATTTTTAACTACCATAATAAACACAGGTCAGCAATAAGGTTATCAATAATAAATAAATACTCAAAAATTATATAAAGTACTCAATGCAGTGTTTCTATTCCTACTCTATTTTTGAAGATTTTTTCTCTGAATTGATACTAATCTTATTGAAAATATCAGAAATAAATAAATACTCTAAAAATTATATTAAGCACTCAATGCAGTGTTCCTATTCCTACTCTATTTTTGAAGTATTTATTTCTGATTTGATACTAATCTTATTGAAAATATAAAAAAGCTCTAAAAATTATATTAAGTAGGTACTCAATGCAGTGTTATTATTCCTACTCTATTTTTGAAGTATTTTTTTCTGAATTGATACTAATCTTATTGAAAATATCAGAAATAAATAAATACTCTAAAAATTATATTAAGCACTCAATGCAGTGTTCCTATTCCTACTCTATTTTTGAAGTATTTATTTCTGATTTGATACTAATCTTATTGAAAATATAAAAAAGCTCTAAAAATTATATTAAGTAGGTACTCAATGCAGTGTTATTATTCCTACTCTATTTTTGAAGTATTTTTTTCTGAATTGATACTAATCTTATTGAAAATATCAGAAATAAATAAATACTCTAAAAATTATATTAAGCACTCAATGCAGTGTTCCTATTCCTACTCTATTTTTGAAGTATTTATTTCTGATTTGATACTAATCTTATTGAAAATATAAAAAAGCTCTAAAAATTATATTAAGTAGGTACTCAATGCAGTGTTATTATTCCTACTCTATTTTTGAAGTATTTTTTTCTGAATTGATACTAATCTTATTGAAAATATAAATAAAACAATAAAAAATGCTATATTAAATAACAGCTCATATCTACAACGACGCATTAAAAACCCAAAACCAATAGCAGCCGTGTGAACCAAACAAGTGTTAGGCGCGAACAAAGAAAGTAACGTGTCAATTAAACTTATTTGCTTTTTTTCTGCCGTAACGAAGCGTAATGCAATTATTCGTAATAGCAGGATGATGTACACGACATAGGCAGACGACGCCCCGTAATCATTCACACAATTAAAATGTCGTTACCTCCAGTTTTTACACCTACCAACGTAACTTTAATTATAGCAGGATAAAAAGCGTGTTAAAAAAACGCGATTAACCAAGAAAGGTATATTGAAAAAAGTTGGCGACGAAAATTAGTTTCGTCATCTCGCAATTTAGCTTGTGGTTTAATTAAATTGGTGTGAGTGGAGTTAAGTGCAAGTTGAAGTATAAAAATGAGTTGTTGTTGTTGTTACAAAATGAGTCAGATGTTCTGTCTTCAAAAGCATGGTTTATACGCTAACGCTTCTGAGGTCATGAGGTTGAAACTTAGATTTGATTCAAGTGAGATAACAGCTTACCCTTAAGAGGGTTATGAAGTAACACAATATTAATATTAATTTTTAATAATTATGATACTCGTACTTGTACACCTGAGAGGGTTTCATAAAGTTCTCGATGGTGTGTGTAGTCTGCCAACCAGCACCAGGCCAGCGTGGTGGACTAAGCCCTAAACTCTTCTCATTCTGAGAAGAGGCCCGTGCCCAGCAGTGGGACAGTAATGAGCTAATTATGTTATGTTATGATACTCGTATGTATGACTGAAAGTGGTACTCTACGCAATATTGTCTGTTCCTGGATATAGCGTATATTGAAATCCAGCAGATTTCAATAATGACAAATGCTATTCTTATATTATCAGGTTTATCATGCTATTGAATTGTCGGACAATAGTCAGGACGATTGATGATCAGTACACGTAAACACTCAAACAGCTGATGTGTCATTGACATTACTAAACACTTTGACGGACTGCGCGAGCCGTTAGTTTTTTTAAATATATTTTTTTATTCAACCTTCTGCTACAATACAAATCTATTTATTAGCCCTCTAATTGCCATTACTTATTTTCAAATACAACCTGCTGTCACAACACCGAATCAATTAACCCTACGTATACGTGTCAACACTAATTCCCCACAACAGTTGTTTCGAAACAACAGATGAGTTAAGAACGGGTTAAATTACTCGTCCAATTTCGTTGATAATTCGAGGAAGTGCGATGTGACATAATTTTGTAAAAATTATACCCTTTCTGTAATTATATGGCGTGCTTACCCTCTTAGAGTCATCTGTTACTTACTAATGATGTCTGCGGTGAATCTTAAGCTTCACTGGGTTCATTCGTTTCAAAGTATGGTATATTAAAGTCTGTAATTTCGATACAGATTAAGGTTTCACGCTATAGTTTCGGTTACTTCTGCAATTGAGTTGCGGAAATAAGACAATGAGAGAAGATATCAATAAAATATAAGATCTGAAAATAATATGGTATTGCCTCATTGGTCTAGTGACGGCAAGATACCCAGGTCGGACAAAAGTGTTATTGGGTTTTTCGTGTGGAATTCCTCAGTAGCAGCCTGGAGTTTGGATTTGTGTCCGGTTGATGGCAATAGGCTCGCCCCCTATTACATGGGACTTAAACATAACTGCGAAATGAGGGTGTTACTATACACTTCTGCTCAACCTCTCGGGGAATACTAGCGTGATTTAAATTTATGGTAAATCCAGAATTTAATTATTTATAGTTAACATATTCAGAAAGAGACGGGTACAACATATAATAATGTATTCCTTTTTAAAACCACAGTTTCTTTCACACGTGTATGATAAAAATACAACTGAATATACCTAAATATCAGTCTTGTGATTATCTCAGTTCTGTCCCTACAGTCAACAACGAGATATTCTCTGGACAGATTATGTTTGTAGTGACACTCATAGGCTCCCTGCAAACGATCGAGGGACAGTACGTTTACATAAGTAATTAGCTATGTCATACAGGAAGCGGGGGTGTTGACAGATTGCGGGACGAATTAGTTCCGTGTATAACCGGCCTTATTTGCTTACGTGCTACGGTCGTAGCGTCGTAGGTCGTAGCAGACTACGCGTAGCAAATATCTGTTTGATATTAATTACTGTACTGTTTCTTTAGTTCCACTGTTCCTTTTGTTAATAAGTATAGTGATGTACTTTATCTAATTAAGTGTTTACAAAATAAGCAGTGGTTTTTTTTTTATTAATAATAATAAAATATAATAATTGCAACTCAACAAGAATCCCATTACAATATATTTATAGAAATTACATAACATCACGCCAGTATTCCCCGAAGGGTTGGGCAGAGGTGTATAGTAACACCCTCATTATGCCGTTATATTTAAGTTCCATGTAACAGGGGGTGAGCTTATTGCCATCAACCAGGCACAAATTCAAATTCCGGGCTGCTACTGAGGAATTCCACACGGAAAAACTCAATAACACTTTGCCCGACCTGGGGATCGAAACCAGGAGCTCACGATCAGCAGTCGCGCTTGCCACCACTACACCAACGAGGCAGTTATAGCCTCGTGAGGTAGGTAAAGAAACTAAACTGTTTTAATATAATATAATAGTAATATAATGTGTTGAGAAAAAAGGTTCTAATACTAAAACTTAGGCAGTTTGTTAAGAAGGGAACATCTGTCACTATTAAATTTAGAATCTCTATGAAATGTCTTATCTTTATATATATAATTCGAATGTACGTGTGTATGTCACTGAACTCCTCCTAAACGGCTGGACCGATTTTAATGAATTTTTTTGTATGCGTTTGGGTCGCACCCTGGATGGTTTAGATTCACAATTGGACCCAGTAGGTGGCGCTGCTGTTGGGCGCTGCTGTCAGTATGTCACCAAATTCTCCGGGCAGGACGACGTCTGTTGGGTCCGCTAGTTGAATTATAAAATAGTATGTGTCACTTGCTTGCTGACTTGCTGTCAATCAATATCGAGTTATCGTTTACTCTCATACTAGATAAAACCTGAGTGAGAACTAAGTACACTAGTAATAGTGAATAACAATAATTTCAACATAATGTAATGAATTCCGTCCTAATAAATCGAGCGAACTAACAAATCAAGCCAAATGAGACACAAAGGCCAACAACAACAAATTATTGTGAACGAACCTAATTTGCTAACTTTTTATATATTTTCCTCGGTCGCGTCTCGGGGCTATTAATATGAAGCCTTGTTTAATATCTGACATCTGTTGCAAAAACTTTTATTATAAGACTAATCCATTGCACACACACATGCACACTAGCGCGTATTTTTCCCGAGCGCACACATAGAAATACCAGCACACACACATAACTGTCGACACTTAGTTTAGCGTCCTATGAAGCAACATTGTAAGTAACTATCTGACTACAAACTTGTTATTCTATTGTTTTTTATCAATAACGTTTGTACTAAGGTTAGTGTTAATTAAAGTTGTATAAATAAGTGTGTTGTAATAAATTAAGAATGATGAATGTTGATTATTGAGTTTTTATGACAGAATAATTAAGGTTATTTTTTTAATTAAACGTAGGTACCTAACGAGTATTTATCGCTATCGATTGACGTAAGCGAAGAGAGATAATGAGGTAAAAAATTACTTACATAATTGATTACACATGATAATTATAATTTGATTACGATTTAACAACCAATTCTGAGAATTTAAATGATTCGATTGTATAGGTAAAAAGTTCAAAAATACCTACCCAGCTAATTAATTAAACAAAGTATACTTATTATACAAACATTTTCCCTACAAATTGTTTCAATCTATACTAATATTATAAAGAGGAAAGTTTTGTATTTTTGTATGTAACGAATAAACTTAATAACTACTGGACCGATTTCACAAATTCTTTTACCGTTAGAAAGCTACATTATCACTGAGTAACATAGGCTATATTTAAAACTTCTTACGCGGGCGGAGCCGTGAGGAAACAGCTATTACCTAATACAATAGTCGCGCTTGCCACCACTAAGCCAGCAAGACAGTTCTGAGTCCGTCAGTGAGTACGTGAGGTTCTGGAATCGATCCCCAGGTCGAGCAAAGTGTTATTAGATTTTTCCGTGTGGAATTCCTCAGTAGCAGTCCGGTGTTTGGATTTGTGCCTGTTGATGGCAATAGTCTCGCCCCCTATTATTCTTCTTCTTCTTCTTCCTGCCCTTATCTCACACTAGGTGGGGTCGGTACAACATGTATTTATGAAATCCATGTTGTTAGAGGTTTTGGCTTATTGTTTTATGACCGGCCGCCTGCCTGACATCAACCCTCCTTGGGAATACTCGTTGCGCCGTCACCGTCGCGCGGATGACCCAATGTGCTTGCTGATATTATGCACTAGGTCCCAAAATGATCTGCTTATCAATCTTATTGCCGACAACTAAGCAAACTATGTTCTTCTTGGCGGAGTACACCTGAAGTTGCTCGACTCACTCATTCAGTTTTGCCAGGGACTTTGGCTCCGACACATCGTAAACCAATATAGCACCGTGAGTCAATGTTCTGTATCGCTTCTGTCCCACTGTACTCCAAATACCATGCTTGACTTTGAACACATGAGTTTACATTATTTTGTAGTCAACTCCGATTGCATCGATAAAATAATTCAAAACTATTCAAAATACCTCTATGTTAAAAAATCGCGAAAAATTAATTTTATAAAATATTACATTGATATTATTTCGGTTACATTATTATATATATATTATTATATTATTCTCGCCACCTATTATATGGGACTTTAAACATAACAGCAAAATCAGGGCGTTACTATACAACTCTGCCCCACCCTTTGGGGAATACAGGCGTGATGCTATGTTATGTTACTTCATACAAAAATAATTCTCTACCACTTGTTTGTCCGTCTGTCACTACACCATAAGAAACTCAACAGCACCCTACTTACCACACGGCAGCCACCCCGCTGGCGCCCACTCTCATCTACCAGTTCTTAATTAACTTAGCTTATATAACGAAAGATGGTCTCATTTAGATAACACCGTAACTTTCAGTCTAAGTTAGACTACTTAGCGCGTTCTCTTAATGCTCCTGTAAAGTTGGACGGTATCGTTTGCTAACTTAATTAGCGAAGTTCGGTTACTTTTATGACGTAACAGATGTAGTGACAATGGGTGAAAGTTTGTGGGTATACTGTGTAGTTTTGATGGATAAAGAAAAAGATGAATGACCCTAAATGTAAAAAAAAAGTTATGATGGAATTAATAAGTTTATTTTCAGATAAGAAAATAGACTAAAGACGGTTAATATTTATCTTCAATTTCAATATCAATTATATTTTTATATTATTATAATAATTAGCCCGTAATTAACCCACTGCTGGGCATGAGCAAAATAGTTTTTACAATAATGTGCACTATTAAAATAATGTTTACATTTCTATTGCACTTGGATTATGTCATTACAGGAGAAGTTTACAGTTTTTTTTTAAATCCTCCTTTCATTTAATCATTCTAATCATAACACAATTTTGGCTTAACAAATTGTAATAACACATAGCATAAAACATAATTAGCCCATTACTGTCCCACTACTGGGCACGGGCCTCTTCTCAGAATGAAAACAGTTTAGGTTTTAGTTCATCACACTGATCTGGAGAGGGTTGACAGACTACGCACACGATTGAAAACTTTATGGAGCCCCCTTAGGTGTGCAGGTTTCCGCACGATGTTTTCCTTTACCGTTAACGCAAGTTACAATAAAAGAAATCTATTAAAAAGCAAAAAAGGCTTCTCCAATAACTTGATGCGTGGTCTTTTGGTTTTTATGTTACATGCATACATACATAAACTCACGCCTTTTTCCCATGGGGGTAGGCAGAAACTATAGAACGCCACATGCTACGATCCTTACATACTCCTTTCGCTTCATCCACATTCATACATCTTGTCATACACGCACACCGGTTGAGAGTACTACGCACCTATCCTTGTAAAGAACATCATCATCATCATCATCGACGTATGTCCTTCTATGGCGTCCTGTACCACGATGTTTCCAGTGTGTAATCTGTTAGGTACTCTGTTGTTTACTCTTTAAAGTTACCACGACAGTGATGTCCTGCAATATTGCGGAATATTAGAAGGAACTTCCCTACATTATAATTATCATGGTACACAAGAAGTGCGTACGTCACAAATCCAAATTATAGTTCTACACTAAAATATAATTAATCATCCAAAGATTTAATTAAACACTCACACCTTATGGTCGAACGAACAAACTAATTACTAAGAAACGTTTATCTAATTTAAAGACATACTTACAACAAAACAATTGTAGTATAGGTACTTGGACGTACTGGCAAAATAACAAGTTTATCCCACGTGACTCTAAGGGTAACCGCACATGGACCGCTAAATTGTTCGAGACACAGTTGATGGCTATTTGTTTGTAGCCGCAGTTGCCGTTTGGTTTATAGACTGCGGCTAAAAACAAATGGCGATCAACTACGCCTCCAGCAACATATGCCCGATTCCTATAAAAAACAGTGGTAAAAGCAGTGATAGCCTAGTGGTGTGACCGTCGGATTGCCAACTCATAGTTCTCGAGTTCGAACCCAAGACACGCAACTCTAACTTTTCGGATTCATGTGCGTATTGTATAATTATCACTTGGTTAAAAACGGTGAAGGAAAACATCGTGAGGAAACCGGTATGCTTAAGAGATATTTCTCGACGACATGTGAAGCCAAGTCCAAGGAACTCTTACACCAGGTTAGTCACTAACTACACGAAAAAAAGATGATAAACAAAAACAAATCGTTGTGCTTACCAATGGTAGTAGGTATTCTATATTGCCAAACTGGGTATATAAATGGACTCTTGTTACCTGACATACCTACTGTCATATGGGAGGGTCTACTATGCAAAGCTATGATGAGGTCTTTGCTTCATTATTGGTAAAGATTACCAACCACTAACGCTCCGCAAATTATAGGAATCGGCCATTGGCCCATGTGCGGTCGGCCTTATTGTAAGTGTAAGATGTAAAACAGCTGATATGATCAGTGTTTTTCTTCCATTCATTGACTTGAATAGTCACAAAATTAAAATATAAGAATTGTTAGAGTATTTTAAAACTATTTCGAAAAACAACCAAAGGGGGCTGTTCATAATTCGACAGCTAGGTATGTTTGTTTTTCTTAATAACATGTATTATGTGACATAAGACCCCATAATCTGTAATTTTATATAACATAACATAAAAACATAATATCACGCCTATATTCCCCGAAGGGTTGGGCAGAGGTATATAGTAAGACCCTCATTTCGGCGTTATGTTTGACTCCTATGTAATAGGGGGCGAGCCTATTGCCATCAACCGGGCACAAATCCAAACACCGGGCTGTTACCGAGGAATTTCACTCGGAAAAACCTAATAACATTTTGCCGGACCTGAGGATCGAACACAGGACCTCACGATCAGCAGTCGCGCTTGCCACCACTCGACCAACGAATCATTTTATATAATAACGCAAAATTTCCAGAAATTTCTAAATAAGACGTGGAAGAGACAGTCTCAGTACGCCATCTTAGTGAAAAGACCTAATTTTACGAAATCACGGACTGAGTCTCGTGTTTTCATGAAATGACTTGGCACAGTCCACTCAATCTAATTCATTTGAAATTAAATTTTGTATTTAAGTTGGGGAAAAAACAACAGTTAAGTTAGAATTAAATTCAGTTGTATATCAATTAACAAAATAATTAATAAATAACATAAAAATAACTTCACGCCTGTATTCCCCGAAAGATTGAGCACTGGTGTACAGCACCCTCATTTCGCCGTTATGTTTAAGTCCCATGTAATAGAGGGCGAACATATTGCTATCAACCGGGCAAAATCCAAATACCGTGCTGCTCCTGAGGAATTCCACACGGAAAAACCTTGCAATAACACTTTGCCTATAAAAGACATACAACAGAATCTTATAGGGGTGAAGCTATCATTACAGTTATAGCTAATATACAGTTATAGCTAATATCGGTATGTCAGGATTGGGAGCATGGTAAATAAAGTAAATTAAACCAACATAGACTCTCCACCACTGAGAGTACTTTTAATTAAGTTAGTAATTAGTTACAGAAGCTAGTTCACAATATAATAATTAACACAAGATAGAAAATGAGGACAAGCAAACCAGATATAAAAGGTCAGACTTCTTCAGCTCTTCGACATGGAATCCTCTGCTCCGTTGAATGACCAAAGTTATAACATTGGGTACGTTGATTAATCTTGACGGTTACCCTCCTATGCCAACATTGTCCAGTGTTACCAGCTATCGATAACATGCTTAACCTGGAGCTCACGATCAGCAGTTGCGCTTGCCACCACTAGACAAACGAGGCAGTATCTAATATAATATATGGAGTGTATATTATACACTCCATAATAATACCAACCCAAGGGGTCACGGCTAATTACTAGCAAACATTTATCTACCTACTCGTACCAAAGCTTACATACATAAAGAAAACTATAGCCTTACGCCTAGACGGCCCGGTAATAAATGTCGGCACTTCTGCCCGGTCGCGCCTCTATCTAATTAATATTTCCTATAAGCAATGGAGTGTCTATTGATGTGTACTTAACATAATTGTTGAGAAGGTTGTATATCCTAATTGGGTGCTAATTATGATTAGTTTATTGCTGGAGACAAAGCAGAGAAACTGGCAAATGAAAGTGTTTTGTTAACTTTCTTTGGCCCTATTCGGACATTTAGCGATCGCCAAGCGGATCCGACAATCGAGTTTCGACGGTCACTCATATCACAAAACAGATAGGTACCTACAGAAGTTAATCACATGTATGTACTTCACTTTTTATACCTACGCTCAGCGGTCGCTCTATCTATATATCTATCTCTCTCAAGCGCATGACACTCGCACAGTCCCAAACAGTCCGAGATATCGTGTCCGTGAGAAGTGTCTATGTGTGCGTTGCTCGAGCGCACTTGTATGTAGATTGACTTCTGTACCTATCTGTTCTGTGCTCATATTTCGTTTATCGCGAACTGTAGGCTTAGTACGGACATTTGAAGTATAGTGTCGTAAACATATCGCTAATGTAAGCCAATTTTGAATCAATAATTCTTCTTCTTTTTCGTGTGGTTAGTGACTAACCTGGTGTCAGTGTTTATGCCGCCTATGGGCCTCTGACTTGGTTTCACATGCCGTCGAGAAATATCTCTCAGGCATGCCGGTTTCCTTACGATATTTTCGTTCACCGTTTTTTAAGCAGGTGCGTGCCTTGGGTTCGAACTCGAGACCTATGACTTGGCAGTCCGACAGTCACACACCTAGGCTATCACTGCTAAAATCAACAATACAACTGTCTGATAACATTTTGGTTTATTATTTTGCTACATGCACAATTTGTATCATACATAGATATGAATAAAGTTTTCAATGTAATTAAATGGTATGTGCGAAACGAGTATTTCCGATTCAAAATTCATTCACATTAACGTTACGTCTACGTAGTAACGTGACACCATTCATTCAAGGCCTGCTGAACATAGTCCGCGGTATTAGACTGCATAACAAAATCGTTGCTTCAATAAATGAAATCTTCTCCCGTGTCGCCACGATCTATAAGCCTTTGGCCAGACTGCAAACGCGGGCGCGGGGCGGGTGCGGTGCGGCGAGTTCAAACAGAAGAACTTCATTTGAGCGTCCGTAGTGGGCACGCGGGCGCGGGAAGCGGCGCGGGGAGCGCGCGGGTAGCTCACGCCGTAGGTCGTTCATACAAGTGGCCGCAGTGAGAGCGCGGGCGGTAAGCGACAACCCGCGTGGGAGCGGGGGATCTCAAACTAGTTCGAGCTGACCACGCGCGTTGTTGTGATGGCGTCTTCAAAATTAAATGTAGAAGAATTAATAAGTGCTATTCAAACACTGTGGATGTCGAAACATCGTTTTTTAGTAAGAATTTTCCAGTAAAAATAAGTCTTCTTCATCCATGTGATATTTTGACAAACACTGGACACGACAACGCTCAGAACGAAGCCACGCTCCACTGCGTACAAATAAATCGCGCGCGTTCCCGCACCCGCGCCGCTCCTCGCACCGCGCTGCCAGTCTGGCCAAACACTAAGAGATAATAGCTCATGCAATAGTGAAAAGATTGGCCAGTCAGTAAGTTTGGTAGCTGACTGCTCAAGGTGTGCCGAACGTTCTTGACTATCGTCACTCGTGGAGGCTCTTTTGATGAACCCCACATGGATATGATAAGTGGTCAAGAACGAATTAATCTGGTGTTAGAATAGTAGCATCACATCAAGTTGAGGTCAAGGGTTATTGTATTATATTATCGTCCCAAAATATTCCTTTGCAATCCGCTATGGGACTTCTGATTTGTTAACGAAACTTGTGTGCTTTCACTATAAAGGGTCCAGTAGAATAAAACAATAAAGTACACTCGGGAGCAATGAATCCGGGTCACCAACATAAACAAAACAATGATATAAAATGTTGAACAATGTTTTCCGAGATATTAAGGTTTATGTTAGTGACCCGGATTCATTGCTCCCAAGTGTAATTTAGTGTTTTCCAGAATGTCTAGCTACTGGATCACAGTCATCTAAATTGAAGCCTTAGAATTACGAGTAATTAAGGAGATATGAGTTTTTGAGGAGTTTATAAGGTTATAATGTTTGTGTTTATGAGATGTAAAATTAAAACATATGACTCATAATTTCCCATAACAGCAACCTTCGGTCAGCTTTTACAACATGTTACAGAGTTGACAAGTAATAGGTACTTTAGTTGTAAATTACTAGCTAATGGTTTACTTAATAAACTATAAATTGTGAATGCATGCAAGTGACTTGTTTTTTTTTAAACTATAGCGTCAAAATAACTTAATTGAACAACTTGCAATAGTATTTATCGGAGTTTTCGTAAATGATAATTATGTGATTTTAGTTTCTATCTTCTAAAATAGTGAATCAAGAAGATTGAAAGTGTTTATGTTGAACGGTCAACAGTTTATTAATTGAAGAAAACAATGAATACCGACGAGGCGGTTATGCTTTCCTAGTACTTTCTACCTCAGTGTAGAAAATATTATGGAGGTACTCAGAAGCAATGAATCCGGGTCACCAATCTAAACAAAACAATGTTAACATTGTTTAACAATGTTTCCGAGATATTAAGGTTTATGTTGGTGACTCGGATTCATTGCTCCCGAGTGTATTATCTTTTTTCTCGGAAATGTGATACACTTATATTGCAATATTAGCTCCGAAGTTACAACAGAGAAGAATTTTACACAGTCTTTAAAAGTTACTTTATTAATGAATGTTTAATAGAGACAAATTACGGAAGAAAATTGCTGATTTTCAGTGGCGTGGGGAACTTACGACCACACGATCACCAATTTGAAGCATTACCCATTGGGTTATCAAGATTCAATTCAAAATAATTTTACTTATTCGTATGAATAACCATGTTTATCGTTAATCAACAACCCTTGCGTCAAGTATCGTACGAAAACTTAATACTATCGAAGTCTAATCAACCAACTTTCGTTCCCAAGTTATTACAAGATTAATACGAATTCTAATCGAGTTTTCTCTCATTAAGTACCACGGTAACCGAGCCCTCTTTATTATAGTAGAATAATACAGCCGGGTAATATCGCGGTATAGTTACTTAATCAATTCCTTTGTTGGTAGGATCGACCCCCGCCGCAGTGGGTGGGGTTGATTAAGAAGAATATTGCTTGATTACGCGCTTGAAGTATGGGCAGCACGGATGTTAGTAAGAAGGTCAGGGCTTTCTGGAAGTGGCTTAACTGTCATGTGGAAAATTCTCAGAAATATTTAAGACACTGTAACAGTTTTTGTTCATAGCTTCGTAACGTTAGCATTTGTTTTGTCAAATATTGTTACTGTCGTAGATGTTGTTAATTTTTATTACATTGTGATATCTTACAGCTGTCTTCAATAACGTATCCATCGACGGTTTCTCATACTAGAGATAGAAATTAGACAAGCTCTAAATAATTCGTGGTTAAAATCTCTAACTTACCTCGGACCCACGGTGTAGGAATAATGTAACATTTCTAAAGGGCAAAACCCCCAATAGTTTGGTTGATAAAGATATCCGTAGAATTATAAATTAATTTAGTAATTAATTATTAATTTAGTAGAATAAATGCCGTGGAAATGCGTTCCTTGCGAAGTATGTGCGGTGTAACTTTGAATGATAGATTGAGAAATGAAGAGATTAGACAAAGTTGCAGTTTAAAAGATGATGTAGTGACAAAAATTGAAAGGAGTGTGCTTAGGTGGTTTGGCCATGTTGAGAGAATGAGTGAACGGCGATTAACAAAAGGAATTTATAAGGCGGATGTTAATGGGAACGCCGGTAGAGGACGTCCTAGAAGGACATACATCGATGTTATTGGTGATGTTCTTCACAAAGGTCAGGTGCGTAGTACTCTCAACCGGCGTGCGTGTATGACAAGATGTATGAATGTGGATGAAGCGAAAGGGGTATGTAAGAGTCGTAGCATGTGGCGTTCTATAGTTTCTGCCTGCCCCCATGGGAAAAAGGCGTGAGTTTATGTATGTATGTATAAAGATATCCGTTAGTTTTTTTTACTATTCTTATTTGGAGAGATGGAGGGCTCGTGGCTTATTACAAACTATGCGGATCATACGATTTGCAAGGTTAAAATGCGCTTGCCACGGTCAGTCCGTCGTCAGGACCGTTCGTTACACATCGAGACCCCTCCGTGCCTAGGAGAGCACGTTAAACAGTCGGTCCCGGGTGTCATACGAATACCTATGACAGTCGTTACGGGAAGTCAGTCAGTCCGGCCTAACCTTAAGATATCGGCATTGCCCAGTAACTGGGTTACGGAGGTCTGATGGCAGTCGCTCCGTGTAAAATACTGGTATTCAGCCGCATCTGGTTAGACTGTAAGCTGACCCCAACATAGTTGGGGAAAAGCTAGGCAGAACAGAACAGGAACTTATTTGGAATTGACATTGATTTTATTCAGGTAGCACTGCCAGGACGATTTATAAATTGGTGTTTTTGCTTAGAATTGTTTTATTTCTTTCTATGGAGAGCCTTCCTAGTCCAGTCATCATTGTTACTCTTTAAGAGATAAGCAGATTTATAATGCTAATTATCTTATGTGCAATAGTAATTGGACATATTTACCACACAACAGTTTCAATATAACAGCAACACACGCCACCTACAGAACCACCAACAAAATATATTCTCCAAATGATATTCTAGATATCATTGTCACTTTCACAATGTTCTGACATCTGCATCGTCTTTCATACGCTCATAACATTTACTGGTGTGCATAAACTGGCGTCGGTGTGCGTGCGTCTAATGAATGTCTCCACAGCATCGATGAATGTGTCTCGTCGATCCTTCGACGGAACTAATGCCATCGATTTAGATACAATTACCAATCGTATGTATCCGATTACACGACGCCCATACCCACATGGGCACCCTTAAACCCTCATGTTCATTGCTTTATAAGTACAATATATTTATTTTGATTGGAATATTTTGTTCAAATCGATGTTTACTAAGATGTTTCTTGTCAAATTGATGATGTACTCGGATGTCTAATGTTTGTTAGAGTACTTTATTTTAGTTGATTTTTGACGATCGTTGGTTGGTGTCAAAGAACATGATTTTTATGGTTTAACATATTTTTTTTAACAATAACCGTCGTTGTAATGTGTCTATTAAAAACATGATACGATACAGGGAGTATATTGCAAATAAAAGACACATAACATAACATCACGCCTCTATTCCCTGAAGGGCTGGGCAGAGGTGTATAGTAACACCCTCATTTCGCCGTTATGTTTAAGTCCCAAGTAATAGGGGGCGAGCCTATAACCATCAACTGGGCACAAATCCAAACTCCGGGCTGCTACTGAGGAATTCCACACGGAGAAACCCAATTACACTTTGCCCGACCTGGGCATCGAACCCAGGACTTTACGATCAGAAGTCGCGCTTGCCACCACTAGACAAACGAGGCAGTTATATTCCAAATAAAAGCCATTTAATAAATTACAGTCATCACAAAAATTACTTGCCAATTCTTAAAGCCTATTCACACAAAGCCGTGTTCGCCAAATGCTCACATGGCGATTACAACAACCTCTTTTGTACTTGTCCTTATCTCACACTGTCTAACGACATCCACTCATCTCTTCACGACACAATGGACGGTTGAATTGAAACTACGGATAGACAATGCCGATTTCACGAGAAATCGGCCGGTCAAAAGGCCCGTAGGATTGGATTTAAGAAGTGTTATTTTTAATCTTTCAGGGTAATATTTTTTATAATGTTTTCAGTCATTGGTGTTCTATGTATAAGTAATTAAATTGATCATTATGTTTAAAGTGTGTTTACATAATTTGATCCTAGGAAAATTATGTCTAATTCTAGGCATCTGTCAGGTACAATAAATATTTAGAAACCTTATTTTCCCGTCAATTCTATCATGACCAAAGGAAAGTTAAGGCTGTTACACATTCAATGAAACTCTACTTAAAATCTTATACTGATAAAATATCAATCTTAAATATAATATTGCAATAATGTGTAAGGATATCTAATGTGCACTCGTATAAATGATTACATTGATATCTTTTGTACTAAGCCCTCATCTGCCCAGCTAAGTCGCTAACGACGTCCACTCATCTCATAGACACAATGAATGGACTTAGTGACTGTGGTTAGACAAAGCGGATTGTGGCGATTGTGGGGAATCGACCGGTTCAAAAGGCCCGTGTGAATTGGTGTTTATATTTAAGTGCCGTGCAAAATTACTTTGACTAGTATTTTTTATTTGAAAATCGATGTCTTTAATCGCTCAGTAGTAAGGCGTTTTCTTAGTATTATTAATAATTAAAATATTTGCCAAAAACAATGTAAACACTGTATGTTTTTAGGCAAAAATAAAGTTTTTTTTCTATATACATCACGCCTGTATTTCCCGAAGGGTTGGGCAGAGGTGTAAAGTAACACCCTCATTTCGCCGTTATGTTTACATGTAATAGGGGGCGTGCCTATTGCCATTAAACGGGCATAAATCCAAACTCCGTGGTGTTACTGAGGAATTCCACACGGAAAAACCCAATAACACTGCCTCGTCAGGGGATCGAACCCAGGACCTCACGATCAGCAGTCGCGCTTGCCACAACTAGAACAACGAGGCAGTTTTTCTATATACTTACGACTAGCTGTGTCCTCACGGCTCCGCCCGTAGCCTATGTTACTCGGTGATAATGTAGCTTTCTAATGGCAAAAGAATTTTTGAAATCGGTCCAGTAGTTTTTAAAATTATTCGTTACATACAAAAATCCAAAAATACAAATCTTTCCTGTTTATAATATTTGTATAGATATAGATTAACAAAAACTCTGTTTACTTACACAAAAAAAATAACACGTAAGTCGAAACATGTTCGTAGATCCCATTACCGGCCAAACGAGGAACCTTAATAAAATTAAGATAAACGTTACCAATAGTGAGGCATCGAAACTCCCTGAGTTATTTCTTTCTCCTTCCTTAATTCCGTAATTGCGGATTAATAGGGTCGCGAACGTTACGTACAGGTAATTAAACGGTGGTCCGACAGTCGATGACCTCTTTAGACCTTTGGCTCGAGATAATTCCGCTTTTGGAGCGAAAAATCGAAGTTTTAGATGCGAATAGTGTGGGATAGCGAAGCGAATGGGGGTTTTAGAATTTTATGTTTAGCGGATTGGAAGTTGGCCATGGAGTTTTTTTTATAGGAAAATAGTGTCTTAGTCTACACTAAATTACAGTGTTTATTTAATATTTTAATGCATAAAATCAAACATAACTTATACATCAGATAAATTACCACACAAATTGATTTGTCATCTTCAGCTAAACTAGCTTTTCTGAACAATGATTATAATATGAATTAATCTCTATACTCAATACTTTATTGCATTCCATAATGTTATATTCAGGTGGTAGACTTAAAAATTATGGTAATAATTACGGACCCCGTCAGGCACAGCAACATAGTTCAGCTGGAGAGGAGGACTTACTTGTATTTCATTTTTAGTTAGATACAAAAAATTATGTAAATACAATTAATTATTTGATTAAAAATTAATTTTAATTTGATGAAAAATTTTATAATTAGATTATTACAAATAAATAAAAATGTTTGATTATTAGATTAAAATATAGATTATTGAACGAAAAACATAATTTTTGTTTATAAAAAATTATACCTAGTCTAAATATTTTATATTTTATTTTGTCTTTTAATTGTCGTCAAAAAATCATTTAATATATATTATTATAAAAAATATATAATATATTGTGTAGAGTAAGCAGCATTTAGTTATCAGAAAACGTTTTAATTTGTTTATAAGTATATTGATTTTTTTACCTCTCTTATGTCATTTGGTCATTTATTATATATTTATATGCTCTCAAACCCTGACCACGGCAACGCGCGGCTTAACTTCGCAAACTGTCGATTTGTCATCAGATTATTAATTTCAAGCTAACTAGAAGCCTTTGCCTAGGTCGATAGCATGTTCTCAGATTAGGTTATAATTCAAGGTCGAAGAGGTAGTTAGACTCCACCACGATTTTAATTACCCTCGTAAACCAACCAACTTTCAACACCACGAACAACAGAACTAATAATCAAGACGGGATCGCGTCACAATGGGGGCTACCATCATCACTAAGGTGAACCTCAACGTGTATAGTATTGAGAAAACATCACACCTGTATTCCCCGAAGGGTTGGGCAGAGGTGTATGGTAGCACTCTCATTATGCCGTTGTTTGAGTCCCATGTAATAACGAGCCCATTGTCATCAACCGGGCACAAATCCAAACTCCGGGCTGCTACTGAGGAATTCTACACGGAAAAACCCAATAGCACTTTACCCGACCTGGGGATCGAACCCAGGACCTCACGATCAGCAGTCGCGCTTGCCACCACTAGACCAACGAGGCAGTGAACGGTGTTACAATTTTTTTATTGTAATGGAAAGAAAGAAAACTAATAAGTATTTATTTTTTGTCCTTACGATTCACAGTATGAGATATACTTAATTAATAATACATTACTTAATAACAACCCACATTAGAATCAGAGGCAAGAAAAATATTTTTGGAACCTATACATATCTACTGTATAAGGCCAATAAAGGCCAACAGTAATAAATTCGCGTTCGTTTTCAGACCGAATATACATTACATAAAATAATCAGCCTATTACAGTCCCACTGCAGGACACGGGCTTCTTCTCAGAATACGAAGGGTATAGACCGTAGTCCACCACGCTGGCCTGGTGCGGGCGGACTACACACACCATTGAGAACTTTACAAACAACAGGATATATAGATACACTAAATTTTTTATAAAACACACTAATACTCGTCAAAGATTCTGTTAGTCAATCGTAGTTGAAATAAAAATAGCAAAAACCTTTAACAATCTACCAGACGTGTCGGCAACGCTAACAAGTGACGTTAATAATAGTAGCCCTCATTCTAACTACTGCCAACACGACCTTTACAGCCAGTAATTAAAGTGTTGTTAGCAAAATTAAAATAATCGTCATTATATTGAGGTGGGCGACCGAAATCCGAAGGCTGCGGCTAATGGGAAATAAATTGTCGTCAAGCAATGGTTAGTAATTAGTGCGCGCATATTAAAACTAAGCGCGACACGGCGGCTTTATTTACATGTGTTAAGGCGCAGATTGTATGTGGGAAAATTCGTACTAGATCAGTTCTGTAGAAGGAGAAACACGCACAGCCTAAACTGCTGGGGTTAGAAACTTAAAATGTTGAAAATAGGTATCTTTTATAACGTAGCAATCCACTAAGGAAGGATTTTTCAAAGTTCCTCTCCTAAGGGGGTAAAAAACAGCGGGCAATAGCTATAATATTTCTAAAGAGTTGTACATTAAAGAACTTCACTTTTTCCTTTTCTATTGTATGTCAGCTGATTTTGATCGTTGCGTGGTCAAGGTCACGAAAAGCTTCAAGGATTGCTGTTGAACAAAGGTGAATCGAACGCGGAACGCAGCGACGCATTTGAGAATTTCATGAAGGCTAGTAAGGGTATGTCCATTTTGAAGACCAAGAAGATACTTAGTAAAGTAACCTCGACAGGTATCCTCGGAGTATGTATCGGTTTAACAACTTGATCGACAGACACCTAACTGAAGGCTTTTTTGTTATTCACCTCTCTCTCTACATAGCACCTAATATTTTAGGTGTCACCTTTAATAATAGTGGCTCAGTTAACCTAGCTAGGGTGACAATTGCAGCTAAAACATCACACATACCCCACCCCCATATACAAAACCCGGTGCGCATTCCTTATTTAATTATTTTTTTAAATTTAATTGTTAAAAACTTTTTGCATGCATTTAAAATTATCTATTGTTTATTTTCTCACACATTTTTATAGTTAATGTAAACTAGAGGAGCGGAACCACCTAATACAAGCAAATCTTTGCTTAAAAGGTGACTCCAAACTTAACAATGTTATTGACATGAGTTGATGAAATAAACATTTTTTATATTTTTATTCTAAATCTTTCACTTTAATCTAAGTATTTTGAGTATTTATATGGTTGTAAATGGTAGAGTATTTACGTAAACAAAAGATTTTAAAATTAAAAAAATACCATACCCTTTATACCAACGAAGTAATGTCATATTATTTACAAACAGACCTCATCTTTACAACAGTGATTAAAATGTTTAATTGTAGGAACGTAAGCGGACGTAACGTAACTGTGCGCTACAGTTTCATCTAAAACATTGTAATTATTACAATATTACAACGTAAAATTACACACGCACACAATGACTGTACTCAAGTGTAATTAATGGTTAAAAAAATGAATCATGTTTGGTCATGAAGGCTGCGGTTTTTTGGTTATGGTAACCTTCCATGTTTTAATACTTCCTGAATTAATATTAAGTAGTTCTCTCAATATTTGGGGGAAAAAATCGTAGTAAGTTTATTTAGAAACTAGCGGCTCGTCCCGGCTTCGGACGGATGGAATTTTTTCCCGTTTTTGCAACATTTCTCATTTATGCTCCACTCCTATTAGTTGTAGCGTGATGTTATATAGCCTATAACCTTCCTCGATAAATGGACTATCCAACACAAAAATATTTTTTCAATTCCAACCAGTAGTTCCTGAGATTAGCACATTCAAACAAACAAACTCAATATTAGTATAGATGCATGAACAGCATGAGTACTTTATATAGACGCCGCGAATCGCGGTAACATGGCGATAGCGGTATTCTTACGAATCTACCGTAGTATTTGAAAAGGTTCGCGTATGTTTTATCTCGCTCTAACTTAATGCGGTTTCCAATGCTTGTCTCCCTTATCCATAAGGTAATCGCTCTTGTAACGCTAATTATCGCGAACCCCTTTTACACTGACGCCGCGGTATCGCCGCTAGTATGGTTTGGATAGGTATCGCTGTTGATCTGCTTTTTCGCATATCGCGTCTTTAAGCGGCGCCGTGGCGGTGTAGAAACCGCGTGAATGTTGGAAATATACGTATATATATACGAAGGAACTGTTTATGATCAAACGATTGGTTATGAAGCTAAAACCAATAATGTCCTCGTTTGCGGATTTTGATCGTAAAATATAAATAATAATTGATTCATGATTATAAAGTTTTAACGACTTTTTTGTTAGTACACTCTTTTACATTAACGATTCGCGGTTTTTTCTTTTAAAGCTTGGGTTTAAAAATCAATTTTCTTTAGAAAAAGTATTTATTTTTATTGTTTTGTGGTATAAGAAGTGACTATTGGACTATATTTGTTGAGATTGCGTAAGGCCATAACTCATTACAGGAAAATGTATGTAGCATCAATAACTGGACCTACCTCACTACTGTAGTAGACCATTTGAAATAGAGGACGGGCCTATGGCTAATTAACAACCGCGCGGATCTTACAATCTGTGAGGTTAAGCTCCGCCTGTCGCGGTCAATCCGTGGATAGGTCACCGTTCGTCACACATCGCAGACCTTTCATGCCTCGGAAAGCACGTTAAACTGTCGTTCCTGGGTATTATATGAAAACCTATGACAACCGTTACGGGTAGTCAGAAGCCCGTAAGTCTAAAAATCGGTAGCACCTTAGGGTATCGGCATTGCCCAGTATCTGGGTTACTGAGGTCTGATGGCAGTTGCTTCGTGTAAAACACTGATATTCAGCCGCATCTGATTAGACTGAAAGACGATCCCAACATAGTTGGGAAAAGGCTAGGCAGAACAACCTCCGTATTAACGTTGAGAGCGTCCGGCTTTCTTTACCACAAACCACGCGGTACCTACCTATTACATACCCAAATAAGGAGGTACTTATATCAGAACCTATTAGTAGGAACCAAGGACAGTCTATAAATAATATAATGATTTCACACACAAAAGGGCCAAACACAAACTCACGACTATTTCAATAATTATATTCTTGTTATTGTTATTCGGAAACCTCATTTGTTATAGTACCTACCTTCATTTTATAAAGCCTACACTTATAATTGAATATTTTTCTGGGAAGAGGGTTGATATCTGAAATAGAGATAATAGCTTCTGTAACTAATCACTAACCTAATTAAAAGTACTCTCAGTGGTGGACAGTCTATGTTGGTTTAATTTACTTTATTTACCATGCTCCCAATCCTGACATACCGATATTAGCTATAACTGTAATGATAGCTTCACCCCTATAAGATTCTGTTGTATGTCTTTTATAGCAGCTACATGTCTACACTCGGGAGCAATGAATCCGGGTCACCAACATAAATAAAATAATGCTAAAATGTTAAACAATGTTTTCTAAGATATTAAAGTTTATATGTTGGTGAACCGGATTCATTGCTCCCGAGTGTAGTTCAGACACAAATGTCGTGTATCTGTTTAGAATTAAGCTTCATAAAATGTAACATTGTTTTTAAGATTGTAAACCCTTATTATAAATAAATCAATAAAATAAATAAATCACGCTCATTAGAGTTGTGTAGTAAAAAGAAGTATTAAATCAAGTGTCAATCATGCGGTATTAATGTATGCGTGACAATTCACATGCTCCGTGTCTATAGGTAAATTGTCCTTCAACACTGTATTTGATATAACATTAGACAATGAAGACCCATTTTAGCAAATAAACATAACATAACATAAAAACATAACATCACGCCTGTATTCCCCGAATGGTTGGGCAGAGGTGTATAGTAACACCCTCATTTCGCCGTCATGTTTAAGTCCCATGTAATAGGGGTCGAGCCTATTACCACTAACCGGGCACAAATCTGACTCCGGGCTGCTACTGAAAAATCCCTAATGGAAAAACCCTATAACACTTTGCCCGACCTGGGGATCGAATCCAGGACCTCACCGATCACAGTCGCACTTGCCACCACTAGACTAACGAAGCAGTTGAAGAGATGTATAGAAATAAGGAACATGTTTGATTCCAGCAGGAGTAGTATGACCACCGTAGTCAAGGGTTTTGTCGACTAAAGAATAGACAAAATGACGTATTTCCATTGTGTATATTGTCATTTTGTCTATTCTGCAGTCGACAAATCCCTTCTACAGTGGTCATACCACGCCTGCAGCAGATATTCATCACATTATTATGCTTTTATGAACTGTAACGGTCAATCCAGATGAGATGAAAGTCTACTTAAAGAAATGGTTCAAAAGATATCCGTATCTTGGTGTGCCAATTTTGCCTAATGTTATATGAAATGGAGTAGTTATGACAAGTTTATACAAACGGTATGATGGTAGAACGTCCCCAAACGAACTCTTTTACAAAGCGTTCTACTACAGAACATAACATAACATCACGCCTGTATTCTAAGGGTTGGGCAGAGGGGTATAGTAACACTCTCATTTCGCCGTTATGTTTAAGTCACATGTAATACGGGGCGAGCCTATTGCCATCATCCGGACACACTTTTTAACTCCGGGCTGCTACTGAGGAATTCCACACGGAAAAATCTAATAACACTTTGCCCGACCTGGGGATCGAACCCAAGACCCCATGCTCGGCAGTCGCGCTTACGACCACTAGACAAACCAGGCAGTTCTACCACTTATAAAAATATTTATAACAAAACAAAATCAATGTATTACTAACACCATTGCTTGGTGGTAGGATGTATACAGTCCACCTGGCTAGCTACCACCCTCACATTAAAATCCGGCGCCAAGCAGTTTACTGTGTTCAGTCGTGTGTATGTAAGAGTCAGAGAGGTATAGGGGAATCCTTCTATATCTCTGTTCTTTGCATTCGTGTGCTCCATCTTAGACCCTGTCTGCGCTTACCATCATTTGAGACTAGAGCCAAACGAAATAAAAAAATAACAATTCATAGCTGCTGCCCATTCATCGAAACATTTTATAATAACACAACAAACATAATTGCGCTGACACGAATCATATTTTACGTTCCTACATGACGGTCATCATTTGAACAATACGACGAATCAGCCTGTCCGGTAATTATAGAGCACTAACTGTTTCATATACAATGCGAATAATTATCGCTGGTGCTCTGAAATCGTTCATCATTTAATAGTCGAACAAAATTGTATGGAACGAAAAATTGTGGAGCGTATTGTTGACAGTACGTTGATTGATAACTGTATTTTGGAGTTATGCGTTGTGAATTTCTTTAATAGCTTTATTATTTTATAGTTTTGAAGTACAAAGAATGCATAGCGTAGCATACCTTAATCAGGCCATTACTGACTGGGACTGAGCACGTGCATCTTCTCAATATGATAGAAAGGGGTTAAGGGTAGTACACCACGAAGGCTTGGTGCGGGTTGGCGGACTACACACACCATCGATAATAACATAAACAATTTTGTAAATGAATACAAATTGTACACATTTTTAATGCTAATTTTTATTTTCTAAATTCTTTATTAACATAAAATATACAGAAAAGTCTCGGAGAGCACGTTAAGCAGTCGGTTCTGGGTTTCATACAAACACCTTTGACAGTCGTTATGGGAGTTCAGAAGCCCGAATGTCTGACAACTGGTCTGACCTTAGAATATCGGCATTGCCCAGTAACTGGGTTGCGGAGGTCTTTAGCCACATCTGGTTAGTCAGGAAGCTAACTCCAACATGGGAAAAGGTCAGGCAGAACACATATTTATTTAAAAAATTCTTTATTTACATAAAGTATACAGAAATGTTTTGTATAACATGTTAACTAGTATTATTTATAGACTAAGTTACCTACGTCTTTATAAAACACTAGCTGTGTCCTCACGGCTCCGCCCGTAGTCTATGTTACTCAGTGATAATGTAGCTTTCTAACGGCAAAAGAATTTTCGAAATCGGTCCAGTAGTTTTTAAGTTTATTCGTTACATACAAAAATACAAATCTTTCCTCTTTATAATATTAGTACCTATAGATAGAACATGACCAAAATAGTTTTTACAATGTTGTAATAAAATATGTTTACATTTCTATTGGACTTGGATTATATCTTCTTTTTTTTTAATAAAACTTTGCACCACAATAGGATTTCTCCTGTATCATGTGTGTGATTATAGACACAAATCTTCACATGCACAAATGTCCAGACCCGGAACAACTACCTATCTGTAGGCCATACAAATATCTGTTTCGTGCGGGAATCGAACCCACGACCCGTAGCGCAGAAGCCGATCGCCACTGCACCAAACGTGTCGTCAGTATAGGAGAAGCAGGTTACAGTTTTTTTTTTAACAATCCTCTATTCATATAATAATTCTAATCATTACACAATTTTGGCTTGACATCGTGTAATAACACATTACACATTTTTACTATAAAAGGTTGAAGAGGATTGGTTAGTCAGCTACAACTAGTGTCAGTATAAGCAAGTAATCTATCATCATTTCAGGAAGTTATGTATGATAGATTATTCATCGCATCTGTAAACCATAGCATATTATTTTCTCGAAAGCCCAGTTAGTGTATTAATAGTTAGTGATAGTGTTGTAATGCATTGGGTGAATATTCGATTTTTTTAACATTATTTTAACAAATCATTCTTCTCCCGGGTTGTTAACGTTATAGTATTGTCAGATTGTTTTTATTCTTGTCTTATTGCTTGACGGCAGCGATATAGTTTGAGTTTTCATTATCATAATTATAGTATTAAACATCTGCATTCTTAACTTTGGGATGATGCTAATGACGTTCTCAATTTTTGTTAATATTTTTCGAAGAATGGCCCATTAAGTGTTATCTATAAGAAACACGTCATGTATAAAGTGTATTCTTTATATGTTACACTTATTGCATTACACTGCACTAAATTAAGTGACTTCCGCTTAACCAAAAACTAAGAAAAGTATCGTAGGACGTATTGTTAGAACTATGTTTATGTAGCAATTAAAGTTTAATTACTCATTTGTCTTTAGGCTAGATTCTTATATAAATAAAGTAGGAACTTTATCAATAAAAATAAAGATATTATTTTCCATAACTTTTTTATTTTAACTTTTTCTTCTAGGCTGCTAAACAATTATAAAAACAAACTTCATTTTGATGACTTCATTTTTGATACGTAACATTTTTAAGGGCATTTAATATACGGTCTCAACTAAACTGTAGGTGGTACAAGTCATAATAAAAATTGTAATCTACATAATAATTTATATTTTTAACGCTTTTGCAAATGTAAGCCAAGGCCAGCTGTTCTCACGAACATAAAATTTAGACAATTCAGAGAGTTCATACGTTTTATTAAAGATCTCTCATATCAAACAAAAACGCTTATTTAGACAAACATTCTAACAAAGGTATTGGTATCAAATACAATTTCAAACAACATAAAGAATGGACGCGAGTACAATATTTTATAAGAGATGTCGCGTCGATGACACGACTGAAATATCGACCACTGTTCGAGGTGCAAACAACTTACTAGGCACGCCTACAGGCTATCGGAACAAAAAAGAATACCACGTCCGGGCAACACACTCGTGAAGCAATATAGCACAATTTTTATCTCGCAGATTTATACCGTAGTGTGCACACAGCAGAGTTGCAGCTGCATATTTCGTGCTGTGTGTAGGCGACCTATCTGTGTGTATGTGTGCGACGAGATGCGAGCGCGAAAGTTTTGCATATGTGTAATGTTTCGAGATATACAGGTGACAGAGGAGATACGCGGTGGGCGGGGCTAAGGGAGGGGTGAAACCTATTGGAAAGAGATGGCGGACTCGCTATGATAATGATGTTATTGCTTTCTTGATGTTCGCTCTCCTTTAGTTTTATTATTTCTCGATCTACTTATAAGGCGATATAAACGTTAAGTGTGAGCGCGTATAAAATACGTTTATTGTGTCGTTATAGCCGCCCGAGGCGGGAGGGAATGCAAAAAGTGGAGATTACAGATTTAAGATTCTCCGGTATGGGACATGTCGTTACTCCGGTGTCTTTCGTCGATAAAAGTTAATCAGAGATGACACGTGACAGCGGTGATACACGACAGTCTGCTGCGAAAAATGTATCGTGCCCAAGAAGTTTACTTCTTGTTCGATAAAACTAACAAGATTATGCTCGCAACTGTACCGCGCGATACGTAATGTAAGCAAGCATCGCCAAAATACGGATGACGTTACATACGTTAAGTGTTTAATATAATAAACATACAATTATCACTTTCTCTTTTACATCACTGCTTACGCATTCATATTTAACCGTGAACTCAGATTCTGTAATATATTTAAAAACAGAAGAACAAGACAAGGGAGGGGCTCATGGCTAATTACCAACCGCACGGATCATACGATTTGCGAAGTTAAACTGCGCTTGTCGCGGTCAGTCTGTGGATGGTTGACCGTTCGTTACACATCGAGATCCCTCCTTGCTCGGAGACCACGTTGAACAGTTGATCCCGGCTGTCATACGAATACCTATGACATTCGTTACGGAAAGTCAAAAACTCCAAAACTCCGTCTAACTTCAGGATGTCGGCATTGCCATGTAACTGGGTTGCAGAGGTCTGATGACAGTCGCACCGTGTAAATTACTGGTATTCAACCGCATCTGGTTAGACTGGAAGCTGACCCCAACACAATTGGGAAAAAGCTAGACAGAACGAACGAAGAACGAGACAGGAAGGTTAAAATTCAAAAAGGTTTTTTTTGGCTTGAATATATTAATCCCAGAAGTTGCCAGTATCTTCTGACTCAGTATTTCTCAATTCATCCAGTTGTGTGTATCAACATTTTCAACTGCCAGTTCTATTTTTTATTTTTTTACTACATCAACAATGTTCTATATTTAAATGTAATGTATACATTATGCATAACACGGTCAGTGAAATGCTATTAATTATGAAAACGCAATGCATATCGCTGGTTAAATTCGCTACGTGCGTTTCCCGACCGCAGAGTAAATGAATCGCTCCTATCCGCTCTATGTTATTTTAGTATAGCTAGCAATAAATTTCAATTTTGTAGAGTATACATTTTAATAGATACAGTTCTTATTATCTTCATAATTGTCTTTTCAATCAACGTTTTCTTTGCTGAAGAAAACTTTAAAAAGAAGCGGTCATAATTATAACAACCCGTCCATGATCCATCGTGCTCACCCACCGCAGCCGCGGAGCCGGTCGTCTTTTCTGACTCCGCAGTCACACCGTTAATTCAGCCCTCATCAAGCTGTCTCCCTCCCAGTCCTCTCGCAAGCAACGCCCTAAGCCGAAGTCCGAGTCCCATTAGGAGTCGCCCTTAATGCTGTTGTTGCTAACTAGTCATGGTGTTAGTAGTAGTAGTTAGCTTAGGTTAAGTATTTTACTCTCGCCCCCATTCGTTGGAGACCGTTCAGGTCTCACCAATAACTGCCCGGTTGCGTAGAAACGGTCCGCAAGACCAACGGACGACAAGCAGTCGAATAGAAAAAATAAATAAATAATAACAACGCACAACCAGGGCCTTCATGTATGATGAATTTATTTATATTAATAATAATTATTTATTTAGATTAATATGTAATATTATCTATGTAGGTTTATTATATGGTTTATATATATTTATGTATATATTTTCTTATTATATATTTATTTAGGTATATTATATTTTATAGCATAAATAAGTTTAAAAATAAGACAATTGTACACTGGATTTTGCCCTCAACCACATAATCATTCTCTCTCTATCACTCAAAGGTTTGCTGGTAGAAAACTCATTTTTGAGTTAAGCTCGCCTTTGTACATAACTTCACTTAATTGTAGTTTTATTCCTGTAATTTTTCTTGTGTACAATAAAGAATAAGAATGAATTAGAGGCTTTGCTATATCATCATACGACTATGTAAGCTTTTTTGCATCTTGAAGACATCCTCATGGATACCCTTTACCCTAGGAAAAGAGGAGGATTATATCGGACTCTTACCCACTAAAACTACTACGGTCTACCTTCGAGGAACTATGGCTGGGATCGCGGATATCGGTATTGTATTCACCGCAACCCAAGTCGGCTGTGTAGTATGTAAATCTAGTACATGAAACTACTGCTACCTGACCAAGATTTTGCAGTACCATAGTAGTTTACCCACAAGTCGGTAACCACATCACAATATCTACTCATAGGAATATGCGCGAAATATAACCATTCATTATGTGACTATAGTTACTGTCGGGAACTCAACCACCGTGAAACAAGCCATACCAACTGGTTCACTCCTTCAATTTACTGTCAACACAATTTCCTTCATAATCAGCATACAAGTATGTAAATCATGCGTATTAACATCCAATGTCTAGCAGTGATAGTCTAGCGCAGTGTTCCGCAAAGTGTGTGCCGCGGCAAACTGGTGTTCCGTGGTCGTTAATTGGTGTGCCGCGGGAAAAATCTATCTATACTAATATTATAAAGAGGAAAGATTTGTATTTTTGGATTTTTGTATGTAACGAATAAACTTAAAAGTACTGGACCGATTTCATAAATTATTTTGCCGTTAGAAAGCTACATTATCACTGAATAACATAGGCTATGGGCGGAGCCGTGAGGACACAGCTAGTTTCTTATAAAATGATAAAGGCGGACGGAAATAATGTATTCTTTGCTATCTTTATATGATTAAAATATGATTTTTTATTTATGGTGTACCTCTGAAATTCCCCGATTTCGTAGGTGTACGTTGAACACAAAAAGTTTGTGGAACACTGGTGTAGCGGTTGAATGCTTTATTTCCATGCAGGACGGTCTGAGTTCTACCTAGGCCCGCACATCTAACTTTCGAATTCATGTGCGAATCAGAATTTGATTATCAGTTGCATTAACAGCAGAAACTGAAAGTAGTACCAATACGAAATACAATTCCTTAAAAATTTAAGGTTACCTACTGTTTTCTTATAAAGGTTGAGACACCTTTATTTAACCTTTTTACGACTTCGGTACCGAAAAACATCGAATGATGACTGTATCGTACTAATGCTATCTATGAAATGAAATGAAAAATATTTATTTGGACACAACACAAATAAGACACAGACAAGACAATTAGGTACAGCAAAACAGAACACAAAAAACAATACAAAATAAATGAAAAATACTAACATAAACAAAAGTAGGTAGGTATGTGTCTCACGGCTGGACCAAATAGGTTCCAGATCAGCTTAGTGCCAAGTCACAAGTACTTGGCGCTGGTTTTCATCTGGAACCTTTAGCCTCACGGATGTCAGTGCAGCATAATTAGGTATAAATAAAATATGTAATTATAAATATAAAACGGGATAAATACTAATTTAAAATCCAATAAAAATAAAATAAACATATTATATAATATGAAAAAAGGAAAAGTAAAATATAAAAAAATATCTGGGACTACATAGCGAAGGAAAGGCTAGTGCGGCGGTTCATCGATAAAAACCCTTATTTATAAAGATGTAGGTATCGATATCAGAATATACCGTTTCGCATTATCAAACTCTACATTTCAGTACCGAAATACAAGGTTAGTCGGAAAGGGGGTACTAAGCCGCGGGCCACTTAATGTATCACTGATGACTATTTTAAAGCAAGTGTTAAAAATTCAAAATTCGATAATGTTTATTTGCATGCAAAAAGATTTTTATTTTAGTTTTTTTCAAAAAAGAAACATACCTGCTTTAGTAATGAATTCAGGAAATTAAGTTTCTAATCCGTGACCCCAAATACTGATCATAGCTATGGACAGATAGATTTTAGCATATTTTTTACGAAATCTTTGAATAGCTATTTCTCTTAAACTATCGAGTTTTGGGGAAAGTTGTAAAACAAAAGTTATCCCTTATTATAGGTACTTTAACACCATTTCGGCTTAGTACCCCCTTTTCGACTAACCTTGTATATTTAAGTATGGGTAATATTTACGTAATCAGTATTTAGGGGTATGACGTCATATCATATTTTAAAGGTATCTTAATTTTCGGGTTATTCAGTCCCCGATTAACAGTGAAGGAATACATCGTGAGAAACTTGCACACCTGAGAAGCTCCAAAAAGTTCTCGTTGCTGTAGTTTTTATAACACCCACGGCCTCCGAGAACCACACATGTAAGTCCCAGGGAAAAGACACCTTTGCCTCTTTGGTGTACACCACAAAGGCCCACTTCAACATTTTCCCTCTAATCCGCAAACATTGCAATTTACAATAGAAAACTGAAACCGCCATTAATTATGTGAACGCGTTGCATATTGCCGCATGCATTCGCACGCATTTACAAGCGTTCATGTAACCGCAGGCTATATGAATCGTCTGCTATCACCTTTTGTGTCCAACCACTCATTAGGGAAGCAGCCGATTGTCTTACTTATACATTCCATTGTCGGCTGTGAAGGGAACGTGGAATTACGTGAAGTAGATACACGGTATTGGATGTTGATTTAGTCTTGTGTGAAGATTTCTCGTTGGTTTCTAATACGCGTTAAGTGTTACAGTCTAACGAATACAGCTATTGTCTCCAGCTTAAGGCAAAGTCTAGATGATAATGTACGAACTCTGTACAGTACATAGAAGTGAGAGATTCCTTAATATTTATTACTAGCTGTGTCCTCACGGCTCCGCCCGTAGCCTATGTTACTCAGTGATAATGTGGCTTTCTAACGACAAAAGAATTTTTGAAATCGGTCCAGTAGTTTTTATGTTTATTCGTTACATACAAAAATCCAAAAATACAAATCTTCCCTCTTTATAATATTAGTATAGATGGACCTGAAGTGTAAATAGGCAGGACTCTCAGGTGTGCAGGTTACCTCACAATCTTTTCCTGCACCTTTAACGCAAGTGATAATCAAATTCTGATCTGCATTCGAAAAGTCACAATTGCGGGCCAGAATTGAACTCAAACCCCTTTGCATGGAAAGCAACCGTTGACCCGCTAGGCTATCGCTACTTTTTGCCAGTACTTACTGGCAATAACTAAGCATGGTCCTTTTATGAAATTCCGTCACCAACAGAATAACTATTAAACTACTTGTGTCCAAATTATATAAAGGTTATAATATAACTGATACCTATGTCATCAAAATAACAAACGTACGAACCATACGATTTGCGAGGTTTGCGCTTGCCGCGATCAGTCTTTACATGAGTGACTGTTCGTTTGATATCAAGATCCCTCTGTGTCTCGAAGAGCACGTTAAACCGTCGGTCCCGGGTGTCATACGAATACCTATGATGGTAGTTACGGGTAGTCAGAAACCCGAAAGTCAGATAACCGGTCTAACTTTAGGATAGTGGCATTGCCCAAGAACTGAATTGCGGAGGTTTGATGGTAGTCGCTCCGTGTAAAAGACTGGTATTCAGCCGCATCTGGTTAGACTGGAAGCTGACCCCAACATAGTTAGGAAAAGGTTAGGCAGAACAACAACAGCCTATGAAATCAAAATAGGTTCTATAAATGTAGCCATCTCGTTTGATTGAATGAGGCGTTTATGCATCTCAAGTTTTTATGAATAAAGGCATAGGTGTTTGCTATATCATTCCTGCAACATTCTATTAAATCCACCCGGTTTCCGAGAAAGACAGTAACTACAAGTAACATTATTCTTCATCTAAAGTTACTTATTCTAGGGAGAGTTGTAAATATTACAATTAATAGACCAGGCTTAGTATAAGGCTGTTTTACAACATTGTATGCACAAATAAGCGAATTTGCGCATGCGCATAGTCGGTTTTTTTAACAGATTTGACATGTTTGCGCGTACTGAATGATTTTTAAAATGACTTTTGTTTTTTTTTTTCATATTGCAGTACTATACCAATTGCTATATTTACTTAGCAGGAACCTGTCATATTGAGCATGTCGTTTGGCTAGATGTAATGCTGATGCTTTTGTTATCAAACGGCTAATGTGTTTATCATATCTGTTGACTGTAATAAAAATCAATAGAACATACCTAACTTACTTTTTTTCTAAATATAAGCTACAATAACAATTGGCTAGCATGGTATGTTATGCGGAGGGAAGAAAGCCATGTCGGTAGAAGAGTGTTAAATAATTATGAATGTGGATGAATATATATATAAATAGAGGTAGGCCAAAGAAAAGATGGATGGGTTGTGTGAAGAAAGATGGGTAAGAAAAGAGTGAGTATTGACATGACGGCTGGTAGAGAAGAATGGAAGAGAAATACATGTTGTGCCGATCCACCTAGTGTGGGATAAGGGCAGGGAGATGAAGCTACAACAACAATTAAAGTTTTACTAAGAAAATAAAAATAGAATAGAATAGAATATACTTTATTGTACACCAAAACTGTAACACAGCTCTTATACAATAACAAACATTAAAGGGTGCAATGGCGGTCTTATCGCTGATAGCGATATCTACCAGACAACCTTTGGATGAACTGGAAGTCAATGAATAAGATAGAGGGGGTAGTCCATGGTGTACTGCTGCAAAATATATACTACACACCATACATAGACATAATACTTACATATAGGTATATATATATACATTTATAAATATTGTAATATATATATATGATATATAATTATGTGATAGGGAAAACAAGGTAGATTGATAAAAATACAGAAAAAGATAACTTAATTACATGACCTCCTATGTATTTCAATGTGTAAGCTTCAATAGCTGAACATAGAGGTACTATTCTTTGTAAAAATATTGAATTTTGAATTTTCTATCCTCCAAACGGTCACACTTCAATAGAATATTACAATATTCAGTCTGTAACAACTACCTACACCATTATAATTTCGTATCCAACATCCTTTGCACGACACATCATTATGAATATACCTTTACAAGAAGGGCTATTACAAGCCCGTAGGATTTTAGTTCGCCCACCTGGGACGCCCATCAATTGGCGAGTGTTAAGATCACATGGTTACAATGTTAGTGCAATCCCACTCGCTCAGTGATAAAACGCTGTAACTAATACAGGTTAGATAGGAGAGTACTTTACTTTAAATGTAGGTATTTTGCTTGTAGTTAAACTGGGTATCTACGAAATTAAGTATGTAAGTTAAGGAACTGCCTCATTGGTCTAGTAGCGGCAAGCGGGACTGCTGATTCTGAGGTCCTGGGTTAGATCCCCAGGTCAGGCAAAATGTTATTGGGTTTCTATGTTATTAATACCCGGAGTTTGGATTTGTGCTCAGTTGATGGTAATAGCTCATCCCTTATTACATGGGACTTAAACATAACGATGAAATGAGGGTGTTGCTATACACCTCTGCCCAACCCTTCGGGGAATACAGGCGTGATGTTATGTTAAGTACCTACGTAAGTTTCAGTATTCGTGGTCAATTCATATCAATTAATTTCGTAAAATAAAAAATTATACAGTGTGTTGAAAATATTTAATGATAAATCATTTTCATCCACTCGAAACTTCGGTAAAGTAGAAATGTAAACTTTTGTTCTGTTGTGAAAAATGTATGTATCTTAATTATTTGCTATAATATGATTCTTATGAGTATCTTAAGATGATCTTCTATATAAATAAAAATGAATCGCCAAATGTGTTGCTAAGCGCAAAACTTGAGAAAGGCTCGACCATTTCGGCTATTTTTTTAAAATATATATTCCTTAAGGCACAAGGAAGGTTCTTATGAAGAGAAGAAACATAAAAATCGCGTGGAAAATAGTAAAAACAACACTTTTCTTTCCACTACAGGCCAATAACTTTTGACAGAACGAAGTCTGTCCGGGCAGCTAGTATTAAATAATACCGTCAGTTTCTGTACTAGAAACGTTCTACAGGTAGGTTTTTTATAAAATATTAAGAACTATATGAAAAGAGAAAGAAAATAAACAGATTACTCTTCCTCCTAGCCCTTTCCCAACAATGTTTGGGGTCAGCTTCCAGTCCAACCAGATGCGGCTGAATCCCAGTATATTACACAGAGCGACTGCCATCAGACCTCCGCAACCCAGTTACTGCAACTACGGGCAATGCGAATATCCTAAGGTTATACTGGTTGTCAGATTTCGGGCTTCTGAGTACAATTATGGACTGTCAAAGGTATTCGTATGACACCCGAGGCTGACAGTTTAAAATAAACAGATGACAAATAAATATTCAAAAACTTAAGACATTATAATTTTATTTTTGTGTTCTTTTAATAATATAACATAGCTAACATTAATTGTAAATCAAATCAAATGATTTATAAAAATAAAACTAATGAAATTTTTCAAGACCGCCATAAACTAGTCAGAATTTTAATTTATTGCTTCATTAAATGTATTCTTGCGAATGTCCACAAAATACATTAATATCATTTTAATTAAAGGTTTCTTCTAAAATAATCTGATTAATTTATTGGAAATAACTAACATTAAGGGATCCAAATAAAACTAGAACTAGAAAACCTTTGTTACTAGACACAATAACATTTGAAACTTTAATATAGTTACCTATAGGAATTTATAGTTTAGAGGGAATTTTGTTTTGATACTAGCTGCCCGGACAGACTTCGTTCTGTCAAAAGTTATTGGCCTGTAGTGGGAAAAGAAAAGTGTTATTTTTACTATTTTCCACGCAATTTGTATGTTTTTCTCTCCATAAGAACCTTCCTTACGCCTTGAGGAATACATTTAAAAAAAAATTGGCGAATCGGTCGAGCCGTTCTCGAATTTTGCGCTTAGCAACATATTTGGCGATTCATTTTTATTTATATAGATAAAACAGTCTCAATGCGATACATTTTTCCAAAGTGATGCTTTGATTTGCAAATAGTTTTCTGATTTAGGAAAACCTACCATGAGTGGTGGGTAAACGAAGCCTGTCAAAGATAAAATGGAAAAAGTATTTTTTTTGTTGCAAGTTTTTTTGATTCATTTGAAATCTCCAATTGTTAGATACACCAGAATTTGTCCACAACATTGTATTACGCATACTTTTTCATACACATCATACATCTCCGAACAATAGTCGAATACTGGCCGAATGTCATATTGTTTCTTATTTCTTACGCCTTTTTTATAAAAAAAAATTTAAGGCTGGCCACCCCAGTGGCCAACGCATCCCAACATTTCGACACTAAAACTTTGATTTACGACTTTTGCCCGCCGATTGCGCACTAAAACAGCACTTACGTCACTTTCAATTTTAAAAGGGAATGTCTTCACACCGATGTGTAATATGCATGGGTAAAATTACTGAAAATCAAACAAGGTTGAAGATATCATTCAAAAATTTTATTGTAACAAGAAATTTGCTAATATTTTACTTTAATTTTCTGTTAGATATGTATGTAATACAATGTATAAAAAACTCTACCTATCACAATAATAAAATTTCACGACACGTTCTTCGACAAAGACCTCATTTTACTTTGACAGAACTTCAATTTCGTGTATTTTCCTAATTGCATAAGGGTATAAACTACATTAATTTATCCATAAATAATTTTCATTTTACTATCTAATAATGTTATAGTTAAACTAATTTATTTGTAATACTGTATGATGACACCATGGTGTAAATGCGGAACGCCTTAGCGCGAAGCTTTTTAACCGCCCTCGTTGTAAAACTGTGCGCGTCGCGATTGTCCGTGTTACGCAGTAAACTCGCCGTTCTTAAGCTTAAGAATAACATATATTATCTATCATCTAAACATACCTTTAGAGCTGCTGCGAAATCATCATGGCTTTATGTTGGACTTGACAGCAAATAATTATGAAACAAAACAGTAGCGTGTATGTATTTGAAGTTAACTTCAGAACATCATTTGCTCTTGGGATTTTTATTTTGAAGAGTTGACTTCATACGAGTCTAGTTTGAAGATACAACAAACTTTATATTAGACAAAATATTGATGGTACTACAAATAGATCACCTTAAACTAGTAAAGATACAACGCAAATATTTCCTGTTTCTGTTCCTTTCTATTGCGAACCAAATACATCAGCTTTTCTTCATGAACTGCCTTCTCGATACTGCTAATCCACTCCATCTAAATTAACGAAAACATATCAAACATTTTAAGAAAAGGCTAGAGTCATAACAAATCTGTTTTTTTTTTTCTTTATCCCCAATGTTACTAAACATAACTTCGGCTGCTTTAGCAAACGGCAGTGTCAAACCAAAAAATTCAAATAAAAGTTCCGAACAAAAAACCAAAAACTCAAACGAATTTGAAATGGCCCCTCCGGATGAGCTCACGACGCGTTGTATCTCATTGTCTTCATTGTACTGGTCAGTTAAAAGAAAATGAGTACGTTTCATTATAATATACAAGGGCTGACAGACGATACGCACTTCCTTTAAACGCCATATGGTCAGCAAAGTTATTTAATTTTTACATTATTATAACTGGTTAGCGTTACATTATTTTTTAAATTATATACTGCATTGAGTGCGAAACGCTAAGTACTTTTAGAATCGAATGAATTATGTTTTGAAAGAGTCGAATTTGTTTAAAGTATTTTTGTGGCACGGGTCACCATTATAATTGACTATTGAGACCGGAAATGTGGTCTATAAACGTCTATGATTCAAACACGTAAGAAATCAAATAAACGGAAATGTAAATTCAATAGACAATGTAGGTTGAAATGTTAAAAAATAAGATCTACCCACTGATATAGACTTATACGCAAGCTGGCCTACATTGCGACTAGTAGGAGCAATGATCCTAGATGTTACGCTGCTCAATCAGTTACCTCTTGGCCGTTGCCGTTTATGCAAGTACGAATGATTGCAGGATGCGTGCGCGCGACATTTTACTATGAAATCGCGTGCATGACGTGCACAATGTAAACTTAGATAAAAGTTATCTGACGATTGAAAAATCAGCCCTTAGACAAACTTGCGGTATCTAGTCAACACACTATCCGTGGACCTACCTAACCTTGACCTAAAGATTGAGTATGTCGCTCAAGGTCAAGCGATTTTTTTGTTACGAGTGTGTTTTCCTCTTACACGCCTTGTCTGTCAACGCACCCTGCGCCTTAACTGTCCCAGTTTGAACGCAATCCCTTGACCGACATATCCACTAGACAGAAGTGTTGGTCAAGAATTTGAACCTTGTAGCTTTTGTGTTTCTGCCCTTCGTGCTTCAAAAAGTTACCGTACCTAAGATTAACATTGTAGGCGAGGAAGTCCAAAAGTCTGACAACGGGTCTAACCTTAGTATAAAGATATACCCCTGACATTGGTTTTTGGTGGTGTGATGGCAGTCACTCCGCCTAAAATTATATTATTTTGCCGCATCTGGTTATACTGGTCCATGCCTCGAAGAACACGTTAAACAGTCGGTCCCGGGTAACATACGAATACCTATGACAGTCGTTACGGTTAGTCAGAAGCCCGAAAGTCTGACAACCGGTCTAACCTTAGAATAACTGGGTTGCGGAGGTCTGATGGCAGTCGCTCCGTGTAAAATACTGGTATTCAGCCGCATCTGGTTAGACTGGAAGCTGACCCAAATATAGTGGACGGAAAGCTAGGCTAATTGTGAAGAGGATATATCACTTAGGTAAAATTAATTAAGATTTCATAAGTACAACATAAAGCTTGCCGTAACTGGACGGTAGACGGATGCACTTAAACACAAAACCCTTAATACCTAATTGTACATCATTTAATTACTTCCTCCATCGAACGGCTCAATCAATTCATTATGAGGTTCTCATAGAAGAATAAACAAAGGAGTCTTTATACTAACGTACTCAACTGAGCAGGCGTGGTCCGATGACGTAAGTATAAAAACGTAAGCAATAATTAAACGACCTAACTTATAATTAGAACAAAATACATGATAGCTTAAAGACTTCAATAGAACTGATTTTGGGAGAAAGTACTTTGATTTTTATACTGGTGTGTTAAGGTTTGTTTTTGTACAACAATCTAGGAGTATAGAGCTCTGAACATTTTATTCATAAATCGAATTCATCAAACTTTTAAAAACAGACCGGTTAAAGAAATCTGCAGTAGTGGTTCAATATTGATTTATTAATACAACGGGGTTCCGTGCAAAGGTAATTGTTTTTGTACTTAATTTTAATACATTCTTCTTCCTCCTAGCCTTTTCCCAGCTATGTTGGGGTCAGCTTCCAGTTTAACCAGATGCGGCTGAATACTAGTATTTTACACGGAGCGACTGCCATCAGACCTCCGCAAACCAGTTAAGGGGCAACGCCGATATCCTAAAGTTAGGACCAGTTGTCAGATTTTCGGGCTTTTACCCGTAACGACTGTCGTAGGTATTCGTATGACACCTGGGACCGACTGTTCAACGTGCTAAATTTAATTTTAATGCATTATCCATAAGTTATTATTTTCTCAAAATTATTTTTAAACATTGTTTTACGTACATCGACAAACAAATCTTAATTAAGCATGATTACTATTCCTCTTAATGATTTTTGTTAATGTTCTTACCGTACACGCGTTAGTCCTCCAATTTATTAGTAATAAACCTTTTTACGGCATCCGATTACAGTCGACAACTTTACCTAATTTATATTATTTTGTGGTAAAACTGTTCCTTTATCCAACCAGTTGGTACAAGTACTCTAATAAAATGGCAGTGTTCAGAAAATATCATAAAAATAGAACAATATAACTCATATCGCATAAAACAATGTATATAATATCTTTGCACTAACTTCGAGACAATATCTCAGGAGCTCGCATTCCTGTTTACTCCATATCTGTAGTATCGAAGCGAGATGAGGCGAAGTGAGATTTATGATTCAGAAAAATCTCTTAATGGACCATCGGGCGCATGGTCCGCAGTGATAAATGTGCAATTTCAACTTTAAGAATGCAAGCACCAAGTTTTGACTTGCGATGATATACTAACTTACAAATGTTCACACTATCCGTGATTAACGTTTAGGTTTATTGCTGTTTTGTTATTTAGTGACATTTTTGTTCTTGGTAGTTCTTTTTGTGACGGTTTTTGAATTCGTTTTCGCGAACCCTAATTGAATTTGCAATGACGTTGTTTGATGTAGAACATTTACGAAAATGGAGTTTAATTTGTTTAATTTCTTTTCCTATTATATTTTTTGTAAATACTTAATTAAGAAATAATAATGACGCATTAACTATGTGTAGCATAATATGAATTAAATTAAGAACAAAATACAATTAAGTTGATCACGCAATGCGACTTCGTGTCATTAGGCAACTTTTTTCTCTTTATAATGCAATGAATCAAAACAAAAATTAACATTGTTCAGTGACACGGCAATTTTAATTACAGTACTTTATAAGATATAATGCGTCTCGAGACAAAGCACCGAGACATTAACGTCCTCCACAAATTGGGAGACTTAAGTGCTCTAGCCGAGGACATAAACAATACGCATCGCTGTTTCAGGCAAAACACTCCACACTATAATTTTTCCACATTCATACAATAAGGGCCGCAGTCAATGAGTCTAGTCTGATACTTCCACAAGTAAAGTTTGTACGCACACAGACGCACGCCCCACTCGTTAAAGCTCCAAGTGATCGCGTGCAGAAAGCTCCACACACGCACACCGCCGCATGGCCGGCGCCCTAAGCTGTGGTCAGTACTAACGCAAACTGTGTGACGGACACACGAAAAACGAGCTGAAAACGGAACGCAAAACTAACAAAATCAAAAGAGTGTTTACATTAGCACGCGCGAACGTTCCGTTGCATGCAGACTCGTCGCGTCCAAGCCGCGTATGTAAATGTTCTGCGCTTGTGTTGGTTTATGATCATCTGTCAAAAGTCGGATACATGTGACGTTTCGCGTCTGAAATGTAAACAAAAGTTGTTCGAGTCTCGAGGCATTCATTTGGACGTTATTTACGATCTACGATGAATATGTTACGTGAGTTATGAACTTGCATACGTTGAATTAATTGCAGCAAAGTGTCGCGGACGACCGTTTGGATTGTTTTTGTACGAGTAAGTAGTGAAATGCAACTTGTTTAACTTTCATGTTTCTTGAGACAAATTTGTACGTAAATAGAAGCATATTAACGCTCTTAACCATTTAGTTTTGCGTATGAAATACGTGGTTAGTGGCTTGTAAAAATTATATGAAATTGCGCTGTCAGCTGTCAAAACCAACAGTTGTTAATTCTGTAAAATGAAACTCTGTTTAAGTTTGTTTGACAATGCAATGTTCATGGATGATTTCAGTTTATTTGTTATTCTTTTTTAGACAAGTGGTGAGGTTAGTCTTAGTTATTAAGTTCTAGCAATATGCAGAGAATTATGAAAGTGTCTGATGTTATTAGCGTATTGTCTCAGCGTGAATCGTGCAATCCTTGATATGTGTACTTAATATGTATTGCAAACACAAAACTCTCTTTTCTAATTTTCCTATTATGTACACTAAGACAGTTGGTGTTCTAATGAAGCCGACTAAGTTTTTTATAAACACTTGTTACTTTATTAAAATAATGAAAAAAAAACTTACAAGGACACCTCTAAAATATATTGTTTAAAAATAACGATTCTTAATTCAAATATTATAAGAAGCAAGTTAATAAAGTTAATTATTAATTGCAATCGGTGATTCTTCATTAGCGGCCGATGTGGTAATCTCATAGCCACGCCACTAATCCTTAGGGTGACGTCCGGTTACATTTATGTGCTACTAGGGTTGTCACTTGCGGTAATAAAGTGGAGCGCAGCGTTTATACGACAAGTTCTTTTTTTAAAATAAGAAAAATATGAGGTCGTTTTGAAATAGGAATGTTATATTCTTGTTTGCATTATTTTATTTCCATTGGGTGTACATTGCCGTGGTCTACGAAAGTTGGCTACGAATAGGCTACGCCTTTTTCTCTGATAGCACCTATCTGCAACATACATACCACTTTAAATAGTCATGGTGTACGATTTCTTTGTGTGAATAGGTAATGCTTCAAAATAATCTTTGTAGTCTTAAAATTAATGACATTTAAAGGGCTTATGGTTTTCTATAAGCCCACAAGAGACAATTGAAGTGTAAAAAATAAACTTCATTGTATTATTCTGTAATGAGGTGCTACTTGATACGTAACTTTTACAAAATTCAAATGAGATAACACCCAATAAAAAATAGAATTATAATATGTACATTATCTTGTTATTATTTATTTTATAGACCCAAAACAACGGTTTTGTTTCATTCTTACGATTTTTTATTATTTTTCATCACTATGAATTCCTAAGTTACACAAAATGCAGAATCCTTCAAAAATACTTGCGTACCAGCCCTACCGAATACACAGACAGTGTGTACGTACAAATATTTGAATGTACGAGTACGTGGTGACAGTGTGTGCCTCCCCTTGCGACACCCCCAGTCGGTTATAATTGCATTCCACTAAAATATGACTCTTGAGTTTATCTAGTGAACCATCGATCGATATGAATGCACATAATATGTGGAATTTTGTGTTTGCAAGGCTCTGTGCTTTTATTTGCACATAGAAACACTTGGTAGGTAAAATATGTAAAAAAAGAACCTGAAATGCAAGAAAAATTAGCGAGAATAGGTACATTGTTTGTTTTAGAGCTGCGACTGTTGCTTATTTTATTTGTAACTCTGCTTATATTTTTTGTCATTAAATTTTCAACGTGTTATAATTTAAGCACGCAATATCACTGCGAAAATAAATTAACAGCATTAATCTTATGAATCATGACAAACAGTCGGTATCATACAAATTAACACAAAAACCACCGACAGAAATAAAAACAGAGCATTAACAAGATAAATCCTGTTAACAACGAAAACAAAAACACTATAAAAATCTTCATTAAAACAAAACAAACAAACAGAAGAGGTTATTACGCTCATTAACAAACGTTAAGGAGTTTTATTAGAACAAAAACCATATAAGGAGACAATACACTCAGTTAAGAAGGGGGGACCTTAAGTGGCGCGCGGACGTTACAGCATTTTCTTAATTTCTTAACCACTACACTCTCACGCAGCGGGATGAAATTAAGAAAACATTCACCGCATTAAGCGTACACTATTTATGGTTATATTTGTACTATAACCCGACAAAATCTAATAGTTGTCTAGAACGACAAACACTGAGGTGCAAGCCACACTATCGCATTCTCGTCCTTTTTTATTTCGGTGTCGGGTGAGTTTGTCTGAAGGTTGGACGTCTAATTAAATGTTCTACGTAGGAGTTTCGGATATCCTATGTAATTAAACAGGTGTCTCGTGGACTTAGCTTAGGTTAGCTGTAGCGACGACTTTTTCATTTAATTAACGTGAGTAATTACGTGCTAATTAAATTTCGTAGCGTTAAATGCTGCGGAGAATTAGGGCCGTTCTTGAGATTGCTACGTAAGTTTGTTTTAATTGAATTATAGTTTTTGCAGTATGAAAATTATATCACATATGGTTACTGAAGAAAAACAAACGCTATCTAACTATAGCGATATTTTCTCAGCGGAAAACTCCTTAACCGACGACGTCTTAGCGTCCAGCCACGAAAGCAATAAAGAGCGCAGGCTTCCACGTTCATTAATTAACCCCCACTGTTCCTATCTCTTTCCCACTTAAGCAAACTATTTGTAAATGAGCGAACCTCTCTTTCGCCCGAGCTTTGCGCAAAAATTAACTACTACATGTTCCGCTTTCGTGGTATTCACACATGGAACAAGAATGCATATGCACGCGTTTGGGCAAGCAAGGAGACATCTGAAGAGGCTTTTCCTTAACTCGGGAAATTGGTGTTAATTACAATAATGGTAAGGTACAGTTTTGTATGTGTTAATGTTGTTTTATATTATCTTCCTGATGCGACGTTCGGTCACGTGTGGTTAGTTTCCTATCCTCGTGTAATAAATCTCTTACTCCTCGTAATTACAATGTTCTTGTCTGTTGTGTGTTTTCATTAAGGGTGAGACACATAGATGTAGTTTGGCAAGTTATTTCATCAAATATATTGTAGCGAAAAATAAAGGAGATGCAGCTCTTGTATTAATTTTCTTGGGGACGAACTTCTGAACAAGAGTCAAGGTTACAGGCCTGAATCCATAACTACACTATTGAAGCCTCTCTGTACCCGAAGTAAGGAATAAAATAAATATTTTAACCGACTAAACTGACCCTATTTTTATGAGGCGTACCAAAGGCAGATATTTAAGTCTGATTTATTTATACAAACAGAAATCAATGTCGTAAACTTTTTGCTTGAAAAATCTTGAGTTTTGATAAATGTTTTTTTTTTGGTCCACGTTTACAACTTCTTGAGTAAAAATCAAGAGATTTCTTTTCTTTGTAATCTACATTATCACTTCGATATTTGGTTTGGTGATAATTTGTGAAACCTCTACCATGTAGAAAACATGTGATAAGATATTTTCCTATACAATGAAACCTGACAGTAACATTTAATTATTAATTATGAAGAACGATAATTATGCTTTTCTGAATTGATCAATAGCTGATCAAGCTAATTAACATGGTAAGGCCAAATATTAATACAAATTCCAAAAAGAAAAGGAATTTAAAAATACCAAACAGGTAAATTAATAGCAGCTCGAAAATAACATTTTGTGTATCAATAACACTTCGCACACAACATTAAGCACGCGAACAAGTTAATCAAAGGATTTTGATCATCTAAGCTCATTCATGCTCTCTTCTATCGCACGAATTGTCTGACAACTTATCAAACTGTGTCGCATCCGACGCGACGGCGATAAATTTATTTCCATCCTTTTCACTGCGCTGTATACTACCTCATTTGCGTATGTATCCTCCTAAAAGGAGGCAATTGAAAAAAAAAGTTTGGATTTAATTGTAGGGTAAATAAAAAGTTTAAGAGTTCGATTTTTAAAAATTTAAAAGTTGAAAATTTAAATTGTTGAATCGCGGATTGTCGCGCGGTGTCGGGTCTGTTCGTCCCTGTCGCTCGTGTTGGGCGGCGGCGCGCGTCTGGGCGGGCGGTATGCAAATGCCTAGCGCCGCGGTGGTGAGGGTTCACTGTGTGTGTGTCTTGTACCATTGGCCGCGCTAGAACGGCCAACTTCGCCACCAGTTACGGTTGTTTTTCGTTCCGTTTCTAATTAACTTCCGTATATTCTTAAAGTAACTTTTCTCATCTCGTTCTCTTACTTTTTCCGCACTGTTTTGTTATCGTTGAAACGACCGGTTGTTATGTGAAATACGCTCGCGTGTGATATGCGAAAGTTGCATTTTTTGTCGAATTTTCGTGTGTGTTTATTTTGCGAGGCGTACCGTGCTGGGTTTCGGATTCTTAATATATGTAAATGCGACCGTTTTGAGTATTATCAGCATTTCCTAAATACGGATTTAGTTTTCAGTGTCACGACAATGTTTGACGAGTGATTCCTGAATGCAAACGCTTTTAGTAAACGAACGCCATAATCTTTGCTTGTGTTAGTAACTTCGCTAAAATGTAACTTTTATTGCTTAAAGAGTGAGATTTTACGAGCTTTAAAAATAAATTACATGCTTCGGACGGATAATCGTATTTTCCAAGACTTCGCAAGTGAATATTTTATTTCTGATTAGTGTACAACGAAGGTAAATAAATCGTTTAAATTACTTCATTGAGTGGTATAGCTTAAGCGATTACCGTGCGTGACCTTTGCATCTTGTTCTTAAGTCCAAAGTAAAAAATATTGCCACTAATTAAGAACAACAAATCGTACGACTTTTCCGGCCGCCAACGACGATTATAAAACCATTAAAAAAATAAAAACCGACTTCGAAAAAGTCAAAGCCCTACCATAAATCACGCGTCAAATAATTACACTTGTAAAAAAAATACAAGCGAATACTCCAAGCGATTGACTCCAAAATTGTGCGCGCAAACGTAGTGATACATACGTGAACAAATTATTTGTGCCAATAAGGTAGCATTAATTCCATACAAAACGAACAAATCCACAAAATGAACGCCGACACGCAACTCTACGTGCGAAATTTTATTTATTTTTTAATCGTAAAAGGTGGGAATTAATCCTTGGTTTATGGCTACACCGATTCCTTTTAATTGCTGCTTTGACAGACGTTAAGGGCACTCATCAACCGAGTTTCGGGTGTGGTCATAACAAAATTGAACACTGACAGTTGGCAATATATTTTTATAGTTTTTACTGAAGGTGTTGTTTTTATTAGTAACCAATTTATTTGCTACAGTCAGTTGGGCCGTTTGGTTGCAAATTAGAAAGTTTATGTGCGAATGAGCGACGAGATATCGTAAATTATATCGACGGGTTAGCGACTGCGAGGATGCACATTTCGAAAAGGGCAATTTTAATTAGCCCCCAAATGATTTATAAGCCATCAAAGTAACGTGTATAAATCTCGATGTTGTACAAAACGAATAAGGGATGCTATTAAAATATAACACTGCCTCTGTTTTTGGTATACCGCCAATTTTTATTGCTAAATGCATTTTCCTTATTCGCATATTTGAAGCAACCTAACACATTAAAATAAAATGGCGGTTAAATTATATAATTTACTAATTTTTCGAGTCTAATTTCAAAATAATTTGCAGTTATTTGTTTAAAAATTACAGAAAACACTGACTAAAATATTGCATCACTTTCCACTACAATACGGATATTTGTAGAAAATCCGTTCAACAAGGTGACAACTTCTACCCAAACGATGACTATTAAATCATACAAAAAAGGCGTTTCCGAACTCATCTTACACATTTTTATCGACGATTCATTTCGATTTTCGAAGCTACTTTCATCAATATCGATATATTTCACTTCTGTCTTAGTTTAAAACAGCGATCGTGATCATACAACACGACGTTTTCATATATAAAATTTATCGATAAATCGCCAAGCTCGCATAATGTTCTTTATTCGAATAAAATAAAAAAATACGGGGTAGATGGCAGGCGACGAAAAGTATTCGACTCGGAATGCACTTTTGCATAAACAATGCCCTTTTGTTTAGAGAAAGTATTTCACATTTTAACCTCGTGAGTGATTTATTTTTGTATGATTTATAATGGCGACCACCGTGTCTTGCGTAGGGAGATATCGACTTTGTTGTCGCGGTGCCTTCTGGTCTTATTATAATCAAGTTGACGAAAGAAAATATAAACAAAACTTAACAATATTGTATACTTATAACAGCAATAATGTTGTTATAAGAAGGTTCATTCGACAGTAATTAATTTTCCAACGGATTTACTAACCGAACATGAAAATCTAAGAACTATTTGTGCAAGGAAGGCACTAACCATAATGCGATTTAAAAAAGGAATTTTCCACTATTATCAACGTATTATCATTTTCATAAAAAAAATTACATCCTCTATGAAGACAGTGATATTCTCCCACGCACACACGGCATCTTATTCATTTTTCTTATTATTTCTCAAACAGCAAACTTTTTAACTAAAACTAATTAATAAATATATGCCTATTGAAAGATAACAGACTGAAGTGACTGTGTATTTGTATGTTTACGACGAGAGACTATATAAACAACGCATGGCTATGATAACATGTGCCAACGCTGCTGGTTTAAAGGTAAGAAACATTCACAAGTACATGTCATTATTAAGAAAACATAGAATAAAGAAGTCATAGAATAGATATGATATATAAAAATGGTTCATCACAAAACAATGAAGTTATAGATTGAGTTTTCCTGGGTTCTTAGCAAATACCGCTACAATGAATGTTCCTAACATATAATATCACAATTGCAAGGATTGGTAGATTGATTAGTCATCGCAGTATGATGAGATGAATTATAGCCTTATAGATAAACGCTGTTAATGCTTCAGTTCCTCCTGATATGATGACCCGGATACAGCCCTAGGTCATCTCTTATGACACTTATGGCCAAATACTCAAAACACTACTCAATTTTAAGTTGCCGTTAATTTCATCTTGTCACTGTCACTGCGCCTAAAAAAGACAGTGACAGCACGAGATTTAACGTAGCAACTTAAAATTAAGTAGCGTTTAAAGATTTGGCCATTAAAGCCAATTCGAAGTGGGGCCTTACAGAAAGCTAGCTCTATATACTGATAGTTGGAGTATCCAATGTCGATATTTTGTGGTCTCCAACTTGAAGACGACAAGGTATCAGTATATCCTCATAAAGATAAGCGTTCTCATCATCCACATGTTTGTTATCCTTTTCTATTTCTCCTATGTTTAGATCTATTAACAAAGCAGACAGTTAATAGAACTCACTGCAATGCCCTCAAAATCGTGACAGTGGCCTTTCAATCATTGTAACCCCTACATTGACCAAATTACTTGTTAATTCATTCTCCTATCACCCATCGTCCAGCCCACCGAGCTATCACGTCTATTCCGTACACAAGCCTTCAATTATCTTGTCAGACTTTAAAAGTACCACAGAGGTGACAAATTTTCACTTCGGTATTATAATAAATGGTTGTCGTCTTTAGGCTTTAGGGTTAATTGTAGATAATTATATAGTTAGACTATTGGCACACGCGATCTCTAAGTTCTGTCAGAATAGTCTAAGTTAGAGGTGGTTTTACTGGGTTTTTTTTATGGACGAAGGACTACGGACTGCCCCATGGAAAATGCAATGAATATTGCATGCATTGTAATTATTGCCTTTGCCATCTTGTTCTCGGATAATAATATGGCCGTTCGTAGTATTTTAACAGATGATTAATTAATTTTAATTAATATCGTGAGCAGCATTTGCTTTACTTCAATTGGTGCCAACATAGGTGCTAGGGTCGCCAATTATGCTTTAAGATATCTTATAGAATAATTGGCGAGTACCTATATTGGCACCAATAGATGTAAGGTAAATGCTGCCCATGATATTAATTAAAATGAATTAGTCATCTAAGTAAGAATCAAATAGGAAGCAAGGAAGAATATAAAGAAACTAGAATAATTACTCTAAAAGATACTTACCGATTCAAGGTATCTTTTTGAATAATTATTCTAGTTTCTTTATATTCTTCATTGCTTCCTCGTCTGTTATTTCATTTATTTTGCTTACACGCACTGCAATACTAATTCTATTGTAATTTGCCTAACTCCATGTTTTCATGTAAATATGTTAATATAAATATAATAATATATTTAATAAATCTAAAATGAGTGTTTAGGTAGGTAGGTATGGGTGGATTAAGACATATTTCATTTTCCCTATTAGTAACAACAAATGAACTAAAATATTTAAAACGTTAAGAACATGGTACATTTGAACAACACAGAATGGTGTTATCCCCAAAATTGGTTTCATTTGATAAATATTCAATACCCATAATTAAGCTCAAGATTTTCCATAAAAGTGGTAATATTTTAAGATTTGTCCACCATTATGAAGATTTAACGCGTTATAAAAATGATACGGCCTGATTTATCTCAGCTGCATTCCTAATTAGTAATTTTAGAAACGAAATTAACAGATTAATGTCTTTGTCGTCCATATTAATGATATTGGGCTGGTCACAATTTATTTTATGGTGCATCTTAAATACTAAACGAATAATCGCCGTAAAGGTATACTGGAAATCGTAATCTTAAATAATATGCATATTAATCAAGTACGGTTCTTTGTCATTCTTTAATTTTAATGACTCCCAAAAACAAAATATACTTACCATAAAAACTTTAATAAATGAATATAATTTGTCCGCTCATCAAAACACATTAATAAAATAATAATCGATAATTAATGTGTTTGAGCGCATCACTTTTATAGAAAAAAAAAACAAATTATAGAGTAAACAAATAATGAGACGCGACAATAATTATTATTCATAAATCGAACAGACACGATAATCGGTGGTGCGCCATCTTGCCAGCGGCGGCCAAATGTTTCCGCTTTAATTTCTCCAGTAATTTGGTGTTTCCGGTCTCAGCCAATCCGTCCCGTCAGTCGGCCGTAATTATATTATTTCGGCAATAAATTATCGATTTTTGAATACAAAAGGTGGTTAAAAAGATGGCCTCCTTAATTTTGGGTAGACACAACAATAAGGTCTGATGCGATCGAGCGTTCATACGAAGATAAATGTATGAGCTCAAACAGTTGAGTAAGTAGTCATAAAATCAATGAAATGTTTTGTGCTCATAACTGTAATAAAATGTACACAGTATACATTTTATTCAAGTGTTCAATGTTAAAACTATAATAAACATATTTTATGAGTTATTTAAGATGTGTTGTAATTTTTAATATCGTTGAAACAGTGTACGTAAACTTTTTGTGTACTGGTAATTTTACTCAAAAATTATCATGGTAAACGCTACCAAATGTATTTTTTACTTATCATAATATTATGTCTTTGTTATAAGTTTTATTAATTACCTCAATACATTCAAAGACGTGCTTCTACATTTTCAGTATAGTTTTAAGTACTTACCTATAATTAGTGTCAGATTTGCATACTCGAATTATTTAAAGACTTTACAGAAACACCACTCAAATAGTGACGTCAACTTTATTTTAATCACAAAAATCGATATCAAGCGATTCCTTGATTCGATTAATTCCGTTGGAAATTAACACGGCGGGTAGGCAACGAGTATCGACATCGACGCCGTTACCATGGCAACGCGCCCCATACTTACAACGCACTAATTATGCCACACTGATTGCTTTTCACTTTTTTTCTGCCCCACGAGAAGCTGACGCCACCCTATCCTCAGCTAGTGTTTGGCAGTTTTTATCGATTTTGAATTCATCGACCGTATTGCAACCCTTCTTAAAATATGTTGATTAGGATGTTTGCTGATCATTTTGGTGCTTGTTTATGTTAGTTTTAGGGAGTTTTGTTGACGTTTGGTCGAAGAATAAGTTGAAACTGCTTAAAATAATACCGTACGAAACTGTTTTATACAGCAAAAATTGCAGTTAACGTTAACTTTTACCTTCCACCTGCTGCTAATTTAATACTTAGAACATCCCTTAAGATAATAAAAGAATGACAGGGATTCATTTATAGTTTTAAATTTTAACATAAACAATCAATGCTGAACGATGACCAAAATGCATTATATCGATAAAATCGGCATTCACTATAAACACACAGTGACTTTGCATTCAAATGTTGATGACGTCATGTCGATCGATTCAAGGAAACGGGTCATTACACTGTTTTTATTCGTCACACTGATTAATCAAGTGATTAATTATACAGTTTCTATTAGGACACGGCGGGTTGCCGCTTTTTAGTGTAGCTTTGAATAGAACGTTTGCTTAATGTGCCTTGTGGTTAAAATAAATAATAAAGAAAAACATACATCGTTCGTAACGCGACTAATGAGGTCGAAATCACATTCTATTACATAAGTAAAATATAATTATATACTTCACGCAATCAATCCCTTACCTATCTATATAAAACTAATTACCAAAGAAATATATCACTACATTGAAATCACTTAATCCTCAATGTTCTAAAGCAATTCAATTCTTAATTCAAAATTCGTTCCTCTTATTTAGGAACACTAAACCGAATCGATTTGTAACTGGCCGTTTCGCGAATCGAGTTGACCATTGATCAGATAGAACAACCCTGACCTTGCCCAACGGCACACACACACGCGGCACACGCACGCGAGCGTCTGTTGCACACTACGCGAAAACTGTTGTTACTTCACTAAATCGGTACTTACGTAACGTTCTGTATTGAAAAAATGGTGTACAAGCTTGTAAGTTGTAAGGTACGTAAATGTTAGGTTAAGCTTTCGCCTAGTGTTTATTCACAAGTCAATGTGAAGTTCTTAATTCGAATTTGTAAAGTAGGTAGCTATGAAGAATTAGTAAAATTGAAATGAGTGTATTCCTTTTATATTATAATGGTGAATGGCATCTCATATTGCCAAATTTATCTCGGCTTAGCAAAAACTTTTATGCACGCAAAACTTTATGAAGACTACTTAGAAAAAAATGATGCCCAGTAACTTTTTTCGCAATAGCTCGTAGTAAGTTACGTATGGTTTCTAACTCGACAAATATGTACTGCCTAGCTTTTTCCTAACTCTTTTGGGGTCAGCTTCCAGTCTAACCAGATGCGGCTGAATAACAGTATTTTACACGGAGCGACTGCCATCAGAACTCCGCAACCCATATACTGGGCAATGCCGATATCCTAAGGATAATCTAACTTGACGAATATAATTCAATTAAAAACAATAAATTCCATTAGTAAATAAGAAAACAAATTCCATTAAGGCTTGTAGGTATACTCTATAAGTAAAACAAAAATAAATTTCTTAATCGACTAAAATCTTGTCCGATAGTTATTCGATTTCGATACGAAGAAATTTAAGTCTCCCTTAATAAAATCTCCAGAAGTCCCGACACCGATTAACATTTCAGCAATCACAACAGTCGGGGAACACGCGATGTGCACACGAAACCGAGGAAAATAACTATATCTAATTCCCTATAAGTTCGATACATTGATTTTTTTCTTTAATACTTTTAATGCGGGCTATCACAAGTCATTAACGCATGTGTGTGTGTGAGTGCTCGCACACGTTAATAATAATGTCGTGTGCATTCGCAACACACATAATTAGTGAATAGGGTCGATATTATTAATGAGGGGGGGTGGGGGTGGTGGAGGGATTGTTATCTACTCAAGCTTTTGTGTTCTTTTTCTATAGATCAGGCGGGCTATTGATTGTTTAGTCGATACTTCAGTCGGCCTTTAATTATAGGGGCTAACTGGCTAACTGACGTGCACACCTTTCTCGACACCGTAATGGCGTCGCGGGGACGGTAATAATTTTCCAGTAATTATTCATTTGAACAACTTTGAACGGTTGGATCAAGTTTTATTGGTATTAAATTCGTTATTTTAGTTTGTGATTAGTTTTGTTCAGGCCGTCTATTATGTTTTAATGATGTTTGATTTATTTTTACTTCGTATGAATAAATATTTCAGATAGGTAATTTATTATTTTAATAGAATCCCAAAAAAATATTAATATTATTCAAATTTTCTTTCTGGCAGATAAATAGAGTTCCAATCGATGCAAAAAAATATTTATGATTGACTCTTACAATTCTATGCTCTGTTTTAAAAACAGCCCATTTGGACAGTCTACTATAAGAAAAATTCCTTTCCCCAATCATGAGTTGGCGTGAAACACAGCTGACAAATTCATTGTTTGGTTTTATGTCCATATATATGTATAAAAACTACATTCCCATAGTTATCGAGAGATTCTAATAAATACATTGCAATTAGGTTCGGTACTAAACCTAATTGTTACAAAAAATCTAACAGGTATTCGTAACCAACAAGTTTCTGTTCTATAGATATGTTGAATATCTAATAAGAAATAAGGTCCGCATCAAACAGACATGTGAAGAGACGCCCGGTACTTCACTGATTAATAAGATGGGGTTGCGCCAAGCAAGGGGTACAAACCACCCCACGCGATCACCCTAGCGCCTTACCCACGAAACAAAAAAAAATGTGACTCATCAACGCACACCAACAAACAACAACTCACACCGACACACACGAAATAAAAACGACGTAAAACCACACATGAATTGAAATTAACAACCTTATTATAACCGCAAAAGGTTTTATTTCCCTTTCGCGCCAAATGAAGTTCTATCGTTGTTAAGTAAACTAGGTCTCCTATAATCGTTCATTATCGCACACATAGACGTTCCATTCACGTATTGTCCACACATACAAGTATGCGTTAATTATATCGGAAAGTGGTGGGTAGGGGGCTGCTTGATTTGATTAATTCTAGCTGGAGCCGACGGCCTAGTTGGATATGCCATAAACATTGGAATATTCCGCCTTGTCCATCGGGCCTAGTTAGACGCTAATTGGTAATTTCTCAGACAATACATGATTATATTGAAGCATTCTTACGTTCATAATAAATGTAAATAGCTTACGCTTTTTTTAGGGTGAAGAGAACCCCAAGCAATACCAATTCGGGGTGTCTTGGTACCGCTTGGAACTATGTGAGCCACAACATCGATAAGCTTTTTAAAAAAATATTCTCTAGTCAAGTGGCCGAAAATTCAGCATTGTTTGTCAATACAGCAGTTTCATATATCCCATTAATTTTAAATCATCTTTCAATAAAAAAACATTACGAGAATTTTAAATATTCAATAAGAATCCTACTTTGACTCCTATTAAAAAGAAATCCATTTTATAAACCTTCGTCGTGTAAAAATATTCCACTCCTACACTTTATTTGCCAATATTGAATGGATTTATTGGCAAGGAATTTAATTTTGTATGTAGGCAACACATTCCACACCTTAGGATCTCTAGTTTTTAGTGCTTACATCAAATATTGAATTTTATTAGATTAAATATTTCTCTATAGGTACCTATAACATCGCGTAGTATTATTATTTGACTATGTTGTAAACTTAACCGTAGTTAAACTATAATTTCCGTAAAAACACTACTATAAACAAACCCTATGTGAAATTGAAAGAACCTAAACGAAAAATTCTATTAGCCCTAGCAATGCGGATAACCTCAATAAACCCAAACTTCAATATCATTCAACATAAAACAAAAAAAAAAACAATGACGAAGAAAAATTCAAAATGAAGTAATCAAAAGTGCAATTTCCCCAAATAAGGAAAGTATTTGAAGTATTCGTCCATCGGAAGTCGTTCGCGAGCACTCGGCAAATCGCTCCAAATGGCGCGCACGATGCCAATTCTATTCTAATATGTTTTCATTTTTCATAGCTCCACGTATTTTGATATATGATCAGTTCTAACTTTAAATTTGAAAGTTGTTCGAGAACAATTTGAATTTAAAATAGAATTAGAATAACTTTTTTTAATATGTTATTAACTTCAATTAAAACGATTGCATGCTGTCAAATAAAAAGAAAACAATATACCTAGGTAATTTAATAAAAATTTAATGAGTAAGTATAAAAATATCGATTGTTGAATAATTCAATAAGTCTATTGAACGAAGCAAATATGAAAGAAAGTATTGAATAGTAAGTTATTCACATTACGCATTTAATTATAAATATGATTCTACTCAATAAAAAGTATTCTATAGGACGTTATCAAAATGAAATCTATAGACTCGTTTCTAATTAGATTTCAAAATTAATAATGGATACAGAACTTGATAAATGTCTACATTACTTATACATATTTTTTTGTGTTCATCACTCAATAGATATAGAAGTACCTATCTATCATAGTATTTAGTTATTCCATCATAGACCTTGAATCATATCCAACATCAGCCATTGTGTAAGTGCCAACAGAATTAAAGCAAAAGTATAATTCTGTGCAGAATATAGATCGAACTGTATAGACTTATATTCGAAGTTATGACGTAAGTATTGGTCGTTATATTCTACCTACACCATCAAAGGAAATGAGTGTAAGGACTCGTATACAAACACAGACAGAAGATCAGGCAATGCACCACAGAAAAACTGACATAGAACTTCCTGCAGTATTCGTAAAAATTAAATTATACTACCGCAACAGAAGTTTCGGCAATTAATATAGTTTTTTGCAACGTTGTTTTACTCTGTCATAAGTAAATAATGAAATGTATACAGTCGGCGGCCCGTGTACCACGAAGCTTCGCGTGTTGAATATTACCCGAAAACGATGGAAAAAAAGTTACGATTTTTTTCATTATTGACTGAACTCGCCCGATACGGCACTGACAAATTGCTACAGTTTTTAACAAATTTTTATTTGTTCCTCGTTGAGTTAAATATGAGAATCGGTGCAATTTATGCATCTATGCTGCGGTTCAGTTTTGTTCACGTGAGGGTTTGGTGCATGTGTTATGTGAAGTTGTAATTTAAGTACGTACCTACTCGTAGTTATAAAGAATGTCAATGCCAGAATTGTGGAGGTATGGGCAAGAAAATATGAAGGTAAATCTATTTGTGAACTGAAATTATGGACTCTGTGTACAATACCCTAGTGTTGCATATTAACGATTAATTTACTACTTTGATGAAAGTTTTCTAAATTAATGCTCGACTGGTGTGATGGTCATTCGATCATTATTTTTTACAGGAGTCATTAAAATCATTTCTTAAAGAATTTTGCTCGTGTTCTTTTTACAAAACTCTTCTCTTTAGTTATTTTATTTCCAATAAACCAAATTAATAATGTATAAAACCGTTACACCCAAATTCTTCGTCATCATTATCGCTTTAACACGCAAAATTAACCAAATCATTTCATATATTCATTCCGTGTCACAATATATTACGTACAGTTACTTTATTATCAGAACCGTCCTTATAACTCTTAAGCCACGAATACACACTTAAATTTACCATCAATTTATACCTCCTTACGTATCCAAAATTCATGCATTCATTATCATAAAATAAGACGACTTACAATCAAATCAATAAGGGCCTGACAACATTTTACTCAGTCTAACACCTTCGCCTGATACTTTAATATAAAGCGTTTTCGAAGAAGTGTTATCTTCTTATGCAAAAATATTACCTCGTGTCTGACTTTATGCAAATTTGGTTTACCTTACTTAAAGCGTGTGTACGGCTCTTAAATAAGGCATGAATTTGTGTCTCGTGCTATCCGAGGGTAGTCTAATATAGGAGTGTAAAAAGTGCTGTGGTGTTGTGTGGGTTCCGTTGGTTCTTAAATGTTAGTAGAGCTTCGTTTAGTATTTTGTTGTTTTAACTTTATCTTTAAGTTATTCTCCTAACATTAGAAGAATTGTTTGACATTTTTGTTTGATTCTATTAGGGGATTTTGTCTTTTCTATCTTAGTCTTCCATATCAGTCTCTACGCCGAACATTATTAGTGAAACGCTTACAATCAGCTATATCTTTTCAAGACACTTAGCTAACTAGTTACTTTACTCTTCTTGTCGGACTACCTATTTTACTACTTCTATGCCCGGTTCCTATAAACAAAAATGTATCACTTTGCTTACCAATGGTAGCATATTTTATTACCAAACTGGGTATATAAATAGACCCATAAGCTAATTTGATCTGTGATAGCTACTTCCATATAGGAGGGTCTACTATACAAAGCGATGAGGTCTTTGCTTCATTATTGGGAAAGATACAAGAGTCTCAATTTTAACAAACGACGCTACGTAAATTATAGTCTACAGCCATTACTCTTTTCATAATCGCAGAAAATTTATTAAGTACCTACCAGTATACTGCGAGAAAACTAAACAGATGATAAAATATATAACGTCAAAAATCTTTATCTACAAAACATTATTATATTTTTCTGTACCACAGTGTTGTCAACTAAAAAGGTTTCTTTCATACGGTTTCCGTTGTGACAGAACTCCAAAAAGACAGAATAGATAAATGTAGATTTTGGACTAGAGGTGGGTATGCAAATTCGCGCGTGGACTCTTCATATGCAAAACACATGATGGCTCGCGACTTCTTTGTCCTCTTTCTTATGCTGATCAGCGGCTCACCTCTATACTATTAGATGTTTTGATTACGACTTGTCACTATTGACAATAAAGAAACCTATTCATGGAAACACTCACATTTTATTCGTATTAAAATAAAAGCTACCTCATTTCTAAACAATTTTATTGCATAACACAATAGAATAGGAAATTGTGCAAAAATATTACATGTAGGCAGATTTTACTTCTCAACAGTTTCACTAATGCACATGATGTAACGGAAAAGACGTTATTTTCCCATTGCAAGAGTTACGTCTGTATTGTCGCTATCTGTATTTCGATCGGTAATACTTCTATTCACGAATTTCATATATGTATCTCTAATTTCAATAAGACCCCTCGCTACCTGTGCCATCTCATCTACATATCAATGTTCGCAACGTCTCCCAAATTTCTTTTCTCTCGCTAAAGTATGCAACGCCCGTGCTCCATATCATTACTGCTATAAGAAATTCACTAAAATTGGATCGCCCTCTCGCGCGTTGTCATACCCTTTGGTAATAGTAACGGTTTCTTTTCATAACGAACTTTTTGTAATGCGATATTCGCGTTGTTTCCACTAAGGGTGGGATTTGTTACAGAGGTTTGATTGGCGTTTGACGCTTTGATGATAACGTTACTTGTCCTTAACAAATCCACTACATCAAGGTTACAGTTTTGTCGTCTCATGTTCGATAAAATATTCAAAATTTATGCTGTCATCTCGAGTAATATTTTAACGTTCAAATCTCAAACGACGTCTTTAAAATCATCGAGCTAATCTCCAGATGCAATAATTCGTAACAATTATCTGATAAGTATCATCTTAACCCTTCTTCCCACACGAACTTATCGTTCAATAACTGCCTTGATGCAACTCATCTATTATTGTGTGCGTCTTCCTGCGTACCCTTCGATGTGTCTACAATAACATGCCTTAAATTTATGCATGTATCTGACAATGGTAGCATCGGCTGCATAATTTGATTACGAAGCTTTTGTCAGACAAGGGCAGGTATCAGATCGTAAAATTAAATTTAGACCTATCATTGGTTAATTTTCGGATTCTCCCAACCTCTCGATATTCCAAGGGGTAACCAGTAGGTATCATTCACAACAATGGTGTTCGATCAATTATTATTTCTGGTGCACCTTTGACGAAATATAAAATTGTAGCGATAACGGTCGCTGTATTGTCAAGAGCAACATGCATAATGTCTTTTGTCGAACATTTGCATATATCAGTTATTGATTGAAAAAATATTCAAATATGCACTGTTTAGACTCACTCGATCGATCCGTTACGGTTCTCGTAATTTGCAATTACAATAGAAATTTGCGATTTTAAATAATGGTTTCGTGCATTATGGAATTTAATTTGCATCAAGCATAGATTATTATTATTGGTCGTAATTTACCTTTATTTTGAAAATGAAGTTTTCACTGCATTCGCTTTGTAGACAATGAGGACCTATTGTTGTGCACGAGTCCGGCACAAAACTGTAGCTACCCTCCTCAGTGAGTGAAAACCTAATTGTTGCGACGTGTTCGTTGTGAAAACATTGCTTCAACACACATCACTGTTTCCTGTCGGCGCTCGGACGCATATTTCTGAATGGCTTTTGTTCTTACTTGTACAATGATGACGAGATACCGCAACTATGAAGTTGATAACTAGATACGAAAATTAGAGCAAAATAAATTCTGTGAAATGGTTCCACTTCACATTTGTTGGAATAAATGTCAAAGACATAATTTACACAGCAGAGTCCCAATTTAAATAATTTGAATGGTATATTAAGGCGAAAGAATGTCTTAGACATATATTTGGGTGGCAATAAATATAAATATTTATAATAATTGAAGGCGCGTGACGGTCGTCGTGTGCGACGGCTCGCGCTAAGACCGGGCGCACATATCTAGATTATTTCCCACATACATTAACATACGAATCGGACAATTTAATATTTCTTTTGCGCCATTATCTTTTTCCAGGTACTAAGTGTTTTGCATATATTTAAATAGATCAAAACGACGCGTGCTGTCATCTTTATATGCAAGCTGGAATGTTCCGGGATCATGAGATACATGGCGGGTGTCTCATTGTCAGAAATAAGATCATTTACTTTGCATATTATCGTTGCAGTTACACCGGGAAATATTTTTATCGATTGTCTCATAAGCGTTACTTACTTCATAGGTATAATTATTTCAAGGTTCAGACAGTCGGGGAGGACAACTTCGAAATAGGCGTTAACACCGATGAAATGAATGTCCATAGCTAATATATTATTTTATTTTAAGAAAATCATAATTATTAAGTAATCATAATTTATAATTGAGGTAAATGGGGCATTCTTCGAAAAATATTAACAAAAATTGAGAACGTCATTAGCATCATCCTAAAGTTAAGAATGCAGATGCTTAATACTATAATTATGATAATGAAAACTGAAACTATACCGCTGCCGTCAAGCAATAAGACAAGAATAAAAACAATCTGACAATACTATAACGTTAACAACCCGGGAGAAGAATGATTTGTTAAAATAATGTTAAAAAATTTCGAAGATTCACCCAATTTATATTTGAAATCACGCTCCTTTGACACACAAACTTGTAAAAAACAAAATAGATATACTATGTTTTCAAATTCAACAAATACACACTTCACAAGTACCTATCACAAGTAATTAAAATATACGTCTTTTTCTCTAAGATTATGCAGCTCGTGCGGGCAATGTTGTTTAAACACGCGCCATTTTATAGAATAGTCTAAATTTTTTTAGATAATTTGCATATGAGGAGACACCCTTAGGAAATTTGCATCAACCAAAAACTCAATAATAATTTTACTACAGATGTTGTTAAGAAAACCGATATGAGAAACAATAATCTGAAAATGCCCCAGAATAAGCAACCTAAAGACACGACGAAGATGGAAACGAGAAAATTGAATAACGCAGAAGATTGACTGAAAAGTCAAAAGCTGCTAAAGAACATTTAACAGTTAATGGACATTAAATAATTAAACAGACAACAGTTCATTATATTTGTACTTCCATTACTGATTCTTTTATGAGAGTCAATACTGTAACTCGTGGTACAAGAAACATTGAAGTTGATAAAAAACCTATAAATCCCTAAGCTAACTTATACATAACTTACACACCTGTACTGTGTAATACAAGGCTATTATTTCATAATAATATTCAAAACCACAAGCCTCACAGGTAGTTTTAACGTCTTTTTCTCCAAGATTATGCAGCTCGTGCAAACTATGTCACTTAAACTCGTGCTATCCTATGACGAGGTACATAAAATTAAACATACTTTGCATATTAGAAGACACCTTTACAGAAGATTTGCATAACCTAAAAAATTATGCCAGATGTCTTTTTTTTTCAAGATTATGCAGCTCGTGCGGGAATTGTCGCTTAAATTTGTACACTTCTGTCGTCCTGCATCAAATTAAACATGCTTTGCATGTTAGAAGACACCCTTACACAAGATTTGTATGAAAAAATCTTTTGATATAACGTTTAAGGTATTGACTTTATTGTTTGTTGGATGTTGAGAAAGAAATATGAGAGCCAACAATCAAACTGTTGAGGGTACACAAGACCAAGCAACGTAGAGAATGCTTTTGAAACTTAAGAAGATTGGAAAGCGGTATCAGAAAATTAGATAATCATAAGGAAAATAGGGTTTCCAATAAAAACAAAGGCTGTTAGAAAAGATAGGAAAACAGTACACAAGCAAACAGTTCATAATTATACTGATCTAGTTGAAGCCGGTACTAACGATTACCACAAATATTAAGCTTTACTAAATTCTGACCTTACTTGTTACACCTATTAGCTATTTATCTGCCTAACCTTTTCCCAATTATGTTGAGATCAGCTTCCAGTCTAACCACATGCGGCTGAATACCAGTATTTTACTCGGAGCGACTACCATCAGACCTCCGCAAACCAGTTACATGGCATTGCCGATATTTTAAGGTTAGACCGGTTGTTAGACTTTCGGGCTTCTGACTACCCGTAAGACTGTCATAGGTATTCGTATGACACCCGGGACCGACTGTTTAACGTGCTGTCCGAGGCACGGAGGTGTCTAGATATGTAACGAACGGTCACCCATCCACAGACTGACCGCGCGGTTGGTAATTAATCACAAGCCCCTCTACTCTCTAGCTATTTATATAAAACGAATGCCCATAATTTGTTCAAATATTCACTTATCACAAGTTATGCAGCTCGTGCAGATAGGCGATAACGGAGAGATGTCTTCTCCAAGTTATGCAGCTCGTGCGGACATTGTCACCTAAACTCGTGCCATCTCGTATCGTAGTGCATATCATTAGACATACTTTGCATATTAGACACCCTTATAGCAAATTTGTATAACTAAAAAAAAGTATGATAATTTTGCTACATTGTACTAGTAGTTACAAAACTGGATCCGTGGCTCGTGGTATGCAAAATGACTTGTACCTTTGTAAGTTTGCTCCTAAATTATGATTCAATTTAAATATTCGTTGACGTATGATATTATTTAGTTGTCTATTTAAAAATATATCCGTAAGTAGTTGTAGATCTGTAGAACTGCCTCGTTGGTCTAGTGGTGGCAGGCTCGACTGCTGATCGTGAGGTTCTGGGTTCGATCCCTAGGTCGGGCAAAGTGTTATTAGGTTTTTCCGCGTGGAATTCCTCAGTAGCAGCCCGGAGTTTGAATTTGTGTCCGGTTGGTGGCAATAGGCTCGCCCCTATTACATGGGACTTAAACATAACGGCGAAATGAGGGTGTCAATACACCTGTGTCCTACCCTTCGGGGAATACAGGCGAGATGTTGTATTAGGTTGTGGATACATTTTTCTTGTTAAATCGCTAGGAATTTAGCTAAAATCCCTGCGTTTTCTATATTACTGCGGTAATGTTTCGTTCTGCGTAGCCTTTTCCCAATTGTGTTGAGATCAGCTTCCAGTCTAACCAGATGCGGCAGAATACCAGTATTTTACACGAAGCGACTGCCATCAGACTTCTACAACCCAGTTACAGGGCAGTGCTATCCTATACTGCGGTAATTTTTATGCAAAATTATTTAACCCAGTATTATTTTAATTAATTAATAGCAGTGATAGACTTGTGTGACCGTCGAACTGCCAAGTCATAGTTGTCGAGTTCGAACCCAAGGCATGCACCTCTGACTTTTCGGATTCATGTGCGTATTGTATAATTATCACTTTATTAATATTTTTCTGCGTATTATTAAGAAATATAAACATTATTAGTGGGTATTGTGATTAGTTATAAAATAATTCTGTTCAGGGTTCACAAAGTTATATGAATATTGCATATCATAAAAATTGAGTTAAAAATAAGTTTAATAACAATAACATAAGTAACATTAGCATAAACCCCTGTCCCTTAATATGCTAATAACTGGAAACTAATCTCAGTTTTAATCAGAATCAGTCATTTCACACAGTCAGCGTGTCAGTTTATGTCAACTAGAGGTTGAGCATTTCATTTGATGACCACCTTATTAAGAACTCAGTTCCCAAACAAGAAATTTTAAATAAGAGATCATTTCGCACTGGTTGCTAGTAATTACAATGAACAAAAGATGTTAAAGCATTTGCAAGTTATGAATACATCTCACTTTAAGTACCTAATGATATAGGAGTTATTGTAGACATAATATTTTAACAATATATATGAATATTTGACTGCCTTGTTGGTCTAGTGGGCATAAACGCGACTGCTAAGCATGGGGTCCTGGGTTCGATCCCCAGGTCGGGTAAAGTGTTATTGGGTTTTTCCATTAGGAATTTCTCAGTAGCAGCCTGGAGTCTGGATTTGTACCCGATTAATGGCAATAGGCTCGCCCTCTATTACATGGGACTTAAAAACATTACTGGTGAAACGATGGTGTACTAAAACCTCTGCCGGACCCTTCGGAGAATGTAAGGCGTGATGTTATGTTACGTTTAATATTTTACCCTTTTCTAAAAGCCTTCTTAAAACAGTGATAGCCTAGCGGTTGAACGCTTGCCTTCCATGCAAGAAGGTTTCAGTTCGATTCCGGTCCCGTACCTACCTCTGAGTTTTCGAATTCGTGCGTTAACGGTGAAGCACCATAAGGAAACCTGCACACCTGAGATGGTTCCATACAATTCTCGATGGTGTGTGTATATTCTGGGTGGACTAAGGCCTAAACCCTTCTCATTCTGAGAAGAGGCCCGTGCCCAGCAGTGGGACGGTAATAGGTTAATTATATTTTATGTTTATGTAAAAGATTTCACTAAGTATATAGTCATGACTAGCGGCCCGTCCCGGCTTCACACGGGTGGACATTTTTCCCGTTTTTGCAACATTTATCATTTATACTCCGCTTCTATTGGTCGTAGCGTGATGTTATATAGCCTATAACCTTCCACGATAAATGGACTATCCAATACAAAAATATTTTTTCAATTCCAACCAGTAGTTCCTGAGATTAGCGCGTTCAAACAAACAAACAAACTCTTCAGCTTTATAATATTAGTATAGATGAGCTATGTGTCAAAGATTATATTTGACGTTCAAAGGTGAAGTCTGTTTCCTAGTAATTCTTACCTACGTATTAAAAATGTTCATCCTTATTTCATAACATAACATCACGCCTGTATTCCCCGAAGGGTTGGGAAGAGGTATATAGTACCACCCTCATTGCGCTGTTATGTTTAAGTCCCATATAATAGGGGCGAGCCTTTTGCCATCAACCGGGCATAAATCCATGCACCGGGCTGCTACTGAAGAATTCCACACGGAAAAACCCAATATCACTTTACCCTACCTGGGGATCGAACCCAGGACCTCACAATCAGCAGTCGCGCTTACCACCACTAGTCCAACGAGGCAGTTATTTCATTTGTGAAGAAAAACAATTTATAAGGCTCACTTCGCGTGACAGCTTATCCTCAAACAAAATATTAATTTTCAAAGCCTATAAACTGAACTCTGCAGGCTTTTAAACCATTGTTTCGAAGTCTTAATTCTCCAAATTAATTGCAGCGCAGTGAAACAGTAAGTTAAAATTTTTAGGCAATATTTACGACAAAAGTTTTCCGTTGCAGTACTTTTTCATGGAACTTAATTAAATACTGGCACAAAATTTCGTGCGAAATGCAAGCCGCGAATTAACTGGCGGCATCGAACAGGGTTGCCAAAATTTTGTCAACTTTATGAGTGGCGAGCGACGTTTAAATTCAGAACTTCGACAAAATGTTTTTGTAGTTGTTTTTGTTTTCTATTACAGAACTTTAGTGTTCTTTATTTGAATATTTGTTTTAGTATCATCTTGTTTGGCCAATAGGAACGGTTGCATTGCATAATATTTTTAGTATCGCTTCGAGCCAATTCTTTAAATCACAATTCATCGCTTAAGTTCTAATACCGCGTAAGTCGAAAAATATCTAGTATTTTTGAGTTACGCACGTTCGATAGGAAATCGAAAAACGCATCGTTTGACCAATAAAAATCAACGGTTAGATCCAATAGCGACGCGTTATATCAAAAACAAAATCCATCGCTTATGTATTATTTTTCCAGCAACCTATGTAAACCGCTAAAACAGCGTGTAAGTCAGATGAGTTCCATACTGGATCGTGTCGCGAAAGTGCTCCATAGAAAAAACCAAAATAAAATAGAATATTGTAGATTAAAAACAATTATAGGATAAGTAGAAAAAAACGTAGGGGTATGTAAGAGTCGTAGCATGTGGCGTTCTATAGTTTCTGCCTACCCCCATGGGAAAAAGGCGTGAGTTTATGTATGTATGTATGTAGAAAAAAACATTTTTTTGCTCTCCTGAAAATTGAACTATTTTGAGTTACGCGGTGTTAGAACTTAAGCGACGAATTATAATGATATTGAAGCCACATCAATGCGATGATATTACTGTTATCATATTTATTTCTTACAAAATATTTTATCGTACCAAAATACATCTCAAAATGTATCATCAATATTCTCTACCCAGTATAAGTTTTGTGAGAATGTGTATCACAACATTCAATTAAATTTAAAAAAAAGTTACCTTCTCACTTCATGTCATAACAAGCGTACACGTCTGCTTACATGAAATTAATCCTTTAACGAACTTAGCGACAAGTAGTACAATGTTAAAAATGCAAACGTCGTTGCAAGTGTAAATGAGGGAGGACGTGGAAACCCTACCGTTGCAGCGAACATAAGGCTTCACTAATTAACTGGCTCGGGTAATTAAATACACTGTAATTGCTTAATGCAATCAGCTTGTATCGATTGTTGCACGCGACTCGCAACTAGCAAAACAAACAACGTTTAGTGCTACGAAGAAATAATCACTTCAGGGTAGTATCGATTTTTTAACGAGTGTAATTTTTCTTGTTAGTAAATCTGTTTATAGACTGAAATGTATGAAGGTTGAGGAAATACTTAGGTGCTGTTTGTTTGAAGAGTATTTTTTATTCATATAAACCTGTCAACTTCAACTGCTGAACACCAACCATCAACGAATGTTTTTTTGGAATATTGACATCAACAAACTTATGACCACAGTAAATTATTATGATGACACAGGAGGAGACAAGTAATAATAACTACTGTCCTAAAATTAGTGCAAGGATTGTTCGTTCTGCCTAGCTTTTTCCCAACTATGTTGGAGTCAACTTCCTGTCTAACCAGATGCGGCTGAATACCAGTATTTTTCACGGTGCGACTGCCATCAGACCTCCGCAACCCAGCTACTGGGCAATGCCGATATCCTAAAGTTAGACCAGTTGTCAGACTTACGGACTTCTGACTACCCGTAACGACTGTCATAGATATTCGTATAACACCCGGGACCGACGGTTCAAATCAAAATCAAAATCAAAAAAAAATATTTCACATAAACCAATACAGGTGCTTATGAAACGTCGAATTTAGGTGCACGGTTCCAATTAGTCGTTTCCTATGGAGAAGAGCCGGCAAGAAACTCCATGGTTACTCTTTTAAAAATAATACCTTTAACAATTTCAGTGGATACAGTACAATGATTTAGGATAGTGAGAGTCAATGAGGTCCTGACCACAGACCAATGAGTAATATAGTACTAAAAGACTTGAGTACAAAAACTAACAAACAAAAATAAAATTTTAAAAAAAGTAATATGAATAATATTGTAGTAATTTACAAATTTATAGATGCAGGTCCACAAAGTTCTCACATTTACAAAAGTGAAAAGGAAGCTAAACTATATAAAACAATTGACATAATTAAATGTCATCAAAACTTAGCTAAAAAATCATTGTAAAATAAGATAAAGATATCTTGAGAGTAATGATAGTAATAAAAAAAAATATATAATCTTAATTTATTGGTTTAACGTGCTCTGCGAGGCACGGAGCCTCGTGCAAGGATAGGGTACTTTAATTCAAATAAATACCTCAAGCCTGAAAAGTCAATTAGCAATCATATTTTAGATTTACGACGCCCATAAAATTTAGCCAACTGAAGAGCTAATAATAAAACTGAGCTATATGACACGCCATGCTTATAATATGTAAATCAAAACGACAAATCAATTACTAACATCGAAAATAGAATAGCCCAATGTAACTTCCAAAAACCATAAAATGAATCATTTTCAATAAAGGAACTTGTACACCCGCCCACTTGGATTCGACAGCCGTACCGTCCGGCCAACGTAGGCATTATTTTATTATTGTAGAAATAGTTTGAAAGCAGTGAAGGACGTGGGTCGTGTCCGGCCGGACGTGTTTGACGCCGGACCCTACGTCATTCATTACGATCGATGCCGTAGGTGTATATTTTGATTGTTAATTATTTACCTTTGCTTGTAATAAATCTGTTGGGAATCGCGTCTGACCACTGATTTCTTCCATAGGCTCTTTAGAATTGAGATGTCAAAAAACTAATTTTCTTTTTGTCCCACATCAACATCAATCACGTTTCTGTCTGTATGTTAGATCTAATCGCGAAAACTCCTAGATTCAAATTGATGCATTTCACCACCCCTCAACAGCGTATAGAAAAATTTAAAAATATTCTATCGAAGCCATTTCTTCAACCATTCAACATGAGGAAACCCGCAGGCAAAAGTTAACCTATAATAAATTATGCATAGATAAATTTTATAGCATGAAGAATAACTATTAACGTGAGAATTAAATATGTTTTCTATAATAAATCGTAGTTGATTTCCGTGTCGACTCTATTGTCATCTCATACCACATGTGGGCTCGCATACCTACACATATTAATCGCCAGATGTTTCAAAAGACTAGGAAATCTTATCTTAATTAGGAATTCGTACATATTAGACCTCATGTGATGAGTTTCGAACCATGTTTTCGCCAATTTAGGAAAAAGTTCAACAATGTCAACGATTTCTTTATTTTGATGTGGCTCTCGATATAGTTTTATTTATTAATTTTTATCTTTCAACATCTCAGCGTGTGGTGGTCCTAATTAAATTAATAGTTCAAGAGTATCTATCTAACCTCTACATGGCTTTTAAGATTCCGAAATAATTATTTCTGAATCACAAGAACAAACACAAACAAAAACCGGCCAAAAAATCTATAAAAACGAGCAAAAAAAAATCGCGTTTGTTGTATGGGAGCCCCCTTAAATATTTATTTTTATCTGTTTTTTAGTATTTGTTGTTATAGCGGCAACAGAAATACATCATCTGTGAAAATTTTAACTGTCTAACTATCACGGTTCATGAGATACAGCCTGGTGACAGACGGACGGATGGACAGCGGAGTTTTAGTAATAGGGTCCCGTTTTACCCTTTAGGAACGGAACCCTAAAAACGAAACAAGGAGTTGTGTTAATAATTAGAAATCTCCCATTTGCTTCACAGTAAACCAAAGTACCCACATAACATAACATAACATCACACCTTGTGTTTCCCCAAACGTTGGGCAGAGGTGTTTTCTCGTTATGTTTAAGTCCCATGTAATAGAGGGAGAGCCTACTGCCATTAACCGGACACAAATCCAGACTCCGGACTGCTACTGAAAAATTCCTAATGGAAAAATCCAATAACACTTTGCCCGACCTGGGGATCGAACCCAGGACCCCGTACTCAGCAGTCGCACTTACGACCACTAGACCAACAAGGCAGACCAAAGTATCCAAAAAGCAATATAGAGGTAAGTAGTTGCTATGAAGTTCTAAGCAGTAGCGTTTCTGTTTACCCCAATCATAAAGACACATATAGCATAGAGTATCTGTCTTTATTTCACAGTATGTAACGATTTCAATAAAACAGTAGGTGTCAATGTAACACGGGTCAGCTGACGGCCGCTCCGGCGCCGGAACGGAAGCTCTCTGGCCCAGTGTCCACGCTCGATATATCGATTGTGCCAACATGTGACGTTCACTTACAATTCTTTAAGATAACAATGACGTGCTTAGCTAATATTGTTTAGATATGGAAATAAATGAAAAAATGGGTGTAGGTTAACTGCCTCGTTGGTCTAGTAGTGGCAAGCGCGACTGCTGATCGGGAAGTCCTGGGTTCGATCCCCAGGTCGGGCAAAATGTAATTGGGTTTTTCCATGTAGAATTCCTCAGTAGCAGCCCGGAGTTTGGATTTGAGCCCGGTTGATGGCAATAGGCTCGCCCCCTATTACACGGGACTTAAACATAACTGGCGAAACGAGGGTGTACTAAAAACACCTCTGCCTAACCCCTCGGGGAATACAAGGCGTGATGTTATGTATTATGTATGGATGTAGGTTTCTTTCAAAATCGATTCAAGTATTTTTCGAAAAAGGCGAAAGTACAGTATAGTATAAGCTACGTCAAAGATACTCAAAACATCAAGCATCGAATATCTTTTTAGTGTTTTTAGTTAACAATGATTACGTAATGAAAAAAAATCCAACTTTTAGTTTCAACATTGTAAACAAACAATTCGCGACCATATGATCGGCTTATAAGTGAGTTTCACCCACACTACACCAACCACCGCACAGGACATATCACTCACACAAGCTTACTGCACCTATTCCGATAGTAGCTTGGTCAAAACAGGCAGTCGACTTCTTAATATCTTCGCCCGATACACGCACACATACACAACACTCTTTTACTAAAAATCCAACGGGGAAATAAGGGGACTTATTCGCGACATCTACTTAGAATTGCATGCAAACAAGGTTTGGGCATGTGTGAGTGCTTCATTGCCAAATGTATTGAGAGCAGTATTAGTGTAAAGACCAATGTGTGCTATACATGTTACACACACGCTCACTACGCCTATTGTGGCGTGGTCAACACAGGTAGGGTGTACTTATCTCGATCTACTAACCATTTCGTGTGCCTTTTTGACACTTAACTGCTGTACTAGAACCTTTAACTTTGTAAACAAAGCGGTTCGAAATGAAAAGTAAATGGATAATAAAGTTGGATATTATTTTAAGTTCATAGAACTGCAGATATTAATGATTTTGTTCCCTTTCTTGGTACTTTTAAATGATCTTCGATTACCTTATTCCTACTTCGTGTAGTGTTCTTTCTGGGCACATTTTCTGAAACCGTATCGATACAGCTCTATGTTAAACATGCAACAAGTTACGCAATAACTCTATATTGTTTCGTCACCGTCTATTCCTTCAGTCAAAACTTCGTCTTTTGTCAAACTAGAGTTAGCTGACTAAAAATGTCTTCAATCTCTACTTCATCATAAGATCTACCTATTAATGCTGAACATAAACCTCTTACGGCCAATTCCTATAATTTACTAAGCGTTATTGGTTAAAATTGAGACTTGTATCTTTACCAATAATGAAGCAAAGACCTCATTCATTAGCATTGCATAGTAAGCCATAAATGGAAGTAGCTATCATCGGTAAAATTAGCTTACGAGCCTGTTTATATGCCCAGTTAGGCAATAAAAATGCTACCATTTGTAAGCAAAACGAGTCGTTTTTGGCCATAGGAACCGGGAATTAATGACCAGAAATGATCACATTTGGGACATTATCGTCATCACCACAAGTGACAGACAAATTGGTGATCCTATAATGTATACTGCTGCCCATTCTCTTGACACAATCCCTAAACCTCCTACACCCACGAGCGTAGAGGAGTCGATCTGTATTTTGCACGGTAAAGCTCTACCTACCCAAGTATATCCTTGATTTAAATATACTACGTACTATCCAAGTGAAAACAAGCGTAAAGCAAGTGTTGATGTTAAACATAGTACAGACCGCCCAACAAATCATGACAGTTCTTGGTGGCGCTGCTTGCAAAGGCAAATGTCAAAAACATGTCAAATTCAGTACATTTCATTTTAGTTCCTTATTTCGCCACCTGCCAAGTTATACTGGTCACTCCGTAAGCGTTACTGTCCCCTAAGGGTCGTTTCACAGGTGGGGTGAGTTTATCTGCCATCTACTGACCACTTCAGGCGCGTTTTTGACACTTCACAAACCCTCCGGCACAGTGACAATTTGATAGATATTCAAAAGATAATAATAACATGTGTTTTTGATGTAATACTATTTTTATCGTGTTGTTAGTTTTTTGGTTTGCTGTCTTGTTTAGTTAATTGATTGTTTTTTGTTCATGTTTTGTTAGTATTAACTTTACTACATGGATGACCGAGCTTTGCTCGTTTTTTTTTTGGTAAATCGACGTTTTCTAAAATGAAACCTAGCTAGATCGATTTATTGCCTCTGAAACCCCCTGCATACTAAATTTCATGAAAATCGTTTGAGCCGTTTACGAAGGTATTAGATTCTATGTATAATACAGCACTTTTTAAGGTGATGTGATATTTGCATAAACTTTGAGTCGCGATTGCAAAATCTCTTCGAAGCAGATATTATAGTAAAAATGAAATTTTGCAAGTAAGTAAAGATATGTAACTTTAATCCAAGCCATTTTGAAGGTATATTATGACTTTAAAAAAACACCAATTCATTTCGAAAAAGTACTGCATCAATTATTACCCCAATACAAGAAGCCATAACAAAAAACCATCTTAAATCAATTTCAAAACTCTTACGCAGTATTTAAGGCGCAGTACACATCATAAAGCATACACCACAATAGGGTGCACGCAATTAAAGGCATCTCGTACGACGTGCTAATGTCATATTTATGGGCTATAGTATGTTAGACACTTTTCACATGCTTATCAAAGTCGCTACCTGAATATCGGATTTATAGAGCATAGAGTTATTGGGGAATAGAAGTGGCAGTTGAACGTATATAAGTACCTACCTTTCGATAAAAAAATTTGAAGTTCGGTAAGTTTGTAGGTTAGTAGTCTAATATTGCATGAGTCGGTTAGATTTTTGCAGTACGTCATTTTACAATATTGATTTAGGTGAAGAGATCATGGTTGAATGAAGCGGCGAAGACAAACCAAAAAATGGCTTAGATCAAAAAATGGCTTAGATAATAGTAGGAAGAGAAATCTACATTCTGTATAGGTATTAATAAAAATATATAGATCGTCACCGGAAAGCCGATACTACTTAAGCGCCATTTTTGGCCAAAATGAGTTATATATATCGTTGGATAGGATTTGAAAAATCCAATCCAACGATATATATAAGTCATTTTGGCCAAAAATGGTGCTTAAGTAGTATTGGCTTTCCGATGACGACATAAACTCACGCCTTTGTCCCATTGGGGTAGACAGAAACTATAGAACGCCACATGCTACGATCCTTGCATACTTCTTTCGCTTCATCCACATTCATACAACTTGTCATATACGCACGCCGGTTGAGAATACTACGCACCTGATTTTTGTGAAGTAATATGAGATATTATTATTTGTTTGTTAAAGTTAAATGATTTTGTGATTTATATTCCGTACACAATTTCACATAAAAATCTTATATCTATCCACACAACAAATAGTTGTACTTATTCAAACCCTAAACTGCAAACGTGATCACTCCAACACGCTATTCGAGTCCTTTAATTAGAATTCCATTTAATCGTCATCTCCTGCCGCATCCAACCATTATATCCCTGATTTTTTACGGTTTCCACTCTAGTAGTTTGTATCGTTACGATTTTAACGCGCAAAGATAGCCGTTTAACCCTTACGCACCTTTTACACCCTCGTATAACATGAAAGAAATGGTTATTTTATGGTGGCACGGTAACCGTACAGATTCTACTGTCATAACATTTTGAATTCTCGATACGTCACCTCGTAGTGATAAGAACTAGTTATCATTGTAACGCCGTAAAGTCAGATGTTATGGTGCTTTTATGGCGTTTGTTTTTTTAGCGTAGTGTTTTGAGTATTTTGGGAAATTATTTGGAAAAGAGTCAACACTTTTCCGTTTCCTTTTTGTATGAATAGAGGGTGTAAACGAAATCATGTAATTCCTTCAAACCTCATGATGTACTGCTGACATAGGTTAATCCAGAATAGGACACTTTAAGATTCAATAAAAAAAATTACAAAAAATAAACATGTGTTCTTAACGTGAGGCATTTTAGTGCCCGGAGTTAAATGACCGCGCGGCAAGTGATAGCTGCGCAATTCGCTCGTGGCGCTAAAATGCCTCACATTAAGAACATATGTTCACTTCTTGTATTTTTTGTTATTGAATCCAAAATTATTTCGTGCAGGGTTAATCTATGACAGCAGTACATTACGAGGTTTGAAGGAATTACATGATTTCACTTACACCCTGTATAATTTTAGTCAGAGCGTTTTTACATAACAGCTTTGAAGGAATTACATGCTTTTATTTACACTTTGTATAATTTCAGTCAGAACGTTTTAAGAGAAATTTCGTGTTTAAGAGAAATTAGGAACTTGACTAACAATTTCTGTATCGCCTAAAAATAATGCTCCCCAAAACCGTACAGGTAAACTATTTAGAAACCATTAGACCATTATTCACGACACATTTTCAAATCATCAAAATGTATTATACGCACAACTAATTTCTCAACAGCCGAGTACAAAACAAACACCATTAATAATCCCTTACAATATACTTCCAACTTCAAAAAACTATTTGCCAAGAAGTTAACCAAATTGTAATTTTTCATACGAACTCATTTCTCATACCCATGTATAGTCTCAGCCCTAAGTCGTATAAATATATATACACATGGGATTATATATGTATTGTTCCATAAAATCGACAGGGGGCTGAAAAAATAATATAAATATATCACTTTACAATGTGAAAGCAAAGTTTGTAACTCATTGTGGTACCAATCAATGGTAACAAAGTACCATTGTCGACTGTGGCTCTCAAAGTATCGTTGAAAGCTAGACGTAATAAAAAATTAGATATTTCACCGTTTCCAATCAAAGTATTTTTTGGTATTGCAAAGATCGGGCATTCGCTAAAGTCTTTTTATTTCGGAAAACTAAGATTTTTTCACTCAGAGTAGCATAACATTTAATAGACCACTTCTATTTTTGCAAAAGTTCCTTAACAATTGCAAAACTTATTAATAAAGCATCCAACGCCTTCGTCTCATATCCACCCAAAATAGTAAAAAAAAACTGATACGACCTACACACCAATTTTTTATGAGAGTCCTAATTCTGTTCAAAAAACTTTGAGGACCGTAGACCCAAGAAATACGTTGCCGATCACCGACTAATCCGAGCGAAATCTTCACGCTTACCGAACACGGTTCAAAACAATTTCTGGCTTATTAAAGACATCCCCAGGTAGACTGACTTATCCGTTATGGCACTTATGGGGAACCTTCGAACACCCTTACGGTACACCTCAATCAATATTTGGAGTAGTTTTTGACGAGATTTTTAATGGGTTATTTAAACATTCATGGGTAAGCTGCAGCTTGATTTTTTTTAAGCTGTCAGTGACTGTTGCTTCTGCATTTAATTTTGGAACGCAAATTTAAACAGATTCTTTTATTTTAAAATTTGAAAATTAATGCAGTCATGTGCCTAAAATTCTGTGATGATATGGAGAAACCAACAAGCGGGCTTGTGTTTATATTTCTTTTGACTCAAATAAAGAAAAAGAAAGTAACAATACTTACTACAAAATTAAATAACCTATTATAAAAGGTACAATTTTATAGCGAAAATAATTTCTAACCAGCGAGGTGTTACCACAAAACACAATACTGGATAAAAAAAAACAAAATCGGTTAAAAATAATTAACCCGTGAAAGTTCTTGCTCCCGAGAAAGTTTTAAAAGAAATACACGTTAAGGGTGCGACACACACAGCCGATAATTAAGGCGTATTCAAACTCTGATCGGAAACTATAAATAATAGAATTTGGGATCGAAGCGGATCTCCTTTGTTCGCAATTATTATAAGTTTCTTAACCCTTTCCAATCGATCGGATTGGTTTAATAACATGGTTCGTGTTTTCACCTTCTGTCCCACAGGTGTGCTATGTGAAATATCTGTTCATGTCGCTTGGTTGTCCCCAATAATTACGGCCAAAAAATAATTTGGTTAGTGAAAAAACTTTGGAAAATACAGTGCAGGAACTTACAAGCTTCTTTTTATTTACTACTAGCTGTGTCCTCACGGCTCCGCCCGTAGCCTATGTTACTCAGTGATAATGTAGCTTTCTAACGGCAAAAGAATTTTGGAAATCGGTCCAGTAGTTTTTAAGTTTATTCGTTACATACAAAAATTCAAAAATACAAATCTTTCCTCTTTATAATATTATACTAAAATACTAATTATACTAAAATACTATTATTTACTATACTCTATTTATTATAAAATTAGGTACACAAATAAGACCCATTTTATTAAAGAAATAGAAATAAACACATGTTTGCTTCCAGCAAGTTTATTATGCTTTTATAAACCTTAACGGTCAATCAAGATGAGCTGAAACTCTACATGAAGAAATGGTTCAAAAGATATTCGTGCCTTGGTGGGCCACTTTTGTCTATGAAATGGTGTATAGATTCGCTAAACACACATCAATGAATTATTACTTTATGTGACACCTGAATCATTTTACAATTCTCACGATAAAGCAACACTAGTTTTGTTAAAATCCACGATTGATCAACATGGTAACTATCACATTACAATTATTTTCTGTTTTTTATTTGTCTCTTAAAACTGTTTACAACTAAAAACTCTGAGCCTAACGGTTCAAATTGATCTTAAAAAGTTATTTCTTAAATCTATCGACACAAAAGAAAAAATAATCGAGCTTAAAATCTGCGCACAAAAAACTGTTACAATTAGACAGTTTTTGTTCCTTTGCCTTTGATAAAAAAAATCTTTTAAGTGACAAAAATAGGAAGTACAATGACATGTCAGGTTGGGGTTGACGGGCTCTCTCCCCTTCGGAGTGTTAGGTGACACTAGTGATCGCAATTTTTGACGAAGGCATTTGTAATTTTTTTTTCTTAAATAAAAAAGTAGTGTCGTCTTGCATAAATTAACGCATGCGTATTAGAAGAACATGAATATTCCCATGTCTATTATATTTTTTTGCCATCCTCAGATTCTTTGTGCGAGTGATGTGTGTGTGATTACGATTTTAATTGAAAAACAACATTAAAGTCTGGCGCGTCTGCTACAGACTTGGTGGATTAAGTTTTTTCTTGAGAACTTATACGAAAAATAATACAGACGAATTGAGAACCTTCTCCTTTTTGAAGAAGTCGGTTAAAAAGACTAGAAATTGTGTATTATGTTCGTAATATCCGAAGTTCTAATTTTCATTTGTAACCGACATAATAGCACTATAATTCAAATTGCAAGTTTATGTCTATCGATTTTCTATCTTTTAAATCGAGGGCGATACATTTTCCATAATAGGTTAATACGAGTAGAAAACAAACAATCATCCATATGCTTAATATCCCACGCAAATTATCACACCTTGTCGACCTTACTTCAAACCGCTCATACTGGCAAACATTGGCAAACGACATTCATTGCTTTAGGTGTTTATAAGAAGTCCATCAAATCTATTACCAATGGAGCAATGTATTCGGTTGCATTGGTTCCAATATTTCCCAATAATTCTTAGTATTGAGGAATACCTATAATTTTACGAGCCAAGAAATTATTACATTATATCATTCAAGATACCATTAACACTAACACGTTGCACCCATTGCATTTCTATGGAACCCATAAAGGAAAGACAATAAACATGATATCGTTTCTATTAGTGAGTGAAGTCCCCATGTGGACGACTTTAAACAGGCCAGTGTCGTACGAGACTACTTTCTCAATACTAATAGCATGCATACATACATACCTCGAAAAAAAGAAAGAAAATGTATTAATTGATACACAGTACAATCAAGAGGTACTCATGAGAAAGACAAAAAATAAGTGCCAAAAGGGCTATCAGCTCAGCATAATGTCATGTGGCAGTACTAACCTAACGCTGATTTTCAGCTGCGACTTACAAGTGCCATAAGTACTTAGCATCAAGCCTTTTACCATGAAGGTAGGTAGACATACAGAACGCAACGTGCTAGGTCCTTGAGAATCTAAAGGAGTTAAGAATGCAAGAGATGCGCCTTTAAAAAAAAAGTTGTGTTCCAAGTCTAATGGCCAAATACTCAAACGCTACTCAATGTTAAGTCGCCGTTAAGTCTCGTGCTGTCTCTGTCACATTAAGGTGAAGTAACAGTGACAGCACTAAATTAACGGCAACTAAAAATTGAGTAGCGTTTGAGTATTTGGCCATGAAACTGCCTTGAAATTATAAACTATTTACGGATGGCTTGAAATTTGGACAGATATTTTGTAAATGTGGCTTACATCATAACTATGTGGATTATATTATCTATTATATAAAACAACAAATCTAGTATTAGAAGACATAATCAAGTATTAAGCATGTAGAACTTAGCTACGAACTACTTCTCCTTAAACAAAAACCTATAACCAGCAATGGACCGCGATGGGCTGAGATGATTGATTGAATCCAAGAATCTAGCGCGTGTTTTCATTGAACATACGTTTTTTCAGACAAACGAAGGTGCTAGTTAAGACTCATTTTAAGTAAGACCTGTGTACCTATTCAAATATTCAACGTTTAAATATGAAGGAAATGTCTCAATACCGGAACAAAAATATTCCATACTATAAGAAGGAATGCACCGTATTTATTACCCGCTTTATTCTAAATCCAAGTGGACAAATTTATGACACTCCATACACAATAAATCATTTTCCATAGCGACATTTTAAATACATTTTTATAAGCGAGCCCAATGTTCTAGTATGATCGTCAACGTAAGTATTTCCAATCATTTGAACGATACAAGGAATTCTCGCTTCAAAGTCCAGATGAGAGAGGTTAAAATTGCATGAAAGAATTTGGCGTTTTTGGATACAAAGCGTAAGAGTTTAGAGGTGAAATTTATAAAGTAATTTGCGAATAAATCTTTCTATGGTAGGGGAGTTTTTTTTGTCTAACATCGTCTTCTGACAATATAAGTAGACTATTAATGTCGTGTACCGATAATTGTCACACATATTTTAAAAATATCTTCAATAGATATAAAATGGCTTTTGTATGGAATTTGTCCTATTATTTTTGGGAACAATATAGAGTATCTCTGTGAAGTTTGGTGGAATACATTTTTTGTTAGAATATTATTTTATATAAATGAAATATTTTCTCCTTTTTTTGCAGAAGGTGAGTGGAAACGGACACAATAGATATTAACAAGTTTATGAAGACAGTTCGTTTGAACGTTGTAAGTATTATTTCTAAGTTAAATTTAAGTTTTGGGCAAATGCGTAAATTTCTGGACGTCGTTTTTTTTATAAACTAAAGACGTTTATTATATGTTTCTACGTCTACATTATTATCGTATCTTAACTCAATATTACTCTTGAATGAGTTGTGGTAGTGCCCATTACGATTAGACCCATTTAGCACGTATCAATTTTAAAACAATTTACTTCTAAATAAACGAAGTTGGTCTTGGAACACCGTTCTAAATGAAATCAAATCAACAAACGCTTTCAAAAAGTAAAAAAAAAACAATACTATTATACATATCGACCACAACAATAAACTATATTGACAACGATTTATTTTGACCGTACACAAATCAGATCTAAACATGTAACATGCTCCCGCGCAGGAAACAGCATTGTTTTTACACCATCAACCAAATGATCGATATAGAAATATAAAGGCCGGTGCAGGCGCGCGATTGAGCGTATCAGTCGCATCCGCGGCTTTGTGTCGCGTAAAACAATGTGATAACTGCTTTATATTGTGTCCGGTTCAATGGACCAAATGTGACGAAGTGTGTGAGGCTTAGTTTTTTTATATGATAGAATAAGTTTGTACAAAGCATGATCGCAAATACTTAGGCGTGAATATTCAATTTAAATAATAAACTATTATAGAAACTTGCGTTTTACCAACTACGTTGGGGTCAACCTATTTTAACCAGATGCGGCTGAATACCAGTATTTTACACGGAGCGACTGCCATCAGACCTCCGCAACCGCAGCTGAGCAATGCCAAACCGATATCCTAAAGTTAGACCGGTTGTCAGACTTTCGGGCTTCTTACTACCCGTAACGACTGTCATAGGTATCCGTATGACACCCGGGACCGACTGTTTAACGTGCTCTCCGAACGGAGTGGTCACGGAGTGGTCTCGATGTGTAAAGAATGGTCACCCATCCATAGACTGATCACGGTAAGCGCAGCTTAACCTTGCAAATCATATGATCCGCGCGGTTGGTAATTAGCCACGAGCCCCAGTGACTTGTTCACACTATGATCCACAATACACTAATAACTACTGGATAAATGCCTTCTATAGTTTCGTTACACGAATGTCACCCATCCATAGACTGACCGCCTCTAGCGCAGCTTAACCTTGCAAATCGTATGATCCACGCGGTTGATAATTAGTCATGAAGCCCTCCTAGTATAGAAACTTAGAATATAAGTAGGTATCTAACGCTTAATATTCTATGTCACCAATTGTTATAAAGGTTTAGTTAAAACATTTCATTCTGAGCAGAGGCCCAACAGTGGGACAGTAAAAGGCTGATTATGTTAAGTTCCAGTTAGAAGTCGATACAGTGTTAATTCAAACCTCATTTCCAACTTCACAGTTACTTAAAGTGATATTTTGCAATTAAATTGCACGTCATTTAATATAAGACAAGGCCGCGATTACATTAACGAGCGAACGAGTAAGCGAAGCGGAAAACTAAGCGGGCCTGCCCCGCCTCACTTCGCCAAGAAATCGTCTCTATTTACGCAATCACGACAATGCGTAATGACGATCGTTAGTCGCTGCGACTTCCAGTTTGTACAGTAATTGACATTATTTTCCAATTTCTCCGCGATTTTTTTCCTGTGTAATGAAATCGCGCAGTCGTGCTCAGTCGCTCGTGTACAGTCGTTGCTTATAAAATTTAACGCAATAACGTTTACGAGCTCTCTACTTACAGTTCTATCATATTCTCATCCAATTTAACATGGAATGTATACATTCAAGTATCTGTTGAGATTCTTATCGATACAGGAATCGACTTAGATATAATAAAATAAAATATTTAGGATGTTTGTTTTTTATAGGATGTTGAAAATTGTGGGGTTTCATCCTTTCGTTTCGACTTTATAAATCAGGCATGAAACATAGATAATAAAATTCTGATACACATTGATTAGGTATTTAAAGTTTTTTTTTTGGAAATTAAAGTTTACTTCACTATATACAGTCGTGATTATTACAAATATTTCTTCTCTACATATAACAAAGAACAAACAAATGACTCAACCAACTGCAAAATTATAAGAATACAGGAAGAGCAAACTATAATAAAGGCAAGAGAGCGCCAAACGACCAAAACGTGATCTATCACCTACTAGAGTTGCGCGCGGCAGTTAGCTCTCTCTACATATAATTTAAAGCCATTAAAGACATCTGCAGACCCAGCAATGAGTTCGCTTACTTGAGATGCGTAACGTCCCTTCGGTGCCCTTTTTTGTGTTTCTACGTACGTGCGGGGGTGACTTTTTCGAGCAAGGGGTGAACGCGTGGGGTGGTATGCTCATGTTTATGACTCCTATGTTCTTGACTCATATACCTCGTTTTATGAAAAACTCTGCCTCGAATTGCCGTTTTGGAGTCATTATCGTGTGTCGGTATTCGTGGAAGGGAGGCATTCCGAATGTGTAGGCTGTGGATCCGAGTTAAATTAGCATTTTATACGTCTCTTCGTATTTCATTCGGAATTTGTGAGTGTAAGTATCTAAAGAAAGCAGTTTAATCAGTCTAAGATTAGTTTAGTAGTTAATTTCATCACATGATTTCTTTAAGTACGTTCGACACAGCTTCAAATGAAGATACAACTATAAAAATTCTTCTCAGGCACTGAAATTAATCTACTATCTCAATAGACAATCTTTTTACGTCACCAGATTATAGAAACGAATGCATTTAAATTGTAACAGTAATGTCAGTTTAGTTAAGTTGGAAAAAACAAAACATCAATTTTGTGGAGATATCGAGTTACGTGTGTGATGCAATATGGTTAAGACATTCAACTTACAATACTGTAGATAACTCGAAAGACCGATTCTCTTGTTCAACAACTAAACTAAAATTAGAGAATTGCTATCTTTTACTAACAGACAGCGCGAGAAAAGGACGGTGATAGATAAGAACTAAATGATATAGAAGAGGTGTCAAACTAGTTTACGCCTTGAACTTCACCGTGTTTTTAGTCGACACGTCCTGATGTTTACAAATTTTAGAGGAACAAAATTTGAACACTCTTATTTACATCCGTCTCTTTCTTATTTTGTGAGAGTGAAAAAGATGGTAATAGCCTAAATTATGTTTATTTTGGACATCAATTTCGTCGCCAATGTTGCTCCCTGTCCGAAGAACAATCGTAGTAGCAACTTTGGTGTCAAAGTAACGAAAACGTTCGGCTTAATCACAACGTACTCTGATTAGGGCGGACCCTCTGGCCATAAAAACATTATCGTTTCGTCCCTCCGTAAAAAAACATAAAGAACAAATACAATGGGCTAGTGGGCTCATGGTGCATCAGATATTGGCAGTTAGCTACATCCATGCCATGCGTCTTCGTCTGATTAGATCCGATGTCTACGATCGTCGTTACTGTTATTGGTGTTTTCAATTGTAAAGCCGTTAGTTATGTTGTTTTTATGCTTTTTTATTGGTTTTAAATTAGAATACTGACTTCAATGTGTCGTTTTGCGAATTAAGGAGTAGTTGTTCCTAAATGCATTGCATTAGCGACTAAGATCAAAATGGAATGACAATTTCTTCGAAGACCCCGTTTATTTCTTCACAAAAGTTTTATGATGGATATAAATTTACAAATTCGGATAAGGTTAACCTGCCAAATGCTAGAGCTAAAATACAAAATAAAGACAATTTAGCTAATAATTATCTACATAAAACTCATCCATATAAACTAAGACCCTGTTTTATGTACTACGCAACATAAAATTTCATTAAACACAACATAAGCTCCTTCCAATCTCGGAAATGGCCACCAAAACAAAAATAGCCTTGAGGGTGAAATCTGAAAGCATTGAGAAAAACATTCGTGGCACAAAACTGACGATATGCTTAATGCACCCCACAGAAATTATCGATTAGAAGCTTTTTTATGCAAGAGAGGGTGCGTAGGGGAGTAAGCCTGGGGCGAGTGGTTGAAACAAAAAACGCGAGTGAAGAGTGAAAATAAAAAGTTTAAACAAGTAAGATTGCAATGGTGGCCCTCAAGACGTAGGAAAAATCAATATTCGATGCCGTCCGATGCAAATCTTCTTGCATCTCGATTTGAATTTCAATGCGGTCGCGAATTTGAGTTACTGCTTTTATTTTTATGTAATTCCTTCGTGTCTGGGGTTTTTAGTAGTGAACAATATAGGGATACAATTACAGTGAATTTAAGTATACATATGTATTAGAAATGTAGGTATTGTTTAAAAGTTATTATTATTACGCAAAGTAAAAAAAAAACAGAATTTTTTATAAGATTTAATTGGGGTTCGTCAAGGAATAGGAAATCTTAATATCGTTTGAACAATATGATATTATACTAAAAGGCACAATTACTATAGATTATGAAATCACAATGACATCATAAGTCTGAAATATTTTCCAGTAAACTTAAGGAAATATATTGGTCAGAACAGTAAGAACATTATTACGACAGATCATAATTTCACCACTAATAATTCATAGCGCTATCGCTTTACTATCTAAGTTAAACGCGTATTTCATAATTTTCTATGAATATGTAATTCATAGTAAAACGTTGAATGGTGTATAATAAACTTCCAACTAAATGTTCGATGCAAAATGTTTAGCAGAAGCCAGCGGGAGACGCAATAACTAGAAATAAGGATGGGAAAAACTGGAAATTAAAAACATTAACAAATACATGTCTTGCCTAAAACGTTTGACAGGGGATCTGCCGTAAATGTACCAATCAATCAACGGAGTACATAAAAGAAAGTACATCTTGTCTGTACTCAGCCCAATTAAAGCGCCCCAGGGCTCAGATGTACACTCTTCTTGATCGTTCGAGCGTCATCTTTAAATTTCCGTCGTTAAGATTTAATTTTTATCAAGGTCCCCCTCGCACGCGGGGAGAGGCAACCTGTCGCGCCAAATATTTTCCTCCGTAGTTTTTTCCCTCCTTCGATGGCACTTACTCGCCTCCCCTCTATACGAATTTTTTTATCATTAAAACTCGGAGTGGGGTCGCCGAACCCGGCGTTGCCAACTCGCGCTGTCATAACAAAACAAAATCATACGGAACCCACGTAATTTGCAACATCGCGTTTTTTGACTATGAATTTTTTAAGGTTTTAAATGATTAAATAGGCGTGCAATGCATATTAAATATTTTGCGGGTGGTTTTGAGTTTATTACCCAGTAGAGAATTTTCTTTGAGCATCAACATCTAATACTCATCTAATGAACCCCTAATTACAACCATTAGTATCGTTAACTATAAGTATATAAAATACATGTACCTAATAAAACTATTAACCGATACGAACACAGCCTTACAAAAGTTAATCAAAGCCACCCGTTCCCCCCTCCAATCAATAACAATCGTCACTAATAAATTCATTAACCCTGTCAATGTATGAGGTATTACGTAGTGACGATTTAAGCCCGTTTGTGGCCAATAACGGCCGAATGACACATTTCACTTAGCCTGAATGCGGCCTGTAATTAAGCCGGCTACGTGTTAATTACCGGCCCACTGACACCTCGCCACGATTCATTTCCTTTGACGGACCGGCTGCCATCTTTGTTTTCCTTTTACCATTCACTGATGCTTATTTAGGAACGTTTTATGATAATAGAAAGAAAAGACAATAGAATATATACGTTCACTGTAATTGAGATCGTTTATTAGATAAAAAGAAAAGTAGCTGAAGAAAAAAGTTAATTTACCAGGCACCTAGACCATAATTAGGTCTAAGAAAAGAAAGAAAATGTCAAGAACCTTCATCGAGTGTTTACGAAACTAAGTTAGCACTAAAACATTGGAACAAACAAAATTAACGTAAGTAAGGTTGAAAAGTTGTGGAAACAGAACTCTTATAATCTTGTTAGAACGCAGACGCAGCGGCTAATCCTCCTACCATCAGCTAATTAATCCTACCAAGTTTATTTCTCAAAAAGTTTCAACTTGGAACGGAAGTAATTTCACGCCAAGGCATTAGTGGGGAGCGAACTTCACACTTAGCTACTCGGTAAACACTCATGACGTTTCCTAATTAACGGACGCAATTAGTGGTCGAGCTCGATGGACCAGTGGGGGGTTAAGGGGGGTGATAAGTGGCCAGGAGCGGAAAAAGTTAGAAGAAAATTCGAGGGCTTAACATGGCGAACGTGGGGCGTGAGGCGCCCAGACGTTGGGTAGTAGCACGTTTTGTACTAAAGTTGTCTGGTGGTACGACCTTGGACTTTTAGTATGGTAAACGATTTTGATTGTTGTGAGCTTGGTTGAATTTCTTAATAAGAAGGTTGGTTGTACTTATGTTTTTTTTAAATTTAGATGTTCGTTTTGTATTAACTTTTAAGATAAGGCTTTCAGGCCACTCGTAAATGATAGATGATGATTATTGGGTTTCTAAATATGCATTATTTAGTATTTGGGACCAACTCACTACGATTGATAGGTACTCGAGCTTAATTTTTTTCTTTTTTTTTTAAACTTTGTCCCATTCCAGGATTTAGAGGATTTCTCCTGTTTAGAGGGTGCGTTTACAGACACAAATCTTCGAACGCACAAACGCTCAGATCCAGAACGACTATTCGTAGACCATACAAATATTTGATCCGTGCAAGAAATGAAGCCACGACTCGTAGCGCAGAAGCCAATCACTCAGCCACTACAACAAACGTGTCGTCATACAAATGTTTGTACCAAAGCGGATCCAAACTCGTATCTTCTGGCATAGAAGGCCGAAAATCGATGGCATGACCCAGAGCTTTACAAGGCAAGCTCACTATCATTACGTCATAAAACCTATATATCACTTAGATCTCTCATATCAACTTAGACTCCTACACACATTCTACAAAAAGTAGTCCACCACTCATCGCTCTGCGTGTCTTAAAATATTATTCCTCAAGAGTCGGAACATTTACATCTTAATTACAAATTCGTGATTGTCCGAAGAGACCAAATGAAAAATATCTCTCACCCATAGTCTCGTCTTATTAACATTCCGCCCCCGTGCTCCTCTGATGAGTAATTGCTTCTTTAATTCGCGTCATCCATCCTCAAAATAGGGCAATTTTTCATTCGGCTTCACGAGCCTTGTACACTTAATGGCAATGAAAAATACACACGTCTTACAGGATTGATGCTAAATAAATATTAATATACGCAACGCATAATTTGATTTAGATTCACGTAGCATCTGGTTGATTAAGGCTAATCTTGGTAAATAGGTAGATTATGACGACAGTTTAGAGCGATTTGTTAATATTTTGTGTTTTTAGTCTTCGTATGTGAAAAGATTGGCAAGACTCTAGTTAGATTATATTATATGGTTCAAAAAAGTATTAATTATCAGATGCTTATCCGTTAAGTAAGTTGTGAAGTTAATTAAGAAAGAAAGCTTAAATAAATTAAACATATTATAAGTTTGTTTAGGCACACAAAACCTCTAACAACATGGATTTATTAAATACATGTTTTACTGACCCCACCTAGAGTGGGATAAGGGCAGGAAGAAGAAGAGTTTGTTTAGGCACAAAGGCTCCTGTCTAACTTTTGATATGGTGCATTAAACATTTTGCGATTGATGCAACTTTAGAATCAATATCAACAATTGATTATACTTAATCAATACATTGCATAACTGTACTTCAATAATTTTATTTTTCTTCTAAATTACTTCCTAAATTACTTACAAAATTTTGCTTCGTTTACCGCACATCATTACTAGAGCAACAACTGTTTAAAAACGAAAATCGTTATCCGTTGTTTGCGACAGCGCGCCTTTCCCTTCTCTACCTTTAATTTATTCCCCAAAAATATAAAAGGATTCTGAGGAGTCGTTAGCGATATTGTAATTTGATTATTTGTATTTTTTTCTTATACTTTTAATCACTGAGCTTTGCCGAGGGGAGGAGGGAAATCAGATTTCAATTTCAATTAGAGAAGGATCTTCGTGGAAAAATCCGAATCGAGTGAATGAGTATTGATGAGTTTGGTCGTTAATATAAATGAGTCATTTTAGCGGGGGTGCTCAATCAGCCTTTTTATTTGTTCTCTTGTTTGGAGGAAGCCAAATTATTTGCCTACGAATTTTTTTTGGGTTTCTTTGCCGGTATTAGATAATGAGCCAATTTTAAGTGGGCAGACGTTGGCATGTTGAAATTGGGGCATTTGGAATTGTTAATGAGCCTTATTGTAATACCAAATTAGAAAATGAACAATTTCGTTGACGATCACAAACATCTAGGCTCTGATTCGATATCCTGTATGCCATACAAACATTGAGCCCACGAGGTTCAGCACTGAAGGTGAGCGTACTACTCCGCTGCGCCATTCCAGTTTCCTTCACAGCGCAACAAAAACACCCCAATTACCACGTCTCACTTCCAAGCAGTTGGAAAACCCTCAAGACCTCAAATCAAAAGCAGTGCCACGTCATAACATAATATCCAACAGCAGGATAATTAGAGACGTTGCGATTGCACGCGAGCCACAAATAATTCATTAGCGGTACCGTAGTTCACCGCATACAATCACTTAGACTGTCATGCACCACGTTTAAACTTACCAAGTGGAGTAATTACTGCACTGAAGCGGCCCACGCTGAAAGGTTAGAAATAATTGGATAATAGGGGGTGTGTTATGCACAGTAATGACACACAGTTACGTGCATGTCGCGCTCGATGGTGGCAACAAAGATAGCACTAACAAAACGGCTAGAATGTAAAATCAATGTTTTCCTACCACGTTTTTAAGTCAACAAGACAGATTTAAAATTAAAACAAACTCAATTCTTTCAAGTAACGCGCCGACACGAACCAATTAGAAAACGGACGTCAGGGAAGCCGCAATTAAAAGAAATCCTCGAATATCTTCCGACTTAATGACTTCTTTGCTTGTTAATTCCTTGTCGCGAAGGAAAAAACTCGGAGTCGGATTAATTCCAAGTGCAAGTCGATTGTTTGCATAAGCCTCGGCGGGGAAACATCACCTCGCCGCCACCGGCTTAAAAAAATAATTAAAATTCGTAATCACTCTTGACTCGGCCCCCCGGGGGAGTGCGGTCCTTGCTTCCGACCGCTTCGCGGACTAAAGTCGAAATTTTCGATTTCAAATTCGTTTATGTGACATTTTAAGTAATTTGTGTAACTCGAATGTTGTAAAAATGACTTTATTACGAGGTACGATTCACATCGCAGCGTTGTTCAAATAGTGGCACAAAAGCCTTGTTGGAATGTTTATGGGCGTCTTAAAAAACGAACGACATACGGTAGGAAAGTTTCCGAGTCGCTTCGTTACGGCTACCCGCAAAATATGAAAGCTTAGTTCATCCCTTGCATGTTCACCGGTAGTTTTCTGCCCTCTTAACAACATATTTCGGCATATTTCGATTACCATAAAGCGTTTCGTGTGATGTATATTTACGTTTCATTATGTGTACTTATTTCAGTGCTTACATGCATTAATTTCTTCACTATGTTGTGTATAACATAACCTTTAATAACCCCTTGAATATTGCTTGGTTGGGTATAATGAACATACCTAAATATAAACGACTACAAAATAATTGTACAGTGCATTTTTGTATTGGATTTAACGTTGTAACAATTTATAAACAGCGTACCAATTCATCTTAGTATATTTTGACCTACGTATAAAGTATTATCCTTAATACTACAGTAAATATTTTTTTAAATAACTCGTGCTACATCTTTCTGTTTATAGGAGAAACTGACTGACTGACTGCTCTATCAACGCACGGCCTAAGCCGTTGGGGTTAGAATCTTGAAATTTTGACAGTAGGTACCTTTTATAAGGTAGGCATCCACTAAGTAAGGATTTATCAAAATTCCTAGAAAAAAAATGAAATAAAAAACGCGTAAGCGAAACTACGGGCAGAAGCTAGTAGAAAATAATATGAAAATTATACATCTCAAAATTAATAATTCCCCTGGGGTTTTAACATCATTATCGAAACATTTCGCGAACTCCTCTTCTAATAGGATGTAAAATAACTCATCACAATAGCCAGACATTTCTTTCGTACATTCAAAAGAATTCGAGCTTATCACGGCCTTAAATTAATAAGCATTCAAGACGAGCCAAGTAAAAATGAATAAAGCCCGTAACACCGAACAATAGCGTAATAAGGATGGTGCATTTTGTCTCTGAGAGCTCGCTTGCAAAACAACAATAATTCTTCTTTCCGTGAAAAGATTTTCAGCGTTATTCCACTTGAAATTATTATATTTTTTTTCTTGTCGTCGTCTTGCCATTGTCTCGGACGGGAGGTAAGTAATGAGGGAAATTGGGGGCTCTTGGCCGGGGCTGAGGGACGCCAAGATTTGCGTGGCCGACCGCCGGCTAATGCCGAATAATGAAACAGCTTTGAGATATTCTCCGCTCAGCGGTTGGGATTTATTAGATTCAGCCAAACGGAATTAGGCACTTACAAAACGTAGATATTGCTGTAACTATGTATACTTGCCCTTAATAAAGTTTTACGGTATGAATTTGGTGGTCTAATTAAATTAGGCAATGGACCCAAAGTTTTCAATATTCATCATCGTATTAAGTCAAAATTTCACCAAAGATACACTATTTCTATAATGTTTTATATCCAAAACATACCTTATTTGGGTAAAGTCCTAACAATAGAAGAAACGTTACCGAAAAATGACGCAAAGATAATTCCGGCAATGGATGACGTAAGACGATCAAGATAACCCACTCACTGCAACATTCTTGTTTAAAACATCTTTTTCACAAAAAATCGTATGACGTGGAACTAAGAGCCACAAAGACGGTAGGAATAGTAATCGTCATTTCAATGAAGCATCATTTAAAAATCTCTACCGTAAAGAACTATGTCAATCTGCCTAGCCTTTTCCCAACTATGTTGGGGTCAGCTTCCAGTCTAACCAGATGCGGCTGAATACCAGTATTTTACACGGAGCGACTGCCATCAGAACTCCGACCCAGTTACTGTGTAATGCCGATATACTACGGTTAGACCAGTTGACAGACTTTCGGGCTTCTGACTACCCATAACAACTGTCATAGTTATTCTTATGACACCCAGGACCGACGGTTTAACGTTCTCTCCGAGGCACGGAGGGGTCTCGATGTGTAACGAATGGTCGCTTAATCTCGTAAATCATATGATCGGCGCATAAAGGACTATGTTATAGTATAAATTGACAAAACAGTAAACATTTGATATACAATAGAGTATAATTTTTCTTGCAAGCACAAGCCGTCGTAAATCCGTAAAAAAGGCAAACAAAAATATGAATACAATTAGACTAGCCAGTCTTATCTCCAATGTTTCCTTAGGTTTTTTTCAACTTAACTGTAGGTACCTATTCCCCCGAAGCGGTCAGTCGCGTGTATACAATCAAGTGTCGTCTGTAGGATTCCTTAGATCCTAGTTTTCGCTTTATTCAAGTCTCGGAGACGACTCGAGAGCAGTTTTACTGTTTTTTTTTTACCATTGTGTTTGTTAGAATTCAAGTCGTCATTAGTTTTGTGTCGCCGTGGGTAGATGTCTCTTTCAATTGTGTTGTCGATAGTAACTGTTTGTGTTGCGTGGATTTTACAAGTGCCTGTTGAGGCTAAAGATTTTGTGAACAGAAACTTTGGAAATGTTTATTCTAAACAAGTTTTATGCATTACTTTTGGCTGTCTTATAATCACAGTCACAGTAATAAAACAAATATAACATAATTAGTGCTTTACTGTCCCACTGCTGTGCACGGGCCTCTACTCAGAATGAGAAGGGTTTAGGCCTTAGTCCACCACGCTGGCCTAGTGCGGGTTGGCAGACTACACACACCACCGAGAACTTTATGGAGCCCTCTCAGGTGTGCAGATTTCCTCGCGATGTTTTTCCTTCATAGTCAAATTCTGATCCGCACATGAATTCGAAAAGCCAGTGGTACGGGCCGGAATCGAACTCAGACTCTCCTGCACGGAAGGCAAGCGTTCAACCGCTAGGCTATCACTGCTAATTTGTCCCAATAATAGGCTTAAATTATCTGTGATCAATTTAAATTAAACTTTTAACATCATATACACTTCACTATCCAATATGTCATCAAATAGGGAAGTACTTAAGAAATACGTTCACACGTAATCTATATTACCATTTACCTGTTCTGAACTTGCCAAAAACCTAACCCAAAAAAACCAAACATCGATCTCAATTTAAATTGGATAAGCTTGCACAATATCGGCGGCAATAATCCAGCGACCACTCACTCGCACGACGTCCCAAACTCAAACATTACTTTTGTAGTTTCCTATTTACATATCCCCAAAGCGGCTTTCTTCGTGAAGTCCAATATTTCTTGGCTCGTACTCGACCCAGCGGTCTCCTATCCAGCATTTTTAATCTCGTTGGTCGGATCTGCGAGCACGTGGGCCCAACCCCTGTATGTTTACCTTCCGAAATAGTTTAACGGGAACAATTTGCATCTGCTTATGCGGGGGCCGTCCTCGGTTGTTAACTAGTCTCCTTCGTCTTACCTTTTCAGAGCCAATCGTATATCAATATGTATTTGTTGATATTATGTTTGTTTACCATGAATCTGAGGAGCTGGTAAAATATTTTGTAGTACCATTAATAGCACTTCTAGCTTTGTTAGCTAAAGAGAACTTCTAGAAGACATAGGACATTATGGAACTGGATAGATATGGCGTCAAAAGTAGTTTTGCAGATCATAAAGAGTCAATTTAATTTTGGTTAAATATCAGTTAAAATTAGCTAGCGTTTTTGGGCCAAAAGTATTTGAGTCACATTAGAGTAGATACGTTCTTCAAGTTCAATATGATTTTAATACAATTTCTCATAAAATTAACTGGCAGGACATTAAAATTTACTAAAAAAGAAATTGTGGAACTGGCCAGAAAGTAATCCTGTGTACACATGAGTGTTCCACAAAGATATGGGCAGGTTAGAGACGTAGCCCTAATCGATATCCTTATAATGATTGCTGGAGGAGCTCGCATACGAAATAAGGAGGGTGCTTGACGTCGGAGGTGTCCGGGGGCGGGGTGGGCCGGGGGGGAGATATGAGACGATTTAGATTTTTTCCCTCTTCTATTCTTTCGTTTTTTTGGGGGAGCCCCCTCGAAAAGGGTGAGGAATTTAAGACGGCAACGCGCGATCGATTTTTCGCGCATGCATTGGTATTCTCATAATGTCTTACTTGAGATTAGAGTTATGCTTTTTTACGTTCCGCTCATCTTTACGAGTGTAATGCTCGGTACACATGTTTTGAGTTATAATTTTTCGGGCTTCACCTAACGTTAGCTTTCGTACTTCATCTTATTATAGAATAGAACGAACAAAAATAACAAGATTAAATCTATCGAATAATATTTGTATTTGTAATACGATACTTCAAAGGTATCAAGTCCATTTTAGTAAAAATAAATATCAAAATACATTTTTAAATCCATTATGACCAATGAATGAATACTAAATAACGTTATCCTTAACAAACAAATTAAAAACCTACTTAATCAATTTCAATAAATAAACAGCCATCCTTTACCACAGCTTAATCAAAATCTATTAAACAACAGCTATCAAATTACACTAAATATTTATAAAAACACGTCATTTGTAAAGATAAAAAAGGAAATATTTTCCTTCATTAATAGATCACCGGCGAGGAAGGCACAAAGGCAAGGCGCGAGTCACAGTCAAAGGGGCTAAAAGCCTTTCGGCTCACAAAAAAGTCTCAATTAAAAACCTGACGGAAGCTTTTAGAAGGTAATCCCTCAAATTGTTTCCAACGCCCCCTCATTAGCACCAAAAGTGTTAAAAAATAAACTTTTTAATCTTTATTACTCGACGACTGCGCTAAACGGGTTAAATTATTATAGAACAAGCGCTATCTCATTTTTTATTCTTTAACCCTTCGCTCGCGTAATTTATTAGTCAGTGGAGACTCGGCTTTGAAATTTTTAGTCTATGTTTAATTTAGTCGGCGTCCGTCATAATTGCGGGGAGGTTTGACGCGATTTATCATTATTCCTTAGGTGTTGGCTTCCCGCCTTAAAGGCGGAGAAATTATTGTGGAAAGATTTTAATCATCTTTTTTAGAAAAACCGGTGTTGATCACTTAGCTGACTTTTAATACATTTTATTTAATAACTTGTTTAAATTTTTAATTTAGAGGACTTTTTTGGTTGGTTTCCAGTTGGTGGCTAGTTTCAACGTTATGTGGTCGAATTTAAAATGGATCTATGCGAAATAAACAATTTATTTGCAGTCTTCATTAAAAAAAGTAATCGGCTGACATTGTCGAAACATAATTGTGTTTTGGTCTTCATTTCGTTAGCTGTGCTTTAGAGAATTAGTCGTCCCAAAAAGTTCTTAATTTGAAACAATCGAGCGCTTTTTGTACAATCCAACTCACCTCCAAATTGAATTCCACCCAATTTGTTACACAAAAAAGAACAAAAATAATCCTAACGGAACAAACTTCACTAATTACACGAATAAATCCAAACAATCCGCCGCAGAACTCGCGGCCCCAACAAACCGAGCGAATTAAAAAGAAAAAACCGACAGATGGACAAAAAAGCATTTCCTTGACAAGTTTTATTTACCATAAACATTGTTACAGAAAACGGAGGCCGGATGAAAAAGTTCGCGTTCATTAAATCCATTAATTAATTCAAATGAAACCGCGACAAAACATTTACATTTCTCGCCCCGCTTCCCTTTTAGACAAGGAAAATCCGAGTCATTCAAGATTTTTCCTTGCAGACCGTGCCCACTAAATGGAAATTAAGCGTTTAATAAACCGACCGATGGTGGCTAGAATTAATTAATACTTCGACTTGTCTTGCAAGTATTTCTTACCCTCTCAAGTTTAATTTCTTGGTATCACCAAGGGTCGAGGGGAGCACTTTATAATGGTGTAATAATTAAGACAAAGTCCCTTGTTTCAGTGATAACACCGCTAATTATTCATTTTGAGTGCGACATCGAGATTTTATGGGGTGACGATTTGTAATGCCATTGTGAGAGAGTACGTTTTTGTTGTAATTTTTAAAGAAATTAATTCTGTGAGTGAATTTTATAGCTTTCTTTCCGTTTAGTATACAGTAAAATACATTAAATAGTCGTAAGGGTCAACTGAGTGTGAAAGGAATACGTAAATTTTTAAGTTTGACACTTAAAGCAGAGAAGACAAGATAAAAAAAATCATTATGAGTACTTAACTGATTTAAGTAAACTATCATTAAATGTAAATTACTTTTTAATTATCACTACAATGTGTTAATTCGGTTACAAACAAGATATTAATATAACATCTCGCCTTGTATTCCCTGAAGGGTTTGGCAGAGGTGTTTTAATACACCCTCGTTTCTCCAGCTATGTTTAAGTCCCATGAAATAGGGGGCAAGCCTATTGCCATTAACTGAGCACAAATCCAAACTGCGGGCTGCCACTGAGGAATTCCACACGGAAAAACCCAATATCACTTTGCCCGACCTAGGAATCGAACTAAAGACCTCTCAATCAGCAGTAGCGTTTGCTATCACTAGACCAACTGTCTCGTAATATAATAGTAGGTAATAATGCTCGAGACATAATATATGTTTCAGAACTAATAAGTACGTCTTTACCACCAAAAAAGGAAATTAAATATCTAACACACACTTACACCCACATTTTCAAAATCAGAAACGAATAACCGTCCACACAAATAATAGACAATTTTCTCGCACCACATATTTTTAACACTCCACAACTAAATATTTCTTAAGTGTCGTCAACGCGGTGCCTTCAGTTAACATGTACCTTTATTTGTCAATTACTGCGCGCGCGCTTCTAAAGTGCTACGGAATTGGTTTACCGCTCCTATAAGGAATTTCATGGCTATTGGTGGTTGTTTAGTTACTTAATTAGTATCCCTACAAGCATACCGTTTTGAACACGACATGTTCAGATTAGGGTTTTCCTGCCAGTTCCAATAATATGGCTTTATGGTACCCTTTATGATGGTTCATTGTTTTATTGGATGTACTTTTCTTTTTCTTTTTTCTTTATAGGGTGGAGAACTTTTGAATCTTTTAGATTGTTTCGTTTGATTTTTGAATTGATTCAACATTTTGAATCAATATTGTTATACAACGTGACAGATCATTTCATGTTAACATAATATTATAGAAACTATAATTTTATTACCTAAACCGCTGTTAAACATACTCGTACATCTATTATAATACAACATTCTTGTTTATTAATATCGTATACAAACATCAATATAAATATTATCTTACACAATATCTACAATAAAATTCACATTCAGTGGCAATTTTATCACACATTAAAGACGAATATTTGACACCCGAAATAGCAGTGTTTAGAAATATGCGTCGGTAAATATCTGATATTTATATACCGATTTGACTCTAGTCGATAGAAATATTTTGACAACGTGTGATAATACCGGCTTATACAAGGTGTAACATAATTTACCAGAAACCAGAAAGTTGTTTGTTTACAATCGCCTACTTAATCAAATTCAGCTTTTTTCAATGAGTGTGTGAAAAAAACTTTTTTCTTATCATTAAATAAATCGAGATCAAAAAAATTACCTTACGTCAAGGCAAAGACTGAATTTTGGACTGCCTTTTTGGTCTAGTGGTCGCAAGCGCGACTGCGGATCGAGTGGTCCTGGGTTCAATCCCCAGATCGGGCAAAGTGTTATTGGGTTTTTCTATCAGGAATTTCGGGTCTAAATTGGTGCCCGGCTACTGGCACACCCCCTATTACATGGGACTTAAACATGACTGACGAAATGTAGGTGTACTAAAACACCTCTGCCGAACCCTTCGGGAAATACAAGGCGTGAATACAGTTGGCAGTGAAAAACCAATACTAATTTCTTAAAATAATATGTTAAAGTCCATCAAGGTTAGATTTTTTGGAAGTTTGTGTTCTACGCATAGTATGCTGGATGGCAATAGGAGCTGATCCACTTTGTGTTTCCTTTAACTTCTAAATCCTAAAAGATTTATTTTAACGGACTACACCTTTGCCCCAAATGTGATTGTATTCTTGTAGGACACTAATTTATACTTATTTGTTTTTTCACGGGCCGAACAATCTTAGCGCCTACGCCGAGTCGTGCTCGTGATCGCGCTTACATCACAAGTCAACCCACGGAACAACCGCGAAAAGAATAAAAAAAAATGCACGAAAATATTCTCCACACAAAATTATCTCAGCATAAACGCCATGTACCAGGCTCGATCTGATAATGCGGCCCATTAATTTGAACAAAGTTCGCGTCGACACCGCCGTTGGCCTTATAAAGGTGAGGCGACAAAATTTATAAGTTCGATTACTTTAATCTTGGTTAACTTATGCGAGTACAATTTCAAAGCTGACAAAAGAAATGCAAGCTATAAATCGAGTCTCTCTTATCTGTTGTATACATGTATTGTTGTAGGGTGGTGTCGGTGTAATCTAGACTAACATGGGGTAATTAATATAATGACGTAGACGAGTAGATCACGCGAAGTTTTTCGTCGCGTGTGCCCGTGACGGCGGGGGAAGTGCCCGCTTCCTACGGCTATTTCGGACTGTAAATTATGCAACCGTTCTGAATATTTGGTATCTTTTTGTGGCTTGTATGTGCATGGTGAACTGAGAGGCCGTTAATTATGTCTCCATGAAATATGTGCTCGAAAAAGACCAAAAATTCCTATAACTTTACTTAATTTTCATATCTTTCAATATTTTACTCAAAATATTTAGATATAGTTAAACGATTATGTATGTTGTATCTGTATAGAAAATGTATCCTTGCCATAGCGTGAAACGAACCCCAACAACCTAGCTACATAATATTTAAATATTGTAAACGTAACACCATAACGAAAGCTCACACTAATCAATTTAGGAGCACTAATGAGGACAATATAAATCGATGTTCTTAATCCGAGAGCTGTGGTAATAAATAAAGGCATAAGAGCACGAGCCATATTTCTCGATTAAGTGCGAAAGTGAAGCGATCGCGCTACGCGGCCGGCGGAGGGCGCGCTGGCAGCGATAAGAGATGATGAAGCGATGCTTTGGAAACGTCTCGTTTTTGAGACGTATGGACTGGGTAGGAAAATAAAACACAAATAAATAAAATTTAAATTCTGATCACTGATCTTCGAATAGTTAATTTACCAAGAGTGACACTAAAATTTTGGAAATTAACAACAAGATAACCAAAATCAGACAAAAAGCGTAAAGTATCCAGTGTCAGTCATGCATTAGGTACAGATAAGAATTTTAGTTTTGAAAACGATATAAATCGATTAATACATCATTAATCGAGAAGCAATCTCCCAAAAAAATACAACATCTGCACAATCGCTTCGCTCATGTAATGATACCGAACCTTTAAGCTGAAATGCAGCGATGCCGGGCGGTAGGCGCGCGTCATTACCTGACCAGGATTGGTCACGCAAATCAGATCCGCGCTGTCCACGCAATTATAATCAAGTACGCCACGCCACTCGTAATTCTAAAGTAATCAAAGGTTTAGCCATCTGTTTGTGAATGTATTTCATGGATCCCGCGGCCTACGTAACGAGAAATGCGAACCGTCAGCCCGCCACTTTATGTCGCACTAAGTTCACATTTTATGATAGTTAAATTTAAATATTCGAACACAATTTATATTCAAATAGAGAATGCGTATAAAATTTATTTAGACAACCAAATAAAAGTTAACAAAATATTGATACAACGGCAACAATAGAAACCTAAAAATTATTAGTTGCATTGTTGACGCCCGGCCTCCATAATCCTTAGGAAAGCTTCTTACCATAAATAATACGTGTAGCTGCTAGCTATAATAGTGAATGCGCGTAGGCGCAACGCTACAGATCGACAGTCCTATCCTGATTGTAAATCAGTGCTCGCTGGAAAACTATTAGGCCGGGCCCTCGAATTGAGCGGGGCACGAAAGCCTGATATACATATATTACAGTGTAATGCGTCTTTATCCTGTGCGTTATATGAGCATTACATTTCTTCGTCTTTAGATAAATAAGCATCTCGACATGACACATAAAAAATGAAACAAACAATATTTTTCGATCCGTAGAATTTACAACATGCCTCAACCGAGCATTCCTGTCTAAATATATTCAAAATAATTTGAAATTAGAACAATTATGTGACAAAAAAGGCGAGTTACAATTCTGTGTAACGCGTGCTAGTGGCGTCGCCCGTACCCGCCCGTTGCTTGTTAATCGCTCGCCTCGAGGCCGCCTCGAGAGCTGACGGACGTTTCGACATGCCCTGTCTTAGTATAAACACCTCTGATTCATACATTGTTCATGTTTAGCTAATGGCTTACGGCTTTCTAGGTGTCACAATGTTTAGTGTTTTTTGTTTTGTTCCGTTAGCTATTTGTGGTTTTATTATGGAACTGTTGTGCGAATTGTTCTATTGCGGTATTTATTATTAGTTTATAAGTGACGACATTTTAGTTTAGTATCAATTCGTCTGCCTCGTTGCTCTAGTGGTGGCAAGCGCGACTGCTGATCGTGAGTTCCTGGGTTCCCCAGGCCGGGCAAAGTATTATTGGGTTTATCCGTGTGGAATTCCTCAGGAGCAGCCTGGAGTTTGGATTTGTGCCCGGTTGATGGCAATAGGCTCGCCTCCTATTACATGGGCCTTAAACATAACTGGCAAAATGTGGGTGTTACTATACACCTCTGCCCAACCCTTCGGGAAATACAGGCGTGATGTTATGTTATGTTACCAATTTGTCAGCTAGGTAGCATGGCTTAAGGACAAGCCAGACACGTGATTGGCATGTTTTATTAGCAAAAACTGTATCCAATATACTGAAAGAAAACTAGCCATATTAAACTCGTACTTACCAACATACATCCATTATTATTAAAGACAGTATAAAATTTATAGAAGAAAACAAAAAATGCCACCTGATGTCACTACAATACAACCGGCACAACATTGCATAAACATTTCAGAGACATTGTAGCGAAACAAAAATAAACCAAAAAAAGCACGTTTCGTACAAACATAATATAATGAAGATATAAATCGCTGTTATCTCGAACAGGGCTCGTGCGAATAAACACCTAAGGAGATATCGTAATAGAGAAATTACTATAAAATAATCTTGGTGTATGTGTTTGTTGTAAATCGATAGGGATAGGGCCGTCCCCACGTGCGTACATGTCCGCCGTGTTGATTGTAATTTGTAGTGCGCCAGAGCATGTCCGGGCGTGCTGGTGTATTCTGCAACTATTTGATGTCTTGTTTCGGTTTTGCGTGCGAAGATAAAGTTATAAGGAAGAGTTTTAATGGATTGCTATTTTATTCATTGCATAATATTTATTTTATACGAACTTTTTGCAGATCACTAGGCTATTTATTTAACTTTTTTTTTCTAGAACCTGTTTATGTATAACCCTATAGTTATACCTATTAGATGTTCTGAGCACTTACGTCATAGGACCCCGGCAATTGGAAATGTTTAAATATCACGTGATTCACGTGTTTGTTTTCCCTTACATCAATAATAATAACTAAGTTGCAAACAGCGTCAACAGTAGTATCAGGTAGTATGTCAACTCTCAACACCACGTGCAAGTTCAAAGATCACAACTATCCACAACAGGGTCCATCTTCTAAAAACATTAACCCATTAACATCTGCCTTTATTTAGTAAAAAGAAACTTCATTCTTAATAATTTATGACAGCGTTAAGTCAACTTAATTATTCTCTAATGTCTAATTTATTTGTGTTCTTTCTTACTTATTATTTGCATTTTAGGTAAATATGTCGTATTAGTCATTGGGTAACGGAAACGCATATTAATAGTCAACAAATTTTTTGACGGTCGATGTCAACGTCTTTTATTATCCCCATATTTTATGGTGTAATGGTCAAAGATGCGGAGAAATATGTCAGTCTTGGGTACGTCTGGGCGTATACTAAAATGGTTCTCATCAAACATTTCATGTAGGCACAGTAAAATTGTTTTAAGAAACCACCGTTTTTATTAGTCTTTAGGGCTGAATATCTATAAATATCCGATAAAATTACTGCTACTCCGCTCATATATCAAGATTTAAGTATATGTTAATTATTTAATGCTATGCAATCAATTTTTTTATACTCCGCTTAAAACCATCAAGCTGAGACTTATAATATACAGCATGTTACACACCAAACAATACCTTTGCAATGGCTTTAAAAAAGAGATAAACACTATTTTTAATACACCTTTTAACATTAAACTGTGCATTAAAACGGAGAATAAGCCAAAGGCTTTGTCTCCGCAGCGAGCGATGGTGTAATTTACAGCGCGCCCTCGGCGTGTAGCCACGAGGATTAGTCCATCAGTGATAGTTTATGCGCCGAGCTGCAAATTATCGCGTCGCCTTAATTGGAATGCGAGATTAACTTTAATTAATAATAAATTTGTATTGACATGGTTGGCACTGTTTTATCTGCAAGGAGCAATGTTAGTGGCCAAAAGAATAAAGTATATGTTAAACAAATATATATGTACAGTTAAGATTACGAAAACATAAATTTTTTGTACACGCACGCCACATAGATTGGTAACAAAAAGCCCCATACAATATTTGATCAACAATCAATGGCCTTAAAATATAACCAACATTGGATCCTGTGTATTGGCCCCAACACCCATGCCCAATATTGGTCACTCAATAAAAGTAGTCGAAAAGTCCAAACCCTAAAACAAATCATAACAGCCAAATACTCCAACGATAAACACGAGTTGAAATCTGACAGACATTTAAAGATTTTTTTCCCAGATTTGCACTAAATTAATAAATAGTGATGTAGGAGATATACCCTGCAGCAGAAATATGCGGGCAATCTCAATGGGTGTGGAACGAGTTTGTTAGGTATGCCAAATTTTAAATTGCTTAATTTTAAAAGATTGCGGCGGATTGACAAATAAGCGGAATATAATTGGAAGAGGAAATATAAAGTTTCTCAAGTAATTCGTACACGTTTTTAAGTTGAAAGCTTACTCAATTATAAAAGCTTTTTTGGCTGATGGACTACTCTCGTACGTGGACATTATTTCCTAAAATTAAACCACTCACGGTCTTTGCAGTTGTCAATAAGCTTCTTCTTTTCGTGTGGTTAGTGACTAACCTGGTGTCAGAGTTTATGCCGCCCATGGGCCTCTAACTTGGCTTCACGTGCCGTCGAGAAATATCTCTCAGGCATACCGGTTTCCTTACGATGTTTTCGTTCACCGATTTTAAGCAAGTGATAATTATACATTACGCACATGAACCCAAAAAATCAGAGATGCGTGCCATAGGTTCGAACTCGAAACGTATGACTTGGCAGTCCGATGGTCACACCACTAGGCTATCACTGCTGTTAATAAACTAATAACAGCTATTATAATGATAAATACCAAAGGTTCTCTAGGTCCAAGTGACTAATTGATCCTTTGATAATTTCACTCTCGCAAATTTTACATAGTTATCCCAACTGGAGTCATATTTTCCGTTGTTGAAGCTTAGAGATGTTCATAATGCAGTAGGTACTTATCTACTTAATTAATTTATTTATACTGACGATTGTATGAAAATCTCTAACAAATAAACGAACAAAACTTTCATTTCCATGCTTGTATGGAATGAACATAAATGTCGACATTACCACGTATGTTATTTCCTTTAGCGATTATTTTAACTATCAGTCAATAAAATTATCAACTTTCTACTTATAACACTTACTTACAAATCACAGGTACCTACACACAACTTACTCACCGCAAACATCTATAATTTCTAAGATCCTCATTTTATTATTCTCAAGCACACAGTACGAACATCTCAATTGAAGAGATCCTTACTCTGGAAGCTAATCTTAATAATGATATATACACACAGATATTAACATAACAACACTCTATGAGAAAAGCTAAGATGCAAATGCAACAAGTTAATGCTTGTGGTCAATAAATATAAGCAACCTGAGACCGAAAGCCAAAGGGAGAGGAAGCCAGAATTCGAATATTTTCCGTAAAACGAAAAAAGAAAACAATCAAAGATGAACTCTTACATATTTTAACCAAGATCTAAATAATACAAAATATACGATAACAATATTTAGTGTTAATTACGCCAAACTAATTGATCAAGCTTGGATGCAGTATACAGCAACCAACCATGGTACGGCCGAGCTAGTTAGGGAAGGTGGGTTGCGGTGCATGCATCTGCTAATTCCGTGATCCCGGACAAAGATCAAGAGGAGGAACACCGAGTCCGGCATAACCCTTCACCTTCCCTCGGCTAAAAACTGACGGTGTTCCTCCTTCTGACCATCGGCCGGTGTCGCGAGATTCGCCTAAGCATACACCGCAACCCCGGCAGGTCTTGGTCCACCAACTGGTGGTGGATCTCTCCTCTGTGAGGCCCCACCCCACGACCTCCTGAGAGGCGTGGGGAGCACCCCATATCACCGGCGCACCAAAACACATGGCACGCTGTGACCACCCCGGAAACCGAAAAAGCAACCTAACCTAACCAAGATCTTTCTAGCAATGCAGTTCATGTGGAAAGCGTTATGAGAATAACATAAGCCTACTCTTATCATCAGTCTCTTCACAAGTATGGAATAGTCTCCTACTAGACTCTCTTGGAGGCTTGTATTCACACTGTCACATAAGCCTACTAAAATAATTTAGTATAAAATCAACAATTTCCAAAGCTCTCAGACAATCATAAAAATTACAGTCCAGAATAAGGCTTCACACAACAAATCAACTATGTAAGCAGCTACTATGAACTGAAACAAATCGTCCTCATAGCTCAGTGTAAACAGGCCTTTACCTTTTATGATGCGTTTTACGCTAGAACAAGACATATTCACAACTCGTTTAAAAGTTAACTATATGGATGTTAACCGTACAATGTTGAAAGGATTTTATTTACTAAGGAAATTGTTAAATTTTATATACAACTAATTTACTGGATGTTGGTAAAATATTCACCTTCAGTGTTTAGAGGAGTGGTTCCGAATTTCATATCGACGCTAGGCAGTGAAAACCTCGTAAATATTTTTTTCTTGAAAAGCGTTTTATTTGTTCCTTAGATTGATAAACTCGTCATACACGTACTAGTTCAACAAACTTTCAATTTAAATACTTCTAAGCTATCTATGACGTACGATGACAAAGTTATACTAACATTTGATCGGCTGTTTTGTTTTTCAAGAGGCAGTTTTATCTCTCTTTAAAAATTTGTATTTTACACATACGTGGTTTTCACTGCCGACCGTCGATATGGGACAAATATGGCGGACCATGACTGTCGGGGTTGTGGTGCAGTAGTAAAAAAAAACAGTGCCCCACACTAGTAATTCTCCTGTATCGTGGGTACGTTTACAGACACAAATTAAAGGAACAACTATCGGTACCTATGCACTACAAATATTTGTTCCGTGCGAAAAATATGTACCTAGTAGGTGTGTCATTGCCTAACAAGGATTAATTTGTTTGTCTTTTATTTACAAGTGCAACGAGACCTTACAAGGGGGGAGAGGATCAATAACAGGGTCCCTGTAAGAAAATTACCAAAGAGGCTCGTGGCAAATTAAGTAAGGTTAAGCTGCGCTTGCCACGGTCAGCCCATGGATGGGTGACCGTTCGTTACCTACACGTCGAGACCCCTCCGTGCCTCGGAGAACACGTTAAACGGTCCAGGCTGTAATAAAAATACCTAGCACAGTCGTTAAAAGTAGTCAGAAGCCCGACAGTCGCAGCCGGTCTAACTTTAGGATATCGGTATTGCCCAGTTACTGGGTAGCGGAGGTCTGATAGCAGCCGTTCCGTGTAAAATACTGGTCTTCAGGTTAGTCTGGAAGCTGACCCCAAAATAATTGTGAAAAGGTTAGGAGGAAGGTGCGAGAAAACTATTAAATAGATATAAAATAATTTACTATCACCGACCGACGGCTTTGGAAGGTAGACAGTAAAGACTGGCTTTAACTTGACTACTATTCAAGTTAATATTCCTTTGTAAGCCTATAAAAGCATACTTTCCTTCCTTGATGTAATTATAAATTATCAAAATACACTCAGGAGCAATGAATCCGGCTCACCAACATAAACCTTACTATCTCGGTAAACATTGTTTAACATTTTAACATTGTTTTGTTTATGTTGATGACCCGGATTCATTGCTCCCGAGTGTATCGCCGTAATCGCCGTACTAACCTGATAGGTAATAAAATATAAAATTCCTGCCAAAATGACAGCCGTTTCAATAATTAAAGTAGCTTTAATTATAGGCTTTTTAATTTTTAATTTTATAATTGTAATTTTTCTTTGGGTAACATTAATTTAAATAATTTAATAATGTGATCGATAAAATATATTGAAAAAATACATGCATATTATATTCTTGTCTCACTCTTCCTACGAAGGGAATTAAACTGATTTTCTTTACTGCTTCTCGTATTTTATAAAGACCACACGGTCAACTATGACCACAGCGACCATAAATAAAATCTCCGACCCAAAATATTTGGAAAGCATTTCTCCCGATACAACTTAATAGCCATATTATGTTAATTAAAAACGTTACCTTATAAAATCACGCACGAGACACAAAACATCTTTATAATTTTTTTCTGACAAGACGAATAGTCGTAATAAAGTATAGGGCTACCACATAATTCTATCGATAATGGTACGCCTACATATGAATTAATTAGCACGTGATGTGAAACGGGTTCTCGATAGTCGATGTCGATGTCAACGGTCCGGTAAAAGAGAACGGAACTATAGCTTCGACATTTTTATGACACTGGATTAAACTCCAATGAGTCATTCTATCTCGACATGCTAGGGTGTGCTAGGCGCGCCTCTATAAAATGTTTACCTTTAAGGATTGTTGTGTACAAATAATGTTGTCTTGTGTGTCATTGCGCTAGTTCTGGGATAAGCAGAGATACAAGTGGTACAATATTGTAAAAGCTTATTCTTAAAATTTAAAAATATAGCACAGATATCTCTTATCTCTACTTCACCGGAATAGGTCACCAAACGATTCATTAATTAAGTAATACCTTAGGCAGCCTAACTAACCGTAGTGATTTCGTTGTACTAAAAAAAAAGTTTTTGTAACAGTAGCAAAGTTTACATAGAAGGTGTATATTAAATTGGGGCCTCCTTATATCATGGATGAAAGCTTTAGGCTGATGTTCACCAACAAATTCTCTGATTAAACAACAGTTTACCTAAAATTCTAGTACATTTATCGATTAAAAGAATGTTTATCCAGAGAACTTGTGAGAATGAAAATGTTACAAAAAAATACTAGGTGACCTCTAATGAGGATAGCAGAGAAATCACAATACTCTTAGCATAATGACAGGTTACTTCATCATTTACTAGCATTGTCGTTACCTGTCTCTCTCCATTTGATGAGTTGCGTGGGTTAGGTATGCACATCGAGACATGCATGCTCTGAATTCCAATCCCGGAGACATTACAAAAGACTGCACTAGCTCAGAAGAATGAAATTCAAATAAGCTTCCACTTCATGTGTTTACTTTTTACTGCTCATAAAAAGGTCATGTAATATCATAGTAAATTTCAAGACATATCGACCACAATATGTTAAGAACTCATGATTACAATCAGTGCTATTAAGTGTACCTCCCACTGTTACTAATATATTTGAAATGGCCATAATGTTCATTGGATTGGACTAACTCTAGTTAACAAATATTCCATCGCATGGCTGACCACTATTTTGTTGACGCAGTAAAGGCACTATTCCTTATGAATGAACCGTGGTGGTTGTATGTGCGTGTGTGACAACACACCGTGTGAACACGTCACGCTATCCATGTGTGCGTGTTAGTTTTTTGTGAATGGCCGGTGATATCCGGTCCTACAATATCGACTGGCCTACAGGTTTCGTTATCATCTCTCGGACACTGTCTAAACACAAGATATAAAAATTGTGTTTTATTGCATTTTACAACTCTCCCGTCCAATGAATATCGATGAGACGTATCAAATAATAGGACTTTTGAATAAAAAAATGTCGAGTTGTATAACGTAGGTGTCAATGCGTCGTCCATTTCTCTAAACAGCAATTTAAGGACGGAAAGTTAAAACTTTACATAACAAAAAAGTCAGAATCGAGAGTGGAGATTCGGGATATGTTAATTCGACTTTATTCTGGTTCGAATAACGAATTCGAGCGGCGTGGCTGGCTCGATCGGCAAAAAATCTATAACCGAATATTTGGAATTGTGTCGACGCACTCTTACTGGTGTAAAACGAATTAACAACTGCACACGATTGACGTGATGTATAGATCAGTTTTTGTGAGAATAATATGATTTCATAATGCATGTATCCGCCGCATTGGTTGAACGGTTGTTCTAGTTGCAGTTAAAGGCTCTACTTAAGCATGGCATAACTATTTAGTGCTTAATACTTTCAGATAATTATATTTTTAATTCAAATTTACTTCTACTCCTTTTATCATATTGTTGACCCATAAATATCAGTGAAAGTGACGAATAAGGTAAAAACGTAAAAATATACAGACTTTCAAAAAAGGTGCATTAAGATTCTCCCGGCGAAGACCTTGTATTACCCAATAATAAACTAAATTCAAACACCAAAACAAAAACGCAAAGACGTTGGAACAGAAACAAAAAAGCCACCCTCACCAAACGAGGACACAGTTAGAGCAAAACAGGGACTTGCCTTATCAAAATTTAAATTTGGAAAAAAGCGGGGGCCTCGTCTCATTTCAATAACCGTTATTCGCGTCCCCCCCGTACCCTCTTCCCCCTGGCCCAAGCCCCGGCCGGCCGAACTATAGGTGATTGATAGCCCCAAAGAAACAATAGGCAGTCTTCGAAACAGAACCACGACGCGAATCCTAATAAACGCTTTATTTTATTTGTGTGGAATAACAAGAGTCGATATAAATATCGATATTCGCCTTAGATACGGAATTATTGACGCTGCCGTGGAGAATTTTAAAGTGCCTTTTACATATTCACGTGGGACATGATTTAGAATAAATCAACACACTTAGGTATGTAAGTGCCTATTAAAAATAGTGCTGAGAATTTTAATGGTGGACAATTGACTACACCCCCTGATTATTTTCATACTAATTTTGGTATAAAAAATGCCCCTGAAAAACTACATAACAAACATTTCAAGTTTTGTCTATTATCGATAGTTTATTTTTGTATGATTAGATTTAGGATATTGACATTATCCAGTTACTGGGCTACGGAGTTCTGATGGCAGTCGCTCCGTGTCAAATACTGGTATTCAGCCGCATCTGATTAGACTGGAAGCTGACTCCAACATAGTTGGGAAAAAGCTAAGAGGAAGATTTTTGTGTGATTAACTTAAACCACATTTTTCAAGACACCTAAGCTAGAGCCATTATAGAGCTTTGGTGAGAGAGATATAACGAGAAAGATATACGTAAAGCCGGATCTAAATCAGCAAAAAAAATGTTTGACGAGCAAGATTATGCGGATGAGTTGTAGATTCAAATTTACATTAACAAAACACCAGACTAGACATTAATTAGCATTAGTCACAATGACAATGAAAACACTAATCTATATTTTGTTAAATTTGCATATGTACAACATAAATAATCATATTTGGTCACTGACCTTCGCAACATCCTTATAGCATAACTCAGAACAAGGTTACAATGCCGTTCTACCTAATGTGAGACATTTACATTAAATTACCCAATATATGAACATGCATGACTTCTCAAAGTAACACAGAGGCGTTTCACCATCGTTGTATATAAATTCAATACAAAATTATACATTGTAGTTTGCACAAACTAACTGCTCAAAATCACAGCGATGTGTCATGACAAACCGTCGCTTCGTTGTCACGCTTAGATTACACTGCCTTCTGTTATTAAACCCTTACAACCGACGATATGTTCGCCAACTTCCAAAGGTATGCCATACAACAATTACACACATTTTCCCCCATATTAAGTATGGTGTAAAAACAAGTAACAAGTCGCCTCATGCGTGTCATTCGGCCCTCGCTATGATTATTCGAGCATGTCATTAGACGATTTTACTTGTTAGTGGTGCAGAATGAAAACGACATTACTAGTAAGAGAATTAACGCCAAAATCGTTTCAATAATGTATCCGTTGGATGGTTATAATTTTGAGATGTACGGGCGTGTGGAACGGTAAACGCGCTACGATTTTGAAGCGTCCCATAAAGGGGTTGTCTTATTATTTTATGGGTCAATATTGTTTTGAATTTTGTACCAAGAATTTTATTAGCAAACGAATAAAATAGCTTTAATATTAAAAGATTTAGGCTGAGTTGCACCAACTAATTCTAACCGTAACCAAACTAAAATGTATGTCAAATCAATACAAATTTGACATAAATATGGCAAGTTAACAGTTATAGTTAGTTGGTGCAACTGAGCCTTAATATATCAGTGAAACTTTGACAAAGAAACACACAAAGAAACAAAACTTTGACAATAAACATTTGACTGTTACTTATAAGTATTAAATTAATGGAGTAAATTACATTCACGAAAATATTTCCCTCTGTTTAGCTTAATAATTAAAATTATCATGCAAGATCATTAAGGGCACAATATGTTAATTACATTTTTTCAACCAATACCTCCTCCTACAAGTACTACCGAAACTGAAACAGAGAAAGACATCTGACCAAATACTCAAACGCTACTCAATTTTAAGTTGCCGTTAAGTATCGTGCTGTCTCCGTCACTTTAAGGCGAAGTGACAGTGACAGCACGAGACTTAACAACAACCTAAAATTGAATAGCGTTTGAGTATTTAGCCAATACACTTTTATTATACGGACCCATCATATCGACGGTCGGCAGTGAAAACCACGTATGTGTCAAATACAATTTTATACAAGAGATAGAAAAAACGGTCTCCTGAAAAAAAATGGCTGATCAAATGTTACAAGTTTGTCATCGTACGTCATAGATGGCTTAGAAGTATTTGAATTGAAAGTTTTTTGAACCATGTATAACGAGACTGAGAGACGAGACTATATATACCAGGGGTGGCCAACTTGATTCGACCCAAGTTCTACTGTTTACTCAGTAGACTCTGTGCGATCTACCAATTATATTATCAGTACCCCTTCATTCAACTTATATTAAACTTATATTTTTCTTTGCCCTGCTATGATCAACTGGATTAAGAGCCGCGATCGACCGGTCGATCGCGATCTACTGTGTATGACGAGATTATCGATCTGAAGAAAAAATAGAACGCTTTTGAAGAAAATTGGATTTACGAGGTTTTCATTGCTCAGCGTCGATGTACAGAAATTCTCTCAGCATCTATTCGCCAATTCTAGCATCCGTGTGTCCCACTCCAGTCGTGGGTCGTCCATTTGCGCGAAAGCGTCTCCAACAGTAATTGCGTTGCATCGCGTTAGCTTCGTCGAAGGCATTAAACCTGAGGCCTATGGCCTATCGACTGTATGCCATTTTACTGTGCACGTTAACCCGCTTCTGTCTGCCTTCTTATGTGTTATTGACAAATTGTTCAGTTTATATCTGTTTATAGCATAATGGGTTTGATTCGAAGTTGTTACTGTGTCTAGTTAATTTTAGAATAGTGTGGACGTAATATTAAACGACGTGTGCGGTTAAATAATTAATAAGAGCCGTAGGATTAATAATTAAGCCGGAAAATATAAATTAATTTGCCGTAAAATGCCAATTTTTCACTATAACATCATAATGCAAGAACTTGTAAATTAAAAAAAAAACTCATTACTTCATCAAGTGACGACACGTTTGGTGCAGTGGCTGAGCAATTGGTTTCTGCGCTAATGGGTCGAGGGTTCGATTCCCGCCCGGAACAAATATTGTATGGCCTACAGATAGTTGATCCGGGTCTGGGCGTTTGTGCATGAGAAGATTTGTGTCTGTAAACGCACCCACGATACAGGAGAAATCCTAGTGTGGGGCAATGTTTTTTTTTTAATAACAAAAAAAAAGTTCCCTTGTTTTTATCTAAAAATACATATATATATAACATAATCAGCCCATTACTGTCCCACGGCTGGGCACGAGCCTCTTCTCAGCATGAGAAGAGTTTAGGCCTTAGTTCACCTCGCTGGCCTGGTGCGGATTGGCAGACTACACACACCATCGAGAACTTTCCGGAGCCCTCTCAGGTGTGCAGATTTCCTCACGATGTTCTTCCTGCACCGTTAATGCAAGTTCTAAAATACAAGCAAACGTTTATTGTACAGTTACATCTCAATTTGAATATCATTATTCGCTACGTTAATCGGTAATAAAACAGACACGACTATATTTCGGATCGTTCGTACCCGAGACACAATCAGAGCTATCATACTTAATACTGATATTGTATTAATGTGTTTTGAGGGGGCAATTAAAATATTTATGTTAATAATCTGACTGAAGATCGACGCTCTCAGTGTGAGACCGGTCGAACGTGATCTTTTTACCGATAACCAAATAATTAATTAATCAAAACAATATAAATGGGTCTCAATGACTTTCACGTCAACACAAAAGCTCGATTCCTTGCGTTTTATTGTTTTTTTTTTAATGAACCTGTTCTGATTATGTTTTCTTTATCTGCCAAATGGGTATTTGGTCGGTGTCTACATCTAAATTGTCTGTTTTATCAGCAGAGATAGACATAGCTGCTAATATTTGGAAAGTATTTAAGACTGTTAACTTAATTTTCTCAATATAAAATCGAATAATAACCAATTCAATTTAAAGTGCTTATTAGAATCAATTTGTTTACGTGAACATAAAACATAAGCCCATTACTGTCCCACTGCGAGCACGGGCCTCTTCTCAAAATGAGAAGAGTTTAGACCTTAGTCCACCAGCGATGTTTACAACACATAATAAATACCTATATATCTAGCCACTAGCGGCCCGTCCCGGCTTCGCACGGGTGGACATTTATCCCGTTCTTGCAACATTTTTCACTTATGCTCCGCTTCTATTGGTCGTAGCGTGATGTTATTTAGCCTATAACCTTCCTCGATAAATGGACTATCCAAGACAAAAATATTTTTTCAATTCCAACCAGTAGCTCCTGAGATTAGCGCGTTCAAACAAACAAACAAACTCTTCAGCTTTATAATATTAGTATAGATTTATAAAGCCTGTTGTAGTAGTGACATGCTCCATCGATATTCTATTTTTAAAAAAGGAACCTAATACCTACATAGTGATTAAAAAAAAACTAAATTAGAAAGCCAAAAATAATAACAAAATAGATAATCAACATAACAAAACACAGATCCTAATAACAAACATTACTTGTTTAATAACAACAAAATCGTTCTAATATTGTAAGTACACGAAATTGCCTTTAATCAACTTTAATCATTTACTGTATCTGAAATGGAGCGTTGCTCGCGGTGATTATCGTAATAGTCTGGACTGTGTACAAACAAAAATTATGTGCAGGTAATTAAAGAAAGGGGTTGATAATAGCTTGATAATTTTGTTTCGGCGTTCTGGGCAATTTTCTAGTATTATAACAATGAGTGCTTGATTATGTTTGAATGTTTAAGATTGGTCTGATGGATCACTTGCGGCGTTTTTAATACGATATTAATTTCGTAAACGAGGTGCGATTATGATAAAAAATTGTAATGGAATTAAGGGTTTTAATAGAGGTTGGATTTAAAGACGGAAATGTGTTGCTTTGTTTTTGAACAGCGTTAAAGATTTTTCTTTGTAGCCGGCAACATGTTTACGAGATGATATTTATGATAATGATCATTAAATGATCTTCAAAAACACTTAGAGTGTTCCTTTAGTTTTGTGATAAACGAGCCAGAGTGATTTCAAATGTATTTATATAATTGCCTACAGATTATAATAAGTTCATTTTTCTTTTACAAGCCGCATCCGAAAATTCGTGTCTCGACAATTTTAACGAATGACAAAAAAATCAAATTAATTCATAATATCATCAAACAATTAGTTCTCGGTCGAAAGCTTTCGAACAAAGGGACAGAGGGCGACACTGGCAATTTCATTTGCCCCCAATTAGCCGGTTCCAAAATTGAATTTTCTGACAATATTACCCGGGTATCCGGATACGGGCCGATTTTCACAGCCTCCGTGGGAAAAGGACAGAAGATGGAGTAACAGAGATGGTGCTGCTAGCAACAGGTGGCGTTTTGGAGCAATTAAAAGCGGGTTTTAATTACTGGGGGAGATTATTAGCAAATCTCGCCAAACGACGGGGCTTTTCAGTGGAATGTAAACCACTTGAAAACTGGGGGAGCGAAGCCTGGCTGTAAAGTTGGCTGTTTGGGCTATAATTAGCAATGACGATAGAATTAAAATCAGATAAGGATCGTAATCGAATAGCGATTAGCATTTATTTCTGCCATTAAGCTTTAGAATCGATTATTTGGTGCAAATGTGTCGTTTATGTTGATTAAACTGATCCTGTTTGATTAAGAATGATAAAATTCACAGTTTAAAGAAATAACGTCTCTATTACTTAGACATAATGGTTGTTATAGAATAATTTAACTAAAAAGATCGTGTTGTGTGGACATTAAAATTTCGCTGTTGTGCAAATTGAGGACCTAATTTATACTAATTTATATTATTGTTTTTTTGATAAAAATAATGATATTATCAACTATAAACTAAAGGTGTTCCCAAGTGCATTCAATAACTTAACGGGTACCTATCTATGAAATGAATACATAGCATATTACCTCCTTAACTAAAGTACCTTTATACAGCCATTATCCACTCAGAAAAACCAGCAAATTATAAGTAATATCATATAACTTTTTAAATTCCTTTGCAGCTTCATCGACTCATCTGTGAAATGAGTGGAGACACTACTATCGCCTAAATGTTGCAAGTTTAGAACTAATCGCTTTTTTTAACCATAATAACCAAAATATTTGTTCAATGCGGGAATTGAACCCGTCACCTTTAGCGCGAAAACCAATAGCTCAGCCACTGCACCAACTGTCCCATCAAAATGCCGATTGTTTGATTAATAATATTCTTACTACCAATTTCTTTATCAACGCGGATCCTACCGACATGTTTTAAGTGATGCGTAAAGGCGTCAAAGAAATTGTATCATTAATAACCAGAATTCTTAGAACTCCCAAGTTCTCACTGTCACCGTGAGGCGTTAGTCCATTGTCTTTTCCAAGTTACAATAAGTATCTAAGCAACACATATTAGACAAATAATCTGCCTATCACACCCACATTAGAGGCCTGCGATAAAATATACCAAAAAAAAAACAAGTAAGACCCAAGCGATCTAAAAATCATATCTACCCAACAGTTATACGAGTCCCGTATTATGATATCCTTTCGTAAATACCGCTACTGCTTCTCAATGCTTATTTGATACTTAGCTTTCTTGAAATGTCTGCATTTCCTTATGAAAAGACTCCCAGGGGTGTGAGGCGGTTTTTAAAGGAGACGGTGGTAGGGGGCTGTTTGTATGTGTGCGTGCCCCGGTTAGCATGTGTGACTACTCATCTATATGTGTTAATGCGTTTTCTTTTTACCAATTTTTCGGGTGACCATTGTTTGTCGAGTGCGGGGGATTTTGCATAAATTGAGTTTGGCTGTGTTTTTAGGATGTCGCGTCGTCTTTGTGGAGTTATTACGGTTTGGAGGTAATGTATGTTACTTACATGTTATGTAGGTATTCATATAATGTATTATATCGTACTTCTTCTCTTCTCCCGGTTGATGGGAATAGGCTCGCCCCCTATTACATGGGACTTTAAACATAACGGCGAAATGAGGATGGTACTATACACCTCTGCCTAACCCTCCGGGGAATACAGGCGTGATGTTATGTTCTCTTATCTCGTGTCAGCTTGAGCTATACGAGATTACTTATGCCGTGGTGAAAAGATTAGGCAGTCAACAAGGTTGGTAAGTGGAGCTGACTGCCCAGAATGCACCGGACGAAACATCGTCACTAGCGGAGGCTCTTTTAATTAACCCCATGGTACTGATACATACTATATTCCAATATAACAATACCACTACCGATGATTACTTACTTTTTAATTTCATGACTAGCACTGCCTCCATTGGTTTCTGAAATTATTTTACAATAACAAGTAGTATCTTTACATAATATAAAACGCTCCCGCTGTCTGTACGCTTAGATCTTTTAATCTACGCAACGGATTTTAATGCACATTTCAGCAATAGATAGAGCGATTCAAGAGGAAGGGTTATATGCCCCACATTAGTATCTACATTGCACCCGTGCGAAGCCGGGGCGGTTTGCTAGTTAGTAATAAACGAATACGTACCTTGTACCATTTCCTTACAAAACAACCTTGACCCTGAAAAGAAAGTCCAGGAACGAGAATTTCAACACTAGCACAGAAAACAAAACAAAAAAAAAATCTTCAACCGGTTTGCAGCACACCTCCGAAAAGTCCGAAACGCATAGTCACCGTATACATCTTCGCTTCACACGAACGTGCATATTATTACACACACACACACACATTGTCGTGTGAGTCACTCCGCTATTCACGATTTTCGCATCGATGGTGTTAGTATTGATTTCGTATTGTCGTTAGCTTGCGACATGTAAAAAGAAAAGGGGTCTTGTGGGCCGTACACACTTGATAGCCGTTTCCGGTTAAGGTAAGGTGTGCTTTCAATGATGTAATGAAATATTGTCCTGGATATAAGAAGTAAAATGTGCAGTTTTGTGTTTTTGACAGTTCGTTTAGATGTTTGGTACTGATATTTTAATGCATAAATAAAGCAGTCAACTGGTACATTTAAATTAGCATTTAAAGGTTGAAAATTTTATCTAATGGAGATCGATTTAACGAGATGTTTCATATTATATTTTTAAATTCATTTCTATCAAAAACTTCAGTTTATAAACCCACTAATAGTGACGATCTAAATGGTGCAGTGGAAGTCTTTCCTCTTTCTATAAGTAAAACTGCAATTTTTGTATTAAAACAAATAGGTTATAACATACGAGTTTGCATGTTGTAAACCGTCTGTTGGGTTACACTCACAATTTACATCCTACAAAAACAAAACAAAAAAAATTGCACACACACAAAAATATGCACACTCATAAAAATCCTCCATCGTATGTGTAAACTCCATTACAAAGAAAAAGGGTCTCAAACACGAGCCGCCATTAGAAAAATGTCGCGATAGGATGTTCAATCATTTTGGTACCAATAAGGGGTGCTATCGATTTTGCGAAAATGTCAAGCGATATCGAATATCGTAAGCGAATAAACGCGGGGGTTTAAAGTTTTTCATTGTAATATATTATCATGATTTGGTCTGTAGAGGGTAGGTGGAGTCCAATATTATAATATGCTAAGAAAGCAAACACATATAATTTTTTTCTGAGACATTTACAACTTATCACCGTTTGAAAACTTAAATACTATCAGATGTTATTTGCATAATTAATTATTATTTTAAAAACCGGATGCTCATTGTTTTAGCATTTTTCTGGTTTGTCGCTATTGTAGATCCTGGCTTACAAGAGCTGCAGTGGTTGGAAAAGTGTGACGGGCTTGTATAAGGTTTTTTTTAATCGTTCATAATTGCATTGTATCTTTTTAAGCACAAAAGCCTACGCCATCAAACTTACAGAACTACACTCTCTACATAAGTTGCTTACTGAATATTGGTTCTTATAACCAGATTAAAATAGGAAGTAAAGGAACCGGCGCTCAAATTATTTTAATTATTGCTCTACATTAAAGTATGCACAATTTCATCTTCATCATCATCATCATAAACTCAGCCTATCGCAGTCCTCTGCTGGAAATAGACAAAATCAAAATCAAAATCAAAAAAATTTATTTCACATAAACCAATACAGGTGCTTATGAAACGTCGAATTTAGGTGCACGGTTCCAATTAGTTGTTTCCTATGGAGAAGAGCCGGCAAGAAACTCCATGGTTAGGTACTCTTTTAAAAATAATACCTTTAACAATTTCAGTGGATACAGTACAATGATTTAGGATAGTGAGAGAACAATGAGGTCCTGACCACAGACCAATGAGTAATATAGTACTAAAAGACTTGAGTACAAAAACTAACAAACAAAAATAAAATTTAAAAAAAAGTAATATGAATAATATTGTAGTAATTTACAAATTTATAGATGCAGGTCCACAAAGTTCTCACATTTACAAAAGTGAAAAGGAAGCTAAACTATATAAAACACATCTCTCTTTACCGCCACCCTGATCTACTCAGATGTGTTTTTAGGATATTCCATTTTTGTAGTTTTGTTAAAATATTGACCAACAAAAATCACCAATGTGAAATAGCCCTAAGAATACATTTTACATTTGGCTTTATGGAATCAAGGATCTTCGCGGATAAACACAGCTACAATGGATTCTATACAAATCATAAGCGATTGTGAAATTGGTCTTATAAATATGTAAATTTTCTTCACGCTCGTGCTCTAGTGGTATCGGCACAATGGTAACTGATGGCACGCGTAGAGAACAGAATAGAAATCCTTTAAATATATACTATCAACTGTCCACATTTTCCCCTCCAAGTTTAGTAGAACCTCATATGAAATTAACATAAATAAAATTGCTATTTAAAAATAAGTAGATAAAAGAAATAATGCCAACGATGTAGGGGTTTGATACCCGTATAATAATGCAGCATAATTAGGTAGCTATATTAGAGACCTATTTAGACTAATATTATAAAGAGGAAAGATTTGTATTTTTGTATGTAACGAATAAACTTAAAAACTACGGGACCAATTTCAAAAAATCTTTTGCCGTTAGAAAGCTACATTATCACTGAGTAACATAGGCTACGGGCGGAGCCGTGAGGACACAGCTAGTACTTAATATTTTACCAAAATATAATAGTTGGCTAAATAACAAACTAGGTATTGAAGTTATATTTTCAATCGTAATTAATTCATGATTCGTCAATACTACATGAATATTTTGATTTCTAACATAATAAATTCTTCATAATGTTTATTTTTATAAATAAACTTACTTTTCGGCTTCCAACAGTTTTGTCTTAGACATAAAACAAAAAAAAAACATATCTCGGAAAATCGTTATTCCATACTTTAGATACGAATGCGAATAACTATTATTTTCGTGCGTATAGAGTCTAATAAAATCCTTTTTTGTTACAGGTAACCCAGTTTGATATTCATCGCAAGGAAAAACCCACAAAATTAAGAGGTAAACGTACAACAAGCAACCTGTAGGAATTTAACAATCGCAATACTTACCGTAAAACAATTCAGTGTTATTTTAGTGGCATTCGAATCATAAAAATACCTTGTAAAAGTACTTCGCCTATCCGCTAAGAGATGGCGTTAGTTGACAGGTTTGTATAGGAGCCGATGGTTCGTATCGAGGTCGTGTTTCTAACAGCCACATACGATGCCAGCGCTGCACACATGTAAGGGGAATTTTCTCAGCTTTTCCTCAAGTGGAAATGGTAGGGTTGTTTTCTGACGTTATAGTTCCACATTGGTTGTATAGGGGGCGGTGTTGGTATGTTTTGTGACTGACCGTTGCCGCGTTGACCATTTGATTCGGCTATGCTTAGTTAATGTTATTTCTCATTGATTAGTTTAGTGACGGGTAAAGTGTTATATTTGGCGTAGGTACTTTAGGCTTACGCACCTTTTTTGTCCATTCCCGTGCCTACCTAAAGAACAATCGTAAACGTTTTAAATTAAGAACTTAGGCTTGTTCGTTGCTCGCAATCATAGATAACTAATGAACTTTGAGAGTAGATGGTAGATATCTACATATTCATTGTATGTATGCGAATAATTTAACCACTACAGTAGGTACATGTATTTTACATAAATCTGTTATTAAAAACCATTCTAAATTATAAAAAAACTAGCGACCTGCCCCAATTTCGCACAGGTGCAATATAGATACTAATTTAGGGCATATAAACCTCCCTCTTGAATCACTCTATCTATTGCTGAAAACTGCATTAAAATCCGTTGCGTAGTTTAAAAGATCTAAGCGTACAGACAGCGGAAGCGACTTTGTTTTATACTATGTAAAGATAAAGTGTGTACTGTCTAGTCTGTAACGTCATATTTTGAAAATCTACGTCACATATTAGTCGCAATTACATAAAACAATGACGTTAACCTCACTCGTTAAAAATTCAAGAACGTTTTATGCTGCCCAATATCGACCAACGAAGAACAAACTGATGGAAACCGTACCGCCATGATCATAATTATTATCTCTGGCCAGTAACAACCACTACGTCATCATTTACGAAAATGATGACGTCGTAAGCTAGGTAGCAAATAAAAAAAAATTGGATCTCTTTTTAGTAATTTTGAATTACCTCTGCTAATGACGACACGTTTGGTGCAGTGGCTGAGCGATTGGCGTCTGCGCTACGGGTCGTGTGTTCGATTCCCGCACGGAACAAATATTTCTATGGCCTACAGATAGTTGTTCCGGGACTAGGCGTTTGTGCATGTGAAGACTAGTGTCAGTAAACGCACCCACGATACAGGAAAAATCCTAGTGTGGGGCAATGTTTTTTCTTAAGAGAAAGAGTAAGAGAGAGAAGAGATCATACCTTCCGATAACACAAGTAAACAAATGCCAATGCACCGCGTTTGTATCGTCACATATTGCACCAGCTTTTATTGTATTTTGAACTAAGAGTTAGGCATTAGCCAACCGCACTAACGTGTTCAACAATCTTTAAAAAAAGATATAGAAAAGTACAGAATTACGGAAGGATCGATTTTGATCGCTTAATACTCGGTTTCTCAAAGTCAAAGTTTTTTATTTCAAATAGACAAGATTTCAGGCACTTTTAAAACGTCAAAACTAGGTGCACGGTTCCAAAAGGTAGGTTCTATGGAGAAGAGCCGGCAAGAAACTCCATGAATACTCTTTTCAAATTAGTAGTTCATTACAATTCCATTACAGTAGTGTGAGAAATAGAATGAGAATAATGCAGGTTAATGTAACAAAAAAACTCACATAAGAGTAACAAATAGAAAAATATGCCTTCTAGGATTGCCATAGCAGTTAAGTTCTATAAACAAAAACGAATAGTTTTGCTTAGGTATCAATGATAGCATTTTTTATTGCCATACTGGGCAAATAAATAGACTCGTAAGCTAATGTCGTATTACCTGTGATAGCTACTTCCATATGGAAGGATCTACTATGCAAAGCCATGAAGTCTTTGCTTCATTATTGGTCAAGGTACCTACAAGAGCCTCAATTTTAACCAATAACGCTCCATAAATTATAGGAATCGGCCATTAGTCACGTGGTCCATTTATGTCAATTTGACGACACGTTTGGTGCAGTGGCTAACCGATTGGCTTCTGCGCTGCGGGTCGTGGGTTCGATTCCCGCACGGAACAAATATTTGTATGGCCTACAGATAGTTGTTCCGGGTCTGGGTGTTTGTGCGTGTGAAGATTTGTGTCTGTAAAAGCACCCACGATACAGGAGAAATCCTGGTGTGGGGCAATGTTTTTTTTAAGAGAAAAAGAAAAAAAGAAAAAGAATGTCAATCTCAAATTTTCTTTTTTAGTGGTTTTAACAGTGACCTTGGTCGAACAGCCAGCGGCCAGCAATTATGTATAGGCCTACGTTTTCGAAAATAAGCTCAATTTTTGAATTACTTACCACTTTATTATTCCTTTATTGTCTGCCTTGTTGGTCAAGTGGTAGCAAGCGCGACTGCTGAGCAATAAGGTCTTGGGTTCGATCCCTAGGTCGGGCAGTGTTATTGGGGTTTTCCATTAAGAATTTCTCAGTAGCAGCCGGTGTCTGGATTTGTGCCCGATAATCGCAATAGGCTCGCCTTTATTACATGGGACTTAAACATAACTGGCGAAATAAGGGTATACTAAATACACCTCTGCCGATCCCTTCGTGGAATACAAGGCGTGATGTAATGTTATGTTTTATTCTTCTTTCTGTAAATACACGTGAACAAGGAGTAAACAAGTGCGTAGCATCACATGTAGGAAAGAGTCACGGTTACGTCAGTGGGCACAGTTCACGATACCAAGGTCAGGGGTTGGCCGCGCGGGTCAACGCCCGCACCGCTTTGTGACTGAATCGCCGAGAGGTCACGCTGCGATTGTATACACTGTGGCTTTTTTCGTACATTTCCAATAAGAATAATTCGATCCGAAAAAAAATACTTTGTGGTTTAATTTTTTTTAAGAAAAGAAGCGATACATTTTTCGTGCCTTAATAGATTGGTTCAGGCTGGATTGAAAAAAAATCGCAATTTAAAAATGGAATACGAATTCACACCAATAACGGACTACTTGAAAAAAATGAAAACCTGAAAGCCAACGGCTCGCAAACACTTCTTTAACTTTTCTGTTATCCTTATGTAAACATATCGATATAAGAGTCATGGAACTCAAATAAAGATTAAAAATTCAAGGTCAAATCCACACCTGTTACAGAAGAATTATAGAAAATAGAATTATGCATATCGTATAATTTATTATGTTATCTTATATAAAAAGTCTTAGAAAAATGTTTTAGTATAAAAAATTCAAGCTTTAAAAGCTAAATTAAGCTCCTAGGAGAGATCAGTAGGTATAGCCTTTTTCTTTAAGTGTTATAGAGCACGGATCGACGCCCTAGTTATTCTCTGGCAAACATTTCATAGATATACAAGGTGGAACATCTCTATTATTTTTTTAAATAGATACTTAGTCGATTTTTTTATGTATTATTTATTTTATTTTATTATTCTCGTTTATTCATCGTACATACATATAAATTATATTTTTAAATAGAAAAATAAATAAATAAATGGTAGCCCACCGGGAACAGGGTCCAAGCTGCCGCTGGTCAGGGCTCCAGAGAAAAGAACCTCCTCACTATGCGTGCCATGTCAAAGAGTTATATCGTTTTCTGTATCAAACCGCCAACGAGAGCCTTTATTTTATTTATTAAATACCCTTTAACTATTTATTAAATTTATATCTTATTTTATATAGCTGCCTCGTTGATCTAGTTGTGGCAAGCGCGATTGCTAATCGTTTAGTCTTGAGTTCGATCCCCAGGTCGGGTAAAGTGTTATTGGGTGTTTCCGTGTGAAATTCCTCAGTAGCAGCCCGGAGTTTGGATTTGTGCCCGGTTGATGGCAATAGGTTCGCCCCCTATTACCTACATGGGACTTAAACATAACGGCGTAATAAGGGTGTTACTTACTATACACCTCTGCCTAACCCTTCGAGGTATACAGGCGTAATGTTATGTTATACCTAGTACTCTTCATTGTACACTGTACAAGGTTAGTCGGAAAGGAGGTACTAAGCCGAAAGGGTGTTAAAGTACCCATAATAATGAGTAACTTTTGTCAACTTTCTCCAAAAGTCATTTTAAAGAGAAATAGCTGTTCATAGATTTCATAAAAAATACGCTAAATTCTATATATCCTCAGCTATGAGCAGCTGTGTTTACATTTTAGGTTATATTTGTGACGGATTAGAAGCTCCATTTTCTGAATTCGTAACTTAAGCAGGGATGAAGAATTTTTGAAAACATCTAAAATAATAATCATTTTGCATATACTTTTATATATATATTTTAATCGAATTTTGAAATTTTCACACTTGATTTAAAACAATCATCAAGAGTTCCGCAGCTTAGTACCCCCTTTCCGACTAACCTTGTATAAGTAATATGTAATCTACACATTATGGCAACTTTTTTGTTTTTTTCGTAACTATTAGGTATCGTGATTATGGTTAACTCGATTCCTTCCTCAAGGTGGATCAGTATTTTCCATAAACACTATAAAGGTCTACCGAGTTATAGTTAGATAACCTCAATTTTAATACATAGTGCCTAATAAATACATGTAACGCTATGCTACCTAAGGAATTTTATCACAATATGTAGTTCAAGAGCAAGATAAGCTAAGAAAAAGATTAAATAAGTACATATAAGATCTACGATTCAATGCCGCGTCGACGTGACTTACGGAAATACATATTGATTCTTTCATGTTTAAAAAAAACTTACTTTAAGTAGGTACATGTGTATCGGTATCTCGCTTGGTGGTAGGATCTATACGGTCCGCCTGGCTAGCTACCACCCTCACATTAAAGTCCGGCACGAAGTTTACTGTGTTCCGTCGTGTGTATGTGAGAGCCAAATGGGTATAAGGGAATCCCTCTATATCTCTGTTCCTTGGATTCGCGTGCTTCATCTTAGACCCTGTTTTGCGCTTACCATGCTGAGACTTAGGTCAAACGAGACCTAGTCAAGAATAAAAAAATAACTCTTATCTTTTTACGGATTACCTTTGGGAGGCTTAAGGGAATACAGTTCTATCGCGCAGAAGCCCTTTTTTTAGAACTTTAATCTAAACCAGGATGGGGCTCTAACCGATGGCCGTCCACAGCTGCACTGTAGAGGAGTAGGTACAGTCATGGACAGTCCCCGGGGGTGCAAGACTTGCAAAATAAGAGGCCTTAAATTATTTGGGCTGTAAATATGGATGTTATTTTCGTGACCACTGTAAACTCTTTTTGCGGTAATATTGAACGCTACAGTTCAACCCTCTGATGTAATGGCTTACAAATTATGATATTCATCACTTTTTTAAAGTTTTTGTCTTTGAGTTTTGTCTGCCATCGATTGCCATGCTCAATGGAATACAGTGTTCCTCAATTTAAAATAGCAACCGGACCACAGATCACTTAGTTGCAAACAGTAAACAGTCACAAGGACCCCAACCTATTTTGTGAATGCGCGTGCGCTTTCCTCTTCTGCAATCTGTAGAAAAATAAAATGTTCACAGAATTATGCTTTCACGCTAAACTGGTATTATCAAGCGTTTAGTAGCATTTGTCTAGCCCAGTCCACCACAATCTAAGAAACACTGAGTATTAAGTACCTACATACATAATAAGCCCATTACTCTCCCACTGCGGGGCACGGGCCTCTTAGAATGAGAATGGTTTAGGCCTTAGTCCACCACGTCGGCCTGGTGCGGGTTGGCAGACTACAAACACCATCGAAAACTTTATAGAGCCCTCTCAGGTGTGCAGGTTTCCTCAAATGTTTTCCTTCACCGTTAACGCAATAATCAAATGATCCGCACATGAATTCGAAAAGTCAGAAGTCCGGCCTGGATCGAACTCAAACCCTCCTGCATGGAAGGCAAGCGTTCAACCGCTATGCTTTCACTGCTATAGTTACATTATTATAACCACGAGAGAAGTTGGAGTGACATTTTCGCCACAAACTAAATTGGCAATATTGTGCACCATTCTCCATACTACCCATCATATCTACTTGGACACACCACAATAATATCCTAATTTAAAATAGCGCAAACCTACCACAGTATACAAATAGTGGCAGGTAGCGGTGGACACATTTTTTGCATGCGCGCGCGCCGTGGGTGGCAGCCACAACGTGGGGGAATTTATTTATAGCTACCGACATGTCACAACTGGACATATAAGCTTTTTATTCTTTTTTTCACATAAATTTTCGATATGTCGTGTTTATTGCAACATAGTTGTATGTGAAAATGGTCGGCGTTTCGGTTGATGAGGTGCAGACAAGAGGGAGCTGATATCTTGGCTTAAGTTTTTTCTTCAAGTTTTAATACAAACCTTAAATTATGCTCTACATATCGTGTCTAGCCCCAACTATGTTGGGGTCAGCTTCCAGTCTAACCAGATGCGGGTGAATACCGGTATTTTACACGGAGCGACTGCGATCAGAACTCCGCAACCCAATTATTGGGCAATGCCGATATCCTAAAGTTAGACCAGTTGTCAGAATTTCGGGCTTCTGACTACCCGTAATTCGTATGACACCCGGGACCGACGTTTTAACGTGCTTTCTGAGGCACGGAGGGGTCCCGAAGTGTAACGAATGGTCACCCATCCATAGACTGATCGCGGCAAACGCAGCTTACCCTTGCAAATCATATGATCCGCACGGTTAATTAGCCACGAGCCCCTCCAAATTATGACCTACATATGCTAGGCAAGTAATGGATCCTAGTCAGTTTATGTCATGTACTAGCGGATCAGCGTCCTCCATAGGTACATTAAGACGACACATACTTGTGGTCAGCAATCTTTTAATCAGGTGTAGTGATTCCAGCAACTTTTTCTCTCGTCTGGAGACAGGTTAGAATATAAAACTTCCTTACCGCTCGCTGGGAATAGACGCGAGTTGTAAGATTCATCAAAACCCAGCACGCTTGGTGCTAGGATCTATACAGTCTGGTCCGGTGCCTAGCTAACCACCCTCACATTAAAGTCTGGGCCAAGCAGCTTACTGTGTTCCGTCGCCTGTATGTGAAAACCAGAGGGGTATAGGGATATCCCTTTACATCTCTGTTACTAAAATTTGTGTGCTTCATCTTAGACTCTGTCTGCGCTTACCATTAGGTGCGACTAGGATCAAACGCGATCAAGTCAAGGATAAAATAAAAAAATCTCACACGACCAATCTTTATTGAGGTCTCTTTGGAGATCAATGCGTCAAACAAAATCAAATAGACCTTCAATTAGATAAATATGGTTGAAATCTACAGACTAATGTGATAACAATATAAATCACTGATTTGAAGTTGGTATAATGACGAATAATGGTAGAGCTCTACTTTATGCTACTATATGTTGGTTACACCAGGTTCACACGATTCGATTCTAGTTGATCAAATGCTAAATCGCATGCGATTTCAACCGTCTGAACAGACTTTCAACCAAATTGAAGCAACAAAAACGTTTCAAATTTTGTTGATCAAGTCATTTGATCAACTAGAATCGAATCGTGTGAACCTGGTATTATTTGCAGGTTGCTAACCGATCCAGGTCCACTCCGAAAAAAAAACTTAGAAGCTTCGAATCGAAACAAAACAACGACGAACATCAATCTTAACAATATACGATCAAAGTATTGTCAAACAACGGACCACTAGATTTTAATTAACATTTAGGAGTAGGGTGAACGAAAGACTAAATATCAAATCGCGAAAATCGAATCGATTATTGGATCCGAAACACTTTCGTGGTTGGAAAACGTGCGATCAGTCAGCCGAAACTGTCAGATGAACAGTCGATTTTCGGAGTAGGCTCCTAGCGCCCTGAATGTTTCGATAACTCAGTTGCCCACTGATTAGGTTTGCCATTTCGTTTCGTCTACAATGCTTGTAACGAGAGAAAACGAGACAGCAAACCGAACCGTTCGACAACTGAGTTTTCGAAAAGTTCTGTATTAGATGGCAGAAGACCATTTGGAACATTCTTATTTTTAGCGTGTCGATGGCAACCCAAATTGAGCCGGCCCAGAACTTAGCAACGAATTTAACGTTATCAGTAGCGTCCATTAGTTCCTGTAACATGCAGGTGTCAGGGCACGCAGGGCATGATGTCAGGTGTCCCATCGTTTGTGGAACAGCACCACATTTAAACTCTTATGGCAATACCAATATTATCTTATACCACGATGGCAATTCAAAGTCCACTCACAAAACCGGCTTTGAGCGTAGTGTCGATTAACATTGAAGGGTTCTTAAAAGGCAAATTAGTAATTTGGAACTGTGCAACGTGTACATTTTTGTTATCATTGGAAAATCCTCATGGATGTCCCTCGCTCGGGGAAGACGAGGGGGTCTACCGGACTCTTACCGGCTAAAAACCAACGGTGTCCCACCTTCTGACCTAAGGTCGGGGTCACGGGATTCGCTATTGCATGCACCGCAACCCCGGCAGGTCTCGGTCCACCAGCTTCTTCTGGTGGACCTCTCCAGTGGTGGAGCAATTGTTCCCCTGCCCCACTTCTTACTGAGAGGCGCGCGCGGAACACGGCGCGCCTTCCTCCCGGGCTGCAACGTGCACCTAGTCTTAATGATTCATAAGTGCTCGTAAAAACTGAACACTGAACATCGCTTATTTACCGATATGTATCTGTTAGAATAAACCATTTTTTACGACTTGATGATGAGCAGCTGAAGGTACATCTTGTTTTTCTTCTACCAGGCTGTCGTTCAAACAAGCTGGTGTATTGGTAACTAGGAATACTAATACATAATTGATTAAATTAAACAATGATTATGTAGTTATATAGGGTTGCATAAGGTGTTTTCTTATTAAGATCCAACCTTATAAAAGACGTTCAGGACGATAATAATGATGCTATCATACTATTTAAGGAACTTTATTTGATTAAAATATTAGGAGAATAATTGCAGTGTTGACTTGACTCTTGACAATTCACGCTAATGGTGGCGCCGCGCGGGTTTGTTTGTAGGTACGGCGCACGAAAAAAATATTGTTGGTTTTAAGTCTAGGTGTTGTGAGCCAGCCTTTCGTACAGAAATTATCTTGCCTTATGCTTTCCTTCACTTTTAACGCAAATAATAATAAAATTCTGATCCTTTGACTGCCTTGTTGGTCTAGTGGTCGCAAGCGCGACTGCTGAGCATGGGGTCCTGGGTTCGATCCCCAGGTCGGGTAAAGTGTTATTGGGGTTTTCCATTAGGAATTTCTCAGTAGCAGCCCGGAGTCTGGATTTGTGCCCGGTTAATGGCAACAGGCTCGCCCCGTATTACATGGGACATAAACATAACTGGCGAAACGAGGGTGTTACTAAAACACCTCTGCCGAACACTCCGGGGAATACAAGGCGTGATATTATGTTATGTTCTGATCCGCACATGAATTTAAAAAGTCAAAGGTACGGGTCGGGTTCGAACTTGGACGCTCTAGTATGGAAAGCAAGCATTCAACCGCTTCGCTATTACTGCTGGAAATAGTGTAATAGCCAATGATGAAAATAATCATGTCAGTTATATTTCACAACTATTTTACATACTTTTGTCAGATTCCTATAAAACAAAAACAGATAGTTTTGTTAACCGATGACAGCATTTTTTGTTGCCAAACTGGGCATATAAATAGACTTAACATAACATCACGCCTCGTATTTTCCGAAGGGTTGGGCAGAGGTGTTTTTAGTACACCCTCGTTTCGCCAGTTATGGTTAGAAGTCCCATGTAATAGGGGACGACCATGCCCGGGCTGCTACTGAGAAATTCATAATGGAAAAACCCAATAACACTTTGTCGGACCTGGGGATCGAACCCAGGACCCCATGCTCAGCAGTCGCGCTTGCGACCACTAGAGCAACAAGGCAGTCAAAATTAATTTTAAAATGGACTTCTAAATTATTTATAACTGTGATAAATACTTCCATATGGGAGGGTCTACTATGCAAAGACATGAAATCTTTGCTTCATTATTGGTAAAGATAGAAGAGTTTCAATTTTAACCAATAACGCTCCGTAAATTATAGGAATCCGCCATTAGACATAATAATATCAGCGGATTAAGACCTAGCCTTCAAAATACCTATCATAATATGGAATTTCCGGCAGTGACTAAAACTAGTTGAGTGAGATAAAAAGATGACATAACCATTGATATTTGGATGACATACTGGACTTATTATTGGATTTGATATTTATCTACAAGTACACACCTAATTGGTCTAGTGGTGGCAAGCGTGACCGCTGATCGTGTGGTCCTGGGTTCGATCCCTAGGACGGGCAAAGTGTTATTGGGTTTTCCGTGTGGAATTCCTCAGTGGCAGCCCAGAGTTTGTATTTGTGCCCGGTTGATGGCAATAGGCTCGCCCCCTATTACATGGAACTTAAACATGACGGCGAAATGAGGGTGTTACTATACACCTCTGCCCAACCCTTCGGGGAATATAGGCGTGATGTTATGTTAAATTGGATGAATCTTACTATAGAGATGGAAGGATGGTTGACGAAACTAAAGAAAGCATTTTATCCAGTAGGTATTAGTGTATTGTGGATCATAGTATCAACAAGTCACTGGAGCTCGTGGCTAATTACCAACCGCGCGGATCATACGATTTGCTAGGTTAAGCTATACTTGCCGCGGTCAGTCCGTAGATGGGTGACCGTTCATTACACATCGAGATCCCTCTGTGCCTCGGAGAGCACGTTAAACAGTCGGTCCTGGGTGTTATACGAATACCTATGACTGTCGTTATAGGAAGTCAGGAACCCGAAAGCTTGACAACTGGTCTAACCTTAGGATATCGGCATTGCCACTGGGTTGCGGAGGTGTGATGGCAGTCGCTCCGTGTCAAATACTGGTATTCAGCCACATCTGTTTAGACTGGAAGCTGACCCCAACATAATTGGAAAAGCTAGGCAGAACAGTGTCAACAAGTTAATTCAGTCTTTCGCAGTCCACTGTTGGACATAAACCTGTCCTAAATTGCGCCACAACACTCGGTCCCTCCCATATGTAGTCTACTCCAGCTACCTTCTTCAAATCGTCGATGCATCTGGCTAGAGCCTTCGCGGTCTCCACTCAAGGCCTCATCGACTAGGTTACATAATCTACTAACGCCATCTGTCGGCTGTAGGAGCTTCGCGTCTATTTGTTTGAGGAAGTCGGATGTTGTACAATTCTTTAATCCACAACTCATGGGGAGAGAATTATCATCATCAAATTAATTAATTAATTAAACTGATTATTTTCGCAATATCGTGTATAACAGCTGTTTAGAGTAAACAGGGCTCAAATAACATAACATCACGCCTTGCATTCCCCGAAGGGTTGGGCAGAGGTGTATAGTAACACCCTCATTTCACCGTTATGTTTAAGTCAGTAATAGGGGACGAGCCTATTGCCATTAACCGGGCACGAATCCAGACTCCAGGCTGCTACTGAGATATTCTAATGGAAAAACCCAATAACACTGCCCGACCTGGGGATCGAACCCGGGTCCCCATGCTCAGCAGACGCGCTTGTGACTACTAAACCAACAAGTCAACAAGACTTAAATACGGTTTTTATATGTATGGAGTTTGACGTTAGACACGGTCTTAACAAGTGCCTAAACTGATTTTCTAGACGAAGGTCTCTCCTATCTCCTTCCAAAAGCGTATTTATAAGCAATAACTTTTTCCAAAATCTAAGTGTTCATTCTGTTTAGCCTTTTCCCCAACTGTTTTGAGGTCAGCTTCCAGTTTAACCAGATGCGACTGAATACCACTATTTTACACAGAGCGACTGCCATCAGACCTCCGCAATCCACGGCAATGCCGATATCCTAAGGTTAAACCAGTTATCAGATTTTTGTGCTTCTGACTACTCCTAACGAGTGTCATGGGTATTCGTATGACACCCGGGACCGACGGTTTTCCAAAATCAAAGTGTATCTATTTATTTAATCCAAAAAAATCCATTATTAGCTACAACACAACGGTATTAAATAGATTTAAACAGTTATCCCAACTGTATCCCAATCTGTATTGAATTGAATTAAAGGATATAATAACGCATGAGTCTGGCTGCCCTTCGCCTGAACATTAAATAGACCACTTCCGTCCGTTAGCTATTGGTATAATACGTAGCTGATAGTTTGTGTGTGTCTGTTCCTTTAAATTTAAATAATAATAACCAGCCCATTACTGTCCCACTGCAGAACACGGGCCTCTTCTCAGAATTAGAACAGTTTAGGCCTTAGTCCAGTGCGCTGGCTTGGTGCGCAGATTTCCTCACAATATTTTCCTTCATCGTTAACGCAAGTGATGACTCGAAGTGCGGTCAGTCCGTGGATGGGTGACCATTTGTTACACATCGAGACCCCTCCGTGCCTCGGAGAGCACGTTAAGCCGTCGGTCCCGGGTGTCATACGAATACCTATGACAGTCGTTACGGGTAGTCAGAAGCCCGAAAATCTGACAAACGGTAAACCGTTTGTCAGAACCTTAGGATATCGGCATTGCCCAGTTACTGGGTTGCGGAGGTCTGATGGCAGTCGCTCCGTGTAAAATACTGGTATTCAGCCGCATCTGGTTAGACTGGAAGCTGACCCCAAGATAATTGGGAAAAGGCTAAGAGGAAGTTTTTTTTTTTTTTTTTTTTATTGAAGGGCTTTGTCGCTTAGCGACAATATCGCCCAATGAAAATATTATAAATAGATAGTAACAATTTATCTTATAACTAACTTATACAAAAGTTTAGCTTTGTCTGACATTGGAAAAGCTAGAATCGAATTACAAATGCCAATGTCATACATTTTGTTTCGGCCAAACACACTAATTCTTACATTTTCATTTCGGACACATTCCATTATGATATGAAAAACATCATCAACCACTCCGCAGTCAAGGCAGTGTGGCGACGAAACCTTTTTCATTAAAAATGAGAATTTATTCGAGGGAATATGTCCGGAACGCAATCTTAAGGCTATAGTAATTAAATTTTTACTTAAAATGCAATCAATCCAGGGAACTCGCGAGATCTCTGGCTGAATAGTTCGGTACCAAATTCCCTTTTCTTTCGATCTCTCATCAATAAGAGGAAGTTAACGCAAGTGATAATCAAATCCTGATCCGCATATGAATTTGAATATTCAAAGGTCTGGATCGAACTTAAATCACTCTGCATCGAAGATAAGCGTTTACCTGCTAGGCTATCACTGTTTTTTAAATAAAGAATAATTATTCAAAGTTCCTATAACAAATTACTTGTGCCTGACAAGTTTGTCCAACACCTACTATTGTTATTACCTACGTATTGGTAGATGCTATTTTATAAAACAGTAGCAAGTCATTTGTATGCATAACATATTATATTCCTCCAATAAAAAAAAAACTTCGTGAGAACACGGCATAACACCTGCCAAATGTTTATTATTCATTAAAAGCTATGTTATTTATATTGTTTCCCCTCTCTCTCTTCCTCCTAGCCTTTTCCCAACTATGTTGGGGCAGCTCCCAGTCTAACCAAGCGCGGCTGAATACCAGTATTTTACACGGAGCGACTGCCATCAGACCTCCGCAACCTACTAACTGAGCAGTGCCGATATCCTAAGGTTAGACCGGTTGTCAGAGTTTCGGGCTTCTGACTACCCGTACATCGACCTACTCATACACGGACCTACCCGACGAAGGTTGCCATCCGTCCGGGTTTCCCCGGATTAGTCCTAGTTTGGGAGGGCGTCCGGAGGTGCCGGAGGGGTTCCCAAAAAGTAACCGAATGAAACCCGGACGTCGTTCGCGTTCGCATTTTCATTCGTTTTATATTTTGGCCATACATACAAGGTGTAAAAAGACCCTTCACTAAGCCGTCAACCATGCATTCAGTACCTACATCAAACTAAGTAACACTACGCAAAAATTATCGCTGGGAAACGACTTTTTTTTGGGTTAAACGTTTTACTGTAAAGCTCAATGTAACGCACTCAAAAGACTGTGCTGATAGATGCAATGAGTAGTAAACGGATAATGGAGGTATTTCAAGTACATTTGCAACCTTCATAACTAGTATTTTTAAAAAAAGTTGTGAAAAAGTTGGAACTTTGACCTCCAATATCTCCGAACTAGAAGGTTCCCAGGCATAGTCCAGAACAAAAAAATCGTCAGAATGAAGTGGAGAATAAGTGCCTTTCGGCTTCGTTAAGGGTATTTTTACACCGTTTATAAAATGAAAATTTCGTCGAAAAATTTTATATTTTCAAGGACGTCCGGGGATAAATCCCAATATTGACGAAATGTCCGGTTATTTAAATCTTTGTCCGGTGTCAGCAATTTAGGTGATGGCAACCCTATACCCGACGTACCTGTTGTCTATTTTATTATAATTTTGTACGTAGGTACCTATCCCGGGTCGATAATTTTTGAAACCAAGAAAAATAATAGTAGGACGAAACCCATTGGAAAAGGAAGAGAATATAACAAAAATTAAACGAAAAATAATTTACGGGCGATCTGAGGTCGGGAAGTGGATGGGGGTGCGTTTTTAAGGGTAAAAAACGGTTTATCTCGATTTCTGGCAAAAAATACTTAAAAAGATCTACAACTTTTGTATTTACACTTTTTTCACATACAGGTGGATCTTTAAAGATCTTTTCCCGTAGCTGTCAATAAATTATTTCAAAATGTTACCTATAGGTATGACAGCGTAGGTACTGCGATCGTGAATCCGTCGTTTGCCAGTCGTAGTGATAGCGACAATTGCACCGATTCTCTTGTTCACCGACTTAGCTAAAATGTAGAAAGACAGACAGCGCCAGAAAAGGACGGTGATAGATAAGAACTAAGTTAGAGATGTCAAACTAGTTTACGCCTTGGACTTCACCGTGTTTTTAGTGGACACGTTCTGAAGTAATGTATGGAATTTTCAGTTGTAAATTTGACAGTTCTTATTTACGTCCGTCTCTTTCTTATTTTATAAGATTGAAAAAGATGGCAATAGCCTAAATTAGGTTTAGTTTGTGCACTACAGAATTGGCACCAATATCTCTTCGGCTGGTAATTGTAATTAAAATAATGTCACCTTATTGGTCTTGTGATAATTAGTCTAAGACAGAGGTTGAAAACACTTAGGTAATGGATGTTTAGCTTCTATTAATTATAATTTTTATTATTATTCCTATATTTATTTATTATATATCTTGGTAAATTGTAGATATCTAAGGCCTTTATTAATAAACAGCTTCCTCTTAAGTGTAGTTTTAAAATGACTTAAGAGGTCTTTCAAAAAAAGTTGTATGAATGTAATTCTACTTTATGGTAGGAGCTGTTAGAAGATATTTCATTTGAGAGCTGTTTATTAATACGGGCCTAAGAATTGAGTAACAACAATGAAACAATGATAGGAGAAAAATGTTCCTGGGTTGATAGGTACCTAAGTACTTATAGCCCGCGTAAACGGTCAACTAAAATATTTTCAAGAGACATAGAGCGATGACTAGATATAGGTACCTACTAAAGGCTTTTTTTTTAACTTTTATGTTTTTAAGCTTTACATTGAAAAGGGTTTAATCAGAAAAAAGATTTGGGCTATTTGAGTTTGTGCTGTGCTGTTGTCTGTGCCATTTGTGCTTCCAACCTCGTAATTAGCAAAGTCTATGGTTTTAAACACAGCACGATTACTTATGTAATATTCGAATAACTACTTGATCAGACTCTAAAATCAAGTAACACTATACTCAGACAGTACCTACTTGGTAATTCATATTTTAAGGCTCTTGATTGGTCAGGATAATTTTCCAGCAGACTCTAGGTACCTACCTTAATTTAATAAATTGAATGGAATTTTTCAGAAATGTATTTTTATACCTATAAAATAATATTTAGTAGGTAGGTACCTGAACTCAATTAGTAAATAGGTACCTATTTATTGTGAAGATTTATGTTTCACACGGTGCTTCAGAAATACAAATTATATTCTTACCTACATCATAAATAAGTAAAGAATTCTAAACTATTCATGTTTATTAAGTAATAAAAATTTCAACACAAGTTATTTCGTAAAACGTACCAAACTGCTCTATTGAATCTAGTACCACAGTAATAATTAGGAATTAATCATATGTAGGTACATAAGAAAAAACATTAACGTAAGTAGGTAGGTACTAAAGTACCTTCGTACTTTCTACTTATGTAGGTACCTACTTGTGAGTAGTAGATATCTAATTTGTAAAAAAACAGATAAAATAAATGATTATTTAACTCTTGAATATCGATCAGTTTCAGTAACCTGTAATTTATTTATAATAATAAAATAACTTAGGTACTTAGCCATTTATAAAACTACATGTTAGTTATTAAACGAAGTAAAATCTGTTAAAAAGTAACCACTAATTAATATCTAATAATATTTATTATTGCTACATATTTGAAAGCATAGGTAGGTAGGTAGGTAGGTACCTATTTGCCTACTCCGTTTTAAGTTCCCATCAAGTTAAAAATGAATTAAACACTTATTTATTTATTTATTGGTTCACCAACAATTGTTACACTTTAAAATACAAGCAATGATTTACTCGTAGTAGGTACTTAGGTACCTACCTACTCGTTAAATGTTTAATGATAATCAATGTCCTTTACAACATTTTGTAAATTTCTAAGCATAGGTATCTATACCTGTGCCAGGCCTACCTACCTACCTAAAGTATTTTTTTGAATGGTCTCTATCTACACGTAAAATTCTTTGTACCTACCCTTTAAAGGCTAGGAAGTACTTAAGTAGCTAGCTAGTACCTAAAATTAACAACCTTTTCATTTCTTTGCAACTAATGTCTTGTAGACAACAATTATTTACATCATTGTTATTATTTTACCTTACACGACTTTATTTTATTAAAGACGAAAAAAAAATTAAGTAGGTACCTAAGTAATTAAAACCTAAGAAGCTTTTTATTTTTTAATTCTTCATGTTTACTTAATTTTTTAATAGCTGCATTATTTTAATGTAAAATGTAAATTGTAATCAAAAGATAAATTACCTACTTATGAAGACGTTTCTATTTCTAAAATGAAAATTCAGTCGTTGCTCTCGGAGGTAGAGACGTTTTTACTTTGTCTGGGTACCTACCTACTCTTTTCTATAAAATACTTACGAAGACGATTTTTCCATCGCCTCCTACTAAATATAGGGGCAATAGATACCTATGCGTTCTATTAAAATATTAAGTTATTTACAATTTCCACCGATTTTTTTTGTTTAGGTAGAGGCCGAAAATAGCAAAATAACAATACTTAGATAAAAAGGAAAACATCGATCCTACTTACCTTTGAGTATGATTTGCGATTTTTCTAACATTTTCCGTAAAGCAATTTATTTGTTTCGGCACAATTACTTATGTATTAAAATATTATTACCTGCATAGGTACCTACCTACACGCTACGTTTTTGTTGTAAATTAGTTAGGTATTCATTTCAGTAGGTATTTACGTTGTTCGTTAATTAACAACCATATCATAACATGGCATGTCCGTTCTCAATAACATCCAACAAGTTTTTGACCAATTATATTGACAAGACAATCATCTTGACCAGAAACAAAACAAACGCGTTCGAAATTCGAACGCTGGAATCCACGCAAAAACAATAGCGCGCGAGAGCATCGACAATTAAACGTGTGTAATTAAATGCGGGCGGGGCTTCGCGTTAATGAGGGGCGCTCAGAGGCGGCGGCGGCCGTAATCAACATTAAAGATTGGCGGGAGATGCAGCGCCCCGCGCCCGCGCCCCTCATTACTTATACAAAATACTTAAGACGCGCGTCGTCCCGCTCTCCGCGCGCTAATAGCTCGCGCCCACTCTCTATCGCCGTCCCGCTTCGGCCGGCGAGCGTAATTAAGCGCTCGCATCGCCTCGACTCGCTCGCCGGCCCCGCCCCCTGCGGGGCGAGGGGCGCGCGGCTCGGGCGGGGGGCCGCCGCGCCGGCCGCGCAGTGTGCCGGCGACCGTTGACTGTGCTGTGTCGCGCGCGCTGCGACTAACCGCACCCCGAAACGACAAACTCACACCAACAACACAACTTTAGTTCCTCATTAACAGTTACAGTGGGTGTTTTGGTGTAATAACGTAGTTACTTGTGTTTTGACTGACCGCACTAGAGTGTAACAAGTTCTAAGTTCTGGATACTGGACAAGTGATTAAAAGTGACTGCGTGCTATGCCGCAATTAACAGTTTAGCTGCGTTCTGCGGGCGATGCTCACAGGTTAATATTTACTTTTTAAGTTTTCTTATAGGAATCCCATTGCAAGAAGGGTCTTGTTGCCTACAACAATCCTTTTTAGTCTAGTTGGAGAAAGTCGGAAACTTCGAAAAATATTGTCATCGTTTTCGGCCGAGACAAAATTTGAAATAGAAGTTCGTTAAGTTTTCCCGAACTTATTTCGGTCGGGCCTACGTGAAAATTAACATCATTTTCTAACTTGGCCCATACATGAGTTTTCCCGGATGTGTATAAACTTGTAGTTTCTCCAATTGCCGCGGGCAAAGTGCCTTTCCTATTATGGGAAAACTTTCATTACAATATTTCTTGTAAACAAACAATAAATAACGTCATTTTCATACATCGGACTTATTTATCTGGGTGTTCTTCCTACTTTTCATCTTGGTAAAAGTATTGTTATAGAGTCGAAAGTCGATAAAAATCCCGTAGAATTTCGATAATCACATGATCTCGCAAAGTTAAAAAAATATAAAATTCAGCTTTAAATAAGCTTTTTTTTTCATAAAACCCAACTACTTCTCCTAATCGATCCTTCTGAACCCCATACAATCCGTATTCAAAAATTTAAAGTCAACTTTCATTCAACACTCAATCGAATTTTCCCGGAAAAATCTGAACAAACTGTTACTATTAAACTTTTTAAGAAAACATTCAAAATTTCAAATATCTTTTAACCCCCTTCTGCTTCGGCAATAGTAGTCCCCCACTGCGGCAACAATTTGTCGCTAAAAAATACCGCTCCCGGTTCGACTCTACCTACCGTCGCGTGCAAATTTCGTAAAACATGAAGTTTTAAAAAAAGATAAAAAGTGGTATTGATGATGTTAAAATGGCATTATTTCAAGAACAGACAGACAGTGAGGTCCGAACAGTTAGTTTTGTTGATTTTATTGCACTTTCACACCGGCTTATAATGTCAGACTGTGATCTAAGATGAAGTGGTTATAAAAACGGTCGAATTAGGCATCCGATTTTGCACGTCAATTTAAAAGTCTGTTAAAATCCGATTTCAGAGGTGCGGTCTCTTTTATTTAGAAATATAAATTGATTCCCGGTTTTTAAATTTCCGGTTTTTTTATTTTCACAAGATAGGTATTTGTGTTGATTTTGTTTTTAGGGTTCATTTTTGCATTGTGACTGACTTTGGTACAGGGGGTAACAAATGTTTTAAATTCCTAAGATAATGTTACTTACTTACATGTAAGTCTTAAAGTGACGTCATTATCACGCCAGCGATCCCTGAAGGGTTGGTAGTACTATATTACCAATACACGTACAGTTCACAGATAACGGTATTGGCTGCAATCTGTGATATGATAGAGTCCGTGTAGAATACGGATATTCAGGAGCCTCTGATTAGACTGGAACGGGCCGAGAAGGCTAGATAACAATGATAGAAAGCGAGCCTATTGTCTTCATATCTACTTGACTAGAGTAGCAGTAGTAGCAAGGTTGACTAGAGTAGGATTGTTTTTATCTAAAAACCCCATTTGGGTTCGAATAAAAATGTCGTCTTTGACACCTTTTCTTATTTGATTGTGAAAGATAAAAACAAAACTATCAAATTACACGTTTGTTTATGTTCTAACTAAGAGATATTATAATAATTTGTATTTTGTGCGTTTTAAATCTATAGCTGTAACACCGACGACTAACTTTTTTTTTACTTTAAACAAACAAAAAAGGCTGCCATTGTTAACGACACAGAAATAGCGATGTCTATTCAGAATTGCGTATTAATCATTTGGCCTTAATTTCGATTAGTTGAAATCAATAAAAAGAACTTTTTAATCAAGAAGTTAATTTTCCTTTGAGAAATCCAAATTGAAATTGCCGTTATTCGCAACCCGTGACATTTGATAATCGCTATGTGAATACCGTGTAAAAGAATTAAGATCTTTAATACCTACTGCTTCACAAAATGCTTGTTGTGTTGAGGGATTTTGTATGTATTGAGATTTGTTCCTTACACCTACATGTAGGTAGATACCTCATTGTAATAGAGAGCAAAATTTCCCCTTGCATATATTTCACGTGTTTTTCCTTTACCTACTTGGCATCTCAATACAACTAACTCCAAGATTTCTTCACAGTGGTATCATACTTATGTGGGTAGATAATATTATGAATCATATGAAGTATTTATTTATTTAACAAGTCAAGAAATAACCCTATATCGATACATTTGGAGTTAAGATTTCATTACAATCTGACAATATGCCGCTTTTGTGTCAACCTTAAAAAGTAAACAAATAAAGTATCTTGGGCCATACAACTGCTTAAAATATGACTATGATCTGTTTAAAGTTTAAGTAACTAATTTGTTTACCAAAAGGGTTCAAACAAAGACCATAATCCCTAATACCTATTCCAATCAACATTCAAACAAGGAATGTTCATGCGCTGGCGCATTCCCGCACAACGGGCGGCCATCTTGCGCCGAGATTTCCCGATACACATTCTGGATAGATCCATTTATCAAAGCGATCGATATCTATCGCAAACAGTATTTAATTTATTACTGGTATTATAATTGATTTGTGCGTAGGCGCGTAAAGTTGGTGCGAATTATATTAACAATGGCGCCACCAAAGACGTTATGGTAATGGGACCTTATAAGCATAACACTTACTTGAATAGAGAACACCTTTTTGATTCAGGAGTCCTAGTACAATAGTTAGGGAGTTTTGAATTTGTCAACAGTACATGCCAGAAAATGTCAAGTGAAGCCAGTTCCAAACTTCTGATACAAACAAAAGTGTTGTCATGTGTTCCTGGAACCTACTGCTTCTGATGCCAAAATTCGTGATATCTGTATAAGCTTCAAAGAAAATCTGTAAATTCAAAGATCCTTGAAAATTTGACACACCAAAACAATGATTTTTTCAGACAAAGGTTTTCTTATAACCTTACCTACATTAAAATAATTAAGTACCTACTTATTTCATTTTATTAACATCATTATATAAATATTATATATTTTTAATTACTTACCTACAATTAAACACTTATTGGAAATTAAACTTGGAAATCCATAAATGCAATACTTTTAACCTTACCTACTAGTAATTATATCGTGTCATCGGCGCTCATTTTCCTACTTCTTAATGACTTCCAGTAATTAAAACGTCAATGTACCTATCAATATGTATAAGAGATGCATATTATTTCTTTATGTACTGTAAGTGCCTATGTTTATTTACAAGTTGCACCTACATGCAAATATTGTGCAATAAATTAATGCAATATTTGCACTTGCATTAATAGCCTACATCAAAGTCAGATGTAATATGTAGATATAATAAATAAGATTACCAGCAAAAGATTAGAGAAATAACTATAATTTTAAGTTTGTTTAAGTGATCTGGTGATATAGGTAAATACTAGAAGAGGAACTGTGGATACAATGTGGCAAACGGTACCTACTATTTGATCGTTCTGTTGGGCCAAACTCCTTTCATAGACCGGGATTTTATGTTCTCCTTAATCAGGAGTTTTATATTTAAGAGGTTTCATTAAATTATTCTTATCACTTATTATCCAATTGGAATTCAAAACAAACATGACTCGACAAAGTCGATCTAAGGATTACACCGTAGGTGTATCAAGTTCTTTCGAAAAAAAGTCCCTCCAATTCACAGTTTTTATGATTTCTTTCACACATTATTGTTAACGTTTCCATATTTACCTTCAATAAGCACGTGATTTGGGAAACCTCACTACGTAAAACAATAAAAAGGTCATACTTATTTATGTACCTACTCAATATAGCAAGTACCTACCCGCTCTGCCTGTCTGACTCTACAACTAATCTCAAAAAATTCAAGCCGATTTTGTTTCTACTTCCAAATCTTTAGAACGACCTTCTAGCAAATTTTGGTGTATTAATTAAATATAGTACTCGTGTAAAACATTATAAAAAATTAAATTGTGTATTATGTGTTACACGAAAAATAATGTCATGTAGGTAGGCATTCGATGTATAATTCACGATCTCGAAGTGTGATTTGAAACCAAACAGTCGTCGAGACGAGCATTAGCAATTTTAATGTGTTCAAAACACTGTGGTAATAAGCTGTAGGTTTATCTAGTTATAAAATCAAGCTGGAATTGTCTAAGGGAATTTCTGCGTAAAGCTATACACAATGCTACTACCGCCCTGTTTGTCAATGTCGGTAGTTCCGGGTTAAATTAAGATGGCATTTTGATTTTTTTTTGTTTAGCTTTTGTAATTCTTTTAGTTTTCGAATACTCTTTAAGTACTGAAAACTACATAGTTGTGCATGTGACAGGCAATATGGATGATATTTTGTATTCAGTTACGCATTTTTTTTGTAGGTAGAAAGTAGGTACCTGTATTCAGAGTAAAATTGTAGTAAAATTATCTAAAGTGCTACGACAAATTTAGGTATATATTTCCATGTAAATCCATTGTGCTACCTTTTTATTAAAAAACCGGAAAGTTTTAATCCGGTATTTTAAAGTAAAAGGTAGGATAGGGTTAAATGAAATTTAAAAAAATTCCATATTATTTTTAATTAGATTTAAGTATGTGAAAAGTACTTAATTTATTGCTAAAATATGGGTACCTACGTACCTTTTGTGAAGTGTGGTGTTAAGAGCGGTCTCGACTATGAATAGAACCACCCTGTCACATTCCGTGGGTGGTGTTAGCGAAACTGAGGGATTTATTAGGACGGGCAGCAATAACTACCTAGGTAGGTATGTCGGTATTATGACATCATACTGCGATTACCATTTAGCTAAAGCGCAGCTTAATTATGGCATTGTAGCATTTGTAGAGTTCTGTGGGAGAAGGTTATTAGCAGGCCAATATGAATAAGAGAGTAGTCTTTTCCCGATGTAGATAATGTAAGTTAGGTTCCTATCTACTTATACGATGCAATCAGCTCACCAAGCGAAAATATTCCTGTATTTTTCTTATGAATTTTGCCCAATAGAAATCTCCAGGTAGGTACCAACATAGGATTATGAAGTGACCGTATTGATCAATTTCCATACCTACCTGTAGGTAATAGGCAAGTAATTTCATGGTGAAGAATATCGTTTACATATCATACATTTCAATAAATGTATTAGTCATACCGTAAATTGCTCTAGAAAAATCTAACAAAAATAACGGAAGCCTTTACCGGAATCTCGTACAAACTTCGTACTAGTAGCGCCATCTATCGGGCGGTAGTGGAAGCGTGTATCAGTAAGTGCCGCGGTCCGTTCCGATAAAAGGTATTCTCAGTAGAGATCCACTAGATATACTGATAACTGTTTGTAAGGGTTCTCAATAAGCTGTTTTGGGGTAAATTAAAGATAGTTTTTTATTTTTATTTGTGTTCGGTGTGTATGTACTTAGGTACATTTTTGTACGCGTGAAGGAAAGGTAGAGGTGTATTGAGTGTTTTATACAGGCAGTGTTTTTTCGCGTCATCATTTTTATTTATTTTGTCATGTGATAGGTAGGTGGTAGGTACCTAACCTAGAACTTTTGTTTGTGACTTTGCTCTCTTTTTGATAAGCTCTTAGGCGTAGGCATACCTAGTCGCCGCCACGTAACTTGGCAAGAGTAGAGAAGACAATTCCTCTCCTTACTTTCTTTCTTCTAAACAGACATGTTTAAAAATAAATTATGACAATAACCATAGAATAACGACAAGCAATAAAACTGACCATTTTTTTGTTGCACTAAGTATACATGCGCAAACTTACTCCCACTACGCCAAAACCTAGCCAAGTTACGTGATGGCGACTATACAGGCAGTACCTATTTTTAATATACTTATTTATTTCGATTTAAGTTTTTGAATTTATATTATTTATTTATTTGTTGCATCAATGGACGAGTCGACCTTTAATGGCTGATTCCTATGATTTACCGAGCCTTAGTAGTTATAGACCCAATAGCTTTGCATAGTAGACCTCCCCGTAAGTAGCTGTCACTAGTAAAATTAGCTTACGAGTCTATTTATATGCCCAGTTTAGCATTAAAAAAGGCTACCATTGGTAAGCAAAACAAATCGTTTTTGGCCCTAGGAGCCGGGCGTTAATGAATTATGTATACAGGTGTAACCACACCTAAAAATTCTCGATTCATCGTTTTCTGCACACATTACCTACATAACCATTCGGAATTGTTACGTCATAAAATACATGTCTACAAAAATAACACAATTTATCATGATGTCAGCGACCTGCGTGAGGACGGCGCCATCTCACCCAAATACATGATATTACACACACAATACACTTAAACATTCAACTGATTCCAGATAGACCATTCCTCAAATACAGCCATATTACCTGACAGTTCAAAGGTCTTTACACTTACAAAACACGCCATAACGGTTTTATTCTGAATACAATTTAACATCAGACTCATAATTAGCATTGCATTTGCCAAATTCGGTCTTGTTTTTGTTGTTTTTCTGTCTCACCGCGTCCCGTTGTCTCCTCAATACATAAAAAGCAACCCAGATGTTGATTTTACTAGGAAAATAATCCTCCTTTTTATTCAATAGATGCGCAAGTGTGACTAAATTTTAAGAGACATTCATTAATCGAATAAATTACTTCCAAATTGTTCCATGTACCATAAAGACGAGTACGGTTGTCCACATTTCGAACAAAAGAGTAATATAAATAGTGGCTTACTTCGTCCAGTGGAAATAAAACGACAAGTGACCGTTATGATTTTGCACGTGTCTCCCATTCACAGATGACCCGAGCCGTTTACCTATTTACAATCGTTCAATGTCCGTTATTCTATTTTTCGAATTCAATCCAAAAGGTGTTCTATAAATTTCCGCTCCACATCGGTCGCGTTCGGCTTTTAAATCGAATGTCAACAAACATGGCGACGTCAAACAAATCGATTTCCGAATTTTTAACGCTGCGTTCGAGCGCCACTATTACAATAACAACTTGTTATTCGTGTCGATTTTTTCATTTTGCTATAAAATATAATTTTTACAACTTACGAATTAATAAAAAATAAAACAATGCAATGGAAAAAACGTTTGTACACCGTTAGAGTAACAAGAGCGGCTCGTGAATAAGAAATGTGTCACATCAAAATTCCTACGGCACTTTTGACTCCATTATGGTAGGTGGCGTATATTTGTGTGTACAACAGATTACGTCCACACACCGGTACCATTTTCTCGTTTAGCGCAATTTATCAGTGTTGAGTGACATCAATAAGTTTTTCGTCGATTTCGTACGTGCTTATATGGGTATGATAATTTGTTTCCGGCGTACGCGGCGCGTGCGCAAGGCACGACAAACTATTACATTCATAGCGTTAGCACGATTTGCATTTGAAATATTTCGTTCGGCTCGCGCCACTAGGGCACAATGCCTTCGGGAGAGGCGATATATTCAATAAAAGATGTAAGCATGTGTCATATCAAATTTCTTGGTATATTTTTCAGCGGCTCGTGCTGTGGATTTCTTTAGCTCGGCGATAATAGGGCTCATTTTGTGGCGCACGTGCGTGAATAATGGGCACCGGCTTTCGGCTCTTGTGTGCTTTGGCTTATCTATTTAAGTCGTGATACATAGCGCAGAATATATTAGTTAACTATGTAAGTGGATACTTTGTTAGCTAAACAGGCTTCTCGTTTTAGGTTACGCAAAATGGTGCCATAAAGTTCCTTTACCTTAGAATGTTACTCTGAAATCCCATTATTTCTACCTTCATTTTTTTACGTCATTTTTTTCTCAAAAGATCACGTTTCCAAACATTACCCAACAAAACTGTCTCCAAATTTTCACTTATTATCCTGTAATTAGTCTTAAAAACTTTCAACGCAAGCAGGTGAACCGCTAATTAAAGTGAAATTATTTGCGCGAACATTTTCTGGCGTTGTGGCGTAAACTTGGCGTGGTTGATGCTTTTGTTTTATTGAATAATTGCCCAGAGGTGTTTCGGACGAGACCGACTGGTTCCTTCAAGGCCAGACGACGAACTTGCCCGAACCATTGTCCGTATTCGCGCCGACGAAACTCGACTCGATTCACGTTACCGACGACAGTTTTTTTTAAACTGTATGGTTTTTTGGTAGCCATTCATTGTTATGCTCAAGTTAAACTTTTAATGGAGACATTATTTCGACATTTTCGCACCTTAAATCTGAAAATTAATTGAGAAAAATACTGTGATAATCGATTTTTGTATTCGAAAACTTCATTATTCGAGATTATTATTAAATAAATGTGAATAGTATCGCTTTTAGCAATAATTGTGTGTAGTTATTGCGAATAGCCTGCGGCGAGGCGCGCGCGCCGCTACGGTTGACATCGTGCGCAGCTTTTTGACGCCTCTGACAAATCACCTTTTTGGAGTTCCGTTGAATATTGCTTTAGTGTAAAAAGGTTTTTGAATAACCTTACTTTAGTTTTAAAAATATAGTAAGTTGTTCTATAATCAATAAAAAAAAATAAGTCCCTGGATCACAATACTGAACCCGAAGAATTCCGTATTTCAAAACTAAAAAAAAAACTTACATTACAATCGCCATGTATGTTTTCAATACTTAATATTTAAATTAGCCCGAATTTAAAAGAGACGTGACCTCTATGTTTTAATATTAACAAATTAAAACACCTAATGATATTGTCTAAGATAACAGGCTCATAATCCGTTGTATATTGGCCCGCTATCTACAGATATCAAACATAAACATTTAATGTAATTTCCGACTGTCATCGAGGGCGATTCTTTACTACATGTGTTTTTAAATTAATAAAGCTTACTGTGAATTTTAATCAAGATTTTCTAATTTTCTTCAGAAATCACTTATACCTACGTACAAATTCAGAATTTTAATTAAAGTTGAAGTTGTTCTTAAGATTGATTTAAAAGTAGTTTCCAATCTATTCGCTAATTGGCATGTGTTCTGCAACATAGTAGATACCTAACGTACTTAAGTAATACGTAGTAGGTAACTTAGTACCAATCAAATGTTGTTTACATTGCACTTTTATTGTAATCTTAATAGAATGAGAACTTGTTAACAGTATCTGATGTAAAATCTACAATTAAAAAAAACTTAAACAAGTCTTAATACATCACGCCCATAATTTAACTGAATAACCTCCCATATCTATGAATACCTAGGTAGATTAAGTATATTGTCGAGCCACTCCAGTTCAGTAATAAACCTTGTTATCTTCCAATAATTAGCGATAACTTCCCAAAACGTTATCTACTGTGTTTGCTATTAAATAATCGATAGGCACTCAAATGATAAACGGTCATTGGCTATACCTTGGCTGTCAATGAAAGTTCCTTATTCGCAACCTGTGTGTTAATTGTGAATTCTTCTTACTGTTAAGCCTCTGTCAAATGGGTTTTAGGGCTACAGCTATGTTTATAAGCGGAGCGATAGCGATTTAGAATGTCACAAGTCAATTGAGTGGTGATTCAATGACTATCTAAAAGTAGAACTGTCAAAACAATAAATTAACTTATCATAGAAAGCTATGGAAAAAGCTCTCTAAATTTTTCTAAATCTATTTCAATGGATTTTATATTAATCCTTATAAAGGAAACTTAAATGATATTTACCCCAACTCTTCCAAGCAATCGCTATCGCTCCGCTTATGGAAATGTTAGCTTCCTTAAATACCACTTAATTTATATTGTATGGATGTCTAAGTATTTTTATAGATGACATAAACTTAGACACCTCGCGCATAGTTAATTAAGCGCTTACTTATTTAGTGACAACGCGACTACCGTATATTACAATGAATGTGCCTACATTCTCGAATAAATTGCAGAAAAATACAGGCACAATGAGTATTATTGTGGCAAAGACATGAAAAAAAAAACTTTCTTTTTGTTATGCAGACTCCATGTTTAAGAAACTATCTGTGTTCGTTCGTGTGTGTGCGTAAGTCGTTATAAGCGAGTGAATCATTTCATTATGCATGCCAAGTGTCAGTTTAATTAAGTTTTGTGTTTGCTGCAATTGTGGTGGACATTTGTAAGGCTCGTTATGAATGGTCCCCCTCATTGTTTTGAGTTCAGAAATAACTATGATGCAGCATAATTTTAAACTGGTACAGAGTAAGTAGATTTCTTCCGTTTGCCGTTGAAATCGGTGACTAACCAGTAATTAATAGTGATAATTATCGCAGACACTTCGAGGAATGATTCATTTGCACATGTACAAGTAATTTGTGGGTTATGTTTTGATTTATACGAATGCGAACAGGATGTGGAGCCTACTTATGTTGTCGTTCGTTTAACTGATCTTAAGGGTTTAGGTACACGATTGACATTTTTGATCAACGGTTTAGTCAATCGCAGGTACCTACTGTAGTTTTGTTGACAAGTGGCAGTTGCTACATTGACACAGTCAAACAGCATTATTTTTTCTCTAATAAATCTTTTGATCATGTATGAAATGTGTGATATGTACTCATATGTAAATTACTTACCTGAAGATATTTACTTTTATATAACACCCATACGAGTACGTACGGCGCTATAAACCGTCTAGTTCCTATATGTTTACAATCGTTTAATTTCCTTAATAATAAAATGTAATCAGCATTAATTTGTCATGCGAGTGCCGCCATAAATCGACCCACCTCCAAATTCCCATTTTATTGATAATTAAAATTGCCCGCAATTAGACTAAGTAATAATTACGAGTAATTGTAAATCAATGGATTAGAGCGTCGCAGCGGTGTTTTTATACCATACGATCTTTATCTTAGTTTATGATTTAATTACACGTTAATATTAGGCCTCGTTATTTCGTATCGAGTCGAAAGGTGTAAAATTTAATACACACTATTATCCTTAGCAATAAAAGGAGTGGCCGTGAAAACAATTTTATATTTCGCCTCCAATTAACTGGTGTGTAATTAAATTTATATCGACACGTTGGTATTTTAGTGTTTTATTTAATTTTGTTTTATTATGTAAAAAGAGTTTCGAATAAATCTAAAAATATCGTATACAGCATGGAGTCAAACGCAGTAACATTATAAATTGAATGGATTATAAAAGCCTAAAAAAGGTACAAAGTAAGGCGGTGTGCACACTGTCGTCGGAACGCCACGAGCTAAACTGCGTCGGACGGACGAAATTACCCTCTCGGCCGCTCCCATTGTTGGGTTGCCAAAAGCAATAAAAAATTCCCTTAAAACAATAGCACCCCCGGGCGTCGACTGCCGCAAAAGATGTTCATGATAATTATTTTAGAAAATGTACCGCCTTAAACGCTCCTTGGACTTACAGGTGTGGCTTAATACGTAAATATAAAATATTGGTCTGTTATGTCTCACAAAATCATTACACTTAAAGACAGATGTATTTTTGCTGCATTTGAAATGCTTTTAAAGTTGTGGTTTAGTTACCTATACAACCCTACTTACCTAGGCAAAATACAAAGACTTAATAATGATAAAATTACAATTGTTCATTTAATACAGCGCTAGGCATAAAATGTGTTATTTATTAAGGGCATGCTGTGATCTCATTGTTTTCAGTAAAATTATATTTTTATTGATATTTTATATTACTTGTACTGAAATAGAACGTTGATTATAATTACCTTCGCATAGAGTAGAGCCAATAATATTTTTATCGTTAGCTATTACGTGTGGCAATGACAATTCATAGAAATTGTCACGCGGTTTTCCATCAAAAGTACTAGTGAACCTGAGAGTACCTACATACTTACTCATCACACAACGTTAAGCGGATTTTAATAACATTTTGGATGCGGAGGTAAGTAATTACTGTTTATATCATCAACACTCGCCCGCCACAATTAAGTCAGTTTTTTTTGGATGCGCGACAATCACGTTTTGATTACGGTCGTAAAAACGTGGACATGGCTACACTGTCACTAAATAACGATTAACCATAGTCAACGTTATGTCCGTACGTTTTTGAATAAGTGGTGTAATTTTTATAAATAATTGTCGTGGAAAATATTTTAAAAATATGCCCAGTACCTTCGTGATCACAGTTCAACAGATTAATTCCTACATAAATGACTAAATGACCACTGAACTTGCGAAAATTACGCGAGGACCAGCAAAAAACGATCACACTTGCTCGCAAAAGTTGCTTCAATTTGATTAACTATTAGACATCTAAAAAATAGATTGTATGATTTATTGCTAAAGATTTGAAAGCTAACATTATTGTTTTTTCTCATAGAGTTTAATCACTGGTAAAGCAACCGTTGCCATGTCCATACTAATCGCCTACGACAATTTAGTCGTATTTACTAATGCTCATTACGTTTGAATTTTGTTTTCGGTCACATTTAGATGTTACGTAATTGGTGTTGAAAAAATATAATTTCGTCCTTCTCACGGAAGGCCTCGAGTCGACAGATCGTATCGTGTAAACTACACTTTATAATCTTAGTGTCCACGACTATATCCTATTGTTATGAGACATTTAATTTTCATGAATCTTCTCATGGATAAGCGTACGCTTTTATAAAGAAAAATGAAGTTTCGTAATAATAAAATAGACCTCACACTATGATAGCCTTCAACGATATCGTTCGTGTACTGATTACTGATTAGAGCAAACGAATATAGTCTTTAGCTTGGAGCACTAAGATCTATTTCAGATAAAAGCTAATTTCAGATGTTTAATTAATGTGAAATACCATCAAGAGATTAATTAGTTCTGTCCCCCATACACTTTGCCGGCTATTAATTTAAAGCCGAATAATTCCTCTTACAAATTGAATGTTTGAGAACTCGTTTCTGTAGTGCGTTCGTTTTTGACAGTGCATGAGCTTACATTCAATGCAGATATATCGCCATTTTCGCGTAAATACTGACACCAATAGCCGCTTGACCATAATGTTATTATGATAGCCAGATTTATAGTTTCTAATAGAAATAAGTACATCCAACGTACGTTTTAAATTAATGGCCATTTATCAATTTTAAATAAGAGTTGATATAAAAACAGCAGACTTCTCGGGGGTCGAGTACTCACACGTAAGGCAACAAACTTTAGAAGTAGGCGATATGGGCATGTATCGAAAATATTTATAAATATTCATATTTTATCGACATATTTTATCGATACTTATTAAAGACCGGCTACCACTCGCGTCGTGAGGTGAGAACGATAGCGCCCCCTGCTGGGCGCGTTCACAGTGAGACGGGAACAAACCGAACGGAATTCAAAATGAAGTTATGGCTTAACATTCCTTTTTTTTCTCTCGTTTTAAACGTTTTTATTTTATTTTAAATATAATCCTGGTGAAGTTATGACCGTTTCGTACCTACAGTTTATGTAAACCGGTACCTAATTTGTTAATATTAATTCTGATCTTTCTAACCTTAAATAAACGGATCGTAAAAATATTTTATTGTGTTTTTTCTGTTTAATGTCAGTTCATTACAGTAGCTGCGTGGTGTGAATTTTACAACAGTAAATAGTACCTGTGCCGCCATTACCTGGGAGTTGGACAAATATCGAGTGTCAGTGTTTGCGGTCGTTGTGTAAATATCGACATCAGAGTTTGCGTTCCGCATCACTAGATCTTGTTTGCCGAAGTGCGCGAGCGTCGCGTCGTGCGCGGGTGCCATCGTGTATAGGGTTGCCCACTCGACAACCATGTCGATAAATAGTAAATACACGTGTTTACCTCGTTTGCACTAACAAAATATTTTACAATAGTTCATCTAACCAGTCCTCCATGGTATTTCCTACAGCCTCTTCGTTTCTCTCAGAAAAATATGGATTTTTTGACATCTGATATTATACAACATAATTTATCTTACTTTTAAAGTAAAGAGGAACATTTTATTCAACAATTAAACTATTGTAATTATTTAACATAAATTCCCAATATGTTTTCCATTAGACTTACTGTCATTTGATGCATTATGCATGAGACACCCATATTGTTTCCAAAACTTAAATGTGTCGTATCTTTTATGCAATAACTCAGATTAAAATTGTATTAAGTATTATGTCACCCGCAGTAATAGATTTAATATTCAAATAGGAATCGTGCTCGCATTTAATGTGTTTAATCAATCATAAGTTACGATTAATTACTTAGATAGGCGCGTCCGTCCGTCCGTTTGATTGTTGTGCGCCAGTTTCTGTAAGTAAAGACATTTATAACATAACGAGATCCATTGTCCAGTTCTCGGTAATCAAAAGTTCAAGGTTTTATTATGAGATGTTTATTAATTAGTTTTGAATGGAAATAACCGGCTGCTTAATCCGTACGAAATTACCATTGTAGAGATAATAATGACGTGATTTGAATCTTAGTGCAACTTGAAGCACTCACGGATCCAACTAATTCGACCTCTTTAATGCTACGGAATGTTCCTAAGGACCACTTAATTTGTTAAGAGGAAAAACAAGTGTTTTCCTGATACAAGCTTTGTTTAAATTCTGTTGTGGATCCAATTATAAATCTCCCTCATAATGACACTTGGAAAAGCTCTAAATTAAAAATGAATAGTTCGTATGCGTTCTACGTTTGTAGACGTGTAAGGTCAAAATTGCTGTATTTTTATTACAATAGGCATGTATTCTGCCCACGCTGTCTTTAGCCATAACTCAACTAACCTCATTTAGCAACATAAACATAATTCAATCAACACCAAATGATTTATAAATTAATTTGGTGAAAATTTAAATATCGCAGTGTAAAACTATTCCATAACTTACCCAATCATAATTATCGAGTCAATCTTCTCGATTATTATGGCAATACGAGTGATAGATAATGTAGCAGAGAATTAATTAAAAGTATTTTCGATTGAAATCACAGTTACCACATCGTTTATAAGGCAGAAAGTGCTAGGTAACGGTGAGAGATGGCTGGGTCCTACCGGTTTTACCCGCCGCGGACGCACTCATTATCGCTTCTAGTCTCGTCTGTTGGAGCTTTTGTCGAAAATCAACGAAGTTGGAACTCTTTTGATTCGATAGTTCTTTTGGAACGCTTCATTTGTTTGCTTTTGCTAAGTAATGACTGTGTTTGGTAACTTCTGTTTTTTATTGTACTTACCTTTTTGTAGCTATCTGGTAACAGTTTCGACAGATCATTACGTTTTTCTTTTTTAGTTCAAATATATGTAAAATTATTGCTTTCTTTTCTTAGAGACCTACCAATCATGTACTGAGTAGGCAACCCCTAAGTTTTAGCTTCCAAATCTTTCTTACATATTTCTAATCAAATATATTTTTCTACTATCTACTTATTATCACGTCACATTCGATAACTTAACATACTTAAGTTGGGATCAAATCGTAAAAAAATCTGTGGGTGTCGGGATTATGTCAATTGTATACTGATAATTTTGAACTAGGGAGCCCACCTACTTCATAGAATTTTCTTAATGTAATAGTCATCGTAAAAATATTAATTTATGAGAATTTATGACAGGAATATAATATCATGTGCAGTAAAAACTTTAATTTACGACTTAAGAAATATAACCATAAAAAAATTAATATTGATTTTTGCAAATTGACTATCGAATTATTATTTTAAATTTAGAAACTGAATTGCATCTAAAAATACTTTAGAGGCTGGAAATAAACAATTGTGTAATACGAACTTTCTATTTTTGAATCTTTTCATTCGTTCCTGACCTGACTTCTGCAGTTGACATAACATTGTCAATGGGTTTGACATTAATTGACAGTTTATTATCCAATGCAAGCCTGCTACTACTAAAGCCTACTAATTCAGTTAAAGCCGCCCCGATAACGTCATACAATTTGATTTCCACTCGCGTTTAGGCATTGACCAACGTCCATTCATATTCAACTATTAATCCATTCATAAACTTTTAAGCATGTGGCCATTTGGTCATTCCCAAGGTTAGATCGTGTATCTGTACCAATACATGAATAACCTCCTTTGGTTGTCGCTACCGGTTTTACGCCCAAAACATTATCTACAGGTGAAGCTTTGGTGTCACAACAATTTTTTTATGCTCAACAAAAAGGAATTTATGTTATACTGCAATCTGATATCAATTTTTTGTTTTTTATTATTCGTGTTAGGGTCCCATGTTTGAGGTGACCATTATAGAATCAGTCTTATGAATTCGGATACATCTAATGTTGTTTATGGTGGCTATAAATTTAAAATAAAACATCTCCCATATCAATCTGAGGAAAACAGAATGTTGGCAGTACCTATCAACTGCTTATCATTCTGAGCTAGTATAGTAACAGTCGACTGATGGTACGGGTTACCGTTGTGAATATAGGCGATTACGTCTACCTATCAGTAACTACTACTGTTTCAACAACTGCTTTGTTAGTAAAACTTATTTTCTTTTTTACTCTTTTATATTACATTTCGAGTCCCAAGATAGTTCCCTGGGGTAAGCCGAGCATATTTACGTTTTTGGTGAACGTTGTAGATCCTGGCTCACAGGATTCAGAGGGGCGTCAACGGTACTATTAAGTACTATCATTTCACAATATTTTGCTTTGTCACTGTTTTACTGGACTTTTACCTCATAGGCGTAATATTAAGTATATTTGCGTGACATAATTACATAATCTTTGACAAATCATGTTACCCAATATTTATTTAACACAGCACGAATTGAAACAAGCTCCAAAGTTAATAAGAGCCATTATATTTGCCCTTTGTTACACATAGGTATTTGCGTCGTACCGACCAAATGATTTGTCATAACTCAATCTGAAACTGGCCTTGATTATATTAAGGATATGATTCACTCCGTGTTGCAACACGGTTAATAGGATTACTGCAGAACTGCTTGTAATTTTAGAGAATGTATTAATTAAGCCTTCGTCGATGACTAAAGAACTTACTCACCTATAACTTTCGACGAAATGGCAGTAAAAAAGTAAATTCCGAATAAAATTTCTTCTTAATTAAAACAAAAACTTTCGGTTTGGGAAAACCCCATTAAAACCGAAGTAGTAATTCTCGGGATTGATGATACCACCCACGTACACGATCTTCTTACGCATAGTGAATCCGATAAAATTGCCAATTGACTTTTGCCACCAAACACTTAAGAACGTACGTAAAACAGTTGCGTAACATCCAAATATTTATTGGAGTGAAGACATAAATTTGACTTACGCAAGTAGCATAACAATCACGGCTATCATCCTGAATAATGTAGACAGAAGTGTCATGACTGGACCTTCAGTTATTAATTAAGGTCCCAAATCCCAATGTGAAAGAGGTCACTTTCCCATATCTATTTTTGATGTAAGTACTGCGATAGACTGTGTTAATTATTGTGATAGAGGGCTCGTTTATAACTATTAACCAGAGACTTTCGATCATCAATTCTTCATTCAAACCTCATATTCTACTGCCGAGCCTCTATTTGCTCATATTCTTAATGCCGGACAGAAAACTCCAGTTACATTTGCTCTATTTACGCTTAAATTTCTGGTCCTAAGAGGCGAAATCAACTTACTCTTCGCTAAGCCAACATTATGTAAGCCAGTCATAATGTTTGAATTAACATGTATGTGCAATATGCAAATGCGTAGTAAAGTAGCTTCGAGTGTTAGATATAAGTACGAAACAGATCCCGGACTGTGTTCAAGTACCCTACAAGGTAGAATTTGAACAAGGGCTTTTGACATAATCATTAGGTTGGTAAATTTATGAATATTAATCTTGGTAATTATTATAAACGGTTTCTAAAATTATGAATGTCGTATGTTAAACAAATGTCTCGAGTAAGCCAGTAATTTTGGAAGTGGGCCTCTCGTTGAATATTTGCTGTTATATTTAAAGGTCCACTCACACGATAAACTTCTGGTCGAGCATCATTGTGGTCCTAAGCTGACTGGGTACGTTAATTCTAGCTGCTAGTCGTCTCAAGAGTTGCTAGGAATTGGAAAATCTTTAAGCCTTCTTAAGCAATATCAGCCAAATATTCCTTAACTGCATGTGCAGCCGTCCTAACATTACCAACACTCATTGGCACGAACAGCCGCAATTAATTTGCCATTATTTTCGTGAATCGATAAAGACAAGTTGTAAGTCGTTACCCTATAAACGGTACATTTAAAGTTACGTTTAAAGCCGGCCGTAACCCATGTCCACGTGTGATCGGAATAATTACCGGTCACCTAGTAGCAAGTAGTTTAGGCTGAATCACGATTATTGACGCAACAGAAATACTGTATTTACATAAAAAATATACGTGTTTGTGCTACATGGCTACATCTGTAAGAGGTTTTTCTGACCAGTGATACGAGGATAGCTGCTTTTATTTTATTGCATTTTGCTTAAGATTCGTATCTATGATTGCCAGCTAAATGCTTTCAAACGTTTCAATTATTCCATCAACATTTCAAATTAGAATCTTTACATTTATACTGCGTTCACACACAGTTTAGATATCAATCTCAAAACGATTCTGTTAATTAAATCAATAAGATCTAAATTACTCGCGTAATTAAACAGTATAGAATAAATCAAAAACTTTAGTCATTTATTATGTGTATGCGAATTAAAATCCGGTAGCCGTACGAGTTAGCGCGTTCATCGATTTAAACATTTAAATTCGACCAACGGAAGTATCACGCGGCGATAAATTATTTACGACCTTTATAAACACTTAAAATACCAAAAACCATTTCCATTCATAAGACGAACCGAAACGAACTCTTTCGAACGCACGAGCGATACTCATAAAACCTGTTTAGATTTTGATAATTTTATTAACGATCGAATGCATGGAACGCCGAACGCGAGCCTCTAAATTCTCATATATTACAGCTTTAACACAAATTATACAAGTTTAGAGGCACAACATAGACCGTGCGTGGGTGCCTTAATGTTAAAATGTGTCATATGTAATTATACGATCCAGGGAATTTTAATGTCTTCCAAATGTCGTCTTCTTTATTACAATAGGAGCCTTACTGAACTGGATCTATTGTATCGTTTCGATATGAATAATATAAGAATGTCATTTACCAAAAAAGTCTTTTCTAACAAAAAGTGATAATAAAACTGGAGCTCCAAGACAGATAAATAACGTGGCGTAGTGCCCTCGAATTTGACAATTAGTGATGTGACGATACGCACCACGGAGTCTCCGCGGCCCACGGTAATTACTGTTGTCCATTCACTTTATGTCGTTACCCAGATTTCTACATCTTCTTTTATGTCAATCCAAATTTGTAGCAGTGTCGTCGCAGTGTGTGGCGTAAATAATTTATTTTACTTGTCCCAACGTTCATTAGGGGCACATTGTCTCACATTGGAACACATTTTAATGGCGCTACCTTCCAAATTTTATTACGACAATTTGCCGCAATTATCTTCTAACGATATGAATTAGGAGTTTTCGGTAGAATAAATCTCTGTTCTCGAATTATTGTGATCAAAATATTTTGAATACGTCTTCGGTGACGTCGCAGACAGAAGACACGATGACAATTAACGAGTGTTTGTAGTCCTTGGACATAAAGAAGTGCTAAAACGTACATCACAATTACTTCTTACATGTACCTAGCACCATTAGTACGGGCTTATGTAACAACAATATCTACAAGTGATCCGCTAATCATCCGTCTCTTTGATCTTTAGAAACGTTAACTCTTCAAATTCTTAGCACAAACATGAGAGACTGAGCCTGTTTATTGCTACACAGCGAATCAATTGAACAAACTGCTTTCGGTCACTAATAGAAAGAAAACGATCTGTGCGTTACGTCAGCAGCCAGATTAATTAAACTCCTTACGACCGACTGTGCGTTATTCCATTTAAGTCTCGGTGCACAAGTACCTACTTTAATTAGTAGTTTTCCATTTGTCGGACACCTGGTAAAAGCTATTTGACGTATTAGCTGAGTGTCGCCTGAGTTGATAGGTGTAAACGGATTTAAACCTTAAGCTGTTTAAATAAAGCGCAAATTAGTTGGCTGCCGAAGTGTCTCCGAGCCGTTTTATGAAGAGGCAAAGTTTTCAGTGCGATCCTATTGGTCGGTGGCGTGCTAACGCAAGCATCACGCGTGGTACATTTTCAAATAGTTGTAGCTATAATTTGATAGTCTTTACGTCGTTGCTGACTTGTGAATTGGCTTTTATTATTTGTCTTTGAATACTCATGCTAATTTATTTTTTAGGTTTAACGGTTTCATCATGTTGTTTAAATATCACGAATGTTGTTAGTGATTCGTGTACATGTATTATGTTTCCAAATTTAAGTTATTACAAATAATGTTTACACAATTCTCAAGGCTTTTAAAAGGTATGCAATGACTTTTTAAATCTATTATAACTAATATTTTACGTCATATCAATAGGTAATGTTATTTTTTTCGGTTTCTCAAAGCTAGCACAGCTGTAAATAATGCTGTTTATAATATGTCAAAACGATGAAGTCAGAAATGACTATCCATCCGCTATTAACCGATGGTCTCAAAGGGCCGAGACGCGGCCATTGAATTCAGTTAGAATACGTGTGCAGGACAAATGTAGGAGATCATCCTTCATATTTGACGTGGCGATGCTCCGACATAATGTCATCCATTTAGCGATACCATGCGCTATTATTGTCGTACCAGTCATTAATGTAAAATCTAATCAATCACTTACAACATCGGGCTATTGTCATTTCAATTCTAGTCGGTCGCTTGTTGGACAATTATCAACTTTCTACAAATTGAAACGGAATTTCAGTTTGTCGATGAACAGTTTTGCAAACAATCTGACGTATATGTCAGTGTAGCCGCCTAATTCTCCCAGCACCGCTTTTGGTGTCAACCTAATGCTGATAATTAAATTTTGAGAAAAAGGCGACGTCACTTAATAAGTGTTACACGAAGCGACCATTTTTTGTCGCAACGCGTCGACAATTAGCATTAGAACGTGTTAATGATACAAATATGAAATCTGGAAACTTTGAAGTACGACGCACTCGACACTAATAAGTAGACGCAATTCTAACTAATGGATGACAGAATTTGGAAATCCCAAACAATGTTAATCAATTGTAAGAAAATAAGATAAAAACACTGAAGTGTATAGTGTAATTATAAGTTTTTCTGTCAACCCGGAAGAAATCTCACAAGAGGACAATACGAATCGTCTATGTATTGAGAAAATAAACAATGAATGGTCACGCCTGTCTTTGTTGCAACGGCTATCAATAAATAAGCTCGATATACATTGAAAATGTAAAGTATTCGGTAACGGTAAAACTAATTATAGTTTCGGTAACGAATCGAGCCACTCACGACATGGCCACTTAGTGGACGTTGAAAATGACGCAAAAAAATAAATCGTGAGTTCAACACATTCAAAATCTTAGAAAATAAACGCTGCCCAAAAACGATAATGTGGAGTAGTATCAAACAGAGCGCTCTTAACTACTGGAGTTTTTTTAATAGAGACTTTAGCACAATCATCTATGGTGAAATCAATTTAGATTTAGATTGTTCAATCAGTGTTTTTAATAATGCTACTGAATTACGACTGTGTTCTCGCCATAAATTAAAAATTATAAATCATCTATTATATTAACGTAATTAAGTTTTATATGAGTTAGCTGTTGTGAGCCGTTGGACCAAATATGGGCATTGCATTATGATTTTTGCTAATTTATTACATGATAAATAAAATGAAGTTATGACATCATACATACACGATAACTTCAACGTATAGTAAACCACTCCTTATTTCTGAGTGTGATTACAAAATAACTTAACATCATAGGTACATTTTTTCTCATAAGCAATCTTTTAGTCGAGACCAATAGTGCTGGGCGAAATTCGATATAATGGAGCCTATTGCGAAGTACTACGTGACAGGGCGACGCAGGGCTTCAGTACTAACCGACAAAAAATGATCTCATTTAGTTTCACCGATATCAACAAAACGTGAAAGGTAATTTCATAGTGCATTTTCATTTTAACACGCCTCTAAGCACTTTGCCCTTTCCACTTTCGTTGTTTTTTATCGACATTTTAAATTAAGTAGGTACTACAGCTTTCGAAGCGTCAGTCTTTTATTTTACATCATTCTGGCAGTTCGTTGTCCGACTTTTTTGTTTATTGCAGTTTCCGATTATCGAGTCACGATGTTATAATAAGCTAGGTAGTTTCCTCATTGTTACCCCAAATACTCAATACAATATCACAAACCAGAGGAAATTTAGGAAAAGATTAGAGAATAACAAAAGCTGATTGATTTTGGACATGTCAAGCTGATGATTATTCAGCATTAGGCAGATGTTACTTTCATTATAATCGCAACATTATGAAATATTCTCAATTAGTTCCAAATGCGGTAAACTACACACACATGTGACATTATCACTATTTTGTCTTATTGTTGAGCGCAAATATGAACCCACACAATTTGGGGAATTTGTTATAATCCGCGTTGACTCTATTGTTATGCATTGTTACCATGGACGCAGGGATGATAAACGTAGGGGAGAACACAGGGGGCGCTGATGAATATAATAATTTAAGAATTTACGAAACCAGTGATCGATCTTAAATATTATTAGCAAACATTGTTATTTGACTTGTATGGTCTCGGCAGCGTCGCGAATCGTACGCGGAATGCATGCATCAATGCAGTCATTAAAAAGTATCGTGAATAAATGAAGGCGCGGTCATATGGTGCAGCGGGTACAGGTGGAGGCGCTTGAGCGCTTCGGGCGAGGAGTGCGATGGGAGTCGCTCAAACCGTCGCGGCCGTCCGCATCGTGCCGAACCGGAGCGGGTTATTAATAATCCGCATTCACGTCGCACGAGCGCGGCGAGCGAGCGGCCCGCGACGACATTCCACACCATTGTACCGGCCCGCTCCGCCCGCGACACTTTTGTCTATTCACACCGATAAATCACCGCCGGCGGCCACAATGCCAGCATTATTTACCTCTAACGACGACCTCTTCGCGCTACATCGATTAATTAGTACAACACTACAGATAAGATAGTCGGGAAAGCGATCGCTTTCAATTTCCTCTCGAGGGGCACTCGGCGTAAAGTGTGCGTTAAGTGCGGACAATCGGAGATAAAACGTGCGAGACGAGACTCCCTTAATCCGGCGATCGAAGATTGCGAGGAAACGTTTTGTCGTGGGGTTGTACGCTCCAGTCGGTCCCATTGTCTGGTCGTCACTAATTTGATTGCCCACACACGGCCACGCGTTGACGTGGGCGACCGGCCGCTGCGTGGATCCCTAATTAAACCTATGAGATGCTAATGGGAGTCATTCATCGCGAGGTCAGATCGCTTCTCCGGTATACAGTCGCAGCGACACGACTTTTATAGCCGATCTACATAAACATGAATTCTTACCACTAACATTTGCATAGAATTCATGAACTGCATTGTTGACATGTTTAGAAGTTCAATATCGACAGATCAAACAAGCGAACTGCTTTCCCGTTTTATTGAATTAACCGTTGGACAGACGGTCGCTGGTCGCGCCACACGCGAAGGAGACTTGCCCAGACGCAATGTCATAGTGCTCGTACACATACACTGTTTTAAATTGATTGTAATGTGTATGAGTTGTGAACAACTGTGATTCGAGTCAGGAACGTCTTCTGGCTTTCATTACTCATTTACATGGTCATTCATCTTTGACCTCGCGATGAGACCGTGTCTTCGTCTGGTGTATTTTCCTTTAAAGATAAATTCCGTATTAACAACATTATTATAAAGGTATTAGCAAGAAACGCTCGAGGCCCGGCACCTATCTATGGCATCGGTCCGGTTAATATGCTTATTAAATTATGTCGATGGCAAAAACCGTGTTTAGCTTTAGGGAGTAATTAGCGGAATGAGTCTTATCGTGAGATTTAATCACTGCCTGTAATTATTGGGTAAGATTCGGACCACACTCGCACGCGCCCTTTCGATTCGCCGTGAGTCGGTTCACTGACATCGAAGTTTTTTGTCATTATTGACTTTTACGAGTTGAGTAACAACTAGGTATAAACCTAACCTACAGAGTACATCTAGATAGAATAGGCAGTGAATAAACAATGCTCTGTCTATTGTAAGCAAGCGTCATTGTTACTGTTGAATAGTAATTGGAATTAGGGTCAATCTTATTGATTAGCGAACAAAAATTTGTGAACAAGCCATGGGACCGGCGGCCACCGCCCGCATCGGTAACGAGCAGACTTTGCATATCAATGCCTATTTTAATATCGACATGCATCATTTCATCTAATTGCATTTCCTCCATATAGATCGACAGATAATTCCACATTTTATTTAAATCGACTAGTGCTTAGGGACTGTTAAATATTTATAATCTCATGAACATGTTACATGTCAATTAATGTTACGCTGGAAAATAATTGACGTAAAAACGTTCTCAATTATGCAATAAAATAATGCTGGAAGTTTGCCTTATACGCTACAATCGGGCACAAACGCGGTTGCGACCAAAAGTAGTGCAGCGATTTTTTTGTCGGCCAGCGTGAACGAGTTTTAAATGCAATTTGTTTACTTTGTATTGAAACGTCATAATAACGCAATTTTGTAGACAAAGCACCGAGTGAACTTGAAGGCGCCGTAATTAGAAATCTGATAAAAATATCTCGACCCGGTTTCCACGGCTCCTGTAATTAATAATCCTCACGACGTGACCAAACAGGGAATTCTATAGGCTAGGTCAGAAACTGACTCCTAACATGGACGGTACGGACCTAGATTGACTTCAATCGATAAAGCTCTCGACTCGATGCATCATCAATTCCATACTGATCGCTCGATAAGGAGTAAGTAATTGTACACCAAATAAATTAGAGGTACCAGACTAACTCTGACAATGGTCGGGTAAGACTTACACATTTGTCCCCTCAGTGCCAGCCGTTGGAATCTGTTCAAAAGTGTTAAATCGGTTAATATAATGATGATGGATGCCGTCCCGACCAAACAGCCCGCAGCGGGGGTGTTTTACCCCACTATACAAATAAAATATTTTTATTATTAACTAGTTTCCTGTCCTTTTTGCACCCACAAAAGCATCCAATCGAGCCGTCTCCGTCGCACAGTTTAATCGAAATCATATTTCTGTTTTGTCATTATGGTATCACGTTAAGAGTTCCTCTCTTTTGTCCAGGATTTCGATTCGTTGGTTTCTTGTTTCCAATGCAGCTTTGGTTGTTTTTTTTTAATCAGCCGCAGCGGTAAAGAAATTTGAAACCTGCGGAGGTAGAGTTGTTCGAGTTTCTTTGACTGCCATATTGTAACATTTATAATATTAGAGTTAAAAACCTGCAGAGTGTAATGTTTGTTTTCTTCTGTTACAGGTAATTGTCACTCGACGCAAGCCGCCATCTGTCGCCCAGTAGCGGAATTCGCGGAGTGTGATTTTTTCACTCTGCTGCTACTTCCTATGAATGGAAGCCTGACGATCCCCATAAAAAGGTGCAACCGTGTCAAAATCGAACAATATTGTTTAAAATTTAAGACAGACACATATGAGTTTCTTTCATCATCGCGAGCTTACCTGTGGGGGCTCACAAAAAACACCGCAGGTAGCCCATTTGTTTGTTATTAATTCTCGCGTCGAATCTTGTTTTTTTACTGTCGACCACTCTAATACAGTGAGAATATTAATTATAATTATAAACGTAGCTCGTCGTGTTCGTTATAAGGTGATCTCGTAAAGTTTTGCTTTTAAAATTTTAATCTGATCGTTAATCATGCGACAATGTCAGTTTTATCTTGATATTGTGTTTTAAAAATTTATTGTTTTCTCTCACTGACTTGAAACTTAGGATCTCATGATTTACTGTTTTTGGGACTTAATATGAAGATAAAAGAAAATCGTATAAATCGATACCTTAACGCTATTGCGACAGCTAACGATGAATCAAAAGATTAAATTGATAAACTTGGATAATTCGTATTAAAAGATTTGTTATGACTTGTAATCTAATTAGAACTAAGCTACAGATATTAAAATGATACGCACTAATAGTTACCGTCCTCTTTAAAATTGCAAAAAAAGAACCTAACAATACTAAAGACGCTGATTCACAAACTAGAATGCTTATTTATTACATTCAACCCGCAATTATCACTGACATTGTAACCACAGCTTTTCTTCAAATGTAAAAGTCGTTGTCAGTAATCGCTTCACTGTTCTGTACCAATAATAACATTTTTATAACGCGACAGCATAGAATAAGGGGGTTTTAATATAAGTGGCCGCCACGAAGGCGCGTCGTCAGGTAAATTATCAGGAAACTCCCGCACACGCTTTCTGCACACACTAACTGACATTAAAAATCATACTTAGCGACTGCGATGGCCGACTATGCAACAATACAACATGCTACGTAATTGAGCAAGACGCACATTGATCTTTAATATTCCATTAAACCAATTGTATGCCCACGACGGATAGGCAATCATTTTCTAGTTTACATATTGACATATCGTTTGGAAACTAACGTTTTCATGTTATGCTCCTTGCGTTTCGAGGCTTAAATATTGCTTTAAATGCAAATTGTATGCTGAATCGAATATAGTGAAAAATTTGTTGCATAAGCTTTTAGTATTGACTATCGGTATAGCAACAGGAGCAAGTGCATGGTGGTGCATCGATAGAGCCCACATGTGGTCGCGTTTTACCACTTGCATTTTTATTATCATGCATGTACAAATAAAACCTCATTTTTAACAATACCTTTAACTGCTTGCCTTGACTTCCCGAAAGTGCAAAACAGACCTATGACCTTACACCGCCTATTTCAGTTCATGCAAATTCGTGATCGTGACAGATTTTAAATTGAAGAATCTGTTGTCATCCTTGACATTCGCTCTATTTGAAACAATACGTCTGGTTCGACATTTTGTTTAGAAAGTGTACCCAATTATCGTGTTAAACGCTCGAGCGTCCGTCAGCAATGTATACTCACGAGGTGTGGTAAGGGGTCACCATTAGCTCCTTCACTAATATATCACGATTCGAGCATTACGCGTCTATCGCCCCCCGTTTAGACGCGAATTGTCTGTGGAAAGCACCCATTGTGACCGGTGAAATTTATTTTCTTCGCGTCGTGGGAATGAAGCAATTATCTTCGGCCGTTAGATTGAGATATCGAATCGAATTTAGTGCTCTTTGTCAAGATAAGGCTCGTCGAATGGCCGACTATGAAGACGTCAATTAATGATTGACGAAGGCTTTATGCAAACAGAACAAGCATTGCAAAGAAATATTCAGCAGGTGCCCAAATATTGTTACTCTGTCTTCGAGTTTATGAGTGTAGCGAACGACGCTGTCTCGACTTATAGAAGTCACATAATAACATATCTCGTTTATTTCTATGATCTGCGAATCCAAGGAAAACACTTGGAGTCGAGTAAAATAAATAAAAGATGGCGGGTGGAGCTCGCGATACTTCTCAAATTGAATATTAGATTGAAATTACGCGCTCGGGCGGCTCTCTCCTCCGCCTTTTGTTACGCGAATGATACATAAAGCGCGCGCGCATACAAACACAGCAATAAGAATTTTAAATTAGCATTCTTTTTGTGTACCACGCCACCCCTACTCTACCCGCACACCCCACCGTCTTAATAATATGGAGAAATTGAGTTGTTATACACCCTTTTCGGAGGAGGCGCGGGTGCAGTGGCACACCTCGCAGAGAAGCCTTTTTGTAATTGAATTTAGATATTCTTTTCCCGGATATAACGACGGGGAGGTCGGACCGCTAGTTCCTCGAATAGAATACATGTAAATGCGGCGATATGAAATTCTCGAGTCGAGACGCGGTGACGGTGGCGTGCCTTATTATTGCTTACTTTTATTCCTTTTTTGTAACAGGGTTTTATAGGTTCGTTCGGAATGCAATAAACTTCTATAATTATATCAAATATTTGGATGATACACAATGTAGCCAAAATAGGTTTTATTAATTTGATCAGCCTTCCGAGAAGCAACGTTAGCATGATACTGGTATGTAATTACTAAAGGCTATTAACATCGGCCGTGTACAAACATGGCGGCTGATTGTGGGTTTCGTTTTAATTGCGCACACGCATCGCGATACTGAGTTAGAGGTCTCTCACTGAATCCAACGTGATGTATCTGGGGATCGTGAGAACATTGATCAATTATTGATTTTGGAGCGATAGGTAGACCAATACCGGCAGTTAATATGAAATACAAACATGTAGTTAATATAAAAATAATTACCATTAAATTGCTCGTAATTTCTATACACGCATTTGTAATGATCTCAAAATAATTTTGACACGCAATTTCTAAACGAGTAAAAGCAACACACCTATTATGTTCAACAATTTAATCATTATCTCGAAACGTGACAAGCAGTGAATTTACTAAATAATTATCTATTCAAATTCTGTCTGTCAACAATTTGGTAGTTCCCACAATTGTCACTCTCACCCCGTTCCCATCCTAAAATGACATTAAATAATAGTTAAAGTAAGCTAATTTTACAGTGGACATAAAGTGTGCCCTCTCTCCTCTGAAGTAAATTCGTTAGCCATTACCGGGCCGTCACATTACGCGTCAGGACCGTAACTTCATTTGGTCGAGGTGACACTGCACGCGAGTAGCGATTCCTACTCGTCTTTCTTTCGATCGTAACCCAATAAGGTATTGAATTTACAGCTATAATTTAGTATCAGTAAGTTTGAAATAGGAAGTATTTTATAAATAGAAGTAAAAGATCTTAAATAAAATCTATTTTCAAAAACGTTACGCTTGACTCTATGGTCGCTTTCGGTCTGACCCCAGCCCATAGATCTCGGCTACTTAATTGTTTCGACATTACATTCCTCCGTCGTCGGTAATTATCGACGACACTAAACTTCTGACTTTGTGAGAAACTTTGTAGCAAGTTGTTAAACGTACCTACTCGGTTTTATTCCCTTTTGTTTCCTGAACGTACAAAATGGACCGGCTCTTGCCCTTTGTTTATATTACCCCAGAAATTATGACAAAAAAGGTAACAACCATTCAAATTAACGCTAATGACACATTTCTCGAGAACGTTAAGTCAGCGTCACGCTCATCCACGAGATTAAAACTAATTCGAGGTCTCCCAAATTATAGACGTATAGAGCGGCGGATGTCGCCGCGGCGGGAGCGGCGCCGGCGCACCAAAACCGCACGTCATTGTTTTTTGTGGAGAGGCCCCCGGCACCTTCCGAACCGATGCGAGCCCCGCCGCTAATTAATTATTTCACATGTATCGATCATTAATTACGAACGGCGATAGCATCCACCCGTTATCTACACAATGACGGCCAGCAATTTGTCGATCGTAATTATCTCACAAATCACACGCAGCCACAAAAACGAATAATGATTTAAAAATTTAACACGACCGGGCATTATGCCGTGTAGGCATTAATAGCAGAAAGCATCGAGATCGAATCAATCTTAATCTCGTACAGAAACGTAATCCAGATTTATTTATGACGGAGGAGAGCGCGTGTGCTATTATGCTCGTCTGCGGCAATTTGCCTCGGAAATTGTCTTAATCGGCCGCTCAAGGGACTATTTATGTATAATTATTTCCAAATTCGACGCTGCGTTTGATGCCTTTCCGCTCTCTTTGAGTTAGTTCGACAAAAAAGTCATCTGTTGCAACAATTAAGCTGGGGAAAAAATAGAAATAAGTATCGAAGGGTCCGCAATAATTACAGGCGCAAATTGACGGTTCGTAAGAGCCATCGGTCGAATGGCGCCTGCCAGGTAACCTGCAGCGTACACGCGATGCTCGCCCTCTACCGGACCTCCACAAACACCTAATTCATGTGCCAAATTAGAATAAATCTATTCAGGCAAAACTAGTCTGGTTCCTATTATGGTTGATTTAAATCACCGCTATAACTTGTATCTCTATCAAAAATTTCCCAATAAAAATAAATGCTTTATAGGCGTTTTAACTAGGTATCTATTGGACAACAAAGTTCTCGTCTATCGACATTGTTGAATGAAAACCTCTAACAAACTCACAAGCCTTTGAGTGGGGGCGATCAAAGGTTCGCTCCACAATGACGACAGCCGGCGGGCGCCTAACACAATTAGCTTCGAAAGCAAATAAATCATAAAATCATCTGGTTTATGATCCGATCTCATTCCGAAGATTACTTTGTGCTTTCAAATGCTCGACTCTACTACGGATTTGTATTTAAGGGCGTACTTTGTTCCTCGATTAATTAATATGACAAATTAATGGGAAAGTGTTTGGTGTACGTTAATCATCATAAGTTTCGCATTTCACGCGTTGAAAACGCTTTGTAATTACAAACACACTTGCGTTGCGGTTCGTACGAATTTGCGTTGTCACTTTATTATCGTGTGAAATGAGAGAGCGTTTTTAATTAATGGCTTTCTCCTTGATTTTAACGTACTTGTTGGTATTGTGTTAAACGGGTGATTACGTCATCCCATTTCAAAATTATAAAAATCCTTTTAGTAATATTTGTTCAACACCTGTTCTTTTGTATATTATTATAAGTATGGAAATATTAATCTCCGTTAAGAAGAATAGTGGTACATAAATCATGTATTTTATTAAATAAAGAACTATTTGGAACTGGTTAGGAATGAAAGAATCTGATTCTTATATAACGAAGTGAAACCATTATCAGAGATATCAGGTTTAATAATTGACATTAAAAATCTTATAAGATTCGTTGTTAGAGGTCTACAACAGTCCATATTTGGCTACATGATTCCAATTGGTTTTACCCAGAATCTTATATGTAGAACTGATCGACTTATAACCAATTTATAGCATACATACTTAGTTCCATGTAAATTGGATCATCAAATTAGCTAACCATCAAGACATAGATCTCTCCCAAAATATTCAAATGTCATCTCATCTAAATAATTAATGGAATTGAATTCTTAACAACCTATTTTCTTTACAAAATTAGCAGGTCTGATAAAATCTAAATCTGTTGCTATCTGGCCATCCCAAGCTCCTTGTCGAACAGCCATTACAGTAACGTCTGCTGGCGCAAAAAGAGGCATTCCCATCGAGTTCAGGCCCATTACCATTAATGAAGGTTTAAAGTTACCCTAACGGTGGACATTGTTCCGATCGTACCTTACCATGTTCCACCCAGGTTGCTCCTTCGTTCCCACGTCTAACAAGACTACCGTCATTACGGACATTTTACATACATTCCCCCCACTTATTATCAATGTATTAAGTAAATCGTTCCTCTGGACTCCGCTCAATTTTATTTCCATTAATAGCTTTTCAACATTAGTCGTATGCAGGCTCTGGTTTTCAAGTACCAGTTTAAGTTGATCTTCTTCTTGTATAGGAATATAATGCGAATGTGGGATCTGGAATCAGTGAACAGTATAGCTTGAGCTTTCTGTGGTAGGGAATGTATATGATGGCAGATTTAAGAGGTGGTAAACCATCACTACTTGAACTCTCTGCTGTAGGTCAACGCTTGTAAAGGCGAGTTCAAGTAATGTTGGTTAGGTTACAATTTCCCACGACTGGTGTTATACTTTGGAAACCTTGCATAATGTCTAAGAATGAGTTAATTAGTTTTCCTTCAAAGTACTAGTGGGTGTCAGAATATAAAACTCGACGCTTAATCTACATGTATAATGTTAGTCTAACAAGAATCAATTAATTATTCCATTCATGTCCAACTGATAAACATGGGAGTCTTCGGTATTCCCATGTTGGCTGTGGGTGGAGTGATAACGAAACGGAGCCTACACGAAAATTATCTATAGTTTCTATCTTATTTTGTGACATGTTTATTCAAGAACTCTTTGGAGTAACCTTAAACAAAAGATACTTTTATTTTGAGTCACAAATGTATACCTGATAAATGACTGCTTAAAATCATTGGTGATAGATTTGTAGTTAGTTGCCCCAAGCACTATTATTTAAGCCTAACACATTATTCAAGGCTTCACCATCAATAAATTATTACTCTGTATATATGCAAAATTCCAACAGGTCCAAGTTACCTGGTCGTCCATTGAGCCTCACCCGCATATAATAGCTACTTATATTTCGGTATCTGACAACGTCGACTTAATACCTTATTTATTGTAATTCCTCGCACCGACTTAGTAGATGTTGTTTAATATGCTTTTACCATGTTTTCGTGAAGAAAGCAGTGTGGGGGTAATTATTTAGCAGTGTTCTGCGGTTTCTTGGGGCGAGCGGCCGCCGACTTAATGAGGGCCTCAGTAATAACCCACGATTATAAATATGGACGTAGTTTACCGCGTCTCTCGTTACTGACACATCTCTCACACTACGCTATTTACTCTGCCTTCGACGCTCACGTATATTTTCATCTAATTTCTGCATTACACGATGACGTTTCGTTTTCACCATTTTTATTTTCATCTATCGAAGTATCTTTATGTAAAGTTTAATTTTAGTTATTCTGACCTTATGAATCTTTAATTAAATGTGCTCAGTTTACATTCGTTATGCAGCTCAGACAACGTAATATGCTACATACAGCAAATGTCACAGTTTCCAACTAGTAAATTGTAGTTGGAAAGTGATACATGGTTCACGAACTCCCATTCCGCGGATACGGTAATGAGTATGTTGATTGACTTTTCATGCCATTGCCTCTGCTAATTATAGGATTTAATGGTATCCGAGTATTATATCATTGTTAATTTCACTTCCATTGACTTTACCTCGTTAAATTTCTTTTCGATTGGCTTTCTCTTTAGATAAACAAGTAAGATTAGCCGGTGATCATGCACGATACTGTGTTCATAAATTGGACATTGACAAAAACGTTATTGAATGGTTGCTATACTCGCTATCAATTACATTGTGGGAGCCTCATTAATGTTTTGAAAAGCGCGCATCTTCATTATGACGGGCTCGATAACTATTGTAGGAGAGTCAGATGCGGGCGGTGTAGCGGTGCGCGTGCGCAGCGTCCGCCGTGCGACTGTATGGCAAATACGTACGAGCAAATTGCGTCAGTATCCACGCACACACACGCCATTGTATCCGCCGTACTTTTCTCACGCTCACACACTCATACGTACGTGTAATTTGCACTCGAACGTAGCTATGTAGTACGTTTGTGTGCGTGTTTATCGGAAATTAGTTCTGCTGCAAGCATCGGGGTATCGGTGGAAATTGACAACACCACTGATTGTAACGATGGGAATCTGCGCACGTGTGCCCACATTAAACATTTACTTCACTGAGTGCCACTCTAGAACTGCAAAACACAAATTATAGATGCAATTGACACGCGAGCCTTTTGATTTTGCGTTTTTATTCATTTTAATGACACTTTCGCGCAAATGTGGTATTATCCAGTTAAACACTAAGTAAATATTGGCAGCTGGTTTTCTGTTGAAACTTCACGTTATTTGTAAATAAATTGAGATAGTTTGTTCTCTCTCTCTATCTGTATGTAAAAATAAAGATACAAGCAAATTATAGCATTATGGACCATTCACCTCGACTCTAATTACCAGCTCTTTGCATAATTTCCATACACATTAGCACTGCGAAATGATCTACAAATTGCTATTGCTGAGAACTACCATAATAATTATTATGCGTAATTAGTCTTTTTTACTTTGTCACTTGATAGTTTCATGTAATTCCAAGTGATGCATTTCTAAGCATTATTTATGAGAATCCTGTTTGATTTGTACTGGAAAACTTTCTTATCTTAACAAGAAACATCCTTTACCACATAATTATTAAAGGAATTTAAGAGAGAGAGAAGATATGTTTAGATCATCTCTATTCTATAACTAGAAAGAGAACATACAAATAGAATGGGATAAGTACTTCTCATCCCGCGCTAGACGTTAGCTAAAGGGTACTAAATAAGCGAGGGGTGTTCCACCTGTCACTAACTTCTCCACTTATATCGACTTGACCGTCTGTGTCAGGAATAGGATTGAGGGGTGACCCTATTTGTGACATACGTTGTTTTTTCAGTGTTTTAACATTCATTATACGTTTTGATCCATTAGAAATCGTAAGTCCATACTTATTAATACCACTATTAATGTTGTGTTGTTTATTAATAATTATCATTTATTCAAAAATAACATTATTCTTCTTGGAATACAGGACATATACGATACATAGAAATTTTTATTATGAGTGTGTGAGATGACTAAGCATTCTTATTAATTTTTTTTACCAATTATTCGATCCACTACTTAATTGAATGATGAATCGTACTGAGCTTGTGTATATGTAGAAAGTCACGTAATACGTGAGTAAAGTAAAGTAAAGTCATAATTATTATATTGCTCTTTACAATCTTTAGACATATAAAGAAACTTAAGTACATAGAAATGTTTAAGATCTCTTCTTATATCTCTATATTTACATTATGGAAAATATGAAAGTATGTGAATATCAAGTACCTATGCAAATAGCTTATCTCAATTCAAAATCAGCCATAGAAAAGGCTTCTTTTAAAAAAGTTTTGCAAATACACCTAAGTGTCGTGTTGATGAAAATAAATATTTTTCTTGCACAAAGTGATTAAAAGTAAAAGCTTTTAAGGTAAAAAATTGGCTTTACACACACAATATAATATACTTTATACATGGATATTTGAATACAGATAATACTAAACATACCTACACATTTAAATTAAAACCCACAATCCCACAGACAAGGAAATTCTTTCATACAAAATAGTACCTATTTTCAAATATTTGCATTATCAAGTCCCGCTTGATATCAATTATCAAATGAGCATTTCAAGGGCCACACTCGACCGTTGTAATGCAAACAAATGGTAAGGCGTGCCTCACATAGTAATCTATAGAAAAACCAAGGTCTTTCCAATAAATCTTTGTTGACATTGACAAGGAATTTTATTCGAATTAGGATGTTGATAGCTTGCCAGATGACATCCCGCAAATTCTACAGTTTTTTAGGAAAACTTGTAAAGATTTCAATGACAGAGTCAACTAGATATTACCTACCTATTATCAACAGCGTATTGACCACGATTAGACATGGGAGGCGAACAATTTTCTACTAACATTTTGGAAATCCCAAAAGCGGCATTTACAATCAGCAGGCTTAAAAGACTTACTGCTTCTTTAAAAGCTGTTTACCTTAAAATTATTAAGAAATTAATCTTACTATTCCTAAGATCAATAAATGGCATTATTATAAAAACATAGTAAATCAATAACGCTTTTCCGAATTCGTTTTTAGAAGCACATGACTACAACCATAGCACATCGATCATGCTAGTGACAAATGATGATGAATAATAATAAAAATTTGAAGCACTAGTTAATCCAAACAAGATACTATCTTTGCTCTTGTCATATCGTGGATCAAAGAAAATTCCTTTTGAAAATCCAATGATATGAAAAATTAGAAATTTTTGTTTGGAATTACGTCGTAAATTTTTTTTTCTTGTTTTTGCCTTCTTTATCCTGCTACCCTTATCCCAACTTGTTTGTGGTCAAAGCAGTATGTCTTTTTCTTTCATACATCATCTCTATTAGCTGTCATCTCAATAGCCATTATCATCTTTCACACTATCCATCTATCGTTTCTTAGGTCTTCCTCTACTCTTATAACCAACCACATTCATACTAAACTTTCCTCACGACATGTTCCTCGTTCCTGATGAAGGCAGTCAACTTCCTTAATATTTTCTTTCTTCCTTGCTATTCGGAACAGGTCTTCAGCTATTTACATGTCGTTCCACTCTCAGACGTTACGTAGCAATGACAATATCTTTCCCTACTCTTTCTGATATTTCCCCCGTCATGATAACTTTCAGCAGTTAATATTATGATAAAACCTCAAACAGACAGACAGACAATATTATCAAAACCAAGTTTTGCAGTCTGATTAAGGGCCGATTCTACCAATGTCGGATAACTTTTATCCCAGGAATAAGTGATACGTTTTGACAGAATTTATATACAAAGGCTGTCAAAACGTCAAATTTATTCCTCGGATAAAGTTATTCTACGTTGGTGAAACCGGCCCTAAAAGTGACACATATAGATCGGTTAACTAATATGTTATAATTTAAATACTAATAAGTATTATCAGTGAGTACATCCGGTGTAAGGCCTGGGATTCGGTTATTTTGCGGTAATGGTAACGTTATCGCTTCCTGGCTTAATCATTCATTAGTCAGTATTTGATTAACATTGCGAAATTAAAAATTCGTCACTTTAATTCATTCGAAATGTCATCATTCCAATATTTATCGGTCATCTTATAAATGTAGTCAAGGGAAACTACTTCCTTTTGTAGAAGGGCCCTGGTTTGTAAGACAAGATCCTTCATGAAATTAGAATTTTCCTGATAATTCTTAGATGAGTTCATGTCTATTGGAATTGCATATGAATTATGAAAAAAGGCTTGACCGACGATTGTCTCTGTTGCTCATGTCTGCGAATGATAGAGATTTACTACAGACTTCTTTTTATTAAACTCGTCTCAAAAAAGTTAGGTACGTTAGTCTGAAAAATAATCATTTATTCTTTATATGTCATGTGACATTTTTCATCGATTATCTTGACTGAAGGTAAATATATTATTTTAGTTCTCGTTAGGTATTTGTAGGACAAGTATATTTGATAACGTTAGATAACGGAGATGACGGCTTAATCTCGTTTTTAACGAATTTTTATTCTAGATTGCCTGTTTATTTTCAATTGCGACAATTTGTGATCTTACAAAGTCTTATGTTGAGGGCTTAAGGGCTATTTTTCTGTGAGAATATTGTTCATCGCAATAAATTTTAAATTTGTCGAGACCTAACTTTGTTGGTTGTTTAATTGTAATAGTGTCAGCATTGACAACGTTGACAAGCTGTCATACGGATAAATTGATCGTGGTTGTTTGCGCAAATGTCAGTTAGATAACGATTACCATGTATTTTAATTTGATGTAGGTATTCGTGATACCTATGGGAACTCATTGCTTATCTGTTATCGGAACCACAGTATTAATAAATTTAAACAACTTACACGCAGACAGACGACTTTATTATTCACCTCTATTGATTTCTAACTGACAAATATTTCATGATAATTAAAATATAGGAGTGCCCGTCTAATTTAAATAGGGCAGCTACTGAAGGATCTATCTTTGGAAAACAACACAGTGTACACAACGATGACCTACCTACTTCCGGTTGCGCGCCCGACACAAACGTATTCAACAGTCACCTTCAGTTATGTGAAACTGGTCCGTGAGAAATAGGTGATTGATTACGGATAGTTTACCGTTCGGTAGCGGTTCGTTACCTACCAAATATTTGGCTATATATCATGTTAATCGTCGATTTTAACGAGCCTACGCCCATAAGATTTCCGACTCTACGCCATATGCTCCGTCTCATAAGACATAAAATAAAACCTAATACCGTGTAGTAATCAATGTGCTTATGTATTATGTGGTTTGTTGCAGGAGAGCATGTGATGCCGGCCTTTGACGCCCGGCGCCATGCCCACGCCGCTGCAGCCCGGCGGCCCCGCTAGCGGCCCGCCTCCGGAGCGCAAGCGGCGCCGCAAGCGCGACGATCCGCAGAGTTCCGCCGCGCTCGAGCCCGACGACGACGACGGCGATATGAGTCCCGAGGAAGAACCGCGCAATGCGCCCGCGGCACCCGCGGCGCCTACCCCTGCGCCGTCCTCCGCGCCCGCGCCTACCTCGCCCCCCGCCGCACCGGACGCCGTCGACCTCACCTCGCACCGAGACTCTCCGCCGCTTTCCTCCGATGTCGAAAGATTCGACGGCAAGATCGTCTACAACCCCGATGGATCTGCCTACATCATCGAGGACCCCGAACTGTCAGAAGGTGAAACCAGCATATCCGACCTACCCAAAATAGAACCCGGGTGCATCGTCGACAGTCGAGACAACCACGGCCTCGAGAGACAGCTCGATTTCCCTCAGATAGCGAGCGCGTTTTACGTGTCGAGAAACCCTTCATTGTACGGCGCGCTGTACGGAAGACTGGCAGCTGAGCGGGCGCGAGCGAGACCCGACGCGCCCGTCATGCACAGTTATCGAGTATTCAGTTTTCGCGGAGGGAAGGACGCCCCTAGACCGACATCTCCGCCTGCTGAATGTCCCATCAGCGTACCAGTCAAACCGATCCTAATGTGTTTTATATGTAAATTGAGTTTTGGCTATGCAAAATCATTTGTAGCGCATGCGCAATCGGACCATAGCTTATCGTTAATGGACTCAGAAAGAGACGCCTTATCGAGAGAAAATGCTTCAGCTATCATCCAGTGCGTAGGCAAAGATAAAGAAGCGCTAGTCTCATTTTTAGAACCTGTTGGTTCCGCGGCACCACCGCGGTTGTCATCTTCAGGAAGCCCTAACAATATGACAGAATTACCGAGCCCGTCGCTAGACAAGCGACAAGATTTAATGACGACTGATAGAGACAATGAGTCAATGCTACTCAACGGCACGTGTGACGAGAGGAAGCCAAGCCCAACAGTGGCATGGAGGCCGCCACGGTCGATAGCCGAATCTTTAATGCCACAACATTCCTTGATCTCCGTGGCACATCCTCACACGATAAATGCGTCAGTACAACCGCGAGCTAGTCCCAATTCATCCCCACCGTTTCAAGCAACTCCACCTGCTTTTCTCTCTGGAACGACGATAGGCGTCTGTCCAGATCATCTGGGAGGAAGGCCCTCCGGTGCTGATTGCCCAAAATGTGAACTAATTTTGAACTCAGGAAGACTAGGTGGCCCGCTAGCCGGTATGCACAGCCGAAATTCTTGCAAAACCTTGAAATGTCCAAAATGCAATTGGCATTACAAATACCAGGAGACGTTAGAAATACATATGAAAGAAAAACATCCTGAAGCCGAGACGAGCTGTATTTATTGCATAGCTGGGCAACCTCATCCACGGCTCGCACGTGGTGAAACTTACACTTGTGGATACAAACCATACCGATGTGAAGTGTGCAATTACTCAACTACGACAAAAGGAAATCTTAGTATACATATGCAATCAGACAAGCATTTAAATAATATGCAAGAGCTTCAAAACGGTGGCAACCCTGGAGAAGGAACGCTACCTCCTGCGCCACAGCATACACCTCCAGGCCCCCATAAGCCACCTATACCACATCATTCACCCTTAGGTCAAAAGCCAAAGCCTACTTTTCGCTGCGATGTCTGTAATTATGAGACAAATGTTGCGCGCAACCTGAGGATACATATGACTTCTGAAAAGCACACGCATAACATGCTGGTGTTACAACAAAACGTGAAACACATGCAAACGTTATCAGCTCTACATCACAGACAGCAAAGCCAACAACAGCTGGAGACCTTACTGCATTTCCATGGTGGTGATGCCCCGCCTTCTAATCCTGAAGCTGCACTCGCTGACATGGCCTATAACCAAGCACTAATGATCCAACTGATGACTGGGGGACCTGGCCCTTCACCACCTGAGCTGGGTGCTCATTTAGACGTTGGTTTAAATCCAGAGGCGATGGAACCCCCACCAGAACCTGCTGACCCAGAGCCAGAGAGAACTTACCACTGTTGCATCTGCAATTGTTTCTCGACAGACTCCCTAGAGGCGTTGGGACATCACTTGGCCCAAGACCGCACAAAGATCAGAGAACAAGAGATCCTGGCTTTAGTTGCAGGCCATTACGTTTGCAAGCTCTGCACATATAAAACGAACTTGAAGGCCAACTTCCAGCTGCATTGCAAGACTGACAAGCATTTACAAAGGTTGCAGCATGTGAACCATGTGAAAGAAGGTGGACCGAGAAATGAATGGAAGTTGAAGTTCTGCGGTGGTGTTGGAACTGGTGGCGCAAGTGTTGGAGGTGTGCAAGTAAGATGTTGCGCATGTGATTACTATACCAATTCTGCGCACAAGCTGCAGCTACACGCGGCTGGAGCGAGGCACGAGGCCGCTGCCTTATTGTTGAGACATCTTCGTGAATGTTCATCACGGCTTCCTCGGGAACGCCCAAGAGTATACAGATGTGCTCTCTGCGGATTCGGAGCCCCTCATCGTCTACCACTTCTCCAACACGTTCGATCTGTCAAACACTTGCAGATGGAACAAATCCATCAGCTGCAACGCCGGTCTGAGGGCAAAGATCCAACGCCTGATGTTGCTGAGTTGTTCCAAGTCATCCCTCAACCAACAGAGCTACCCAGTCCTTACGATCAACAAGATAACGGTAAGTACTGTAATTGTAGTTTTCATTTATTTGACGAACCTCCTAAAGTAATTACGTATTTAAATTATTGTTATGTCGGTTGCTCGATATAAAGAGAATAATGAGTAATCTAATTTAATTGTTTATTTTTTTACATTTTTAGTCCTCGTTTGTCTTTTCATGTTCACTAGAGTGGTAATAAGGAAATCGCTTATTTGTCAGCTAATAATTTTCCAACCGTGACTGGTCTATTGTTATTGCACATTAACTTCCTTAAGGCGTTGTCTCCATAAGTTACAAGTTAATGATAATTAGCTAGTTATATAACGAACGAGCCCACTAACAAAGTAAAAGTATTCCAGCTAGACGTATCTAGCTTTAGAATACTAACAATCATTACGGTGTTTGGTAGTGTCTGCACAATGGCAACATAAAAACCATTCACGATCGAAAACCGATTAGATGCGCGTGCGCATTTTGCTCAGTTTTTCTGCTTTTCGCTAGATGTCGCTCGTGACAACCTTTATTCAATCAATAAACGAATGCGACACAACGAAATATATTATTATTTATTACTCCTGTGCTAAACACATTTCGTAACATTTTTATTCTATAAAGCGTAAAAATCCCATTAAAATTAATTCAACCAAAACCATTACCGGCGTTCGTATCGATAAAGTAGGTAATACTGAGTCGACTTATGAATGTGATTTCGAAACGTCACTATCGGTTTCCAATTTAAACCGATTCGTTCCTTAATCAATTTTGTTCTGCGTTTTTTCAAAGTGAACTTCTTTCTGTGGATCGTGTCAACAAACAACGATTTGTTTGATGTTAATTTGTAAGTATTGTGAGTATGATATGAGGGCACATCGTGAGCTCCGTTTTCGTCAACGAAGGCTTCATTATCGTTTATCGCGTGACCGTCACTCCGTGTTCAATCTGAGAGGCAATCTCCATTTTAAGCGATGAGCATTTAGCGAAGAATTCGTAATCACAATAATGAGATAATTACACACGAACAAAATTTAATTTAAAGCGCGCAACATTAGAACAGGTTTCTTTAATAACGTACGCCTTACACGGTGTCGCCACAGTCGGATGCCGTCATTGGTCGGAGGCGGCTCCGCCCCGCGCGCGAGGGAGACGGAGAGAAGATTTGAATTGAGAACGCGAATTTTCCATAAGTACCGCACACGGGACAATGACTCGCATTACGTATGTGGCGGTCGCGCATTAAGGATGATTGCCCCCTTGTGATGAGGCTGCTACATCATCGCACAATGTCGCCGGCCGCATCGCCCCGCGCATGTTTATGGCCACGGTGAAATACGATAAACTCCGAGAGAAATGTGGAGGCGAAAGAAATCCGCCTTACACCATTGTGCACCTCATGTTTATGCTTATTACTTATTTTCACCTTATTGAGAGAGCCGTTTTAAACGATCGATTTTGATATAAATTTTAGGTTTTCGAATTGCTTACGGTTCATTGTAATACACGACGATGAACTAAATGTGTTGTGAGGGAAGATTGCATTCATTTAAATTCACACGCTCAAGAAATACTCACATGGCAACAAAAAATATAATTCTTTATGTTTGCGACGTTATTTGTGTGGCTTCCTTTGGTCTGTCACTGTTTTACCCCTCGGCTACTGATTCATTAGTTACTGTCCCTGCCATCAATATGATTAAACAAGAATAAGAACCGGTTTGTAATTTAATTCGTTATACAAGATAAGCACCCTGTTCCAAAAGATTTTTTGCTTTGCTGAGCTAAAATCAAATAAAGACGTCTGAGACATTATTCACTAACATTTTTAAGACGATAAAACAATATTTTCAATTCGTGACAAAAATATCTGACATAATGTCAGCAAGCAGGCTACATAATACATCAAGACTTGTAAACACAGTAAGAACCCTAATGGCCAGTTGCGACCAGTTTAGCGTATTCAAAATCAACTTGAAAGAATTTAATACGCGGGCACATTGCAGACTCCAGTTTGAAACTCGAACTCGCAACACCGGTGCGCAAAGACAGTAAAACGTCCAGCTCCCATTGTGTCCCTGACGCCACATTGTAAAAATTCTGACCTAAATCTCGCAAAACAAAACACACTGCACAATACTTACTTTACGACGCTATAACGATGTGGTGTTTCCTTAGAAAAGACCCTTTGTCCATTGACAAAAAGCGTCAGAGATCGCGTTTATGCAGACAAGGTCCTTTTACCTGACCATTGTTCTATGCTCCTACCAGACGGTGGGACGGCGACTTTACATCATAAATAATTACATTCACTGGTCACTCTGGAATTAGGGTCAGTTGCGCTATCATTATTATTACGCAGTCGGATTTACTTATCCCTCTCCCCTTCATTAGATGTAACGGTTTTAACTGCTTAAAACTATAGAACGGGTTCCCGGACAGGGGAACGACTGGTTTCAGCTTCGCTCGACTGTGAGATAATTTCCAGTTTTAATTAAGTGAAAATTCAATGCTTTGCTTTGAGCACTTAGATATTTTTTTGCGCCTTTATAGAATCGTAAAATAAGGGAGTGCCACTGATGAACCATTCTTAAAATATTCCATGTATGTAGGAATCTTTGTATCATTTGTTCCGGGTTTATTTTTCGCAAATCTTTACATTTTGTGTGTGCTGAATACAATAGCCGGCCGGTCTTTTGCTCATCTAATAAACTATAATTGTAACGTTACATTAACGAATCTGCTCTCCCTCGGCCGTTTCTTTCACCTTCCTTATTTGAGCGTAAACAATGCGACCCAGCGTCTTTCACACGCTGCCGCGGACTTATCCTTGGTCAAAATAATAATTGCACACTCACATACGGTCGTCTCGCTCACACCCACAGTCACATACGTCAACTATCCCGATGCATTTGATCCGATGCGAAACGAAATATTCGAAACCTTTTGTAATAATGAACAATGATTGTTTGCTCGTCCTGTATCTCCTTTGTGTGCGAAATTACAATATACTTGTTACGTTAGCATTAATACATCTATGAATGTGTGCGTATGGGATGGATAGAGCGATACCTTTGTCTTGCCGGGACGTCGCAAACAAAACGAGTCCTACTAATAATATAAAAGAGAAGAATTTTATTTTTAACTTCAATTCAGAAAAGTAACAAACGCTCGCACCGAACAATAGTGAGCTTCATTTATAGAAATAATCTTTTTTGTAGATAAATCTCACGTAGACGTAGGTAGACATTGTGGATTTACGGCGTACAGATCAGTATCCATTCGGCCCGCAGATTCCATAGCAGGAGGTTCGTCGTGTACTATTTTCGTTTAATCAATCTTCGTTATGTAAACAAACGTTTTCATTGCTTATTTTTTGTTGACAGACTCAAAAGAGCCGATCGACCAGAAGCCAGAATTAACTCAAGAGCAGAAGATGATGAGATTTTTGGAACAACACCAACAGCAGCAACAACAACAACATCAGCAAGTGCAACAACAATCTCAGCAAGGTCCCAGTGAGAGAGAGGAGGAGCGCGAGACTCCGGGACCACACACGTGTCCTTATTGTAACTTTAGTTGCTCGAACGAGTCTCGCCTACACGCACATGTCACCTCCGTACATGGCGATCCTTCTCGACATTTCATTTGCCCTCTTTGCCAAGATGGCTTCAAAGAACGACCAGCCCTCGAACGACACGTCATGCAAATTCATTCCGTTAACTCTGAAGGGCTACAGAGATTATTATTACTTGTTGACCAAAGCCATTGGTTGAACGGTGGACCCCAATCTCAGAGAGACGAATCTCGACAAGGTGATGATGAAAGGGAGATTTCATCACCTCGATCGGAGGGCAGTGCTGATGGCGAAACAGAAAGATGCTCAACATGCAACCGTACTTTCCGAAACGTTGATGAATTGTGTCAACATCAAAATGAGACCGGTCATCTCGAACTGAAACAAACACCTCAAGGCCCGGGATATGTGTGCTGGAAGAAAGGGTGCAATCGATACTTTGACGCGGCCCATGCGTTACAGAATCATTTCAGAGAGGCGCACGCTCGTAACTCCATCACGAACATGTCGGTATCTGAGAAACATGTGTACAAATACCGTTGCAATCAATGCAGTCTAGCATTCAAGACGATTGAGAAACTACAGTTGCATTCACAATATCACGTTATCAGAGATGCCACCAAATGCGTGCTATGTGGAAGGAGCTTTAGGTCTGTGTTGGCTCTTCAAAAGCACGTGGAGACGTCCCACCCTGAGTTATCTGAAGAAGAGCTAAATGCATTCAAGCGCAGCTTAGCATCGAACCCCTTACTACAAGCTGGCCAAGGCACAGCTTTAGACGCCGCTACTGCAGAGCTTTTACGCAAGGAAGCTTTAAGAACACCTGATGATGACCTAGCTGATATGGAAGACCGAGATTCCAGTGCAACAGTCGCTGATGAATCCGGACATAATGACGCCGAAAACTCCGATGACTCCATCATTTACAAAGATCAGCAATTCTTGGAAGACTACCTAAATTCTCAAGCAATGGCGGAAGATTCATACAATGACCCGAACAGGAAGTACAAATGCCATCGATGCAAGGTAGCATTTACTCGCCAATCGTACTTGACAGCACATAACAAGACACTGCTACATAGAAAAGGTGAAAAACTAACCTACCCCATGGAAAAGTACCTTGACCCAAACAGACCGTTCAAATGTGACGTATGCAAAGAATCATTTACGCAAAAGAACATCTTGCTAGTTCACTACAATAGCGTGAGCCATTTGCATAAATTGAAGCGAGCTATGCAAGAACAACAGAATAATAACAACCCTCCCGTGTCGCCCGGGGCGGGCTCTGCGCCCTCTAATTTGACACTCACTCCCAAGAGCACATCGAGTGAGGAGGATGACCGCAAGCGATACAAATGCAACATTTGCAAGGTTGCGTACACGCAAGGCAGCACACTCGACATACACATGAGATCGGTGCTTCATCAAACACGCGCAGGCAAGTTACAAGAACTCGCCGCGGCCGGACACGTTGACTTGTCACGGCCTCTAGTAGAGCAGCCGGACCGTACCGACCCCGCCAAAATTTTACAAGACGTGTTGTCGCCGAAAAATACATCCCCTTCGTCGACAAGCAGTGGGGGCCCGCGTTCCTCGCCCCCTGCGCGCCCAGGTAGTCCGCGTTCCCCGCGCGCAGGTAGCGCTTCGTGCGATCGCTGTCACGCGTCATTCCATACCGGGGAGCTACTCGACGCACATCGAGCGACCTCATGTCCCTTTGGCGATGCGCGGGCGCATTCGCCGCTAGGTGAAGCTGAAACAGCCGCACTTGACGAGATGGTCGCCAAGGGCAACCCGCCCAAACGCAATTCACAAATGTATAAACAACTGTTGGAAACTTTCGGCTTCGATCTCGTCATGCAATACAATGAAAATCAGCGAAGAAAATTGCAAGAAGAGCGGGAGATGGCGCGCGTGCCAAGTCCGCCGCCGCCGCCTCCCGAGGAGAAGCCCCCGGATGGTGAATCTAAATCGACGTGTCAACATTGCAACAAGGAGTTTTCTAGTGTGTTCGTTCTAAAAACTCACTGTGAGGAAGTGCATAAGGACAAAGTACCGCTGGAGTTCCTGGAGCAGTTTGCTGAACAGTTCAAATCGGAGTACGAAAGGAAGTCTGGTGCGCCCAACTCACCGCGCGCGGCATCACCCGCGCCGCAGGGTGAGAGGTCACCGTCTCCGCGTGGTGATAACAGTGGAAATTTCAACGAGAATGGAAACGCGCAGGGTGATGCGCAGGCTGGTGCGTTACTAGCCGCGCAAGTGCAGGAGATGCAGGCAGCGTTGAACATGATCCAGCTTCAACAGCAGCTGGGGCAGTTGCACCCGATGGTGGCTCAGATGCTATCGTTGGGGCTTCCTCTCGGCTTGAACGTGGGTGCGCTGGCCGCAATGAACCTTCAGCCACCTTTGGTTCCGCTAATGCTGCCACCTCCTCCGTTCGACACGATGCCCTTCGCTCATGATGCACAGATGAAACAACAGCAACTATTACAGCAACAGCAGCAGGTGAGTTCTTGTTTGTACTAACTAATTTCATAACATAACATCACGCCTGTGTTCCCCGAAGGGTTAGGCAGAGGTGTATACAACATGTAACGTAATTAACGCACACCCTCAAATATTATGTTATAATCATAATACATACACTGAAATTTCAGTTTAACATGTATATGCATTGTTATTTACTAAATTAACGTTCTTGAAATAAGGTTTACTTTTCTTTATTTTGTATTGAATGACGGAATTTGTATTAATACATATAAAAATGCACTTTTAAAAGTCTTTTTGCCTTGATTCACGGTCCATTTCAGTTTGTTTTGACTGTACAGGGGTAATGTGACTAGTTTCCGTAGTTTTAATTATTATTGGGATAAAAAATTACCTATAGGTACCAAAAATGATAGAAATCGATTCAGTAATCGATTCTGAACAAACTACTCTCAGGAGTGCGTTAATTATGTTACATATTGCATAGTAACACCCTCATTTCGCCGTTATGTTCAAGTCCCATGTAATAGGGGGCGAGCCTATTGCCATCAACCGGACACAAATCCAAACTCCGGATTGTTACTGAGGAATTCCACACGGGAAACCCAATAACAATTTTCCCGACCTGGGGATCGAACCTAGGACCTCACGATCAGCAGTCGCATTTGCCACCACTAGACCAACAAGGCAGTTAACTAATTTCCTACATAAATATTACATAGCTTATAACCTCTAATTACTCTAAATGACACTTAAACTATAAACAACAATAAACATGGCAACCTCGAATAAATTATGCGATATCCAACAGTATTAAATAAAATAATGGAAATTAAACAAATTAGTATTAAATGGATTGTGATGTCACATTAACGCCAATATGGAATAACTTTAGTATAATAATTATCTTTACATAGTACTAGCGGACCGTCCCGGCTTCGCACGAGTGGACATTTTTCCCGTTTTTTGCAACATTTTTCATTTATGCTCCGCTCTTACTGGTCGTAGCGTGATTTTATATAGCCTTTAACCTTCCTAGTTAAATGGACTATCCAACACAAAAATAATTTTTCAATTCCAACCAGTAGTTCCTGAGATTAGCGAGTTCAAACAAACAAACTTCAGCTTTATAATATTAGTATAGATAAAACAAAGTCGCTCCCGCTGTCTGTACGCTTAGATCTTTTAAACTACGCAACGGATTTTAATGCAGTTTTCAGCAATAGATAGAGTGATTCAAGAGGAAGGTTTATATGTCCCACATTAGTATCTACATTGCATCCGTGCGAAGCCGGGGCGGGTCGCTAGTGACTTATAAAATTGAAGTGAATAAGCGTTTAATCGTATTCAGTATAGTATCAGTATTAACATAATAATTACCTGCATTATGTAAACAACGATAGATTTACTATAAATTAAAACAATGAATGACTCTGACTTAAAAATCTGACGCAATTGTCATGTATATAGCCCTCATTATATTGTGATGTACGATGTATGTCCCATGTTTAACTACATAATTTACTTATTGGTATAATAACTAAAGGCCGATTCCTATAGTTTACGGACCGTTATTGGTTAAAATTGAGACTCTTGTATTATTGTATGTACCAATATAAATATTATATTGTATGTACCAATAATGAAACAAAGACCTTACGGCTTCGCATAGTAGACCCTACCATACAGGGTGTAAACGAAATCATGTAATTCCTTCAACGTCATCATATAACTCGGAGCTTTTTGTTAAAATGCTTCACGTTAAGAACACATGTTTGCTTCTTGTAATTTTTTTTTATTAAATACAAAAGTATCCCGTGCATGGTTCATCTATGTCAGTAGTACATCACGAGGTTTGAAGGAATTACATGATTTCGTTTACACCCTGTATAGACGTAACAATCGCAGGTAAAATTAACTTACGAGTATATTTATAGATGCCCCAGTTTGACAATAAAAAATGCTACCATTGGTAAGCAAAACGATTCGTTTTTGTTTATAGGAACCGGGCTTAATAAATGTGAATAGTGATACGTAAAATGGAAGTCTTTCAAATTGCACAATGATATAACATCAAACATTATATTCGCAATGAAATCGTTGACCAACCTAAACGGATTTATAAACTTAAATAATTAAAAATCAATTTCTAGTCGCATACTACTGCGCAATCATTTAGCAACACTCAATTACCTCAGCTGTTAAATTCAGTCGAGACGTACAAATAACATGTACGAGTATTTACTTATACAAACACAAGGCTTCGCATTGATTATTTTCGTCAGTTGCTGTGTAAATTCGATCGTGGGCAATAAGGATATCTACGACGTATTGTGAGATAAGCTCAACGATTTACGTTAGCTATCTGTTTGCACAAGGCGACAGAGACTCTATTGTTGTATGAAGGGTCCGACCATTATTATTAGTAACGACTTCCCTTAGTATTCGGAATTACCTGCTTAATATCGTTATAGATAAATGAACCCTTTGACAACTGGAAACTCGTTTGAGTTCTTCGGTCTCAAAGCTCGTATTTAACAAAGATGTCTTTTGTTTGCAGGCTAATGCTGCAGCTGGTCAAAAGAGAGCGCGCACTCGCATTACAGACGAGCAATTAAAAATTTTGCGAGCGCACTTTGACATTAACAACTCGCCCAGCGACGAGGCTATCGCGAAAATGGCCCAACAGTCTGGACTCGCAACAAAGGTAATCAAACATTGGTTCAGAAACACTCTCTTCAAGGAACGTCAGCGGAACAAGGATTCACCTTACAACTTTAACAATCCTCCTTCCACGACACTCAACCTCGAAGAGTATGAGAAGACCGGTGAGGCCAAAGTTACGACTTTGGATTCATCAGCAAGTTCAGATGAAGGGAAACCACCGCCTGAAAAAAAGGCTAAAACTGAGGAGGGTTTGATTATGCAGGAGGTAAAGTCGGAGCCTAATGACGAGCCATCAATAGAGGAGAAATATCACTCATACGATGATCGCCACCAGGAAGACAAAAGCTTCATTTTTCCCCAGGCACCATCACAGAGCCCTGCGCCGATCCCAAGCAATGACCATCTTCATCAAAACAAATCGCGGCCGCAAACTCCTACGCATATGTCGCTGAACTCACTGATTCAATCTCAGTTAGATTCAATTCCGGCTACGAGTATACCGCAGCCGCCTCACCCGTCTCACCCGTCGATGCTACCACCAAAACTGAATCCTAATTTCACGTCCCCAAACTCCGCGCCCCCGAACGTCCTACCTTTGACCCCGAATCGCAGCCTCAGTCCTGGCAGGGGACCGGCCGATTTCGGACTTTCCGGGGGCAATTCGAACGGATCCAACAGCTCAACGGGGTCTTCTGGCAAACGCGCCAACAGAACTAGGTTCACTGACTATCAAATCAAAGTATTACAAGAGTTTTTTGAAAATAACGCATATCCCAAAGATGACGATCTCGAATATTTGTCGAAGTTACTGGGATTGAGTCCGAGAGTAATAGTGGTATGGTTTCAAAATGCACGCCAAAAAGCAAGAAAAGTGTATGAAAACCAACCAGCTGCAGATCCACCTGCGACCGCCACAGACGATGCCAATAGATTTCAGCGCACTCCAGGTCTGAACTATCAATGCAAAAAGTGCCAGTTAGTATTCCAAAGGTACTATGAATTGATAAGACATCAGAAGACTCATTGTTTTAAGGAAGAGGATGCCAAAAGATCGGCACAGGCACAGGCGGCAGCTGCTCAAGTGGCTGCCACATTAAGCAGTGAGGACTCTAATTCGAGCAATGTTGAACATCACCCTCCCCACGTGCCAGTCTCACCCGCTCCTCCGCGCACGCCAACCCCGGCTGCGCCCACATATCCAGTGTCTCCAGCACCACCAGCGCCTTTAACGCCAGTAACACCTCTATCACACGCACCCCGTGAAGAAAAGGATGGAAATTTTCAATGTGATAAATGCAACTTAGTCTTCCCTCGGTTTGATTTGTGGCGGGAACATCAACTTGTTCACATAATGAACCCAAACTTATTTCCCACGTACCCGCCGGATTCCCCTTTTGGGATCTTGCAGCAGCATGCGCAGCTGCAACAACTCAACGCAACCCTTGGGAGTGATGAGGCTCGCCACCCTTTAGTAGCAGCCCTTAACCAACAAGTCGCTAAGAGGAAATTCGATGAATACGAAGAAGTGGATACTGGAGAACAGCCAAAAGACAAACGCTTGCGAACTACTATTTTACCTGAACAACTGGATTACCTCTACCAAAAATACCAAATTGAATCTAATCCATCGCGAAAAATGCTTGAAAATATAGCACGTGAAGTTGGACTAAAAAAAAGAGTGGTACAAGTTTGGTTTCAAAATACACGAGCACGTGAGAGGAAAGGACAATTTCGTGCGCATGCACAAGTTATAAATAAACGGTGTCCGTTTTGTCCAGCTTTGTTTAAGGTAAAGAGCGCACTAGAAAGTCATTTGAGCACAAAACATGCGGACCAGTGTGCGAGAGGTGAAATAAATGTTGATGCGTTACCGGATGAAGAGTTAAGTACAGAATCAACCCCGAGTTTTGGCTCCCAACAAAGTGACCGGCAGCAAAATTTTTCCCAAGCGGGGGCTCCCATGTTGCCCCCTATTTTTCCACCTTTTCACTCAGACATGGAGAAATTTATCAAGCAGTACAGTGAGGAGTCAATGAAACGCTATGTAAGTGAATTACAAGCGCACGCCGCCGCCCAACAAAACGGGGGTGGAAACAATGAAGCATCTGAGCGACGCCCAGAACATGGAAAATCGGAGATACCTTTAGATCTCAGCAAACCAGTTGATCTGTCACGACCCGGATCGGACGCCGACGAGCGCTCCGACACCGCTTCCGAGACTATGGAGTTCTACGAGGAAGACGAGCCGACCTCGCCTCTGTCCGGCCAGCAGCAATCGACGAGGCCTCCTGGCAAGCGTTACCGCACGCAAATGTCATCCTTGCAAGTGAAGATAATGAAATCGTTATTTGGTGACTATAAAACTCCTACAATGGCCGAGTGCGAGGCGCTCGGGCGGGAAATCGGGCTGCCCAAACGTGTGGTGCAAGTTTGGTTTCAAAACGCACGTGCCAAAGAGAAGAAGGCGCGCCTGGCCGCCGGACTAATGGAGGTGTCCGACGCGCCGCCGCCGGAGGAGTGTCGAGTGTGTGACTTTAAGTACAGTCACAAGTACTCGGTGCAGGACCACGTGTTCACGCGCGGCCACATCGCAGCGGTGCGCGCGCGGCTTGAGAGCGGCTCGGGCGGCGGTGAGGACAGCACGCTCGCGCTCATGCAGATGGCTGCGCGGCTCGAGAGCGGCATGGGCGGCGACCTGCACAACGCGTTTCTGCGGCCACAACTCGCCGGAAACGGTGAGTGTACAACTTGACCGTGGTGCGAGTCGCCTAGCGCTTCCCAGCACTAAGCGATCCCGCACCCTCTTACGTAGAACCTCGCAGCGGCGAGCCTCGCTCAATCGCGTCATTGTCACTCTGACTGTGTTCACTTCTAGATGAAGCTGTAGTTAATGTGATTCGAGCGAAGCTCATTTCGTGCCGTGACGGTCGTTGCTATTTTCCTACTAGTGAGTCCTTTTGTAAATAAAATTTAGGTGTAACTGAAATAGTTTAACGTTATCTCTCCGTAGTGTTGGTGTTTCAATATTAAGAAAATCCTCTTAGGATTGAGCTAAACTATCATTTATCAATGAATAAAGTACATACTCAAAACAGTACTGAGATAAATATGCACCAAGTCGGTCGGCCGATGCGAAAGGTAATGGCGGCACGTACGCAGCCGATTCAATCTCAGAAATTATTTCGTAATTCAAATAATTACTGTGCACCTATAGCTCGGAGCGTGGCAACAGTAAAAAACATTACTCAATCTTCAAATTATAATATAAATCTAAAATTAGTGTGAAATAGATTATTTTTTCTGTGGTTTGGCTGTTCGGTAGTATTTATGAGTTAAATGAGCATTATTGGTGTTTGTTGGTCGGCTCTGTTTGCCGCGGCACCGGCACGTGTTGCTTCGCGCGTTGTCATCGCGCGCGAGAGGCGGGCCGCGGCCTGTCCCGGCCGGTGCGGTGCAGCGGTGGGCGGCGGCTCTAAGCCACTATACAAATGCAAACGATGCACAACAATGGTAGGAGTTAGGACGCGTGAAGGACGTCGTATATCTAATGGGACCGATCTGGCGCACATGCATTTCGCTCCACATGAATAATCAATTATTTAAATGACGCCAATCAAAAGACTTTCTCGAAAACGGCACATCAGTGTCCATTGTTTTCTTTGTTTTTATTACCTTATTATATTGAGTTTGCTCTACATATTGAAAACCAACACCACGGAGAGATATAGACTAGTAATCTGTTGCATAATATTATTCTTCCTAGTTGTTCGTATTTAAAACTCCTATTAGGTATTAGCGACATGTCGATTGTTGTAGGATTGTAATGAAAACCAAATTATATATTTTAGAGAATTTAAATGTTTTAGTTATTATTATGTAAAGTCATAGCGAAGCCTGAAGTCTATAATTATTTAAAATAAGGTGCCTTGTAGGATCCAAGTGTTTTGTAAATTATTTTTCTCTTGAGCTCCTCTGTAAATATTTAAAAGTATACTACTAGATGTAACGATGTGCATTGTAAAATTATCTCCGACCGCTGTTCGTATTTGTGTATTTCGATAGTTCTTATCATAGGTAGATATAAATATATTATTTGTTTCGTAGAGGCATCTTAAGAACTTGTGATATAAATGTATCTAATTAGTTTACTTCGCATATCTTTCGCAAGGGTCTCGGCTAAGGGCGCGAGCCTAAAAGTACAAAAATATATACAGACATAACATTAGAAGTTTGTCGGTTTTTACATAATAATGACTCGTTTTGTCGTGTGGGGTCCCGGTTGCAGTTTTTGCTATTCTTTAGTGGCATTTACATAAAAGTGGGCCTCGATTGGGGCGTTAGGCGATATGCAAATATTTTCTTCAAATTTGAATGTCGCGTACGTAGGGCGCACGAGCGCTGTGCGCATGCGCCCGCGCCCCTGCGCACGCGCCGCGGGAGCGAACGCTATGCCCTTATTTATTACGTGGAAATTTTCGCTACCGACTCTAAACACCTTGATACGTCTCTATTGATCTTTCAAATGCAAATATCCCAGTCTGTCGTAAAGAACATAATAAGTAATATTTACTACTTCTTGAATACATACTACATTATGGTTTTACTTTATATTTTGAGCATGTTTATTTGCATATCGCTTTTAGTTGTTTTTTTTATTATTTTTGTTATGTTTGTATTTATTTTTGTTCTTTAGTTTTACTATTATTTTGTTTGTCATGTAGATACCTAAACGTATTTACGTCAAGGCGACTGACGTACACCTTGATATTGAATTTGCCTCCAATACGACTTCCAATAATTTTATTTTAATTTGTATAATTTAATTTTTAACCTAATTTTATGCGATCTGCATTTACTGTTATTCAGATGACGTTATTCTAAATAGTTATTTGAAACAAAGTCCTGTGCCAGCCAGTGAAAGAATTCTTTGGTATTTTGCGGCGATGATTCGACCGCCTAGGGAAAGATTGAAAGTCTTGTAAACTGAATAGTATTATTATAATTATTATCTACAGTTATTATATTTGCAGAATTCGTTGAAATAAATGCAATATTTATATTATTGAATTATGTTTTTTTTTTTGTTTTTTGTTTCCTTGGTTCCTTTATCCTGAGTTTATTTTTTGTTTGCTTTTGTTCGACAACATTTATGTGGAATGCAATGTGAGGTAACAAAGAGTATTTAAACAAAGCTGATATTTTTTGGTAGAAAGTCTCGGAGAATTAACGATTTATTTAGGGACAGGTGAACATTCGAGATAATTGAAAATGTAAAGTATCTCACTCAGATAGTTACAATGGCGTTGTAAACTTGTACCTGAGACTTAAAACAAAGATGGCTCCATTGTTTTTATTCGTCTACCCGCTGATAGAGACTGCCACAAAAGATGTGAAATGAATATTTTTAGGGATATATTTCGTAGCTACGTGGGAGGTTATATTTGAATTACGATTCATTCTAAGTTCTTACAGCTATATCATCTGTTAGCAGCAACAAAAAACAGATTGCTAGTTTATCCAGTTTTAAAGTAATAAGTGCTTATTTGAATAATATATAAAACGATCGTGACGGCACACTTCAATAGACCTTATATCCTATTTCTATGTTTACTGCACCTTCCAAAACTTCTAGCCTATGAACTACTTTACTACACTCACCATTATTTGTATAGAAAACTAGTAATGAATTTATTCACTCATAGGTACATACATACTTATATACCTAAATAAATGTCACCTGTTGAAACAAAATTGATTCTGATACACTGTAATTTGCGGTTCGTAGTTAACGAACCAATGGTATGTCTGAAGTTGGAGCAAAACAAAGTCAAGTTCCATCAAAATCGAATCAGCAGTAGTCTTGGGGAAATTAGACACATTGTTTATCCACACTTATAAATGTTTTTTTTTTTTTTATATTTATTTAACATAATTATTATTGTATTTAATTATAATAATAGGTAGGTCCAGCTGCGTCGGCGTCGTCTTTGCCTTTTCCCAAATATGTTGGGGTTGAATTCCAGTCTTACCAGCCCCTTATTCAGACTGTTTTTATAAGTCAGATGACGACTGATTTGTTTTTTTATCTCGTTTGGTCTATGATTTTCGTAATGAGAGAAAACGAGATAACATATCGTTCGACAACTGACTTATCGAAAAGTTCTGAATCGGGGAGCAGATGTGATTAGATATTACTGAATATCTATAGATATTTTTCATGGAGAGACATCAGTGTAACCGCCGCGACTGCCTTGTGGATTTTCCGCAAGCTACCTATTGGATTTATCTACGAAAATTGATTTCCAAGACAAATTTACAAGTTTGGAAATACATGTCAAAATGCATACCTACATAGGTTTCTAAACCCAACCATACCTTCTTTTAAATCACCACCCACTTTCGTAAGTAAACAATATCACAAAACCTTGATTTATGTACAATGCGCATATTTTTTCACCCACCCACTCACTGGGGTACCTTCTAAAAAATATTAAATTACACTCGCACAAAGGAAAAATTGAAGCTTAATAAAAAATGTTCCCGTTAGCGACCTGACTAATTATTTCATTGTAAAACACAATATGTAGGACGTGCTTACCATAAAATAAGCCTTTTTGTTCAAATACAATAGATTTTTTATGGAATCGATATCATGACGGTAAGTAGGCAGATCATTGAAGCGATGATGGTAGAACGTTAGAGATCATCGAAAAAAAATATAATAGATACCTGTTAGTGAGGGTACTGAATCAAGGAAAATGTAAGCAGATGTCAAATCAATAAATTAGCAACAAATACGGAAAAGCGTTAACTAATTAACAGCGCTCATTTTGTTTTAACTTAAAATGTCATTGTTTCGAAAATAGATAGGCAAAACATAGAGTACCTAAAATAAAAGCAGAATGAAAGTACGTAGTTACCAGCGTCTTATTCTTCGGCAGAAATTGTATAATTCTATAATATAATCGAATAAGAACAGGCAGTGTTAGGATCATGAGAATGGGCAGCAGGCATACTGCAACCAGCAATCAGTTGTGAGTTGATGATACCAATAAGTCCTCACGATCAGAACCGTTCATTGTAGCAGCCAATTCAAAGGCCCTCGTTGAGCTGTGGGGCATACGACAATACTGTTCTGTCGTACAAAGCTTAAAAAGCAGTATTTAAGTAAAATTTTGGATATACAATATTGAACTTCATGCGTCTGCGTATAAACCGATACTAAGGTTCAATATTCTATATTTATATTTTACCAACTATACTTGAAGCTCTGTACGGCAGTGTTGGACTGGCAGGCATCCGATAAGGATTTAGAAACCTGTAACAATTTGATCAACTTCAGACCCATCGAAGTTATGCTAGCCTTTGTACAAAAAATAATGTCTAATTCGTCTGTAAGGCACGTAAAAGCCTGTAATCTAAAGACCTGCAGTGATGATGATAGTTAAAAACCTTTTTGGTCCAGACGAAAATTGTAGCAATAGGTAGTAGAATAGATTGTTACGTAGTAACTATTATTTAATCTATGGCCAACCACAAGCCCAGTATAACACCAAGGCAGACATGGTACCTACTTTGACCAAATTGTAGTCGGTTTCGGCTTTATAATAGGGTGCTATCAATTTGGGCGCCGAATTGGTACAAATTCTGCAGCGCACCAGCCACGCGACAAGCGCTCCGAAAAAAATGTAGCATTTTGATGCAGCGCCCGCGATGGAATTTCGCCCAATTTAAAATAACTTTTAGGATTTACCTATCGATTTTATATTAGGTACATATTGTCGGTCGGCAGTGAAAACCACGTATGTGTAAAATACATTTTTTTTAAAAGAGATCGAAATAACTGTCTCCTGCAAAAAAATGGCCGATCAAATGTTAATACAAGTTTGTCATCGTATGTCATAAATAGCTTAGAAGTATTTGAATTGAAAATTTGTTGAACTAGTAGGTACGTGTATGACGAGTTTATAAATCTAAAGAACAAATAAAACGCTTTTAAAGAAAATTTTATTTACGAGGTTTTCACTGCCGAGCGTCGATATAGGTAATAGGTAGAATTGAGCTATAATAACGACCCCGACAACATCTGTTTGTATTTTAGATTTTAACCTTAAGCTATCTGTGGACGGATTTTTGAAGTAACTTTGGAAATAAATTGACGTAAATATTTGATTGGCGTGGCTCTCGTATCTCAACATAACATACGAACACAAAATAAACCCACGATCACACGTACAAACTCTAAATATTATCTGCCTCAGTCTAGCTCTATCTAACAACCAATATTGAACACCGTTCCTTAGGTCACAGCAGTTCCTATCCAACAATAGTAAATGGAGCAAGGTCGAATCAATAGTCAAAATAAAGACGCACGTAACTATTTTTTAAGCCTCTGTATTATCTGACAGAAAGTGGTAACACTACACAAATATCGGCCTTTGACGTGACTTGTAGATTGCAATATTTTCATTAAAAAAATATAAAATCAGGTTATCACGTATAACTCTTTAGATACGTCACGCTCGTACGCGTATTTCTCGATTTATAAAAAATATAATATAGAAAATTCATTGTGTTAACGTTAGTTGGGTCTCGAAATAAGCGATCTAAGGCTAAGGTTGCAATTAACATAGCAGATAGGTAGATTTGTATGAGGAAATGCAGACAACGATAGCTACTTAGTTGCTAATGTTCAAACTGCGCCCATTTGACATCATAAATGAGGTTTTTTTTGTATAACGGGTTGATATATACAAGCTTATATCAAAAACAGGTGGGCGTAAGAGAATAGGTACCTAAAGAGGCATGATTTAAGATGAACATTAAAAAGCAAATGCCAAATACAGATGACATAAATACAATGCTAAGTATAAATTATAAAAATGATACATTTAAAATTATATTAATAGGTATAGCAGATCCAACAGAACATCTACATCCGTTTCGAATTTCGAAGGTTTTGTCGCATTAATGATAGATTTAAAAGATTCACTACTGGATATTTAAATTAAGTCAACCACACAGTACCTACCTAACTTATGGCTAAATACTTAAGCGCTCAAATACTCAATTTTAAGTTGCCGTTAAGTCTAGTCCTGTCACTATCACTTTAAGGCGAAATGACAGTGACGGCACGAAATGAACTGCAACTTTAAATTGAGTAGCGTTTGAGTATTTGGCCATTAGGCATACAGAAAATAGTGGATACGTAATAAATAGGTACAGATGCGGTGTAGAGGCGCGTAATTTTAGTTTAAGACCATCCTACATAGATTGACACCTCAAAATTAAATAATCAAGAGTACAAACACGTGTATAAACTCATTGCAAACAGCATGTTCCATTCTTAGACCATTCTATTGGTACTTGTGTAGCTGTCAAATCAACACAGGTAGCCTACTCGTACGTCGATATCATCTAAAATTCTATCCGCTACCCCAGTCACGCTGTATTCGTGGCCCAGCTTCACTCGTAAACGTTCAATGGCGTCGGTTTTACGCGAATTTCGTAAGTAACCGTTGCAGCCGCCGATAAATGATCACAAAACGCTTTGTTAACACCAAATCTTCACGCCAAATCGTGTTTTCACTCGGTGTAAAGATTTACTGAATAGAATATGGTATTACATTGTTCGGTGTGTCGCTTTAATAAAAGGAAGAAACATGAATGATAAATACGCAAAAAAAATACATAGGTACCACGTCAAATATGACAGAAAGTAGGAAAAAACCAGAAGATTAAATTCAAAAATATATCTTAACAATCAGATAGTCCAATCAACGAATGAAGCTATGATCTACTCGCAACACAGATCTAATCATGATAAAGTAGCCAGTAGCATAGTTAAAAGCACTTGTTAAGTATACACATGTCGGCCGATTGCTATCATAGCGATCGATCTGCAAATCTCTCTAAACAATAATGACTGTGTGAGGACCGAAGGAGCGGGGAGGGGTCGTGCAGTACGCCCTGGAGTCACGTCGAGGCGTCCCAACCCATTACCCGCTCCAAACCGTATCGACAAATAACCGCCAATTATTGGATCGCTCTACAATCTTTTTACAATTTCTTCTCCGTCGGACGTTATTATATTTCTATTAAGCCTTTTTTGTAATCAAACTACTAATGATTCGATTCCATTTCCTAGGCCGACGTGCCGCCTCCGCAATGTTAATGACACTACGTAATTAGATCCGGATGGTTTGAGGGCGATGACTCTACTGCGGTGCCCGACCGGTAGATAATGGCAAAGTGTCAATTTTACTAAAAATATGGTAATTTACAGCGGCCGCCATTTTGTCTCTTCAAATAGTTGAGACAACGCGCGTCAGCCGGTAATGAGTTAACACCGTTAAGAGCGATGTAGGAAATGTTCCGTGTGCGTTGACGACACGATCTGTTGAATACTGACGCTAAACACTGTGGAAGTATCATTTTATAAACATACTTCTATGATTACACGCCATTATCTATAATAGGCAGGTATTCGCTAGACTAACGAACGTGGTCTTGACTTATAACATGTAATTAAAAGAGTCACATTGTTTCAATGTTAGCGGATATTTTTCTACTATACGTTACATAACTTCAATTTTATAAGTGTGACGTATTCGTCGGGAAATTCCTAATCATAATAGGTAAAACTAATTTGGTTATTAGCGTGTCGATAGTAATTTTCACATCAACTTTGAATATCAAATGCTGAATCTAGATGGCTATTACAGCCATCTCTTTATCGTACTCATTTAAACCTCTTATCATAAAGGATACTGTTACTCACAAGAATAGAAAACAAAATGGTTTATGAGAAAGAATTTGTTTCGTAATAGATCGTCCAATGTCCAGTACGGAACAGTTAGATGGACTGCGTACAAAAATGTCACCTATGTGATCGTTGTTGGAGCAGCTGGCCATTGGCTGCCAGTATCGTGACTGCTATAACCACCGTGACCGATGACAGTTCTCATTGCCAATTAGAAGTTCAATCACCGACGTCAATGGGGGCCGAGCAGAAACGAAAAAACAAGCATTGTATCTACAGTCATGTTTCAATTTGAGAAATTGATTTGTGATGCGACCAACGCCACATTCGTTACTTATATATATTGTTAGTTTTCTAATCAAAACGACATCACGACGCATCGATAACAATGGATAGTTCTTGTCAAGTCATTTCATCATCAAACGTCATTTGGAGCTCATTTATTCGCTTGTATATAAACAACACATATGTAATGATGCTTTTTTCCAAGCAATAATCTTATGCGAAATGATTGATGTATACCGCAGCGTTTTTTTGAACGAACTAATTCATAGTGAATTAACGAAACGCATGAGACTGAATTAGTTACTTTGCGGATAATTGTGCCGAAACTCCATTTGGGACCATATAATGATACATGGGATCAAAAGTTCGTAAAATACATACCTATACTATGAAGTAAAACCACTAATAGCCTAGCGGTTGAACGCTTCCTTGCAGGAGGGTCTAATTCCGACCCCGGCCAACACCTTTCATATTTCTCGAATTCACGTGCGGTCCAGGATTTCATTATCAGTTGCGATAACGGTGAAGGAAAACATCGTGAGGAAGCATGCACACCTGAGAGTGCTTCAAAAAAATATCGATGGTGTGTGTCCAACCCGCACCAGGCCAGCATGGTGGACTAAGACCTAAACCAAATAATGTTAACTATTACTAGACCATTCTCATTCTGAGAAGAGGCTCGTGTCCTTCATTGTTACAGTAATAGGCTGATAATTATGAAGTAAATAGGTACCTACCAGTATTTCACTCTTTTCTTTAACGTTTTCTTTCGAACCTCTACCTAAATCAGAGGAAAGACATAACTTCAGTATTCCCGTTTTTTTTTCACATGTCTCCTTATCTTTGTCTATGATCTTGCACTATGGTTTTGAAAATACTTATTTATATTTCAAGATTAAAATTTCTAATCAAAATCATTGCTAACTTCGTGACAAGTTTAGGAATTTATACACAGACAGACATACACCGAACTATCACCGTAAGGATTCCGTTCCGACGTTTTAGGTACGATACTTTAAAAATATACGAGCTAAAACAATTTTAATACATAAAAAATTTACTCAATGAGCAATATAATTTAACTGAGATGTAAATATGCTCTTGACAGTTTGAAGTATAAAACTAAGTAACATACTAAAAGATTCCTGTTTCTTGCCGCAAATTGCCATTACATAGTTAACTTAATGACCATTTCCACGTTTACCGGCCACCGGACAAGTTAAATACGTACCTTCTATGTTTACGGATTAGAGACAAAGTGTATTGCCGGTTAAACTTCATGCAATAGTTAAATATTGTCGTCTATGGTAGTACCTACCCAGATTTCTTACAAAAACTGGTCTGAAGTCCGGTCTTCTCGTTAACAATCATTCAGTTAGGTCCTTTAAGATTGACCTGGACTTTCCTCCTAGCCTTTTCCCATATTGAGGACGGCTTCCATTATAATCTGATACGGCTGAATAATATGATTATTTTACATAGAACGACTGCCTTTAGACCCTCGGGCCTCGCAACACAGTTACTGGGCAATACCGACATCCTAAGGAAAGACCAGTTGTCAGATGTCACTTTTAGGCTTCTGAGATAATGGTAGAGTTTTTTATTCCCAATCTGTGCATGTAAATAGATTCATAACATAACATCACGCCCTGTATTCCCCGAAGGGTTGGGCAGAGGTGTATAGTAACACCCTCGTTTCGCCAGTTATGATTAGGTCCCATGTAATAGGGGGCGAGCCTATTGCCATTAAACGAGCACAAATCCAGACTCCGGGCTGCTACTGAGAAATTCCTAATGGAAAAACCGAATATCACTTTGCCCGACCTGGGGATCGAACCCAGGACCGCATGCCCAGCAGTCGCACTTGCGACCACTAGACCAACAAAGCAATCTTAAGCCATTAGTAAAATAGTCAGAGGAAATAGATTCGTAAGCCAGTTTTGCCTGTGATAGCTACTAATGTTTGGGAGGGTCATGTCTTAATTTTAACCAAAAGCGCTCGATAAATCCTAGGAATCGGTCATTAACTTATGTTAACGATACCTACTGCAAGAGATGTAAAAGTTTCTTCTTAGTTAGAAAACATCAGCCTCCCTTAATCTACTTTGAGATATCTACACATAAAGAACACTACAGCCCGCTCTACTTTCCAATAAAAATAACGATCTCATACAAAGTCTGAAGGAAATAACTAGTTAGGACAAGATACTTTACTAATGAACAAGCGATCAGCACTCAATGTCCAATTAATCTAACTTGTATTTAAGACAACAACGAAATGAGTTATTCTGCTAATAAGCACCCGGAACGGCTTTATTAGCGATGTTGCAAACTGATAGTTTGCGACAATGTAGCTACGTTACACAGTTATTAGTGTACACTCGGCAAAAGGGTTACGTGTGCAGGCAAACTGTCACAAATCCGTTCGAAAAGTGTGGTGGTTATACCTATATACAGGCTGTTATAAAATGAACTCTCAAGAATTTTGTGAACTTATTCGGTATCGGAAATTGAACAACTTTCATAGAAGAACTTTACAAAATTCGCGTATATTTTTTACTTTTTTCTATACAAAACGTTTTTTTTTATTATAAATATAATTATATTCCTGACTGTTCATTGTAACGGTCGTTGGGATGCGTATGTTCAGCAGTGTACGTGTGACGAGCTTATTTAAGTCTTACTAGCTGATATAATTGAATAAATGAATAATGCAGGTAAACGACGAACATAAGTTACGCACTACGCAAGCATCTATCATTAAATTTTGAACGTCATATATCTTCATAAACAAGACATCTTTACACGAGTGGCAAAGACTTGCTCATTTAGCACAATACATTCAAAACACACTGAACTGTTGCCTGAACACTTATCTAATTTGCTTACTGTACCTGCTTATAACAGAATGGGGAAGAAAACGTCTCATTTCAGTGTATTAAAGTCGTGATGATTATTTTAATCGTTTGGCTAACAAAGAGAAACAACTGCGGATTAGCGGTAATTATCTGAGCAGTCGACGTCGTGACGGCGGTTTGTTCCGCTTTGCGCCTTAGATAATTCTTTAGTATTTTAAAAATATTGTTGATTTTTTCATTTGATAATGTCCACGCTTAGCTGTGAATTAAAGACGAATTGGGAAGTTAATTAGTTATCGTATTTTTCCGTGTGGAATTCCTCAGCTGTTATATAGGACTTAAACATATGGGTGAAATGAGGACGATACTATACACCTCTGCCCAACCCTTCGGGGAATACAGGCTTGATGTTATGTTATGAGAGATTTTTATACCTGTCGCTCATTTGTCAATCGCCTATCACATTGAATCATCTTCTACAATCTAGAGTTCTGTTTATTTAATATGCAGAGTACCTAGGTACTTACATAGGCACTAAAGTTCTATTTTAATAAACTTATTAAACCTGATCAGGTGTTTATAGACTACCCATCAGTGTGGAAAACAAACTATCTTATGTCTTCTGGGTATCATAAGTAGAGGTGTAAATTAATATTAAATAAACCGAGCGTCACACTGAAAGCGAGGTAGTGATATTTGTTTTGGTATTTTTCCCTTAACGTTATCAGATAAGATCCGGGGGTCAAATCACATCTACCTAGTGAAGACCTTTATAGACCTTAGCCATGCCATACCCTGATACTGCCTGTAGCATGAATAACCGAATTCTGTCTAAAACTTAGCCATCATCGTCATTATTAGTACCTACAATGACAATGACGGGTTATACTGGGTTATACAGTCTTGTAAAAGTGTCTGTAACAGATTTATTTACAGAAATAAAAATCAATTATCATTTATACGTTTTGGTGTCGTTCATCCCGCGAAGAAAAATTTGCACAATAGGTGAGGTTTTCCACTTTCAAACTGATTTTGCTCAGACGGACAATTGCGACCTCTTCTACCTAGACAGTCCCGAATTATTTACACAATATCAAAAAAGATATACACAAATCGCGTAACACACAATTAATAGGTTTGATTTTTACAGGTCAACAATTATCTAATACCTTGTCATATGAAAGAAATAAAAGTCACCCGTAAAGTAATGATATCCTCGAAACACATCTTCGGCATAACAGTTATCTTACGGCTACTGAACCTATCGTAAATACTGTCAGTATAATAAATGTTGTCATAAATAACCTACCACTTAACCTATTTACTATATAATACTGAGATTGTATCGACTACCAATTATTATATAATATTCAAGGTTAGGACACTTGATTTCATAACGTAAACGTAATTTTATACGTTACTAGCGACCCGTCCCGTCTTCGCACGGGTGGACATTTTTCCCGTTTTTGTAACATTTTTTATACTCCGCTCCTATTAGTCGTAGCGTGATGTTATATAGCCTATAACCTTCCTCGATAAATGGACTATCCAACACAAAAATAATTTTTCATTTCCAAACAGTAGTTCCTGAGATTAGCGCGTTCAAACAAACAAACAAACAAACTCTTCAGCTTTATAATATTAGTATAGATTTAAAGACTCAAGAAAATTCACACGGCATCCTATCGAGTATCAAAACGACATACCTACTGTGATCACGGATCCATCAGACGACCGAGGTAGGTAAACGTGGCGTTACTGGATGACTATTCGAAAAGCTTCCCAAAAACTAAGATATATCATCCCAAAGCTAAGAGCAGCCATTTAAAACTCCAATTATGATAATGAAAACCATAACTATAGGTACCACAGACGTCAAGTAATGAGACAAGAATAAAAACAATCTGAAACTAGGTATATAATGTTAACAACTCAGAACAATAATGATTTGTTAAATGTTAAGTCTCTCACGTTTGTCTGTCGTAGCGTTCTATAAGAAGAGAAAGTTCATGTGAGGACAATTTTTGTATTATTTTTGTTCAAGTAGAAAAAATCTTCCGAAACCCTTCATCATATCATTTCTCAGCCTAATGCAAATAAATATATGACAATAATACTGCAGATTTAATCATCGCGAACTCTGACTTCGCTTTGCTTAAAAGATCTGGCTCTACGCTCATTAGTTAGCACACGAGCAGTAAGAATGTCATGGCGTGATAATACATTGAAATATATCCGACTCATACGATGATGTAGAAAGAGTTTTACATTTCCTGTCCATACCTACATACAAAAGTTCACTTTATCCTCTCATAGCATAACAAATCTGACCCTTTCTGTCCCAATGCTGGGCATGAGCATCGTCTCAGAATGGGAAGGGTTTAGTGTTAGTCCAGTACGCTGGCCTGGTGCGGGTAGGCGGACTACACGAACAATTAAGAAACAAAAAATTAACCCTCACAGTTGTGCAGGTTTCCTCACGATATTTTCCATCACCGCTAACTCAAATGATAATAAAATTCTGATCCGTACATGAATTCGAAAAGTCAGAGGTATAGGGACTGAATTCAGCCCTCCTACATAGAAGGCAAGCGCTCAACGGCTATCAACGCATTTTTTTTTAAATCACGCATCTTTCCAAATATACGCACTAATTGTAAATAGTCTACAACTCTGAGTTAACAGTGTCGTCATTGTTATGAGTGTCCGCCTATTAAGTACCTACTAATTGAAACAAGCCACTCCTAAAAACACATATTAAATGCCCATAATTTCCACGCTAAGCAAGCAGTTTGGTGACCGAATTTTCCCTGAAATTTATTTAATTCAAAAATATTGTAGAATAAATTTAAAAATATGATATCTACGTAGGTGGGTGAATATTCGAAATTTTTTAACATTATTTTAACAAATCATTCTTCTCCCGGGTTGTTAACGTTATGGTATTGTCAGATTGTTTTTATTCTTGTCTTATTGCTTGACGGCAGCGGTATAGTTTGAGTTTTCATTATCATAATTATAGTATTAAACATCTGCATTCTTAACTTTGGGATGATGCTAATGACGTTTCAAATTTTTGTTAATATTTTTCGAAGAATGCCCCACCTACCATTTGAAACAGGCCACTCCTAAAAACACATATTAAATGCCCATAGTTTCCACGCTAAACAAGCAGTTTGGTGACCGAGATTTTCCTGAAGTTTATTTAATTCAAAAATATTCTAGAATAAATTTAAAAATATGATATCTACGTAGGTGCAGGTAACAAGTGGTACATTCTAGCGCGGCGGTGGTTACCGAGCTCGTGCCGGCCCGCCCCGATATTTTCATTACCACTATAAATACCTAGGAATGAAGTCTTCGCAGTGCTGCTTATTGAGGTTGCACCTTAATTATATTTTGCGATAACCGCGCTCAGCGGGTTAAATAAGGAAACTTTAATGGCGAACATTTATTTTGTTTTGTACAGTTGTTTTGTTTTTTCTCTGATTACAAACAGGGAAAATTAAGATTTGAATTTATGTAGGTAGCATGTACTGCTTAATTATTATATGACGTAACCTTTCACCAACATGTTATATTATTTAGGACTGATTTTTAATCATATTATGTCAGATAAAAGTTATCTGAGGTAGGTATGCACATTTTGACATAATATGTCAAAACAAAATGTGTGTTCCTGAGATAAAAGCTTGCACAGCTTTTGTATAGAAAATATTATCAAAACGTCAAACTTATTCCTAAGATAAAAGTTATCTGACGATTGAAAAATCGGCCCTTAATTAATAATAATTAAAATACATAACTACATTACCATCATAATCATATGTTTATTTGCCGCTACATCCAACGAAAACACTCGACATATTCTAAAATATTCTATGAACCCAAAAGATAAATTAAAAACCTGTATCTCAAAAATCCACAACAGAAATGACCTAAATAAGTACATTAATATAAGACAGTCAAGTAGATATAAAGGTAGGACGCACAGAATCTATGACAAACAACATGATATGAGTCCACGTTATTCACCCGTGATGCAAAAATAATCGAAACGTGATCGAACAGCTATGATCTGATGCTAATGATTGGTGTCACGTTCACACAATAGGCGCCGTTTCAACAATCTTGATCGGGGTGACGCGTCTGTCATATTTATCTATGTAATGTTATGTTTAGACAGGTTAGGTTGGTGTAATGGAAACTCTAGTTTGGCAATGTTAATAACTTTATATTTAAAACAAAATACCAATCATTTTAAAAGCCTTCCGTAGTCCAATGGCGTAGGCCTCCCACAATACAAATAGGTACTTTCCGTCCTCAGTGACCACACTCGATAAGCAATAGGTAGTGTCATTTGGTGGTAAATAATAGAAAATAGCAATATAAGTTAAATATTTTTGAATTTCGTTTAATACATACTTACCTAATTAAAAATATTTACTCTGTTGGGGACTCATTTTCCAGAAAATCTATTTATCTATATATTTATTTCAATTTACATTTCTATAACAGTATAATCTTACAATTATGAATAAAGGCATAAGTATCAAAATGAGTCCATGAAAACCATGTAGAAAGTTCTACTATAACTACAACATAATAGGTACCTAATGATAATTAATCAGTACAAATAATTGCATACGTAAAACACTTGACTATATTATACTTTCAGTATCAATTCCAATTCCACTAACAAAATTGTTGCCAAATCGCAAACGAACGACAACCGTCAGGCAGCTCTCGTTTACGAAAACTGTCAAAATTATTGGTTTTGTTATTGCTGTCAAAGGTTTTGACAATTTTCGAAACGGTTTGGTTGCGATTGATCAACGTTCCTATTAATAGAAATGGACCCCTGGAGCGGAAAAGTGGTGCTGTTCCGTAAACGATGGGACACTTAACTTCATGTACCTACTGCAAGCCCTGATACTTGCAAGGCAAAGGAACTTATGGATGCTACTGATAATGCAATTCTCATAACTGTGTTCTGGGGACAATTTAGATTGCCATAGACACAAGAATAACATTTAAAATTAATTCTTATACTCAAAATAAATAATGGAATCAGGCGATACTTTGCTGAAATCCATGACATACTAATATACCTACAATTACATTATTTAGTGTTAATTCCGCCAAACTAGTTGATCAAGCTTGGATGCAGTATGCAGCACGCCCTCCTGTCCGCAAATATATGCAAATGCAGAAGGTGCGATTAATTTAATGCAATCTAAACCGATACGACACGACGTGTTTCGTCCCTCCATGACGGATCCTCGGGAGACTAACTCGTCGACCACTTGGACGCGAATTGTTTGTTGTTCCATATTAGGGACACTATTCGATATTAGCTTACTTTCCTAATTTACTAAATTTGTATTGTTTATCGAGTATTTACTATTTGAGTATTTATCCACTTGCCCATCTCTTGTCTGTTAACGTCCTATGTTCCATCTTCTTGCTTTGTTCCTCACCTCCTACGATAACAAATACAACAATAGGAAGGGAAAAGCGACCTATTTCACGGAGGGAAACAATATCATTGTCGTATGAAAATTAGTCTAGCAGAGGTCTGCAGAAGTAAAGTCATTAGCGAAAGGACCGACAAAGCGTTTTATTAAGCATACTTATTATTATGTTGAGTTGCTATTCGGAGTACGTGCAATGAGTGAATCAATACCTTCGTATTAAAACATACTGTGGACTATCACATCTGTTATGTAAACAACACACTTGATGATGCTAATTTTATAGATAACGCAAAGTTACGTGCATTATAAGAGAAATCGGACGAGAGTCGACGTCCGTATATCATATTATAATAATGAATAAGCTCTGGTCGGCGATGCGACGCCTCCACTCCGGCGCACTTTGATAGTCAGATGATCTTGATTTGCAGCAATATGACTGATTCTGTCTCGGTATCGACCAACAATTTCCGAAAATGTTAAATAAATAAAATCCCAATTAAATGTTTGGCGCAACCCTAGTTTCAGTAGGCTAGTAGGAATAAAATTCTTTATCCATAAATACAAGGCATAGTGGTCTCAAAACACAACTTCTGCTTCAGTTGTTTTCAATTTTATTATAATATTTAAACTCAACACGTTATTACAGTACGTCGTATCAAGCAATTCCATACACAATGTTACCAATTAGGGTCTAGCCTTTGTAAACGAGAAAACCATAAACAATACAAATGTATTAACAAATAATTTAAAACATAAAAGTAATAGCGAGAAACTCAGAGAACTTATAGTAGGAAAAACAAGAGTCGAAAATTCTGAGGGTATTTTGGTTTCGATGCGAACTCAAAAACTGCGTAACGGTCAGTCTCTAGGTACTTTATATTCCTTGCACATTAAATGAGTTACAAAATCGTCACAAATTACCTTAAGATTTGACTGTGAGATGAATTTATGACGGGTCAACAGAGAGAAGGTATTAACTTAATTCTTAGTGGAAAGTTTTCAGCCCAAGTACATACATTGTTCCAACGATCGCTTTGCATATCATCACTATGTGTCTGTATAAATATTAGGACATGTACTACAACGTCCATCTATTAACTAATCGTATAGTTTTACACAAATACATGTTATTTACTAAATGCATAAACCAGACCGTATTTAACATTAAACTGATAAGAGTTAGGTATTAAAACCATACCATTTACCCGTTACCATTTTCAGGTCTGGAGATCGCTAAAATGACTAAGGGCTGATTTTACTAAACTCTGACAACTTTTATCTCAGGAATAAGTTAGACGTTTTGACAGGATTTCTAAACAAAATCTGTCAAAAACACGAATTTATTCTTCAGATAAAAGTTATCCAATGTTGATAAAAAACTCTTAAAATATATGGCTGTCTTTAATTCATAAATCTTCATAATCATTCTTGACCATAATCCTTCATTTACTCTTAAGTCTAAATTAAACGTCCACTATGTCTGAATGTAGAGTATGTATGTGTGTCACTATGTAAAGACGGTGTACCTATTATTGTGATTGTCTTTATATCTCTTCTTCATCCTGTAAACATCTGAGCTGGATGTGGGTCTTTTCAAGTTTACACTGGTATGTTTTATCACTCTCTTCATTTCCATCCTAGCCCAGCTTTGGTGATCTATAATTCACTATTGCAACATATTTCAGATCTTAGTAAGAGAATAACAAATCTTAGTAAAAAGAACAAGCAGTCGCTGTGCCTTAAAAGCGGTCATATTATTAAAGTTAAGCTCAACAAATCCGAACCAAATCTTTTATCTGTTGGACCTTGTTGATTGTCGTCGAAACCTTCCTACACTAATCGGAGCGGGAATCACTGTTAGTTCGGTGTCTGAACGTCTAAAATGTCGCAACATTCAATTAGAATTTCAATTACAATATGTTTTTTCGGGGAGCTTGTTTTGAGACAACAAAGGATATGACCAAATGTTCAATTTCGACAAATTAGGAACGTACCAAATCATACTTTTAATCTTTGAGGTACCACATTATAGATATGTAGCTATTAGATAAACCATTTCTAGAAATCTGGTGTAGTTGCCACCTTGATTAGAACTATACAGTTTCAGAAGTGTTGGAAGTATTTCCAAATTTAAAACCAAAAAAAACCGACTCATCTTTAGCGACCTCTCGTTGGTTATATAAAAAGCTTCTCTCCACGGTTAAAATTTACACGCATGCAAATCCCAACTCATGTAATCAACAGGCGTATCAGTATCCACTACATAATTAATCTAAAAACACGTTACACTTCGTCTAAACGCAACATTTTAGCGTTCTCTCTCGTCCCGCTAGTAAGGGGCCCGCATATCCGCCATATCCTAATTGAGCCCATTCCGTCGTGCTAAATAGTCCAGATTGGGTCCCCACAGGGATTGTTATCTGATTCAACGATTCCACTGCGAACGCTAATGCAATAAGGATGTCCACGTCTACATTTGTTCTCTAACACGGGATATTGGGTATTAGAATCGTATTATTGTCTATTATTTAATGACGTAGTGTCGTTCACGCCGGTTCTCATTCAGAATTTAAGTGGACGGTCGCTGTGATTTAGATTCAATTTCCTTTTTCTAATTCGTAGTTGTTCGAAATTTTTATTTTATTACTAAAAGCTCGCTTAGTCCGTTTTTGGAACGCTGACTTTGAATTAAAGATGTATAAACTATGTCTACTAATCGTCTTTTGGCTATAATTGTAAGACCAGTATTTGCTTCTTCCACATCATCCTTTTAAATTGTGCATAACGCTAAACAATATTTTGTATTATTGTTATCCAATTTGGACCATCACATTTTTCCTTGCTTATAGAAATCGATCTAATATGGCTGTTAATAGATCGGAATCAAAAACTGTAAAAGCTTAAGCAATGAATTCACGATGCTATCCTAGCCACCGGTTTCACAATCGTCGGTTAACTCCTAACTGAGAGATGGCGGTTCGATAGTTTCTCCACTGAAAATCTGTCAAACTGCCATTTTTAATTTCCAGATAAGAGTTATCCAAAGATTGTGGTACAGACCTTTAGTCTAAAAAGACACGAAAAGTTGCTCCCAAAAGTTGATGTATTTAACGCATTACTTATAAAACAGTCACGCACAAAGAAACTAATCCCACATTTAAACACGATCTCGAACGAGCATCGAAGTGTAACAAGTCTCAAAAATTTTGCTCCCATTACAAAAAAGCATATTGTCGAAATTTCGGACTTGATTTTGAGGGCCCTTCATACAATATGCTGGCCTCATTATAAGGGCTCTTTGTCCTAAGAACCAGTTCTTTGGCAAAGCAACGGGCTACACAATAAGTGTATCAAATCAAAGTGCCCCTCGTAAGTTTCTTTATTCATGACCACTTCATGTGTCACCCTATGGCTTAACTTAAGTTTTAATTAAAGGGATTGTCTTTGTGTTAGATCGCTTTTTGTCCTTATAGCACAAGCTTTTCAAGTATTAATAAATCGTAACGATATTTTTGTATTATCTCATGATTAGATGAATTTGGTGAACTGCCTCGTTGGTCTAGTGGTGGCGCGACTGTTGACCCTGGGTACGATCCCCAGGTCCGGCAAAGTGTTATTGGGTCTTTCCGTGTAGAAATCCTCAGTACCAGCCCGTAGTTTGGATTTGTGCCCGGTTGGTGGCAATAGGCTCGCCTCCTATTACAAGGGACTTAAACAACGGCGAAATGAGGGTGTTAATATACACCTCTGCCTAACCCTTCGGGGAATAGAGGCGTGATGTTATGTTATGTAGATGAATTTCAATTTACGAAAGTAATAGTAAATTGTAATCAAAAAATTTGGCTAAAACCAATTGAAGAAGTTTGTTTGACGCGATAAAAGCGTATGATTTCCATAAACGGTATGAGATTGAATTTATTTTCAATTTATCAATTAACTGAGGGAAGCGAGTTACGATGTGTAGGAGTAAATCTAAGAACGTCGCCAGCGCACGTCACCATAGGGCGGAGTTCGGGCGGTACTAGTGGTCTTTCGATTTAAAAATTCCGACACACAGAGCGAAGAGAGTTAGTATTTACTGTACTGTAAATTCTTAATTAAAATTCCTTTTTTTTGTCTAATGAGTTTTAGTTAAACATTACCTTTTCTAAAGATTGATAACTTTTCTTGGGATTGACTTTCTGTCCGATAAGTTGGAATTGAGTAGGTACAGCAAACTTAAGCTGGTGTTACCAAATTCAAATTAAGCGCAGACAGGCCAAAGAGTCTAAGCAAGTCTAAGTAATGGAGCAAACGTAGCCAACGAACAGACAGACATAGAGGGTTTCCCCTATACCCCATACCTAGTAAAATTATTGTTAGACGGTTGTTATCCAGAGATTAATAGCTAATGTTCAACATTATTAGTAGTAGTAGTAGTTAGACAAAATTCTATGGCAACACAAATACATACAAAACTCAGCCACTTCCTACTATTCCCACATGACCTGATAATCATATACCAAGAAGTTCCCAGCCCAACGGCACCAGCCGACTGTAAGCACCTACGAAGCTGGTTAATTATCAAGTGTTTCCCGACTCACGATCCGTGCCCACGACAGCCGGATTACACCACCCTTTCATTACTCTAACAAGCTATTACGGACAACTTAACTGTAGTCTAAAAATATTTTGCGAAGAATCTGTTCGCTTATGGTCGGGTGGGAAGTAGAAATTTGATTAGTCTCGAATGTTTTAATCGATTAAGGGTTGGTTTTAACATCGTCGGATAACTTTTATCTGAGGAATAAGTTGTTTGACAGAATTTGTATATAAAAGCTGTCAAAACGTCAAATTTCTTCCTGAGATAAAAGTAATACAACGTTGGTGAATTTATGAACGAATTTCATAAGTAAGTACCTATCGATTTAGTTAAATGTATTGATTGATGGATGATAATTGTTACCAGTTTAACCGCGTGGTCTTAATGTAAAAATGGAGGTGATGAATCTTAAATAGAAATAAAAATTGCATAAAATAAAACTTTCTTGATAACAATAGTAAGTAACTTCGATGGATTTTCACGGTCTTGATATTTGTTGACTAAGTTCTTATTAACTTACACACATAAAATGATAGGTACATCGAACAACAGTATAGAGCATTGTACATTTTTTATTAAAAATACAAAATGCCTATTGTATTTATTTACATTTCAATCAACTCTGCCTATCGCAGTCCACTGCTGGATATAGGCCTCTCTCAGTCTCATTAGGGATCGCCCTTAGTGCTGTTGTTGCTAGTAGTCATAATGTTAGAGTAGTAGTTAGCTTAGGTTAAGTATGTTACTTTGTCTCCATTGGCTGGAGATCCTTCAGGTCTCGTCAATAACTGCCCGGGTACATAGAAGCGGTCCGCAAGGACGATGTACAATCAGTCGAATAGAAAAAAAACCATATATCCGTCCCAAGTTGTGCCAAAGCACCTGGTCTTCCGGCTTCCGCATCCAGTCCACACCAGCCACCTTCATCAGGTCGTCGGTTTATCTGGCTAGGGGGCGTCCTACGCTGCGTTTGCCGACTCGCTAGATTTAAATTTACATAACAAATAAATTAAAAAAATACAATAGAATATAGATAATAAAAATTCTTAGAATCAAGCTCGCCTACGACTATATTGTCAGTAACGTCTATAAAATAATATAATAACATTGATTTATAAGTTTCATGTTATAATTTCTGAATAAATATTTAACCAAGCGTTACTTATTCCATGCATATTGAGCGCTAACGTGATCTATGGTGGAACAAAAGAACCACAAAATCTGCATCGAATTTTCTCGATGTGTTCGTAATGCGAACAATGTTTCGATGTAAACAATGCAGGCATACAATAACTGTCATATAAACCGTTGACGGTGTAATTGTTAGGTAAGAGGTTAAATTAGCAATCATTTGCAAACAGCTATTAGTGACCGCAGCGGTATTCTGCAACAAATAATGGACACACAGAACCATTTTATTTTGTTTGTAAGTCATAACTTTTAAATAAACATTGCAATGAATTTGTGAATAATATTTGAAATTAATGTTAAGTCACAAAATAATAACTTTCAAACAGATTAATTGATTCTCAACATTAATTAATATTTAATTAAACTTTTAATGAGATACGAGAGTCACCGCGCGCGCTCTAAAAAAGCTCCCAAACATAAGTTTTGTTAATTAAACCTACAAAATAATTGCACATATTATTTTTTCACTTTCGAAAGCGGATACGGTACAGACAAACGCGTCCAAGAACACGGTCGTCCGTGCAAGTCACTGTCGCGTGATTCCCCCATCACTACATTGTTTACACAACCATTATTCACTTAATGAGCACACTAATGCGCCTGCGTGACGCTGTAATTAATGCTCGCGACCTCAAATCACTCGCTGACTGAGTAATTTAAAACGTTCAGGATTCATTACGCGCTTTTTGTCCACGGCTGAACAGAGTTGGCACACTGTGCGCGATGTATACGTGCGTATCGATGTGTTCGAAAGATGATAGATTTTTTAACTAAGCTATGATGTAATAGGATTTGGTTTTTGGGCATTACACGTGCCTAAATAGATACTAACTAACGAGGCTAGTTTTTTAACTAACTAAATACATACTGTGCGAAGCTTTTGGTACCTAAATATCACGGTAAGATACTAAAACGTAGATTGCTTTTACTATAACCTTAAACAACTTTTGTCTAGAAAAGAAACCAATTTCTTTAGCTTCTTTGTATTCGTAACTTTGTTTACAAAGTGGGACAACAGTGGCGGTTTAATAACAGTGGGACTGGTCCGTCTCTCAGCTAATAGCCGTAGGATCGAGCAAACGTTTAATTGGCGTATTTATCGCAATTACACGCATCCATGGTTTGAGGGCGAGTGCGAACCGTGATAACAGATTTCACTTCTGACCCAAGCTAGAAATGTAATTGGAAATTAACTCATTGTCTGAGCCACGACCTCGCCACAATCTCGTCGCCGATAAACTCTTTATAAAGATTTTTTTTGCATAATTAATTCCTATAAAATGTGCTATTGGCACGTTCGTATTGTTACTCAAAATGAAAACCTTGAACGTTGAAAAAATCCTCAGTCAACAGCAACAATGGTCGCGAATTTGTCATTACCGTCGAACGTGACTGTAACCCAAACACCGCGCCCGCGCACCGGCCACGCATGTCTCGTTTATTTTAATATCACCCTGATTTTTTACTCTTTTCCTTCAATTTTGTGTTTTTTTCATAGCGACCTTTTTGTTCTGACAACGTGACACCTTTAACGGATTTTTCACGTACACTGATCAATAAGTATTCAGGCGCAGCTTATCGGAATGCTCAATTACATGGAGTGGATTACCATATGTCCTTGTGATCTACATTGCATTGGGGAGCGAGCTCGCGAAATCACGTAAACACAGAATACAGAACCGATGAAACTTTCATAATCGTCCACGTGTAACCCCTTAATAGAAAAACTTTTCTTGTGTGTTCGTAATTGAGTTTTTGTTAAGAAAATTAGGTATGTTTGAAGGAATCTTTTGATTGATGGGAACTCCGTTCATGTTGTAGAGCTTCGCTTATTTGATATTCTAATTTCACCGGGACTCGCACATCATCTATGTTTATTTGTTGGATAAGTCTCTGAAGCTTCATGAATTATTATAATTTTTATCTATATGTTATACTTAGATATTTAGGTGTTAACTGAATGATATCTTAATTTTTAATGTTTTTGTTTCATGTACTGTTCCATGATGCCATTACCTAATAGTATGAGTAGGTATAATTATTTATTTATTACGCACACACTCACACGATGGTACGAATTAAATGTTTGCATAATAATATGTGACACATTGTATTTAAAACGTAGTAATTTGTTGCAACCTAAATATGGTGGCACTTTCAAATCAAGACTCGTGTTGCACAACTAATCCTCTTTATGTCTGTAGATTAAATTGGAATATTCTTAATTTGCATTGCGATGCTGTTCGAGAGGATATTACCTGTATTCGCTATTCAATAACTTTATTGAATACCATTTTTATAAAAGATCCAGGTCGTCGGGGACGAATTGAATCCTAAAAGGAAAAGTTAGCTCCATAAGTATATTTAAGGCGAATCATCCTACCAAGGCGCGCCGGGTACACCTGTTAACTCCTACATATTTCTAAGAACGGCAAACAATTTTTATTTCACATGCTAAATACACATAGCCGCCACAACTTTGATGTCATTTAGCGAAAACAATGGAAAGATCCACGCGCACACAAGCATGCTAATTCCTACATTTTATTTAAATAAACTTATTCTTATTATAAACGTGTCCCATGTCCAACTGCTGTTAAAATTTATAATGCTATTTTTACGTTTAAATGAGTCATGTGGGATCTTTGAATGGGTTCTTTACACTTGGCATCGATTCATTACTTATCGGCTGATTTGTCATATACATACATAAGTGACGCGTTAAAAAGTCGTTTACCTTTCAACTGCGTTCATTTGATGTTTTGTGTCGTATGCACGGTTGTTATGTGATTTCTATTCCGTTATGAAGATGCGGGAGTGCATCGTTTCGTCACGCATGTAACACCGACTGTCCGCTATATCCGCCTTAATACACGCGATTTGCATCGGCGTGCCTTATGAGCTTTCCTGACTATTTTCACCATCATAAAGTGATCAAATAAGTTATCAAACGCGACTATAAATCAGTGGCTGTGTGACTTTCCCTCGTGTGTCGTTACGATTCTCTACGGCGTCTTACGCGGCGCGTTTCTGACGTTTTGCCAGCTTTTTGTTTGGCGCGGTTATGCTAATACGTAATGATGGGTTTCAAGTTCCCGGTGAGGCATTAACGTGTAGACTCACACCGTAATACTAGCCATCATTGAGCCCTACAACCGTGTACCTCCATTATTGTATTGCACGTTCCACTTTATAGCAAATAACTCAATCTTCCGTACGCGACCTTATACGATGTCTCTTCTAATATCGATAACATTGATCGAGGTCTTAGTTTATTTCTCGTCCACCCTGTGTCGTCAAATAGCACTGCTCTGTTCATAAAACCCTCATTAAGATGAAATCCTTAATTGGAATTGACAACAAAATCGTTTTTACATCTCACTCCATAAAACAAGGTATATTAACGGGGGTAAATATGTTGTTTGCACACGCCATATTTAACGATACAATTTAAAATTCAAAAGTATTGCAGGTGCTGCTAAGTATCTTGTTTTATAGCGTAATGAAAAAAGACCTTATTAAACTGCTGGCTGATACTGCAATCGGAAAAAATGTAGGTAGGTATACTGCTCTGAGATCATTGGTATGCGAATTACGAAGAGTCGAACAAAAGACATTATAACATCCTGTTCCCGCGACACCACTTCAACTCTTATTATTTGCCTAATGACAAAAATTTATAGCTCCTTAAATTCGCCGTGCTGCAAATATTAAAGTTCTTTTTTTTACGAAGGGAAATGAGAAGGTTCGGTCGGAGTTTGCGTCGTATTGGGAGGTATGTTATGATACGACGTTATGTCTGTGGGCCCAGCTTTTGTTCATTCAGTTCGGTTGTAAAATGTTGCGGCCGCGATGTAATTGAACTGTTATAAAAATGTATCATCAATTTGTTTATTTTTAGCATTCGTGTGTTTTTATGCTAAAGGAATGAGAACGTTTCCGGTGCCTGGGATAACTTTTAAACAAATTAAAAAATTTGAGCACCTACGAAAATTTTGGCGATCTATGTAGGTAGGTACCTATAGGTGTCATATACTTACCAAAATGTCATGTCGTATGAATGTCTCAGTTATGTGTAGTAATGGTAGTAGGTATTAAGAATTTTTATCAAATAATCATCTTTCGTACTAATAACGATATCTTCTTACAACAATAAATTATTGTAACACTTGGCTCTTTTGCGCAAATTCCGTAGAGTTTAAAACAAGCCGCTATATAAAGGCGTTTATTTATTAAATTACAGTAAACTATTCAAAAAGCTATCGAAACGTCACCTCTTTTTACGTATAAATTAACACTTTACCGCTTTAGTAAACTATGGGAGAATAATACCACAAATTAATGTGTACGATAAATTACTGCAGGTGAATTAAAACAAGACATTTCTATAGTCTCTTAACAGTTTTTGAATAACTTTTTACTTAAATTTTTATATTAAACCTGTAACGAATAAATACATACAATATTAAAAGTTTGTATTCAATTTCCATTATATCCACAAAAATGAAAAAAATACAGTCAATCTCATTTATTAGTTGATTCACAGTTTTCAAAAAAGGATTTTGGATACTGTCGTGAGTGTTGTGAGGTCTTTATTTAGTGTGTTTATGTTACAATTAGGTAGTTATCGCGTTAGGTATATTGAAACACGGACCACGGCGCACGCGCAGTGGGCGGGTTACGGTCACCGCTCGAAAGACGCCATCTTTTGATTCGATCGGATTTGAATTCATTCACTTTTTTAAATCGAAATTGTGTTCAGGCAGGTATTTTAATATTATCTTATGTGAAGCTGGTCTTGTCTCTTTATAATATAAATTGATAACTAGATAAGAAAAATTCTTAAGATTGCTATCTGTAGATTTAAAAAAAACGAAATATTTACTCATTCAGGTGTATCTTATCTTCTATTCTATTCTATTCTATCTTATAATTTTTTGCTTAGGAACATTTTCCGAGGAAGATTATTTAAAAAGTATTTAAGTTTTGTTGGCCGTCAACGGTCAGTTGGTACTTATAAAATATTCGATTGCATTAATTTGTAGTTACCAAAAAGTAAACAACCAAAATCGAGTTGTTTTCTGAAGTCACAATCTAAAGACAGTACACAACCGTCAAGTTATTCTCCCCACCAATACTTTGGTTTTAACTTTATATTTGTTCAACCGTATTTATCTCATTGCGATACTGAATCTGCATTTCAAGCGGGAACGTCCACCGGTCGGAACCGAAGGATTTTTATGCAAATAACATACAATACGCAGATGGAATGTCCATCACTCGCCCGCTATCGTTTGTTTTAGTCTAATTTGAATGTCTAATGCACGTAACTCCTTATCATTTACAAATATGGCCAAATGATATGCGTACAGATACGGACCGAAGCTAAAGTTGTGGCTTGAGTTTTCAAACCAGTTTTGTGGTTGACTGTACGCATAGCTACAATGCCTACTTTCCTATTTAATGTTTTCTCAATCTAAACAAACTGTGTATTGACAACATGAGCGCTTAGATAAGTATAAAAAATCGGAACCGTCGCTCGGCAACGGATTTAATATAAACAGATTTCTAACTACATTTCAATATTTGACTTTGGTAAGCCTATAAACGTTTCTTTATTTCAATTTACGTCTCATAGTAGGCGGGCATTATTGAAAGAGCAGTTTCCTACCGAATTCCCGTTGTATAATCAACGCTTTTCTCGCGAATTTTTATTGATTCACCCAAAGCGCTCCCACCCCCCTCCTCTGGAGGAAGCTGGGTTGGAAGCTGCCTCCTACCGCGCATTCATAATCGCATCGACACACACGACACTTGGCGTACGCTAAACACCACCTTACTGCTTTAGAAATACAGTTCGAGTTCGTGAAACCGATACCCTCTGAAATAATGGAACAGAATCGTGCGTTACCAGCCATGAGACATTAAGCGTCATATAAATTACATTAGCATATAAATAAAGTATTTTTGTTGCGTCTCTGCCCGCAGTACCTCTTGGGTCTTTTACGACGTCGGGCGCAGGGTTAACCCGGGACATTTTTGTTCTCCTTTTTAGATAAATCCACGGTCTTAACGACCGTAAGCAAATACATGTTATCGGTATACGTTTATTGCTTATTCGAACTCATAAATAATGCCGATGGAAACACGAAATTAATTTCGTTATGAGAAAGAAGGTAGGTAAACATGTTAGAATAAAATACTCGGGTGAACTCACGAGTGCTTGTTACGAGTACGACGTGGAGTCCAATTATTTGTAACATACCTATAAAATGGGAAGAATAATACTCAAGTAATTTTCTGTTGATCTGTATTAGATTTTCATTTTGTATGTGAGTATTCAATACAAGCCCCTCTTATGTATCTATTATTATTATTATTTTTCCATTGGAGATACGAAAACATAACAATTGCTTAAATAAAATACGATCACGAGTACCTAGGTGGTAACTAAAGATATTGCTTATAATTTAGACTCATCATAATTTTGTAAATTACTAAGAATTAGTTACATTAGGATATTCAAATAGACTTTCTTTCTTAATATCCTCAACAATCTAACATTGACCTCCATGAAGGTACTTAGGGAACTCAAAAAAAGCATACGCGAAATATTCCAGTTAAAATAGCCATATAAAAGTGTCTCGCCGTCGTAAAAGTTAGCAATATAATCATAATGTACTTAAGTACTTTGCATATGTCATGAATCCGCCATATTGTTTCTCATTGTACAGGTAAACCGAAATGTTTAGAAATCTTACAACTAAAAACTTTTGCATCAGAATTGCTAATCAAAAGACATTGATTTCACGACTGAAACAACCATTCTCACTTAAAACTAATTAACAAGACGACATTCTAAAAGCTATTTTCTGAATTTTCAAAACACACCTACGTAATTACAGCGACATGCAACACTGAAAGAGTTATACAAGCGTATATATATAAATATATATACCTACAGTATACGAACGTGCAAGATCTGAACGGAGCAGAATAAATGGGACAAACGAGGATAGGAAACGGTCGGGAAGAGATAAAGGGGACAGTTTGTAAAGCGTAATTATTTCAGATACGAGTAAAACCAGACATTGTCCAACGAAAACTAAAGAGTTTCTATTCAACATTTACTTTTGGAAGGTAATAATATAATAGGCATTAGGTACAATCAAGCACATAAGCTTGTTTCGTGAACAATATATATATTTAATAATGTAGGTGCTTCTTCTTCGAATCCAATTGACAATTCAACTGGGTGACACGTGTCACCCCCTTGGCCACCCCTTACGAAATTTATTCCCATAGGTATGACGTTCAATCATTGAGTTTTTCATTTTCCCTCCGAGGATTTTTCCTTACCTACATAAGTGCTACATACGACTCATATTGGACCTGTTTTGATTGCTTCGAGAGACTTATGTTAAACGTTGAATAGATATTGGGTAGAATACAGAATATTACCTCTTATTTACTGTAAAGAAACATCTATAAAAGAAGTCTAAATTGTAGCTAATAAAATCATGAACTTGACCGTAATTCCAAGTTACCTATATGAAAAACTCATCTATTACAAAATTGCTACTTGGTCCGGAGCTCGGCTAAGCTGAATGACGTAGATTTCTGCGCTGAAAACCTATAATAGCTTTCCTCTATAGCTTATTGCTTCAATCAAGTGTAGATTTAGCAGTCCTACCTCCACTACGTTTCTCTACCATATCGGCTTAATGATTTTTGTAGCTATTTGATGATAGATACCCAGAAGCCGTTTTTATCCTCCAAAAAACTAACAAACGAAAGGCTAAATAATATTCAAAATATTTTATATTTCAATGATTTTAGTCTTCATTGCTTAGAGTCGGCATCGGATGACAGAACATCATAAAACATTTTAAGTTTAACCCATCTTCCTCGAAAACCAAGTATCAAAGTCTAATTTATAAAGATCACCAAAAAAGATCCAACATCTTTTACTAAGTTCTAAAACGCTCTACATTCAGCAATACATTTGGACATAAATACAATCCGTCCCAACCGTGTATAACACACGTACAGTGAAATATAAATCGCATTAGGCATATCGCGTGGCCACATTTGTGTCTTGAATACTAAAATGGTTAAGAAAAATTACAACCCAGATACATATCTTGGATCCAAATCGAACATCTCGGGGTGTAATTCGGAGTCGGGCGCGACATCAAGATAAATGAAGGAACGGAGGGATATATGCAGGGATGGTGTATCGATACCCCACTTTACCCCCTCCTTGTCGAACCTTGGAAATGTGTCACTGTTGTTTTAACATGGATAGAGTACGGATTTGTTGTTTGTTTGTATATTGCACTGATCGCAATGGCTTTCCGATTCATTTATATGATCAACTATCTATAATTTTAAGCAAGTCACTTTTTTTTCTTATAATATTTTCTAGCAATGTGTTGTGCACATTTTTTATTAATATTTCTCTTGCCAAGAGTATTCTTACTATTTTTCTATACATCTTTTTTGTAGCGGGTTCCCATACCATGGGTCATTGTCAAGCGTCAATGGTCGGTTTTCGCACAGTGAAGATTGTTGATCCTTGCTTACAGGTACACTGTATAGTGCAGAATGTTTTGTGGGCCAAGTCCCAACACGAGTAAAATAAATGGCTAAAGTTTGGATCAGAATTTAAACTCAATACGAAACTACTAATAACACACTCTAAATACTAAATTGCACTTAAAATATGTTGTTAATATCATAAAGTAAAGTTAACGATAGTTGCCAATTTTAAAACTCATTACGTTATTTCTATACTTGGCACACCGCCAAAACTTGATACCTCAGTAATATCGCTCCTGTTTACCCTGTTTAAGAAAAATAAACAATGTTCAAGCTTTTAAAGATAAACTTTCTTTATAATATACAGAATGTAAATATATAATAATGCTTTATTTACAATATACATATAATATATTCTTAATATTATAACTGTTTCGCCTACACTACTTCTTTTTCATGGTACCGCTTTTCAGACTTATTGTCTGTCTAGTTTAGTTAAAATATGATCATCATTCGTCAGTTTAAATGACTAGAGTGTTTGATCTTCAAAAACTGTGTATTATATAGATTTTTTCTTACACCTCTTCCCAACCCTTCGGTCAATACAGGCGTGAAGCTATGTTTGTAAAATAGGTTTTTATTCACCTAAATAACAATTATGGAATCTTAGAAGTAGGTCGTTTCTTTACCGAAAAATGCCGCTGCCTATTCCAAACTGGATTAAGATATAAGAAATTAAAGCCACAACAACGCAAAAAAGTTCACAATACCATTTCAATTACCCCCCGGATTACTCCCCCACACATCACAAAAAGATGAAGTAGGTATGAAAAAAAAATTACCTAGCATAGAACAAATCAAAAATATATGCACCCTTCTACCCTACGTGACGCGGTTCTGAAGCGATTTACATGAGTACCGTCACCTCGTCGCGTGCCCACATTTTTTATTTAAATCATACTATTTAGATATGCCAAGACATTTCTCCTTCACTGTACCCACGAACAATAAAAATAACGTTTTAAAACTTTTCGACCGACCTGTATATTTTAAGGTGTACTTTTCGAATGTAAACTTATTTCGTTGGATATTGAATGGCGGCTCACGTGATTTTGTGCATTGTTATAAAAGACATTGACTCGTAAAGTTAACACATAAGTCAGTGTTTGAATAAAATGAATCTAATTCACGTTTTGGATTTTGTTAAGTACAAGCAAGTACAACTTTAAACAGGAAATGTTTTTAAGGTGTGACTTTTAATTATTTTTATTGATAAACACGAACCATCGGGTGGGCCTTCGGCTTGTTGACCAACCTACAACATGAAAAAAATCTGAATTATATTCCAACACATAGAATTCTTCATCAGACTGTCATCCTATCGCAGTGTCCTTCTGCCTCTTAATCTAATTGTGCCATTTGATCCTCCTCGCCTCCGCCATCTAGTCCTACTCCAAATTACCTTCTTCAGATCGTCGGTCTATCTAGCCAGATCCAAGTATAGAGCACGAGAATTTAATGAAAATACTCATTAGTTATAAATAAATAACACCAGGTTAAAAGGGACAAAGAGTTCACGACTTATTTGTCCTACCCTTTCAAAATTATACTTAAATCATAAGCAAACTAGACTCATGAGTAACATATAAAAAAAAAATCTGTTTACGCAACGGTGTCCATTTACTAATAACATCAACACAATATATTTACAGCGTGGCTAGTATGTCTTGGTATTTCATGGTGGCGCTATTTGCAAAGGCAAACGCCAACAGTATGTCGAAATTCAGTACATTAAAATTTAGTTAACTATTTCGCCGTATGCCAATTTGTACTAGAGTCACTTTAGACTAGAGCCTCATTAATAAAAACCATTCATTTTAATTATTCTGCTTGTATATTAATAGAAGACACATTCTTAAAGTAAACACCAAAACAATTTATATTTTTTTACATAAAACACCTTCTATAACAGAATATATCTGTACAATAGCCAACTTATTAAGCCAACATTATCAAAACACTCCGTTCCCCAACATATTAAGCCTGGTATACCTCCACATATATGAAAAGGCTCAGTCCCCCGTTTCACCCCCTCTCCCCCATCTCGTCTTATTCCGTTCATAAAGCCCCCTTATCTACAATTTCGAGCCCATTTCATTTGAATGTTACGAGTTACGTCTGTATCTTCTAATGTTCGAATGCATATATCGTTAGGGGAGTTTTTAAGATCACCATGCAAATGATACGAGGTTTTTCTGGGTGGTTCCTCAATTCTCCATACCGTACTTTTTAAATGGTAAACTTGTCTAATTGAAAGTGTATTTGACATTTGCGATTATAATTATAAATATTTCGTTTATAGTAACGTAATCTAAAGAAAAACCAATTGTTCCTGTAGCTTTTATATATCCATTCCCCAAGGAAATAGAACCTCCTAATTCGCCACCTACAACCGTCAGTTTCAAAAGATCTTAACAGCAGAAACCTATGCACTTTCCTCATTTCCACGGCGATCTTAAGGCTATTTAATTAAGGGTGTATTTACTATCCACGCCCATCCCTTTGCCACCGCTTCTATGTGCCAGCGGCCTAATGAACGCAAGGCGTCGATGAGCTGTTGTTCCTCCGTAATTAAACGGATGTACGCATGCGCCAACCACGCCCAGCCGCGCAGCCTCCGAACCACCCCCCCTACTACCCCCCGGCCTTTAATTACTGCCAAGACATTACCCCTTAATGCTTTTATATAACATCTAAGTTGATTGTACAGAGGGTACAATGATGAGATTTTATGTCGCAGTGTTTGTGGGAGATTTGATATAGTTAATTCGTTTTCTGTGATTTAGGTAATCACAGAAAAGCTAAACTACAAGGGGTTTCATCCATATAAAGCGCAAACGATAAAAAGAAAATATTTGGTTGAGACGTTTTACATTTTGGAATATAACCTAGATTGTTCCGAAATACGATTTTTAAGTGTATGTGACTTGTTAAAACACTTGTAGCTAACCCAAATAAATGTGGGCTACATTACTATACAATCCTCCCCGTAGTCTCAGTTACGAATAGGCCAGCTCGTCTTCTGTTCGTCTTCTTCTTTACCGTTCTTGGTCGCCATGTGGTATTGTTAGGTATGTGTTTCTGTGAGTTTGTTCAGAAGCGACTATGAGGCCACATCCTCTACCTGCAAACTGAGGAAACTGATGGTGAGGTGGTGTTTACAATTGTATCCGTTTAGGACCTTTCGGTGTGGCATCTAAAACAGATCAGAAGAAAGTAAATTGAAAATGAAGAATTGGCCAAATCAACATATTTTTGTAAGTCCGTCTGTTCATAGACCCATGTATCTAACTCTATACTTGTTTTCAATCAAAGCGGCCTAAAAGTGTGCTGAAATCGAGTCAGAAGTTCGTGAATTCGATAAAAACGGTTAAATTTGTGAGTATGTCATTTAATTTTTTGCTCCTCCTGTTAAATTTAACTTTGTGTAATTAGACCGTATTGTTCCTTAAATTCTAACTAATGTCTGAAGAGGTCTTAATCCATTAAAAAATGACAAATTCCAAGATGGCGTACGTATACAACACGCAAATGCTCTCATTTGTAACACGGGGTGTTCCTATTCGGCTCACGTTCACCACCTCTCTCATTTTTCACTACATTGGTTTCACGTGTGAATTATTGTTTTTTACCGCACCCTGTTTGTTTATTGCCCTCCTGTTTTGGGAGGATTAGAGGAAAACCTTCAATTAGTTGGAGCGTATTTTAAAAGATTAAAGCAAGGTGCAATTCGTAATGTATAACAAATATCGACGGTCCCTACGTATACTATCGAAACTACAAAATCTCGGTTTTTATTTTATTATGTATGTACACCGATTACGCTGAGATTTATGATCCGATTTACGTGATTCTTCTTTAGTTTGATGCGGAATAGTTGCCATTTGGTCCCATAAAAATTTATTATTTTATAACGTTTAAGATAACATAATTTCACACATTTTAAGCAGATAAAATAAAAACAGATTTTGTAGTTTCGATAGTATACGTAGGGACCGTCGATATGAACTAACTAGCTATTGCCCGCGGTTTCACCCGCATCCTAGAGGAACTACTTCATACACCCGGATAAAAAGTAACTTATGTGTTAATCCAGAATATTGTCTATATGTGTGCCAAATTTCATCCAAATCTGTTTAGCCGTTAATGCGTGAAAGAGTAACAAACATCCATACATCCATCCTCACAAACTTTCACATTTATAATATTATTATAAATGTGAAAATTTGTAATATATTTATAATATATTACATTATAATATATATTATAATATATATATTATTTATAATATATATTATATTATAATATATTTATAATATATATTTATAATATATTATATTATATTGTAAGTAGGATTATATGCACTTGTAAATTCTTTGCACAGAACCGAGGAGAGTGCCATAGGCAAAGAAGGTACTCATAAGTAGATTCAGGCATTGAATAATGATATAGATCATGGGTCTTTAATAAATAGGTTGTTTGCTACGACACACGCACTCGATTTAAGGTAAAAATGCCAGGATTACCACGCTACAAAGATGAATAATTCTAGAAGACAGTGAACTGTTGATACTACTCTTCATATTTTACTCCCTCGTTCAAAAAAATACCTTATTTTTCTTTGCCTATTTTGTATTTATTATCATTTAATATCTGAACAATCTGTAGGCTGTTATTGGACACAGAAAATTCGTCGCAGTAACATATTATATTTTTTGAAAGTCGTGCAATGTCATGTAACACAATTCATCACGCTGAATCTTTTATAGAGTCAAATAATCGGAGTAAATATAGATAAACATTTAAACCATGAATAAATAATATGTAAACACTTAGACGAGCTCCAAACGTATTACCATCCACAAAGAGCTACGAAGCAATACTGTCCAAACTCAATCTAAATTTCATTTTACGCCTCAAGTATCACGTACGAGCATATAGAATAGACTCTATCGTCCTTCGTAACTCGCAAGAACGTCCGCTGTCAAATTTTAATTTCTCCCTCAAATATTTACCGAAGGAAAAAGGATTCCCCGGCGGGCCGCGCTCTAATAAGTTTTCCATAAGAGAGGTGGATGGGGGGAGAGTGGGGTAAGAAGCCAAGGCTCTTATTGTGTTTGTAGAAGCTGGCGCATCCGGGCGCATACCTAACAAGATGGATATGTACTCGGGCCCACCCTACCCCTTTCGGACCGCCCCCTATGTAGATACGACAGCTCTCGGCGTTGCACCGAAATTGCATTTTCGAATACTAATTTCTTTTCGTTTCCAACCTTTTAGGAATAGTACTTATTTAAGTGGATGTTGAAATGGCGAAGTTAGGACTGTTTATTCTTGCATTGCGATTTCTCGAGTGAATATTTTAAATTCATAGCTTTCAATGGGAAAGGGGTACCAAATTACGCGTTTTTTTTAGTATAGTTTGTTAGAATGTATTTAAAAAATTTGCTAAATTAGAATGTATAGATTCACGAAAACGTACGTGGTTGAAGGCTGTTCCGTGGTTAGTACTTTGGCACCATTCTGCAGGCTTGTCCCATAACTGTATCGAGAATTTGTGTGTAGACCAAAAAGTTTCGAGTCTAGTCACTAGTTTGTATACTCACAATACAGGCTAATCCTAAAGTGGGCCAATGAATGTAAATCGTTTATTTATACACTGCACATTTGCAACAGTTTCAATTCAAGCGATACCAACACATCCCATATTCATGATTATTAAATCACTATCTGCTACATTACTTTAACCATAAACCACCAAATGTTCTAGCTAAAAGCAGAATCACTTCACTATACGACTGTACCAATCTGACTCACGCAGACAAAATTTTGGGCTCGGTATAATCGATAAGTAAAGTTAATATTAAAAAAATCATACGATAAAAACTGGCAGGTTTCAGTGAAATAAATTATATTTAAAAAAACTGAGTTTTAGAAAGATGTATGTACGCTTGTAAAAATTCCACCGAAAAAAAACAGCATGTTATTAAAATATATTTATATTACGCTATAGTGAAGTACAGTATACAATATACATACATTCATACATCAATATGGGAGTTGCGATATGTCATGCATAACACCTCCCCCTCTTTGCGAGAGGAAGCACAATAATCTGAGAATGGAGGCTGGTTGGGCCACCTGTGCCGTTAGCTCTGGGCTGTCGACAACATTTTGAAATGCAAAGATCAATTCTACGTGATTTTTAAAAGCCTTTCTCATATTTCTTATGAAATTGTAGAATTTTCAAAAGAATTGAATGTTTTTTAGTTTGTCTTCTAGTGCCAGGAAGAATGTCAGGCAGGAATCGGTCTCTTGGGATATTTAGGTGCCAATGTGTGTACCTACTATTAGGTACCTATTACGAAGCTTCCTACTTATTTGTGGAACAATATCTGTAACGGTTGTCGTACTAAATAGCTATAAGGCCTTTCAATCTGTTACAGTTTGTTGAATCAGATTTAATCATAGGTATTACTAATAATATTATCATTCGTTTACATTTCCGAACTCACTAGAAACTCAACAACTGGTATCCCGTAGTCGTTAGAATTGAAAGGTTTAGATTTAAAACGCAAATTTGCCCGATATGTACGAAACAGCGAGTTATTTACATTTCCACGTGAACATGGCTGCCCGTTACATTTTCCTGGCTACGTCACTTTGAACGTGCTTAGAAGGTCGACGCCAGCGCACCCATGAAATAAGCGGAGATATTTAACACCAATGCCAATAAAAATGCGTGATAGTCTAGGCGTGTTTGCGGGTCTGGTATGGTTAGAAACGTCACAGAGAGGTTTGTTAGCAAAAGGGGAGGACTTTGATCAGCAATGGGATATAAATATGCCAATAAAAATGGCGGAGAACGTCATAAGTGAATAAGGTCGATTTATCGAAATCCAGAGGCTCTGTCAATACGTGCACTGCGGAAACTGCCTAAAAAGTGCTGACTTTGGACGCACTGTGGCCAGTTCCGGTAATGTAGGTACACGAAAATCGAAAAACCAACCGAACTCTTGAAGCCGCTATGCCGTCGGTCCTAGATATCTTTCTAAAGCCTGAGCATTGTTTTAACAGCAGGCAGAAGTTTCTAAGACTGACAACCGGTTTATCCTTACAAAATCTGTAACCATTAGTGTTGCAAGTTGCAATGGCAGTCACTTCTTGTCAAACATCAGTTGCAGATCTGAAGCTGACCCCAAGGTAACTGAGAAAAGCCTATTCTGAAAACAAAATTACTTTAAACAATATTATAAAATAATAAAAAAAAAACATGTGTTTAAAATATAATTTTAAATTACCTGTTTTCAATTTAATCGCTCCGCTCAACCGAATCCGCTGTTTTTCTGACGTCAAAGGTACATCGCCCTCCCTTCATAAACAGTAGATAAGTACTTTAAATGATTATGTTTGCGTACTTAAATACCTACGTAGGTAGGTAAGTTGTCAAGACCACGGATATTATCAGATGCCGCTGCGTCACAAATTGTCTTATTGTTATGTTTTAGACCTCGCTAATAAATGCGCAGTTTTGTATACTGTGTTTTTTTCCAGAATCTCATTTAACGATAAAGATAGATCTATGGTTATAGAAAATAAAAGCTTCGTGTAGTGATATACTTTAGATTCGGAATAGTTTAAGATAACACATACGTAAAGATTACAGCAGATTGGGCATTTACTCGTAAATACGAATAATGTCTTAATACCCCAATCTGCTCAAACTGAAATCGTATATTTACACTATCATTCCTTGAGCTCTGAAAGAAGTAAAAGCCAATACAAATACTCGTAAAATACTCTTCGAGCGCCAGATTGAAACGAGGCGCATCCACTCACGTTCCCGAGCCCTTGTCGCCACCAAATCGGTCCAATATAGCTTTTTCCCGTCGATTATTTCAACCAGCCTTTAATGTTTTTATTTAACGCCTTCGGGTATTGAGTCGGTGTCGGCTTTCGTCACTCGGCCTAATTTATTGCAGGTCGGAGCGTTCGCGCGACGTGTTTTTGGCGAGGTAAAAACGCGTGCGTCGGGCGAACACCGCGCGTACCGCCCGCGCGTTTTTGTCCGCGTATCGCTTTAATTACGGCGTTCAGAACGCGCCGTGTAGACCGGCTATTGTCGTGCTTCTTTGCGTTCCATTTGAGATACAGCCGTTTATTATAGTTTATGGCGCGTTAGGCTTATGTAAATGCAACGTTTTGCAAATCAGATGCGTGAGAAGGCAATGCTCTTAATATCAAAATAGATGGCGTATCTCAGTTAAATTATCTGACGTATCTTATCATTGCTAATCTCTACAAACAAAAAATCTAGCGGGCATATATCGTAAAATTAGATTTCACCGTTTGTCTCAGGTCATAAAGCGTGTGGACACCGACATGTCCTGAAAATTACCCGAGCGAAGCCTCCCCCGCTGACCGGGGACTTGAGAAAACATACATTTTTAACGTACCCCAACCTCCCCGCCACCCGAGGGTGAAACGGGGGAAAATTACAAAAGAAAACAGCCTTAATTTCCAATGTCATCTCCGTTCCACCTAATCCTCTTATCGTTTTATATTTTGGCCTTTGAATTTTCATTTATTTTTGTTTGTTTAAGGAAAAGGTCCGCCGCGGTTTGTTTCGTCTCGAGACATTTTATTGATTCGTATGATTAGGTGTACGATCTTTCGTAGACAATAACTCGTTATTAGATTACATTTTTTATTTTATTTAATATTAAAATTATGACGTAATAGTGTAACGTTTAACAAGTAATAACGTTTTTCTCGATACATAGAAAAACAACAACACAAAAGGCAATTTCAAATGTAATTTTAGAATTAAATAACTGCTTATTATTCCATAGACAATGTATGAAACACAACTTTTACATTAAATTAAAAAACAAGATTATTCAATATCCAAAAAAGCATTCTAAATTTAAAATTGCAAATGTGTGCGCTGGAACGCTTACACATCCAACGTAACAAAGTACAAAATGGAACACACAGAGACAAAATGCTGATACTTACACATTCCGGATCCGGTCGGGGGATCGTTTTACTCTCTTATTGGTGGATGCAGATTGGAACAGACAATAGTACGTCAGTGGTGGATGTCGCATTAATCAGTTGTAGTGCAACCATAATTCAATCAGTTGTAGGCACCGGCCGCGGTCACCGCTTGTTTTATGCATGTGTGGAATGACCAATGTGTCAGATGTGAGAATGCTGTGTGGATGAGCCGGGCCATAGAGTATAGTGACGGTTACAGGAATATGCAGCTATGACATTAAAACTAGATCATAACTGATGTTTGATAGGTCGCAAAGACCCGAAATTATCACAAGTTTTCCCAATAATTCTTCAGCTTCAATAAACTAACTGACGTAGGGCGATTTGGTATTCAATTCCTTTGTATAAAATACCTACGAAAAAATTGCTTACCAATGCTTATGATAATACTTACGTACATACGTTCTATATACACACAAGAAAATCTCCGCCTCTAATCTATGCGAAGCGTCCAATACTTCAATCTATGCCGTCGTACATAGTTTATGTACATTCCTATTCCTAGTTAAGCTCTCAGCACGAGTACCACATCCATCTGGAGGGTCATTTGTCCGGCATCGGCGACCGGGAGCGAGACTCTTTCATATTTTACATAGAATGCGGTGCACTGTCAATGCGTCCGTACGCTCAGTCTCAATCACTCAGCCAGCTATATCGATCGAGCATTTGCAAATTAAACCCACGATAATATCGCTGCCATTGTGTAAGATCCTTAATAGCCATAGAAAAGTCATATTCGTAAATCTCAACGATTCTCTATTTACTTTTTATTGAAAAACTCTTTGAAATGTAATAATCTTTTTTAAACCGTTTTCGTTATCATTAACGTGCAATTTAACATCTTTGTGGTCGAGTTTTAAAGTTCGAAACTCAATTTTCTTTTTTTTTATTATGAGTAATGGAGTTTTTTGGGAAGAAATTTGAATAACAGATTCGAAATTCGAAATACAACACAAATAAACGAAAATTAGTAATTTATTGTCCTAGAGCCAGTTTCTGGGAACATTAGACGCCATTAATTGGACTAAACCAATAAAGACGACATCTCTGGACACGTGTAGGGACTTTTTGGTGATAAAAAAAGAAATTGTGTCTTCGGCAACGTATTCTAAATATTTCTCGGGGCGGCCGAAAGGCTTCGATATTTAATTGTTGTTTTTTGTTCGAATTCCCGTTTTTTTGTGATTGAATCAACATGCTGCTGTCATTGTATAAGTTCAGGTTTTGATCACGGCTTTTTTCTGAGTTCGTTCAATTGTTTGTGTGTTTAAAAGAACCGAGACGGGGTTGTTTTTTTATAGCAATATGGTAATGTGAGGCTCTTAATCAATCTGATGAATTTCAAATCAGACGTTACTGTGTATATTAAAATTGTTATAAAGATTTCTCTGAATTATATTCGTAAATAAATGTGTTCGGGGAAAAGTAAAGTTGATGGCACAGAATACATATTAGGTATGTATTCTTTGAAAGTACCTATGTATATTTTATAACTTAAATAATACTCTAGACATTGGTAGATTAGATATGTCAAACTTTCACGTTCGCTACTGAAAATATTAAGTATAATATAGCCAAAATCACTACGCAGTGATAGCCGCGGTTGAACGCTTGCCTTTCATGCAGGAGCACATCTCTTCTTTCTTTCTTTTTCTTTTTATATAAACGTTGCCCCACACTAGGATTTCTCCTGTATCGTGCGTGCGTTCACAAACACAAATCTTCACACACACAAACCCCCAGACCCGGAACAACTATCTGTAGGCCATACAAATATTTGTTCCGTGCGGGAATCGAACCCACGACCCGTAGCGCAGAAGCTGATCGCTCAGCCACTGCACCAAACGTGTCGTCATCTGACTTTTTATATTTATGTGTGGATCAGAATTAAATTATCACTTGCGTTAAAGTTGAAGTTAAACATCGTGAGGAAACCTGTACAACTGAGAGCACTCTTTTTTTCGATTTTATTGTAGTCCTTTTATCCGCACCAGGCCAGCGTAATGGACTAAGGTCTAACTAAAACAGGGAAATTTACCGAGCAGACCGTCGCGTCAAGCCTCAAGGTATCTATTCGCGGTCCACTGATATGCGTAGAAATCTATTGAATCCAATATTAAAATGATAACCAAATGATATCCAATGTTGAAATATTAACTTATTTTTGGATAAATACCTATATAACGTGGTATAAAAACCATACCTATCAATCGATTCTCCCAGTGATTTTAAACAAACTACGCTCGGGAGCAATGAATCCGGTTCACTAACATAAACCTTAACACCCATATTCTAAGACGTTCCTCCAAAACTTACTCGACTCATACTCGACTCAGAACGGCCTCGAAACCACCTTCAAAATTTGTATTCTTAGTCGCAATTTCGAGTGAACTTTGAGGTTCCTCGACGGAGTCATTACGTCATTATTTGAATTAACTGCATCGCGCAAATAACGCCGTGATAAATACTTGTAAGGATTATCATCGTAAGCGTATTCGATAAAGTCTTCAAAATTAATTTTTGTTACATACTAACTTTGACACTTCCTTCCTTAAGGTAGGTTCCGAGGTACCTTGAGTTTGACAGATGATTCCTTACCTCGACTGAGGAAAAATCTCGATTCGAGGACGTTTATGTCGAGGTGGAGTCGAGTCGAGTAAGTTTTGGAAGAACGTCTTAGAATATGGGTGTAAATCTCGAATGTTAAACATTGTTTAACATTTTAACATTGTTTTGTTTATGTTGATGACCCGGATTCATTGCTCCCGAGTGTAGTTTCAGGTTTCGTGTATACCGAAAATAACCTTGTACCTACATGACGTAATCACGTCAGTATCAATCAAATTGATCTACATTACCACCACTAAACCAACCGTGACGCTCTTTACACCTGACTTGTATTCCTTAATATTGATTGATAGCATGTCCCTGACCGTAGACTACGCTGCAAATACTTTCTATAATGTCATGCCAATCGGGAATCGAAGCCGGGACTTACCGCCAGTCATTCGCGAAGCATTTATCATACAGGCGTGGCTGCACCCTAATATGTGAGCTATTCATAATGTTTCATTAAGTGGTAATGTGTTTGTGATACGCGATCGTAAGGTACTAGCTTCATACATTATCTATACAATATAAAAACTTTATTTTGCGTACATTTAAATGAGTTTCCAATTTGTTAAACAAAATATTTGTCCGTCATTCCAAAATTGTCATTATAATAAGTTATACCATTTTTGGTCCTTTGACCCTGATTTTCATCCCATTTTTGCCCCTTCTTACGTAAATATTTCATTGAAAAACATACTCAAGAATCGTTTAAATACAACAAATACTTGTAAATATTTCTTCAAAACATTCTGCGTCACCATTTTTACGTGCGGAACACTGAACATCAATCGATAGATTACTATCGATTTGGTTCGTTCAATTTTATGATCAATAGCATCTTACGCTAAATCACAAGCGCTTGCTGAAAGAAACATCAAAATGGACTATTACTTTATTTTTAATTTCGATACAGACAGAATGAAAACATTATGATTTTGCGCGTGCCCACATCTGGGGCAATTTGAGAGAGTAATCGAACCGACAGAACAGAACAAAAACATAAAGCATTTTACGATCGCTCCTGTTGATTTATTCCTCATTCATAATTTGATGTTTCGGAACATCAGAGGATTTAATAACACCAGATAGACATCGCTTAAACCGATGTAAAACTGCTCGCGTCTTGTGTAACAATCGTAAAATACACATTAAGACGCATTAAGAGACCAGCGTTATAGATTCAGACAGCCAAAGTCTTCTACCCTTAATCTTCAGTTATTTTAAAACGCCTAAAGATCCATCAACTTTATTGGCCAAAGTCATAACTGCTTTTATTGCTTTAAATACGTTATTACGCTAATATTATTTTATTATGGTTATTTTTAAGTTGTTTCTTAGCCTAAATAAATCGTGAGATGTTGCTGTCATATCAGCGGTTCAGATGAAATTCTTCAGCGATTGATAACGTATCATCGAAGTCGTATCTTCAGACTGATATCGTTCAGACGATAGGTGCTTGTTTTTTTCACGTGCGTTGCTATACTTAGATGTCAATGCTCTCTTTGTAAACGTTTGGCCAGTGAAAGCACTGCAGCGTCGAGTGTGAGTGACGTGACATTTCCTCAAACAAAAATTCTCCGCTGGCCGTCGTCGAGTGTCAACAATGTACTACGTCTAGTAACGTAAACACTTAATTAGCATCATAAAGTACCAAGACTGTGCAATCTCCCAACACTTATCAAACGTCCATAATAATTTGAGACGCGTTGTTATGGCGAGGTGCAAAAGTGGCTGACCTGACATCACGCCTGTGACCCTCAGCAGTCGGGCCTCTCTGTCGCGCGCGGTCCGCGCTCTCCCTTGCACATCACGCCCCCACTTTTCCTAATCATCTTCTTAAAGTCACATGTTTTGGTCACGTCTTAAAATTAATGAACTCTAAATCTTTTGTAGTAAATACGATTTTGGATCGATGCGTATCGTCTTGTGCCGAACGCCGAGGAGTCTCGGTCCATCACCGTCGTCTATTGTCATGTCGTCTGCACTGGCTTTATAAACAATCTCTTTTATTTTCACCTAAGAGTTTAATCGGCGCGCGCTTGTGGAATTTCTGTTTCTATTCTTATAGGGTGGTCGTTACGGAGGTAACGAGAGTACAAAGGTTGTTTTGAGGTGCCACGTCGTGTCAGATGAGCACCAACCGAATCAACTTTCGGCGTGATTGGTTATTTTGCTCATCTCAAGTTGTTATCGGTACCAATTGACGCAGTTAGCGATTGTTATATTATCAACTGCTTGATCATTGAGCTTATCTGATAGGCATACTTGTTGCGTGCTAGTTACTTAATTCACAAAGTCACACGGTTGTCTTAAAAAAACTTCACCTTAAGATGTGAAAAAACTCAAAGATCATAATCGAATTGATCACCTGAACCTAACGACAACTCTAATGGAGCTATTTAAAATAAAAACTCACAGAAGTTAAACATCGTCCGACGATAATAGCCTTCAATATTTAGATTGTTATCTAGACTATTTAATTAGAGTCATATTCCTATAACGATCATAAGATTCATATCATGAAATTCGCAATAGGCCGTCATTACCGCGCATATGACCACTTTTTACCAGCGTGCAATTTGTCATTTATTCCGATCAAGTTTTTGTTAAAATTATATCATATTAATTGCGTCGCATCATGTTTCAAAAAGTCATTTCCTTCATCATCTTTAATAGAGTCCGATAGGAATGCGATCATAATTTGTAATGAGTAAGGATCGTGAGATGTTTCTCTACGCTTCGCCCCTTTAATAGTTTCGCCTCGTTACATGTTTCCCATGCTTTCTTTGCTCGTATCACTTATTTTTCTTGTTGCTTTTAAATTGGGTGTGATTTAAGTTACATTGCTACTATGTAATAGCAGTGCGCAGTTAAGTATCAGTGATATGCGCCCGCTAACAAGCTAAATGATACAGGCTATCTTCGCCAATGTCAAATGTAATAAAGACTGCTTGGTCTACACGATGTTATTATTTTTATTGCATTGATATCTGCAAAGGGAAAACACTGTTGATATTCACATTGTTACTTTGAAGTTTTGATACTAAAGTTAGTATTCCCGGTACCTTTCGATATATGCATGGTATAATAAAACATATATTATGTGCGGATCAGAATTTGATTATCACTTGCGTTAACGGTAAAAGAAAAATATGCACACCTGAGAGAGCTCCATAAAGTTCTCGATGATGGAAGTAGTCTACCAACCCGCACCAGGCCAGCGTGGTGGACTAAGGCCTGAACCCTTCTCATTCTAAGAAGAGGCCCGTGCCCAGCAGTGGGACAGTAATGGGCTAATTATGTTATCTATACTATAATATTATAAAGAGGAAAGATTTGTATTTTTGTATATACGGAATAAACTTAAAAACTACTGGACCGATTTCAAAAAATCTTTTGCCGTTTGAAAGCTACAATATCACTCAGTAACATAGGCTATGGGCGGAGCCGTGAGAACACAGCTAGTGTTATAATAAAACAAGATAGTAGGTATCTTCTGGTGACAGTTAGACCACGTGACTGTACGTCACGTCATTGATACCGACCAATAGACTTCGGCTTCTGTTATCAAACTTTGTTGTTATTGGTGGAAAAATATCACTAATGGTGACGCAATACCGACCATCGTCGGAAGAGACTATCTTGTTTTATTATGCCATGGATATAGGAAATGTTAAACACTTGGTGGATAGTATACTTATTAACGCTAAACTTGCAGATAAGTTCTGAGCCGACTCAATCTAGATTGCCATCGACACGCTAAGAAGAAGATAAGAAATATGAACTATAGGTATAAACGTTGAATAAAAAAAACAGTAGTCATAAACACTATCAGTGATCAGCAAGGCTCGTGAAATAAAAAACCGGCCAAGTGCGAGTCGGACTCGCGCACAAAGGGTTCCGTACCATTATCCATAAAAACGGCAAAAAAATCATTCTGTTGTATAGGAGCCACGTTAAATATTTATTTTATTCTATTTTTTAGTATTTTTTGTTATAGCGGCAACAGAAATACATCATCTGTGAAAATTTCAACCGTCTAACTGTCACGGTTCATGAGATACAGCCTGGTGACAGACGGACGGACAGCGGAGTCTTAGTAATAGGGTCCTGTTTTACCCTTTGAGTACGGAACCCTCAAAAAACAGTAGTCATTAACACTATCCGTGATCAACAAGGCTCGTGAAATAAAAAATGTTATCATACAATTGTATAACGTCTTTCCGCCAATCATCGCGATTCGTGGTATTTCCATTTGGCCGGCGCACGGCGTGGCTTGTGAGGTTGCTGAGAGATCCACAATTAGTTCTCAATCTATCGGCGTTTCGAGAGGCGATTGCGGCACCAGGCCCGTTTTTTGGTTCACGAATAAAAAACATTCAGACACTCTGGACTATTTTTTGTCGTATAATACTAATTTGCTTATCTGTATTTTTTTAGAAATAGTGTTGAAAGTACACAACAACAATAACATCACTCTTGTATTCCCCGAAGGATTGGGCAGAGGTGTATAGTAGCACCCTCATTTCGCCGTCATGTTTAAGTCCCATGTAATAGGGGGCGAGCCTGTTGCCATCAACCGGGCACAACTCCAAACTCCGGGCTGCTACTGAGGAATTTCACACGAAAATACCCAATAACACTTTGCCCGGCCTGGGGATCGAACCCAGAACCTTACGATCAGCAGTCGCACTTGCCACCACTAGACCAAAGAGGCAGTTTTAAAAGTATGTTATGTATAATTTGTTTGTTCAGAGCCTGACACTTGGCTGAGCTACATAATCAAGTAACAATGACTATAGTAAGGTCTTCGTTTGCAATGTTATTGATCATTTTTTAAGGCTTCAGATGTTTAACAAAAGGTTAAACCTAAATTTAAATTAACTCCCCCAATTTTCGTCTCCATCGAATCATTATCAAACATTTAACAATAAACTCTTAAAACAAAGTGTTATTGCTAATTCCTCGCCTTTTCGCAACAAAAAAACTAATCGGCAATTCGATCGAACTTCACAAGCCATTGAAGACAGAGCTTTACCCGTGTCTTGGGTGCTCTCCATAGCAATTTTAAACGTTGCTGGGCCGTATTTAAACAGGCACGAAGCAGAAATTAAGTGCAATTAGACGAGCGAGACGGCGTGCGGGAATTTGTTGAAAAAGCGTCGGAATGCTCTCGCGACGCCCGCGACGTGTGGATCGGAACGCGGCGACTCCTGCGCATCCTCGGCCCCCACCTTCCTCCCTCCCCTGCCGCGTTTGTATTCCGTCGATAGCTCATTTTCACTTTTCTTTCCCTCTAAAAGTAAGACTCAATCCAATCTGGTATGCTGCAGGAATTTCCAAGCCCGCTTCGAAGTTTATTGCTTAATAAAGTGAGACTTCAACAATTACTTTAAATGGACTTCTATCTATTTGTTTTAGATACTTAATAGTTCATTGTGATTTATTTTATGTGATTTTAATCTTATATTTCTTTTGCAGGTAAGTACGAGCTACTTCCACGTTAAGTAAGTTAGTTACTGAAATAGTGTCTTGCATCTGAATACGTAATGGTATGTAGACACGACTCTACTATCGTTCGTCCACACTTTTTATTCACAATAATAATGTTTTAGGAAGTTCACCATCTTTTGCCCACTATTGGATATACATATAAGGTAGATATACTCAAAAAAAACTTTTCGAAGAACTGAGTCACAACTTTGTCCGACATAGGCCAGCAGACGACAACAAAGCTACAGCATACTTATTATCACTATTAGCTTTCAATGCCCAAAGTACCTCACACCTACCTATCTACAAGTACATTAGCAACACCCACATTGGTATAGCACACGTATCACGCACACATGCGCTTGCGCATCCCGCAACATTATTGCGGGGGCTCAATCAACGCGTCCATTAGGTGCCGAACATCGCGCGCATTGTTCTGCCGCGCATGCGCGTGAGTTAGGGCCTCTTGAAGGTATAACTGTTAATTATATAGCGCATATGCTGCGGTCGTCCGAGAGTACTTTGTCCGGGATTATTTACGAGGAAGCGTGGTTGTTGTCCATTGTATGAACGAGATATGTAGAACTCTGAATAAGTTTATAAAAGTTGATTGGAAAGTAACTTAAGCGGAAAACGTGTGTAACTTTTGAGTAAGGAGTCTAGGAGAAACGATCCAAGACAATGGTAATACAGTAAAAAAATTGAATCACTCATCTTTGATGATCACTATTCTCAGCATATTATTCCTTTTTGAGTTACTGAGTCCTTATGAATCCATGGTTTTGATGTTCAACCTATACACTAGATCAGAAATTTGTTAAAATTATGTCATTTCATGGAATAAATATACCACCCAAAATTCCACACATATTATCGACACACGTATTCCCAATGGAACAGCGCCCTGCAGACAGCATAAGAATTGTCATTATTTGGGGTATAATTCCAAAAGGCTGCGCGTCAGACGATGAAAAACCGCACACGACTTTTACGGCGACAGCCAGGATTGTTTATGGACCCACTGTCAGTCAGCCGATCGTTCGATTAACATTCAAAACCTGCAATTAGCTCGAACACTTTCTTTGTCCGTGTTTAACGCACTAAACCCACCACTTCGACGAGCTATAAATTTCTTTTAAATATTCCCATCTATTACTCGTTATTAAAAAGCTATAAACGAATTAACTACTTCAATATATTTCCTCGCTTATGTCATTCTAAATTCCACTATGGTTCGTCTATTTACTTGCGTAATTGCTTGCCCTTTTAAGTTTTTATTATTGATAATACTGCAAAACACTTTTGCATAAATTGACGATTACTTTCAATATCATCCGACTAGATAGAACAACGAAATGTCAGCGCCACAGTCGGAGCGACCTATCACGACCAATTCGTACAACAATTAAGTGGACCTCTAGAGTGGACATAAAACAAACTGTCCGATGAGGCCCAACAATGGTCCGGACGGACACAGCCGCATAAAAACTCTTACAACATAAAATATTAATAGAAATGCACGTGTGTTCATTGTCAATAAATTACCCCGAGTGACAGAGTAATAAAAAAGTATATTTCTTGTGGAGTGAATGGGAGGCTGCGAGGAGGCTTCGATGTGAGGTAGCCAATAAAAGTGGCTGGCGTTCGGTCGTAAACTTCCGTCGTAGACTGCGTGGCGAGACGCGGTGCAAGGCCGAGCGGCCGCCGCCACCCAGCCCACCGAACACTTAGCACCACGTACTGCACCTATTTAACTACCGAATTCACGCTTTACATAAAAACAAGGCCATACCAAACAAACATATCGCCCTGTTCAACATATCTGAGCACCATCGCGCCGCGCCGTTCATCAAAACCGTATTGAAATTCAAATCGGAATCAACTAGAAATAATATTTGTAATTCATTACTAACAGTCGACAATGATTTGCAATACCGAACTAGAAACGTCCGCATCACACTGACTATTGCAACGTAATATGATCCCTACAGCAATACAATAAGACGCATGAAAGTTGCATGAGTTGTTTCGAATGTTTCCAGAGATATTTTCAAACCAAGTGCAAAGAAAGGTCAGGGGACTTAAATTAAATTAGATTATATAAATAATTGATAGAACACGACAGTGGATGGACGGCTTGACGTACGGCCCGGAGATATGATCGGTGACCCGCTGATACAACCTCACCTCCTAATCTTCACGATTCCATCTCCTAATACCTCGTCTTGTTTCGTTATCGAACAAAAAACATGTAATGCTTTTAATTAGATTAAATTGATTTATTTTATATAGATCGGTTGGAGAGATAAACGCAAATAGTGAACGTAATTAAACTCGGCAAATAATGAACGTTTAAAATTGATAGTTTGTTGAGAAGCTGTGATACATATTTTATTGATGTAACTTTTAGAGAAGGCAATGAAATCGTATAAGAGAAAAATAAATTCGATACGGCTAGTGATAGTATTGTCAAAGATAGATTTAAATAATTTGTAACTGTAAATGTAGGTCAACAGGAAAATATTTTAACAAATGTTAATCACAGTCAAAGTATCAAATGAAAGTTCAAAGATTGCTCAATTGATGTGCCTAATTAATTGGTTTGGGAATTACAACTGATATCTCCGTTCGTCGAAATGATCTCTCCTTACACAGATTCCTTTTAGTAAATGATGTTCGAAGCTAAAATTTCATAAGAATGCTTGTCAGTCTCATACAATGTACACTTTATACATCTTTTGTTAAAGAGGAAAGCAAAAACTCATAGATTAAAATTCGCCTTACCCAAACTATAATTAACAATAATTTGTTAAACAAACCGTATCTAGTTGTTAGTAGCTTTGTCGATGCCGACAGAGCTTTTGATATTCTATTTCATTTGATTATTCGATTTGCTACCTTATTGCCGTTAAAGATGTCCCAAATTGATTTGTACTTCATAAAAAGTAAGAGAATTTTCTCAATTATTATGAAAAGGTTTTACGTAGACTAAATTGCAAAGTGTCACTTTTTATTTCTGTTACAGCGTTGATATAAACATTTCGAAGTCTAAAATTAAAATATTGTAAATTCTTCAACAGTTCTATATTTATTACCTTTGTTTGAAAATGAAACGAAACAATAAATTAAATTAAAATGTATAATTATGAAAATGGCAAAAGTGGCGTATAATGAAAGGTCCTAAGGCTTGAAGCAGACCGTGCGACTGTTGAATATTTGCGTTTTTGCTAATTAGTGCGCATACTTTAGCTGTCAGGAAAGTTTTTAATGAGCCCCGTATTAATTATGTTCGGAGGCTTTTAGAGCCACCGCGAAATTATTTCCGGGAAACCGATGTTGCTTTTGTTCAAACTAGTTTTTTTAACAAAATATTATAGTTTGTCTGTTCAATAGTTGTCTTGACATATAAATAAAATAGGTTAAATCTGATTGCTGACTCTTATATCTTAAGTAATGGTTATTAAAAGCAACGAGACAAAAAGAAATATAAATCTGTCTAGCTCTGATGAGTAGTATGTTGTAGTGTGGGACTTTTTTGTAGAGTTTCGTCTTCGGAGTAGGCTTGTGAAGTGCCATATTTTGCAACATGAGAGTAATCTTCTTACGGCGATAGATATTGGGCGCCGCTTTGGCTGATGAAATACCCACTGAAGAAAATGTACTCGTACTGGGCAAATCCAACTTCGATGGTGTTGGCGCATCAAACAACTTCATTTTAGTGGAATTCTATGCATCATAATGCGGTCACTGCAAGTCCCTCGCTCCGGACTACGCCAAGGCCGCTACCAAGTTGGCCGAGGAAGAGTCCCACACTACACTGTTCAGAAATTAAGTTTACCCGTTAACTTACTTTGAATATTTTATAATTGGTCCCTATAAAGCATTCATACTAGATCTTGGTTTGTACAGAGTCGAAAATTTCAAAAGGAGACTTGTTTTAAAGATTCGTAACCATAACAGTTTTTTGATATTTGTAGTAGTAGTCCTGTTAAAGTAGTAAGATTCATTAACAGACTTTACGCACGAATTCAAATAATGAAATTTAACTAAGGGAACGTTATAAATAAATAACAATTTCATTGGCCTGTAGGCACATTGCCAGTTTAGAAATCTCATCAAAATTTCAAAGGGCAGCTCTAGTATTGTAAACTAAAGTAAAACGCAACAAAAACCCAAACCACCCAGCTTTTATTGACAAAATTTCTCATGTATTTGACAAAACAATAAGACACGTCCGTCCTACCCTCGATCGTGATCCATAAAGCGCGAACTTAGCTAATGAAACATAAAAAAAATATAAGTACACCTGAGCAAACTTAATTTTGCATCCAAAACTTCACTAATTAAAAATCACTAGCCTTATTATATAAGTGCTAAGGTTAAAATGAGTAAAGTGTAGGTTTCGGGAGTGTAAATGTATGTTGGTTTTTATATCTACCTGCGCGCGCGCTTCGCAGCTTATTGTCTAGCTTGACTGAATGCAAACTGCACAGCCGGCAAATGCATCGATACAGGGTTGTCGATTAGCTATTAGTATATTTTGAACGCATCGATCTCATTTCTGTTCATGAAGAGTGATATGTAAGAATAATAGACGAAAGGGACATCAGTGTTTGAGGTTCATTTTAAGAATGTCATTATGCCTTTGGCTTTACTTACGTAAAATGCTGTTAAAGCATTTATAAAGTTCCATCGAACTTTTATTTAAACGCTGTAATATAAATCTAAAATCTTTCGATTTGTTTTAAACTTAAAATATATTTCGTCGCATCACCCCTGTTGAAGTTCATACACCTTTAACAATAGATCTAATAATTATTATTTTTCATCTGCTACGTTTTTGTCACAGTTATCAATCAACGCAAGGGCCGGTGCTTCGTCTCGTTCTTTTTTATCATCTTCGTCATCTATCCATCCTTGTCTATCGCTATCCAATGTAATTATATGAACACCTGGGCGCAAAAGAATGTCGCACAAAGAGACGAGTAATGACGATCCGAAACTTAGATCGGGAATATTTTGTTACCGAGAAAGCCTTTTGCTTCATTAATTATGAAACACAATACTCTTTACAATTTTTGTTAAAATTATGTTCGTTGAATGCTGTCATATTATTTGATAAATCGCCTTTCGACTTGGCCTTCTGTTTAATAAAAAAACACTACCCGGAATTTACTTGTATGCTTGTTTTGGTCGATGATAAGTAGGTAAACCTAAACTCTTTAAAATATTTGCCACAAATGTCGAGAAATGGGATCGCGAGATATTAATTTATAACCAACAAATTATATTCCATTGAGAATGGAAGTTCTTTATCGTACCTACTACAATTAAAATTTACAATTACACAGACGACTGAGCAACGGTGACATTAGGTGGCCCAAATGGGACCATCCACAAAAAATATATTTACCAGAATATGAAATCATACTTTCAGTCGAACACAACAAAACTATGGAAATGAAAAAACGAAAAAAAAAACTGAATTTTATGTTTAGAAACGAACTAGTATCGTCACGTTTTAAATGGAGAACAAACTGTAAATGGTCCTAAATTAGAATCACTGATAGCTAAAACCACTAGAAGAAGTAAAAAAGAAAAAAAAGTCTTTTAGGTAATTTAGACGGTAATTACGAAAGCAACTACAGGTTACGAACCATAGCGTAGTAATGCCACAAAGCCAATTCCTCCACTTGACATTTACAACTTAAACGAGATGATAAACAGCAACACATAAGTACCTACTCTGTATTCTTTCATTCCGCGACCGTCATGGAAATAACGACAGAATATCACAAATAAATAAAGCACGTCGTGAAACTGCTAAAGGTACTCAAGTCGGAACAGCATCTTAAATCTATAGCAGATGTTAAGACGACGGGTCGCACCTCGTGGTACGTCGTTAATGAAGAAATATTGCTGGCTTTTGATAAGTCGCGCGATAACTGCGCACCGCCCCGAGCGCACAATCGATTCTCAATATTAATTACACGCCCTGCTGTTAAACCCCGCTCTAGTGCGCATTAAGCACAGCACTATCTGATCAGTAAAGCACCGGCAATTTCCGAAATTAAAACACCTAAGACTTCAAAAGAAATATACCTACCTAACTACGAAGACCCCGAACAAAATGATTAACAAACAACGACTCAGATAGTGCTATGTTCTATCCTTCAATCCCAACTTTAAGATTAAAGCGAAAGAAAAATCTTACAAAAATATTCAATCTTCTACCCTTATAATAAAGTTTGTTTTTGAATAAACATCGAAGTGATGAAATTTCGGCGTATTAAATTGAAACTATATCGACGGTCAGCAAATCCTGAATGTGTTTGTTTAGGGCGAGCCCACCCTAAAATATTTATTTTATCTCGGTTTGCCGAAGTCGCGTCAATAGTTTGTTCCCATTTTTACCCTGGTTTGAGAGATAGGATCGATATTCGGTTATAATTTATATGGCCGCTTATTGCCCGTTGTTTACACGTCCATTGGTCGAGATATGTAAAACTAACATCTTCTGAGCAAACGTTATCTTATTCAAACACCTTCGCGGAATTTGGTCATCCTCGAGGAAGTATTGATTTTTGAATCTATGGACTAATTCTAACATCCTGTTTGCTTTGTCTTATACCAATGATGGGGTCGTCCTCTTCATACATCTTGTAGACAATGTTACGGAAATACCACTTATTGAGATACGTGACAATAGTCTATCAAATAATCTTCCAGTTTCTTCGCCAACCATATTTTGTTCGCCCTCTACCTCACCATCAGGATTATCGCGGCTAACAAAGCAAACTTTGTTTAAACACAATATCGTTCGCGTTAGATTAAAACGGCGAAGTTCTAACCAAGACAACATTTCGCGGAACTCAAATTGTAGAATTGTATCATCTTCATCTCTTAGAATGTTTTTGGGTCTTTACTTCTTCGACATAAGGGGTAAATTTGAATAGTTTTAATTTATAACGATAGGATGACGTATTTGGCAAATTGTGTGCTACCTGAACTCATACGTATTGTCTAAATACAATTGTTGCCCTGGTCCCGTATCTCGAGGGACGTAATCCCTTGACAAACGGCACCTTTTATTTTAAAACCGTGACGTAAATTCTTTGTTTTTTGGATTATTTTAAGATTTTTTCATCTAAATCAGTAAACAAACAGCTTTTGTAGGCTTTGTGCACTTTCCATATGACCTGAAGTGGTTCTTTCTTAACTTTATGGCTGCTGTAAATTATCTGTGGACCAAAGACAATATTTCTACTGCTCTTTTAGAAATTTGTTTAAAATTGTTTTGTTAGATGGCACGAGCCACTTTTGACCTTTTGGTAATTTCAATAACACAGGCACTTTATTCGGCGTCTTAAGTTCTTTATGTTAATAAAATAAAAGCTTTTATTTTAATTACTTTGTCTTATCTGAATAAGTTCTGTTGTTTCTTTAATTAAATCTAGTTCGGTTATAAATCTTATCTAATATTATTTAAACATAGTTGTAAGTTGTGTTTCTATTATTTATCAACGTATAATACAACGTAATATCAACTCCAATCATGCTTTGCAAAATTACCTGGAAATGTTTTTGTAATATTTTTTGCAATCGCTATTAATTTACCCACTCATCAAGGGCGGCTTTTGTCACTGGCATCAAATTTACACATCGGTGCGCTTGCGCATCGCAGCTGCCGATTTTAACAAATAACGCCAACTGATAACCCTCTGTTTGAAGTAGGTGCACACATTTCGCATAACACTTATCTTGATTTCTTCATGTAAGTACAGAACAAACCTCATAAAACCACGTTTTATTAACTCTTGTACAATGAATTTCGTTTTCTCTATTCCAGTGGTTTGATTTGTTACAATCTTTGATTAAAATGATCACATATAGAATTTTTGGATATTATGCATACTCAATACATGAAATACCTAACTGCATTTATTAAACCTATAGGCGCTTATTACAAAAAGTGGTTTAAACCAAGACTAAGGTAAACCCAGATTTATAATACACCCATCACTTGCTAACGTCATATAACAAAAAGAGATGGAGCTATTTTAAAACCGAGGTTTTTCTTAGTCCATCTTTCGTAATAAGAGGGAACGCGTTTATCTTGCCGACTTCGTCTGTCACGCCTTGACAACCATCGTTTTAAAAATAATTAATGGAGAAACTTTACTCTATACCTACAACTTTTTATATGCAAAAAAATATTGGTATCGTCCATTGATACGAAGCTTTGTCCGTGCCTACCCTACATCGCCCCACCTGTAGTGAATGGCCGAAGCGTTACAATGAAAAATGTATTTTTTTTTTACGCTCCTTTTGTCGGTGGCAACACTATATTTCACGTGGAACAATTATCATTGTCTTTGGCACCTCAGAGCAGTGTGGTTGCTTAGTTCAGACTCTTTTGTGTTTTCCGAGATTTTTATAGATGCCCTCTTTGTTTCCTTAAAGAGGCCATTGTTCGAACACGAAATACGAATTGTACAAAACTTTTAGAATATATGTATGTAACATAACACTGAAATAAGCAAATCTTAGTGGTTTATGTTGCGAAGTAATAAAAATAATTGACAGGCTACAAGCACATTAAGAAAATTGATTTATAGTAATTATGAGAAACATTATAGTTACTGTATCGATAAAAGAAACTGGGATTTAGAATCGATTTAATTTAAACTACAATTTACGAGCAGCAATAAATAATTCTGTCGCATCAACTCCGCGAGCCATTGTCGCCATTTTTTAAGGCCATTAAAAATCCTATCAATGACTTCCATTCGAATGACAAAATCAGTTGCATTAGAAGCTGCCCCCGGACGTACGCCCGTCTCTTTCACACTTGCAATCAAAACTTTAACAGAACAGAAACAGAATTAGCCTGACGCATTCGCTAACTAAAAATATTAACATGCGTAACAAATTTCAATAAATAAGCAAATAAATTGCTATTCGATAAATGTGCATTGTTAAAGTTTAATATTGATTTATATGAATATTCATGTACGTATTTAGTTTTAATATGTGGCGTTCGTTATTTATTGGAAAAAACATTAATTTTATATATTAAAATGGCATTGAACACCGTGACTTTATCGGGTGTACTGCACGTGTGCCTTGTTATTTAAAATACTAATTTTGATTTAATGCAATACATGTAACTTTTATATATTATACAGCTCATAAAAATATTGAATTTAATATTATATAATAAAATGTGTTTCTAGTGAGAGTAAAAGTAATAAAAACGCCCCATTAAAGCTGCAGATTTGCTGTGAAAAAGTCGCTTCGACTTATCGAACAAATTTTTAAATAAACATAAATTCACGGAGGTTTTAGTATTAAAAATGAAATGCAACGATTCATGCTTTATTCAGTCTAACTGGAATCTCGGTAACCGATTTGTAGCGAAGGTCAAACATTACTTACTTAATTTTCTTATCAGAGTCCATCTTGTTAGAAAGCGACACAGCACGAACGAACTGTTAGCTCATTTCATTCCCCATTTCCTCGAGACCTTTCATAATTCACATTCATTTTTCATCCCACAAACAACTGCACTTATTTATAGCGGTGGGTGATCGCGATGTGTACCTTATGTCATTGTGTAGAGGGTTTATGACGACTGCATCGTAAAGTTGTCACGTATCCAGAGGCTTGGATGCGCCGTGCACCGTGTCATGACTAAAAGCGATTCGTCGCTAAACAAACAAGCTTTTTAAATGCTACCTAACTTGTCTTTTTTATATCGCTATTTGAATATTACCATCGTTTCAGTAAGGTCGTGACACGACGCGGCACCGGCATCACGTGAGAGATATTTATAAAAGAAAAGCCGTGTATCGCCGATATAGCGTAATTTCCAATTTAATGATTGCTAATACCAAATCGGGGCTGGCGGCACGTCAGCCCGGTCGACGTTTATTATCGGTTCGTAGCCGAAATGTCTGCTCGATAGCTTACCTAACCTATAATTCTATTTTAAAACTTATACGACTGTACTAGATCACCCTTTATGAACATAAAAGTTCATTTATTTTAAAAACTTTACCTAAGTTATGATAATATACGATTATTTTGTGACAACTTTCCTCCCTCTATCGTGTTAATTTCACATGATACGACTCAAAGTAAACACTCAAAAAAAGAACAATAAAACACCCCTCAGCCATAAACAAGGAGCTACTGAAATGTTTAACCACAAACTCCAAATAAAGCCGTATCGCACGCTATAAACAATCTAGCAAAAAAAAGCTGTCGAAAAAACTTCATCAACAAAAGTGACAAAAAAGTCCCCGCGATCACATGCAAATGTCGCGGCGAGTCCGCTCATTACTGCGCCATAAAACCATAACAACAGTCATTACGAGCACAATTAAAAAAAAAACTTCGTCAACACTAACACTGTGCAAGTGTGACGAAAACCGCTTACGGTGCGCCCACATAGTTTGTTTTCAATGCAAAAAAAAAACCTAAAATCGAGGGCGCCACCGTCTTATGCAAAAAAGTCCTTACATATTCACCCCTCGCGAATTTTACTTTAATGAATGCTCCTCGACGTTTTTTTTTACCATCACTCGACGCAGTTGTTTTGACGGATCGCAATCTAGCCACTAATTGCTTTTTCCTCCTCGGGGTGCGCATTTCACCTCGCAAAATTACGTTTTATTAATTGAATAATATTAATGATACTTCCTCGCAGCAATCAATCTTTAATGACGTTTTTATTCGTCGCGAGAGTGACGCTACTCTCGCTTTTCCTTGGGATCGTTCGAGATGTTGTTTTTTTAGCAGGCGATCGATGTTAATTATGTATCTAATGGCTCCCGTGATACACTTCCATTAATAATACGTCGGACGACATCGTCCTGCTCCACGGAGATTTAATAACCACGCATCTTGTACGAGATTAATAGTGCATCTGTGGCCGGCGTTATTATAAAAATATGGCTCGGTGCGGCCCTGCTGCAACAGACTATCAGAGCTTACATACATCGCTGCTTTCGATTATTTGGTAAAAGTGCAACCCCTAAGTTTTAAAAATAAATATAACACTAGTTAATACAAAAGCGGACAGGCGAAACAAAAATGTCTCATTATAATGCAGTACTTCATCTGAGCGAATTTAATCTGTAAATTCGCGACAGCTGCTCCACGAGAAACGTCAAAAAGTTTATCTATGCTGCGACTAGTTAAATAAATGTTGATTCATTTCTAACGCGTAAACGCGGCGTATTGTTCTGAGCAGCTATTATTACTGCTTTTTATTTAACCATTTTATTTTATTATCATAACGATTTTTTCGCTATGGATCCGCTCGTTGGTATAATTTCTTTTGTTCCGCGCTCTGATATTGTTTTTTTTTAAGTAACTTTTTTTTCATTGTGTCGCGGTGTTGCCATCGCAGCGCGCGCGTGATTTATTCCCCCTTTTGGGTAAAACAACACCCGTGCGAGTTACGATTAGTTGGGAAACGTAATATCTAATTACTATGTGCGAGCACGTACGAACATAACTCGTGCGCTTCCTCCCACCAATGTGGTTTATGGAATTGGATGCTCATATTTCGGCAGTCTCTCGGTGGCCATAGTTTTTGTCCGTGTCTTGGAAGCAACACTTTTTCCGTGTAATCTGATATCTTTATAGTTCCAACGTTCGGAAATCAAGTACAGAACATATAAATAAAAAAAACCGCGAGCCACCCACCGGTGCACCGCTGCCTACACAAACACAGTGGGTACCCGGCTATTTTTTATGCAGCTTACTTTCCCCCGGGATGGTGGCTAATGTTAGTAATTCTGAATTCAATCATCTCAAACAAAGGACGTCTCTCGCGTAGCTAAATGGCGTTTTTTAATCGGATATTATAATTAATGTTCCTTTTGTCGCGTGCTGACGTGCCCTCGCGCGAACAATGGGATATCTAATAGAAAAAGATATAAATATTTTTTTCTTAGAAACGGGAGGCTACCTGACGATAAAACACAGGCGACAGACGAATCCCGAGCCGAATTAAATTAGAATAATAATCGATGAGCCTCTTTGTTCTGGCCTTAAACTTTTGATTTTGATATTAAATTAAAGCTACGATTGTGTATTCAACAGCAACTGGACGTCCAAACGTCTGCCTTGATGGCGTACATTAACATTAACTACCACATAACACCTAATATTTCCAGTGTTCTCCAAAGTCATTCAAAGATAGAATGAAACGCAACAAAAGCACTCCAGTGACCCTTAAAAGTCTCATCTAAACGAACATCCTCGCGAAACTCGAATCGACGTAAATTTTTTATCAAGCTTAACCCTCTAGCCCCCGTCCGAACCCTTCCCCATCCCATACAGAAAAAACACTAATAGTTAAAATGTATAATACGCGTGTATAGTACAGTTTTTTTTACTTGTGGGTATAAGGAGTAAGCAATAAAAAACTGCATTATATCACGGTGCCCTCCCTTCATTATGTGTCGCGAGGGTCGTTGCGAATGTGTGCGTATCTCTCGTGCCAACACGTGTGTCTGTGTGTGTTTGGCGACACTTTTGAACAATGTTCTTAAAAAAATATCGCATTTTTTACGTGGCAATTTCTTGTAAGAAGTTTTTTCAAATAAGATTTGATGTACAAGTTGATTACAGTGTCCCATCCATACCCACATTTTTTAAGTTCTTATTGGATTATGTTGTTGGACGACTTCGTTTTTATTCAATATACTATTTATAAAACTGAAATATCTTGGTTGTAGGTATGTCTAAAATCTTGACTAATTAAATCCTAAATTTGTCACAACAGCGAGTGCCTACAAACAATGGTAGTTAGAAAACATAAATATTTCAAAACTATGCTCAAAAAGCAAAACCATAAACATCAGTAGCACCCTACCGAATCGAATCTATAACGAAATTAACAGGGACAAAACATGGTTGCCAGTTTTTTTCATACACAATTAAAAGTAAAATACAGGGTGATAACGATTCAGTATAGAGTCTAGAACACAGAAAAAAAATTAAAAAAAACAGAAAGACCATATTTAAAAAAAAAAGTTAAATAGACTTGTTGTTACGTTGTCAGCCTAGAAATATATTTATTTACAGTTCTGCTAATTAAAATGCCTTTAATAATAAACTATTGAAACTAGGACTACTTAATTTAAATCCTAAGTAATTAAATTATTTTAGCATTTTTTCTGTTTTCTAGTCTAGAAACAGAACCACTCCTTAAAAACTCAAACGTAGTTTTTTGACATCCTGTATAACAAATTGCGTTTCTCACATTCAGTCTTTTTTTTAACCCATAAAAATAACGACTGTCTCCCAATTGTAACGATCATAAATCGATATCGTATCCTAGTGTTTGATTAATATTGTCGATACAATTTTATGTATCGAGTTTGACTATAAACTTTTATGTAATGAGCCCTTGGTTTTGTGTTGTGATATTTTTTTTATTAGAAATGTGAAAAAAACATTGAGTTATTTGCCTTGTTTACGAAGTGAATCACTTTTTTTAGATTTTACTTTACTGAGTTTATAAAAAAAAATATTATTGAATTTTAATAAATTTTCATAAAGTAATAATAATATAGTAAGTAATATTAGCACAGACTATAATTTTATGAAAAAAAAACAATTCTTTTTCCATTAATAAATAGCTAATAATACCTAACCCCTTAAGAGGCTGTTAAGGTTTATACCTACGACAGTAGAGAAACGCGTAGAAAATTTTATTTACATACAACAATTATTATTGGCGGTTGAGACAACATTTTGCACATTTGTACACACATGCAGTAACGAATGCATTATAATGAGACTCAATGTAACAATCAGTGCCGGTAACCAATTAGGTATTATTATCGCGCTATATTTTCTAAACACTGATCAGTATGCCTTTTCGATCATTCTCACCAATTTAGAAAACGATATTTTAATATGAGTTGTATAACTAATATTTTAATACGTAAGCTTCCTTGTAAACCAGAATAACACGCCATATGATTTCCTGTAAACGATCGCCACTAAAACACAAAATATATAATATTAAAGTGTAGTAAAACAAATAGACATTAGGTCCGAGACGGTGCCGTGCTCCGTATCGCCATTCCACGCCATAAAAATAATCAAATATATTCGTTCCATCTCATTTGGCGGCGTCTTAAACGATTTCTCTCGTCCGTCCTTTATTACCGAAAACATAACTCCTCATTTTGTTTTTTATCCCCTATCCACGCCACCCCGGCAGGGCATAAACCTACGGGGGTAACTGCATATATTTTATGGGTTTTACGCGGATTTTCCTCATGTAGACTGCCCTCTTGTAATTTTAATCACATCTGTCAGGAACTATTCCATTTTCGACTTCGAAGACTTTGTAAATCAAGATTATCATGTCATCAAAGATATTATTTATGATGATCCAATTACTTTAATTTGAGTCATGTGTCTCGTTGGTTAAGGTTGGATTTCCCTTGGCGAGGAACATCCCAAAATGTAACCGACAGGAATACATAATAACACATTGTTTCATTTACGCCAGAGACGTACATAAAGTGTTTTATCAGTGGGAGCCCACATATTGCGAGGGGACGCCATTTTTTCCTCGTTCTAATGCGGTTAATTTCCTTTTTTCCTCTTTATTTATAGTAATCCCTTTATAAGGTGATTACGGAAATGTGTTTTTGTGGACGTAAAAGAGCGCAGCGTGGGGCCCTACACGCTCTCCTTACTGTCGGGGCTTAGGTGTGGCGGGAGTCGGGACGCAGACTTGTAAACAAACCGCCGTACTAGCCAGAGCTTCATTCAATGACTTGCTATCCATAGACTAGGGTCACACATGATTAACTTGATTATCTCTGACTCTTCTAGAAATATGATTAAATGATGATCATGATTTATTTATTTTCTACTTGTCATGCTCGGCTATTTACGGCACTTAAGGCTAAAACGCCACACGAACGTTTTCGGAAAATTTATTCTCATTATACTTACAATCAAAAACATTCCATTACAGGAATGGAATTTTTTCACACGAAACTGAATATTTGATACTTTAACATACATTTAAAATCAGCAGTACAGTCATATAAATAGATTTGGAAGGAAACTTGAAGCGATCTAAAGTGCTCTTTAAATTCTATTAGTAGGTATTTCAGAATGTAAAGTTAGAAAATTTATACAAGCACGTTTTGATACTGATATTTGAATGCTAAACTAGTGTTGTGACGCATTGGAGCCCGGGACTACATAATATGTCCTTGGTTCAACCCATTCATATTTATGTAAGACAGGAACGGTCGCAATCTCATAAAAATAGTCTTAATAATGTGATTGAACACTTGTTAGGAAATAATATGCAGGTTTGATATACAAGACCTTGTTTGTTTCTTTTTAACCGACTTCCAAAAAGGAGGAGGTTACTATGTTCGTCTGTATGTATGTTTTTTTTTTTTTTGTGTGTTCATCGATGTTTTCGCCAATTGTGAACCGATTTTAATGATTCTTTTTTTAATGGATAGGGTATACTTCGAAGTTGGTCCCATTTAAATTTGGTGAAGAACTTCGGAGATAGACAATGGAACTCTTCAATGACGAACAGTACGCATATTGTGATGATGTGATTATGTTACGAGCAGCGTCTTTAGTAGGTCCAACCAAGTTTTAATTAAGGCCACTAAAATGGAATATAAAATTAACAGTTTCAGAAGTCGGTGCTGATCCACGATGAATCAAATTGAAGGCACCGACTTCCGAAACTGTTAATTTTATATGGTAATTATTTTATTCTTTTTTGAAGTCGGTTTAAATTTTTTGTAAAGAAGTTTTTATTTAAATTACAAAGTCGCTTATAAGATATGAAAAGAAACATAAAATATTCTCAAGTTAAAAAGATTAGTTTTTTTTGTAATTTTTTACATCTGTAACGCGTCGCTTGCGATCTGTCACTTAAAACCAACTGTACCTACCTACTGAAAATGGTACGTCGTTTATGCCCGGTGTCTATAAGCAAAAACGAATCGTTTTGCTTACCAATGGTAGCATTTGTTACTGCCACACTTAGCATATAAATAGACTCATAAGCTAATTTTACCTGTGATAGCTACTTCCATATGGGAGGGTCTACTATGCAAAGCTATGAAGTCTTTGCTTCATTATTGGTAAAAATAGAAGTCTCGATTTTAACCAATAACGCTCCGTACATTATAGGAATCGGCCATTAATGATCTTTGATAAGACATAACAGTAAACTATATAAATGATTAACGATGCAAGGCATAGGCTAATTAGAAAAGTACTAAATTTAAAAATTTCCAATAAGTAGCGTACCTACCATAATATACGCGTCATACATTTTTGAATACCGTTCTACATAATCCTCGTACGATATTTTCTTTACTGTTAAAAGTCAGAAGATATTTTGTAAAGTTAGATTTTTACACTTCTACAATTTTTCTCTGTCATTCACCTTAAACGTCAGAAGTTTGACAAACAGGTCTGTGGATTATGTTATTTATTTCCGGTTCAACTAGTCCCGTTGGACAGGGTTGACAAACCTTGACCCAGTATTTGTAGCTATTCAATGTATATTTAGTATTTACCAAATCCACTGACGTTCGTATAAAACGGAGCACAATAATAGATGGATGATAAGAAAAAATTGCATGGAAGAAATTGAGGATACCTGCGGTATACTCGACGGAAATATAACTTTACTTTAGAAGAGTTATTCAGTCTTCTATATCAAGTTTCAGGAATAGAAGAAATTGTGAAAGGTATACCTAAGTTGGGCTGAACAACATCTTTACTTTAGAATATTTATTTAAAAGTCTTCTTTCATTGAAGTTTCAGGATATTTTTTCATAGAACTTTGATCCGAGTTCTTTCTCGTTATCTGAATACCAACGCCATCTATTGAGCTAGTTGAAAAGTTATAGCTATTTGCTCAAAGTAATACCCGCATAATAGTTAAATGTATTACTTACAAAACAGGTATATTGGCTTTGTGCATTTCTATTATTATTTGTACACGGAAAAAATATTTAAAGAACGTCTAATTATGTTGCATATCTAATTATCAAACATTATCGTTACAAAGGGTCCAGATGGAAACCGCCGCCAAGTACTTGTGCTTGGCATTAAGCTGATCTGGACACTTGTTTGGTCCAGCTGTAAGACACATGCACTTAAATTAGTTAGTAGGTATATAATTATATAAGTACTAATTAATTAATATTTATTTATTTTTGTTTCGCTTTTATGTTTCATTGTCCCTTAGAACTGTGGCCATTTCTTTTTATTCATTTCTTTATTCTTATATTGAGATGTACCTACTTACTTGCTAGATAAAGTAAAGAAATATTTATTTGAAAACAGATACTGCAATAATGTTTAAAATATACTATAACATGCCATACGTAAATTCGGTTACATCAAAAGAAAAAATAATAGTAGGTAAATTGGATATCTATTACAGCACCTACCCTTATAATAATTTGAAGATATTTTATACTCTAACACAATTTATTCGTCTACGAAGACACCAAAAACAAAATTCTAAATGTGCCTCATTACGGGAGTGCTCTACCCTCCGCCCTTTGCATATAATTGCATCTTTTTGTCTGAAAAATGCTCGCCTCGAGCACTGATTTACGCATACAAGGTGTGCAATAATAACGCCGCCTCAGAAAAATATTATTCAAACATACAATCAAGATTACAGCATTGTGTACCTTAACGATTGTAAATAAGAAACGTTTTCGTGTGGAGTTGTAATAAACAGAGCGTATTTACTGAAAACGTTGAGTAAAGAAGCTTGGGGAGCCCCGAGTCTCACCCTCGGTTTTTTCGAGCATCTTTTCCTTAATTTATATAGAAATGTTTGGTCTCATCTGACGCCTTTGAACGTAACAAGCTCTACTACGTAAGTGAAATTTTCGATTTCAATTTGCATTTACATTAATAATATCTTAGTTTCAGTAATGATGAAATATATTTATGAGAGGCAAGTGCATGTTATTATCATAAAATGTATAGTTTATTTTCAATTATTTTTGGATGTTTTGTACAAAATAGACACGGCACTCGATTTCTTAGCAACTTAAAATAATGAATGAAAGAAAAGTACACTCGAGAGCAATGAATCCGGGTCACCAACATAAACAAAATAATGTTAAACAATGTTTTCCGAGATATTAAGGTTTATATGTTGGTGACCCAGATTCATTGCTCCCGGGTGTATTTTATATTGAATAAAAATCAATAGATTATTTAATTTTATGCTTTATAATACTCATAATATTTCTCAAAAATTAACATTGTTTAATACTTCGACTCAAGCCTCATCGCAATATCTTCGTCATTCAACTTTTTAGTACAAAAAATAAATAAACATTCACAAAAACTTCACACTTAGATTACGTCAAGATTCTCATTTCTCGCAAAAAGAATTCTTTCTTACGATGACTTTCTTTAGTCGAATCGTTATTAAAAATATATCCCCTGCTCCCCCACCTAAGGAAAGTTGACTCATAATAAAGGACGGCATAATTTTTCCTTTAAAAACTTTTTGATTAGATAAAATAATGGGGTGGCGTGGGGTGGTCTCAGGCTCGCGGCGATGCGCCGATATCGGCTATTCTAATTGTTGTTTCTCCGACGATGTTTACATTCCTTTGTAATTCAAAAAAATATACCACTTCGTTAAGTCGGTGGGTATTTCTTAACAAAAATATTTGCGAAGTACGAATGGAAAGTCGAGTCTAATTAATCGCGTTTGAACTTAAAAAATCGATGCCCCAGCCCTCTTTGGAGTTAGCACATAAAAGCCGCCCTCTTTCTATCGATTTAAATTGAAAAAACATCGACAGTTGAGTTTGACATGTCGTTTAAGTTGGGCTGCTTTGTGTCGTCTACATCGTCTATTTGCATTGACTATTTGTATTCATTTATTTAACACTATTTACACAACCTGACAAATGTTACAATTCCTCATTAAATAAAAAGTCAGAGAAATGGTTGCCTTTCAAATCTGTACTTAAACATATTCAATCATTTCTCTAAAGTCTAGGGACCACATACATGTATGACTGGTATTAACTCTACCATATTTGATCAAATAATGTATGCACCATTATTATTATACCCAGTCAGTAATGAAGCAAATGCTACATTGAATACACAGGTACCTGCACTATTCACTTCGCATTGGTGTACCCATTTTAGAATTTGCCTATACAACATAAACCTACAAGTACGGTAAACTCCAATTAGTTGTGGTATTTTTTGTCCGAAACCAGTATAATACCTTCCCAAAATATAAAACGTCACAGACGCATTACTGGCCCCAGTTTAGGGCTGTCCCCTGTTCTTTTTTCAATTTAAACCGTTTGACAAGCCGCGCGTCGAACGCAGCTATGGCCTTTCCGATGCCATACAATGCCAGTTTTCAATAAGATTGGTTACACTACACTAAGCAATGCAATCAATCAAAATTGCATCGGTTGATAGACTTCGACGCACGTTCGCCCCAACCTACCCACGATCGTTTGCGCATGAGTTTATGTGGCTATTCGTTATTTTAATTTTCGAAGTTCATATTTCAAAATTGAATAAAAAGGTACCTACTGCCTATATGAAACACTTACGAGTATGTCAAGATTAACATGTTGGCTGGAATAAAAAGATTCTCTGGCACACGTTTCGCTAAAAATATCTTAGGACTGCAATTTAGTTTTAATAAAATTTCATAAAACGAAATCTAAAGCTCATGTGGTTTAATAGTATGTAATATAATTGCCATTAAAATTTTATTAACCCAAAAAAAAAACTTCAAATATTGTAGAATGCCTCTAGCATTTTATACTAAACTAGCTGTGTCCTCACGGCTCCGCCCGTATATTACTCAGTGATAATGTAGCTTTCTAACAGCAAAAGAATTTTTGAAATCGGTCCAGTAGTTTTTAAGTTTATTCGTTACATACAAAAATACAAATCTTTCCTCTTTATAATATTAGTATAGAAGTATAGATAAAAATTATCTAAAGTATAAAAGCAAAAATGATTTATTTTGTTTCAGCTAGGCACTCAGGATGTCAAGTAAATCTGCAATAAAATTATAATGTTTACTTGCAATATCTTAACCCAAACTTAGTTTTTTTGTGTTCTTAAGGTTAGCAATTCTCGCTAAATTGCAAACTATCAATGAATATTCTTCTTTTTCTATAGATAGATAAATTACAAAATGCAGTGCGCACAGAGCGTGGAAAGCCGCGTAATTATTAATGTATGTATGTGATTAAATAAAAACCCTGCCTATAACCGTTTAGCTAAGCCGCCTGGTGGCAAACGGTGCATGAAATTCTAACAAAAACTAAACAATTACACGTTATATCTCTCATCACTTAGTTTTAATGACAGCCCTAGTACACTTTAACACTTCGCTGACAGCGCCTCGTAATTATCGGTTTTAACAGCCGTTATTCTGTTGTTTTTATTTTAATTGATGTTACACTTTTAATAACACTTAATACGACACTTTACTGATGTACTTTGAACGGCATTTTAGTCTTGGTTGTGTAATCAGATAATTGTATAGATATAACAATATAACGAGCATGTTTACACCATTAAAATTATCATAAATTAGATCACATGAATTGATTTAGCGTTCACTGATTTATTAAAGATAGTAACACAAATACAACTTAGTACTATTTTTACTTTTGAAGCATTGTAATATGTTTAAACTCAGACGTAAAAAGGATGATGGATTGGACCTGGTGAAGGTCGCAGGCCAAGGGCGAACAATCGTGTACCCTCGGTTATCACATAAAATCAATGGAGAAGAACAATAAATCTTGCAACTTATGTAAAAATGAATTCCATTAGAATCTAATCATTTATGAATGTTAAGATATTTTAGGATTTCAAACTGTTTCGAAATCAAATTATACACCTGTAAAAATACAACATCTCTATCTACATTTCTAATTGAGACACAAAAATCAAATAACTACGGACGACTATTAAACAGTGATAAAACACCGCGATGTATCACCCTTTAAATAATTAATCAACGAAAAAAAGTGTAACAGAAACAGTGGGAAGTTATCATTAATACTAATATAATTGGTAGGCTGTTATTTTACCCATTTCAAACAACAAATTAGTGAATAATAAATGCATGAGAGCCGCCCACGAAGCGTGTTCCGAACATTTCTTCATTTGTCTTTTGTAAAAAGCGTTTTATATTTTTATTAATTTTTTACGGTTTTTTCCCTTTCGTTTTTACAAAGTTGTACTGTAATTATAGTTTACGTTGCTTTAAATAGCTGCTATAACTTGATAAGTAGTTGTTTGGAATAAGTATATTTTTTATTAGTTGAGTTTTTGGGTTCCGTTCAATGAAAATCGTTTTAAAGACTTTTCAGTTGGCACTACTTGAGTATTAATGATGTAGCGTGATAAGAAAAGATTAATAATTCGCTTGTTTTGTAAAACACTGAATTGGTTTTCGTAATTTGGATTTTGCTACCAGGCTGACAGAAAAAAACGTGGTTATTTCTTTTTTTTTATAAATAGGTACTTAGTACTTAGCTAACATTCTTATTATCCTTTTCAAACAAATCAAGCCTTTACCGAATTTTTCATATAATTATCATTTTTTTCCCTATAAACTTTAATATCTAATTGTGTACAAACTTAAAACCTATTTTACTTATTACAGACCAGTATTACCGCTGTATTACCGCACCAAACACCCCCTCCAAACCCCCTCTAACCTTGCAACCACCTAATTAATACCCCAGTACACTGACCTACTACAACTTTCCCATGAGTTTCCCTCCCCTCCACTAATTGCCAACCCTAACGAACCATCGGTTAACCCTGCAAACACCGACATGCAAATTAACCCTTTCTCTGCCGGCTGTTTGCGCAGTTTACACCGCTTTATTGAATTAAAACGAACTGGCTGACTTAATAAAAGGGTTGAGGGATGATACCGCGTGTAAGGAGATTCTCGTTAATTAATGAGCTCGCCCCAAGGGCTCTGTTATTAGGTGAAGTTGTTTAATTATTATGGTAAAGGGTTGGCTTGGTGCTAATGTGGCTTAATCATTTCAACTTTGTCTTGAGGAAACACCTGTTTGTTTGTTTAGGCTGTGGTTTTATTGATGTTTCATTTTGTTTTTGTTTGTCTTTAAGTGTTCTTGTTGTTTTACCTGGAATGTAGACATAGTTATATTAAGAATTTTCTGAAGGTCAAAAATATATCACGAAAAATTAAGAGACAAAAATTATATTGAGACGAATTCCAAACTTAAAAGAAAATTCAAAAGAAAATCTCTAAAACGGAAACTGTAACAAACTTCCAAGCAGATTTAAGACGTAATTACCATAAGCAACTTCCTACGGCATAAACAAAAATCCTCCCCCAAATCTGTGGTAAAGATCCTAAAATCAAAAGTTTCCCAACAGGAAAAGCCAGGAATGTTTAAATGAGCGAGTGTCCGCCCGCCCATCCGCGTTAATTGCTTAATCGCGTCGTCGGGGGCGGATTTAATTGGCCTCAGCCTGACCACTTAAGCCCGTCCAGGGGCCGACAACTGCCGACAATTTCCGACAACGTCCGACAACTTCCGACAAGTTTGAGTCGGTAATTACAAGGCGAGATGTTTAATTACGCTCGGTCGCTCGCTCGGACACCACGAATTAATTACTCAGCTGAACTCCTGTTGCTCGAGGGTTCGTGTTGCTTTCAAACGTTTTCCTTGAGTTTAAGATACTTGAATCGCTGGGAAAGCGCTTGTTTTATTTTTTATGAATAATTAACAAGGGGAAATGTTTAATGATATTGCTGCTTTGAAATTTTTAAATCAGCATTTTCTTGCTGCGAAGTTTAGCTTACTGTAATCAAGTTTTAAGCACGGGTTTTACGAAAATCTTTTTTTTTTATGTCTTTTGTTATTATAATCTGTCTATAAGATATTTGCCTGAAATTGGAACCTATTAAACCGTTAATTATGGCTTAGTTACTTCTGATACCTAAGTTACAGAACAATTTAAATAAATGCTAATACACATACTAGAACTAAATTGTTTGAAATGTTTTCTGAAAATTAATTCATTGCTTATTTTTACTTTTACTACACATATTTTTGAAATTGATATAACCGCTACACCTTACCCTCTTATATATCCTCTATGGTAGTTTTCCTTAATGTCAACAATTTATACCTCATCTCTTTTCATGATCTATGCTATAGGCACGTGTTTGCTAATTATAATTACCAGCGACCATTGAGGATACGACGCGTGGAGGCGGCACTTGCTTACAATGACGTCCACCGGACACCCGCTCATTGTTTAATGTCGGTTTGTAGGTCACCCGCTTTAGGGTATCGGATGAGATACGCTACCTAATAATGAATGGAATGTGAGATCATCTAATCCTACTTCTTAGGATAAATATTGTTTTTTTGTTTTTAAAAGACTGTGGTTTATTTTAAAGAGATAGTGATGTCTGTAGATGATTAAATAAAACACCATTCAAAAGACATGTGCCTAGTCGTTTTTAAAAGTGATATTTGTTCTACAGAAGGCTGCGATACACGGCTGGCTGTCCATAATGGTGTACTGGTACCTACGCTTATGTATGGAAGTGAATGTTAGTCGTGGCAGAAGAGGCATGAAAGTAGAATAAATGCCGTGGAAATGCGTTCCTTGCGAAGTATGTGCGGTGTAACTTTGAATGATAGATTGAGAAATGAAGAGATTAGACAAAGTTGCGGTTTAAAAGATGATGTCGTGACAAAAATTGAAAGGAGTATGCTTAGGTGGTTTGGTCATGTTGAGAGAATGAGTGAACGGCGATTAACAAAAGGAATTTATAAGGCGGATGTCAATGGAAACGCCGGTAGAGGACGTCCTAGAAGGACATACATCGATGTTATTGGTGATGTTCTTCACAAAGGTCAGGTGCGTAGTACTCTCAACCAGCGTGCGTGTATGACAAGATGTATGAATGTGGATGAAGCGAAAGGGGTATGTAAGGGTCGTAGCATGTGGCGTTCTATAGTTTCTGCCTACCCCCATGGGAAAAACGCGTGAGTTTATGTATGTATGTAAGGCTGCGATAGGCCATGTAGACAACGGTTTAATCAATTTATACTTATATCTTGTTCGAAGAAATCCCAGCAAAAAGCCTGATACTAAATGAATTACTTACCGTTTCGCAATTTATAAAACCAATTTGATTTCGAAGAAGATAGGAGCTAGCGGGAAAATTAAAGAAATCTGAAAGTGATCACTGCAAACACGTAATTTAATATCAATCAAGCGGTCCGCTAGAAAATTACTCAGAACGAGAAAATAGAATTAAAAGAACACGGATGCTAACAAGTCTCGATTACAAATTAAACAGACTGAGTGTCAGCGCGACGCCGCTGATTTAAGGAGATGAAAAAGAATCTAATTACAACGAGACTCCGTAGCCGGTCTTTAATTGAGAACTTTTATACCCCCCCCCCCGTCTCCGGTCTTCGCACCCCCCCCCCCCCCCGAACACTCCCGCGTCCTGTTTGCATTTCCCCCTAATCGCGCTCCGGCGTCGATTACATTTTTTTAACATTTTTTAATTTCGTTCGAGCTTTTAATTTTCTTCGCGCGCGCCTTTTCTTTTATGCGGCGTTTTTCTTTTCCTTTCGCCGGGCGATATTTCTCACCGCCATTATACCTGCCGTAATGAGATTTTCTTTCATTATGTTTAATCTTCCGATTAATTCAAATGTTAATCTCCTTTTTCCACGTAGCTTTTTATGGATTAAACGCTACCGTGGCGAAATACAGAGGCGTCGCAATCAACTACGGATTTCGGGCGCGACATTTAAAAATAATTAAGAAACGTGACGCTCTTCCGGCTGGTCGGCTCGTACCAGCGGGGGGGTGTCCGAGTGCGAGCGAGATCGGCTCTCCGATTAGATCGTCAATAATTTAATTCGCAACAAATTCAAAACGCCGGTCCGCCCCCAGATAGGTGCGTCGAGACGTGTCCGGAACGCCAATGGCGAGTCCAGGAGTCGGCAAATTGAAAACACCTCCGGCGCGGCTGTAAACACGTCACGTGATTTAGGTTTTAATCAAGTAGGGACGCACCGCCCCGCCGTAATTGTGACAAATCCTCTGTTTGTCCGAAGAAACTTTTAACTCGGCGGCGGAACGGGGCCGGAACGGCTCTTCGCACGTGCCCGGAGAGGGAGACGCTTTTTTGTCGACACATGTGCTCCCTTCCCTGCCTCCTCGCCCGTTCGGGCCTCTTGATTAATTTTTAATATTTTTTCTTCCAGTTCACGTACGCAATTTTCACTTTCCCGCTTAGACAGCGCAGTTTCGATCCTCTCTATTTGAAATAGTGACGTCACGCACTCTCAGTAATCTATTAAGCCCATTGCTCTACTTACCGCCTGTACATACTATAGTTGCATCATATGCAGACTAACATTCTTTTGTCTAGTTAGCGTTAATGCGCGCCAGTTGTTAACATTAAACGTTTATTTCGCCCGCGCTACACCTACATACCTCATTAACGAATTAGCAAGACTTGCAATTGTCGCACTTAACGGTGGTAATAAAGTCAATGAAGATTAAACTCGGAGAAGCGACGTTTGTATCACTGATTTTGACCCCTATTACCGTCACAGACACTTTAAAATTAAGCACAACTTATGATTGTCCTTAAATATTACGATGAGTTCTGTCAATTTACAAACACTCTTTTGATAAATCCAGTCTCCTCAAGTATGTAGAATACTCACGGATTGTCGCATCTGTAAGATTGCCCCAGTAATCGGAAGAGCGCGCATTGTGTCTGTAATCCGTCGCAATTATCGCGTGGCGCATATCCCGATTAGACGCGGCGCGACGGCAATTAGGTCGGCGGACACACGCGTTAACCTGCGCAATGAGGATACGCCTAAACACTCGCTCGTTGTGCCAAAACGACCGACGCGCTTATTAACGACCTCAAAGCTAATGGAAAAAATAACCTAAAGCAAAAATGAATGGTCAGCACACACAGCCGATCTCCCCTATTTATAAATCACATCCGCACTCTTTGTAAATTCACCTTGGCAGCCCACCCTCCCGAGTTCAAAGAGTGCGCCGGCCGGGGCAATGTCCAAATTATAAATTCGCATTAGATCGGACGCGCACGGTTCGTTTACCATTTCATTTTGGTTCAATATCGCCACTCTACTTTGTTCCACACACTCCCCCCGCGCCCGCTCCCCCCTGCGCCTTAAGACGCCGGGAAATATCTGCGTTTTAAGCTATATTTCTTTCATCCCTCATTTTTGCAGTTCGTAGCAATCTGAAATCCAACACGTCCCCCGCAGGGGTCTCCTTCCTCCTCGGGTGGCGACCCCCTATTCTTGTACCCGGATAAAAAAAGCGATATCTATTTATAAAATGTACGCACGCATATACGTGGCGTGTGTGGACGCAGCATTAGCGTAAGTGTGAGTGATCGAGGGCACGTGTGTGCGTGGCCCGCTCATTTGCAAACCGTCTCCTGAGATAACGTCCTCTAGTCGGTTATCCCGTTCTTATTGCCTCCATCTTTCCTTGATTGCTGTGTGTGTGGAAAACTTTGGAGCTCTCTCACTGATGGAAATTGATTTTGTCGCTGAAAACGAAAAAGTTACAATACGTCTTATTCGAGGCGCGTTGTTGCTGAGTCGTTCAATGTTACGCAAAAAGAATCGAGGTTCTGTTTGAATGTTTAAATTGGCAAGTTGTTTCATAACGTTTTTAATAATTAAAAAGTAATCGTGGACCAAAGCATGAAGCGGAGAACTATTCTAAATAAGTAATCGGAGGGTGCTCGGAGCGGCGGCTGTGGTGTGGTGGAGGAAAGCGACGGCGGCGGTGGCACGGGCACCGGCAGCGCTCACGTATGAACGTAATTATAAAAATGAAGGCAACTCGAGACCCACTCCTTGAGTCTCTCCCTCGCTCCCGCAGCGCCGTGCATTTTTTCGTACATATTAAAGTCCCCGCCGCCCGCTGCCCGCGTCACTTCGCCCCGCGACTCCTCTTTTTAATCGATTTTCCCGACACAAGGGGTGAGTCCTCTGGGGTGAATGTAATTTTTTATGCGTTTTTTTCGAAGGAGGAGACCGTCGCCGGAGGTGCCATTACGCCACGGCTTGTTGAGAATATTTTAATTATAAAGCATTAGCGCGTTTTATGATACCACTCGCGTTCGAATTTATAAACGATCGAGAGCTAAAGTAATTAAATATTTGAATGCGGCGAGATTTCCGCGGGGAGTCGAGGAAGCTGGGGTAATGGACGTGGCGGGCCGTCCGCTCACGCGTTAATATGATGGATATAAAATTCGATGAAATTATTGGTTAATGGCCTTTAGAATTGCTTCGGGGGTGAAATGATGTTTCAGCATTTCCACGTCGAAATGTCTTTTTTGGCGGTACCTTTCTAATAATAATTAATTCTTGTTTACATTCGAGTAGTTCCCACTTAGAAATGTTTTCTGTATCCTGTTGTTGAGATAGGCTGGTCCCTGATTGATGACTCTCGACAGTCGAGGCGACGACCGCTCCCTGCTTCCCTCTGTCCAACGATTATCGCTTTAGATTGCGAGACACTTTATTTGTTCAGCGAAAAATAAGGTTTTTCAATTGGCTCCATTCCTGATATCATCAGTTTAGTTACTTGTTCTTAACTAGTATCAAGATAGGCTGGCTTGGATTCTGGATTAAGAATTTTAAGTAGAAATTTGAAGTCTTCAAGTGTTATTAAAAAAGGTACTGCAATTTTTGCAAGTTTAAAAAATTATCTAAAACTTGTACAGTCAGCAACAAAAGTATGTTAACACTTCAGTTTTTTAAATCATAACTGAACACAATAATATTCAAATTAATCGGAACACATGTAACAATAAAATAACACAAACTCTTGACTATTACATGAAATGCTGAAAAGCAGTGTAACGAATAATTTTGGGTCAATTTAGATGTTATGTAAAAATAACAGTGTTAAGCAACTTTCGTTGCTGACCGTACCAAAACATCGTTTACTTATACTTCTAATTCCGTATAATCACGAGCTAATTCACACCCAACAAGTCTAAGACACATGATGAACGAACGTGCCCACCCGCGCCAATCGCTAATTCGATTACAATGAAGTTAACGCGGAACAAAGCCGATTCAGTATTTACACTGGTACCTACTGGCGACGGAGGAAAGCGACTGACACCTAGGGTTTCATGCCAGCTATCGACTTAGAGGTGTTAATGTTCCCATTTGTTGTGTAAGTGGGTTATAATGCTTGCTGGTTGATATTAACACGGTCTTATGCTATATTTAGAACTTGTTTTTATATGGACTTGCAAGTTGTAGCAAGTGTCTACATAGCGTAACCACCACGTGATATCTAGGTATACTATTCGTATGGTTAGGCCGTTTTTCCACGGGTTCCGATTACGAGCGAAGCATAACTACCTCATTGGTCAAGCGGCTGCAAGCGCGACTGCTGATCGTAATATCCTGGGTTCGATCTCCAGGTCGGGCAAAGTGTTATTGGGTTTTTCCGTGTGGAATCAGTAGCAGCCTGGAGTTTGGATTTGTGCCCGGTTGCTGGCAATAGACTCGCCCCCTATTGTATGACTAAAAATTAACGGCGAAATGAGGGTGATACACCTCTGTCCCACTCTTCGGGGAATACAGGCGTGATGTTATGTGATTCTGAGCGCCAATATTAATGAACCATTTACTCACGAAACTACACGCATCTTCTAGTGTCATAGTAAACGATTCATAGGCTTTAGTCCACCACGCTGGCCTGTGGGCCGACAAACTGCACACACCATTAAAAACTATTTGAAGCCCCCAGTGTGCAAGTTTCCTCACGATGTTTTCCTTCACCGTTAACGCAAGCGATAATCAAATTCTGATCCGCACATGAGTCGAAAAGACAGAGGTACGGGCTGTTTTTGAATTCAGACCTCGACATGGAAGGCAAAAGCCCAACCGCTAGGTTGTCGCTGCTTTTAATGCAATAAAACAGTTTTATTCTGATTTCTCTTAAACAGAAATCACGACACTCTCGATCTACATACACACATCTCTAATCACAGCCACGACTTCGTTACCCTACGCCAATGACATACAAAACATTCCTCACTAAATAATTGCCATGTACAAGATCAATCTCATACATTTCCCTGAGCCTCATTCTACAAACAAGGAGCCAAGTTCAAGTCTAAGGTCCGTTAGTCTAATTGCTCGGACATCCCGGACAGTGATGGGACGGACGCCTGTCTGAACTGTCCGAGATGTCCGGGAGAAACGCTCTTGGAATACACTGCTCCGATAATGTTTAGCTTTGTGGGAAGATTGATTTGGTGATAGGACCTTATGTAAATGTGAGCACTAACGTTCTTGGGGTAAAGGTTAGTAGTGTATTGATATTTATGGAAATACATTATAATATTGACAATTAATTAAAGACAGTAAAAATATGGCATATTAATGCTTGGTTCCTATAAACAAAAACGAATAGTTTTGCTTACCAATGGTAGCATTTTAATTGCCAAACTGAGCATAATTTTACCTGTAATAGCTACTCTCATATGTCTACTATGCAACGCCATGAGGTATTTGCTTCATTATTGGTAAAGATGCAAGACTCTCAATTTTAACCAATAACGCTACGTAAATTATAGGAATCGGTCATAAAAAGTTTTCTTTTAAGCGAAATTCTTTATTTTATTCAAACACAGTCATGGTACATACACAAGACGGATTAATCAATTATCACCTTCTTGTTAATTCTTTCGAAATCGGTATTGTATTCCTTAATGACCTCGTACATACGATCCTACTCATTCCGAAATTATGTAATTTTTTCCTCATGTTATTATTTTTATGAAGCAACTATTTTCTACACGCTATAGGTCAAACTTTCCTGTAACCCAACCCTACACTACACAAATCGCGCTTCAAATCACCACCAACTACCTCTAAACAGATACGTCAGATATCACCAGTTTCCCTCACGTCCTACTTTAATTACGATCCATCAACCATTGCTTGGTCTGGCAGACCTCAGTATCGCGGGATCAGACCTCAGACCCGCCCAATACGGGTCTCGATAATTGATGTTGTTAATATACGTCGTATTTGGGGGACACGACAACTGGCTACTGATTTGCGAAAAATATTGGCTAGTTTATGGACTTTATGGAGTTTGGTACATTTGGCTAGTTGAATTTAGAAGTTTTCAGTTTACAACACAATTTTTTTTAATCTCGTGCTGACTCTGTCACTTTAAGGTGAAGTAACAGACATATTCTGGGTAGAACTGTTGACGTCATATCACATCATGTCCCATCTCTTTACTTGCATAGTTTACGAAGTAATGTGAAACGAAATAAAATTATGTGGTGTTCGTTTTAATCAACAAATAATTTGGTAACATAACCTATAATAAACGAAGATAAAATTTCTAGATATAAAACTAAAAAAGAAGAGGTTTACAATACACCTTAAAGTTGGAGGAGCAAACCAAAAATAAAACTAAAAAAAGACACTTAATCCCTTAAAAAGGAGTTGACGCAATGCTCAAAAGTCGAGCACTTCCAGCAAAAGTCTGCATAATGCGTTGTATAGTCCAATAATAGCATCCTTAATGAGATGTAAATGAGCGAAGAAATACCCGACTCAGGCCGTTATAATAACGCGTAACGACCTACAAGTCCGGATTAAGAAGCCCTTTGACTTAAACTTGCCCACCGGACCAAGTGGACGACCTAACCCTGAGAAACCCCACCAATAATCGACTTTATCACTCACTTATAAAGGTTCAATTCCGGTTGTAGATTTCGAATCGTTAGGTGCGATGTGTGGTCGTGTTAGCAGCACAATAGTGTGGCTATTTTGAAACTAATTGGCAGAAAGGGTTGCGAATTAACGTCAGGGCCAACGTGTCGTGGCAGCCGGCTTTGTGCCACCGACGCTTGATAAATAAGAATAGGAATTATAATAATATTAAGACAGATTATTCTACAGGGATTATCTAAAGCGGATATACAAAACGCATAATAAGTTCAGACGAATACATTATATCAAAAAGGTTTGCATTGCTAATAAATAACAATGTATCCGTCATATACGTCTGTCAATACCGAATACGACCTTTTACTTTGTCCTACATTAGAACAAATGCTAAGCTCAATTAGCTTTGAATTCCACTTGAGCCATGTACGGCGTTCATTACCATTAGAACGAACATGACATACGTATGAGCGGTCTCTAGAGCCTCATTACACGAAACACGACTGGCCAATCAGCCCGAACGATTGTTAAGAGGCTGATTGAAAGCTGTGCGGTTTCGCACGGGATTGTTCAAGATACCTGGCCGCGATTAAGGCCGGTATCGCATCACCGGAATGGTTACGGAGTGAGATCGCCTATCGAGGTATCGACTTAGGAGCTTAGCGTTAGAAATGTTTATTTATTTAATACATCTTGTACGATATTTTTGATTTGGTGCAAAATGTCTGTAGCTAAGGTCGTATTGATAGAACAATTTAATGTAAGTGTCTTAAAATAAATGTTGACTATAAAATATCATGTACGTCTACATAAAACCGTAAATACTCTTTCCTTACCATCCACTATTAAGTTTTTGATAAGCAAAATCCGTTTGCGAAGTATGAATAAAATCCGTCGAAATGACGTAGACAGTACATAACTATCTTTAAGTTCTTTGTTCTCGAGTTCATCGTCAAGCACCACTTTAAGCTTCGCTGCTCGTTCCCCGATATAAAACTCGATGGCGACTCAAAAGCTATGTATTATGCATTCGTGAATATAAGCTGCATAAAGCAGCGTCCGAATCAATTACAGAGCCGGGCCGGGCTCGTTAGAAACGCATCACGCATGTACAATCGCCTCGCAGTAAGGTAAACACTGTTTATCTGGTGCTAACCTATTGCGAACAATGGAGCTCCCAATTTGGGCCGCAAGACGACGAGATCGACCGATCATGTTTTACTTTTCGTCTCTCCAATGTATTTGAAACGTTGACTTTATCTGTGTATTATGTAAACAATTTATCGATGAATAACGAGATATGTTACGTATTTGTACAATTACAAGGACAAAGTTGAAAAAACGTGTAAAAATTGTGGCTCGGTCGAAAGGTCAGTTCACGGCTGCGGGCCGACCCTCGGCCCTCGATGTAAGTGGATTAACCCCTTTACAACGCGCCCGAGTGTCACATGAGCGTGTGTCGACAATGTCGATATTTGACGCTCCGCGATGCGATTTACCAATCCCCTTAGCCATATGATACGTAGACAGATGCAGGATACTAACACGTGGCGTTAATACCGCTAATTCTTGTTTATCTCATTATTAAAATTACTCTATATTCATTATCATATTATTTCCTATTGTTACAGGACCCAGTAGTAACCCCGCTGCGCTCCAGCCACAACCGCAAGGCTTAATAGTGGAGACGGGGAACGGCGCCAGCGTGCTTCAGCTGCCTGCGACCACCCTGGAGCAGATTCGTCACATCGCGGCAGACCCGGGCGCGTCAACCCTGCGCCTGCCGCCGCCGGCTACTGAAGCTCCGTTGGGAGCGCGTGAGCTCGACTTCGACCTGTGCTACGTGTGCAAGCACTGTAAAGTAGCATTCCCGTCGCCGGCGCCGCTACAGGTGCATCAAGCGCGTTCGTGCTACGCAGGGCGTGAGGCGGCGCGTGGCGTCATCCGCGTGGTGCAGCCCGCGCTCGAGTGCCGCACGTGTCACGGCGAACGTTTCCGCACCGCGTTGGAGTTCCGCCGCCACGCGGACACCGAGCAGCACCTCCGCAACACACTGCCGCAACCGCAGCTGATGCAGCAGCCAGAAACACTCACCCACGAGATGGAGGATGTAGTGAACCAGATCACACTGCTGGCCGCCCGCGCTGCGCAGGAATCCACTGCACCTAAGGACCCGAACGCTAACTTCTGCGCGCCCGGGCCTCGCTTTCAGCCTCCTGGTGAGCTCCCTCTGGCGAGCGCCGGACACTAATCCTACTCTGAAGAAATGTATAGTTACTATCTATTAGAGCCCCTCGCTCTCTCCGTTGTCCGACAACGCAGCAGTTCACTATTAGCTCTTAACGCTTCTTTTCGTTGATGAATGTCGCCACAGAAGCGGCACTTTCCTAGTTATATTTAAAGCTTGTAGTTGTTTAAGTATAGGTTAATGGGGAGCCGGCCATAGCGGTCGTTCGTATGACGTCCGCTGGCGAGCGCTGCTGGCTGCGTCGGCTCCCGCGCCGTCGCCGCGCACTGGGAGGCGGCGGCGGCGAGCGCGCCCGGCCGCGCCGCGCGTCCGCACTTCATATCATACGTTAGACAGGTTTTATTATATACGTTTATCGTTGCGGCAGCGCGCGCGCCGCGGCTGGAGACGCGCCACACACTCTCAACATCAACTCCCAGGAAAGCAAGTTCCTATCTTTATGGCATATAATATTATCGATATTGATAATTACGATTTAATTATTGTTTAAAGCTATGTAATACATACATATAATCGTTCTAATTTTAGGCATAGATACGTTCTCGTAAGAAGTTCCTGACGCATCGTAAATGTATGGAGATATATATAGTGATATACGTATATGATTTTTTTAAACATGAAGCGAAGTTAGGTACGTATGTTAGGCAGTAGAGCGGTCGTCCTCTCTCGCGGGTTCCACGCTCAGGAAACGGCGTGAACTCACGCAAACGCAACTGAAACGGAATGAAAATACGCCGAGTATATGTTGTGCGACTTGTCGTTCGCACGGTGCTCGCATCACGTTCAACACGCTGATGTGCGTGCAGCAGCAAGGCACTTAGCACGCAGTCGCACGCAGCGCGCGACACGCCGCGGCTACCGCCGGTACCGCGGTGCGTCCCCCCGCTCCTAGCGCGCAGAGCCGCCCGCGGAGACGCGACGACACCGCGTAGGCTTATTGGTAACACTTAATTATAATAATTATTATCGTAGCAAACTTTTCCAAAACGAACGAACTCGAAACTCGGGCTGCGCGCTAGCGCTCAGCCTACCTCGCAAACAAGTGAGTTTATTTTGGAACTAAGTGTGATTCTTGAATTTTTATTGATATTGTAATGATTATTAGTAGTGGCGTAAGTGAGTCCAGTGTCCGAAGGCGTGGGGGATGGGGGGGAGGGGCGACGCACGCCGCGTCTCGCCCGTCGCCTCCATCTTCGACCGCTTTACCGAGTGCGTGGAGTCCCTAATATTTTCGATGGCACAGATCATGTTATTAAAAATATTTTACATATTTACATTTTATCTAGCGGAGTGTACTACAATATTTTATCTACGAGTGGATCCTACTACAACATTGAGTTGGTTTTTTTATAAAGTGCAATGTTTTATTCCACCGGTTGCCGGCGGTCCTTGTTATGTGTATACATACATGTGTGTGTGCAATGTGCCGATGTTCGGTCGCGCCGCCTCTCTCCTATCGGTTTACTACTCCCAGCGGCGTCTGGGGTTACACGTCAAGGTTATTATTGCAAAAATTACATTTGAAATTGAAATAGATTTTTATATATGATATTTGTGTCAATACCAGCATAGATTAAAGTGTAATATTTATCTGACAACATTACGAATGGAGTACCTACGAAGGTATGTTATATGATCAGAGGTGATGACGTGAGGGCGGAGGCGGCTCGGCCGAACACTGTTTGTACGCGGAGGCGCGCGTCTACAACACAATTATTTTGTTTGATTAGTATTTAATATTATTACGCCCTGCATTATTGCGGCTGTTACGTTCAGACTGTTCAGAGCTCCACCGCGCGACGTGACGACGGTTACTCGCGTTCAGTACGAGATATTTATTTTGATTGGTTTGTAATCGGGAGTATATATGTACGTGTAAGTTTGAGTTAGTGTAGGTGGACGTGTGGGTAGTGCGATGTTGTGTCTCCGCGAGGCGAGAGCCCGCGGAATGAATCATGGTTCCTATGTATATTTCAATATTATCGCATCTAGAGTTTCACTATACTTTCCGAATACAAATTTTAATATTTAAGATTAATTCGGACTAGTCTGTTGTGTCTGCTGCTAGAGGTGCCGCCACGGCCATGTTATTTGTTTCTTTATATAGTATCGTTTACTTCATTCTCGAACTCTCATGTATTTCATTTATTTCTGTTAATAGTAAAACACTTTGTGTAGACTTTTGAAGCCCTCTAGATATTACATAATGTTGGTTACGAATATTAGTTTATGATCGTAAAAAGGTAGCATTCATGTCTATCATAGTTCCTAATACTGTATTGTAATACTAAAGTTATTTTAAAATTCTTTACTAGTAAAATATACCGTTCCTACTATTTTAAATCTGTGACAAGATGTTAAATGTATACACGAAAAAAAAAGCAAGATTCACTTTCGATTTTGTTGGTATGTTAAATGAGGTGTTCTCTGTAATTTATTTTGGGTACAGTTAAGAAAATATCCTATTTAACTAATTATAAAACAAATATGTCTGTTATACTTTGTAAGCAGATTATTGAGAAAGAAAAAATCACTTGACTAAATAATCGGAGTTTTCTCTAATTGTACCTCTATTAATGTAAATGTATAATTTATGATAATTTACGTACATAGTTGAATGTGAAACTGTCAACTAAATAGATGATTTCGTAGCAATTAGTTTAAGTTTGTCCCGCATGACGTGTGCGTAGCCAACACTCTACGCGCGTGCTACGCGCCTACGACGCATGCCATCCGTAGCCGACAACAGATTACGAATACATTGTCAAGTGTAAATGGTAAAAATAAACTCAAAGTTAGTTTATCAGACACTGGAGTTTCATTTATTTCCTAATGGTGGATTATCCTAACTAATATTTAAATGAGAATTAATGTATGTTGTTACTTATTAACGCAATAGATCGTTACGAAAATTAAAAAGATAAATTCAGTTAAAGAAAATGGACACATTGGTACTTTTTGATCAGAAAATCCAAAAATCTCTGGGGGTAGTAGGTACCTAATTTCTGTGAGGGAATCCGGAGGGCGAAGCTACTATGTCATAAAATGGCAAGCATGATTATTATGTACTATAATTGCATTGCACGCATATATAATATACAAGTGAAAATTGAAAACAACATTTTAACAGTATAGTTATACTCATAATTTTAGTTGGTTACAAAATTTTAATCATGGGAATACTTGTTTGCAATTTGAATTGTAAATGCCTCTGATGGTAATAAATTATGCCCTTGACTGTACAAATTAAAGTGAAAAGATATTAGGAAAGGATTAATAAAAGTAGAATAATTATTTCATTACATATCATGTAGATATTGAAATCTACAGACAAAGCTTTTGTCTAATTGTGGATAATAATAATAAATTATTATTTCACAAAAAATTACACATACAATTACAAAGCAAATTACAATTGGAGACTCAATTACAAGACTAACAGTACATCATAACTTGATTTGGGAACCTCTGCATCCGAACTAGGTGGTAACCTGTATCTCGGAATACAGTCCATCCCCTTTAAAAAATTATACAATTTAGAAGCCATTATTAATCCATTATAATGTAAAATTGCTACTGTGTGTTTAGGGGGGGGATGTCACAAGGATGATAATATCACAAATATTATTACGAGAGCTTATATATGTTACGAGAGCCGGTCTAAATAAAATCCAGGTTTTATAATTGCTCTGTCTCTTTTTGTTATATGATGTTAGAAAGTGAGGGGTATATTTTAAATCTACCCCTCATTTTCTAAGTTTTGTTTAAGTTACCTTATAAACAACCTCTCAGAATAAGGGGGACAGGTCTTAAAACGTCTCATACCAGATAAATTCAAACAGTAGATGGGTTTTATGATGTAAGGTATCTACCAAAAAAGCAGTATTATTGGAAATTCAAGTTTGAAACGGAATTGCTACTAAACCAAAGATCACCCCAAGAAGTATAAATATATTATTTTAAATTATTATCTTCCATGCATAAGGCTCTGAGTTCGATCCCGACCCGTACCTCCAACTTTTCGAATTCATATTGTGGATCAGAATTTGATCATCACTTGCGTTAACGGTAAAGAAAAACATCGTGAACACCTGAGAGGGATCCAAAAAGTTATCGATGATGTGTGTAGTCCGCTAACCAGCACCAGTCCAGCATGGTGGTCTAAGGCATAAACCCTTCTCATTCTAAGAGGCCCGTGCCCAGCAGTGGGACAGTAGTGGGCTAATTATGTTATAATATGTAAGTACGTTATGTTAATATGTAAGTAAGTATGTTATGTTATGTAAGTACTAATACCTACATATAAAGTAGAAGGATATAATAATGGATAAATAATCCTTAATAAATATAACTTTGATACAAATATTATTACGTTTAAACCTGATAATTGTTTAAACTGGTTAGTTATGTCAACAGCGCAACTGTCATTTGTAAACAAACCGACATCGCGACAGCTCAATTGAGTCGATCGTGCGAGTTATATTGAACGTACATATGTATTAAACTATCAAGTTAACTGTTCGACAAGTAAGGTAAATAGACATAATGCTGTGTCAAAACAATAGGTTGCTTACTTAATTTTGATGAAATAACAATTTTTCCCTTGTTTCGTCTTCGTACGAGCAATATTTTTTTTGACTAGAAAACAGATTAATCAATAACATTTTGATACCTTAAGTAAAGACCTAACTCATTTAATTTTAGTAAATATTTCTACAAGTGCTGAGAACATGCAAATTGGTAAGTAGGTAAGTACTAGCTAAGACTACTGGTGAAAAAAATGTGCATAAACTAGCTAATTGAAAAATATACCAATCACTCAATTTAATTTCTCTATAAATAAAAAAAATATCAAAATATCCAATCTATTTTGAATGTCGTAATTGTCACAAACGGTATTCTCGTAACAAACAACGTCAAACGTGAAAATAGATCGAAAGTTGATTGAAGCCAAAACGGTATTCAGCTAACATTCTAGACTGACGCTACTCCTTAAATAAACGTCAAAACTGAGATTGAAATGAGTCTGTAAGTAGACAAGACTAAGATCATACTGAAACCGGACTGAACTTTAAGAGGAGCAGCATTACCAATTTATTGTCAAATTCTGTTTCTTCTGTTCTGTTTTGTAATTTTGTCAAAAATTTACATTAATTACGAGAGTTGTCCCTCTCTGATAATATTCAAGCTTGATAAAAGTTTTCATCGTTAGAAAAATCCTACGCCAACCTATTCAACGGCTTCTTGCGATATCTTAGAAGTTGATTTAGGAAAAGTGTAAATTACTAGTAAATAGGCAAATAGCAATAAACATCATCATTATTAGAAAGAAAGAAATTTATTTGGCACTAAAGCAGTCAGACACACATACAAAAAAATTCATAAGACGGAAACAAAAAAAACACAAAATAAAATATAATAATAAACAAAAATAAAGTAGCTGTGTGTCTAGCGGCTGCGCCAAATAGGTTCAGTTCAGCATAAATGTCAGACCACTAGTGCCTGACGCTGGTTTTCAACTGAACCCATTGTGACGTAACTGATGTAAACCAGTTCCAAATAGATAAAATAGCGTGCGTAAATAAATAAACAAATAAATATAAATAAATACTATTGACCTTTAATTACGGATGTTTCAGTGGTCATACCCGTTCACTTAAACCAACATGTGTGTTTATATGAGCAGTGCATATGTGTGTGAATGTAGTTGTGTACTAATTTATAATTGTGTAATCGGAAATAAATAATTCGATTATACAAGGTTAGTCGGAAAGGGGGTACTAAGCCGAAAGGGTGTTAAAGTACCCATAATAATGAATAACTTTTGTTCTACAACTTTTCCCAAAACTCGATAGTTTAAGAGAAATAGCTTTTCAAAGATTTCGTAAAAAATATACTAAAATGTATCTGTCCATAGCTATGATCAGCTGTTTTTACATTTTAGGTCATATTTGGGGTCACGGATTAGAAACTCCATTTTCTGAATTCGTAACTAAAGCAGGGATGAAGAATTTTTGAAAAAACTAAATTGAGAGTCTTTTTACATGCAAATAAAAATTATCGAATTTTTAAATTTTAACACTTGCTTTAAAATAGTCATCAGTGATACTCTATGTGGCCCGCGGCTTAGTACCCCCTTTCCGACTAACCTTGTATATTATCCATGAAAAAATTTATAAATAACATAATTAAAAATTTTGATAGCAAATATGTATGTATATTTTAGTAAATAAGTCTGCTAATAGAACTGCTCTAAAACAGCTTTTGATCCAGAAAAGAGTCACATTAGAGAGGTATAAGGGAATCCATCCATATCTCAGTTGCTTGGATTCGTGCGCTCCATCTTAGACCCTGTTTGCGCTTACCACCAGATGACTAGGGTCAAAAGCGACCTAGTCAGCAATGAAAAAAAGTTTCGAAAGAAGTTATGGACTGAAAAGAGGCTCCACCATACTTAAGTATCCAGTTCACCCTGGGTATTCAGGCCTGCTACCAACCTTGCTGAGCTTTTGAACTAGAAAAGAGTCACAAAGACTCGAAAGAAGTTATGGAATAAAAAAGTCTTCACGCTTGACGATGCTTAAGTACGTCCGGTTCAGCCTGGACAATCAGCCCCGTTACCAACCTTGCTAACTGGGTAATCTTTTAACCTTAGCATGAGCTATTCTCATTTAACTCGTAGCGACACGCCAGAATAATGGAAGGTATCCATTGTAACTTTACAGTAGTTATTGTCAAATATTAAAAGGCTAAATTAAGAGTTGTGTGTACAACGACGAGCTTCATAATGAGCCCATTACTGTCCCACAGCTGGGCTTGGGCCTCTTCTCAGAATGAGAAAAATTGAAACCTTAGTCCGCCACGCTGGCCTGGTGCAGGTTGACAGACTACACACCATCAAGAAATTTATGGACCCCTGTCTAGTGTGCAGGTTACCGAACGATGTTTTTCCTTCACCGTTAACGCAAGTGATAATCAAATTTTATTTTTTATTTTTACTTGTTCTCGGTGTGATTTCACAAAAACCTCGATGTACAGAATATGTTATGGTAAATAATAAAACTGTAATTATGGTCACACTATTGAATTAGGAAATTCCTGTAATGATAGTGGTGATGAGTTAATTAATAAATAAATTGTGATCCGTATATGAATTCGAAAAGTCAGAGGTACGGGCCGGGTTCGAAAACAGACCCTCCTGTATGGATAGCAAGCGTTCAACGGCTAGGCTACCAATGCTTAACGACGAGCTTAATCTAAAAAGATACCAAAACTCTACCAGAACACCCAAGAAGAAGACTGCTTAACCTACCAGGAATTATAATCGCATTTTATGTATTTGTGCAGTTAACTTTAATAAAATACAGTTTTAATGTCGCGTAGTGTTCCAAGTATATTTTTATAACCTTCTTTATTAAATATCATTGTTTGTATAAATCTCCGATTGGCATGTACGGTCCAATTCAATAATCTGATGTATTTCTAATTTCTGATATCCCTACACAATAACTTTGAATGGCATTTTGTTGTTTCACCGCATTATAAATACTGAGCATAAAATGAACTATAGAAACTAAAGAAAATTGAATTTTATATCGTTTTATAATCTTTGTGAGTTGAAGTACCTAATCTGAAAGTTTAATCCGAACTTAATACAGCTCGTAGATATGACTTTATACTTAACAAAAGTACTTGGACTTTTTGCTAAGCTCGAATATGGTAAAGATAATTTAAAATTTAGTATTGTGTAATATGCATAATCAGTTTATGACTGTCCCACCGCTGGGCATGGGCGTATTCTCAGAATAAGAAGGGTTTAGTCCACCACGCTGGCATACTGCGGGTTGACGGACTACACTCACCATCAATAACTTTTTGGAGCCCACTCAGATGTGCATGTCTCCTCACGATGTTTTCCTTCTCCACACATGAATTTGAAAAGTCAGAGGTACTTAGATCTATTGAAAACCTTAAACTGTAAGTAACAACAACTTTAGAATGGTGTAGCAGAGACGAGACGAAGACGCATCAGTACCAACGTGGATACAAGCTGAAATAAATTTAAGAATAAACAAAACATTCGCTTCGCTTCTCCTAAGTTATTCAAATCAAAACATCATCAAAAAAATTGTATCAACACGAAAAAATCACGCACCATAACCAAAAAGACACACAAAATCAGACAAATATTGGCACACGTTTATGCAAAAGAAAAAATCGGAAGGCAAACATTTATTACCGAAAAGCACGAAATAACGAACGCAAACTATCCGAAACGACGTCAAGTTCAAAAAGCCGCACGTCTCCTCTCTAATCACGCTGTTTGAACAAAAATGTAAAAAACAACCCTTAGCCCCTTCGATTGGAGAAACTGTCACACGGCTGGATGCAAAGGGGATCTCACTAAGTTATTGATTATATCGGAATAAGTCGCTCGCGGGGCTCTATCTCCACGCACCCCCACCACCCACTGCTAGGGGGTTAGGATATATCGGCCGCATTATTTTACATATATGAGACATAGTTGCAGCTAGTAATTTTCGCTGTTATTGTATCGCGCGTAGATAATCTTAAATTGGATTTTACGTTTGGGAATCGTTTATGATTTAGTAAACAAACTTGGTAGATTAAAAAGTATTATAAAACTGGTTTGTTTATTTTAAACAAATGTTCTGTTTCTATCAAAAGTTCTATTAAAACAGCCTCCACGTGGAACGATATTCAAGTAAGTCGCATTAGGCAGTCAGCCCTCCAATCAACCTTGCTTACTGGTAAATCTGTTGACCACAACATGAGCTTTTCTTGTACAGCTCATACAAGAGAAGAAGAATTATTAATGACTAGCAACCCTCCCCGGTATCGCACGGGTGCAATGTAGATACTAATGTGGGGCATATAAACCTTCCTCTTGAATCACTCTATCTATTGCTGACAACTGCATTAAAATCCGATGTGTAGTTTAAAAGATCTAAGCGTAGAGACAGCGGGCGCGACTTTGTTTTTAACCGACTTCCAAAAAAGGAGGAGGTTCTCAATTCGACTGTTTTTTTTGTATGTTTGTTCCGCGATATCTTTGCTAATTGTTAAACCGATTTTAATGATTATTTTTTTGTTTGAAAGAGTATTATTTCGAAGGTGTCCCATTTAAATTTGGTGAAGATCTGATGAAGAACTTCGGAGATAGACCATTTGAAGTCGGTTTTATTTTTGTTAAAAAGTGATTATATACTATGTAAAGATTTGCATAAAGCGTTGATTCTATTATTAAAAAGTCCTCTTTGAGCAATTGGTGTTTAAGGACAGATATCCTGGTGATAATGACAACTAATAAAATATCTGTAGAATCTTGAATATTTCACCCGTTTTGCATAAGTTGTATACTTCAACTAAGATTACTATTAAACGCGATTATTGGTATCATTGGTTCTTCTTATGGAAATTGGGTGTGTACTTCTTCTAAGGTACATCATTTGGTGCAAACGCAACCCCACTTATTCCCGCTACATAAGTCTTAGCAGAAGAGGGTAAGAGTTCTACAAAGCTTTTAAGTTATATGACTCTTGAAAAACTTTTATGAATACCTTACGATTACAACACATATCATAAGGACAATCTTACCCAAAAAGGCATAAAAAGTTCGAGTGCTCCTATTTATACTGTTCTACGACTATAAAGAAATTGATGACGTAATTCCCTAGCCCTTATTGGCCCTTATTGGCTGTATTACTCGAGTGTCATGTCTAACTCGTAGTTAGAAAGTTTGTAACAACAAAGTTAACGTTACAAAATCCATAAGGTGGCAAGGTCACGGCAGGTGAACTGCTACATTTATACTTCTGTTACCTTACATTGGATTCTTTTTGCAAGTTTGACTAAAATGTACAATTGAAAAATGAGTGTTTAGCAAGTATTCAGACGCTTTATGAACTAGATTTAGTTTGTTAATGAGTTCTAAAATACTTTATAAGAAAATGTAATAAGAATGTTAGGTATATAACTGTAATTGGCCCAGAAAAGGCGTCGTCGTAAAAATACCCCAAAAAGCAAACAATAGCCCATAATTGGAATAATATCGTATGTAAATGCCGAAGATCCAAGGAGAAAGCAACTCGGGCGCTACTAAATCGTATTGCAATATCGACGAGGACATATGAGGAGGCGGCGATCAGGAAAGGCGCGGGTGGCTCCAACCCTTCACGCGTTCACGCCAAATCCTTAACGCGCGATTTAAAAAAGAAAACTAACGGCTGAGGGGCGGCGGAGCGGGCGGGGGCCGATTGAGATGGAAATGCCGATTGTCCCGATCGTCGGCGGATCGGTGCCCGCCGCTAACTCCAGTTATAACGATGGGGAGAGAATTTTAATGTGCCACCATTTTGGCGCAATGCTCAAATTTTACGATCGCCGAGTCATTATGAGGGAAATTATTGGCGCTCTGATTGCTTTCGCAGTGATAAAAATTCTCAAGTCGGCAATAAGGTGGAACTAATTCCGAGTTAGATTGAAATGGCGCTTACCTAATGGAATTAGGTACATAGTTAATGCTGCGGTGACCCGCTCTCAGAGCAGAGCGCTTCGATAAAATATTATCTCATTATAATAAGAATCTATAATAGTATTGTTTATTAAATTGAAACAATTTTCCATTACTCGTTGGAAATTGAAATTGGATTATTCAATTATCTGTTATGCCAATAGCTGTGTATCTAAAAGGCTTTTGTTTTACAACTGAATTAAAAAATTGATTACACGGCTGTAAGCGAATCTTTGTTTTGAACCTATGTTTTGTGGTTACATAAGCTTGCAATAACTACAGTGTAGGAATGACCAATTATTATCTATTTTTATTGTTATCGATGTTCTTATAATAGCTCTATACAGATTATTATGAGATCCCCGAAGATTACATCATCATTATCAGCACAAATGGTCATAGGGATGAAGGAAGTAATCGTGAGGAAACCTGAACACCTGAGAGGGCTCCTAATAGTTCTCGATGGTGTGTAGTCCGCCCGTCATCAGGCCAGCGTTGTGGACTAAAGCCTAAACTCTTCTCATTTTGAGAAGAGAACGATGCCCGTACGAGGTTGAATATGCTATAGTAATTTTGCTTTTCACCACGTTTGGTAAACGGTTTGGTAATGTTAATACCACCCACGAGGACAGAGTATAACGACGGGAGCATGAGAAGTACTACACTCAGCAGCTCTTTACACTTGCTTCGTTCTAGCAACATATTACGTCGCCATATTCAAAAACCCGCATAATATAAACAAATAGCATCACGAAATGCTGGCAACATCACTTGATAACACAATAAAGGAGCGCTCCCAGCAGCACAAGATATATTACTATTCAACTTACTTAAAACTCAGAGTCCATCAAAAGTTTTGAACAAAGCTTAAAAGTTAAAAGAAAATATCCGAGTCAGGTGGAGTCTCAGTTGAATAGAGAAAGTTTTGGTAGCTCAGCGTGATTAATGAGCACCCTGTGTTTATTCAGAGCATTTCCAATGAGGATTAGACGCCTCTCGACGTTGTCGTTGGCTATTTAGATATTGGGGGCGAGTGGTTTTTTACAGAGTGTAAAAATATTTAAAATAGACTTATTGGAGACAGTTTTTCTTTTTATAATAGCTGTTAGTATGTGCTGTGTTGAACTGTTTAACCTTTCCCATATGAAGTTGATGCCCGTAATTACTAACCTGGGCCAAGGATTTGGTAGCAATAGATACAGCCATCAATACCTGTGTTTAGGCTGTATAATTTCGGCTCAGCATCGTGAATATAATCAGCCCACTACTGTCCCACTGCTGGGCACGGGTCTCTTCTCAGAATGAGAAGGGTTTAGGCCTTAGTCCACCCTGCTGGCCTGATGCGGGTTGGCAGACCACACACCATCGAGAACTTAATGGAGCCCTTTCAGGTATTCCTCACGATGTTTCTCTTTCACTGTTAACGCAAGTGATAATCAAATTCTGATCGGCACATGAATTCGAAAAGTCAGAGGTACGGGCCGGGATCGAACTCAGACCCTTCTGCATGGAAGGTAAGCGTTTAACCGTTAGGATATAACTGCTACTGTTGTGATTATAAGCTATCTGTGTTTGTTTACGTTGTTTTCTTACATTGATAATGATGGTGTTCTTCACAAAGGACAGGTACGTAATAATCTCAACCGGTGTGCGTGTATGACAAGATGTATGAATGTGGATGAAGCGAAAGGAGTATGTAAGGATCGTATAGCATGTGGCGTTCTATAGTTTCTGCCTACACCCATGGGAAAAAGGCGTGAGTATAGGTATGTATGTATGTTTTCTTATGTTGTGTAAAAATTGAGCTATTAGAGCAGTTTTAATTTTTATGTTGGTAGGTAGTACTGTGTTGTGTCGAACAGTTTATCCTTGCTCGTCTTGCTGAGATAAGCTAGTAATTTTAAGGATTTTTAAAAGCTTACTTTAAAAAAAGTATTTTTATGAATAAAATTTATATTGATGGGGCTTGGAACCAATATCATGTTTATCATACTACCTGTAATAACAATGATGGTTCATAATATTTGTTTCGCTGTGATATTTTAAAGTTATTAAAATACTTACATGCTAACCGAAGAAAAATATCATGTTACCTAATTACCTTTGAGATATTCAGAGAAGTGAGAGAAGTGTTGATAATGTTTTTAATATATTTTTATTGATATAATTTATTTGTCTTTCGGTTATGCATTTACTACTGCAGGATTCACTCGACTCTCGTGATGCTTTAAGGAACGTATATCCGTAACAAGTAGATTTATGCCCTGTACCTCTATCTTACCAACCGTTAATGGTTAAATACCTTATACCTTGTGATTATACTTAATTAATTTAACTGCTTATATTTCCAGCAGAAGTTATCTTCTCTAAGGACGATTTACACAAGGATAGTTTCTCCAAGCGAGACTCGTTCTGTCCTTTTCTTTTTCTACGATGAAAGCAGAGATAGCATGAGACTCATTTCGATAAACTATCTCCGTGTAAAGACTTTAAGCGATAAAGTCGCTATAAGTACATCGTGTTCTCTACGGTGGGTAACCTCATTGGTGGAGGAGATCAGACCTCAGTTTGCAGCTTCTTTCGAAAAAGGTTTGGACTGTAAATATAGATTTAAGTTAGTACCATAAAGAGTTCTGCTCATTCCAAAAAGAAAAACGATCTAACTCTAAATGAAACAAGTACAAATACGTACCAATCGGTCAAATTCCTGCGCGTTCGGAGTCGAAGCCGCACCCCGTCCATCGCTGTACAGTTGCGCATTTGTATAGTCGTACAAATTGCTAACCCCCTGTTTATCTGCGATAGCCGACCTCCCGGCCCCTTGTACGTATTTATCTTCAACCCTTCGCTGCGACGACATTGCATTGACTTTGTAACGTTTTGTTCGATCTCTGTACGATACGGACCTAGTTTTTACGTAGTTTTGTGTTTTTGGTTGTTACGTTAATCGGTGATAGTGTGTTGCGACATGGGTTTTGTAGCAAATATTTTTCGAATACAAAATAATTTATGACAATCTAATGACAAATATATTTTCCTAAATTTAATGAATTCCGTAGTGATACGAGAGAATATATCGTGTTAGCCTGTTGTCTCCTTTGCTGAACACGGGCTACGAGAATTGTTAACAAGCAATTTAATTTTTATAGTAGAAATTGTGTCGTCTTTTGTTTTATCAGCAATGATAGCCTGGTGGTGTGACCGTCGGATTGCCAAGTCATAGGTCTCGAGTTTGAAACCGAAGGCATGCACCTCTGACTTTTCGGATTTATGTGCGTATTGTATAATTATCACTTGCTTAAAAACTGTGAAAGAAAACATCGTGAAGAAACCGGCATGCCTGAGAGATATTTCTCGGCGGCATGTGAAGCCAGATGGGGAGATAAACTCTGACACCAGGTTAGTCACTAACCACACGAAAAAGAAAGAAGTTGAACAAAATACCTAACACAGAATCTCTCTATTATAGTCGTAGGTATAAACATAAAGCCAGCAATACTCCTTTGTATCTAAAGATTCTAAAGTTCGGTATTTGTTGTAACTCCATTAATAATACCACAATATCATTGATGAAATAATGAGCAAACGATTCAAACTCCCCATGAAAACGAAGCAGTTATTGCTAAAAGGTCGGCAATGTAAAGGTATCAAGTTATGTAGGCACAACCCTAGCGTAAGAAGTTAAGTGCATAATTTAGACAGTCATTTGCGCTAGCGCCAAATGTCAGGCGGATTTTGTGCCCTTACGACCGAAATATAGCAAAACATTATTGTTTTACACAACATGTTTAATCACGGAGAATTTAAAGCTCACACGATTTGTACATTAAATACAATTTGGTATCTTAATATAATTTAATATTCGTTATTCGTCATGGTAATATGCAAATTCTGAGCATTATTCGACACATAATAATTATATACCCATTGCTGTAATACATATTTAGGTAAGTATAAAAGGTACCTGATACACTCGCTCGAGTTTGGCATCTTATCTGTCAACGTCTATAAAAAATACCACTACCCAACACACTTGTACAATTTTGGAAAAGTGCACGTGTTTGTCGACAAAAATCGAGTATTGAAGACACCCTTAAGCTTTCAAGCTTTAGAAGCACAATTAGAAACACGCAATCAATGTGTACCTGATTATGGTTTATCGTCTGAACTCAACTGAAGCGCTTCAGGCAACAGCAATGAGAATGAGTGTATAACCGTAGCGAGGGTGACAATAGCCCGTAAGCCACTATAAATAAGGGACCCAATAGTCAATTCTCACAGCTCAAACGATAATACAAAACTTTAATTTAGGGATATGCTCATAATATGTAGTTTAGGGTTAAAAATTTGGGGTGTAAGAGGGTAACGCACAAAATCCAGTTTCCCAAAACGTGAATTTTGCATCCTGCAATTGACGAACAAGGTTTTGATGACAATGAGATGAAAGGGTAACCAGACAATTTAATAGACTGGATAGCATATTGGTAGCGAAAGACTAAACCAAGAGTGCTGGTGTATGGTCACACAAAATGCTTGATCAGCGTGGTAACTACGTGCATTGGAAGAAGACTATATTTAGCAGTTAACGGTAGGTTTTAAGGGTCTCCATTGTAGATCCTAGCTTACAGAAGTTGCAGTAGTTGTGAAAGGGTGGGAGGCTTGTCCTAAAAATAAATTCCTAGTATTGACATCAATTTAGACTTCAGAAAAGATTCCAGAAGCTAACGTCAGCTTCAGGCTTGAAAGAGTACAACGAAATAAGTAACAGAGTGCAGTGATTAATTCATACATATGTTATCAGAGCTAATGATAACAACTCAACGCCGTTGCGATCGAAGACCAGTCGTGGGGTGTAAACGAGCCTCCCATAGATTTATAGCCATAATTCCGTGTGCAAAAGAAAACGGCGAGGTGTTATCGAGGCCGTATTGACACTTTAATGCTATTGTTTGATTTAGAGGGCTCATTACAACCGCGGGAAGAATGGCGATCGTGAACCAAAGGTGCGAACCTGGGCTATACAATCCTGTATTCATAATTTCTTTATAGAAACGCTTTATTGTCGCACCAACATTTGTAGCGTTTATTGCCTACACAATTTATGTTGGTGTTGTTCTGTTGTGGCTGATATGATAGCGAAACTAATGGGCGATAGTCGACGGGAGTGTCTTTATAAGGCTTGAGTGGTCAGTGGTACAATTATTTTGTGGTAGGTTACTTTATGGAATGAATTAGTATTATGGGTAATTGAGAATGTAGGCTTAGACTGAACAGGTTAATAATGACTATATCAGTTAGATTCATAAATTGCAGTCTATCTGATGTATCCCCAAATCTTGCACCATGTATAAGAAAAGATGCAGAGTAATCACAGATACTGAGGTTGATACCACGAAACATTGTATAATCTCATTAACAATCATTTATTATGGAGCAGTTTTACAGTTGTGCTAAACGGATCGTGATTTGCCCGGTCGTTGTATACGATCCGTAGCGATGAGGCGATACGGACAGAGGTCTCCGCGGGCCCTGCGCCTGCGCGTGCCGGCCGGCCCGTAATAACAACAGAAAATTTTACGCTCCGGGACAATGCGATATAAAATTATCTGTTAGATCCAATAATCGCACGGAACAGCCGGGACTTAATGCCGGCCAATCATTAGCTACGAGGGATAACGGAGCCGACGGCCAGCGGCCCATTAACGTTGGAAGAGAACTGCGCTCGACGATGCCCCGTGACCAAACGTCAATGCAACATCTACAACACACCGATGTGTTTGTTACGCTGGACTCATCCCTCAGGCATCGACGAACAAAAGAATGACTTCATTGTAACTTCCAATAGTCTAAAGATATTTTTATGACTCTTCGCAGAATCCGTTATACTTTTTCTCCCCATGTAACACTGCTACACTCCAATTATTTATTATTCGTTTAATTATTGACATACACGTTCCCACAGATTTCTCCAGGAAATTTTAAGTGCGCACGTATGCAGCACACTTAATAACTAGTATAAAGCTGCGATTAAGTGCGAGCACTTATAAATACTGGTAATTATTTTATCGGGATCGACTAAAGAGGACGCGAGCGCAGGCGGCCGCACTATCATTAGCGCGAGGAAAGCGATCAGTTATTTACGCGGCCGGTCGAACAGCGAGCCGTGTTGGTTTACGGCGGGCAACCCCCGAAGGAGATGCATTCCACCATTCCACCGGCTCACGAACTCACGACTGCACAACAATAATTACCCGTGGGTGTACGCCATTATACTTCGCGAGCGATTATTATCAATCGTTGTGCTAGCGAACGGTCACCGCTTAGAACCCGATGTAATGGAGCAAAATTATCGTAATGTTATAACGAGAGATGCAAAGCAGATTATTCGATAATTATACGAAATAAATCAAAATCTCGCGAGTGCAGTAAGTTTGTCCCTTTCTGTCGCGCGGGAGCGCTGGTGTCGCGTCGTGTCGGTCGCGTGCGCCCGCGGCTCGCCCGCGCCTTCGCTGTGACGCTGCACGCTGCTTGTGGCCAGTATTGTTCGTTCGCCGCAGTCGCCGCCGGCGGCGATTCATACCTCACCCCAACTCTTACCAGGATGTTGCTAATTTTCTATCATTGCGATCACTGCGAAGTTTATAGACCTTTAGATTCTGAAATTTAGGTGTCAGTGCAGTATTTATTGCTGATGCAAAGTAGGTAATTTCCAACAATATAAGAACAATAGCTAATCCTAGCCAGTCTTGTGTTTCCAACGATAATATTTTATGTATTTTCTATATATTCTATGTAATCACTTTAAACAATTTTGTCCTTCAAATTGTTTGAATCACTACACGTACCATTGCACCATTTCAATTTTCGTAACCTCGTAGAACCATATTTTTAGGAAAAAGTGTAGTTATTTTAACTTCTGTTACTTTTTCAGGACATTGAGCAGATGCCTCATTCTTTAACGCTACTCTACATGAATTCATGAAGAAGAAAATTCGCGGTCTTCGTCACTAGCATCTACTTTACCTTCTCGAAACGTAATTACTTTTCTATACCCAAAAAAATCCACATCTATGAATAGCATGTCACGCGTGTCATCCCTGTCTACAGTAGGACAATTCATAATTTACCTAGTCAATTCGCGATGTCCCATGAAACGCTCTAAGTGGTGGTCATAGGGCTCAGTGTCCACTTCCAAACGCCTATGGCCTTTTAGAGTTAATAAATTATTTACTGCGAGACTCTCACTACGAACAGTAATGTGTTCCATCATCGAGATTAACTCCTCGTAATAGTGCATCTTCTTATTAAGACGCAATTAATATTCCTTCTCCTTATCAACTCTATCAAAAATCTCTCCTCCAAAAATTTTCTTTATTTCCATACTCAATTCGCGATGTCCCATGAAACGCTCTATGTGGTGGTCACAGGGCTCAGTGCCCACTCCCAAACGCCTTTGGGAGTCAGTAAATTGTACACCGCGAAGTTCACGCTCCTCTCATTACGAACAGTAATGTGTTCCGTCATCGAGATTAACTCCTCGTAATGGCGCCACTACTTATACATTTCTACAACGTCACTATTACAATTGCACATAATTGAGGTTTGTCCGCTTTTAGTAAAATGGCCAATTTCGTTCTTAATGTTGTTGTTTTGTTAAATGACGTAGAATTGTCTCGTTGTAGGCTATTGTTACTTTACTTTTTTGTTGTTATAATTTCTTTGAAATGAGTACGTATACAATTTTTGGATAACTGGTGTAGCACACGATTCTTTCATAATGGTGCTACAGAGAAAAGCACTTACAAGTTAAAATTACTCTCAAATCTCTAAACTGCCTAATTTTAAACAAGTCAAAGTCTACAATAAATTGGAAAATATTTGAACATTTGCATCTAAATCCTCCAAAAATATGAGAACTAGAAAAACTGTAGCTTCGTAGACCACACAATACGTGCAACAATTTCATAACACAGAAAATAAAATAAAGCAATTCTTGTGGAATATAATTTTCTAATATCACAAAAATCGCAACAACAGCTAAAAACGGTGATTAGTGAGCAGATTGTCCGGCAATAAGTTAATTGACGGTTGGTTGAGTGATCGATCTATGCAGGGCGGTGCGGGGGTGCGCGGAGCGGGGCGCGGTCCGGGGAGGGGGGTGCGCCGGCGCAGCGACGCGGTGGACCGCCGCAGGCGACGCACTGTCTCACCTGCAACAACAGTGTAGGGTTGCCGAATTTATGTGAAAACATCTCCTGAAAGTGACTTTTTAATAGTTTTACAGCTAATTGTATTACACTTTCGACGACCACCCACGTTGGATTGATGATAAATGACCATGAATCATAGAACCTTGTGATTCCCATGATTGCCTCTTACGTTAGGACGATCTACTCATAACCAAAGGCACTGGACGTTTAAAATGTTTTGATATTCTGGCATTCTTTCCCATACGGAGTTACAGAACTCCAAGCGATAACTCGTTGGCATGCGCTTGAGTCAGCACCACTCAAAGCCACGTGTGGATAACGAGTTGTTTAAAGATCACGATCGCGCGTAAATGACAGGCTCCTAAGTAATGGTGCGCGCCCATCAGAAATCCCCACGACTCCTTAATAACCCACTTCCTCGGTTGTTCCTTGCGCTTGCGCGGAATTATAAACAGCAAAAACAATTGAAGCTTTCTAACTTTAAGACAATGGATGAATGTATACGTATACCAGACCGAGTGTGAGCTGACACTGATTTGGGAATTCAAGAGAAACAGAATACAATTACTGTTAGCACACAAAGTTGCAAAGTGTAATTGAGGAAAGTTGTTATACGCTGTTGTCGCATGGTTTACGCGGTTCCATCTGTCGCCCAAAATGTAGGCATATCTTATCTTGCATTTAAGCACTAGATGTTCGTCAGTGGATGTTTGGGGGCTTATAAGTTGATCAACTTTTGGCCAATCATCTTTATAGTAAACATGGTTTCACAAACTAGTGCTATCACACCAACAGCAGTTGGACGGATATTTGGAGCCCAGCAAGCCTAACATGCGCAACACAACATCTTTCGACGTCAAATTATCAGGTGCTGAGACGAGATAATGTATGGTTTATCTAGACTCGGCACGAGATAAAGCGACGACAAAATTATATCGCGCTGCACGTGTTAGTCCTGTTTAGAGCGTTTTGTGTGATGGAAAAAAGGCTTTCATCATATACTAATATTTTCTTCATCTTTGGTGTCGGCACGAGCTATACAAGCATAGCTCATACCATGGTGAAAAGATTAGCCAGTCAGCAAGGTAGTGCCCAGGATGCGCCTGGATGAGTATCGTCACTCGTGGAGGCTCTTTGAATGCACCGCATGAACTAATATAATTGTTACAGAACATTACAGAGCGTACTCAATCACACTGAAAAAGATGTCGGGTGAGAAAAAGTTTAACTAAAAATCAAAATCAGGGTTTCTTAAAATTAATAATAGATGGCAGTGGGTATCGTCCTGCAATGTTCGCCTGCAATGTTCGTCGGCATTTAGTACATACAAACGTATTCCTCAGTTTCCTCCTTGAATAATGTCACAAAAGCAAATATTTTTTACCATATGATATATATCTACCACTATACAATACAATTAATTATTAAAAGAACTAGAAACGTTTAAATTTACAAAAAATCTACCGGTTTTACCACTGTTTTCAGACATCTGGCAAACAAATTTGACGTATATAAAAAATAAAAGAAAAACATAAAGACATAACCAAGGTCTTTCTTAAATTATTACAGAAAAAAATGATAAAATCGGTCCAGATTTGAAGAAGGAAACAAGTAAATACGAAAGTACGATTTCGCTAATATTGCACAGGAAAAATCAGTCCAAGATGCAGTTGTCTCTTTCGCGCTCAATTGGGAAGGTTTGTAGGAGGGATGGGACGGAAATAGATCGCTTAAAAACCTATTCTTGTAATATTATGCAGCCCGCGTTTCCTCTTAAAGTATTTTGCATTCAAACTCGCAACTTTTAGTTTGGCACACCCCTACAAGCATAACAAAGCAAAAATGGCTGAGATAATGAAGCATAATGCAAAGCGTGATATAAACTTCATATGCGCCCGCGGGTGGATTAACTTGTTAGTTAGAGCCTCAGTTCTCCCCCACACTTCACGTCCACACCGTGTCAGGTTCCAGATTAGATGCAGAGAGGATAGAACCTGGGGTGAAAAGTCCTCATGTATGTAATGATCTGGTGATTGAAGAGTCGACACCTGTAATTTCTGTAAATCTTCGAATATCAAAATTAAGTCCGTTGAACTGATTGCGGGTAGTAAGAAATGTTAATTGTTAAATGTTGATTGATAAAACTAAATACTGTATTATTCATAAACGGTGCAATACTTCTTTTAAAATGTGTAGGTACTATTAAAGGACCCTTACAATTAAAAGGAAGTTGGAAACCCTTCAGGTCTCGCCAATAACTGCCCAGTTACGTTGAAATAGTCCACAAGGATAATCTACAAGCAATCCAAAAGAAAAACATTTTTTTTTATGGAATTTGTGTCTTCCTCCTGTATTTTGTAAGTAAAACCTTACCAAGTTATAATGGCTATTGTTTATTTATTTCAATATACGTATATAATTACATTTTCAGGGTCGGGCATCGGGATCGGGAACAGGCTCCAAGCTACCGGTGGTCAGCACCTCAGAGAAAGGTACTTCCTTACAATACGCGCCGTGTCCAGAAGTACCGCTTTCTGTATCAGGCCCCTGATCCAGCCGCCCAACAAGAGCCTCATTAGATGTTGGTCGAGGCTCTTGGCTATTAAACCATTGGCCGTAAGTACAATCGGCACAATACTTAACTTCTGAATCTACATGCCACATGGCTATAATTATTAAGATTCTAATTATCAATCCTAATCTACATAGATTAGGATTGACTGCCTTATTGGTCTAGTGGTCGCAAGCGCCACTGCTAAGCATGCGGTCCTGAGTTCGATCCCCAGGTCAGGCAAAGTGTTATTGGGTTTTTCCATTAGGAATTTCTCAGTAGCAGGCTTTTTTTCTATTTTTTTCTCGTTGTAAAATCCTCATGGATGTCCCTCGCCCGGGGAAGGCGAGGGGGTCTGCCGGACTCTTACCGGCTAAAAACCAACGGTGTTCCTTCTCCTGACCGTACGGCCGGGGTCGCGGGATTCGCAAAAGCATGCACCGCAACCCCGGCCTCAGTAGCAGCCTGGAGTCCGGATTTATGCCCGGTTAATGGCAATAGGCTCGCCCCCTATTATATGGGACTTAAACATAACTGGCAAAACGAGAGTGTTTTAAAACACCTCTGCCGAACCCTTCGGGAAATATAAGGCGTGATGTTATGTTATGTTTTATCTACACAACATTGTAGTTTCAAAAATAACTCCTGCGCCGCATTTAAAACATTTTTAATTAACCATTAACACCGCCAAAACTCGCTGGCCGTTTTTTGTACAGTTCCGATCCGATTGCAACAAAGAAAACAAAACTGACACATAAGCCGAGAATCAAATTACACAGCTAACTAAGTTTCCGAGCTCTCGGGTAAATCATAAATATCTCTTAACGTGTTTAACCCCAAATCACTGTAAATTATTATTGGAAGTTTACATTATTAAAATAATGAAAATGATCGCCGACGGCCGCCATGCGTGCCTCCTTGCGAACATAAAAACCACTCGGGGCGATTAAAAATAAACAATAATTGGGCCGGCCATTCACGCATGTAGCCTCATTAAAACAATTAAATCTTGATTGAACAGAAATTATAGCTGTCGATTCTTAAACATAATGCGATGGTACCTTGCCGGAATCTGCTCCGAAAAAAGATTAACGTTGATTTTAATAAGAAACAATTATATACGTAGGTATGTGTCTACATCCCACGCTCAAGTAGTTTGATCGCGTTTTGGACCGGTTATACGTAATTATCAAAAATTACCGATGGCGTTTTTTTGATATAATTTCGGACTTTTTTGTTTGCTGGTAACCTCGGTCACGTGATTAGAAACCTGTGCTACATGAGTCATTGACATTGTTATTTCATTGTCTGATTCATTAATCATTTCCTGAGCTAACAAAAGCATCATTTTCATCTATTAAACCACAAAAGAAATCCTAAATATAGTCTCTATACAAAACAGAGCCCTCCAATTTCTCTCATCAATTTACTGCACTACCGCTTCAAGCTTCAGCTGAAATCAACACTGTAATTATCTAAGACCCACACTGTATTCAGGCTGTATAATTTAGGTTCACTAGGTACCTAGATCTGTTCTAAAATCAACATAATTGTGGTACTCAAAGAAAACAACACCGTACCTAGTATTACCATTGTATTACCTATCTTCAACTTGTTTCAATGTCAAGGAGACATTCCCCTTATTACGTGAAATGGTTTAAACGTTTAAACTAAGTTTAAGGTAAACCCAGATTTAAAATTTACCCATTACTTTCTAACGTCATATATAACCCTTAAAAATATTTTGAGTTAAACGGTTTTATCTTGCAGTACCAGCAGCACCAGGATTTGAAGATTGAAGGTTGAAATTATAAAAAAAATATGTTGTATTGTCATGGGAATTGAATTTGTGTACGAAGTTTCAGGAGAATCGGTTAACCAGAAGTAGTTGAAAAATTTGTCGCAAAGAAGGTAATTAAAACCGTTTAAAAAGAAAGCCATTTTAAAACCTGGATTTTGCTTAGACCAACTTTTGTAGTAGGACTTAAGTGTCCATTTATCTTCTTTTTCTACATTAATATAGTGATTCTTGTATCTATATGTGACGAAAATTAGGAGAGCAGTCCACCAGAAGATTGCTATAATGACTTGAATATTTAATTTCATCTACATTTTTTTTTAAAACAAATAGACACCTTTTTAATTAAAAGACAAGAAAGGAGACTCTCCAAGAAGTGGCAATTAATTGCAAACTAAATAACTTTGCAATTTTAAATAAATTGCAAAGTTATTATGACTAACAAATTCCAAAGAAAACACTAACTCCGCCATAAAGAAGTTAATTCGACATAATATGAATAGATGTTGATACCTCTATTTGGAAGGCGGTACCGAAACCTTAGTATTAGCTATGGAAATGAGATCGTTAACATAATTATAATTAATATCCTAAAGTGGCCCATCAACGATCATCGACAGGATTAAGGAGGGACCCACCATGATATACCTACTCGATATATTTACGTTTTATATGGAGGTATAATTAAATTAATTAATAATTGGTATTCATCTAAGTATAGGTAGAAACGAAGTATAATGGCATCACGAATTTTTCATTATGTCAAGTATGTAATATACATAATTGACTATTCTTCATTAACTTAATTTCATAGAACATTCTAGAGAAATTAAGTAAACTTTATTTACACAAACTTCAATTATGTAAAAATTGTCGTAGAATCCATTTGGTCTTACTTGTCATGTTTCCATTTACGACAAACAGTCAATCACAATTCTTTCTGTTTGATATTTAACGCTTATCAGGCATTGTTTGAAAATAACATTAGCGATATTTAATAGAAAACACTCAAAGACGTAAGCATCGATCTCGTATAAAGAATCGATAATAATTTATTTCTTGTCACTCGATTAAACAACAGGCCGATTTTGAAACGAAAAAGGTAATAACATGTAAGCTATTTTCAATTTCAAAATGAAAACACTTGGTATCACTTTATCGTAGGATTGGTTATAATAAAATGCCTATCTCGAATATTTGCAGAAAGTTATTCAAATAAAACTTATTTAATCTAAATCCGAAACGTCTGCGGGCTCACTGCAGGAGCAACATCATTACGATTCCCATACATATTTACGTCTTATGATATTTTTAATTTAATTTTCCCGGCGAAAGTTCGGAACCTACTCCGTTGAGTGTTGAAAGCTATCCAATTTGCGTAATACTGCCAAAATATCTCATTTCTACGCTCGCTACCGATATACTACGACAAGATGACCTAACTTTATTAGAACCTCGAAGGAAAATAGTCCTTTCGGTTAATGTATTAGAATACAAAATCGTCTGAGTCAATTCTAAGGTACACTGTTTGGATATGGAACGCAAATGGAGTTTTGGCAATTCCATAATGCGAAAGTGGTCTGTTCAAGCTTTTGACTCTATGAAAAAAAATACGAAACTCGGAAAACGATAGAAAAAAGAGAACATTTATGTTTTCATAGAGTTATTATTTATGGTTCGATGGACGTGTAAAAGCGATATTTAGAGGGCAGCACTCTGCCGATTAGTGGGGCTTGTGTGCACCGAGCTTTACGGAATTACAGCGCTTTGCGAACCCCAGTGGCCGGTAACCCTTTCAGCTTTGAAGCTATCAAAATTATTTCAGAGAAAGCTTAATACAAGTTGAATTTCATATCGTCGTAGTGTATTTTAATATTACAAATTTCACGTGGGATATTACGCACTGATGACTGTGGCCTTCTGCGGGAATGTTATACTGAATTTTCTTATTGAAAACTTATTGAAATAGAAGACTCGAAAATAGAATTTTGTTTATTGATTTTCTTGAGATTATGGTCACTTTAAACTGTTACTGACATTACTAATGTCATGTACAGTAGGGGAATGAAAGGTTCGTCAGTTTTCAAATTCAACCCTTACCCACATCATGGGCACATGTTACCTTTTCACACTGTTGGGCGGATCAAACCAATGCATGGAAAATTATGTTTAATTAATTGGTAGCAAAGATCGAAGTTGCCTTTTGCCTCCATATGACGTAGTAGTGCCATGTAATGTCTTTGATTCGATTTAAAGAGTTTTGTTGTAAAAACCATGACATCAATCATATCAATAATTAATTAAATCGACATTAATTTACCTATTAGTGTCTGTCACCATTATAATTTAATATCCTGTCAAAAAATACTTGTATTTTCATTTCTATAATGTTGGCAACACGTAGTTGATAAAATAGTTCGATTATTGCGCTGTACAAGCAAAAATTGACTTTAAGGTGCAACCATTTTCATTTTCCTATTGTACAATAGTCCATCTCTCACCACCCAAGAAAAGATGACTACAAAACAAAAGGAAACACAGCAAAAATAACATATCATTCAATAAAGGGTTAATTGAATCATATAAATAATAATTCCGAGGTTCAACCGACCCCCTATACTAGTAATGGCGCGTGGATATTCTCGTCACGCACCTGGCTAATAAAGCGATGTATGAAGTGCTTACACAAAACAATATTACCTTGTTCTCGGAATAAGGTAAATTATAACAAGGTCAAATATGAACTATATTGACGATTGTGGCTACTGGGTGTTATATTATTACTAGCGGCACGTCCCGGCTTCGCGCGACATTCTTCCCGTTTTTGCAACATTTTTCATTTATGCTCCGCTCCTATTAGTCGTAGCGTAATGTTATATAGCCTATAACCTTCCTCGATAAATGGACTATCCAACACAAAAACATTTTTTCAATTCCAACCAGTAGTTCCTGAAATTAGCGCGTACAAACAAACAAACTCTTCAGCTTTATAATATTAGTATAGATTATTCTGCCTAGCCTTTTCCCAAAAATGTTAGAGTCATCTTCCAGTCTAACCAGATGCGGCTGTATACCAGTATTTTACACGGAGCGACTATCATCAGACCTCCGCAACCCGGTTACTTGGCAATGCCGATATCCTAAGGTTAGACCAGTTGTCAGACTTTCGGGTTTCTGACTTCCCATAACGACTGTCATAGGTATTCGTATGACACTAGGGACCGACTGTTTAACTTGCTCTCTGAGGCATGGAGGGATTTCGATGCTTAACGAACGGTCACCCATTCACAGAGTGACCGTGGCATGCGCAGCTATTCTCGCAAATCGTATAATCCGCGCGGTTTGTAATTAACCACGAGTCCCGGGTTTTATATTATTGTATTCTTCTTCTTCCTGCCCTCAACCCACACCAGGTGGGGTCGGCACAACATGTAATTATGTTAGAGGTTTTGGCTTATTGTTTTATGACCAGCCGCCTTTCTTTTTTTTTTTGCGTTGGAAAATCCTCATGGATGTCCCTCGCCCGGGGAAGGCGTCTGCCGGACTCTTACCGGCTAAAAACCAACGGTGTTCCTCCTTCTGACCGTCGGCCGGGGTCGCGGGATTCGCCTAAGCATGCACCGCAACCCCGGCAGGTCTTGGTCCACCAATTGCTGGTGGACTTCTCCACTGTAGGGCCCCACCCCACGACCTCCTGAAAGGCGCGGGGGGCACCCCACATCACCGGCGCACCACAACACATGGTACGCCGTGACCACCCCGGGGACCAAACAAGTACATGGGCGCCAGAATACGCCGTGACTGGGCACCCCTGGTCCCCCTGCGACGGGTCAGATTAGTGGCCCCGCCGCCTACCACTTTTCGGCCGCAGAGGATAGAAAGGGCGGCCAGGATGACCAGCCGCCTGCCCGACATACTGTAATACTGCCAGTTCTATATTATTGTATTATTAGTAATAATTTACCTATTACGCGGTCAGGTTTTGATAAAGGGATAAACTATAGGAAATGAAATCATGTTTGAGAAGATAAACATAACATAACATCACACCTGTATTCCCCGAAGGGTTGGGCAGAGGTGTATAGTAACACCCTCATTTCGCCGTTATGTTTAAGTAAGTAAGGGGCCGAGCCTATTGCCATCAACCGGCTAAAAATCCAAACTCCAGGCTGCTACTGAGAAATTCCACACGGAAAAACCCAATAACACTTTGCCCGACCTGGGGATTGAACCCGGGACATCACGATCAACAGTCGCGCTTGCCTCCACTAGGCCAACGAGGTAGTAGTAGTTTGAGAAGATAAAAAATATATAAATATTCTGCCTAACCATATTGGTGGGCGTCGTTCACCGTATTAAGTTATTAACAAGTTAGTTAATTTATTACTGAACCCTATTTCATTATATTGCCCGAAGAAAACTAGTTACGCTAACCATCACCGTTATAAATAGCCTTAACTTAAGTAGGACATTTTCACATTATTACTAAGTAATAATTATTATGATATAGTTAAGTCATATAACATTTAATTGTGATTATGTTAATAACATCTTTATATATATAATTCGACTGTACGTGTGTATGTCACTGAACTCCTCCTAAACGGCTGGACCGATTTGAATGATTTTTTTTGTATGCGTTTGGGTGGCGCCCTGGATGGTTTAAATTTACAATTGGACCCGGTAGGTGGCGCTGCTTTTTCGGGAAGGATGACGTCTGCCGGGTCCGCTACTATTAATATATAATTTAATAATAAGTAGGTATCTCAATATTTTAAGTGGTCTGTAATTAAAGTTGAATTAGTCATGTTCACTTAAACTTTTTTTTTAAACTGCCTCTCTCTTTGTATATATATACATACATACAATCACGCCTGTTTCCCATTGGGGTAGGCAGAGACTATAGATTTCCACCTGCTACGTTCGTTCGCTTCATCTACATTCATTAACCTTCTCATGCATGTTCGTCGGTTTAGGGTGCTACCAACTTGGCCTTTCATACAATTAATAATTATTATATTTCACTAAGTCAAGAATTCTACTACATTTAAACTTCAAAAAGTCATAAAAACAACTAAATTAAAGCAAATTAAATTAAACTAAACTAAAAACATCAATTAACACAACAATACATTTTAGTCGACTGAAAATCGACTCTTAAAACTTGTATGGAGAAGGAGCTAAAACATGGTACAAATATTGTTCTACCTAGCCTTTTCCCAATTATGTTGGGGTCAGTTTCCAGTCTTAACCAGATGCGGCTGCATACCATTATTTTACATGGAGCGACTGCCATCAGACCTCCGCAACCTAGTTACTGGGTAATGCCGATATCCTAAGGTTATTTCGGTAGTCAGAGTTTAGGGATTCTGACTTCCCTTAATGACTGTCATAGGTATTCGTATGACATCCAGGACCGACTGTTTAACGTGCTCTTCGAGGAACGGGGGGATCTCTCAATGTGTAACGAGCGAGCGCAGCGTAACCTCACCAATTTTATGATTCACACGGTTGGTAATAAGCCACGAGCCCCTCTATACCATTGGCAATTCTTATCTGGTTGTTTATAGTGCAGCCATATTCGGTATGTCCAAACCTACTAATATTTACATAGTATAAAACAAATAGCTCCCGCTGTCTGTACGCTTAGACCTTTTAAACTACGCAACGGATTTTAATGCAGTTTTCAGCTATAGATGGAGTGATTCAAGAGGAAGGTTTGTATGCTCCACATTAGTATCTACATTGCACCCGTGCGAAGCCGAGGATGGTCGCTAGTATAGTACAATGGGAACAGGGCAGGAAGATGATGATGATGATGGTGAGCTCAGAGTCCTCTAGTGTAGGTACCCACCAAAAGGGCCACAAGCCCCTCCAACAACATGGAACGACTATAAAGACTTGAATGGCTATTGTGTAAACGATTTATCTCAAAGGACATGGCCAATTTCTGTATGGGCGTCGGCATAGTTATCGAATTTATTGTACACCAATGATTTTTGTGTTTTATATTCGTGATTATTGGCACATTAAATTGCTATAAATAAAACACTCATAGAACTTGTCATTACTACAGACTAGACTTAAATAGTTTCACTAAACCTTTAATCAGATCGCTGGCAATAAGTGTATAGAATTATAATGTAACATGTAATACATTTTTACAGGTTATCTTTATCTATATTTTTATAGTTTAATTACCAATTAACAAGGAAAACACAAAATAAAACACAGAGTAGGTATAAATAATTATTTATTTATTAGAGAAAACAAATAAAAATATTTTGTTAGCTTTTAATTACCTAGATAACTCAATATACATTACAGCGATGCAGAGTTAGTCTTCTGTTCATATTATAATCATTAATAAACTGTCCAAGACGATTAGGCTCATCATAAATCAGATTCAGTTTTTTCTACTCCAACTTCATACCTGGGGTTGAGCATTGGTTATCCAACGCGAAAGTGCTGTTTGATGGTGTGCAGAAAGCAAGGATATGCGATGCCTCTGCAACCTTTGTATGGCTATTCCGAAGTTGATGCATGCACTTCATAATGATTCACAAAACAAATCCGAAACGCTATGTAAATCAGAGTCCAGTGTTAATAGCAAGGTAATTGAGTGGTAGAAGGTATCGGTCAGTAGATAAGCGGGGGTCAAATTGAGAAAATAATCGCAAAAATTCAAACAGTAACGCAATGAAGAATCCGCAATGAAATGACATATGATATTGCATTGACATTTGACATAGACAAAAACACACTGTCAAACAAGTAAACGCGTTCCGTTTTAAGTATTTTTTTTGTCTGAAATATTAAAAAGAAACTAACTTACGCATCAACATAAATTATGATAAGATAATTTTATTAAATGCAACAATTACCAATGAAGATAGTTTCGTATGAGTAAAATGTTCCTAATAAGAGCATTTGTCATCCATATCACACATGTTTACAAGTAGTAAGCGTGGTTTGGAACGTCCATTATTATTTTTTATCTTTCTCTATGATCCATTATGGCGGACGTTGACAAACGGAACTTTGAATTCAACTTGCATTACTTATTATTTTGTAATAAAAACTGACAAGTTCAGAGAGGCTAAAAACTACGTATTAATTCATTTTTCTATTTCTATTTTACAATATTATTTACTATGTATAAGTATATAGAATGTACTTTTTTGTCCATGTCCTTTGTAATGACTTTTTTCTAAACCTAAACTCAAATCCAATATAACGTAATTTTCAGTAAAATAACAGAAAATTCAGCAGTGATAACAACAGCACATACTCTCGTATCATCAGTTCTCGGTAGAGACGCCTAATAGCTACAAATGCTCTGAGAAAACCTTATCACAATAACCACATACATCTCGTGAAGCTCTTATAATCCTATCAAGTTTACAAGCCAGCTGCAGCCGCGTTATGGCTTTGTTCTTTGAAGTTGGTATAGACAACGAGAAAATGTTATAACATTTCACTAAGTACACTCAATGTATCAATGAAATGCTTCCCTCGTAATGAAAAGCGGAGTAAACGATTTTTTTTTAGAAATAAAGTATTTTCTTCCAAAATTATATTATAAAATTTCCAATCGTTACGAAAGTAACATCCTTTTCTTTATAATTAAGATAATACTATAGTCTCATTATACGACATCCACGCACAGTGAGAGGGTGGACTTTTTTAAAGTAGATTACTTCATTCTTCATTACGAAGGCAGTATGTGTCTGAACGAAAAATGTGACTATGAAATATGAAAGCTTCTGTTTTCACTATTTATTTCATTATAATTAAATATTTAACAGAGCGTACACAATAGTCACGTGCAATGTTATGGTATTTGTAAACGCATCCACGATACAGAAGGAATAATAGTGTGTGGGGTACCTAGCATCGAGTGGGATACGGGTAGGAAATATTCCGTTTCAAATGGTTTTAATTAGGTTCATTTCGTATATTTGTTTGTTTGATTCAAATCTTGCAACAAATTTTTCAACCACTTCTTCTTAAACTATTCTCCTGAAACTTTGCATACATATAATTTCAACCTTTAATTCTCAAATCCTGATTCTGCAGAGGTACTGCAAGATAAAACCGTTTAACTTAAAAGATTAGTACCTGGATGACCGAGCTTTGCTCGGTTTTTTTTTGGTAAATCGTGTTTTTTGGAAAAAAAGAAAAAGAAGGAACTTGAAAAGCAAAGGGGAAAAAATAATCATCTGGACTCGATCCGGGGTTTTCTGGTTTCGGGACCGCCCGATTTCCCACCTGAGCTATTATAACCTTGTAGATGGTGGCGAAATTTATCTTCGTATTCTAATGATATTGCAGCAATTTTTCATTGCCTGAAAACACGGATAAAACGACGTTTTCTAAAAATGAAACCTAGCTAGATCGATTTATCGCCCCGGAAACCCCCTGCATACTAAATTTCATGAAAATCGTTGGAGCCGTTTCCGAGATTCAGATTATATATATATTTGATATAGATTATATATATATTACAATTGCTCGTTTAAACGTATTAGATAATTTACAAAGCTTTATAGATCAAAGTTCGAAAATTCCAACATTTAAGATATAACTCTACACTACAACCCATGACAAGATAATTTACTGCCCTAAAATAGGGATAGTTTAACGAAACATGCTTTAAATAATTAAACCCTACAATTAACACTTATGGAGTGTCGAAAAACCCCCCTTAATAAGCTGCTGGCCCAACGTAAGCCGTGATGGCCGTTACTACGCCATATGTCGGCCAGGTTAATTCCGCTCTCTCGCTATGAACGATGACCCCTTTATTACTTATTAAGGAGCTTCTGGCTGCCTCACCCCCATACCACGTTATTTATGTCGTCTAATAATAATTTGTATTAAATCACGGACGCTTCCCACAGGACAAACAGGATTTGTTAGCCTTTGTTGTTGACGGTTCCTTGTGCTTCCTTCGCGAAACGAAAAGATATTGTTTGTTTGTGTTATGGAAAAAAGATATTTCTAATCGTGTTTTGTTTGTTTGCTTGGATTTTTACTATTAGGGGCGATTTAGTTGTGGTTTTCCTTTTTTGGTGTGTTTTATCTTTAATTTATTTTAGGAGAGTTTCATCTGCGATATGTATTATAGAGTTTGAATTATATCGAGACAGTCACAATCGCAAAAATACTAATATGAAATCAGTTTTTCTTGAATGCGCTTTGCAAATATCGCTTTGAAACAAACAATTTTCCATTTTTTTGACTGTTAATTCAGAACCTTTCAACTTCAGCTGTCAGTCAATTTTTTTATTGTTTGCGAAGTAATGGAGTGCAAATGACGCTATTCCCATCACTAAACATCAAAAGCTCAAAAAAAGTAGACACTTTTCAAGCTGAGCGTTGATTTTTCAAGACGTGATATGACCGCAGCACGCCTACGGTTTGCGAAGAATGCCTTACCGCCTGTATGAATTTGCGTGGACAGTCGCAGTTATTTTAGCACGCCACAGAAAATTGTCTGACTACAGTCTACGAAACGTTGCTTCTTCAAGTAAAATTATACTTTAATTTAAAAACAGTCCATCATATTTTGGCGTGTGATTTCCGGTAAAAAATAAACCAACTGTAGGTACTTCTCCCGCGGATATTGACTGAGATTATGTCAGAAGATATTAGCATTGCATGCATTCTCCTATGCACTAGTAGGTAACAGCATTCTACGTTCACCAATAAATAAAAAATTGCCACGACCGCGTAGGTACATTGTTGCTGTCTGAGGAGCAGGAGGTGCCCCATACAGGGTGACTTTTTGAGATAAGGCTGCTGGGCCAAACTCAAACCTATTAGGAATAGAGAAAAGTCGTCGAAGAAGACGTCAATTTTGGTTTAAAAAAAGCATTTGTTTTTATTTCTGATATGGCAGATTGTTTTGCCGGAAATAGAGCTAATGCTATAGCAAAAAAATTTCGTCGCTCGGCAGTGAAAACATCGTAAATAAAATTTTCTTCAAAAGCGTTTGATTTGTTCTTTAGATTGATAAACACGTCATACACGTACTAGATCAATAAACTTTCAATTCAAATACTTCTAAGCTATCTATGACGTACGATGACAAACTTGTATTAACATTTCATCGGCCATTTTTTTTGCAGGAGACAGTCGTTACTATCTCTTTAAAAAAATAGTATTATACCCATACGTGGTTTTCACTGCCGACCGATGATATATACCATCATGAATATTGTGCACCAATCGATAATGTTGCTCATAAGGAACAAATCCTGCAAAAGAATGTTAGGTATGTGATAAATCAAAGGAAAATATGTCATAATTTATGATTATATTTTTGCGAGAAAATTTATTTTGTATGTAACAAGAATGTACACAAATTAACATATCGATGCAATATTTTTTTACCTTATTTGTTTCCGAGAATGTCTTAATCACACACAGTTCGTTAAAATAAAACAATAATAAATAACCCCCTAAAACAGTGTCGGTCAACGAACGGTAAAGTTTCAAGTCATGACACTGCGAGGTGTAAATCTCATGCGCTTATCTGTTCCCAATTCGCATACATTACACGTTGAAGATACTTGGGGCGACAACATTTGCATTTCAACCACACACACGAGTAATTACAAGTGGGCGCTTTAATTATCCGCGGGTCAACAACACGATGACGTAGGCTGAGGAACGCGTTGCAATTTGTTTTTGTGATTTAAACGTGTTGAAAGCGCGCATGCACGTATCAGACACTTTGTATAAAGAACGCTGCGGTGCACGCTGTATCTATACATTGTAAGTTATGTCTTTACTTAATTTATTTTGTTGCCATACAATGTCCAATACTAGAAAAACATTACTCATGCCGCGGAATGTGTGAATAATATGAATTATTAAAACATAGATCTTTGTCGGTTCTATAAAAGACAAAGCATGCGTCCGCGCATGGTACGGGCGCTTCTTTTGCAACTTTTCAGCGCATCGTCGTGCAGGCGTCAATTTTATTTTTTAATTATGGAATGGCCTAACGAACGCCTCCGTGTTCATCTTGCTTAAGAAAAAAACATTGTAAGCGATTCCACAAAAATGGCAATGTAAACTTTATTTCCTATAAAATAAAGTTGCAGTTCCTGCAACTGCGTGTTAATGAAAGCCTTTTTAAATAAGTCATAGATGGCATCCAAAGCTCCTCGGCCTGTCCACAGCCGTTGAGCTTCAACTTAAGTAATGAGATATGACTTCAGCTCATTATTATTTTCCTTGTAATTTGTACTGTGAAATAAATAAATGTGTTGTAAATTTATAACGTGAGAGATTTACTGCGCGTTTGCGCAAGTTATAGGACGTGATCTTTTTGCTTGGTCGACTTCGTTAATCAACCACTTAAGTACTTACTATGAATGTGAAACCAGATATTGATGTATTTTCTTCTTTTTCTAAACTTCTGCTTAGCCGATCTGTGTTGTCGTCGCAGAATGTATAATGAAGTTAAAATAATCTGTGTAAGTAGTCGATGAACGCAACTATGTAGACTAGGGGCAGCATCGCATCGCATCGGTGCGTCGACGTCATTACCGACATCATCGAATCACTGTACGTAAATGAAAACTCGCCTCATCACGTTCCAAATTGAAATCCTTCGTTCCCTCGCTAAGGCAGGCCGCAGACGTACTTTTTCTCTTTGTTTTATTGTATTGGCCGAGCCTCGATTATTCGAATTATGTTTAATTCATTTCCATCTCGATGGTAATGCCCGCGGTCTATGTACCTAATGCTACGGTGAGATACTAGGGGTAATCGATTCACTATCCATTCGTTTGTAATAAATCTGGGAACCGATAAGCTATGTCTCTGAAAATAATCACAGTGACTTTTAAAGGACAATAAAAAATATAGCTATTTTATTAAGATTATTAGTTAGTACCTATTAACTAATGGCAATTTAGGAGAGGACTATGTACAACTAGGGACTGCGACACACTGTTGATGAAATATAATAGCTATTGCAAAATAGTAGATACCTATTACATTGCAATTAATTATAGATACGTTTTTACCTTCCGCTTTCAGCATAGGAGAAATTTATTTCATTAAGTGTCACGAATATTTGCACGATATCTATTCGACGTAGATACGCACGAGTAAACGAATCGAGTTACAGTAGTGACGGTTGCTCTGACACAAATTAACATTAAGAAAGGGACCATTAACGGCAATAAATGCGGTTACGCAAGACAACAGATGCCTCGAATGACGAAATTTATTAGAAACGTGATGAATGAGAATGATGAGTATATTCGTCCGTTCCGAAATCAAAATCAGTGACGACCGAATGATTGTGGCCAGCGGACGTGATGCCAGCGACACCTTCCGGCCGGTGTGAAACATTATTATTTTTTGATAACTTAATGCTCCATCTGTAACGCTGTAATTGCACGTTTAGCGGTTTGTATACCGACGAAAGATAATTTCTCGGTATCTTCCCACCCTTTGTTACGGCTAAACCGATTTCCTGCCGGGCTACGTGAAAATTTAAACCGACTTAATCCCCTACAGAGCTTTTAATGACATTTTCTTGGAACGTGAAGCCACAAGAAAACAACCAACATGCCCATGGATGGTTAGCCGCAAATCATAGAAAGATTTGCCGCATTGATAAAAATAAACGAGAGACGATATTACGAAATCAATATGAAATTGCATTTCCTAATGTCAATTGTTAGTTACGAAGTGCAATAAAGTTCCAATAATCATGATATGAAATAATTTCTGAGCGATGTGCTCGGTGGGTTGTGTCTGTCTCTGTCTTTGGTTCTTGGTGGGGCTACATCCGTCTCTGTCTAGGCCCGAGGATCGCACGGGGTATGATGAACTCGGTAATGATCCAATCAGAAGTGAAGTGCATCAAGTCTCGGCCGCTCTGTGAGAATGCGGTTGGGGGTGCAAAAACTACGTGCACAGATTTAAATTAAACCGACCATTTGGTTTTGTTTCAGATCACCTTGCTTTTTAAACGAACAAATGATTGGTTAAAATAAAATAAACGAATTTATTGTAGGTATATGTGTAATGTTTACGTCTTGTTTTCTCTAGGACAAACGGAGATTTAGGCTAGATATTATAGCTTTATTTCCTTTTTGTGAGAGATTTTGTCTATTAATGCGTCCCTTGTTGGTACAAGTTTTAAAATTCGCATTTATGCCCGGATCCTATAAAAAAACGAATCGTTTTGCTTACCAATGGTAGCATTTTTTATTGCCAAACTGGGCATATAAATTGACTCGTAAGGTAAATTTCACCTGTGATAGCTACTTCCATATGAGAGGGTCTACTATGCAAAGCCATGAGGTCTTTTCTACATTATTGGTACAGATACAAGAGTCTCAATTTTAACCAATAACGTTCCGTAAATTATAGCAATCGGCCATTTAAGAATCACTTTGTAATTTCGACCAATCACAAAAAATTTAAAGATCACCACCACACAGCTTTTTGTAATTTAGGTTCCAATATACAATGTAGAGACGACCTCTTATGCTTACAAGATGAGTAAAACCTTAAAGCCAGCTAATTCTCAAAGCCTTTCAAATAGAAAGTATCTTCCGACCTTTAAGACACCCATACTGCACATCCTCGCCGTGCAATTATTTAACCGAAAATGCTCCAATAATAATATAAATTTGGTGCAACAAAATTACACCGAAAACTTGTAATAGTCTCATTTATTGGGCGCATTGCACCAAACAGCACTAAGTGTGTGCTTTTAAAAATATTTTTTTGAATTAAAAAATAAGTAATGGTCTCAAAACACTGGCTGTTACGTTTCTCCGATGGCTTGTAATTATTTTAAATGTCCCGCGTGCGCCTGAGTCGATGCGCCCGCTCACAACGCCGCGTATTGCTTCGGGCAATCCGCGCGTGATTGAGAATCCATATTGAACCTACACAAAACTTTACAGACACTAGGAACTTTTTCAATTAAAATAATACCTCCAACAACTGAATTTGGCCTCATGCATCGTCAGTATTTATTTTCATTTAGATTATGTAGGTACCTAGATAAAAGAATTTGCTCCTGATTGTTGATAATAAACTAATCAAGCAAAAGTGTAACTACTACCGATATCGTCGATAAGCTATAATTGGACCTATTGCAAGCAAGATTTATTAATATAAACAGTTAACTCTAGAACATTAACGTTACCTGCTTTGCTTTTTATAGACGTTATAATTAGTAGAGTCAATCTAGTAACCTATAATATTTTCTAATTACATTGGTATCTGTGTCGATCTTAGATAAAAAACAAAGATAATATCTGCTAACGAAATAACGATTAAGAAAATGGCAAAAGCATATTTTTGTCGAAATATAGCAACTATTTGAACACATCGAAGAAATCAAAAAAATACTCATAGTTTAGAAAGACTTACACCCATATTCTAAGACGTTCCTCCAAAACTTACTCGACTCATACCTACTAGACTCAGAACGGCCTCCAAAACACCTTCAAAATTGTATTCTTAGTCGCAATTTCGAATGAACTTTGAGGTTCCTCGACGGAGTCATTACGTCATAATTTGAATTATCTGCATCGCGCAAATAACGCCGCGATAAATTAGTGTAAGGATTATCGTAAGCATATTCGATAAAGTCTTCAAAATTAATTTTTGTTACATACGAACTTTGACACTTCCTTCCTTAAGGTAGGTTCCGAGGTACCTTGAGTTTGACAGATGATTCCTTACCTCGACTGAGGAAAAATGTCGAGTCGAGGACGTTTATGTCAACTATAACTACCGAAAGGCTGAGTCGAGGTGGAGTCGAGTCGAATAAGTTTTGGAGGAACGTCTTAGAATATGGGTGATAGTCGAACTCTTAATCACCACCAGCTAGATCTAGTACCTAAATAACCTGTTGTTGTTGAACTTATGCCTTTTCTAAATAGGATAGAGAATGTTCAATCCAAAGTTATCATTCTAAGGAACTTGTTCGTGACCACAGCGAGTCCTCTCGAACCTTTGACATTTGGTGGTCACCTGGAATATTTGGTTTGGAAATTCGATGGTGAATCCTCAATCTACTTCTACATGATTTTACTTATTTATACCTACACCAGCTTCATAGATGAGGTACCTTCTGTAAACAAAAATTGACATAAGACTAGTTACTTTGTAGTACCTAATAGGCAAATGTAGAACAGTGACAAGGATATAAAAATGCATTACCTACCTTAGCTAATACAAAATTATATACTCAAATAAAGATATCTAATGCAGTGTAACATATTAACATATCAGATTATATATGGTTTTAATAAGAAAATTATACTTATCGGCACAAAATTTATCGTTGACAGCCATTGTTATCTCGATTTATAATACTGTGTAGATAAAGGCACAGGTTGGCACAGGCATAACTATCAACAGCCTATCTATACGCTCACTTCAAGGCGATCGTAATAATTGAATTCACGTTAATATAATTTAAGTAATTGGAAGATTACATTTTTAATAATGCCTAGTTTTTACGAGACTAAAGTGCCTGCTGTTCGGGATAGTGTGAGTATTCTTTTAATTAATGTTCATATTAGTTTTATTGAAAGGAGATATCATAATAAACATGAAGTTGGTCTGTTGCTATGTTTGTTATCTCGTAACCGCATGGTTGTATCTATAGTGCACCTAGTTGATCCTTTAATGTTTAAAAAAACAAATTTCACGGATGTGTTAGGGTGTCAAATAGCTTCATAAGTAATGACGTCATACCCGTTATCAATAATTTTGGCTTTCATAAATCATTGACATTTTTTTAGTGCATTGATAGGTACGTTGTGTGTGTATGGCCGAAAAATATATTACAAGGGAGTTCATTTGTTTATGGATTCAAAACTTCAAACCAATGAAATTAACACGACAACCTCACGAGATCTTCTGCCAGTAAAAATAAGTACCCTCAATACAGTACATACTTAGATAAACTCACGCCTTTCTCCCAGGGCGTAGGCAGAAACTATGGAACGCCACACGCTACGACCCTTAAATACCCCTTTCGCTTCATCCACATTCATACATCTTGTCATACATGCACGCCGGTTGAGAGTAGGTACTACGTAATTTAATTAAATACAGTACATTATATTCAGTTCAATTGGTAAGGTACCTACCATGTCACCAAAAGACTCTACCTGTAAGTTTTCACTATAGGTATCTACCTACATATCTACATACCTAAATATTTAATTCAAAGTTATTTTTAATTATGAAGGTAAACTAGGTAGGTACGTATTTATGCCATTATTTTCGTCATTGTTAGTTGATTAGTTTTCTAACTACCTTTTGGCATTACCTCGAAAACCGAAACACAATACACATCTAATTATTGGCTTACAATGCGTAAGTAAACAAGTACCTGAGATACAATTGAAGTAAACCTTTCTACAATAAAAATAATTCTTCTTATAACGGCTTCCCAAACTCTATCGGAGGTGGTCAAGCGCAGCGAACAGCGACAGTGAACGGTCGGTCACGGCCAAGGCCGAACTCAGATTCTGAATTCCAGCATTTATCTAACTCAGTTAACAATTAAAATACTAGCCTTTCACCACGTTATACCGGGAAATCAATGTACTTAAATACTTGGGTGTTGAAATGGAACTGTTATAACTAACAGCTTAACATCAGTGGCCCTACAGAACGATTTACGTAGCCAAGTTCTTATTGGATTAAAAAATTTAATAACTGTTATCACAGTGCAAGCAAAATGATGAATTTGGTGCTTCGAGAAATTGTGGCAAGAGCTTCGGTTGAAGCTAAACAAGATACGGTTAGTAACTCAGACATGAAATTTTGTAATGAGAAATGAAACACATATTCTATTTAAATACTTATTTTATGAGTAGGTAGGTACCTACCTTCTTATTACCTACTTATGTACCTAAATCCTGAAGACCAGCTAGTTATCATTATTTTATTACAGATAATGAATTTAAGTTGCTGTTACTGTTACTGTTACTGTATGAGAACTTAAATTAAATATTAAAATAATCATTATGTATATTAATTTTATTAATATTGTAAACATAATTTATTTGAAAAAGGAGAACGTTTATAAATATAGTGTTACCGATACGAACAGTACACCTATAAAACTAAGGCTGAATATAAGTTCAACTAAACTCAGTCGTAGGTATATTGATTTTTCATCTTTTTTAAATCATATAAAACTTCAGGTTTTCATCTACATTAAAAACTGGTGAATATTCTTCTTAAAAATGGTACAAAAATACAAACTTTAAGCTTACTTCATAAACACTTTCTAGTAATCATTCAGCCCTCTGACGGCAGCTGACAGAATCAAATCTGACATTTGGGAGCAAAAAGAGATGTTTTGGACGTTTTTATAGATTTTTTTATACGAAATATACAAAAAGTGCTAGGATTATGATCTAAAACGTTTAACTATAATGAGTTCATGAATTATACGTTACCAAATGCGGTAGACAAAAAAGAAAAGTGAGGTTATTTCAGAAGAATCGGTGTCACCGATAGATCACCAGCACACTCAAAAAGAAAAACAATGCAAATGTCCCTAAATGAGCCTTACTTTTAGACTTATATGGTATTTAGCCTTCATATGTCACATATTGTCGGCCAAAGCTCAACATATATCTAAACTACCCTGTTATTATATGAAGGATTGTCAACAAAACTGTCCAAGAGATGGGATCAGTAAACTAGATCGGAGGTTCTTGAGAGCTGCCATAGAAACGAGTGACAGTAACGTAGACGAAATGACGAGTGGTTCAGGAGTCAATGGGTTCTATAGGCCACGGAGTGCTCTTGCCCGGGCCATGTATGAGAAGCAGCACAATGATAGATACCTGCAGGAGCTTGATCAGAATGAGGTAAGTTCTACACTGGCTTAACTAATACATTAATCAAAAACTCACTAATACAAGTTAACAATTGTTAATACGTGTTGTTATTTAATTCATAGTCTTTGTTTATAAACCTTAAACCAAAATTTTTTAGATACAGTTTTTTTTTTTCAATTTAGCATGTTAAAGTTACACCTGATGTCCTTAACTCAGAACTGGATTTCATTTGTTTACCTTCTATGACATGAAATCAAGTTACAAAACAAACAATCATTACCTAATTGCAGGTAAGTACATACCTTAACAAATCTGTTTAATGGCATGGTTGGGTTTTTCCCTGTGGAATTCCTCAGTAGCAGCCCGGAGTTTGGATTTGTGCCCAGTTGATGACAATATGCTCAACCCCTATAACATGGGACTTAAACATAATGGCAAAATGAGGGTGTTACTATACACCTCTGCCTTTTGGGGAATACAGGAGTGAACCCCCAGAAACCGTAGACAATTAAATTACTTTTAAAATGTATACACTTGTTATTGTAATTGATTTTGCTTGTTTAGGGTTTAACCCCCCCCCACCACCACCACCAACAAAATTCCTGGATACAGTCTTAGTAAGATTATAATGATGATATCCTGTGGGGAAAAAACGTGACGTGATGTTACAAATGTATGTTTTAGAAGACATTACTCATTTATGTTCTATTGCACTACAGGAAAATGATTCAGAATAAAACTTAATGAATGACAACAAAACAATTGATCCTAAAATAATAAAAAATAATGTTTAATCATTTCAATTTGATTGATTAAACATAATTTCTGATATTGAAATTAATAATTTGATTGAAGTACTTAATTATCTCATTAAAATTTGAATATATACTTCTCTTTGAAGGATTAACATGTGATGCCTTTTCAGAAATAGAATTATTGCAGATGCTCAATATGCCTAGAACTAAATATAGCATAACATCACGCCCGTATTCCCCTGAGGGTTGGGCAGAGGTGTATAGTAACACCCTTATTTTGCCGCAATGTTTAAGTCCCATGTAATAGGGTGTGAGCCTATTGCCATCAACCGGACATGACACATCCAAACTCTGGGCAGTTACTGAGGAATTCCACATGGAAAAACCCATTAACACTTTGCTCGTCCTGGGGATCGAACCCACTTGCCACCACTAGACCAATGAGGAAGTTACAACTAAACCTGGACTTTTATTGTCTATAGGTATTATTTAAACATTTTTGTGTTGAATTTGGTTGACCCTAATATGTGCCATTAGGAAAAGGTTTATTAAATCGTTGTGCTATAATGAGTTTAAAACATGATAAACTATAAGATAATACTTAATTTGGTTATTTTCTCTAGTCTAATATTTTTATTAACAACTAGATGACCCGGTGAAGTTCGTACCACATAAAAAAAACATTTTTTTATTTCTTAAATTTTTTCCTAAACCAATCCAGTATTGATGTGAACAAAACAAAAAAATCAAATCGGTCGAGCCATTTTGGAGTTTTTGCGAGACTAACGCACAGTACTATGCGTGCCAAATAAGAATAGGATCGCGCTTGCTACAACTTCACACGATAGCTGTCAAATTGGTACTGCCAGCAAAAAAATACTATGAAAAAAAAAAGATATATTTTTTATTCATAGATTTCATTATTATTTACATTCATTTTTACAAAATGTTATTTATTGAATTCCATAAATAGATAATTTTGGATAATTTAATAATATTTGAAAACAGTATTCATTAAAGAAATGAACCAATATATATAGTTAACTTCACGAAATGCTACTGGTCACCCTAATATGTCGCCATAAAAATAATATAATTACTGTGTAATTAATTTGGCGTAAAATTGATAAGAAATACCAAAAAAGTGAACAAAAATAATTAAACTGAATATAATTTCTTTATTTACTTTTTTGCACACCTTACACTTTGGTAATGAAGTTCACGAGTATTGCTGAACAAAATGGCGTCTTGACAGTGCTATTCTTATTTGGCACGCATAGTAATTGATACCTATCTTACAATACATAGTTTCAACTTGTAATAATTCTGTTGAGTGAAATAGATATCAAAAGCTAAATAATGATCACATTTTCAGTTTTTATTTAAAGGTCAAGAAAATTAAGGACTTCTTTAAAACAATATCTATATGTATTGATGTTTATGTTATTTTATATTGAACCAGTATACACTGAACTCTCAATTTCCTTAAATGAGTATGAAAAAAGAGGCCACCTTATATTGGATTTTCATTTTATGTAAGATTTATTTCAAAACGATGTTGCAGCACAGACTTTTTGATAGATATGGATTTTGGCGCGCTTAAAAGGGGGGTTCAACTTAATTGCAGATGTAATGACTCTTTTGATGATGACGATGATATTGGATCATGACTTTGTGATGAGCTGATGATAGTGACACACAATGACCAATATTAATATTGATCACATATCTTCGTGAACGTCCATTGACGAACCTCTTATTAAACGTAATTTATTTTCTCCAATTAGGTCTTTTAGTTCTAGTAAAAATTGGAAACGATATTGAAATTGTGCTTATGTTTACGACTAAATTATGTCACAATCAAAGTAGAATACTCAGCAAGAGTTGGACCTTCTTCCCGCTTCTAGACACCAAGCTTTAAACTTCTTCATTCTTCCTTCATCATCATTATATCAGCATTGTTAGGTCCACTGCTGGACATAAGACTTCCATAAAGATTTCCATATCGAACGATTTTGAGCCATCCGCATCCAGCGGAACCCCGCTACCTTCACCAGCAGGCGTATGAATTACAATACACAATGACAATATTACCTCGTCGAAAACTGCCACTTTGGTCTACTGTTGGCAAGCGCGACTGCTGATCGTGAGGTCCTGTGTTCGATCCCCAGGTCGGACAAAGTGTTATTGGGTTTCTGGATTTGTGCCCGGTTGATGGCAATAGACTCGCCTCCTATTACATGGGACTTAAACATAACGGCGAAATGAGGGTGTTACTTTACACCTCTGCCTAACCCTTCGGGGAATGCAGGCGTGATGTTATATTACCTATGTAATATTGTCTATTCTTCCGTCCACAAAACCTTTGGATCGTCTGTCTATCTAGGGGGGGCATCCTACACTTCAGTTCCCGATTCATGATAGCCATTCGAGAAGGTACTTACATCGACGGGTGTCGGTTCCTGAACAATGAGACCTTGGCCACTGCTACTTGAACTTGCTAATCCTAAGTCCGAAACCTTGAGTCTACCGTGAACTTTCTCATTTTTACTGTTTCGTAGACAAAAAACTATATTGCTCTGCTTGTAGATCTTACCCAAATGCTGCCTACCAGTTGTATTCTTTGATTGGCTTTTATCTCAAAGTTGGTATCGGAATTGTCTGTCCCAAGTCCTATATAGACGTATTCATTGACAACTTGGAATGAATCCAAGTATGTAATTACCTAGTCTTGCCATAAATATCGTCACGAAGATTTTTTTTTTATTGCAAATTATATTTATTACTTTTACAGTGTGTTAGTTTAATACATAAATATAAAACAATTTAAAATATAAAAAGCTTATTCGAAGTGGTCTCCATTGGCTGCAATACAGTCCTTTAAACGTTGAGGCCAGTTATCAATAGAAGCACGCACTCTTTCCATGGGAAAATTCTTCACTGCCAAATTATGCTGGACTCCAAATTATCATGGCGTTTAGAGCAAGCCGTACTCTCTAAAACTGACCATAAGTCATAATCCAGCGGATTAAGATCGGGACTAGACGACGGCCAGTCTTCAGCTCTGATGAAGTCCGAACCGTTCACTTCCAACCAAGACTGCGTGGACCGAGCTTTATGACCCGGCGCCGAGTCTTGTTGGAAGGACCATACTTGGTTATTGAACATGGTGTTGTTAAGGGGCTTAACTACCTTCTCAAGAATGGTATCTTGATACACTTGTGCCGATGTTTTGATACCTTTTTCACAAAAATATGGCTCAGTCACTCCTTCATAGCTAACACCCCACCAAACCATCACTGAAGTCGGATAATGCCCACGTTGCACTCTGTCGACTAATTGGGAAGCTTCCTTAGAGCTTTGAGCATAAATACGGTCATTTTGTTTGTTAAAATGTTGCTCAATTGTAAAGATTTTCTCATCCGTAAACAAAATTTTTCTGTGACCTCCCTTTGCGTACCGCTTCAGTAGTTGTTTCGATTTTACCACGTGCGTCTCTTATAGGCTGCAAGTCCTAAGTCATCTTTAAAAATACGCGACATGGTTCTGGGTGCTATCTTCATCTCCCGAGATAAAATCTTTTGCTTTCGGACAGGATTTCTTCGAATTCTTTCCCTTACTGCTTTGACCACCTTTTTCGTACGAACACTACGTGGACGGCCAAATCTTTTACTGTCACAAACAGAGGAGGTCTCATTGTACCTATCAATAGCCCGGTACACAAACATTTGACTAATACCAAGCGTATGGAGAGTTTTAAAAATTGAATTTGGCTCCATACCAACTTTGTGTAATGCAATCACAGCGATTCGGTTCTCTTTATCACCCCACTCCATTTTAATATCGCAAAATATTGTACAATGTATTGGCGCCAAAATTAGAAAACACAATGAACAATCGTACAAAAATGACAGATTCCAAATTCAAATGTAATATCTTTCTTATTTTTAATTGTAACAGTATGTATGGCCAGACTAGGTATATTTATACCAATTATGTACCTATACCAATTAATCAGTAGCGTGCATTGGTTTTCGGACTAGGCAGGCAGGCACCAGCGATGTCGCCTTTCAATTGTACGCGTAAGCCCATTTCAATACGATTCTGACCAAAAGAAATCATAGCCATACACGCTTATTTTATTTATAGTAATAGTTAAAGATGGAGTAGTTAATTAAATCTTATGAGGTAGGCACTGCTTAATTGCCTATATGCAATGCACGCCACTGCAATTAGTAAGGCTGAAAGTTGCAATGACGATGAATCACATTTTTTTAAAGTAAGGAAGCATAGGTGCCTCCCTACTTTTCAGCCTTACAAGATACGATAGATAAACGAACACAATAAACACCGTCCTGTTAGTAAAATCCACAGGTTGATAAAATTCAAAACGTAGGTACCTACTTACAAGCGTAAACCTACAATGGCGACACGTTGTTATTGTGATACCGTTTTTTCGCGATCTTCAGCATCGATTTGTTCTGGCAAAGATTAAACTTTTATTTCCTTTCAAAATTATTAAAAAATAAAACTTTATCTTCACCCTTTCTGATAGCCTCAAATGTGATGGCCTACAATTCGAGGTTCGATTTCTAGTTCGGGCTCAGTGTAAATTAGTGTTTTCTGATATAATAGTCGCTCCTCCTTATACTACTCCTTGTACTTATTACATCATTGACGAAGTACATCGTTCAACAGTATCGATATCCCTGCAACCCCCTCAGGAAGTAAAGCCGTGATGTTTCACATACAAAGAAATCGTAACTGGCTATGGTATCTATGGTATATCCGGTGGTTTGAAAATGATTCTCCTACGGTACGCCTTTTTAATCGTATTTCTACTTACTACGCAAAAGCTTGAGATACTAAAGTTAAGACTTACTTGCTAAAGAGGTTATTGCCATGTGTTATATAATGCTTTAAAAATAGTACTAACATAAAATTATATTAGTAGGAATCCTCTTGATACAGCCCAGATGAACAGGATTATGCTTCTGGTAATCAAAATTAAAAAAAAACATAAGATAATTTATTGACCCCAATTTAAAGTGTGGTAATTTAATAAAATTCATTAAAACTAGCTATAGTAGAGATCTGAAAATGAGGTTCCTTTTAAGCAGTTTAGGGTCTGATTAATACCTTTGTATAAAACTGTTACAACAGGTCGATCTTATCCAGGAAGTCGTAACAATCGAGTAGGTACCTACATACCTACACGAAAAATCTGTCGCAACGTATGCTCATAAATCAAAATTTTAATCAAGATCCATTTGTTATAATTCTCAGTTTACATACACTATCTTAAAATGTTTCCTTAACCACAACAAGGAGAATTCTTCGTAGTCTAGAATCTAGATGCCTAGTTTCTTTAAATAAGTTTTCCTGTTGTGTCACACCGAGTCGGACGATAACGACGCAACGTTTGTCCAATTCGCCGTTTGATTACTGAATCCAATTTTCTGGCAGGGACAATTCCCACTGTTCACCGTCGCACTTACTCGCCAGGGGTTTCCATACTAGACGCACACGCAATCGGAGGCTCACGTGTACCTTCGTAACGAGGATATATTTGCGTATGAAGAACACGAAATACCTCTGAATTGTGGAGGGAATAAGACATTCAACCCGCTCCTCCCCTTTCACCACACCCCTACCCCCTCGCGACCCTTTTAACTTTCATCTCTGTCGAGTGCTCGGTCCACATACTTTTGTTCTATTTGATCAATGTTATTAAAATGTCGCGGGCTTGCTGGATTACAAACATTTGACTATAGTAAAGCCGATTCAGAATAATAATGTCCCCTGAATTTCAACGAATTATTACAGTCGATTTATTTGATAAATATCTAAACACGAGTTTCAGGTTGAGATTGATTTCAGTGAATAAAACAGATAAACGACTTATCCTATTGATATACCCCTCTACCAACAGATCTCCGGTAGTAGTGTCCAGGTTATCATAGAGAATACCGTCTTCGCTACATTTAATGAGAACAAAATTATTAGATGTCCCAAATTGACGCTGAAGACACAATATGGACAAGTAAGACCGAATACAAAACTGTGTCATGTGATCGATCCTAATCATTGTTAAATCGCGTTCGTTATGCCTCCAACAATTGTAACGAATAACATTTGATTGCGGTCCACCCATGTGTGCGTACGCGCATCTCCGGCGCACCGAGCCGAGCCGAGCGTCACACGAGATCGTCGCCATCGGCCGTAATCACTGCTATCCATTCTGTTAAAACCACCCGAGGATAAATTAGTTAAGTAGAAGCTTCCGTTAATCGTCGGTCGCCGTCGGTGCCGGTCGCTCGCTCTAAATGGATTAATTTATACTTATATGAACGAGGACGTTTTCGGTGTCACGCGAGGATGGGGTGATTGTGTTGTGATTGCTTGCGCTTCCTATGAACACGTCCTATATTAAACGGCCTCGCCTTGCCCGCCATGCCCCGCTGCCCGGCTTGTGCTACCATTAAAACGTCGCTTTACACTTTACGCTTGGACATTGTTATGTTGATGTTGTGCTTTATGACTTCCGAATAGAGTTGTTACAACTTTTGTTTAAATCTGTGTAAATTGACGAGTTAACAGCCTACATTGAAATGGTATGTTACACGTATGGTGATGATAACAATGTAGCATTACCTATCTTTACATATCCTTTTTACAAGCATTTGCGTATAAATATTGGTATTTTTTTTAAGAACGCAGGTATATTTCGAGCACCACTTAAGATGCTTCCCTAATATACGACTACTTATTTACTGACACAGTGCTTATGTATTACAAACATAGATAAAGCTCGCTCTATGGAGCACAGGAGGCGTGATGTCCACACACAGAGCTAAGACACCTGAGTCGCGCTGGGCGCATCGCTCACTGCAATCTGTACATTATTTCTCCATTGTTCGCGTAACGAGCCCCCACCCCCTCCACGGCGCCACCCCGCACCCCTTCCCCCTGTCTCCTATTTCCCACACCCCACCCTGAGGCGGTGGGACCTCGCTCGCGCCTTTCTTTTATCATTCCTCTCTTTATTTCCGAATGCAAATAATCCTCCACACGTGTGAGAACCGAAACCATTGTTCTCGCCTCCCCCCTCCACCCCCACAAGGGACCTTGGTGACGAAATCTTTTTCTACAGCATTTAGGCAAATGTACCTACACAAATATTTCACTTGCTTACATCATATCTCATACGAGCTTCCTCGTTACCGACATCGTATCAGAAAAGAACATTATTTGTGTACACTGTCTCACAAAGTACAACATAATGTGTTAGAATTTTCCTGAAACTTTTTGACAAATGTCGGTACGTCGTCTTAAATGCTTTCGAAAGATCTAAAGTTATAAGAATTTCTTAAAAATGTGTAAAAAGTACGTATAATTACAACAATGTTAACAGTAAAACAACTAATCTCAAGAAACATCAGCCTGTACAGCCTCAAGTAACTTAATAAGATCTGAGATCATTAATTTATCTAATGGGTACTTATCTTGGCACCGACTATAACTGGACTTTGGCGTTGTCTTGTCCTCAATCAGAACTACCTACAGTGAAGTAATTTAGACGACGCCGAAGTGTGGAGCGACAACCGCCCTAGTTGCCGCGAGTAGAGGACAAACAGCTCGTTAGGCCTCCGGACGGCGGAAGGGTGGAGCGCCGCGATTCCCAAGAAAAACGCTAAGTGGGAAATCAATACGTATTAGGCGCGATATCGGACCGGTCGCCCGTCACACCATGATGGATGAACGCACCCAAACTTTCCGCGCCAAGTCTAATAATGACAATATACAAATTGACGTCCGCGAACACTTCCGAAACGCGATAGCGCGCTGTCGCCAACACCACTCACGTTATGTATACAAACATGAAAAAAACTGATCGCTTTCAATTTCTGTAATAGAAATCTCAATTACGGATATGTTTTTTGGGTCTCATCTATCATGCGGCGTCCTGAGGAGGCGGTGCTCCCGTGTGAGTCAATCGTCGCGTCGAATAATGGCGTCGCCTTCAAGGAGTGCGATATTGGAGTGGATCGACAGGCGGGAGTCACCGCGTCTCTACATATTGAAAGCTATTCGGAATTTGCAAATAAATACACACATGCACGCGAGTACAGGCCGTGTCGCGTCCCGCGGTCCCGCCACCTCGCGCACCACTCCGCTGCCTCTATAAAATTGAAATCGCATTTACTACCTCACAGACACTATCATTTTGTTTGATGCTCAAGGAAAGTATAAATAAATTAAATGAGCCCGCATCCAGTCTTAAACATTAAGTTTTATGTTTACCTCGTGTTCATAACATTATTTAGGATATGTTATAGAGCTGTAAGACACCGAGAACTATACGACACAACTCTCTAAAGGTTAGGAATGACATGCAAAATGCATTAGCGACGCACCCATCTGGGATGCCCCATTACATTTACGTCTATCTGCCAATTTACAAGATAATTTACATAAGTCTTATGTTATATCTTACGTTTCAAGTTTTTGTACCAGTAACTGGTTCATTAAGTGCTAAAGGTACCTACTAAAAACACAAACAAAAACTACTAATGAAAAAATCTGCAAAACCGTACCGGTTTAGATTTAAAGTAATTTAACCTGTAGTTGGCAAGACGTTTTAATGCGATCTACTTCCGTGGCGTATAGCCTTACATGAGATTAACTCGGGGGTAGTTGCTAGCGAGGAGTTAGGGGGTAGTATTTATGTCACCTCGGGGACGCGAGCGCTCGCCCCACCCCAATTATACCGCAGTAAAAGTCATAAAAAGACACCCGAAGTTTTTACACGAACCAAGAAGAGGCTCACGCGAAATTAAGAGGGGCGCCGAAATGTGAGATGAGCATGAATTTTTTATAAGCCCAGATGATGGTGCTCCGTTTATGATGTCTTATGGCGGATAATGCCCGCGGTGCACGCTCGCTTTGTTTGCTCGCCTGAATCATTGATGAGCTCGCCTTTATAGCCGCCACAAGCCATAACTAATAATTAATTACCAATCCAACACTCCGCCGCCCTTAACGTGCCCAACTCCAAATATGTTCAGAATGTACGGCCATTGTGAAACTTGAAGCTCATTGATGTCAACATTTTAATCGGCATCATGTTAAATATAGTGCCCATCTGCAATTTTTTCTCGACAGTTCCACTCAATTGGGTTGTACTGAACGTATATCGTAAAGTATCAACGCGCCCAATATAACTCTTTTCGTAAAGCAAAAAACTGGTCAGCGTTATTTCTTTAAAAGAGAAGGTAATGCTTTTAATAATGAATCAATTTACTCAAAATAATGCCTCGACGACAACGACGCGTAATTTAAAAAATACGAGTTTAAATAAATACAGTGACTTAAAATTTACTATTGCAACAGGAGTCTCTCCGGTTTAAGATAATTAATGACACATATCCATCGAAACTAAAATAATAAGTACACGGTTTATAGCCAAGGAGGCCCATTTGAATATTCAAACTCAAATTTACTTTTTCAATTCGACGTATGGACGTCATAAATAATGCTTTTATTTAATGCGATTTATGTTCACGAAAGCAGGTCGAAAACGACCTGAGAGCTGGTTAACGCAAACAACGATTTTCGTTTTGTTCACGCTTGTATGAAACAATACATTCTCACGTTTAATTTCTTTCGGGTCTTAACAATTGATTCTTTTACGAGTGTGTTTATTGAGCTCACTCGAAATGCGTTAATTTCAATTGTGATTTTTGATATCGCAAGTTGTTCGTGGGTAGATAGGTGTGACGTCATGGAAAGCCTGCATTAGTGGTTTAAAAGTTTTTCTAGGGCATATGTAATAAAAATCTAGCGCAGTCGATGGCATAATGTGTTCGATGCCCCGGCGGGTATGAGATAAAGAGTCCGCCTGGACACAATTCAATGTATAATTCATATTGTGAAAACACTTACATTAACGCGTTGCGTATCGCTCGCTACGCCATGTTTGTAATCGCTACTTTATGTGTATAGAGACGTATTAAAAATTATAATGAGTTTTACTTCTACATCAGCGCTGGTAATAAGATCCTTTTATTAACTTACACTAACACGAAATATTAAATAATCAAGATATATCTTCGCGTAGTCTTGTTTGTTATTTTATTGAGTGAATTTATTTTACTTAGAAATAATGTTGTCATCAATTTTACGTCTTGTATCTCATCTCTGTTTCCATTTGCCAATTGTAATTGGCAATTACGGTAAGACTGTTTTGAATATCGTAATGTTTAGATTGTTTAGGACCTTTTCTGAGATTTAATCGTAGCGTTATCTGTTAAGTTATAATACCATTTAACATGTCTGTTCTAACTCCGATATAAAGCTTTTTAACAATTCATTGTCATTTTCTTCTATTTGTTTTTGGTATTCTGGGCCGAAAATATAAATCAATGTTTTTCGAGCTCTTGATACCGGTAACGTGTTCACAAACCTAAAGCAGTATATAGAAAGTTTTCAGAAACCATTATTATTTGATTATTCAGTACAAATTACAGAAGTAACCCAAGTTTAGAGTAAGAGTAGGTAAGTAGCAGAGTAGGTATAAGTGCGCGGTGCGTGCGTGCGTGCCTAGCCAGCCTCCGGTCGTCGGGCTCCGGTCGCGGCTAATATGATTATGACAGCAGTACGTGCCAGCCCAGCTCCGGGAATCCTCGCACAAATATTCATTAATCTTTCACGGTCCGACGTCCGCCGCGATGGAGATTTAATCAGATTAAGGATCATCTTTTTTTGCGGGAAAAGTCATGCCCTTTTGTTGCTAGTCGACCGTCGCTCGCACTTTTGTGCTGAATTTATGACGGCCGATGTTTGCTCTGAATGTAAATTTTATCTGCTAGAAAATTATTTTCGTAACCTTTTTCGCAGTAATATTGAGTTATGCTTACGTAATTATTTGATTTTGAACTGACTGTTTCAAACTAGCAAGAAAGTTGTTTATGTATGTGGTAGTTGTGTGGTAGACGGCGCCAAGACGACTGTCGGTGTCCGCGGACGCCCGAGCCGCGACCTCGCCACGCAGTCTACCGCGGACATATCTCGCTCGCCTGGTGCGCTTATAGCCCATAGGACCGTCACTTTTAGTGAAGCCGACCCATTTCCCTGTTATGTTAATGTACAAACACATTACTTTATTTTCAATTCAAAACACGTACAGTTTTAACGTACAGGCTTAACTTGTTTTACTAATAATGAAATATAATAAAGATAATAATGATGATGCTCACATATGTCTCGCCGTTAGTTTTATACAATTCATAAAGATATTCGAAAGACTTCTCAAAAATGTTAACACTTAAATGGGCGCGCGCGAGCAGGCCGTTTGATTCGTAGATAGGGCGCGGAAGGCCAAATAAAAAGTAGAATTAAGCGCTGCGAAACGCGCGTAAAATTATTTTACCATTGTATGCAAATCGACGCCGCCGTGATTATTTTATTTCCTAAGAGACTCCGAATATAAATCTCGATTAAAAAATAAACCAGTCTGCGGAACGTCTCTCTGTTGATAGGTGTTTAAATACTTAGAACTTAAAATTCATAAATAAATTTTATGCCCCTTTTAAATTGACTCATGGCTTTAACTTTTATGATACAGACGTTTCCGATGTAAAATTACAAGCGGAGTCTGCAGACTGCAGACGCACTGAAAAGCAATAAACAAGAAGACAGACACACAAGAAATGTATGAATGAGTAAATAAATACACGAAAAGTTGACAACTGCGGGCCTTGCGGAGTTTGAGGACGTTTACAGCTAACAAAAAGATCGTACGTGCCAACCGAATGTGGAAATACCTGCGCACATTTTTGATGAATTCTACACTGACAGCTACGCATCAACATGCTTAGAACAGGAGATTTTTTTGTATTGTTTTTTAATCATCAAAATTTTCAAACCTATTTCCAGAAGATTAGGACAACTATTTCAAAATTACGTCGTTCGATAATTGAGAACAACTGGTGCAGTATTTTATTAAATAATAACAGCAGGTATCCAAATAAAATAATCATAACAATAATTTTCTTAAACAATGCAACTGTATAAGTCAAAAAGCTCGCGGCCATCGTAACATTCTTGACACCCTAGTGGTATAAAGCGGGCAGCCATCTTGGATATAAACGCATAACTCATTTATTAAAAGGAAACGCCTCGGTCCCGCGGCGCGCGGTGTCTAATGAAAGTTGGCGTAGCAAAAACGTCGCCTCGTCGAGAATGTGTCGCCCTCGCGTCGTGGGACGTGTACCGGCTATAAAAATACCGGTGGACCAGGCACCGGCCTCGACACCCCTCTACGTTTCTTTTTCAATCAATTCAATCAACGGCAGTTCGATTGGCTTCTGATGGAAGAGTATTGTGACATCTCAAACAAACGATACTGCTTTGAGGTACTCGTCCAGTTATCCTGATTCTTTGAAAAGGCCATCCTGCGTGGTAAATGCATCTTCAAAACATGGTGGTGTTCTAAAGTTTAATTTCAAGTGCAGGTTGCTCAAGATTTGAACATTGAAATATTCAGTAGCAATTTTTGTCTAGGAGTGAAATCAAATCCAACAAAAAGGGACAATCGGAGCTGAATTCTTTTTCCATGATAGAATTTACATATCAATTTCTTGCATCCTGTTAAAAATAAAAGTGACGATAATATGTTCCTGAAGTAAAGTGTTAACTTATTCATATCATAAGATAGATAGAAGTATTTTTGCGATCACAATCCAACACAAAAAGGCAGACAGTCGGATTTATTTACCAAGGTCCAAAAAGAACCAGAAAGATTCTGACTTATTGATTTTCATAGAAATAAAACACATGCGTCACAGACAAAAAAACGAAGTGATAATGAAGATATCCTGAGCTGACTACATTAGGAAACATATCACAGTAAAATATGACTTGTTTATATGAAATACAGACATTGTTAATGTGAATTCAGTAAGTCAATGAATAAGAAATGACTTATGTGAGGCCCGTAGGTGTCGGATCGCAGCCGCCAAGGCCGACTACATAAAAGCTAGTCACTTTAAAACGGGAACAGCTAAACTTAACAATTTTATTTAGAACAAAAACTGCAATAGTTTCGTCTTAAAGATAACTAGTTAAGTAACAACTTTTTATCTTAAACAAGAAATGAAATATGATAGAAAAGTGAAATTTTAAATCAAGCTTTTCCTCAATCCATCTCAACTTCCCAGTATAATCAGAGCAGTTCCAAAATTCATTTATATTGTAATTTAAAATTTGTAACATCGCTTTAGTTGACTTCGCTCATTCGTTAAACGTGTTTTTTTTACGGCCACTGTTAATTTCAGCGGACAATGGGTGGGGCCATCGACGATCGCGTCCGAACAATCGGCCGGGCGTGAGCGCGCTTAATTGCTCTCTTTAGCGACGAGTAATTTCCATTCCAACACCTTAAATAAACACTAGTTATTTTAACAACCTTCGACGGCAAACAACTTTATTGTAACCTACAGAATCGTTTAGTCGACTCGAACCCAACGAAATCTAAACGTATATGTAAAATTTGTATGTACGTACGCCTCAGCAACAGACGTGCCACGATTCAATCAATGGACTTCACCAAAGAAGTGACCCATAGTTAACCTGAAGTTAATTTAACAGTCCACCGCTTGGGTGGTAACCAGCGACGATATTGTCTCGAAACATAACGGCTGATTTTACGATCAAATCGGCCAAGTTGGTGCTTAATGTAAAACCAGTTTAAATACACTCGTAAATCTCTTGAACGCGTGCCCACGCTGCAGATGACGTTGTGTCTCATACAACTTCAATTTTTTTCAGTTCATTTAATGTGGTCGTATTCGCAAATGAAAACTTAAACTTAACTTGATATGCATAGAAATGAAACAGGTTCGTAAATTATCTTCGCAAAGATATTGAAGAGGAGAATAGATGTTTGTACCAAGAACCATAATTTTAAATATGACCAACATAATAATAAATTCCTAATCGCAAAGATAACAATTATAACGAAATATATTCTAAATGGTAATTTTATTACCTAACAAAATGTTCGAATGAATTGTTAGTTGATTAAATTTGTAGACAGTGCATTCCCATGGTCCGGCTACGCGGAAATAATAGCGCAAATGAATGTGAATGGCATTAAGGCTGGAGATCACGTCTGCCCATAAATCCCAACCCCCGATAGAACAATTAAAAGACGAGTTTAAAACAATTACGCAACGGTGGCCCCCGGGCTTGCTCGTGATGCCATAGAACAAAGATCAGCGAAGCAGCTGGGACAGAAAATAAATGTGCTCAAGAAGTATAACTTTTAAACAATCAAGATTCATTTCTGAAATATCCTTCCCTTTTTGCTAACAAAAATTATACCATTCAATAAATTCGAGCCTTAGATACGCATATCTGTAAATCCAATAAAACATTAGCTTCTTTTTTTAAGCTCTAAAGTCCAATAAACGTTGGTAAGTGCTTAACTGCAGATGATTCAAATTTAAAATTTAAGTTGTTTTAAGATTCGTCTATGGATTTTCAGTTCTACATACTAGTCTTTGAACACGTGAACATATAAATCTGCGAAAATATATGCGTATCCGATAGAATGCTTTATTGTTTAGTAGCTTTGTCGAGTGTTAATCGAAATCAATTGTTTCGCCGCAATAAGTCATGCATAGGGTTTTAATTGAGAGTATCGCTCTCATACATCTAAGCCTTGGGCTATTACTATAGTTTATTCACTACCCAATATCTGTTTGCTGTAGGTCTTACACATAAATCCTATTTATTACTTTGATGTTAAAAATAAATGTTAAAAATAAATGCTGCAGTACCTACTGATGCTGGTCAGGTCTTTAAAAGGGACCACTTCTTAACTTTCCATTGATTCAGTTAGTCAATTAGATAAACCAGTGGTTTATCTAATGGATTAACTAGTCCAGTTTTCGTTTATTTTATAGAAAACCCATTTTATTTCCAGGATAATGTTAAGGTTTTCTCTATTTATTTCTTAATATTTTCAGCCGATACTTTAAACGAGCTTCTAAGCTGCCTGTGCGTTTTCATTTATTACAAAAAAAAGGAAATAGCCGGGGCCCACTTTTGAACAAATTTTAATTTTACTCAATCGCATCAAGTCCTCAACTGGACCAACGGCTTTTCTGTTGCACCAGTACCACAGATTATCTGCTCTTCATTCTCTGGTTCTAAATTTAAACTAACGAATAAGAAATTCATAGAGTGTAGGTACACAAAGCTTACATAAATCTAAGACTACCTGCATTACGTCTCAAGTACGTTCATCATGTGAACACATACAGTACGTTCGGCATAATCAATATTGTACGTCGTATATCCCGAAGGCGGCAGCTCATGCGTCCCGCTTGCAGTACGTCCAAGCGATCTGCATCCCGCCTGATCCCATTTTAATGGAGCGCCCGGCAAACAAGCTTCCGAGCCGCTTACTGGCAAATCCACCGGGATCCCATGCGCCACTTAGCTCGCAAACGTACAATGTTTTATACTTGCCCCAACACATCCTAAACGTTCGCCCGTCATAGGAACATGTCATTCATTTTGAGGCTGCTGCAAATACCTTGTATGATGTTGCATAATCATAAACTCTGTCCTTATAAACCAATATAACGGTTATAAATCCAAGCTTATTACTTATATACTAAAGCAGCGGTAAAGATGGAAATTTTATCTACTGCACATGTCACGACAAATTGTATGATTGCGCTTTTCAAAGACATCTATTCACCATTCATCTATCAGAGAATTGATGTGTAGAAGTCAAACAAAACGTCACCGGTCGAAGCGGCTGCTTTTAAATGGCCGCTGCTCCGCCATTTATTCGCACATTTAAATGGGAATTAATCTGGCATTGTGCGAGCTGAGCGCGTTCAGCGTTAATATTTCGCTTCGTATTGACAATATGCTCACACTAAGGGCTTTGATTCATTAGCTGGAGGCGAACGACCGGCGGATAAAGGAGCTGGATCCCTCCATTCGTTCCATGGATGCGCCTCCGCTGACCTGCGCGCTAACGAGTCAGCCGAGTATAATGATCGCATTGAAGGCTATGACTGGCCGAATGACAAGTGTGAAACACAAACGGAAATAAAATAAAACATTTTATTATCATCTGACCTGTTGACCATTCGTCGAAAATCGGTAACCCACATAGACAGTAAAATAAATAAGAAATGGACTCGGCCTCGATAAGTCGTCGGATTGAATAAATCATTCACGATTTGTCTTCCTCAACAGGTAGATTTTTAAAATGAGGTAATTGTTATTCATGCAAATCTAACTTACACGAGCAGAAAATGAATCCTAAACATAGACTCTCATAAATAACTTAATCGAACGGGTGCCTCTTGTTTATGGTAAAGAATAACAAGGAAGTACTCCTACTTCTATAAAATGTACTGTCGTATCATTAATTCACTCAAATATACACAAAATTTTATATTAGCAATGTTTTGTGGAGTACTAGTAAAGAACATGTATGATTCATCCTTTTTGTTTGGCTGCAGGGTTAACAGATCCTTAACCAATACTAACACATTTCCTCTCAAACGATTGTTCCAGCGTTCGTGAGACGATCGCCGGTCTATAATTTTCTATCATTTTCGAAACAGCACGGAAATTATGCGTAATTTTGATACAAGACCCAGTGTTATCTATTAACAATTTAAACTGAAATCCATGAGGGATTACGGAACAAACATTTTTTATAGTATATCATTGATGATTCTTCAGACTTCAAGATTCAAAATTTTCCACAATTTGTATTCCGTCTGGAGAATTTACCTCGTCGAATGCCGTAGTTCCGATGCAGGCTATTTTAAATGTAAAGACGGCGCATTGCATAATCACCAACGTGATTCGCTATCAGTATTCGGTACTAAATATTTATTTGCCTCGTTTTTACGATACTTTTTGCCGTTCGTCGTAAAAATGTTTTAGATATGATGGTTATGCTACCATTTGACTTATTCTAAACCATATGGCTACTTAATAAATCTGTCGAACTCTGCGACAGTTTCACGAGTAAATGATTACTGCTGGCACATCTGTTGCTACGTTTATATCTGAACCTAGTTTAATATTTATTTTATGTTCAATTGTAATCCATAATTGTATTTCTGTAATTAAAAACGATTCATTTGCCGTAACCAAAATACCTCAAGTTCCTCCTGCTGAGCTCAAATATTTGAAAGAGCATGCACAAAAAACAACTCTAGAAATACTAGTAGCCGAACGAAAAAACGGTGTCTAATCGGATGAATAATAGTATAAAACATTGATTGTATTACACAAAGTAAAGGCGGCCATCATTTATCGCCGCTCCGAGTCGAACTCACTATAAAATTGAATACGAGCTCCCGGCCTGACGTTTCGATTTGCCGTGACGATTGTTTCAACTACCGGTTTTAGACAATTTGGAGTTCCGTGTGTAGCCTTCTGAAGCTGTATTCTGTCACTTATGTTCTTATTTGTCACTCTTTACTGACATTTACTCTCATATTTTTGACGATTATTTACAGCAACTGCGTACTTGTTATCTTCTTTTTTTTAATAATCATCAATGATGTTTCTTTGTACTTTCTATAATTTGCAACAACGTAACATGTAATTAGGAATCCCAATTAGAAGAGAAAAAAAAACAATGATAGTTACTATCGTACATTCATTATACACACCTTAATTACACGCACTAATTAAACACTTCGGAGAACCCTTTTTAATATGCAGACCGTACCACCTTCCCAATTTTTTATGTGGCCGCCGTTCGATTTTAATACAAAGACAGATCTGGCATTAATTAAGTTGGGCTGATGAGTTTGCATCGTCCGTCTCGCTCGCCGCTCGCCATCATTACGGCTACATGTAGAGGCGAGAAGTTTTTTAATTCGTCATTATTCTGTGGCGTAAAGAAATGTTAATTCGAGGCAGCGTGAAATTAACAGCCGCCGCGTTGCCCTTTGTAGGACCGCTGCGGCTGACTTAAGCACACAACGGGTGACGAGATGCACGCTCCTTTCATACTACACTCTCTTATTTGCACTCGATTACTCTTTTTTGTATGCTTTCATTAAGAACTGTTGCAATGGGTTGTTAAACATCAATTTGTATAATGGTCGAGAAGAAGAAATTGCGATTTGCCTTTAATCATGTCATTACTAATATGTAACGCTGTAGACGCAGTATGTCTTACTTTAGACATCTCATCTAGATCTATGTTATGTGCTTTAGAAGGAAATTATGCAACTTTTTAGATGTGGGGATAGTTTAGCGATTACAGAATACAAGTTCGACAAGATAGATTAGTAAGGATCACGATTTATTAGCCACATGGGCTTATAAATCGATTTACGAAACATTTGTCTACATGTTTTATCGCATTACAAAGTAACTCGCACTTGAAGTATGCATATGTTATGTTACGCAGTGTTGACATGACTGTGATAATCGTTCAAATCACCCGCCATGCGTTTCGAGATAAAATGCCAAATATCCGCCAAGGCAACATTATTTTACAAAGTTCCGAAAGTAGCTAGTCTTATTAATCCGTAAACGTACTATTATGAATCGATATAGCCAAAATCATTAAGTTTGAAGGGAAACTTCCTAACCGCAACACATTTCCTTCCTCTTGTCATTCATTATACTTCAAATTTGTCTGCCAGAACAACTTGATGAATCAAGTTGTCGAACTCTTTTCATATCTCTTTTTGGCCAAAAATATCTCTTTCTTCCAGTAGATGTCGTAATAGGTGCCTAATGAGTTATCAGCATCCTGTTTTACGCTACTAACAATAGACTGCAATCGTTAATCTGTTTGCTCTGCGTGTTGACTATGGAAGATATCCCTCCGTGCATTTCACCGATCTATGAAATCAATTCAGGCAATGGATGAACATCAACATCTTGTTACAGTGGTACCGCGTGAACAAAGAGCGGCTGTGTCCAGACCTGATCAAGAAGTTTGTTCAGCTGTACCCTGACGAAGAGACCAAGGCATTCCTGTCGGCTTCCATCGACAAATCCTCGTGGGTATGGACGCAGATCTGGTACCTGTTGGCCAAGGCTGTGCTCAGGCACTTCTGGTCTGTCACCGATATTAATGGGTAAGTTTATTTAAATTAATTCAAAATTGCCTGTCCAACGAGTCTAATTAAAAAATTAGAGTAGAAAGTTTATTAAAATGAGAACCAATACTCACCAAACAACGTTTTTAAAAACCAATAAGAATCTCATAACATAAAAGAATTTTGGAGAAATTGGTCTCTAGATCCTTAGTACTTCACTAGAATTTCTTGTATCTCCGATGACATTATCAAGTTTTCGAGACTCTGAAAACATTTCTACCGCCACGTTGAGCACAGAGGGGAACTCTCCGCCTTTCACCACTGGAACTTCGTCAGGTAAGTCCATCATTATTACTTTTCAGGTATTTGGTGGTTTATTTTTGTTCTTATGAAAAGTGATTTAAGTTTATTTAGGAACATCGGCATCTGTATCTAATTGGTCGCCAAATCGCCATGTAAAGCCAATGCCAAAAGAAAATATATTTAGACGATACTATGCTTGAATAGTTATATGTGCATTTCTGATAGGCCACTTATAAATTGGCAGCAGCATTTATCTGTATAATGTACACAGGATGGAATTGTTGATTCCAGGGTGTGGTAAGCGTATTTTCAAAAAAAAAAAAGTAGTTTGGCTGCTTTTTAAAAACAAAGGAATGTTCCCTTTGACTAAAATTGGGTATATGATGGAATCAGGCGTTACTTTGCGGAAATCCATGATCTATAAATATACAATAAAATATTTAGTGTTAATTCCGCGAAAAAACAGTTGATCAAGCCTGAATGCAGTATGCAGCACCGCCCTCCCGCCCGCAAATATATGCAAATGCAGAAGGTGCGATTAATAACATGCAACACACAAGCAAAACAAACCGATACGACACGTGTTTCGCCCCTCCACGGGGCATCCTCAGGTGATGTTGACTTGTCGACCGCTTGGACGCTTTTCGCGTCCAAGCGGTGCTTCTGTGTTGCATGTTATTAATCGCACCTTCTGCATTTGCATATATTTGCGGGCGGGAGGGCGGTGCTGCATACTGCATTCAGGCTTGATCAACTGTTGTTTCGCGGAATTAACACTAAATATTTTATTGTATATTTAAAATTGGGTATCTCCAGTGTTTAGTGTATTTTCCTTCCAGATGCGGTTAAAAAATTCCACCCTGTATATACAATCTGTTCACTGCAAAAATTTCGCTTCTGTGACAGTTATTTGACTCGGGTAGTAGTCGCCCTGCATAAAAAAATGTATTTTCAACAAAACGCTTGACTATTTTCAAATCCTTGTTGTTTATTTTAGATTATTTACTTTTTTTCCAAATTGGTTCGGCCATACTATACCAATCAGTTTCACAAGCGCGGCGTTTATAGCAATATTCCGTACTAACCTATATTGGCCAGGCCCTTAAGTAAAGCGGACCATATTAGGTCCAGAGAGGTTTGAGTTAGCCAGAATAAAGAAGGCCATACTTCAGTTAGTCGTTATTCCAACAACTACGTAGACTTTAGAAAATATGCAGACCCGCTCAAAAAGCATCAGAATTATTACAATAATACTCACGTAATCGAGCGAGATAAAATGTATTGTGAAGAAAACCAAACAGTAGCCTAAAAGAAAATACTTGAAATTCATACTCGTTCTAAAGATATTATGACTTCGATATGATTCTCGAAGCAAATACAGATATCAAGTACATTATATGTGACTACATATACCTATTATTATGATTTAAAAGGCTTCAGTGTCTGTTGTCTCCGATAGCATAATACAGTGTAAAATGTCAATGTATTAATTGAAGTATGATTTTAGATAGATGAAAACATCGTAACAAAACCTGCACACCTGAGAGGGCTCCATAAAGTTCTCGATGGTGTGTATTCCGCCAACCCACACTAAGCTAGCGTGGTGGACTAAGGCCTAAACCCTTCTCATTCTGATAAGAGGCCCGTGCACTGCAGTGGGACAGTAATAGGCTGTATGTTTAAATAGAGAGCCACACTAATAATACAATGTAGTTTTGTCTTCATCGCTATTTTTCTAATATCTTCACACTAAATATTTTAGAGACCTCAAGGTTGGCTGAAACCAGGTGATTCACCAAACGTGACTGCACCATCCCTTCTATGGCTGTTCATTAAAAAAGGCCCATTATCAACATCATCTCTCAATATGATAAAGGCACCTCCTGGCCTACCAACAAGAGCTTAACGGTCGCACTGCCTCTGAGTTAGTACGTCAAACTTTTTAATTTAAAAGTAATGAATCATATCTTTTACAAACGATGAATTGCCATTTGAATGACGACAATGGGGCATTATTAAGTGCGTCCAGATTCGTCCAATTACGCCAATTACAAACTCCCGGTACATACATACGTAGATGTGGGTGTATGTGTTATTTCCTCATCCATTGTGTTGTGTCTGCACAAATTAACTAATTCGGGATGTGATTTAGGCTTTTGTTGCTCCTCAGTCGTTGGTTCTGTGTATATATGTAACAGATTTTTTGACCAAAACTGTTCATCTGCCTAAATTTTCCCAACCAGATACCGCAGAATATGAGTATTTTACACAAAGTGATGCCATCTGACGCTGCAACCTATTTAGTGGGCAAAACAGATATCCTAAGTGTAGACCGCTTATCAAACTTTCGGGCTTCGTCTTTATACAGACCTTTATCTAGACCGAATTATTCAATTCTCAATAAACATCAATGGATATCGATAACCGTATCCATCGTCCATAATTGCATCAGTAGGGGCGTCCGTTCGTCCGTCCGCTGATCGCCGGGTGTCTATAGCGCACCACTAATAAATAATTTAAATAAATTGACGGACGAGATTTAGTCATTGGTTGCTTCCGTCTCTCAATTACGTTTTATTTATCACTTACTACGCGTCGACTGTTGCCAGTATTAGGCGAACGACTGAAGTATCGAGAAACAAATGTTTTGATAGTTTGGAACAGGAAATTGTGTAGCACTTGACTATTATTTGGCACAGGATTGGGGAGAGGAAAAAATAAATGGGTCCTTTGTTCCGCATTCAGTCGGTTCAGACTATGTATATGCTAAAGGTTTCCCTACTGATATACAGCAGTAGTTAATTGTTGAAACAGAAAATCAACCTGTTTTCGATGCACTGTTCAGTCATCTCAGCCTCCATGGGTGACGATTCTTCGTCCGCCGCACCTTGGGTAGTCAGCCTCACTACCAACCTCGCTGATTGGCTAATCTTTTTCACCACCGTTGAGCTATTCTCGAATAGGAGAGAAGAAAAGCATAGTTTTTACGAAACCTAACAACACATCGACCAGTTAATTAATTCACAATTTTAATGAAAGAATGCCCTCCAAAGTATTAATATTTGACTATCAATTGATTGTTTTCAATACTCATCAGTAATTAGAACTTAACAACTCAAATGCTCATAAAAAATTGATAAAAAAATGTAAAAGGAAAAAATAATTAAGTTCCCTTTTAATTACTTGTACCTGCGCAAGAGTTAGTGCCCTCGCTTTTTGGTGGCTTCCATTATCCTGTTGCATTTATCCCAGTCATCATCATTTGGTACTTTTGTGTTTTTTGTTAATTTTCGATGTGATTATAATTATGTGAGTATACAAAGTGGTATGTTTGTAGCTAAGTAAACTCTAATGAGGTACGTAATTATTGTACCATATTTGTTTCTAAACTATAATAACTTTTTAACAAAAATAAAACCGACTTCAAATTGTCTATCTCCGAAGTTCTTCATCAAATATTCACCAAATTTAAATGGGACCACTTCGAAGGAATACTCTTTCAAACAAAAAAAGAATCATTAAAATCGGTTCACAATTAGCAAAGATATCGTGGAACAAACATGCAAAAAAAACATACAGTCGAATTGAGAACCTCCTCCTTTTTTGGAAGTCAGTTAAAAACGCCGACTTATTTGTATTGTCTAGTATATTTCTAGTTATAGTATGTTCTTGGGAATTCAAATTTTAAGGTTTCATTACATCCCTACGTCTTGTTAAACGATAACATCTTTTTCTTTGTCAGAAAATTAATCTAAATAAATTTTAACAGTAGCTGTAGAGGAAAAACGTTTCAATTTTCAGACAGCATATTCAATGCATCGTCATCACAAAATCTGCCCTTAAACGGCCACTGTAAACCATGAGCGGCTCCTCGTGAATCGCTACAATACACGGTTCTGAATGAACTTTGCCATATTCTTTTCTATGTCGGCACGAGCTATACGAGAATAACCCATACTGTGGTGAAAAGATTAGCCCGTCAGCAAGGTTGGTAGCGGTGCTGACTGCCCCGGGGTGCGCCGGACGTACTTTAGTAGCGTAACTCGTGGAGGCTCTTTTAATGCTCCCCACTCCCATATTCAGCACGTTTGGCAAATAAAATCGTGGAATTAGCGTGTAAGGTGGCAAATTCGGAAAAGCGCGTGCAGCATGACGTTTAATGAAACTGCTCTTACAACGCCACACTGTATGCTTCGCCGCCAAACTGATGCTTCTGCCCACCCTCTTCATATCTTAGTCGCCATTTGTGACATCCACGTGAATTTTCAATTCTTCTTCTTAGCGTGTCAATGGCAATCCAAATTGAGTCGGCCCAGAACTTAGCTACGAGTTTGGCATTATCAGTAGCATCCATTAGTTCCTGTAACGTGCAGGTATCAGGTCACGCAGGGTACGATGTCAGGTGTCCCATCGTTTATGGAACAACACCACATTTACACTCCAAGCTGAAATCGTCTATAAATCTCTAACTGAGTTTTTCCTTGCGTCGACCAACCTGGGTCCGGAATCTGTTTAAAGACTCCATTCCAATTCCATTTTCAATTAAAAAACTGATTTCCTCATAACTCAATCTCCCTACTTACTATTTACACATGCTAAGCAATATTTCATTATAAAATGATAATATTTTTTATGAAAGTTCCGTGTCGCGATGGCTCCCCTTGCGCAGTGTATCCGGGATATTAATCATAGTGCTATTAGTCAGGACCAAGGACTCACTGAGCGCACCGCCCTATCAGCTTTTTCATTCTAAATGAATCTATTTTCAATGAATTTCAATTGTTGTACATTTTATGTATCCTATTTACAAAGATACTGATTTAATTTGATTAGAGCCATAGCCGACAATTCGAGCTAATCAGGGCAGTTATACTCTATGAAGTTTAAGAAAAACGCGCAACTAACGCGACCGCGCTGTAATTATATTTTTGCAGTTCAAATGTTCAATATTTCAAATTCACATTTACAATGAATATCCCATTTTTCCGATTCCACATTCGTATAGTAATGCGGCCGTGTTATTTACGTGTTAGTTTTTGATTTGTCATAATAAATATTGCCCTCTGTTTGGTTGTGTCTATCGAGCAGTAATAATTATTTGTAAATGAAATATACGTTTAGTTAAGTGAAGTTACCAATCTACCAAACTATTGTTTGACCAAGAATCCACTGTGCACCCCTTTAATTTTTCCTCAACTTTCCACAAGATTAGTACCATGTGATACGGGGCGAGCCTGTTGCCATTAACCGGGCACAAATCCAGACTCCGGGCTGCTACTGGCAAATTGCTAATGGAAAAATCCAATAACACTTTGCCCGACTTGGGGATCGAACCCAGGACCCCATGCTCAACAGTCGCGCTTGCGACCACTACGACGGGTCCTACGTATAATGGTCAAAGCACACATATCAACTCGGAAAGGGATCGTAACCGTATCGCCTTTCACCTCGCCGTCAAACAGGCGTCAACCTAACGTAAGCACGTAACCAAACCGGATGAGCAGCTCCGATACGTCGACTCGGCTACGGCTAGGCGACGCCGCGCTTACGGCTCGCTTACGGCTCGCAGTAACAGTAGTGTACTGCAGGCAGCCGCAGGAGGGATGAGAGGGGCAAGGGTGGACAAAGAGACGTAGGCTCGGGTACGGAGAGACGTAAGCGTGGGGACGCCGAGCCGTAAGCGCGGGAACCACGTTGACCACACACAGCACCGCGGTTCGTGAGCTTGTCCCGAGGCAAGGCGATTACGTTACGATTCCAATTAGTGCGTTGCAGTAGGGAGTTTCATATAAAGAATACTGAACGGCTTGAGTTGATACGGTGACGATCCCTTTCCGATTTGATATTTGTGCTTTGACCTTAATGGTGCAAGTGTAAAAACACAACTTTATAGAAGAGCGGTTTAAAGATCTTAAATATTTATTATATCCCGTATAAAATAATACTGTTATTTCCATTCGGTTGCAAATTTGTAACCACGAAACTATCTACTTACATTAAAAAAAAAATTGAGCAAAATATCGGTGATTTAAAGGTGATTGATGTAGAAAAGTGGATTTCGCATTTTTGCGGGTTGTACCAGTATACGTAGGACCCGTCGTTAGATCAACAAGGGAAGACAAATACAGGATTAGTATCTTATTAGAATTCTAATTCATCACCCATAAGATTATGTCTGCCGAAGATCAACTTGTAGATTGTAACTATTAATTCAACGAAAATATAGAAATACGTTACGGGGTGGACTGCGTAAGCAACGAACGCGACAAACGCGATCAAGACAACGGCATTCCCTACTAGCGGCCTATGTAGCGAGACGCGACGTAACTCGTATTTATTCCACGTCGTGTCGCGTCGCGTCGCATCGCGTCGCGTTTGTCGCTTACGCAGGACACCCCGTTAGCGGACCTCCCTCTTCCAAACATTTAAAAAAAATACACAATAAATACAGTTTGAAGTGTGATAGTTACACGTCATGCCCATGCATATCTAGAATTCTCTTCTACGTCATTTATTTCCGTGACCAGTACTTAAGTTGAAAGGAGTATGCTTAGGTGGTTTGGTCATGTTGAGAGAATAAGTGAACGGCGATTAACAAAAGGAATTTATAAGGCGGATGTCAATGGAAACGCCGGTAGAGGACACCCTAGAAGAACATACATCGATGTTATTAGTGATGTTCTTCACAAAGGATAGGTGCGTAGTACTCTGAACCGGTGTGCGTGTATGACAAGATGTATGAATGTGGATGAAGCGAAAGGTGTATGTAAGGATCGTAGCACGTGGCGTTCTATATTTCTGCCTATCCCCATGGGAAAAAGGCGTGATTTTATGTATGTATGTACTTAAGTTGCCTCATTGGTCTAGTGATGGAAAGCACGACTGCTGATCCTGAGTCCTGGGTTCAATCCCCAGATTGGGCAAAGTGTTATTGGGTTTTTCTGTGTGGCATTTTTCAGTAGCAACCCGGGGTTTGGATTTATGCCCGGTTAATGGCAATAGGCTCGCCCCCTATTATGTGGAACTTTAAACGTGATGACGAAATGCGTGTGTTACTATACACCTCTACCCAACCCTTCGGGGAATACAGGCGTGATGTTAAGTTTATTTTATTTAAGTTTAAGCAGATAATATTTCCCTTTAGTATTAAAGTCTTTGTTGTAAGATTTCTATTTTACAACTAAAGCATTTGTTCTTACTAACTTCAATAGGAGTTTCCTATAGAATACTGCAATACAAGAAGAAAAAAGCCTTATCACTTATCAGCTATCTTATAACATAAGTTCTCAAACTCCTAGATAATCTTAGAAAGTACTGAATAAATTTGAAAAATGCTAGTCAAAGAAATTGGCTTCAGAACAACCTAGGATTGAAGCTGTTTTCTACGAGGTTTAAAGAATCTAAATCTAGTATTTACGTGTCTGAAGTGTGGTGAAACTAATCTCCAACTCGTTTATCATAGGTTCATTGTAGGGGACATTAGGAAACCAATATTTACTGGACCTCTACCGGCTGATATTATAATAATGATCGAGACACAAATGCTAAGAAATATCGAACTAACTATCGTGCTGTTATTCGAATGAAAATATAAAATACTAGCTGTGTCCTCACAGTTCCGCCCGCGTAAGAAGTTTTATTCCAGTAATAGATATAGCCTATGTTACTTAGTGATAATGTAGCTTTGTAACGGCAAAATATTTTTTGAAATCGGTCCAATAGTTTTTAAGTTTATTCGTTACATATAAAAATACAAATCTTTCCTCTTTATAATATTAGTATAGAAGTATAGATATAAATTATCATTATTGACAGAAAATTTGCTCTACCCGTTTCCGTGGGGTGAGGTTTGTCATTAAATAGATACCTATCTACCAGCATCCACCTAACCAGTACCTCTACCGCAAAAACAAAACATGGACGGGTTGCTTAGGTCAGATGACAGCCGCTGAGCATTAAACCTAGTCCTGGCTACATTTTAAATAAGGTAACATGATGCCCTATTGTGTGAAGGAAAACATCATGAGGATACCTGCACACCTGAGGCTCCGAAGAGTTCTCGATGGTCCTTGCAGTCCCCTGACCTGCACCAGGTGAGCGTGGTGGTGTAAGAGGCCCTTGCTCAGCAATGGGACAGTAATATGCTGATGTTATGATGTCCGATATTCCTCTAGTTGACTCATGTAACTTGTGAGTCTCGTCAACTCAATATCAACTCAACATTCACAGTTGTCCCAAATAAACATTATTACTTAACCATACACGAGGCTCAGGGACTGAGATACGACCATGTCATTGTCATAAACACCAAGACAAAGAGGCTCAAGATCCACGACAGCGTTTCCCATGCGGTAGTGGCGATATCGAGACACACAGTCAGCTGCGTCTATTACACCGACGACGCCGATGACGCCACAGGCCGCTTCGCAAAACGAGCAATGGGTGCACCAACCAAAACGGTCGTCGACTACAATCTAAAGACGGCCATGCAGCACCGAGACGCAGCAGTCGTGGAAGCTCTGCTCAAAGCCGCGAAATCCCTGGCTGGCAAATCCAAAAATCCCTAACCAACACCTTGTAATAAAAATGCCTAAATACCAACTCCAAAAACCTAAATGTGTAAAAATAAAATAAAAATAAAAATAAAATTTGTAATAAATGTAATAATGCCCTCAGCATCCCGGTATCTCCATGAGAGATACCAAGAAATCAAACAAACCATAAAATAATTATGTTGATGATGCATTCTGCGTTATCAACTATAGCATGTAAAATTAAAATCATTAAATAATATTTATAGTAGTAATATAGTCTTAAGTGTGTGTGCTGATGCAGGCATCGACTCTATTGAGTCGGCGCATGCATCAGCGCATAGCTAAGTTATACCTGCATGTCAAAATGATGCCTGCCGGTATATGCATCGACTTTATTGAGTCAATGCATGTACCACCAGTATCAACGAAATAATGTAAATGTGTATATTATAAGAAAAAAAAAAAAAAAAAAACAATAATAATAATATTAAATAAGTAAACATATATATAATGTGATGGACTCGCATAGCTTAAGTAGAATAAGTAATATTTATTGTAATATAAATAATACATGTTGTATTTCCGATACAGGAGTATCAAATAAGTAAAATAAAATAAAAAGTAAACAATTAAATAACAGCAAAAAAGAGCGCGGACGAAATGTCTGCAGTGAATAAACTCATTTAAAAAAAAATAAAAAAAAATAAACGTTATTTACATCTCATAAAACCTATTCAAATAAAATAATCATTCGGAACAAAACATTAAAGACATACAAACGCATTTCAATCAACAAGCAGACGAGCTCATTGACACTAAACAATAAATTTGGCAAATCAATTGACAAAATGGTAATATTTGGACTCCGTTCGGTCATATATTGAAGACGTCTATGGATAAATTAAAGGCATTGGCGTTTATTAAGACGAAATTGCCTTACATCAGGGTGGGGTTGCCATCCGTCCGGGTATCCCCGGATTTGTCCTAGTTTAGAGGGCATCCGGGAAACGTCCGGGCGGGGCTCCATTTGTAGTCCGGGTTTAAAAATGTAGTCTTAGGTCGCCCGCGACACCTTTGTGTGTCGTGTTTTTATTACACTATGTATAAAAAAACCTGTTGACATGTCCGTGTTCTGGGCTCTAAAATCCGGGGATTTCACGCGTCTTGTCCTGGTTGCCAAATTTTAGAGATAGCAACCCTACATCAGGGTCTTTTCTATTGTGAGATTGGGAAGTCTACGAAGCTTGGAACCACAAGATTCACCATTGTCGTGTCGCCCCTGAAATGCCATGTCCATCACGTGCGCTGAATAATAACCGGCTACCACTCTATTCCACTTACTACTATTGTTAAATCTCCATAACAGCATCTCTGTGTATGAACACTCCTTTGCTGATCACACACGTCTTCCGAAAGTGACCAACCCTGATTCAGAAGTTTTCGATAAGTAAGTTGTCGAACGATTCGGTTTGTTATCTCTTTTTCTCTCGTTACAAGAGTTATAGACAAAAAGAAATAAAATACTGAATCGTTCGACAACTTACTTATCGAAAAGTTCAGAATGCGGTAAGTCATCGCCTTATCACGTTGTGATACCAATTGCGATGAATGGACTCGTGGCTAAGTACCAACCACGCGATAAGCTGCGTTTATCGCGGTCAGTCCGCGGATGGGTGACCGTTCTTTGCATATTTAGACTCCTCGGTGCCTCTGAGAGCACGTTAAACAGTCGGTCCCGAGTGTAATACGAATACCTGTGACAGTCGTTACGAGAAGTCAGAAGCCCGAAAGTCTGACAACTGGTCTAACCTTAGGATATCGGCATTGTCCAGTAATTGGGTTGCGGAGGTCTGATGGCAGTCGCTCCGTGTAAAATACTGGTATTCAGCCGCATCTGGTTAGACTGAAAGCTAACCCCAACATGGTTGGGAAAAAGCTAGGCAGTCTCTCTGTGATGAAGGGTCTCTTCGTAGAAGTTTACGAAATTTATCCCTTGTGTGGGTTAGAATATAAAACTTCCTCACCGCAGGCTGAGAATTGTCGCGTGTTATGTGATTCAACAAAACCAAGCACGCTTTTTTTTTAATATAAAAAGAAACATTGCCCCACACTTGGATTTCTCCTGTATCGTGGGTGCGTTTACAGACACAAATCTTCACATGCACAAACACCCAACTATCTGTAGGCCATACAAATATTTGTTCCGTGTGGGAATCGAACCCACGACCAGTAGCGCAGAAGCCAATCGCTCAGCCACCGCACCAAACGTGTCGTCGCTTGGTGGTAGGATCTGTACGGTCCGCCTGGCTAGCTACCACCCTCACAATAAAGTCCAGGGTCAAGCAGCTTACTGTGTTCCATCATGTGTATGTGAGAGCCAGAGGGGTATAGGGGAATCTCTCTATATCTCTATTCCTTGGATTCGTGTACTCGATCTTAGACCCATCATCAGGTGAGACTAGGGTCAAATGAGACTAAATAAAGAATTAAAAAAAAATGCTTTTCAGTAAATGTCAAAATAATATAGAGCATACGTATACAAACCAAATCAAGTTCAATGATCGCCAAAGTAGGCTCCATATAAAAGTGTGTCATTGTGGCTATACTAAAGATAAAGAAGAAGTTATTAAATTCCCTCCTATACATATAAAAATATGGCATTTGGCTTGCTGTAATTTCCTTGCAAACCTAAGCGACTTTGATAAATGATGTGGCATTAGATTTGTGTCAACTGAAGACGTCAATCGACGTCGAGTAATTCAGAACGAGGACACAAGTTCAATAAAACAGTGCATATTTACGTTGATGTTCATATTTTATCAAATTTGGTTTTGGAAAACGTCTCTTTTGAGATTTCACCAACATTTTACGAAAGCATCATTAACTGTATATAAAATTGTGGCTTTTTTTTACGGTAGATAAAGTGTTTTCTTATAAAACTTAAATTCCACCAAATTTTCTCGTATATCATTTTTATTTACTATAATTAACCCTTGTTTTACACCAAGCACCTAAAGCATCACGTATCTGATCATATTATGCGAGAAAATTCCACGAAACATATTTACACAATAATTATTTGTGAATTAACGCGATAAAGTTAAAGAATCACCCACAATATGCAAATTTTGCCATAAAGGCTTAATATTAAACATTAAAATGATTGTTATTGCACACGTTAATTATCCCGACCTTTTTAAATCGTCCGAGTTAATAATACAAAAATGCCATATAATTATTTTTCGGACGCCATTAAATATTATTAAGTTTTTGACATTTCTTCTTAATTGCTTGTTTTTTAAAAACAGTAATGAGGTTCCTTATACAATCTCATATTTTACGTTGCGGGTGAATTGATTCAATTGTATTACATATTAAGTTTGGATTATAGGATTCAACCCATATTAATAAGGTGTCGATGAAACACGTTATAAGTGTGGAATATTTATTGGTACCTCTTATTGAAATCAATTTTGTTGAAGTTCTGTTATGTATTTTATTTAACTACAGTGTTTTTATATACTGTACTGGGTTTATAAAGCTCTAAATGGGGTTGCTGGCAATGGCACCTTTTTGAAATCTCTACTATGAATATAACCTTTTTGGACAAGTCGATAACGATCGTTACCCATTAACCCATTTCCCCCAGTTGCGTCTAACAATTGGAGCGGAAAACAACTGAACAATTGTTTTTCCACTCGCAAATCATTGGGAATGTTTATTTATTTATTGTGGCCACTAAACGGGCGTGTGGTCCGTATTCCGCGGCGGTCTCCACTTTTCAAGCGGCGGTGTGCGATCGCTCGATAGTGTACCATTAGCGCGAAGAGTCGCGCCGGCATCCAATTGTGCGCTTAGATAGCGCATACAAATGTCGATCGGCGGGCTCCGTTCCCGCCTCGCTCGCCCCGCTCATCTGCATTCAATCCCATTGTTGCCTTTATTATTGGATATATGCGTAATCGCTAATTTATGGATCGCACTGACCGCGCCAACGTCACCAGTGATCTAATCTACGTTTGCGGCTTTAGGCTTGTTTACGTAGAGTCCGCTGTACGTACGAAGACTATTGTTACCATTTCCATATCATGTTATTGTAATAAGCATGAATTGTTTACAATTTGAAATAAAACGTAATCTTTCTGTTATAAACATAATTAAAGACAGCGATTTCTTTGTCAATTAATAAACTTAATGTTGTTAAAGAAGATGAAGATAGAGAATGGAATGCACGGCATTGAATGTTAAGTCTTTTCTTTTGGTCCTCGATCCCAAAGCATATAGCTAGATATCGATGTGATATCGTAGGGTGACAATAATTATCTGCAACAAAAAGGCGACAGGATCGTAATAGGGACTGAAAAGACGCGCCGGGCGCGCCGCCGCCGTAAAAAGCGCAAAGAATACACCTCGATATAATCGCACAAAAGCCGCTCCTGAATCCTACCTCAATGCTAATTTCCACTATCGCGCTCGCCCTCATTCATTTTCAATCGGAGGCAGCCTCCGCTTACTTCTATTTTTTTAAAGATCACATTAAAGAATCGAATATGGTGGATGTTTTTTTGCGCGGCCGGTGCGTGCGACGCGATTTATTTATTTGCGAGGTTTTTTAAAGCGACATTCCGGCTCGCTGTATACTTGTGTCTACCCGCAATTGGCATTTCGGGCTAAGCGCGAGCTATACAAAGTCGCCGGTTTTAACGGTTGTTTTTAACGCTCGACCCTCTCGCGCAAGAAACCGAGGATACAAATAAATTATTAATCGTTTGTCCTGTCTTTTATAAATTAAAATCCGTCCTTTTTTTGGTCGACAGCGCCCCGGTCGTGTATTTTTTGGTCGCGTCGCGTTTCGTTGTCTGTCCTCGAATTTATTAAAAAGCTTAAGCCAGAGGTGAGCAATTAAATCTGTGACAGAAATTAATACGGGAACGGGCCGGGGAGCGCGGGTGACCGGCCCTCGCCACCTTATTAATTCACAGCTTGTATGCTTTATTAATCCTCTTAGTATAAAATTATAAATAAAGACCTTTTAAAGGGAGTCCAAATTGTTGTTAGCAGAAATTGTATGCGTAACCTACCTACCTTTTTCGGCTGCACTATGAAAAGAACGTTGTAAACATAGAACGTGCCCTGTGTACTTAATCTTATATACGTGTTACTTCAGGAAAAACTTCAAGGCAAACATAATATATTAAAGTAAGCCTTCCGGGTTCGTCGGTCCGAGAAATTCATGAAAATTATCTAATTACGTGTGTGCAGGGAGAAAAATCGCGAGTTACTTACGTAACCGCCCGGAAAATTACTGGCATAAATCACGCGGCGGCGGGCGCGCAGGGAGGGGATGATTTTCCATTCGCTATCTTTTACGTTGGTATTATTTTGATTTATTTCTGTACGTAATGAAAGCGTACGTCTCGGTGTTGATGTACCAGAAATCCAGTGGTTTATACATTTCTGTAGATTACCTTATTGGATGGGCGCATCGTTATTAACTAAGTAGCTCAAGTATAAATCTTGGTGATCATAAATTTAGTAATAAAATAGGATGAGGATTACCACAAATAGGTGTTACTTGTGTGAGGAATAAAACGGCGGACGTTGTGGCGAGGTGTGGAGCAGTAGGATGCGTGATGGGGCGGTATACACGCTCGTTAACATGGAAAGTGCTACATTCCGCGACACCGCACATTAGGCTGCGGCTGCGCAATTATGCCGCGACTCTCATTGCGCGCCCCCGAGTCTCGCGTCCCTAGTTGCCTCGTTGAATAAAGATGTAACCGCTGCGATCAGCCGACTACTTACTAATACACTGTCATAACTAGCGTGGTATTTCTAGTGTTGAAGAAAATCAAGTCATAAGACGACTTATAAGGGATGAAAAGTAGAGTTTGTATAATTACACAATGTGTCTACATAATTATTTTTAATTATCTATTATCTACAAGGTTAGTCGGAAAGGGGGTACAAAGCCGCGGGCCACTTAATGTATCACTGATGATTGTTTTAAAGAAAGTGTTAAAATTTAAAAATTCGATTAATTTTTTTTCCATGTAAAATTATTTTTATTTTAGTTTTTTCAAAAATTCTTCATCCCTGCTTTAGTTATAAATTCAGAAAATGGAGTTTCTAATCCGTGACCCCGTCGTCCATAAACACGTCTGATCATAGCTGAGGATAGATAGAATTTAGCGTATTTTTTATGAAATCTTTGAACAGCTATTTCTCTTGAACTATTGACTTCTGGGGAAAGTTGTAGAACAAAAGTTATAGATTATTATGGGTACTTTAACACCCTTTCGGCTTACTACCCTTTCCGACTAACCTTGTATAATTATATATTATGTCCCGATTGCCTGACTGACTGATTCATCAACGCAGAGCCTAAACCGTTAGAGCTACAAACTTAAAATTTGGACAGTAGGTTCCTTTCGTGACGTAGGCATCCACTAAGAAAGGATTTTCGGAAATTCTACCCCAAAGGGGGTAAAATAGGAGGTCGAAGTTTGTATGAAAATTCACGCGGATGAAGACGCGGGCTAAGTGCTAGTAGACATTAATAATAGTTATACTGTCTACATATAAACTGCCTCGTTGGTCTAGTGGTGCGCGACTGCTGATCTTGAGGTCTTGGGTTCGATCCCCAGGTCGGGCAGTATTATTAGGTCTTTCCATGTGGAATACCTCTGTAGCAGCCCGGAGTTTAGATTTGTGCCCGGTTGATGGCAATAGGCTCGTCCCCTATTACATGAGACTTAAACATAACGGCGGAATGAGGGTGTTATTATACACCTCTGCCCAACTGTTCGGGAAATACAGGCGTGATGTAATGTTATGTCTATACTAATATTATAAAGAGGAAACGAATAAACTTAAAAACTACTGGACCGATTTCAAAAATTCTTTTGCCGTTAGAAAGCTACATTATCACTGAGTAACATAGGCTACGGGCGGAGCCGTGAGGACACAGCTAGTTAATTATATTTTAATAGTTTCAAGATGATTGGCAACAGCATCTTATTATGCGCTGTTAAATCTGTTTGCCGAGCAGATTATAGTGAGATTCCCTCACGTCAAGAACGTTCATTTTAGTTGTCTATTATGGACTTCAGCAGTGTATGTCTTGGGACTGACACTAATAGTATTTTAACATAAACATATCATCACGCCTATATTCCCCGAAGAGTTGGGCAGAAGTGTATAGTATCACCCTCATTTCGCCGTTACGTTTAAGTCCCACAAACACCGGGCTGCTACTAAGAAATTCTACACAGAAAAACCCAATAACACTTTGCCCGATCTGGAGATCGAACCCAGGACCTCACGATCAGCAGTCGCGCTTTCCACCACTAGACCAACGAGGCAGTTATTATAATAGTATTTTACTACAGCAGCAAGTAGTAGCTTTAATCGATATCTCTCCTAAATTATCGATTAACAAATGTATCAGCCCTACCTACTAAAATTGTACCTTAATGGCACAGTAAACTGTACGTACAAAGTCTTACCCAAATTCCAACGCCTTGTTGGTGAAAGTAACTGTTATAAATATCACAGCATTCATTGTAATGTTTGACCCTTGGGCCGGGTTCACGACAGCGGCGTTTTGTCGTCGATACGCAACGTTGTTATTGTGTACGTACGCGTTGCAGGAATGCTGGGAATGACGCGTAATGGCGGCCATTATCGTTGCGCTAAGCAGCCAACGAGACGCGACCACCGGCCTGATAGCCGATCGCGTGTCTGTACACAGCTTTATGCATGTAAGAGATTGTTTAATCGTTTTTGTATTATCCTAATTATACCTACACAGTCTAGTCCAATATACCAGATCAGAATAGATTAAAATGATTAATCTGTCCCGATGTTAAAAATCAATTAACTTCTTCTTTCTTTTCGTGTGGTTAGTGACTAACCTGGTATCACAGTTTATGCCGCCCATGGGCCTCTGACTTCAGACTTCTCTGACTTCACATGCCGTCGAGAAATATCGCTCAGGCATAGGCAGGGTTTTCTCACGATCTTTTCCTTCACCGTTTTTAAGCAAGTGATAATTATACAATACGCACATGAATCCGAAAAGTCAGAGGTGCGTGCCTTGGGTTCGACCTCGAGACCTATGACTTGGCAGTCCGACGGTCACACGACTAGGCTATCACTGCTGAATCAATTAACTGACAGAAAAGGACCTAAACAATCACTGCAAAATACGAGTATGTAGTATAAGAGAAAACAACTTTTAATATGTAGAACTTACGATTCATATTCAACTATCAAAACACCATCGATACATAAATCCGGCTATCAATCGTTCTAAAGCCTGCCACATAAACCTTATCCAACACAAACTCGAACGGTAGACCTAAACAAATCGTATAACTTAGAATCCGGACAAAAGGACCACAAATCTCTAACAGCAGCTCGAACATTTCTTAATTAGCCACTTTTTATTGAACAACAAATTCGGTTAACTTCAACAAAGGATTCTAAGAAAATAAAAATAAATTTGATTCGTGACGAATCACGAAGGTGTTTCTCCTGATCCCTCGTAACCCTTTTTGTGACTCTGACTAATCTAGAGATGGCCTCTAGAGGTTTTTAATTAAAGATAATGTAACATAGCTGCACGTACCTACTGCGCTACTACGCCGTTTAGGGTTGAGACAACGTCTGCCAATTATGTACCGAAAGGAATTTTCAATTTAAACAAAGTTGTGATAATTATACAACAATGTTAATTGACTTTCAAAGAGATAAAAATTACGCGAGCATTATTAAAAAAAACTGCTTATTATTTGTTAAAAACACACTTGACAATTTCGATTTCATCAGTAAAATTAGGGTCGGTAAATTCGCTTTCTGGCCAATATCATTCAAGAAACCTCCTCTACTCGTCAATCTTGTTTATTAATAAGTGACAGCCCTACATCGTTGAGTGTACGAAGGTAATTAGTAGAAAGTGCTCTCGCGCAGTGTGAATAGCATCAACAATGTAGCCGGTAGCCGCCTCGCCACCTCTACCTATATTCAATTAAAAACACAATGCCCCAACGACTGACCACTTCTAACAAGAAAACGACTTCACTCATCTCCGCGCAAACTAATTCATTTCACTATACCGAACATAAAATATAGGTACGCAGCGCAGCGTGTATTGTTCAACGCGATTTTTTATTGGTTTTAACGACAAATTATCCCAATCGTGATCATTGAAAATTACTCAACATACGAGACACACATCTAACTGCTCTTGGACGAGACCTTTCTAAGTCATTGCCCAAAAAAGTTACATTAAGATGATCGTTAATAGTCGCCTTGATTACCATCTAAGTTGAGTGGTGAACGATTATTTCGGAGTCGGCTTCTTGATGCGAGAGAAATAAAATGTACGCGCACGCGTCGCCACCGGGTTACGCTGTCGTTAAGAAATTACCGGGCGCGCCGTCGACGCCGCCGATTTTATCGATGGAATTTATCGTCGACACTGGTCGACTCGCGCGTGCGCCCTTCCCTATCAATGCGCATACAATATATGGGCGCTTAGAAAATATCTAATATGATCCCCCGATATCTATAAAACGTTAAGATTAACCAAAGTCTTCATCTTGTTAGATACTGATCAACAGAAGCAAATATTGTGTTATCATTAGTGAAGAGCAAACAACTTTACATTTGAATTAAATAAATTTTGTTCATTAATTTGATGTCAAAACAATTTCTCCAATTTCATTTATTGAGAGCATTCGTCACGTGTGTGTGTAGCTGGGTGCGCGGGCGCAGCACGGTAGTAACGAGTGTATAATTATTGTTGGCCGCGGCGCCGGTAGCCGAAAGGCCGACTCATCGTAATTTGATGGCGTCGGCCGGCCCGCCCCGCCGCTGCCGACAAAAAACTAATTAACAGAGATGGACCACGAGATAGCCACCTCTACCGACTATGTTGCATTCGCAAGAACAAAATAAAACACTGTGAAACCATGACGATGACATTCAACCAGATCAGTTTTGTGATTCATTTGCTCATACCTACGACGCATCGCTTTAATTAGAAACCAGTTGTAGCGTCTTAAACTACATTCCTTCTAAGACTTAGTGGGAAGCCAAACTAGACGGATCCTAAGCCTAGCATAGAAAATACTCAGTGTCAAATTACCATAGAAAACCTGTCGCTTTGGTTTATGATCGTATATCGCTGAACGTTTTTATGGCTACCTACTGCGCACTTAAAGTTAGAATATGGACACCTACATGAGTAGTACATGCAGTGTGTATTATAGGTATACATAATGTGTAAAACATGCGTGTCGGTTGTAGCCGGGCAGACTTGGTGATAGATTGTCGTCATGATGGATCGTGCGACGGCCGCCAATGGTGTCCGCGAGCCTGCCGACCGCAAACACGACACAACACTCGCTACTTACTTGTTATTGCTGGCCAACTTAACAAGATTGAAAAAACAGATTGGACTCATTCTATTTTTAATAGCTATAAAAGAAATCTTATTGATTCCGATAATCTACGATTTAACTTAAGTTAAATGTTCTACTTTCAACGCGTTCATCGCATAAGTTAGTCCTGGTAATTACATGAAATCTCAAGTCCAAAGTCAACAATGAATGAAGCATGGAAAATTATTTGGTAGCGGCCAGGACACGGTTGCTCGATTTCCGAAATTCGATAACCAGCCGCGACGCGTCAACAAGTCGAACTTAATCATTTTAAATATGTACTTTTAACTCTGCAACTGTATTGTCGCTGACGTGACTCGCCATTGTTTGCCAGTTTTACCACCGTTTTATACCTTTTTAGTGAACGTTCCCAAACGTAGATATATTATTACGGCAAAGCGAATACCTTACCACTTTGATCCGATGAAAACATAACAATTGATGACATCTGAAAACAATGAATTATAATTGGATCCGCACCATTGTTCTAAACGAAAATAAAATGAACAACAAACTTTCGAGAAGTGCTAATTAACGGTTTTTGGAATAGAATGCGACCTCGCTTTGATTACACAAAATATGATTGTTTTTTGGCGGCGCCGAAATCGGACGCTTCATTAACACAGGGACACGGCGCGACCCAAAGAAATGTCACGTCAAAATCGTTTTCTGAGAAGCGTAGAGCTACCGGAGCCGAAAGGGAATTAATAAATACAAAAGGGTTATAAAAACTGTGACAGAATTAAGAGCGGGCGCGTTAAAAATGGAGGTGCGAGCGCGACTGCGACGCGAACAAGTGAAACATAATGCGCGAAACAAAGCAGCCGGAGCGAATGCCTTAAATCATTTTTAATTATGTTATGGCGCGGGCGCGCGGCGCGCTGCGTATGCCCACGGCTTGGGTTACAGCGGCTGCTGCGCGCGCACACTAATCACGCGGCTGTGCGCACATGTATCTGTCCGTCCGATGCGTGACCCCGTCACATCTACCCTGGCGAGCACCTACAGGGATTATGATCATAGAAAAAAATATTAATGTAAGACCACCTTTCAAGGATTTAATTACCGCGATGTGCAAGCGCAAGGTCTTGCACTTTCCATAATATAATTTATTATGGTTAATAAGAAAAGGATGGTGTCGTTCTAATTAAGACGTAGAGCAGATTTAACAACAAGTCAGTCAATCATATCAGCGGTAACCTCGCCGGCTAAATGGGCCCCCAAATTCTTCTTCCCTTGACCTAAACTCCAATCAAACACAGAGCATTTCGTGTAGTTAGATCCATATCGGGATTTAAGATTGCTATAATCCCTCTTAAATAAAAATGATCAATTAATGAGATCCTTAATATCTAACTCCAAATTAAAGACACGACTACCCAATACATTGTTCCTCCCAAATTCAGCTTTGAAGCTTTCACAGAAGTGTTTTAGTGTGTGTTGTGTAAAAAACAAGCGATTATTTAAGAGTCATACGTAACTCGGTGACTCATTGTCGGCCGGTTCTTATTTCACGGTAGCTTAGCGGCTTGCTAGTGATCCATGTTTGACATAACATGGTGCGCGTTTTGATTCGACTATAATTTTCGTTATAAAAGTAAGATTAGGTATCGGATTTTATTTAAATTAGAAAAAAAAACTGGTTTGTTGTTTGAAAAAGATATATCTACACCCATCAATTTTTAACACTTGTACGAAATACTGCATATTCAGCAGCGTCAAGCAAAACTGGAACTCTTGACATGAACGAATAAATTAAAAGAGCTAAGAGAAAGATGACACCTTTTTTTGGAAGTACTTCGTAAGAGCTTTTTTTCTGGTTTACCGAGACAAGACGAGAGTAGACATGACTCCAAATACGAGCAAGCAATTTGCCCGATAGCACGACGGATTTAAAGGTCTTGCCGGGAACGGATTTAATTATAGTTTTATTTTGAAACATGATAAAAGCAACGGTCTCAACAAGGTGAAGGCATGATTTGGATTTGATTTTGTGATGATAATCATATGTGAGGGAAAAAGGTATTTGAAAGTGTTTGTGTCGGACTTTTTCTTTAAATATATTAAGGAAACTTAAATGATTTGAGTACCAATCGCCTAACTTTAGAAATGCTTAAGAGAAAACTGATTCTGAAGGCAGCCTTGTGACAACCGCCGGAATTCATTAAGCCGGTAGGAAGCAAGTACGCTTTGTATAACTTCCAAATCTAATGCAAGATAAACAAAGAGATCATTGCATGGTGCAACCGATTTCAGGGACCGCGGCGAAGAGAAAATCTCTTATTTTTTGTTATTCTGGAAGCGACACGATAACAAAATGAAGCGCCAAATCCAAGCAACGTGCGCAAGTTATTTCATTCCGTTTCCTGCTCACTTCGTAAAACTTGCAGAAGTCAACTTGCTGCGGGTGTGTACCTAGGTTAAAAGTCATTAGCGCAAGACAACTTGCACAACAAAACTTGCTAGTGAATATGGCGCTTAAGGATATCCACCATATTGTATTATAAATTACAAAATGGACACACAAGACTTGCCTAAAGTCAAGGCTCGCACCGTAAACATCCGAATGTATACACCCCCCTACATTCCTAATGGTAAATAAATAGCAAGAGTGGTCTGAGTCCGATTCCAACAGAACGTCGCCTGTTGTGACATTGTACTGCAAATACACGCTTCCTAATTACTGAAGCACTGATATTGAAATATTGAAAAAAGATACTTAGAAGTAATGTAAAGACTAAAGCCAAATTCAAACGAAAGGTTTTCAACATCACCGTGTATGGAAATGTAGGTGGAATCACCCATTTTCATGCGCTGCACACACGAATCGGTTATAGCCACAAATAAGCTTTGTGACGTTACAAACAAAAGCATGGCTAGGTCGACTGTGTTGTGTCGCCCATGGCCACGTGTAGCGGTAGGCGATACACACACGTAGACTCGCTGCAGTGTGCATAGGCGTTCAGGACGCTGTTGCGGTTGCCGGGCTATTGTTGTGCGTCGGCGATGAATGCCGAAGCGCATACGGACGGTTTCAATGTCGTCTGGTGTAAGAAGTCCCTCACTCCTGCGCAGGCTGCGCGGCAGCCCCAACACTATCCTGCGCGCGATAGCCACCTGGGCTGATATCCCGATGGTGTGGCACTGGTCGATCGGACCAAATCCCTTTTAGTTATTAGGTACTAACATAGACTAAGCTACATTGTTACTAATACACTGAACCCTTCTGCCATATAAACGAATAAATAAATAAATAGGGCTACGGTACGTGTCCGTCACAATATAGCCAACCGTACGATTTAAATCGTATTAAAAAAAAATTGAAGTTAACGTGTAGTTCTGCCTAGCCTTTTCCCAAGTATATTAAGGTCAGCTTCTAGTCTAACCAGATGCGGCTGAAAACCAGTATTTTACACAGAGCGACTGCCATCAGACCTCCGCAACCCAGTAGCAGAGCAATGCCGATATCCTAAGGTTAGACCAGTTGTTAGACTTTCGGGCTTCTGACTTCCCTACCGACTGTCATAGGTATTCGTATGACACCCGAGACCGACTGTTTAACGTGCTCTCCGAGACACGGTGGGGTCTCGATGTGTAACTGTCACCCAGCCACAGACTGACCGCGCCAAGAGCAGCTTGACCTTGCAAATCATATGATCTGCGAGGTTGGTAATTAGCCACGAACCCCTCAAGTTAACAGATAGTTTAAATTTATTTTTTGGAAATAACAAGCTGAAAGTCATTCCTTTACATGTAGTCAAAATTCGTGTTCAAACTACACGTATAATTTACACTGTTACAAATGTTAATTCTTACATTGAAACAATCACTAATGGTATACTATAGAAAGTCTATCCATCGCCACGCGTCGCATGCGCCTACTGACGGCAGATACTTGCAGTTTTTTTTTACCATAGACAATTTATTACTTTCTCTATATGTTATCTATGGCAGCAATGCATTTGTGTTCAATCCAATGATGATCAGATAAATAAAATAAATATAAATCCTTATTGTAGGTATTTCATCAATCAATGATAATTATTAAATTCATTTGCTTATTGCTTTCAGACAATTTCTTCAGTAGTTAATTCGATGATTCCCTTGCCCTTTTAAGACACCTAACCGTAGTAAGAAAAAAAAACACTATGTTGTTCGTATGTGAGTCCATCACACCCGCAGAATCTTACTCCCGCGCAAACAACTTTAATCGTGTACGTGACGGTGTGACGTAAAGTGTAGTGATTTATTTTATTAGTAAATAAAATATAATAAAAAAGGTAAAAAGTAAAATAATTTTATTTAGCCGTAATTTTCTGATGCGTTCAGCACATCTGCAGACTGACCAGGTGTAGCAATGTCGTGCTCACGCGCAGGCCACTGTCAACTATCCGTGAAATTCACCTCAACCACCGCTCTAGCGACGACACGACTAATAGTACCGTGCACTATGATCTAATCGTTAATTTACAAAAAAATGTGATAATGAAACAACGCTAACAACACATTTTAAATTTGAGGGGGACACCCATCTACCGGTTTCCAAAAATAGAAATTATAATGAAATCTTCTGATGACCTGGATAAAAATGTTATAAATTCATTGAAAATTAAAGCATGACCTACTTTCTTTCGGGGATTTTATTAAAGTTGCGTTCTCCGTTTGATGTAGAATCAACAAGTTAGATGGACAACTGTTTATATTAGGGGACATCAGAAGGCAACGCACGCGCTAATTTGCCACATCTAACAGATATCGGGTACAGTCGGCAGTGTCCGCGTTCGGAATGCATGACCGATCGGCCACGGGGAAAAAGCGCTCGCTCGCCGGTGAATGAAGCGATTAGCGCTGAATGGTCGGCCGGCACGCGGAACCAAACGCCTGGCACGACGCGCGCGCATCCACGCCGCGCTTTGTCTCAGCTCGCTTGACCCGTGCCCCGGGTAAAACCGTGCCTGACCAAAAACTAATAAAAAGTACTAAAAAACTACCATCGAGCTGTTTTTAATTGGGGAAAAAATGTAGTTGACTACGTTTTTGTCGGTTAAACGACTCTACTAGTTCTTTTTAGTGTACTATTCTTGTTGCCGTAGACTATTTTAATGCAGATGAAGACGCTTTTCGTCGTAATGATGTTATTGCTACATCCTACCGACGTTATTGTGTGAAATGCCTCGGATGCCCTTACCGTTCTATTTTAAACATGAATATATTTATAGCGTCATTAAAGTGTTTCTACACAATTGCACACGATCCGTATCCGACTGTTTTTTTTGTGCAAATGGCAACACGGCCCAAGACCGTTACGGGAACGTTTTCCGCGACGGATTCGCTAAATTCGATGCCTGAACGCGAGATCTCGGCAGAAAATCCGCTCGTTTAGGATAAATCCCTTAGGTAACAAGGCGTTTGTTAGGCGAGCGCGCGAGTCGCGAGTCGGCGCTAATTTAAGCCGGAGCTGTGCGCTCGAGCAGGCTCCGCATCTCATTTACCTTATTAAGCAGGAGGCTCGCGGCCGGCCGCGTCACTCAACGTCACTCGCGCTGCTACGCGGACACATAAACACCTCCTTAGCCACCGTCTATCGCCTCTCTAATCGGAGCCGCGCACACTCACACGTACTCGCCGATGTTGTTTAGCACTACGCTATGTTTAATGAATAGATCGTAACTCATCAATTACGAAAGTATCATGACACCATGCAGATACTATCTGCGTTGCAATGATTCATGCTTCTAACTTTAACTTAGTATTTTATTACGATTTACCACCTCCCAGTGTTTTTTCTATGGTTAACATTTTACTAAACCGTTCAGAAACTCATTTATTAGACTTAGTTACAAAAACTACTGCAATAATGAAAATGGAAATTAAAAATAGACGAAGACAAAATGGCTTAGAACTGTGTGCGCTGAAATTTCGCCGGCTAATGGTCTCATTGGTACAGCAAGCGGGATAAATCTCGGCTCCCGGCGCAGGCGGTGTTTCAGTAATGAGCTAATTCGGCATGCGCTCGCCTCTTTCTGCACATAACATACGTGGGATCTAATGCTGCTGGGAATGCGGGGAATGCACTCTACACGATCGTTTTCATAACTCAGTATGAAGCATTATCTACTTTATAGCTTGTGATTAGACATTCTGGGAATCATAATCGTTGAACATTAGATAGACAGGTTTGAGATTTGATTGTAATACTGAATAATGATCAAGCAGCTCAGTAGATTCGTTCAAGTTTGTAATGAAGTCAGACCGGTTCAAACACTGCAATGTCACTTAATCTTAAAACAAAAGAAGAAATACTTAAATACAATGTAGTAGGTACTTCTCACAATCAAACCAGTAGAATAAAGTGTGAAGCGAGATAACATCGTAAAGACAATAGGCATTGTTTCTGAGTGTAAACAAGAAACGCTCCAACCAATCGGACGGCGTTCCACTGCTTGCGAGCGAGGGTAATTAAAAATTCAAATTAGGAACGTCGCCCCTCGCGCGTCGCGGTTGGTGATTACATAGCGTTAATTACCAGCGACCAATTAAAAGCCGGGGCGACAGAGCGGCACGTTTAGCCGGCCAATGGGGGCGCGTCGCTGAAGCGAGGCGTGGTAATTAAGACGAGGCAAAAGGGTTGTGATTTTCCGGGCGTTCTCGGGGGCGTGCAATTAATCACCGCCCGACGTGTAGGAGTGGCGGCGGCACTCCCTTGTCTGTCCACATTGTTTTAAACAGCCATTAATGTAACAACATACAGTACATACTAAATGTTTATCTTATGTAGAGGGGGCATTCTTCGAAAAATATTAACTGTAATTGAGAACGTCATTAGCATCATCCCAAAGTTAAGAATGCAGATGTTTAATACTATAATTATGATTATGAAAACTCAAACTATAGGTACCGCTGCCGTCAAGCAATAAGACAAGAATAAAAACAATCTGACAATACTATAACGTTAACAACCCGGGAGAAGAATGATTTGTTAAAATAATGTTAAAAAATTTCGAATATTCACCCAGAGTTTGTGTGTGCTTCTTTTTCCTAGCCTTTACCCAACTATGTTTGAGGGTCAGCTTCCAGTCTAACCAGATGCGGCTGAATACCAGTATTTTACACGGAGCGACTGCCGTCAGACCTCCGCAACCCAGTTATTAGGCAAGATATCCTAAGGTTAGACCGGTTGTCAGACTTTCGGACTTCTGACTACCCGTAACGACTGAACGATTCGTATAACACCTGGGACTAACTGTTTAACGTGTTCTCCGAGGCACTGAGGGGTCTCAATATGTAACAAACGGTAACCCATCCACTGAGTGACCGCGGCAAGCGCTGCTTAGCCTCATAAATCTTATTATACGCGCGGTTGATAATTAGCCCCTCATGAGTTTGTGTGTAAGCTCGAAATTAGTATTGTTCTACGAAAATCGACAATATCTGATACAATTCTTTCTGTTTTTCGCACACACTTCGCAGAGTTTACGTGAAAGTGAAAATTTCATCTTTATTTTACGTTCGCGGGAACTTAATATAGCTACTGAGCAAATAAAGATCTAAACCGTCTTACGAACCCCTCAAAGAAACAATAACGCAGGTTTATTTGAATGCAGCGATTCATTGGGACGTAAAACAGATGTAGGTGGAAGAATTGGGCTTAGGCTTGAGTCGCGGCTTGGAATGGCCCGGACGCACACAACGTGTACGTACCTACCCTACCTCACTGTGAACTTGACTGTCAGATTTTTTGAGTCAAGTGTACCTGGTACCTGTACTTTTGTTACATTATAATTTGCTCTTTAAATAAGCCAATTATATTCTGACTGCATTTTTGGAAAAATAGATGATTCATAGGTACCTGCCTATTTCATGAAAGTAAGATTGTGTGTGGATTTTATTAAAATGCTAATGTGTCAGTTACATTAGTCAGCTAATAGCATAACAGCTTACCGGATATAGAAACCATAGATATAAATCTAACTATCTAATTAATTACAAGCCAGGATAAAATAACTGCGTGCTTTTGAATACAAATTATTAAGCCTTCGGTCGAAGGTAATATACATAATTAACGAAATATTTCATAAAAAATTAAGAAAATGCTGGTCTTCTACAACATTCTGCCTCTGGCACGTATAAAATCTTGCTCTCTCGAAAAGAACAAACATTCGTTTCATTGTTAGGGGCTTACAACACTGTTATTAACAAAGCCGATGAAGTATAAATGATCCGCGTAGCCATTCCTGAAAGAGAGTTATTCCAGCCTCGTCCCCCCCTCCTCGAGCACACCCCGCACCCCTCGCCTCCCCGGCCGTCACCGCCAGAAGAAAAATGCTAACACGCCCCCGCGAAAACTATTAGTTATTTTGGCACCCCCACAACCCTCGCTTCCTTCGATTATGAACCACTACACATTGTATTTTAAGAGGTCACGTCACGCGCTTATTAATTTCAGCTTACCTCGCGTGAACCATTGCATTGCTTCAATTATGATAGTAGAATTAAAAACTTACATAGATGCTAATTAATATTCCACGTACCGTATTCATACAAGGCTTCTGAAGGAACGAGATATTGTACTAACAATAAGGGTTGGTAACCTGTCATTCATTACCTATGTGTAGTCTAAAATGATAAACTTTCAACCCTATTTTCTACTTCAAACATTTAAACGAATATCTTTATTGAAAGGAAATTAATCGAAACTACACTTACAATAAACATCTTATGTGACATTATATAAAATCTTAATGTACTCAGACTGAGTAATACCTATACAAAGAAAACAATACGACAGTTTTTATCAATCTCGATAGCGAGACGTTCCTAAGTATTGGCAAAGTATCTGTCGTTGGAGCGCGTCACATTTAATATGTATCAAGATCGATTCTGATCACCATACGGAGCAAATCCAACTGATAAGTTATTTGAATCCAATCTGGAGATTGCAAAACCGTATAAAACATTGGGGGGGTTACAAAAAAGCCGGCTTAACACTTAAATCTCGCGTTGCAGACGAGATGATGAAATTCAAAACAAGATAAAGAATATGGCCCATAAAAGTTTCATAGCTGTTAACTTATTTATGAAGTCGGCTACATATTTAAATGTGTACTTACGACAACTGTACATACACACTAACTTAACGTTTATGCATGTGGTATTGTTTTGTATATTGCGCATTGAGACATTCTTCCGTGTTTAGTATCTTTTCTAATAACGTAGGTAGGGTTGTCGGGCCCAAAAATAAAAAAGCCGGACACAGATTCATATATAGCCGGACATTTTGCCGTAAAGCCTGAAACACTGGTTTTTAAAAAAAATGATACTTTTGTTTGTGTATTTATTATTGTTACTCATTTGAGACTTACTCTACTCTTAATTATATGATATTATAAATCATCGGCATCTTTTGGCGGGACGGGGTTCACCAAAAGCCTATATTTTTTTTCTTTATTTTCTTTGGAAAATCCTCATGGATGTCCCTCGCCCGGGGAAGGCGAGGGGGTCTGCCGGACTCTTACCGGCTAAAAAACAACGGTGTTCCTTCTCCTGACCGTTCGGCCGGGGTCGCGGGATTCGCAAAAGCATGCATCGCAAGTTCACCAAAAGCCGGACAGGCCGGACTTGTACATATTTGGCCGGACACAACTGTAAAAAGCCGGACACTTGACAACCCTGATCGTAGGGGCTTACGTTTGTATAATAACAGGATTCTTAGTTCCGAAAGACGTTTTCTCATTTCAGGATAAATATTTCTCTCATCGTTTAATTATTTTATACTTCCAAATATCAACACATCATTATTTGTACTCTTTAACCTGCAAAGGAAAAACATGTGAGTGTGAACAATAATATGTGTACTCGCTTACATTTCCTTGTTTTCATGTTCATTTTCCTTAAGTTTGGATGACCTCTTAACAATAAGCTATGGCCATACTTATTTTTTGGTTAAGTTGGAAGGTATTGCCAGTCCCAAATTAACCTAGACTGACCTTGATTGGAAGCTGTATGAAGCTTGACAGCTTCGTGGACCTTCGGATTCTTGTCAATTTTTAACGAAACACAGTGACATGCGACTTCGTTACAACATCTTCATCTCAGCATGAAAATGGATTGGAAACTATTCCAGGGTCTGCTTTCTACCTAGGGTAATATTCTATGATAAATGCTTTTAACCCATGATTATGCAACAATTTCTGATTTTGCCCGTAGACAGCCGTTTTAACGTGAGAAGCCTGATTTGTTGCTTTATAAGGCTCTTCTTCCAACCACACTATGAAATAAGGTATTTTTAAATCCTCTGCAAGCACCACCAACAACACTTTACGTCATCCCCAATAAATACCATAGGGAAATTATTTTCCTTAATTGACCCCCAGAACTCGCTAAGGCTTCCAGATGATTTGAATACAAAACGACACGACATTTCTATTTCCTCATATCTCTAATGATATATTATCACACATTTCCTAAAGGAAGATGATCTATTACCTAAGTCTTTAACGTATTCGATCACAGTCCAGCCTATGTGGACGAGATACGCAAACATGTCCCTGCGTGCCCTCCCATCTGTCATAGACGCTTCCGACGCACGGCCTTCTGCTTAATTGACCTCCCTGTCCTCCCTGAATATACCTACTTACATATATTAAGCATGTACATATTTATACTGTACTTTGGGACTTGTGTCAGTGATTATGATTGTCGACATGTAAAAAGTGTTTGACTAGGTTTTCGTTTCGGTAATTAATCTTAAAAGTGTTCCTTCATCTTTAACTAAATCTTTCATATTTTTTATTCAGGCTAATGTTTGATTTATTTACACAGGCTATTTCAATAGCTGTCTATGTCAAATATATAGAGCTCTTATTATTCAAATTGAACGGACTTTGTGAAAGTTTCGGATGAATGCATGCCAATTACTCTAACGTTGGCTGCGTGTACAATGTGTACGGTCGTGTGTTCAGTTGTATGACACATGACAAAGTTTCCGCGGCCGCCCGGAGACAGGCTGTAGGTAATGTAACAACAGTGGATGACCACTTACATAACACACACAAAAGACCAACACTTGCAGCACACAAATGAACGTAGTTTGCACATACGTTGAATAGACAAAGCACACAGTCACATGAGGTCATCTCCCCTCATTAGGTGGTTAGTTTTCCGGGCGTGTCCGCAGACTCCGGGGGGGTGAGGTGCACGGGGTAGGTGGCGGCGAGAGGGGGGAGGGGGGGTTGGTAGACGGGAAGTTACTTAATTAATCCCCGCGCGGCCGCCATTGGCCGGTGGGACGTGCGGGCGGGCGGACGTCTCATCGCCCACGCGTTAATTGGGCGGGAAGGCGCACAGATTACAGCAACGCTTCCCGTTAATGAAACCGGACTCTTGTACCTACTGAAACATACCCATATCACGTATATGCTACCAAGTAGGTAGCTAGGAGGCGCTAACGAAATGTACCCTTGCATATAGACTTGGATAAACGTATCTAATTAGTAATGCCATCATCAAAGCCTTAGCTCTAATTAGGCGCAACTGCTTTGAAAGATCTGAGCCTATCTTTAAAGAAACACAAAACCTTTTCGAATCTTGCGCATTCGTCGGAGCATAAATATTTTATGAGGTCCAAGAGGGTTGTCCTCTAAAACCTGTTAGGCTAAATATTGCGAAGACATTAGTTTATATAATATTACTATCATTCAAACATATTTTAACAAAAAGGAAATGAAATACGGCGCGTATGGCGCTGTTGAAGCGTTAATAAATATTGTAGTAGGGAAGGAGTTGACTCGAAACTAATATTGCTCTCGTCGCGTCAAGTGAAGGTATAAAGCTCAGATTTAGCGTGAGCCGAGGGCTGAGCAGGCGCGAAACGCCCAGGTAAAGTACCTACTTACACCTCGATATACGAGGAAACGTAAATTATAATATTGTGTGTGTCGGTGCTAACCCTCTCGCGCTCACGTCGCGGCCCCGCATGTGTGCGCGCCCACTGAAAGAAAAGCAATTTCCTCCGGGCGGCGGGCGGCCGCAGGGGGTTGAGGTCTCGCGCGAATATAATTTTGTTCATTTTTTTCATTCGGGCGAGTTAATTCGGCTTCGCGGCGGAGTCGGCTATTGATTAGGGCGCGTCTTACGTTTTAATTTGTTTGCGCGCGCAGCCAGCGATGCACCCGTCGAGATGAGCGCCCCCCCTCGACCCAGCTCGTGCACCCCCCAGCAGCATCTAATGAACCTCTAACTACGCCTAGTGTAATCAGGATCCTTTTCATAATCACGTTCGCGCGTCACATGTTTATTTTCATCTAACTGTGTCTCGTAAAGGGAAGCTGTCTTGTTTACACTCCAAGCGAAACCCTAACACGTTGTAGAACGATTTCAGGGTTGTCCTTTTGTGGATGGCCGATATTTTATTTATATATGAAAACGCTGAAAGGGTGAAAATGATGTAAGTAGGTACCTACATTACAGGTCATATAGAGTAGGTGTCCAGAAAAATAGTTTAATGTTTGAAACCAATTTTTCATGCAAGGACTCTATCTTGAGCCATTTGCTTTCAGCGCAGTCTTAATATAGCAAGAGCCGTCACAATAGATCGTTGCAGATCGCAATGACGAAAGGCCTTCCTTGACTCTACCTTGTCTCAAAGCACATGATATTGTGAGTGTTATCTTTCATTAGATGTATCTATATCTGCTTGGCACTTTAATTCAGACAAAACCAAACAGCGTTTCATAAATGCAAGGACGTCATAGTTTTCCACTTCTAATGTCTGATAACAATGTCAGATAACTTTTAACTAAGGAACACACATCGTAAGGAAACCGGCATGCCTGAGAAATATTTCTCGACGTCATGTGAAGCCAAGTCAGAGGCCCGTGGGCGGCATAAACTCTGACTCCAAGTTAGTCACTAATCACACGAAAAGAAGAAGACTAAGGAACAGATTTGAGGTTTTGACAGATTTTCTATACAAAAGCTAACAAAAATTAAAACTTATTTGTTGTATAATAGTTATCTGATGTTGGTAAAATCGGCTCTAAACAATAAACATGAATGATAAATAATTTTTTTTAAAGATTCATTATGTTGTTGTTAAATACCTAATGAATTGCTAGTTTCCACATTATTCAACAATTCCATTAGGTATCTACACCAACACATAAAACAGTAATAGGTACATTGCCTACTTTTTCCCGTTACATACACGCGCAGTATCAGACACATACTTGATCATGATAGCGTAATTAACGTTGCATCGTCGGTGCGGCTCGGTGCGACGCCATTGGTCATCCGTCCCACCCCCGGGGGCCACCCCGCCTCCCCCTCGCCCGGCCACCTCGCCTCACCCCCCCGCACTCCTGCCTGAAACAACGCCGGCTGCATGTGACACATTAGTAAATGAGACGACATTCGTTACCGGAGCTGGAGCGCAGTAGGAATTTCCTCATTGAAAGCCTGCCGAGTTAGGAGTTTAACGCAAATACAATTTCTAATAAAATGTTGGCGATCTCTGTTTCAATGTGAAACTGATTGCTGTGTTGTTACTAACTAATACCTAAACCTGTAAATGATTATGAAAATGTTTGTGGAATGCAGTTACCGCCATTATGAAAAAATTAACGATAAAAAGTGGTAACGTTAGTAGCAATCTCTACATTGTTTTAAAACCTAATCTTCTTGGGTAGGTACTTTATTTCCATTTCATTATTCAACGGTAATAAAATCTTATAAGTAGATAATTATTATAATTGTATTACCTAATCCATTTTGCGTCGCTGGAAGCCTCGCTCTACTTCGTCCTGATTAAAGAATATTGCCGGTCTTTAAAATTACTTTCATTAATCTGCACCTGTTAAAATAAAATGTAATTTATATTAGCGTGTCAATTCGTTCGTTTTCCAAATTTGGCGTGTGCCTGAGGTCGCGGGGCGAAGCACCTCACTCAATAAATCGAGAGGCCGCCGCGGCCGCCTCCGCTCGGCCATTAAGGCTCGCGATAGTGGATACTCTTCGGGGTTCACTTTGTTTTATTACTTTCATTTTATTGTTTTAATTTGTGTGCGGGTGCGCTATTTGCGTGCGCGCAGTTTGTCGCGCGCCCCGCCCACCGCGCGGCGGCCAATCGCGCGCGGCCCGCTAACGAGGTGCTGTCGCGCCCGCACCCGCGCCCGCTGCGACACGCGCCCGCTGCGCCCGCGCCGCCGCCGCGCACCGCACACGCACAGACATCGCGACAATGCTCATTGTTTCAAACTATTCTTATTTTGTTTTAGTTAGGTCCACCTCGCCGGCCGGCATCGCCTCCCACCGAGCGATAATTTCAATGTCGTCGCGTATATTGTGATATTGACTGAGATTCCACTCTGGCCATGTTTTATCGTCGGAGGCGCGTTTCGTCAGAGCTACTCAATAAGCAATAAACCATTCGCCTCCGAGGAGTTATTTTAAACCCTGACTGGGACTCGAATTGAGCCCACGCCTTTACACCTTTTAAAGGTTATTGTGTTTCCGAAACGCTAAAGATATAAACTTCCAGCAGCCTCACAAACATTTACATCTTCAAGTAAACAAAATACAAATAGACATTTCATAAAATACAATAACCAATGTGTAAGAAATGTTTTATCTACGCAGAGGCCCATTTTTACATAATTTCAGTGTCATTTAAATTCGAAGGTTATGGCTTCTAATAGATCGTTAATGTTTTCAGCAGTCCGTGTGATATTCAAAGCAGAATCAGGCACGACACTGCCCCGAATAATATTAAAGGGGAAACTAAGCAATTGATAGTAAAAATGGGCGTCGAAATAGAAAAATATCGTCGGACGCATTCGTGGCCTGGTAAAATATTCAATCGAGGCAATTCGGGTCCGCGTATAAATTCCGTACCGCCATTATTTGTAGCGCGTCCTCGCGACCGAAAATCGGTACCTACATTGATAGTCCTCATTTTTCTTGTAGGTATCGTTAATATTTTACGGGTGCGTGTCAACGGTTTATGGGCCCACTCTTAACACTAAAACGTTTTAGCCGTGCTCTCATTGTTTATACATTTTACTATCCACTTTTTATAGTTTATTGCAGCTTGAGTGCTGTACGGGGTTATGACACCACGCGTAACATTTGGGTGACGTTCGATTGGAGGCCATAGAAGTTGATTTTTATTACGCCCTGATGTCAGACGGAAACTTTTGAAATTATCATGGGTATATTTGGGTGGCCTGCCGGGTAGTAACCGTTCTGGTGACGTGCCTCAACCGATATCTACCAGTAACTGGCCAATAAAGGTACAACTGACAGCGGTATGATCATTTAATGGCAACCAAACTCCACTTACATTACTATTTCGTACGAAGTTTGCAGTCTACACGGCCTTTACTTTCTTATAGCGTAAGATTTCTAAACCTAGATCCTAGAGATTTCCAAGTAAATTTCTTTCAAATAATATAATATAATTCGTTTCACATAAACCGTGCTATCGTAAAGCACATAACAAGGACGGGTTCTTATCTAAGTGTAATTATCCGTCCAAGTTTGCGAGCTGAGAGAAAGAATTGCTGGAGAGTGTGCATGTGTGTGTGTAGGGGGTGAGCTGGGGGAGTGTGGGGGTAGGCTCACATGGGACGCGCTCTAATGAGGTGCCTGAAAGCGACAATGTCTTTGAGTAAAGCAAATGTGTAGGTATCTACATAAGGGAGGGCTGCCTCCTCTACGTTCTATTTTAATGTGTATCTAGTGTACGTTTACGATGGGTATATAAAATGTTGTGTTGTTTTAAACGAGTTTCAGGATAAGGAGTGTTAGAATATGAGTCTGAATCCGTGTTCCCTCTCAATTTTCCTACTCTACGTACAGCATTTGATTTTTAAATATCTATTGGTAATAAAAATCCGTGAAACTATGCATAAGTACCTAAATCAGTATAACAATACCTACTTTGTAGGATTTATGAAAACAACGCGATATCACCTTTACTATAATGCCTTATTACAACTAGTTACCTAATAGAAATCAGTTAATACAAGAAGCCATATGAAGCCTTTTTACTTAAAAACCTGTGTGTATAAAGCATCATGTGGTGTAGAACAATACAAGGTACGGTGTGACAGCGCCGAGCGCGGTGTGAGCGGTGGCCGGCCGTCCCCGTACGAAAGCGCGAGGGTCGATTGCGCCTTCCGGTCCGGAGCCGGTTTTAATTTCCCGCGCGAGGCGGCGGCGCGTTAAGTTTAAACGGCCGGAGATGAGCCGCACACGTACTAATATCATGCACGGCCCGGGCCGTCGCCATAGCGACGCACACTCAAATGACGTGTGTGGCGCTGGCTGGGCGCGGGTGTGAGTCCGGGGGTAATATGATTTGAGCGCCCCCGGGCGGGGTGTCGCGCCCGCTTGTTTGCTCTCCGATGCAATCGCGATACGAGCCCCGCCCGCGCCCCTCGCCCGCCGGCGACACATCTCTCACCTCCGTCGTCGATAACCGCATCGGATTCCTTGTTGCAAGCCACCGCATTCTATTGAAATAGATACCCCGCGCCCGCCTATCCACCTACCTACTGCTCTACTCGATTTACACGTCACCCCTTGCCGCACAATTTTCAACTCCACTCGACAGACCGCGCTCTTCCGTGTGGTTTCTGTTACCTATTACTTCATCGCCTCGAATACGTGTCTACCTACCTACGCTACGTTCACGATATGTCTTAACGCTTTTTGTCACAGGCTCTGAAAAGTACCCATTTTGAAACTTTTTACACAAAACAAGATGGGTAAAGTGTCACCTCGACAACGGTGCTTATCCTCGTTATGGTCCTTATAAATCAATCACTTGATTCCGCCGACAACACAGTAACAACCGCCGTCATATTCCCGCAATCTTTTTGCGTGTTGACTCAATCGTATGTTGTCACATCGAGTGTGGAATCTGGCGAGTTTACGCGGCGGCCGGTGACAATTACGCGGTGCCGGTGCTCATTAGTTGCGGGCGCGCGGCCGCTTCATGTATCATGTATTGCGCGTCGCTCGCAGCGCCAGCCACCGACCAGACAATAAAGCAATCAATCGGCACCGCGCGCCTCCGCAAACGAGCTGCCAGCGACCGACGACGACGCTCCGCCGTGTCCGACACAATACATATGTATCAAACTATACCTGTCGTGTAACGCGACTTAACTACATGTTCGCTAGTTGTTTGCTATCCGAAGATGCAGGCGATCATCTCGGAAAGGTACTCCAGATTCAGACTTAGGCAACACTACCTCTAAGGCTTTCCTAATAGGGCATTGTGACTGAACGGTGTGCGCCGTTCGGGCGGCTGTAATTGCGGCGCGGACGCCGGAGGCCGCGGATAATGCCGTACGTGATATATGGTACTACGGCTAATAACAGAGCTCGAGCCCAGCGCCGATTATCCCTTTACCCGGCGCAGACGAATTCGTATCGATCGGAGCGTCGCTCGGTCTCAGCTAATGAGAGCGGGATTTACTACTCATTATCCACTTGTGTTGGTGCCCGGGGCGCGATGAAGACGTCGCGGGGTCGCGGAGCCGCGGGCGCACAATTTGCCGACGACCGGCCAGCGCCGCACCGCCACGCCGTAGCCCGCAGCGCGCTTTGTACTTGATCCCGGTAATTGCAGCCCGGCACACCGCTGCACCGTGCATCGGCGCGATACACCTTCCGACGGCCACCACCACACGACCCACGCCACTGTAGTGGATAATTGCACTATTGTTGCCTAGCTCAGCGACTAGCTCACAAATCGCTTTCAAGGAAGCTATCTACGTTTAAATTAGAAGGTTCAAACGTCGAACGAACTTTGTTATTTGGACAATTAAGTTAGATAAGAAAATTAATAGTTACATAGAATCGCGGCTGTAATGTAACATCGCATGTTCACTCCAGGCGGTGGAATGTTACCACACCCTGTTCTTTGAAGCAATTTTCTCTTACCCCGTATTCATTTCATGATGATCCACTACTTAGATGGACGTAACTCCTGCCAGCTAATATTTCACAAAAGAATATTTATGATAGCTAATTTTATATCAGGATTAGTAACATAGGTTGGTGTAATTGTTGTGTAGGTATGTACCTTGCAGGAGAATCGAACACACGAACAGATCAAACTATGAACGATGAACAAAATTGAAGAAAATCAATGCATACCTATGATAAGCGGACCACAAGGCCGACCCGGAATACCTCGTAGCTGATTAGTATATAGCAAACACGTGATCGGTTCTAATTAGGTCTACACGAAATGTCTTGTAATAAGTTCATCCAACAATTGAATCTTGGGAAAGAAACGGTGTCACGATATTGAAATTATTAAATTTAAAAGCTCTTAAAGCCTCAAGTGTACGAGGGCAGATGATAAGTCTGGTAAAAATCAACTAAGGAATAAAGTTATCGCAAATTGCACATAGTCTTTTTATTTAACACTCTTTTGAGAATCTAAATGATAACTTTTAGCCAGTTATGTCGGTTATCTTTTTTTTGACAGCCATTAAATAAAAACAATTACTTGAGTTTTCGCAAACATGGAGAAAAGTGAATTTCGTATGTTGATTAAACATTATTTTTTGCGTAAAAAAACTATTACGGAAACGAAACAAAAGCTTGACAAATAATATAGGGACTCCGCTCCGTCGATCAAAATGATTCACAACTGGTTTTCCGATTTTCGTTGTGGTCGTACGAACACAAGTGATGCTGAACGTCCAGGACGCCCTGTTTAGGTCACGACACCAGAGATGATCGCCAAAATCCATAATATCGTATTGAATGACCGACAAGTAAAAGTGCGTGAGATAGTTGAGATAGTAGGCATCTCAGACGAACGTGTGCGCTATATCTTACTCCAATGTTTAAGCATGAAGAAGCTCTCCGCGTATTGGGTGCCGCGTTTACTCACTATGGAACAAAAACACACGGGTGTGACCACTTCAGAGGCAGGTTTGGCGTTGTTTCAAGGGGATAAAATGAAATTTATGCGTCGTTTCATAACAGTAGACGAAACTTGGATCCACCACTATACACCAGAAACCAAGGAACAGTCAAAACAGTAGATTGCTTGAGGCGAACCTGCGCTGAAGAAGGCCAAAGCAGTTTTATCGGCCAACAAAGTGATGGCCAAAATTTTTTGATATGCACGTGGTATAGTCCACATTGAGTATCTACAGAAGGGTAAAATGATTACCAGCGAATATTATGTCAATTAATTGGACCATTTCAACAAAGTTTTAATGCAAAAACAGCCGCATTTGTCTCAGACGAAAATCCTTTTCCATCAAGACAATGCACGAGTGCACACCTGCGCGATCGCCATGGCCAAATTCCATGAGTTACACTATGAGTTACTTTCTCACCCACCATATTCTTCGGATTTAACCCCCTGCGACTAATTTCTGTTCCCGAATTTAAAAAAATGTCTGGGTGGAAAAAAAATCCTCCAATGAAGAGATCATGCACAAAACTAATGCCTATTTTAAAGGGTTTACAAAATCGTATTATATTCAAGGGATCGAGAAGTTGGAGAAACGTTGGATGAAGTGTATGGAGCTAGGGGGAGACTATGTTGAAAAATAAATAATAACTTTTACAACATATATATTCCTTGTTTAATTTTTACCAGACTTATCACTCTGCCTACGTAGCTTCCCGAAACATTAGACAAAGATATTAGAAACAAGAATAGATCACTAATCGAACCAATACCAATTCTCCCAAATCACGTACTCAGACCGTACTTATATCAATATTTTGTTCGCAGGTGGTTGGGTCGCGGCTCTATGTTCGTGCTGTCTGAGGCGCAGGCGCGGGCGCTACTACGCCCCATAGGCCACGGCATCGGCGCCGGCGCACTTGTGGACGTGGGCGCAGGCGACGGTGAGGTCAGCCGACGCTTTGCTCACATCTACCCGCATAACTACGCCACGGAAATATCTGTCAGCATGAGGAAGACGCTTGCTGAGAAGGGATACAAGTGCGTGTCTGTTTTTTTTTTCTGTCTTTAATATCTTCTTCAACTGCCTCGTTGGTCTAGCACGACCCCTGATCGTGAGGTCCTGGGTTCGATCCCCAGGTTGGGCTAAGTGTTATTAGGTTTTTCCGTGTGCAATTCCTCAGTAGCATCCCGGAGTTTGGATTTGTGCCCGGTTGATGACAGTAAGCTCGCCACCTGTTACATGGAACTTAAACATAACGGCGAAATGAGGGTGTTACTATACACCTTTGCCCAACCCTTCGGGGAATACAGGCGTGATGTTATCTTATGTTTCATTCTGTGCTTTTGCTGAGTATGCTGTGGTCGGCTTCATAGGATCACCAGATGCAGATTTTTTATCTCTGCAATGAAGTCCTGCATATCCAGCTTGGTGACTACGATCATTAGCATGGACTGGATAGTTTAGATGACAGGGAGTTCCTGCTTATTTCCCACTGGCAGTCAGGAACAGAGCCTTAATTACGCAGCATATGCCAAACCCAGACACCCAGTAGTTATCTATAAACAAATGAATCTATTGTATTCTATTATACAGGGTTACTGGTACCTCGACGTATTCCTCACGACATTATAACAGGGTTGAAATGCAACAAATTAAGCCACCAAATGTTCTACCGAAATTCATTAGTTTTCGAAATATTTATTTTTTAGATTTCTGTTGAAAAATCCCAGATTAACCATATTTGCAAGTTTTTGGTATTTTTTAACTTTTAATTATTAGCAGAGATCTACTATGGCATCAGCTATGATAAAAACTTAAATTTCACTTTATAAATTTAAACTTGAATTCACATTCGTGCCTTACATCTTCTTTACATAGTATAAAACAAAGTCGCTCCCGCTATCTGTACGATTAGATCTTTTAAAATACCCAACGGATTCTAATGCAGTTTTCAGCAATAGATAGAGTGATTCAAGAGAAAGGTTTATATGCCCTACATTAGTATCTACATTGCACCCGTGTGAAGCCGGGACGGGTCTCTAGTTATTAAATAAAAATTATAATTTTTATTTATTTTAAATATAAATTTAAAAAAATAGGCTTCAAATGATTGAATCTGGGATTTGTCAACAAAAATAAAAAAATGGCTTACTGTAGTTTCTGCCTACCCCCATGGAAAAAAGGCGTTTGTTTATGTATATATGTAAATTAAAAAAATAAACTCAAAAACTACTGAATTTTGGTAGAAAATTTGTTGGGTTAACTTTTTGCATTTCAACCCTTCTATAATGTCCTGTAAGGAATACGTCGAGTTACCAGTAACCCTGTATAAAAGTTGGCTGCAATACACCTGGAGTAAGACAACCTTTTATTTAATCCAGAGATTCTTCCTCTTAGCCTTTTCCCAATTATCTTGGTGTCAGCTTCCAGTCTAACCAGATGCGGCTGAATACCAGTATTTTACACGGAGCGTCTGCCATCAGACCTCCGCAACCCAGTAACTGGGCAATGCCGATATCCTAAGGTTAAACCGTTTGTCAGACTTTCGGGATTCTGACTACCCGTAACGACTGTCATAGGTATTCGTATGACACTCGGGACCGACGGCTTAACGTGCTCTCCGAGGCACGGAAATAATCCAGAGATGCACACAGACTTAATAGGACTAGGGGCCACTCGAGTAAATTATGAGCTAAAAGCGGGCCAACATAATTCAAAACAACCAGAAAAGTTGAAATAAAGTTTAAAGTAAAAAAAAAAGTAGACAAGACATTTAAAAAAAATTCAATTAATTTATTCAATGATCTAAAGTTGGCCTCTATTTTTAAAATATTGCAGTATTTTCATACGAACGCATACGAGTTTAATTCGCGGCCGGGCGGGCCGCACGTATATTGACGAAGGGCCGCAGTCTGTGCGCATGCCTGCTCTAATCCAACAACTTCATTGTTCGTTTTATTAGAAGCCCCATTTTAATCAGTAGGTGAGTCTGGACCTGCTTTTGTAATCGTAAACAACTTTATTCCAGATTGCTAGACACGGAGAAGTGGCACTATTACCGTCAGTTCGACTGCATATGCATGCTGAACCTTCTGGACCGCTGCAGCAAGCCTAAGACCATGCTGAAGCAGGCAAGAGACGCGCTCGCCCCTGGTGGTGTACTGCTATTGGCTCTTGTCTTGCCGTACAAACCTTATGTAGAAGGTAAGACCACTCATAACATAATTAGCCCATTACTGTCCCGCTGCTGGGCACGGGCCTCTTTCTCAGAATGAGAAAGGTTTAGACCTTAGTCCAACAAGCTAGCCTGGTGCGGGTTGGTGGACTACACACACCATCGAGAACTTTATGGAGCCCCTTCAGGTGTGCAAGTTTCCTCACGATGTTTTTCCTTCATCGTTAACGCAAGTGATAATCAAATTCCGATCCGCATATGAATTCGAAAGGTACGGGCCGGGATCGAACTCAGACCCTCTTGCATGGAAGGCAAGCGTTCAACCGCTAGGTTATCACTACTATATAGACCACTCATACTTAGCTTAATTGTTTAAATCAAGTTGTGTTAGACAGGTGTTGACAGGACCTAGGACCTGTTCAAACAAACCAGAGACACAGCGGAGTCCTTACATTTGGGGATAATCTTGTTGTGCAAGTCTTATAATATGTATAAACTATGCAAAAATCATATTGTATCTAGTTTCTCCAAACCCCTACCTTAACTACGGTGCACCTTGCTGCTGACCGTTTAGACTGGGAACCATCAATAGATGGCGAAATAACCTAACATACAAGCTCAAGTAGCGAGTAGCTGCGTCACTGATGTAAGAAATCTGCATTATTTTGAATAATCCAAAATCTAGTGTGACTGATTTCAAAAAAGAACCACAATTAATTGGTTCATTCTTTTCAAACACTGCAAACGCTGTGTGACGTCCATTGAAAACCATTAATACCAATCCACAATGTGACCAGCTTTATGTCTCGTTCCAGTTACGGCAGACCACAAACCAGAAGAGCGTCTGCCAATCGAAGGCTTGTACTTTGAGGACCAACTGGCTACCTTCGTCAAGTTTATGCGGGAAGAGGCTGGCTTCGAGCTGGTGTCCTGGACGCGAGCCCCATACCTCTGTGAAGGGGACTTCGCGCAGGCTTACTACTGGCTCGATGATTCCGTATACGTATTCAAGCCTACCACGGTGGACCCGGCGACTTAATCATCAAACGTCTAGTAACAACGAATTTTTTACTCAACTATCATAAAAATTGTCTTATCGATAAGTAAGATTTTCATTCATAAAGGAAAAGTTTTTGAAACAACCTTTTGAAAGAGTGCAACATCCGCTACTGCAGTATACGTTTCTGGAATGTTGAACATACGTGTTATTTAAAATTTGTAAGGATTTATATAGAAAAACAGACTTTTGGGAACTTGATCATGGTATTAGAATTTTTATACATTAAATGTAAAGTTAAATAATCAGTGTCGTATACTGTACCTATGCGCTTGCACACCTGGGTTTTACTGTAAAGAAGTTCACAATGTGGAATTGTGTTCATGAGCAATGAATTTCATAGTGAAGGATAGTTTAAGAAATATCTTTCTACCTATACGCGAAGGGTCGCCAAAGACTGTATTGTATCCATTGCTCCATTACAAATAACTGTCTGCAACGCTGTTATACGGGTAAAGTGATAAATGTATAAGAACTAGTTAAAGGTCTTGAAGCTTCCACAAAATTCCGCAAGGTAAAGCGCCACAGTGTCAAAACTATGCAATCACACAATGCTGTAAGTTTTGTTCTGAATTTATAAAAATAAATAGTTTATTAACAAATGAGGCGTGGAATTTACAAATGGGCTAAGCGCCCAAAAAACCGAAGTCAATATTTTTAATATCAAAGAGTTACATTGGGCAGCCAATCCATTTTTATTAAAAAATTTGATTCATTTCTTTTTTGGCACTTAGCTCATTTGTAAATTCCACGCCTTATATATTGTAATAACGTACGATCACGGCATCTGACGGAAACAAATTACAAAAATTCTTCATTCTTCGTGACCCACGATGGCCGACCAATGATTGTCGGATGCGTGTCGGATCTAAAAATTTTAGGTACTGGGTAGGTTCCATATAACCATTTCAAGAAATCAAACTAGCTCAATAATGATTTAACCTCGCGTGGGAGAGGAGGGGGGGGGGCCTTACTCCCTGGATACTGTAGGGTGCATAAGATTACTTACATACTTACATTCCTAGTGTAGATCGTATTCCAATTCATTATCATACGTAATCATTTCGATATATTTTAGGTTCGTCAAACGCATTTATCGATTTCGTGATGTCATTTAGTGCTTTAAATTATTTTTATTATGAAAAATGTTGTTGATTTTCGTTACATATCAAATGTAGAATTTTATTTAAAAAATTTATCAGTTCTTTATATTATAAATACAAGGTTAGTCGGAAAGGGGGTACTAAGCTGCGGGCCACCAAAAGTATCACTGATGACTATTCTAAAGCAAGTGTTAAAATTTTAAAATTCGATTATTTATATTTGCCTGCAAAAAGATTTTTATTTTAGTTTTTTCCACAAAAAAGACATACCTGCTTTAGTTATGAATTCAGAAAATTAATGTTCTAATCCGTGACCCCAAATATGACCTAAATTGTAAAAACAGCTGATCATAGCTATAGACAGATATATTTTAGCATATTTTTTACGAAATCTTTGAAAAGCTATTTCTCTTAAACTATCGAGTTTTGGGGAAAGTTGTTGAACAAAAGTTATCCCTTATTATTGGTATTTTAACACCCTTTCGGCTTAGTACCCCCTTTCCGACTAACCTTGTATATATTTTGTATTGTACAAAATTATTCTGTTCAGACAAATCGTAACGAAAGGTAGTGAAATCATCGAATGGTCTGCAAAGGACTTTCTTAATTAAGCAACTGAATTATTTCTAAGATATTATTATCTTCCTGGTAACTATGATATTAAACGCACATACTTGACATCGATGGATGTTTTTTAATCTCTGTGTTAGCATAATAAAATATGTATTTTAACTGTAATTAATAAGACATTAGATGTTTTGTACGTTTTTCTACGATATATTTATCATAGTTTACTATTGTCTGGATGGCTCTTAAATACTCGTATAAACTGTTTAATACTATAATAACCTGTAGCTGGTGAGACTAACTAAGGTATTTATTTATATTGGTGTCGATTCTCTAGCACATTTTGACAATACTAAACTAAACTAAACGCATCTGTCACTTTCTTTTTCTATTGAAACAGAAAGAGACAAACACCCTTAGTTTAGTCCTGTCAAAGTGCGCAACAGAACGGACACCATTGTCGGTATTAAGAAACCAAAAAATAAGTATTTATTGTGTTGTGTACTTAAGGATTGTGCCAAATGTGTTTGAGTGTATATAGAACATTCCACGGATATTATTTCTGTTATCTATTTTCAATTAGAATCGTTTTGTAATGTTACTATATATCTGTTTTCTCTATGATCAGTCTTTCTTTGAATGTAAAAGTATTGTATCGTTGTCTCTATCATTCCGTTCCATTTCAATTCTTTATTGAAATTACTTCGTAAATTCTTCGATATAAAATTGGTGTAATAATGAATGTTTATAAAAATAAATAATAATTTGTCTCCTATCTACTTTATCGTTTTATTTATTATTCAAGCCTTTTCCAAGTATGTCGGGTTTTCACTACATGGAGTAATTTGTATTTATTCCGTTTCTCGCAGATGGGCAACATCTCAAAATGACTATTCGTTATATTTTGGAAAATTATTATAAAGTCAATTAGTGTACACTCAAGGATCATAGATTTTATTTATATTTTCACATTCGTGTTCTTTGTATATACCTACATAATATATGTAAGTACTGTCTAGTAATATTAATAAATTGTTCTACTTTTTTAATAGTAGTCGAACACCATACACCTTTTGTTTTAATATAACAAAAATGACGGTTTATGTGTTCCTGGTACATTTCACAATTCATGAAACGATTCAATGTACCAGGAACACATAAAACACAAACTGTAATGTCTCGGAGCTACTAGGGAATCATAAAAACCTGGGGCCCTTTGCCTATCTCCTTCGACTTATGCATTCCTGTTACTCTAAGCTTACAAGACACCCGCTAATTCATCGATATCAAAAAGAATTACGTTGTTCGGGTCTATCAAAATGTAATTAGGTACTAGGCAATCATAAAATAACAAGACATTGTTTTTCTGGGAGTCAAACATATTGATGTATGTGACCCTGGTACCATTATGCTCCAATCTGCTTGTTTGTTGATAATAATTTCAACGTACTACCTTCTAACTGTAAATTTAAAATTGTCATCAGTCAACCAATTCCACTTCTACCTACAGTACCCAGAATATTATGTCTATTGTCAGTGTAGTAATAAATAAAAATATTTATAATTATTTCCTCAACTGTACTGCCTTCGTGGTAATTTGCCCTTTAGAGAAATTATTGCTTTTGCAAACAAGCTATATTATCCTATCCTATGTAACCTCCACGTCTATATATCGAACCGGTATTTCGACGAATGGTAAACGCCTTGCCGGTCGTGTTGATAGGTGTGCCGTTCTTCATATAAAGAAGTCTGAATGAGTGGAGTTTAGGCCATGCATACAAATCTAAACAGTACAGTCTTCGATCAATAACAGTACAGTGCAGTACACATAGTCGTTCATAGATCAATGTCATGTTTCGATCTTTTAACCGCCGGAGTCGGAAATATCCGACCGCGAGCTTTTGTGTCCCTAGCGCCGCAGCCGTATATATACGACAATAGCTATAATAACTATTTGTTACCAATGAAACGTCCGGCGCTGGGGGCACATTTTCTTGAAGGAACACGTGGCGGCTAAAAGGTTAAGCATCTTTCGTTTCCCCCTGAAAGGCCCACAAGACTGCTATCCTGTAGCTGACCCAAGCTTATTACATATTAATGTTAAAATATAATTATGAAACTTAAGGGGTGTAAATAAAAAACGGAATTATTCAATTTAATCATTATTTATTTATTTATTTCTAAGCACTGCTTTTCATTTCTAAATTACCACCTTTACATAAAAAAATCTTCAAATACAAATAATAAATTACATGGCAAGGCCAATTTTGATATAACATAAATACAGCTGATGAAAGCTAAAATCGAATCAAGGACTCTTATATCGGCGAAATAATATTAATACTAGAAGTTTTATAATCGACACCTCCATGTGTCGTGTTTTTCAATTAGGTACATCAGTCTAAAACCACACAATCATCAGCTGTCAAATACACTATATACTTAAAGAAATTTAGAAACATAATCTATATGTATAATAGTAACTAATTTTCCGAATGGTATATTGCATTATAATGTCAAAATTACATTTTGATTGAATAAAATTTATCACAGAATTCAGATGCCAAACGATATTCGCGGTTGAAGATTACTGGTACGTATTACCAAATAATAATAAATGCTTTTCCGATGAGAAATAAAATAATGATGATGAATAATTTAACGTGTCCGTAAATACTACAATACAATACAAAAAAAAACTATGATATTACGTATGAATTAACCATCATTAAGAGAAAGTGATATAATGGAAAAATATTACAGATACATATGTCCCTGTCACCACAACGTGTTTGCGATCAAGCCGACAGACATGAATAGGTACCATGCGTATGTTATGTTCTTCAAGTGTGAGATCATCAAAAAGTTCATAATATTATAGTTACACGCTGAACTGACAGAGCGAACGTTTAAAAAAAATAAGTCACATTAACAGTTATCAATTTCCAATACCTTAAGAAAGAACTCCAATCATATCAATATAAAAAAATGCAATATGAAATCCATTTTTGACTAGAAAGCTTATAATTCTAATACAGAGAGAGATTCTTTTGGAAGTTTATAATACTTTTTCGAGAGTAAGATTTTGACGGTTATATCAACTTAATTAATACTAGGTGTATTGTTAGTTGTCAATGAAAACGTAGTAGCCTCGTTAAATATTTGGATAATGTACCGAAACGAGAGTTGTAATGTATAATTGCTAGAACGCCGATTATTAGCTTTCTCGTTATAAACAGCTAATACGAATATGAAATACAACATAAGTGTACAACGCACTTACCTACAAAAAGCTGCTTACATTTAATGTTATTTGACGATAATAAAATAAGTTGTGATGCGTACAACAATCCAACGAACAGAGACTATGACAGAATCAAGTACTTACGCTATACAATACAACCTCACGCTCACCTCCGTTGTGATGCGATTATGATGATAAGTTATGTTTATAATTTAGAATTACAGTACTAAGATACAAAACTTTAAATTTAAAGTAGGCTTTGCCTAATTATTGCACTAATCATTAAACTTATGTAGTCCATTATTTCACATGATGATGTTATGGAAGTAAATAGTGACTCCTATCAGTGATACATTTCGATCAAAGTCAACTTCAGCTAAGCTCCTTCGACCGTTCTATTTACTCTACTGTACACTGAGACAATGTAAACACAATTTTAATAGGTACGTTAAAAAAGTTGCCTAACTACGAATAATATTTTATACCTTATCAATAAAAATTCCGTTTTGTACGACGCGACGATCTCAGTGTACAGTATGCACACATCATTACTTACAGACCCTAATTTTATACATCCACAGGCAACATCAGCTAAGATGTGAAAAATTTGCAGTCTTCAATAAGATACTAACCTCCCTATCATTCACAAGACAAGACATGGCGATCAAAACTTTATTACATTAGTGTGCGCATAACACTCAGCGACTTATCTGCGTCGTGATCAAACAGCTGCGAAGTTATCAAATGGATTACCATCGATATGTTGCGCCTGTCTTCACGTAGCAAGTTAAATTGCGCAAGTTATTGAAGTAAGTGCTTGCTTACCTGTTTACACTGAATTCAAGTTCTGTGAAAACCTTCACGGGCAGCTTGGGCAAGTCAGGTCGGTAAAATTTTCAAAATCGGTGGTAGAAGTCAACTTGTGCAATTTAACTTGCTCGTGGATTTAGCACTTAACACCCGCAAGCTACTCCCATCATTGACGCACTCCACTACACACGTTCCTAAGTTACATTCATGTCAAGACTTCGCTCAGACCTACTCCTATTACACTTCTATCACAGTGTAAATAATGCACTTACGATAAATAACTGAGATTAAACTTAAAATAATTAGGACGAATCTTGAAATTACTGTAGAAAAAATACCTTAACCATTAAATATGTTCAGTAACAACGAAAGCAATAGCATACATGATTGTATGAGCTTTTACAACAGACAATATGAAATTATATGAAAAAAATATATAAGTAAAATATAAAAAGAAACTTCTGCAAACACCAACAAGTAAAGCAATAAAAACCACAAAAACAAGGACAGCATGAAAATCAACTACATGTAACCCAGTTTGTGCTGATCATGAAGTGGCGACGTTACATAATGTACACACACTCGATATTAAAGTTATTCAGCATAAGCGTAGACGCAGATTCACGCAGCGTCAACAATATTCCTAATACATACTATAAAAAACCCGACAGCTTCGAGTCCCACACGGTTTCACTTTCAAGGTACAACAACTCTTCAATATTCCAAACTAAATGGAAAAACTATCTCAATCTTACTCACTAACTAATGACAAGTTTTTATCGAGTAATTATTTTTATGAATAAAATATGCAGATCTTGATTAAATACGAACTTAAATAACATTTATAGTGGTCTGAGAATTAAAGTTTACAGCAATCAGTGAAGTACAAGTACTACGTACTATAGGTATCAATCGAGAACAAAACATTATAATAGTTGTACAACATGGAGTATTACGCAAATGGAGTTAATAGGCCAAGTGTTTCAAACTTACCCAATTTTTGCGCTGTGCGGTGAGTTTACGTCTCATTGAACTGTTGCTGCCATTATACCGCGTAATCCCAACTGTCGATTATTGCGACGTCATACGCAGTACTTCTGCACATGCCAAGCGCGCATTATCACTTCATTTGTTTACTACTCAAGTAAGTTTATTCAATGTTCGCTGCAAACTATAACTCAGGCCCACATCGGTCCTGCCGACTGTTCCGTCAAACCGTGGTGGTCCTCTGCGCATGCCGGTGCCGGTGACGTCACCGCGGCGCTCAGCCGTCGGCGGCGCTGGCGTCCGTAGGCTAGTTGCCGCTCACTATCTTACGGCTCTCCAGCTCCTCCATGTTGTTCGAACTGAATAAACAAATATTTTGTTGTGAATCTGTAGTGGCATCATCTTTAGGAAGTGATTAATATTGAGTGAGGAAATCAAAAACCAAAATCAAAAAAAAAAAAACACAAACCAATACAGGTGCTTATGAAAAGTTGAATTTAGATGCACGATTCCAATTAGTCGTTTCCTATGGAGAAGAGCCGGCAAGAAACTCCATGGTTACTCTTTTAAAAATAATATCTTTCAACAATTTCAGTGGATACAGTACTATGATTTAGGATAGTGAGAGAACAATGAAGTCCTGACCACAGACCAATGAGAGAAGAGGATGTAATGTCATAATATGGTGTTACTTATAAATAGTAAACGTCTATTAAAGAATATAATGTAAGAAAACGAAGAGAATAATATGTGTGATAATTATTTAACTTACCGGAGTTTATCATCATTCTTCCATGAGGTGACCTGGATATGTGGCGGCGGCAGATAACTGCGCAGCGACTGTACCAACTGGATAGTGTCCAATAGAACTGAAATTATAAATTATTAACTTATAAATAAGATGCTTTTATCGTTTATTATAAACTAGTATAGACTCTACACTAGTTTTTTTCGTTTTCAACGATGCGATCATTCATCTTACGACTAAGCACGAGATAAGCATTATTAGTTCGATATCAGTTAGTAATGAACCACTTCTCGAACGATCTCTTCTAAAGTGAGGTATTCGTAGATATGGTTTCACTTCTTTATCTTATACCATACACCTATACATGTAGATAATGCCTAATACTAGGTTCACACGATTCGATTCTAGTTGATCAACTGCCAAATCGCATGCTATTTTAACCGTGTGAACAGACTTTCAATCAAATTGAATCAATTTGAAGGAACAAAACGTTTCAACTTTTGTTGATCAACTAAAATCGAACCGTGTGAACCCGCTATAACCGAAACCCGAATTGAATATGCGAAATTGATATAACGAATGTATCTCATAGTACTCACTCTTCTGCAGCTGCTCGCTCTGCTTGCCATAAGGCTTGCACATGGCGGGACGCACGCAGGGCCGCATGCGCTGCAGGTTGCGCGCCAGCTCCGCGAACGCGCGCACCACGCGCTCCTGGCCGCCCGCGCCGCCCCCCCCGCCGCCGCCGCCCGCCCCCGCGCTGCCCGCGCCGCTCGTGGCGCTGCCCGCGCCGCCCGAGCGCTCCGTGTGTGACGCTGACGCTGTACCGCCGGATAGAGATTCAAGGCTCTCTAGGTTTGCCCTACAAATTGATGTTCAGCTCAGTAAATGCAGGAACAAATTATCTGATTGCCAAAATTATTTCAGTTTTAGTTTCAGTGTATTATAACGTCGTTTATCAGTTTAAGCGCGGCAGCGACACCTCATGCAATATTATTGGCAGACTTAAGGCTCATTTACACAGTGCAAGTTTCTTGAAGTCTCATGTTATCTCTGTTTTTGTCGATGTGCAGCGGTGTAGTTGGGTGGTGGGTGCTGATGGGGTGCTGGTACGTGGGTGTCGTAGAAAAATAAATAAAAAGGCGGACGCAGTATTTTCGTGTATTTGTGGCCGCGTCAGTCACAAGAAAAGGGAAATGGCAGTGTTGCCACAATTGTAGTTAAATTTATATTTTTATTTTAATGTTGGTGTTGTAAATTAATAATTTAAATATCCAACAATCCGAGAGAAAGACAAAGATAGCATGAGACTTGCTTCAAGAAACTTGCACCATGTAAATGAGCCTTTACCCTGAATAAATATTGCTCGAAATTTTTCACAGTGCACGTTAAACCACATCCACCATAACAAATCAGTAAGCTCATGTTCATCTGTGTAGTGAGGCCTGGTCTTTTGGTATCAAGACAGACCTCTAAAGGACTGCTACTGCGAGTGATTATACCTACTCATATATAAAGGGCTAGCCGTGGTAAGATTATCCACTCACCTCAAAAAATCAGTAAGCTTGTGCTCATCGGTGTAGTGATGCTTGGACTTGGGCTCAAGGCTGGCTTGTGACGACCCGGACGACCGCTGTTGCGAGTGAGCGTACTTGTCGATCGTGGACTGGTGCCCCAGTGACCGGTTCTGGTGCTGCAGCAACATCTGTTGGTGTTGCGACAACTTGTCCTGACTGCGACGGTCCGACTTTTCCCCTGTTAGGCTGGCTAGAATGAAAGAACGCATGACGACATTTTGTTAGTCTGGACATGGAAACTCATTGTACGCACAATTAATTGTGTGTCAAAACTAGTTAGAAGGATAGAATATGCCTTAGTACAACATTTGAAACCTGAAAATAAAAATTGTGTAGAATCAAGTGCTGGCATTGATTACACCAATTCCAGTTGAAGTACTACAAGTATTCCAAAAGGAAAAGTGATAACTTCATAATGTTTGAGAGTATTAAGTGATTTTTACATAACAACTCACTAAGAGCGGCGAGGTGTGGTGCAAGGGGAAGCTGGTAGTCTTGTGCTAGAGCTGTGCTGCGTAACAGACGCTCCACCGCCTGGCTGTCGGGGAGGTTTGAAGCACCCGCATCTGATACAAAATAAAATGATAATGTAAGAAATTCCATGTGGAGACTGGCAAAGATTGTAGAAAGGGCTTCGCCTGCGTGGAAGTCGTTTATCGTGTAAAAGTAGTCTATGTCCTTCCCCGGGTTCCAGGCTATCTCTGTACCAAGTTTCACTTTCTTTATCTCTGTACCAAGATTCAATCCAATCTGTTTTTATTAAGCCCGGTTTTGAGAGTAATTCGAAATTAAATTACAATCAGTGTGACAGAGCACCCTTTACTGTTTTAGTGTCAAAAGTGGAGTCAGAACTTACTGAAGGTTTTTCATTAAAAGTGCTTAAGTTTGCTCAATTTTTACATAAAAATTCAATAAAAGGAATTCTTGAAGGTGGAATTAAATCACTTGGTCGCAACAAAGTTTCCATTGAATTTAAGACTGCTGATGATGCTAACAAGTTTGTGCTCAATGAAATTATTTCTACAAATAACTATCTAGCCTACATTCCGCGATTTCAGGTTTCCCGTATGGGAGTGGTCAGAGATATCCCTACTGACTGGTCCTTAGAGGATTTATTGACGGGTATAGAAACTCCTCTGAACTGTGGTGAAGTAATCAAAGCCAGGAGACTGAATGTTAAATCCAGGAAGGAGGAAGGTGTGACTTGGGTCCCTTCTACAACGGTAGTCTTAACATTTTCAGGTCAAATTCTCCCAGAAAGGGTATATTGTTATAATGCTTCCCTTCCAGTTTCTGTTTACCATTTGCCAACAATTCAGTGTAGAAACTGCTGTCGTTTTGGTCATATCCGCTCTCAGTGCAGATCTAAGCCACGTTGTTTCCGCTGTGCCCAACAACATTCAGGGGATAGCTGCATTGTTCCAGACTCTGAAGTCTCCTGTCTATTATGTCGTGGCATTCATAAAGCCACTGATGATAAATGTCCTGAACACATTAGGCAAAAATCTATTAAAATAGTTATGTCTCAGGAAAATATTAGTTACAATGAGGCCTCTTCTAGATTTCCCCGGTCTAAATTGTCCTATTCGGATGCTGCTGCCAACTTTTCCCAATCCCATGTTTCTGCTCCTTTTATTTCCCAACCCTCTCAGGTTTCCTATGCCCCATACTCATCTCCTACTTCTTCTCCTCTGTCCTCTCCTATTAAGACCTCATACAGAAAGACAGTTTTTTTAACTCCTAGGCCTAAAGCTGAGTTGGGTAAGTCTTATAACACTCAGGCCCACAGAAATATTGTGGGGTCTCCAAAGTCTTCTCAGCCTAATGGCTGTGCTTTTGGTGAGGTCATCAATGACTCTACCCCCATTCCCACTCCTAACGATAACCTAATAGAACTTCTTACTTGCTCCTTAATTAATATTCTCTCAAAATTCAGTGATTCCTTACCGAACAATGTCATTATCCTAGTCCAACAATTGCTCGAAACATTTATCCGCAAAAATGCCTCTCAAAATCCTTCAATGGAACTGTAGAAGTATTCGTCAAAAAAAACATGATCTTCTTTACCTCCTGAACCGATATAAACCAGTTGTCTTTGCTGTTTCGGAGACATGGCTTGGGCCTGGATCCCTTTTTAGGGTTTCTGGTTTTGATAGAGATGATGGCTGGGCAGGTTGTGCCTTATTGGTCAGCCATTCTATTACCTTTTCACAAATCCCTATTCCCCAACACAATCCTGGCTTACATGTTGTAGCCATCAAAGCTCTAAATGTAACAATTATCTCTGCTTATATTCCTCATCCTAACTCTAACCTCCTCTCTGAATTTAGTTCTATTCTATCCGCTATCCCTGGCCCCTTCATTGTGTTAGGTGACTTTAACTGCCGACATACTCTATGGGGTTCTCATTGTAACGACTCCTCTTCCAGTTTTTTACTTGACCTCTTAGACGATATTAATCTTTGTGTACTTAATGATGGATCTGCCACCCGTAGGGTCTCTCCTACCCAAAATGTCAGTGTTCCAGATCTCACTTTTGCTTCTCCTTCTTTGGTTTCTACTCTTTCTTAGTCTGTTCTGCCCAATTCATATGGCAGTGACCATTTTCCTATTTTAATTTTATACCACAATTCTCCTTCCACTATCCCTCCTTCTGAACCTCTTCAGAAATACCGTCTATCCAAAGCAGACTGGAATAAATTTTCTTCCCAACTAGACTTAGAAATTCAATCCCTTCCTCAAGCTAATTCTTCTAATTTCCTTGAAATTTATGATATTTTCCTCACCTGTCTTTTACGAGCAGCTGATTCCTCTATTCCTTTAAAGAACTCGGCTCGTAAATTAGTCCCTTCTCCTCCTTGGTGGGATGCCGAGTGTTCTGAGAGCGTCCGTCAGCGCAAGGAAGCAGAAAAGATATATGCAGATTCTCTTACTATGCCCAATTATTTAAATTTTAAGAGAGTTTCTGCTCGTACCTGCAGGGTATTGTCAAAAAAAAAGAGTTCTGGTTGGCACAAATTTTGTGAATCATTGTCTCCTCGATCTCCAACATCCCTAGTTTGGACAAGAATTAAGGCTTATCGCAGAGTTTGTGATGATCATACCCCAGATAATATGTCCAATGACCCTGATCCATGGTTACATGATTTTATGAATAAACTTGCCCCCCCCTTTGTGCCCAATTTTGATTGTCTTCCTTGCATAGATTCTCCTTCCCTTAGTTCTTCAGATCGTTTTAATGATATTTTTTCACTCTCTGAGCTATCCTGTGCTTTGGACCATCTTCAGGATTCTGCCCCTGGTGTGGATGGTATTCCCTATTCTTTTATTTGTAATTCTTCTCCTAACTGTAGGCAGTTTTTCCTTCATATTATTAACTCTATTTTTGTTTCAGGCAGGGTTCCTGACTCTTGGAAATCGCAAATTATTATTCCTATTTTAAAACCTGGTAAAGATCCAAGAGATTCTGCTTCTTATAGACCTATTGCTCTATCTTCTGTATTGGCTAAGATTATGGAAAATCTCATAAAGAATCGGCTCGAGTGGATTTTAGAGAGTAAAGGCATTCTTTCCAATAGCCAATTTGGTTTTCGAAAAGGTATGGGTACTATGGATAGTCTTAGTATATTTACATCAGATGTCCGTATTGCCTTTTCTAAAAATGAAAGCGTTCTCGGTGTCTTTTTGGATATTGCGTCAGCCTATGATAATGTTCAGCTTCCACTACTCAGGCAGAAACTGCTACAGCTGAGTATTCCTGTGAGGTTGGTCAACATAATCTGTAGCCTCCTAATGGCTCGATCCGTTTCCATTCGACATAGAAGCTCTTTTTCTCCATCTCGCCTGGTCTGGAAGGGTTTGCCTCAGGGCTCGGTCTTGAGCCCAATTTTATATAATGTATACACTCGTGATTTAGAATCTTCTGTGAATTGTTTCTGTAAGATCCTGCAGTATGCTGACGACATTGCTCTCTATTATAATTCTTCTTCTTTTCTAGATTCTTCCTCTCGCATAAATTCTGCATTATATTATCTTAATCAGTGGCTCACTGATCACGGTCTAACTTTATCAGTGGCCAAATGTACTGCAGTAATTTTCTCCCGTAAACGTAATGTTCCCTCTTTAAATCTTTCCGTGGACGATGAACACATCTCTTTTCTTGACAAAGTAAAATTTCTTGGCCTTATCCTTGATTCGAAATTATCTGGTCTTCATCATCTTAACTATATAATTAAGAAATGTGAGAAGGGCGTTAACGTTTTGCGAGCTCTTAGTGGGGTTCGTTGGGGTTCTCATCCTTTCTCACAAAAAAATCTTTACAATGCTATAGTTCGTAGTCATTTCGATTATGGTAGCTTTCTCCTTGAGCCTTGTAATAAAATAGCTCTCGCTAAATTAGAAAGAATACAGGCCAAATGTCTTCGTATTATAACTGGTGCAATGAAGTGTTCACCTACCAATGCTCTTCAGGTAGAATGTTTAGATCCCCCCCTAAGCCTACGTAGACAATATCTTTCAGACAGATTTTTCTACCAGGTTATCCAAATTAAGTCTCACCCTCTTCTTCCTATTCTTCGTTCTCTCTCTGAAATTATCCCTTCCTCTAGTTATTGGACTCATAAAGACCACCCTCTTCTTATCAACAGCTACTCTAAACTTGACCATATGCATCTTTCCTTAGTTCAGTCTGATATTAATCCTCTATTTGAAGTCAGTTTTGATTCTTTAATCTTTCAACCAAAAATTATTCTTAATTTAGGAATCTCTAAGCATGACCCTGGAGCCAACAGAAAATTTTGTAATATCCTAGGTAAGGACTGGTGTGATTGGTTGACCATCTTCACTGACGCCTCTAAGCTATCAGAGGATGGCAATGTCGGAGCTGCTGTATGGATACCAAAATTTAAAATTATACTAAACTTTCGCTGTTCTTCATCTTGCTCAACTTACACTGGGGAAGCGATAGCCATCTTGGAAGCGGTTTCTTATGTTGAATCGCATCATTTGAATAAATCTTTAATTTTAACAGATTCTCTTAGTTGCTTACAAGACATTTTAAAAATTCCTTTTCGGTCTCGATCCAATTTTATTCTAACTTTGAAAATCAAACAAATTCTATATAGGTGCCACTGCTCGGGTATTCTAGTTGCATTGGCCTGGATTCCGGGCCACTCTGGAATTGTGGGGAATGAACATGCAGACTCACTTGCTAAGGCAGCTACCCACAGTGGTACTGACTCCTATAAGTCTTGCTTTCCTCGTGACCTACGCTGTCTTGCAAAACCTTATATGATAGAAAGCTGGAATACCATATGGCAAAAATCGCATCTAATCAAAGGAAAATTTTTTGGTTCCATTCAACCCTCAATTCCATCTAAAAGTTGGTTTAGTTCTCATAAATATTTTAACAAATGGGCCACCTCTGTTATTATCCGACTGAGGCTCGGTTTTGTATGTACTCCGGTCTTTTTAGCTAAAATCCGAATAAAAGATCATTCTTTATGCGAGTGTGGTCTAGAGGAGGGTACTCTGGAACACTTGTTTTTCTACTGTCCTAAATTATCTGTCCCCCTATATGATTTATTGTCTGTTGATATTCCCCGTCCTATTAATATTCCGTATATGTTAACCTTAGCTCATTCCCCCTTAATTAAAATACTGTATAAATTTATTAGGACTAATAATATACGATTATAATATAATTCCCCTTTAATAATATTCCTTCTCTCAAACCCAATCATTTATCTTCTCTTTTTCTCCTTTTAACTCTAAATGTAATATGTGTTGTCTTGTGATTGTTTATTAACATATTGTAATGTCCTTTTTCAGCATGCTCATCTGATTTCAACGCTACAAACACCGGTCAATAGTTCCTGTTTAGTGTAATACTTTACGTACTTATCGCAGTGTCTTTTTCAACCTTGACGTTGGCAGAATCATCGAATAACGATGGAGCCATAAAAATTAAATTTGAATTGAAAATATTTCACATTCTTTAGATACAAATCAACACATGTTTCTGAATGGAATTACTCCATTGATTTCCCAACTAGGTCTTAATAGCTTATAAGAGAATGTACCGTTACAAATATGTACATACATAATCTTAATAGAAATCAATTGGACCATGAATGCACACAATGATTTTCTCTTTTTGATGATAACAATTTCTCCAGATATTATTGATTCGTCATTAACATTTTACATAATATTAATAGCAGCCTTAAACACACTTCGTCTTCTTCTTCATTTCGTGTGGTTAGTGACTAACCTGGTGTCAGAGTATATGCCGTTTTCGGCTTCTAACTTAGCTTCACATGTGCCTTCGAGAAATATCTCTCAGGCATGTTTCCTCATGATCTTTTCCTTCACCGTTTTTAAGCAAGTGATAATTATACAATATGCACATGAATCCGAAAAGTCAGAGGTGTGTGCCTTGGGTTTGAACTCGAGACTTATGACTTAGCAGTCCGACGATCAAACCACTATGCTATTACTGCTATAACATACACTATTGATCATTAATAATCCAGTGTAATTTTGTCTTGTCTGAGTCAAAAAATTTAAAAGTTTTTCATTCTTCCTAGCCATTGTCCCTACTATGGTGGGGTTGGCTTCCAGTCTAACCAGATGCAGCTAATTATCAGTATTTTACATGTGAGTGCCTTCAAAAATTCGCAACCCAGTGACTAGGCAATACTGAAATCTTAATGTTAGACCAGTTATCAGTTTTCGGGCTTATTACCCATAAAAATTGTCATAGATACTCATATGACAATTGGGACTGATGGTTTAACATGCTCTCTGAAGCACAAATGATTATAGTTTAGTAATTGCTGATGACATCAGTATACATGTTACAAAGGGATGCTATGTTCACTACCATGACAGAGTTGGATTCTGCAGATTTACTTGATTCTTATGATGCTGTTGTTGATCAACAAGTTGTCTGTGGGTCTATGGAAAAGACCTGACAGTAGTCAGTACACATCCTACATATTTGCTGTATTTTTTCTGTCAACATATTTTTAACTAAAAATTTACAACCCAGCCAGGATTATTATCTACAACTAAGCCAATATAAAGATAATTATTTAACCAGGAGTTTTGCCCAGCAGTGGGACCACAGAGGATATTTGAAAAAATTACCAGGTATGTATGTGGGCTGCTGAGACAGATGTTGCTGTATTGACTTCTGTGTCATCTCCAGTTGGTTCTTGTAATACCGGCAAGCAGGATTGGGACAGTTCTGCACTACTTCTATTATGAACTCCTTCTCCATTCCAAACTGCTCCCTTCCTATTGTGTATGACTCTACAACCTTAGAATGGAAATAAATATCATGTTGTGTGTTGATAGACTGCAAGTTAATGACAAGCAAACTGCTAAATGTAATTATCATACAAATGGACCAACTGCATTGTAAATGCAAGGTTAGTCCGGCCGCACACTGGAATCAAACACCACAGGCACGCAACATTTACGTTGATGCCACAATTTAGCTCAGAACAAATTTAATGTATACAAACTGCACGCTGTGCGTGCCTTCAGATATATGGGGGGCATTAAATGTGGCACCACAATTATCGTTGCGTGAATGTATGTCCAGTGTGCAGTTAGAGTTACTGCACCATTATGGAGCTGTCCTACGATTGCCTTGTAGATAAATGATCTGAATAATTGAGGTGTGGAATTTACAAATGAGTTAAGTGCCAAAAAAAACAATGAATGAGGAATTGAATAAAAATGGATTGGCTGCCCAATGTAGCTCCTTTGATATTAAAAATGTTGAATTCGCATTTTTGGGTACTTAGCCCATTTGTAAATTCCATGCCTCAATTGAATACAGCAAAATTATCCACTTCATAATACAAATGCCAAGAAGATTTTTTATTTATCTGGTCTAGTGGGATTGTAAAAAGAGTTTTATGAATAAATTACATAAACTACTTACAGCTCTGACTGTTGCTTCTAAGCCTAGATGGAGTCCATGTGGTCCGTTCATGTGTTTCAACATGACGGCATTCGCAAAGTGCTCATATGGTAAAATTATCTTGCCATTCTCACGAAGAATCAGTCTACCTTGTGTGTCTAAACCTACTCTGGATGCCATCATTCTGAGGAAGACAAAAATATAACTTTATAGTAACAGCAATACTTACTTACTGCACTTGCAGATCACATAATTAAAATATTAGTCTTTTTTTTCTAATAAAAAACATTGTCCCACATTAGGATTGTGGGTGCGTTTACAAATACAAATCTTTACGTGCACAAATGCCGAAACCTGGAACAACCATTTGTAGGCCATACAAATATTTGATCCATGCGGGAATCAAACCTACGACCCGTAGTGCCGAAGCCCAGCCACTGCACCAAATGCATTGTCAAACATTGGATTTGATTTAAATGAAATTAAATATAGTGAATGCCTATAGGTACTATATTTTAATCAGTAGAGTAGGTATACAGTGGTAAAGCTAAAAATACTGTAATTGAGTCGAATAGAATCAAAACCCATAATCTGCACTTTGAATGAATTGTGGCAATTAAATAAAAACGTTTTTTTCATGTTGTCTGGGCAATAGCAGATTGTTGGATTTGTTATTAAACTGCTATTTTACACTGTATTTTAACGCCATATTGCCGACTTTGACACCGAAAGACGAAATGTAGTAACATTATTTTAAATTTCCTGTGTGACCATATCAGTCTCATTTTTGACAAATTTGACAGATTGCCGTCTTTGATTCTGTACGACTCAATTATAGTAGATCTGGAAGAAGTGTTTATTTCAATATGGATATTATAATTGTGGAAATAGTACCAGAGTGTGGTGTATTCCTCACATAATTACCGTAATTAATGAGATGTATACAAATATACAATTACGATATTTAGTAGTCATTCCACCGTTTGGTGGAACTAATTTTAGTTTTAGTTTATGATTGTAATTGTGTATATTTATGTCACAGATTTCCAAAAAGTAATGCCTGATTCCATTATTTATTTTATGGGAGGTAATATTTCTATTCTATATCTCAAATTAAAATAATAATAATTATGACAAGAATCTTGTAAGAAAGCATTTTATCAATAAAAATCTTGTATTTACTTACTGCAAATATGGATTACTGGGAAGCATGGATGACTCTTTGAGATCACTGAAACACTGAAGGAGTTCTATGCTGGGGCTCCAGCCCTTGTTTTGTAGATACAGCTGCAATAGCATATACAGTTTCTCGGTGACATAGCCCTCGGCGCCGTGCGGGGTCGCCGAGCTTGACGTACTCGCCGCGCCACTTGATGTCCCAGTGCTTTTAGCTAGCACACTCTTCATCGTCTCCGCCAAATCCATCTTGTAGATGTCTAAATAAGTCCTCTTTTGGGAATCCTTCGAGATAACAAACAAACAGTTTAGCAAATAATGCCAACCACGGAGATCGATAGCGCCAGACGTCCACTAAAACACTGCTTCATACACCGTGTACACACATACTTACCAGAATGATAATATGTTCGTGCTAAAGAATTAAACAGAATTTGAGTAATTAAATCTTAATTACAGATTTATCCATTCGATACTGCACAAAAAATAGAAATAGTGAGGTTTTCGTTTTTCTCTTGACGCTGTCAATTTTTTCTGTCGAAATTCGAATAAAACTTCAGAGACAATAAAAACGAACTAGTGTTGTTGACTATTCTGACTAATTACAATTTTATGTAAACGTAGTGCTCTGTTTGTAATTTAATATCAACATTTATTTTCTACCCTACGTTTGATGTGGTCAAAATTGTCCAGATTTTGATCACTTTGATTCAGGTCAGGCCTTCGATTCAGGGGGCCTAGCGGGCCTACTTCGAAAAACGACCGTCAAAGTTTCAGATCGAAACGAAACATGACAAAAAGCGGACTTATAAATATACGAACATAGTATTGTAAAACAACGAATTACTAGATGTTAATTAATATTTGGGAGCAGGATGAATGGAAAACAAAATGTCAAACCGTGAAAATCGAATCGATCGTCGGGTCCGAAACATTTTCATGATTGGAAAATGTACGATCTGCCAGCGAAAACTTCGTGGTTCGATTTTCAGAGTTGGAGTAGGCCCACTGGTTAATCATGTTTTTGTTGCCTGCTGAAATGACGATCGTTCAGACATGTTAAAAACCTAAACTAAATCAAAAATTCCTTTTCCTTTAAATATTACCTCTTGCTGCAAAGAGTCCTCAAATATTAGTTTATTTAACCAAATTCATATTATTAAAAACGATATAAAATTGTAACAAAAATGTTCTGTTTACTTAATCCTACTATTTATTTATTTTGCTTTTTCAGGTAAGGCGTACACTCCGAACCCTGGTTTTTTGTTTTCCCTTATTCCCTTGTATTTTTTTTTCATTTTGTACTCTTCACTATCAAGCAATTTCAAGACCATGCTGACAGTAATTTAATGTTTAAACCTCAGTTTAAATCGAGTTACCATAATTAAAAAAAAAACGAAGAAAACAAAACGTGCATGTATGACAGTGACAGTATGACGTATGTTTGACATTGTTTGAAGAGGTTAAACTAAAATGTGCAAAGAGCATAATTTGTGATAAAAAGAAATAATTTTCACATGATTGCTTTAAATATTAGTGATTGAAATAAGAGCCTTTCCACAACTACTATGGGTGAATTAATAGTTGGCACTTACGAGGGCTTTATACTCGGTTATTCAATACGTACAGAAGATGCGGTAAGCCACCTTTTCTAAAACTTAATGCAATGTTATGTTATAATTTTAGCCATTCATTAATGTAATGAATACCATGTGTTTTTCAGGTAATGAAATTGAAGCAGACGTTTGCTATTCATTCACATACGGCATCAGTTCGATGCATCGCAATTGGAAAAAAGTTTCTTGCGTCGGGCGGTACTGACGACAAAGTGGTAGTTTTTGATATGAAATCTCGTAAGGAGCACACTGTCCTCATGAACCACGATGGCACAATAAATACTGTGGCATTCACTAATAATGGTACACATCTACTGACTGGCAGCGATGACGGTTCTATTATTGTTACCAGAGCAGGCAACTGGCAAATAGAAAAGATATGGAAAAAGGCTCATGGAGGTAAGCAATACCATTACTTGTATTCCTATGACAAGTATTTTTAGAAAGTGTAATTAGTTTCACAAATCAGAACTTACCAATTTTCCATTATGATTATGAATGCACCATTAATTAGTGTAGTAAAAATAACAGCCTGTGTTCTTTCCTATTATTAATGTATAATTTTATGTTGATTTTTAACTTCACAACTATTTCAGGTCAGCCAGTCACTGCCATTGCTGTACATCCATCAGATAAACTTGCTCTCAGTATTGGTGGTGACAAGACTTTGAGAACATGGAACTTGATCAAGGGTCGTCCAGCCTTCACAATCAACCTTGCCAGTAAAGGTGTCTTATTGCCAACAGAAATCAAGTTTGCTCCAGGAGGAGATAGGTTTTCATTAGTTTCCCAGCAAACAGTTAGTGTGTGGACAATAAGCAAAGCGGGGATTGAAAAACTAATCACATGCAACTCGAAACCAACATCAGTGCAATGGTTAACTGATGAAAGGTTATTTGTAGGATTAGAAAATGGCAATATAATTACTTTGACTGTATCTGATAATAAAGCTCTGACATACAAAGCACACAAACAAAGGGTCAAGTCACTGCATTATGAAAATGAAATTATATATTCAGCTTCTAGTTCAGGAGAATTAAAAGTATGGTCTGTAGATGATTCAAATTTAAATGAATTATGTTCCTGTAATGCTTCATGTAGAGTGACTTGTGTGACATTAAATAGACAAAACCATGTTATCAAAAAAGAAGATAAATCTGATGATGAAGTGAAAGTTGAAGAGGAAGTTGCAAGTGAGGAAAATGATGATTCTGATGAGGCAGAGGAGGATATATCACCACCTAAGAGAAAACCTGGAGCATTTGTTACAATAAGCTATGGTGATGATGTCAATGACAGTAATGCTAAGAAGGATGGAGAAATCAAACCACCACCAGCAAAGAAATTCAAAAAACGGAAACGCAACAAAAAGCCTAAAAACCAAAAACCTGTTAATTAAATATTATTATTTCAATGTAATGACTTGTTTTTTATTTGTTAAATTCAATTAATTCAATACCTACTACAGTACAGACAAAGATTCCATGCACTACATAGGCATTAAGAACAGCAACAAGAAAACTCACATCTACATTGCAGATTATATTTTCATCGTCTTCTCACAAAATGTACATAATACTCACAAAGAACACAGTAAAAAACAATGTGATGTAGACTTTGGTTTGTTTATTAAATTATAAATAAAAAATCTTTCTCTTGAACACACACCCAAATACATAATTAAGTTCATAATAAATTAATTTGGTCCCAAAATAAATATATTTAAATAATTAAAGGAAACTGTATATTAAAAAAAATAACAACATTAAACAAAAGTACTGATCAATTTTGGCAATGGACTCTACTTATTATTAAATCTTAAACGAAATAAATATTCTAAATGCGTAACGTACATCCAGTCACACAGTATGATATCAAGCTCACTCTGGTAATCTCCACATTATCTACTCGAGACTATATTTACATGATTACATGATAGTTACGGCTGTTACGGAACCAAAAGACGCACATGAATACACAGACAGTAACACTTACTTGTTAGATAAACCATATGTATGTCGGCTAAGAAAAATTATAAAGCTTGTCTAAATGATTAAAATCTCACACAGAAACAACTATATAGAGATAGTAATTTACTGGAATGTATAATAAATCGTGAAGATTGCATTTCATAAGAATTCACATGATAGTAGACATTTCTAATAAATACTATTACATGGGCTGGGAAGATAACCTGGTACTCTTACATGACATGAGATCACAATATGTTTGATGAATGTTACTTCCTATACAATTTAAAATATACTAAAACGTTGGCGACATAATAGAATATAATCAGTCACCATATCACTAAGTACATTTTGTGCATTATAATTCATAATTATAAATAAATGCCAAAGATTACCAAAATCAATTTGCATTGCATTGGCTACAAATGTAAAATAAATAACTGCATTACAATCTCGTTATTATAATTGGTGATAATTACATACAAGAAAGTTACGTCCTAATCTTAAATACTTGAAAATTTCTAAGAAAAAATTGTTATAATTCATGACTTTAGAACAGCTAATTCATCTTATGACTAGATTGAGCCAGTATCTTTCCAATAGTCCACAACATGATCTCGAACCTCAAGAAAAACTGACACAATTAATACAAAAATGTAGGAACGATGAAGAAACCAACAAAATATCTGTTAAAGGAAATATGGAAATAGATTACATTAGACAGTCTAGAATAAATGAGTTCTACTTGTCCTGTTCCACATTCACTTACGTCTAATTTTCGATTAATAATATTCGTTTCTTCGTTTGAAGCAGCACTAACGTCACTAGTCTCTAAGCTATGGGTCAGATGGCACTCTGTATGCTATCAGACACAGCTTTATACCCACCACCAACACCAACTCGAGCTTCAGTCACATGAACATTTTCCGAGTAATTACCTGTATTTCTAAAAATATCTTAGAATTTAACTACACGCTGTCGAACTTTCATACACTTCATACAGAAAAAAAAGGCAAGAAAAAGAAAGTTGAACACGAGAGTAGGAAATACTAGATAATGTATACTGGGAAATTAATTCAATATTTTTACAGGTACTATTATATTTCATTTAAAGATGCCAAATTATAGTTGCCATAGTAAAACAAACAATATAGTCGAGAAACACAGGAGACAGTTCACATGAAACTTTACCTATGCATCAAAATTCAAAGTATTAAAGGTAACAGCAAATATGTAGTTAAGTAGAAAGTGTACAATCATTTTCAATATAAAATTATATCTAATTGCTTTGAAAGGCTAACGTTGCATTGCACGTATGTAGTATACAACAGTAAGTTCATGTGAACTGACTCATTCTTTGGTGATGGCATGTCACGGCCGTGTCATACGATTTACTTCTTCTTGGCTTTCTTCTCAGCCTTCTTGAGCGCTTTGAGGTGTTTCTCGTGTGCAGCTCTGAGCTCCTTGAGGCGACGCTTCATGCGGCGGCGGTCGTCTCCGCCGAGGCCGAGCAACTTTAGGTCAGCCGAGCTGAGCGCCAGTAGCAGTGCGCCGTCCACGCCGCGCGCCGCAAACGCACCAGCGTGACGCTCGAGACCTTCACCCAGCCCGGATACCCACTGCCATACCTGTTTTATATTTATATTTTTAGAATATCACGCAGATTTAAGACCAACCTAACCTTAGAATAACAGCATTGCCCAGTAACTGGGTTGCGGAGGTCTGATGGCAGTCCCTCCTTGTAAAATACTGGTATTCAGCAGCATCTGGTTAAACTGAAAGCTGACCACAACATAGTTGGGAAATGGCTAAGTAGGAGGAAAAGGTAGATATAAGACCAGGTTCAGACAGGTGCGCGATAGTGCGCGTTGAGTGTGATTTGCCAACGTTGGTTGCGCGTAACTGTAAGCGACTAGCGACTGCAATCACCAATTTGCCTGCCAGATGTATGGTGAGTAGAAAGTTTATTCAGTGACGTCGTTGTTAGATTGGAAACCGACCTCAACTGTGTAGGAAAATAGGCCAGAACTTTAAGCCCTTGAAGTTAGGCCTGATGAAAAGCGTGATGATACTATGTTTAATGAACGTACCTGTTGCTTGGTCCAGTGATTGACGGGGTGCGGCTGTGCCTGCGGCGGCGGCGTGAGGCTGGCCTCGGACACGGCGCTGGACAGCGGCTGCCACGGCACCTCGCCGCCGACTACGCACGCCGGAGCTTTCTTTACTATAACCATAACCCAACGTCAACTAGAATACACATACGTTTTGATTCTCCCTAGAAGTATATATGTAAAGGTGGAGTTCGCACTCGCAATAGCCAAGTAAATAAAAAAGTTTATGACAAATAGTAGTATCACTCTCGAATGTCTATGTGGCCAACCAACCTCCCTTTCTGAATAAGCAGCCCATTTAGAAGGAGTAGGTTAGTCACAGAAGACTGACATTAGCTTCGGCAAGGTCAACTTCATCTTCAGTTAAACCTTTGCCACAGACTTTTAACTATAGCGTAAGAAACACTTTAAGTTACGTACTTGCACACTTCACGTTCCTTTTTCAGCTTGACGTGATGCTTACAAGTACCTACTTTTGTTAGGCCGCGCCGTTCGTTTGTCACGCCTTCGCAATTAATGTGGGAAGGGCTATAAATATTGTGAGTGTGTCCTCCATTCTTTACTCATCTATGCTTCTAGGTTTCACTATGTTACAAATTCCAAATATTAACTACGAAAATACATCTAATAGTAATTACACAATCTATCTAATAAATCTAACATTTAAGTTGTACTGTAGCATACATAACAAGATTTAGAAACCAGAAATCGACAAGGCCAAATCGCATAAACAATTTAAAATAAACTATAACACCACCACCAAATAACACCGAAGTTAAGAAAAGCGAACCAACACCAAGATACGAAATGTAATTCCAGAAAACTAAACATACAAACACTGTAAGACCTCAATGATTAAAAAGAATTCTTCGGAGACTTGCTGCTTACTCTGTAAACGCACACGTTCTGCAACCATCTGTTTTTTCTAATTCAGATGTTAGGTCCAAGCCTATCGCGAGAAAACATTTTCTCGAAAGAAGGATTCGAGTATAAAACTACTTATTTTCTCATTAATAAATAAAATGGTCTTGAATTTCTCGCAACAGTTTTATTACTTATAAACAATAAAAAAGCTGTACACGACTCTCCAAACTTAAAGAACAGAGAAAAAACAGATCGGATAGAATACAAGCAACGTTCGTGTGACATAGCATCAGCATCAGTGAGTCAGTGAGTGTCGTCGCACTTGGAGTACAAACCTCTGGCGTTGGCCTCACTGACGGCTTGTCGGATCTCGTCCACGAGGTCGTTGGTGAGCTGCACGGGGTCGGGCGGCGGCGCCGCGCCCTGCGCCAGCCGCCGCTCGCGCTCCGCCAGTACTTGCTTCAGCTGCTCCGCGAGTGACGCGCTAGGACCTATCGCCATCAGATTCAATAATAACTCGCTCACACCATAGATGCAACGTGACTTCTAAAAATGAGTCCATATCGATTGAGTTGCATCTACGCAGTTATTATTTAATCTCATGCATGCCACTCAAATAGGTTCCGACGATCGGGTCTTTCCGTCGGCGCGATTTTAAGCACATGACGTTATTACAGGACGCTATTATTCACAGTCACATGGGTACACACAAGCAGTTTCGCTAAACTGTGATGAGTTTGTTAAAAAATTGTGGAGGTTAAGTACAAAAATTATATGATCATTGGGCGTACGTTTTTCTGCTATTGTTATAATATTGACGCAGTGTATTAATTAAATTGACCGTATTCTGAAACGTACGCTCAATGTTTAACGATGCACAGTGCACAATGATTAAGAAGCGACATGTAACTAACACTTACCCGACAGAGGGTGATGCCTGTGGTCTCTGGAGTACACCGCGTCATCGGTCGCACTGCCCACCGAGCTGCCGCAACTCTGACGGGTGTCACGATGCTGATAAAATGATTTCTTTGTTTGTAAGCAATGTAATAAAAAACTTTTGACCGGTGGCACGCAGCAAAGTTAGTAGCGCGAGAGTGCTGGTTCTGGTGTTACCAAAGTATTGATATACCACCGTGCCTGAGACATTGGGGACCGTCGCTTGAGAGGGGGGGGGGGAGGGGTTTAGCAAAAATCACGAAATATCACAAGGGGGGGGGGTGGGGGGTGTAGTAAGATATCACGTGTATTAATTTTTTCATCAAACGCGCGATTTCTAAACCGAAAAGCGGCGTGTAGTGTGACCTTGACTCGCCGTTGCCAGGCAACGAACGAATATGTTATATTTTTTGCATGATTACAGCATTCCTTTAATATTATTTTTATGCCAATCAAAAACAACCTTCAACCTTTCTGTCTATATAGACATTTTTTACATGGTCCTTAATTTCAGAATAAAATTAGATTATACTTTATACCTGTATTTAAAGATAATATTCTAAAAAATTTAAGATTCTTTGTAGGTACTAAAAATACACGTGATTTTGGGTGTGGGCGGGAGCGGGGTTAGTCTTAAACCTCACCACGTATCACCAAGGGGGACGGGGAGTTAAAAAATACAAAAACAAAAATCACGTGATTAATGGACGGTCCCTTGTCTTCCTGCTTGGCAGAGACCTGCTATGTCCAACTAAGGACTACGTAAGTAGATAAATCGAACTGTATAGTCTTCAAAAATGTTAAACAATGGTATGTAACAATGGAAGAGGCTCTCGTTAGGCGACCGGATCAAGGATGATACAAAAAGAAAGCAGTTAGAAGGTTTCTCTCTTTGGAGCCATAACCACCGGTAGCTTGGACCCTGTTGCCGATGAGGTGGGCAACTATTTTTTCCTATTTTAAAATTAAGTATTTTATTGTGTATCATCCTGCAGGTGTCGTCAAGCGTGGCGTCCTCTCTTCTTTTGTCTTTTCCGTTATTGTAAACGCAATCTTCAAAACATCGTTCAATGGGCTAAAACTGGCCTTTTACTCGACCAACAATTGCCCAATCCCTTCTTCTACTTCTTTTAGACTATCGACGCCTGCTTTCTCGACCCAACAAAGGAACTCTTTAATAAACTCAAACGAGTTTGTGTATCCGTTTCATTTTTGACCTTCGGAAATTCCGGACGCGACTGTGGTCTTTTCTGGCCTACACAATAATAATTATCTTGTCTTCGAGAACGTTTTGCATAACGATTGTCGCTCATCTTCTTCTCTTCTCCTTTGTAGTCGAGACGAGCTCACTCTCATTCGTGCAGTGCGCTTTTGGAATTCTCTTTTACATTCCTTACAGGATAGCCCTCCTCTGCATGTTTTCAAGAAAATAATTAAGGAGTATATCCTTTCAAAATGACATAAGTATGTATGTATGGTATGGTTACTATATATTTATGCTGTATCTGTGTAGTTATGTACCTTTTTTATATTCTTCTTATTGTTATTTCACATCCGTTGTATACTTGTTCCTGTCCTCAAGTCTATTCAAAATCTCTATAGCTCAAAGCATTGCTGTTAGAAAACTAAATTTTAAGCCAAGCTTGTCTTTGTACATGAAATTTCGATAATATTATAGTTATAAACTGTATATAATGTCTACAATAAAAAATAAGAATAAGAATATTTATTATTTATTCTTTTAAGAATGTCAATAATATGGTTAATAAATGCATCTAGGACATAATTTAAATATTTTATGTAACTCACAGCACCAACGTGAGGCGGCCCTCCGGATGTAGACTCGCTGAGCGACTCGTCCGCAGAGTCGTTGTACGAATCGTCCAAACCATCGTACTGTAACGAAAACAACGTCAAAGTATTGAATAGTAGGCAATGGAATATAGGTTCGGATTTTTTTTACAACAAAACTTGGTGTTTCGGAAGAGAAGACAACATGCCAGTTTCTGACATCGACAAGGATATTTGGAAGGGGCAGTCATGATTTCATTGACTAAACAATTACAATGAGATTGAACATGGCGGGTTTATATCTGCCTTTTGCTGACAGACAACGTGAGTGAAAAATAGATGCGCCGCCATTTTCAATCCCATTCCTTATGCAATCAGGTTGTATGTTTGTATGATATCGTTAGCAGAACTGACCGAGCTAGCGTTGCTCAAGGAATGTGGCGAGTGCGGCGAGTGTGACGAGTGGTGCCTGTGGCGCGCCAGGTCCGTGCGCGCGCGGTGCGCCGACGTGTCCAGCAGCGCGCCGCGCGGGACGGCCGCGTCCAGCTCGCGGGACGCGCCCATGCACGACCCCACTAGGGATGACGTTGACCTGCCAATAAACACCTTCTACTATAGGCGCAGTCTAGCCACTCCATACAGTCGTCCAACGCGGTAGGGTGATGTCCCGAGCTCCCTTCAAAACTGCCAAACAATATCCCGAACTGCCTTTAAAAACTATCAGTATCGTTGAAACGCTGTATGAAGTAGATAGTTACACAGCCATTCCATACAGTTGTCCATCGCGGCGACGTCATGTCCCGAGCTGCCTTCAAAACTGTCAATGTCAAACTCTCGATGAACCACTGTATGGACTAAGTTAGTTACACTGTGGTATGGGTATCATTACAACAGCATAGAGTATGTACTGCTGAATATGTACCTCCTCTTAGATCGTCGCTATGATGTGGTAAAGCTGTTATCTATTCTTTACCGGAAAGCACACGGTTAATAGTCACGAGAATTTGCACTTTCACCGGATATTCGGGTGTCAAAAATGATAAGTCAATAACTTACTGAGTATCCTGTTGATTATTCGTCGGCGGGGGAACACTGTGGGGCGGGTGTGTCACGTGAGCCGTATGTACACTATGAGTGGACGTCACAGGGGCAGTGGCGGCCGGCGCGGGCGGGGACACGGCCGCTGGGGGCACGCTGACCGGTGCTGACGTCACACTGGCCACGGGAGTGACAGGTGCGGGTGCCGTGGTTACAACAGGTTTAGCTTCTTCGGTGGCCGGCGCGGTGACGTCACCGAGGTCGGGCGCCTCGCACCGCCTCGTCTTGTCTACTTTCGCGTATTCGTCCTCTACGGGCGATAAGTCTGAAAGGTCGCTGTCGGAACTCCATGGATCTGTAATTAAGACGATATGTTAAACAAACTGTATTATCGTACACATTCAATTCATTGCTGACTTAGGTATTAATAAATTGTTCTCATTCGAGAGCTCCTTAAGTTTGGTTATAATAGCACTTGAGATACTGATTTAGTAAGTACGTAAAAAATGATGTTTTGACAGCATGACTATGAAATTCAGATGAAGTCTATATTTTGAAAGCTACTATTGGCATGCTCCTCCGAGACCGCCAGTTTATTAATACAGGCCTAAGTTTTGTCATACAACAGATAGTCCACTTGAAGTAATGATGTATAGTGTACACTAACTATTGATCAACAGCGGATCCGGATCAGGTCGGCGTGGCAACGGCGGCGTCTCGCGGCGCGCCGATGGCTCGTGCGGCAACATCACTGGGAGACCTGCTTTCTTTTGAGTCTCCTGTAAACAACACGGTTTAGTAGACTTATTTTACACTAGCTGTGACCGTGACTTCGTCTCTGTAGAAGTTAGATGGGTTTTAATTTTTTTTCGAGGAAACCCTAATTCTTTTTCATTTTCTAAAATAAAAGTAGCATAAGTTACTTCTTATAACATCAGCCCAAAGTCCCGTCAAAATCGGTCCAGCAGTTTCGGAGATTAGCCGAAACAAACAGACAGACAGTTTTTTTGTTGTTGTTATAAGTTCCTTAAATACTTTCATATGCATTTAATAAAAAGCTGTTATTTTGACATTACAAACAGACAATTCAATTTCATTTATTTGTATAAACAATATTTTTTGGTGCCATAGTAAAGATGCACTGAAAATGTTTTGTTTTTGTACAAGAATAATTAATTATGCTCACTATCGGTGCATTGTAGTGATTGGGTTTTTTTTTTAAATAATAAATTGCGATGCTCTGAATTAGTTATTGAATCAGTCACAGGCTGCATAACGCAAACAAAATACAGCTAAATGCTATGATGGGTATAATGTTACGAGAAGCATTGATCTGTCCATTGATCAGACCAAGCCAAGTGAAGAATGGTGTACTATGTATGTGTCAAAGTCACGGAGTAGTAAACAAATGGAGCGCTTATAAATATTCTTATAAATTATTTCTCTTATAATTAAATTCTGATTGAAACGTCTGTCAATTGACGATCACTAGCATACTTTTCAGTCAAAGTTATCATTCATTGCGGAAGATGGATGACCGTAATGACGCACAACTTCGCCAAACATAATAAGCATTTAAACTGTTTACTACTCCTTCATGATCAAATACAAAATAAAGCCTGAAGGCAGACCCAGTACAGTCAGGGATTGTTTACAGCAAATAAAATGTAAGTGCAATGCCGTGCATATGCCGTGCTCACCAGCAGCAGCACCTCTAGTCGTGCGACGCGGTCGTGCAGCGCGGACAGCGCGGCCGCGTACTCGCGGTGCGCGTCCCGCAGCGCGCCGCTCCACCACTCCTCGCGGGCGCGCACCAGCGCGCGCGTGCGCCGCCACTCGCGGAGCGCTCGCCGAGCCTAACGACAATCATTTCAACATTCTAATATTACCATGGCAGCTTTAAAGGCTTTTTACATCCGCGCAATCAAGACCATTTTTATTGCTAGCTCTTATATACCGCTAAATGACGTTACTCGAAGTTCAAACAGGGAGATTCATCTACTACTACTACGTATCCGCACAGCCGTTACCTTGTCGTACTTCCGCTGCGCGCGATGTGCGGTGTCAGCGGCGGAGGCGAGCGCACGGCGCAGCTCGTCGTCAGGCGCGCGTGCCTGGCACCAGTCGCGCAGGCGCACGCTGATCTCGTCGGCGCCGCCGCCGCCAGACTCCATGCCCACCAACTGCATGCAAGGAAAATGGTACAGTATATGACACCAGCCAGGCACACAGCATAGAAAACGAAAGCACTGCGGATTATATCTATGACAGTCGTTACGGCTAGTCACAGAGACAACTCCTCTAACTTTATTATCGTTAGCCTCGATTCATTTGCAGAGATCAAATGTTTACGCAGCAAACTGTAATCTCAACATGTAATAACGTAATACAGACCTCTTGGAGAAAAGCTCGTAGCTCATTGATCTCCGGGTGTCGCGTCTGTGGCGCGGAAGTTTCGGCGGGAGCTGTCTGGTTGGAATCTTCCTCCTCCGTCTGTTGACGTCTCTGGCGTTCGCGATTCGCTCTGAATGAATGTTACATTGTTAGTAAGGGCTACGGAGTTAAAACTAGAGAAGATTGGCAAAAGTATCCACTTAGGTACTAAATACATCACACTACAATCAGTTATTCCGCTGCCAGAACCAGTCTGTCGAAAAGGTATAATTATAGGAGAGACTTATTTGAAACAATCGAGATTTTGACATCAAGACGATCATTTTATTTCAAGCCAATAACTAAAAAAAACCGAGATCAATAAAACTGCACCAGATTTAATCAAAAAGTACAGACTTTTAAAATAGCACTAGACCAAACAGTGCTACGAAGAGAAACACTAGATTTAAATTAAATGAACAAGTGATTCAATAGCGTTGTATAATCTTGTAAGAAAGTGCTTAGCACTCCATTTGGTTACTACTCTGTGGATTATCATAATTATGACACAAAAAAGCGCGAATCATTGCAGTTTTAACCTTTTGCCAGTAAATATATGTCACACGACGTGCGTATGTGTTGTAAGAGTGGTTACACTACAACATTTACCTTTCTTCCCTCTCTTTGTCTGCGGCTAGTGACTGTCGTATGAGATGTGCTACTTCACTGTTTTCCGGGTCCTTCTCTCGTCCAATGAGGAACTTCACAGGACCCGATGTGTTTCGCAGCACTGACGCCGCGTATGCTTGCGTTACACCCACCTAAAACCAATGTGACATTTAGTAGAGATCCTCTCAAACAAATGATGCTCTATGTTTCAGTATTTAGACCCTTAGGTACTCGATAAAAATAAAAATCTGCGCCAAAACACAGTGTTATTTTGGTAAATAAACAATTAGTTTTTATCAAGTAGATTATTAACAGCATCCTTTGATATCCTAAAAGGATGCGACGAATTGTGAAAAGTCGTTCCTTGAAAAATCCAACAACATACATATAATTGAGGTGAATAACTGAGAAATGTAGGGAAAATGATGGGGTTTAATAATCAAATCTCTTTAGACACATTTAAAAGATACACTTACCAGGCTCTTGCCGTCGACTTCAATAATCTGGTCGTTGACTTGAATACGTCCGTCGCGAGCAGCGGCCCCGCTTTCCGTGATAGTCTTTACGAATATGCCTAGCTTTTCCAGACCAGCGTCTGCGCCTACACCCATGCCTATAAGGAATTCAGACATAAATTATTATAGTTTAAAACTTGCAAATATTTTTCACTTCTCATATACCTGAACGCAGATCTTCACGTTCACTGCCGGAGCGCATAATATATACGCTCAATTTCTACCAATAAAAACTAGCGACAAACTAGGTCTTAGGGGTATGTTTACGGTACTAAAGTGCAATCACTCTAAACAGACATGACTGCCCGCACGCCTATGCCAGTGACTTTTTACAAGCGGTCAACCGCGGCTTGTACTATGAGATAGCTCTATCTGCAAAACGCGTAAAATTATGTATACATATATATTTACCTATAATAGAGAGTCCAAGACCGTCGGCTCCTTTCACGAGGTCTACGGGGAAGACGTGCATTTTCTCGACGCGTTTCTCTAACTCGTACTCGGCGCTTGCGGCTACAGGGTCAACGTCCTCGTTACGACGATCGTATTCACGCACTGAATGCGTTGAGAAAACACGCATTGGGTTCGTACTGCAAGGGAAGCGTAAATGAAAAATTACTATCGACTGATAGAGGGATTTTGACAAAATACTTGTTGCGAGAAGAAAAAAGGGTACGGTGAGAATTTGAGCTTCGAAAACATTATAAAAACAATGCTGGCGTATGTGAATCAGAGTAGCATAACTCAATACTCAATTCTTTTTTGCAATCCATAGTGTAATGTTATAACAGGTGGTAGGCTTAAGACTATGGTAACAATTGTGGACCATGTCGGGTACGACATAGTTTAATAGAAAAACGGAAGATCCCTCCAATCGGAGCTATTACTTCTTCATACAGATAAGTGAAAAGGTGGACAGTTATCAACATCCATTTATGTATTACATACCTGAATTTAACTTTGGTATTTTTCTTGACAAATACTGGTGGGTAATAATCATCGTCCTCGTCGTCTTCAATAGGCGGAAGTCCGGCAACCTTTAAAATTATAAATCATTCAAATAAAAATGTATTAGGCCAGTTTAGTGCCGGATATAGGCTTGTTAAATCCGGAAAATGTTAAGCATAGTCACCAAACTGGGAACCGTAGGAATTACATTGTTTTGGATATGGGGGGTGAGTACCTCTCACATATTACTGTAAATATGTTTCGCAGTATATTTTTATTAGAGTAATGCACACATGAGGATCCTGTGGCCTATCTTCTTGAGATAATTATGTGTTTATATACTTTTATTATACGAAAACCACAGAAAAAAAGGTCTATTATTAGCCAGGACCCACTAGGTAACACGGTTACGGATTTTATATCACTCGTCCCACGTTTTTTTGAAAGGCCGCTTATTTCAGAGTGTCATTGAATTCTGACTAATATAATTACTAGGTTACTGACTGCCAATATACAAGGTTAGACGGAAAGGGGGTACTAAGCCGCGGGCCACCTAAAGTATCACTGATGACTATTTAAAAGAAAGTGTTAAAATTTCAAAATTCGATCATTTTTATTTGCTTGCAAAAATATTTATATTTTAGATTTTTCAAAAAAAAACCATACATGCTATAGTTATGAATTCAGAAAATTTATTTTCTAATTTTTGACCCCAAATATGACCTAAATTGTAAAAACAGCTGATCATAGCTATAGACAGATAGATTTTAGCATATCTTTTACGAAATCTTTGAAAAGCTATTTCTCTTAAACTATCGAGGTTTTGGGGAAAGTTGTAGAACAAAAGTTATTCCTTATTATGGGTACTTTAACACCCTTTCGGCTTAGTACCCCCTTTCCGACTAACCCTGTATAAATAGCTTATCTTCATGTCGGTCGACTAACCTCAGTATAGAAGTGTCCATCTTCAAAGTAGTGTATGCCGTTCTCCTCGCCCAGCTCCTGCAGCTGGTGCGGCGGGTAGTGGTCGAACACCGTGGCGTCATCAGGCGCCGCGCCCCCCGCGCCCGCCGCCCGCCCCGCGTGGCCGGCTGCCCCCGCTGCCCCCGCGCCCGCCGCGCCCCCCGCGTGCCGCCGGTCGCCGCCCGCCATGCCGCTATCGGCCTCCAGTGACACGAACTCATAGCTCTCATCCACTGACTGCATACTGCAATGTTGAGTGTAAGTGCGGTGTTTATGTGATGATCATGATAAATTAGCCACATGGCTGACAGTGTGGTGACAGTATTGTACTGCTGAGTATAGACCTCCTTCTTTAGTCCCACGTTTCCCTAATCGGTGCCAATCGAATCGCATCCAGATTTTGTAGACTACAGCACATTTATAGCAAACTTAATTAGTTATAATTTTTATACCGCGTGTATATTCCAAACGCACGAATGTACCACACATGTTTCCACCAGCATCAATTGAAATCAGGATCTACGGGGACTTGAACCAAAAACTATAAAGTACCTCCCATTAGAGAGCACGAGCTCGCAGCTATCCTTAAGCAAGACGTTGTTGTTGAGCGACAGCGCACAACATCGCCACGATCTGCGCCTGCTCGTCCGAAAGCAGAGCTACTTGTTAAACAAATATTATGATGTAGTACCTCTCATACGAGAGCACGGACTGGTAGCTGTCGTTGAGCGAGACGCCGTTGTCGTGCGGCAGCGCGTGCGGCGACAACATCGCCACGATCTCCTGCGCCTGCTCGTCCGACAGCAGAGCTTCTTGCCTACACATAACATTACATATTACCTAACTACACACTACCATTACCATTACATACGGAGCGGAGAGATGATTTAGTTCATATAGCCAGAAATATCAACAAAAGTTAGGATGTGTGTACAATACGTGAAAGTGCAAATGTGGTGAAGTTTAAGTTACGAAACTCTTAAGAAGGCTCCCAGTCTCCGCTTTCTCACTCTACCTAGATCACAACGAGCTAACTTAAGGCGTGCCAAACGGTTTTTAAATTGTAATGAGGAACTGGTGTGTATCACGTCAAACTGACAATCAAACACGAGGGATGATAGCAAATTCATAAATTAGCTTTTGCCTCGCAACGCGTTCGGTTTTTTTCTCCGAACGTGTTGCCAGGCGAAAGCGAATTAAGGACTTTAATGTCTGATCATCTGACCTAGTTTGCCTCATGATTTGTTGCGACATTTGTTTATATTTCTGGTAAAATGGTGTACTTAATGACATGGAGAGAGAATACAGGAGCACATTCAAAAAGCATTCTACACAACTACTGCAATATAGAAGAAAACGACGGTTGCACAAATGCCCCGAGCTTACCTAAGTTTTTTCTCCAGAATACTGCAAATATCAGGCAATAATGAAGCGTTGTGCGGACAGGCAGCATGCAAATGATAAAAATACGACATTTAATTATATACTAAGCATTACGAATATCAAGTCCTGAAAAAAGAAAATATAGAATAGCGTATTTAACAACATCATAGAAGTAAGAAATACAGAACGCGACGATTTTGATAGATAGTCATTACAAGTGAGTGGAATCATGCATTCAAGACAGAAATTTTAGATATATCACGCGTATTCCAATAAGAATTAAAATGAACCAGAAAGTAAACATTGATGAATAGCATGATTACATCGAGGAAGAAAGGTGTGACGAATATTAAACAGTTATTTAGTTCCGCATAGCGTACGTGCCTCAGATAAAGTAATTAAACAGAATTGATGTGACGCCATATTATGTAACTAGCTACAATAAAATAGTTAATCTAACTAAAGTTAAATGTAATACTTTTTTAACTTAAACTGAACATTATTTTGTTGGCCATGCCCCGAAGTTACACGTTAGGATCAGCATTGTAGCGTATAGGAAATGTACTACTCTGATCAGATCAATGCTTTAATCATAATATTATTCTGACTGAGGTCCTAATCTTTACATAGTATAAAACAAAGTAGCTCCCGCTGTCTGTCTGTCCCTATGTATGCTTAGATCTTTAAAACTACGCAACGGATTTTGATGCGGTTTTTTAAATAGAAAGAGTGATTCAAGAGGAAGGTTTATATGCCCTACATTAGTATCTACATTGCACCCGTGCGAAGCCGGAGCGGATCGCTAGTTATGTATAAGATGGATCAGCGGCAATCATGGCGCAATATCAAGGCGAGATATTAGACGGGATATTAGCAGTGTATTAGACGGGGTACAGTCGACGTTCGACAAGAGCTGCATCGAAAATATCGAGTGGGACATTAATGCAAAAATTTTAAGCATATTATCAATTTAATCGCTGCTTAGCAAAAAATCAAGCATGTATGTGACCATCGTGTAATTCGGGATATGACTATATAATAAAACGTATTGTAGTGCAACATCAAGCTAGTAATGTGAGCATCACCTCGAGCTGAGCAGTATCTCCGCCTCGTCGGGCGTCATGCTGTCGGGCTGCTTGCCGTCCCCGTCGGCGTCGTCCCAGCGCGCGTCGGGCCCGTCGCCGCCGCGGCCGCTCTCGCCGGACGCGTTCTCGCCCTCCGACACGCTCCATTGGCTGGTGGTCGACTTGTCGAGCACCTCTATGGAGCCCTGGCTCGCCTCGCTCACTACCACGCCGGAGTCCTGTAATGCGGGGATCGACGATTTAAACTTCTGTATCTCAATTTATATTACACTTTTTGGAAGTTTCAAGTCTATTTCTTTGTGAAAGCTTTTTCGTCTAGGATAGCGAGATTTAGTCTTGATTTGGAAAAAAATACTATATGATGACCAGCTGGAAATAATATAAGGGTAGTCTAAAGTAGCTTTTTTATTATTTATTCTTGACTTGGTCGCGTTTGGCCCTAATCTCACCTGATGGTAAGCACAGACAGGGTCTAAGATGGAGCACACGGATCGAAGGAACAAAGATATAGAGGGATTTCCCTCCGGCTCTCATATACACACGACGGAACACAATAAACTACTTGGCGCCGGACTTTGATGTGAGGGTGGTAGCTAGCCAGGCGAACTGTATACATAGATCCTACCACCAAGCGTATCTATTTCCATAAGTTAACTTTATCAAGTAGGCAACCAAAGAGAACACTCCAGTCAGGCAGGTGATGGGCAACAGTCACAGGAGCCAGAGAGAACCGCGGCTCTGCGACAGCAACGTACTTTTCACGCTTGGTAACTACGGGCACTGCCCCCTTATTGGTGGTCGTATCAAGAAGTTCATACCTGCTGCAGCACGGAGAGTGTATCTGGATCAGATCGCGCCCGCTCTGCATCGCGTATGTCTTTGGTGAGCGGGGGCGCGGGTGGAGGCGGCTCGCGGTACTCGGCCGGCCGCAGCCGTGCCACCACCTCAGGCGAGGGCTCGTTGAACCCGCCCTCGTCAGACACGCTGGACGCCCGTGAACCGCTCCGCCGCGGTATTTCTTCCGCCTCGGACGACTTGCGACCTCCGCCCGCTGTCGATACCAGATTGATTAGATATAAGATGATATAAACCAAAAGTCGATTCTTCTTCACGGAACTATTATGCTGAGAAGCAGTGATACAATTTGAATGATTAAAGGTCAGAATCTGAATTTCGAATATATAATCTATTTACTATGTATTCTCATTCTCATTAGTTACTGGTCACTACAAATCTTCTTCCCAATTATTTTCATGGAAGCAACGGACAGAAAGTTTTTAATTTCGTCAGAATAATATTCATCTAGTTTCTAGAGATAGTGTTCTACACTAATGAACCATGCTGTAGGAAACTTCTTGTAGCAAAATTTTCGCCTCAATGAAAAACGTAAAATATTTGCTTCGGGGAGCGAGTACGAAGTAGAGTAAATTTAGGCTAATGAGCTAACTATTTTTAACGCAGATACTCTACTTCCGCAGCTCGGGCAGGTGGCGAGTATACAGGTGCCCAACATAAACAAACATTAAATCGGTACATACACGTTATTTCAACGCAAACTGAGGCCACAACTTTGGTTATATGAAGTACGTCCATAAGGATGTTTATAAAATGCGACGATTTTAATAAACGCCCTTGCACGTCCCCCAAATGACATCGACTACAGACGTAAAGAACAAATTCTTAATTTTATCGATACGTGGAACGACTATACGTAGAAAACGCTTATAGAATGGAAGACCGTATTATAATGAATGCTAGAGGCAGTATGTAATATGGTGACATTTATCAAATAACGAACGTCTTGTATTTGCTACAAAACGAATAAATATCACATCCAGTACAAAATATCTCTTGGAGTCTTGGAATGTATTTGTTTACAGTTTGCATGCGTGGCTACACTTTCATTTCCCGATCTCAATAATTTAACCGGCACATCCTCAGAAAATTATTAATGATAACAATCGACTGACCATTTAACATTTATATTAATCTATGTAACGCATGAATTTGCAATAAACCGTTAGAGCGATCACGCGATCTCTCGAGACAACGAGAGCGAGTCATGCCCACTTTACTAATTAAAACTCAACTACATATGTACATAATGGACTCGTACATTCAGATGGAACTATATGAAATTGGGTGATAAAGGCCACTTGTACTTTATTAGCTTCTCTGTACCCTAACCAAGCGAGCAGTTTAGATACGGTTAGAATGGGAGACAATTCTGCTGACAAAAGAAAGAGGGGAGTCTAAAAATACCAGCATAACATCTCCAAATATATCCAAAATCTATTTTGAATGGAAATTAACATGAAGGAAATTCGTCTGAATATACACTTATTCTTATGAAAACATCTACCACTAAAAGTGAATATGTTTTTTGTATGATTTATTACTTGTGCTAGTAACACCCATTTACCAATTTGTACCATGTTCTGTCTTTATTTTAGAGCTTGAAAGGCAGTTACTAACTATATAATATTTTTAAAACTTGAAATTACAATATTACCTTGTGGAATTAAGGTTCCTTCGATTTACGAGTGGCAAAATATGAAGACGACCTTCCAAAAAAGGTAGCACTCATTTCAACTAATGCTTCAAGATGTAGAGTGGATACCCCCACGCTAACATTATAACGTTCATGATACAAATATTCTGGTCAGATTTATTTATATGTTAGTAGATCTGACACACTTTATGGTCATACTAGGTAGGTCATTAAAAATCCTTCTTACACCAAGGTAGAAACGAAATATGAATGTTCCGTAATCTTTGAACATATTGATCTTTATTTCTAAAGACGCTACTGCAACAAAAATCTACCAAAACCTGTTTAGCGAACACTCGGACCAATTAGAACACAGTAAGCAGTTAGGCCACGTCTCAATTTTGTTAGAAAAACATGTTGGGGCTATTTCAAACAAAAATATGATCGCAGCAGACCCGGCTTAAGATCTCGAGACACGTATCTCGTGTTCCGATGACCACGTTGCAGAAACCTCGGTTTGAAGAGAAAGTCGAGTATGCTCTACCCGCCTTTAGGATTTGTAACGTTAGCATTTTCGTTTCGTCTTCTGTGGCAATTTTCAAATAGATTTTTTGTTTAATTGTGATGTACCTACCTAATTTATTGATAAATCGACGGTCCCTATGTATACTATCGAAACTACAAAATCTCAGTTTTTATTTTATTATGTATGTACACCGATTACGCTGAGATTTTTGATCCGATTTACGTGATTCTTCTTTAGGTTGATGCGGAATAGTTGCCATTTGGTCCCATACAAATTTATTATTTTATAACCTTTAAGATAACATAATTTCACACATTTTAAGCAGATAAAATAAAAACTGAGATTTTGTAGTTTCGATAGTATACGTAGAGACCGTCGAAATGGTTACCAATTTGTATTTATTCAAAAGGATTTCAGATTCGCTATTTGTTTACGCAAGTAACTATATCTTTCTCTCTATGCTTAATCATGTAGAAAAACCTACTTTAGGGCCAAGCCACATCTGAAGGAAGATACGTCGCCGATCTTCCGTCGCGTAATTTACTCAAGGAATTTTAGTAACGCATCGTCGGTCAAATGTGTACGGTGTGAGTTGTTTATATGGAATTATGTGTACCGACAGAAGAATGGCGACGTATCTTCCGTCAATTGTGGCTTGGCCCTAAAAGTATCGAATCTCCAATTCAAAATCATGTTGTTAATGATGACCCATTGTACTATGATAAACATTATCCCTAAAGAATTGTCACGCCAAAGCCCATTGCCTGTACTTAGAATTGAATCAATAGAACATATTAGCAGGATGGTCCGTTGAATGGACGCGATGTGCCAAGAACGATATTGTATACGGTTGATATTAAACACGATTATGCATAAACCTAGAGCTCTCTTCGCTTTGAAACAACGTTCATTCACAAAATGTATATGTAGCTGAATGCTAGACGTGTACACAACGAGTTATTGAATTTCAAGTACCTATCTAGGTTTAAAGTTTTATAGCGAGTGTCGTTGTTTACATATTTTAAGTTCTAATACAATTTATCATGTTTTGTCACATAACATGCACGAAGAAATTATCGTAAACGAAACAAATGGCATAAACTCTTCGGGCCCAAACCATAGAGGATAAAATTCGAATCAAAGGCAATTTAAAGGACAAGTACTAATGATTTCCATCATCATTCACTCCACCAGCTGATTCACAGAATAGTTCAATACCAGCTCGACCGGAATGTATGTAATAGATTTTTTTATTTTGGTTTAAATTTCTTCAAAATAAATAGGAGAAATTTATGTAAATCATGAAAAATAACGAACCTTTTAAATTATCAAATATTGTATTTTACCCTATAGTATTTTCCAAAGATCATACAACTATCTATTGGTGCTACTAGGTTCTTATATGAAATACCCGAAACATCAATAGGATGTGCACGCTGTACCACAGTATATTATGTAGAATGGCATACTCATGACCTGTCCGAGTACCTGTCATTCTTCGCATTTTAAAATGACTGAACATAATTTATCAACCTAGTACTTTCCCAACTATGTTGTTAGTAATAATTAAAATACTATATCTCAGTTGTAATCGTAATGCATGCAAGGGCATGAAGTAATAAGAGGATAGGCTAACAAAATTGTCTATAAAAACCATAAACAATAAACTCTTACTATTTCTAAATCAACGTACAGCACAGCGAGATCATTGCGTTCTTTCTACCTATATGAAAATGCGAAAACGCGTTCAGCTCCAGCAATAAACCGTGACTGAGAAGCGACCCAAATATTGTTTCTAAGCAAAAGGAAAACAATAATATAGCAACTGACCGAGGCAACAGCCGCAGAGGCGCATGTTGAGCGAGCGCATGCGACGGGCACGCGCGACGCCCGCCGCATCACCGCACCATCGCCGCCGGCGTCCCGTGCCTCCACCACCCACTCTCACGTGGACATTCACTTCCAAACGACGTATTTTGTTCACGTTGTACTAACTTCTATCAAGTCACACGCGAAACTAAACGTTGTTACCAGAAAGAAAAGATGGAAGCCGATGTCCTAAGGCGAAACCATTTTTTGCACATTATTTTATTTCAGCTAATTAGATTATGGCTGTTTTTAATGTAGCACAAGTAAGAAACACCATGATAAAAGTTTACGACAGTGACGTTGTCGAACACCGGTACCTGCGCGCTTTGTAAACAAACACAGCCGCAGATAAGCAAGTTGGCAACATAACTAGACTAAAGGTTTACACATGTCTTCAAAAAACGAGGCTATTTTTTGGTAGCGTAGGCAACTCACGATTACTACTTTGAAGGTCAACATTAAAAGAGAATAATATAATAGAACGCCGATTCTTCCAGCAAGAAAAAGATTTCGGATCTTAATAAAAGATCATATTGTGCATTTAATATTTTATCAAGTTCGAAACGTTGCTCAATGAATGTAATATTCAGGCTAGGAGCGGACTCACACCGGTCAGAACGAGACGACTAAAAGCAAAACGAGAAAGAGCATTGGGGAGCTTACAATAACAGAATTGATAATAGGCTGAAGGGACGATTCGAACTTTCCGCACTAAGTTTATCGTGAACTGAATCAGCTTTTTGTTCGTAAATATCGACGAAGACACGGTTTGTTTTAAATTCTAGTCACGAATAATCACTGTTTTTTACATTTGAGCTTTGCCTAGTTTGATCACACAAATATAAGTAAGAAAGTCACACACTTGTTATTAGGTAAATACAGTATCTCGGTATCGCAAGATGGATACAGTAACTAGTGTTGAAGAGAGTAATCAATTGTCAAAACGGTCCCGTAAAGTGTATAATAGTGTAGCGTATGAAGGGGAGCGCGCAGGGCGACGTCGCTCGGGTTACTGCGTCGCGACGACGGAGGCGGCAGCGGCGCCGGAGCATCTAAATCGGGATCGACTCGCAAGTCTCGCAACGACTCAAATACCTTGACTTCCTCAATATTACATTGAACCCGCTGAACACGAGACCGCCAAACGTACGTCAATCGACGCCCACTTTACTGATTCTTATGGTTTTACTTCTTGCGATACAAAAACAACAGCATCAGCTAGCTGTGTCTTTTACTCAACTTAGTGATAATTTACAAATGCCACCAATTAAAACATAATTTCCCAGAAGAAGTCTATTAAACATATTATTATAGTGCCTTTCAAAATAAACATTCAAAAATCATAACCGGGGTTCGGTACCAGTAATTTGTTGGAAAACACTGAAGCATGTATATCAATAGATAAGGTATTGAGGTTGAAGATTATAATAGTGAACCAGTAATAACAAGACCCGATATCTCAGATGAATCATAGAATGCAAGATGAGCTGAATTAAGCTTTGTTTTACATTCCCAGATCGAAGTTAAAATGATTATCAACCTAAAAATAATAATCGTGCTTTACTCGGCCGATTACTCTATTAAACGTAATGTAACATACATATCTACTTTATACGTCAACAACATTTCTTATAGTAGAGATAACAACAGAGATAAAATATAACAAAATAAAGATAAAGGACTTTATGTAGAATTCTGAAATGAACATCTATTGCTATACAAAAGAGTAGAAAAATAACATACCAGGCGAGGGTGAAGCTTGAAGCGAAGTTGGAGGCGAAGACTCCACAATACGATGTACAGGAGACGCTAATGGTGACACTAGTGGAGAGCGTGGCGCATCCTCTGTCTTTGCTGGACATGTAGGAGACTCCGGCGTGGAAGAACGTCGCCTAGTTTTTTCTTCCCATTCCCCACTATAATCGACAGACTCGTAAGCATCTTCATCCAAAATTTTTGACGATCTTGAGCCATTGTCTAAAGCAACTGGGCTTTGTAGAGACGGAGATATGCGATCACAATCATTTTTTGTATTATTTTCGTCAGACTGGGACAGCACAGGTGACTCGTGAGATGTGACACTAGGTGAATATCCATCATTAGGAGCAACTGCATCGATAGCATTATCTGACGAAGGTGTACACGCTCGATCATTAGGTAATGGTGACACTGAAGATTCGCGTTCAGCGGGGGGCAAACTGTCTTTTTCGTGGTACAACGGCGAAACTGGAGATTTCGGTGACCTTGCAGAAGGCGATGGTGATTTTTGTCTTCGAGGTACCGAAACAGGCTCTAGCGTAGTTGGTGTCGATGATGGTGACGGTGGGGTAGGCGATGATCTTTTAATAGGATTTGACATAGAACTAGGATACTGTGTTTGATCATTCGACTTATGTATTGGAAAAATATTATTTTCTTTATTTGCATTTCTTTCATTCTCACTCGGAGGGGAAATTGACGACCTTACGCTAGGATGAACTTTCTCAGTGGAGGCTATAAGTTGAGATGTGTCATCATGTATTTTGTTTGGAGAACTTAAATGTTCTCTTCGCTCGGGAGGCGAAACCGAGGATTCGGGCCTCGGAGTCGGTGACACTGAGTTATTAGGTCTTGGTGACACAGATGCAACAGTTTTTATAGGACTCGGTGTTTTTGTGCTAGGTGTGACTCGACTTACTAGGGAAGAGGGAAGAGTAGTAGGACGTTCCGCCTGGGAATCACCGGCACACGGCGAAAGCGGTGGAGTATAAACACGTGAAGGAACTACATATCTTTCGGGAACTTCTGGTGACTTTCTGTCTTGATAACCACTAGAATATTTGTTAGAGTCCACTTTAGGTTCATCGTTACGAGATTGCCGAGATTTATTAAAATGAGCAGTCCAATTTCTCTGTTTTTCTATGAGCTCCTTGTTAAATCGCCTGTCTGGTTTTTCAGGTTTAGGCAAAACACTCGGCTTCGTAGGTTTCGGCGGCGGTGCGGTTGCACCGTTGGCGAGACGTTCGCCATTGACAGCAGGTGCCGGCATCGGTGTCGGCGTCACGATTCGTCTGGGAGGGCTTACGGAGCCCGCAGAACTAGAACGAGATCGCGCTGGCGCCGGTGGAGTCACCCCTCGAGTGCCCGCAAAACTGGCAGCTGCTGAAGGCGACTTCTCAATACGAAATCCACGATTTTCTTCACCCAATTTTTCAAAAAGTGCACGTGCATTGTTGAACCGTGCCAAATGACTTTCAGTCCGGACGGTGGTCACGTCGCTACCGCGAACTTCGTCTTCCTCTCTCGACGGCATCCCTTGAAATATGTTTGCAATCTTTGAAACTTTAGTGCCTGAATGTCTTTTCTTGCACTCCTCCATGCTAGCCGGGTAAGCCCGCTTTAATCCGACCTGTAAGAATAATGGATCAGTATAAATTGTTGATCGCCGACATCGAAAAATAAATAGAACGCGGTTGTACGAAATTGATAATGTAGAATCAGATAGGCGCGATGTAAAATGCGTACTGGCGCAAGTAGTTAGCGCTCGGAACGGGCACCGCCGCGCGACTCACGACGGCTGGCCCGGGTTGGCTTGATTATTCTCTGCGTTAAATTAACTTGAGATAGCGATAGTGCTGATAACAGCGTATTCTTATTTAAACGGTCAGATCTGATATTTCGGTGTTTGTTAACGTGGAAATGTGCAATACAGTGAACGATAATTCCCACTGTTAATTTAAATGCTATTTCTTTGTTATTTCAGTTTTACCAGTTGGCTGAATATTGGTATGAAATAACAAACCACCTGCATGATTATAATATAAAAATAAATACCATCATGTTATAATTACCGCAGAAATATTATAGGTAATGTCATAGCTCATATATCAGTGTGAATCACACGCACTACTGATATTCGTAAAACAATAAACGATAAGATGTCCGTGATAACAATGATAACACAGATAACTGTCCAATCCGTAATTAATGTACACTTATTGTTTGCGCTTGAATAGAATTAGCCACGACAATAATAAAATTGCACATTTAAAGTTTTAATTATGTTTCAGTATTGCCAACTTTGGCTTTTATTGTTTTGCTATGTGATTGAGAGTGTGAGTCCACAGTGTCAGGTGGCACAAAAATGTGTAACTGATATGACAGTGGACGAATGCTGGGGAACCGACGTTTTAGTACCAAATTCCAGCATATTTGGGTGCTGCCCGTCATGCGGAGTTCCTAGCGGTAAGTTAAATATCATCAAAAATTTATAGGAAGCTTTGAGTCCGTGGATAGTTGGTGAACTAGGAGGTATAAATAGACCGTATCGTTGTATTAAATTTCACTCACACTGACCTGTCGGAAGTTAAGTTATTCGATCTAGTCATTGCGATCGCCGACCGCAGTCTCCGGGAAAGGACTTATTACCTTGGAGAAAATGTCCGGTTGTAGGTGGTCGAATAATTAACATTTGTACCGATTGCCAAATAACATATTCGCCGCGAGCAATGCTCATTCCATAACTGTCTACTATTTAATTACTTTTATAAGTATGATTGCTATATGGTTTAAAGAACTGTATCACAAAGAAATAGAACTCGAAAAATACGTCTTAAGGTTAATGTCACAGATTTATTTACAGAAATAAAAATCATTTATCATTGTCGTACTTTGTCGTTTGCCCAATATGGACAATTTGCCCCTTTGTTCAGAATAGCCAATTTGCCACTTACAAATTGCATTGTTCATTTCCGCTCTACTCTGTCACCGTCCGACTAGATTACACTTAGATCTGCAGTGACCAAATCTAGATGGAACTGTACTTCAACACCAGCAGATCTATTTTTTCAATTACATGATGCAAAAGGGGAAATGATGAGAATCAATGAACCAACAAAGGTTATAGCCAGTTATCTACTTTAGAAACTTCTTTTTTTGAAGGAAATTGCAAGAAGTTAATAGATAGAACAGCATAAAAAAGGATGCTCCTTGAAAACGAATTCGATTCACATAAGAATCTTAGTCTTGTACAATTATTTTCTTATTTAGTCGGGTTTCCATTGGTAGCGATAGCAAGCAAAATCAGTTTCATACATTGATCGTTACTTCCAGTATGGTAGAAATTTACTAATCTTCAGTAAAGCGTGTCCATTTAACCAGAACTGTAATAATTTCGAATATAATACATATACAACATGTAACGTAATTAACGCACACCCTCGAACACCCCAATTAGAATATTATGTTATAATAATAATACATACACTGAAATTTTAGTTTAACATGTATATGCGTTGTTATTTACTAAATTAACGTTCTTGAAATAATGTTTATTTTTCTTTATTTTGTATTGAATGATCGAATTTGTATTAATACAAATAAAAATGCACTTTTAAGTCTTTTTGCCTTGATTTACGGTCCATTTCAGTTTGTTTTGACAGTACAGGGGTAATGTGACTAATTTCCGTAGTTTTAATTATTTTTGGGATAAAAAATGACCTATATTATAAAAACATTTTTTACAAAAAATTTAAACCGACTTCAAAAAAGAATAAAATAAAATTAACAGTTTCAGAAGTCGGTGCTGATCCACGCTGAACCAAATTGAAGGCACCGACTTCTGAAACTGTTAATTTTATATGGTAATTATTTTATTCTTTTTTGAAGTCGGTTTAATTTTTTTGTAAAAAATGTTTTTATTTTTTTCATTTTAGTGGCCTTACGATTGGCGAAAATATCGATGAACATACACAAAAAAAAAAACAGACGAACATACTAACCTCCTCCTGTTTAACCGACTTCCAAAAAGGAGGAGGTTACTATGTTCGTCTGTGAACCGATTTTGATTATTCTTTTTTTAATGGATAGGGTATACTTCGAAATTGGTCCCATTTAAATTTGGTGAAGATCTGATGAAGAACTTCGGAGATAGACAATGGAACTCCTCAATGACGAACAGTACGCATATTGTGATGATGTGATTATGTTACGAGCAGCGTCTTTAGTAGGTCCAACCAAGTTTTAATTAATGCCACTAAAATGAAAAAAATAAAAACATTTTTTACAAAAAATTTAAACCGACTTCAAAAAAGAATAAAATAATTACCATATAAAATTAACAGTTTCAGAAGTCGGTGCCTTCACACTTCTGAAACTGTTAATTTTATATGGTAATTATTTTATTCTTTTTTGAAGTCGGTTTAAATTTTTTGTAAAAAATGTTTTTGGAAGTCGTTAAAAAATGATAGAAATCGATTCAGTAAACGATTCTGAACAAACTACTTTCAGGATGTGGGTTAATTATGTTACATAATTATTGTATATTTAAAATCAATAACTAGACACATTATGTAATGTGACATTTTGAAATAAATGTAAGTACTTACAATTAATTATGTAAAAAATTGATTCTATAGTTAATATTTTTTGCAACAGACTGGAGTAATGGATAGTCATTGTTATAAAACATGTTTTGCGTTTAAAGTTAGTTTAAATGACAGCCTTGTTGGTCTAGTGATCGCAAGTGCGACTGCTGAGCCTGGGGTCCTGGATTCGATCCCCAGGTTGAGCAAAATGTTATTGAGTTTTTTCATTACAAATTTCTTAGTAGCAGCCCGGAGTTTGGATTTGTGCCCGGTTGATGGCAATAGGCTCACCCCATGTTACATGGGATTTAAATATAAAGGCGAGGTGAGGGTATTACTATACACCACTGCCCAACCCTTCGGGGAATACAGGCGTGATGATATGTTATGTCAAATAAAATAAGGATGTTATTATAATTTCCAGGAGGAGACGGGGAGGAAACCGAAGGTTGCAAACCACCCTCCAATTGCTTGGCCGATGGACGATATGCACCTGTGCAATGCAAGGGCGATCAATTGACTGGCAGGTAAAACTATTGTAGATAATAATATCAATTTATCAGGGGCCATAATAATAAATAAGTGCATAAGCCAATAATAGTTATGGCTAATAGTCCAATAGCCAAGAGCCTCGACCAACATCTGAAGGCTCTTGTTAGGCAGCTGCATCAATGATTTGATACAGAAGGCGGTACACTTGGACACTGTGCGAATAAGAAGGTTCCTCTCTTTAGAGCCATGACCACTGAACCGCTGGCTTGGACCCTATTCCCAAAGCCGGTGGACTAAATACTTTTTTAATGTATTTTTTACATTTTAATATGAAAAAAGAAGAATAAACGAAATGAGTGTAAGATGATATCTTTGCGGTAAGGAACTAGAAGGAATAGTCCAACGCCCTAGTGTATCGTCGGCGTCTAAAAGAGTCTAATAGACTTTAGTATCCAGTTGATTACGTAATACGACAAAAACCTAGTGTCCTGTTTGCGAAAGTCAGAAAACAAGTTAGAATTCTGCAAAGCGGACATGGCAATGGAATGTCTTTGTAAAAACGTCTGATATAAATCAAAACTGAAATTATCAGTACTTAAGAGTTAGATATGCATCAGTTAAATACAACATTATCAAATTCAAATTACAAAGTTATAAGATTTTTTGTATTGTTGATCATTTCATGTAATTTACCGTCTAAAAGCTAAAAATTAAAATAATGTGAATCGATATTAACTGTTAAATTAAATTAATGTTTACGAATTATTTTATTTGATTACGAATGTAGATGTTTCTGTTCCGATGAAAATGGAAAAAGAATATTTGGACAAGTGTGGAGGGACCAGGAGAGTGAGATGACTTGTGGTAAGTAAATTATTATGTTAGAATTGAAAGGCAACTTCAATACCTGAACCTTATACATAATAAAGTGATTAAAACATGCTGGCGCTTCGTTTAACATTGAATCTTGCATATTTCCAAAATTTCACAAATACCAACATACATCGTTGACACAATTATCCAACATACACATTTGTTTGGCGGTAATTAAATTGTATGCCGCATTCACTTGGTTTCGAACATAAAATTTTAGATCGAAATGTGTAATTTACCAATTTTTTCACATAAAATAAACAATAATTTTACGGTAAATAATGCCATAAAACGTCAAAACATCATCAAAATATCAAAATAAACATTTTTAATACTACTTCATAAAGCTTCATAATTAATCATATCCGTCATAAATTAATTTAAAAAAAAAGGTTTCAAAACTTTTTAATAAAGAGGTTGTAATACTTATTTTTATTTATTTTTTACTTTAGCGTGCAGCCGCAGAAGAGCTGAGCTAGAAGCTTTAGGAGGCAGGGTTGTGACGCTCCATTGCACTGCTACTGGGGATTACGAGCCGCTGCAGTGTGATAATGGCATGTGCTGGTGCGCCCAGCCGATGACTGGTCAGCCAATTGTCTCTCCTGTACCAGAGAAAGACATGACACGACTGCCCTGCTGTACGTATTGGAAATTATAATAAGAAAATTTACTTTAACGTCGAAGAAGAATAGTGATACAAGAGATGGTTATTCGAATGCTGAGAAACACGAGGTCACCGTTCAAATCTCAGGACAAAGAAGTGGTTAAGATTTTGTTTCTACAGGACAAACTTAGAATTGTCCATCTACCTCTCTGGAAATTAGGTCGCACATGTCACTTCTATTAAATCTAATTTCGTCATGGGTTAACTGTGGAGGTATGGGTTCGCGACACTTCACAAACCCTTCGGAAATAATCTGTCCTCGTAATGTTGAAGTTAATTTAAATCAAAGGTCACTCAAATATTTTATCATCCGCAGAAGTTGATGAAAAGAGACTTGACAGCGTTAATAAAGCAGTTGTACGACAATATGAAGTGTAATAAATCCAGAATAGTTTAGCCACTGTTGTACATCATTCGTTTGTCGAGTAAATGCAACAACAGGATACACACAATATTCACAAGTGATTCACGGTCTCAAGATATTGAGTGACCAAAGGCAATTGTATACAATCGGTATGACAAAGAACCCAGATACACTTGTACAAATACGCTATTGATGTAAGCACGTGAGTTATGTTAGTTTCATATGCAACCATTGAAAGTAACGTTCAGTCTGACTCAGTTACGCACTTACTCCTTATAAGAACTGAATTATTTTGCGCTAATTTCATGCAGTTCAAAAGTAGCAAACATTAAAAGTTTTTATAAAGCTTAGGAAAGAATAATATACTTATAGGTATATATACAAAATAAACGGGTATCTGATATTAATGTAAATGGTTATTAAACTATAAAAGACCTGGTTTCTAAAGGATCTACTTCTGCGCGTAGTGCAATATTTATGCATATAGGTAGTAAATACAGGTAGGTGCGACCGGCACATGTCCACGATGACGTCATACTACAGAGGGCAGCCACCCTACTATTCCGTATCGATCGCTGCAAACATAAACAAAAACCTATAAATGTTTTGAAAGTTTAAGACATTTTCGCAATATAAATAGCCGTTATTTAAAAGTAAACTACATTGAGGTCCAAATTTGTAATGGTTGAGGAAATGAGGAAAATGTTCTAAATACAAATACGTTTATAATTAGCTAGTGAATAATTTAAATTGCATTTTATAAAGATACAAATCTCACGTCTACATACTGGAATTATAGTTTGCGATTGTTTGATTTAGCCAAGTGACGCCTATTATCTCATAAATTCGTAATAGCAAACCTATTGTCATGTGTCGATAGAACTTCCATACCTGGAAGTGGAAAAAAAAAGTACAAGTACATACAACAAATTTAATGTTAGTGTTTATTTCAAATTATAGATAGTCCTGCAGTTACCGGAGAGCAATATTTGAGGAAATGCGAAAGTTTAGTTCTAGCCAGCGCAATGATATCGCAAGAGCAATCGGACCACGGTACCAATTTCCTCGGTAACCCAACCACATTTTGTGACTATGATGGAAGCTATGGACCTTATCAAATTCAAAACGGCATGTATGTTATTATTTCATTAGTGGGTTTAGGTCATGTAAGGCTTTTTCCCACGGATAATGTTCTACGATTTATCAGCTTATGTAAATCTGCTGTCTCTGTCAGCTTAGCCAGCAGACAGTATCAGAAGTGTTCTTGTCTATCGGTTATTAAAAATATAAATTTAATAATGTTTCAGAGCTTACTGCACAGGTCGAGACGGAGAAATATTGGGTGCCTGGCAGGTCGTCTCAAGTGAAATGACAGGAATGAATTGTCGTAAGTATTCAACAGAAAAAACCGGCTGAAACAAATCCATTAACCCATTTCGGCCAATACATTACTAATTGCTAGATGACTAGCTGTCTAGCCTATTTAACAAGAATCCCAAAAAAAGTTAAATAGGTATAATGTTTGTCATCAAATAAGCTGGTTGGTCATCAGCAGCAGGCGTAGCAAACCACCGTAGACAAGGATTTTGTCGACTAAAGAATAGACAAAATTACATATTGTCATTGTGTATAATATGTCATTTTATCCAATCTTTCATCGACAAAACCCTTGAATACAGTGGTCATGCTACGCCTGTAGGACTTCAAGATTTTTCTGAAGATAAACAAACCACCACGTTTGTCTACGAGTAGGTACATGGTTTTTAGGCATAACTTTCCTCTATAATCCATTTAACAAATTACATATGTACTAATACACTGACAGCTTATACGTGACCAGTCAAAAGAAATCGTAGAAATTGGACCGGTGCTTCTTAAGTTAGTTAAGATTACTGAACGTCGAAAAGAGTGGTGTTCTATAATATATGTAGAGACAACAGTTTAAATATTCAAGTTTCAACAGATTTTTAAAAGTTGTATTGTGTGGGTGGTGTTGAGGTGGAATGGGAGCTTATTGAATACGCATCAACATTTCAAATGTTGGAGCTAAAATTCAAATGGTGTGATTGAGACTTACAGCAAATAAACTCAATTAAAAATAAAAGAATCCATGCTGCTCTATGAAATAAAATAATAAAAGTTAATGAGTTATTTGCCACATCACGCCACTGCAAAGGGCCATTTGAAGAAAATGTGTACAGTAGAAGTTTCGGAAGAAACTGAATTGTCTTTATATTGATTAACCTTGAAAGCTATTTTAAATAGCAGAAACAGATAATAACTTCTGAATCGTTATACTTGTATTGTGCTTTGTTTAGCTCTATTACTCTATTATGTTCCGTTCTATCGACTTTCACTTATTCACATACGCATCAATGGTTTCAGTTGAGGTTTTTTAATTTTCTTTTTTATCAATATCATTCATTGATGTAATTTGCATATACGTACATTACTACTTGCACATAAAACAAGATAGGCTGGAGGGCATCAGCGTACCGTTAGCATGGCTCATTCGCATTGTGCCACTACGACCGGTTGTCGGCCGTGACCCTGTTCCCGATACGTTGTACGGTTCCACCCATCCTACCATTCAGCTGGAATGCGGAGACTAACATACTTCACCAATTAATTTAACAAAAGTTGCACTCTGACAGGTGAAATTATCAATGCACGTGCCATTCTAATTATAAAAATGTCAAATGATAACGTTAGTGGATCAATGTGGGTTACTAATTGCAGAGGTGGCAAGCCCAATACTATAATTTTTAGTTAGAACGAAACTTGTAAATGATTCACTGATTTTACTTAACATTATAATCCAAATCTATCCAACGACCATTATGTATTGTATATTTTAAATTGCCAACACTGAAATGGAGACAGTTATAAGAAATTAATTGACCGCGAACCTTAGCACAACACCTTTGACGATAAGTCCGAAACGATTGAACTATTATTTTATTGTTAGCTAAGCCTTGAAATAGAAGCATTGACTACGTTTTCTTGCCATTGCAAACTTCATTATTAGTATCTTGAACATACAAGGATATTAGTCTTACGTCTGATGAATAATACAGTTACAAAATCGTGTCATTTGTCATCAGGCGGTCTAATAGACTGATTTCATGTCACCCGTTTCAAAGAAACCGCGTTTGACTTATTTACTGAACAAAGATTTATGATTGGAACAGATTGCGCGCGAGACACCATGATGTACTTCCCGGAGCGCGGCATGATGGTGACCGAGACCTGCACAGCGAACGGCAACTACAGGCCGAACCAGAACGTGGGAGATGTGTACTACTGCGTCGACACTGACGGCTATCATATTGAACTATTGGATGCATGGCCAGCTGATAATTGTGCTAGTTATACATAAGACAGATTTTTAAGTATCTATATTTTCTGTGGTTATTAAATTTCACTACATAATTATAAATTGTTTGAATAATAATATGACAATTTCTCAAATTAAATTGTGGATTGTATGTATACCTTCGTCACCTATGGTCGAGTAGAACGTAAAATTTTGGAAGCTGGCTTAACGGAAACCTTATTTTATTATTTAGGATATCAGCTTAATAAACTATGAAAACTTAATTATGTACTTAATCTTTCCTAGTTTTCAACACAGGTTTATCAGCTCTACACCACACAGTAGGTAATATCAGATTAAGACTATACGTATGATGCTAATACCACAGGCGTATACTTGCTGCCTATAATATTCCTTACTTTGATAGGTTTTTAAATAATACCCTTGCTACTGTAGTATGCACAAATACGAAGTACTATGCTGTTTGATTACCAGCTAAGTCTACTAAATTGTTTACTTACGACATCTTTTGGTCATATCAACGTCATCATCATTATCAACAGCCCGAAGCACTTTAGGTACTGCTAATTAGGGCCTCGTATATCTCGGTACACTAGACTCGTCATAATAATGACGTGACTGCTGTTCAAACCTTTACATATAAATATATGAATCAAAAGCGTACGTACCGGATAAATGGATGCTCATTAGACGAACCAGATACCACGTAGCGCGTGCCACTCGACGCCGGAGCGCCGCCGCCCGCTCGCCGAGCAAGCTCTTCCATCTGGAACACATGACTTCGATTACTACTTGTACCATATTGACGCAGAGAGCCGACCACACCTCACTCACCTGCTGCAGTGCTACCACGCGGCAAGTTCGCGACCACTTTGTTGCATACAATTTATTGACGAACTGCGTTCACGTGTGAGCGCAGTTCGTGAATGGCATTAAGTTCTCATGGAGTTCTCAATTTAAATTAGGGTCATACCATCAACATCAACACTGTGTTTAAAAATTGTGTAAATATCGTGAACTAGGTGTGCCCGCGGCTCCGCCCGCGTTAAAGGATCTGTGGTTAAAGGTTTTTACATCGAAGATTTTTTCTTCATGAGGTAGGCATAAACAGCAGACCGCCGCGTGTGACAATCACATATTTATTGTTTCTTTGACTTAATGTTGACAAACATGGTCACTATTACCAATCAACTATCACAGACATTGATTATCAAAATTATATATTTGTTTTCTGTTGCTTATTTCTATCCAGCGACCCGCCCCGGCTTCACACGGGTGCAATGTAGATACTAATGTGGGGCATATAAACCTTCCTCTTGAATCACTCTATCTATTGCTGAAAACTGCATTAAAACCCGTTGCGTAGGTTAAAAGATCTAAGCGTACAGACAGCGGAAGCGACTTTGTTTTATACTATCTAAAGATGTCTTTAGCCGAAACTCGTGAAAATATTTCCAATGTACAGCCTTTTTATCCTTTACAATTTAGAGATTAGATAGAAGATATTTATATAGATAGATTCATTGGTTTTGTCTGTGTACTCATCGGATTATTGTTTGCAGTAAGTTGTGCTGTTCGCACAAGAGGATACTGCTAACCATCCTCTTGACAAATCTCCTAGTCTCTTTTTACGCCATGTATGGGAGCCTTCTTTGCCGAAAACCACACGGCAGCGCTAGTTTCTGGTTTACTTGCTGTGTCGCCTTTACAGCATTAGAGAAATTACGAAGGCAGTTTGTGCTCAACATACCTAATACAAATTTAAATCCAACTGCGCGCTGCACGTATGTTTGACAGTAAGGGAGCTTTTGCTTCAGGAGGTATTTTGCTTACAGACTTAAGTACTGAACCAGGGTAAAGTTGTAAGCATGTTTTGCCTCAAAGTATCAGTACCAGATACGCTTCACATCGTCTCTTCTCGAAGGTGCCGCAGAAGGCAACTAAAAGATTATATTAGCACTTGTGTCATTCTGTGAGTACCAAATTGCCTTGCCATGCTAATGTTGCCCCTCGTAATTAGGCAGTTTCCCCTAGAGAACATTTTGTTATACCCTTAGTATATTATGAGACGTAGTTTGCAAGACGAAAAACGCAAAGGGGGCTTGTTGTAGACACGTAATTGTTTTATACTTTAGCATAATTATTATGTAAATATGTACACATAATGAGTTTGGCACGATTCATATTATTACATGACATGATGACACATTCAGAATAAAATTAAATTTAATATCGACAACATAATATATTCGGTAGAACATTTTTTTAATATAAACCCGGACCGTTTTTGGAGCAGCCGCGGAAATAACTAGCGACCTCCCACGTGTTTATTCACGTCTAGTGGATATTTAAAATACCATGATTACACACATTTAAATATTATTATCCGATAGTGAAGTTGTGTATGTTTTCATTTAGTTTAAATTATATGAAACCCTAACGAATAGTTTCTTGGCGATTGGATTCGCTTGCGAACTTTCACTACCATAACTTGATAGTCACCAGTCATGGACATGGGGTGGTGACGCGGTGGGGGTAGAAACAAAGTTGGCACCTATGCTCGGCTATATTTTATGGGCCTTAAAAAAGTTGGGCATGAGCAAACTAGCCCCATACCCTTCGATCACTAATGATCGAAGCCCATAGCCCCATTCTTCACTTTTAGATTTTCCGCATTGCCTGCGGTAGCGTTGAGAACTCCCTAGCTTGAAGCTTTAGCTTCATCAGGCTGGATGGCTGTTTTCAGTTCAGCAGTCTCCAATTAAAAATTCGTCTGGTCCACCAATCATCATCATCATCAAACCAAACATTGGTCTTTTGACCTCTGCTACTTTATTTTGCTGATCCTGCACGTTATGTACAGTTCGTCTTGCGTTGACCTGATATTGCGAATCTTATCTTTCAAACAAACCTCCAAGTATAGCTCGCTCTATAGCACGCTCAACAACTTTTCTTTTGTGCACAATCCAATCAGTGTCCACGTATCGGCTCCGTAGTTCATGACAGGAAGAATGCTGACAGATGGCATAAAGAGATTCGAATGCGATATGGACGACAAAGTTTTTCAAAAGCTGTTCTTTCCGAGGAGTTTTTTCTTTAAATTGCACAAACATAGGGACGTCGCTCTTCCAAGCACTGCCTTATCCATCTCGCCTGTATGTCTGAACAGAGACTTGTTATTGTTCTAGTTCATGTCGAGGCTGACTCACTGAGAGGCTACTTTTAGGCATTGCAGCATTTCGTCCAGATGTGAACCATGCACAATAGTACAAGCAGCAATATAGGTATTCTACCATAGTGACGATGTCATCGGAGATACAAAATATACTCGCTGCAGTTCACGGTTATACGCCGTGCTTAAAGCTGTTAGTGTTAGTGAATAGTTTTGGAAAATTCAGCTTCGAAGAGGAGTGATTAGGAGGAGCGTGCTCAATTCCTTAACTTCAAAGCCTGGCAAACAGATTATTGGATGCAGTATGTTGTTATTTCGCAAAAGGATGCTGCTAGCATCATCTTGGCATAATCTCATAATAATCTTTAATGATACCGATACCACGTTTTAAATTGTTTGCCATTGGATCTGGAGTCATTTGGGAGGCTTTATTGTAAGAAATTGATGTTAATACTCATAGCACATTACACATGAGTGCACAGGCTTTGGCTTTAGCATGACAGTGATCATTGTTCATAGCTGGCGTGCAACTAATTGTTGGATATTCTTCACATTAAGATGTTAAGACTTAATTAGAATCGAAAAGTTTGCATTTTCAGAGATTTTCAGTAGTGTGTAAGATGCTCGAGAAAGGGGCGGCGTAAACTGTACGCAAGTTAATTCAGAACCTTACTATCTTCGATCAATAAGCTTACTATAATAGATATCTATACTAATATTATAAACCTGAAGAGTTTGTATGTTTGTTTGAACGCGCTAATCTCAGGAAGTACCTACTGGTTGGAATTGAAAAATTATTTTTGTGTTGGATAGTCCATTTATCGAGGAAGGTTATAGGCTATATAACATCACGCTACGACCAATAGGAGCGGAGTATAAATGAAAAATATTGCAAAAACGGGAAAATTTCCACCCGTGCGAAGCCGGGACGGGACGCTAGTTAATTTATAAAGAGATATTAAGTACCTACTCTACTACTAGTAATGATGCATATTAGTAATTGTACATAAAACAGTACGGAAAATAAAAAAAATATGCCACTGATACACAGTAAAAAATGACAAGACACTAAATACAGTTCCTAAAGGGTTATTTATACCTAATTTATAAGTGTACCGGAGGTAATAGCGTGAAAAGGGGTCACTGGCTTGCTAATTTATAGGCTTGGCGTTGAAGCCCGAAACATGAAACCCCATATATGGCATTCTAGGGGCCGCCTACTGAGTATACAGACACACGTCTGTTTTAAAACAAAATTAATTAATGCTTAGGCAAATTGGGCTAATTTATATAGCACAAATGAAAATGGACAGAAATAAAAAAAGAAAAATGTTTTTGATGCATTCTTTTATCATCTCTAAGTTTTTTGTTGCAAGTAAACATTTGCGCGGTATTTAGGCTACTTTGGATGACGAATATGTTCGGCTACCGTACGCAAAACTTTGATAAGATTTCTCAGTCTGAATGAAAAATAATAATCTAATTAAGTAGATAAACAAGACAAAAATACTAACATATTTACTATGTTGTAAGATTATTGGTTGTGGCCTTTGCGGTTAAATGGCTGTTATAATAAGAACTTAACACATACGATACTTTCTGAACGCTCGTTTGTGATCGGTGACAAATAGTTTTTTTTATATATCCTGTATTTATTCAGTTTATGACGTAAAAGTAAACCACATGACCGCACAACCATACAACCTGTTTAGCTGCTGAAGACGTAGTTACCTATCAGGAACATCTCGTTACTTTTTTTATCGTTATGATAATGTTCGAATCCATTGTATTGAAATCGATACAATGACTGATATTGGTCCCAAATAAACTTAAGCCCGATTTACAAACACGTACTTATGTTGAGATAACTTTCCGAATAGGCGAGTAAAATAGAAAACCTCATTTGGATGCATATTGGCGAGTTATTAAGCTGTCGCTAAATAGACTGCCAGCCCATTTTACGGCGAGTTAAGTGAGAAGACCTCCCCAATTCCATTCATTCCATCTCCCGCACCCCACGAACTTAACTCGCTGCGCGTGTAAACGGCACCGTCGGTTTAGTACATGCATAAGTAAGCTAGCGAAACGTCGTACGTTTTGGTAATTTTGGTTTCCGACGCGCGGTGTAGAAAGAAACTTACGATAAAACTCGCATAAGGATGTTTAGACAATACTTACTACTTGTTCAGTAAAGTTCACTAAAACGGCATGTTAACTAACAAATTTAATAAGTTATGTGTGTGTAAATCGGACTTTAGCAGGTCTAATTAGTCTAATTAAACCTACTACTTACTGCTTTAATATTTAAAATTGCTGGAAGAAACTTATCAGAGTGCAAGCAAGTCAGGCTAAGATTACGTACCTAAGTACGCCTAGGTACATGTATAGACATACCCATATATAAATAGGGTTTTATGTAAAGATATTCCTAACTAAAGTGCAACGATCGTCTCATATCAGTTTGCGACAGTTTTATCAAAGCACGATGTCGCTCTAGCTAACGAGTACAGTCGTGAATCGAGTCGAGGGTCGTTGATGGAGGGTGGACCGGAGGGCGCCGCGTCCGTACCCCACCACTTGGACACGCCACAACCCCTCTTAACAGCACGCGAACGACGAACGAACCGTACGTATCGATGCGATAGATGTTCTGATATTTTTACCTATCACCTACTTACTCTGTTTGCTTTAGGTACATTGTAGATACTTTATCAGTTCGGCTGTGAGAAAGTACAAGTACTGAAACATTATTACGTGAATTACGTCACGTGAAAATGACGAAAACATACTATTGTAGCTAAATAAAATATCAAATGTATAACATAAGTACTATAATAACACGAAAGCCCGTGATAAAACATAGATTCATAGAAAATTCTAACGAAAATATTATAGGAATGCAAAGATTTACTAATCACCTGACAAATCTCAAGTCAGCTGTTTTGATTGGTTCTTAGTAATATTTTGGTCAACCAATCACATTCATCAACATGAAATTGGACAAAATATTAAATTGCAGAAAATGAGAATATGTCACAAAGGCTGTAAGTAGTAAGTCTGTGCTCTTGTTACACCACACAGATTATGGCCTTACAACTGCTTTCTAGAGGTCTTAAAGAAGGCCCATGATCAACAGTCAAGGATTGGGAGCTGAAGAGTCCATTTATATGTGTTCATCATAAGTTGATCTTAGTTTCGGGTCTTCAGTCGATGACATCACATAAATAATGTACATATTACATAATACGCAAACATACTAAAATCTGATAATGATTTTATATGAATATTTTCAAGACTTAAGACTTATCAGAGCTTGTTTTTAGCTGATTTGGTGCTAATGTTATAAATAGAGAGAAATTATATTAAGTCTTCTCTTATTTTGCCATAGGGTTGCAGATAGGGAGACTGAATGTGGAAGGTAGAGAACTAGGTGTTATGTTACAACTTGGCAGAGAATTAGTCCAAGAGTGAACTATAATAGGTTTTAATTAACATCTTTGAATATAATACAAAAACACTGGTTCTAAACAGTGAGTACCTACATTAGGCCCAAAGCAACAAAAAACACATATAAGTACAGCAAAGTTATAGTAATGAAACAATAAACAATTGTGTGATTTTTTTAGGAAGAATCAACCTAGATTTTTGTATGTCCGAGATAGATTAGATCATTCAAAATAATCACTCATTGTACTCTTAACATACGTAACAGGTTCCCACCTTATGCCTCTTCATAGAATAAAATTTTACATAATTAAAAGTGGGTACTGTGATTGTTGCAATAAGTAAATAATTTTGAATTTCTATATTTGATTGTCAAGTTCTTTTCACTCTGCAAAAATAAGTACTTCTCTACTAAATTGTACTTTTCCCATCAACTGACACTATGTTACATATTATGTAAATAATTACACACTGTTAATAACTTTCAATGGCCAGCGTCATTATTTTTTTAATAGCCAGTGTTTAGGTGATTAAAATTGGCCTTAAGTTGACATTATCTCAGCAATTATATACATATACCTACCTAATATACAATGTTTATTATTTATATTACAGAGAAGTTTATTATGAATGGTATGTTAAGAATAAATATGTTATTTCCATTACATTCTATGGAATATTTAAATGTGTATAAAAATATAGAATACAATACATCATACAGGTTAATATTGATAAGTTTAATATTAATTTCATGTGAATAATTTGGATGAAGAACTTGATATGTAGGTAGTCATTTGTCACAAAGTACTTGGCCCACAATTTATTATTTTTACAGTCAAATCTTTTAAATACTGATCTAACTCAGAAACAAAGCACTACTGGTACCTTCTTATTTAATCTTATTAGACTTTGTGTGTCAAAAAGTTTCCTACAGATTAATTATACAATTTTGTGTATAACTAGGTAGGTACCCTATGTTTTAACCAAATATGTTCTTCCATGTAATTAAACGCACAAAATGTAACAAAATAAATTATTCAATTTAATATAAATTTATACTGACCTTAAAAGAGCGTCACGTTTTCTCCAACTTGGTGCAATCCGGTTTGCCACATCAATACCAATTTGTAACACATATCAGACTAATATATTATCACAATTTCACTTTTTTCACAATACTCAATACTTCTTTGCGTACCTACTATTCACTACCTACCTAGACCACACGCCCACAAATAGCGTACACAAACAGTATTCGGAAGCTAAAATTCTAAGTAGATGCTTAAATAAACGTCAATAACCCGAGCCAAGCGGCTGTAAAGATGAAGAGTTAACTATATCCCCACAAACATAACACAAATTAGTATTGGTTTCGATATTTTCAATACACTTTAAGCTTGCTTGTAGCTCGAATAAAAAAATATTATGTACTGTAGATCATTTCATTCATAAATAAAATAAAACTCCACTTCCCTAGGTTTTCGTCGTTCACTCTCTCGCTCGTCCCGGAATGGCAGTGTGTTGCCAACTCACCAAAGAAAATACTTTTCTACCAGAAGGTAGGAAATAAAGTAGATTTCCGTATAAATTATTGTTTCATGAAGCATGTTTTAATAAGCAGTAAACAGCATATTATATCAATGTTTTTCTATTCCCTTATTTTATACACTGCTGATTGAATTCTATTACCAATTCTTGATTTTTTAAGTGTTAAGTATAAGTTCTAGGCTCCTGCCCCTATTCAAGGCGCGTAGTCAGTAGGAATAAAATATACCATATTAAACTTCCCACACTAAACTTATGTTGACCGAATCATAAAGAGCCACAGTCTGTAACTACGCAAACTAAACTGTATGTGGTCAGCCCAAACGTTGTGTTGTTCTATTTAGCAGGGCCCTTGGAACCAGACTGATAAACGAATCATTAACGGACTGAGGATCTAACCACCGATAGGTACAGCATCACATCGACGATCTTCTTTAACTTACTCTAATACCAGAGAGGCGCATGGTTCTCTGTTGGAAGACAAAATGTGTTGAGCAGATTCTTTTGTGGCTGAAAATCTCTTGCTATTTTTCATTTAGCCGAATAATCAAATTCCCTAATCTTATTTTGTAGTTTTTGTTACGCCTACTAAGTCTGCTGGCCCTTGTTTCGTTAGTCAACTGCATTATCAGCTACTTTGCACTTGTTAGATGGCTCATTTTCCGTAACATACATTGACGTCCCTTCACTGCTGAACCAATATCTCAGCTTCATGTTATCACGTAAGCATGCACCATGACCTCATCACATGATCAGAAGCCGCGCTCAACCACTTGCTAACATATTTTTGCCTGGCGTACTACCTCTACCTATGAGCAATTTTGCTTGACTCATTTTAGAGAGCAGGTTATATGCACACCTTTTTCAAGGATTGGTCAGAGTACGAAATTTTTTGTAAAACCGGTTGTCGCATCTTCAGCGGAATACACCAGTGCCGGTAAAGGGATAGGCCCCAAGCCTCCCTCGTCGCGGTGCTCACAGCAGCACGTGACCACAACGTGCTTGGTGCATCCGTTCTCCCAGAGATTGGTAAAGATGTCTAGAGAGCACTCTGAAAGCCTGCAACAACGGTGCCTTGTGAAAATTGGTGTAATACCTACCGTTATATTTAACTGCAATAGTCTAATTCTGTTCCAGGTCCAGACCCCTCGCCGGCCGCTGCTTCAGTACTCTTTCTGATCAAGCATTGCACTGCATACTTGTCGTCGTTGCACCTATTTGATTTTAACTTTTGGATGATACTTCGTTGGAGCATCATGAGACTGTTATAGCCGATGTGCCTACCGTACCATCGATACGATAAAAAGAAAAAGTAGGTGTATCTAATTATTGACACACCAACACACTCCGATGGTACACCATCGGTCCATAAAAATCCATTAATTAAAATATGGGCCGTTCTAATAATAATAATACTGCTGTAGTATGTATGGAAGATAACGTTGCCACTTTACCTCGCAAAAAGGATTTGGTGGATTTCATAGTACCTAGGCACCTTTTTTGCAGTAACTACAGCTTGGCAGAAATTCTAGGAACGGAACAAAGTACAAAGCCCAAAAAACAGAAAACTTTCAATTGATCAAAACCAACGTATCTATGCCAAATGATTGCTTATAATGAGTAAATTATACGGTAAGTATTACTGATTAAATCCGAGGTGTATAAGAGATACAGACAAATAAGTAAATACCTATGTAAAGTATGACAATAGCGCATAGCCACGCACTTTAAGCAGTTTGTCATATTCGAGGTCCATAATCCAACTGCTGGGCAAAGGCCTCCTCTTTTGCATGCCACCCGGTGTTAGTCACGACAAGTTTGATGTTGCCGACCCGTCTTGCTGCAGGACATCCGACGTTTTCGTCAAGAGTTTGCCCCATCTACCATGGTCTCTTCTAGCAATGTATCCTGCCCACTTCCACTAGAGGATAGACACCCGTTTTATTATGTCATGGACTTTCACCCGTCGCCGAATGTTGATCCTGATCCTGCCCACAAGTGAGACACCCAACATGGCACGTTTCTAATAATTTTGGTACAGATTGGTAATAAATAGTAGAAAATACGAGAGCGCCACCAGTCAATACTAGTCATACATAATAATCGGCGATACCTTCGGCTTCGGTTGGCCCGCGGAAATTCAACTGAGAAAGGCACATACAGTGGAATCCGTTTATTACGACTTATAAAGATCAGCCGCTTATAGCGACTTAAGAACAACCTTTAGTTAGGTTTTCTTATCTGGTATTAATTGACGCTTATAACGACATCTGTTTAGTATGACCAAATATCGCCTTCCCTTTATTTTCGTTATAAGCGGACTCCACTGTAATTATATCAAAAACTCAGAATACAGAAATGACTCCAATGACTCGTATTGGTATTTTTCACAAAATGTCTTAAACAATCTTGTACCTACCTATAGAATTTCAGTGATGCCACAGATTGAGGGGAATCTTCCTAAATTTGGTGTTTTTATAGTTATGGGGGGACAATAGTTTCGGGGGGATATTTGGAGGGAGGATTTTTATTACCAAAACTGTAATCTGGGAAAAGCCAAGAAAAGAAAAGTAGTGATTAAAAATATAATAACTGAACGCGATCAAACCACTAACTAAAATATTTTAATCCGACGCAGTTGTGGAGAGAGCCTTCTCCAAATTGTATTTCATTTATAAATAAATATTTTGCCTTTTGTGGGGGCTTTTTCTTCAAAACCTGAATTTTAGGGGACTAAGGAAAATATTTGGGGAGAAACCAAAACTGTCATCTGGCAGCACTGAGGAATTTTTCCTAGGGTCCGGGAGACCCCGGAAATGAGCTCGAAGTTTGACCTCATTAATCTGCGAGTTTGACAAGTCTGCTTTTTTTAGTACAGAAATGTGTCAATATTTATACAAATCACTATAGGTTCATATTTATCGCAGTACACGGCTGGGTATTAGGTAACTTCCAGATGCTTGCTCAGAAAATGGAAAAATAAGTATCAACGTTCTAAAGGTGTTCGTTTCATTTAAAATTTAGATTCCTTAGATTACCTACTGAATGCTTTCCGCTGCGCTTGGAGCGCAGTGGAGACCATTAATAACACTGGTCAAAAAAAAAAAGTTTGTTTCTTGTGATTTTTTTGTTTCTATCTCAAATTGGCGCGTTTTTTTTAAATACGTCAACAATTTTTCTCCAACAGCTTTTTTGAGTTCTATCTAACTACTCTCATTTACTATTTTTACTTAGATATCAGTTTTTTATTGGACACAGAAATATATTTTGTTGTTGTTTTCGATATGGCTTCGTCAAGATGTTGTGTGCTTAATCCTGATTGTTTTTGCTATATTTGTGGTGAATATGTATTTGCAAAATATCGAAATTGACAAGTGGCGAATGTTTCAATTTTCTTTCACGCAAGTTTCCAGGATTAAGTACAGAAAAATTGAAAGCTGGTATTTTTGATGGGTCACAGATTAGGCAACTCGTGAAAGATCCTAATTTTGTCAAATCAATGACTGAAGTCGAATCCAAAGCTAAGAATTCATTTGTTTTGGTTATGAGTAATTTCCTAGGAAAAAAGAAATCTGACGACCACGTCGAGCTTGTCGAGTCCATGCTATCGAACTTGCAAGAGCTAGGGTGCAACACGAGCATAAAGATCCACTTCCTGCACTCGTATTTAAAGTTTAGACCGTTTTCCACAAAATCTGGGTGATTTTAGTGAGGAGCAGGGTGAAAGATTCCATCAGGATCTTCGGACAATAGAGGAGCGTTATCAGGGCCGGTGGGACTCACGTATGATGACAGACTACTGCTGGAGTTTGCAACGAGATCTATCTAAAGTCGTTCATTCAAGGAAATCTTATAAAAGATCATTTGATAGTGTTAATTTTCTGTATTTTTTTGTCAAAATAATAAAACTGTATATTTCTAAAAGTATAGCTGTTAGCACTCTCCCAGTATTTTTTTCATAGTCAGGGCCATAGAAATACTCAATAACAGAAAAAAAATGGAAACAAAACTTGTGTTGACCAGTGTAATTAATCTACGATATGTACATATTTGTATTAACTCCATATATTCCGTCGTAGTCAGAGAATAGGTGCAATATGCTTGCCCAGAGGACTACCAGTAACTGCAGAGTCCATCCTCGGCCCACCGACTGTTAGATTAGGTATGCCGTATGTGTCATCCAACGAAACCGTAGGTTAGACGACACCGTACTTGAGCGGTTTCGCTCTGAAGCACAGAGTAAAGCGCAGGCCACACCGCAAGCTGGCGGGCGGGCAGGCGAGCAACGTTTCACCGAGCCTAGCTACTTTAGCGACTCAAACGATGTGAACCAAAGTATGAAAAGGCTCGAACCAGCTCGCGGTGTGGCCTGCGCTTAACCATGCCGTCACGCCCTCTTTGCAGGCCGCGGTGCAGCCGCAGCTACCTGCTGTGCCATCTCGGCTTATTCATGTTACTGTAGTGCAGTAAGGAATCGAGTAGCGCTCTGGAAGGTACGATTTGGGAGTATCAGACCACATCGCCATAACTAAGACCACGCTTGCCTCGATTGCCCATGAATAAAAAGAATAGGGCGCTAGTGTGTGCTCTTCTGGATACGCTGCTGTCAATTATTTTGATGGCAGCGAAGACTTCGGCGATGCGCATTCGATCCTGTACTGCGCGCCGATTCGACCTTGATGACGCTAAGGCCCATTGATGGCTTTGGGTGTTTGGGTTGCCTATTGTATAGTTAATTGTAGGTGAAAATAATTTATAGAAGGTGCACTGGTTCGAATAGACTAATAGATAGCCGCAACGCGCATGCGCGGACGCAGCTGACGACGCGGCGAGACCCGTGTCTCGCGGCCCAATTTTCAGTATATTACAAAGTACTCTGTGCCTTACTGTACCTACTTTTTACGTTTCTTTTATTTTTTGTATTGTTGTCTCATGTATGTCTTGTTATTTTGTAAATATTGTTACAAGGCTTTTTTTGTACGTGTGTATAAATAAAATTGGGATTGGTCAAGCCACTACGTGATAACTTTTGTAATAGCGTCATTTATTGCAATAAAAACACATTTCTTTAAGATACTCGGAATAAGTTGACTTGTTTCATTGATACTCTACGAAAAGACACTGGAGGGCCTCTCTACCTCCATATAACGTAAGGCATCAGGTCCAATTCCAGACTAAACCACGTGTTATTTAAAAAAATCCAAATTTGCAGTTTGTTTTCTCCAAAATCGAGCTTAAGAGCCATGAATTCTATTCTCCACTTTCCTCTATTACTTGTTTCAGTTTTGGGCCTCCAACTCCATCTAAAGACTCAGCCTGTATGTAGGTACCTATAACGATAATTGTTTGATTATGTAATTTTATTCCTGGTTTGTAGCCAATATAGTTGGGATATCGGTTCAAAGCACCAAATCCACTAGCAAGTTAAAATGCGCAAGTAGACTTCTGCAACCGACTTAACTGATAACACCCGCCGCAAGACATCATCTGGAAGTTTTACGCACTTACCTACTGTAATAACTTTTGCAATTTAACCTTTTGAACGCCACGCTATAATAAACGTATGAGCACTTCCCTCCACGCCACGTCACAAATACATCGTACCTTTTTGACGGCTATTAGCGTCGATTCTGTTGCGCACTTTGACAAGACTAAACTAAACTAAAGGTATTTGTCTCTTTCTGTTTCAATAGAAAAAGAAAGTGACAGTAGCGTTTAGTCTAGTTTAGTAGTGTCAAAATGTGGAACAGAATCGATACCATTGATGTCGTTGGCGGCCCGGGCACATTTTAGTTTGACCTCTATAGCTGTCGACGGCGTTCAAAAGGTTAACTTGCTTGTGGATTTCGCGCTTACAGGTTTTCTATATCGGCAATAATGGCGACGATTTTGTAGCACATTTTGACAGTACTAAACGCAACCGTCACTTTCTTTTACTATTGAAACGGAAAGAGACAAGCACCCTTAGTTTAGTTTAGTCCTGTCAAAGTGCGCAACAAAATCGACACCAATGTCGAAATAAATCTGTTGCCATCTGTACCTATACAATAAGCTCCTCTCCTCTTCCTGTTAAAGGGCAGTTACTTATAAAAGAAAAACTGCGTATTGTTACCTTTTATTGTAGCCTTTTAAAATGAATGTCTTATTTACAAAATTTCGCAGCATTTTTTTTTCCTGCGCCAACGTGATTCAGCGGAACGCCGTTTGTAAGCTTTTTTTATTCTTTTTTTGTGCGTTCTATGACCTCGCTTTTGACTGAGCCTAGAGTCTCTAGATTGTATTTTGGCGCATTCACAAGGAGATCCTACACGGCTGACTGTCTCCATTGCACTGGGACACTTTCGTTTGCGTTTGATACATTTCTTGTAGCATTTGTCTGGATTTGGGCATGGAGCCGGTCGTGGTCTATGTCTGTGAGCGCTGCATGTTGGTGCCGACACGCACGGCTTTATACTTTTATTGGAATACGTAGCTGTAAAATATCAAACAAGCAGTCAATGAAACAAACGCATTGTAAATAGGTAGGTAACAATACAAAACATTAGGTACAGTGGTGGTACTTATGTACAATTTTTATGGAAATAAGACAAATAAACGAACATAAATTCCCCAATGTGTATTCGAATTTATATTTGTAGTCAACAAAGTAGTAATTAAAGATTCCTGGCATTTTTAGACTTCTGTACCAAAATTGGAGGAACGAAACACTTATGGTGTCTGTACGACCGTTTGTCACAGCCTTTTTTCAGAGACTGTTCGTCGTAGAAAGTTGAATGGACATTTATGTGGGCTTAAAATAATTTTGTTTTTGAACCACTATCATGTGCGATTTTTCTGATAGGGAAAATTATCTAGGATATGCTTACAAACACGAAAAAAGCACCCTTAAATAATAAACAAATATTTTAAATCCAGACATCTTTTTAGCGTAATATTATTTTTGAACCATGAAACAAGGAAAAAATCTGTTAAATATAATTTTTGAAAGCATAGTTATAGACCTTAATGTTATTTAAATGTAATAGTATTAATGGCTTTAAAATTAAATCAAATAATGATTTGGATGTATGGCATTGTTTCTTTTGCCTCAATATAATTTATGAAAACATTACCTGGCTGTCAGTAAGGTTGTCATGTCAAAAAATCACAAAATCGCTTTAATATTTTTCAGTTTGTTTAATTTGAATTTGACACTTGACTGAAGTTGACAATGACAATAATGATATCCAATAGAACAGTATTGCCAGGGTCAATAATTATTGAGGGTTGCAATTTTATTTATAAAATTATAATTAAAAAAAAATAGAAGGGGCTTTTAAAACGAAACAATGTATTTATACAAAGGCTTCTAAATTTACTTTCGAAACCCGCCTAAACAGCTACTTTTTCAAAATCAAAAATGCAGTTTTTGTTTTTGTTCCGAAGTAGCCAACACCAACCTAGTTGGCAACCAATGTATACTTTTAAGGACATAATATTTACATCTCCTACATTGAGCCATTTTTACCCGTGTAACTTAGCCAGATGTTATGGTTACCAAGCTATGGATAAGATGGATAAGAGTACTTCTTTGTCTGTAAAAAGTGGAGAATATGCTTTTATGTTTGACAATTTCATAATTCAATACCTAATATTCATTTTCCGTAGCATCTTTACGAAAACAACGAAAATGTGTTGAATTTTGGTATGTACATATTTCTAAACAACTCCAAAGTAACATATATTAAAACAATAACACTAATTAGCAGACATATTTAACTTAAAAAGGTGGAGCAAAAAAACCAACGTTTGGTACCTATAGGTATCCACAAGAAATAAAAAATGATGTTTTAATATTTTTATATATTTTGCTGACAGATGAACCTTAACCATGTAGAAATAAGGTTGGTTTTCGGTTTTTTTTCATCTGTCATTTTGCTGTCAGCCACCATCATGAGGACTCAAATCGCTTGACAGCAGCAATACGCGGTCAAATAGAACCCTCCACGTCCGCAGTCGCAAAGATTGTTTTAACTTGAAAATAAAAGTACGCTGTCTGTATGTGCGCCGTCCATGCGTCCGCATGTAGCGATATTAGTTTACTACTTATTGATACACATCTTGAATTTTCAGAAAGCTCCCTTGTATTAAATGAATTCTTGGCGTGCGATTTTCGTCCGCCACGCCTGTAATATAATACGGTCCATCCGAATTCGTGTAATTCCTTGAAACTTCGTGGTCTACTGGTGACACAGATTGACCCAGCTTGGGGTTCTTTTGGATTCATCAAAGAACTAATTTCAGAAAGATAATGGTTTTAGCACCCTGAGTTAACTGACTGTGCGGAGAGATACCGCTTTAATCGTGCTCGAATCTTTGTATCAATTATTTAAGATTTTTTATGAAATTATTTTTTTCGCTTATTTTTTTATTTAAACCTCATCAGGTGGTTTAGATACGATCACTAACCACTATCGGAAGAGGAAAAAGATACATTTTATTTTATTTATACTATAATAATATTATAAAGAGGAAAGATTTGTATTTTTGTATGTAACGAATAAACTTAAAAACTACTGGACTGATTTCAAAAAATCTTTTGCCGTTAGAAAGCTACATTATCACCGAGTAACATAGGCTACGGGCGGAGCCGTGAGGACACAGCTAGTTTTTAATAAAGTTACAGATCGCTCTTCATCTTAGAATCAGAGAGAACACGCGATTTACAAGAAGAGTGGGGCGCGTCTTCGTGGACGGCACTATCTGTACAGCCCGCGTAGAGTTAATCTACCTTTACCAGTGGTAGATCATGTGATTTTAAGAAATTACACGAATTAGTTCATTCTCTGTACAGTTGGTCATTTAACAAATCGGTGTTTTAAAATGCTGGTGGAAATGAAAACATGAATTATTATATCAAGTAAAAAGCTGTTCACATTACAAGTACAATTATATTTCATTTATACACTGTGTCCGGGTGTATAGTAATAAAGCTTTAAAGCGGTATATACACTCAATTTTATCGACAAGAACACTCCACTTGTGGGGTCGATTCCCCACCCCCTAAATAGTCTCGCCGTGCCTCCAAATACAATAGTAACTATACAAATCAATCTCCACACGGCGGTAGTTAATAATTACTATTGAATTTGATGGCACGGCGAGACTATCGTAGCGGTACACTTGCCCTTGGAGATGGCGCTTAAGTCACATATAATACCAAGACGCAAATTAAGTTAATTTGTAACTATTATCAAAGAGTTCTCCTTCAAGTGTATATTTGTGTAGGGGTCGATTAGACTTACAAAATAACACAATTGGACCGGTTTCTATTTCTTCTTCTGATGTCTTCGTCTTGACCGCCAACTCTTTCTAGTCGAGTTCTCGCTCTTTTCTCCATATAGCGTTGATAGTAGTGTGTTCCAGCTGAAGCATCTATCATTTTAAGCCGTTCTTGCCTTTTTTGTTCACGTAATAACAATTCTGCTGTTCTCCTGGCACTTCTTGTTTTTGTGCCTTTTCTACCAACAGGGTATTCTTCATTGTAACGTGATTCAAATATATTTACAGCACTAGGGCATGGCTTGAGCTTTCTCGGGTGACTTCGTCTAGGGCATCGTACCGAATACGGGTAAGACGGTCCAGTGAAAGGATATTTTTGGTGCTTACTTTCTAAACAAACCGCTATCGATGTACACGGTGGAGACGTACCCAGCGGCATTTTCCGATCGAAACTGTAAAAAATAACTGTCTTAAACAGAGTAACCATAGTATTAGGTATGTAATGTAACAATTTAAAATTATAAGCAATTGTTATAAAGAAACCAGCCTCGCTTTAAACTTATTAGATATGGTGAATATTATTAACGCATCTTACCGCAAACCGCTGTAGGTATATCAGTGTGTACACGACTTTCTATTTGTTCAAAATACCTAATTTAAAATTGTAATCGAACAGTGATAGGTTAATTAATTAGATATTTAAAAAAGTAACAAAAGCATATTTTTTTCAATATTGTATTGCATGAAAACTTAATAGTTAAATAGGTAATTTAATAAAGGCTTTTTTTTCGACCTGTCTATGGACATATCACGTTTTTTATTGTAGGCGGATAATTGTTTCGACCAATCTATGAACATAACGTTTTACAATATTTCACATCTCCTTTTCTTAAGTCGGCCTCGATGGCCCTTGCCAGCACAGCATGACGTTTTTGACTTCTTAGAACCCTTTCTTCTCGTGTACTTCAAATAACTGTGTGATCCAGTTAGTCTATCTTTCTTCCTCATTTTGGATTCTCTTGATTTTCTTCTTAGAAATTTTTCAACGGTAGGGACTCTCCTTGGATCGTTCTGTGAATTTTTAGCTTTACCACAAGTTGTACATTTTGTTTTGGATCTCGTGGCCATAATAGATACCGCACTGCGGCATGGCTTTATACCCTTTGAAATCGTTTTTTTTAGACAACTTTCCGGTCTCTGACATATTGGGGGGGTGGGATGGCAGCGCACTGGAGTGCATGAGGCGGATGGCGTGCATGGTGGGTGCATATACGGCGCCATTGATATAAATCAGCTATTAGTCTGCAATTAAAACAGAATAACTTTAGTATATTGAATTTAAATATGAACAGAAGCCAGCGTCATTAAAATTATAAAACTGCCACTCATTCTACGCATTTAAATAGATAGTAGTAGATAAGTAGATATATATAACTTACCTGCCAACGACTGAAGCACGTAACCTGACACTGAAATCGCGAAAAATAACATCCGAGTACGTATTATATAAAACGATAATACTTAGTACCTATCATAACATGATGAGTGATACTCACAATATTTGCTCATGTTATATTCGTACTCCTGGTGATATATCTAGATTCTCCGCCGGCTTCAAAATTTACACTAAAGTTAAAAGAAAAATATATTCTTAGAGGTAATCCTTTTGAAGAGGTGGAGAACTAAAGTATAATGTGGTAAGAGAGCACTTAACTAACGCGACAATTTAAAGAATACATATAAGCTTACGATAATATCGACATGTCTCACTAAAGTTATAAACATTTTAACATAGACTTTTGTTCACCACCTCAATGCAAAGAGCACTCACAACTTTGTACAAAAGTTCAATGCCTGTCATGCGTACGGTATATTGTATTTTAGATTATAATAATTTATTAAATATTGTACTCATATTTATTACGTAATCTTAATAATACATATGGGAATGGTAATGGAAAACGTTTTTGTTTTAATTGTCACTGCAATTGAACTTTTGTATGAGATCTACACATGTATGTTACTATTAAAATACGAATTAATTATGAGTGGCAGTCATATTATCACGAGGCTGGCTTCTTTCATGGATAAAAAATCAATCTACATTTGCAGGCTTCTTTGTACAAAGCTGTCATTAGTGTCTACTTCAAGTTAAGTTAAACGTTCTAAATAATTATGTACTCAAATGTTATGATTACTTACCCATAATATTTTCAGGCTTAAATGTGTTTTGCTTACTATTGCTATTTCATATCGGTTTAATTTATTAAAATTGTTATTTTATTCATTTTTATTATTTATATCTGACACCCGGATTTTCCATATTTGATCTTCTATTTTCAAGATTGACATAAGCTATTAATCTTCTTTTAACGCATCCGCTTTTACATATGGACAGTGAATATATTATTCAGTGTAATAGTACTGATAAGGGTTACATGGTTAAAGAAGTTTAGTTCTCATTGAAAATCATAGACAACTTTTCTACATATCTCAAAACCTTTCATTCTTTTCCGTGTCTTTCTTTTCATAGTAGCTCTAATCCATGTAACGTTAAACAATACGCGCATGCTAAACGCTCAATAAATATCACGATCCAGGATCGCGATCCAAATATCATGATAAATATTGAGGGTGTATCATTCGCCATATATTTAAGTTAATTCAATAGCTTATTGACACAGGAAATAACAAAACGTTTAAAGTAACAAGCTAAGCCTTTATTAAGCTTATAATTTTGTGTACATTGAATTTTGTACGGAAATAATAAATAAAAAGCTTAATAATATACAGTCGTAACACTACAATATTTAAGACAAAAATAACTCAGCAATTTTTCAAACATTATACACTTTGATTAGATTCTTATCTACAACAATGAAAGTGAATATAGATTTATTGTATTATGAAAATATCACATTAATTATATTATAAATAGAGTTCTAACAATACATTGAATCCGAATTAATAGTACGGTCCATTTTGCACCTTCGTTATTGATTTTTCATCTCAAGAATACTAAATTTACAGTCTTCCACTTCAAAAAACATCTAGAGCTGCGATTAGATGATATACACGCTTGGTGTAAGTGGGCCCTATTTAGCAAATTTTTTATATATATAATTTATATTTTACAAATAAACCCACTGTGCAGTGAAAATTGTATAACCAAATCTGCAAAGCCGTAGCCTATGGGTGAAGAAATAAAATGGGATTTGTATTATATTTTCAATCCCTGATATTTCTCATCACCTCATTACAATTTTCTTTTCTGACTATGAGGCTGAATGTTTAATAGGAATGTTACATTTATAACTAAGTCACTATCTGTATAGTTAACTTTGGGTGGTGATTTGTATCGACCCATACATTACCATTTCGTATTCAGGTGGACATGTGGACATCCGTTTAATTTTCTTTCTTCGACATGGACTCCTGATAAGTTGGCGGTTGATCCTGTAATTTAATATGTAAAGTTTATAATCTAAAACAACCAACAATAGTTTCAATCAGTTTTTCGAGACATCGCCAAGCGGTTGGTCGACTCTTCACGTAACCATAGGGCTGGCCTATTTTTTTGCCAAAGAATCAGCATTGCCATACAACGAGGCAATGCTGTCAACCTTTTGGGCACTTTTCCTGTTGACAGCGATGCGGACGAATTTTTTGATGCCCTTTGATTGTTTTATCTTTGATTTGTATTATAGTAGTTAAGATTTATATTGTATATATTAGGATAATTCGATAAAAAAATAAACCAACAATAGAAAGTTTTAAGTGTCTGTTAGCACAATGTTAACACCAGAGACTCATCAGCATTTTCAATTTCCACATAATGTAAATATTTTTTCAGAGTATGTTACGTATTTTCTGTCGCGTCTTATAGATAGTGCGATTTTTGAGTAGTTGATTGTTCTGAGCTAAAATGGGGTAGGTAACTAATGGCGTCACTAACGCTCGTGCCAATTTTATTTTATTGATTAAAATGTTAACTTTTTCTGGTATGTTGTACAGTAGGGGAATGAAAATGTTCGTTAGTTTTCAAATTCATTCCTTTCCCAAATCACGGGCACACGTTACTTTTTCAAACTGTTAACCAAACAGACCAATGCTTGGAAAATTATGTTTAATTATTTGGTAGCAAAGATCAAAGTTGCCTGTTGCCTCCATATGATGTAGTAGTGCTAGATAATGTCTTTGATTTGATTTAAAGAGTTTTGTTGTAAAAACCATGACATCAATCAAATCGATTATTAAATAAATTGTAATTACTAGTGTCTGTCACCATAATATCCTGTCAAAAAGTACTTGTATTTTCATTTCTATAACGTTGGCAATACGAAGTCGGTAAAATAATTCGTTTCTTGCACTGTGCAAGCCAAAAAAGACCTTAAGGTGCATAACATTTTCATTCCTCTACTGTACTAGGTAGGTAAGGAGGTGCTGCCATCTGCATTGGGATGTGTTACTTTCCCCATTTGTTAAAATGTTTGTATCATGACTTTAATATTACATCAATTTAGTTAGATTTGTTTACTTGTACTTACGTTGTAAGGTGGTGGCACGTAAGCTGTCTGAGGCCTGTTAGGATCGTAATAGGCACTTTGTGCTGCCTCCGCAGCTTTAGCATCTGTAAACGACAATGACACTACTGCAACAACTGATATACACCCTAACTATACTAAAATCAATATACTCTATGAATTCTATAGAAGCACAACTAATGATGCCAAACTAGAGCAATATGTGAAACTATAAGAAGCATGTATGTTTATCATAGTAAGATATACGAAAAACTCGCAAAAGCCTACTCACAGTAGAGCCTCGGACTGATCAATTGATTAATTCATTTTTTATTAATTTATCCTAGAAAGTTGTTGTAAACAATTAAACCAGAGGTATTACATATACAGAAATTTAAGTATCAGAATTAAATTAGATCAAAAACCATTCAAGTTGTTTTAGAGAATTTGGAATTTAGAAAAGAATTATCCTCACCATTAGAGGACATGCCAGCCGGGGCTCCGCCGGGGTAGCCTGGCGGCGCAGAGGGGCCCTGCGGAAAAGCCGCACCTGTTGGCGACGTCGGAATGTTCTGCGGATTGACGCCCGAGTAGCCCGCACCCGGCGGGTACTGACTGCCCATCACGCCCGGGTATGGCGGCGGATTGTTGGACACAAACACTGAATTTGGTGGCGGCTGATCGGGGAAGGCCTGGAAATATAATGAATAATGATATTAATAACCCCCCACGCCTGGAATCCCTGAAAAGCAAGGCGAACCTAATTCGTTAACTAGCCTTTAAAATACCATACCACCTCGCCCATATTCCCCGAAGGGTTAGGTAGGGGTGGACGACCTTAAACTCGGGGTTGCTACTGAGAATTTCCTAGCAGGAAAACACGACAACACTTTGCTTAGGTATCAAAACTAAGATCTCAAAACCAGCAGCCGTCCTTGCAACCACTAGGCCAATGAGGTAGTTTAAAATATCCTACATTTAACTATTCATACGTATTCGCAAACTAACCGTATAGGGAGGCACCCATCCGTAGTAACCCTGCGTAGGCGGCGCGTAGGCTGGCGGGGGCGCGGCGTACCATGGGCCACTCGGCGGCGTGTAGGGAGGCGGCATCGCGTTCGGCGCCGCATGACGTGTGGCTGTCAATTAAACATTTAATAAGAAATACTAACGACTAGCTCAGCGATACCCAAAGTGGTCTATATCGACCGCCAGGGGTCGACGACGACCTACATGGGGTCCATGTGAGTGAAAAAAATAATTGAGGGTCTGTGAGATGTAAACAGGGGTCCACGATAGTGGATCTTTTAAGCAGGTCGTGACTTTAATTTTGACTTTCCATTAATGGAATAATCCACATAGATAGATGATTTGTTGCTTAGTTTTTACCTGAAAACGTAACAAACAGACTGAAGACGATAGTAGTTTTATAAAAAAACGTATTTTCGCAATTTTATAATATTAGTAGTGAATTAGTATATCTCAAAAAAAAAGAAACAAACTGGATATCACTAACGAAGGAGATTTAAGATTAAACCTTACTAAATTGATGCCTATTGTAAATTTATTATCACAGCATCAGGTCCATCTTTTTCACTAAAAAGCATTTTATTTTTTTCTTAGTGATTTTATGTAATAGTTACATACTAAACATTATTTTGGTTCATTTTAGTTTGAATTTCATTAATATTTATGTATAAAACTTAACGATGTTTTTTTATTGTTTTTTCGCTATACCTACACCTCACAGTTCGAAATCAGTCAAAAACACATTTTAAATCGATGAATTTGCAAAAATGCGAAATTTGCTAAGTAGGGGGGTCTACACAAAACCGAAAATCATGTCAAGTGGTCTACGAGACAAAAAAGTTTGGGGACCTCTGGACTAGCTGAATGACCTTACTGTTACAGAAACACATTTATCATAGCAGTTAAAATGCATTTCTGTGATTTTACTCAAAACATTTTATTAAGTATATTATAATGGTACGTAATGAAACCGCAACAACATTAAAATAACGATAAAGTATCATTAATCAAACTTTGTAATCAGTAACATATAAATAAAATATTCTCCCCTCTCAAAAATATAATGAGGATCAAAATTCAAATTGAATATTAAATTTCGTACTTTTTATGTTTCTGATTTCTTAATACTAATAATTTACGCTGTAATAGTTAAAGGGGGAGTAGGGATCCAATTTCTAAAGTCGTATTCCAAAACGATGCTCAGTTATAAATCTCGATTATTTAAGATAAGGTTTGAATTGAAATTTGTATAGAAATCTCAATTAAATTCTTCAATAATTCAAAAATCAAGACAGACATGACAAAGACATTCTATGTGTATGTTTAAAAGTAAATTAATTAAAGTTACTTGTAAGAACTCTAAAATGTGTGACTCAGAGAGACAGAAAGACAAATCAAATCCAAGATAGGGACATATCAGGCTTTTAATTAATTAAGTAAATTAGTAAATACATACCAAGGTGTGCAGCTTTCAGCATAGCTTGACCAAATTCAATAGCACCTCCAGATTTGAACACTATTTTAAACTTCACTTCACCAACGAAGTTGCCATTGGTTTGTGCATGAACTTTACCTTTGATGTAATTAGCAGAAAACATAGGCTGTTCAACAGCTACCTGTTGAGTAAACCAGAATTATTATTATCATGTTTAAGTACATCAATCATTTGTATTGTAACTCTGGAATAATAGTTACTAAAGATTATTTGAACCTTGTGATGTGAGGAATAATCATTAATATTGCAACTGGTTAATTATTATTACTAGATTAATTTGCAACTAATTCAACAGATTTGTAGACTATATTAATCTAAAGTTATAAAAAAACTTACATCGTCCAATACGACAAATGGAAAACTGAAGGACCTCAATAGTTCCGACTGGCTTTTTGAATTGAAAATCATGCGATGAGTGGTTAGGTACATGCGACCATTTTTGACACCTTTGAACTCAGTTGTGTCATTTCCATAGAACTCAACAGTGACATTGTCCGAAAACAATATAATACTGAAAAAAAAAAACCGAACATTAGTATTATGTAGATTTTTTTGTGGCATCGGCCATTGACCTTACTCCCTACCCTTCTACTTCCATTTCATTGCTTGCCTGATTACTACTACTAGTACAAAACCACAAAACAAAGTTTGTTATTGGGGTTAGGTAGGTAAGGTAACAAAATAACTAACTCAGTAACTCTTATTAAGAGTATATTCTTAATAGTATATTCCAGCAGGGACTGAATAACTTTATATTCTGATTACCAGAATATTACAATAGTTAAATATGTTTTGGTACTGAAAAGTAGAGTGAAAATGTGAAGCGGTATATTTCAGTAGCGATACCTATATAAGGGTTTCCTTTGATAAACCGTCTTGCCACCCTGTCTTTTTATGAGGCCCCAGATAGCATCAATGTTACATTAGTATGATTCACTCGTCACTCAAAGTTTTTCAGTGCAAAAATTGCAAAAAGGCAAGATAAAGGCATTTTATTTTATTTATTCAGGGACAATAAACAACTACAGAAAGATAATATAAAATATAGACAATATTGCAACCCACTACATTATCTGCATATTAACAAACGAAAATATGATAATGAGGACAATTGGACATCACATTACTAATAATATTAATTACATCATGCAAAATAGTAACTCTAATTAATTGCTAGGCAACAGAGTAATAATTAACACTAAAACAAATAAATAATAAAACCTAGACTAGCTTACATTCCTAATAACATTATTGGTTACAAAGTAAGGTATGGCCTTGATAAGAAAATAGTATCCTAATATTTTAAAGATATCATAACCTTGTGCCATAACCACTTTCAGGCTCTATTTTCCGTTTAATATGTTAAATTATTACAGTTGTTCTTTCACAAGATAGGGTTCATGGATTTTGAGTGTTTCTTGTACAATATGCGAGGGTAATGGTTAGCCATTTTAGCCTGTAATATTTGTATTGATCTTTTCTCTGACATTTAACTGCTAAACTACTCATTACTTGTGACATATTTATGTTCTACACATCACAGACTATATTATGATGTAACATTATGCAACATTAAATCCGAGTTTGTGAAGATGGATGGGTGGATGTTTGTATGTATGTATGGATGTTTGTTACTCAAGCATGCATAAATGGCGAACCGGATTTTAATAAAAAGTATATAAATAAACAATGTCCTAGATTAACAATATCAGATACTTTTTATCAAGGTACATGAAGTTGTTCCCCTAGGATGCAAGTGAAACTCTGGACAACAACCAGTAATTCTATATATTCCACCTTGAATTAAAACAATGTGCAACATAAAATAATCAACAAAAATATATTGTGTATGTATTATGTATATATTAAAGGTTAAAGAACTGGTAATTAACTCAGGTGTGTCACCTCAATTAAACTCAAAACACACAATCAAAATAAATTAAAATATATTGATGCTCATTAAACTACAGCTTTGATACTGTAGGTGCTAATGTTACAATCAATTTTATGTTGTTAATTGCAGAGATAGTTTCAATCAAGAATACAATGAAGAAATTAATTGAAATTTAAATAATTTGTTTATATCTGTTTGCAGTTCATAATATTTTCTTGTAGACATAATATCACTAATCTGTAATATTTTACATCATGAAAAGTAGACTTTAAAAATGGACCTCATTGGAAAAATGTGAACTAAAGAAAACCCGAATACAAAGTGGATTGATTAGGTTATACCTACTAAAATAAATTTATGCTGTGAGTATTAACATGTCAAACTAAAATAGATAAGTCAATTAACAATTAACTACAGAAATCAATAGTCATAGCACTCTCTAACGGCAAACATTGTAAATCTAAAGCTATGTACGCAGTCGTCATTAGTATACAAAAAGATGACTCACCATTCTCTTGCATGTATCAACACCCCGTGATCGGCATGAGCCGTATTTAGAGACATTTTGATGTTAGTTACCAATTTAAAAGTGGTATTTTAAGCGTTTGAAAAATACTGATCCGTAATAATTAATATAGGTATTAACAAATATAAAATAAACAGAGACAGAATTAATTTCTTAGTGACAGACACATTGACAGATACTGACAGATACACAGTGCAGTCATAGACAATAGTGTTGCTTAAATATCGATAGTATTTCAACTATCGAAATGTTTCTGTAGCAGACGTACCAAGACGTACTTGCAAAAGCTTCTATTTCGGGTATTTCTGTTGGTATGGATGCAATGAGATCAGCATGTTCACTTTAGAGGAGTTGGTTTGGGTGCGTTCAATATAAAAAAATGCGCTTGGGATGAAATAAACGATATATCGATACATTTCTCAGAACATTACATTTCAAACTCATTTCGAATTTTTGATGCCCTTTGATTGTTTTACTTTATATTTGTATTATAGTAGTTAAGATTAATATTGTATATGTATATTAATTAGGATAATTCTGTAAATAAATGATTTAAATACCAAAAAAAAGACTATCGAAACTATCGATTGTCTGAGAAATGTATCGATATATCGTTTATTTCGTCCCAAGCATTTTTTATATTGAACGCACCCAAACCACCTCCTCCAAAGTGAACATGCTGATCTCATTGCATCCATACCAACAGAAATACCCGAAATTGAAGCTTTTTCAAGTACGTCGTGGTAAGTCTGCTACAGAAACAAATTCCAAATCCGACGATTTTCTTTTTTTGCCCAATGGTGGTACGTCATACAACACCAGTCGTTGAATCGATAATTGATGTTCGTCAATATTTAGAAAAACCAACGATTGATAAACATGCTTGTCCTTTAAAATATTGGGAAAAATCAACTACTGTATTGTGTATGATGGCAAAAAAATATTTGTGCTGTACAGCAGATGTTGCTGATTCCCTCAGAACCGATATTTTCCAAAGCAGGGCTCATTAAGAATGAAAAAAGAAGCCGGCTGAAGTAAAAGAATTTGAATACTTTAATTTTTATCAATCACATGAAAATCGTTGGAGACGTTTCCGAGATTCAAATTATATTATATAATATATTATAGCTTTGCCTGTACCTCCCCATTCTTGTATAAATACAAGAATGGGGAGGTACAGGCAAAGCTAATTTCAGATGGCGCCACCCTCGCTGGTATCAATTACAACCAATCGGAACGGGTTAAATTAACATTGGCAATATTGTCAAACAAACTTTAACCAATTAAATTGTGTTGGTACCGGCGATGGTGGCGCCATTAGTTACCCAGTGTGCTACCCCACTGCTCGTTTAAAGGTATTATAGATAAACTAGTCTGTGATACAAACCAATGTAAACGTATTGTATAGTGGCAACCTCACTTTTTTAGCCTGTCATTGTGACATTGACAATTATTGTCAAAATATTAAGAAATGAATGTTTCAAAAACTCGAATCAATCTTCATTCTAAACAAAAATGCCGCCTATGTGATATACAAGGGAATACTTTTTAAGTAATTTTCATGCGACAATTTTAATTCACAATAAATCATGGACACGAAAATAAATGAAATTAAGCCTATTAATACTGACACTGTTCATAAAATATGTTCAGGACAGGTAGGTAAGATTTTTCAACTACCTAATTGAAAATAAAATAATACTACATTTACAAACAAAACAAAAGTGTCAAAAATTAACTAAACAATCTCAACTAACTTACTTTTATTTTGTTATAGGTTGTTGTAAGTTTAGCAGTTGCTGTAAAAGAGCTGGTAGAAAACTCTTTAGACGCCGGTGCAACAAATATTGATATTAGATTTAAAAATTATGGTATTGACTTGATTGAAGTATCAGACAATGGTACTGGTGTTACTGAAGACAACTTTGCTGCGTTGAGTAAGAATAATTAATTGTGATTTACTTTCAGCATTTATTAGTCTGTAATGGTACAATGCTGACCATTTGCCTCCTTCCTATAATCTACCTCCTAGTAATACAATAATTTTAATTTACAGCTTTAAAATATCACACTTCAAAATTGAGTGAGTACTCCGATCTACTTGGAATTGCAAGTTTTGGCTTCAGAGGGGAAGCGTTAAGTTCATTATGTTCCTTAGCCCGTCTCATGATTACTACAAGACACAAAACTTATGAATATGGTAATGACATTAATCAATTGATCTCATTTTTAAGTAATTCTAAGTGTTTAGACTTTTTATTAATCTTACATAACAATTTCAGCTACAAAACTTGAATATGACCACAAAGGTAATATAACAAAACAAACACCATGTTCAAGACAAGTTGGAACAACTGTCAGTTTAACAAACCTATTTGAGTCGTTGCCTGTTAGACGAAAAGAATTTCATAAAAATGCTAAGAGGGAATTCAACAAAATGACTCAACTGTTATATGCATATTGTTTAATTTCAACTGGAGTTAAGTAAGTTTCAATATAAAGTATTTCTTATGTAGGCAACCAGTAATAGTTACGGTCTATTTATAACTAAAATCTATTTCAGAATAACTTGTAGCAATCAAACAAGTTCTAACTCAAAGTCTATAGTAGTAGCAACTCAAGGAACACCATCATATAAAGACAATATAGCCAGTGTTTTTGGTGTGAAACAACTACAAACATTACTTGAGATAAAACCTGAATATGTTACAAATATAAAGGATAATATATTTAAGGGTTTGTCAGGAGAAGTTCAAGAAACAAACGAAAGTGTTGATATAGAAGATGTTGAAATAGATTTATCTGAAGATTCTAATGATGCAGAAAAAACAGATGCTAAAGAGAATGATATTAATGGATCACAAAAATCTCAAGGCTATAAAAATGTTGCAAAACCAATTGAGTTTACGGGTTTGATTTCTTCTTGTGCGCATGGTAGTGGACGTTCGACTACCGATAGGCAGTTTTACTATATCAATTCCAGACCTTGTGAGCCAACCAAGATAATAAAAATTGTTAATGAAATATACAGACAGTACAATTCAAATCAATACCCTTTTGTTTTTCTAAACGTTGATATGGAAAGAACTGCAGTTGATTTAAATGTCACGCCAGATAAACGTAAAATATTCCTTACAAAAGAGAAAATAATATTAGATATACTAAAGAGCTCTTTAGTAAAATTGTTCGAAAACATACCTAGAATATTGAAAGTAGAATCAACTCCTAATTTCTACAATAAAGAAACAAATTACGTCAAACCAGATTTGGAACAACCAAGACTGTTTAATTCGTTTTTGCGACAATTTCAAAATAAAACAAATCTACTTACTGATACAATACCTACAGTTAATAAAGAATCAATGAAAGTTGAACTTAAGCGAAAATCAACAACAATGCTAGATTTTATATCTTCAAAAACGAAAAGAACTGAAGTGGTTAAAGAAGAAGAGGAAGACTTTGAAGAAAATATTGTTAAAGAGGAAGAAGTGAATGATATTAAAAATGAATCACTTGATATTGATGATATTAAAAATGAATCTCTGGATATTGATGATATTAAAAATGAATCTCTGGATATTGGTGATATTAAAAATAAATCACTTGATATCCTTAACACTGAAGATGAAGAAACAGATAGTGATAATGCTGAAAACAAACAATTAGAAGACTCTGGTGAAAGCAATGAAAAGAAGCACACAAGTGATCAACCGTCTTCTTCGATTGTGTCTGATCAATTATCTAATAGTTTACCTACAACAGATGATAAAAGCAATATTATGTATTTAGATTTTACTAATAATTTACCGACTACACAAATAAGAGATTTTGCCGAGGTTACAATAGGGAATTCACATCCAATATGCTGTAAAACAAAAGCTATAAAGATAAAAGCAAATACTTCAAGTGAACTTAAAGAGAAAACATCTAATAAGCAGAAAATTGTAACAGATAAAGAAGATTTGGGAAAGAGTAACAGGAATTCTGTAACTTTAAAGACATCATTGGAACATGTTAAAGCATTAGCAAGTATGTATATAAAAGATAAAAAGGAAACTGCACCTACAAGGATAAAATTCAAAAGCGAAATTAATCCTGTATTTAACAAGAAATGTGAAGATGAACTGAGTAAGGAAATATCTAAAGAGTCTTTTAAAAAGATGAAAGTTATTGGGCAATTTAATTTAGGTTTTATAATAACGCGATTGGAAGATGATCTTTTCATTGTAGACCAGCATGCTTCAGATGAGATTTATAATTTTGAAACATTACAGAAAACGACTGAGCTTACAAGTCAAAAATTAGTCATGTAAGTATTTGACAACCTATATAATATATAACCAATATATTATTTTATTGTTACTTAGAAAATATTGCAATACATATCATAATCACTTATAGTCCACAGCAGCTTGAACTAACAGGAGTGAATGAACAAATCTTAATGGATAATTTGGATGTGTTTAAAAAGAATGGATTTACCTTTGAAATTAATGAAGAAGCATTACCTACAAAGAGAGTTAAGCTGTTAACATTACCTATGTCAAAAAATTGGATTTTCGGTAAAGAAGATATAGAAGAGCTTTTGTTTATGTTAAGGGTATGTATGTATGCAAAAAAAGCAGTTGGCTTGAGCACATAGTGCATTTAAAAGCCAAAATGCCCTTTGTGTTATCTATTATTTATTGTATTTGTATCTTAAACTTGGTTAAAATTTTAGGAATCTCCCTCAGAATATTGCAGACCAAGTAGAGTAAGGGCAATGTTTGCATCGAGGGCATGTCGGAAATCAGTGATGATAGGCACAGCTCTAAGCAAAGCCAATATGAAGCAGCTTGTTGACCATATGGCTGAAATAGACAAACCATGGGTATGTTTTATTATATGAAACTGTTATGTTGTTTTAAACAATCCTGTTGGACATAAAATTACAATTCGTTAATAAATGCATTCTTTTTCTTTTCTAGAATTGTCCACATGGCAGACCTACTATTCGACATTTAGTTAACTTAGCCATGGTCAACACAAAGGATTGCCTTGATACCTAATTTTGTTTTTATATCACGAATCTAAATCATGTAATCTTTTATTTGGTAGTAATTATATAATAAGCAATATTATTTAATCATTTTATTTCATACACTAATAGATTTAAATATATTGAATCCTGTGTGTGCAGTGGTCACCATGACTCCTGGCATTTGTTTGTGCCAGTGCAATTCCTTTATATCACTCTGCCCTTGATGGATGAATAGTAGCTGGGGTGGAAGGTTCTGTAAAATAATTTCAGCATTAAGTTATGAATATTTGAGTAGACTTATACACTTACATGTATGCATTATGCAGGCAACAACCATGTTATTGTTTGCATTAGAACTCATTCATGAAACATACTCAGGTGAGCACATTAAATTGTATGAAATACATTTCATTGTTGCCTAATTGATAATAAACTCCTCTCTTTTGCTTTCTGCACCAACCATATCTAACTTAAGTAAAGTATCCTGTCGCCATTCATAGCTGGCGTCATAATCTGTTGTCCAAATTCAGAAATATTAATAATGTATAGAAAGAAAATATACCTTCAAATCTTCATCAACAACATCTTCATCGTCTCGCTCGACTGCCAAGTCCCAAAGCGCAACCTGATGGTCTTCGCCGGCAGAAGCAAGCACACTTGGTTCCGTCCAGTGCCATTCTATCGAAGTAACGGGCGCCGTGTGGTGTTTGAAAGTGCCCACTGGGGTTTTGTTCGCCAATTGTCTTAAATCCCAAATGTGAAGGAACCCATCATCTCCACCTGTAATAGGCGTAAGAATATTATTAATAATAAAAACACTGCAAAATCACATTTAGTATTTACATAAAAATAAACTAAAATGGGCCAAGCATTGAGCCTTGTGGAAGCCGCTCACTGTGATCAGATTAAGAAAATCTATTTCTGAAAACCCTCACTTCTAGAATATTCTGTATCTTATTATTCAACTATAAAGTAGAAAGATTGAAGTCCATAGTGATGAATTTTATTAAATAATTATAAGGTGATGAACACAATCAAAAGCCTTCATGCAAATCTTACATTCCACAATAAAAGGACATTACATATACAATAAATAAAATGACATTAATTTATTTTGTACATTTTGCTAGCATTAATATTTCTTTTATTATCATTTATTATATATATTATTCATTAAAATAGCAAGGCTATGATGAAAGTTTGTTGTAATAGAATCACACTAAAGGTAGCTTCAAAAACTTACCACTTGCAATAAAAGGTTCTTTACTGTTCCATGATATAACATTTACATCACTTTGATGAGCATCCTCTACTGCCAGCATGCAAGCTTTCTGAGGGGCTGCTCTTGTGTCCCATATTCTTATTGACTTGTCTACAGAACACGATGCTAAGACCTTCCTGCAAATTCAATATTTAATTTGTAAAAAAAAAAAAATGCGCCATTATGGTTTGTTTTTCTAAATATGGTGCAACTATTGCTGCAAAAATGGGTGGATAACAGGAGTTTTCAGTTTCTCTTGATTAAAAAAGTCGTGGAAATATTTCCAATTAAATAATGTGAACTGCAAATACAGGCCTTTCATTAGGTGACCACTGTATATCTTCAACAGAACTAGTATGCCCCATCAGAGGGCGCTGGTCTACTTCCCAAGTACCAGCCTGGTTCGGAGTCCATATGTGAATATCTCTTCTGCAGTCACCTGTTGCTAGAACCTATTAATAAAAGTTATATTAGAAAACAAAATATACAATGCTGCATGTCATGGCTGGTAGTGGTCTTAAACATAAAATTCATTAATTCTAATCTTGTTATGTCCAAAGGGTGTAACAAGAATATAATTTATAATTGAGCTGTGTTACGCAATAATGTGTCAATTAAACAAAATACGAATTCTGTGTTAACACCATCTAGTTATTGTTGTAGGTGTACTCGACGGCACTTTATTAAATTTACTGCAGTAGCATTTTTTCAAGCGTTCAATAGAGATACCACAAAAACTAGACGACATTATCACTAAATTAATATTTTTGTGAGTTGACATATTATTGCATAACACAGCCCAAAAATAGATCTGTTTTAAAAAAATATACAGGGTGTAAACGAAATCATGTAATTCCTTCAAACCTCGTGATGTATTGCTGACATAGATTAACTTACACCAAGTTCTGTTGGGCACCAATCAATTCCAAATCCCTCTTGTTGATGTCCATTGAATGAATACAGAGGCTTGACAGGATTATGCACAGCATCCAGGTTGTAACGTTCTAGCAATGTTGGATCATCTACAGCTTGTAATTGCTGTGTTATATTCCAAATGTCTACTCTGCCTAATTCAGACCAACACGCTGCAAGTACGGAATTTCTGAAATTTGTTGCCTGCAAAACAAATAACACTTGAATGCTAATCAACCTTTTCACCGCCAACATACACAGAATGCAATGCCTCGCCATCGCCTAGCTATAAATGTATAACGAAATATATAATAAACAGTAGTGATGAGCTGATGACCTGTTAAATACAGTATACTTATTTTTATAACATAGTTAAAATGAAGTGCTTCTAATGAAGTTTTAGTGCTGGAAGCACGAAAATCTGGAACTTCTATTGAAGACTGTGGTGGTGAAAAAGTTAAAAATAATAAACTGAATTTTAAATTAAAGCTTATACAACAGATGCAATTTCCATTAACCCACACTACTGTATAATATTGTATCTTGATAGTTCATCAAATAGTCTAAGTTATTCTTTTTTAAGGCCTTTATTTCTTCTAACTTTTTACTATGAAGTGATCACATACCCTTATTCTATTAACACAGCCCTGGTGTTTAATGAAGGCAAATGTCATCTGTGGTTTCTTTTCTTCATCCTCCTCATCATCATCATCATCATCCTCATCTTCATCAGACTCTTCTTCATCTTCTGCTTTTGATGTTTGGTGCAGGTTGGACATTTTGACTACTAAAATACTAATAACAAAATATTTATTTTTTAATATTTTTACTTTATACTGCTAAGAGAATTTTGTTTTAGTATAATTTGTAGTAACCCCACTGTAAGAAGACAGTAAGTACGTAATACAAATAATTTTCTAGAATCATGAGGTTGAAAGTTTAAAGCCTTCCTTAATATGTAGACTGGTTTATTATTTTAACAAGAGCAGTTAACAAGAACATAAACATATAATGCACATAACCAGTATTTTATAGATTACGAACTGCATCCGAAAATACAAGGACGATAATCCATCTGATACTTTCAACTTACTTATTTAAATGTGCGCTAGAAGCTTGAGTACCGGCAACTAAGTAAGCTGTCATCGGGAACTCATTTCTCTCGTTACCAAGATTATCTGGAACAATGTCGAAGCTGAGACAAGGGGCGCCAGTCTGGGCTTGGTGCAACATCAAATAAGCAGACTGGTCGCACACTAGCTGCTCGTCTTCTTTCAACGGCTGCCCTGGAAGATAAGTCTTTGGACGGTCGTCGTCATCATTTTCCTCCTCTCCTTCCATAACTTCGTCCTCACTCTCAGAGGAACTCGCCTCCATCTGCTCTTCTGCCTCATTTGACATAATGGTTGTATAATAAAGAAAAAGAACACGAAATTTGTAAATTTAAAAATATTATCGTCAACAACACGACATGCGCTATTAAGGTTATGCTGTATGACTTTTGATAGATTTTTTGACATTGACATTAGTTAAGGCGGCTTTACACGCTTGCCAATAACCGCAAGCCCCAAGCATCTGCAAACGTTCAAATATGCACTAACGTGTGGATGCACCCTTTGATTTGTGCACAAAAATCGACACTAGAGAAGGATCGGTAACAAACACCTTCAAGCTTACGCAAGCCAAGGCAAATACCGTATCTACACGTCTATGTTTGTGGCACAAAGTATATAGGGATATACTATGTTTGTGGACGCTTGTCGTTGTTTGGCTAGCGCGTAAAGCCGCCTTTGACCTAAACCTATTGTATTTGTTTTTATGAAATACTAGCTTTCCTCACGGCTCCACCGGCGTAAGTTTTTTACTATGTCAGAGCCCTTTGAGCAGGTGCCAACAATAACTGTACAAAGTTTTAACCCATGTAACATTAACCTCCTTGGTTTCTAATGAATCTGATGGACGATGCGCGAACACACAAACAAACATTAATTTTATAATAGATTAGCCAATAATTAGCTCTTGTATTGAACTAATAAGATCGCCTTGTGTGATAAGACCGCCTATTGTATGTACATAATATTGTGTAAATCTGTGTTCCTTTTATCTCTTACCGGTGTACTTATTATGTACAATAAAGTGTATATAAATAAATAATAAAATACTCGGAAGAAACTAATTCCACATTTAAATGGTTTGAGCAATCATTGGCCATTATTTAGTTTAAATGAGATTATGAGACTTCCATCATAAATTGTATAAATGATAGAAAATAGATTGGTTTCTGCTCAAGTACATATCTGTCACTGTCATTAAATTATATAAATTGTTTTGTATTATGTCAATTTATGTAGGTTGACTGTTGAGGTTATGTTAAGAATAATTTAATATTTTTATAAATAAAACCGTGAATTTCCACATATAAGATATTAGATAATGGCTTTTCGATGTACAAAGTTGTTGAGAATAATCAGGAACCCAAGTGTTCTTCGCCACAGTTTCATTACAACTTCCGTTGCTCAATCCGAAGAAATAAAAATCCGTAAGCCAAAGGAATACAAAACGGAAGATAATTTGATTTATATAGAAGATCCTGATACCTTTGGAACTCTATCCAGAGCAGTTAACACACAGTCAGACGAACTTAATGACGAGGGAGACATACAAGAGCAGCAATTTTTACAAAATAAACCTTTACGTATCCAAAAGCTAACTACTAAACAATATGCCGATATAATAAAACAATATCTTAATTACAAGAGACTAAAAGAGGCCATCGACGTACTAGAAGTAAGAATGTTGAAAGAAGACAGAGTAAAACCTGAAAACTATATCTATAACATATTGATTGGTGCCTGTGCTGATGTTGGGTACACAAAAAAGGCTTTCAAATTATTTAATGACATGAAAAGACGTGCTTTGCATCCTACTGGAGACACATATACTTGCCTGTTTCATGCTTGTGCAAATAGTCCCTGGCCAGCAGATGGATTGAAACATGCCCAAAATTTGAAGCAATTGATGATTGAGAAGGGATTTGAACCTAACATGACAAATTATAACGCAATGATCAAAGCATTCGGAAGATGTGGTGACTTACCTACAGCGTTCAAAATTGTTGATGAAATGTTATCAAAGAAGATGAGGATAAAAGTTCATACTTTGAATCATCTCCTACATGCTTGTATTTCTGATAAACAAAATGGATTGCGTCATGCTCTCATAGTTTGGAGAAAAATTTTAAAGATGAGAGAGAAACCCAACATTTATACTTTTAACTTAATGCTGAAATGTGTTAAAGATTGCAACTTAGGTAGTACTCAAGACATTGAAGAACTAATTGGTACTATACAAACACAAGTACAATTACAAAAGAAAAATAAGAAACAACTGAAATTAATTGAATCAAATAAAAGCTTGAAAATAGAACCAGATAAACAATTATTGATTGGAACCTCACAATCTGTAACTGAAACAGATAATGTTTATAAACCAATAGATCAATCTTCTAGTGATATAAGTGTAATTGACAAAAAAGATAATGTTACAATAGAATTTGTAAACAAATTGGATAAAGAGGTCACAAATGAAAGAACTGTACCCAACCTATTATCAAAAGTTTTGAATATGGAGCAAGTAACAGCATTGCAAGAAGTCCACACTTTACAGGATAAATTTGCCATAGTAGGTGGACAAGATGACTTCCTGAGGGAAATGCAGGCATATTATATAAAACCGGATGTTAAAACAGTCACCCAAATGCTACCATTGTTGGATAACACAACGCAAGCTGAGGACAAACTACTTCAATCGATGAAATCTTTAGATGTCAGGGCTGATATTGATTTCTACAATATGCTTATAAAAAAGAGGTGCTTGAGATCAGATTATGATGCTGCATTTGTAAGTTTTCACTGCATGTAATTACTTTTATTTAATATACATATGCATACAACCCGAATCTCTTCAAAGTTAGAGTGAACAGGCTTTTACTGGGTAAGCTCACTCCATCGTAGACTTTGTCTCTGTCACCGCTGACCTAAACTTGAGTCAAGAGCAAACCCATCTCGAATAAAAAATGTCTCTGTCACCGCTGACCTAAACTTGAGTCAAGAGCAAACCCATCTCAAATAAAGAAAAACTTATAATATCATTTTCATTGTCGTGTTATGTTATAGGATGTGAAAAATATTATTCGCAAAGAAGCTGAATTTCGCAAGAAACGGTTTCCGTTTTCTAAAAAGTTGAAAATAAAAGTTAATATAATGACATATGGTGTGCTAGCAATGGCATGTAAAACTAAAGAGAGCGCAGAGAGTCTTCTTAAGGAAATGGAAGAGAAACAACTGAAGTAAGGATTAAACTAACGTTTTAAAGTTTAATTTTTTTCATAGGGCTTGTGGTATCTACCTACAAACCCAGAGCTAGTAACTAACTTTATCTTAGTTGGTTGAAATAAAAGGTAACTTAAGAGCTAATTGATAAGTTATTCAGATGTTTTAGTTGTGAGAAATATTTTAAGTAATCTTCGATTAAAATTGCGGTTTAATTATATGATGGCAAACTTCAGGTCTGCGACAGTTGTACATTATTATTCTTTTTCCAGGGTTAACATAGAAATTCTAGGAAGTTTGCTGAGACAAGGAACAGTAAATAGCCAATTTGGCTATGTCTTATACATTATGAATGTAGTCAAAAAAGAAAATATAAAAGTAAATGATATATTCCTAAAACATCTGGAAGGTTTCAATGACAAATGTGTTGATATTCTTAAAAAGGTATGTTCACTTTTAATTTTCATAATTACCTTCATTAGAATAATTTACTATCTATTTTAAATTTGAAATACTTGCTTATTAATTTTGATTACAAATTTTTAATACTATTTGTTTCAGGATGGAAGTTCAGAAGTATTTAAGAAAGCTTACGAAATTTTCTCCAAATATTACACTACCTGGTTGAAAGATATAAACATTGATGAAGCATTAAAACCAGAACATCCATGGCAGCAGTACAGAAACAGTTATCCAGAGACAGTACAGCGAGATGGAGTCCAAATTAAAGAGCCAAAGAAATTCTATAAAAGAAATAGAAAATATGTACCTTATACTCCAAGAATAGTGAATTAAAGACACATTAAAAATATTCAGTAACTTTATTTATACAGTTACAAAATCAGGTTATTTGAGACATTATATTTTAATATGGTGAAGTTTGCGGTTCAGCTCTTCAAACTTGAGCAGTTTGCGAATGAAGAAGTCGCCGAAGCGGTGAGCCACCTTCGTGTCGGCGATATGAATCATGTCATTATCGATGTAGAAGTCCAGCTGAAAACGATAAAAATAATTAGATTTTTGTTCCTGTTATATTATAGCAAGTTTGAGCAGCTCGTTGCTAGTTACCAACTTCATGGGTCATACGATTTGCAAGGTTAAGCTGCACTTGCCGCAGTCGGTCTGGATGGGTGACCATTCGTTACACATCGAGACCCCGCCGTGCCACGGAGAGCACATTAAACTGTCGGTCCCGGGTATCATACAAATACCTATGACAGTTATTACGAATTGTCAGAATCCCGAAAGTCTGACAACTGGTCTAACCTTAGGATATAGGCATTGCTCAGTAACTGGGTTGCGGAGGTATGGAAATGGTAGTCGCTTCATGTAAAATACTGGTACTCAGCTGCATCTGGTTAGACTGGAAGCTGACCCCAACATAGTTGGGAAAAGGCTAGGAGGAAGAGGTCTACTAATCCATTAGCGCCAAGCAGTTCTCTGGTCTATAACATTAAAACAACCTAATTTTAGTCAGTATCTAAAACTATTGTCACCTCAGAACCACTCTGGAACTTGCCATCCAGACCACTAGGTCCCTTACTCCAGACGACGTTCTTCATCTTATGCTTGAAGCACAACAGATGGATCGCGAGGGCGGCATGCTCCCGCGCCGCGTCTCTATCGCCGCCGCGCGCAGCCGACATGAATGCGGCGAGCTTAGCCAGAGGCAGGGTCGTGTACAGTTTCAAGTACGAACGAATTGTCGGCAGCATCTTTTGCTGGCGCACCTGCACAAAATATTTAAAAGTTTTAGGTTAATATAAGACATGCATTGACTAGGACTACAACTAGAGACAGTTGCCTTATTATTTTTTAAAGAACGTTGTTGCTACTTCAGTGTTGCCGGTTGAGGTACAATGGAAACTCGATTAACCAGACTAATTGTTGTCGTTAGGCATTCGGATAATCGAATGTATGAAGAAAAGCGGGTTTTGTGCATATGTAGTACCAACAAATCCAACAATACAAAGCATTTTCTAAAAATTTCTTTTTTCGGTTTCTTCATCATTTTCCGATGTTTACTCCCGTCTTTACTATCTAATTTGCAGGTGTACAACAAAATTGAATCGGTATTCTTCTTAATATCACTTAGAGCCTGCGCAGACGAGGGACAATGGCGGACAAAAAGCCCGCGGTGCGCTCTTATTAGTACTGCGATAATGTTGCACCGCCAATACCTCATGTCGCCATGAGGTATTCCGTCCGTGAGGTAGTCCGGATAATCGCGAATCCGTATAACTGAGGGCCGGATAATCGAGTTTCTACTGTATTAGGACAAGATTATTAATATCTCAAGAATACTGGCCCAAAAACATGGCTTAAAAAAATATCTCATGTTTCAGTAATAACAGACCTCATCCATGAACACCTGAGTTTGGTGTTTGACGGCGTCACGTCCGTAGTTGGAGCCCGGTTCGATGGGCGGCGGGCAAGGCGACAGGAATTTAGGGCAAGCGAAAGTGAAGCAGCTTTCGAATTCTCCCAAGTCACCATACTGCATCTTGAACATCTTCTCATGGTAGTTCTTCTCACGGATCACCTAAAATTCAAAATTTTATTTAAAAACGCCCTGCTGCATGGAATGTAATCTTCTTCCTGCCCTTATCCCACAATAGGTGGGGTTGGCACAAAATGTATTTCGTAAATCGATGTTGTTAGAGGTTTTGGCTTATTGTTTTATGACTGGCCGCTTGCCTGACATCAAACCTCCTTGTGAATACTCGTTGCGTTGTCGCGCGGGTGACCCAGTGTGCTTGCTGATATTATGCACTAGGTCCGAAAATGATATGCTTGTCAATCTTATTGCTGACAACTAAGCAGACTGTGTTCTTCTTGGTGGTACTTGAAGTTCCTCGACCCACTCATTCAATTTGCTAGGGACTTTTCTTCTTTTTGTATGGAGTGTAATTATACCTTTAAATATCCATGATTTTACATACCTGCTGGATGGATTCATCAACGCACTGTGGGTGGAGGACCAAACAGATAGCCAACAGATGGTACATCTGCTCAGTCTGCTTATTGATCTGATCATTCTGGTATGAACGAGAGGAGAATAGCTGTTTAGTGCGCTGCATGTACAGCAGAGCAGAGGAAAGCGTACGAATAGCGTCGGCGTAGCGGCGCATCATCATGTAGGCAAAACCCACGTAATAAGAAGTGGAGATCTGACACGCAGGCACGTGCGAGTACTGAGACTTCTTGTGAAGCTCAATGTTCTCCAGGACCTAAAACATTATAAAAACATACATAAACATAACATCACACCTGTATTCCCCGTAGGGTTGGGCAGATGTGTATAGTAACACCCTCATTTCGCCGTTATGTTTAAGTCCCATGTAAGGGGGGGCGAGCCTATTGCCATCAACCAAGCGCAAATCCAAACTCTGGGCTGCTACTAAAGAATTTCATCGAAAAAACCCATTAACACTTTGCCCGACTTGGGGATCGAACCCAGGACCTCACAATCAGCAGTCGCGGTTGCCACCACTAGACCAACGAAAATACCTTTGTACAGTAAAACATCAAACTGAATCAATAAACTCAAAATGACTGTAATCACGGCAGTTTTATTTTATTTGTTTGCAATTGGTCACTTTAGAAATGATAAGATATTCGCCCAAATCCTTTTCAGTAAATATAATATGTGGAAATATATTTTTACCTTGATGGCTTGGTAATAATCTCCAAGCAATGAGTGAAGGCGGAGGAGGCCTACTAGAGAAAAGTAGCCCAACATTTTGTAGAGGGAGTGGCGGCCGAACTCTCCCGCAACCGAGTCAGGGTCGCCGCCAGCAGCATACACCTGGAATTTCAGTTAAAGATTGATGCAAGAAATCTACTATGAAGAAGTTTGAAAGCCTTATACTTAGGTATAACCTACTGGTGTCGATTTCGTTGCGCACTTGGCAGGACTAAATTGAACTAAGGGTGTTTGTCTCTTTCTGTTTCAATAGAAAAGGAAAGTGACAGTTGCGTTTAGTCTAGTTTAGTACTGCCAAAATGTGCTACAGAATCAACACCATTATCAGTATAAAACAGTAGCTATTCCTATTAAAGGTGTTTTTAGGGCCATGCCACATCTGACGGAAGATACGTCGCCTATCTTCCGCCGGTACACATAATTCCTTACAAACATCTCATACCGTACAAATTTGACCGAAGATGCGTTAAAATTCCTTGAGTAAATTACGCGACGGAAGATCGGTGACGTATCTTCCGTCAGATGTGGCTTGGCCCTTAGTGTGGTACAGATTTCGTCACGCAGGCGGGTGCGTGGCGCCCGCATTGCACCTTTTCATACATGTGTTTATTGTTATTAGCGTGACACACAAAATAAGGTGAAATACACCACGCATGCGGGGCAAACCCGCGTGCGTGCCGGAATCCGCACGACTCTAAAAACGGCCTAATGCGCCCCGTACACAGTCAATCTCGATCGCGATCCGCGATCAAAATCAATGGTCGCGATCCAGATTGATAATGTACGAATTAGATTGACGGTTTGATGCATTTGATCACAAAACAATCTGGATCGCGATCATTGATTGCGGATCGCGATCGAGATTGACTGTGTACGGGCGCCTAAGTGTTGTCGCAAAATACAAGAGCCGAGATGACGATTTGCGATCGGGTGATCTTATGTCATGACTTATTACATAATTACGCAACTCTAACAGCATTCTATCGCTTTTATAATTCACCTAGTACAAAAGGTTTTATAATACTGGAATGGATTAAATAAAAGCTTTTATTTAGCTTGCTTTGTTGTCTATCTGTCTGTCTGCTATAAATCTTGCATGTCAATTGTGAGCCAGTTTCTGTTATCTGAACAGACAGATATTTTGCACAGACATTACAATAAAGCGATTTGGTTTCTAGTATGTATTATTTGTCAAGATTTATATCAACACATAATTATACTGTGACAATATCAACTGGCTTTCTTTACCTCTTAAGGCTGCTGAAATGATTTGTGACAGATAGATGAACGGACAGACAGCATAGGCTTATTAATAGGATCCTTTGGCACCCTTTGGGTAAAGGACCGTAAAAAAAAAATAGAATGTAATTTAGATAAAAAAAAAAAACTTCACATGAGTTATGCTATAGATAGTGTAAAAAATAACTTCATTTCATATCACTATGATTTATGATGGTCATGCAATTTCCTCACTACTTACCTCGAGTTGCCGCTTGATGTTGGACTTGTCCACAAGGGAGTGCAACACATTGAGAATGCAGAGAACATTCCACGCCTTATTTTCAGTATTGAGAGCATCAATTTCAGCTGGGCTCAATTTAGATGTGCGAGACCTGAATAGTTAGGAAACAAAATACATTGACAATTAGTTTAACATGAGCTCAGAGAAGTATTAAAATAAGGGAATGTATCCATACTACGTGACCCGTTCAGGGGGTCTTCAAAATATCACGCTTGGTCACGGGGAAATATCACGGCTTATATAGGTTTTCGTCACGTAGTCAATATCCTCTAGGGAAATTTCGCGCGTTTTCGAGCTATATTCAAATATGGCGCGCAGCGTTTAGCGCTTTTCAAACTCACAGGTGGCAAGAATGAGCCAAATAAATTAATGTTTAACTTTCTGTTTGCAAAAAATGATTTAAAACCATATTTATGAATTACTACCTAAAAACAAGAGGGGGGGGGGGGGGGGTTAAAAAATGGTTCGCGTCATATGGGTACATTCCCTATTATAATATTAATTTTACCTGTACTGCGCAAATGACTGGAATTGATAGACAAACTCGTCAATGAGTTCCCACAACCACTGGTCAGGCAACTCCAGTGGCACCGGCGTTTCCGCTGACAAGATATAATTAAAAAGATCACAGTAATTGTAGAATGAGTGAAATCTTTGTTCCGGTTTGGGGCCACCAGGCACACGCGCGTAAATATCGCGATAGTAGAGTTCTTTGTAAAGAATCATGAATACCTGAAACATACAGATAAGATTTATTGCATCGTTTTGACATCCATCAATTCACAGGTTTATGGGTTTGCAACAAATTAAACTGAAACATGGCTACAAATCGATGGCAGCAAAGTAGATATGGACAACTACGTTTTTGCGAAAATGCTTTTTTTTTACAAAAATGAGCTTATATCAACCCCATCTACAAGTATGTATTAAAATTATTTTAAATTTCAAAATAATGAAGAAAATCTGGCACATAAATGAAGACTCGATTTTTAAAAAAACATTGTAGAGACATGGCCTCTATTTTTTGTTAAATATGCTTGCCTGCGTTCCTCCTGGTTCTCCCTGAATTGCGATTTTTTAGGTGTCTTCTTTTAGTTTGCTGCCACGGAAATGCTGCCCGGGCCATCCTACTACTTTTGGAGCCCACTTTCTTGGATACAAAACTCATATATGTCTTAACACCTAGGATTTAACAAATTGTATTCAAACTTACATGGTCACTATCCACAACAGGTGACACCTCATTCTCATCGGGCCATGGAGTATTCTCAAAATACTGTTCAGTAAGTTTTGGGAAGGTGTTCTCATAGAGGTTCAGGATTTCATATGTTACTCCCTCATTGATCATGTTACGGAAGTAAACAAGGAATTTCTTGACCTAGAAAAAGTTTTCTCGTTAATCATATTATTTGGTATCGTCGCTGTGCAGTGAAAACCTCGTAAAGAATAATTATTTAGAATGAATGTGCACAGCTCTAAAATGAAATAGATTGATGAATGGATAATAAAACAAAAGAACTTTACATTTACACTTCATACTTAGACAGTTTATCGGCTCCTGTAAAATTTCGTTCATTGCAATTATGAGGTTTTCACTACACAGCGACGATATGGATTATGAAATAAGATATCATTTTATAGTCTCACTATGTACAGCCTAAGAAAAGAGTTAGGTATACAGGCATCAGATATCAACACACTCGGCACGCACTTATCAATGTATTTGTTAGCATTATAACTTTTATACGTAAGACTCGCACAGACAGCTGTGCCACTCAACACGCATAAAAAATTATAGAATACGAATGTAATTTGTTGCCTGTATACTTATCTCTTTAGATGACTATTGTGACTGTACATGTAAAATTTAGGTATACTTTCAAAACTTTAAAAGAGGGGCTGACCTAATTAGTCTGGTGTGGACACACAAGTAATTAAGTTAGAAATTATTACCAATAATTACAGTCATGGTTCTGAAACATACTAGTCTACCTGTATGAATCATATAAACAGTATCTTACCATGTCAGGCATTTTATAGAAAGAAGATCTATCGTACTCCAAGTCGTACTGGGGATCTCCTGTGTGGGGTTCGTAATCGCCATAGGACTCATATCCAGCCTACGAATACAGAAATAACATTAAAATAACGTGAAATGAGAACTGCTTACGTTTTAACATATAAGAGGTTATAATATAAATTCATGATTTTAGCATAAATATTTGGTTCGGCATCAATAGATACCTCATTATAATCGTCACTGGAATACATTTTGTTGACTTTTTAACCAAATACACTGAAACTACACAGTTTTTATGAATAAAATCTGTCTTTAGAGAAAACGCTGTCGCAGTCGATCCAGCCCGTTTTCATTTACACACATTTTTTTTTATTTTGTATGTACTAACTAGTACGTGCTTTTACAAAGGGTAGTAACTAAATTCAGAGCTATGATTGGTCTAAGTATAACTTCATTACTTTTTCACCAATAACATTGATCGGTGGATCCGTCGTTCGGTCCGCGAAATTCATATTTGACAGTATTGTTGCTTGACGCTGAGCTGAGGAACACAGACTACACTACTGGGGGAGACGAGGCGAGGAAAGGAAGATTAGATGACGAAAAAATCTACGAAATCAAGACCACAGACTAACTAGAGATACATCAAGACATTGACAGTTTAATTCAGTTGCCAGTAAGATAAAAATCTTTTTAATTCCTTATCGTTTATTCATAAATACCTACATACTTAATTATATTTTTAAATATTTCAAAACACAAATAAAAAAAATTAAAAATATAAAAAATTGTAGCCCACCGGCATCAGGAACAGGGTCCAAGCTACTGGTGGTCAGGGCCTCAGAGAGAGGAACTTCCTGACAATACGTGCCGTGTCCAGAAGTTCCGCTTTCCGTATCAGGCCCTTGACCCAGCTGCCCAACGGGAGCCTCGTCAGATGGTGGTCGAGGCTCTTGGCTATTAAGCCATTGGCCGTAACGACTATCGGCACAATAACTGCTGAGTCAACCTTCCACATGTCGACAACCTCGTGTGCCAAGTCTTGATACTTAATTTCTTTATCTTTCTCGGCTTTCACAAGGTTCTCGTCATGTGGGACAGTGATATCAACAATCATTGTGAGACGCTCTGTTCAATCTATCACCACTATGTCAGGCTTATTGGCAACAATAGTCCTGTCGGTGATGATAGATCGATCCCAGTACAATGTGATATGACCATTCTCGGGAACTGGGTCGGGCACATACTTGTAGTATGGTACTTCTGCGTCCACAAGGTTGTATTTCAGAGCAATTTGCTGGTGGATAATCCTAGCTACTAGGTTGTGTCTGTGTAAATACTCGCCGTTAGCAAGACGAGAACAACCGGAAATAATATGTCGAATGGATTCACCGGGACAGTGACATGCCCGACAGATGTCAACCGTGCCGTCCTTCACAATATATTTCCGGTAGTTGTTCGTCATCATAACTTCGTCCATAATGGGCAAGGCAACGCAAAACGAAAGCAGATGGCAGCACCTCCATACTTACTTATTTGAACCAATCAGAACCATCTTATTAATATTAGCAATAATGTCAAACACATTGCAATTAATAAGATGGCATAGGAACAATCGAAAGTGGCGCCATTAGTTCCACAGTTGCCTACCCCATTGCACAGACAAAACCTTCGGTTTCCCCAAAGAGATCACCGAAACGTAGCCAGGCTACGGACGCTAGGAAGTCTACAGCGGGCCCATGAAGGGCCCGGTGAAAGCGTCCGTGAAGCTCCTTGCTCTGCTATACCTCCCTGCGGCCATTAGTATCCAGTGTATCAAGTGGCGCCCCCAATTTCCATACTTTTTTTTTATCAGACACCATTGAGGTTTATGTCAACTACTAACTTTCATAATGTCATATACAAAAGAGGTTTACGTCAAGAACATTTTTTTGTAACGGCGTGTCGCGACGTGTTAGTGTGAGCTACTAATTTTACTCCCAACAAACGCGCCAAAAGAAGTACAATAACTTCAATAATCCTTTAAAAAAATTGGTTGTCTGTAAAGTCGGTTTACGGACGATAGTTTAACGTGACAACGTCATAACAAAACATCGTGCCTCTCTATCGCTTGTTCCGCACTCTCGCTCGCACGCTCGCCTCAGACGGAACGTGACAATGAGTCATGCTTTTTCGTGCATGCTGCCGGCGTTCATCGTTTTATTAGACGTTGTCACATCAAAAACTAAACTAAACCGTTTTACTTAAAAGCTTTTTTAAAGATTTAATGTTAAAATTATTATATTATTCGATTATAAGGTTCGATCCTGGGTGTGGCAAGCGTATTTTCATGAAACTATGAAAGCAGTTTTCTTTCTCTTTAAAATCAAATGAATGTTTCCATTGAGTAAAATCGACTATCTTAAGCATTTCTCCCTCGTGCTGTTAAAAAAATCCATCCTGTATATGAACGACTAGCTGTGTCCTCACTCACGGCTCCGCCCGTAGTTACTCAGTGATAATGTAGCTTTCTAACGGCAAAAGAATTTTTGAAATCAGTCCAGTAGTTTTTAATTTATTCGTTACATACAAAAATACAAATCTTTCCTCTTTATAATATTAGTATAGATTTAGGATACTCAGTATAATACTGGCGTCCTTTAACTAGACAGCCGTTAAGCCCAAAAAGTTGTTTCCGAGAAGATGGCAAAATTGCGGGAATCGTTGTTTCTTAAAAACTATGATACTTAGATTAATGATTGTTGGACACAGAAAATTATCATCATACCGGGCAGTTAAGGTATTTTAACGTACATTAAGCGAAGAAGTGTGGGTTAGACGCTTTCAAGTGATGTAATCATCACAAATTATGTTACTTAACGGCCTACAAAATTTTCGTATCTCTGAAACTATTAATATTGTAAAAAAAATCTTAGACAGAAAGATAGAGAATTTTCAACTCTATCACTTTCTATTAAAAAGTAAAAATTGACCATTTGAGGGTTAACGGCTTTCTAGTTAAAGGACGGCAGAATATACTACCGGATACCTGAATTTAGTCACACTATTTTTTTGTATTAAATTAACGGCAGACGTAAAGTTCCCATCAAACGGAAAAATCCTCGCGCACTTTTTTGATGTCACTGAATAAAGAACTGTATCAGTATTGCTTTTAAGCATAAAATCCGACGCAAACATTAAGTGTACGCAAACGGCCCTTTTTAACATAATAATGCAAGGTGGCTCGATTTAGGAGTCCGGGAGTGATTATTATTCTAAAAGCGTCTACACACGGCCCTAATATCAGAGGCAATATCGGGAGAGTGATGGCGGGGATGAAATCGGCTACTACTCTACACACGTCCCTGCCAGTTAGTATGTAACCCACCGTGCAGCAAAGCGCTCGTCGATCCAAGATGCCGCCTACACTCTCAGAACATAAAAAATAAGCATCGCTCTGGCACTTGCTAATCTTGCTATGGTGCGACCAAAATAGAGACAAAAGAGGAAGACCTGGGTTTAAGAGGTGGTTGATGAACACTGCGGAACACTGATGAACACGCATACTGCGGGGAAATCGGTCCCGATTTCGCTACACACGCACTGACAACGCTCCTTATACGATGATCGGCCTTAAATCGTGAGCTCGTCCGAACCGATTTCTGAGTTATGGGTAATAATAATAACACTGATTACGATTTGCCTACACACGAGGCGATCAAGGGAGCGATCTAGGGCGCTCCCCACCACTCCCCTGATATTGCCTCTGATATTAGGGCCGTGTGTAGGCGCTTTATGGCACATCACCGACCGATGTGCTGTAAAATGCTGCAAGATATTGGTGTAGAATCACATTAATGGCAGATTCAGACCGTTCACACCGATTATACAAAAAATCTTTAAAAAAGAAACTTTCAAATGATATAAAAAAAACGTAATAAAAAGTTTAATTTAAAATAAAAGAGACTATATAAAGTACTACTATTTTAAGAAACTTTAAAATGTATGACTAGTGGCGCATGGCGCCCCAATTTTTCATACTCGTCTTTTGTGCAGGGCTCTAATGATGTGTTGAATATTAATGCACTGACATTTAAATATGGATATGATGAATATCATTATAAACAAATGTGATGTACGATATTTACTATTGTTATAGTTTTAGTCTACAATGCGTCGAATGTAACAGTTTTTTTAACGCGAGTAGAAAAGCGTTGATGTCCGTCCACAATCCGACACGTTAGTTCTCCTGGTAGTTTGTGTGATTTGATTTTAAGTGTCCATTGGATCGTATGTTTTAACAATTCGTCAATCTCGGCAATTATGCACCCACTACTCAATGAAAATACTTGTTTTGTCAAAATGAAAGTTGTTGCGTTTTATGAGTGTTATAACAATTTTAAGGTGCTGGTCAAACCAAGCTGAGTTGACTGAATTTTAGTTCGGCAGCTGAGTAAAATTTGCTTGTTCCGTTTAGCCGCTCTATAGCATACATTATTTTATTTGATTTTTCAAAGTGCTGCTGGTATTGCTCTGTGTCTTCTGCGCGCCCCGCAAGGGGCGCGAGGCAGAGGCGGCGTAAGGCGTGGGCGACGTGGGCCACCGCCTACGGCCTCGCGATCTGAAGGGCCCCGCGCCTTGAAGGTTTATGTATTACTTTAAAACCGTGAACGAGACGAAAAAAATTTACTCGTCATAAAACGATAAATATATTGACGTTTTTATTTAGTCTAGCAACATTTGCTGAAGTTGCGTTATTATCACGGGGAATCCCCGCCGGCCAGATCCGGGGATTTCCCATTCTGTTTGTTTACGTTACTTTCACGCTTCTTAACGGCTAGAAAGCCAATCAAAGTATCGTACGCAGTGTTGCGCCGGCGTACGTATGTGATATAATTTTGTATTTCTGACAGTACAGTGTGGTTTATTATTTGAAAACGGTTAATACGTATTAAATAAGGTAGTGTCTATTGATCGGTCCGGTAGATACATTGAACTAAAATTAATAATAAAAAATTCAAAAAATCTAAAAACACGACTGCTTAAAAAGTAAACTTTAAAATAAAAATTCAAATGAACTTCAAATAAAAACTGAAAAGGAAGAAACAAGTCCAGTATTTCTAGAATCCTATAAATAGTATTGAATAACTACACCATTGAATTAGTTTCATGATCGATACACACATAAAACAAATAATAAATTCTAATGCGGAACATAGCGACTTAACAGTTGGGACCAATCTCGTGAAGTCGTGACCCATTAAAAAATCCGTTAAGTCTGCATTTGACGGATTCTACTTTTGACATCATAGTCTACTATTGACAGATTCTACTATTGACAGATTCTACATATGACAGATTCTACTATTGACAGATTCTACTATTGACAGATTTTACTATTGACAGATTCTACTATTGACAGATTTTGAAAAAGTGAGACAAGTAAGGGACACCTTGTGGAATCAAAAATAATACTGTGCTGTAGTAATCACTATATTTATTGATAAGCATAATTTGTTTTTATAACTAGTATTAAATGTTTGTATTGTATAAAGACCGGCTCAAATCTTTCCAATAATGGGTTCCGAATGTTAAAGTCGCTATGTTCCGTGTTAGAATTTATTATTTGTTTTATGTGTGTAACAGAATTATAGACTACTGGACTTGTTTTTTTCATTTCAGTTTCTATTAAACTTCATTTGATTTTTTATTTAAAATTAACTTTAAGCAGTTGAGGTTCTGATTTTTATTTTTTTTATTTTACACTTTTTAGCTAGTATTATAAAACGGTAAATTTCGCAATATAACTTTATCACAGCTTTATTACAAGTATTGAGAATAGTTGCTAACCAACTTTAAATCGTTATAGATCCTAAATGATCATTCGAAATCATTTCGAAATTAAAAATTATACTTAAGAGAATCCTAAAGATGATTTTCAAATACCTATTCAAAGATACTCTATTTAACATAGTTCGTTGACTTTATTGTTTTTGCTTTTTCTCAATGTGGCGTCTTGTTGTCATGTCGTTAGTGACACTTGCAAGATTAGGACAAATCGATTGACTTATGAATCGTCAAAATCGGCCCACGCGTTTGGTCTCTAGAGCGCCACAAAAGAACAATAATACATACATAGGCTGATAAACACATAACCCTCCGAAGTCGTGTAATAAAAATGTGACAGTTTCAACTGTTTTGTATTTTATAACATCCGTCTTTTTCGCTATCAGAGGGCCTCGCGAAATGCTCGCCCACATCAAATTTTGGTCTTGCCCCGCCACTGGCGCGAGGATACGGGGTCTGGGCTTGCTGGTACCACCGACCTCTATTATACTAGTACGCCATAACAGAGGTTAGTGGCTGGTATGGAAAGCAAAGACGCAAAGAATGAATAATATTTTAGTACCTGGATGACCGAGCTTAGCTCTGTTTTTTTTTGGTAAATCTTGTTTTTTGGTTAGAAAAAAAAGGAATTAAATGGTCTAAAAAGAAGAAAATAAACTATAAATTAAATCGATCCCATCAATTTATTACATTATACAACTAATTTATTAAAACAATATAAAAGTTTGTCGCGAGAAATACAATTTTATGAAGTACATAGGTACATTTTTCTTAGAATTACTACACTTTACATTTATTAGTTATTGTACATACATATTGCATTCTTGTTTATTTAGTATCTCCCGACAAGCTTTTATAATATTTAAATAAATTAGTTGTATAATGTAATAAATTGATGGGATAGATTTAATTCAAAGTTTATTTTCTTCTTTTTAGACCATTTAAATAAAAGCTTATTTTTAAAAATGTTTTTTGTACTATTCATTTATTTATTTTTTAGTCGGTATATTATGTGGAAGTTTAGAACGGTCTTTCATAATTGAACGCGTTTACAACATTTCATGTCTGTACTGCTAACCATTGAGGAGTTCTCTAGTCAGGACCCAATCCTGAGTGTAGCAACCATGTCACGGTAAAACTTAAAACCGGCTATCATAATAAAACGCGTACACAACATTTCGTGTCTGTGCTGCTAAACATTGAGGAGTTCCCTAGTCAGGACCCAACCCTGAGAGCAGCAACCATGTCACGGTAAAACTTAAAACCGGCTATCATAGTAAAACGCGTACACAAAATTTCGTGTCTGTGCTGCTAAACATTGAGGAGTTCCCTAGTCAGGACCCAACTCTGTGTGCAGCAACCATGTCACGGCAAAACTTAAAACCAGCTATCACAATAAAATGCGTACCCAAAATTCGTGTCTGTGCTGCTAACCATTGAAGAGTTCCCTAGTCAGGACCAAACCCTGAGTGCAGCAACCATGTCACGGTAAAACTTAAAACCGGCTATCATAATACAATGCGTACACAACATTTCGTGTCTGTGCTGTTGAGCGTTGAAGAGTTCCTTTATCTGGAGCTAATCCTGGATGTCGATTCAGGTCATGCTTACTAAAAAAATGTATTGTCATCGGAAATGAACCAACATTTTTAAATTCAACTCCTTAGGATAAGAGGAAGTGATTCAAAATTCAGTTGCAAGATTTCAACCGAACATACATACATACAAACATTGCAAGTTAAATAAAAGCGTATAAAAAGAAAAATAAATTATAAAAGCTTGTAAAAAAAAGAAGGAACTTAAAAAAACAGGGAAAAAAATAATCAGCAGAACTCGAACCAGGGTTTTCAGGTTTTCGTGACCGCCCGATTTTCCACCTGAGCCATTATAACATTGTAAACGGAGGCGAAATTTACTTTCGTATTCTAATGATATTGTAGCAGTTTTTCATTGCCTAAAAACACGGATAAAACGACATTTTTTTTAAATGAAACCTAGCTAGATCGATTTATCGCCCCCGAAACCCCCTGCATACTAAATTTCATGAAAATCGTTGGAGCCGTTTCCGAGATTCAGATTATATATATATATATATACAAGAATTGCTCGTTTAAAGGTATAAGATTCTTCTACGGCTTATTGATCGGCCAGCTTTTTTTCAGCTGACATCCCTAATATGACATAACACATCACTTAGCACTATCGTAGTGATTGATCTTTGCCAAGTACCAACACTGCAATTGTTTAGCATTTACGTTCTGGAATTCTTGATCTTCTCTTCTTTTGTGTAACCTTGTCAACTAGACGTAAACGCAAAATGTTCGCGAAAAATGTTGTAAATTTATTCGTTCGCAATGCGAACGTAATGAAATCGCGGCAAGTTATTCGAAATGTTTCTGTTACATCGGATAAGGGCGAGACTCAAATAGTCAAAATTCAAAGTGCCGAAGACTTCAAAGATAAAGTCATCAATAGCAAAGTACCAGTCGTTGTTGATTTCTTCGCTACGTGAGTATAAATTATTATTTATATTAATACCGTTAGGTACTCAACCTGCTAATCTAAATACACTGTAACATTGTTAAAATCAACAACTACTAAAACAGTTGAATCAATGATAAGCTTGCTGGTAAAAATAATCATCTTAAAACAAATAAATGTAGATGAAATTCATTCCATTAATCGTCGTAACTTATTTACAGATGGTGCAATCCTTGTCGGCTTTTGACACCTAGACTGGAATCAATCATTTCTGAAAATAAGGGAAAGGTTGTGCTTGCAAAAGTTGACATTGATGAACAGACAGAAATAGCTTTGGACTACGAAGTAAGCTCTGTGCCTGTCCTGGTGGCCATAAAGAATGGAAAAGTACATCATCGCCTAGTTGGGCTGCAAGATACTGACAAGCTACGCAAATGGATTGAAGATTTCACAGCTGATGAAACTAAACAAAAAATTAATGCCTAAAATGTGATTTTTAGTGCTTATTAAATTATTGTGGTTACCGATTGTATTTTGTAGTTGATATTAAAAATTAATAAAAGCAAAAAAAATACTATTTATTCTTGTAGACATTGTATTAAATCCCTAGCTCTTTTATATACATTTTCATCAGGTTTCGCTTTTGAGGCTGCATCACTATCTTCATTATTTTCTTCTTCATCTTCTGCATCATTATCCTTTGTCTTCTGGCCAGACTCTGTCCATTCATCCATTTGTTTAATAATTTTGTTTGCATCATTTAACAGCATATTACGAATGTTACCTTGTGCAGATTCGAAATATTCTAAAAGCAATGGCCATGAAGAATCTGGCAGTAAATATGATGAAAATTTGTTCTTGTAAAGCCAGACTTGCTTAGCTTTCATGAATTTCCAATTTTGTTTGTCATGTTTCCACTGTGATAGATAATTGAGACATTGGCCCTTAAGATGATCCTTAGAAGCAGCTTGTGCTTCAGCCTGTCGTTCTGCAAACTTTTCCTTCTTCATTTGTCGTATTGATTTCTTTCCTTTCTTGTCTGTTGACTCTGTTGCTATAGGTTGCTTCTTCTTTTTCTTTCTTTTTGGTTTTTCTTCTACGTCCGAGTCATCATCTTCGTGTTGTCTCTTTGTGGAGTCAGATATTTTTACCGTAGATTCATCATGAGCATCTGAATCATCTTCCTGATCATTTAATTGTTCCTGTTGATCTTCAGTGTGCTCATTGCCAGGTTTTAAGTTTTGGGCTCTTTGATGTCTTTTCTTTTTATTTTTGTTCTTCTTTTTATAGTTATTAACCATCTTTTAGTGATAAAACTCTCCTTATAAATTAAAATGTGCTTACTTTTTATTTTGGTTTTAGGTTAGAATTTACGTAACCATAGAGTCTCTACTCTCGAAGTGTAGCTTTTTTTTTAATGCTAGTGTTGTAGGTCTAAATCCAAACATACTAACGTCTTTTGGTTTTGATATGAGACAAATAATATTTAGTTTATATTAAGTCGATTTCTAAATATTCGTTTTGCATGTTTTACTTAAATTATTTCTTCTGCTTTATTTTATGTATTGATGATTTTGTTTAGTTACGTAGGAAGTTCACGATTCCTTTACAAACTATAAATACGAACTATAAGAAAAGAAATTGAGTTAATGATCAGAAAATAAGTATTTGTTGGATAAAATAAGAAAACAATCAATCTTGTATTTTATTATTTTAATAATTACCTAGTTTTAGTAACTAAGTGGTAACCCAGTTTTGTATTAAATCGCAATTTTTTGGCACGTCACAGCCGCGTCATCATGTCTCCGTGTCTGCTTTTATCACTTTGGAATTAATTTGTTCAACATTATCATACCTTATCGACAACTTTATATGTGAACTATAAATTTTGGACGGTTTTTGATTTAGAGGCTTAAGATGGAAATTTTGAGTCAAGTGTCTAACACACAGTTTATGTTCACTGCTGCGGCTGTGGCTGTTGTTTTAGTATGCGCAGCGCTCGTATTCGTTTTCGGGTTCCGCTCAGCAGAACAGCCGCAGTTCGATAAGCTGTCCCTGGTCCTGGACGATAGGAAATCGTCCAATAAGAAGAACAAAAAGAAGGACAAGGTGAGTACAAACAATATGTTATGCGCTCCCGCCGTAGTCATCAATGCGTGCTCATTTTATTTTTAACCTGTAAGCATATGCTCGTTATTCACCGGGAGATACAAAATTAAAGTAACAAACATTATCCCTATTTACATATGAAATGCTCTATTGGATTCCCATAAGTTCTAATTTATGAATCCAAGTAAATAGAAACATCAACTTACCAAAATGTTCTATTATTTATTAGAAGTCTTCACCCAACCGCACTGTGACTGATGATGTGAAGACAAAGTCCGAGAGCTCCAAAAAGTCTCCAACTAAGGAGAAAAAGGAAGAAAAGGTGAAAGATGCAGAGAAACCCAAACCTAAGGAAAGACCAGCTGAACCCAAGCCTGTGAAGAAAGAGGCAGCACTTGATGCTAAGAGGGGTAAAAAGAACAAGAATGTTGAGGCTGAGAAGCCTGCTGACTTTGATGATGGAGGCTGGCAAGAAGTGCCAAAGAAAAGTGACAAAAAGAAAGAGAGAAAGCCTGCTGAGGAAAAAGATAAGAAGAAGGAAAGTCCTAGTCCTGCTAAGAAGAATAAGAAAGTGAAAGATGCTGATGTTGAGGCTGCCCGGCCAGTTGAAGAGACCACAGAAGAGACCATCAAGGTGATTAGTGCTGAAGGTCCTCAGGTGGATGAGGATGCGGCTAGAGCACTTCAGGCCCAAGTGGAGGAACTTCAGCGTGTATTGAAAGAGGTAAAGTTAAGGGTTTCTACAACATATTGTGTACACTAGTAAACATATTGGCCCTTTGAAGACTTCTATTGATTACTGTTACATTGCATTGATTAAGCATGAAAGAGAGCTTGACCTAATGATGTCTTAAAGGCAAGTTAGTAGAGTCTATAAAAAAAAAAACATCCAGCTGTTATTCTCAGCGTAAATCTAATAAGAACACAATGCTTAGCTAATAAGTAATATACAGTAATCAATGTTATTTCTTTTAATTAAGCTAAAGCTTCCTTTCTATGGCCAGGTGTATTTTGCTGGAGGTCCCAATAAAATAAAATATCATAGGTTATGGGGCAGGGACTCATTTGTCTAATATTCTTGCAATGACACTAAGGGTCAAGTCTAATAAAGTATTCTTACATCTAGCCTAGGGTCCAATGAAGCCTATGTTTTGTATCCAAGCACTGAAAGTGAACAAATTATTACGTGCATGGGGAAATTTGTGTCGCATGGCGATGGGATAATTGGATTGGTCAACACAAGATACCTGAATTTATAAGTTTCACAAAGATGCAATGCAGTTTATTCATGTTAGATATTTATTTACAATTATCATCAACACTTTAAAATTTAAAACATAGTTAATAGAAATTTGTATCATTAATTTTATTATTTTAATTAGTTTTGAACTATGATTCCTGAGTAGATCGTACTTTCGGGTTTGGCCGAAGTTTGTGGTAAGAACCGAACAATTAACTCTAGCCAAAAAAACTTTCAATAGGTCACTGCTTCAAACTTAGTACTATGTTTTATTGTGATATGAAATCATTGCAATGATGATCCTTATAAAATGCTAAATTGTGGTAGAACATATTAAGTACCATAGAATGACAATCCATATCCCATCGCATGCTGACTGGCCGAAATACAGCTATGGAAAAGGATCTTTATCTTTTTTTTAGTTATAAAATGTAAGAGACTTTCCACAGATTTGACTAACAATTTATACATTAACTAACTAGGCAGAGCGTCGTGATCAAGCAGCTCTGGGCAGCATCGAGGATGAAGAATCCCCTGATGTTGAGGAGCTGACTGACGTGAAGGATCTCAGGAGCAACAAGAAGAAGGAAAATAAGGAAAAGCAGATTAGGAAGAAATCTGTAGAGGTGAGATACTTTATTTATCCTCAAAGATGACTATATTTTTAGGAAATAACACCATGATCACAAAACTACAAATGTATTGGTGAATGTAATATATATAATGTTATTAAAGTAAAGAAGGATGATACTTCTCTTCCTTTTGGCATAATTATTTTATTCATACATCTTCTGTAATGAGTGCCAGTTATCAGTTCAACATCAAAAATTTGAGAATTATTAAATAAATTTAGTATTAAAGATATTTAAACCTTATTTCCTTCAGCTTGAAAGTTGATAAATAGTAAAATATTTGTTACAGATATCGGCAGCCAAAAATGTGTTGAAACAAGATTCTGTGGAGAAGGACACCTCTGACTCGGAGAAACAAGACAACCAAAACACACCAGCCTTTGATGAGCTAGGTGGTAAGTTCTTAAATCTATCCTATTTCATGTAGGTATTTGACTAAATATTACCAGTAATTGCACTGCTCGGCCTTAGATCTTTGCCACTGACATCAAATCAAGTGCGTGTAACAACGTGGAAGTCATCAGAAACTATACAGTCGGGTGCTAATGCCTAATGCTGTGAACATACTGTGAAAATGTTAAAATTTTCGTTTTACACTGAAGAAAATAATTCCTCCACTGTTTATCTTTCTCTATATCATTCTGCACTACATTTCAACAAGTTGCGTACAAAGATACGCTTCAGATAAAGTAATTACAAATATAATGATTATGTAACAAACCCAATACTGGTATATTTTTTACAGATACTTGGACCGACGCGAAAGTGTCCAAAAAGAGCAAAAAGAAGGCTCGCAAAGACCAGTGAGGGGTGAGTTGTAGACACAGGGTCCAGCTGGGCGCTCCGCCCCGTTGCTAGCTCAATGCCACTCACACCTGATAAAATTATCTACCTGCTGCTGCTAACATACTCGAAGTGAACATACTATTCTGTTGCCATTCATATAAACCTCAATTTTTAAAGTCAAAATTACCACTGAGTTCAGGGTTGTAGTTTTACAGGGTGTGAAAGTTGTTTATAATTAAGTTTTAATACCTTAACTTTCTTACACATTCAGTTAACTTTCGTCCATGTTTTTAGTTTCATATTTTATTGTACATTTAGCTCGTTGACTTGTTTTTCATAATAATTTAATTATTGTTTTCAATAATAGAGCATAATATTTTTTTTATGAGTCATAATTCATAATTTCAAGAATTTAAACGTGAATTTTGGGAATCTGCAATACGTTGCATGTTATTTACTTTGTTTGTAATGTTGGGACTCGTATTCTGATAATAAAAAAAATAGGTGTTACCTACGCGCGCGATAACTTCTTCAGACGTTAGGAGGTCAAAAACCGATTTACAACGAAATTACTTATACTATGTACCTATTATTAAGTTACATAGTGGTCTTACCATAAATAAATATTTATTGCTTTAGGAAATCTGTTAGTACTATTGTTTTTTTTTTTCATGTTGAATCATATTTCTTGATGCGACAGCCCTGCTCTGATCGCGCGCGTGTTTTGTATTATACTTTATGTATTTCCATACTTAACGTAGACATATATTATACCTCTAGTTGTAGTACTGTATATCCGGTAATAATATATTTGAGATCTTCTGGTGCTTGTAGTAATAAGTCTCTTTTCTCCTTTCATTCCATTTGTGTGCATTTCATCCTTCACTAATACTTGACTTAGATGTTACTTCTACTAAAGATTTTAATACAAATTACTTAGATAACATCATCTTGTTTAATTATGTGATTAAGTTGAACATCAATTAATTGTTTTGTGTCAATAATTGGTGTTGTGATTCACCCATGACAAAATATGTGATGAGACCTGAAATTGGACCAATCCGAGTAAATACGCGGTTTTACGTCGTAATGTCTTAAATATTAATATTTAAATTTTAGATGGTGAATTTGTTTTATGTTTTTGCATTGTAGTAGTAATCTTTGATGTAAAGTCTATATTCCGTTGATGTGCACATTTAGATAGATTTGTGGATATTTTCCGTCCGGACACATTGTGCTTATTCTAAAGCTTTGCACAAACAACCTGAATTTTATTACTTTAACTTATTATATTAATTGAATCAATACTACATATCCATGTTGCTAAGGTTAAAGTAAATATTATATCCTATTGTAAAATACATAAATGCAGTCATCGTCTGTTACGAATATAAAATTTACTGTTTTATTGCAGATTCCTATTTTGTAAACTTAGTTTTAAGAATAATTCTAGTGTAGCGCCGCTAAACAATCATTATAAAATTTGAAATGTCTCTGAATGCAAATAATTTATTTTTATTATTAAATAATAGGGTAAAATGCGAGAACGTATCAATAAGTTAGTTATTTGCTGCTAACGTAGAGAAAATCTGTGTAAACACATGAATAATACTACATATAACAATACTACTTATTTGTCTTGGACATCGGCTGTGAAATGTTTTAATTGGCACATACAGCGTTTGTGACGTATTTGCCGATGTATCTGAATTAAATTGTCTACATCTAATTCTCGCCAAATGATCTTCATATCTCCGTTTCATCTACCTGTATAATTTATTTATTTATGCATATTCTTGATATTACTTTGTGATATCTGTGAGTGCCAGGGCAAGGGTCTGTAGTATTTTCGTTGCAATAGTTAGTAATAGTGTTTAAACTACGACTACTCTGATAGCACTTAAATTTTACCATACATATTTTGTTGTTCTATAGTTAAGCATATCGTAGGAGATTTTTTTTCCAGTTGTGGTTCCATATCTTTTTGAGTTTCCTTATAGTCTAATTCAGTACTTAGGGCCTACATTTATAAGAATTTATCATCTAGTGAACTGTCGAAGATGAATTAAATTCGTATATCGATATAGGTATAATGATGTAAAAGATATTTTTGGCTTCATATTCATATGTAGTCTGTAGTGACGGGTTCCCGCGCCTGCGCAGGCCAGGTGTGGATAATGCCAACGTATAGAGACATTGTATCTTGATAATGTTGTTGTTTTATAGGCTCTAAAGTAATTAATATAATGAATGTGTAATATAAATATTTTTTTAAAATCAATAAAGAGTGATATTGAGAAAATTGTATTATTTTTTAGTCCACTTGTCGGGTTCCTATGGCCAAAAACGAATCGTTTTTCTTACCAATGGTAGCATTTTCTATTGCCAAGCTGGGCATACAAGTGTAAATAGAATTGGAAGCTAATTTTACCTATGATAGCTACTTGGCTACTAACGTATGGGAGGGTTTACTATGTAAAGATATGGGGTCTTTGCTTATTTAATATTAAAGATATAAGTCTTAATTTTAAACTATAACGCTCGTTAAATCATAGGACTCTGCCAGTAGTCCATTGTGAAACCCTTAGAATAATCTCCGTGTTCGACACCCTGCGGATGGGAGTTGAATAACTTTTGGTTCAATCTTGTTATAGGTAGTCGCCGCGCCGGCACGTAACTTGGCAAGAGTAAAGAAGAGAATTCCTATCCATTCTTTCATTCTTCTAAAAAGACATTTAAAAATAAATTATGGCAATAACCATAGAATAATGACGAGCAATAAATGTGACCACTTTTTTGTTGCACTTAGGCCCGATTTTACCAACGTCGGGTAGCGTTTATCTGAGGAATAAGCTAGACGTATTGACAGAATTTCTATACAAAAGCTGTCAAAATGACAAATTTATTCCTAGGATAAAAGTTATCCGACGTTGGTAAAATCGGCCCTAAATGTACAAGCGCAAACTTACTCCCACTACGCCAAAACCTTGCCAAGTTACGTGCCAGCGACTATAGGAAGTTAGAGAAAAAGAGGTAGGAAGAGCTACTAGAGTCTAGTAGCTCTCTCTAGTAACTAGACAAATCAAAAAATCGATAGTGCTTCACATAATAATCGTATAATAAAATGACAGTACAAAATTGAGATTCTTAGTACTCGTATGTAGGTATACAGTATTATCTTACAGCTAGCGTCTATACTAACTTTATTAAGTATATAAAACCGTGATTCATATCGACTAGTGTACAATAGACAAAGGTGAAGAATCTGCATATAATTATTATCATACCAGTCAGTCACATTATCACAATAAAGATGTAAAAAAGTTAAGCGAGTGAATATTTGGAAGAATATTTTTATATTTATTATCTAGGCATAAGATAGTGCGAGCTTAAAGTAATCCACGAACCGTAAAACTTGGCCATAAGGTCTTAGTCGAAGTATTATAGTAAAAGTAAATAAAAAATCTTCTGAGAATTAAAATTCTTCCAGGGAATCTTATAGCAATGGGCCACTCAGGCCCGTATTAATAAACAGTACTAATTTTAAAGATCCCTCTTAAGCTGCGGTCCCACGGCCCGTTAACTGACAGACGGACGTTGCCACGCCTGTCGAGGCCTGTCGTGGCCCGTGTCGAGCAACTTTGATCCTACCGACTCCCGAAGGATCAGACGGGCGACGGGCGCAGGCCACATCGGACGCGACGTTCCCACGGCCATGTGCAGTCAGCATTAGTGCGCTTATGCAGACTCCGATCGAACTTGAGAAATTACGAAATTATCAAAGTAGTAATTTTTTAAGAACGCTTTTATTACGTCCGATTGAATGCGCGTCGTCCAAACCGCCGTCATTACAGCTTTCCTTACAATTTTTTTCGGATTCAAATCAGGTGTTTTGAAGGAGCAGCCTCTGGCTGCGTTTTTCGACGCCGGAGGGTGCAACATTCGGCCTGACTTGTACGGAACTCCGCTTTGTTTCTATACTTAAAATATCTGAATTAAAGTAGGGTTATGACAAAAATTCAAAAGAAGTAATGTCATAAATCTACATTAATTAATCCATCCAATCCAATTTTTGATTGAGAACTGTTATTAATATCGGCTGTTAGTATGAACAACATGTTTCGGTATGAGGAGTAGTAGCTGTAGTAGAAGTAAGAAAAGTTAAAGTTCTGAATCACTTTTGGCGCCTGACTTATTCATGTGCGCCTTATTTGGTTCGGGAGCGGCGCTTTTGCTGCGTGGCTTACGTCGTGGGCGCCGCCGAAGTTTCTTCATCTTGCCGATTCCCTGCGCTGGCGCTGCCTGGGCCCGCGACGCTTTTGCTTCCACTTCCACTTTCAAACGTGCGTACGTGTCGTAATTGGTTATCGCACACGTTTTACCTAAAAAGAGATAAACATTTTTTACAACCTCGCAATTTTTGTTAAGTGGCTGCATTTAAAAAATACCCGTTTATTGCGTGCTATTCCACGCTAAAATACTGGTTCGACATCTTCCTTTCTTTGAAGCATTGTTTGTTGCCACAAAGTTAATTGTGCAATTGCCTAATGTACCTACTTAAAGGATGAAGCGTACTGACTAAAACCTATGGTGTCGGCAACACGGGTGACATCTTACGTCCCCACTAAAACATACCTATGCTATGGTTGGAAAATTGCTATAGCATTTAATGGCAAACGGACGGGTCGATGCAAATAGTGGCCATGAACATAATAAGTACTCCCTCAGTCTACATATACAAGGTTAGTCGCAAAGGGGGTACTAAGCCGAAAGGGGGTTAAAGTACCTATAATAAGGGATAACTTTCGTTCTACAACTTTCCCCAAAACTCGATAGTTAAAGAGAAATAGCTTTTCAAAGATTTCCGTAAAACATATGCTAAAATCTATCTATCCATAGCTGTGTTTACTATTATTTAGGTCATATTTAGGGTCACGGATTAGAAACTATTTACTGAATTCATAACTAAAGCAGGTCAGATTTTTTTTAAAAACCTAATATAAAAATCTTTTTGCAGGCAAAAAAAATTTATCGAATTTTGAAAGTTTAACACTTGCTTTAAAATAGTCATCAGTGATACTTTAAGTGGCCCACGGCTTAGTACCCCCTTTCCGACTAACCTTGTATACTAGTGAACCCTTACCTTAACTTACAAGGGAATTGTAGTTGGATGCTATTCAAATATTTTCTATTCCTCGTTTTAACTCACCGTTACAGTATTCTTCACCGCACTCCGCACAAGATGTAATTCTCGTTTCGGTTACCCCCGCACGATTTTTCGTTTTTCGGAACATTGTGTTTTTAGCATATTCTCTTTTGTCTCTGGCTTTAGTTTTAAGTTCGGACTTGCCTAGTTCTACTAACCTGAAAATAAACATCACGCCTGTATTCCCCTAAGGGTTGGGCAGAGGTGTATAGTAACACCCTAATTTCGCCGTTATGTTTAAGTTCCATGTAATAGATCGCGAGCCTATTTCCATCAACTGGGCACACATCCAAACTCCGGACTGCTACTGAGGAATTCCACACGGAAAAACCCAATAACACTACCCGACCTGGGGATCGAACCCAGGACCTCACGTTCAGCAGTCGCGCTTGCCACCACTAGACCAACGAGGCAGTTAACCTGACAAAGGTGGACAAAGGTACCTACATATAAACAAGTACACAACTGTTGTTCTTACGTAGGCCCGGTGATTTCGCCGGATCTAAACACGTTACCGTGGACAAGAAGCCTTAAGCTACTATTATCAACAAATTTTCCCTAGGTAGGTATTTGACGTATAAGTTCGAGAGTGAGATTTCTGTACGTAATACTATCATTCTGTGCCCACATATCAACCTCGTCTGCTTGCTAGGTGTAGGGTGCATCCTACTACTGAACAAAACAAAAGCCTTACTCACAGATTTTAAAATAACAACCAAAATAAAACGACTATGTAGCTCTATCACGTGTGTGTTATTACAAACTTACCTGTTAAAATATTCTTCGTCCATCTTCGACTTCGGTCTGATAGAAGTAAGCATCCGCCATTCAATGGGTACAATACACAATTCTTCAAACTTCAACCCCTTCATTTCCACTGGTATGGGATCCATGAATGTGAAATGTTTCTCCTCATATCCTCTCGTTCCTAATGTTTCGTAAGCTTTTATTTCTTTTCGAGGTGTCTTGGTTTTATTGTCGTCTTTTATTTTGACGTCTTCTGGTCTTACCTGACGAAGTTCATTATCATAAAGTGTTTGTAAATAAATATGTAACTTCACGTATTGGTTATAATTCAACTGTTACCTTCTCTGGGCGAGTTTTAAAGTCTGGCACTTTGTCTAAAACTGCTCTATATTCTTCCGCAGTGTTTATCACAGTTTTAGATAAGTCCAACATGGGAGCCTCATCTTTCTTTTTATCGAATAAGTCGTCTATTTTAGACATATTTGCAAAGATAAAGTGTGTGTAATACAGCTAACTTGATACTATGGAATATCGATCCAACTGAATGCCTACCCAACTTGGATACCGTTGGATCGATACCATCTCGTAAGTAACCTAATTTTCCACTACGTGTTGCATGACTAGCTATATTGTGTTATTTCCGTAAGGAAAAACTAAATCTAAAACTTTGTTTTTACGAAATTTTCTTGGTCTTCGTGTTTTTCATAAAGTTCTCTTTTGGCAGTATTTATTTGGTCTATAATTTTCTTTCTGTTTTCGACATCAAACGAATTAGGTTTTCCATTTCTATCGTTTACATCGTCTATCCATAATTTCCTGTTTCCGTATTTATCGTTGATAAACTTCTGTGATAAGGTCATTCTTTTTATGGGAGATGTTTTGGGTGATTTTTTATTTTCTGTCAATTCGTTTGCTGTTAATTGTCCCAAGGGATTCAAATCTGATTGTAAATTGTTTGTAGTTTCGGAAACATTGTTAGATTTTGATAAATCATGACTAGACCGTTTACTTCTCCAATACGATTGGCTTAATGAGTTGCGGTGCTTATTACCATTCTCAATAGTTTTTTCTGACCTGATTGGTGGACTTGGAGAGCGGCTATCTTCACTAGAATGTGATAAATATTGTCTCGCCTGAGGTCTGTATTTTTGCCGCATTTTTCTCTTTTGGCTGTAAAATGGATCTTTCTCACTTTGTTTTTTATACTGTGCTGCAGGCCTGTTGACCCCCCACTTGGGTCGATTTTCTAAATCTTTCTTATACCGTTCCTCGGATCGGAAACGTCTATCTTTTTTCAATGTATTATGATGACTATCCTGTGGTGCATTTTCATCAATGTTAGGATAATCTTTATCTATATATCTTTCTGGTTCATCAGTTTCTATTATTTTATCAGTAGTCGATTTAAATATTGAATCCGTTTGAGTTGATGCATCTTTCATTCTTAATGTTCTATATTTGTTTGGTGTCAATAATTTCCCAATGTCCGTTAATTCATTCGTATTGTTTAATGAATTTAATGATACACTATACAAATTATTGGCCACATTTTGGGGAACTAATACTGCTAGTTGTATATTATTTGGCTGCGTATTTATAACTTCATTAGTACCATTTAGCCCAATTGGCACGATGTTAAATTGGCCATCAGCTAAAGCTAATGGAGGTACACTATGAATAAACAAATTCAAATTTCCAGGACCTATTGATCTCGGAGAGTTAAATTCAGTAGTTTGATGAGAATTGCAATCCCTTTTTTGACTTTTCGCTGAATGAATATCATATGTTCTACTGGTTTTAGTTGGACTAGCAAGTTCCACACGAGGCGTTGTTTCAGCTACTGGCGTTTCTTCTACTTTTGGTTTTGGGATATTATCCACAATTGTGTTTGTGTTTCTTTTGTGGAGATTAAACCTTTTTTCTTTGTCCTGCTTGGCCTTTCTTTCAGCGTCTTCCAGAGCTCTCTTCAATGTGTCTAATTTCTTTTGTTCCATCATTTGTTTCTCCTCTAGTTTTCTTCTCTCATCTTCTAGTCTCTGTCTGTCTTCTTCTTGTTGTCTCTGTATGCGCAGTTCTTCTAACCTCTCTTCTCTTAATTGTTGTTCCCTTTCTTCTTGTCGACGTTTTTCTCTGTCTTCTAATTGATTTAATATAGCTGATTGCAATTCCAATGCTTTCAAGCGTTTATTTTCTCGTTGAGCCTTAATTTCTGGCTCTATTGGGACGTTTTGTCCTCTAATAAATGTTCTGAAAATGATCAATTATGTTAGAATATTTATTCCTGCTTTAATTTTGATGTTCCTACACAACTTGTTTACTAGGCTCACCTTCCTTCATCACTCCCGTTACACGAAGATCTGTCGCAATCTATCCCGGTGCTATTACTCGAACTTCTCTGGTCTATGACCAGAACTTCAGCTGTGTTTTCAATCATATTTAGTCCACGTTCTACCCATGACGGCGTCCCCTTCTTTTGATTTGGCATCTACATAATAAACAAAAGTTATGAGAGCCATTCATATCAATGAGCCATTATAGATTATGAATCGATGATATTATTACTGTTATAATCACTGAAGAGATACAATAAATAAGTGGTTAATGGGTGCATCGAATCTTAATAAGGCAATTAATATTCCAATGATGCCTAATCGTAGCAAGCACGGCATGAAACTACTAGCGGTTCGCTTCTAAAGTTTCAGGTTTGAATCCCTAGTCGAGCAAAAGTTTAGTTGGGTTTTTTTTATATATAAAATTACTTAATGCGCGATTGGTACCTAACTATTGTGTTCGATTCTAAATAAATGGCATTAGAGTTGCTAAATCTTTTCTTTATAAAACTGTTTATTGTTTAACTACCTGGGGTAGTCTAGCGTTTGGTGCCGTGGGTTCCCAAAGTCGGCCAGTGGCAACGCCGCGGTCGCCCCACCGCAGCCGGCCCTCTTCTGATGTTCGTGGACTGCGCCCTGACCAAGCACCGTCCGATAGGCCTGACTTGCCTCCACTGGATTCCCTGTTTCTACAATTTAATAAAAATTATGTTAATATTTTTAATGTCTGTTTGTTTGTTGATAAACCAATCTTACCCAAGTACCTAATGGATGATAGAAAATTATTACCTATGCCAAGAAAAAATCATAGCCTAAGCTAACGTAGTACTGTTGGCGTAGGCCTCTAGTCTAGCCACACTACACGTAATAGGCTACTTCGTAATCATAGCCTAAGCTAACGTAGTACTGTTGGCGTAGGCCTCTAGTCTAGCCACACTACACGTAATAGGCTACTTCGTAATCATAGCCTAAGCTAACGTAGTACTGTTGGCGTAGGCCTCTAGTCTAGCCACACTACACGTAATAGGCTACTTCGTAATCATAGCCTAAGCTAACGTAGTACTGTTGGCGTAGGCCTCTAGTCTAGCCACACTACACGTAATAGGCTACTTCGTAATCATAGCCTAAGCTAACGTAGTACTGTTGGCGTAGGCCTCTAGTCTAGCCACACTACACGTAATAGGCTACTTCGTAATCATAGCCTAAGCTAACGTAGTACTGTTGGCGTAGGCCTCTAGTCTAGCCACACTACACGTAATAGGCTACTTCGTAATCATAGCCTAAGCTAACGTAGTACTGTTGGCGTAGGCCTCTAGTCTAGCCACACTACACGTAATAGGCTACTTCGTAATCATAGCCTAAGCTAACGTAGTACTGTTGGCGTAGGCCTCTAGTTTAGCCACACTACACGTAATAGGCTACTTCGTAATCATAGCCTAAGCTAACGTAGTACTGTTGGCGTAGGCCTCTAGTCTAGCCACACTACACGTAATAGGCTACTTCGTAATCATAGCCTAAGCTAACGTAGTACTGTTGGCGTAGGCCTCTAGTCTAGCCACACTACACGTAATAGGCTACTTCGTAATCATAGCCTAAGCTAACGTAGTACTGTTGGCGTAGGCCTCTAGTCTAGCCACACTACACGTAATAGGCTACTTCGTAATCATAGCCTAAGCTAACGTAGTACTGTTGGCGTAGGCCTCTAGTCTAGCCACACTACACGTAATAGGCTACTTCGTAATCATAGCCTAAGCTAACGTAGTACTGTTGGCGTAGGCCTCTAGTCTAGCCACACTACACGTAATAGGCTACTTCGTAATCATAGCCTAAGCTAACGTAGTACTGTTGGCGTAGGCCTCTAGTCTAGCCACACTACACGTAATAGGCTACTTCGTAATCATAGCCTAAGCTAACGTAGTACTGTTGGCGTAGGCCTCTAGTCTAGCCACACTACACGTAATAGGCTACTTCGTAATCATAGCCTAAGCTAACGTAGTACTGTTGGCGTAGGCCTCTAGTCTAGCCACACTACACGTAATAGGCTACTTCGTAATTTTCCCACGGATCTATGCTGTGTATTGAATTTTTAATGGCAATTTCCCTGAAGTGGAGCCACTAGTATAAGCTAGTGGAATCTAATTGTCTCAATAGTAGAATAAAAGATTATAAGGTAAATTGTTGACGACAGAATACCGAACGATTTATCGATTTCACTTGTTAGTAGTTATTAGGTCCCCACCTATGAAATCAGCGTTTTGTATGGAGAATTTTAAAGGAGTTGCTGTTTTCATACTAACATTAGTAACATTTTCTTAATTTATTTAACAACTATGAACACTAATGTTTTAAAACTTTTATGTAGGTAAACGTAGGTATGCCACTTAGATTATGCGACAAAAATAAGTTTTGGCTAAGTTAAAACAAAAGTAGTGGTCATTTCTGCTAACAAAAAGAGAAGTCACTTTTAAGGTATTTTTTATGTTTAGAAAACTACAAGTAATAAGGTTTTTTTACTATTGGTAGTTGTCTATGATGGTCATTATTCGATATAATATCAAGCAATTGATGAATATTTTAAATCATAGAAGTGACGAGGTTCTCTATTTGTGAGAAAAAAACGCCAATTTCATAGGTGGGGACCTAATATTTTTAGATAGGTATGAGATATCTTCACGCTAAACAGTTATAGTGAGAGGAAAACTAAGTGATTCTAGTGTTACGTGCTTGTGGAGGTGCCTCGTCACCTCTTGAAGATACCTACATACCTACATAGCAGTAAACGAAAGTTATTAAAGCAAGTCGTAAAAATTTGATTTAGATTATGTTAAGAGGCGTCAGTACCGTCATCTTTATACATATAAGGAGAAACTGACTCGCACACTACACTACACTGCACTCATCGCACAGCCTAAACCACTGGGGTTAGAAACTTGAAATTTTGACAATAGATACCTTTTATATCGTAGGCATCCACTAAGGAAGGATTTTTTTTAATTCCTCACATAGGAGATGAAAAAAAATCACACAAGCGAAACTACGGGCAAAGACTAATTCGAGATAATGACAATATTCAAATTACGAAAATCAGTCCATTTCCGAAGCTTTGTGATTATAGCAATATTTTGATAATGGAATGGAGACTTTTTTATGGTTGTTCTTAGTCACGTTTGGCAATAGTCGCACCTGATAATAAGTCCAGTCAGGGTCTAAGATGGGCAGTGGCGTAACTATAGAGTGGCAGGGCTGGCAAAATGCCACGGGCCCCCGGCCGGACGGGGCCCACGGTCCGAGAGGCCACGAGCTCAGAAGTAACCTAACATTTTTAACAAAATTAAGTATAAATTATAATATATAACACCTATGCTTTTGAAAATTAAATTTATGAGATATTTAACTAAAATGCACATAAAATTAGTAATTCTGTTGGGTAACTAATTCACGACGATGACGATTTTTACTGGGGCCCCATCCAATTAATTTGCCACGGGCCTCTGATGGTATAGTCACGCCGCTGGAGATGGGAGATGTGAATCCAAGTAACAAGGATAGAGCCTCCTCTCACATACACACGACGGAACACAGTAAACTGCTTGGCGGACTTTAATATGAGGGAGGCGGACCGTATAGATAGATCCTACCACGAAGAGTGCTGGGTTTTATAGAATCTTACAAAACACGTCTATTTATCTACGATATCTAAGTGTATCCATTCATCTCAGCGTGCGGTTAGGTAGTTTTATATTGTAGCCGGCGGGTTACAATATAAACATATATTTTCCCGTGTGACGATATGGGAGAAAATGTGATATTGTTTTAATTAAAACACAATCCTTATATCTACATCATCGCTAGTGTTTTATCGACATAAGTGTCCCCAGACTAGACATATTAGACGCCGTTTTTTCTTATTCTGGGACATATAAGACTATTCGGAGTGTTAAATTACAATTCGGTAAATTTTATAACATAAAATCATGCCTGTATTCCCCGTCGGGTTGTGCAGAGGTGTATAATAATACCCTCATTTCGCCGTTATGTTTAACCGGGCACAAGTCCAACTCCGGGCTGCTACTGAGGAATTCCACACGGAAAAACCCAATAACACTTTGCCCGACCTGGGGATCGAACCCAGGACCTCACGATCAGCAGTCGCGCTTGCCACCACTAGACCAACGAGACAATTAAGAATTCACCAAATTACGTCAAAAAACTTGTAACATTTTTTTAATTAACATTTGTGTTGTGTTTCTCTTTGAGTATATTAGTTTTGTCCATTAAGCTTTATTTTACATACATGGTAGCATGGTAATATCAGATCGTAAACGTTCAATGTTGACCTTGCATCTGTCTGCCGTCATAGCAGTTCTTTGCAGCGGTATTTTAGGCGGACTATGTTTTTCGAATTCAGAACATTTTCAATAAGTCAGTTGTCTATAGATTCGGTTTGTTACCTCTTTTTGTGTACCTATGAGAAAATCTATATAATTTATAAAGTTGAAGAGTTTGTTTGTTTGTTTGAACGCGCTAATCTCAGGAACTACTGGTTGGAATTGAAAAAATCTTTTTGTGTTGGATAGTCCATTTATCGAGGTAGGTTATAGGCACATACATCACGTTACGACCAATAGGAGCGGAGCATAAATGATAAATGTTGCAAAATCGGGATAAATGTCCACCCGTGCGAAGCCGGGACGGGCCGCTAGTAAGTAATAAACCGAATCGGTCGACAGTTCGACAAGGGGGCCACTCGGCAGCCTAACGCGTCAGATAGCAATTAGTGATTCCACACTGTGATTATTTTATCCTTTTTATTAAAAGTGCAGCCTTGCTGCAGCAGTAAAAACTTTTGAACTACGATCTACTTTACTTGACGGATTGTTCCGCATTTTATTTTGAACGAACACAGTACATGCGTGACTGGGAACGCTAAAAATATGCACTAAAAGTCGGATTTTAAAATAACATAACGCAAATTGCAATGGTTGTTAAAACGCGAATCGGTAAGAATTTTCGTACTATACGTAACTTACCTGTCGTCTTTCCCTTCTTGCTGCCACGCCACAACAGGGGTGCGGTTGCTGGCTTCGTGAATTGCTCTATGCCCACTTCTGTTCATGTGATTGAGGGTTTCACTGCCGTAGCCCGAGGTGTCGCCTTCTCCGTCTTCATCATAAAACGAGAACCTCTTCGCACTCGTCATGTTTCGGTTAAGTACGCTGTTCCTTCTGTCATCCTTCATGGATCTGTCTTCGGTGTTATGTATCGGCGGCAGACTGGGACTCCGCTGACGCTGCGCTGGTTCCTGGTACTCATACGAGGACTGCTTATGAAGTTCCAGCGTACTAGCGAATTGATTTCGCACTTGCAAGCGATTGGAATACCGCTCACCGGTGCCCCAAGGCAGGTAGAGGTGGGACATTTCCTCTGAAACCAACAAATTGTTGTTTGCACGCTATTCTTTAAAGTACCACAGTAATTACGTAAACACAAACAAAACTAAATGAAACAAATACTTAAAATATCTATAATAGACTACTTTCTATTTTTATTGACAGGGAAAACTTGATAGCTACCGTCCATGACAACAGTCGTCTTTGTATTAACTGTTCAATTTTTTTATTCGGGAAAGATAAATGGAAAACCTTCCCCTTTATGTGGAAAGGGTTTATTAGTTTTATCGATAGCGCAGGCTGAGAACGGTAAGTCATTCATGCGAGCTGCATAATATAATGTTATAGTGAACAAGTGTTGTAAACCACCGCAGCTTAAATTTAGTACAGAAGGCACGCGACCATTGCAAAGCTTTGATATTTTCAGAGTTTATCGTGGCTATAAAAATGAGGTTTCAAATAGTCAATTGCTTTATAGTTATTACCAGGTAATTCAAAGAAGGCACGTTAAAGCATTTAAAGCTTACGCGTTTGTTATGTGTGCTTAGAATAAATGAGAACCATTACTGACATTAGGGTGAGTACCATCATCTACATAATAATGATGATGAACAGATAAAATATTTACGTAGGAGATTTTAAGATATTAAATGCTTCCATTACGTAAACGTCGAGTAGGCTGGCTGGTATGGCACTGAAGATCACTTTCGTTTTGTTATCAACAATACCATTGTTCTTATGGAACGTATTTCTATTTACTTTGATAGGTACACATTACTGTTAGCGGTGGCGGTTTACGAATGGGAACGGACGGTGTAGGCTCAACTTGTTTCGCGATTCCGACACACAACACGCAAAGTTCTGTTAGGGGAACAAATGAACGCGATATTATATGTAGGTACGTATTTATGTTATAAAATGTGGTCGTCTGTTGTTCTGGAAAAACAAAACACAACAAAGCTATTTAGGGAAACTAATGATTTGTGTAGCAATTTAGGTTATTTAATTAATGGATGTAATTTTGACGTCTTGAGGTATTACTGGCGCTGTATTCCTTCCAGACTTGAAGTACTTACACAGTAACTACTTAATTATTTATAACAAGTATGTTTAGTCCTACCCCCATATTCTAGGACGTTTCTCCAAAACTTACTCGACTCGACTCCACCTCGACTCAGTCTTTCTCACTACCATCGGTAGTTATAGTTGACATAAACGTCCTCGACTCGAAATTTTTCCTCAGTCGAGGTAAGGAATCATCTGTCAAACTCAAGGTACCTCGGAACCTACCTTAAGGAAGGAAGTGTCAAAGTTCGTATGTAACAAAAATGAATTTTGAAGACTTTATCGAATATGCTTACGATAATCCTTACAACTATTTATCGCGGCGTTATTTACGCGATGCAGATAATTCAAATTATGACGTAATTTGAGGACCCCTCAGTCGAGGAACCTCAAAGTTCTCTCGAAATTGCGACTAAGAATACCATTTTGAAGGTGTTTTCGAGGCCGTCCTGAGTCGAGTACGAGTCGAGTAAGTTTTGGAGGAACGTCTTAGAATATGGGTGCTAGGGCTAGAGGCTTTGGGTCCTGAGGAAGCAAGTGATCGAGGCACCTTTTTCTACTTGATCGGGGCCCTCTACGCGGGGGCCCTGGGGTAGTGGGTACCTACGGTTCTACCTTCAAGCCCCCGTGCACTAACTGTGACCGGCGGCTTCTTGACGTAACATATTTATGTTGGAAACAAAGAAACGGAGGTAACATCAACAATTTATGTCTCTAGGAAAATACTTAGTTATCCGAAAGCAGGTGGTCAAGGATCTGGGTCATGTAACCTACAACAATTCGTTGAACTTTTGTGGAAAGTGAAATGTGCCGTTCTTTAGTCACGGCCTGAATAATTCACTATTTAATAACTACGGATCGATTACAGCTGTTATCCATTTTGTTTTTTTTTTCTGAATATTAAATTGAAAAAGATTTCTTAAATGTAGTTTGCTATTTTCTGTTTCAATGAGTGACTGTTAGAAAATAAAGGAAAATAACGGATAGTAAATAAAAACAAGCTACTAATGGTATATTTTGTTTGAGCCGTCACGCTCTCGTGGACCGCAGACCGTCTCTAGGTAGATATTAACGAGCAGTGAGTGTTTCTGTTACATTATTTAACGCCAACCTGTCTAATGTAGATTGCACTTGTAATTGTTTAATTTGTCCGACTATAACTTACTATAGGAGTACATTGTGCACGTTAAACAGTCGGTCCCGGGTGTCATACGAATACCTATGACAGTCATTACGAGAAGTCAGAAATCCTAAAGTCTGACAACCGGTCTAACCTTAGGATGTCGGCATTGCCCAGGAACTGGGTTGCGGAGGTCTGATGGCAATCGCTCCGTGAAAAATACTGGTATTCAGCCGCATCTGGTTAGACTGCAAGCCGGCCCCTACGTAGTTGGGAAAAAGCTAGGTAGAACGAAATAGGATAGATTGTCAAAATTCGGGGCAGAGAGCAAATTGTATTTAATTGATTAACATTGTATAATGTGGGTTATTTGTTGGTTTACCAGGGCCAGCTAGAGGCTATTCGGCCTCGGGACAGCAAGTGATTGAGACCTTTATCGAGGTCCTTTGTTTCCTAGCGAGGACGAAACTGTCACTATCGGTTATTAGATATTCTGTTGCGCACTTTGACAGGACTAAACTAAACTAAGAGAGTTTGTTTCTTTCTGTTTCAATAGAAAAAGAAAGTGACAGTTGCGTTTAGTACTGTCAAAATGTGCTACAGAATCAACACCACTATGTTGTTAGTTGTCATGACATATCACCCTGATGGAGTCAAGTAGAATCTCTAGTGATAAAAAAGCATGAGGTGTATAGGTTTTACGAATCAATACAAATGAAAGCATTAATGATATCGTTATGGACGTTATTTCAATTTGTGGGGTAAATTAAATTCTCACGTATGTTGAAATCACAAAGGTCATTGGTTCCACCAACCTTGAAAGCTGATTGTTTCACCGACTGCCGCCCCTGACGTTGTCAATAACAATCGTTTTGTTCAAACTATTGTAATTTGGTAACGCTCTGTTGTCATTTAAAAAGCGAGGAAACAATTTGATGGTTATTCCGCTGTCGTAAACTGAAGTATTTCCGGGACAACGGAAACCTATTTGACGACCTAATTATGTCGGTTTAGTGTCTCAATAGTGTACATTTAAATTTTTATAGTTTAATTTGAAATATCGTAACTTTCGTAACACAAAAGGTGCCTACTCAACGTAAAATATAGACTTAGGTACATTAATAACCACTGACCTAGCTTTAGGCACCATAGCCGCACATTTTTTTAATTACTAGCTTACTAATCACTACCTGCCTGAATAGCATAGCGTGATCGTAAATGCGTATACAATGCTATTACTATTTTAAAATAGGCTCAAGTTAACACTATTTTCCATAGTTATAGAAATTCGTTTAAGTCGGCATTTTGCTAGCTTAATAATTCTTAGACAGGTCGTTCGTGATCGGAAAGAAATGTGCTTTCTCATATTTGTATCGAAAGAATTCGAAAGAATTCTCCAATGAAGACGGCGCCTCGCCTACGCAAATAAAATGCTGAGAAAATGAAAATAATTGACTACATATTTGCACGATATTAATTTACTTTTTGCTGTAAGCCATTGAAAAGGTGGAAATTAAATGGATATCGTGTGATACAATATTTTTTACCTACATAAACTCTACTTCAGAAAGTGAAATTGATGTCGTGATTTATGTCCATTTCTAGTCAAAACGTAACGAGCCGGTCTTACGCGTAGTATTTTAAGTGTTCTTCCAAAAATTTTATACAATTGTATTGTTTTGGTACGTACCGTCTTATGCTGTCGCAATCCGAAATAACTTTAGTTAAACCAACGTGTCTGAAAGGCGCGAATGCTAGTAAATCTCCTTGATCGAATCACGACCGTGAATATGTTGCAAAATAGTAAGGGAGCGTGGTGCAGATGCGAGCGTGCACCAGCTCCGGAGCGCGGACTGGCGGGAGCGCGGACCGGCGCCTGGCGGCTGGCGGGCAGCAGTGCAGGCACACTAGACGCGGACGCACCACACTACGTAGTACGCACCTCTCTCCCGCGCCCACTGCTGCTTCTTCTGCTGGACAAGCGACGCCGGCTTGCTCACTGACAGCATCGCACCACAATATTCATTACACTTTCTAATGCCCCGTATTGCACACACGTTGCGTTTGGAACAACCACAGCGCAGTTACGGTGCACCAGCTAATGAGTGCTTTTTAAAAACGGACGCTCGCGCATTGCCGGCGGCGAGCGCGTCTCGGTTCGCTTCGCGCGTGCACTCATTGTCCACGGCTGCTGGACCCGCACTACCGACACGATTCAATCACCAGGCAGACAGTTTTTTTAAAAATTAACGGTACTGACACGCACACATTAAGTATCCATATCGGAGCAATTATAAACACGATTGTCTAGGGGTCAGATGGTAAACAACCCTAGTAATGTACTGGGTGTCTAGACATCGGTGCCTTATTGTTTCAGAAGGCGACACGCGAATGAGACTTTCAGGGAAAAGCCTCGGAAAAGCCGCCGGTCGATATAATTGTCATGGTAACGTTTGTTTCACGTGCTTCCGAGGAGTCGTATGGTATTTTTCACTTATTTGCATTTTAGGCCATGAGGTGACGCGAATATTGTTATGTGGGACGATTAATTACACAGCGCCAAGTCCTTATTTATTTGAAACAGTGTGTTAACTATATATTCGTATTAAAGCAGAGCACGACCGAGTTTTTACAGTGTGCTCTTGGGAGGTTTACTTGAAAGTTGGAACTGGATATCACGTCGATATTATCTTCAGATAGTCAACTACTTACTTACATAAAAAAACCGACAATTATTCAACTGATCGCTATCAGAATTCTATAAATGGTAGGTATAGAAGATTATAGATAGTTAGATACCTAGCTCCGATAAAGAATAGTTATTCCGGAAATCGCGGTAGTTATTTATATAATTATGAAATTACAATCAAGATAGCGATAATTTTTATAACCATCTGAGTGACAGAAAATCGCATTATAAAATCAAACTACTGAATCTAAAAATACATACTAAATCTTACATAATTACGCCTACATATTGTCAGCTGGTTAAACTGAATAAACTGATAAATCCTGTAGGTAAGTAGATACCTACTCTTGGTGATACGCTGAATCTGACTTGCATAATGTCATCTAAAGGGTTCAATAGTCAAAATAGTAAAACGGAATATTTATAAGGATATTATAATTTATAGACATCGTACATTGATGAGCAGTGGTGGCGTTACGAAGTTTATAGACCAATATAAAATTATGAATGAGAAATTATACATGTTAGTCATCGTATAATCTCTGTAAAAACGGCATCTGTAATGGCTACGGAACCTAGTCGTAGTCAAACACGACAAGTGCTTGGCAGGTTTATTTTACTATTGTTTATGACATGCATGAGCTCAGTATGACAACACAATCATTATCATGACCGCAATAGTACACTATCATGGCCTAAAGCTGCACTTAGAAATATATATATATATATGGAGGAAAATTGCGTGATGGCGTGATATACAAATATTAAGATACATGTTTAATTCATGTTGCTTTTTAATTATAATTATATCACACTTATAATTCGCCAAGCCACATTATACGGATTACTATGTTGGGTATAATTAATCTGCAATAATTATGATAAAATTGTGAAAGCGGTTGAGAAACGGCAAACATTAAAATGAGTTAACGGTTGTTAACTGTACCTGATATAGAATAAAATAGGATTTATCCCCCCCTCCCCCCCGGTGGGTTCCCGCATTGTCGTTGCGGGGGGTAGTAGCCGTGGCTTGGAGCCCCACGGTGAAGCGAAGAGGAACCCGAGGAGGGGCTGCTCGTCGGGGCTTGGGCCTGGAAGCCCTCGACGTAGCGGCCAAGTAGGTTGCGGTGTCGCCTGAGCGACATCGCAACTGAGGAGGGCCGCGATGTCTTATGGGAGGCATTGCGGCTGAAGGGTGAAGGCCGCGGCGGGAGAGGAGTGCCGGTATTACGGTGCGCCGTTCTCCCTACCTTCCGCGGCCTGACGGGGCCGCCACCGTCAGATGGCGGACGCGGTGGGGCCGCAGGGGGAGAGGAGTGTCGGTGTTTAGTTGGCCGCTCTCCCTATCCTCTGCGGCCGAAAAGTGGTAGGCGGCGGGGCCACTAACCTGACCCGTCGCAGGGGGACCAGGGGTGCCCAGACACGGGGTAGTCTGGCGCCCATGTACTTGTTTGGTCCCCGGGGTGGTCACGGCGTACCATGTGTTCTGGTGCGCCGGTGATGTGGGGTGCCCCCCGCGCCTCTCAGGAGGTCGTGGGGTGGGGCCCTACAGTGGAGAGGTCCACCAGCAATTGGTGGACCAAGACCTGCCGGGGTTGCGGTGCATGCAATAGCGAATCCCGCGACCCCGGCCTTGGGTCAGAAGGAGGGACACCGTGGTGGTTTTAGCCGGTAAGAGTCCGGCACACCCCCCCGTCTTACCCAGACGGGGGATAGTCCATGAGGATTTCCCCACGATAAAAAAAAAAAAAAAGGATTTATCCCCCCCTCCCCCGGTGGGTTCCCGCATTGTCGTTGCGGGGGGGCTTAGTAGCCGTGGCTTCGAGCCCCACGGTGAAGCGAAGAGGAACCCGAGGAGGGGCTGCTCGTCGGGGCTTGGGCCTGGAAGCCCTCGACGTAGCGGCCAAGTAGGTTGCGGTGTCGCCTGGGCGACATCGCAACTGAGGAGGGCCGCGATGTCTTATGGGAGGCATTGCGGCTGAAGGGTGGAGGCCGCGGCGGGAGAGGAGTGCCGGTATTACGGTGCGCCGTTCTCCCTACCTTCCGCGGCCTGACGGGGCCGCCACCGTCAGATGGCGGACGCGGTGGGGCCTCAGGGGGAGAGGAGTGTCGGTGTTTAGTTGGCCGCTCTCCCTATCCTCTGCGGCCGAAAAGTGGTAGGCGGCGGGGCCACTAATCTGAACCGTCGCAGGGGGACCAGGGGTGCCCAGACACGGGGTAGTCTGGCACCCATGTACTTGTTTGATCCCCGGGGTGGTCACGGCGTACCATGTGTTCTGGTGCGCCGGTGATGTGGGGTGCCCCCCGCGCCTCTCAGGAGGTCGTGGGGTGGGGCCTTACAGTGGAGAGGTCCACCAGCAATTGGTGGACCAAGACCTGCCGGGGTTGCGGTGCATGCAATAGCGAATCCCGCGACCCCGGCCTTAGGTCTGAAGGAGGGACACCGTGGTGGTTTTAGCCGGTAAAAGCCCGGCACACCCCCCCGTCTGCCCCAGACGGGGGATAATCCATGAGGATTTCCCCAAGAAGGATTGCAATAACATTCACGGCGCCCTCAGCTTCCGGCTGACGCAGGTACTCTCGGGACACGGCTGTTTCGGGAAGTACCTGTGTCGTATAGGCCGGGAGCAGACGCCCGGTTGTCACCACTGCGACTGCCCCGAGGACACGGCGCTGCACACTTTGCAGGCGCGTCCAGCATGGGGGTCGCAGCGCCGCGAACTAGTCGCGGCGATCGGCGGTGACCTCTCGCTTCCGGCCGTGGTTCTGTCCATGGTCGGGAGCGAGACTGCGTGGGAAGCCATCGCCTCTTTTTGCGAGGAGGTGATGGCGACCAAGGAGGTAGCGGAGAGGGAGAGGGAGGCCGCTTCTTCTCTCCCTTCTCGCGCTAGAAGACGCACCGGGCGCCGGTGGGCGCGTGACGATCTCCGGCCACCCTAGTGAGTGGCCTGCGGGCGGCGGGTTGGGGAACCCGTCGCCCGACCAGTAACGGGCCCAGGGAGGATGGCGCGTCATGTCCTGCGCGCGCCTCTCGGATGGATGTGGGGCAGGGGAGCAACTGCCCCACCACAGGAGAGGTCCACCAGAAGAAGCTGGTGGACCGAGACCTGACGGGGTCGCGGTGCATGCAACAGCGAATCCCGTGACCCCGGCCTTAGGTAAGAAGGAGGGACACCGTGGTGGTTTTAGCCAGTAAGAGTCTGGCACACCCCCCCGTCTTCCCCAGACGGGGGATAGTCCATGAGGATTTCCCCACGGGTAAAAAAAAAAAAAAAAGGATTGCAATAACATGTGGCAGTACAATATAATGTTCACTGTCCAATTGGCTAGTGAGGTAATGGTGCCGATTCTGTTGTGCACAAACTAAGTTAAACATAGGCTATTGCCATCTTTTTCACTCTGATAAAATAGGAAAAAGGACAAATAAGATTTAAAAAAAATATTTTACTAAAATTCATACTATAGGCTCCTTGGGCGAGGGGCCTTAGATGACACGTCAGAAGGTGTCGACTAAAACACGGTGAAGTTAATTATTAGTTAGTAAGTTAGTTGGCAATTATCTAATTTTAGTTTATTTGGTGCATAAGAGAATTGGCACCATTAAATCTTGTTTCTTGTTTCAATGGTTTCCTGTAGCGTGATTTATTAAGATCGATTTCATTCTGCAATTAGAGTAAACTTTGAGAATACGTTTCGAGTAGATGCGCGTGCGCTTCGTAGATGTTACGAGTTTTTCATGTGCAATGTGTTACTTTATGGCCGCTACAGTGATTATTTATTAGTTATGCGATTTTGCAATGCAAGTATCTGACTGCATTCTTTAGTTGTTTTATACTAGCGAACATTGCTGCCTAGATATACCTACGTACGAATTTGTATTACAAATGTTCAAAAATTTTGCTCTAAATAACTCGTTACTAAGATTTTTGGTCAGGGTCGTAGTTCCTCCTGGGGTTGCGGTGCCTACTTTTGTGAATCCCGCGACCCCGGCCGAACGGTCAGAAGGAAAACCGTTGGTTTTTAGCCGGTAAGAGTCCGGCAGACGCCCTCGCCTTCCCCGGGCGAGGGACATCCATGAGGATTTTCCAACGATAAAAAAGGGTCGTAGTTCCTCTCTATTCGGGTTTTACGGTACATTGAATTGACAAGAGTCCCAATTTTCAGGAATACTTCGTGTGCCGTGTCCCCCTTATAAACGCAACTACGCTTCGTCTAAGTTATTTGAAGCTCTGTTGAAGCCTGAGGGCTCTGGGTTTAATTCCCATTTTCAAGATGTTTTTTTTCTGTTATGGAATTCACGGGCAGCCGTTGGATTAAATACTTTAAGCGTGCGCCTACTGTAGGTAGGATTATAATGAATATTAGTTTTTAATTACTTATGAACGGTTAAACCTTTACCTGCTAGTGATTGTAGAAAATCAAACCTGGGGCGCAAACCGTCGTGACACAATTTAAAGTTCGGATAACTTCCTGTAGACATGCGTGATAATCTTCTGGAAGTCGGGTACTTATAATAGTAATAAATAGAGATGTGCCGATTAGTCGGCGACTAGTCGGTAAAGCCGACTATCCGGCCACTATCGTAGTCGGCGACTATTCGGCAAAGAGCGCCGACTATCCGGCTTCTTACTTTGTATGTATTTTTCAATAAAATGTATGTAGGGGGAATTACATTAAATAAAAACCTTGATCGTTTATTACACAAAAACACCGCTCTGTTCTTACGCTCTACACAGGCCATCCAAGAAACACCGCCTAAAGAAAGAAAAAAGCTGTGGGAAGACAAGCATCCCCCACCCTCTGACTTCGTGAAACCTCAGGACCATTTGCCCCCCGGACGTGAATTGCAGTGGCCTGTATGGAAAGTACTCAATCGATTGCTTGTCCAAGTAGGCCGCTGCAAACACAATTTGGCGAAGTGGGGGTTCATTGATCAATCCAACACCCAGTGCGAGTGCGGTGCTCCTGTCCAGACTATGTCCCACTTGCTGGAGTGTCCCAATGTCCATCCACCCTTTCCATCCCTTGATGATCTAATGAGCGCTACCGAAGCAGCAATGAATGTGATCATCAGCATCAGCAGCATCAAATGGATGACATCGTTCAAGATTATTTTCTTCTTCAAAGTATTTTATAACATTATATACGATTTTGAAGAATCTTTCCTTCTTTACGCGAGCTCATTTTTTTGACGTAATCACCATATATGTTAACAATAAACAACAACGAAAGTCAATAACAACGAGGAAACTTAGCAGAAAATAAAGAATAGTATGTAACAAATAACAATTTAACAACGATTTAGAAAGAGATTCAGAGACATTTTTTTTTTTGCGTGCTGTACCGATGTGTGTGACTAAAGACAGGAATAATGTACGAGTGAGATGGAATGATTAGTGCAGCCATTTTAGATTAGTTTCTTTATTGGCACGGGTTATAGATATAAAATAAAAAAACCGGCCAAGTGCGAGCCGGACTCGCGCACGAAGGGTTCCGTACCATTTATCTATAAAAACTGCAAAAAAAATCACGATTGTTGTATGGGAGCCCCCCTTAAATATTTGTTTTATTTTAATTATTTATTTTTAAAGTGAACATATTACTAAATATTCTGTGAATATTTCAAGCGTCTACCTGTTGCCGTTATCAATATCAAGCAAAAAAAAATCACGTTTGTTGTATGGGAGCCCCCTTAATTATTTATTTTATTCTGTTTTTTAGTATTTGTTGTTATAGCGGCAACAGAAATACATCTGTGAAAATTTCAACTGTAACTATCACGGTTCATGAGATACAGCCTGGTGACAGACGGACGGACGGACAGCAGTCTTAGTAATAGGGTCCCGTTTTATCCTTTGGGTACGGAACCCTAAAAATATCTAGAAGTCGGATAGTGTATTGTCTATGGTAGGTAGGTTACGCACTTTTTCCTACATGGTCAATTCTACTTCGGCTAACGACCACGATAGATGATCCGCACGCTATTTTGTAATAGTTCCTTGTAACAATTCGTGCGGTCCTGCATTCGACTCGCACTGCAGAACTCTATAGAATTACCCGATCCACTCGTCTTGCCAGGACACGTGGAATCCCACTGCAGTGTAGCTAGTGTCTTTCAATAGAATATTTCTTTCTTTCAATTACGGAGTAATCGTGTTTAAATTGGTTTGTTTACATTATTGGCGATTTCTATTGAAAGGCACTATACATGTTTTCGTAGACGTTTAGAACTTATTGGACGATTTGGATACTGTGTATCATAGGGGCCATTCAAGTATTACACAAGCAGAATTTTAGTAATTTTTGACCCACCCCTCCCCCCTTGTCAGCAAAGCTTTTACCCACCCTCCTATGCTTACGTAAACATTGGTATTATTTTTTAAACCAATCAGGTTTCTTTGTTATTCATGAGCAGCGGTTTTCAAGTCGCAAAGACCCCCCTCATCCCCTTTCGTGCTTACGTAATACTTGAATAGGTTTATTGTTTGTATAAATAAAAAGCTTCCATTTAATTCTTATTTTATTTCTTACACTAGATGAATACAATGAAATCACCAACATTAACTTAAAACGCGTATCTAGTTCTAATGTCTTCCAATTTTTTGGACACTTCGGCGGGTGTTCTCTCCAAGTCGCCAGCGATCGCCTTTTGCTTAGCTGGCTCCAACGAGTTGAACTGCTCACACAAGTCACCATCTATCACATTCTATAAAACAAAAGAAATTTGGTTTAGTCAATGCATTACAGGGAAAAGCTGTTTCAATAGAAAATGGGAGCGCAAATAATTACTATTCAGAGTTCTTTCGAAAGATTACAATACTATTTGTAATTTTAGATAAATGTCCGTTCCAAAACTAAAGTAGCGCTATGAGAAACGCGTCCAACTCTCCGGAACTCGGCGGACGGTAGCAACAAGGCGCAGTCATAACGACAAGCGCACACGCCGCGGATCGCCCGCCGTGCTCTACCGACAGTGTAACACAAAAGACTTCTTGCAGAAGTCAACTGCTGACTAACTGGCGGATACCTAGCTAGACTTAGTTACAACAGCTGGACGTTGGGTATATTATATACAACCACGCCCGGCAGTCTACGGTCATTAGAGTTGAACTGATTTCAAGCATATCTTTAGAAAATTATTTTATTTTTCTGTAAGTAGATTTTAATACTGACCTTTACTGGGTAATAATAGCTCCTAAACGATAAGTGGTCTCGTCCACACAGTGGCGAGTTTTCACTCCTCATATGCATCTCCAGATGCTGGAAGAAGTCGTGGTCTTCTCTCGACGTGAACGGAAGCAGCACGCCAAGGGAGCCACTGACGGTCGCGTACAGCAGAGCTTCAGAACCGCCAGGGATGAGAGTTGCCCTTTGAAGTGTCGTCACAGTCTCTCCCACATGGAAATTGACCACGACATCACCTTTCTGCGAGGCTCCATTGAGAAGACCTGAGAAAAAAACAGTAAATTAGTTTCGTGTGATCTATTTTGAGTATTTCTTTCTATTTTGGTAGTGTCATCAGATTGGAATAAATAATCATTACTTTCATTAGTCTAGCATGTATATAATTTTGTTTCATCACACAAGGGCGAGATTATAACGACAATTTCGCTCACAGGTATCGCAGCAGATTGTTAAGAATGTGTTTGGTTGCGTGCTTACCTCTATCCCAGAGAGCTTTGTTTCCTGTAGGATCTTCGTCAACATCGTCTGTGACAGATTGTGGCAGTCTCATCACAGCTACGTTGCCGAATTTATCAGACATGGCGACAGTATCGTAATCCAGTATACAGCTGTTTGTGATCCATCTCGGATTTGTGTCGTCAGCAAATATGATCAGCTGATTCTCCCTCTTTTTGTACTTTAGGCAGAATACGGATTCTTGCACGTCTGATGCGAATATTCTCTGGCCGATAGTTTTGATGTCGGCTATGAGGTTTGGAATGTGTCGGTTTTCGCATTTGCGCAACAGTTTTCTCCTGCCGATGTCATACAGTCTTAACATACGCCCAACTCCTGCCAACAGTCTTCCGTTGAAAGGTGCTAACGCGCCGGGATATTCATCTACTGGTGTTTTGTGAACTAGCTCCAATTTTCCTGTACTGCCATAAATCTGCCAATGAAACATTATTATTAGTAAAGATATTTTAATTGCATGTAAAATTGTACAAAGTTCAATATGGATGTTGAAACATTTACCTTATAGACATGTAAACTGCCTTCAGTGCATGATCGCGGAGACAAAATCATGTCTTTAGCGACTCCGACAACTAAGTGCGCTTGTGCGTGCTCGGCGTGCGCCGCCCAGCGCACGATACAGCCAGACACGGCCGCCTCGTTCTGTTCCAGCGGCAGCTTGAACAATGTGCTTGGTTGACCCCCACTCACTCCCATGTCTACCACGCGGATTTGAGAAGCCCACATACCTGATAAACAAAATCATTGCTATAAAATAATGTTAATGTTGTAAATGTAAAGTTTGTAGTAGAAAATTTAAATGTATCCCAAACTTGAATCAAATGTCTCACAGAAAGATCATTTGGGATTAACGTTGGGAAATTAATATCGCCACAATCGATTAGAACAGGTATGCTCATCACATTGTCTGCTCTTGCCCAGAGAATGTGGCTTAGAAATAAAATCGCACAAAATAAAAATGTTAATTGTGTCTTACCTGCTCCAGCTTTAGGTGATGAGAAGATGTTCTCAGGCAGAGTATCTGAGAGGAACGCATCAGCCATTTCATTTGCAAGTTGTTGTTCCTCTGAACCTCCGCCCGCAGCCGCCTCTCGCATCTCTTGCGCCATTTGTACCCTGACAAAGAATATTTAAGGTTAGTAATTGCCATAGAACTACAGTTTAATGTAGTTAATATTGTTCTTAATCAGTACTGCAGGTGTATCTACATATAATTCGGCTATGTGTGTTTTTGTCATCATTTGAAAAAGAATATTGAAATGTTTGAAATACAGGTTTTATAAACATTTTCTTACCTTCTTTGAGTTTTCATCTCCTCAGTGTATGAATTATGATCAGTCTCAAGTATAATGATGTTGTTGTTATCCGAATTGATGACGAATTTCCTCGGCGTGTATTCAAGTGGCAAGTAAGTTTGATTGAAGACGGCACCAAGCTTTTCTAGTGCTAAAATTCTGAGTGTGTTTGAGGAGATCGCTACGATACCCTCGGCGCATTGTTCTGAAAAAGAATTGAAACTTTGAATAAAGAACTAAAAGGATCTAATAATAACTTTGATTTTTTGGTTTGAGTGTCCACGGCATGGTTTTACCGCCTTCATCGTCTGAACGACTCCAGCTTGGCTATGGAATATGCCGAGTGCCGCTCTCTACCGCAAGCGGGAGAGTGACATGCTCTGCGACGTTGTGGGCTTATCACTGCATGAGGCAGCTACGCACCACCCTTACGTGCCCACACCCGAAGGCACGGTCACGCAAACACGTCGGTGTAAAAGGCCGTAATGAGGCATTGTTGGTCGCTACAGGCCGATATATATGATACTAAAATCCATAATTAAATTCTACAGATGACTGACGTCACCCCCGATCCTCAGCGATATAACTAATACCGCCGAATAGATAAGCTGCTGAAGATACCTACAGGAGTTTTCTGAAGTTTATGTGTTAATCACAATCACATAATAATAAAGCAGTCATCATAATCCTAGCCTTTCACAATGTGTCGCGGTTGACATAATAAAAACTGAAATGTAGATGTAAATATGGTGATAGTGTTACTGACCTGAACTAAATCCAGCTGCATACTCCAGGCATTCATAGGACAGTGGTGTGAGATGGAAGCGGTTCTGGTAATGGTATCCTAACCAAGTTCTTGATGATACTGCCAAAACTGCTTCAGCGGCTTGTACGCGCACTTTGAACAATTTCACAGGTCTCGACCCCAAGTACCTAAGGCGGGCAAAAGGTGTTTATTAGAAATGAAGAATAGTTGTCTTTGTTGTTGATTGTGTTAGGTTTGGAACCTCAGATCTGGTTAAGTAATCCTCACAAACATTCAGATTATAAAAGGAGCGATATGTTTTTTCATCATTGGTAGATAATTTCCGTTTAAATAAGATCTAATTTTAAGGCAAACGTACCTAGTTCTTGTATCAGCCAAGTCGCCACTAACGGAGTCTAATGTAGTTCTTAGTAATACTCCATTGCTCAAGCCAATGTTCAGCTGTAATGCAGACTTCGCGCCAGATTCGAATGGTTGTTCTACGATGCAGAGTGACTCCGCTCCGGCCGGTAAAGCTTGCATGGAGCGTGGCGCTAAACAATCCTGAAAATAATGTTTGTTTTAATTTCGTAAACACAAAACTGAAATTAATATTTTTATGGAGTAGCAATCAGTATTTTAGAATAACGCATTTTAGGTTGTTGTAATCACAAAAAATCAATGGTGTCCTTTTATCATCATTTTAAATATGTATCATCAACAAATTTTGATTGAAATTGAAGTCATAAAGGTAATTCTCACCGATGGGTCCAAAGAAATGATCCTGACGGTGTTATCGTTCAGCCCAACAGCCAAAAACCACGCCCTTTGCTCGCCAGTAGCCACGGATCCCAATGCCATACATGATACATCTGAAGACAACTTTTTTCTTTCTGTATATTCATTCAGTTGACCAGTCTGAAAAACGTGTAAAATTGGTAAGAATGGTACCAAGTTTGGAACAGAAGAAAAATAATTATGTGGTTTGAATGTCCACGGCATGGTTTTGCCGCCTTCATCGCCTGAACGACTCCAGCTTGGCTATGGAATATGCCGAGTGCCGCTCTCTACCGCAAGCGGGAGAGTGACATGCTCTGCGACGTTGTGGGCTTATCACTGCATGAGGCAGCTACGCACCACCCTTACGTGGCCACACCCGAAGGCACGGCCACGCAAACACGTCGGTGTAAAAAAATATTCATGATTAGAATGTAAACTTACGGGGTCCATTTCAAAATAGACTAATTCGCCTCCCGTCAGAGCAATAACTACTTGTCTCTGATTGACTGCGCATTTGACGATAGATTTTTTTCCCGGCGCTTTCCATTCATTTACACGTTTGTCAGCCCGAATGTGCCTGATGCCGTCTGGGTACACCTGAACGAGTGCGTCGGCACCGAGCGCGTGACAACTGAGCGTTGGCGTCGTACCCAGGAAACCGGAGTCTGTTACTTCCTCGACCGTTTCACCGATAGACAGCACAAGTGTGGCATTTACGAACGACACAATGATGTAAGAATCATACTCCTCTGCAACCAAAAGAAAAATTCGAAGATAAAAATTTGACCTAAAAGCAAGTGTCAACGTATAGCAGTTCTTCTTGTGCCGTCAGCTTCCAGTTGCGTTTTATGAAGTCATGGATGCCTACCTTCGAGTCTTTGTTGAAACCATCTCTATTTGTTCATCAGCCGAAAGTAGGTTCTGAAAAGAAAAACCACTGGTGTTTATGTATGACAAACAACCAGGGTTTTATTAGTAACTTGTTGATAAAGAGGCGCATTCATAAGTGGTTAGTTGTAGCGTCACGGTATGTCGGTAACACGGACCAAAAGATAATAATCATTAAGCTCCTTGTTTCTTCCTGTTTTAAATTCACAGCAAAGTTAAAAGATTTTGGCTAATCCAATTTATCATGTCATTGATGTCTATTCATTAAAATTGCATTCCTAAATTAAATAATTATTGACACTCACCATCCTTATGCCTTCTGACAGTCCATACAGCATTTGGTGAACCAGGCAACTCGGAGACTGCCATCTCAGCAACTTCTAATCCATGTCTAAGTGCTCTCAATGAAGATCTTGGTCCACGGCCACATGCCAGATACACTTGAGGGGTGTCTTCGGCAGCCAAATCAGCGACACGACATGCTACAATAACATTATTGCCAAATTAGAACAATATCTAGACAAATACAAACATTTCTTTGTAAGATTGAAACCTCAGATCTGGTTAAGTACTCGTCAATGTTTTTCAGATGAAACACGGAGCGAAATAGTTGACATCATTGGTAAGCTAACATTAATGATACTTGATAAATGGTGAATTATTAATATCTTACCTAATATAGGTGATAGGGAATCCAGTTCATCAACAAGCACAAGATTTCTCAGTGGTCTTGGAGCAAAGAAAAATGTGTCTCCCTCCTCCAAAGGCATGGCTGAACTGAACTCTGGTTCATCATCTTCATCACCCAGGTGAGCAATTTGGTACAAGTAGCTGCAAGTAAAAGGATTTGTTAATACATTGAGCTTGTAGATAAAAAAAAGATTGTTAGGTAAAAGTTAAGAGAATTTGTACATCTCACATCAGTGTGCACTCCCCCATAATATTAAGGGAGGACCTTGGTTCGGAGATTACTTCTCTTGCATGTTTTTATACAAATGAGAGCACCAAATGTCTCTCGTTTTTTGTATCACATGCATACCAATAAATAGTTAAATACTTACTGGTTGCCAAATTCACAGGCCACAAACAAGAAGCCAGTCTTCAACACACACATAGCAGTGGCCACAGGAACAGTATCAAAGTATTTGAGCTTTATCTCAGTGACCATGTCTTCATCAGTCTCAATAGTAATTTTGAATATGTCTCCTTGCTCTGTCTGTGCCAAAAAGAAGAACATAGACTTGGTTTTGTGTGTTGCTGAACAGACAAAGATCATGCCTCTCTCAGGATCATCCAAGTCATTTCGCCGTCGAGGGATTGGACATCTAATATCATGTTGGTCACCCAAGTTCTTGTATGTGAGATAGTTTTCTGAGCAAATGAGTACCCCAGATGGCCCATCATTGCCTCCTGGCACTGTTATGAGGAAGTTTGCATGCTCTTCAAGAGGTTCCGAGTATTTCCTTACTACATGGTTCAAACCCAAGTCTAATTCATAAAATGTTAAGGTTTGTTGTGTCTTTTGTGCTGCCTCACCTAAAAGAAAAAGAAATGTTAAGATTTTGAAGCACACAACTATGGTTCTTTTTTATAATAAAGTTATAACTCATACATAGAGGATTTGACGTCACTGTCAGTCAAAAACACGGACCTCAAATTAATCATAGTGGGGGACCTATCATAATAGATTACCATTTCAAGACTTACCGGAAGGGTCAGCATCTGCCTCTTCATAGTCGATCTCCAAGCATGCAAACATTGGGTTCTCAAAACCAACATCCACTCCGACCATGTGGTAGACCAGTGTGTTGGACTTGTGAGCCTCCAGGGGAGAAGAAATAGTGAGTCTGGCCTCAGCATCTCTGTTCAATATGTAGACAAGCTTCTGCTTTTCAATGGCACCTATAAATTAAAGAATGTTACTTACCACCATTTTAATCTAATTTACAAGGTGTACTTGACAAATAGTACTAATGAAGTACATTTGGGCAACTAAGTACTTGTATTAGGCTGATTTGGTCTACAAATATTTTTGTCTACATCTCAAAACTTATTTAAGGTCAATCCACACATAACAGGGCCATGTCAGGGTTGGGACCGGCATACATTTTGTACCGAAGCAAGAGATCCGTCGCTTCTGGGTTGGTCACTGACTAACTGACCAGCACTGAGCGACTGAGGTCTTGCTTCAGTACAAAACGTATGCGATGTTGATCTCCGGCCCGGTGTCAGCCCTGATATGTGTGAGTAGAGCTTTAATCGGATACACGAGTATTAAGTAGTACCGAGTATCAAAAGTGTACTGACCTATTTAAAGCAATGGGGTCAATGAATCTTGTGAAACATACAAAAATGCTCTTACCAATCATAACTGCTCTGCCTTTGGGATCTATTGCCAAGTATTGACCCGGCACAATCCTCCGGCATCCTGATTTGCCGAACGTTTCTTGGTGAACTTTTTCCAGAATGTTCTTCTTCGGAATATACTCTAATATCACAATGCGACCAGAATCTGAACCAATTACAATATAATCTGAAACAATGAAAGAATTTTGTAGTCTTGAAAATCATTTTAAATTAACAAATGACGTTGATAGCAGTCATAATTTAGCTATTTGCTAATCTACTATGATAAGAAAGTAGTTTAGAAAAGAATTATGTACTAATACGGTACATCTCGACACTCATAGTGAGTGCAAAGAGCGACGTATTGGCCATCATAGTCTATGCATCTAGTTATCCCATACAGCTGATATATCAGGTGGATGGAGCAAGACAATGCAACATTACTAGAAATCTATACTATATACTAGTCTGTATAAATAGTAGGCATCGACCTCCCCGAAGTTTTTTTTGGTTATATCCCGCCTAATCACCCACGTGGTCAAAAAGTTCATTTACCTTTAGTGCCTCCGGTGAGTCGAAATGACATCATAGATCTGATAACGCCGAATATTTCAACTTTCATGAGCGTGTGTACTTTGCCGGTATTTGGGTCGGGACGAAGAAGTTCCAATGTCTTTCCACGTGATATCACTATCTCCTGTTGTTTGGTCCCCGAGAAATTACCGTGGACGGCGTGTGTGATAGACGAGGAGCCTTGCAAAGTCAAATTGTAGAGATACATCTTTGCGGCCTTATCTTATCCTACACCTGAAAGGAAGAGTATTGTTACAAATAAGGTTTGGCAATTAGTTACCACATTAAGGAATTCTCAAGGTGGTTAAATGTAAAGCTCGTAACTGACGAAAACAGAAAGATAGTTGTGTTTTCGAATGGGTGAGCTTGTTTAATATAGCACCTTTAAAACGACCACGATCGATATAAAACCTACCGTGGAGATACCCAGTGCAAAGTAAATATTCGTCCACATGTGTAAAGGAAACACAGAATGTAATTATTTTAAACGTACCTTTTGGAAAAACTAGAGGATTGCCGCAATGCGGCTTGATATTCACAGTATTTCTTTGAACGCCTCTTCCTCGGCTAGGCGTCGGCAAAATGGCGGATGTCAAGAATTCCATTTCGTACCGGCTCGATCCACCAATCATAAAGAAGCATTTTCAATATAGCATTCAGTTTTATATCGCCAGAGTTGCCATTACACTAAAAAATATTTTGGGGGTATTAATGCCATCTCGTGTCGAATAGACGAAACTATTTTATGCTATTTCCTAATAGATGGCACTGCTCACCATTCTAAAGGCGCGACATCTATTGAGTAATGTAATAAACTTAGTTTTATAGTAACTTATAACAAACATAGAGAGCAACAGTAGTATTGAAAATTAGAAAATGTTTATCGTGCCATAATAAGTTTTGCTATCGTCTAGCCAGAAAGCAGTACATGAATTTGAAAAAATCTATATCAACCACTTTATTTTATGGATTTAAAAAAGAACTTCAGGATTTTCGTGAGTTTTACATACATACATACATACATAAACTCACGCCTTTTTCCCATGGGGTAGGCAGAAACTATAGAACGCCACATGCTACGACTCTTACATACCCCTTTCGCTTCATCCACATTCATACATCTTGTCATACACGCACGCCGGTTGAGAGTACTACGCACCTGACCTTTGTGAAGAACATCACCAATAACATCGATGTATGTCCTTCTAGGACGTCCTCTACCGGCGTTCCCATTAACATCCGCCTTATAAATTTCTTTTGTTAATCGCCGTTCACTCATTCTCTCAACATGGCCAAACCACCTAAGCATACTCCTTTCAATTTTTGTCACTACATCATCTTTTAAACCGCAACTTTGTCTAATCTCTTCATTTCTCAATCTATCATTCAAAGTTACACCGCACATACTTCGCAAGGAATGCATTTCCACGGCATTTATTCTACTTTCATGCCTCTTCTGCCACGACCAACATTCACTTCCATACATAAGCGTAGGTACCAACACACCATTATGGACAGCCAGTCGTGCCTTTTTGGACATCGACAGGATTTTCGTGAGTTTTCTCATATATAAAAGTACTCTGTGGTTTTCTCGCGTAATGATTAGCCCTCCTGAACCAACCAATTTCCATAAAAACGTCGAATGAAAGAGTTAGGCAACAGACAGCATCCTTCTTTTAGACCCGGAATATCCGTGCGTGTGAACTATCTCTAGACTAAACTAAACTGGTTGATAAATCGGTTTGAATCACAAAAATTGTAACCATATAAAGAATCTTCACACTACACTATAAGCTGGAGATGAGCCAATGATCCTTTAGCCACATCACTTTTAAGGCACGACTCCTCCAGGACAGCCGAAGTCCACTGAATCTTATTCATTGGCGATGTGATTATTCTCCCAGTTTTCGTTGGATTGTTTCCAGAATTATTTACTCCTGTGTTTAGACAATTACTTCTTTGGGGATCATGTGTGGTGGTCCGCAGTTCGCTTCGCTTTCGCCTTTTACTTACTTAATAAAAATACGGAAAATCTGAGTGAAAAATTGCAATATTTTTTTTTCATACTGGTTCTAGCTTTTCTTAAATTTCAAGCAATTGCTCTATCGTAGTTTACGAACTCATTATCATGTTTAAGCTCAGATGGCAGCACGTAAATATGTCCTAGTTCGGATCTTTAAAATAAAAATATATTTTTTTTGCCCAGAATTTAATTTTAAACATCAAGCAGATAATGCTTCCGGTAGGTGACAGCTTTTAACTTCAGCTGACACATAGTTTGAGCGATTGATGTCAGTTCGAGCTCGCCTTAAGGTGAACGCACACTTATCAGAGCCGAAGGAAGCGAGAGCCGAAAGAATCGAATTTTAGAATTACTTGTATGAAATCCTATGAAACCTCGCACACTTATCCGCGCCGAATCGTCCGATTCGGGTAAGTGTGCGAGGTTTCATAGGATTTCATACAAGTAATTCTAAAATTTGATTCTTTCGGCTCTTTCACTTCCTTCGGCTCTGGTAAGTGTGCGTCCACCTTTATAGTGGTGTCGATTCTGTTGGGCACTTTGACAGGACTAGACTAAACTAAGGTGTTTGTCTCTTTCTGTTTTAATAGAAAAAGAAAGTGACAGTTGCGTTTAGTCTAGTTTAGTACTGTCAAAATGTGCTACAGAATCGACAGAATTAGTTACCCGATTACAATGGACTAAAATATCAGCATCATCACGGTAGAATGGGAATTTCGGATTTATAAAATACCATGTCGTCATTATAGCCGTATTATCCTGCGATCGTTTAGCAATTAAGAATAAAAACTAAGAAGTATCTATACTAATATTATAAAGCTGAAGAGTTTGTGTTTGTTTGAACGCGCTAATCTCAGGAACTACTGGTTGGAATTGAAAAAATATTTTTGTGTTGGATAATCCACTTATCGAGGAAGATTAAAGGCTACATAACATCACGCTACGACCAATAGGAGCGAGGAGGAAAAATTAGTTGAACTACTTATTGCTTGTGATGATGATTTTGACGATACTACCAAGTTACTAAATAACTGTTTTGATAGTTTTGATGGGATTCCTTGAGTAATACATTTAGCTTGTCACAGTCCACTGCTGGACATGGCCATAGAGGGAGATCCAACACCAATGCCACAGTCAATATTATTACCATACAAGCGTAGGTTGAGCCAGTTGGTTGGTTCAGGGCAGTGATACCCAAAGTGGTCTATATCGACCCCCAGGGGTCGACGGCGACCTACAAGGGGTCCACGTTGATGAAAAAAATAATTGGGGGTCCGTGAGATGTAAATGCGGTTCCACGATAGTGGATCTCATTTAAGCAGGTCGTGACTTTAATTTTGACTTTCCATTAATAGAATAACCCACATATACAGATGATTTGTTGCTTAGTTTTTACTTGAAAACGTAAAAAGTTGACCGAAGACTATCGTCTTCGGTCAACTTTTTACGTGCTCCTACTATTATAGGTACTGTCGTGGGTTTACTAAATGTATAAAACTTAACGTGTGTTTTTTTTTTTCGCTCTACACCTCACTTCGGTTATAAACACATTTGAAGTCAATAAATTTGAAAAAAATGCAATATTAGCTAAGCAGGGGGTCTACGAGACAAAAATGTTTGGGGACCTCTGGCTTAATGGAATCGTAAAACAAAAATTTTCATAAAATTTCACCCCTACCTAAAAGCTAGATTCTTACACAACTTTTTCAATCCATTCATCAAAACCTACAGTTTGTTTAACAATAAAATAATGAATTGTATCGTTTCATTCTTCAGAACACCTGAGGTATATTTCGCTGGGATTTAAAATTCCAATACGTATTTGTGCTCGGTTTCAAAGGGCTTTGGTCCATTGTGGAGTGTCTTTTAATTCTATTTTCTGGCTGCGGCGGCGGCGCGCCGTCACAATGTATCTGTGCCGTGACGCTGCGCGGGCGCACCTGAGTATTCCAACTCGTTTCACTTTGAGAAGCCGCATCTTTACCTACCTACATGATCGGTTAAACGGTTATCCCCGATCCATGTACTGTAAATAAGTATATAACTACCTACATACATATAGGTTCTTTATTATGTGAAATAATTAGGTACCCTACATTATGACTGTGTACTTGAATGGAATAAGTTAAATTAAGATGTTTCTTCCAGGCTAATAAAGTCAAATAGGTACTAATGTAATGATTGCTAATCATGTTTGCTCGTTAAAGGAAGGCTAAGTATTTAGAATTTATATGTAGTGGCGTCAGACAATTAAGCGGGTGAGGTAAGTGGCGGAGGCGCGCAGGCGCAGGTCACGATCTGCGCAGGCGCGCGGGCGTCGATGTGCACGTGTGCTCCGCCGACCACTCCAGCGATAAAGAGAAAAAATAAAACTGGTAGATAAGGCCGACAATAATTTGACTCGCTGGAAACTTCGGCCGTTGGACTTTACCAAGGCTTTTTACTTCAATATATTCTGGTATACATAAGTAAGTATGTATACTGTATAGTTTCCTACGTTTGCAGCATCAAACGGAATGCTGTAGGGTTTGTGATTAAAACAATATAAAGTAATGGTAGGTATTTGTTTATGGTTCCATAAACAAAGGATTCGAATAACTTAGTTTGGAGCATCTAGCCATGTGTTCAACCGCACTCCACCCACAGACATGACTCATTATCAGACACTTAGGTACTTAGATGAAGTTTTCCATTTCAATTAAACATCTCATAAATATCCAATGGTAAACTGTATATTAAACATGTTACCTTAAAGATTTCCAAGAATAGATTCTTCTGGTGGTAGAATGTCGTTTATTTCCCTCTTGTATTGAGTAAAACAGTTACCATGAGGACAAATAGGGAACGCTTGATACGTTTGCAGTTACGTTGGTAGGTACAATATCAATTAGTTTAAGCTCTGCTGCAGCCTGTCCTCGTAAGAGTCCGTTCACACAATGGATCCATTTTAAAGGATCCGTCGGCTCTGGATGTGTTGTTCACATCTGTACTGACGGATCAGGTAAACAAATGGCAGCTGCGTCGCATCTGGCAGAAAGGATACGATAAAAATAACGGATCCAGTGTTTTTTACTGGATTCGGAATACTGTCGTGTATGTGAACTCACTCATACAACTACAGGCGCCATCACCAAAATAAAAACGGATCTGCTAAAACGGGTTCTGTAAACAGCTTCTGTGTGAACTAGCTGTACTTAGACTTCTACATGCTTTTCACGCGCTTAAGTAGATACTACGATTTAATTATATGTTCAAATTCAAACATAGTTCTTCATTTATACCTTGTTTCATATAGGAACTCACTTCTTGATTTGTTGAGTAAAAACCATATATGAATGGACGATAGTCGTTACGGGAAGTCAGAAGCCCAAAAGTCTGACAACTGGTCTTACCTCAGAATATCGCCATTGCCCTGTAACTGGGTTGCGGAGGTCTGATGGCAGTCGTTCCGTTTAAAATACCGGTATTCAGCCGCATCTGGTTAGACTGGAAGCTGGCTCCAACATAGTAGGGAAAAGACAAGGCGGAACGAACGAACGAATGGACTGAATTAGCGATTTTTTTAAAGTACAGTGGAGTCTGCTTATAACGACAGCAAAGGGGCGGCGATATTTGGTCGTACTAAACGGACGTCGTTATAAGCGTCAGTAAATACCCGATAAGAAAACCTAACTAAAGGGTGTTCTTAAGTCGCTATAAACGGTTGGTCGTTATAAGCGAAGTCGTATTAAACAGATTCCACTGTATTTCATAAAAGCTCGATATGAGCTTTAAAAAATAGGAAGTATATGAACAGAAGGGTTCTTGTGACAGTTTATTTTATGTAATGTCCGGCAGTCAACTGAAAAGTAAGATCATTGCCAGGTAAATGCACCATCACGAAAACAAGGTCCTGGGAAGTATGTATAAATTTAATTTTGTTTTGTCTACCGTGGACGTTATCATGAACCATTCAAAACTACTCTTCTCCAGAATCGATTCACAGGAACATTGGATCTGTGTCCTCGATCTAGTTTTTATTTTTGATATTTTCAACAAAGTTTATCACCGATATTTCAAACACATTTACAAAAAATAAAAATACACAAAGCGCTGCGCTGCCCACGTTCCGATAGTGCATGTTATCCGTGAACTTGGCAACACAACTCACTCATGCGGATATCACGGCTAATAATTTAAGAAGCGTGAACGTTTTATCGATCAACCGGCTGCCGCTTGCCGTGGGCACTTTATACCAATAAAAGATTCGCTTTTAAGATCGTCTTGGTGTAAAAGATTCTCTTAAGATAGCCGCCGAGTTAATACTTTGGATCTAGATTGTTCTAGTTCTGCATCTGCCGGCTGTCGAACCTTATAAAGCCTTAGTCATAGGTAATTTATTCAGTCATTAAAACTCAAATCTATAAAACAGCAATAACTGTAAAATAAGAACAGATGTAAATATTTTGGTATATAAAATGCATGCTACTAATAAGGACATCGAAATGGCCATCTCTGGTCAAACATTATAAAAAATTTGAGCCATTGACAAGTAAAGAAGAAGGTATACAAATAAAAAAATTGCGAGGGCAGAAACTATACTGGCCTGCAAAAATAAGTATCACACTTTTAAAATTGCAATAACTTTTTAAGTACACAAGATATATTTTCGAAACAAAAAGGACTCGAAAAAGAGTTTAACTTTGTTGCTATAGTTTCAAAGAAAGCTGATAAAAATTGCTATAAAACGTTTTTTATTTTAAATCTCTAACTTCTATAGTCTAGAAAAAAATTAAATTTTAAAAGTGTGATACTTATTTTCGCAGGCCAGTGTAGTACGTACCAAATTCAAGCAGATTTTCAGTAAAGGGGGCTAAAATGAAAGGGTTAGAGACAGAATGAAAGGCTTTATTTGATCAAAAGTTTAATTTATATCTGACCATGACTTTAGTAAGCTGTTCAATGCGGGTATGATTTAAATTATAACTTGGACAGTCGTGAAGTCTTCAAGTAAAGTGTCAGTCAGTCAGATATTCAGACAGGCCTGACTCACCGGCGCGGTGTTTGGTTACGGCGCGTGGCATTCTCTTTGTCTATAATGTTTTGTCAAACAGAGTTTTGAGGAAATTACAGCCATTATAACAGTGACCGTGTTTATTGAACACGTCTGCAGCTTGTTGATAGAGTCGACGTCGTCTATGTGTCACTGGAGCGTGAACGGAGCGCGTTTGACAACACAAAACGGCATTTAGACATAACATCATTCGTTGCGAACTGAAGCTGAAATTTTAGACAATGCTACAACAGTGACACCTTCTTCAGTGTCGTTTCAATTCATGTGCTAAACCAAGGAGACAATATCAAGATTATCAAGAATGGGTAGTATAGATGCTATTAAGCTTAAGCTTGGTGATTATACCGTTCACCCTTAGGACGTTCATTCCCAGATATTTCTTTTTAGTCCGAAAGTGTGCCACCCGTCTAACCTTAGAATATCGGCATTGCCCTGTAACTGGGTTGCGGAGGTCTAATGGCAGTCACTCTATGTAAAATACTGGTATTCAGCCGCATCTGGTAAGACTGAAAGCTGACTCCCAACATAGTTAGGAAAAAGGCTAGGCAGAACCCTAGGACTTTCATTGCGACTATCTCCGGGGAACTCGATGTTTTGAAGGATGTCTTGTACAGTTAATTTTCATACTGTCCTCATTTAATTTTCATTATACTATTTTTCATTTAAAATTGGTCCATATGAATTACTTACAGTTACTTGTGCATAAGAATTCATTTCACTGTGGTAATCCAAGTCAATAATTTGCTTCTCTATTGCCTCGCATTCATACGAACGTGGACGTCAGAACAATTTCTCCGGGTGTGTCTGTGAAGTATAGATCGCAATCAGCCAGTTTATTTGACGTTGAGCGTGACGTGCGGCTCTGGCTGCGTATAGGAATGCAATATGGCCAGAGCCAGCCCTAAATCCCGGTGTAAACATTCCACCCACACCTTGCCGCCGGGTAACTCAATATATGGCGCACAGATCCAACGTAGGGTTGCAAAATTTAAAATTTAAAACGCCAATTTAAAATAGTCAAGCATGCGTAGGAGTATAACATTTTTGCAATTAATATTGTTGCTGTAGGTAGTTTTATGGTTTGATAATGCATGTTTGAGATTCAGACGTAATATTTTATTTGATCTTCAGTACACTTATCTCCACTTCAACATTGTAGCACAACATTATAGATTAACTTTGCACCTATTTTTTACTCTATCTATGACTTCTGAACATGTTTACTTAAGAGATAACCCTAGTACTCCCCTTCAGACATACCGGCCCCTACTTTAATAAAACATCTCGATAATGAAAAGTCAGGCATTCGCAGAGGGTGGCGAATTAACCCTCAATCCGAAGCCTCACCCTGTGCTCCGCCAAACTATGTTCTGTGACGTCGGCACACTTGCTAAAATTAAACCATAGTTGCGTGCTCAACGTCGCGCAATAAATATCTTAATGATATGGAATCAGAAAGTATCTTCGTGTTCGTTCGATGTAAAAAGACCTAAGTGAGTATGAGGGCGATGCGAAATGTGTTTTACGTTTTTTTATCGAAGGTTCTTTATAGGCGCAGTGGTTAGTAAAGTGCATAGTGTGCGGCGTTTCAAGCACATTTGACATTCATTGCGTTTTATTCAAGTCGGCACGTGCGGTGCCACCTGTCGCTGATGCTGCACTTGTTCTAACTTTACCTACTAGCAATTTAATTAATAAATGCAAACGAAATTGCATGGGCATGGAAATTTACCGTGGGCCTGTTGCGTAGATAGAATCTAGTAGAAGTTGTGATAAGACTTATGGATATTTCTTAGTAGATTTTTATAATTACATTTTGATTTAAAGGCATGATGTGTACGAAGAACATGTTTGTTAGATTTCGTATCTTACGATCTCGAATAACTTAAAGTTGTCTATGTGACTGTCTCTAAGCACGTAATTTAAAATCAAGGAAAGGCATCAGCATAGAATATTAGTTTGATTAAAAATAATCGATTCTGGGCTCGTTCGATGCAAATGGCCGGCGCCGGATGGACCTCCCATCACTTTACCACTGCACCGACAATCGGTGACAATACGAATTCAAGATGGCGCCTGCATGGTTTATTGCTTACTCGACATGTTCGTACCTTTGGAGTGAGGACCAATAAACGCTTCCGCCGGCTACGTGCTACGATTTATTTGATTGCTTAATGAGTTGAATACATAATTCATTGTTTTTATTCATCTCACATTTTATTTGAACACCTCAACTGAATCTGCATTTTAGTACAGTCGTCGTATTCAGGCTGGCTTTATAATCAACAAAACAATGGTTTCAAGATCTTCGCTGAATGCTATTGAGAGTTGCAAACCACAAGTAAAATTGAGTGGCTTTATGCATAAGCGGTTTATCCGACAGACGCATTGTGGCAGTGGTGAGATGAGTGGGAATAGTTTTATACTTTATCATTATAAAAGTGGTTTCAATTTAAACGGAACATACAGTTTTAGAGTTTATCTCTACCTCTTAAAATAAACTGAATGCAAATCCAGTGTATAATAATTTTGAAATGTAAAATGGTCCTCGTAGTTCGTAGCCTCATAGGTCTTATTTAAACGACATTAGTGAATGACAATAGTAATTATGTAGAATGTATTTGTTGTGGCAATTGCTGATCGGCGAGGTCCTGGATTCGATTCCCAGGTCGGGCAAAGTGTTATTGGGTTTTTCCGTGTGGAATTTCTAGTAGCAGCCCGGAGTTTGGATTTGGCCCAGTTGATGGCAATAGGCTCGCCCCCTATTACATGGGATTTAAACATAACGACGTGTGGCGTGGGCGTTAGGGTGTTACTATACACCTCTGCCCAACCCTTCGGGGAATACAGGCGTGATGTTATGTATTTATGGTGGAAAATTAGAAACGGGTATACGTTTGTTGTAAGTAGGTAAGGTATACTCAATTACCTACCGTGAAAACAACTGTAGAGTTCACTTCTGGATCAACTTTGTAACAAGAGGGTTCAATACAAAACGTGATTTCCGCGAGATTGAACAATACTACGTTATAAACTTACGTGGGTCGTGACGTGTACATTCGATCAATTTGCGCTTGAGCACCACTCAGGTGGAGTGCCAGTCAACTGGGATAACGACTCGATCGACCAACAATAACTGACGGAAGGTCAAGAAAAGAGATTTACTGATTCTTTATTGCGAAGGATCGAACGATTCTAAATTTCACGATAACCACTATACCTACTGATTTTGACTAGGCTCATACATAACATAACATCACGCCTGTATTCCAAGAAGGGTTGGACAGAGATGTATAGTAACACCCTCATTTCGCCGTTATGTTTAAATCCCATATAATAGGGGGCGAGCCTATTGCCATCAACCGGGCACAAATCCTAACTCCGGGCTGCTACTGAGGAATCCTACACAGAAAAACCCAATAAATAACACTTTGCCCGACATGGGGATCGAACCCTGGACCTCACGGTCAGCAGTCGTGCTTACCACCACTAGATCAACGAGGGTAATACATGTACATTGAGCAAAGTAACGAGTAGCGCAATCAAAATATCACAATTTACATTTAAATCCTCAATATAATTATGTCAAAGCATCTTTAATCTTGCTATAACTACAGTTTGTGAAATAAATTTGAATATAATGTTGTCCTCGTAGCATGTTTGTTACCGGATAATTAACTTATGAAATAATTACATTATCTCGGGAATGCCTGTAGGTGGCAGCACTCCTTATGACGGAAGAATTCTCAATGGTCATTAGAAACGTAATCTAAATGCCTTCCAGTAACTTCGATACCAATATATTGATTATGAGAAGCTTATTTACAATTTAATTAATTAACTTATATATCGTTTTAAGTTTTTAATTGGGCCACTTGTAATAAAATTGATTGCCACTTATCTATGTCTCAATTAAGGTAAATGAGATATACTTGGAAATATAAAATTAGAGGAAACAGGTGGTGGTTGATTAACAAACATAGCTGGCGTAGTTGAGGATGTCTACGATTGTACTAATTACACATATCTGCGTTGTCATTAGACGTCTAATATGGACGTTAATGTCCACGAATGTTGTTATATTTAGATCTAGGCATTGTTCACATTCAAATGATCAATTCTGTATGTATAAAAGGAGAAACTGACTGACTGACTGCTCTATCAACGCACAGCCTAAACCGCTGGGGTTAGAAACTTGAAATTTTGATAGTAGGTACCTTTTGTAACGTAGTGGATGCATATCCACTATGAGGCAAAAGCTGGTACACTATACTTATCCTTACTTCATCATCATCTTCTTGCTCTTATCCCACACTAAGTGGGGTCGGCACAACACATATTCCTCTTCCATTCTTCTCTATCAGCCGTTATCAACAGTACTCACTCCTTTCTTACCCATGACATCTTTCACACAACTTTTACTCCTTCGTAGTTATAGGTAAGCTTTTCTATCAGTTTTGAGAAAAGACAAGTTATGGTGGATTACATTGGTAGGTACATTTATAGTTTTTAACGTTATAAGTTCTAAACAAAATTTTATCGAAGTGATTGAAGTTATACTGCGACTTACGATTAACGTGATACAATTTGAATATTCCATCAAATAGAGGGACTTAAATAACTCTATGAATAATATCGAAGTAAAATCTGTGAGATTACGAGACACCATCACAGAATGTGAGCACAAAGGAGCATTAAACACGTCTGTGTCCCATGGGCCGTCGGTATCAGGAATAGTAAATTAGAAGGTGAGCGCACCTGTGTGGCCCGCCAACCAAAAAACGTACCCGCTACCTCTGGACTAAACGAATTATTAACCACTACCTGCGACGCACACGTGTTCCACAGTAAGTATCAAGCAACCTTTGTCTTGTATCTCATCCAATGAACATTTTGTTCACATTTGAATATAATAGTGTTCGGACCCCAAGCAATGCATGTCGGCCGTGTTGAATCACACATTTCACGGTGATTTGTAATAATCGTAATATTAGTCAAGTGGTCCCGCCTTCATTCTCAGGTGCATTTTTGTATTGAAGAAACGTTTGTGTTTTTTTCTTGTGTTTTAAAAGACCTTTAAACGTCAAGTTTCCCAAGATTTGTTAATAAGGCAATTTTTAGAGTTCTGTGTTTGTGTTATAACTTGCTTTGAGAATAACTCATAGTGTCTTTGCATTATTGAACAAAGCATGTCTAAGTTAATTTTAGATAACATTCATGAAACAGAAGAGCTTTTTTGTACTTACCTTAGCTTAGCTTTATTCATGATAATTTCCTGTTTTATAATATTCGAGCGTAGTTATTCTATTCATGAGGTAGTAAACTTATAGCTGATCAATTAGTGTTAGTAATTAGTGTGTCAAAGACCACAAAGATCTATTGTTTTTATTCAGAACCCGAAAGAGAAACATCGATTCCAGCTTGACCAAATTTTTGACTAGTCATTTTGGTCATTATAATTTTCTGGGTTGTTTCGGAATTTTTATTAGGTTAAGATAAGCCATTCAGTAAGGTGACTGTTTTTGTCAATGTTATTGTCATATCATATTTTAAATTATTTATTATATTTCAAGAATTGGGAACGTATTGTATTTCAAATTGGTCCTAATGTCTGAATTATTTAGCATAAACACTGATATCCATATCTGGTTAGACTGGAAGTCAAAGCCAAAAACATTTACGAGAAGGCTAAGATGGAAGACATGGATGATGATTTGAATTTATGATTTTCACATACGAATTTTAGATAGGCTTCAACTTGATTTATATAGTATCCCTTTCAATTATTTATCTTGATATGTGCAAGATGGAATATACCCTGAGGGTGACGTCAGGGGTATCATCGGCTGTTATTGTGCGGCGTGACTAATGGTCGCAGAATGTGGTAGCAGGTTGATAAGCCGCGGCCGGCGCCGAGCTGCCGCTGCAGATAACCCTGCCACCGCTCACCGCTGACCTGCACGAGCCGCCTGCGCCAGTTCACAATCTACGACTAACTCACTGTTCGTTAACGATGGTAAAATGTTGATCATCTATAGAACATTTGGTATGAAGATAAAAGTCAAGTCACCTTCGTTAAAAACAGCAACATTGTTGGCACGTTGTTGATATCCGAAAATCCGTTTTTCTTCCATGTGATCGATGTCAATAAATTTGATGTCAGCGGGACATTTCGGATTGCAAAAAACTTTGATTTATTACCGCAACTTTTTCGCCGAATACTACTAAACATATTCAGTATGGATCGGTTTAATATAAACAAATTATCAGGAAGAATGCCGATGCAGAACGTTCGTTCGTTTTTACAGAACGGTTAAGGGACACAAGTTCCTCATTACGTGAACTCAATGCGGCTCCTTCAGTTCACCTGCATCCATAAGAGATTCTTATTCCTTTTATATACCAAACATAAAAATGTACATTTTCATGCCAAATATGGAGGACGGAATGGTCGATGGAAGGCAGTGATTTCTTTTAATAACGAGCTCCCTTGATTTAAGGCGACGTCAACTTTCCTTGCGGAGTTAGAAACAAAAAGCAACATCACTTAGCTTTGGTGATGGCCTTACATAAATGGACGGTTGGATTGCGTTTAAAGTTTGTAAGGATGCACGTCGGGAAAGGAAAGGCTATAAAATTTATTTGCGTTTGGCGATGTTCGCTTTACTAATGTTGCAATAATGCGTAGTCGATTTGCGTTATAGCCACTTGTGTGTTTATGTATTTCGCAAGGTAATATGTGTCTAAACATTGTTGCTCAAATGTAAATAGTAATATTAGCTGCTGTTATAAAATGGATCGACATGTTTGACAGCATTGCCATATAATTCACAATTTTATGCGCCACCTTAGCAGTAACTTAGTTCTTATTCAAAATAGGGATCAAATTTCACGACTTCAGTGCAATAACTATTAACTAGGTGGACGTGATTCGTGTACTTTATATGTATAGCTTATAAAAGCAGGTATTGGAAAAATGTTAATAGAATCGATGAATGTATGCGCCGGCGCCGTTGTCCGTATAGAGTAAGGTATTGGTCAGAGCGGTGACGTCATCGGCGGGGTCGGGGTGGGGTGCGCGGGCGCGGGTGCGTTGGCGAGGAGAGCGCGCGCAGGCTCGCCACCATTGGGTCGCGACCGCGACACCTGCAAATCGCGAGTCAATGATCTCAGCGGCGTCGGTCGTCGCATCGGCGGCGTAGGATTGCTGCACGTGTGTGGGCCCTCCACTAACTAGAAACTCGTTTTAATGTAACTGAATCTGCATAATGCGCACTCGACGTGAAGTGACAGCACAATTGTAGCAATCCTCTGTACTGTTCTTATTATTCATGAGTATTGAGAGCTGAGTTATTTTGCTTGGTCTTAAATATCCGCTTGGGTTTACAGCATGCCTTTCTTACCTGAAGTTATTAAGAGTTGTCCTGTTGATTCTAGTACGATAAAGCATTATTATGCAAGCCACAATTTGTCTGTCTTGTATGTCAAAAGTGGGCAATTTAAGCCTATTGTTTCCGAGTGCATTGTTTGCAGTATTATTTTTAATTATTAAGGTACAGGTAGTCACCTTTCTATTGTCAAGAAACAATTAACGCTAGTATAGTTCTTTAAAAGCACTTTGCTGGCACTTTAACTTTAATAACTTAATCTTTATGACTGAATACGAAAGAAGTTCTTAAGTATGTAACAATACTTTTTACAGTTAAAATCGGCTGCTGGCCGTGTTCGCTGGATATTTTCATAATAACCACGTTTGGAAGGTGAATTATTTTCCCTTTATTAATCTAACATAATTATTAAATATTTCTATAAAAAATGTAGACGCATCGGGAACAGGGTCTAAGCTATCGGTGGCCAGGTTTCCAGAGAGTGGAACCTCCTCACGATACATGCCATGTCAAGGAGTACCGCTTTCTGTATCAAATCCTTGATTCAGCTTCCTAACGAGAGCCTTGAGGTGTTGATCAAGGGTCTTGGCTATTTGGCCATTGGCCGTAACGACTATCAGCACAATGACTGCCGAGTCCACATCCCACATGTCGACAACCTCGTTTGCTAAATGAAGATATTTTATTTGAATATCTTTCTCATCCATTATGTGATTATTACACATGTGGATACTGCTTTTAAACTCTAATAATAATCCTTTGGGCGCCCCTTAAAACACCTACCATAGGTGAGTCTGTTCTTGGCTGGGGAGCTACATAGCCTGTGAACATAATTATCGTCATCATTGTTTTTCTTAGGTAATATAGCTGAAGCTGCACTTTCTTCTTCCATCATAATCCTTTTCATCTTCAGCCCCTAGCTATCCACTTATGGGTTCTCCGCTCCCTCTTCTGCCATGGACTCCTTTTATTTTAGCTACGCAATAAGAGTAAATGCCTCATCAACTCTTCTGAAAGTAACTATAAAATGAGCAGACTAAATATTTATGAAGTGCCACAATTGGACAGGTCGCAACTTGTACTTAATATTTGCAACAATGTCTTTGTTACTGGAATGGACAGTGGACATTATTTAGGGTATTTCCGCTACACCACCGATTCAAGCCCACCTGAATGGTATGTACACGAGTATGTTTGAACACTGAACAAGAAAGCCAAGAAATACTGCTAACCGATGAATGGGCCCGATATTAAGAATAGTGTTGTCGGAGCAACGGTCGGGTTTGAATAGCGCATCGACTGTCGGTGCGCCCGCGCAGCCTTATTGCCTATTGTTAGCGAACAAACGCAGGAAACTGTAAAGTCGAAAGTCCGCTGAGAGATTTCGCCGTACAGACAGGTAGGTCGCAGGTGTTTCTATTCTGTCGACGAACACTTGGAGCTGCAAACAATGTTATAAACAATGTCGAACCTCTCTACAAGGCGACCACGATTTTGAACATGGGGAATAATTTATGGATTGTAATGTCATGTTTATAAAATTGAACAACGAAATGACTTATGCTAAAATCTCATTATTCAATTATTGATTTTAGGGTGATGTTTTGTCATTTTAATTGTAGATTAATTATATTATCAATGTAGACTCATATGAATTTATGAAGGTGCCACAAAAAGTCTTACAAACCTAAAGTCTTTATGCTTTCTTTATTTTGTAATTTTTTATTTTAGAGATATGTGAAACATTATATCAATAAAAACGCACAATTATTACGTTGTTGGAAGAAGATACATCCACAGATTTGCGTCTCCGGTACTTTCTCAGAAGACCATGGTATCCCTACCGAGACTACACAACTCTGATGCGGTTTTACTTGTCAAAGAAAATGAAGTTGTTTTGAAGAGTTTCACGAAAGTATTAAGGGGTATTTCAATTAGCACAATGCTAACTCATTGTATTGTAAGTAGCGGTGTTGGTACAACACTAGAGAGCTGTTTGAAGATACGCTTTTGACTTACAATGCACGTGCAATAAGAATTTAAGTTTATTATTTCACCTTGAGTAGAGAAGGAGAATAGATCAGTGGAGTGTGTTGAAGAGTCTGGATAATACATAATTAAAGTAAGTGTGCATGAGACGAGTCAGTGGAACATTTTATGCAAGTAAAGACTTTTGATACCGTCATGTTACATTTATTTGAACAGCACTTTCTTAACATGAAACTTAGGCATGTTCGTTCTGCCTAGCCTTTTCCCAACTATGTTGGGGTCAGCTTCCAGTCTAACCATATGCGGCTGAATACCAGTATTTTACACGGAGTGACTGCCGTCAGGCCTCCGCAACCCAGTAACTGATGGGCAATGCCGATGACTTAAGGTTAGACTGGTAGACTTTCGGGCTTCTGGCTACCCATAATGATTGTCATAGGTATTCGTATGATACCCGGGACCGACGGTTTAACGTGCTCAGGCATGTATACAGAGCGTAAACAAAATCATGTAATTCCTTCAAACCTCGTGATGTAATGCTGACATAGATTAATCTTGCACGGGATACTTTTGGGTTCAATAAAAACAAAATTACAAGAAGTAAACATGTGTTCTTAACGTGACACATTTTAGCGCCCCGACCGAGTAGCGCGGCTATCACTCGTCGCGCGGTCATTTAACTCGGGGCGCTAAAATGCCTCACGTTAAGAATGTTTAGGTACTTCTTTTAATCTTTTTTTAATGAATCCATAATTGTCCCGTTCAGGGTTAATCTATATCAGCAGTACATCACGAGGTTTGAAGGAATTACTTGATTTCGTTTACACCCTGTATTTTATAAATATAATGTGTAAGATTAAATCTAAACTTATGCTAAACATTCCTTAGCTTTATTTCTAAATTCTATTTGTGAGCTAATAATGTACATTTCAATAAAAAAGTAGGCTTATATATACGTTCATATACGTTTCTATGATAGGTATAATTACACAGCCTTGCACCCTACTATAAAACGGCACAAAACGCGTCTGAAAGCCTTCCCCACGTCACTTTCCCCTTCGCCGGTTCGCGGCGTGACGCGTTACCATGGCAACGGCTTTCCATACCTACCAGCATTGGTCGGAAAATTCAAGATGGCGGCCAGTATCGATCGCGAGGGGTGGATGTATTGCGTGAAGAGGGGGGGTTGGGGAGACGGAAAATTGTATTCACAATGTTGAGGTTTACCTATTTATAGTGAGGTAACTGAAATATGATCTGACAATGCCTTGGATATTGTTTATTATGTAGCTGGCTGGAGAAAAATTTCGTACTGTTCGCTGGGCCTTCTAGCATGTTGTCAGCTATTATAAAGTACATTAGAACGGCTTATCGTAAGAATAAATAATTCTTTACGTTATCTTTGTCATTGTCTTTATTTAAATGGCAGGTTGAAGCTTGGTGTAAACAAAGACCTGTGATAAGTTGGAATTGTGAAATGAATGTATCCCATATACCTAGTCTTGCCATAAATATTGTCACGAAGAAAAAAAAAATTTTTTTATTGCAAGTAATATTTATTACTTGTACAGTGTGTTAGTTTAATACATAAATATAAAACTATTTAAAATATAAAAAGCTTATTCGAAGTGGTCTCCATTGGCTGCAATACAGTCCTTTAAACGTTGAGGCCAGTTATCAATAGAAGCACGCGCTCTTTCCATGGGAAAATTCTTCACTGCCAACCGTATGGATTGTTTTAGGGACTCCAAATTATCATGGCGTTTAGAGCAAGCCGTACTCTCTAAAACTAACAATAAATCATAATCCAGCGGATTAAGATCGGGACTAGACGACGGCCAGTCTTCAGCTCTGATGAAGTCCGAAACGTTCACTTCCAACTAACACTGCGTGGATCGAGCTTTATGACCCGGCGCCGAGTTTTGTTGGAAGGACCATACTTGGTTATTGAACATGATGTTGTTAAGGGGCTTAACTAGCTTCTCAAGAATGGTATCTTGATACACTTGTGCCGATGTTTTGATACCTTTTTCACATAAATATGGCTCAGTCACTCCTTCATAGCTAACAGCCCACCAAACCATCACTGAAGTCGGATAATGCCCACGTTGCACTCTGTCGACTAATTGGGAAGCTTCCTTAGAGCTTTGAGCATAAATAAGGTCATTTTGTTTGTTAAAATGTTGCTCAATTGTAAAGATTTTTTAATCCGTAAACAAAAATTTTCTGTGACCTCCCTTTGCGTACCGCTTCAGTAGTTGTTTCGATTTTACCACCATATTCTTTTTTAAATTATCAGTTAAAAAATGACCAGTGCGTCTCTTATAGGCTGCAAGTCCTAAGTCATCTTTTAAAATACGTGACATGGTTCTGGGTGCTATCTTCATCTCCCGAGATAAAATCTTTTGCTTTCGGACAGGAGTTCTTCGAATTCTTTCCCTTACTGCTTTGACCACCTTTTTCGTACGAACACTACGTGGACGGCCGGATCTTTTTCTGTCACAAACAGAGGAGGTCTCATTGTAGCTATTAATAGCCCGGTACACAAACATTTGACTAATACCAACCGTATGGAGAGTTTTAAAAATTACATTTGGCTCCATACCAACTTTGTGTAATGCAATCACAGCGATTCGGTTCTCTTTATCACCCCACTCCATTTTAATATCGCAAAATATTGTACAATGTATTGGCGCCAAAATTAGAAAACTCCATGAACAATCGTATAAAAATGACAGATTCCAAATTCAAATGTAATATCTTTCTTATTTTTAATTGTAACAGTATTTATGGCCAGACTAGGTAGAATGTTTCAAGAGCTAGAGAATTTTCAGATTCACATTTAAGGGGGAGTATTATGGTGTAGTGTCTATTAAATTTTTTTGAAAGTTTGTAGTATAATTGATAATTATCTGATAGTATTTTTTAAGCGACAGAAGTCCTTCATCCACTGCTTGTGTTATAATATTCATAACAAAGTCAAAAAAAAGTTTTCAATGCAGCTACAGCACATTTCAACTTAGCTTCTAATAATATAAGTAATTCACCTCAATGTTACATAAAATATCATTGTTCCAACTAGGCTATAAGCAACAATGTTGCAAAGCTACTTAAAACATGCATAAACTCTGTCTACTAATTACATTTAACTACAAGACAAAGTACGACAAAATAAAGAGTCATTGTCCATAAGTAAGTGCCAACAAGCAGAGTCGACACGTGCGGGTGTGTATATTTTTGAATTAGGAAGAGGCGCCCGCGCTCCGCACGCCTGTCGATCGCTGATAGACGCACCAACAATGTGCGCTAAATGCCAGTATACACAGCGGTATTGTGTGGGCTTTGTTAAATATGTAGAACGCACCTAGTTAAAGGAAATATTATATACTCACGTATGGTTGATATTGTGGAGCTGGTATTTAGGGCCTGTTTCACAATCTTCGGATAACTCATATCTGGGGAATAAATTTGGTGGTTTGGTGGATTTTCTATAGAGAAGCTGTCAAACCGCCGATTATGGCCAAATACTCAAACGCTACTCAATTTTAAGATGCCGTTATTTTCGTGCTGTCGCTGTTACTTCGCCTTAGAGTGACAGTGACAGCACAAGATTTAACGGCAACTTAAAATTGAGTAGCCTTTGAGTATTTGGCCATTAGTCTTTTATGGTAAGAAGATGATGCTCTGGTTTTTAAGATTATGCTGTTTGAACATATAAGAAGGTAAGATCTTTCTTAAGTCTTCCAAAATAACTGTGAAAGCTTTTAATTTCGTCTTGGATGTGTATGTCGTACCGTCGTAGGTATGAACCTACGACATTACGACATTATACATCCAAGATAACATCGCTATGTAGAAAATGTGACATTCGCAAATATAAGTCGAGAATACCAACTACAGTACCTGCCATTTAAAACAACGTGCTGTGAATATTATATTGTAGAAATTCCGTATTTTGAATGTCTGTAACTTGGCCAATGACCAATATGATTTTTTTATTAACCATTCAGTACTTACTTCCTTTCGAATTTTCATAACGCTTTTCTTCCTTCCTTTTCGTATTTACTTAAAGAAAATGTTAAAATTTAAAAATTCGATTTTTTACCATGATAAATTATTTTTATTTTCAGTTTTTTCAAATATCTTCATCCCTGCTTTAGTTATGAATTCAGAAAATGGAGTTTCTAATCCGTGACCTTAAATATGACGTCAAATGTAAAGTCTGATCATAGCTGAGGATACATAGAATCTAGAGTATTTTTTATGAAATCTTTGAACAGCTATTTCTCTTGAACTATTTGACTTTTGGGGAAAGTAATAGAACAAAAGTTATCCATTATTATGGGTACTTTAAGACCCTTTCGGCTTAGTACCCCCTTTCCGACTAACCTTGTATATACGAACTTTATATACTTTTAAGGTGGTTACGACAGTACAAATGCAAAGGCAGCCTTGGCCCACGTAAAGTCATGTCACTTGATAAAGGGTCGAGTAGCTATTGTAGTCAGATACTAACTTATAGTTAGCGGAAGCATTTCGCGCCGGAAGCTTGATCGTCTTTTTGTTTCGTTTTTTGAGTGCGAAGACACCGCTTGACACGTGCCATAGTATATTTAAAAGGTTAAGATACATAAAAAAAAAGATTATGTCATCTTTATACTTTTCGGTAATAATTAGGTTTCTGTTCACGCAAAAAACTCACAGAGACCTTTTTAAATAATCTATTTTATAAAGTACTAGCTGTGTCCTAACGGCTCCGCCCGCGTAAGAAGTTTTATTCCAGTAATAAATATAGCCTATGTTACTCAGCGATAATGTAGCTTTCTAACGGTAAAAGAATTTTTGAAATCGGTCCAGTAGTTTTTAAGTTTATTCGTTACATACAAAAATCCAAAAATACAAATCTTTCCTCTTTATAATATTAGTATAGATTTGGTTATACTTTGACCACGAGTGAACTAGCAGGAGATGCATGACTATCGTAGACAAGGATTTTGTTGACAGAAGAATAGACAAAATGTCATATTTCCATTGTTATTTTGTTATTTTATTTTGTCTGTTTATTTTTTATTTTAGTTTGTTTTTATTTTGTCTCGACAAAACCTTTGTCTACGGTGGCCATGCTACGCCCGCTGCAGCGAGATGGGAAAACGAACTGAAAACATCGCGGAAATGATTTCGTTGCTTTAAGCACAGAAAAGGGAACCATGGCACAAAATGTGAAAAGCAGTCAATAATGATAATAATTCTAGAATAAACAGATATATCTACAGACGGTAAAGGTTCGTATCTGAGAAATGCTTGGGTAATATTTAGGTAGAGACAACGCAGACCGACGTGGTGCCAACACATTTATGAGTTTATTCAGCCAAATAACGCGCGTATTGGCGTACAATCAAATTATTTATTAGCATATCGGAATTAGCAAAGATTTATTTACATAGCGGCAGCAACGTGAACATGAAAGCGAATGTTGATTGTTGTGCCGAGATCAGTTCTGGGCAGATGACCAGATGTTATGACACCGCAGGCTAGCAAACAAACGAGCCATTTTACTGTCGATATAATGTTTGATGTGGTGTTTTATCTGTGCAGTGGGCGTGTCCGCGAGACAATGATCTATTTTTACGCAGGCGCGTAAAGAGGCGGCCACGTGGCGGGCAGCTGCGCCGGCGCACGTGCCGCGTATTTATACTGAGACGCCGCCGACGACGACGCCGCGACGCCCGCCCTTAAGTCGTTGGATGCGTATTCTTGACCGTCAATTTGATGCAACCGGTATATTATGTACGTCTCAGAACTTAATTAATGAATTTAAAGTTTCAGGTCCTGCTCCATCTGAAAAGGACTTGATGGCATTCCCAGACCTTACCTGTCCTATAGGTATGGCAGATAGACAGCTCTTTAAATTAGTGCCAGGTAGTGAATTAACATTTTACCTGAAACTATATGAGCAACTGGTGAAACTGGGCTTTAGCTAGTAAACGCGAGTTAGCTTATAAAGATGATTTAAAAGGTACACCAAGTGCACTCGACTCTGACCACTCTTGTAACATTTTTCTAATTTCTTTTTCATAACTTATTTTTAAAAACGTAGCCAGAACAGCTGGGTACGTGGGTGTGATATGACGAGACGGAAGAAAGCGACAGTCGGCCGGACGGCGAAATATGAACACCCTCCGGGGTTATTAATCTACTCAATTATTATGAAACTGACGCACACTGCGACATGGGTCTTCTTTGTCGCATCCGTTCTAGGTAGGGATGACACTTGATTTTCTAGAGTTAGAATTAAATCAATTTTCTTTTTCTTAATTTACAGAATTTTATGCTTCAAAAGGTCAGGAAGGTGACCTTGCTCCACAAGAGCATAAGTACCCCACTTTTACATAATATAACATCACGCGTTGTAGATATTCCCCGAAGGGTTTGGCAGAGGTGTTTTTTATAGTACACCCTCGTTTAGCCAGATATGTTTAAGTCCCATGTAATAGGTGGCGAGCCGATTGCCATTAACCGGGTACAAATCCATACTCTGGGCTGCTACTGACAAATTCCTAATTTAAAAACCCAATAACACTTTGCTCGACCTGGGGATCGAACTCAGGACCCCAAGCTCAGCAATCGCGCTTGCGACCAGTAAACCAGCAAGGCAGTTCCCACTATTACAAGTTAATTGTTAGTTACAAAGGATCACTCTCACATTTATCACCCTGGGAAATACGTAACAGATAATTGAGAGACAATCTATCATAAAACTGAACTCCGGTAGAGGACGCCCTAGAAGAACATATATTGATGTTATTAGTGATGTCCTTCATAAAGGACAGGTGTGTAGTACTCTCAATCGGCGTGTTTGTATGACAAGATGTATGAATGTGGATGAAGCGAAAGGAGTATGTTTGTATCATAGCAAGTGGCTTTCTATAGTCTTACAACCCCTATGGGAAAAAGGTGTGAGTTTATGTATGTATGTACCTAAAACTGAAATTGTTCAACATCCAACATAAGCTTCAAGGAATGGTCGAATAGACGTAATATCTACGCTCGACAAGCAAATGAGACACCGTTTCGAGCAATGCTAAAAAGATTAAGACAAATTTTAAGATAAAACTGCAGTTAATTCCATGGTATTAATTAAAAGAATTTTACTTGACGTCTAAATGACGTACTAGACATTTGGCCAATATTCATATACGTGTAGCTATTTCAATTTTGTTCAACTCAAAATTAATGATGTGATTTACCGTACAAAAGGGTGAAGCGATCTTACTTATGACCCTATGTTACAATGACTGTAATTTACTATTTAAGATAGTTTCATATTGTAAACTGTATAACAGCCCTGGCGTGTTGGGCGGCGCGCGCGCTCGGCCGCGCCACTCCAATGTACGCGGACAGGTGTGACCGGCTGCCGCGCATTTTCATACAAAACCAACGTTTCAGATATAAAAGGCACTTCCTTTCATCCCACTACCCACCGTCGGGAATGCCCATTAATTTGCCAACACAATATTTTTAGTGCGCGGCTCGCGTGTAATATATCGTGGCCACGTGTTGCCGTATGTCGCCCGCCGAACGGCTGCGTCAAATTATTTTCGTTCATGTCACAAGATACAGCGTTCATCTGGACCTTTCTTCCTTAAAAATCACAACATTTGTTGGCTTAATGTGGTTACAAGGATAATGCGTCCGGTGGAAAACGCGCGCTCTGCCTTGCTCCCGCCTTCCGATGGAAATTATTGCGGCCGCGGCTACGTACCACGTCTACGAGACATAAAAATTGGTCTAGATATTATAAATTACATACTACATATTTACTTTCATAATTCAATCAGATTTTAGGTTAATGCTATGTTGTCTGTTTTATAAATCGAAATTGTCGAGACGGGAGGCTGGATTTTTCGAAACGATTTTTTTTATAAGAATCTTTCGGTAAATTAGTGTTATTTAGTACTTGAAGTACGCTCTCGAACCGGTGGATACTGTAATCATTCGCGTAGATCACATCGTTGTAAAGTTATATGCAAATCATCTAGCAATTTTCATGGAAACTGACCGTTTCGCTGGATGATGGATGGTGGTCGGCGCCGGCGGCGGTGGCGGCGCGCGCTACAATTTTTGCATTATCGCACCGTTTTATGCTTTACTCGCCGAAACCATCCATCAAAGAGCAAAACGTCTCGTTACAATCATTTTATGTTATAACACTAGCATATTTCAGTCTTTATTTTTTAAGAGGTTCATGGCTAAATAACAACCGTGCGGATTATCCGATTTGCGAAATTAAGCTGAACTTGCCGCCGTCAGTCCGTGGATGGGTAACCGTTCGTTACACATCGAGATCCCTCCATGCCTCGGAGAGTATGTTAAATCGTAGATCCCGGGTGACATACGAATACCAGACAGTCGTTATGGGAAGTCAGAAGCCCGAAAGTCGGTCTAACCTTAGGATATCGACATTGCCCATTAACTGGATTGCGGTTGTCTGATGGCAGTCGCTTCGTGTAAAATACTGGTGTTAGACTGGAAGCTGAGCCCAACATAGTTGAGAAAAGGCTAGGTAGAACATATTTCAGAGTTTTGTTACCTTGTGATATTGCCCAGTGAGCGCCGATAAATCTTTTAATATGCGCGAGGTATTTTTCACATGCCAGATAATAGCTCTTTGTATATGATTTAATACAATCCTTTTTATTACCATTACGATTTATTAATGGTGACTTTTTCAACGCGAGATTAACATCAAAGGTGGATTCATATAGAGATATAATGCTCTCATATTAAAAATTGAAATGTTACGGAAAAAAGTTGGTGTTTTCCTTTGTGGTTGACGTTTTATTATTTTTGTTAAAATGAATTTCGTCTTTAGCTTTATAAATGTCTAAGTGAAAAGATAAATATCTGTTTTATTTGTTGAAAATAAATATTCATTACAAAAACTTTCGAAGCATATTAAATAATAATTGTTTTATAACATCACGCCTATATTCCCCGAAGGGTTGCGCAGAGGTATACACCTCTGCCCTTACGTCTGCACTTACTATACAGTAACACCCTCATTTCGCCGGTATGTTTAAGTCCCATGTAATAGGGGGCGAGCCTATTGCCATCAACCGTGCTCAAATCCAAACTCCGGGCTGCTAGTGAGTTATTCTACGTGGAAAAACCCAATAACACTTTGACCGACCTGGGGATCAAACCCAGGACCTCACGATTAGCAATCGCGCTTGCCACCACAAGACAGACGAGGCAGTTAGTAATAGTTAACTGTTTTATAATATTTTAAGAAAATTGGGTTTTGTTAGGAATTGCTACGAGCTATGTGTAGCGCTGTAGAAACCTAGTCAGACCACATTCAATTGAAATACAACATCTAGATATGAAACTGGACATAATTAAATACTTTTTTCATGTCGTGTTTAAAAGAAAATAGTAACGAATGATTAATCTGGTACTGGTGGTTGGATTCGTTGCGCACGCGCAGTTGAAGACAAACGCGGTGGACAACTGTTGTCTGCTCGTCTCGACAGCTGCGCTCCACTTGCGTGCTCAGCTGCGGACATAGATCGTGAACAACGCGATTTACTGAACAACGATTGCATATATTAAAATGTTTGGAACATTTTCTGAGACAGAAACTTGACACGAGACAATAGTCGTATGATCGGCTACGAACGTGGCTTTTGCTTCGCGTAAGCTGTAGTGTCTGCCTGCGAACTATATCTTCGAAGTGAAAAATACGCCGGCGAAGCGAACTGATGGTATTGCTGATTACCTAAAGCAAATGAAAAACGTTTCACTTTTCTTTTTCCAAAAGAGGTTTTTTTTTGTATTTTGTTGGATAAGGTCTGAATATCATTGACGACACGGTTGGTGCAGTGGCTGAGAGATTGGCTTCTGCGCTACGGGTCGTCGGTTCGATTCCCGCACGGGTCAAATATTTGTATGGCCTACAAATAGTTGATCCGGGTCTGGGTGCTTGTGCATGTGAAGATTTGTGTCTGTAAACGCACCCACGATACAGGAGAAATCCTAGTGTGGGGCAACATTTATTTAGATAAGATAAGATTTTTAAGAGATCATTCTGTTTGTTGATATTTTATAACTTTTCAGTTAGGAGAGTCTAATAGTGGAGTAGTTTGAAAACTACATAGTTGAGGGTTCAAAGATATAACAAAGGTTACTTAACGCTACGTTTAAACGATGTAGCCAATACCTTATACGCGATACGACGCAGAACGAGTATCAGTCGTGTTTCTTCTTCAACTTTAAACCTTATAGCTTTGTAGTACTTAGAATCTTTTGTTATCAAATATAAAGTACACAATTGTAACTAAATGTTGCTGTCAGGGTACCACTGTTGGTATTAGTCATGGAAATCGCACGGGTTTGCATGTTTAATTAAACGTTACATGTTCATAAATAAAGATACCTATCAAACAGAGTGGTTGGAATAGAATCAATGGGATTATCGAATGACGACATGGTTGTACTTTTATTTTCATATAAGAGTAATGAAATTTTATTTTTGTTTAATTTTATGTTTGCCTTAAAGAGGTGTAGACTGAGAAAAGACGACACGTTTGGTGCAGTGGCTGGCAGATTGACTTCTGCGCTACGGGTCGTGTATTCGATTTCGGCACGGATCAAATATTTGTATCGCCTACAAATAGTTGTTCCAGGTCTGGGCGTTTGTGTATGTGAAGATTTGTGTCTGTAAACGTACTCACGATACAGGAGAAATAAAAGAGTGGGGCAACGATTAAAAAACAAACGATACAAAGATTTCATTGAATAGATGACTTGGCTAAAATAACGATACCATTGATAGTTCTGCAAGTATAAGCCGTGTAGTTAGCTTACCTTAAATATTACGTTTTCGGTACAATAATTAGAAGTGTATTTTGAAAAAATGCAAAGGCGGGAACAGAGCGTCACCTACTTGTAAAAGGTATGGCCTACAGCCAGAGATTTAGATTTTTTCTATGTAAAAGTAGTATTTTTTAATGAATCACAACCCGGAATTTTCTCTTACGAGTGACGGAAAATTTAATAAAAATGAAAACAGTTTCATTAATCAAACACTCACACATGACTCAGCTAGTACATGGCCGTCATGGCAGGTGAACTATTGACCATGCAATAACCTGAATCATATCAGCAGTAATTATCAACCACGCATTCTCAAGTATCTGAAGCTCGTCAAGCGAGTGAGTCATTTCGACGTGTGGCAGTCACCGGTGTAGCCGTCGCTGCGCGTCGGAGTGACGCCGACGCCGACGCCTGCGCGAGCGCCGTGATTTATTTACTTGGAACTTGCGACGCGCGCCGTTCGCATTTGTTATTCATTACTATGAGCAATAACAGTGTTGTTCACAGGTTAATGTGAAATTGTAGCCATAAGAGAATCGTAAGTATTCGAAGTAAATACCTGAAGGCAAAGGTCATTGATTCGTGATTCAACTTTAATAATTCGGTGTAGAAGAAAATGCATATTGATGGCATTAAACTTAAGCAGACTGTTCAGATCTGGCTTCCGATCTAAGGATTAATTTCTTAAATTTATTCTGAAATAGGTATCTGGTACCTTCTACGAGTTTACGAAAAAATAAAAGACTGTCCTAATATTGTTTTAATGACGGAAATAAAAATAGTCTTTGTAGGCACAAAGGACATTACAGATTGTTTTATAATTATACTCGTAACGCAGCATCTTCACAAGTTTCAGGCACACATGCGATCAGGCGTCTCCAGACGCGTCCTGCGCACGCGCCGCTGCTAGTTCGCTATTAATCACGATCCACGCGCGATCATAATCTGGCGGTCGGCGCCGCACGCCCTCTCTGTTTGGATAACCGTTTGGTACAAGCGCCTTGACTGACGGATGAAACATATATGATACTTTCATAATTATAATAATCAGTTTTTAGAAGTATGAAGTGTTTTCATTGCCTAATGATTTGAGTTAGTTTGAATAAATGAATTTGACGAGTCAATTATTTATGTTCTAACCAAGTGAGAGGTCAGGGAAATTGGAAAAGTTAGTTGTAAAAAAAATGTCATCCCGTTAATTGATTTCGAAATGTACTACTGCATTCAAAATGTTGTGTCTACATTTTATCACAAGCACATACAAAATTGTTTTGTCACAAAAGGTGACGTTAATTATCTACAGTCAAAGCTTTAAAAGTCATCTTGATAAAATACCGGTACACAAATACCCATTTCGGGCTCTACTTTTTGTTCTAGAACGTTAATTGGCAGACTCACGTGGTACATTCGTCATTCTTTGGACATACACGATCTAAATTGGTAAACTAAATAAAAATAGAGTTTTCACTTGAACCACGCGTTGCACGTGCAAGTGTATATTTTAACAACACGTCGAATTATTCGCCTCGTTTGCTTACGATAATACTGTAAAGAGAGTAGCTCTATGACGTGTTAAAAAGTTTCCAATGTTATTGTTTACAGTAAGGAGTGTATTAGCTGAGCGGCGCGGGCACTGATGAGAGAAGCTTTTAGTATGATCGATAATGAAGAAGGCGCCACGGAAGAACGTTGGATTACATCACAGTTTTGTTTTATCGATTTTCCGTCATGATTTCACTTTTATTACTGTTTATTATTCATGTTATCGTCTGTTTAGTCAGAAGAATAAGGAAGAAGGTCAGACGTTATGCTTATATTTTTATGGTACATAAAGTATTCGTCAATTCTGCCTAGACTTTTCCCAACTATATCGGGGTCAGCTTGCAGTCTAACCAGATGCGGCTGAATACCAGTATTTTATACGGAGCGACTGCCATCAGCCCTCTACAACCGAGATACTGGGCAATACCGATAAACTAAGGTTAGGTTACAGAAAATATTAAGAACATTAATTACACAGGAAAGCCGAGTGTGAATGGAACAGTTGGAAGGGGCCGACCTCGGCGAACGTACCAACAAATCGCGGACGTTCTCAAAAAAGGCCAGGTTGGTAGCACCCTAAACCGACGAGCATGCATGAGAAGGTTAATGAATGTAGATGAAGCAAAAATGGTGTGTCAGGATCGTAGCAGGTGGACAATAGTCTCTGCCTTCCCCAATGGGAATCAGGCGTGATTGTATGTATGAGACAAGACAAGACATGACATTTATTTGTGAAAACATGAGTAGTACATACAAATATGCAAGTTGTTAATAACAAAGAGAGATCAATCATGTTTGGCCTTTGAGGCGTACAAATATTATAATACTAGCGGCCCGTCCCGGCTATGCACGGGTGGATGTTTTTCCCGTTTTTGCAACATTTTTCATTTATTATCCGCTCCTATTGGTCGTAGCGTGATGTTATATAGCCTATAACCTTCCTCAACAAATGGATTATCCAACACAAAAAATGTTCAATTCCAACCAGTAGTTCCTGAGATTAGCGCGTTCAAACAAACAAACAAAAATACTCTTGAGCTTTATAATATTAGTATAGATAAAAGAAATATGTATAGTGAAAACTGAAAATATTTAAAAAAGAAACAATTATGACGCACAATGCATCTCTGCAACTTATATAATATCTAATATCATAAGTTAAATAGAAAATTATTACAGTATGTATTATTCATACTTATCATTAAGGAAATCAGTAGTACTATAGTACCTATACTTTGGATTCTAGAAACATTTTTAGTTTTTTCTTCAATTTAATATTGCTTAGTTCCTTCCAACTTTTACCTTATGTATGTATGTATGTAATTACAAATACCAAGTCTAACCTACCTATTTTTAGATGTATTCATCATTTAATGGCACAAGTAGGTACATACAAAATATTTACAAAGTCATTAGAGCTGTACCGTGCGTGTTTCTTTACAGTAAACACGCCATGTTTTCCTATAAAAACAAGGACTATTTAATTATGGCAGTAACGTAATTCCACTGATGGTGTCGTGTCCTCTCGGAGGGCGAAGTCTCTGATACAAATTGGCGGGCGCATGTCACGTAACTTAATCAGCACCCTTCTTCTACCCACCCTTGCAAGCTTTATAGGCAAATACACGTCGATGGATTTAATAAAACATGTACATAACTCTAAATTAGGATAGATGGTGCCTTTGTCAGACTTTGATGTTGCTGCGTTTGTTTTTTTTGGTTCAGAATCAAAAATACCATTTAACTTATCATCACGCCTTGTATTCCTCTAAGGGTTCGGCAGAGGTGTTTTTTTATAGTACACCCTCGTTTCGCCAGTTATGTTTTAAGTCCCATGTAATAGGGGTGCGCCTATTGTCATTAACCGGGCACAAATCCAGACTCCGGGTTGCTACTGAGAAATTTCTAATGGAAAAACTTAGTAACACTTTGCCCGTCCTGGGGATCGAACAATCCCCATGCTCAGCAGTCGCGCTTGCAACCAATAGACCAACAAGGCTGTTTAAAATACCATTTATGATTTACTAATAATATAATTAACTAAGAAATTATAATATATTATAGGTACATATACAACAGTATTTAAAACGTGTTACACTTCATAAAGTTTCACGATCGTGTAGTATTTAGGTTATAGTCCTGAAAACATACCTACTTTTCTACATTTAACTACAGTTTTGAATACAATTTATTCCTTCACATAAGTGGAGCGTAATAAAAGACATTTGTATAGCAAACTGACCTGTCTTAACAAAGATATCACGATGTGTAACGTACTCGTACAATGGCTGCTGGTGTTACAGCCACAAAGTGAAACCAAAGAAAGTTGTATGGTACGGTCGCGTCATCGATTGCAATACGCAATAACGCCGCACGTGCATTTCCATCGCTCATAGAGCGGGGGGATGGGGAAAGGGGGGTCACTTGAGCAACGTACTCTATGGGAAACCTTTTTATTAAATTGGATCGGCGAGGCAGACAGCTGGCTGAGTTGTATGGGCTCGTCCCTATGATTTATACCGTTGATTTGTTTAAATTAGATTAATTACTTGATGGAATCGGCGATACGGAATACTTACAAATAAGTGAAACACTGCTCATGCGATGTTATTGATTTCAGAACTGAAATTGCAGTTATGTGGCTGCAAGGTAAATAGTCAATGTTTTAACACTGTTGCCGTAATAAAATAAAACAGTTTATTGTATCATAAAAATTTAGGTCTCCTTTTTTTACTCGATTAAAAAAAGGCTCCAAATCGTTGTAACTGTTTTCAATGAATATGTAGTTACATTTTACGGGTACTATAAATGTTTCGGTATAATCCGCAAAGGGAAGGGCGGAGCGGATATTTTGTGAATTGCGAGCACGTTTCACGTAATTTAGCCGACTCGGGCCGACACGGACCGACTCGGCCCGAGTGGAAAACGTTGTAAACATTACATGCGCCAATAATGCACGATCGCAAATACCCAAGTGTCAATTTGGGACGATACGGAAAATAGCTGACGTAACGTAATGCTTTTATAGCTGACTTTACGGTTACGCAAGTTTAACCTTTTGTAAAATGTCTGTGAATGAAGTTTCTGTTTATTTTGGCGTTAGATATTCGAACTATATTTTGTACTGGGATTATTTTGCCATTTAATTAGATTATGATCGAGAACAGTTTAAACGAGATATTTGAAAACAATAGCAAAATTAGACTGTTATTAATTATTATGAATATTTATTGCAAATACACATTAGACAAGAAAAGAAATACTCAATTAACCAGCAAGCATTTTTTGCAAGAACATTAAAGTCAATGAAATATGTTCATATCCGTCAAGTCTCCATTTTTTTTATTCATATTTTTTTCGCGGCCTTAGTTCACTCTTTAGTGACTACGCAAGCCTCAAACGTACGTGCTATTTGTTACTTAAAAATAACATTAAACACATAAAAAAAACGACGTCAGGGAACCGCTACACAACTCTACCGCTACGGATTCCCACAACAGAGGAATCAATGACACAAGTCTCAATTTGTAAAGTTTGCTTTAGCTTCCTCGTAGATTTATGTTATATTCTTCGCAACATTTGCTTGCATCAGTCCAAATCATCAACCCTTCTGTTACTAAGGCTCCGTCCCCTGAGACCCGCTCGCCCCGCCCGGCCCATCGCAAGCGTCATTGACTTTACCATGTTAAAACAGGGACATGATGTGAAAACATGCTATGTTTTTTTGGACATGTTGTCACTTACATCTCACCGTGAAATGTTGTTTTAGGGAGTTTATTATATGTATAGGGGAAAATATGCGTTATGTACTAACCTTAAATAGATTAAGTGATGATGGCTTTTAAGCAACTGTGTTGAGTCTAAATAGCAAGAGTAGAGAAAAGAATTCCTCTCCATTCTTAGACCCTTCTAAGCAGACATGTTTAAAAATAAATTATGGCAATAACCATAGAATAATGACAAGCAATAAAAGTGACCATTCTTTTGTTGCACTAAGTGTACATGCGCAAACTTACTCCCACTAGGCCAAAACCTTGCCAAGTTACGTGTCGTCGACTATACCTAGAAATATGCCACGTTCCTATGGCCTAAAACGAATCGTTTTGCTTACTATTAGTGACATTTTTCATAGCTAAACTTGGCATATAAATATACCCGTAAGGTAATTTTGAGTGCGATTGCTACTAACGTATGGGAGGGCCTTCTATGCAAAGCTATGGGGTCTTTCCTTAACCTTTACATATATAGTATAAAACAAAGTCGCTCCCGCTGTCTGTACGCTTTGATCTTTTAAACTACGCAACGGATTTTAATGCAGTTTTCAGCAATAGAGAGTGATTCAAGAGGAAGGTTTATATGCCCCACATTAGTATCTACATTGAACCCGTGCAAAGCCGGGGCGGGTCGCTAGTTATTGATAAAGATACAAGAGTCTTAATTTTAACCAATAACGTTCGGTAAATTATAGGAATGGGGCTTTAGTAAGCTTGCTGAAATTATTTACACTAACATTGTGAGATTGCACTCTAATTTTTAGATTCAGGGAAAATCATAAATTAGACAGTTTATTCGAATTCTAGTTGAAAATACTAAAATACTAAAATCTGTGACAGTAAAATGTGCTTCTGAATTTTTATATTCAAAGTTTTAAAAGCACATATACAACATACAATCAGATTAGAAAAGTCGATAAGTTTTTCCCACAAGTCACGTTACACCCCGCCATCTATTTTCGGCACAAGACCGGAAGTCCGGAACTAAGTACACGTGCCGCACCGGAACTTGCGTCAGTTTCCGCTCAATCGCAATCAGAATTTTTGTTGTTTGTATACTATGTGGCGTAGAATACATAATTCCTATGTATTGTACCAAAAGTACTTTTGTAAAAATCTAAATTCCGAATAGTCACTATAGTAGAAATTTATTTTATGCCTATTACCTAACATAACATCACGCGTGTTTTCCCCGAAGAGTTGGGCAGAGGTGTATACTGACACCCTCATTTCACCGTTATATTTTAGTCCCATGTAAAATAGGGCGAGCCTATTGCCATCAACCGGGCACAAATCCAAATTCCGGGCTGCTACTGAGGAATTCCACACGAAAAAATCCAATAACACTTTGCTCGACCTGGGGATCGAACCCAGGACCTCACGATCAGCAGTCGCACTTGCCACCACTAGACCAACGAGGCTTATTGCCTATTGTCCTTGTTATCACGGTATTGTCCTATCAGGACGTACGTCGACGATCGTAACATTGACAACAAAAGTTTGTTGTGTCATCGCGTAACTAGGCACAACTGTAATATAACGAAGTAAAAAAGGTTGACAATGCTTTGTTTGATAAAATCGATCGCTAAGAAGCCACGTGTTAAGATAACGGTGAGCGTGTACCGCACGTGTCAGCATGAGGGGTCGAAATATAGCGCTCGTTCTTACTCTGTACAATACGCTTGTAATGATCATTTGATCCGAGAACTTTAGAGTATGTAATGGGAGTATTAGTGATTTAATCCTTGTCACTTAATGTTAGTATATTCTACTATACTACCTACAATTCGGATAAAGGTCTTTAAGCAGGGTCTGATTTGAGGCCCGATTTCTGAAGGGCGCCATGGGAAAGGAGATGGACGGAACATATTTTCAAAGGAGGACAAAAAGGAATAAATCTTACATTACCATTTAACTGACTTCGAAAAGTTGGAGGTTATCAATTCGATGCGTATTTTACATTATATGATCGGTTTGATCATAGTATTCATAGGGCGGATGCCCAGTGGTATTAAGTTATATTTGCCTAGGAGCGCGCGGCTCAAATCCTAAATCAGGCCCTATCTTTAATAAGTCTGATGCCGAAGCTAAAGATTCATCTACCTGGCCTTGTTGGTGTCGACTTTGATTCGAATCAGATGCGGCAGCTGCAGATTAAATACTGAATAGTAATTAGTATTATAAAAGATTGATAATTGTAGGAAGTCATATCAATTAGTTAGGTACCATTACATTTATAAATAAATAAAATATTTGTTACTCATAAAGCCTATTTCGTTAGAGATGATTTAAAACATTAGGTTGATTTCAGAACGTATGTGGATAATGCTGACCACAAATGAGCCACTGAGACACATTTGATCGCTATTTATTTTTTACTGCAGGCCATATATCAAACGGTAACTCCAGCTACAAAGAAATACCGATCAAATATCTGTCGAATAACTTATGGCCAAATAATCAAACACTCAATTTTAAGTTGCCGTTAATTTCGTGCTGTCACTGTCACTTCGCCTTAGAATGATAGTGACAGCACGAGACTTAACGGCAACTTAAAATTGAGTAGCGTTTGAGTATTTGGCCATTAGTGGCCTATGTGCCGAGCCTTAGTGAAACCCCGCTCTAACCCACCAGGCATAATAAGCGTGACTTTAAGTATGTTCCTTTGTGCATTTTCGTGTCAACCTTTAACGATCTTTTCTTTTATAATCTTAAGCCGAACTATTGTCAGAGTCGTGCGCACATTAGCAACGTTGTAGATTTCAACTCACGACCTTTCGATGCCAGCGGTTGGATTGTTGCTTATTTCTACGATTACATGCTGGTTAACTTGTGCAAGACGCAAAGAATTGGCAATAAAAATGAGTGACGAAATATAAATAACTCTATCATAATAATGATCTTAATTAGCTGCCTAGATTTTTCTAATTATTTTGAGGTTGGCTGCCAGTCTACCAAATGCGGCTGAATACCAGTATTTTCAGCTATCTCACTTAGCGTTCTACGTGGCTTTAAAAAGTAAGCTCCTTATGCCCGGTTCCTATAAACAAAAACGAATCGTTTTGCTTACCAATGGTACTTAGCATTTTTATTGCCAAACTGGATATATAAATAGACTCGTAAGCTAATTTTACCTGTGATAGCTACTTCCATATAGGAGGGTTTGCTATGCAAAGCCATGAAACTCTGTGCTTCTTTTATCGTTATTGGTAAAGATACAAGTCTAAGTTTTAACCAATAACGCTCCGTAAATTATAGAAAGAAAGAAAGAAAATACATTTATTTAGCACAGACTAAAAGACACACAAAACATAAAGAAGAAAAAAAAAAGGAAAGTGTGCCTCACGGCTGCGCCAAAAATCAAAAATGCCAGACAACTAGTGCCTGACGCATATAGGAATCGGGCATTAATTATTATCATCTCAAAATAATCGTAAAATGACATAAATGACTGACTGCTGATATATTTAATACTACGTGGCATAAATAATAATATCCATTTTATGATGATGTCTTTGAAAGAAAGAAAGAAAATTATTTATTCTGGACTCACACAGGCAGTTACAGAAACAAAAACAATATAAAACAAAGAAACAATAAGAATTTAGACTAACTGCACGAGGCCAAAAAGGGCTCCTATCTCAGCATAATGTTGCGACATTTAGAAAAAAAACAAAATGTCGCAACGCTGGTTTTCTGATAGGACCATAGTGATGCCACGGGCAATAACGACACAAATAAATAAATAAAAATGTTACGTAAATATTAAATTTGAATACTACTAAACAAAAGCAATAAATAGTTTAACACAAACTTATGTGTTACGTGTGTGTGTGTGGAATAGTCAATAAAATTATAATATACATAGTTATTAAATAAATTAAAGCCAAACCAGAAATCTCTGTTATCTCTGTGAAGTCTTTGTTGCTCTTTATAATAATAAGCCGCAGCCATAAAACCAGTCATCAAAAACAAATCTCAGATATACACAGACACACTACTACTGTTCCACCCCCCTCGAATTACGACCAATAACCCAAGAACTCTCTTTAACATTTACTTTATTATAAACGGCAGGATTGTGGGAGGTCTTTTTACAGTGGCTGTTTTATCTTCCCTACTCGCTTTCCCTTTTAAGGCCCTATGGGCGGGCGGAGCGAATCACGACGAGTGCAGTGGGTAATGACGTCACGCTTTTCCAACGATGAAAGCTATCTCGTGATGAATATTTTCATTAAGTACTGTCGGACAAAAAAGCTTTCTTTTTAGCTATCTTCTCTCTTCCTTTATGATGGACTAACTGTGTCCTCACGGCTCCACCCGTAGCCTATGTTATTCAGTGATAATGTAGCTTTCTAACGGCAAAAGAATTTTTGAAATCTGTCCAGTAGTATTTAAGGTTATTCGTTACATACAAAAATACAAATCTTTCTTCTTTATAATATTAGTATAGAAGACAAAGTGAGATGCGTATTGATGACTTAAGTGAGGTAAGCAGAGTGAAAAGTGACATAAATGCAAAAATAAGTGTTTCATTTATACTTTATTTCATGTAAAATTAGACAAATACGACCTATTTTAGCAGAGAAAAGCATAGCAGCAGGAATTCAACACAGTATAATCTTTTATGAACCTTAAGGTTTGACTGCCTTGTTGGTCTAGTGGTCGTAAACGCGACTGCTGAACATAGGGTCCTGGGTTGGATCCCCAGGTTAGGCAAAGTGTTATTGGGTTTGTCCATTAGGAATGTCTCAGTAGCAGCCCGGAGTCTGGATTTGTGCCCGGTTAAGGGCAATAGGCTCGCCCTCGATTTATTATTATTATAGTGTACTAAAAAACACCGTTGTAAAACCCTAAGGGGATTACAAGGCGTCATGTTATGTTATGTGAACCTTAAGGTCGATCAAGATAAGCTGAAACTCTACTTGAAAAAATGGTTCAATAGATATTCGTGCCTTGGTAGACCACTTTTGCCTAATGTTATATGAAATAGAGTTATAGTAATTTATCAAACACCTTTTAACTAGTTCCAGTGAAAGTAATAAAAACCTCATAATCCAGTTTAATTATAATTATTTAATTTTAAAACTACAGTGCATTTCCAAGTCTTGTCTGATCATGACTCGTTATGTTCTTATACCTGATTGTGTGAAATGCATAACTAACCACTTGTCGGCACGTACATACATGAATATAAGTTACCATTCGTTACGGATATAGTGTGAACGCTTAATGCAAATCGAATGATTCGCGCATCGCCGCTCTTCAGAGTTGAACGGCACTCGATCTGGGGTGCGTTTGCGCCTGTGCCACGAACACTTGTTCGCTGTCAACTGGACACGACACACGCAATTATCTGTACGGCACAATGGATGGATAATGCGTTAATTACTGATGTACTTTCTTTTGTTAGACACTCAGCAATGTGGTAGAAGGTAGAAAGCATTAATAATAAGGAGCTAATATTGATTATTTTTAATCGCTTGTTTATTTATTTATTTATTGCACAATGTAGTTACAGAGAACTTATAAAATAGTTATCCTAAGCATACATAGACCCTGTAAGGGTATTGCAATGCAAATAATAATAGTTATAAACTACATGTTATAAACTAGAAAGGTAACATCATATTTATTAGGTAAATTACATATTTTATGCTTAGGGACATTTTAATTTATTTGACGTAACTAGTAGTTAAGTAGGTATTTTTTAAAACCTAACATAACATGTGGTTTAACATGTGGTTGTGTTTTTTTCTATTCGTCCGCTTGTTGATGGTCTTGCGTACCGTTTCTACATAACCGGGCAGTTATTAGTAAGACCTGAAGGGTTTCCAACCAATGGGGACGAGAGTAAAATACTTAACCTAAGCTAACTACTACTACTACTAACATCATGACTACTAACAACAACAGCACTAAGGGCGAACTCTAATGGGACTCGGACCTCGGACATGTGATTGTGTAGAACCGGTAGAACTTTTAACGTGTGAGGGATTATTTCTTGCCTGATTTTAAAATCAAGGTCACTACCATTAAAGTTAGGTAAGATCATGTATTCGATCTTTGGTTTATCGACAGATCTTTCTACAACTGAAGGATAAAAGTAAACCTCAATCAAACATGATCAGTTTACAAAAGATAGGTACTTATTTAGCACGTGTCCGCGATGTCCGTTGGATTGTGACAGACTGACAACTGGCGAGATGGACCAATATTTGTACGTGGCCAGGATGTTTGCAGTACATATAACGCCGTCCGACTAAAAGGTAAGAAAATATTTAAAATCGAAAACTCACGAACAAATATTGGACAAAAAAAACGTGATCTTCTGAACTCGACCTAACTCTGTATGAGTAAATTTAAAGTATCTTATCATGTGGGTATACAAAAAGCAGTTTTGACAGAACGCTCTCTGATATGGAATACTTTATTTTTTGTTATATTAGGTAATAAATACATGTTAGGGATGCTGTGACGATTTAGGTTGAGCTTATCGTGTGTCCTTATCAGCCGGAAGGCGCGCTCTTGACCCCGAATTGATAAAGCTTACACTAAAATAGCTCGCTGTAGATAACGTACGCTACGTCCGTTTACTGGGAACTGTGGGTAAAAAAACACCGAAATGTATCGTTATTAGTATTAACCACGATTTATGAATGTGTGACATAATTTAGATATTACATAATGTGGGGCATATATTGCTGTAGGTATCTGCTGTAAATAGAACGATACTTAATTGCTAAATAGCTGAAGCTGCACTTACGGCAAGGTAGTTTAAAAGTTGCTAATAATTTTAAATAGCATGTCTAATGAACTAGTTTTAACATAGATATTATAAGCTTGGAAATGGAACTGCACGAAACTTGAAATGGGTTCAAAAGTTTTTGGGTCAATCTTTATTTATTGGAGGTAATAAGTGAAAACAGTTTTGCTACACCAAATGTGCGAAGAACTTACGAGATTCTTGGCCATAAAAATTCCAGAAAAACCATTGAGAGTCGCAAAAACATTCTCTCGCTAGTCGACAACAAGTCAAGTAGGTTTTATTTAGAACTCGACTATCGTTATAAAAGCCCATCAAATATTTTGACACTTGGCTGTCGCGAGATAAGCAGTGTCGCAGTAAAGTCATCGTCGGCTAACTCTCTTGACTTTTATCGCCTGTAACTTTTTGCGCGCTGTCGTATTTTTTCTCTTTATGTTTCCAATATATTACCCTATTTTCAATGCGGTACTCCCGCTATAAAAGCTGCAGGTGTTTTTGTTATTCTACTTTTAATGATAATTGATTTTTTATTTTGGAAAGTTTTCGGGTAAACATGTTGTTTAAATATATTTTTGTAACTTTTGGGGATGCATCTTTTGTGGTTACTTTAGCTCTGATTATTTAGGTGAATGTTTTTGCTTTTACATGCTGACAGTACCTAATTCAAAATTATAATTATAATTAACAACACATAATCCTATCCTACTTCTTTATTACATAGTATAAAACAAAGTCGCTCCTGCTGTCTGTACGCTTAGATCTTTTAAACTACGCAACGGATTTTAATGCAGTTTTCAGCAATAAGTAGATAGAGTGATTCAAGAGAAAGGTTTATATGCCTGATATTAGTATCTACATTGCACCCGTGCGAAGCCGGGGCGGGTCGCTAGTAATATTATAAACGTGAAAGTTTGGATGTTTCTGAGTTTGTGAATTTGGATGTTTGTTAATCAATCACACCTTAAAGGCTGAACGGATTTGGCACACAGGTAGGCTATGACCTGGACACATGATACATTTTATCCATGTACATGAAGTAGTTCCCCTAGAATGCGAGTGAAACCGCGGGCAGCAGCTAGTATCTAATAAAATCTCCTTAGGTTGGTACAAAATATAAATACATACCGTACATGGTATTAGTTACAATTTCTGATTCATAGGTAGTTGGTATAAGGAAGATCTCTTATTACTATATTATTCTCTAAACCTTTTATGTTATTAATGTGTTCTACATAATACTTACATATTTGTCCTGTGATGTGGTCGGCAAGCGAATAATAAGAGGCTCATTATGCGAGTCATACAGCGGGTAGGCTCGCTCCGAGAAAGGGACGCGAGACGGACGCCGATCAATAAGTCAAGACAAAGACACCACGCTTTGAAGTATAATATCAGACTTTTTACCTGAATAGGGGAATAACTCGACAAAAATATATAGTTTTTTTTATTAAGGAGTTCCATTTTGAAGTAACGGTAAAATTAAATTTGGTTGAGTGTTGTTGATAATATATAAATTATTGTTTTATAATCAATAAGGAACATCGAAATAAAGATGATTATGAGAAAAAAAAACACAAAAAGGAGATTTCGCGACCCTGCCAGGATTCGAACCTGGAATCTTCTGATCCGTAGTCAGACGCGTTATCCGTTGCGCCACAGGGCCAGATGGTATAAAGGGTAAAATTATATATTACGTTCTTATATTAGAAATAATATGTAAAAAACTTGTTTGGTTGAAGTTATTTTGGGATATTTGCACCAATTATCACCAATATTTATTTTATTTTCACTACTGTATTAGAAACAAAACATTAAAAACGCATATTTTCACGAATGCGTTTAGGTATAGGTTACCTAGTTAGTGTACCAATATTACTATTTGCTGTATTCCTTTGATCTTTATATAAAGGGGTTCATTAGATAGCGAACACGTGAACATTTTACTAATTAACGCTAACAGTGAGGTCGTGTGCAGGCCGCGTGCTCGTTAGTGCCCGCTATGGCCGCGGGGAGGCGCCATTGTGCGCACGCTTACCAACGCAACATTTATTTGATTTTTATTCTAATTTGACATGGCAGAGGTATTTAAACAAGGTTGTATTGTTGCTTATAATATATTGTTTATCACTTTATTATTTAGGTACTTACGTATTAGATGTAAGCGTCAGAATAAATCATAATTTTTATATGAACCATTAATTTCTACGATAAACATTTCTTTTAAGGTGAGTTAACAAGAAGATGTGAGCTCAATAAAAACGCATTTTACTGACCACATATCATCATCAAAATATAATATCACTTCAAACTTACGAATGGACCCTAAAAAAAGATTTAACACGAATATAATTTTAATAACATTTCATTTTACGATTTCCCTTGTCGTTCGTTCCTCGTGTGAAGCCGGCGGGCTATTTTTCATACTATAAAACATTTCAAGAGGGACATTATGCATATAAATTAGTGCGACAAGGTTCCTATGGCTATCAACACTTCGTCGGCTGGTCTGTCGCAACTGTACCACGCACCACCGTTTCCACTTCCCTCATAAAAATGTGGTTTTGTGAAGTTTTATTATACGAATAAAGATACAAGAAAATAACATTTGAACACATGTATATTGTGGAAATGGTAAAAAGCGTAATTGGAATAATGAATATCGAAACAGCTATTTCAAAAATGCATGAATATTGATGAACAGTTTGGTAAGATTGAATTACATAATATTAAATTGTATGAATTTATGTAACTTGTGGCCAAATACTCAAAAGCTACTCAATTTTAAGTTGCCGTTATGTCTCTTGATGTCACTGTCACTAAGCCGAAGTGACAGTGATAGCACGAAATCAACGGCAACTTAAATTGAGTAGCGTTTGAGTTCTTTTTTTTTACTTTTTAAACTTTGCCCCACACTGTTATTACTCCTGTATCGTGGGTGCGTTTACAGACACAAATCTTTACATGCACAAACGCCCAGAACCGGAACAACTGTTATTAGGCCATACAAATATTTGTTCTGTGCGGGAATCGAATCCACGACCTATCGCGCAGTAGGTAGTAGCGTAGTTTGAGTATTTGGTCATTGAAGTTTTTGTGTACATTTCTAATGTGATATCTCTAAGTAATTATTGCTAGTAACTTTATACTTGAGCAATTACTCGTAACTAGCAGCTGTATATATTAGTGTGAAGAGTTGAGTGTGAAATGATAACAAATGTCAATCTCGAGAGGCGATTTCAACGCTGCGAGGGCTTTCAGCCGAAGTAAGGCCTGCTTACGTTTATCTAAATCAACCACTTGAGATAAGGCGATAGCTACACTGTGAGCAATGAGCAGGTGTTTCTACTTAAAATAGAAATTCGCTAATAAACATAACACAGTTTGTTGAGTACATAGATAGTGCTAATACATTCTGTAGATAGGTAAGTAAGTACTGGGTTACAGCAGCAACTGTATGCAGTTTTGTTTGGACTTCGAATAGGGCCAGCCAGTCCAAACACTACCCTTTGTTGTTGACGACAGGCAAAAATGTGAGGATTTTGAGAACAATTATTCTATTAAATAATTTATTAATACATCATGACATGATTGTGTTCTTACAAATATTACATTGCCCCACAAAACTGTATCGTGTGTTTAACTGCGGGATCCAGTCTCGGTACAATAGTACTAAGTACTATTACAAGTACTTCCTTCCTTCCTCCTAGCCTTTTCTCAACTATGTTTTGGGGTTAGCTTCCAATCTAACCAGATGCGGCTGAATACCAGTATTTTACACGGAGCGATTTATATTAACAATAGTAATTATATTCATATCTAACCCTTATCCAAGTAATATTTTTTTCAGCTTATTCTTAAAAATGGTTTTGTCACTTACATGCCTTATGACCTCAGACTATTCAATAGATAAGGCAAGCGTTTTTTGTGCATTTCTATGTCTATGTATAAATGGGTATACATAACAGAGACACGTAACATTACCTTTTAATTGCTTATCGTCTCGATGCATGCTTATCATTGCTACTGTACATCTGAAATAACTGGTTATACAAGTTTTTATTGTTTAACTTGTTTCTTTCGTATGTTTCCGGGTCAAAATTTGTGATCCATTTTTCAAGCATATGCTGGCATCCGATTGAGGTGAGAATTGGCATAATTATGTCATTTCGATGACAATGTAATAATATAGTACCATAGAGCTGATCTGATGTAGAGCCGGAAGATAAAAGCTTGTTTTTAAAAAGGTTTTATTTTTATATTGATTAATGTTTTCATATTGTCATGCATCTAGATTAGATTAACTTAGGTGAAATTGTTTTAGGAGAGTGCTATTTTCAGCAATGCTCTGTGACAGACTGAGTAAAGAGTATATACAAGGTTAGTCGGAAAGGGGGTACTAAGCCGCGGGCCACCTAAAGTATCACCAATGACTATTTTAAAGCAAGTGTTAAAATTTCAAAATTCGATAATTTTTATTTGCATGTAAAAAGATATTTATTTAAATTTTTCAAAAAAAATAAATATAACCAGGTATTCTAGTTATGAATTCAGAAAATTAATTTTCTAATCCGTGACCCCAAATATACCTAAATTGTGAAAACAGCTGATCATAGTTATGGACAGCTAGATTTTAGCATATTTTTTACGAAATCTTTGAAAAGCTATTTCTCTTAAACTATCGAGTTTTGGGGAAAGTTGTAGAACAATAGTTATCCTTTATTATGGGTACTTTAACACCCTTTCGGCTTAGTTCCCCCTTTCCGACTAACCTTGTATACTTAGTAATTTCATGTTCTTTTGTTAATGATCTATCAATCTAGATCGGAGCCGCGCTGTTTTATGATCTGCTCTTGACATAAATGTACTAAAATCTTAAATGTTAAACAAAAGCATGTAAAAGTGTAGTCTACCGTACAACAAAGTCTAGGTGGCCGTTCAAGTATAACTGGGTATTTCGAACGCTGCGCGGGCGCCGGTACCGTGGTGCGAGTAAATCCCATACATCAACGAGGCCGATCCGCTTCCGTTCAAATAAACAAGCTTCATAAAGCTCCCCCGATGACGTCTATATCTACTTCGCACTCACCCATCGCTCTTTATAACATGCTATAAATAAGTACGCGATGTATTTCAAATAAAATACCGCGAAATTGTTTGTATGTGTAACTGAAAAATATGACCGACTGAGTTTGCTTTTTGGTTTTTTTTAAATTGTATTACTATTTTGTGTTATTTATTGCTCGCTTTTGTTTTTAAATTTATGAATGTAGCTCATACATATTTTGATACTTATCCATACTATTTTCTAGCAGGTACCGTACTTCAAGCTGTCCGAATGCTGGAGAGCGGGGTTGATTGACACCTTTCTTCTCTTCCACAAGACAAGCGAAGTGTAGAAGATGTCACATTTACATACATCCTCACGCTTATAATCTCTGAAGGGATAAGCAGAGGTGTTCTCTTATTACAGGACAGCCACGTTTCGCCTCTTGTATGTAATCCCATGTGGTGTCGCCATTTTTCGGGAACAATTATAGTTACATCCTAATAACATAAATATATTGATTAATTTAATTGAAATCTATGATCAATTGTTCACATGAATTAGCCATTCAAAGCGGTTGATTGACTGAAACATTTTTGTGCAATATAGTCGAATATGTTTTGTAATGTGTCATAACCTCTTCGCCAAGATAAAGTATGTTCAACACAACGTAAAGAGTCCTGCAGAGCGGCAGACTCTTTTCTTTTTGTTTCCGCAGGACAACCGTGTCGTGTAGTAATGTCCTATTAAGGTTACGTTCATGTCTTGTGTTTGTAGTGAGGTGCTAACACCGTGGGCAGGCCGTGGGAACTGCAAACAAACTCATTCTACTCGAACTGCTCATTCAGGACTTCGTTCATATGGCTAGGATTGTAGTTCATTCACGTTTTAACGTTTGAACTTTAAGTTTTTTTTAAGTAAGATTAAATTGAATTTTGATTGGCATCTTTACATAGTATAAAACAAAGTCGCTCCCGCTGTCCGTACGCTTAGATCTTTTAAACTACGCAACGGATTTTAATGCAGTTTTCAGCAATAGATAGAGTGAGTGTGATTCAAGAGGAAGGTTTATATGCCCCACATTAATATCTACAATGCACCCGTGTGAAGCCGGGGCGGGTCGCTAGTTAAAAATAACTTGATCAATGAAATACAATAATTGATTAGCGATGCATGCTCAGCGGAGAGGTTCTGATAATAAGATTTTTTCGTGGTGAAAAAAAATAACCAAGTATTGCAAAGTGATCGCGTTGCACTTCCAACCTAACCATCAAATATTAGTTTCACTAGTCAATTAATTAGTTCCCTTAAGATATTAGATAAACTGGTTACAGATATACATGGTGAGTTTTTTGTGATGGGATTGCAGGGCAAAATGGAAACTCACAGCGCTCTTCTTCTTTTCGTATGGTTAATGACTAACATGGTGTCAGAGTCTATGCCACTCATGGGCTTGACTTGGCTTCACATGCCATCGAGAAATATCTCTTAGGCATGCCGGTTTCCTCACGATGTTTTCCTTCACCGTTTTTAAGCAAGTGATAATTATACAATACGCACATGAATCTGAAATGTCAGGAGTGCGTGGCTTGCGTTCGAATTCAAGGCCTATGACTTGGCAGTCCGACGGTCATATCATTATGGTGCGTCCAGACCTGACGAACGCGCCGCGAGCTGCGCGCGAGCGGCGCATTCGCGGCGCGTTCGTCAGGTCTGGACGCACCATTAGACTATCACTGCTTTTTTTACTCACAGTTGTAAAAAACTCACTCTGTATCCCTACGCGAAATATAGAGTAGGTAGATATAATTATACCGAATGGAAAAGATAATACCTTAGTATATTCGGTTCGTAAATCATGTAGAATATTATTTGTTTGTTCATTGTGTTCGTCAATACGTGCAGTTGACGTCATACACGTTGTTTGTTTGCAAACATCTTCATTATTAGGTATTGTATGCATGTATGTTACTGAAAACTACTCGCTACGTCTGGATAATAATATTATCTAAACTAATATTATAAAGAGGAAAGATTTGTATTTTTGCATGTAACGAATAAACTTAAAAACTACTGAACCGATTTTAAAAATACTTTTGCCGTCAGAAAGCTACATTATCACTGAGTAACATATGCTATATTTATTACTGGAATAAAACTTCATTCGCGGGCGGAGCCGTGAGGACACAGCTAGTGTTAAATTAGCCTGTTAATGAAGTTGTATTTTTACTTTCATGAGTGATATTTCATGTGTATTTCACCTTAAGCTCGTGTTACCTTAAATTTTGCTATATTTTTCGAGTAAACGGTTTTGTTTGGAGACTCTTCAGGTCTCGCTAATAACTGCCCGGTTACGTAGAAACGGTCTACAAGACCATCTATAAGCAGTCCAATAGAAAAAAAAGCGAGTACGGTAAGTGGTTGTTTAAACAGGTAGGTAATTAACTTTTGGAACACTATGTATAATCACGTGTTTATTTCGGGCCTGCCGAACAAGTTATGAACATGACTGGAGTCTTTAATCATGACCTGTTGACGTCACGAGCTGAACAGTTTTATTTCAATTTGACACTATCCGTTCTAAGTCTAATGGTTAAACTCGAACGCTACTCAATTTTAAGTTGCCGTTAATTTCGTGCTGTCGCTGTCACTTTTCCTTAGAGTGATAGTGACAGCACGACACTCACGGGGTGTCCTGCGTAAGCGACAAACGCGACGCGGTGCGACGCGACGCGAAACGACGTGTAACAAATACGCGTTACGTCGTGTCTCGCTACATAGGCCACTAGTAGGGAATGCCGTTGTCTTGATCGCGTTTGTCGCCTTCGTCGCTTACGCAGGACATCCCATTAATGGCAACTTAAAATTGAGTAGGTAGCGTTTGAGTATTTGGCCATAAATAACTCAAATTCTACTAACAACACTCGCAACATCTAATTGTCCATCACTTGACACACGTTTCCAAGAAGATCGGATTGCATTGTTTATCATACAAGTAACTTTCAAATAAAGTAGGTAACGATGACACCGATCTCTAGGAACATGCCAACGGTGGAAGGTGTCACCTGACTGGCGCCAGTCAGACGGTGAGCTTTGAATTTGAACCTGAGACTGTCACACGAGAACTTAACACTTGAGAATACAATTATGAATGTAAATGCATGTACTTACTGAATCGTTCTCGCAGTGTTGGTGGGATTAAGGTAGTTAAGAATGGTATTTATGATAAACATAACATCACGCCTGTATACCCAGAAGGGTTGGGCAGAGGTGTGTAACACTCGCATTTCTCATATGTTTAAGTCCCATGTAATAGGGGGCAAGCCTATTGCTATCAATCGGGCACATATCCAAATTCCAGGCTGCTACTGAGGAATTCCACACGGAAAAACCCAATAACACTTTGCCCGACCTAGGGATCGAACCCAGGACCTCACGATCAGCAGTCGAGCCTGCCACCATTAGACCAGCGAGGCTGTTCGATTGATGAATGATCGATTAATATAAGTAGGTAATGCGTCAAATCCGCTAGCAAGTTTTTTGTGCATGTTATTGCTCGCAAGTGCTCGCTTAGTTCGTAAAACTTGCAGGAGCCGACTTGCTGTGGGTGTGTCCACAGTTTGGAAGTCGGTTGGAGAAGTCAACTCGCGCGTACAACTTGCTAGTGTATTTAGTACTTAATATATTGAAAAAACATGGCGAAAGGAGCGGGGAGTAATTATTATGTACTTAGGTAGATAATGTATTAACAGGATTCCAATAGTTAGTCTACTAACTACTGCGATAACTCTGTGATGATGTGAGCTGATTAGATAAGTACTAAGGTAATAAGTAATGTTTTAAGAGTCCAGAAACTGACCTTATACTGTTGAGAGTGTTGAGCAACTTACTTGGCTCACAGAAAGTCGTAAAATAAAATAAAATGTTTTGCTTTTATTTTAAACATTTATACATTTTAGTTACCTACATGGACTGCATGTGTCACGCTTGACCAAGGTAAGGATTTTTTGCTCTGGCTTCAGTCTTACTAAAATTGACTCTTCACCACTGCTAACTACTAAAGAACACTCCATACAAAACTGTTCAATCTCTTAAGTAATGTAGTATTGTGAATATTTATACGTTCGTTCAAGTATGATGTCACCTAGTCTCACGTGACCGAAGATCTTTCGGTTTCGTGGGAAAAACGCGTCTAATTTTCACTTAAAAAACCTCAATACATCTGTAAAGGTTGTTTGTTATTCGTGATGCAGAATATATGTATAGTATACAAAACAAACCACATAATCATTATTATAAACTTGGTTCCTAAAGCCGGATCTGCTACGACCATATTTATGTTAGAAATTGCCTCTAACATGTTTTTCTAACAAAATTGGGGCATGGCCTAACTGAGTAAGTAAAATACAAGAAACAGAATGGTGTAGGGGTGAATCTATCATTACAGTTATAGCTAATATAGGTATATCAGGATAGCATGGCAAATAACGTAAATAAAACCAACATAGACTCTCCACCACTGAGAGTACTTTTAATTGGGTTAGTGGTTAGTTACAGAAGCTAGTTCACAATATAATAATTTACACAAGATCAGAAAATAAGGACAAGCAAATCAGATATAAAAGGTCAGACTTCTTCGGCTGTTCGACATCGAATCCTTCGCTACGTCGAATGACCTGTGTTTCCATAACTTCGGGTACGTTGACTCATTCCGACGACCCACTGGACAATGTTGGTAAGGGAGGGTTCCCTTACTGTCCAGTGCTACCAGCTATCGATGACACGTACTGTATTGTATTTGGTCCGAGTGTTCACTAAACATGTTTGGTTTTGTCGCAGCAGAGACTTAAGCCTTGTTATAAATGTCTTTATTTGCAGAATATACAAGCACATACTGCACGGGTTATAAACCATGCGCACGAGCAGTTGTGCAAATTAAGTGACTGAACTACTAATGTCCAATTGTCTCATCATCCCTAATGCATGCATATGTCGTTGCATCAGCTTTTCCGCCCTAAAATACTAAGGATAATAGACCAGCATAGAAAGAACTACCCCGCTCCCTTTCGGTTCTGTGAATTTGATATTGGATAGAGGGGTTGTGAGTATTATTAGAGGTCAGGAATATTTGGATGTTTATGCATTGCGCATGGTGTTGCGCCATATGGAGTATTAGCGGGACACTTGGGACTTAGATGCGGGACTGCTTGAAATGGAAACAACTGGCTACATTTGCGATCTAATATTATGTTATAATGTCTCCACTTCTCCTATGAATATTCCGCCCTGTTTGTAGAAAATTAAAACTGTAAGAGTTTATAGAATTGAAATATAAAAATGTATTCAAAATTATAAAAAACATCTGAGTAATTTGACACTAAGGTAAACTTAAAATAGTAATTATATTTTTCCACACAAGATTACAACATATGTATAAACTAATTGATGTATTAAGCAATTATACATGCATAATCGACTATTAATAACGAAGCATGCATAATTAACCATTTATGGCAAACTATGCATATTTAACAAGAAATAAAACTTTTAATCCATCAATATCTGCCGTCGACACGAATTCTAGTCATAAATTCATATGGCGGGGCGACTTAATCAAAACGCGCACTTGGCCAGCCCCGAGCCCTCGGAGGGCGCACAATGTCGAATATATTCATTTCGTCCGCAATATTTGTACATTAGAGGTCTCGGCTCGCTACGCTCCCCATTGCTCTCTAGTTTGACTCTATAGCTTCAGTTTTCTATGGGGGAAAATCTACCCTTACCATCGGTTCGTATCGCAAACAGACGAAATGTTTGAAACCAGACTATTTAGTTTTGGACTTTTTTCTGCATAGTTATATCCAAATATCAAACTTCATTAAATATGTTTTTAAGCGACTTCGAGGACGTTCTCAATACGTATGTATATAAAGTATGTAACGCAACGAAGAGCAAACCTTGTAACTGGTTGATGGGTAGGTTAAGTGTAATACAATCGTACACTTTTTGTCTCTATACACGCTATCCACTTTTGACAGAGTGTGAAAACGTAGGCAAAGTTGAAACTATGGGTATTCAGGATTTTGAGAATTTATTGATTTTTTACTTGTTTACATTGCGCAGCTAATCTTGTAGGATGATGTTAGTTAATAAGATGATGTCAACCAAAAATGTTCAGATATAAGGTCATAATGAACGTTTTTGGTTTAATTGACGACACGGATATTTAGATTAGCTGAATATTCATTTCATAATCGCATTCGTTTAATATTTGAAGGCTCATCAAGAATAGTCACCGCTGCGCAAATATTATCGCAACAAACAAAAACATTGTACACTCTCTATTGTCTAATATTTTGTAGAATGACGTTGAGTATGATTCGAGTTTCCCGAGTAAGGTTGCGGAGGTAAGAGACAAGGGAGACGGCCGCAGCCGAGTAATGAAACCTTAAATCCCTGGTATGGACTCGTAATCCCATGACGAGAAGTTAGTGCAGGGGTGTCCCGCGCCAGTTGGCCGCACCTAATGCGGTTTAGTGTTTCATTTCCAGCGCAAATTGTGTTTTTATACAATCATCGGGTTGTTTTTTATCTAAATCTCTTTTGCAACTGTTATAGGATATGCACACGAGCGGCTTTAGATGAGGATGGAACCAAATGGATGCAAGAAATCGGGAAGTGATTTAAGTTTTTTATTGTATGGTACTTCCTGATCCTACACCTGACGCCTTTTGAATAGAGATAAAAAAATATCACTGCGAATATAATCTCAAAATAGATTTAGATGACTATGGTTACGATTCTGTGGTGATTGACATAATATGTTCAGTCCATCGCCTATGTATTACATTTCTATATTATTCATCAAATTGCAGTAGGATAATGACGTTCTTGTGCTATAAATAAATTTATTTAATGTTTTACCGTCTTAATATACCTAAACTAGTGAAGTCATTTGTACCGTTCTGTTATTTATGAAGTCAGCTGCTTACGTAACAATCACTGTCAGGAAACGTTAACATAAGTGACGAAATACCACAAACATTTCGTTGAGCATATTGCTGGGAAAATCATTAAAACTCCATAGTTTAAACTTAATTTGTAGCAGACAACCTTGACGAGCAATATCGACCTCGAAGTATAATTTTCCTGTTGTTAATCTTTGTACATTCAATATTTACGTTACATTTAATGTTTGAACAACATTGTATGCTCGTTTCCTTGGCTCTATTTTACGGCAAGCTCGGTGATACAATCGGTATGATCTTTACTTTTACTGAGGCGAGTATCGAGATTGCACGATCGGTGGTGTCGCAACCCTGGCGCGATCGGGCTCGGCATCGCGACTCAAGCCTGCCGTCGGCGACGCACGTGCACACGGCTTAATGAGACCCTGCCAGCCATCTTCCGATCGATGTTTACGCTCGTTACTTTCCACGATGCTGGATACTGATTTAAAATAATGACCGCGATAATTAAGGAGGGGGTAACACAGGCTTTTTGCTGGTGGTTTTATTTTCCGCTTTTGATAAGACTGGAGTTGTTACTTTTATATTGTATAATAAATACTCGTAATATCTATATGTAATATGTGCAAAAAGATTTTCGCAGTCGGTAGGATTCGAACCTACGCTCCCAGAGGGAATCTGATTTCTAGTCAGACGCCTTAACCGCTCGGCCACGACTGCTTCTTGAGTGATAGTTGAAATGTTCTATCTTGTAACTCACGGCATTTATTACTAGAGTAGAAATGATAAAAAAGAAAATAAAGAAGTGTGATGTACTCATAGACTATCTTATTTATTTTTGCAGCTGCTTTTAATTAAACAATTTAGCATTAATTATTCCCCATACACTTATCGCGCACAAAGATCACGGATCTTGTCGCTCTGCTCTTTGAATTGCAAGAGGAGAGAGCGAGAAACTCATTCTACCCGCATTCCTAATTAAACAAAGATAAACTGATTACAAATTGAAAGTTAAATCGGAAGCGGTGGCAGTAAGTGAGGTTATTTGTGGAATCATTGTACAGTAGTGACCGCCTATTTACTCAGCTGTAAGTCAGGCACTAAAACAAAATAAATGGAGCGAGAAATCCCCGGTCTGTTCACAACACAAGTGCGGTTTTATGATTATGAGATGCGCACGCGCCTGTAAAACAGCACGAATTAATCATTGCTCGTGAACATTAGCTTTAACAATTTTATGTGTAACAACAAGGGACTTTGGTTTATTAGCGCTTTTTCTGTTACGAGTCTTTGATAAACAAGCTGTTTGGTACTTCTATTTATATATTTTGTAGGTGCTTTTAGTTTGTAAGGCGATGTGGTTTCCGACTCCATAGTGATTAGATACCTATATTAGGAAGACGACACAGCATCCGTCTGTGTTTTAAGAAAATCTGCGCTTAGAGCAATTTTTTGGTCTTAGGGCCGTTTTTAATAAACTGTGGGGATCGTGGCTAATTATCAACTGCGCGGATCATACGATTTGCAAGGTTAAGCTGAGCTTGCCGCGGTCAGTGTGTGGATGGGTGACCGTTCGTTACACATCGAGGCCCCTCCGTGCATCGGAGAAAATGTTAAACAGTCGGTCCCGGGTGTCATACGAATACCTATGACAGTCATTAAGGGAAGTTAGGAGCTGCGGAGGTCTGATGGCAGTCGCTCCGTGTAAAATACTGGTATCCAGCCGCATCTAGTTAGACTGGAAGCTGACCCCAACATAGTTGGGAAATGCCTAGGCAGAACAGGGCCGTATTTAATAACCTATCTATCGGCGGTTTGCGTTACTAGAGATAGTTTGACATGACTTCTATAAATTTCTATCTTTAGTAGGGCAAACCACCGATAGTTAGGTTATTGAAAATGGCCGTAAGTGAAAAAGGTAGTCCTATTGTAGATAAACATTAGAACTTAATATAGTTTTTCATATAGAATTTGCCTCTGACTTTATTAAATGCTTAGGTACTATCGAAATGTAATTCTTCAGCAGTAGACAATAATAGACGTTCACGGCGATTCTCAAGCATTTTTCGCAATAGGATGATTGGACTATAAATAAAAGATTTATTGAACGAATTTCTGATATTGTAAATGTTGACTGAAAGAGTTTTTCCCAAGGCCCATTGCACGAGTTAATGAATTTTGGTGTTGATGAATAAAACACAAAACAAAACATGTAAATGTAATCTGTCACGAACAAACCACATTGACGTGGTTACAGTATCGTGCACACAGCGTGACGTACACAATGCCGGCGGAACCAGTTCACACCGGTTTAGGGACGCCATCGCTCAGGGAAAATAGGAATAGGTATTGAAATTTAAAAAATCATCATTGAAAGCTAAATTCTTCAAGTTTGCGTGTCGGTGGCTTGTCTAAATAATAGTGCCGATTCTGTTGCGCACCAACTAAATTTAACTTAAAATATTGTTATCTTTTATCAAAAGGCAATACAAGAAAGAGACGGAAGATTTCTAGAGTTGTCGAATAGTTCACCTGTTGAACATCACCGTGTTTTTAGATGACATGTGCTGAGGTGTCGTGTAAATCTGTTTGGAAATTTAGTTTAACCTAATGTGACAGCTCTAATATTCTTCCATCTCTTTCTTGTTTTATCTGCAAGTGAAGGATAGCAATGTTTTTAGTTAAGTTTAGTCGGTACTCAACACAATCGGGGTCAATGTTTGACCAGTAAGTGCCTAATTCGATTGTTGTAGATTATTGCGTAATATGAAACAGACATCATGTTTTGGTTTCGACTTGGATTCTTATTAAAAATAAAGGAATTACGTCTTTCGTATTATATTTATTTAGGTGAAGATCTTATCCTCAATGATGCATTAGCTTTATAATTACGTGACATGAGTCATCGCTGATAAAAATCGTAATCATTGAAACGCTTAATAAATTGATATAAACAAAGTATACTAAAATAGATAAGGCTCTGATAGTCCTTGTAAGTTCGTCAGTAGTACAATAACCATAGAATAATGACAAGCAATAAAAGTGACTATTTTTTTGCTGCACTAAGTGTACATGAGCAAACTTACTCCCGCTAGGCCAAAACCTTGCCAAGTAACGTGCCAGCGACTATACCTACTGGAAAGATGAAAAAAAAATCGTGTTATTAAAATATGTTAAATTAGATTCAACATTTACTTGGTACCTACTATCAATTAGAAGCCAGATAGCTAGCAACCAACAATGCAACATTAAAATTATTGTCAAGTGACACTTGTATTATAATGGGCTTACAAATACAGAAATGATTGTGACTAGCAAAGTAGTTTGACATTGACACGCGTTGAATGTGTCTATTTACTGCGGCGGGGCAGCCCTAGAATACAAATGAGTGCACTTTAGTAGACAGTTGCATTCTTTTGCATGCGTATTTAAAACAGTTGCTGCATTGTGCAGGACAGGGAGACAATGCAAAAGCGTGAGCTAAGCGTTTTAAATTTAGAACGCGCGGTCTCGCTAACGCCATACATTACCGTTTTGTCGCGTATTGTCGCGATTTGTATCTATTGCTTCAGTGTTGCATACCATGTCCACATTAAACAAGTTGAGTGTTAATAGATTATGTGTATGTAGTTTATTAACAACTGTCGTACTCTTACTTGCTTTTTTGTGACACATCACGTTTGCAATTACCTATACAGTTAGTTTCTTTTAACGGAATGAAGCAGTTTCTCCTATTTCATATTCAGTACTAAGAATTTCTGTTAATTTTTTAAAGAGATATTCATAGGATTTTCTCTGAGATACTCGTACATAAATACAAAAATGAAACTCATTCTAAATATGCATAAATAATGGCTAATGGGTCTAATTTTTCTATTCCTTATAGAAAAGCAGCCCAACAGCTTAAATGGAGAGTATAATTTCTTTAAGTTCTTTGTAACACTCGCAAAACTCGGTAATTTTGCAACGAGTGGTTGATTACTCGCAAATTATGACGAGTGGTTAACACTTGTGTCGTATGGTGTTCGTATGAAGTGACTGAGTATATTGTTAGGAATTGTTTTAAATATTTATATTTTCATGTTAAATTCTTCTCTTTTTTTCATGTGGTTAGTGACTAACCTGATGTCACAGTTTATGCCGCCCATGGGCCTCTGACTTGGCTCCACATGCCGTCGAGAAATATCTCACAGGCATGCCATTTTATACAATACGCACATGAATCCGAAAAGTCAGAGGTGCGTGCCTTGGGTTCGTACTCGAGACCTATGACTTGGCATCTCGATGGTCACACCACTAGGCTACCACTGCAGTTTATGTTCATGTATCATGTTCAATTAATACTTGGTTTATAGGTTCTAATTCTTTTTAACTTTTCTAAATAGCATTAAATAACCAATACATTAATTTAAAACGTTTGAAGTACATTTACAGCTTCCTCAATTAACTACAGAACTACATAATTAGTCAGTTTTATTGTTATTTAAATTACTATTTTATAGTCGGCATTACGGTAACTGAATTACCTACAGCAATAGTACCTATGAGACTGACGTCACCGTTCACTATTCACAATGGAAAAGCGAAGCTCTGTGTTGAATAGAATTACAAATTGCATTGAGTATTATCGTGAATAAGCTAAAAATAGAATACTATGTCACAGAAGGCAGTATACCCAGTCCCCAGTGTGTGTGGGTATTTGGTACACAATGCATGAGGTGACCGGGCCATCACTTCCGCTACAGCTAACGCAGCGCGACCAGATAGGCAGCGCTTTGCACTTGTGAGGTAACTGAGCCACAGTATAATGTAATGCACACATTATATCAGTATACCCGTTACCTATACAATTTTTGCGATAGAAATACTGTATAATGTAGGTAATACTTATACCTTTCTATAGAGTTAGGCTGTGTAACGAAAATATTTTACACTTTTCTCTACGTTTTATTTCAGCCTTTGGTAGGTCAGGATTTTTGGTTTTTAAGTATTACGTGATTGTGTATGTAACATGAATCTTTGTAATGACTGACAAGGTACAGAAATAGAATAGAATTTCAAATTTTCTGCCTAGCCTTTTCGCAACTACATGAGGTCAGCTTCTACTCTAACTAGATGCGGCTGAATGCCATCAGACCTCCACCACCCAGTTACTGGGCAATGCTGATCCGGTTGTCAGACCATCGGGCTTCTGACTTCCCGTAAGGGCTGTCATAGATATTTATTTGCGCCCGGGACCGACGATTTAACGTGCTCTCCGAGGCACGGAGGGATCTCAATATGTAACGAACGGCGATCTACGGACTGACCGCGGCAAGCGCATTTTAAGCTCGCAAATTATATGATCCGTCTGGTTGTTATTTAGCCACGAGCCCCTTGAAATAGAATATAATTTCAAATACCTATGCAAAATTTGGAAGGCGAATAAGGCGAGTCCAAAGGCAAAAGCAAGTATGGACTTATGAAATGAAAATAGAGGGGTAAATACTGTCGACCCAGGGGAAATATGCGCAGTGTTGCCCTTTACACCCTTTGAATATTTAAAGTCTCCGTCAGTTTCACTCACGTTTGGGCCGGGGGAGTTACGTGGAACATTACTGTTTTGTTGAAACGTTTCTTATATTTGCTACGAGTCAATAGTACGGAGTCATAGAAGAGTTATGTTTTATTGAAGAAATGGGTAGAATTGAGACCTCCAATCAGAATTCAAGTTACGTGTTTGATTTTACAAGAAATTTTTTTTTTAGTTCTAAATTGATAAACAAAAGGAATGTTGACACTTTCACTTCATACTATAGATACCTATTATAAACATTTCTGTATATTTTTTTGTTTTTCAAATAGCTACAAGAATCAGTTGATGTTAGTCAACAAATTGAATCAAATTATTGTCGAATATTGATATTTTAATCGCTTCTGTTTTAATCAGTTCAGTTATTGATATATGCAATTGTAGTGATTAAATAAAGTAATGACGTATTCATAAATCATTGTAATTAATGACTATACATTTATAATGATCACCTTTAAAAATTTTGCCGACACATTTGTAGGTAATAGTTGTTGTAAGAGGTAACTAAATAATTATCAGTAGGCCTAGCATGAATGCTTTACGTTTGAATCAGAAATACTAGTTTCGCACATACTATTTAATTAAAATGAATGATAGATTGAGAAATGATGAGATTAGACAACGTTGCGGTTTAAAAGATGATGTAGTGACAAAAATTGAAAGGAGTATGCTTAGGTGGTTGGTCATGTTGAGAGAATGAGTGAACGGCGATTAACAAAAGGAATTTATAAGGCGGATGTCAATGGAAATGCCGGTGGAGAACGTCCTAGAAGGACATACATCGATGTTATTGGTGATGTTCTTCACAAAGGTCAGGTGCGTAGTACTCTCAACCGGCGTGCGTGTATGACAAGATGTATGAATGTGGATGAAGCGAAAGGGGTAGGGGTGTAAGGGTCGTAGCATGTGGCGTTCTATAGTTTCTGCCTACCCCGTGGGAAAAAGGCGTGAGTTTATGTATGTATGTATTTAATTAAATTGAAAACTTTATTCATACTTTTTGCGATATTTTGTATCACAGATACCTGTGCTACAAAATGTCGCAAAAAAATAAACCAAAATGTTATAGGACAGTTGTATTTTATATTCAAAATCCGCTTACATTAGCGATACGTTGACGATACTATACGTCAAACGTTCGTACTAGGCGTACAGGGTGCTAATCACATTTCGTATCAGAAATGGACTTGTAAGGGCCCAGACGGACTGCATCCCGACTGTAACTGCAACTGTCAAATGCAGTTTGAAGTTAAGATGTAGTCTGATTGGAAGTGCAGTGCAGTTCATTTGCAGTTAGATTAATGAACGAAATATGATTCACTAAAGGTGACGTTATAAGCCTATCAGCTACATGAGTTACAAAATTTATTTTGTGAGGAACCCGATAATGATCCCCTTAAGCGCTACGATAAAAACATAAGTAAATAATACAATAAAAACTTATTGGTTTATTTATTATCTGCCAGATGTTGTTAGAAAATTTTACATGTTATGTTAAATAGGTAGTATTCCAAATTTCTGGGGCCTTTTAGAATTTCAATTTCTCATGAAAAATTTATTAGATTACACGAAAATCTGTTGTCCGTCTTACTATCATTGTAATGTATGGTAATAACTCCTCATTATTCTAGGTGAATGTGCTATGAACACCTGTATTCTTTGAACCTACGGATAATTAAGTCGACAGAATTCGGGCTCTATTTTGAAGAATTCGTCAGTTTATTTCAATTTATGGCATGAATAATATATTGTGGCGGGTGTTCGTGAAAGGTTAACGAGTCGTCATGCCCTCGGCGGCTATTGGTAGAGTATACAGGACGAATATTTTTGTATAGTAGGTACCTACCCCTAGTTTAAGTTTTGTAGGTAGTTGACTAATCTAGCTGGGTATTTGTTTGTGTATATTTATACAGACAAAAGAGGCCCATCAAGGCAAGTTTTTTTTTTTTTTAACCGACTTCCAAAAAGGAGGAGGTTCTATGTTCATCTGTATGTATTTTTTGTGTATGTCCATCGATATTTTCGCCAATTGGGAACTGATTAAAAAAAAATTTGTTCGAAAGGGTATACTCCCGAGGTGGTCCCATTATTATTATATATTATTACTATGTATGTAGTAAGTAGGTAGATCTACCTAGAAGTAGGTAGAATCTATCTACTACCTATTAGACTTGGCTGGCACCAACTTCAAATAGATGAGTGGGTTGCGCTTATAATAATATATTAATTTATTTTTCGCTTTTGGGTGCTTATTTGTGGTTTTGGAGTCGGTTTTTTTTTAAATAATATTATAATAGAATCGCTGCCCTCGCTAGGATTTTATATCGTGAGTGCGTTTTTAGACACAAATCTTCATACGCAAAAACGCCCACACCCGGACCAACTATTTGTAGGTCATACAAATATTGGACCATTTCTTCGAATAGAGTTTCAGCTCATCTTGATTGATCGTTAAGGTTCTTAAAAGTATAATACTGTGTTGAACCCCTACTGGAAGAAAAAATGTTGCTTATTTCTATGTTGCTAAAATGTGTCTTATTTGTCCAATGCTATATTAAATAGAGCATAGCGTCGCTGCGCCTGCAAAATCCGCTATGTATTTATTTTTGAAAATCGTTTTCTAATAATTTATTTGGTTAAGAAGATAGGAAAATAAATGATTAGAAAACGGATTTTACAGGTGCACGTGGCTTGAGAAGTATTATAAAATATCATCAAAGACCGATTTTCAATAGTAAAAATACTTAGCGGATTTTGCAGGCGCAGCAACGATAGGTAGATACTTGTTTGTGTATTTAAGGTTTTTACGCACTAATACACGTGTTGTTTTACCTATTTATTTTTAAAGTAATCAACAACTCATTAATGATATTATCTTTGATAATCTTTTCAACACATTGACTTAATTAGATGTATTAACTTGTTTATATAAATAGGAAGGTATACTTCTTACCTACTATCAATAGTTACCTTTCCATAAAATAAAATATTTAATTTATTTTTGTACCTTTTATGTTTGTAGTAGGTATGTATTTTCTGCTCATGAATACAGATCAATGAAGATTTTATCAAAGTATTCGACACCCTTCAGACATCGACGTCAGTTTATCGTTTAAACCTGTAAACTTAAGACACGTAAACTGTACATGTTATTTAGTAGTGTCCACCTCCAGTGCATTGAGTGCGAACTCAGTTCAAACACCTGTAGTCAGATAAACTTTATCAAATGTTATCGTATGAGGACTTTGGCGCAGTATTTTTACTAAGTGCCATGATATCAACAGATAAAATTAAATTTAACGGCAATCGTTACATCGAAGATTTTATTGAAGTTGTTTACTACTTAACAATGAATAAATACCGAGATAATGTCAGAATGACGAGTGAAACTTTAGCAGAATTTGAAAAACATGTAAATATTGTAAACATCTCATACAAATTATTAATTCAGACGAAAAAATCTGATTATAGTAGCTAAGGGTTCAGGGTTCTGCCCAGCCTATTTCACAACTATGTTGGGGTCACCAGTATTTACACGGAGAGACTGCCATCAGACCTCCGCAACCCAGATACTGGGCAATGCCGATATCCTAAGGTTAGATCGGTTGTCAGACTTTAGCTAGGAGTAGCAACATTATTTTGAATGCAACTTTTATTTTGGAGTAGAAATTTTTATTTGTTCGGTAGGTACATGTAGATATAGAAAATTAAAAAATGGAATTAATGGATATAAAAAGGTTGTTCCGTTTTAACACCTTGAAATTTTTGTATGCTATGTATTATTCTAGCAAAACATGTCTGTACCGTTTTAATTTTTATTTCACATCATTATGTATCATATTATTATGCAAATAAATGATTTATTATTGTTATTGGTGATGTTCTTCACAAAGGTCAGGGGCGTAGTACTCTCAACCGGCGTGCGTGTATGACAAGATGTATGAATGTGGATGAAGCGAAAGGGGTATGTAAGAGTCGTAGCATGTGGCGTTCTATAGTTTCTGCCTACCCCCATGGGAAAAAGGCGTGAGTTTATGTATGTATGTATGTATCTTTCAGGGGTTTCAAAAAAAGAGGCCACTTAAAGCACAGTCTGTACAAAATTACTGAAACTAATCATCCTTATTCTCACTATCCTTACTAATATTATAAACGCAAAAGTTTGTATGTATACATGTATGGATGGATGTATGGACTGATGGATGTTTGTTACTCTTTCACGCAAAAACAGCTGAACGGATTTGGATGAGATTTGGCACACAGATAGACTATGCCCTGGATTAACACATAGGATACTTTTTATCCGGGTACATCAAGTAGTTCCCCTAGGATGCGGGTGAAACCGCGGGTAATAGTCTAGTGTTAAATAATTTATTTAAATTAATTTGCTACGAGCACAACTCTAAGCCCCATATTATTGTAACAAGTGTCTTTCAAGCCAGCGCTGAAACACCTGTCACCTGGTGGTATTGTCTGAACACTTAAATAACAAAATCTTATCTAGAGGAAAATTTACAGTCACAGCTTAGAGAAAACCAGTGTATGAATAGACAGGACACTTTTTCTCTCGTATTATATGTGTTATATGAGAATAACCCCTGCCGTGGTGACAAGATTATCCAGTCAGCAAGGTTGGTGGCAAGACAACACTAAACGTAACATAACATCACGCCTTGTATTCCGCGAAGGGTTCGGCAGAGGTGTTTTTAGTGCACCCTCATTTCGCGAGTTATGCTTAAATCCCATGTAATAGGGGGCGAGCCTATTGCCATTAACTGGGCACAAATCCAGACTCCGAGCTGCTACTGAGAAATTCCTAATGGAAACCAATAACGCTTTGACCGACCTGGGAATTGAACCCAGGACCGCTGCTCAGCGGTCGCGCTTGCAACCACTAGACCAACAAGGCAGTCAAATCAACACTAAAATGTATGGATATATGAATGGTTCGTATATTTGTTTGTTTGATTCAAATTTTGCAACAGATTTTTCAACTACTTCTGCTTAACCGATTCTGCTGAAAATACCAGGATAATACTTTATAATCATTTAACCTTCAATTCTCAAATCGTGATTCTGCAAGGGTACTACAAGATATACCGTTTAACATAAAAGTTTTTTTTAAGAGAGTATTATTTTTGTGTGTAGTTTAAGGGGTTTGTATTTTTCTGTGTATTTACTTTGTAGGTCGAAAACATACTTAGTAGGTATTCACGTTATTTTTTATTTTATTCCATTTAAACTACATATTACAAGCGCGTACGAAAAGTCGAGTTTTTAGGTGCACGGTTCCAATTTGTCGTGGTCTCCGTTACTTATAGCAACCAAGGTTCAGCTTCGTTGTGAGACGTTTCACAGGTCGGAATTTTTTGCTTTCCTTGTCGTCTCTATAACATAGAATTAGCGACTTAGTATTTGTTCTACCTAGCCCTTTCCCAACTATGTTGGGGTCAGTTTCCAGTCTAACCAGATGCGGCTAAATACAAGTATTTTACACGGAGCGACTGCCGTCAGAGTTCCGCAACCCAGTTACTGGGAAATGCCGATATCCTAAGGTTAGATTGGTTGTCAAACTCGAGCTTCTGACTATCCATAACGACTGTCATATGAATTTGTATGACACCCGGGACTGACGGTTTAACGTGCTCTCCGAGGCACGGAGGGGTCTCAATGTGTAACGAATGGTCACCCATCTATGGACTGACCGTGGCAAGCGCAGCTTAACCTTGCAAAACATATGACCCGCGCGATTGTTAATTAGCCACGACCCCCAGGTTAATTAGCGACTTAGTGTACACATGGGAAAATGTAGAACAGTTGACTTTCCAAATACAGGCATGACTGGAACGTTTTATCTTTACATAGTATAAAACAAAGTCGCTCCCGCTGTCTGTCTGTCCCTTATGTATACTCAGATCTTTAAAACTACACAACGGATTTTGATGCGGTTTTTTTAATAGATAGAGTGATTCAAGAGGAAGGTTTATATGCCCCACATTAGTATCAACATTGCACCCGTGCGAAGTCGGGGCGGGTCGCTAGTAGTTTTATAATGGTTACACGTGCTTTGACGCTATAACAGTTCTAATTGCGGCGCTTTACAGCTCTACAGACGCCGGGTAAAAAAGCGCGCCTATAATAACGGCCCTGGTATGTTACCTCGAGGTCGATCCAAATTGATGAGCCATTTTGACATTGATGTATAAAGTGGACAATCAAGTTCTTTGTTCTTCTAAAACGTGTAGGACGTAAATTCTACGTTGTAAATCAACATTGTGCAAGTTGTTTAGCCGTTACGACGCACCGTCGGTATTACGGAGTATTGTTTGGCCACAGATTGCGTGTGTAAACTTATGTAGCCGACCGTATCGTCGGCTAACAACGGCTTATTGTTATGGTTAGCATAACCGCGTTGCCTAGTTACGCCTCTTGTTGCAATAATTCGCGGTTCATGCGGTATTTTGCTTACAACAAACCATATTGTTTGTTCGTTCTCTGAAAGCTTTCTCCTGCTAAGAATAAGAGCGGTTTTGCTTTGTGTCGTTGCTGTTATTAATTTGCAATCGCGAATACTTAAAACAATTTGACGCGACAAGCAGTCTTTGTGTTGACTTGTTTACACCGCTAGGCACACTGTCGGAATTTTGTTTGAATAGTCATATACCACAGTCACGAGTCAATAAATATTAAGGACAAAGCTTAACATCGGTCTATATTATCGCATTTGATACCTACAACAACATTTATTTATATCCTTAGGTAAATATAGAAAACTTTTTAGTTTAATTATACCAGACTAGCTGTGTCCTCACGGCTCCGTCCATAGCCTATGTTACTCAGTGATAAGTAGCTTTCTAACGGCAATTTTTTTTTTGAAATCGGTCCTATTGTTTTTAAGTTTATTCGTTACATACAAAAATACAAATCTTTCCTGTTTATAATATTAATATAAATATGTAGATAAGATAAGCAGTCCACATTTTAATTTTCCGAGTGATGTTTAGGTAGCCATCATTCGGAAATTAGGTGATTTCAAGGCATTTTGCATAACATAACATCACAGTCAAAGTCAAAGTCAAAGTCAAAGTTTTTTATTTCAAATAGACCAGATTTCAGGCACTTTTAAAACGTCACGACTAGGTGCACTAGATCACGCCTGTATACCCCGAACGGTTAGGCAGAGGTGTATAGTAACCCCCTCATTTCGCTATTATGTTTAAGTCCCTTGTAATGGTGGGCGAGCCTATTGCCACCAACCTGGCATAATCCATACTCCGGGCTGCTACTGAGGAATTCGCACAGAAAAACCCAATAACACTTTGCCCGACCTGGGGATCTAACCCGAGACTTCACGATCAGCAGTCACGCTTGCCACCACTACAATAAAAGAAAGAAAGAAAGAAAGAAAGAAAAAGTATTTATTTTCCGCCCACGCGGAAGCATACGGATCCTTAAAATTAAAAATATAATGTTTCTTAAAAATTAACACTTACGATAAATAACGAGGCAGCTCAACTAGAAATCAGACACATTGGTGTCAATTCTGTAGCGCACTTTGACAGGGCTAAACTAAGGTTATTTGTGTCTTTCTGTTTCAATAGAAAAAGAAAATGACAGTTGCGTTTAGTCTACTTTAGTACTGTTAAAATATGTAACAGAATCGACACCATTTACAATCGAATATGTACAATTGAAGATCTATCAATCTTCTACTATCCTAGACATATGCGTCGTAAGAATCATGCTCCTTTAACTGATTAGCCAAACAATTCGTGTAAGATAAATAATGTAGGCAGTAGGTAGATCAGTACGTTACGGTGCTTGGTGCTTCAGCGTGATTAAGTGTGTTATCGGTAATCTTATCAGTAAGGTGCGGGCACACCGAGCAAGTGCAAACACCTGCCCGTCCCACCTGTCCGCCAGCTATCACCGACGGATTGTGACGCCTATCAGATTAACACACGTAGCTATATTAATCACATATACTATTTCCGTGTATTAAGTTTATCGTAGTAGTTAAAGAATAAGAACTGTTACGAACACTATTTTATGGTTTCAATTTAATTGGAACAATATAATATCACGCCTGTATTCCCCTAAGGGTTAGGCAGAGGTGTATAGTAAACACTCTCATTGCGCCGTTATGTTTAAGTCCTATGTAATAGGTGGCGAGCTATTGCCATCAACCGGGCACAGATCCAAACTCCGGGCTACTACTTAGAAATTCCACACTACGCAATAGCACTTTGCCCGACCTGGGGATTGAACTCAGCTAGAACCTCATGATCAGCAGTCGCGCTTGCCACCACTAGTTCAACGAGGCAGTTGGATGGTTTTAATTAGGACTTTTATAATAAAACTAGACGTTGCCCGCGGTTTCGTCGGCGTGGATGTCGTTTATCGCGTATTCCGCGGTTTCAGAATAAAAGTAGCCTATGTCCTTCTCTGGGTTTCAGAAAATCTCTGTGCCAAGTTTCATTAAAATCGGTTCAGTAGTTTAGTCGTGATGAGGTAACAAACAGACAGACATAGTTACTTTCGCGTTTATAATAGTAAGGATAAAAGTGATTATTATTAATAAAAGGTAGGTATTCGTTTATTTTTGCCTTGTTTCGTAATAGATTTAAAATTCTGAACGATTCTACGGGATTTTAGTTAATAGATTTTATTTTGCATTGAAGTTTAGGTAGCCAAATGAAATGTTATAAAACTTGTAAACATGTAGAGAGATCCAAATGGTTATTTCTAAAAGCCGATTTCTTAATGAAATATTTGACATAATTATATGATCATAGTAACCTACTATGTATACAATATTTAAGATGTCAATTAGTACTCCTTTCATTCAATTATCAATTTGGCACATGTAAAGGTATATGTCCATAGTAATTAAAAACATGAACTAAAGAATAAAGGTATAATTAAACAAGTATTTTGTAACAAGAATAAATAGCTAACAAGTAACAATGTGCGCAGTACAGTCGTTATCAGAGCCTCTCGAAGGCTTCGCACGGTAGATTCCCGACGGTAATGCGTGTGACGCCATTTTCCACGGCCTCATACAGCTGCACACTAATCAACAAACGTACAAGTCAGTGCTCCGACGCCATTTTCTTTTCTGTTCGGTGTTTAAAAGATTTATGTTATGTTATTGGATTTATAATTTAGTGTAAAAATCCAATAACATAACATAAATCTTTTAAACACCGAACAGAAAAGAAAATGGCGTCGGAGCACTGACTTGTACGTTTCTAAATAATTAATACTTAATGGTAAAATGTTAAACTATGTTTAATAATACGTAATGGTAAAATACTTAATGGTAAAATGTTAAACAATGTTTAATAATGTTTTCTGAGTTGTTATGGTTTATGTTGGTAACCCGGATTCATTGCTCCCGAGTGTATGTAGATGGTTGAAAAATAGGAAAATTTGGAAAATTCTCGCTATTAATGTATGTTACACTAATAATGGATTTAGCTAGTGCTACTTGCTACCCGTACGTATTTAATTTATGGGTTTTGTTGTGGAATATCTTTGCTGAAGCTCCGGCATTTTCAGATTACTCTATCAGCATTTTTGAAAACGGTTTTTGGATAATACCTGGAAATTATATAACATTATTATAACTATTTTATAACTACGCCTTACTTTCATAGGTTTTCAGCACCATGAAATGTCTCTTCTAAGCCTCGTGAAACTATCCAGGTTTTTTGTTTACTCAGTATAAGTACGTCTCTGACAAACTGGACACTTACCTAACCACCTTTAGTATGTGGGCAGTGAGAGGTTTTTTATATGCTATAATTCCACCTGACTCCTTTCTTTTACCAACTGGTTTGTTGTGATGTGCATTTTCCTTTAAATTTAGTGAGTCACAATTATTTTTGCTCTCGCCCAACATAAAGATATTTGTCATGGGTGTTGTACTGAAGACAATACACGTGCACCGAGCGAAGGTCGCCGTCATCGACGCGGGCGCACCTGCGTGAATAATCGCCGGTCGGTTATCGACGTGATAGCGAGTCGCTGAAAAACCCGTTAACGGGACCGAGACGTTGCGATAACTATTCGTTGGCGACGTATTCTAGCGGCATTTGTACCGTGGTTTGAAATAAGACTAATAAAGAAGAATAATTAGATGTTTAGGTTAGTACTCTCAACCGGCGTGCCTGTATGACAAGATGTATGAATGTGGATGAAGCGAAACGGGTATGTATGGGTCGTAGCATGTGGCGTTCTATAGTTTCTGCCTACCCCCATGGGAGAAAGGCGTGAGTTTATGTATGTATGTAATTAGGTGTCTTAATTACTGTCGGGCTTGATTTTCTTCGGAAAATTATACACTTTTGACCAAATACTCAAACGCTACTCAATTTTAAGTAGCTACCATAGAGAAGAACTCCATACATTGGAGAACTTTTTTTTTAATACGTTTTGTTATTTTAAAACTACACTTGGATCTCTTAAATGAGAGTTATGTAGTAATACGGGTCGTATAATCAAATACTCAAACGCTACTCAGTTTTAAGGTGCCGTTAATTTCGTGCTGTCACTGTCACTTCGCCTTGAAGTGACAGTGACGGCACGAGACTTAACGGCAACTTAAAATTGAGTAGCGTTTGAGTTTTTGGCCATTTGTCTATCAAACTGAATACGAGATTGTCTGCCTTTTAAATGTTTATGTTAATCTCACGATGCAAGAATATGACTTTAATGTGATTAACACTGTGTTTATCCTCCTCACGAAGGATATTTCGATCCGGAAGTAGTTTCAACTTGAGGTCTTGATGATTCATAAGCGTTACTGCAGGCGTAGTATGCATGGTCACCGTAGACAAAGGTTTTGTAAACGGAAAAATGGATAAAATGACATATTCACAATGAAAATATGTCATTTTATCTATTTTTCCGTCGACAAAACCCTTGTCTGCGGTGATCGTGCTACGCCTACTCGTCTAATGGTAAACAAACACTTCGTTAAATGTGTTAAAATGTTACGTAGTAATCTAATTTATTAACCTTATTAAATCATAATTTTATTACTTTTCTAGACGAGTTCTTCTTAAAAGTAGTCCAGCCAGAAAGAGAAAATAAATCGAATCTGCCGACAATTGATATCGAAAAGGTTTTGAACGGGGACCAGGCAAAATTTCCTTTATTATTTGCATAATAAAATTTACTTAATATTATTTTATTTATTTACTTTATATGCACACTGAAATACAATAAGAAAGATTACATAGGATGACGAGTAGGTACAAAGGCACTGCTTATTTAATTAAAGCCAGGTTTGCTGCGACTATGTTTTTGTTAGAAATAGCCCTTTTCTAACAAAATTGGGGTGTAGCCTAACTGTTCTTTGGTCCCGGTGTTTGTGAAATACTTTTTGTTATATTTTTGTCGTAGCAGAGAAATCTCTTCCAGTAGACCTTGCGCGAGAAATAATTAAAGACAAGAACTGTAGATACAGTGTGTACAGTAGATACATTATCAAATATTCTTACATATATACAAATACACACTAATATATTACTAATTAGCTCATTACTGTCCCACTGCTGGGCATGGGCCTCTTCTCAGAATGAGAAGGGTTTAGGCGTTAGTCTACCGCGCTGGCCTGGTGCGGGTTGGCAGTCTACATACACCATGGAGACCTCTCAGGTGTGTAGGTTTCCTCACGATGTCTTGTTTTTCACCGTTAATGCAAGTTATAATCAAATTCTGACCCGCACATGAATTCGGAAAGTCAGAGGTACGGGCCGGGATTGAACCCAGATCCACCTGCACGGAAGGCAAGCGTTCAACCGCTAGGCTATCACTGCTATATTACACAATATTATACAGATTTAGTAAAAGTATGTTTTTAACGTCATTCTAAGATACTGCAAGCTATTAGTTGGTCGTCGTCCCACGCTGTATGCCTAGTTAGGGCACTTCCCTAACTCGGCTTGTTATTTAGCTAACAACCTGTCACGGTGTACAGCTGTGATCTCTAACCTTACAGTCTGCCTACACGGGTAAGTGCTGGACGTGACTGCAAATAGCACTGATGCACACTATACGTACAGTAGAGGAATAAATAGGTTCGTCAGCTTTCAAATTCATTCCTTTCCTACATCTCGGGCACATGTTACCTTTTCAAACCGTTGAACGGAACAGACCTATGCCCATGGAAAATTATGTTTAATTATTTGGTAGCGAAGATCAAAATTGCCTTTTGTCTCCATATGACGTAGTAGTGCCTTATAATGTCTTTGATTTGATTTAAGGAGTTTTGTTGTAGAAATCATTTTATCAAACAATTTGATGATTAAATAAATTGACATTACTAGATTTACTAGTGTCATCATATTCTATTATAATTTTTAATATTAGCATTTCTATAATGTTGGCAATACGTAGTCCGTAAAATAGGTTGTTTCTTGCACTGTGCAACCAAAAATAGACCTTAAGGTGTATAACATTTTCGTTCCCCTACTGTACATCTATAATTATTTTGATGTAACTTAAAACTCTGCGTTATAGTTTTGTTATTGAAAACAAGTACGATGATTTTTGGATTTTATATGCGATTGTAAACTATAAAGTTCTCGATGGTGTGTGTAGTACGCCAACCCGCACCAGGCCAGCGTGGTGGACTAAGACCTAAACCCTTCTCATTCTGAGAAGAAGGCCCGTGCGAAGCAGTGGGACAGTTATGGGCTAATTATGTTTATACAGGAAGTAAACGAAATCATGTAATTCCTTCAAACCTCGTGATGTACTGCTGACGTAGATTAATCCTGCACATGACACATTTGGATTAAATAAAAATACAAAAAATACAAGAAGTAAACATGTGTTCTTAACGTACGGCATTTTAGCGCCTCGAGCGAATTGCGCGGCTGTCGCTCGCTGCGCGGTCATTTAACTCAGGGTGCTAAAATGCCTTGCGTTAAGAACACATGTTTACTTCTTGTAATTTTTTTTTATTGTAACCCAAAGTATAGTGCAGGGTTACTCTTTAAGGAATTACATGATTTCGTTTACAGGCTGTATACGATTGTACGATTTTGTAAAATTATGTAGGTTACTGTGTTATTGTACGAAATGACCGAGATATATTTTTTTTAAACTTGTGATAATGCTGTGGCCAAAGATATACTTACTTCTATAAATAGGTGTAGTAAACAAATCGGGAACTTAATAGTCTATTTCTGATGCCACCGCATCTGGCCCTGTGGCGCAACGGATAACGCGTCTGACTACGGATCAGAAGATTCCAGGTTCGAATCCTGGCAGGGTCGCGACTCATTTTTGTTTGTTCTTTATTTTTTTCTTGTTTACCTAACGTTAGTAATTAGTCGCATTGTTCGTATGACGGCATCGAGTTAATGTTTGCGAACAAACGCTCACGAAACCAATTATGTATTGTGTTTTCAGTGTACCGTATTCAACTTACTGCTATCGTATCACGGTACAAATTGCTTTGTTAATAACGTAGATATGTTGCCAAAAGAATTTGAGTTCTATTGGTGATACCTAAAGTAGAATTTCGTGCGGTAATCGTTTGTTGTTGAAGTTCATAGTACATTATGTACGCAGCTGACCAAATATTGTAGTTGCGATAATTGGTCGTGATGCAATCGCGTGATCTTGCCGGATCCGAGGTGGAATGAGACTTTTTAGAAAAGTATAAGTATTCTTTGTTATTGAAATTATTTTACTCCATCGAAATGAGATTTTTATAATCTAATATTACAAATGTGTGAGCGTGTGATTTTTATTTATCACCTAGTACCTGCCTAACAACTGAATGGATTTGCGTCTTTGGTATAATGTTTCCTGGATTAACAACTACGTTAGAATCTTAATCCTACAAAATTAAGTAGGTACTGTCCACGGCTTCAGGTAGCTATTATGTAATATTACATTTATATTTTCGTTATAATATAAATGTTACGAGATATTATCATGTTGTTGTTAAATAACACTAATAGGATATTATTGAGTTATTATTTCCTATATTGACATGACGTCGATGGTTTTTATAAAATGAGTTTATATTTTTGCGGCGACCTAATGGATTCAAAAAAGTATCCTCTCAGGTTTTCGTTATATTATTATTCTAAAACAAGTTAAATTAGATGCAAATAGATACCTACTGTGTATATTTTTCATGTTAGTTTCACTTCTGTCTGTATAACTAGCCAATTCTTTTGTTATAAGTTTTAAATCTGTTCGTAGGCGTCCCGTAGCCTGCTACGAAGTACTTAGCGTTTATCCCATAGTAATTTCATCTAGCAAACTACTTGGTGCTCCATCTGATATACTTGGTAACTTTGCCTGCCAAACGCGGTCACTATCCTTAAATCGTTCGTAGCGGCCTACGGGATGTCTACGAACTAGTTTGTTATTATGATTCCGAGAATACAATTATAACTACTATAGATTTTTTTCTGTGAAATGTAAACCTGTTGAGAATTATCATTGTGTTTTTAATCCAACACAATTAATAAGTTGTTGATATATGAATTAAAGGCGGTGCGGTTATCAATAGTGTGTAGAGGTATAGGTAAATAAAAGGTATCGAATAGCCTTAATATTTTTTTATTTTCCGTTTCATTGTACTGGTACTTAATAAAAAATCAGTGCACAATTTATAAAACTAAATAATAAAGGAAAATGTGGGTGATTAACATCGTGAAATGCAATCAAGACAGATACAATTTGTGACACAAAGTTGGAACTTTAGCTGCCTGGGGCGTGCGGCGGCGGCCGGTGGGCCAGCCGAGTGGACTCAGATACATGCAGTTATAACAATCACCACCACACATCGTACCACACATCAACCAACAACGCAATATTTGATCATTATTAACGCACCTCAACTAAAACTATAACAGTCTATTTAAAATTATAATACACCATAAGTAATAATTATGTATATAAAGATAATTAAAGCATCTTCACCTTATAATCAAAATAAAATCATAAAATGTATCAAATCGATAATTTTCAGTTAATTTTCATATTCATTTAGTTTTTTATTACATACATTATTTACATATAGTAACGTGCTAAACACAAATCATAAGTTAATAATAGAAAATTTGCGTGAAGCACTCACAAAATAATATTTTATTAGAAACAAATCGCCATGCAAAATCACACTCATGAAATAATAACTTAAAATAATATAATTATATACGTGGACCGACTTTTAATCGGTCCACTTCTTTGATATAAATGGAAGCATTAGTTTTATAACTAAAAGATAGGATTGACATTTTCTAAGAAAAAGGATTTTTACAAAAAAAAAATCAAAGACTACGGCATTTTGTACGTGAAGTGTTCTGAACAGTAATAAGTATCTATTTATTACAAAATATATCATCTGTTGTCAGACAGGATGTCCCTGGGTGTACCACAAAACCACTCAACATACCTATTTACAAACATGGAAAATTTACATTCATTACACTACTGACTACCTAGTAAAGCTTTTTACACAAAACATTATAACAAAACAATCCGCGGCGCTTCGGGCCACCGCGGTGGATTGCATTGCAATGCTGAAGTCTTCTGCGTGTAATGCCACAAAACAATTACATTAAAGTAGTTTACTGATCGTAACGAGATCGTGCATAGGATATCATCGTCGATGATGATGTTCACTGGAACTGGAGGCGGGGGCTACTCCACTGGCCTGGGGCGCAGTGCTGCCACCCGCAGCGACCTCTGTCGCCACTCGAGGTATATAAACATTACCATAAATTATATTGTCTCTCTTAAACTAGTCACCACTTAGGAAGAGGGCCTGTCAAGCTGGTTCTGCTTTTCTGGCGTCTGTAACAAAGAGAAAAACAAATAAGTAAAATTGTCAGTGCACCATAATCGGTCATAGCAGGTACCTACTATTAGATAAGAGTCATTTTGATATGAGAACAGAAGGAAAGGCCATGTAATCACTAGTGAGGGTGCAGCTACCAATCATTGCACAGATGCGCGCGCACATATACCCCTAACATCTGACACGATTGCAGCGCAATAATTATGATATGAAAACTAAAGCTTGTTTAGTAGAATTATAATGTAAGCGATAGGAACAATTTTTATTTATTACGTCCAATAAAGTCTCCCTCGTCGTTTTAGTGTTATTAGTGATTGCGACAAATAGTATCGTGTGGCACATGCGCATCCCGCCCGCGCCCGCGTCCGGCCATCTGTCACCGCATATGCGCTTGTTTCAACACTGTTTTAATTCATTAGTGCCCGGACAATGGGCCTCCTGTTGTTTAGTTGTTCTAATATAAACGTGTGTGAGAGCAGTATGTTAGGGAAAGTTCGTTTTATGATTAGAAATACATAAAATACAGGATTATGTTAGTTTAGCATGATTTTTTCCAGCAGATGGAGGACGGTAGCAGTTTCAGTGTGACTTTCCGAGTATCAGCGAGTGTTAGATTACGGCTTCCCGTCCGTGCACATCCGCGACACAGCTGAACGGCCGCACGTGGCCACACCCTATTTACGGACACATACCGAAGGGAGAGCACACATGTCCCGAACGGATCGGGACTTTGCGAGTGCGCACACGTGAAATCCCTTTATGAGACGAGCATTGTCGGCTGGATAATGAATAGGTATGTTCAGTGTTCGTCGCATTTATTTAGCTATCCGGCCACCGGCGCCGTCACGTGTGTTCACACGCAGCTGCGAGCGACCGTTACCCGCACAATGCCCTCGATCGATCCGTCGTCGATGGAATCCAAGCGATCGGCGAAATCGCTGCACGTGTGCAGGCGCTGTCGAGACATTTCGCGGTGAAGTTGCATTGTCTACTCGCCGACGCTGTGCGGTTTATTAGTTCGGAGAAGCGTAAAGGTGCTCGTAAAACTTTCACGTGCGCGATTTATGCGCGAGGTGTGCGGAGACAAGAGGAGCGGGCAAGCGTGGGCGCGCAGCCGCGGACACCTGGCAGCTCGTTAGTGTCGCCTGTCGGATGGACCGAGCCCCGAGCCGTCGCCTCAGCCGTGCGTAGGCGACACCCTGCTTGCATCCACACATCATTTTGTTCGTCAGTACCACGAGCGAGAACACTTGTTCGCTCAATACGCAATATTATTATTTACTTGCTTCAAAAGCACAAGATAAATATTAATATTATTAATCTTCGATAGCCTTGTTCGCGTCTATTAACGGTAGGGGTCCTTAAATTGGTAATGAAAGGCAACATGCGGGCCAGTAATTGGATGATTAATTGATATTGACAAACTATGGTTCGATAGAGACTAGGAGAAATGTGCCTTTCTCTTGTAAACAAGGAATGAGAACGAACCATTTATAATGTGATCCTGCATGTTGTATCAGAGATATGATTATGAATAGGGTTGCGCCCTTTATGTGAAATAAAGTGGGGGTGCCACCGCAGCGGATTACACGCCTAACAATCGTCATTACGGTACTTAGCAGCTTATTATGGTTGAAGTGCAAAGTCAAACAAGAACAAAAGGGCAATGGGGTAACTTGGTCGATAAAACACTGACTCAGACAATGATAATGACGGTGATTTTAGAGAGCAGTATCAAAAGAGCAGAGTGGATTGATCTCACGGCCTTTCGAATGCCGGCGGGCGGCAGCTGCAGGCAACAATTACGGTCGCTGTGGCAGCGAGCGTGGCGTATGCTCGTGACCGGAGGTTTGTGGCACACGGCGCCCGATGGCCCACGAGATACCGTCGTGAAATGCCGCCTCACGACGACCACGATGGAGATACGAATTCCAGCACGATCGCCCCGAGCCGCGCTATTCTTTCTAGGCCTCGTGAACCACTAATTCGTGTTTTAGGAAACGAAGATGGAGTAGTTTGTGTTCCATGTCCTTGTTCGAATGAATATTCCACATTTTGTATTCAAGAATGCGGCCCGATTAGTCGGCATTCCGATATCATAGTAGCTGGTATATTAGTAAATATCCGTGGATATCGCGATACTGCCGGCGCCCGACACCAATTAATTAATAGATGTTGTTTGTGTTGTTCCTACTGATAAGTTGTTTATTGCTGTTTAACGAAAATCTTTGTTTTTATAATTTTATAGCATGGAAACAAGAATATTTTTAAAAGAAAGTATCGTGCTTGTTAATTGTGATTAAATGAGCTCTCGGCGCCACGGTACCGCATCGTAATGCCACGATAATGTTACATAAAAAGAGAGATTTATCTTTTATAGTCGTCGAAAATGACGAAGAATTGCGAAGTTTTACTAGTCTCATGTAAACGTGCTCGTACATTAGACACGCCAAATATATGGTTTTTGTATGAGTGTCGTCTGTCACGAGTGGGTAGGTAGGTAGGTAGGTAGGTACCTGACCGTGTATACGAACATAATTCAAGAGTGTAGTGCAGTTGTCGTCTTCTACGTGGCACTCGCGTCGCTGTAAATACAGCAGGCACGTTGCGTCTCTTAAATCACGCTTGTTTTGAACATTTCCCTCGGTTCCAACAACTGGCAGTGATTAAAATTTACGTGGCGCGACCAAGTATTAACGAGCGCGCATTGCGCCTGGGGCTCGTAATCGCAAAGCGCACGAATAAATCCTGCGAGATGCACCTGCCGCATGCCGCGAGCAGACATCACAACACTCTCAATGCGACCTGCAGCATTTTTAGTTGTTGTAGAGCTCGGCTAACGTCTAATTGTGTACCTACAGACATAGCTCCGACCAACTTTGTTAATGTTCTGTCACGGTAAATGGGAATGACGAAATGGCAATCACACACAGGTGTCAGTCGGAATGTTAAACGAGCAAGATAAATATGTGTTGAATATTCAGATTGTGTGTCAGTACACGGTCGTTTACGCGGCGCCGGCGCAGGTGGCCGCGCTTCAAGGCTGAAATTCAAAACAGCAGTCACGCATGCGTGAACAGCGGTTTACTCCGAGACTTCTTATTTACCGAATCTATGATTTCATAATGAAACTCAGTTTTGATCATACATTATGCGCTGATGTTTATTTGACGGTCTTAATATGAAAATAAATAATTACGGCTATCATGGATTGTTTGTGAGATGAGAGTTTAATGGCTGATTTAATAATCGACGTATTGGCATGTTAATCAGTCCCGAAAATAGCAGTGATGACAATTATATATTAATCTATGCAATAATTGTCATGGTGATGCGTGTGTCGGTGTTGTGAAACTCTGCATCTCCGCTTTTACCTTCCCGCGCTTGCGAAACACGCAGGTGCGCGCGCGCCGCAAAAACACCGACACGGCCGATTTCATTTACTTTTTATGCAATAGTAGGTAGGTATCTCTCGTACAAACTAGTGCAACAGCTACATTATCTCTACTGAAAGCCACTAATAGCCGCCGAACGTGATGTTTGATTTAGATGCATTTGTTATTGTGAGTTAAAAACTTTCTACTTGGGAAATACAGATTAAGTTAGAGCGTTAGTAGTTTATTTTATTAGACTAATTACGATAGAACGGTTTTAAGATTTATTTTAGTGGAATATTATTGTTATGATTATTTTATTATCGTTGTAGAATGTGATTATTAGACGTCTAGTGATTACGTGGTAAGTTAGAGTTACTTGTAAAATGTAGAGTTGGCTTTAACTTAATTAGTTAGTAACTAGACTATGTAGAGTTAGAAATGAATAGAAATAGAAACTTACGGTTTGATTTCTGTGTTCTTGACTGGGGGATGTTTGGCGCAGGATTGTGTTGGGCGCGGCCCGGGGTCCGAGCGGGCGCCTGAGCTGGCGAGGCTGGGGCGCCGTGCAAGCCGGGGCCAGCGCGCCCTCTGCGTCAAACTGCTCCATAGCGGGGTGGTTCTCAAGCGCTGACTGCAAGTCGCAGATGTAGTCAATCACGTGCTGGATCACCTCCAACTTGGAGATCTTCCGGTTTTTGGGCATGAAGGGCACCAGGTCCTGCAGCTTGGACAGGTACATCTGGATCTCGGCGTTCTCGCCGTCGCGGTGCCGCTGCACGCGGCCGCCGGCGATAGCCGGGACGGAGGCGCCGGTCGCGCACACTGCTGTTATCGCTTTCATTGTGACTGTCACTGAACACGAACACTGGGTTGGAACTAACACGGGCGCGGACGTGCGTCGGGCGCGGATTGCGAGCGAGGAATGAGGAGATGCGCGTAGCAGCGTAGTATTTATGGGCGCTGGTGGGGCGCGGGGCGGCGCCGGCCGGTCCAATGGGCGCGCGGGGCGGGGGCGGGGGCGGCGAAGCCTGATTTTTCCCATGGCGGGCGGTGGGCGCCGCGTCTGCCGCGCTGGGCGGCCCTGAGTAAGGCCGTTGCGCTCGTGACATGCACTTTGTCCTGTCTGTAATCTTGTTTATTTCTGGGTCCTTTATTATTATGTTGTTTGTTTCTTTAAGTTAGGTTCTAGACATATTGTGTAAATACATGACATGTTATACCTATATTTCTGTTCCACTAGGGTTGTCAAGAATTATTTATCAAAGAAACATTAACAGTAACTATATTGTCCATTGTTTACACTATAAAAATAAAAATGCCTAGTTAGAGTCTTAAGTAAATAGTGAATGTTCTATTTCAATATTTTCTAATTAAAATACTCTATTCAGACGTGTACGTACACAGATATGGTTTATTTATCTATTATACCAGTATACAAGAGCCTTATTGCGTTCCACCGTGCATTGTTATTACTACATTGAACAATTTTCAGTTCAAGTATCACCAATTTAACTTTTAATCATTACATCAGAAAACAATATCCTTCAGGACGAGGGGGTGTTTATGACTTAGAGGTGAGGGAGGGGAGTGGAGGCTGCTGGGGTGACGAACAATGGGTGAACGTGAAGGCATCCACTTGTCGCGCTCCCACGCCGACAGGTCCCGGAGGCTGCGTCTGCGCAGAAAAAACACCTTTTGAGCTTTACTCCTTTCAATTTGTATTGTAAAAACATAAATCTTTTTTAATAAATAAGTGCTTTTCTGAGTAACTTTTGTTTTTGAATATACACTTCGGAAATGAGGTGTAAACTAATTATGAAAGCTTAAGTGACTGTTTTCTGTTAAGTAACTATATCTAAAGGTCTACCCTTACTCGAACAACGTAAATCAGTAGGCTGTAGAGTCTTTTACAAAACCTTTCGACGGTCATCTTTTAAAATGTAGAGATAACATAGAAGTTAATGTAGAGGTAGATAGAGACAAAAAGTAAAAGAATGTTGAACTTTTTATCACATAATTCAGATCCTGCTTGACAAGGTACTAATAGACACGTGTATAATTAATCAAATACGTTTTTAATCAACGACCAACATTCTTTAACACCAACAACCATGCGCCGATGAATTATGTAAAAAAGAAGCAGCTCTACATATAAACATAAAAAAAATCATATTCATGTTTTATGTAGGTAGTATTTACACATTATAGGTAATCATGTAGGTAATAGAGTAGGTACAAGATATGCTGATTGGAAGATACTATAATGAAAAAATAAAGTACCCAATACTGGAGCTTGACTTGAACTAACTCTACTTTTTGAAACTGTATCACTTAGCAGGTATTGAAAATTGAAAGGATTTTCGTACCTTGTACCTTAACAATAATATTATAAATTAAAAAGTGAGTTTATGTGTCTGTCTGTTACTTTTTCAAGTATAAATTACTGAATCAATTTTGGTGGAAATTAGCACAGGGATAGCTAGAAGGACAGTGGATATTTTTAATTCCAACTAAACAAGTCAAATCCCACCACACGTCGCAAGAACACCTTTATTAAAATGCAGGTGAAAAGATACCGACAATTTGTCTAAAGTCATTCAGTAAAAGTAAAAAGTTCATCAGAGTTATTTAAATAGAGAACGTCTACGATTATTCACGTCAATCCATTTCACGCCGACATCGAGATTTTTTTTTCTGAAATTGATGACTTGAAACGAAGTTTGTCACAAACTCGACATAAACGACTATAAGTAATGGTCCAAGATTTATGTTTTACTACAAATTAATTAACTTACGGTGCTATAAATGGCTTAGGTATTTATATAACCACTTTATCGCTCCGACCACACAGAGGTCCGAATCGCAATAATACTGGGCATAAAAAACGACGAGGCAAAAAGTCACGAGTCACCTTGGAGGTGGGAGTAAGGAACTCAGGTAGTGAATTGCTTCATTTTGAGTTATTTGGACCGCCATTTAACGTTATAATGTGATTCGATCAATTGGAACGTTCGCTGTGCGACGTGACGAACAGTAAACGCATTGTTGTTGATGTCCGTTGAAACGGGCTTCGGTTGTTACGGAGGTTTTATAATGTAAAATCGTCATTGTAAACATGGTTGTAGTTTAATTTGCGGTGACATTAGTAATCCTTTGATTGTTGGTATTTACATTTTGTCGTTTATACCCAGCGATAATACACTCGGGAACAATGAATCCGGGTCACCAACATAAACCTTAATATCTCACGAAACATTGTTTTGTTTATGTTGGCGACTCGGATTCATTGCTCTCAAGTGTATTTTCTGTTTCGATTCTACATGATCGATATTTCCGCTTAGGTGTGAAAAAGTGTATCGTTCAAGCAAATCTAACATCTTCATCGTTTCACCGAATATAAAAACTATATTACACATTAAAACCAAAATTGACCAACGCATTCTCACAAAGATAAAGCTACTTATAAAAACACAAATTGTGTTAAGATAATCAATAGCACGTAAACGTGTCGTCACGGCTACCTGTGAAATTAGTCGTCGCGATGAAGAAATTTATTTGTACCGGTCGATGTATTGTGACCTCACGTACTGGACTATTGTCCACTGGGCGCTGGCCAATTTGCGTCTAGGCACCTTGCAGTGCAATTGACAGAATATTGTTTTAGTTGGACAGGTATCTTTTGTAGGATTAAGAACAAAAAAATTGGTTTTAGGAAAAAAAATGCGTCAAGTGCGAGGTTGATTTGGATAAAGGTTCCATATCTCTAGCTTTTTCTAAATTGTAAGATATTATTAAGATAATGTAATGTGACTGATAGCTAAATCAATAAATAGATTTGTTGAGACTGATACAAGATGATGAATGATAAATGCGTATTTCTGTTAAAATCGTATATTGACAGTATATACATAATCTTATACTTATAAAAGGAGAAGCTGACTGACTGACTGATCTAGTACCCCACAGGGGGTGCCCTTAGTGCCGCGTCACTTAATTTAAATCCATAGTTAGTAAGCCCTGGCTGGGGGCCTTAAAGTAATTTTTGGCCACCACAGGATAGTCCGGTTAAGTAGTAACAAAGCCCTCGCGTGCTTTACACTACGAGTGGTCCTTCATAAAAACTGATCTATCAATGCACAGCCTAAACGGCTGGGGTTAGAAACTTGAAATTTTGACAGTAGGTTCATTTTGTGACGTAAACATCCACTAAGAAATCAACCCCTAAGGGGTGAATCTCAATATTCAACCCCTAAGGGGGTGAAAAAAAAACGGGCAAGCGAAGCTGCGGGCAAAAGCTAGTTATTGATAAAAGAGCGAGGGAACACGCGCGACGACGCGTCTTATAACGTACAGTCTTGATATTAGGTCGTGTGTATTGTGTAAAAAGATGATTACCTAAGCTAAAATATTAATATGTATGGTTCGCCGTACAAGATTGATTATATAATCTGTGTTGACTCAGTGAAGTACCAGGTTCTTAATCACATCGGAAATTTGTGTGAGTGCAGTTAAATTGAGCAGTCAAAACATGAACATATAAGTAACTAGTGGCCCATCCCGGCTTCGGACGGGTGGACATTTTCCCCGTTTTTGCAACATTTTTCATTTATGCTCCGCTCGTATTGGTCGTAGCGTGATGTTATAACCTATAACCTTCCTCGACAAATGGACTATCCAAGAAAACATTTTTTTTTCAATTCCAACCAGTAGTTCCTGAGATTAACGCGTTCAAACAAACAAACTGTTCAGCTTTATAATATTACTATAGATGACAAAACGCAGGGCTTAGGGTTTAGGTTTACGGAATCCAAAAAATCAAGACTGAAAAAATGGTACATCAGCACACGGACATAAACACCTCGAGTCCGAAACGATGACAATGCGTAAAGTGTTTTTATGACTGCGTAAATATTAAGTGTACGATACAAAAAAATATTCGTCAACAGGCTTTGTGTGCAGGTGTCGTGTTTTCTCATGAACATCTTTTAAATATTGAAGTGTGAAATTAGTAATAACGGAAATGCATGGTTCTGTAATGACATTTTTCTGCCGTTTCGTGATTTTGAACACGACGATAGTGGCGACACAAAAGGTGTTTGTGTCTTGTAGGTTTACCTTTAGATTGAGAAACTAAACTGTCTATTGATATGGAAGGGAAACCAGTGACCCCCTGGGCCCGCGTTCCGGTGGATGTCATGGAAGTATTATTTCAATATTTATAGCAATCTACTCTATTTTATCAGACTCTAAGACAGTACGTAAAAAATTAAGTACGTTAAAATTGCTTATTAATAGTCTCATAGATTAATTGTCTCATAGAGGGGCTCGTGGCTACTTACCAGCTGCACGGATCATACGATTTGCGAGGTTAAGCTGCGCTTGCCGCGGTCAGTCGTTGGGTGACCGTTCGTTATACATTGAGACCCCTCCGTGCCTCAGAGAGCATGTTAAACTGTCGGTCTCGGTTGTCATACGAATATCTATGACAATCGTTATGGGAAGTCAGAAGCCTTCTGAAATTCTGACAACCGGTCTAACCTTAGGATATTGGAATTGCCCAGTAACTGGGTTGCGGAAGTCTGGTGGTAGTCGCTCCGTGTAAAATACTAGTATTCAGCCGCATCTGGTTAGACTGGAAGCTGTCACCAACATAGTTGGGAAAAAGCTAGGCAGAACGGTTAGTCTAGATAGTAATTAATTATTTAGAATAGGGTTCGTTGATCTTTCTAATAAAAGAAAAATATGGTCTATTTTAGTTAAACGAGTCCTTCCTGAACTTTCAATAAATTCGTAGAGCTTTTTTTAGAAGCTTTTCATAAATATAAGCGCTGCTGCTGTAATTAATTGTAGGTAACACGACGGTTAGAGTCAATTGTTTACGTAGTCATAAACTTCGACCAATGTCTAGTTCGATTAATCAATCATGTTGTTAAGTTCCAGGTATTTAATTACACAGTTGAAGGGCATTTTACTATTAACCTCGTGCATTGCAGGCACTTATAAATTATTGATAAATAAATAATAAAACCAGTAAATAGAAGATATTGCAATCTCTATGTTTCTCAATAAACGTCAGTCCAGCATTCCATTTATTTGACATCATTGTTCATATTGTATGAAGTGTACTTCCATTAAAGGTCTCGGTATTAGGCCGGGGTGGAGCGTTTACCCTCGCGCGTGTCGTGGGAGTGCCGGGCGCGTGCCGCTCCCATCACGCGATACACCCTGATTGATCAGTGTTATTTGTTACTATATTACTGATATTAGTACACTCATTGTGTATATGCGGTTAAGTGCTGTTCAAAACAATAGTTTTTGAGCGTTCTATAAATAAACCCCTTGTTTTGTCGTATTATTGTTTGGACAACGTTAACATTGTTCGTAATTAAATTTGCTTATACACTAACAATACAACTCTGAGTATTAAACATTTCTTCCATTGCATAGCTACTATTACCGGTAACCATAATGCAGCACCAATACGTATTAACTTGCGTTACATAAAATTGCAAGCAACGAAACCCAATATCCTAGCCAGAGGCCATAATCAGCTCCCACACAATATCGGCTAGCCTTTATTGTTCCTCAGCGTGCACTTATTGACAGAACAAACAGTTCGATTCGTGTGATACCCTCCGCTCCCACGGGAGGGCGCGAGAAATCCCTTAATTCGGACAGTGCAGGTGCGGGCTCATTACGTGCTTTTCCGCCACGTGGCGACGCGTGCACTGTGCGCACATCGACTTTAGTTTTGGGTCGAATGCTTTGCACGCACTTAGAATATTACTTTGATCGACGTAGATTAGTTTGAATGTTGTATATTATGTATTGGCGCCTATTATGTAGTAGATAGGTGGGTAAAGGTGTTACTTACTAAAATAAAGTATAAAATGTACCTTATAATTTCTACTTTATTGATGGAGAACTCTGAGTCGAGTTTTTCAGGAATATCTACTGTGTATATTATTTAGTGCGTAAAAAATTAAGCACACTTCAATGAAGTTGGTTTATGAAATGTTCCTGAACACAATATGGGTATTGTGTTCAGTAACAATTAACAATACAATACATAACCTTGATCACTTGGCATACATAAGTATTGTCAATTTTATTTTGTAATCATTTTTCATTGTACACATTGTATGTAAGGTATACAATGTTTTATATCATTACGGATGTTTTTATGCAGGACCCAAAATATTAAATGTAATGACGAAGTCGTAGCCTGACTCATCCCGCTTCTCACGTTTCTTGAATCGAAGACATAAAATTCCGAATAAGTTTGGAAAATTCAAAGTTCCGATGGGAAGCGGTGATTTCTCGTGTGAACAGTGCGGCGTGGGAAGCTTGCTCAGCCTGCTCGGGTGGCAAGGGTCACAGGTCGGGATAATTACGAGCGAAGCCGAGCGCTCGTCAGTGCACGCGCAGCGCTACGGGGTGCAAGAAACCACCGCCAGATATTGCACTGCTGATTACACGTTTAATTATTGTTTATATTTCCGAACAGTCTATGTAGAAGTATATAGGAGGATCCTAGAAATATCGTTTGTTTTTGTGCTAGGCAAAAGAGGACGGTCAGAAGACTATCTATGCGTATATCAATCTAACGTCATCAACATAATTAGATATCATGTCATTTAATTAACTTAGTAGGGTGTATTACTTTTATAAACAAGAAAACAAAATCTATACACACTTACTAAGATGATACGTATGTACATTAAGTAGGTAGATCACTATTTCGACTGAATTGTCAAATATTGAGCAGAAAAGTCCAATAGAACATAATTTTCATAAACTTAACAAGCAACAAAACTATTAAACGAGGATCACAGAGGTATGCAACAGTCGTGAGAGTGATGGTGTTCCCAAAGTAAATCGCGGCATAATTTAGTTCGTAGCATGCGCAAGCGCAACCCGTGAGATTGGAGGTGTTCCTGTGTGAACCGACCCGTGAGACCTTACAGACGCACCGAGAGGTCACGAAGATACGTTCCGAACATGAGTAAAATATACCGAGTTAATATTGGTAATGAGCCAAGAATTACGAGCCGACTCCGTTTAATGTCCGTGGTACACGCATCTAATCCTTGTAGCACGTTGTTCAGGTAGATAGTTGATGATTTAAAGCCTATTGATATCGTTTTTCAACAAGTCGGTGAGACACGAGATAAAGTTCTATTAAATCTGATGCATTTACAACTACCCTCGCTAGTAAGTAGGATATAATTTAAGTTTCAAACTGCTCTTTTTAGTAATCAATGGTTATATCAATTTGATATAGCCGTCTCGCATAACAACCCTGTCTAGAGATTAATAACATGGCTCCCACATAGGCGGGGGGGTTTTAATTCGCAATAAGCGTAAAAGGCATTTAATAATGCAGACGTCCGTCCACGTGCGTGTATTGTGAACAAATACCTAGCAATCGTAGTAATGAAGGCGCGGGGGGTAGGGGTGTGATGGTGGAGGGCGGTGACGCGTGGCGGTCACGTGACAGTTTTACATTACCGCCCGACGCTCAGGGTGATTTGAATTTGGATTTTTGTAACATTTCCACTGATTAAAAGACAACATTAAAAATAATTGATAGCGAAAGTTATTGATGATAGTAGAGAATTAGTATACAAGGTTAGTCGGAAAGGGGGGAACTAAGCCGCGGGCCACTTAATGTATCACTAATGATTGTTTTAAAGAAAGTGTTGAAATTAAAAAGAAACATGTAATTTTTTATTATAGTTTTTTCAAAAATTCTTTATCCCTTCTTTAGTTATGAATTCAGAAAATGAAGTTTCTAATCCGTGACCCCAAATATGACGTAAAATGTAAACACGTCTGATCATAGTTGAGGATAGAAAGAATTTAGCGTATTTTTTATGAAATCTTTGAACAACTATTTCTCTTGAACTATTGACTTTTGAGGAAAGTAGTAGAACAAAAATTATCCATTATTATTGGTACTTTAACACCCTTTCAGCTTAGTACCCCCTTTCCGACTAACCTTGTATAGGTAATTTAATGGGTTATTATTTATCGAGTTTTAAGTAAATAAATATGTAAATTAAGTGATCGCTTCGAAGAGTGCCCTCACAAATGCATGCACAATCGATAAGATATATATCGAATTGTATACTGGAAGTCAGTTCTGCTATCAACACTGTTGATAATCATTACCAAACCACATCCAAAGCAGATTTTAACAGATTTCGTATACGAACACTGGCCTCTTGATAATTGTTAAAATCAACAAAAAGTGTGAATGATAATGAATGATGATGATGATAATTGTTCAAATGAATGACAAGTTATTGGGCAACAGATATTTGAATAATCTCATATTTTATTTAGCAAAATGTTCGGGAATATTTTATAAGCATGGCCATATGAGTTGTTCCTAGCATCAAATTCGCGAATAATTTTGTCCTTTCTCTTGTTAGTAAGTAGTTCGTTTGGTATGCGCTAATGATTACATTTTTCACCGAGTGTTGACATTATTTCTTATGTATAATCTATGTGAGTACATGCCTAGACTAGAAACTCAATTGTCTCACACTGTGAAATCACAACTGTACGTGAACCATTAAACAAAGACCCCGCATTGCGATGTCAAAACGAAACTCCCACAGATTTATAACAAAAACTGTGTCGATTTTCCCACAATCGTTGTTATAATGAACGGGGATAAAACGGATTGGATCACCCTGAGCGCGTGGAGTGACGTCACCCCGCGAATTCGAACCAATTTAATAAAACCCCTAATTGCCTACAACGGTACTCTACGAAACTAGAACAGCGAGAGGTCTAAGTTAACTGGCGATTCTGCATATTCGTATGGGGTGTTTTGACATGGCGTGGGAGCCGCCTCTATTGTGAAGGTACTTAACTCTGATAAAGGAACTATAGGACCATTAGCTGGATTCGTTTTGCTCATTCGTTCGCTGATGAATGGACATTGGATTATGATACGTAAAGAGATTTCGATAGAGGCACGAAGCTGGAACGAAAGTAAAGCGACTGGGAAAGATTAATTGTTAGCGAATATGATAAGTGAGTTTGTTGTTGCGCTATAAGTACCTATTTATTGTCCAAGTAAGGAGTAGAAATATAGAATTGTATTACGTAGTCATTTCTCAAGTTTACTGATATTTCGTTCCATATTTTTATGTTGGTATAAATTGATTTCTTTTTTGCAAACATGAGATCTCACTCCAGATTGCGCTCCTACAAAACAACCAAAAGATCGCTATCAATACTTTATCATATTGTTGAGGAAACAATAAAAATATTTGCAATACACGTCGTCGTGTTCACAAGACCACGGGCCCCATTCACGAAACCAATGAGCCGTGGATAGTATTATTAAATTTTTCGAGCACCTTCGAACGCGATAATAGAATAGGCCAGTCCCGGGGTGAAAGCCAGGTGTATCGGGGTACGATATCTTGATTCACTTATGAGGGCTTTATGAATGTCGGTTTTTTTGGTGAAAGAAACGCCCTTAAACCTTTGGCGTCAATTATTCGTGACCCTAATTGCAGATGATGTGATATGAGCGTATTGTGATGCAGTTGACGGCGCTATTGGTTTATTTGTGTAGTTTTTTTCATCCCTGGCTGCTGTGTAAAGCAGTTGTTTGGGGTTTTTAACTTTGTTTGCTATTGTTGACTTTCTTAGACGCTACCCACATTGTTGTAACGTTGTATTCTCATGTTGGTCTGTTGAACAGATGTTGGTTACAAAATGTTGGCATTTAACTCGTAAGTATACCAGAATATTTTTTAGCAATTATAGTAACATCGATCATGTAGGTATCATCATGATTTGCCGCTAGACTTTTTGCATCACGTGTGACATATTATGAGGAGGGTAGGTAACCATCAGATTATCTAAATATTAATTTGCGATCAACGATTCTCTTGCCTTGAGATTATGTCTTTGTCCACATAAGACGTTGGCTGCAGTGATCTTTGGCCCTCAATACACATCATTGTGGATAATCAACAGCGCGGATCATACGCCATCATGCGCGGATCATACGATCTGCCGCGGTCAGTCAGTGGATGGTTGACCGTTCGTTACACATTGAGACCCCTCCGTACCTCAAGAGCACGTTAAATAGTCGATCCCGGGTGTCATACGAATTCCTATGACAGTCGTTACAGCAAGTCAGAAGACCGAAAGTTTAACAACCGGTCTAACCGTAGGATGTCGGCATTGCCCAGTAACTGGATTGCCGAGGTCTGACGGCAGTCACGCTGTGTAAAATATTGGTATACAGCCGCATCTGGTTAGACTAGAAGCTGAACCCAACATAGTTGGGAAAAGGCTAGGCAGAACAGAACACATCATTGTGGACATCAACGAATTGTTATGAATGACATCATAGGTACTCGAAAATTATCTAGCCTATAATAATAAATTGGCCAGCTGTAGATGTGAACTAAAAATAGTCCACAGCTCTATTCATTTGTCTTAGTTGTTGCGTGAGTCATCAATTTATCTCAGTTTTGGGCACAATTAGCCAATGATTATAATTGTGTGACATAACTGTATCCTTCTTTTATCTTTAGCGCAGTATTAATGATACTTCGTTATACCCTATTAGTGCAGTTTTGTGAGTTTAAAATTGTGTTAAGTTGGAAAGCTTTTTTGTGGTTCATCCTCTTCAGCATACATTAACACAATTGAATGTACCTGTAAGTATCCAGTTACAGGGACTTCTGCTTCGAGGCCTACATTTAAGACCACATTTCAAGATCAACGGCTCAGAATAAAAACCTTTTCTAGACTACTAAATAAAATAAAAAAAGTAATTGAATTATACAAAATCCTTCCTAATCCTAATCCTAATATATTATAAACGCGAAAGTTTGTATGGATGTTTGTTACTCTTTCACGTAAAAACGGCTGAACGGATTTGGATGAGGTTTGGCACACAGATAGATTATGCCCTGGATTAACACATAGGATACTTTGTATCCGGGTACATCAAGTAGTTCCCTTAGGATGCGGGTGAAACCGCGGGTAATAGTTTAGTTAAATATACGTTTAACAAATCTCACCTATTAATAAATTAAGTAGTCCACTGATGGATGTTCGTAAGTTTTTTCCCAAGATGTGCCACGATATCTGTTTCCCCGATATAAATAGCCTAATATGTGCTTTTGCTCAATACGTCAAAATTTTCAGGTGAAAATTATTTTTGATAACAAACGTTTTCTTCTTATTTTTTAACCGACTTCCAAAGAAGAACTTCGGAGATAGACAATGGAACTCCTCAATGACGAACAGTACGCATATTGTGATGATGTGATTATGTTACGAGCAGCGTCTTTAGTAGGTCCAACCAAGTTTTAATTAAAGCCACTAAAATGAAAAAAATAAAAACATTTTTTACAAAATATTTATACCGACTTCAAAAAAGAATAAAATAATTACCATATAAAATTAACAGTTTCAGAAGTCGGTGCCTTCAATTTGGTTCAGCGTGGATCAGCACCGACTTCTGAAACTGTTAATTTTATATGGCAATTATTTTATTATTTTTTGAAGTCGGTTTAAATTTTTTGTAAAAAAAAAATTTATTAACTTTACGATGTCATGACTATGTAGACTTAGGTTTACAATTAAATAAATTGTCAGTACTACGGAAAGAAATTTTACTTTGAAAGCTACCTATTGAAAATTATCGAAGAACTGTGATTATAATTTTTACCGTTGCAGAAAACTTCAAAAATTGTTATGTTGCATATGTTTAGGCAAGGTGTTAGTACAGCTCCCCTATGAAATCACCAGCCCAATTGGTCCGTATGAGAATCGCGGTACGTCGCTTTTCACACCGCGCGGTAAATCGCAGCTGCGACGGACAGTCGCGCGTACAGCTGCCGTCGCGTCGCGTATGTATGCAAACGCCCTAATAAACTAACACTTTTTATTACTTCGCGCACTATGGGCGTTATTATCGCGTCGTAGATTACGCGTTAATCCCGATAGATAAGGCGCTTCCCAAACTTGAAGAATGATAGACATTGTGAAAGTGCAACGGGTATCTTATGAAATGATTCCCATAGAAAAGGCCATGCTGTTCTATTATTTAGTACTAGAAGGATGTATTTTATTGATACCAGTCAGAGCCCGTTCACACAGCGGATCCGTTTTAACGGATTTGTCGGTATTGGCTGTGTTTTTCACATCTGTATCAACGGATCAGTTAAACAAAAGGCAGCTGCGTCGCATCTGGCAGGCAGGATACGATAAAAATAAAGGATCCGGTATTTTTTACTGGATCCGGAATACTGTCGTGTATGTGAACTCGCTCATACAACTACAGGCACCATCACCAAAATAAAAACGGATCCGCTATAACGGGTCATGTGAACTAGCTGTCACATATATACAACACAGCGTTTTCTATCGAAGCCAATACTGTACCATACACTGTTACTTTAGTTGAGAAATACCAATGCACCCTTAAAATAGTAAAGTTTACAAATCGTCTCTTTGGTTGGACGGTTGGCCTCGTCTCCGCATAAGCCTCCTAAAGGACCAGATTTCTCCTGCCCATGGAGGAGACACTCTTGCTGCAGAGATAGTTTTATATATACAAGGTTAGTCGGAAAGGGGGTACTAAGCTGCGGGCCACTTATTGTATCACTGATGATTGTTTTAAAGAATATGTTAAAACTAGCTTTTGCCCGCAGCTTCGCTTGCGTGAAGTTTGAAATCCTCGCTAAGCCCATTTTAAAGTGACATTTTAAAATCCAAAACGTCCGTCTTTTATCACCCCCAGCGGTTTAGGCTGTGCGTTGCTAGATTAGTCAGCCAGTCGGTCAGTTTCTCCCCATGCTTCTTACTTCAAAAGTACCAGATTACTCATACAAACTTTCAACGCTTATTTCACCCTCTTAGAGGTTGAATTTCCAAATATGTGTACATTTATTCCTAACCAGAAACCTTAATATTTAATTTCATCTTTCTTACTTCAAAAACGACGGGTTTACATACAAACTTCAACCCCCCATTTCACCCTCTTAGGGGTGGAATCTCCAAAAACCCTCAAACACTTATACGTTTATTTTTTACCAAAAGCCTAAATATTTAATTCCATGTTTCTCACTTCAAAAATACCAGATTTCTCATACAAACTTTCAACACTTATTTCACCCCTTTAAGGGTTGAATTTCCAAAAATGCTCAAACAAGTGTACGTTTATTTCTAACCAAAAACTTTAATATTTAATTTCAAGCTTCTTACTTCAAAAATGACGGACTTACATACAAACTTAAAAACCCTATTTCACCCCCTTAGGGGTTGAATTTCGAGAAATGCCTTCTTAATGGATGTTTACCTCACAAAATGAACCTACTGTCAAAATTTCAAGTTTCTAACCGTTTAGGCTGTGCGTTGATAGATCAGTCAGTCAGTCAGCTTCTCCTTTTATATATATATATTTCAAAATTCGATAATTTTTATTTGCATGCAAAAAAAATATATTTAAGATTTTTCAAAAAAAACATACCTGCTTTAGTTATGAATTCAGAAAATTTATTTTCTAATCCGTGACCCCAAATATGACCTAAATAGTTGAACCTACTGTCAAAATTTCAAGTTTCTAACCGTTTAGGCTGTGCGTTGATAGATCAGTCAGTCAGTCAGCTTCTCCTTTTATATATATATATTTCAAAATTCGATAATTTTTATTTGCATGCAAAAAAAAATATATTTAAGATTTTTCAAAAAAAAACATACCTGCTTTAGTTATGAATTCAGAAAAATTATTTTCTAATCCGTGACCCCAAATATGACCTAAATAGTAAACACAGCTGATCATAGCTATGGACAGATAGATTTTAGCATATTTTTTGCGAAATCTTTGAAAACCTATTTCTCTTCAACTATCGACTTTTGGGGAAAGTTGTAGAACAAAAGTTATCCATTATTATAGGTACTTTAACACCCTTTCGGCTTAGTACCCCCTTTCCGACTAACCTTGTATATGGTAAACAAAGGAAAATCTTAACCTATTCTCATCGCTGTCATGACTTAATTTTACAGCAGTGCATAATCACAACTGAACGCATTAAAACGGTATCTGAAAGCGAATGTTTTCAGCTGTGAGGCATGTGCCGCTCGGACGAGGTCCACATGGCTGGGCACAGTGGGCGCAGATGACAGAGCTTCGTTGTTGGCCCGGCTATATCTGTGCGCGCACGTGGCGTCCGCGCAGGGCGGCCCGCCCTTACGCATGACACACGAAGACTGTCGAGATACTCTTTTGTCCATCTTTTTTGAAATCCAGATTTTTGTAGTGTTAGTTGTTAGATGCAGATTTATATTGAGATATGTTATATAGGTATATATTAAGCTAGTCCAAATCTTCTTCTTTTCGTGTGGTTAGTGTCTAACCTGGTGTCAGAGTTTATGCCGCCCATGGGCCTCTGACTTGGCTTCACATGCCGTCGAGAAATATCTCTCTGGCATGCCGGTTTCCTCACGATGTTTTCCTTCACCGTTTTTAAGCAAGTGATAATTATACAATACGCACATGAACAGAAAAGTCAGAAGTACGTGCCTTGGGTTCGAGTTCGAGACCTATGACTTGGCAATCCGACGGTCACACCACTAGGCTAGGCACTACTAGTCCAAATTATTTGGCTAATATACTTTGATAGTAGATTCCACTCCACTTGCTACCGACTTCACTCAATTTGCATGACGTACCAAATCTAAATTAAAATTCTTTAGTCATACCTATAATTGATTGAATGCTACTTGTTTATAGCCTTCCCACTTCCAAATATCGACTGATACAACTGTTTACTGACCAAAAAACAACCATCTGCGCGAGCAACACTACGAAACAAGACTTCGAGTCAATGTCGTAAAGGTGATCATATAATTTTATAGGGGCTCTACGAAGTTAATGCCTTTGCCTTAAAATATATCAAAATAGATTTTAATCTCAAATGTTATTAAAGCTGGCCAGTGTTGATTCTAATGTTGATTTTTAACAGTAGAATCAAATCATGTTTTAACAAGGTTTTAGGGTTAGCAACAAGAATTTTGTAATATTTGACATAATTTGAGTATGTAATTTTTTTTGTGGTATTAATTGTAGTATTATTTCATGTTGAAGGGAATTAGATAGATTGATTGAAAAAATATAGAAATCAAATGGCTTCAATTTAAAACTCAAAAAATATATAATATTGTATCTGCTTCAAATAAGCTATGATTTCATTAAACAAGTAAGTATACTTGTCAAAAGATAAGTTATGAATTCGTAAGTCTTAATTGACGGATTATTGAGGACAATTTTAAAGCAAAATATTTTTGAACAGATAATTTCTGTGAAAACAGCTAAGTACCTACTAAAAACATTTGGTCGTCTGCTTAGAATGGAGATTTGACTAAAGATAACCCAGCAGAACAGTGGAGCGGCTTACCAAATGTAAATCTGCGACACACATGCGCTCTCTTCGATGTTTTTTTATATCCACAATCCGTAAATATTGTGATTCCTTTACTAAAGTATGGCTTGTTAGTTACGGTAGCTGATTTTTTACTAACAATACTGAAGCAAGTATTAAAAGGATCTAGAAAGAGACGTTTCGTTAGTATACAATTTTTAGTATTCCTTGAGGCATTTCAAAGTATTTCACAAAATAATATTTATGATTGTTGTGGCATGTTGGGTAAATTGTGTAATTTCATTTAGAAATTTCTACATAATGTGTGCTTAGTAATCTGATAAGCACATAGTAGTGCTTTATTGTAGCAATAATATTTTATTACTTGAAGTATTATAAAATATGTCCTCAACAAGTGCAGCTTTATTAATTTATTCCTCCGATATGCTTTTCGATAAATCTTCTTACTGCTATGAATTCATCGTTGCCGTGCAAAAGTGCTGGCTCTGCAGATTTCTCTAATATGTATATGTATTTATTGTTTCACTTTTTGTCGGAAAGTGAGATAGATATTCCTTCCCCTACTCTAATAATATTTTCCTTCACTATATTATTCTTTGGAACAAGAAGCTAAACTATAACTGGCTTGATTGATATCACCTAACAAAGTGCGCACGTGAAACATTTCACATCTGGGCACATTCAGCTCATTGTCGGGCCCCCGGCATTTCGCCTGATTAATGATAGCAACACTGTGTCAATATTTGCATAAGAAACGGACAAGAAAGGAACTTATCATCCCGCAGATCTGGGCTGTGTACATTTGATGACTTTCGTGTTGAATTACGTATAAGATTCCAAACTTTATGGATTTTGAATTCTATGCTGCAGAATTTAACACACATTTTTATTTGCCAATTTATCGTTTTAAACATTTATACGAAAACAGATCTTAAACTGTGTTTGTAAGATTTAATTCAGAATGATTTCTTAAAGTCCAAGATGCGACGACGCAGACGTCAAGATCCGATGTAAACTCGTCAGGCGCGTCAATAAAAATATTCATTGGCTCACACTCTATTTAACAGTTGATGAGACAACCCTGCGAGATTTATCAAGGATGTGCCAGATAGTGTTTCTTGAAATTCACAATACAAAACACGTACCTACAAACAGTTTTACTGGTCTACGTGGAGATGCTATCTAACTGTACACCGTGCCTTGTTTGTGTAATAAGTGTCTCAGAAATAACTTTAAGTATTCATTTTGTCATTTCTAACATTTGAAGAAGGAAACATTACACATAAAACTGACTCGTTAAACGATATCTTAGTAGGTAATCAGAATCTCATTATTTCATTGTACTTATCAATTTATATTGTAGCGGCCGATATGATTTAATATAAGAATAACATCATGATTGATTCGTTTGTTTTTGTCATCAAACTAAGCATTTTAAGTGCAAAACTGGTGCAAATATTCGTGGACATCCAGAACAAATATATTTTTTATTAGTGCGCGTGCGACATCCCTAAACATTAAAGAGCGGGCCACATAAGCGGGCTGATTGATGCAATGAAAAATGACGCGACAATGTTTTGAGAAATTGCGTGCTCGAGAGAGCTTTGTAGCGGACACAGAATAGGATTTTATTACTTGCATAATTTAATACGTGACGAACCGGATCGCGGGAATACTTTGTATGCCTTTTGTATAACACTTGATTAGGGAGATCACCTTTGCTTTCCGTTTATGAAGTCTGAAAAGATTGTCATTTATCTGCGTCTTATTTTAAGGAGTCATCTGTGTTAATGTCATTCATGGACCCTGTTGATGACTGCGTGTATTAAAATTTATGTTAATACGATGTTTTGTTATTGTTGCCAACATAGTTTGTACTGTTTTTAATTGAAAAGTGGTAGTGAACTTGCAAACAAGGTCTCTGTAAGATTTTTGAATGTCATGCCACATCTATTACAGAACATTGATACTTAGTAACAAGACATAACAATCGATTAGTGGCGCGCGATCGTTTACTATTGAGCCACTAATAAGCTGGTGGAAGCGTAATGACGTCGCGAACATTTGTCACCGCGCATGATTTGACCGACTCCCGCGCAGGTGTCCGGCCGCAGCCTCCTGCCTGTCCCTCCTCTCATTTGTTCGTGTCAAACGACTGTTATTTTCGACCAGCTCATTTTACACGCGCTCCACATTTTGATCTATTATAAGTTTTCTTTTTCAGTTCAATAACAAGTCTGAATGATTGAGTAATCTGAAGACATTTTTATGCTATCGAAAAAAAATTATAATTAGGATTCTCGTTCTAAAGCGTTTTTAATATAAATCGTCATCATTTATAAGCAAAAGTATTTGTGGGGTAAATGATATCTACAGGACGTGTCATCAGTTACCACATTAATTCTGAAAGTTTCATACATTTTTAGTTTCACATCATATTTCCTCGTCCAACCTACACGCTGGTAAAAGTAGGTATAGTACGTACGAGTATATGATGTCGTTACAAATGTAAGCAAAAGTATTTAACTTTGTTGAACACCTGAGCAGAGGTTGTGGTCAGGACAAAGATCTTATTTACAGTTGCAGACAAAGACATCCGCGTACCAAATGTACTAGTTACACACGTGTGCCACTGCGCAGATGCGAATAAGTACCACCACCTACAATTATGAGGAATAAGGAAACAATAAGACGTTTATTACTCCAGTTTATTGGAGCCCGCCCGCGCCGTTCCGTTTGACGGAAACGCTGGCCACATTTGGCGATCACCTTTCTTTAGAAAGCTATAAGCGCTAGTTGTTAAACATTTCATAAAACAGTCGTTATCTCGCCATGTGCGCTGCAACTGCAGGCGGTTCAGTGGTTCCCATACCGGTGCACGTGTAAGGAAGCTAGTCCGCAAATCTGTGCGACACATTGGCGCGGGCGCAGTTATCAGCCAGGAACTCTCGCACATGGGGTGCGGTGATAACATTGTGTGGGTTTGTGTTTATAGAAGCTGAAGTTTTCGTTGATATATCCGATTGGGATGACTACTGCTTCCAACTTCTTCCCTTTCAATCCTTTTTTTTCCTTTTATTAATCGACGGATACTAGTTGACAATATTGTTCTTGGCTCCGGAGTTCAGGACTATATCCTATATTTATTTATTGCTGCGAATATCTTGTAAGTGAACGAAAGCTATGGATGGCAATAGGCTCGCCCCGGGACTTAAACATAACGGCGAAATGAAAGTGTTACTATACTTCTCTGCCCAACCTTTCGGAAAATAAAGGCGTGATGTTATGTTATGAACGAAAATTTTATTATCATTGCAATTCAGTAACAAAATTTCGTAAATTCATGTACATATTTTCAAACAACAGCAGTCTTATCTAATTATTATTTTTTATCAAATGTACTGGTTGTAATCGTAAAAATAATATGCGAGGCCAAAGTCCCGACGTTCGCACCATGTGACCTGAATTCGTCAGTACATTCAGGTGCACCGTTTATTGTGCCTATTGTTATTAATCAGGCTTTAGATCATTAGCGAAGATTATGAGTAAATCTTATCTATAAAAACATATGCGATTTTAAGTACGAATTAGGTACCAAATGTGTCATCGCTTGCACCTGCTTAATTATTTATTTCATGCGTAGTATGATTCAGAGAATTTTGTCGTATGATGACTGGTAAGAATATTCCACTCTATTTCTTCTCGATGGGAAGGCATCTGCATTCACCTGTATATTAGTAACATCATTGCCCGGAGACTGCCTTGTTGTTCTAGTGGTTGTAAGTGCGACTGCTAAGTTGTCCTGGAGTCAATCCCCAGGTTGGGCAAACTGTTATTGTGTTTTTCCATTACGAATTTCTCAGTAGCCGCCTGGAGTCTAGATTCGTGCCCAGTTAATGGTAATAGGCTCACCTCCTATTATATAGGACTTAAAACATAACTGGCGAAATGAGGGTGTACTAAAACACCTCTGCCGAACCCTTCGGGGAATACAGGGCGTAATGTTATGTATCATTGTATGCTGAGCAGTTAGTAGGTACTGCTACCAACCTCACTGACTAGCAAATTTTTTCACCACGGCATGAGCTCTTAAATAGCTCGTGTTGACACGAAAGAAGAAGTCCCGGTATACCGTCCTCGCCGGCGAGGCCCGTCGCGACGTCCCACGTGCTCACCCGCCGCAGCCGCGGAGCCGGTCGTCTTTTCTGACTCCGCAGTCACACCGTTAATTCAGCCCTTATCAAGCTGTCTCTCTACTAGTCCTCTCGCAAGCAACGCCCTAAGCCGAGGTTCGAGTGCCATTAGGGTTCGCCCTTAGTGCTGTTGTTGCTAGCTAGTCATGATGTTAGTAAGTAGTTAGATTAGGTTAAGAATTTTACTCTCGTCCCCATTGGTTGGAGACCCTTCAGGTCTCGCCAATAACTGCCCGGTTACGTAGAAGCGGTCCGCAAGACCATCTACAAGCAGTCGAATAGAAAAAAAATGAGAGAAGTAACATCGTGCTTTAAGACTGTTCCTTGAGAATTGCCCAGCCAACATTCAAGCAGCTATTGCTCCACGCTATACCAACCTTTCTTCAGCATTGTTAAGTACATCATAAATCAATCTGGGTATGATCGAGCAAGAGATTACTTCCATAAATGAAGAGTATTTTACCTAGATGTGTATTGTACACGATAGGATAGTTATTGGATTGACGGAAGTAATACATAACATAATCAGCCCATTACTGTCCCACTGCTGGGCACGGTCTTCTTTTCAGAATGAGAAGGGTTTAGACCTTAGTCCATCACGCAGGCCTGGTGCGGGTTGGTGTACTACACACACCATCGAGAACTCTATGGAGCCCTCTCAGGTGTGTAGGTTTCCTCACGATGTTTTCCTTCACCGTTAACGCAAGTGATACCTAATCAAATTCTAATCCGCACATGATAAATGATAAATGATTTTTATTTCTGTAAATAAATCTGTAACAGACACTTTTACAAGTCAATGTAATGTTTTTTTTTAAGGCTAAGTAGATGGCGATGACATGAAATCGAAAAGTCAGATGTACGGACTGGGATCGAACTCAGATCCTCCTGCATGGAAGGCAAGCGTTCAACTGCTAGGCTATCACTGTTATGCAATGTTAGAAGTAATTAACAACAAATATTAATTTTACTTTATTAGGATAACAAATAGTTACAAGAATACATTGAACTATTGACTATCATTACTAATGAAGAAACTGAATGATATCTGATAAGGAAAGTACCTATATTTACATGAAAAGTAATTAGCGAAGAGGTTACCTGATAATATCGGAGACTTTGTGGCCGATTCCTATAATTTACTCTTGTATTTTTATCAATAATAAAGCAAAAACCTCATAGCTTTGCATAGTAGACTCTCCCCATATGGAAGTAGCTATCAAAGGTAAAATTAGACGAGTTTTCAGTTTGGCAATAAAAAATGCTACCAATGGTAAGCAAAACGATTCGTTTTTGTTTATTGGAACCGAGCATTAATAATCAAAAGCTTTAAGTAAATTCAATTCGTGAGAAAATTATGTTAACAGAAAACTATAAAGGTCATTGCACTTACATAGAAGGTTTGCTCTCACTATACAAACATTGGCCCGCAACACTAAGAGCTCTTACACACGACGTCTTTCCTACCCGACGACGTGCGTTAATGTTAAACTCCTTATTTAAAATATGTGTGTATCATTTTTTATGTATGGCGTTTGAGATTAAGGGAACGTACCCATACTACGTGACCCATTTTTTACTATTTTTTACCCCCCTCCCCTCCATCGGTGACCACCCGTAGTATATGCCAATACACCCCCTTCCCCTTCTAGTTTTCACGTATTAATGTATAAAAATGGTTTTAAAACATTTTTTGCAAACAGAAACTTAAAAAAAAAAAGACTCATATGTGCGATAGTGTTGCCACCTGTGAGTTCAAAAAGCGCTAAACTCTGCGCGCCATATTTGAATATAGCTCGAAAAACTCGAGATTTCCCTAGAGGATATTGACTCCGTGACGAAAACCTAAGACCCCCCCCCGCGACTGTGACCAAGCGTGGTATTTTGAAGACCCCCCCCCCCCTGAACTGGTCACGTAGTATGGGTACGTTCCCTAACGCGCGTCGTCGGCGCGTAGAAAATACGTCGTGTGCATAGGCCCTAACCGGATGACGCATCAAAATCACATACATCGCTTTTATCCTACGGTGTAATAACCGTGAGCAAACTCGACAGATGTGTGGCGATAGCCTATCTACGTAATAAGAATCGCAACTGTCGCGATACGCTGCCGTAATTTGTATACCATAGTGTTGAATCAGTACTTCAAACGTTATCAATGAGTGTCCTGGTATGTGCGCACTTGTGGCTAATTATCTCTCTCATTAATCCCTTTGCTGACCGGAAAGTATTGATTAGACTGTTATGAGTCGCCAACAACAACTTAGTGCACTGTTGTGTCATTACATAACGCTGTTAGCAACATGAATGTGGATTTCAGATAGTTTATTGAGTATAATAAGGAAATGCACTAGATTCGCGACCACAACTGCATAATGTACTAAATAGTGAATAGCTATCGATAAGATTTAGATGTTGAGTCGTAAGCTATTCACAGATATAAGTACTTCCCTCTTTAGAAATTAGTTATCGATATTGTTATCACATAACATAACATCACGCCTGTATATAACACCCAGAGGTGTATAGTAACACCGTCATTTCGCCGTTATCTTTAAGTCCCATGTAATAGGAGCCTATTGCCATCAACCGGGCACAAATCCAAACTCCTTGCTGCTACGGAAGAATTCGACATGGAAAACCCAATAACTCTTTGCCCGACCAGGGGATCGAATCCAGGATCTCATGATCTCATTCATGATCAGCACAAAGGCCCTTCTAAGTGAAAAGTGCTATTATACTGTTACAGATTTACGAATGACACTTTGTAACAAATGTTAAATATCATAAAATATAATTTATTATAAATGTATGAATTTTAATTGCCATTTTCTCCTATACATGTTTGTTTTTTATTTTTTATTGTATTTAACTACTTATTTTGTTATTATTTGCACGCCATACATGGCAGAATATGATTGTTATCACAATAATGTATGTAAGATCTTATTTGTACCATGTTCATCCAAATAAAGATACTATTGACTATTAGCAGTCGCGCTTGCCACCACTAGACCAACTAGGCTGTTATTGTTATATTTTTATAATTTTGGAGTGAGTAATGAATAGTGCGAGTGACAATGAGTCTCCGTCGAATGTATTTGCAATGATTAAGAACTTACCTGAGGCGATTAAGAACTGCAAATACTCGATAGACCAACGCTTTTTAGCGAACAATAAAGCATTTGAACAATAAGGCATTATTGTACTAGGAGCGCATAAATTCAAGGATATGTGTTGAGACCCACACGTGCGATCATCACTGTGCGTACAGCTGCGAGCACGTGTGCTGTGTATCATCTGGTGAATCCTACGCATCTACCCAGGTGGCTTTATAGTTAAATATTCGTTTGCGACTAAAATATACAACTTATTATGTAAGAATTCAATAGCGGGAAGGTAGAATTTTTGAATTTATATGCTTTTGACGTACCTTAGATTTTCACAGATAAATTCTCCATTAGGCTTGTGGTTTGATACGAGTATAAAATTACTGTCACGTTCCAAGGAATAAGTCCGCCGTAGTAATATAAAAAAATAAATACTTTAACTTTATAATATTTCCCATTTCAAAAAGCAGATGCTTAGCAATAAAGTCATTTGACTTTACAAGCGCTTATTTGTAAAACAATTGGAAAGCCCCGCTTGAAATCCCCCATATGTTTCGTTTGTAGTAGGTGCGTATCGTAAAATACATAAAGGAGTGTTTCTTTCACCAACAAATGTTGCTTCGGTTCTCACGTCCATGTGGACTGCAGGATTTTGGGCAATCGTCATGGAAAACAAAGAATCTGCTTTGCACATGGTGACGGGGGGCGGCTCGTTAAAAGTTTTGACTTCCAGTAATTTCGAAATTCAATGTGCTTAAAATTATTCTCATATGACTAATCAGTCCGTCTGAAGACTGGAGGTTCTTTTGTTAATTTTTATATAAAGAATCTTCAGAACGTCCAACCGTTTGAAATATGAAATATGTAGAGCAATTTATTACAAAATTAAATTAATTTTGTTATTGATGTAAATTCTTTGGATGCCCAACCACCTATTAAAATGTAAAGCGCTTTCTAGCCTATAAATTTTCCAGCTAATTATGAAGAATCGCTGAAGTGTCGCCGGCCACCTATAAATACATCCAATCATTTTCGAGTTCACCTAAAAACGTCGGAATTGGCGTTGTCGAGCAGCGCGACAGAGCGACAAGGCGAAACTCTATATCGTCGGCGGACTGGACGTAGCACTGTGACAAAGTGATATTGGACGGTTTTTAACATGTTTTAAATAGACTTCTGAGGTGTCAACACGACCTGATACTTTCTTATTTGCAATATAATGTGACGTGCGTCCATTCTGCATTTTTTGTTACGTGACTTAATTAAGTTAAATCCTCATTAGCCTCATTAAGTATCGTAATTTTAATGCACAATATTATCTTTATTATCAAAGTACGTGTCTAAATGACAACTGATTTAGTATTGTACAAAAAAACCAATATCAATAAATTACCAACCTAAGATTGAATTGTTCAGATTGGAAGTTTTATGAGATACACGTCTATCTGTTTTAGTTTGAAGACTTCGTTATAAAGTATGACATTTGTATTTTTTTTTTTTTTCCTATTCGACTATTGTAGATGGTCTTGCGGACCTCTTCTACGTAACCTGACTATTATTGGCGAGACCAGATGGGTCTCCGAACCAATACCTACTATTCTAACTACCTAAGACATTTGTATGGTAATGTCAAACATATTTATGGGTAGCTATTGTCGTTAAAAATAATCATTCGTTTATATATAATGATATTCATTTACATCCGGCCGGACGGACCTATTCTTTGTGTTGGGTGCGTGTCCAGTTTGCATATGAGCAGGCGTGATTCGCTAATTTAATTTTTTAAATAAATAATATCTGACATCATTGTTTGCTGCAGCTAAACACTAATCATGTAAATGTTAAGTCGTGTTTCGTTATTTAATGTGCGATTATCCTTGTTTTACTACGTACTCAAGTTACTTAACACTGCCATGTCTAAACCGCCGAAGTACCTAGGTGTTGTATTTGTTTGATGGAGTGACTCAGCATGTAGATAGATTTATATCTTATAGATTTTTTATAGGGCATCTCAATAACCAGAGTCGTAAATATACTAGTGTTTTATTTTTAGACCATAGAACATAATTCTCGGTACCATCGTGCATATGTTGCTTGAATTTCGAATCCCAGTTTAATTTCGAAGTAGTACCAAAATATTGGCGCATGTGGGCATCGCATGTGCGTGCGCAAGACAAGGGCGCATTGAGCAGCGCAGGCGCAGGCGGCGACAGCGACACCGCTGTGGAGCCACGTGCTCCGCAGATTGATCATCACATGTGCTCAGATACACTGAACATATGAACACTGTCTAGTGTTTGCTTTGATTTGCTATCTATTATGTTGTTTCAGGTCATATGAGTAATTAAACTGCAGGACTTAATTATAAATTCAAATAAGTAAATCGAAAAGAAACATTGATAATATCGTTGTAAGACGGAGCAGTTTTGGAAAACCAGTACTAAAATAACATAACATCACGCCTGAATTCCCCGAAGGGTTGGGCAGAGGTGTATCATAACAACCTCATTTAGCCGTTATGTTTAAGTCCCACTTTATAGGGGGCGAGCCTATTGCCATTAACCGGGCACAAATCTAAACTCCGGCCTGTTACTAAGGAATTCCATATGGAACAATCTAATAACACTCTGCCCGACCTGGGGATTGAACCCAGGACCTCACGATCTGCCGTGCGCTTGCTACCACTAGACCAACGAGGAAGTTGAAAAAAAAACTAGGTAATAGCAACTAGACTAAACTAATACCTATATTCAGAATGTTCATGTCTAATGTTTCTGTAATCTATACTAATATTATAAAGAGAAAAGATTTGTATTTTTGTATGTAACGAATAAACTTAAAAAATACTGCACCGATTTCAAATATTCTTTTGCCGTTAGAAAACTACTTTATCACTGAGTAACATAGGCTACGGGCGGAGCCGTGAGGACACAGCTAGTTTAATTATATACTCACAAATAGCATCGTAACGCAATAGAAGGAGTACGAAAAGAAAATTGGAATTAATGTGAAACGAGGCTTTATAGCCACTGAATTATTAGGTATTGAAAACTGGTACTGCCGCTGACTAAAATGTTCCTGAGGATAGGTTAACGTTACTATTAAATAAATGTTTTCTCTAAATGAACGACGTCGTTTGCAATTTACTGTAATATCCAGATGGAAACCATTTCAAGCAATAAAGTGGTTGACCAGTTAAGTGGATGTCATCTAATATTAAGTAAAGGAGACTCACAGTCGTATTGCTATCTTCATTCCATATGCCAAAAGTTTTATTAAAAAATCAGAAAGGACAATAATGACGTCATCGGTGTAATCTCGCGATCTACGCCACGTCGAGTAACAAGCAATCGCTGATAGCGCACGCACATCTCATATGGAGACAATGGCGTCGCTCGATGCCGCGATACATGTCCCTTTGTACTCACCGACTGTAAACTGGCAATTCTAACAGATGCTAACAATAGACTGGATTCAATTGGACACTAGCATATGTATATTTCTACTAGCGGCCCGTCCCGGCTTCGCACGGGTGGACATTTTTCCCGTTTTTGTAATATTTTTCATTTATGCTCCGCTCCTATTGGTTGTAGCGTGATGTTATATAGCCTATAACCTTCCTCGATAAATGGGCTATCCAATACAAAACGATTTTTTCAATTCCAACCAGTAGTTCCTGAGATTAGCGCGTTCAAACAAACTCTTCAGCTTTATAATATTAGTATAGATTTAATATTCGCATATCAAAGATCTATGGAGCTTTAAAGTCTAACTCATTTGTTCATAACATAACATTACGCCTATATTCTCCGAAGGTTTGGGCAGAGGTGTATAGTAAGACCCTCTTTTCGCCGTGTGTTTAAGTCCCATGTAATAGGGGGCGAGCCTATTGCCATCAACCGGGCACTAATCCAAACTCCGGGCTACTATTGAGGAATTCTTCACAGAAAAGCCAATAACACTCTGGCAGGATCTCAACGACGCATTTCCTTTTCTTAATACCCAAAAACCACTAAATCATGCCGAATTATTTGATGATAAATTGGATAACACAAAATTACGTCAATATAATTATTGTTGTGTTTCATTACAATTATCAGCATGAAAACGCATAATAATGCCTTGATGAGGGTAGGTCCGCATTAACAGATAAGATGCAATTCGTTTATTATTTCTTTCCATATTTATGAAAAGTGAATGAATCCACGAGGCAACTATTTTTATCAATACTTTTTTTGCTGACTTGGATACGCAATTTTATATGCTCAATTTGCCTTTGTGCTCGCCCTACACACACTATCATAAACTACGGTTCATTCGCAGATTCACACTAATATGCAGTGTAAGTACACTGCCAAAGCTCTGAGTACATCCATATACTGTTTCACCTGGGAACGAAGCGAGTCGCGTCGATGACGCAATCCGCCAACTGGACAATGATCCACCATTGTTGTATGCAAAGGAGGAAACGTGCTTCCGGGCCCAAGGTCCGATGGAAATGGCGTGCAAATTAACTAGCTACTTTTTTATAAGTCTTTGAGTTGTTAGCCAAGAATGGTTCTAGAATACTTACAACATTTTTGCGGTAAACGAAAAGCTTTCACATACAGTACGATATAACCACAGCATAAATAACTTACTCCATACAGTAATTCATCGAGAGTTTATTATTGACAGTTTTTAAAGGCGGTTCGGGAGATGACGTGAAAGTTTTGAAGGCAGATCGGGAGATGACGTCCCTGTGATGGACGACTGTATAGAATAGCTAGACTGTGATATAACTAAGGCTCAGTTGCACCAACTAACTATAACCGTAACCAGATCAAAATGTCTGTTAAATCAGTACAAATTTGACATATATATGGCAAGTTAACAATTATAGTTAGTTAATGCAACTGAGCCTTAGAAGTCTCATCGGCAAACTTGATCGAACAACCAATGGCAGTCGCTTATTTTCGCGCAACTCACACTTATTGCGTCAGCGTAAAGATCATTTTCTACTGCAGTTCTAATAAACATTCGTGGTCCTGAAGTCGCACGCAGTTCGGAAGTGATCGGTTTTACTAAGTCTGCCGATGCGACTTCCTAGTTGTTACATACTATACTATTCCCTATCAATTGCGCCAAAACCTTTGGTAATACAGTATTATTGTTCCGACTAAAATTACGCCCGGCTGGAAGTCGAGAAAGCAGAAACTTTGCAGTTACTCTATCCTAGAGAAAAGCTCTATTTGCTCTTCAAGTTAATGTCCACTCTATCACCCATATTCTAAGACGTTCCTCCAAAACTTACTCGACTCATACTCGAGTCAGGACGGCCTCGAAAACACCTTCAAAATTGTATTCTTAGTCGCAATTCCGGGTGAACTTTGAGGTTCCTTGACAGAGGGGTGGAGTCATTACGTCATAATTTGAATTATCTGCATCGCGCAAATAACGCCGCGATAAATAGTTGTAAGGATTATCGTAAGATTATTCGATAAAGTTTTAAAAATTCATTTTTGTTAGAACTTTGACACTTCCTTCCTTAAGGTTGGTTTCGAGGTACCTTGAGTTTGACAGATGATTCCTTACCTCGACTGAGGAAAAATCTCGAGTCGACAACGTTTATGTCAACTATAACTACCGATGGTAGTGAGAAAGGCTGAGTCGAGGTGGAGTCGAGTCGAGTAAGTTTTGGAGGTAGGTACGTCTTAGAATATGGGTGTATGTCTTAGTTAATGAGTAATCTGCTTTAACACATGCCAGTTATTTAAACTTCCATCTCAACTGCAGGGTAACAAATAATCACTGTACAACATCATAGTATGACAAGCGCTGAATATAAATAGTAGTTCTGGTTACTGTTAGGGGTGTCAGCCACACGTGCCCTGAAGCGGCGCAGACGCATCCCTCGGATGCTTTGTCAGTGTTTGTAAACATGTGCTGTACTCAGTTATTCGTTTTGCAGACTGAAATATTCTTGGCCGTTGACTATTTGACGTTGGGTTACATCCATGGTTACTGAGCTTTCAGAAGTTACTGTTGTTGTTGTAATGATTCATTGTTTTCAGTTCCTTGTCTGTAAATCTGTACGTAAGTACTGTTGGTTTATTAAATTGCGAATTATTACCATAATATTTACTGTTACACGACGCCTTTACGTTTTGTTTTTTATGGTAACTTTCATGTTTCATGTTTAGCCTACGATTTGAATTCTTCAGGAATGTTTTTTGATCTGATCTTATAATCAGATGTATATAATAAATAAATTTTTCTTCAGGTGGTAAATAGGTATATTATGTAAATGTTCCGTATATGAATAGGTGTGAAATTCAAATATGTGTATTATTCCGGATAAAACAAGGGCCACGGTTGTTTTGCGCGCGGCCAGCTGGCCGGTGGCATGAATTAGCAAGTTGATAGAGTGACGCAGGCGCCGCGCGGCCCCAACCTCCGACCTGCGCCCGCGCAGCGCAGTTAAACGTGCTACCTAATGATAGTGATGTGGAATATTTGTGAAGTTGTTGTTATGTCTGTAAAGTAAAAGCATAATTAACCACTGATTAAAAGCCGTTGTCTGTTTGAAAATAAGTTATTTCGTTCTCATGTTTTGAACACCTGAAAGAAGTTACTTTCGAGATATCGACTAATAGTAAAGGATTATAGCGGGTTTTCTAAGCTTTGCAAATTGACATGCAAAGACCGCTGTTTTCCCGACTATAAGTCAACCAGAATCTCATGGCATTAAAAAATTATAACAAATAGTGGTTTTCATATGGCAATGTCAACATGTCACTTGTCAAAACGAGTATGATTCTAGTTGATACATTTTCCAGTTTTGATTAATGTTTTCTTGTTCAAACATTTTTAATAAACATACTTATTTTAACAAGGTTTCGTTTTCCATTACAATAAAATTGCAAAAAACCATATGTCAGCATATCATTTTGGGACCCAGTGCATAATATCAGCAAGCACATTGGGTCACATAAAACAATAAGCCAAAACCTCTAACAACATGGATTTATGAAATACATGTTGTGCCGACCCCACCTAGTGTGGGATAAGGGCAGGAAGAAGATCGAGAAGAAATTAAAGAAAAAAAAATACAAGTATCAAGACTTTTTATTCAAATTACCCTTGTGTTACCCACAAAAACATTTAATTTCCCTATTTGCCATCAGATTCTGGTAGACCTATACCTTCGTTGTATTTTATTTGCATAGATATTATGTGGAAAAAAAGACTTATTCCATAATGATAACTTCACTCTTATTTTAGTATCCACGTCACTAGCTAAAGCGATCCATCCCTAGGTACTTTTTCCTCAAGATCAGAATTCATGATCTTCCATCCGTTTAAAAGTAAAACAACTGTTGAATATGAACGAGTGTTTCTTGTCGTGATATCAGAAATCCGTGAGGGACCATGTCTCGGTCGTGACCATCGCACGTGTCCGGCTGTCCGGCAGCTGCGGTTGTCCACCGTTGGTCCAATTTATTGTTATTTAAATGTCAATACTGGGTACCTACTTACAGAGATACAGGAGATATTGTTTTACTTCGGTTAAATGTAGGTACCTGGATTAATTTTTAATTCAGTGTACTTAACGATTTATCTACAGGTAAAAATATTAAAATGTTCGTTCAATAGTTACAATTTTTTTTAAGTTAACGTGTTTTAACTTTGCTTAATACTAGGTACCCCTGCAGCTTCAAGATTTGAGGATTGAAGGTAGACATTATAATTTTATATTGTCATGGGAATTGAATTTGTGTACGAAGTTTCAGGAGAATCGGTTAAAAAGAAGTAGTTGAAAAATCTGTGGCAAGATTGGAAACAAACAAATATTGAAGCGAAGCTAATTAAAACCATTTAATAAAAACAAACGACGATTGACGCACTGTTGTAGGTAGCTGCTATAACAGTTTCCACTTTAATATCTTGAGCTCCTCAAAGGAAATAAACGTACCAATACACACATATCTGAGCAAGAATCAGTTAAGTTTGTTTGGACGAGAAATTCTCACACCAAACAGCTCTCGCGTAAAAGTAATCTTTTATTTAAGTGGCTTCGTCACATTTTGAATGTGTCAACAATTTGTTTGACATGTGTCGGGATTATGGCTCGTAAAATCGGATATTTATGGCAAAATATATTGAATTTTAAACGGCATGCAGTTGCCGGGCCGAAATATCGCGACAGATTAGAAGAGTCGTTAATATTATTTAGTTCGACAAATAATTAATTGACGACAAGAACTGACAGTTTAAGTTACGACAAATTACTTACACTGATTGTAATATTGCACAGTTGTCAATAAATTAATTAGAAATGGTTACAGATGCGATAAAATCTTAATAATATTCAACTTGTTGCCAAGACTTGAATACAAAGAACAGTCAGTAGATTATTTGGAGTTTTGTTAGTTGTTCGACCAGCTCATTAGTTGCACAAATGTCAGATTTGCTTGGGGAAATCCTCATGGATACCCTCCGGCCTGTGGAAGGCGGCAGGTTATGCTGGACTCTTACCGGTTAAATCCCCACACTGTTCCTCCAACGAACCTATGGCTGGTGTCGTGGGATTCGTTATTGTATGCACCGCAAATGCCAAACGTAACTACACGGCAGTAATAATTAAAAGGTTTTTTTTTCTGGTTTGTTTAAACCGAAAAATCAGATAGCATTATTTAGCATGGTGTTTTTTTTATTATTTAGCGGCTCGTGGCGTATTACCTTCCGCGCGAATCATACGATTTGCGACGTTAACCTGCGCTTGCTGCGGTCAGTCCGTGGATGAGTGACCGTTCGTTACACATCGAGACCCCTCCGTGCCTCGGAAAGCACATTAAACCGTCGGTCCCGGGAGTCATTCGTATACCTATGATAGTCGTTACGGGTAATCAGAACCGAAAGTGTGACAACCGGTCTAACCTTCGGATATCGGCATTGCCCAGTTACTGGGTTGGGGAGGTCTGATGGCAGTCTCTTCGTGTAAAATACTGGAATTCAGCCGTATCTGGTTAGACTAGAAGCTGACCCTAACATAGTTGGAAAATGGCTAGGAGGAAGGAAGGAGATGTGTACGGCACTGTCACAGTATAGAGAGTGTGGCACATCTAAGTATTATAAACCATTTTTACTGCTCAAACTTAATACAAACGACCTGAAAAACGGTCGCGAAACTAATGCCACAACAAAGAGTTATACAAGGAACACCCATAAAGTTTTTATATGAACACAATTTTAATGTGGCCACAAACAATCGGTTCGTCGTGTCCTAGTCTACGAGTGAGAGGAAACCTCGTAATTAGAACAGGGTTGTAAAATAACCATCAAACTTATTTGAGAGGAGTGTGTCGCTCTTAAATCCTTGCCAACATTTTTACAGCCCACAAACATAACAATAGCCTTTACTGCCTTCTTAACAAGGGCGATAATGCTTTGTAGAATTCAGTTTCCACGGAAAATATATGATTGTAGAATCAGCAAGCTCCATAAATTAGGTTGTGTATGACAGAGCGCGTTGTTGCAAGTTTTTACGATCGGAAACATCGGCGGTGGGATTAACTTAGTCATACTTAAGGTCAGGTATTTTACTACACTCATAATTGTATCCTTTGCATGTATTTATGTGAAGTTATTCATGTTAGTTTTGCTAGTTTATGTTCAGTCAGACTTTTTGACTTTTCGAATGCATGTGCGGATCACAATTTGATTATCACTTGCGTTAGCGGCGAAGGAAAAACATCGTGAGGAAACCTGCACACCTGAAAGGGCTTTATAAAATTCTTGATGATGTGTGTAGTCTGCCAACCCGCACCAGGCCAGCGCGGTGGACTAAGGCCTAAACCCTTTTCAATCTGAGAAGAGTCTCGTGTCCAGCAGTGCTACAGTAATGGGCTAATTATGTGTATGTTTTGTACAGTCAGAAGTAATAATGCCTACCAACGGTTTTTAAATCGTCAACAATGGCTATCTGGCTATAGATAAAGCGGATAACTGTGGGCCTATGTATAGAACGGATGGCAGTACTACAATAGTCACATACATATACAACATGTTACATAATTCCTCATGAAAAATGTAAATAATCAAGTAGTCATTTATGGTTTTTGTCATTTACCTCTCAGAGGAAATTAGGTAAGAATATAAATAACTTTCTGGGTTTATCTTTAGTTTTATGTTTTCAGGGTTGCGTTTCAATGATGATTATTTTAAGTTTTATGCAAATTCAATTATTTTTGGGTCATACTACAGTTTTCAAATATTGCCAATATACTCTTTACAAGAGACTTTTTGGCTTTAGGGATATTTTTGTAACACGTTGTATATTCTCGCGGTTTGGGTCAAATAGCTATTAATTGACGGTTTTAAATCCGATGGTAGGCAGATATTATTGCTTCTGACTGTACTGTTATTATAGGGTATGTCACTTCATCGATGTTGTTCTGCCTAGCTTTTTCCCAACTATGTTAGGGTCAGCTTCCAGTCTTACCAGATGCGGTTGAATACCAGTATTTTACATGAAGCCACTCTCATCAGACTTCTACAACATACTTACTGGGCAATGCCGATATCCTAAGGTTAGGCCAGTTATCAGACTTTCAGGCTTGTGACTTCCCGTAACGGCTGCCATAGGAAGTCGTATGGCACCCGGAACCAACTGTTTAACGTGCTCTCCGAGGCACGGAGGGGTCTCGATGTGTAACGAACAGTTACTCATCCACGGAGTGACCACGGCAAGCGTAGCTTAACCTCGCAAATCGTATGATCCGCGCGGTTGGTAATTACCCACAAGCCACTTCATCGACGGTTCTAAGAATAACTCAATCCAATTAGTCGGTTGAAATTAAGCGTCAAATCTACTAGTCAGTCCTACTGTGCAAGTCCTCCATTCCTCGCTTTGTTCGTATAAATTGCAGAAGTAGAGTTGCTGCGGGTGTGTCTACAGTTTGAAAGTTCGATGCACAAGTCAACTAGCACAGTGAAACTTATTTTAAGCGTCTATGAATATACTTTTTTTTTATCGTTGGGTAATCCTCATGGTGTCCCTCGACCGGGGAAGGCGAGGGTGTCTGCCGGACTCTTACCAGCTAAAAACCAACGGTGTTCCTCTTCCTGACCGTTCGGCCGGGTTCGCGGGATTCGCAAAAGCATGCACCGCAATCTCGGCAGGTCCCGGTCCGCCAACCCTCGGCGGACCTCTCCTCTATAGGGCCTTGCCCCACATCCTCCTGAGAAGCGCGCACGGAACACTGTGGGCCGCCTTATCGGGCCTGTTACTAGTCGGGCGGTGGGTCCCCTAACCCACCGCCCGCAGGCCACACGAGGTCGTCGCGTACGTGCGCCCTCCGGCTCCCGGTGCGTCTGGCGCGGGAAGGGAGAAGAGCACACCGTTCCCTTTCAGCTTCCTCCTTGGTTGCCATCACCTCCTCGTAAAAGGAGGCGAAGGCTTCCCACGCACTTTCACTCCCGACTATGGACATAACCACGGCCGGAAGCGAGAGGTCACCGCCGACCACCGCGACTAGTTCGCGGGTCTATGAATATTCCTACCTAATATTATACATGTAGCTCAGCTTAATGTCTCGGCGACGATTCAATTCTGTGTTACAACGTTCTAATTCATTAGCATCTTGCACTTGTTGTTAAGAATACGATCAATAGTTTAAGTACCTAGTGACAGTCTAGCGGTGTGACCGTCGGACTGCCAAGTCATATGAGTTTGAACCCAAGGCACACAATTCTGACTTTTCGGATTCATGTGCGTAGGTATTGTATAATTATCACTTGCTTAAAAACAGTGAAGGAAAACATCGTGCGGGAACCAGCATGCATGAGAGATACTTCTCGACGGTATGTGAGGCCAAGTCAGAGGCCCATGGGTGGCATAAACTCTGACACCAGGTTAGTCACTAAACACATGAAAAGAAGAATAGTTTAAGATACAACTGACGCTGGAATTTGTCCAGCTAGATTTTAGGACAACGAATGCTTTTAGTTCAGGGACATCTTAGCTGTTATAATCTTGATCTTGTCTGTACAGGACAACTGCAGGAGGCGTAGTACGAATGTTTGACATATAGTATCGTAAAAAAATCGCAAATGTAAGCGATTTTGAATCGAAAATACAACTAACCTATAAAATGTTGGTTTCTTTTTTGCAACATGCACAATTTGTATCATACATAGATATGAATAATGTTTTCAATTTAATTAAATAGTATATATGTGCAAAACGAGCATTTCCGTTAAGTTTACATTAGTAACTTGACGGCATACGTGCTAAGTCTTCTGGTATGAATATTAAGAAGAAGAAGAAGATTATTGATATTGAGAAGACGTTTCTTAATATATTATTGAGACAAAATATAGTACAAAACTATGCCTATGCCTGTGACAGTGAGTACCTTATTAGTCTAGTGGTTGAAGGCGCGACTGCTATGTATCGGGTCCTGGGTTCGATCTTCAGGTCGGGCAAAGTGTTATTGGCTTTTTCCGTGTGGAATTCCTCAGTAGCAGCCCGGATTAGTGCCCGATTGATGGCAACAGGCTCGCCCCCTATTACATGGTACTTAAACACAACTGGCGAAACGAGGGTGTATTAAAACATATCTGCGCAACCCTTCGGGGAATATAAGGCGTGATGTTATGTGTTCTGTTGACTATGCCTGTTTCGTCATGAAAAAAGTTAATTATTGTATCGGCACGATTTTAACAAGTTTGTATGTTAATGTCATTCTCTTTAAGATAACAGAACACGAAAGTAATAAAATCCTGTTGCTGGGGCATATTTGTATTAATTTCCAGATAACAGTTTACCTTGAATTTGAATTTAACAATAAAACTTAAATACGTTTTACATAATTTGACAACTAGAGTAGGAAAACTGTCCTCGGTGCTAGGTAAAGGTATGTAGGTTAATATAAAGATAAATATACGCAAAGAAGTAATTTTAGGTTAGAAGAATACCTACGTAGGTACTTCTACGCACTTAAACATATCATCACGCCTGTACTACCCGAAGGGTTAGGCAGAGGTGTATAGTAACACCCTCATTTCGCCGTTATGTTTCGGTCCCATGTAATAGGGGGCGAGCCTATTGCCATCAACCGGGCACAAATCCAAACGTTCTGCTACTGAGGAATTCCACATGGAAAAACAAACCCAATAACACTTTGCCCGACCTGGGGATCGAAACCAGGACCTCAAGATCAGCAGTCGCGGTTGCCACCACGAGACCAATGAGGCAGTTACTTTAGTATTTTTGATTTAAACTATATAAGTATCTACATATTTATAGGTACAAAAGGATAGCGGGATTACGCATTTGACTTCTATTAAGATCTTGTTTCAATGAACAGAATGGTAGACTGTAGCTATCATATTCTAGATCGAGGCAATAACGTAGGGTCAAAGATTAGCACTGTACACAAGGAGGACCCAGATCCAACAGAAACAACATACACGAACAGACTCTATAAAGAAGAATGGCGAGGTTGGACCCACAGAATTTAAAAATCAACGGAGCGCCGTTCACGGTCTAGTTTATATTAATTATAGTAACGAGTTTGACAGAGTTCTATATAAAAAAATATTCAGTTACTAAGAGATGGGAATAAAAAGTTATGGGTGATTTTAATTTAGATAAAAATAAGTTATTGTGCAGTTTCCGAACGCAACGTTTGACATTGATACATTTTATACATTCCAATCTACTTTAATGATTTACCTTGTTACACTTATGTACGTTTTTGCTTGGCGGTTTCCTTTCTTTTGTGCTTACATCTTGATAAATAAACTAAAAACGTTTAATATAGAACACGAAAAGTACCTACCTACAATGTAAACAGATCGTAAAAATATATAAATTATTTTGTGCTGTAAACGGTATTGAAAACATGGAACGGAGAAATGTAACGTCAATGTCAAATTCATCTGTGCCAATCTGTGGAAGTGTTTAGGTTATAATCTTCTACCTTTCATATCTTTTTTCTCCCAACTTCTATAACCTACTTCCCATTTGCTTTTTTGTTAGTCTTAAGTCGTTCTTTAACTATTCATAAGTTTCCACGATATACGCTACCCCTATCAATGGGTCCCAAATTACATGCAATCTCGCCATTCTTCTTTCTATTCAATTTTGTACTTCCACAGTAACATTTTATTATATCCTTATCGAAAATCAATTTGGCTAATGGCCGATTCCTATTAACCGAGCGGTATTGGTTGAAGTTAAGGATCTTGTAAATGACCCAATAATGAAGCAAAGACCCCATAGCTTTGCATCGTAGACCCTCACATAATTTATGTTAGTACTTATCACAGGAAAAAAGCTATTTGCAGGTATGCCCAGTTTGACGATGAATAATCCTATCATTGGTGTAAAACAATTCGTTTTTGGCCTTTGGAATCGGGCATTTGAGACTAAAAAAATTCGTTAACATTTTTCACAAATATATGCAAAATCTACTAAGACATCATAGGCTAATGTCATCAGCATAAATCATCAAATACTATTGGAATAATTTACTGCACAAACAGAGAGCAGCTGCGTAAATAAATACATAGCACCACGCTTTATTAGCTTAACAATGTTATTTAAATATATAATCGATTGGTATGACATCATTTTGTTACTGCTTTCGTAATTTGGGATTTCCTAACATTTTTTCTCTCACCAAAATCCATAAAAAATTGTATTGAAATTAAGTTAGTAAATCTGTATTTATATTTCGAAGAACATAGACACATTCTTAAAATAATACTAGCGGCCCGTCCCGGCTTCGTATGGGTGGACATTTTTCCCGTTTTTGCAACATTTTTCATTTATGCTCCGCTCTTATTGGTCGCAGCGTAATGTTATATGGCCTATAACCTTCCTCAATAAATGGACTATCCAACACAAAAATATTTTTTCAATTCCAACTAGTGGTTCCTGAGATTAGCGCGTTCAAACAAACAAACAAACTCTTCAGCTTTATTATATAAGTATAGATATTTTTGGATATAAATTAAAAACATTATTTCTTATCTTAAATGATATCTTGTTCTTGATGAGCCGAAATAAGATGATGTTGTTTCAACACCCACTTCTTAGAGGTAAAATAACGACAAGATTTTGACTGTCTTAAACTGCATAAACGTGTAACTCTTGATCCGAAAAAGTAAGCTTTCAATACAACGGCATTTACGTTGTACGGTAAAAATATGAAGGTGTTGCGAGGTGCGAGCGGGGGCATTAAAAACTTAAGCACTAGCGCTAGTGATGTGGCGAGTTCCGGGTACCAGTGACGCCAGCAGTTGACCGAGATAGCGCCAGCCAGGTGCAAGGCCACAACGACGAAGAGGAAGAAAAATGTGACCTCATTAGTACTATTTGCATTATTCATTGGACAAATTCCGCCTCAAAAGGCTATAATTTAATCATAATTATGATCCCGATGAACTCGAACGCGATCTGCCGAAAGCTTCACACCTGAGTATTCGAGCTATCTGTTCGTGAATCCGGCCTGTTTAATGTGAATTTAAATTAGCATTTGAGCATATTTATTATATTCTAGATGTATATGGGGCAGGTATTTTTGTTGCAGATCCTTTTGACAGATTAACACCTGGGTCTGCGTTGCTATGATGACCTTATGTCATAAATTGAGGTATTATTTTAATCTTAAATGTTAGCAATTCACATAAAAATGTCTTCTAAAATTGTTTTGATTTGATTGTAAAATGCATCAGAGCATGACGGTAGTACTACAATAGTTTAAAGTTCTTATAATATTATAAAGAGGAAAGATTTGTATTTTTGGATTTTTGTATGTAACGAATAAACTTGGAAACTACTGGACCGAATTCAAAAATTCTTTTGCCGTTAGAAAGCTACACGGGCGGAGCCGTGAAGACACAGCTAGTTATTAATAAAATCGTAGATAAGACTTTGTTCTGTATAGCAACAAAATCTAAACAAAGAAACATGACCAAAACGATTAAAGAAAGATCTTCTCACATCCTTCATAAATAAAGAAACAATATTCCCTATTACACGTCAGTTTAACATATTATCTAGCTAATAAAGCCACCATCTGAAGGCTTAATCATCGAATCATTTGTAATCACATTATCGAGATGACATCGTCATCGAGGGCACCAACTACCTTGTAAAACTAACATTTATACGTAAACGTTAGACTTGTTCTCATCTCGTCTACATCCGCGTACAAATTGGACATTGGCACAGCTGAGGTAGCTACAAAAACACATTAAAGTTGCAAAACATTTTTATTGATAAACAAAATAACTACCTATGTATAACGAAACAGCTGTGCATAGATGAGATTCACGAAATGATCATTGATTTACATAATGGCGCGGGTTATTCCCAACAACCACAGAACAGTTACGCGGCAAGGCCGTCCGCGAACTGTTTTACACTTATTTGTTACGTATATTATACCTACGTGATTTAATTAATTGGTTTATTTTCGTGGTTGCTAAGGAATTTTATATTTATAAGTTGTTTTTCTTTTTTAGGCTATTATTAGAGAAGGTATTCATAACTTAAATAGCCTATGGCCGCGGTCAGGCAAAAGCATTATCAGTGAGAGGCCTTGCTCTGCGTTCACCTACCAGCATTTCGGCGCATATTCGAAGAGATCGGAGACTTCGACATGCTAAGTTAAATGTTGGATAAGCAGCTATTAGTAATAAGAATGGAAGGACTCTGTTTTGCTATCATTCTCAGTTCATCAGAAATTCCAAAAAGTCTATTTTAAGCATACCGATATGAAAAGCATTTTAGGATACGTTCCGCCTAGCTTTTTCCCAGCTATATTGGGGTCAGCTTCCAGTCTAACCAGATGCGGTTGAATACTAGTATTTTACATAGAGCGACTGCCATCAGACCTCTGCAACCCAGTTACTGGGCAATGCCGATATCCTAAAATTAGACCAGTTGTCAGACTTTCGGGCTTCTTACTACCCGTAACGACTGTCATAGGTATTCGTATGGCGCCCGGGACCAACGGTTTCACGTGCTTTTCGAGGCACGGTGGGGTCTTGATGTGTAACGAATGGTCACCCATCCACGGACTGACCGCAGCAAGTGTTGCTTAACCCTACAAATCGTATGATCCGCGCGTTTGTTAATAAGCCAAAGCCCCTCAAAAACATTTCAGGATACTAATGAAATATTCTGAAGGGTCAAAATATTGTAAACATCATCCAAAGTTAGGTACTTTTATGATATAAGTACTTCTTTACATACCTAAGTATAAAACAAAGTCGCTCCCGCTGTCTGTACGCTTAGATCTTATAAACTACGCAACGGATTTTAATGCAGTTTTTAGCAATAGATAGAGTGATTCAAGAGTAAGGTTTATATGCCCCACATTAGTATCTACATTGCACATGCGCGAAGCCCGGGCGGGTCGTTAGGTTAAAGAGTCTAGTCTTCTTCTTCTAATATTATAAAGAGGAAAGATTTGTATTTTTAACCGACTTCCAAAAATGAGGAGGTTACTATGTTCGTCTGTATGTATTTTTTTTGTATTTTTGTTTTGTTTATGTTCATTGATATTTTCGCCAATTGTGAACTGAATTTGATGATTCTTCGAAGTTGATCCCATTTAAATTTGGTGAAGATCTGATGAAGAACTTCGGAGATAGACAATGGAACTCCGCAATGACGAACAGTATGCATATTGTGATGATGTGATTATGTTACGAGCAGCGTCTTTAGTAGGTCCAACCAAGTTTTAATTAAGGCCACTAAAATGAAAAAAATAAAAACATATTTTACAAAAAATTTAAAACGACTTCAAAAAAGAATAAAATAATTACCATATAAAATTAACAGTTTCAGAAGTCGATGCCTTCAATTTGGTTCAGCGTGGATCAGCACCGACTTCTGAAACTGTTAATTTTATATGGTAATTTTTTTTTATTTTTTTTTAAGTCGGTTTAAATTTTTTGTATGTAACGAATAAACGTAAAAACTACTGGACCGATTTCAAAAATTCTTTTACCGTTAGAAAGCTACATTATCACTGAGTAACATAGGCTACGGGCGGAGTCGTGAGGACACAGCTAGTATATTATAAAAGTAACTTTCAATAGCAATAGGCATCTATTGGAAGACTGATATCGCATTAGTGTGATAAATAAATCAATTATTATTAACCCTTTGCAGGTGGTACAGTATCTTATCTAAAGCATAATAATAATTGTAGCTTTGTCCTATCTGGTCTAGGTCTTAAAGTTTCATCTTGGAGTGAATAATCAGTGTTGCTAGGTAGATAGTATTTTAGGTACATCACTAAGGGTTCAGTGGCTACCAGAAACAAAATACAATATAACATCACGCCTTGTATTCCCCGAAGGGTTCGGCAGAGGTCTCTTTTTTAGTACACCATCGTTTCTCCCGTTATGTTTAAGTCCCATGTAATGGGGGCGAGCATATTGTCATTAACCGGGCACGAATGTAGACTCCGGGCTACTGAGAAATTCCTAATGGAAAACCCAATAATACTTTGTCCGACCTGGGGATCGAACCCAGAATCCCATGCTCAGTCGCGCTGGCAACCACTACACCAATAAGACAGACTAGTAAGGCAAATACAACATAATAATTATAAAAATATTGAATCTCCAGTTGAACTTTGTCCTTGTTGTTGTAGGTGTAATAAATAAAACAGAAAAACGAGAGCAAAATATATTAAATTAATATATTATGGATTTAATTACAGTCCAATGCTGGAGGTAGGCATTTTCCTAAAAAGAAGGTTATTTCAGTAACCCTCAGTTTATCAGAATCTACAAATGAAACGATAGGTATAGAAATAAAATCATAAGTAGCTATTTCTCAAAGCAATTAAGATCGTAACAACATAGCAACCAACTCCATTACATCGATAACAGCTACGGAAACGTAAATGCGATTTTAAATCGAACTCCATCGATGTAAAATAATCGATTAAAATAATGTTTGAAATTAGAAACTCGTTATCGGAGCCCAGCTCTTGGAACATAGAACGTTGCTAGTTGGTAATGTGGTTTGACCAGCCTTGCAAGGCCGAATAATTCTGTAATTAGTTAATAAACCACGAATGCTTACAAAAACATATTAAGAACATGATAAATGGCATTTATTTATAATGAGAATATTCCATTTGACGAGATTATGTATGTTTTAAGTGTAGATACCTACAGAGCAACTTGCTATACACGACTGACTAATGATAGTGAATCCAATTAATCTTTGTATTTTATATAAGTATAAGAGAATTAGTTTTATTTCCACACCTTTTTCTATAGCGGTTCTTACGGCTTATGCGGCATGGTAAATAGATTTCGTTACTTTAGTTTTCTGGTAGGTACTCCTAGATCAACACAAAAGCAATCAGGTTATTGATATTCCATAATTTCTATTCAAACTAAACGTCAGTTTGACATTTATCTACCAAGATATATCACGAGCCATTAGATAAGTATTTATCACTTATTAACAGTCACAATAAAGGCACAATAAACGGAATGCACGGAATAAATATCCCACAATTATTAGCTAGTGTCTGCGAACTGAACACGTGCAGAGTTCCAGTAAACAATTCGTTTTGATGGAGCCAAGCCACTGAACAACGAGGAACAGAATACCCGCTCTTATTTACGAGCAAAATTATCATGACTTTGGCAATAGGTTCGCCTTGCCTTACATGGGACTTAAACATAACGGCGAAATGACGGTGTTACTTTACTATACAGCTCTGCCCAACTCTTCGGGGAATACAGGCGTGATGTTATGACTTTGGATAGTGCAAGAGGTGCTTCGACGAAGAACAGTCAGCTTACTCTAACGTTGAACTCCTCTGCACTGGGTGCACTCTGCTCCAATGACAATGAGGAAGACGACCAGCAAATGGCGGGACAACAAGCTCTAAGCTAAAATTCTTAAGCAAATTTTACCTGTGATAGCTACTTCTAGGAGGGTCTCCTACGCTCCGTCAATTATAGGAAGCGACCTTAAGTCAAGCAGTTGTCCGCCATAGGCTGTTGATGATAATGACATAAAAAGTCACTATAAGCGCGTAGCAACTGCTATGGTATCTACGTCAAACGAAGGAGTCTTCAAACGATTGGTCGAAGGTTGCATGGCATGTGCTTTAGCAATAATTTGAATTTCATTCGGATTCTGTTCTATACTCAATTCTTTATTGCATTCCATATGTAATACATAGATGATATAACAAAGTAAAAGATCAATATTGACCCTGGCGACCCTGTTTATGTGAGCTCGTTAACAGGCATTGTTAGGACTAAAGCTTCTTCGTATCACTTTACTGTAGACGCAGGCGCCGATCTGTGGTCGCCGCAGTCTCTTGATCCATGCCGGTTGACAGCCATTGTAGTTTAATTATTATAACCAACACTTCCGCTGTGTTTGACTGTTCGTAGAGATAAGCAACGGTGGTCTACTGATTAGCTGGAAGCGATACATTAGGTACGTTAGGGAATGTTGATAGCGAAATTAAACACGAGATCTTCGTTATTTGATCATGAACTACTTTTGTCTCTAACCTGACTAAGGAGTCACCAACTTCTATAATATATTAAAATCATGTTTGTTTTAAATACATTCAACTCACAATAAATTAACGATCATATGTATGTTGTGTGCGTTTGGTGTCTGAGTTTCAAATGCGCTTAAGACAAACTGTCTCATCATCTAACTCGGTCAAGAGGACAGTTTAACGGTAGCACTAGTATTGCACGAATGATGTCCAGTGCCCGCGTATTTACGCGATCCGATATTCGTTTCCGCAAATAGTTGCGCTTGCGCAGCTGTGCGCTTGTTTTGGCGCCATCCCGTCGAGAAACTTGACCTGCTTATTGTGCTAGAACGTGCACCTATGTGTTACATGTTCAATCTAGCCGAGCTGCGAATAAATTCATTCATTTTTCAACTCCTACGATGAACAAGTCTAGTCTTTTAATTGGCAGAGAATTGTTTGAATGGGGTTCAAATGTCAGTCCGTCAGTAGCGTCTTCGTTCATGTAATTGTACAATCTATTTTTGGCTGCTCCTTAGACATTTTTGTAATTAAACACATTTTCGTTTCCAGAACTCATGGTGAATTCCAGAAAGTCTTTATTAGAACCATTTTGTGAGTCACACAATTTTACAAAGTCGTTCCATTTAAGGCTGAGGTAGTCTGGAAACCAGTTTTTTAAAGTCTAAGCGCTCCGGTCAGCACTTTGGGAATGCAACAAGAGAAAAAGTATTATAAACGAAAAAGTATTATAAAGTGTAGGGCCGCTGCCGCTGCCGTGGAAACAAAAGCCTTTGTTGGGTTCCACGTATCCAAGCCGCGGTGTTGTGTTGCGGAATTCTATAACCAATCGAATGGATTGTTTGGTGAAATCTGATTAGCGCGTGTATGCTTTATTGGTCTGGAGTCGCTTTGATTAGAAGTTTCGAAACTTGAATTATAAATGTTTGTTTGGTCTTTAGCTGCGAATGCGATCTTAATTTTGACAGTCATTTGATCTTGTGTACCTTAGAGACATAAAGTTTGTAGGTTTATGTTGTAAATGATATTTTAAATTAACTTTTGACTTCTGAATTTAATTGAGATTATGGTTTTACGAGCTGTAAAGATTATTGATTATTTTAAATAGCAACAGATAACATACATACAATTTGCATAAATCATTTTCATTCAATTTTATATGGGGATGTGGTTTAACTTGATTTTGAACTTAAAACCAGAAAGACGATATTTCATCTATCGATGTAGGAAATTGGAAAACAGAAAAATCTCTTAGGTTTTAACATATTCGATTGAGATAGGTACTTAGTGATTATTTGATTTTGCTAGTTAGTAAGTAAATGTCTTTCTGTTAATTATTTCATTCGACTTTATATTCTATTTAAAGCTACCATATTTTGAAGTAAGGTAGGTACCTACTCTTCTTTTCAGACATGGTCTTGTCTTAATTGCTTTTGAGATTATAAAAAAATCTTAAAATCTACATAAATAATTCAACAAAACGGTGGTTTATGCTTAATTGCGATGTGACTAATCAACCAGACCTTTGTATTTATGTTAATTACTTAGAATATTCATAAACTTAATTGTGAAATATGAAGAATAATTTATACAAGAAATTCATTATAATTCCACACACTGTGCCATAGATTTACCACAATTAATGTTATTGTCACTCGCGCTAGCAATTAAACTCAGCGCTAACAGTAACACTATCTTTATTAAGGTCTTATTGCATAAGCGAGCGGTCATAGAAACGCGTGATAGCGCACAATTAAGACTAATCGCGTCGCAAGCGCAACTAACAGCTGTTATTAGGTATCGCAATAATATGAGATGAATGGGGAGCGTAGCGCGCAGGCGCGGACGTGGCGCGCTGGCGCCTCGCGGGTTATCGCGGGTCAGCACAGCTGCGCACGCCGCGATCAATGGACCGCAGCTGGCTTTGCACAACACACTCGCTAATATTCCATTGATATCTATTTGTCAGTTAATAGCTGTGTGCTTGATACTGGCTTCCTGTTGTTCACATAGAGAGCCAAAGACAACAGGATCTGCTTAAGAGATAAGTTCGGTGACATCACTATTGTCTCAGTGCAATATTGCGTGCGTCTCAACTAAATATAGATATTACTGATACAATTACATCATTATGAAAATCAACTATTTTTGAAGTCGACACCAGTCGCACGGGCTGGTTACAGCAGTTACAAAAAATAACATTCCCTGCACGTAATATATCATTTTAAACAATGCGATGTTGTTTAAGCGCGGCTTCACATTTCTGCATGCGCATGAGTTGCACCGCCACGCCTGTCGGCGCCGGGCGTCGCGACCTGACCCGATAGCAATGCTACGTATGTTATAATTCTTGCTGCAACCGTATTGGGTCAGGCCGCTTAGAATTAATAACAGCTCCTGTGTAAACGGAGCATGTATTGTTGAATCATCTACGAATACGACACGTTCGTTATGTAGGTTTATGTCCTACTAGGAGATACTGAGCGATAGAAATTGAGTATGCCTATGTAGAGACTATCACGTTTTACTGGAGATGTTATTTCGCTGTTCCTCTTCTGGTCGATTCCTATAATTTACGGAGCGTTATTGGTTAAAATTTAGACTCTTAATCTTTACCAATAACGAAGCAAAGACATCACGGCTTTCCGTAGTAGAGCCTCCCATATGGAGGTAGCTATCACAGGTAAAATTAGCTTACGAAACTATTTACATGCCCAGTTTAGGAAATAAAAAAACCATTGGTAAATAAAAAAACCATTGCTACCATTGGTAAGCAAAACGATTCGTTTTTGTTTTACCGGGTATTAATCGTATGTAAGTGACGTAAACACATAGGTAGAAACATTGGGTATAATTTTATTGATCTTATTACATTTAAAAACTTATTATTAATTTACAGAGGGTTTGGAAATGGGACGGGAAAATTCCATTAAAATTACGTGTCATCATATTTATTGAAGTGGAATGGTCAGATTTCATCTGTAACAAATTGTCAAAAACTACTTACCCACTACTATTTCAAGCACGATTTATTGAATTTATTTAATCGCAATCGCTTCGCTTTACGTTGCACGTAGTGAAACAGAACCGGAATATTTTGATGACAACTCGTGTTTTATTTAGTCCAGCACTATTGCGACTATTGAATATTTCATAATATACAGAAATTGTGATTTGAAGCACGGATTGCTTGCCATTATGGGTGGCCACGCACACGACGAAATAAAGGACGGGCTTTCAACATCAGACATAATCGTTATCTCGGTACTTGTGCTTCTGCTCTTCTTGACTGGAATGTACCTTCTGAAGCAACTGAGAACACAATGTATTAAGCACATCCAGAAGGAGGTACAGAGAGAAATGGACGCCGCAGCCGCCTCACAACAGCGAACTGTTAAGATTGTTTAGTGTTAAAGTTAATTGAAATAAACTAATGTAAGTTGATCTGTGTTTCATTTTAATCTCATTTATATTCACTACACTTATTTTTACGGTAATCCATTATTTAGTTTCTGTTACTAAGTGTGTTTAAACCTATGTAAATTGAGGAGCCGTTATTGAATTTACTGAAGAAACGACTTCGTAAAGGCCAATTATTTTTTTATTCTAGGTACTTAAAAGTTCAATGTTGGAAATTTATAGAGCTTTGATGGCTCTAGTTAATTAATTCTTCATTTAATGAATACTAATATAAAACTTAAATCCGTCCCATATGTTAGGAAACACGCGTCATTTAATATGGTGCGAGTCGCACAGATAGTTTGACATCAAAATGTGATTTTAATGACAAAGATCGTGGAGGTTTTATGATGCCTTAATATATACCATTGATGATATAAATAAATGTCATTACGAACATATTGGAAAAGAGGAACGTGCTAGATAAAGTATGTAATAATATAAGAGTGCTCACCTATTGTAGATGTGTAACAAAGGCATTATGTATGTTCACAATGTAGGTAGGTACCTATGTCTTATTGCATGATGGATGGCTATACGCGAATACGAAGGTAATAATTATAATACAGTTACAATTAGGTACCTACTACTTCTTATTGGTTAAATATGAATATGTTTCTCATTTTAATTGAAAATTTGATACATAAGTACTACGTACATAGTACACGCTCATTTTGTTAATTCCGTTTATTAAGAATCAAAATGTTCATAATTTTGATGTGAACGGTTAACCAAGCTATTATGTGTATTGTATGTTAAATACAATACAATAACTAACAATAACAGTAAACAGTAACAATGGAGATTGCGCGATGCGGCGCTTTAATTACAAATGTTACGTTAACAAAATTAATTGCGCATAATAAAATTATGTTTGAAATATTTATGTGTCTAGTCATAAATCTATCATGACAGCAGCAAGTCCTAATAAGAATACCTCATCCGCGACCAAACCCGCGAGTGAAAGTTACTCTTACTAATAAAAATCTTTCAGAGCATTCAATGATCGTAACAATGAAATCCATGTCAGCACCAACGTATTTTAGCATCTGTCGGTAGCAGCCGCCGGTGACATGTGTGGATAAAACAACTTCCTAACAACCCCTCATGGATGAGGGGCGAGATTTCCACCACCAGGTGAGAGCCAGCACATGGGCACATGTGGCCACGTGTAGGGACTCGGGGAACCCCTCTACAGGTGTCCGACATCAATGAGCCATTGTTGGCCACTCCATTGACAAATGTTTGGCATTTGGCGCGCAATTTTGGCGGGATTACGATGTGCACAAAAGGGTTGTTTACTCTGACGAGTCGACAAGCTTTTGGTGTCTGTTGTTGACGAGTGGAGATATTGGTTACAAGTTTGACTGCTACTTTTGGGTTGTTGGCGATCTGTTGCTCGATGTAAATTATCTATACAAATAAATAAAATTGAAGCATTCTGTTTGGTATGTCCAAATAAGTGCTTTTTACTAAATGCATATGAAAGTATATAGGGTACATATAACAAAAAAACAATTTTTAAATTTTTTGTATGTCTGTTTCGGCTTATCTTCGAAACAGCTGGACCGATTTTGACAGGACTATCACTGGCAGATACCTGATGTTATAAGAAGTAACTTAGGCTACTTTTATTTTAGAAAAGAAATAGAATTAGTGTACCGCGCAAAAAAAAACAAACTTATTCGACTTCTACGCAGACAAAGTCGCGAGCGCAGCTAGTACAGAATAATAATAATCGCAATTTGCCCCTAATTTTTGGAAAATGCAGATGTCTTTTTTATTTTTATATTATTTTTTTGCTCATTGTAATCTAAGCGCCATACAATTCAAATTTTTCTTTTCAACAAATGTTACTTTACACATTGTCCCCTAAGCCAACTGGCACGATTCCCATGATTAAGATTCCCTCAAGGAGTCGCACAGGTGTCCATTGATTAAGGTCAAGGTGTTCCCAGCGCGCCGGGTCAGTGGTCACGTCTTCGCTCGTCTGCCCATGGATGACCGTTGCTATTTAATATGCGTAGATTTTTTCATCTCTGTACAAAGTGGGTAGGGAAACAATTGAGCATCCGGTTACCTTTAGACCTTTTTATAAACGGTTTTAATTAGTTTAACTTCGTATATTTGTTTGTTTGATTCAAATCTTGCGACAGATTTTTCAACTACTTCTGCTTAACCGATTCTCCTGAAACTTCGCACACAAATTCAACTCCCATGATAATACGACATTATAATAATTTCAACCTTCAATCCTCAAATCCCGATTCTGCAGGGGTATTGAAAGATAAAACCGTTTAACTTAAAAGTTTTTTAAGGGACCTATTCTTTTAGCTTTTGCGTCTGTAATAGATCGCATGCGCAGATTCTCGTGGAATATTAAAGCTTGAAAGTGTAAATGCACATGTTGAGTGCATAATTAGTGGGTAACAACTTTATTCCGATCCTTCAATGTCAAAAAAAAGGACAGAGACATTTTAGGCTTGCAAGATTTTGTGTTTGATATCTTCCGATATAGTGTTTAAAGTAGTGTATTAGTGTCTAAAGGCCGATTCCTACACTTTACGGAGCGTTATTGGTTAAAATTGAGACTCTTGTATCGTTACTAATAATGAAGCAAAGACCTCATGGTTTTGAATAGTAGAGTTCCCATATCGTCACCGGAAAACCAATACTACTTAAGCGCCATTTTTGGCGACAATGAGTTATCTATACCGTTGGATTGGGTTTAAAAAATCCAATCCAACGATATATATAACTCATTTTGGCCAAAAATGGCGCTTAAGTAGTATTGGCTTTCCGGTGACGATATGGAAGTAGCTATTACACGTAAAATTAGCTTACGAGTCGATTTATATGCCCAGTTTGCAACGATTCGTTTTTGTTTATAAAAACCAGGCATAAGTCATCTATCCAAGGTTTCTACCAAATATCACAAAGAATATACTTAACATAATTTCCTATTCGATCTCACTCCCCTTCACAATAGGAGGTATGCAGCACAACGACGCATATCCTGTGCGCTGGATTACCAGCCAGTCGCCACAACTACTATTTCCTCATTAGCAGCCAGTAATCGCCGCTTCCGCCAAGATCGTACGACGTAGGACATATAACTGAGCTTACATATTTCTGTTAGCTTTGTTGGGTTGTTGTTGAATATTCTGCCTACATCAAATTAGGTGAAGAAAGTGCTTTAGAATGAGAACAACAACATTCTCAGAATAAGTTCTACATACCTACATAAATTAATACATTTTGGTTAATTGATTAGGTTTTTGTTTTTATTAAGACAATTTTTGGTAAGGTATACTATACGTACCTATTCTTGAATTTTGAAATGTATTATGACGTGTTAGAGTGTATGTAGTCCCCTATTATTAACTTATCTTACTTCCAAACTGCAGAATAAGGTTACAAGCCTACATACAAACAACGGTAATTAAAATGTGGGTTTTTATAATCTTGTATGTTCATATACGGAGTCCGTTAATTTGTTTAAAAGTTAGACAAGCAATCAAGCTGACAAAGTGCCTATATACGTTATACTGTTGTATGTAGGTAAGTTGTCACATATGCGTACACCACCATATTTCGCAATACGCTATTAACAATGACCTCAATCGATAGAAATTTACGTAATAACAACAACAATGTGCTTTTACATCGAAACGATTTACGATCAAAGTACGCGCGTGACCATAGGAATCGTGAGCCAGGTGCGCGCGCAGCGACACCTAATTGGCGCATACCGAGACGCCTTCGTGTAATTGGACGTCATTTACAGAAATTGTTCGTTGATTGGCCGATATAAATGTCATGTGAACCACCACACTGGCCGTTAAGAAATTAATATTCGAAATTGACATCTTGTTTCGAAATTTAAAATTTATAATACAACACTTGCAGTGACTTCGGTAATCGTTTTATAATAGCACCCTTGAAATCTGACAGTTGGAGAAAATCAGTTAGCCGTTGTACCGTGTTTAGACACCGTGATTCCTGTGATTCACTTTTTCAACTCTCGCCGGTCATTCACCAAAACGCATCAGAGCAAAACGAAGAATTATGAATAAAAAGGTGCGTCAAGGAATCACGCTGTGTAGACACCCTACTCGAAGGAAACGACTTGAAGATAATCACAGCGAGGAGCTGGGTCGGTAATGCACGTTGCAATTGGGCGAAGACGTTTGTACGTACCTAGGTATTGTGTATTGTAGAATGTGGTCAGCCCTCGCAGGAAGTCCAATTTGTGTGATTACTGTACTGATGTAGTGAGAGAGATTTATCGTGCGGCGTAAGTGCATATCACATGTCATTGTTCCTCGTATAATTTAATTTCAAGAAATTGTTTTGTATGTCGTTTGTGTTATTGAGTTATTTGAACATCGCTCAGTGTTATTAAATTTGTGCAATGGTTCTTGTATTGCTTGCTACGATTGCAGCAAAAGAACTTTACGCGACTGCTGATCGTGAGGTCCTGGGTTCGATCCCCAGGTCGGGCAAAGTGTTATTGGGTTTTTCCGTTTGGAATTGTTCAGTAGCAGCCCGGAGTTTGGATTTGTGCCCGGTTGGTTGCAATAAGCTCGCCCCCCAGTACACGGGACTTAAAACATAACGGCGAAATGAGGGTGTTACTATACACCTCTGCTCAACCCTTCGGGGAATACAGGCGTGATGATACTCGTATGTTATATTAACTCTACATTGTTCCATTTAATATTCACAGGTATACTATTAGCCGTCATGGTGAGTAAGTGTGTGAAGAACAGTCCACAATGATTGGTTTTTATTCAAAACAAAATTAATTCGATTTGTGTGATCACAATACAATACGCATGATTAATTACCCACACGTGGTGTTCTAATTACATTGTTCTATTTTCGCGTTTTGAATATTACGATGTATTACGGCTACTGTAGTTACAAAACAAAAATAAAGGAAACCGTTCTAACGTTATGCCCGGTTCCTATAAACAAAAACGAATCGTTTTGAGTACCAATGGTGTAGCATTTTATATTGCCAAACTGGGCATATAGGTAAATAGACTCGTAAAGTAATTTTACCTGTGATAACTACTTCCATGGTAGGTCTATTATGCAAATCCATGAGGTCTTTGCTTCATTATTTTTAAAGATACAAGAGTCTCAGTTCTAACCAATAAAATAACATCATAACATCACGCCTTACATTCTCCGAAGGGTTCGGCAGAGATGTTTTAGTACACCCTCGTTTCGCCAGTTATGTGTAAGTCCCATGTAATAGGGGGCGAGCCTATTGCCATTAACCGGTCACAAATCTAGAATCCAAGCTGCTACTGAGAAATTCCTAATGGAAAAACCCAATAACACTTTACCCGATCTGGGGATCGAACCCAGAACCCCATGCTCAGCAGTCGCGCTTGCGACCACTAGACCAACAAGGCAGTCAACCAATAATGCTCCGTAAATTACCTATATAGAAATCGGCCATTAATTATTATTTTTTATTATTACGTAGACTATTTTATATATTCGCCTAACGAACTTTCTATTCAGCAATAAAGTACAACCTATAACCCAACTATAAAGGTTATCATAATTATACTTTTTACGGGCATATAAAGGACATGAAAAAAACACATAGGTACCTATATAAACTATTTAAAAAAGGAATGATCGTAAGGAACTCCGGTCAGTGCTCACAACGACTTATGTGTTATAAGCAAAAAGCATAACGCACCCTCCTTGAAGCCGGTCACGGGGTGAGCACAGTGATTGCCATGCTCCTTAGACTCCTTCGGTGATGCTTCGATGAACATCTGCCAGCTCAGACGGAACTGAAGGTAGATCGTAACCGACAATGATTTCATTGCCCTTATTATTGTTTCAAGTTACTTTATGTTATTGTCTACGAGTAGGTGTATCTAAGTTATGTAATACTAGCTGTGTCCTCACGGCTCCGCCTATGTTACTCAGTGATAATGTAGCTTACTAACGGCAAAAGAATTTTTGAAATCGGTCCAGTCGTTTTTAAGTTTATTCGTTACATACAAAAATTCAAAAATACAAATCTTTCCTCTTTATAATATTAGTATAGTAAGTATATAGTAAGAAGATATTTAGGATATTTAGGTCTAAAATAATAAAGGAAGGAAAGACTGAAGTAAATGATTAATAAAATTAGTTAATATAATTTCACATTATGTACCTCTCACTATAAGTATAATTCTCGGTATAATTTTCAGAAAGTCTCCTTGTTACTAATATAAAGGTTATCATTAGGTTCGTAAGTAATTTTATCATTATGTTTTCTTTGACATGTTTTAGGTTATAATTGTTTACTTTGAAAAAAAGTTATAATATCGTGGATACTGTTTTTTTTTGGATTTTTTATATTTCGTATGTTTTAAGTTCAATTTTATATCTTTTGCGAATGCTGTGCATGTCTTTAATTGATATAAGCACCAGTCTATGTGTCTTGCTTGTTATTTGTCAATGTTTGTGCTTATGTTGTTGATATGCTTTAATAAATAAATAAATAAAGATATAGATAATGATCCCTCAAACATGGAAAATCATCAATTAAGATTTTCTCGTATTAATTTGATAAAATGTTTTGGAGTTTGTTTATGGGATCCTAAAAGATCATAACATAACATCACACCTGTATTCCCTGAAGGGTTGGGCAGAGGTATATAGTAACACCGTCATTTCACTGTTATGTTTAAGTCTCATAGGGGGCGAGCCTATTGCCATCAACCGGGCATAAATCTAAACTCCGGGCTGCTACTGAGGAATTCTACACGGAAAGACCTAATAACACTTTGCTCGACATGGGAATCGAACCCAGGACCAACAGCAGTCGCACTTGTCACCACTAGACCAACGAGGCAGTAAAAGAACATAAATAGGCATACAAGCCATTTTTAATAATAAAACGCAAAGAATAAGTCAACACAACTCACAAAGTAAATCTATACCACAACAAAGTTTTCTTGACTTCAAAGGTATTTTGTAGGAGTTACAAAAAGCCCACACATAACACACAAAAGCCACATGTTGCTTTAATGTGGTCCCTTCTATCTCTACCCTGTTTTAGTGGTAAGGTTACATTCCATCAGCTTTAACTTAAAAAGACACATTGCCGTGTGTCTGGATATAGTCGCTGACACTAAACTTGGGAAGAGTAGAGAAGAGAATTCCTCTCCTTTCTATCTTTCTTCTAAACAGATACATGTTTAAAAATAAATTATGAAAATAATCATAGAATAATAACAAGCAATAATAGTGACCATTTTTTTGTTGTACTAAGTGTATAAGCGAAAGCTTACTCCCACTACGCCAAAACGTTGCCAAGTTTTAATTGAATAATATTAATAATTCTACTATCATTTTATTTAATTTTGTATAATTCTATTTTATTTGTATAATCCTATTTAATTTTGTATAATTCCATTTAGTTTTTTATTATTGCGTCTATATTTAGTTTTGTCCTATTTTAATTTCATGTCTGTATTAGCCTATAACTTGTATGTTTGGTGTCTTACCATTGTTAGTGCAAGTTGGTGATTAATAAATAAATAAATAAAGTTACAGCTAGTACAAACAGAAACTGCAGGATCCGTTTTTATTTTGGTGATGGCGCCTGTATTTAAATGAACGAGTTCACATACACGACAGTGTTCCGAATCTAGTAAAAAAGACTGGATCCGTTATTTTTATCGTATCCTGTCTGCCAAATGCGACGCAGTTGCCATTTGTTTAACTGATCCGTCGGTACAGATGTGAACAACACATCCAGTACCGACGGATCCTTAAAACGGATCCACTGGTGAACGAGCCGTTACGTGCTGGTGACGTTACAACTGTACAACCAAAGTATTACAATCATTCATAAGTATACGCCTGAATACGTATTAGCATTCCCACGACCTTGTGGAAGGGTACAAAAGGATATCCTCGATCCACCTGACCGTGACAGTGACTCCTCAAAACGCTCGATTTGTGGCACCATTCAACCGTGTAATTACCTTGTTGTCTATAAATTATCCCACAAATCCGCCGCTATTGTTTTATTTTTCTACTAGCTTTTGCCCACAGCTTTGCTTGTGTGATTTTTTTTCACCCCCTTACGGGTGGAAATTTGAAAAATCCTTCCTTAGTGGATGCCTACGTTATAAAAGGTACCCGCTGCAAAAATTAAAATTTAATGTTTATTAATTTCCCATTGATGTTAACCAACTCTGCACCCATTGTTAAAAATGGACACAGACAAAATTATAAATGTAAAAAAATTACGAAAAACAATACACACTAAATTAAACTTATAAGACAAACTAAAAGAAAACTATGAGTAATAATTTTCTTCCCCTTTTTAACCCCGTTAGGGGATGAATTTCAATAAAATACGAAACACGTCTTCCATCAATTCTGTTAAAAAAGGTTTATGCAAAATTTGAAGTAGATTGGACCAAGGAATCACACTGTCCCATACAAACTTTGTCCCCCTTTTTCACCCCCTCAGGGGTAGAATTTCGGAAAATAGTTTCTTATCGGATGCCTACGTCATACAAAGAACACACTCTCCAAGTTTCAGGTCTCTACGATCAGCGACTTAGGCTGTGCGTTGATCCGTCAGTCATTCATTCAGGACAAAGCATTTTATATGTTTAGATTAACTATTAAGAATACTTTATTAACGACTAGCGGCCCGTCCCGGCTTCGCGCGGGTGGTCATTTTTCCCGTTTTGCAACATTTTTCATGAATGCTCCGCTCCTATTGGTCGGAGCGTGATGTTATATAGCTATAACCTTCCTTGATAAATGGACTATCCAACACAAAAATATTTTTTCAATTCAAACCAGTAGTTCCTGAGATTAGCGTGTTCAAACAAACAAACAAACAAACTCTTCAGCTTTATAATATTAGTATAGATTTGTCGTGGTTATTTGGAAGGTGAAATAATATAGAGTGATGGACTTAACAGTACTGTAACTTTTCGCTACGGTTATACTTCTACGAGAGTCGTCGATATTCTTTAAGGCGTAGCTAGAATCTTTCATAGATTTAACTAAGTTTAACATAGCAGTAATAGCCTAGTGGTGTGACCATCGGACTGCCAAGTCATAGGTCTCGTGTTCGAACCCAAAGCACGCACCTCTGACTTTTCGGCTGCGTATTGTATAATTTTCACTTGCTTAAAAATGGTGAAGGAAAATACCGTGAGGAAACCAGCATGCCTGAGAGATATTTCTCGGCGGCATGTGAAGCTAAGTCAGAGGCCCATGGGCGGCATATACTCTGACACCAGGTTTTTTTTTATTTTTATTTTAAATGAGTTATCCTACCGCAGACGTTTCGTCCGCGCTCTTTTTTGGTGATTTTAATTGTTTACATATTTTTAATATTTACTTAGTTGACACTCCTGTATCGGAATAGTTATTATACAACATATTTTTACTTATCTAACTTATGCTACGTGAGTCCATCACATTATATATATATTTTTTTTTTCTGACTCCAGGTTAGTCACTAAATACACGAAAAGAAGAAGAAGACTAAGTTTAACTTATTCGAACGTTAGATAGATACTTCAAATGCCTGTATAAACAGTCTTAAAATTACAATCAAACCACATAAAAGTAAAACTCACACAGAAAGTTAAACATTATTCGATCTAATTCGTAACACACATGTTTTTCCGCCGTTAAAACAGTTCGATCAGACGTCAGACAGAGTAAATGTATTTTCAGAACAAATAAATAGTGTTTAACTGTGAAGCTATGGAAATTAAGCGTGGCGCATGCGCGGTCCGTGCCGTGAAAATCGTTTGTACTAAGTTCGAAGCATGTATTAATAGTGGAGGTAACAAAACACAGATCGCGGTTGCATACGATGCGTGTGGTCAACGCTTTATTCTCCAGATGAAGAGCAAAGGCTATTGTGAATCTTCGTGAGGTTTATAGCCTTTGGCATTGTTTATGACTGGTCTGCGTGTCTGAGTCATAAAGGTAGCCAGGTAATACGTGAAAATTATTGTCAAATTTTGAATCAGCGCCCTCAAGAACTGTGATCAGGGACTCAATCGAAGGAAAGTTTATTGCAATATGATGATCGGAGAAGAGTACCTACTTATGCGGCAATTATGTGGCATGCACAGCAAGAAAAGCTAAGCGATATAAAGTTATAATTTGATTACTTTATAATCGTTTAACGCGAAATGCTGGAGGAACATTGGAACATCAATATGATGACGGTCGAAATTTTCATACTAATAAGTATCAGGTGCATAATATTTATAACACGATTGCTCAAAGTTTGCGGTGGCCATTAAAATCACGTTATGAGGTAATTACTCACGTCTAGAGGTATGTACTTAAATGAGCTCGTGATGTGAAACATTAATCTTGTTGCAAAAGTTTGGGAAACTGCGGTGTGAAGTATATTAATTATAATGGTAATTTTGTGTTTGTAATGGTTGGTAGTGTTATTGGATGCTGTACCTTTGTACCTCTGTAAACTGACGAATTAAAATGGAAATATGTTCTATGTCCTTTTCCAGGTTTAAAGCACCATATTACACATTTACAGCAGTGATAGCCTAGTGGTGTGACCGTCAGACAGCTAAGTCATAGGTCTGGAGTACGAAACCAAGGCACACACCTACGACATTTCGGATTCATGTGCGAATTGTATAATTATCACTTGCTTAAAAACGGTGAAGGTAAATATCGTGAAGAAGCAGGCATGCCTGAGAGATATTTCTTGATGGCATGTGAAGCCAAGTCAGAGGCCCATGGACGGCATTAACTCTGACACCAGGTTGACTAACCTGGTGTCAGAGTTAATGCCGTCCTGCCCGTGACTACTAATCACACGGAAAGAAGAAGAAGAAGCACTAGCTAGTTTTATTGCGCAAGTTATAGCACTTCATTGTTCGCTTAATTCATAAAACTTGCAGAAGTCGACTTGCTTGGGTGTGTCCACAGATTGGATGTCGGTTGGAGAAGTCAGCGTGCACTGCAACTTGATTTGGCGGTTTAGACTTATCTCTGCGCCAATTTTCATCAAAATTGGTTCAGTAATTTAGTCATGAAGAAATAAAAAACACAAACAAACGTTCGCATTTATAATATTGTTGTGAATATAATACAATCTCGCTCTAACAACGTTTTGTTAATGAAATTAAAAATAATGAGACAGGACATTATATTTCAATCGCTTCAGCGACATAAAAATGTTCGGAGAAACGTGTTGACTGTGTAGTCAGTCGAACGGTATTGCTACTTCAACACGAAATGAATAATAAATTAATGAAGCAAAAGGAATAAATAAGTACTTACCGTATTTTTTTTTACTCTGTGCATGTTAAAAGCACAAATTATTTTTTTCAATGTAACTTGTAATCTCTTGGCTACTGGGCTGCCAACCTATCATTACCTTCTTGTATTTTATTTTTAAAGTTTACAGTTAAACAGTTACGGGTCTACATATTGAGCCTGTAAGCCTAGAAGGCATTGTTGTTGCTTACAGTAAGTTGAGAAAAAATGCGTCGTATATATCGGACATCGTTTTTGAACTGCCTCGTGGATCGTGAGGTCCTGGATTCGATCCCCAGGTCGGGCAGTGTTATTGGGTTTTTCCGTGTGGAATTCCTCAGTAACAGCCCAGTGTTTGGATTTGTGCCCGGTTGATGGCAATAGGCTCGCCCCCTATTACATGGGACTTAAACATAACGGCGAAATGACGGTGGTACTACATCTCTGCCCAATCCTTCGGGGAATACAGTCGTGATGTTGTTATAGATTTTGATTATTGTTTTTTTTCAGTTTCGCTCTTTTTGGACTGGCTTGTAGCTAACTCGTTATATTAAAACGCGATTGAAAAAATCTTGCACCTTATAAAATGAAACACTACATACGTACTTACATTTTTTAAGATAAATCGATATCTTCTCGTGTAATAAGCTGGCAACTAGCAATCACTTGACAACTATTCCTAGAAAACCCATACAAGTGGCAAACCAATTAAATACTTAAAGTTAGATCGATAAAAAAATATCGCAATAAATTCTATTAGTCATAATGGTGGTATAGGTATTTAATGGTTCCAGAATCGGAAACTTAAACGAGATGAATCACAGTAAAAAAGTTATGACGATTCCTGTCGGACCTGATATGTTAGTGACTTTCTTATGTAGGTAGGTAGGGTGACCAACTGCATTGACAATATTATAAAAATACTGATTCGGGTCTAATCGCGTAGAAAATTTATAAGGCAGAAAAATACCTTATTTATCCGGACGTTTCGTTCGAATTTCACCGGCCGTGGTCACGGGTAGACTGAAGTGGCGGAGCAATTGTCATCTTCGTGAAGCAAGGGTATTTCATCTACCCTCACTTGATCTTCATTTTTAAAAATATTATCGTCGGTACTTCCACACACCACATTAACGACGTCTTTACACACGCCTAAATCGTCCCGTCGACGATAACACTTGCTGATGACCGGATTCCATGATGTTGATAGTTTGTATCCATCTTCCCGATTGAAATTCTTGTACTTCTTAATTTCAATCGCTTCACGTACTATTCTGGGATAATAGTGACGATCGGTGGAGAGGATTTTTGGACTATGTAATTCTATCCAGTGATTGGAACCGGACTCCAGAAGATGCTCGGCTATTGCGGACTTGTTGATCTGGCGGTTCTTGACTGCAGCGATAGCGATTAGACCCGAATCAGTATTTTTATAATGTGTACAAATCGCGAAAGTTTGAAAACATGCATTGACAATATTTGATTATTCAAGCATTGTATACAATTGTGTACGTAAAGCCAGCATAATACGCGATGACTGATGCAGTTGTGCCGTCAGTTGGGACAGGTCAACTCAAACCTTTAGCGATAGATGGTTAACGATGTTTGTATCGCTATAATTTATGTTTGTGTCGGGTGAGCGAAAGAAAACAGTTTTTAGGACTCACGGATATGTATTGTCCACACAAACAGAGAAAGTCAGAAGAAGAAGAGAACACAAGAGTAAAGTCACATCACAGTAGATATAAACAGCATAGCACATACAGATAGTTCACTAGAGTGAAGGCACAGAAGGATGCGCGTAAAATAAGCGGTATAGTACATACGGCGCGATTTATAATGTAAGCAATACGAACAAATAGTAGCGAATTTTAGCATCAAAAATCATAGGCCAATAATCCAAAGACAAACTGACAACGACAGAGACATGCTGCCACAGTAAATAAATATTGTAGTTTTTATATGTAAATATGGAATATCTGTAAGTAGTGTTTAATGCAGTCTAGGAATTAGGAATAATTTGGGTAGGGAATGTTTAACTAGCAATGTGGCTAATGGCTACAAACCTGCTATGGCACTTTCCTCAAAAGGCCATTCCAGACGTTGCCGTACATTGTTACACTCGCATAGTTTTTATACCACAATGTCTGGACTTTAAAAGAGGCCTTGATCTCTGAGTTTGTTTCGGCTTTTCTTCTCAGTGCTAGTCAGATAGGAAATGCCGGCGCCATCTAGTCTTAAAAAAACATTTCATTGACTTGTGTCTGTAACAGATTTATTTACAGAAATAAAAAATACTTTTTTCATTTATAATAATCATATCAGATGAAACATAAAATAACATCACGCCTTACATTCCCCGAAGGGTTCGGCAGAGGTGTTTTAGTACACCCTCGTTCCGCCAGTTGTTTCATTTAAAGCTGCGCAGGCGCCGGGGGCGCCGTCTCACCTACACAGCTTTCCAATGTTTTTTAACGTCCAAAAGCTCATTTGACACTATCTTGGCTAAAGCAACTGTAGAATTTTCCAACTTAGGTATTATCTGAGCTCAGTTAAGTATGGTCACCTCTGTGATTACTGGCTAGGTAGTATACATAAGCTGCGCAGGCGCCGCGTCACCTGCGCAGCTTCCCACGGTGACTCACTACATCCTTGCGGTCGCTCCGACACTATCCTTCCTCCCGCGGTCGTGCCTGCGGTTTTTCAACGGATTCACCTGTGAAATCATGATAATTGTAGATTATTTGTATTGTATATTAAGTATTTGGGTTAAATTGTTAGCTTCGTGGAAGTATGTCACGTAAACAGTCGTTAATTCAAAGAATTCAAATAGGTGATACCTACCTAGACACAGACATCTAAATATTAACTGAATAACATCATAATTACGGAAAACCATTTAATTCATCTCGGAAGGAACAGTATCTATTGGGTGTTAGCAATTTCTAACGATTATTGAATAATTCTCAATTATTGCGGAATTCTAAATAAATCCATAATATAACTTTGATATTTAATGGATATCACACTTTATTTCCTTTTTAATGCAATAGATTTAATCATCCTTAATCAGCTATTTAGTAAAATAGTTGTTTGTACTTAATTATCGTCATTTATCGCTACAGCATACGACAGTAAGAATGTACTTAAGTAGACATGTCACTTAGCCAGCATCACGTAAGGAGCAGATAAACAAAAAGTATCATTTTATAATTCCCTGCATACATGATACACCTGCCTACAGTTCCCACGATGTCTTCTGTTTCATTGATAATCATGGGAATTATCTATTTTTCTCACTCTTTACATAAGCATCGATTTGTCGAGACTGGAAACAATGAGCTTTGAATTGTATTGTTAGTGTAACAAAACATTGTATTCGACGTCATCATGGTGTTTGGATTCACATAAAGAAATCACGTGTTGGGTCTAAAGATTACTAGAACAGGTATGTAATTATCTACGCAGCAGACTTAGCACGCACTACAGCGACATGTGTCACGGAGTTTGTCGAGTATGTGGTACTCGAAAAATACGTGACGAACTGTCTTGATATGCGTCGCCTGTTATAATGATGGACATGGGTGTATTAACAGTTTGCCAGCAAACGTCGCACCTTTACAGACAAACCGTTTCTAAACGAAAATATCAAATTTTACATAGGAGTAAAAAAGAAAGAAAAACTCTCGGCTTTTTCGCAATAAAATTTAAGTACATACATGATGCTCTGAGCCATTTTTGAGGTCATATTATGGATATTTATGTACACTATAACATATGTACAATTACAGAAAAGTATATTTTTTAAATAGACTTTGTTTATTGTGATTTTATTACGCCCTCTAAAAGTGGAGTTTTAAAAAAAGTGTCAAGTTCATTTTGTAGTTTACGTAATTTTAAGAAAGATGGCATTAATAACTCAATTCATGAAAAACATTTTTTAGTTACGGTTTGTCTTTATGTGTGCGACGTGTTCGCTTATACATGGTAGATTACCTACTAGCAATTTATGATGTCGCTTTACAAGTCTAACATATCTTTTACATCATCAAGAATCTTAGATACATTATGTGGGAACTTAGATATCGAAACTGGATTTTTGATGCTACTGTGTGTAAATGTTAGTTCTACAAGAATTTAAATTATGAGAATATGTTCAACAGATTGCTATTGGTGTCTAAAAATACGAATATCCTGGATTTGTCAAAACTTTTTTTAAACTGCGTAGGATAGTATAAGAGGTGTTAAGCTGCGCTTGCCGCGGTCAGCCTGTGGATGGGTGACCGTTCGTTACACATCGAGACCCCTCCGTGCCTCGGAAAGCACGTTAAACAGTCGGTCCCGGGTGTCATACGAATACCTATGACAGTCGTTACGGGAAGTCAGAAACCCGAAAGTCTGACAACCGATCTAACCTTACAATATCGGCATTGCCCAGTAACTGGGTTGCGGAGATCTGATGGCAGTCACTCCGTGTAAAATACTGGTATTCAGTCGCATCTGGTTAGACTGGAAGCTGACCCCAACAGTTGGGAAAAGGCTAGGCAGAACAGTAACAACAGTCTCCTGAGTGTCATTGCCAACAAACTGGATTGTCCTTTCATCTGGTATTTAAGTCAGCTACATGCTCCTGTAAATATTGGTAATGTCTACTAACATAGTTTTTAAGTGTTTATGTTACTAACATCTTGTAATTATGGAATTTTATTCTGAAATAAAGATATTATTATTATATTATTATTAGAACGCAGGTGTAAGCATCATTCAGGAAGATCAGAATAAAGTTTTTGCTAAAACTCTTTATATTTTTTTCTTCATATCGGAGCTCTAGGCTTTCCACTACCTATTATTAAAAACTCACCTCACCACAAGCACGTAGGTATAAATAGATAATTTGTGCGCTATAATAGTTTGCAATAAATAATCATGGCTACTAGTACACAGGAGCTGGTAGTGATTTCCTGAGGCTAAGCTCGCACCTGTCCGCCGTTCCCACACGTCTGTTACACAATGAGCGAGTTTTTTATCCGTTCGCGATGTTTTTATGGTCGATCGAGGATGTGGCTAATATTGCTCGCAACGACGATTTGTATCACTTTAGTCTTATAAGTATGTTTATAACAAGTCAATCTGATTCCAATACTCTATTAGATTTGTCTTTCTTTACTGTACAGTACGACTGTTGATCTAGTCATATAGTCTACTTAGTTGGCGGCAATAAGATTGACAAGCATATCGTTTTGGGACCCAGTGCATAATATCAGCAAGCACATTGGATCACCCGCGCGACAGCGCAACGAGTATTCCCAAGGAGGATTGGTGTCAGGCAGGCGGCCGGTCATAAAACGAATGTATTTACTTGAAGATGAATATTACCGCCCGACAGCTTGTGTCGGGTCGGCTTCCCAGGTAGAGACGGACCTCTAATCTTAAAACAATAAGCCAAAACCTCTAACAACATGAATTTATGAAATACATGTTGTGCCGACCCCACCTAGTGTGGGATAAGGGCAGGAAGAAGAAGAAGAAGACAGTACGACTGCTGTTTTTCCTTGTGGGATTCCTCAGTACCAGCCCGGAGTTTGGATTTGTGCCTGGTTGATGGTAATATGCTCGCCCCCTATTACATGGGACTTAAACATAACGGCGAAATGAGGGTGTTACTATACACCTTTGCCCAACCCTTCGGGGAATACAGGCGTGATGTTATGTTTATGTATGTATTTTTACGTTACATACACTATCAAAGACGGGCTAGGCTAGGATAAGTTATTTATTTGTCCGTCCGAATCTTCCATTACATCATTCTAAACATTGCCCAAGTTTTTTTTATGGTCACCTTTCAGTTGAATCAGATATTATAAGATCGCTACTAACTGAAAATCGGTAGGTACCAATTTTCATGGAATAACTGCCATCTGACTGTTAAAACTTATTTACGAGTGGATACCAACATTCCTGCACAATATACAGGGTGTAAACGAAATCATGTAATTCCTTCAAACCTCGTGATGTACTGCTGACATATATTAACCCTGAACGGGATACTTTTGGATTCGATAAAAAAAAATTAGAAGAAGTAAACATGCGTTCTTAACGTGAGGCATTTTAGCGCCCCGAGCGAATTGTGCGGCTATCGCTCGCAGCGCGGTCATTTAACTCGGGGCGCTAAAATGCCTCACATTACGAACACTTGTTTACTTCTTGTAATTTTTTGTTTATTAAATCCAAAAGTATGCCGTGCAGGATTAATCTATGTCAGCAGTACATCACGAGGTTTGTAGGAATTACACGATTGTGTTCACACCCTGTATAGTACAACACAACTAAGAAGTCGCATTGGCAAACATAAAACTGATCACTTCCGAACCACGAATTCAAGACCACGAATGTTTATTAGTACTGCAGTAAAAAAATGATCTTTACGTTGACGCAATAAGTGTAAGTGACGCGAAAATGAGCGACTGCCATTGGTTGTTCGATCAAGTTTGCCGACGCGACTTCTTAGTTGTGTCGTACTGTATCTATGTATTTGTAAATACAATCACGAATCATTTCTAACCTTCAGACCGTTAATTCAGCCCTCATCAAGCTGTCTCCCTTCCAGCCCTCCCGCCAGCAACGCCCTAAGCCGAGGTCCGAGTCCCATTTGGGGTCGCCCTTAGTGCTGTTGTTGCTAGTAGTCATGATGTTAGTAGTAGTAGTTAGCTTAGGTTAAATATTTTACTCTCATTCCCATTGGTTGGAGACCCCTCAGGTCTCCGCAAAACCATCCAAAAGCAGTCGAATACAGGAAAATAAAATAAACGTTTCTATCCGACAGTTCAATCAAATGCAATACAAACTAATTGCAAATCCATAAAGATATTAGCTAAAAGACTACCTCTTTATTGGCCACAATCTTAATATTCCTGGCATGTAATTCTTGCAAAATGATCTACAATCAAGCTATAATTACGACGCAGTACACAAATGATTATGTAGTAATGGTGATTGGAAATTATTCCATCAGTCGTCTCAGTCCGTCTCAATGATTCAGGGCGCGTAGCGACGGCGACGGTTCCCCACACCTGTCCATGATTCTCACGTTCAATGGATCCTGAGATTATGGTGCTAGTATGTCCAACTTGACCACTTAATGTAATGGTAGCAGTTGTATCGTCACGTTCGTTATCCAATTTGAGTGAAACTATGACGAGCAAGGTGTTGGTTGAAATTGGTAGTATCAAGTTTTGTAGTAATTACTGTTTGGTACTAGCTCAATAATTCTCTTTCATTAGAATAAGTGCGTGTTTCACAATCGTCGGTTAAGTCTTAACTGAAAGATAAATATGGCAGTTTGAAAGCTGGTTGTTTATAGAAAACGTCACTGTGAAGTTGCCATGTTTATTTCCCAGATAAAAGTTAACCGAAGATTGTGAAACAGGTCCTAAATTTAGAAAAAACTTTCTGAATTTTGCGGGTCGGTTTACGAACATTGTGCACCTAAAAGCTTACACACACGACGTCTTTTCTAAGCGCAGACGCCGCGCGTTACCTATGTATGAAGTTTGACGTTAACGCGGATGGTCTGCGCGTAGAAAAGATGTCGTGTGCATGGGCCCTAACTAAAATCTATTGTAGTCAAATCTGAATAAGCGATTAAAAAAATATGTCTGTTAAGAAAATATTTTTGCGAAAATACTTAATAACAAAATTTCCAAACACTTAACTAGATATGGAACCATCAACTTCCTTAATTTATACTTCTAAGTTACAGGTGCATTTACTGCGCCGGAATACAATGATACAATATAAATTATACAAGCACCTATAAATGACTCATTTGCCACAGATGTAGGTGTCTGAGACTGCTATACAGGAAACTCAATCATATCCACATTATCTAAACTAGAATAGCAATCTAAACAATCACTTAAACCGGCTGGATCGTTAAGTCAACAAGGTATCAAATACTCAATAATGCGTTCAGCTGTAACAAGCGGATTTATTATCAAAGGCTCTATAGACTAATTTGCTCCGTCAGATAGATGGAGTACATTATAATTGATTTTCATGGTACAGTCAGTACAATGTAGCCTGCACGACATCATTAAAGGCTCTACATGCTTTACTCGCCCGTTACTTGCTCGACTCCGTCGCAAATGAGTTTTTGCGACGGTATCAATGCGTGAAGCTCACTTAAAAGTTAATTACCTACACTTCATGAGAATAATCTGATTATGCTCGCTTCGAGTAGTAACCATTTATTTTCTTACAATCGTAAATGCAAATTATACTTAATTTTGCTATATTTTTTTCTTAAGGCGGCTCCGAACCTGTACGTGTAATGGGTACCTGCATGTAATGTACATTTTTTACAAATATCTTGTCATCTTTAAGGTGTTCAAAATGTCTGTTTCCAGCGAAAGAGAGTGGTTATTACGTGTAAATGGGGATTATATTACTTTCTGAAATCTCAGAAAGCTACTGACCGATTCGACACCGTACGAACTGGTTAAACAGTAAGCTTGCAAATGTGGTCCAATATTATTTCTTAATACGCCAATAACTTTTAATAAAAGAAAGTGGAGCACAGGTACCCACCGGATTTTTTGGATTTAATAATTAATTAACGTAGCAATGCTAGTCTAGACGACTTATCTTACAAGTCGTATCTTTTTGTTGCAGATATTTACTCAAAGCCAAGAATACTGATCACACAACAACGAACATGACAAAGCTGAACACAATTTTATCCGACATCTCAAAGTCAGGATTTAAACAGCCTGCCAGAGTTGGACAAACAACGCAACCTTGAGACACAGCTCAACTTGTTCGAACTTGAGCCCGCAATTGGATAAGCACTTTAACGACACTGTCCTTTTGTCGCGTTGTGATGCGGTGCAGGTGCACGTGACGTCAGCCGACCATGAGAATATCCCGCGACTTGCCATTCTCACGCCTCCGCAGGACGACAATCGCGAAACCAGTTCCTCCATTAAAAGTGCCGTTAATGTAACTGCATGCTCGTTTTAGCGGACCTGATCGACCGATGCTTACAGATCATTTGAACAGGCTTAAATGATAGACTTAATGTTTGTACCTACATTACCATAAAGTACTCGTAGAGGAAACATAAAAGTTAAATCTTTAGATAGTATTCAGTTTCGATATCGTCGTAAAATATACTGTCGGTACCAACTGTTATCGAGCCTTCGATTTACTGCAATTTGGGAAATGGAATTTTAATTTCACATGATAGAGGAAGCGTGTCCGGACTGTGATTGCAATTACAAAGTCAAATCAATAATGTAACAAAGTCACCCTTGTTCAACACGGAAATTACCATAAAATCAGTCCCACGACCGATCAAATTGTTCGTAGCGGGGGTGTCGCCGTGTGAATGGCCGGCCGGAAGCCGCAGTGATGCGTGTAAACTATTCCAATTCCGAAATAGTGGCGTACTGTCTTTGTCTTACGTGCACAGTGCATTTCCAACATGAATGGGGTTATAACGTTAATGGCGTACACTATTATTTATTTACGGAGTACTACACTTTGTAGGAACTCTGGCAACGATGCTAAGAGCGCGTTCACACAGCGGATCCGTCGATACTGGATGTGTTGTTCACACCTGTACCGGCGGATCAGTTAAACAAATAGCAGCTGCGTCACATCTGGCAGGCAGGATACGATTAAAATAACGGATCCAGTATATTTTACTGGATTCGGAATACTGCCGTGTATGTGAACTCGCTCATGCAACTACAGGCGCCATCACCAAAATAAAAACGAATCCGCTAAAACGGGTCCAGTAACCAGTTTCTGTGTGAACTTGCTGTAACATCGACTAATTCTGTGCGAACATACTATTAACCTTGAAATAATCTTCAATTCTATACTGAACATCATGCTATTTTTTTTATTACAGGCCTATAGTATTTTATGTGTAAATGACCAGCAATTACTTCGCTTACGGCTTATTCTTATTGGCATCGTATCAGCAAGCTCACATAAGATAATCGGTTAGGCGCATCAATGCGCAAGCGCAGTGTTTGTAACAATCATTGCATCGAATCGTTTAATTGGTTACGACTTTCGTTTGATATGTCTGTGAAACTGACTCCATCTGCAAATTGTCTTAATATGTTTTGAGGTTGATTGATATTTTATAGTCGATTCCAAGTTATGTTCGCTCTAACCTATTTGCGTTGGTTTTGTACGGCGTCCAATGCTTTGTTCTTGACGATATTTATTATGTTCTGTATGGCCAAGTTAACGAAATACATATCAGGGGGTTTATTGCTTTTCAGTGTTTTGTTGCATATACAAAACTCAAACTATATCTTTCTTTCCACAGTTTAGACATGGCACAGATCGGAGCCTTTTTCCTAATTATCGAGGTCAGCTTCCAGTCTAACCAGATGCGGCTGAGTACCGGTATTTTACACGGAGAGATTGCCGTCAGACGTCCGCAATCCAGTTACTGGGCAATGCCGATATCCTAAAGTTAGACCGGTCGTCAGACTTTTTGGGCTTCTGACTTCCCGTAACGACTATCATAGGTATTCGTGTGACATCCGGAACCGACTGTTTAACGTGCTCTCCTTGGCATGGAGGGGTCTCGATGTCTAACGAACGGTCACCCATCCACGGAATAACCGCGACAAGCGCAGCTGAATATAGATCAGATACAGAATAACAATTGAGTAAGTGTGTTATTGTATAGTGTGTGCGATATGTGAACTTCCAAGGTCTTATTGGAACATATTGGATATGAAAAAATATGTAAAAAGAAAAAGAGTTATTAAACTCAAAATTACATAGCGGCATTTCATGCCAGATACAAAGCTGTTTAGCAGTATTGTTTCGCGATGCGTCACGTAATTATCACGGCATGCGTCTGAGCATATCAAGTGGACGTAGAGAGAGCGGGTAAGCTGATCCGGCGTCAGGCGGTAACCGAACCGCGGCCCTCACGGCACGGAGCACACGTCTTGGCGCGGGCGCCGCTCTGCTGGACAGACGGACAGACCGCCGAGGCCTCGACGATGTACTTGGTGACTTGGTGTCAAGTGATAGCAAATATTGACCACACCTTGACCAACATTCTCGCCGAGTTTTCGAACCTATTTTAAGACAATGTTTTTCAAAACAGATCCTATACGTTGCTTTCAAGTTTTCAACAAAAAAACATATTGTAATAGTTTTACAGATACCTTTTTTATGTGGTAATTTGGCAAACAAACCGACAGCCCATCTAATGTAGAATGTTTACCGCCGCCTATATACACATAGAAGATTGAATACCAAGAAGATTGCTAAAACGTTCCCAACTTTAAAGACAAAATGTGAAAATTACACGTGCCTGTAATTTCATCGGCACCCTTCAAACCAGAATATAGCCATGCTGTTGGCAGCAGAAATAGGTATGGTGGTAGTACTTCTCCGGACGAGCTCTTACACAAAGACCTCTGCTACTACTAAAACTGTCCTTTACCCGACCTTAGAGACAAAGTTGAAAAACCTCATGTGCCTGTAACCATACCTACCCTTCAAACCGGACTACAGCCATGCTTTTGGCAGAAATAGGTATGGTGGTAGTACTTCCCCGTACCAGCTCCTTCAGAAAGAGCTCTGCTTCTAAAACTGCCCTTTACCCGTATCTTAGGTCAATCCAGTACATTTTGGATCTATTACAGTGCTAATTAGCGTAAAAGCGAATAGAAAGCTATTTTCCACGGTCCTGTAAAGCTTGACTGTGACTCATTTTATGGTATCCACCAAGCAATCTTTGATAAGCGGCCACGTACTTTGGAACTACCTTGTAACACGACAACCCTATTTCCATTAACTATGTTCATTATATACTTGTTTAGTACATAAACTAACGTGAGGAGGGCAAGCATTTGGCGTTTAACAAGTCTTTGGCAGTCAAACGATAATAACACATGTCTACAATGAGCTACTTCAATTTATTTCGCTGCACAGAACAACTACTTAGGTTTATAACAGATTTATCGAGACTTTATTGGTGCAAGTATTTAAATAAATTATGACGGGCGCCTCGTCTAGACAGACTTCGTCATAGGCTATGTTCCTTTCAATTCAACGAGGAATTTAACTAAGAATGTCTCGTCAAGTTAACTATAAGTGGCTTTATGACCAGCCCACATTGCGATCGATTGATCTACGAGATTAAGTTCACTTGCAACGACCATACTTAGGATGGGTGACGTTCATATTTTTCCTTTTTTTTTTTGCGCCATTTTCAGGATAAGCTTTATAAGTTCTCATGCACACCTGGTCTCCAGATTAGCGTGTAACAGTAATTTCTCTGTCAGCGATTTATCCCAACAGATTAGTGTACAGTAGCGGCCAAACGCGATCGAACTAAATTAATTGGCGATCACAACAAGCTATCGACTCCGTCAGTTACCCAGCACGCTAAATATACAATCGGTTACGTATTTAGTTACACGTCAACCGTGTAAGATATTACTTCCTTGTGTCCGCGACAGTACTTCAACGTAGATACATTTATTCCTTGGTACCTACATACTCGCCGGAGAAATAGTTGTAATTGCCATATATGCACTTTTCTATGAAACTTGGCCGAACAACAAGGGTTTAAACATAACATAATCAGCCCATTACTGTCCCACTGTTGGGCACGGGTCTCTTCTCAGAATGAGAAGCGTTTAGGGCGTAGTCCACCACGCTGACCTGGTACGGGTTGGTGGACTACTTACACCATCAAGAACTTTTCGAAGCCTTCTCAGGTGTGTAGATTTCCTTACGATGTTTTTCTTCACCGATAACGCAAGTGATAATCAAGGTTTTAAACACAGTCAGTTATTTGATGTCTTTAAAAAATCTATGAGCATGACCACCATTTAATTTGCAAAACCAACTCCGTTTAAGAAAATTGATTATGTAACTACATCATTTTCACGACATATTTATTTATCCTAGAACGTAGCACCTACATTCTCGAATACACCTTGAAATTTTCCATATCGACTTGAATGTAAAAAGTTTTATTAGTAGATAACATTCCATTTTACGTAGAAGTTGAGAATAGTCACCTAATTAAAAGAAACTTTCGGCAATGTCTCTAAGTTGGCATAAGTTACCAGATTTTTATCGTTTTCAATTAACAAATTTTCAATCACATTTCATTATGTCTCGAATATTATGCTCTTCTACAAACTAGGTGCAGGTAATGATAGGTTAACAGTAACTAGTTAACGTTTCAACTAAACGACATTAAGTGCTTCCTTATTAAACCGGGCATTTCCTGTGTTTAGTAGACTGACCATATAGGTACCAGTAAAATTTTATACGAAGTAACATAGCAAAAGATAGCTGTGGCATTTTTTTTCCAACTCGGCTAAAAACCGCTATGCTCGTCGTGATAGATCATGAAATTGTTCCTAATTGTACGATTCACTTGCACACAATCATAACTTAGACGTTTTTATAAAGATTTGATTCTGTTAACCTGCTCAAGAATAAACATTTTTTACAAACAATTTAAACCGACTTCAAAAAAGAATTAAATAATTACCATATAAAATTAACAGTTTCAGAAGTCGGTGCTGATCCACGCTGAACCAAATTGAAGGCACCGACTTCTGAAACTGTTAATTTTATATGGTAATTATTTTATTATTTTTTGAAGTCGGTTTAAATTTTTTGTAAAAAATATTTTTATTTTTTTCATTTTAGTAGCCTTAATTAAAACTTGGTTGGACCTACTAAAGACGCTGCTCGTAACATAATCACATCATCACAATATGCGTACTGTTCGTCATTGAGGAGTTCCATTGTCTATCTCCGAAGTTCTTCATCAGATCTTCACCAAATTTAAATGGGACTAATTTCAAAGTATACCCTATCCATTAAAAAAAGAATCATCAAAATACCGATTTTGATTTGATTTGATTGTGAACCGTCACAATTGGTGAACATATCGATGAACATACACAAAAAAAATACTTTTTGAAAGTCGGTTAAAAAAAAAAATACATACAGACGAACATAGTAACCTCCTCTTTTTTGGAAGTCGGTTAAAAAAATACATATAGACGAACATAGTAACCTCCTCCTTTTTGGAAGTCGGTTAAAATAAGAAATGTAAATTCTTAAGTAGGTAATTACACTTGGGAGTAATGAATCCGGCTCACTAACATAAACCAAACAATGTTTAACAATTTTTTCCGAGATAACACAATAACATAACATCACGCCTGTATTCCCCGAAAGGTTAGGCAGAGGTGTTTAGTAACACCCTAATTTTGCTGTTATGTTTAAGTCCCATGTAATACGGACATCAACCGGGCGCAAATCCAAACTCCGAACTGCTACTGAGGAATGTAAAGGTTTATGTTGGTGACCCAGATTCATTGCTCCCGAGTGTATTTTTATAAATATTTTTGTAATGTGACTCATTACTCTAGACTAGACCATAGTCTAGCCATTCCATACAGTCATCCATCGTGGGGACGTCATCTCCCGAGCTGCGTTCAAAACCGTCACGGCATGTCCCGAACTACTTATCTTTAAAGACTGTTAATGTCGAACTCTCGATGAACCACTGTATGGAGTAGGTTAGTTACACTGTGACTAGACTCTACATACAATTAATCCACGCCCACACAACGAAAGTCGGTCAAAATGCACATCAGAGTACATATTAATTAGTATGGAAGATAATATTGGCAGACTCGATTAACTTTCAGTTTCACGTTATTGGAGATAAATACATTACTGGATTGCGACACTACAGTTAATCGTATAACTGGACGCCGACTCGCTGGGTTCAGAAACCCACATCGGGGCTCCAATTAAATTACGACCTGTGCGCAAATAAGCGGTCCGAGAAAAAATACAGTACTGTTCAAGCTTCAATTAAGATATGAGTTCCGTTCGTGTTACATTTATTTAGACTCAGTCTGGCGTGTTTAACAGTTGTTTAAACTAAACTGGGCCGAAACACATTTTGATGTGAAACATCTAATGCGGCGGTATGGGTGTGTGATGCTCGCGATGGCAGACACACGACGGCAGACCTTCACGTCATGCTCGTGAACGGGTGCCGTCTGTCGGGACTGGTCAGCTCTTAACTGCTATGGCAATCATAGAAGGCATATTTTTCTATTTGTTACTCTTATGTGAGTTTATTTGTTACATTAACCTGCATTATTCTCATTCTATTTCTCACACTACTGTAATGGAATTGTAATGAACTACTATTTTAAAAAGAGTATTCATGGAGTTTCTTGCCGGCTCTTCTCCATAGAACCTACCTTTTGGAACCGTGCACCTAGTCGTGACGTTTTAAAAGTGCCTGAAATCTGGTCTATTTGAAATAAAAAACTTTGACTTTGACTTTGACTTTGACTTCGTAACTAGTCGGCTCTCTTCGGTTTGAGTCGGCCATTTTTTTTTACAAAATGAGTTTTGATGTTTGACATCTGCCAGACGTCGCACGGCGGCTTAATTTTTTTATGGATGTTGTTAATTCACTACCAAGTTTCACTGCTAAAATTGACTTGTGCAACCGACTTTCAGACTGTGGATACAGCCGCAACAAGTCGACTTCTGCAAGTTTTACGAATTAAGCGAGCAATGGAATGCAATAACATACAGATTGCTAGTGGATTTGGCGCTTTAGACACGGTATTAATCAGTGTCTGTAACTTTCATGACGCAAGATTGTAACATTTTTATAGTTTGCAAAAGTTTAATACTTCGAATTTACAAAAGGCCTACATAATTAATTGACCGTTGCGATGCGTCCGCCTTTAGGCACAGACTTTAGATAAAAACAGTATTGTACACTTACAGGCCACTGAACCCTAAAATTCAAGAGCACCGAGCACATTACCGGTGCGTTATAGTAAATTATTGGTTTGCGGTGCGGTGGACGGGCCTTAGGCGATGCCATAAGCGGTCAACGTAATGATGGCCAATTTCCGAACCGACGCAATACACCGATAGGTGTTTTATTAACATTGTACGCCGGTACTTTACCGGGGAAAGTTTCGTTTGCTACCAATTTCCATGAACCCTTTACGGTACTTTTATGTTTTTAAGATAGCCCCATTGTCGTTAAACATATCGTTCAAGAAATAAATACTTAGATGACGTCGTATAATCTGCAATAAACTAAATTGAAAACTTTATGGAGTTTACGTAAATATTTGACGTTTAGATAAGTATTTACTAAACGAAGTACTTAAATATAGCGATATACGTCCATATAAGTAAATTTTATTGATTTTCTGTTTCGACACAATAATAAAAAAAACATTTTAGTACCAGTAACGGTTCGTCATCATTACGGATATAAACATATTTTATAAGCGCATTGGCGCTTCAGATTGATAGATTCTCACATAAAATTAATTCAATAAAGGAATAACACATAATACTTCAGGTTTCCAATTTAGTATAACCGAGTATTAAGTGACTACTGAAGTAGCGTTGACCTCTCGCCACTTACCACTACCAAAAATGTTTATATCGATAGAACAAGTTTATTTTATTTTTATTGGCAATTTGCGATTACACGCACAATTTCAGTGGGTATGATAATTAAGATAGGATTGTGAAAGATGGGAACAATTTAGTAATTAAATAGATGCTAGTAGCACTGTGCCAGTGCGGAGATGCACGCGATTTACCGTAACTTGGTAATACGATTCAGCAGAATATTTTTTTATGTAACCATACATTCACATTCGCGTACGTAAAAGAGGATTTCTCGAGCAAGAGAAAGATTATAGAACAAAACGATTGAATTATTTTATTTAATCTTAATTATCATTAATGGTGTTGATTCTGTTGCGCACTTTGACAGGACTAAACTAAACTAATGGTGTTTGTCTATTATTGTTTCAATAGAAAAAGAAAGTGACAGTTGCGTTTAGTTTAGTAGTGTCAAAATGTGCAAAAAAATCGACACCACTATTAGGCTTCCTACCTCGTTTAGTTTAGTTTGACTGCCTCGTTGGCCTAATGGTAGCAAGCACGACTGGTGATCATGAGGTCATGAGTTCGATCCCCAGGTCGGACAAAGTGTTATTGGATTTTCCGTGTGACATTTCTCAGTAGCAGCCCAGAGTATGGATATGTGCCCAGTTCATGGCAATAGGCCATGCACTTTTTTTTTTAGTAGCCTATTGAATGTCCCACTGCTGAACGAAGGCCTCCCCTTTTGCCTTCCAAACCTCTCTATTTTGTGCCATTTCTAACCATGTAAGCCCCGCAAAAGCGTCGAGATCGTCACGCCACCTACGCCGCGGCCGACCTCGACGACGGTGTCCTCCTTCAGGCGTCCAGTTAGTGACGATCTTTGCCAATCGGTCCGGGTGCATTCCATTCGAGTGACATGACCGGCCCACTCCCACTTAAGCCTGGCTGTATAACAGCCAGGCCTTCCACATTTGCCGGGGTCGCGGTGCATGCAATAGCGAATCCCGTGACCTCGGCCTTAGGTCGGAAGGAGGGACATCGTGGTGGTTTTAGCCGGTAAGAGTCCGGCACACCCCCCCGTCTTCCCAGACGGGGGATAGTCCATGAGGATTTCCCCACGTTAAAAAAAAAAAGAGGCCCTCCACATTACATGGGACTTAAACATAACGGTGAAATAACCTCCTCCTTTTTGGAAGTCGGTTAATGAGGGTGTTACTATACACCTCTGCCCAACCCTTCGGGGAATACAGGCGTGATGTTATCTTATGTTACCAGCTTCCTCTCTCTTTACAGTTTGTACTAAGTATCTAATTCATTGAATCAGGTTACCTTTCAACTTTGATTAATATTGAAGTCAAATTCATCAATAGTTCAACACTATAACCGTATATTATTTCTGTTTTCGTCGTGTCGGTAAGTAAGCTACATACATTACGTCTTTCAATGCTGCCAAATGAAAAACTGTTCAACATTACTTATTTCCCTTATAAGGCAGTAGCAATAATCCAATAATACTTTAGCTTTATAGAACCACAGATGTCGTTAATGCTCAATTAGTTTTTTACATTGTTCATAACTGCTAATCAATGATTTGCTATAATCCATATAAGGCAAGATTAATGAAAAGTCAACTAATGATTCTAATCAGTTTTTCCTGTCTTCTCATGGTTGACTGGGTTGTTGAATTACCATGAGAATTCGTTATCATATAGGCAGGATTTCTCATGATATTCGCCAACTAGAGAGATTTGGAAGGCAAAAGGCCTTTGCTCAGCAGTGAGACATTACATAGGATACTAAAATAAAAAAAATAAAAATTAGCCAACTAATATTCGAGGCGGAGGGGCTCGTGGCTAATTAATAACCGCCCGGATCATTATGATTTGCAAGGTTAAGCTGCGCTTGCCGCGGTTAGTCCGTGGATGGGTGACCATTCGTTACACATCGAGACCTCTATGCTTCGGAGAGCACGTTAAACAATCGATCCCGGGTGTTACACAAATACCTATGATAGTCGTAACGGTAAGTTAGAAGCCCGAAAGTCTGACAACTGGTCTAACCGCAGTATATCGGTATTGCCCAGTAACTGGGTTGAGGAGGTCTGATGGCAGTCGCTTCATGTAAAATACTGGTATCCAGCCGCGTCTGAATAGACTGGAAGCTGACCCCAACGTAGTTGGGAAAAAGGTAGGCATTACATTCGCCAACTAACATTCGAGTCGAAATAAACTTCACGATATAATGATATAGATATTTGCCCACTTAATTTTCATATATAAAAAAGGAACCCCTATAAAGAAAACCTATTATTTTAGCATAGCCACCATATTATAGTGATATAACATAGTCGACTACGCTGAACAAGAGCCTCTCCATACATTGCTGCAGTGAACAATTCTGAAAGAATATTTCTGTCATCGCTGAATTGGTCAGCACTAGTGTCTGCATACTGATGACGCTGCCGACTTAATATGACTGAGTATAAAATCGTCATGAAAAGTGAGAGGATGGAAAGACCAAAAGGAACATCTAAGATTATCTTATACATAACATCACACCTGTATTCCCCGAATGGTTGGGCAGAGGTGTATAGCAACACCCTCATTTCGCCGTTATGTTTAAGTCTCATGTAATAGGTAGAGTCTATTGCCATCAATCGGGCACAAATCCAAACTCCGGGTTGCTACTGAGGAATTCCACAAGGAAAAATCCAATAACACTTTGCCCGACCTTAGAATCGAACAGGACCTCACAATCAATAGTCACTTGCCACCACTAGACCAACGAGGCAGATTTTTCTTTTTTATATCTTTACATAGTATAAAACAAAGTCGCGCCCGCTGTCTGTACGCTTAGATCTTTTAAACTACGCAACGGATTTTAATGCAGTTTTCAGCAATAGATAGAGTGATTCAAGAGGAAGGTTTATATGCCCCACGTGCGAAGCCGGGGCGGGTCGCTTGTTAGAAATAAGCTTCTCTAGTTTTAATATCGTTCTTAGATGACCATTAGTAGGGGACTCAACTAGTGTTTGCCATTAAAGGTGACGGTATGCAAAGTGGTTATACCTCGGCCTGGCGTTGGTCGCTCCACTTCGCCGCATTTGGCCCGTGTCCGCTGATCCGCCCGACATCTGGCGATCTGCTAAATGCCACCGGTGACACGCTCACATGTGTTTAAAAGCTCACCTGAACGGATTTAACACAGTTTTGCTGCCTTTTTTGTGAAGCATCCTTGGGTAACGTGAGAGTTTACAGGAAGCGTGTGTTAATTAACCGTTTTTAACTGTGACAACTTAATTCTGTTAAAATGTTTTACACTGGGCGGATGCCTAAGGCGTAATATGGATTCGGATTGGACACTTTAACCACGATGTTGATCACTTAATTAAAGACCTCTGATTTTTATTTTAAGAAATATTCACGTAAATATACTTACTATGTTTGAGGGGCTCAAGGCTCATATGATTTGCGAGGTTAAGCTGCGCTTGCCGCAGTCAGTCCGTGGATGGGTGATTCGGTACACATCGAGACCCCACCGTGCCTCGGAGAGCACGTGAAACAGTCGGTCCTGGATGTCATAGGAAAACCTATGACAGTCGTTACGGGAAGTCAGAACCCCGAAAGTATGACCACTGGTCTAACTTTAGGATATCGGCATTGCCCGGTAACTGATTGTGGTGGTCAGACGGCAGTCGCTCCGAGAAAAATACTGGTATTTAGCCGCATCTCGTATGCCGCTTTTGTAGATTTATTTACAATCATCGTCATATCAGACTTTTGACATTCACGACTGGAAGTAATTGATGCCTTCCCTTTATGCAAATTTCTGTTTAAACTATCGTAAAACCGGCTAATGACAGATTTTAATGATCCAATAAGGTACTGATAGATACCTACGTATCTACATGACACATTTTTTATTTATGGCATCAGCCAAGAATCATATTTAAATTAATAATTGATTAGTTTTGTACAAGAAGGAAAATCAGAAGCCCGAAAGTCTGACAACTGGTCTAACCATAGGATATCGGCATAGCACAGTAACTGGGTTGCGGAAGTCATATGGCAGTCGCTACGTGTAAAATACTGGTATTCAGCCGCATTTAGTTAGATAGGAAGCTGACCCCAACATAGTTGGGAAGAAGCTAGGCAGAATAGATAAGATTAGTTTTGCAGAATTGTGAAATAAGTTAGTAAATTCTACATTTTATACATCTAGGCATACTCTAGAAGACAGAACGTCGTTGTTTCGCAATGACCGTTAATTACTGTGCCTCGGTTTAACCTTTACATAAATATTGGTTTTAGGATTGGTCGATAACCCTGAGAGCTAGATTCCAATATAAATAACATGCATGTTAGCGTATCTTGTTGCAAAAAGAAAAGTATGACACATACATTTGTGTCTTCAATGACATGCGTATGCGCGTCATTGTAGAGACAAACTGAATGTCACAATTACGTCATCAGCAGCTTATCATTATTTTACTAATGGACATGACTCATTTTAAAGTGATCACAGACATTGATATGAGTGTGTAATGTCTACTGTTACGTAAGTACTTGTTTAAAAGAAAATCAGGAAAAACTAAGACAGGGACTCAGTCCGGAAAAACAAAGAAGACAATAAATATATTGTGCATAATTAACAGAATACAGGTTTATATGATGTAAGTAGGTACAGTAAATATTTTCTTTTACTTAAGTACCTAGCAGTTACAAGTTTATTGCCACAGGTTTTATTAGCAATAGATCCTTCATTGTTAATGCCAACTTGAAGCACGCAAGCATTGTGTATTCAGCTGTACCCACCGCCTGTCTGCATCCAAACACAAATTACGAGCTCGACGCCGTAGCCTCCATAGCTCAGGGGTTAGAGCACTGGTCTTGTAAACCAGGGGTCGAGAGTTCAAATCTCTCTGGAGGCATTTTTATATTTGGCCATAATTTAAAATTTCTATTAAAAAAACTCATTAACACAATTATGGTAATGCTTACATTTTATTAGGCAAATTAATTCTAATCTGAAAAAGAAATATGATAAAAATTCAAATTTATTCTTTAGGAGTTAATGATATTTGTGAAACTACATAATTATTTGCCTACCTCGAGATTAATTAAGCAGAGATTCATGAAAATGTAAATTAAGTGCATATATATTTTTATTTATTTACATTTCGCAGGAAAGACACGCAAGTGCTGAGCTTTCTACGAGTGGTAAAAAGAAAGGTTCCAAGACCGAGTAAGCCCCATTTGGTTAGGCTAATGCCTTGTCAATATTCTCTTTGCTCTGAGCAACGCTACGGAGTACGGCCTCGTGCAGGTAACCTCCCCTACGGAGCCGACCCGGCCTCCACCATCACGGTGTGGCGCTTTCCGCCCTATCTCCGGGGACTTTCCACAGGGTGAAAGAGCTACAAGAACTCTGTGTGTAACCCCGATGACTGAACTGGTCGGAACCCTCAGCATTTTTCACGAAATTTCGTTTATATGCTCTGTTCATTGAAAACTCTGATAGTGCGATTGAGAACTTTTCCTTCTAGCAGAATAATCGCTTTATTAAAATCCTTTCTGATAACAGGGATATACTCTTAAAAACGTAAGAATCCGGAAAAACATCGTCTTAAATTCATAATAGTTCAATAACATCAGAAACTTTTAAAAACAAACTGTGATATAAGCATTTAACCAGACAGCGCCATCTAGTTACTACCTCCAACACTAATGCTCATAGCAAAAAGTTGTTTTTAACTTTTGTAAGTATTTCAAAGTTTGTATTCTATTTTTGTTCTTACTATGTATATTGGTTCAGACCATATTCGTGATTGTCAGTTAATAAGGCACCAGAAAAAATAAAGCCTTCTTTGTTTACGTTGGTAAGTTCCTCGTTAACTTTTACTTTAAATAAAAAATGACCATATTTCTCCGGCAAAGGAATCTTTATAGTCATGCATTGACCGTAAAATCCAACTTTGCTGTAAAGGTAGAGACTACAGTGTTTTGTATAGTTTGTTTGTTACATCCGTGATTCGTAATGAGGGATTTTGATCCCAACGTTGGATTTTGAAACTTGTGTACCACGAATAAGGTGTGTATTTACATGTGTTGGTCGAGATGCGCAGACGCAGGTGTTCGGCCGCCTGGTCGTCGCCGCGGCTACTGCTCTCGGATATGGTATTCATTTATTAATTTGCTTGCGTTGACCGACGCGCCAATACATTTAGTTTAGACGACCATTGTGCTTATAGTATTATTTTTTGCTACTTGAAATAATTATGTTTTGAAAAAAACATAGTTGTAGACAAAAAGTTGTGAGGTGATTAATTTTATTTATTTAAACCATATGAGCCCCTAAACCTCATGAAATCAGTAGAATCGCGCATTTTTTTGTGTTTTCTATGAGAAACATAAAACATACATCATCCAAATTTCGTTTTGGATGATGCATCATGGAATAGAAATTACAAAAATCATTATTTTGTTTAATCTTGTAAACATCATCGATGAAATATGCAAATGATAATGAATGCTCAGAATTTTGTAACAGGCGTTTAGAACGCGTTTGATGTATGGGATGGACAGGTTTATTTACAAATGAATCAATCAAACAAATATGCATTAAATGTTAAGTAGGTACTTATAATGAAAGTCAATTGAATTTATGTTATTTACATATTGGAATACCTTTATTTAGGTGAATGGTATTCTATAGGTATCTTTTTGTAAAAACTTTAAGCATTTTTGTATTGCACCTAATAATATTTTAATATTAATTGTATTTCTCTTGACTTATGTTGCTAATCAGTTTTTTAACCAAGCACCAACATCATGCATATTTTATAGCCGACTTTTACGACTGAAACAGTAACAAATGCTCAAATTAATATCTACTTAAATAAATTAAAGCTAAAATAATCAAATTAATCGCTCGATGCTCATAAAATGATCCTAAAAACAAATAAAAGTCTGGAATTCCAAACAGCCATTAGGTATTTAATTTGCAATATAAATAAAGCCGTCGATAGTGGAGCGTTTTGTCTGAGTAAATAGTGGATAAGGCCGGGTCCACATAAATCATGGCGGAATTAATGCGGGCTAGCTGCATTCTTGTGCCGGCCGGCCGGTCGCGGTCCCCGTCGGTAGTGTTGCCAACTATTGTGAGCCCAAATTCGGGACCCGGATGTGGAAATTCAAGTAGCTGTTTAAGTGATACGCTTGTTATACCGTGAAATCTGAACGACTGGTATACAATTCGAACCTGTTGACATGTTACTTTTGAAGTATGAACATGAATTTGGCTGGGATACGGTTCAAATATGACATCTTATTTAAATATAATAATAGGAAACAAAAATCGACGCCAAAAAGTATTTAGAAATAAAAGGTCAATTTGATGTTTCTTTAACATTACATTCTAGTATTGATTCTGTATTAGTGTGTATTAAAGTAGGTATACAATTCTAAACCGTTGACATGTTACCTTTGAAATGTAAACACGAATGGCTGGGATACGGTTCAAACATGTTGACGTCTTTGTTAAATATAATAATAGGAAACTAAAAGTGATTCCACAATGAAGTATTTAAAAACCAAAAGGTTAAGGTCAATTTGGTGTTTCTTCAGCATTTCATTGTAGTATTGATTCTGCTTTAGTGTGCATTTCTTGTATGGTGTGTAGTATATATTTTGCAGCAGTACACCATGGACTACCCCCTCTATCTTATTCATTGACTTCCTGTTCATCCAAAGGTTGTCTGGTAGATATCGCTATCAGCGATAAGACCGCCATTGTACCCTTTAATGTTTGTTATTGTATAAGAGCTGTGTTACAATTTTGGTGTACAATAAAGTATATTCTATTCTATTCTAAAGAAGATTCTAAAGAAAAATTACAGTAGTCAAAGTCATTAGCGTAATAAGACTTCTTACGTGTGTCTTCGTAACTGCGCGGTTCCCGGCTAAGAATAAGGCACTTCGAGGCGAAGGAAACCAAGGGATATTGTTAAGAAGCTGAGCAGCACCTTCCTCCTGTGCACCAATAAAGAACTGCGATCATCAACCTGCCAAGCCTAGTACAATGATTATGGCAAAAGAACTGCCATAATAGGCCTAGCATAGAATGTTGGCACGATAGTAACGAAACGTAAACGTAACGTTATATGAGTAAATTTTGAATTGGAAATACTCGTTTCGCACATAATATTTAATAAAATTGAAAACTTTATTCATAACCATGTATGATACAGATTGTGCATGTCGCAAAAATATAAACCAAAATGTTATAGGTCAGTTGTATTTTCTATTTTAAATTTGCTTACATTAGCGATGTGTTTACGGTACTATACGTCAAATGTTCGTGCTAGGCAAGGGTTTTGTAGATAGAAGAATAGACGAAATATATTGTCACAGTGAATACGTCATTTTGTCTATTGTTCTGTCGACAAAACCCTCGTCTACGGTGGTCATGCTACGCCTGCTGGAAGCCTAGAAGCAAAGCATTATCTTAACCATAACTCCGTTTTGTGATCAATCTCAAAAGATTGCGAATCAGGACATTCCTCAAAGTTCTCGAAACTTAGCAACTGTCTAGTCGGCGGCATCTAACGCGGAACTTGAAGCCTCTAGCGATGAATTCCGAACTTTGTTTTTGCAAAAACCAGTCACCGCGGAAAAACCCGAACTGCGTCCGCGACGACCACAAATTTTGACAAAAAAGCGGCGCTAATTTACGCATAATCACATCATAGTTAATAGTACCGCAATAAGCTTTTATATTTAACACGTCTTTAAACCTTTATAGATGTATAAGTAATTGACTATTATTGTTCGAAGAAAAGGTACTTTGGTTTTATGAAAACAATGCGCACGTCCAATCATTAAACATTTTATTAATATTATTCAAATTACTTCATGTATATTGATAAGTCTTTGTAGGTAAAAGTATATAATAGGTGACGCTAATACACTCATGGATCAGCAGTAGAGACCGTTATATACAAGGCTGTCACTACTATAGTACTGTAGAAGTACCTTCCTTATGTCTATTGGTTTGACAAGTTTTGATTTTTAATCAAAAATTAACTAGTAGGAATAAGTGTACCGGCAATATATAAATACTCGGCAATGTCCAAAATGCTCTGCAAACTAATATCTAGTCCGCTCAGCGTAGATTCCTCTTCCAAAGGCCAGTGGTGAGCAGAAGCTGCGCGTGCACCTTCCACAGGGAGTTAATCTTGTCTACTGGCTTCTGAAGCATCTGCTTCGATTTATGGTGCTTTTCTGAAATCTACTGAAGTCTACAAGTAATCAAAGAACCGGCCTCTGCCTAGTAAGGCCTAGTTGACTGAAATGACGGTCAGTACCAATATTTTTTTAATAGAACGATGGAAGAGATTTGAGAATAAAATCAACACAGTCGGTAATTCCAGAAAAAATCCAGACATAAATATATTTTTTGATTATGAATCTAAAATGAGGTGCAACCCGTACAGCGAATACCTTAAAACGCCACCTATTTCGATAAAGTCGGTTAAAATACAAGGTCTTTTGATGGCAAATATTTTATACTAACTTTAGTTCAAAGTTTTTGCAATATAAAACTACCTGAGCTCCTAAACACAAACAGGTTGCTAACCAACGAAATAAAACATTAAATAACCAGGTTTTGGACGATAAGCGGAGCGATAAGCAATCGTTATATATCGAGTTATTGACAATAACAAATATGTAGAGATAGCAATTTAACTTGTTAAACCTGTGGTTAAACTTGAACGGTTATATTTAACAATTCGATGCCTCAACGACTCAACGAGCATGATGAAGAGAAGTTTTATCTATTAACTGTGATATCTTAATATTAGAAAAAGATTTATACTTAGAAAAGGAGGCAGACTTCGTCTTTTATGCTCAGATTATAACATCAAAAATATTTATTGAAATTAATTCACTTATTTCGGGAGAATGAATTCAGAAAATGGATTGCATTAAAATACTATAGTCTTAAAACTACTTCTGAAACTTCTTGAACCTTTATAGTAAATACTATTCTCCTATAAAATGCCAATAAGCTTACCACAGAGATTGAAATTCTTGAACTTTCATAGAAAATATGCCCAGATATCATGTATCGCATACTTTTTTATTTTTTACTTTGTCACGTTTGGCTCCAGTCTCACCTGATGGTAACCGCAGACAGGATCTAAGATAGAGTACACGAATCCAAGAAACAGAGATTCCACTATACCCCCTGGCTTTTATATACACACATTGTGTCTCTACCTTTATAGTTTACACTTACCTTTATATGGATACAAACTCACACGAAGACATCGATGAAACACGACTTTCTTCAGCTACTAAAGTGTCTCACTATGGCACCAGCATCCACCGTCGCGTCCGTGTAGAACGTATCGGGCACGATCATAACTTTGCTACAGGTGTGATTGCACGCGGAGAGCTAATGGCTTTGCCGTCGTTAAATTATCCCCTTTCATTATTAAATTAGGAGCTCCGGCACGAATGTCATTATGGACCGCTGGGATATCGATAGGAGTGGTCAAGGTTCTGTATGGAAAAGAAATTGAAATTATACAAATTAACAATATTGTTCGTAATTTTTTTTATTATGGTACAATTCGTGATGATGATCAAGTTCTGAAAAAAATTGCTTCTGTACGTTATCCATTAATATTGTCCCTTGTGGGGACGGGTTAGAATAATTAAAACTTCCTCACGGCACGCTGGGAATAGACGCGTGTTGTAAGATTCAACAGAACCCAGCACACTTGGTGGTAGAATTTATACGGTCCGCCTGACTAGCTACCACCTCCTTATTAAAGCCTGGCGCTAAGTAGTTTATTGTGTTCCGTCGTGTATATGTGTGAGCCAGAATCGGGAATTGGGTATAGGGGAATCCCTCTATATCTCTGTTCCTTGGATCTGTGTGTTACATCTTAGACACTGTCTGCGCTTACCATAAGGTGAGACTAGGAAATATAAAATACAGATAAAGTAAGATTACAGCTTGTAGACTGTGCTGTGAATTCAAAATTTAACCCAAAGAATGCCACGGTAAACAGCCAATATTATCTGAGTACGTCATCTTCCAAATAATTTGTACAGTCGAACACAAATATGTAAATGTTTACAGATCACATACAGTCGAGCGTTAAGTGGTTTCAGAACGTCTCAGTGAATGGAAACAACGTTCATGGAATACTAATTTGTTTAATCAATAATTTATAGTATACATAAATTGTTTTTTGCCCACTTCCCTGCGTTTAATTATAGGAGATAAACGGCTTGGTGTTGTTATTTATTCCTTTTTACATGGTGATAATCTTTTTCTTCATCCTGTCGTTTTCCCTGCCATGTCCACGTTCCATGGCCCGCTTTGCTTATAGGAACCAGTCGCATGATCATTAACACACGATTGACCGGTTCCTTCAACCATGATAGGTAGTTTACTTTGTAACTGATTTCTGCACTTCTTTAGGGAATGCTGTATGATGAGCAGAGATCGGATAATCGGATGCATATTTACCTAAAGTTAATTTTTCGCTACAAAAGTATGGAAACGGCTTCTGAAAATAATTTATCAGAAAAAAAACCGGTATCACGGTATTACATAACTAATCAATGTATATATTCGTAATTGTTTAAAAGTTAATTTTTAACCCCCGATTCAAATATATGTGTATGTAGGGTGTAAGAAAGTGAGGGGTGCATGTCTGTATTAGTTTAAAAAAGGTACAACTTTAGGTATGTAAATAAATGAATATGCATCCAATTCTAGGTAAATATGATTCCATTCTACAGAACACTAAATTTGACGATCCCGGAATTGCGGGATTTTTTCGATACAAAAGTGCATTTCATATTAGCCAACACCTGAACTTTAGGCAAATATGCATCCGATTATCCGATCTCTGATGATGAGTAGATGGAAGCTGTTTTCAATTTGCCTGGGGTGGGATCACGGTGCTACCTATTCTAAGTCCGGGACTATATTATTGTACGATAAGGTAAAGTATTCCAGGGCCTTTCCTTTATCTAAATCCCTGAGATAAACATAACATCACGCCTGTATTCCCCGAAGAGTTGGGCAGTTGTATATTAACACCCTCATTTCGCCGTTATATTTAAGTCCCATGTTATAGGGGGCTAGCCATCGAGCACAAATCCAAACAACGGGCTGTGACTGAGAAACTCACTGAAAAACCCAATTACATTTTGTCCGATCTGGGGATCAACCCAGGACCTCACGATCAGCAGCCGCGCAAGGTGCGCATCAAGGCGGTTCTCTCAATTTGTAGCAGTAAGCCCTATCAAAGGCTCTAATTTGCACACGATTCAAGAGCGCATAATCTCAATCGTTATGCAAAATAAACGCACAACTCTAAAGCCTTTTTAACCCGAACCAAAAACGAAACATCAGAAACCCATCCGAGATCTGATACCTCTTAAAGTAACGCATCTTTATTTGAAACGGACGGTAGTTAGTGCATCGCGTGTGGACTGACACGACAAATTACGTGTCGCAGGTGGCAAGTGACACCGCGGGCCGCACCTCGTTTAACATTTTAATTTATTTTACGCGCGCACTGAATTATTGACCCGACTGTACAGAGCTATCTCATGTAGTAAATCGCTATTTTACTGCGAGTAAAAGCAGTGAGAAATCTCGTGATAGTTGTTAACATTAATATAATTTGAAGTAAAGGAATTGAGCCATGTTGACTAAATGTATTTGCATCCATTCTTACTTCTTACAGGCCACGCGGGCCTCTTCTCAGAATGAGAAGGGTTTAGGCCTTAGTCCACCACACTGACCCGGTGCGGGTTGGCAGACTACACACACCATCGAGAACTTTATGGAGCCCTCTCAGGTGTGCAGGTTTCCTCACGATGTTTTTCCTTCACCGTTAACGCAAGTGATCATCAAATTCTGATCCGCACATGAATTCGAAAAATCAGAGGTACGGGCTGGGATCCTACTCAGACCCTCCTGCATGGAAGGCAAGCGTTCAACCGCTAGGCTATCAATCATTGCTTTTTTCCATTCTTTGAATTTTCTTATTTACAGAATAAACTTACAACGTACCGTATTAGTCATGAGATGAGCTTTTACTTTATACAATTTCTTCTGTAGAGTAGTAAAGGTACTTAGGAACCCCTTTTTCTGCAGTGGTGAATGTAGGCATTAGCTCCCTTTTTACAGCACGGTCTAGGAGGTGAATTAGAATTAAAATTAAACGAGCCTCCACGAGTGACGATACTTAAGTAACGTTCGGCGCACTCTGACTCTGGACAGTCAGCCCAACTACCAACCTTGCTGACTGGCTTATCTTTTCACCACAGCAAGCGCTATTCTCAAATAGGGGAGACTGGGTACGGTTGAAACGGTGGACGGTTGAAACAAAGCGAATATCTCGACACCCTGCGTGATGAGGTGAGGGGTTACAAAGAGAGAACGAAGCGGGAGACAAGTCGAAACACGAATTTTGGTGTTGCGTCGCTCTTCGCGCACTGTGCTTGTCTATAGGAGGCCCCATTGTGTTTTTGACGGAAAAGTAAGTATTTTTTGTTCGTACTTTTTTGCAATTATTATGGTTTTATTAAAGTTAGAGTATTGAGAGTTTGGTATCGTTTTAATTGAAGTTTGTAGAATATGGCTGTATGATTAATTTTAATTCAAATTTATTATCATTCTTACTGTGAACCGTTTTATACCTAGAAGGGGGTTGGGTACAGTTGAAACATTTTTTGTGGGTACGGTTGAAACAGTTTATTTATTTAATTTTCTTGTTTCTTAGATGCTAAGGATACGCCAAAGGAAGACTACGAGACGTCAGGCCGACTTATCATCGTACAAACAAGCCTATGAAGATGTAAAAGCCAGATCTTTGTTAGGAACAGCGGCAGAAAAGAATGGACTGAACCACTGTTCCCTAAAAGTAAACCAGATTCGACGACACGTTTGGTGCAGTGGCTAAGCGATTGGCTTCTGCGCTGCGGGTCGTGGATTCGATTCCCGCACGGAACAAATATTTGTATGGCCTACAGATAGTTGTTCCGGGTCTGGGTGTTTGTGCATGTGAAGATTTGTGTCTGTAAACGCACCCACGATACAGGAGAAATCCTAGTGTGGGGCAACGTTTTTTAAAAAAGAAAAAAAAAAAAAAGATGCGACTGGTGGCGATGAAAATCAATCAAACATTACAAATAAAATCGTCACCAACATCTGATTATTATAATTTAAGTTGTACTTAATATAAACGTTTGAAGGCTGACTAAAAATAATGTTAGATTAAGATAAGTATCGTGAAAGACTTGAATATTAATGAAAAAATATTTGTGATGTTCAACTGTGCCATTACGAGTCGTAAAATGTTATTAGACGATGAATAAAACATGTTCATTTATTATATTTTGTATTATTTGCATGTGTTTCAATTGACCCCAGGTACTGTTTCAACCGACCCTGGCATGGGGACGGTTGAAACAATTTACCTTTTTTTTTAAATTTGATTTTATACATTAAATACAATACAGTGATCTCAAATAACATTGCCCATTAGTAGACAGATATATGATCTTTTATTTAATATATTTCTGTCATCGCTCGCTTAACTAATCCCGATGCTATGGACGATAAACGCTAAAATGTTTCAACCGTACCCAGTCTCCCCTACCTCGTGTCGACTGGAGAAGAAGGAAGGTCTACATTTAGGAACGAATTGCTAAACGCTTAATTTACTTAATTGCTTAGTCATATAATTACAAAAGCAGATTTCAGAAAACTGGAACGAATTTTTTTAGCACATTCCAAGAATGTCTAAGGAGTAATTCTTTCAAAAGAGTTCCCAACAAATTGAAAGTTCAACAAAACAAAGCAAACATGTAACAACACACATTAAACCTCTAACGCCAATATATAATTTAGTCTACACAGTAATAACATTACACAAATTGGCCTTTAATCAGCCGTTATTACGTGTGATATCGGCGCTATAATCCGACGAGGCTGCGCCGGCGCACACCCCGCCCTTTGACTCGACCGTTCTCAGAAATACCGCCATAATGTTTTACTCATTAGAAATTCTCACATTTAAGTATGTTTTATCTTTGAATACACCGCTAAGTATCTTATGTTACTTCCTGTTAGTACTTAATTTTAAACAACGAGGCTCCAACATGAATATTTTTCGTGTATCGTAGCAGTTAACAGACAAAAAACTTGTCCAAACACCCAGACTCTGAACAAATATCTTTAGACCATACAAATATTGAATCTCTTCCTCCTAGCCTTTTCCCAACTACATTGGGGTCAGCTTTCAGTCTAACCAGATGCGGCTGAATACCAGTATTTTACACGGAACGGCTGCCATCAGACTACCTCCTGGGCAACGCCGATATCCTAAGGTTAGACCGGTTGTCAAACTTTCGAGCTTCTGACTACTCGTAACGACTGTCATAGATATTCTTATGACACCCGGGACCGACGGTTAAACGCGCTCTCTGATGCACAAATATTAAATATCTGTGCCTTAAAAAATGCAGTCCAGTGTCAAGCTCTGTAGTGGTAAAATTTCCATCAATTTTGTAGATAAATTGTAGATTCATATCTAAAAGCTTTCAAATTCTGTTTGGATAGTTAGCGTGTCTGTATCACGTTCTACACAAATGTCGAATAAAATAAGGCTGACTACGAGCTAAAGTCAGGCCACGCTAACTCTGCAGAGAAATTATGGCAACACTGCAAACAATTACTGTAAAAATCTTTGCAGTGTCGTCATTATTCCAATCAGAGTTGGCTCTGCCGGGCAAAGTAAGTAGGTATGGATATGGCAAAGCCAACTCTGATTAGAATAATGACGACAGTGCAAAGATTTTTACAGATATTGTTTAGTGTTTTCTGTCTTTTTAACCGACTTCCAAAAAAAGGAGGAGGTTCTTAATTCGACTGTATGTTTTTTTTTGTTGCATGTTTGTTCCGCGATATCTTTGCTAATTGTGAACCGATTTTAATGATTCTGTTTTTGTTTGAAAGAGTATTCTTTCGAAGTGGTCCCATTTAAATTTGGTGAAGATCTGATGAAGAACTTCGGAGATAGACAATTTGAAGTCGGTTTTATTTTTGTTAAAAAGTTTTATTTTTATACGATATAGATCTCAGACCATGCATGCAGTCTTATGCCAACGGGTTGCCAAGCATTATGGCCATATCCCTCATGATCATTTATCGTAGAGGTCACTGGACTGCTGTTCAGCAGTGGAGGCTTACGAGCTAATATAATAATGAAGGCATTTCCATTATCATTTCATTCCGTTTCACCTTTATAATAACGAAACTCACTTCAATTGTATTCAATATAGTTGGTAGGTAGCCAACGATCAAAAGCCGTCCACCCACACGTTTGATTGGATGTAACGTTATTTCCTCACAGCCTAGTACGTTCGTGTCTCAATCAAAGTTACAGAAGGTGGACGTGTACGTAAACCAGCGCGCCATGAACATTCCTGCCGGCTGCTACCATAACGATAATATTCAAATGAAGCTATAATCGCCGGCAGCTCAGCCATTAGCTAAGATTTAGATATGAATAACTGCACAGAGCGGTTACTACGCATTAGAGAATAAAATAATATACTCCGTTTAAAATAACATAACACCACGCTTGTATTCCCCGAAGGGTTGGGCAGAGGTGTATAGCAATACCCTCATTTCGCCATTATGTTTAATTCAGTCCCATGTAATAGGGGGCGAGCCTGTCGGTATCAACCGGGCACAAATCCAAAATCCGGGTTGCTACTGAGGTATTCTACACGGAAAAACTCAATAACACTTTGCCCGACCTGGGGATCGAACCCAGGACCTCACGATCAGAAGTCGCGCTTGCTACCACCGCTTGCCCAACCCTTCGGCAGGCGTGATGTCATGTTAGTGTACTCGTAACTAGTAAACTTCCAGGTTTATAACAGAAATACAGTGTTATACTGAAACCGGTATCTGGTAATCAATTTCCCATTATCCACTACAGAGGAGTAAAGGTGAAGAGACCATTAAATAAACCAATCATCATTTATCCAGTAGCATTATTCAATTACCAACTCCAGTAATTACAATACGGTACCGAATCAGGATGCTAAAAGAAAATTAGCTCATGTCGCCAAGGGCGGACCCAGGATTAGTTCAGGACGGCAGGTAAGGGAAACCTAATAAAAGTTATGCTACAAAAACGATTATTAATGGAAAAAAGCGAGTGTAAATCATGGAAAGGGAATAAATTTCTGAATGATTTTAAATACAACGTTGCTTAAAATTATTTACTCTTCGGTTCGGGAGTACTCCGACTGAGCCCTTAACCAGACCCCGCTAAAGGGGGGCAGCTGCCCCACCGTGCTTGTACCTGGCTACGCCCTTACATGTCGCATAATCTTTAAAAGTCAACGCAGCTATTAATTAGCACATTAATTAATAATTGCTATTATTAATTAATACAGCTATTACTGAGAATTGATAACCAAGATGCTTGTCAGCAATTTAATTAAATCATTAATATTAAACCCGATGGATTACAAAGCAAAAATGAGGAAAATGTGAACGATATGTCATTCCAATGCACATTATACAGCTCTATGTAGATCTCGTATTAACGGCTAATTAGATTCAGTGCGCGGCGCTTGCGCAGCTCGACGCCAGGATGTGGTGTAGTGTCGCGTTGCTACCTACCCGCCACTTATCTAGTGCTTGTAATTACCACTACCATTAACTACTATTTCTGCACCGCGCACTATTCAATGTTCCGTCGATGACGTAAACGCAAATATTTGCATGAAAAATTATCGAATTTCGTCAGTTAACAGAAATGTCAAATCATTGGAATTTTTTGATAGGATTAGTTAACGTATTGATGTTTATCGATTTGATTTGCACACAAATATTTAATCAGTAGATATAGCCAGGTTTAATGTAAAGAATGTGGCCGTTTGCAACGTTTCGTATAGGACTGATAATGCTCAGAGCCCGTTCCTATAGCGGATCCGTCAGTACTGGATGTGTTGTTCACATCTATACCGACGGATCGGTTAAACAAATGGCAGCCGCGTCGCATCTGGCAGACAGGATACGATAAAAATAACAGATCCAGTATTTTTTACTGGATTCGGAATACTGTCGAGTGTGTGAACACGCTCATACAACTATAGGTACCATCACCAAAATAAAAACGGGTCCTGTAAACAGTTTCTATGTGAACTAGCTGTTGGTCATGATTACAGATAATCTTTTGTTGAAACATTGCTCAAGTTATCTGTAAAAAACGTAAAGATCTATGATAATGATAATGAGATATAATTATGTCCATAAACAAATTTTAACTGCCTCGGTGGTCTAGTGGTGGCAAGCGCGTCTGCTGATAGTGAGGTTCTGGGTTCGATTCCCAGGTCGGGCAAAGTGTTATCGGATTTTTCCGTGTGGAATTCCTCAGTAGCAGCCCGGAGTTTGGATTCGTGCCCGGTTGATGGCAATAGACTCGCTGCTTATTACATGGGACTTAAACATAACGGCGAAATTAGGGTGTTACTACACACCTCTGCCGTACCCTTCGGGGAATACAGACGTGGTGTTATGTTTATGTTATGTATAAACAAATTATCACATAATTTGGGGTATCTTAGAAACAGTAGCTACTTTAAATAATGAACTGAAATAGCATTGAATAATGGATATTAAACTGAATGAGTGGGTCGAGGAACTTCACAGAAGAACATTAAGAACATAGCTTAGTTATCGGCAATAAGATTGACAAGCATATCATTTTGGGACCCAGTGCATAATATCAGCAAGCACATTGGGTCACCCTCGCGACGGCGCAACGAGTATGCCCAAGGAGGATTGATGTCAGGCAGACGGCCGGTCATAAAACAATAAGCCAAAACCTCTAAAAACATGGATTTATGAAATACATGATGTGCCAACCCCATTTAGTGTGGGATAAGGGCAGGACTAAGAAGAAGCTACTTTAAACACTAGTAGATAAATATACTATCATGACACCTGCCTTTTGTAACATTTTATTACAATTTATAAGTACCGTTTCGAGAAAGCTTTAATCTCTACTACTACACGTATGGTATGCATTACACGTAGGTGCTAAGTATGCATATTTAAAAAATCTCTCACGTAACGTGCAATTAAAATAATCCCCGATGATCCCCAACCACACGCACCGACTCGTAAGTCGCATCTAATCGAAAAACATGATAGCTACATTACATTCCGTAATAGATAGAACGGCACATTAAACAATATTAACCGATAATTTATTACCAGTCGACAAATACTTTCATGTATAAAATAAACTCAAAAAAATATACGAAGAACTCAAACAAAACATATCCTCCTTATAAAAAACCATTTATCACGTCCGAAATCAAAAAGAAAAAACATGGACGAAACTCCATTTTACTTATTTCCTCTCAAAAGGAACATATGTAGTTGGAAGCGATCCTTTTCCCGTGATAAAATTTAAAGTAAACACAAGTATTAGACGGAGGTACAGGTGCATGGTGTAATCAGTGCTAGGAATGCAGAGGCAGGTGACAGGACGGGCGTGTTTCACGTACCTACGTACGTACACCGCTCTATGGTCTATGCCCGCAGCGTTAGAGCGCTCAAATCACGTCCATTAACCGCAGGACTATGACCGACCATACGCACATGAATCTAATAGACTGGCAGGATATTGAGACAACTTTTTAAAGGTTCGGTTTAGTGCTATGATGAAATGATATTTTGTTAACTGGAGCATAATTATATCCACTCGTAAACAGTGTTAAACATGAATCTCCTCAAAAGCCGGCAATGAACGATCACAAGGGAATGTGAAAATAACCACGCTCGGAAAACAGATTGGTCATCGCAATATGTTGTTATAAGCGCCAAGGAAGACAGCTGCCATTCTTTTGAGCCCGGATCTTCACATAACATCACGCCTGTATTCCCCGAACGGTTGGGCAGGTGTTTACAACTTTACACACGGAAATACCCAATAACATTTTGCCCGACCTGGGGATCGAACCCAGGACCTCAAGATCAGCAATCGCGCTTGCCACCTCTAGACCAACGAGGCAAACCGAGACCGAGACCTTAATATATAAATAGTAGATAAATCTTATGACTTTTTCGTTGCGTTTATTTTAAACGCAACTTGTATCGCATTTGTAGGTGACACCTGAAATACTTCAAGTAACCTCACCAGGGATGATGTGATGATTTCATACCTGTTGGGTGTTTATAAATTACTTCTTAACAAAAAATATTATTCAATAATTAAAGTTCCATTGAACTTTGTCTTTATTCATGTTTATTCGTATCAGCTACGATTACACTAACGTCATTTATAACACGTAAAAACTTTAACAATTATTTTTATTTTCAATTATTGTTATCTTTATTAACAACAGCGACGATACTGACTTTTTGATATAGGTACCTACTAGCAAGATTGACATACAACTCAACCCAATATAGTTCTACTTTTGGGATATTCTGCAGGATATTTACTGTAATTGCAAAACAGGGTCTTATTTTTAGTAAAAATCTGATGTGAAACAATAGCTGTACGTTTTACAAGAAACTACGCCTATGGAATAAACTATTATTAACCTGCTCAGGTGGAGATTCATAGACGATTCCAGCTTGGAGTGTAAATGTTGTGCTGTTCCACAAGCGATGGGACACCTGACATCATGTCCTGCATGAATTGATATCGGCACGTTACAAGAACTAATAGACGCTACTGATAATGCTAAACTCGTAGCTAAGTTTTGGGCCGACTCAATTTGGATTGTCATCGACACGCTAAGAAGAAGAACACCGGCCCTCTCTAAAAGCTACGAAGTCTATGGCGGGTGTAATAGCGTAATTCTAGACGGACGCATATAAGGTATAGTGAGTAACAAGATTAAAAAGCTTCGCCAGCTGACACCTGGTGTTAGAACCGCGTTAGCTACAGGCTTCATGCTACTAATCATATTACTTATGTGCTGGTATTCGATACGCATCATACTCTTAGATATATTAACCAGGCATTAGGTGTTGTGGTGTAGTCTTTGATTTTGAGGCAAGAACTATGCAGTTTTGTATGTTGAGTTTCATGCAGCAATGTCTCATCATCATCTTCCTGCCCTGGTTCCATTAATTAAATATATTGAATATTGCCCAAACAAGATGTGGTATCCATTTCCTTTCATCTGGATTCTTATAGTTCTTATATTTTCGATGGGAATGTCGCAGGAGTACTTAGTAACATTATTTGTTGCCCATGTGTATCTATAAGTATTCATCCTGAAGCTCCGAAATAAATCTCGCATCATCATCATCATAATCATCCTCCAGCCAGTATGCCAATTTATTTAGATCAGACGCAGCATGTCTTAATTAAACGAATTACATAATTTCTCGAAAAACCTTAAAAAAAACCGGTCTAACCTTAGGATATCGGCATTGCCCTGTAACTGGGTTGCGGAGCTCTGATGGCAGTCGCTCCGTGTAAAATACTGTTATTCAGCCGCATCTAGTTAGACTGAAAGCAGACCCCAACATACATAGTTGGGAAAAGGCTAGGCAGAACACACGTAATTTCTCGAAAACCAAATTCTGTCCATAATTTCACAAATTTTAGGAATATTTCAATAAGATCGCGGAAACAGACTACATCTATGCAATATTTAGAGATTTCTCAAAAATTAATTACCTATATGATAATACCATCTATGCGATATACCGAGATTACCCAATAATGAATTACTTTTATGATAATACAAAAGAACGGAAACAATGTGGTCATGAATGAGCTTTCAATTACGACTAAACCAACCTCTTATTTTCCCCGAATGTTAAAAGATGCAACGAAAGAGATGAATATCAATGAACGACCAAAATTGTCATGACGACCTAATATTTAAACAACAAAAAATAATCAACTTTATAATTATCAGCGTTCGAGAAAATTATCAGCGTTCTTAGATAAGTCTAACAATTGAAGAACCCAATCCCCTCGGTTATGTACATTTGGAAACCGACCCCATTGTTGAGAAAATACTAGTATTGGGATGGGTTAGGTAACATACTAAACCCATCTTCGGACACTCTTCACAATAGTTTTGGCCTGTCGTTAAACATCAAAACACTTGTAATAAATTCCTAAAACATTTGTCTAGCTGCGGCCCTGTATGATTTGTTAGGCAACACACAATATCAAGTGTGCTGCATCAAGCCTCTCGAGCAGTCAACTCAAGTGTTACATCTAACACCTGCGCGCACGCTGCGATGTGACGTCGAATAAATATCGGAATAGAAACATAAAGTAACGAGCCGACTATTAACAATAAGATTTAGATTTGAACTGTTTCGTTGGTCTAGTGGTGGCAAGTGCGACTGCTAATCGTGAGGTCCTGGGTTCTTTCCCCAGGTCGGGAAAAGTGTTATTGGGTTTTTCCGTGTGGAATTCCTCAGTAGCAGCCTGGAGTTTGGATTTGTGCCCGGTTGATGGCAATAGGCTCGCCCCCTATTACATGGGACTTAAACATAACGGCAAAGTGAGGGTGTTACTATACACCTCTGTCCAACCCTTCGGGGAATACAGTCGTGATGTTGTTATGTTTATTTAGATTTTGTAGCTAAGCTATCTGAAAGCCAATAGTACTAACATTTTTTTTTTTTAAATTCGTAGTCGAATCGCAGCACTACCACGGTTTTTTGACTTAAGATAACATCACGCCTTGTATTTCCTGAAGGGTTCGGCAGAGATGTTTTTAGCACACCCTCGTTTCGCCAGTCCTGTTTAAGTCCCATGTAATAGGGCTATTGCCATTAACCGGGCACAAATCTAGACTCCGGGCTGCTACTGAAAAATTCCTAATGGGAATACCCAATAACACTTTGCCGGACCTGGGGTAACTGTCAAACGGCCGTGGTTGAGCCGGCTCGATTGCGATTTTAAACAATTGAGGCGTGGAATTTACAAATGGGCTAGTCATGTGCCCAAAAAACCGAAGTCAATATTTTTAATGTCAAAGGAGCTACATTGGACAGCCAATCCGTTTATATTAAAAATTTTGATTCATTATATTTTGGCACTTATCTCATTTGTAAATTCCACGCCTCAATTTTGTTAGTAAAAGTGGCGTTCAGATTAGGCTCACAGATTCGATCGCAAACTCTATAAATATTTTCACCGCCTACGGATACATGCTTAGTCATTGTTTTAATATTTATACATGCAGGTTTTGTATCTTCAAATGCACTCTCGATACAGGGAAAGGGAATAGTGTGGGCATCATTTGAATAACAAAAAAAGTGGTATGTTGTACTTCTATATTGTAATATTTTTTAGTAGAATATCTGCCCGCTTAGCAAATCGTATGCGTGCTACATTCTGCGGCATTCAACATAAAAGGCACTTATATAGAACGTAGTCAATATTATATGAAAAGGTTGGCTTTACTGCAAGTTTTACTATACAACATCACGCCTTTATTCCCCGTAGGGCTGGGCAGAGGTGTATAGTAACACCCTCATTTTGCCATTATTTAAGTCCCATGTAATAGGGGGCGAGCCTATTGCCATCAACCGGGCACAAATAACAACTCCGGGCTGCTATAGAGGAATTCTATACGGAAAAACCCAATAACATTTTACCCGACCTGGGGATCGAACCCAGGACCTCATGATCAGCAGTTGCGCTTGCCACCACTAGACCAACGAAGCAGTTCAAGTTTAACTATTTTCTAATAATTCTTGTTAAGTTCAACTATGTTTAAAAATAAGTTAGTAAAGTAAAATTTTATCAACACAGCTTATCACCGGAAGTCGTAAAATTGAAATTTGTTATTTTTCTGTCGTTTCTACCGATCCGTTTAAAAGTTCTAAAAGATTAATCGGTACAGATATTGCTACGTTATCTTATTAAATAATTAATAATATGTAACCTCCACACTGGATTAGGCTTGAAATTATCGAAAACTATCGGTTAAAATCTTATCTCAACGTACAAGAAATCATTTAAACGCGGAACAGATTGTAAATTACAGCGAAACAAAAATATATGGATATCCGTTATCTTCGTGCGAGTAGATAAGAAAGTACCTACGTGGAAGCACCTGCCGTCCAATAATTACGGAACGGAGTCTCTAACACGATTCTAATAGGAAATGTGGAGACCGGAGTGGCCTCGCCGACCACCTGCTTCACTTCTCCAATCACAATCATACGCCGTTCATTAAATATAACGTAATAAGTAGGATACTCGTGTCAGTTTTGAATTTGAAATGCCGTCAATGGGTTGTCGATTTGGATTTAAAATAAGTTGTTTCATATTTTATGTGTCGCTCGAAACTGTTTTAATTTCAAGTATTTCTATTGAATCTTCATAATGATTTAGAGAAAAAGTTTAAAAATAACTGAACGCTTTCGTTTAGTGATGTAGTAGTTATAATGAAAAATCATACATATTGATTGTTTTGTTAAGACTTTACTTCTGTACTATAATACTAATTATCAAAAGATTAATTCATTCTGGTTTTCATCATATTGATAAAATTGATATTATTATTATAACACATACAAATAAATACAAACAATAATAATGCAGATTGACAGATAACACATCAATAAATCACAGTCAGTACGCATAATAATATTTTTTATCTTATGCGTGTACGCATGTCATTAAGTTTGTCAGTCGCAGGAAATCCTCGATGTTATTACGTTGCAAAAACTGTTGTAAAATCAGTACTTGGGCTTAGGTAGCTATAAAGTGGGCAGGTGTGCTCATTAGACGTAGAAAATTTGCAACGTGCGCCACCTGCTGGCAGGAAAATGACAATTTTCTCGAGGCGTGCGCTCGCGCCGCCCACTCGCGGTGTCGTCGCACGAAGCCTTCGCCGACAGTGTTTAAAATACATTTGGAAGTACCTACCATCATGATGGTTGTATCCGTTCCGAGATGAGCAAAGGTATTCCATTAGTAAATATCTTTCTCATGAATAATGGTCATGGGTAATAATGTTTCTAAGTAGCGATAAATTCATTCTTAATGTAACAGATCGACTGATCGTACTTCTGACTGTCGCTCTTCAGCCAGTGATCGGTCTTGTAGGTATACAGACCTCTTTAATTCGCTTATTTTTATTTTTTCTAGCTGTTTCTCAGTTTGTAGCCAGTGTGTCAGTGTTTTTAAGATGGGTGAACATTTATGAAAAATTTGAGAAGACAACCCTATAAATAAGGAATTCTCCACATAATATAACATAACATCACGCCTGTATTCCCCGAAGGGTTGGGCAGAGGTGTATAGTGACACCCTCATTTCGCCGTTATGTTTTAGTCCCATGTAATAAGGGGCGAACCTATTGGTACCAACAGATCTACATTTTTTTTAAAAAAACATGAAACTACCCGTAATAAATAAGAAATTCAAATCACCGTTGACCTTCTTCCCAATTGTCCTAGAACTAAAGTTGTTTGTTATACCTCCTACCACAGATCAATCTGATTCTCCTACCATAACGTGTGTATTCTTTAATTTCATAAATGCGCAAGCCCGGGTAATAAACTAGCAGACACTATATAAGGTCCAACGAAAATACCTGGACAAACTTTTACACAGTGTTCAGTAACGTTTAAATAAACATAATGTATGCAAAAAAAACGTGATCTAAGTGATTTCTTTCTGACTAAAAAATAATAACGTTTTAAATTTCTTGTACTCTCTAAGTATAAACTCTTCCATTTTTTATGCATTGATCGTCGCCGGGGCGCGCGCTACTTCCACGTCGTGTTTTACCTAATAGGCGAAATGAAGAATGTAAAAAAAAATTAAATTAAAATTAATGGTGAAAATTATTTTTTGGTTAGAAAAAAAACACTAGGATCTCGTTTTTTTTGCATAGATATGTTTAGTTAAACGTACTGAACACTGTGTAAAAATTTATCCAGGTATTTTGGTTAGACCTTATATATGTACGCTTCGCCTATACAAAATAGAGCTAGTAATTAACACGGTACTAATTTTTAATCGATATTTCCACCCGACGCGTGAAGATTTAATCTAGGCTAGGATTACGTGTGCAAAACGGCAGGAATCGATACATCTACAAGTACCTAATTCTTACATTTTTATCGGCTACAAAACATCAACATAATATGTTGATGTATATATACAAGGTTAGTCGGAAAAGGGGTACTAAGCCGAAAGGGTGTTAAGTACTCATAATAATAGATAACTTTTGTTCTACAACTTTCTCAAAAAGTCATTAGTTTAAGAGAAATAGCTGTTCAAAGTTTTCATTAAAAATACGCTAAATTCTATCTATCCTCAGCTACGATCAGCTGTGTTTATATTTTAGGTCATATTCGGGGTCACGGATTAGAAACTCCATTTTCGGAATTCATAACTAAAGCAGGGATGAAGAATTTTTGAAAAAACTAAACTAAAAATAATTTTACATGCAAAAAATTTAATTGAATTTTGAAATTTAAACACTTTCTTTAAAACAATCATCAGTGATACATAAAGTGGCCCGCGGCTTAGTACCCCCTTTCCGACTAACCTTGTATAATTGTAAATTTTAGTCACAAAAAAAAACATATCAAAACTGATAGACATCATAACTGTTCTACTAATTACGCGTTACCTATTTAATTAATGGCGGCGTTCAACTTAGATTTTCTGCTAAGATATTCTACTATTAAAATACGCAGAATGTTCGCAGGTGTTTCCTGTAAGTGGCCAATAAACTTTAAATTCAGGTATTTCGTGTACATTACGTGTTTATTTTTAACAGCGACCGCATTCACAGGATGATTATTTTTGAGAACGTTAGAAATGAGTCATTGTGGAGTTTATGACCACTACCACCTGGGCTAAAGTAACTTTACTTATACTCATCGTTTCATCGATTTCATGATAGGGAAAGTTTTATATCGTCACCGGAAAGCCAATACTATTTAAGCGCCATTTTTGGCCAGAATGAGTTATATATATATAAATATCGTTGGATTGGATTTTTAAAATTCCGGACTTTACTCTATAATTTTTTTGGGGTTTGGGCTTTGGGGCTCGTGGCCATTACTAACCGCGCGAATCATACGATTTGGGAGGTTAAGCTGCGCTTACCGCAGTCAGTCTGTGGATGGGTGACCATTCGTTACACATCGAGACCCCTCCGTGCATCGAACATCACATTAAACAGTCGGTCCCGGCTGTTATACGAATACCTATGACAGTCGCTACGTGAAGTCTGAAGCCTGTAAGTCTGACAACCGGTCTAATCTTAGGATATCGGCATTGCCCTGTAACTGGGTTGCGGAAGTCTGATGGCAGTCGCTTCGTGTAAAATACTGGTATTTAGCCGCATCTGGTTAGACTGGAAGCTGACCCCAACAGATAGAACACTCTATACAATTTTTGGTTACCAGCTTTACCGTATTTGCCATTGTAATTTGGTAATCTTAATGTGCTTGCTACCTCTAAATGTCGCCTATCCTAGATCTGTACCAGATAAAATCTTGGGGAGGAGAAAGTGTGGCGGGTACCACCAGCCTGTTGCTGTGGCTATGGAGTTTTTTTGTGGGTGGACGAACATGGGTGCTGTCTTGCAATTGAGGGGCAAAAGTGATAATCAGTTTTAATCCAATTTGAACAAACGAATTTCTTCCCTTTCTCTTTGTCACTGTTCTCCACCTCTAGTGGCAAAGTGGCTAGCAACACCCATTAGAAACTTATAATTGGAGTCGTATCGTAAGTATTCAAAAAATATTCCGTATCATATTTTATCTTTTGTAATATTCAATGAAGTAATAACACATATTATCAGTTAAGAACTAACCACACGACTTGACCTACGATAGCTAAACAATAAACAGATCCCTATGTGAGCACAATATGAACATTTATTATTTTATAATAACGGTTAGGTACCAAAAATATTTTTTCTTTTTTTAAAATAAAAATTAATGTCAGCTGTCTGTCATTTTATCACTGTAGTAAAGTGTGTCATAATTGACACATCGATGACAATGGTATCATTTTATTTTTAATTTCCAAATTTTTTAAGAGTCTGAGACCACATGTATTGCCTTGGACTGACCAACGAAAGCTGTAACAGCCTCGTTGGTCTAGTGGTGGCAAGTGCGGCTGCTGCTCGTGAGGTCCTGGGTTCGATACCCAGGTCGGGCAAAGTGTTATTGGGTTTTTCCGTGTGGAATTTCTCAGTGGCAGCCTGGAGTTTGGAATTTTGCCCGATTGTTGGCAATAGGCTCGCCCCCTATTAGATGGGTCTTAAACTACTTGGGTGTTACTATACATCTCTGTCCAACCCTTCGGCAAGTTTAAGTGGATGTTATGTTATGAAAGCTGTAATGATTTTAAACATGTTTAAATCTAATGAGAAACCGTTCCGTAATCATAAAACTTTATAACTAAATAATTATGTGAGGGGCTCGTGACTAATTACCCACCGCGCAGATCATACGATTTGCGAGGTTTAGCTGCGCTTTCCGCGGCCAATCTGTGGATGAGGAACCGTTCGTTACACATCGAGACCCCTTCGTGCCTCGGAGAGCACGTTAAACAGTCGGTCCCGGGTGTCATACGAATACCTATGCCAGTCGTTACGGGAAGACAGAACCCCGGGAGTCTAACAACCGGTCCCCGGCCCTATGATATAGGCATTGCCCAGTAACTGGGTTGTGGAGGTCTGATGGCAGTTGCTCCGTGTAAAATACTGGTATTCAGCCGCATCTGGTTAGACTGGAAGCTGACCCCAACATATTTGGGAAAAAAGGGGAGACAGAACAATTATTTATAATATAATTTCTACGGAAATAAAATATATCAAATGACTGATCTCACTACACTTGCAAGAATACTTACGTTCACTAAATCAATGAAAATCTCTTAATATTTCAAATAATGTTTTAAACATCCTGTATTTTTAAGTTAAGAAAGGCCACCTGTGCACACTATGTGGTTCCCACAACGCCTCCGCGTCAATATTGACACAGATTAAATCAATTCCATGGATGCGCGTTATCTTACGTCAACCGCGGCGCAGGCGCAGACCATGCCCAGCAACCTTTTCTCATAATTGTAGTGGCCTTCAAGAAGAACCTTAATTATAATGTAATGAATATGTCGAGAAATAAAATTTAAGTATTTTGCGTAAAACTTTATCGACACAAAAATAAGAGAACCGCAGCACAGCAGCTTTGCTTTGCTTTCCTATGGCAAAAGGAAAAAAACAAACACGTAACATCACGCCTGTATTCCCCGAAGGGGTGGGCAAAGGTGAATAGTAACACCCTCATTTCGCCGTTATGTTTAAATCCCATGTAATAGGGGGCCAGCCTGTTGCCATCAACCGGGCACAAATCCAAACACCCTGCTACTGAGGAATTCCACACGTAAAAATCCAATAACACTTTGCCCGACCTGGGTATCGAACCCAAGATCTCACGATCAGCAGTCGCGCTTGCCACCACTAGACCAACAAGGCAGTTATATCGAAATCACGTGTCCACCCGCCGCAATCCACCGTGAAACCGCAAAAATCCACCGTGCTCACCCGCCGCAGCCGCGGAGCCGGCCGTCTTTTCTGACTCCGCAGTCACACCGTTAATTCAGCCCTCATCAAGCTGTCTCCCTCCCAGTCCTCTCGCAAGCCACGCCCTAAGCCGAGGTCCGAGTCCCATTAGGGGTCGCCCTTAGTACTGCTGTTGCTAGCTAGTCATGATGTTAGTAGTAGTAATAGTAGTTAGCTTAGGTTAAGTATTTTACTCTCGTCCCCATTGGTTGGAGACCCTTAAGGTTTCGCCAATAACTGCCCGGTTACGTAGAAACGGTCCGCAAGACCAACAACAAGCAGTCGAATAGAAAAAAAAACGAAATCACGATAATAAAATTGTCAAATGGAGTTCTCGGGTAAGTATGTGTGAGTGTGTTCAGGATCAATGAGGTAAAATAAACACATTATTACAGAGAGTTAATGCAGGTGCATTACCTCTCAATTAAAGTCTGTTAACGGCATACAACCACAAAACAGATAGGTACAGAAGTCAATCACATGTATGTACTTCACCTTTCGTACCTACGCTCGGCGGTCGCTCTATCTAGGTATATATCTATCTCTCTCAAGCGCATGGCACTCGCGCTCGCGCTCACTCGCACTCTAGACCCAAACAGTCCGACATATCGTGTCCGTGAGCAGTGTCTATGTGTGCGTTGCTCGAGCGCACTTGTATGTAGATTGACTTCTGTACCTATATGTTTTGTGGTACAACTATGACCCATTTACTGATGCATAAATACATTAACTCATTTTATGCAGTCCGAGTTACCAATTATTGTGCAAGAATCGCGATGCATTTCAGGAAAATAATAACAGTTTAAAGTACGCTGTGGTCAACGACCAGCATTACGGTAATGGCAAGTCAGCCAATTAATACGCATAATTGCACACAGGTAAATTTTAAAATGAAGAAATAGAGGACGTGAGTGGTGTAATCATGGGAAAGCCTGCATCCAACAGTGACTTGCTATAGGATGAAGGAAAATAATACGTTTAAATGACTAAGATATACAAGGTTAGCCGGAAAGGGGGTACTAAGCCGAAAGGGTGTTTAAGTACCCATAATAAGGAATAACTTTTGTTCTACAACTTTCCCCAATACGCGATAGTTTAAGAGAAATAGCTTTTCAAAGATTTCGTAAAAAATATGCTAAAATCTATCTGTCCATAGCTATGACCAGCTGTTTTTACAATTTAGGTCATATTTAGGGTCACGGATTAGAAGATTAATTTTCTGAATTCATAATTAAAGCAGGTATGTTTTTTTTTTTAAATCTATTTTTTTTTTTACATGCAAATAAAAATTATCAACTTTTGAAATTTTAACACTTGCTTTAAAATAGTCATCAGTCATACCATAGGTGGCCCGCGGCTTAGTACCCTCTTTCCGACTAACCTTGTATTTGACGACACGTTTGGTGCAGTGGCTGAGCAATTGGCTTCTACGCTACGGGTCGCATGTTCGATTCCCGCACGGAACAAATATTTGTATGGCCTACAGATAGTTGTTCCAGGTCTGGGCATTTGTGCACGTGAAGATTTGTGTCTGAAACGCATCCACGATACAGGAGAACTCCGAGTGTGGGGGAAAGTTTAAAAAAAAAATGTATCACACTGTACCATATGTACTATTTATGTGATAGCCTAGTGGTGTGACTGCCAAGTTATAGGTCTCGAGTTCGAACCAGGCACGCACCTCTGACTTTTCAGATTCATGTGCGTATTCTATAATTATCACTTGCTTAAAAACGGTGAAGGAAAACATTGTGAGGAAACCGGCATGCAAGTCAGAGGCCCATGAGCGGCATAAGCTCTGACCCCAGGTTACTCACTAACCACACGAAAAGAAGAAGAATGACTAACGACAACACTAAACATCATTTATAACATAATACCACGTCTGTATTCCCGAAGGGTTGGGCAGAGGTGTACAGTAACACCCTCATTTCGCCGTTATGTTTCTGTTCCATATAATAGGGGGCGAGCCTATTGCCATCAAAAGGGCACAAATCAAAACTCCGAGCTACTACTGAGGAATTCCACACGGAAAAACCCAATAACACTGCCCGATCTGAGGATCGAACCCACGACCTGACGATCAGCAGTCGTGCTTGTCACCACTAGACCAACGAGGTAGTTATCTATACTAATATTATAAAGAGGAAAGATTTGTATTTTTGTAACGAATAAACTTAAAAACTACTGGACCGATTTCAAAAATTGTTTTGCCGTTAGAAAGCTACATTATCACTGAGTAACATCGGCTACGGGCGAAGCCGTGAGGACACAGCTAGTCATTTATAATTATAATATTATAGCACTTAACCCGCAACTTCGTCAGCGTGAATTTTCATACAGACTTCCATCCCCCATTTTACCCCCTTAGGGGAAGAATTTCCAAAAATCCTTTCTTAGTGGATTCTTACGCCACAAAAGGAACCTACTGTCCAAATTTCATGTTTCCAGCTTCAGTGGTTTAGGCTCTGTGTTGATGAATCAATCAGTCAGTCAGTCAGGACAAATAAGGTATCTATTATTTATTCTTCTGTAGTGCCTAAAATTGAATAGGCGTTTTGATAGCTGTCAGATTAGAACATGTTATGTCAATTTCGACGTAAAATGTACTGATCTGACAGCTGTCAAAACGGGCCTATTAAATTTTATCGGCTTCAGCTGATTTTATGATGTTTATGTAAAATAGGCATGCTAATAAACGCACGCGTGCTAATCGTGTTAATTGTGCTAATAACTTTATCTACTGTACTCTAGGAAAACAACAATGACATTAGCAAAATAATATAAAAATAAATAAATGCGTTAGTCAATGTTTGCCTACGTCTTAACGTAATGACGGTATCTCCGCTAAACTCCGGGCAGGCGCTCCGAGCACGATCACAAACATTTGTACAATCGAGGAAAATAACCATTAAAGCATCATTGGCCAGCAGATATACTGCGAAAATAAAAAAGAATATACAGGGTGTAAACGAAATCATGTAATTCCTTCAAATTCTCGTGATGTAGGTACTGCTGACACAAATTAACTCAGCAGGAGATACTTTTGGATTCAATAAAAAAATACAATAAGTAAATGACGAGTTAAATGACCGCGCGGCGAACGATTCCGCGCAATTCGCTCGGGGCGCTAAAATGCCTCGCGTCATGAACACATGTTTACTTCTTTTTATTTTTCCAATTATTGAATCCACAATTATCCAATGCAGGGTTAATCTATATCAGCAGTACATCACGAGGTTTGAAGGAATAACATAATTTAGTTTACACCCTGTATACTGTAAAAACAAACATGAGTATAGACAAATAGCATCAGATACTTTGTTTATAAACAGACCTTTTTTTTGCATATCATGTAAGTAACTGCCTTGTTGGTCTAGTGGTGGCAAGCGCGACTGCTGAGCATGGGGTCCTGAGTTCGATACCCGGGTCGAGCAGTATTCTTGGGCTTTTCCATTAGGAATTTCTCCGTAGCAGCTCGGAGTCTGAATTTGTGCCAGTTAATGGCAATAGGCTCACCCCCTATAACATGACTGGCGAAACGGGTGTACTAAAAACACCTCTGCCGAACCCTTAGGGGAATACAAGGCGTGATATTATGTTTTTTAATGTATTTGGATTTGTTAAATCGATCTGCACCTTTGAATCGTCTACTCCTAATAATTTGTACAAAAACGGAGCAATTTTGTATGTTTTATGTCGGGCCTCGCCTAGAGCCGATGTAAAAATTATACAACTTGGCACCGTTTACCAAAAACATCGAACAGCTAATAGTTACAAAAAAAAAGTTTGAGTAACGCCCACATAATAAGCGCAGACGGTTTAATAGACGATAACTACTGCCAAGATGGATCACATGTTCCCGTCCACGCAGACACAATAATCTTTAATATTCTGTTGTGAAAATCAACGACGGTGAATTACAGCTTTAGAAGTTTCGCCGAGTTACAAAGACATGCCGATAGGTTTTGATGTTTATTGTTTTTTTTTTTAATCGTTGCCCCGCTCTCTAATTTCTCCCGTATCGTGGGTGTGTTTATAGACACAAATCTTCACATCGTCACCGGAAAGCTACTTAAGCGCCATTTTAGCTAAAATGAGTTATGTATTATATCGTTGGATTGGTTTTTTTTTCTGCGTCGATTAGTTGGGATTTCGTAAGATATAAGAATAAAATACGAAATCCCAACTAATCAACTCAGAAAAAAAAATCCAATCCAAAGAATATATAACTCGTTTTAGCCAAAATGGCGCTTAAGTAGTATCGGCTTTACGGTGACGACATGCACGAATGTCCAGACCCGGAACATCTATCCGCAGGCCATACAAATATTTGTTCCGTGCGGAAATCGAACCGACAACCCGTAGCGCAGAAGCTGATTGCTCAGCCACTGCACCAAACATGTCGTCAAGTCGTTTTTTGATGCATGGCCAGGTTAGGTAAGCCATTTATGGTATACAAAGAAACACCTGTATCATGCTTGGTGTCCCTTACTAGGTGGCAAAGGAAATCGACCTCCAATAACACTAAGGGTGTTACCACACCAACCTATCAATAGTCGATCGATGGCATCGATCGATGGTAGAATCAGATGAGTCAACGTCGACCGATAGTAATACACAAAATCACACACCAAATCGGTCTACTCGATTGCTCGATTTGTCATCGATCGATGGTCGATCGACGATTGAACGATGACAGAATGGATCGCGCGTGACGTAAAAAAGTATTTTAAAAGCTACTGGAGAGCCCACTATCTGAATTACTAAACCGACGGTCGACCCAACGTCGATCGATATTCGTCGTTCAGCCAAAGATACCACACCAATCGATCGATGGCATCGATCGCTTAGTATGGTAACACCCTAACGGAGCACAATTCTCTTCCCCCTTCCGCTTTTATAAATGACTTCAATAATTGCGCTTCTTTATTTTATGAAACTAAACATTTAATTAACGATACGTCGTTCAGTGTAATGCTACTGATTAGGTAGGTACTTTATAGTCACAACACAATATTTTTTACGATTGTTCTGTTGATACATATCACTGAAGCAGCTCGCCAGATTGTTGATAAGCAACATGATTACTGCTTGACTAAATAAGCAAGGTACTTATACACTTAGTTCAAATTAACATATACAAACAAAGCATTGATATTTAATCAGTATGAAAATGAAGTATGTTTTGATTCTAGTCGGGGCCTTGAATTTGACATGTACCGCAAAAGGATCTCTGGTCTTTACTTTGTAGGAACTAGTTTTAACTAGTTTGGTAGAAGACACATCGTTTGATCACGAACATTTCGACGGTTCCTACGTATACTATCGAACTACAAAATTTCAGTTTTTATTTTATCTGCTTAAAATGTGTGAAATTATGCTATCTTAAAGGTTATAAAATAATTAATTTTTATGGGACCAAATGGCAACTATTCCGCATCAAACTAAAGAAGAATCACGTAAATCGGATTATAAATCTCAGCGTAATCAGTGTAGGTACATATACATACGTAATAAAATAAAAACTGAGATTTTGTAGTTTCGATAGTATACGTAGGGACCGTCGATTTAGGTCCGTACTACAGAACATTCCTCAAGTCCAGTTTGATCTTTAATCAATTGATCACTGTTTAAGTATAGAATCAGTACTTGAGGAACGGTTTTATTCCAGAACGGCAATCAATCTAAACTCAGATGAAACGAGACTCAAATCGAGCCGATCGATTGGTTGATTACAGATCAAATCACTGCTTGGGTTCGAATCTACGAACTGAGTAACGATCTAGAATAAAGCTAAACTCAGCTGAACTATGATCAATGAATCTATGCTTGAGGAATGTTCTTAAATTAAATGTCGACTCAGAACTAGTTTTAAACAGAGATTAATGCTTGAGTTTCTTTCTGTAATACGGACCTTAGAACGTGTACAACAACGGGCGACAATCCCACTATCCTTACTATTATAAATGCGAAAGTAACACTGTGCGTCTGTCCGTCTGTTTGTTGCTTCTTCACAACTAAACTCATCATCTCCTTACTCTTATCCCACACTAGATGGGGTCGGCACAACATGTATTCGTAAATCCATGTTTACGAATACATGTATTATTTTATGACCGGCCACTTTTTTTTATCGTTGGAAAATCCTCTTGGATGACTCTCGCCCGGGGAAGGCGAGGGATCTGCCGGATTCATACCGGCTAAAAATCAACGGTGTTCCTTCTCCTGACCGTTCGGCCGGGGTCGCGGGATTCACAAAAGCATGCACCGCAACCCCGGCATGTGGTCAAGTTGTGCTTTAACCATTTTGTGTGATCCATCCATGTCAAGGGGAGTGCTAACCGTCTCTCCTATCAATAGACACATGACCGGCCGCCTGCCTGACATCAACCCTCCTTGGGAACCCTTCCAACTAAACTACTAACCGATTTAGATGAAATTTGGTACATAGATAGTTTGGAACCCGGAGAAGGACCGGCTACTTTTATGCCGAAAAACGCGGAATACCCGATAAACGATATCCATGCTAAAGTTTGTGACGATGTAAGGATATTTGGATGTGTTACTCAAACACGCATAACCGGCTGAACGAAGATAGACCATATTCTGGATTAAAACATAGGACACTTTTTATCCGGGTACATGAAGTACCTAGTTCACCTAGGTTGTGAGTGAAACCACGAGCAACATTATTGATAAATTCCGACGAACTTTTGGAACATACGTAATATAAGATAACAGCTGTTATACAACGTACGTTTCTTAATAAGATAAACAGGTGTTACTGATAAACAATGATAAGACAATTCTTATATTAGCGTCGTTGAAGAAGAATTATCTTAAGTATATTGGGCATTTGTTTTGCCAATAAGATATTGATGATAAGATCAATCTTCACTTAAGTACTTCTAAAGCTACAAAGCAACCGCTGGAGTAAATAATGCCGATTTTAAAGGTAAACCGTAAAAATATAATAATTTATTATAACATAACATCACGCCTTGTATTCTCCAAAGGGTTCGGCAGAGGTGTTTTAGAACACCATCGTTTCGCCAGTTATGTTTAAGTCCCATGTAATAGGTGGCGAGTCTATTGCCATTAACTGGACACAAATACAGACTCCGGGCAGCTACTGAGAAGTTCCTAATGGGAAAACCCAATAACACTTTGCCCGACCTGGAGATCGAACCCAGGACCTCACGATCAGCAGTCACGCTTGCGACTACTTAACCAACAAGGCAGTATTATTTTGTAATAATTAATTAATGGTCCTACAACCGCTTTTCAAATAAAAGTATGAGTGGATAAAAAACATAGTACTACGCAAATATTTCAATACATATATATAAATTTCGTCTAAAATGTTAAGTAATCATTTTTTTTGTCACATGATAACACTGTTTGTGAACTTACACGTGTTATATAGTAATTTGGGATGACATCATACTAGCAGACAAGTGTCTCCAATACTTGAATATTCATACTGGGTTTTCACTGTGCATTTTGTATTTTATAAATATATTTTTACTTTTGTACAATAATGATAACAATACTTTTACAAAAGAGTTCTCAAGGAAAGTTCGAAAAAAAATATGGATATTAAACATTGTATTTTGAGGTGCTCGTGGCTAATTAACTTGCCGCAGTCAGTCAGTGGATGGGTGACCGTTTATTACAGATCGAGTTCCCTCTGTGCCTCGGAGAGCACGTTGAACCGTCGGTCACGGGTGTCATAAGAATACCTATGACAGTCGTTACGAGTAGTCAGAAACCCGAAACTCTAACAACCGGTCTAACCTTAGGATATCGGTATTGCTCATTTACTGGGTTGTGGTGGTCTGATGGCAGTCACTCCGTGTAAAATACTGCTATTTAGCCGAATCTGGGTAGACTGGAAGCTGACCCTCTTGACTTTTGTTCTACAACTTTCCCCAAAAGTCAATAGTTTAAGAGAAATAGCTGTTCAAAGATTTTATATAAAATACGATAAAACCTATCTATCCTGAGCTATGATCAGCTGTTTACATTTTAGGTCATATTTCACGAATTAGAAGCGCCATTTTCTGAATTCGTAACTAAAACAGGGTTGTAGAATTTTTGAAAAAACTAATATAAAGATCATTTTGCATGGAAATAAAAATTATCGTCTTTTGACGCTTGCTTCAATTAATCTCCAGTGATACTTTAAGTACACCCTTTCCGATTTCGACTTATCATGAGCACCTGTATTGGTTTATGTGAAATAAAAATTTTTGATTTTGAAAAAAAAAAAAGAAAGAAAAAGAAGATTAATTTTGTATACAGGGTGTAAACGAAATCATGTAATTCCTTCAAACCTCGTGATGTACTGCTGACATAGATTAATCCTGCACGGTAATAATATGGAATCATTAAAAAAAATACAAGAATTAAACGTGTTCTTATAGTGAGGCATTTTAGCGCCCCGAGTTAAATGGTCACGCGGCGAGTGATAACCGCTCAATTAGCTCAGGGCGCTAAAATGCTTCAAGTTAAGAACACATTTTAAATTCTTGTATTTTTTTAAAATTTAATCCAAAAACATCCCGCGCACGGTCAATCTATGTCAGCAGTACATCACGAGGTTTGAAGGAATTACATGGTTTCGATTACACCCTGTAGTAGTCGACACTGGAATTTATAAAAAAAGCGTTCCTTATGAAGCAACACATTGGATCACACGTGCGGAAAAATCGACATTGTTTATAGAACAATCGTGTATAAAAAAGTGTAAGTACTAGTAAACTACTCAACAAAGTCTAGGGAACAAGCCAACTATATCAACATATTTAAAAAAAACTCTTTAGAAAAAGTACTGGCCACTAAAATTTATAAATGAAGGTTGAAACTACATTCAATTATTATTCTAAATTTAAAAAAAAATAAACTGAAAAGTAAAAGTTTATCGAAATATGGAGGGAAAAACTTTATTTGAGCGCAGCGTACTGGGTTTTTTAACGTGAAAAGTTGAGAGATTATTATACGATTTAAATTGAATTTCTTGTAGAAAAAAAAATATCGCTGCTTATTCGTAAGTTTTGTGATCTGAGCGTTATGTCACGTTGTCATTTAACGCGGGAACATGCTTGGGGCTGTGGGTATGTTAGAAGCTGGGCGCAGTCAACGCGACATTGCGGACGCTGTTAACACGCAACCAAGCGAAATTTTCCGATTATGGGCACGCTACAGGGCTACAGGAGATATAGCCAAACGTCACCGTGGAAGAAACAGGGTCACTACTCAGAGACTAGACCGTTTTTTGCAAAATGCTGTAAGGAGGCAGCTCCAGATTACAGCTCGCCAGCTGGTAGGAAGACTCCAGTTCCAACACCAAGTGGTTATTAGTAACCAAACCGCCAGGAGAAGGTTACATGAAGTCAATATTCAAACTCGCAGGCCGCTAAGAGTTCCAGCTCTGCGACGTGGAAATCGAGGTTTTCGTTTATCGTGGGCCAACGCACATTTGCACTGAACTGACATTCAGTGGGCACGTGTTCTGTTTTCCAATGAGTCTCGCTTCGGATTTCATCCTGATTCAAGAAGAGCTCGTTTTTGGCGAGTTCCTGGTCACCGGAGTCGATTCCAGAATCCTCAGGAAGTTCATCCTTACCAAGGCAGAACGATCATGGTGTCGGCGGGAATTCGCTTGGGTGGATGAACAGATCTCGTTTGGATATGAGAAAATTTAAATGCGGAGCAATACCGTGACGAGGTTGTACAACCCATGGTCATCCCCCACCGACAGCAGCTCGGCCAAAACATCGTGTTTATGTAAGATAATGCACGTGCACACACCGTAAGGCTGATGATGAATGTGTTCAACGAGCACAATATCACGGTATTAGAGTGGCCCACTCAGTCCGCCGATCTCAATCCCATTGAACATGCATGGGACATGCTCGGGAGAAGAGCTTTCAGTGATCTCCCCCAAAATTCGAACACGGAAGAAGAGCTTTTTTCACATCCTTTCAGAGTATGGAGCCTTATTCCAAAACTGATAATTGATAACCTCATACTCAGTATGCCACGCCGATGTAGAGCCGTCGCTAATGCCTTAGGAGGTTCAGCTCATTATAAAAAAGTTGCTAGGAATGTTCTTTTTAATTAAATTTTACTTATGCGTTAGTTTCTTTTTTATTTACATAAACTTGTTTTTTCGGTTTTGACACAATTTTGGATTTTCATAATAAAAAATATTTTTTGATTAACAAGTCTTTAATTAATTTCGATAATAAATAAGAATATTAAATTACGCTTCTATTGATGTATAACATCTAAGCCAAAAATTGATGAATTAAGAAAAAAATACTAAGAGACCCTTGTTCCCTAGACTTTGTTGAGTAGTGTACATAAGTAACTAATGAAAAATTAACTAGTTCACCGTTCATGAACACAAAACAGGAACCTGTTAGCCATGTACAGTATTGTATACAATAACCTTTACATTGATGAAACCTTGATATCCATAAACGACCGATAACTCGTGTCGTGGTCACCCAGAGGTTTACGGACCCGCTTTTAAAGCACCAGGTAACGCGTTCATAACCTGGCATGTATCAATGTGACTATTATATGTATATAGAGGACTATTATCTATAACTATATGCAGGATAGTAATTTTTGGCAGTTTTGTCAATTCAATTGACGGTTCAGGCTAGAATAAAACGAAATCTTTGAACCTTGTATTCATTATTTAAAAAAATAAAATGAAATTTCCTATCAGTAAATACTGTTGGTCAAGTAGTGGCAAGCGCGACTGTTGATCGTGAGGTCCTGGGTTCGATCCCCAGGTCGGATAAAGTGTTATTGAATTCCTCAGTACCAGCCCGGAGTTTTAGATTTGTGCCCAGTTGATGGCAATAGGCTCGCCCCCTATTACATGGGACTTAAACACAACGGCGAAATGAGGTCGTTACTATACACCTCTACCCAACCTTTCGGGGAATGTAGGCGTGATGTTTGTTTATGTTTTTATAAATAAAGTGTTCTAAAGTGTTCTAAGAATGAAAGAATTGAATTCTCGTTATGTGTAGCTAGGTAAACTTGGCGACAGAGTAAAATGATTAGTCATGTTTAGCATAATAATAATTTATTATCTTGAAATATAAAAATATCTTTTACTTATATCATAATTATAATAATGACGTACTTATTCTAATTTTATAAAGATTATTGCACCATACATTTTTCCAGACCACTTAGATCTTGGGTTAATATCATTGATATTCTTATCATTACATAATATTAGATTTAATGTAATTGTGTAATGCACATGAAATAATTAATACTTAATAATTAAGACTATCTGTCTTTTAAATCACACAATATGTCATTAGATTATCTCTCACATCTCGATTATATACAACGTCAAAGTTATCACTTAACTTATAAAATATTCAGGAAATATCTAACATTAGTTACAATTATACCAATACTGTTTACTTAAATAGGTCGTCAGGTACTGGTGTGTACTTGAGGCCGGTGTCGTTCAGTAAGGTGACGACCCATGAGCCCTCGGGCACCATGCCTGACTCCAGCAGTTTGACAGCAGCAGCGACGTTGGCCCCGCTGGTATACCCCACGTATAGACCCTCCTTCTCACCAATCAAATCCTTATATTTAACGGCCTCCTCATCAGTCACAGACACCGTGCCGTCCATGAAATCGTATTTAAACAAATTCGGAATACAACCGTATCCCGATCCTTGAAGTAAGTGAAGAGGCTTGGTTACATCGTCACCCTTGATCGGCTCAGATCCAGCAGGCTCTGCGACGAATGTCTGTATATTTGGGTTTTGCTCTTTCAAATACTTTGAAGTACCCATGAATGTACCGGCGGTGCCCACTGTTGCTACGAAGGCGTCCACATGATGACCAGTTTGCTTCCAAATCTCGGGTCCTGTACTTTGATAATGCGCTTCAGCATTTGCATCATTGTTGAATTGGTTAACGTAGTATGCATTTTGCTCCTCAACTATCTTCAAGCCTACTTGTTCTACGGCTTTCACGTCAGCGAGTGTTACATTTCCATAGATTCCTTCCACTTGGTCGACTCTAACACATTTGGCGCCCAGAGCTTCCATGTGTATCGCTCGCTGGGCGCTGTTACCTTTAGACATGGTAAGCGTTAGAGGATGTCCCAGTACGGCGCACACTACAGCGAGCCCGCAGCCTTGGTTGCCAGACGTCACCTCCACTACCGGTGCACCAGGTTTCAGTTCACCAGATTTAAGAGCTCGGTTAATCATGCTCAATGATGAGCGACATTTAACAGATGCACCAGGATTCATGAATTCACATTTTGCCAATATGCGTCCAGGTCCAGTATAAACTCGATCTAATGCCACGATGGGAGTGTTCCCAATTAGTTCAAGCGCCGATGATTTGATTTCGTCCTCCACATATTGGAATGTGTTGTTGTTCTTTGATTCGATGGGAGCCATGTTGCACAGTTGAATATTGCGTTGTATAAAGCACTTTGAATAATACAAATATCAGTTGGATACTGACTTGTTCGGTATCGGTAGCGTAGTTATAAGCGCTCGAGTAGATCGCGTCCCGTGTGCACGAGCCGCCGCGCCGCCCGCACCGCCGGGTGCGCGTTCGGCTGAGTGATGCAGAGACGAGCGCAAACCTATTCGCTCTGCGCGCAACTCACTAACGAGACGCGATTGATATTCTCACTGACTCGCTAAGTAGTTAAAATTCAAGGCTCGAACCATTTATACATACATATTATAATAATCTTTATTAATAAGTTATAAAATGTATGATAACAAATTATCGTTATCAACCGTAACCACAGTTGGATGATTCGTTACTGGAGTTAAATTACATCAATTCTGTGTTCATAAAGTCGATATTTTAATCTTGTTGTTAGGAGTATGAAAATTACTTTAGTCACTTTCACTAAACGCATTGAATGATAATTCGAATACAAAATAGTATGTGATGTAGTGTGTTAGTATGTGAAATGGTAAGAAAGTGAGATTTTTCCTGATAACTGTCGTTAATGCATTTCACAGCTGATAATGAATGATTGATTCAATCTTTCCAAGACTATACTAGTGGACTGTTACCAACCACACGGACCATAATATTTGCAAGGTTAAGCTGCACTTGCCGCGGTCAGTCGATGGATGGATGACTGTTTTGTTACACATCGCTTTCACTTTAAGTCAGTGGGATTAACTTATAAAACAGGTGTCCCAAATCACCAAGTTATGGAAAGAAAATACTTTTAACGTTAAAAATAGAAAAAAATACTTTATTATCTAAGAAATACTACATTCAAAGATTTTTCAAAACTCTCTTGCCTGAACTGAGAATAGAACTGATGAAACTGCCAAAGGGTACTATCCTGCATATAGTCATAGATAATAGTCCTCTATATACATGTAATAGTCACATTGATACATGCCAGGTTATGAACGCGTTACCTGGTGCTTTAAAAGCGGGTCCGTAAACCTCTGGGTGACCACGACACGAGTTATCGGTCGTTTATGGATATCAAGGTTTCATCAATGTAAAGGTTATTGTATACAATACTGTACATGGCTAACAGGTTCCTGTTTTGTGTTCATGAACGGTGAACTAGTTAATTTTTATTAGTTAGTTACTTAAATATTAGTACTTACACTTTTTATACACGATTGTTCTCTAAACAATGTCAATTTTTCCGCACGTGTGATTGCAACACATTGGTGCTTCATAAGGAACGCTTTTTCTATAAATTCCAGTGTCGACCAATATTCTCTTCTTATTTGCGTATAGTTAGTAGTAGTAGCCTCTGACTTGGCTTCACATGCCGTCGAGAAATATCTCTCAGGCATGCCGGTTTCCTCACGATGTTTTCCTACACCGATTTTAAGCAAGTGAGTGCGTGCCTTGGGTTTGTACTCGAGACCTATGACTTGGCAGTTCGACGGTCACACCACTAGGCTATTACTACTATAGAGGAAGTATTTAATCAATCTCTTATAATCAGAATAAAAAAAAACAAATTATGGGTTCGTATTTAACTCATTCTAAATGTGTTTGTGGCTAATGTTGAGGTTCGAAGTTTAATGGGCTAATTACCAACCGCGTGGATCATACAATTTGCGAGGTTAAGCTGTGCATGCCGCGGTCATTCCGTGGATGGGTGACCGTCCGTTACACATCGAGACCCCTCCATGCCTCGAAGAGCACGTTAAACAGTTGGTCCCGAGTGTCATATGAATACCTATGACAGTCGATACAGTCAGAAGCCCGAAAGTCTGACAACTGGTCTAACCCTAGGATATCGGCATTACCCTGTAACTGGGTTGTGGAGGGCTGATGGCAGTCGCGCCGTATAAAATACCGGTGTTCAGCAGCATCTGGTTAGACTGGAAGCTGACCCCAACATAGCTGGGAAGAGGCTAGGCAGAACAACTGGTTGACTATTAAGTACTTTCACTTTGTCGTATAAAATACATTCGATAGACAAGCTTGCACTTAATTAGTTATAAACATTGCGTATCGTTAGGGCGGCATGCGGCGTTAGGTACATCATTTTGCACCTACCTACTGGCAAAACACACAAAAAGTACAAATAGCTGTTAGCGTCCTACAACCATGCGATTAACTCACAAGTGGCAATTCGGGGGACGTTTAACAATCATCAATTTGGTACACAGCTCATAAGAAAATAAACTTTACCATCAACCCCTAAAGTTTATTTTTCTTTGCTAAACTTTACTATTCCAATGACGACATGGATCAGTGAAAAATAAATCTTAAATATAGTAAGTTAGAACCCATTTAGAAATATATGGTATTATGATGTGCAGATGTCGCACGGGAATAGGGTCCATTGTTAACAAATATGGGTACAATTGTGAACAATGCAATACATTATTTTATTTGACAGAGGCAAGTATCGCCAAATGTCAGCTGTTAGCTAATTGAGACATCAATCGAAAATGGAACGAAATATGGCGACCAAATGTCACGATAGTTACAGTTTCTGTTAGTATGTAACTTCTTCTTCTTCTTCTTCCTGCCCTTATCCCACACTAGGTGGGGTCGGCATGACAGGGTATTTCATAAATCCATGTTGTTAGAGGTTTTGGCTTATTGTTTGATGACCGGCCGCCTGCCTGACATTCCTTGGGAATACTCGTTGAGCGTTCGCGCGCGTGATCCAATGTTCTTGCTGATATTATGCACTGGGTTCCAAAATTATATGCTTGTCAATCTTATTGCCGACAACTAAGTAGACTATGTTCTTCTTGGTGGAGTATACTTGAAGTTCCTCGACCAACTCATTCAGTTTTGCTAGGGACTTTGGTTCTAACAGATCGTAAACTAATATAGCACCGTGAACGTCTCTGTAAAAACTTGAAACTTCTCGTACTTCGTTTTCGACATTGTTTACAGTAGAAATAAACGACAATTTAACAGTAGTTATGTTAGTATGTAACATTACAAATATGTGCTAAAAGTCTGGCAGCTGATTAATTAATTATTATTTATCATCTGTAAGAATGAGGGGCTCGTAGCTTATTAACAACCACGCGGATCACACGATTTGCGAGGTTAAGCAACGGTTGCCGCGGTCAGTCCGTGGATGGGTGACCATTCGTTGTACATCGCGACCCCTCTGTGCCTAAACCGTCGGTCCCGGGTATCATACGAATACATATGACAGTCGTTACGGGTAGTGACAAGCCCGAAAGTCAGACAACCAGTCTAACTTTAGGATATCGGCATTGCCCAGTAACTGGGTTGTGGAGGTCTGATGGTAGTCGCTCCGTGTAAAATACTGGTATTCAGCCGCATCTGGTTAGACTGGGAGCTGACCCCAACACAACACAAAGCTAGGCAGATCGATTAGTAAGAATATTTTTTTAAATTATTTTTTAATCTTAAACTATTTCGTAATCAAGATTATCATATTATTTTTCTACTCTTTTCACAGACGATTTAGCGACCTTTTCAATAACCTATCTATAGGCGGTTTGCCAAATTTGACATTATTACTATAGAGCTTATGTCAAATTTCTTTCTTTAGTAAAGCAAATTGCTGGTACGACAGGTTCAGACAGGTCGAATCGCTTTCAACAAATGACTTGATCAACAAAAGTTGAAACGTTTTTGTAGCTTCCATTTCATTGAAAGTCTGTTCAGACGGTTCAAATCGCATGCGATTTAGCAGTTGATCAACTAGAATCGAATCGTGTGAAGCTGGTAGTAGAGAATATTGAAAATGGCTGTTAGTCAATTCATGATATGAGACAACGCGTTTTTTTTGACATATCGATGATAAACTATGACGTCGACCTCGGACATCGACGTGTTATCGTAGATAATAAATGTAATTCATTAAAAAGTGTACATGTATCAGTAGGTAACATGTTTTGACCCCCACACTAGGCTTGGTCTCTAAGATATCACTGATATCATTCACAGATATAGAGATATGAGATACAATAGTGAGTTTAAAGCTTAAAACATACAAAAGTTACAGAAGAGAGCACAAACATTTTTATTATTAAACGCATTATTATAATAGTAATACGTTATATGCGGCTGAATACCAGTTTTTTCACGGAGCGACTGCCATCAGACCTCCGCAACCCAGTTACTGGGCAATGCCGATACTCTAAGGCTAGGCTGGTTGTCAGACTTTCGGGCTTCTGACTTCCAGTAACGGCTGTCATAGGTATTCGTATGACACCCGCGACCGACGGTTTAACATGCTCTCCATTGAAGGGGCTAGATATGTAACGAACAATCACCCATCCAAGGACTGACCGCGGCAAGCGCAGCTTAACCTCGCAAATCGTATGATCCACACGGTTGGTAATTAGCCACAATAATAGTAATACATTATATATTAATATAATGGCCCAATTGTTTCTGATATCTTCAATAAGATTATTAAACTGAATTAAATAATACGTACCTAGCTATATAATTATATGACCAACGATTTAACTTTTAATTGAGTAGGTACCTATGATTATTATGATGTTATAATTAATGACACCATAGCATAATCAGCCCACTACTGTCCCACTGCTGGGCATAGCCCTTTTCTCAGAATGAGAAGGGTTTAGCCGATTTAGGACTTAGTTCACTGCGCGGGCCGAGATCGAACTCAGACTCTCCTGCATGGAAGCCAAACCTTCAACCTGACACTGCTCTGATGACAACATAAGTATGTTCGACAACTACATTACAAATAATAGGTCCAGCTACCTACTGAGGCAACTTTTGATTTAGACATATTTGTTCTTATTTCCGCGATCATATTTTTGTAGATAATTAATTATACCTATAATGTTTGACTTGATTACCTACCTGTGAAAAAGCAAATATTTTAAAAGTCTGATAATATGTTCGCTAGCTTAATAACAAGTGTTTTGTTATCTAAATGGAGTAATTAAAAATACTGAAATTATTACATCTCTGAACATGAATTGACTCGATAAGGCGTCACCACACAACAAAAAACAATCACCTCATGATATCTTGTAATCAACTCAAAAATGTTTCAATAACTAGATCTTCTGGTGACCAGAAATAATGACCTATGCAGTACTTACGTAGCGAAAACATTCAAGTCAATAAAGGCTTACGATTCTCTATTAAGCACACCCAGGTAACCTTTAAAAGCCTATTAAGCTCACTCTATGTAGAGACCACCAACGTCTGTATTACGTAAGATCACTTACTAACAATGTTAAAAAAAAACAATCCCTCAATACCATTGCAAGGCACGCCCAATTATTATACAAGTCTTATTCGAATCCAAAAATGTCGGATTCCCACGGGCGCAGGTGCACGGGAGCGCTTGCGCATACAATGCGGAGCGCGCTCGCATTCCAAACGACTCGCGCGCACCGACGCAGCACAGATCGTGACTTGTATTACACGTTACATTAAATGATTCGGACACTAATATCGATTTAACTTAATATTTGTATCAAAATATCTTATGAGCAAATAAAGCTGTCTTCAAGAATATATAAATTAAACAACAAACATCACTAACAACACCGTCGGACTGCCAAGTCATAGATCTTGAGTTCGAACCCAAGCCACGCACCTCTGACTTTTCGAATTCATGTGTGTATTGTATAATTATCACTTGCTTAAAAACGGTGAAGGAAAACATCGTGAGGAAACCCGCATGCCTGAGAGATATTTCTCGACGGCATGTGGAAGCAAGTCAGAGGCATAAACGGCATAATGTCTGACACCAAGTTAGTCACTAACCACATGAAAAGAAGAAGACTAAAAAATCTTATCAATTTCATTTCTGACAGATGACTGAGGTTAAACAGTGTATAATAAGAAGAAAAATAACATTATATTATGATGTCACTACATCATACCGTCGTAATCGTAAGTCTGAGTTTTAAAATATTAATTTGGACATCGACAACGCTTGAGGTCCAAACCAAAATCGCGATGATGAAAATGTTGTTCCTCTATTCTTTTCTAATTTCCTCAATCATACCTACAGCCTACGTGTCAAAATACCTCTCTCGTTTAGATTCCACTCCGCTTTATTACGGAAATGTGTCGTAATTGAAGTAAATAGTTACACCAAATATCGTAACGCGTTATTGGGTAAAGTTAGAGTCGGTGCTAATCAGTAAGTACACTTATATGGCAAGGCAGCAAATGCCACCGTAGCAGGCAACACCATTTTAGCGCGCGTTTCGTGATTTGAGAGCAAATGACAAGCGCAGATACGTACTTATGAAATAATCAAAAGTTGGTCTATTTTGTTATTATATTTTGTGTGTAGGTATAAATCGCTGAATAATGCCTCGTTGGTCTAGTGATGCCAAGCGCGACTGTTGATCGTGAGGTCCTGGGTTCGAGTCCCAGGTCAGGCAAAAAGTTATTGGGTTTTTACGTTTGGAAAGCTCATCCCCAATTACATGGGACTTAAACATAATGGCGAAATGAGGGTTACTATACACCTCTGCATAACCCTTCGGGGAATACAGGCGTGAAGTTATGTTTATGTAGCTAGCTGAAAAATGTTTGCTCATTTTCAAAATCATATTTGGATCAGTGTTTGATTGGTTTCATTTACACCATTTTGATTCTATATACGGAGACTACATAAACGGTGTAAATAAACCCTTAACGAAGCCGAAAGGCACTTGTTCTCCACGTCATTTCGATATTTTTTTTGTTCTGGACTATGCCTGGGAACCTTCGTTACGGAGATATTGGAAGTCAAAGTTCCAACTACTTCACAACTTTTAAAAAAAATACTAGTTTTGAAGGTTGCAAATGTAGTTGAAATACCTCCATTACCCGTTTAGTACTCATTGCATCTATCAGCACAGTGTTTTGAGTGCGTTACATTGAGCTTTACAGTAAAACAAAATTTTTCACCCAAAAAAAAAGTCGTTTCCCAGCGACAATTTTTGCGTAGAGTTACTTAGTTTGATGTATTGAATGCATGGTTGACGGCTTCGTGAAGGGTCTTTTTACACCTTGTATATAGCTTGAGGTCTGCTCTTTCAAGCGGTTTGATAAATAACACATCATAAAAAAATTGGTTAATTTAATTTATTTGTCGTATAGTAGTGATAGCCTAGCGGTTGAACGCTTGCCTTCCATGCAGGAGGGTTTCAGTTCGATCCCAGCCCACACCTCTGACTTTTCGAATTCATGTGCGAATCAGAATTTGATTATCACTTGCGTTAACGGTGAAGGAAAACATCGTGAGGAAACCTGCACACCTGAGAGAGCTCCATAAAGTTTTCGATGCTGTGTGTAGTCTGCCAACCCGCACCTGGCTAGCGTGGTGGACTAAGACCTAAACCCTCCTCATTCTGAGAAGAGTAATATGCCCAACAGTGGAACAGTAATGGGTTAAATATGTGACGGTATGTTATGTTTAATATAACATAACATCACGAGCGTATTCCCCAAAGGATTGGGCAGAGGTGTATACTTAGTTACACCCTCATCTCGCTGTTATGTTTAAGTTCCATGTAATAGGGGGCGAGCGTATTGCCATCTACGGGCACAAATCCAAACTCCGGGCTGCTACTGAGGAATTCCACGCGCTAAAACCCAATAACACTGCCTGACCTGGAGATCGAATCCAGGACCTCACGATCAGCAGTCGCGCTTGCCACCACTAGACTAACGTGGTAGTTACATATGTTATGTTTAGTAATAGTAAAATAGATTTTGTTTATTATACATACCTGCAGTTGTTTTATATACAAAGTTCATACTTCAGAGTTCAGATTTCAATTGAAGGTGGTGGGTTATCGTGATATTGGTAGATGAGCAGGCAAACAAGTTATGATGTGATCTACCGTACTGATGTGACCTTCAACCAGGAGTTTATTTTTTATAATGTTTCCAACTATACTTAGCCAACGAGCCTACGTGGTATAGTCAGATATGTTCTGCCTAGCTTTTTTTCCAACTATGGAACAACTATGTTGGGATCAGCTTCCAGTCTAACGAGATGCGACTGAATACCAGTATTTTACACGGAGCGACTGCCATCAGATCTCCGCAACCCAGTAACTGGGCAATGCCGATAACCTAAGGTTTGACCGGTTGTCAGACTTTCGAGCTTCTGACTTCCCGTAACGACTGTCATAGGTATTCGGTTGACACCCGGGACCGACGGTTTAACGTGCCCTTCGAGGCACGGAGGGGACTCGATGTGTAACGAATGGTCAACCATCCACAGACAGACCGCAGCAAGCGCAGCTTAACCTTGCAAATCATATGATCCGCGCGGTTGTTAATTAGCCACGAGCCCCTCATTGTAGAGTAAGATATAGGTGCCCAAAATTCTCAAGAAACGCTCCAAGCTCCACCTATACTGTCGGCCATAATCCACGAATCATATTTGTATACTTTGAAATACATTTATACTTGGAATAAATAATTTTACATAAATCATACGAATATACATGGTCATACTAATATTAGTCACAATGAGGAAATTGAAACAGAAGTCAAAGGTTGCACAGCTGACCACAGCCGATTCATCTCAGAGTTTCCCCAAAGTTGTTACGGAAAATGAGTGTAATAAAATTATACCTAGTAGTCTTTGATACATATCTAATTTATAGATATCAAAGATAATGTATATCTATATATATATTTGATATTATCAAATCGTCATGTATGACACATTTCTCATCAATCATACTTATCTTTGCACACGCCATATACCTAAAAATTCGTGTGTATATTTCGTTTCATTGTAGCAATCTGCGCCGTTGATCTCGTTGTGTGCAAACTTACAAAAAACCTTTAACTTTTTGCACACAACTTTGGCGAGGCTTCTAATGATTCGTGTGCAAAGTTTTAATAAAAAAGAAACATGTTTATATAATTACATTGCCGTTATGTTTGTAATTTTAGAAGGGTCAAATAGAGGCTATAGAATTAGATTATTGGCCGATAGCCAGCTTCGTACATACATTGATTACGTCATACTGGGAATAGACAGTTTGGCAGTGGATGACAAAAACTCGCCAAATCATGAATGGAATGTAAAAACAGTTTGTGAGCTAAACTTTAACATAGGATACAAACTTTATATACACAACCTTATAAAGTTGAACTCGATCCAAAACTGAACTTGAATTGACTGAAAATTTTCAGTGAAAACAACTAGGATGTAGTAAGAACCGATCTCTACACTGTAAACGAAATCATGTAATTCCTTCAAACTTCGTGATGTACTGCTGACAGATTACCCCAGAACGGGAAACTTTTGAATTCAATAAAAAATAAATTAGAAGAAGTAAACATCGTCGCTTATACAATAATACCGCGCAAGTCAAATTTGCTTAGTTTTCAGGAGAGACAAAAAACTGCATTATTGATCAATACATAATATATTAATATTTTAACATGCATGTATTGTATAAAATAAATAAATAATGCAGTTTTTTGTCTCTCCTGAAAACTGAGCAAATTTGACTTGCGCGGTATTGTTGTATAAGCGACGAGATGTGTTCTTAACGTGACGCATTTTAGCGCCCCGAGCGAATTGCGCGGCTATCGCTCGCCGCGCGGTCATTTAACTCGGAGCGCTAAAATGCCGCACGTTAAGAACACATGTTTACTTCTTTTAAATATTTTTTTATTGAATCCAAAAGTTTCTCGTTCAGGGTTAATCTTTGTCAGCAGTATATCATGAGGTTTGATGGAATTACATGATTTCGTTTACACCCTGTATAGCAGGAAAAAATGTTTAAAAATAGGGTAGTTAATAATTAGCTTTTTTGTGGCACCGTGTTCGCATTCCTTATCTATAAGCTAACACGCTAATTACTTCTTTTGCGGGTGGATTGGTGAGTTTTAGTTTTGTGCTTGTAGATCTTATAAGGAAATGTCAGGTATTTGCATAAATTAATTATTAGAAAACAACAACAAAAACAATAGTTTGTATCTCAAAGCTTTTATAATATTATATTTAAGTACTTAGGTACTAAAAATGTTCTCAAGTGAAATCTTTGTAATTTCTTATTGAGAAATAAATTTCTTTAACCATAGTCGGGGAGAGGTCTTTGGCAAGTAGAGTGAGGTCGACATTGATTAAAATAATTTTAAGTTTTCATCAGCAACCATAGTAAACCATAAATATACCCGAGGAATAACGCTCCAAATTCTAATCGTCAATTTCGATTCCTCGGTTGATATAAAAAACCATTTTTTGTCAAGAAAGGCAAAAATTGTAAACATCTGATGTTGACATAAAAGACAACAATAAGTAAAACGCCCGCCGAAAAGAAAAAGAGCTAATGTTGGTCTCGCTCTGCGGGAATCAAATCACGACTCACGCGCACCGCTGTGAAAGGATACCGGGACGACTGCGTTCTAATACAGCGGGATGACTTTTATTTATGGGACAACTTTATAATTAGCCAATTAGAAATAATTGAAGTCTCATCATTTAAATTACAAACAAGTTTCCACAATAGGCACTTTAATGAATAAAATGTAGAAATAAGTGAAGACAGGCAAAATAATGACAGAAATTTATTGAAAGAGCATTCACAGAAACTTAGAAGATTGACAAAAAATCATATATAATATATATATATAGCAATAATAACTAAAATAATTATGAAGAACATAATAATGATATGTTTAAACCTAGAGCATCATGAAATCTATAAGAGAATCAACGCTCAATAGATTTCTAGTATTGCCCCGACAAAGTAAAAAATGCTAACTTATTGCAACCTACACAAGAAACTTCAGGCCACAAAAAAAATCCAGAACATAGCATTACTTATTTACTTGATTTGCTCTCTCCTTGTGTTCTTACTAATAAATTACGAGCAAGCCTATTTAGAACATAAAAAGAGCATGCTGTACAAAATCCGTGGGCAGGTTCGGATGCACCTGAGTATTTCACACCGCGACTCGCTGGCGCCGACGGCCAGTCTACTATAGTCTGTGACCCGGCTACATAGACACCAGAACCTTTAGACACTACAGTGAAAATGAAGGTAAATATAGGTATTGAAATAATGAATGATGAAGGAATAATGTTAGATATCGTCAATTATAGTCTTAAGTGCTTTGTTAATGAAGATTTCGTGCTTGAGGAATATAGCCAATAATCCTATATGACAACTTATTAACAAACTACTAGAAAGTTACGCCTTGCTGGTCTAGTGGTCGTAAGCGCGACTGTTGAACGTGGGATCCTGGGTTTGATCCCCAGGTCGGGCAAAGTGTTAATGGGTTTTTCCATTAGGAATATTTGGAATTTCTCAGTAGCAGCTCGGTCTCTGAAATTGTGCCTCTTTAATGGCAATAGGCTCGCCCCCTATTACATGGGACTTAAACGTAAGTGGCAAAACGAGGATGAACTAAAAAAAACACCTCTGCCGAACCCTTCGGGGAACACAAGGCGTAATGTTATGTTATGTTACTAGAAAGTTTTGTAATAATGAATCCACTACATATATCGAGCAGTGGAAGTTGATTGTCGTTTTACGGAGACCTTGCACAAGGTCACCCGTCGAAATATTAACTGGGCCATATTTTAAATGGTCAATTAAATATCCGGAGTGAGGGTCAACAAATTAACTGTTTACTGCTCAATTTTAAGGACACGCAAGGTGAAACATAATAAATCTAGACAGAGCACTGAATATTAATAAACAATAATAGAAAACAAGGTTGTCTGGCGTAGCAACAAAGTTGTAAGCAACTACTTCGACATTCAATAGAGCTAAAAACAAGGATGTCTCCTTTTAACATTCATGTTGTCCTAGTTTAGATTCTTCTTCAACAGTGGTTAGTATTATATTTATTATATTCCAATTCTCTCCTCGATTTTGGCTACCGTATCTGTTCCAAACAGTATCAAGAATTTGATGAAAACCTGTTTTAATCCAAAAGAAGATGCTCATTGGAGTAATGAAGGATCTACTTAAAAAAACTGTTATTTAATTATAAGTCAAGTCTAAACATTGTGAAGTATTACCACCCACTCGCTAGTGGTGTCGTGGTCGTAGTCCATAATGGTATTAGTGCATTCCAAACGGGCACTTCGGCTCCGCTGAATGCTGGCCGACAGCGCCCCCGCAACCGACTCTCGTTACATCCACAGATAGATACTGAAAATGATTTGCCTTTACTATTGCATAATAAAAAGCCCTTGTCCAGCTCACGAATTTCCAGTTACTGTTTGCCTTTTATCAACATTATGTCATGATGTAAAATAGAATTTACTTAACACAACAATCTCACAATATGGAATTTCAATACAAAGATTGAATTTTATGCTTTTAATTTGATGACCTTTACTTTCTTTAACAAAAGACTCAATCAACTCAACCTATCGCAGTATACTGCTGAACATCGGCCTCTCCCAAATTGCGGCACATTACCCAGACCTCCGCCTTCCCCATCCACTCTACCCCAAATGCCTTCTTCAGGTCGCTCCAGCTGAGAAGACGAGCCCCTCACCTACTACTACAACAGTACTTATTATTTTAATTTGATTAAGGTAGGGCAAATTAAACAAGCGATTCATTACATTACATGTTTTAATTTAAATAGGTAGCAATAAAAATTACTTAATATATTACTGTGTACAATCATTTTATAAATAGTATAAGGTAAATTAGTAAGAATATTAATTATCTAGTAAGTTTACATTTCTTTTCAAAGAGCTCTTCAAACACTTTCATTCTTTGCGGGTACACTTCGTACTTCATTTTCATTTTCCTGTCTATCACTAAGCATGCCATGCCTGTTTCAGCAATGGGTTCCCATTTCGTTGTGACCAAGAAATCAAGCCTCGGTGATGGATCCCTGAAATTAATAAATTCAATTAATAACCATGAATTTAAAAAAAAAAACTAATTTGGTTAAAACTGTTTTATCATTTATAAAGATTTCTTTATTGAGAATCCTTTTTGTAAGGCCGAGTATAATAAAATTGTTAGTATACATGATTCATTTTCGTAAAAAGACTACCGGCAATATGACCTTCAATAATTCTTGTTTAATATTTTTCTGGAGCCTTCAGTAAGTATGTACATAGTACAGTCGCTAGTTAATACTGACTTCTACCATATGTACGAAATGTTATTTCTAACCTAAAAAATTGCTTCTTTCTTTTCGAGTAGTTTGTAGTGTATTCTATCTCTCTAAAATCCTTACTCACCCATATCGAGCAAAATTCACCCACATCTGATTCATTGTATTCCGCACCACATTGTCTAAATCAGAGACCGGCCCGGTCAATTTGTTGCTCTTTACTATATAACCACCGTCGTCGCCATGACACGCCCCCTCACGGTCGATATTGTAACACTTTTTGATGTAATTCAAATTTCCATCGTAAGAAAACTCATAGAAAAACACGGGAGCATTGTGTTTAGCTATCAGTTTGGTGGCAACATAAATGCCACCGATAAAATCAACATCTGAGAAGAAATCTATTGCATAAGCGTCCTGGTCTTGGTACAATCTCTCCGCTTCCAAATAATTAGTTTTTAGTTTCAATTCTGTATCTATTTTTTCCGAGACATCTAGTTCGAATGGAAAATAATCAACGAAAACCTTTTCCTTCATAAATTTCTCAAAAATCGGTGCACTGTGTGATAACATAAGAAGTCCCTCTCTCGTACAAAATCCTGACATGTATGGTACTTTATTAAATTCTCCTTGAGCCAACAGTTCATAAGGAGTCTTGCTTAAAAATGGTTCCCAGTCACCCGGTTTTTCTACAGTTGGCACAAATCCAAAGTGGATGCCTCCTCGCCATTCACCAGTTGACAGAACCATCATAGACGCAGTTATTAAATCATTCGTCGACAAATCTTTTAAATATTTTAACAGCTCATCGTCGTCTGTAATAATTTTACCTTGCAGAACGGGTAATTTGGTGGCTAATTCTTTGACGTTCGTATTATGAGCCCAATGCAACAGAGACGAACCAGACTGCGCAATCGCTCTATGGAATAAACCTTTAGCCATAGGCGACAAAAGGAGATACTCGACGGACGCAGCGCCGGCACTGATTCCGAAAATAGTCACATTATTCGGGTCACCACCAAATTGTGTAATGTTTTTCTGAACCCATTTTAGTGCTTGAACTTGATCTCTCAGGCCCATGTTTCCTGGAGCCTCCTTACGATCCAAAGACAGGAAACCGAGTATTCCAAGTCGGTAGTTAATACTGACAATCACAACTTTTCTATGGATGAGATAATCTGGTCCATGGGCCGAATCATCTGTGCCATGGCCAAAGAGGAATCCGCCGCCATGAAGGAAGACCATGACAGGCAGTAATTCAACTTCAGCTGAAAAACTCTTTGGTGTATAAACATTTAAATATAAGCAATCCTCGTCGCCTTTGACGCCATTGACTTCTTTGTCGAACTGAGCGCATATATTGCAGTCTTTGGTCCCATCTCTGATTCCTTTCCACGAATCAGGTGGCTGAGGTACCTTAGAACAATAAAAGCCTTTATGTAAGTATTACTTGCATACTCTTACTCATAATATAAATAAAATAATTCGATGTTGTGGTAGAATAATAATCACGCACGTATTATCAGTGGAAAGTCAATATCATTCGAGTTAGGATAGGTACACTATTGATTTATTGCATTTGAAACAGAGCAACTGTTTACTTTATCTAAATGTTAAGTAATAAGATGAATCTTTATGTAATTAGATGCATACTTGATTGCGAGAGTATAATGTAGGTCTATGCTCTACGGTGGCGCTCTACCCCGGGCTTGATGACTAATATGATCATGCTCTATCTATTACAGATTATATTCTATCAGTTTATTTACACACTGACCCTGATCCTAAATCCCAATTAAATCAGGACAAGCATTATTTTCTTCGTGAGGAACAACTTCCTATTGTACGTGCGTATATTACATACGTACCTATGTTTACACAGTTTGTTTATCATTATCTACATACTTGTTTTTATTGAGATCTACACTTGTTACATTATAAACATGCATCAAGGCAAGTAGGTTATATTGATCCGAGTTCAGTAAGTAGGTAGATAGTGAGTACATTCACTTTACCTTGCGCGTAAATGGACGAGGAAGTGATTTATACGGAGCTAATATCGTTCAACATAAATAATTTTTTTAAGAGGTATCACCTTCTGGAAGTAAGCAATGTAACAATTTATCAACAGAAAACCTGACAATAATCATTGGTAGGTACCATTTTGATTGGACAGACTGTTACTTTTTTCTAATCGATAAAAGTTGGTAATATAAATATAAAGGACCCGATACTTACAGCAAATCTCAATTCGCCAATAGGCGGTTTCGCATATGGGATCCCCTTGAAACTACAATACTCAAAATCGTCGAAATTCTTTAACACCTTCCCTTTTATTTTACCCTGATAAGTTTCCACTACCGGTCCCTCCATTATTAATATTTATGGGTAAATAAACACACAAAACTACAACAGCACTGTTTGCACAACTGTTACCGACATTATTATAACCTCAAACGAGACGTTTGTAGTTAGTAGACAGTCCAGCATCCTTCACTTACCAACTTTGAATTTAATTCGTTGGTTATAAACTAGATGGCGCTTTGGCAAATTCCTTGTTGTTTGTGAACTTCTAAATTCTATAGAGTATAGGTTTTACAAGTATGAAATCAGCATGTTTATTGCAATGTTGCACATTATATCATCATACACATCAACAAAACATAAAGCTTTATGTCTACGTTCCTATTATTTGCAGCGTTATAAGGAAAGGAATGACGATTAACGCCCTCTAGTGAGATTATACGAAAACAATTTTCCCAGTTACTGATGCTATAAAATAAACCTTGATAATAAATTATGTATGACAAAAGAACTAAGCTCTAACTACATAATAATCTCAGATAAGAAAGCGCGGTTATCTTAGTTACTTAGATGATAATGAGTTAACTCTTGTTTTCATCACACAGAGATTGTTAAAGGCAAAACCTGCTTTGTAGGCTATCATGAACTCTGTCTAGTTCTTGGACGATATTATTATGGCCCCAATAAGAAGGAAGAATATTCGCGGTGGTAGCTACAAAAATGGACAAAACTTACATAAGTAGGTACAATCTTTTCTAAATAATTCCAATTGATATTTTAGAATTACATGTATCCTAGGGAAACCGATCACAACCTACTAAGATCCACCTAAATTAGCATTTTAAAGTGTTTATTAGAAACATTACGGTAATGACCCAAATTATATTAAGTACTTATTAAGATCATTCTACTTGGTTTTAAACTGATTTGTTTTTACGGTGCCTGTTCTGTTACTGAAATTATATTCTACTTTACCATGTAAGGGCAAAACAGTGCCGTTTAGAAATTGAGAACAATTCGTATTCTATTTTTATCTAAGAAAAACAATTTCAATCATTGGAGCCTTCTTAAACTGTATCCTTCCTTATATTTGCTTTGGTGTCAATAGAGTTACTTAAGACTCCCAACAAATGTTTGCTCAAATCATTGATCTTTGTTTCGGCACCACAATTAGATCGCTTCACTAAACTGATTCGAATCCCGTGCAGGCGAGATAGCCGGATGCGCACCTGTGTTCCGTCGTTGTGTCGTGAGAACCGACCACGATCTCTGACGCAAACCCCTTCATTATCCTCATCTCGATCTTTTCAAACAATTTTAAACCCTATTCGCTTGTTATAAAGATCTTCATTTTTTTTCCTTCGCACGTGTAACGTGGCCATGTTCATATAAGGCCATACAGAGTACCCTGTTGTGCCATGTTTGTTGTGTTATTTTGTACGCTTTTAACATCCGCGCTATTATCGCAACTTTTTATCGTAGTTTAACCACGTTTGAAGAAGCATACCAACATTTTATTATTTGGGTCGTAATCTTCCAATATTTTTCATAACTATATTCTTAGAGTGTTAAAGATTTTATGCAATTAAATATATTAATATAGCTGTTACAAAAAATGTAGCACGGCTCATGCTACATGAGCATCCAATTCAAATAAGGATCTAATTTCCCAAACATATGTTTGATCAAAAGAAAAGACTTCGTGTAAAACCAGAAATTTTCCATTATCACTATGAAAGGTCGAACTCCTCTTAAGAAGTTAACAATCGGATTCTTCTAATTATTTAATTAAAGCAGTACATCGAAAAATACTAGAATAAGGAAGATGTAATAGACTGTTGTAGTTTTAAAACTTACAAACACATTCTAGGATTTTTAGACCACGTCTTCGTTTACTCCAAGAAAGACTCAGGTCTCACATAAGCCCATCCTAAATTTCTCAAAACATATCTCATATTTTCGGCAGTATTAAATTTAAGATTTACTACTTACAAACATAACCTAGGATTCTCAGACCATGTCTTCGTTTACTCCAAGAAAGGCTCAGGTCTCACATAAGCCCATTCTAAATTTCTCAAAACATATTTTGTATTTTTGGCAGTATAAAATTTAAGACTTACTACTTGCAAACATAACTTAGGATTCTCAGACCACGTCTTCATTTACTCAAAGAAAGGCTCAGGTCTTACGCAAGCCCATCTTGAGTTTCTCAAAACATATCTTGTATTTTCGGCAGTATAAAACAGACACCCTACACTCGCACACGTGAATAGTTTGCGAAATGCTGTGTAGTTCGTGTGAACCCGATCACGATCTTTTTACGGTTTTCCAGACCAACAAAAAACGTTTGAATTATAATTCATTGAATCAGCCTCTATAGATTCCCGAATTCCTTTGAGCCAATTTTGTCTATTTGTTGTACATACCAATACAATTTAATAATGTGTGTGAAAATATCGGCGCCTTTAAGTTTTTTGCTCATTGAAAAAATATAACTGCTTCGTTGGTATAGTGGTGTCAAGCGCGACTGCTGATCGTGAGGTCTTGAGTTCGATCCCCAGGTCGGGCAACGTGTTATTGGGTTTTTCCGTGTGGAATTCCTCAGTAACAGTCCAGAGTTTGGATTTGAGGCGGTTGATGGTAATAGGCTCGCCCCCTATTACATGGGAATTAAACATAGCGGCGAAATAAGGGTGTTGCTATACACCTCTGTCCAACCCTTCGGGAAATATAGGCGTGATGTTTCGTAATGTTAAGTGAAAAAATATTCATCAACCAGTAAAGAGTTCATCCAGAAATTATATTGGTTTCTCATTTTTCAACGCACGAAGTCAATTATGAAATTCAATAAGAAACTTTGTTTTGTTGCGTCTTAGAAACACGAATATAAGAAAATTTCGTTCAATATCTGACTGAACCTGGACCTCTTACCGCTTGTAGGTATGCTACGAACATGTTCAATATCTTGATCGACTTCTGACCAACAAAAAGAACAATAAATAAAAGCTCACTGGAACCCTAGCCTCCTTCATGAGTTCCATAAAACGTCAGTATTGTTTCGCAGCCATCTACGAGGACGAGTTTACTCAGTAATTCATACCATATATTGTATACCTACGTGTTGCGTGATTAAGTGTCAATTAAGTATTCAAGAGCCGTCAAACTGTATTCACGTTGGACAATGGCGGCAGGGCCGGTCTGTGCTTTCATGTGACCGCGCAAGCGTGGAGGCGGCCATAAATCGCGATGCACGAGCGAGGCCCAGCTTCTTTTGTGTGGAGTAAGTTTATTCGCCGTGCGCATACGGTGTAGCAGACGTGTGTGGGTGTTGTGGCGTGATTGTGTGCACAATTGGTGCGCGCGCAGGTGTGTCCGAGACTGGCCGGCGCCGGCGCACATTCCTTCGGCGGTCACGGCGCGCGGCGCCGCGGACAGAGTGCGTACTTGATGATTGCGGACACGACTCATACACGTTCCCAAATGACACTAACGTCTAAAATATTCGATATAAATTCCATACGTTATCAATGAAGCTTATTGTTGATCGTAAATGTTGTTGGAATAATAATTAATAATATCGACTGAGTTTGTAAACAAACCTTGATTTGTTCCATACTAGTTTGATTGTTTTTTGGCATTGCCATAGTAGACAATAAACGACAACGAGAAGGTAATGATTCATCAAACGAAGTATTTGCAATCTAGGAGTCGAAAATTTTGAGAGTTGAGTTGCACTGTTTTAAGTACAATGGAATAGACAAAGACCTCAATAATGTTATGTACATACTACCATCTATGTAGGTAAGTACCTTATAGACATGAGCATACTAAAATGTGTGTTAGGAGGACGATCATCTTTTAGTCATCTTTTTTGGAAATTATAGCAAATGGTGAATAAGTGTAAGAAGAATATCAAAAGACCGACGTAATTAAAAGCTTATATATAAACCGCAACAAGTAACGCCATCTGCCACTAAAGGTATAAACTAAACAATACAAAATGATTACAAACTATCAGTTATTATAAATAATTATAATACAACAAAGACGTATAGTAAGACATCAGGTCTCTTAAGTTTGCCTAACAGAAAAAGCTAAAATATTGTGCTAAAAAGCTAAAACATGCAACGGTTACACTTACAACTTACAACGGATACATTTAAATATAATGGCTAGATACAGTGTGTTACAGGTGATTTTTTTGAAAAATAATACAATGTTCATCGTGCCACCACGGTCCAAGATCAAATGAGCCAAATCCATTACCCCCACCACTTTTTCGCCTCTCGACCAATCACAGAGCGGCATTTCACCGAGCTCTATACCTAATCTGGCCATAAATACTGTTACAATTAAAAATAAGAAAGATATTACATTTGAATTTGGAATCTGTCATTTTTATGCGATTGTTCATTAAGTTTTCTAATTTTGGCGCCAATACATTGTACAATATTTTGCGATATTAAAATGGAGTGGGGTGATAAAGAGAACCGAATCGCTGTGACTGCATTACACAAAGTTGGTATGGAGCCAAATGGAATTTTTAAAACTCTCCATACGCTTGGTATTAGTCAAATGAAGGAGATGAAGATAGCACCCAGAACCATGTCGCGTATTTTAAAAGATGACTTAGGACTTGCAGCCTATAAGAGACGCACTGGTCATTTTTTAACTGATAATTTAAAAAAGAATAGGGTGGTAAAATCGAAACAACTACTGAAGCGGTACGCAAAGGGAGGTCACAGAAAAATTTTGTTTACGGATGAGAAAATCTTTACAATTGAGCTACATTTTAACAAAAAAAAATACCGTATTTATGCTCAAAGCTCTAAGGAAGGTTCCCAATTAGTCCCAATTAGTCGACAGAGTGCAACGTGGGCATTATCCGACTTCAGTGATGGTTTGGTGGGGTGTTAGCTATGAAGAAGTGACTGAGCCATATTTTTGTGAAAATGGTATCAAAACTTCGGCACAAGTGTATCAAGATACCATTCTTGAGAAGGTAGTTAAGCCCCTTAACAACACCATGTTCAATAACCAAGTATGGTCCTTCCAACAAGACTCGGCGCCGGGTCATAAAGCTCGGTCCACGCAGTCTTGGTTGGAAGTGAACGTTTTGGACTTCATCAGAGCTGAAGACTGGCCGTCGTCTAGTCCCGATCTTAATCCGCTGGATTATGATTTATGGTCAGTTTTAGAGAGTACGGCTTGCTCTAAACGCCATGATAATTTGGAGTCCCTAAAACAATCCATACGATTGGCAGTGAAGAATTTTCCCATGGAAAGAGTGCGTGCTTCTATTGATAACTGGCCTCAACGTTTAAAGGACTGTATTGCAGCCAATGGCGACCACTTCGAATAAGCTTATTATATTTTAAATTGTTTTATATTTATGTATTTAAACTAACACACTGTAAAAGTAATAAATATTATTTGCAATAAAAAAAATGCTTTTCTTCGTGACAATATTTATGGCAAGACTAGGTATTAATAACTCGATTTTGTCAAAAATGTCGATTGCGTCGTTTATGATAAGGACGGCAGCATAGGTGGAGAGTTAATGTTATTCCTTTTACGAGCTGACGTAATAATCTTCTGTACTTGATAAATCGCATTACCGCGGGAGGGAAGGGCATTAAAATAATTTGTTCATTTCAACATTTATTTTAGTATACATAGTGTTAGTAGTAGTAGTACATCTGTTATACACATATTTCTATTCATTATTATTTAAATCATTACGAACCGCGTTGCCGAATTTAAATGCATTACTGCCCACCACTTTACCGGCTTCTTTGCCAATGTCGGCAACTGGTGCCGCTGGTCCAACTCCTGTGACCCCGCCACTTAGGGGGATACTAGCCGAAGGCCAACCAAATGGGTTGTTACCTGCAGGAAAGCTGCCGGTTCTGCAGCCACCGGTGCATTGACAGCACGCTAAGTTACACGAACCAATTCCACAGCAACCGGTGATGGGCGCATACTTGCCGTCGTCACAAATAAAGCCAAGGCTGACGCTGTCATGAGCTTTACAGCAGTCTTGTGATAAGTAATCCCAACAAAATGCTTTTTGGCATATACACGCCAGCAATACGAATGCAAAGATAACAGACTTCTTCATGATTATTGCCAGGACACGGCTCCGGACTTGTGGAGCAGCAAAATTCGACTGTAAAACTTTGATTTACTGCGATTATATATTGTTGCTGGGTTATCGTTACACGCGATCCCAGATAATAATATAACTCCGTTATTGGGGGTTATCGGTGTCTTAAGTTGTGACAAAGTAAGATTGCGGTTTTCCCCCGTTATCATTAAGCACGATTCCAGGTAATAATATAACTCCGTTATTGGGGGTTATCGGTGTCTCAAGTGGGAAAAAGTAAGATTGCATTTGGCCCGCGTTATCGTTATGCGCGATCCCGGATCTTGACACACACAAAAACAGTAGTGAATGTGTTACAACTTGAGATTCTAATCATCAATCGAATAAAGATTTTTTCCTTTTATTATCCTTCCCGTAACACAAGTCCCAAGTTGCAAGTTGTAACGGTGTCCACCTATGGCGCTTTGTATCTAGTATGAATCTTTTTGGGACGTTATTATATTGGCAATGATTTTTGATTTAAAACAAATAATTGGCATGTACAAATTAGTCTCTAATAAATTGACCAACCCATCGGTTTTGGCGAAATCAAATACTTTTTTGCGTCGATCGCCAATGTTGAAAAATGAAAATGGTATTGCCTTATGCATCGTATGGATTTGAAGTTATATCAAGTTGCTCTATGGTCGTTATATAATTACATAATTATATCGGTGCCTTTAAGTTTTTTGCTCATTGAAAAAATATAACTGCCTCGTTGGTCTAGTGTCTTGGGTACGATCCCCAGGTCGGTCAAAGTGTTAATGGATTTTTCTGTGTGGAATTCCTCAGTAGCAGCCCGGAGTTCGGATTTGTGCCCGGTGGATGGCAATAGGCTTGCCCACTATTATATGGGACTTAAACATAACGGCGAAATGAGGGTGTTACTATACACCTCTACCCAACCCTTCGGGAAATATAGGTATGTTGTTATGTAATGTTACCTATGTGAAAAATATATTTATCAACCAATAAAGAGTGTATCCAGAAGTTATATTGGTTTCCATTTTTTTATGAAATTCAATAAGAAACTTTATTTTGTTGCGTATTAGAAACACGAATATAAGAAAATTTCGTTCAATATCTGACTAAACCTGGACCTCTTACCGCTTGTAGGTATACTACGAACATGTTCAATATCTTGATCGACTTCTGACCAACAAAAAGAACAATAAATAAAAGCTCACTGGAACCCTAGCCTCCTTCATGAGTTCCATAAAATGTCAGTATTGTTTCGCAGTATTGAGGACGAGTTTACCCAGTAATTCATACCGTATATTGTATACCTACGTGTTGCGTGATTAAGTGTCATTAAGTAGGTATTCAAGAGCCGTCAAACTGTATTCACGCTGGACAATGGCGGCAGGGCCGGTCTGTGCTTTCATGTGACCGCGCAAGCGCGGAGGCGGCCATAAATCGCTATGCGCGAGCGAGGCCCAGCTTCTTTTGTGTGGAGTAAGTTTATTCGCCGTGCGCATACGGTGTAGCAGCCGTGTGTGGGTGTTGAGGCGTGATTGTGTGCACAATTGGTGCGCGCGCAGGTGTGTCCGAGACTGGCCGGCGCCGGCGCACATTCCTTCGGCGGTCACGGCGCGCGGCGCCGCGGACAGAGTGCGTACTTGATGATTGCGGACACGACTCATACACGTTCCCAAATGACACTAACGTCTAAAATATTCGATATAAATTCCATACGTTATCAATGAAGCTTATTGTTGATCGTAAATGTTGTTGGAATAATAATTAATAATATCGACTGAGTTTGTAAACAAACCTTGATTTGTTCCATACTAGTTTGATTGTTTTTTGGCATTGCCATAGTAGACAATAAACGACAACGAGAAGGTAATGATTCATCAAACGAAGTATTTGCAATTTAGGAGTCTAAAATCTCGAGAGTTGAGTTGCACTGTTGTAAGTACAATGGAATAGACAAAGACCTCAATTATGTTATGTACCTACATACTACCACCTCTGTAAGTACCTTATAGACATCAGCATACTAAAATGGAGGAACATCATCTTTTTGTCCACTCCTTTGAAAATTATAGCAAAAGTTGAATAGATGTAGGCAAGAAGAATATCAAAAGACCGACGTTTAAAAGCTTATTTATAAACCGCAACAGCTAACGCCATCTGCCACTAAAAGTATAAACTAAACAATACATTATAATTACAAAACTATCAGTTATTATAAATAATTATAATACAACAAAGACGTAACGTAAGACATTAGGTCTCTTTCGTTTTCATAATAGAAAAAGCTAAAATATTGTGCTTTTTAGTAGATACAAAAACTTTCAGGGGTGAATATACTCGTTGAAGAGCAAACAACTTTTGAAAATAAGAAATACATTATTCGTTTACTCATACAAATACGATCAGCGGATATGTATGTTGACACCGCAAAGGTTTCCTTTCCTAAAAATTTTGGATCCTGTAAGGGACTTTACAAATAAAATAGATTAGAAAATAGATTTTTTATTCTCAAAATTGTGTTCTAAACAAGACGCGGGAGATAAAAGCAAAATAGGTGTGCTCATTTCTCAATCAAAAAATAATTCCTACAAAAATTGCCGAAAGTCCTCGTCATAAGCTTAAAAATACAAGCAATGCTAACGCCATCTATCCACACGAAGGTACTGTTTTAGTTTACAACATTATGTATGTTTTGTAGATGGCGCTAGTTACTATGAATCTGTCCGCGACTGCAGAGTCATTACCATCTTTACTTATTACATTATCATCATTACGTATTACTCTTTACTATACAATAACATTACGTACTGGTACACAATTATTTTTTTGTAGATAAAGCGATACTCAAACTTTTCAATTAACCATAGGTAGGTACTTTAGATTTAGTATAATGATGGGGTTACTTTACTGTGAATAAGTAATTCTTAATGCCCCTATATATAAAACTATTACTAAAATATAATTACTATTAAAATATTAGGCCTATAGATTTTGCTATAGATAACCCAAAATGTCACTGCCCTCATAATTTATGTAAAATTTCGTCATATATACAAGATTAGTCGGAAAGGGGGTAATAAGCCGAAAGGGTGTTATCGTACTCATAATAATGGATAAATTTTGTTCTACAACTTTCCCCAAAAGTCAATAGTTTAAGAGAAATAGCTGTTCAAAGATTTCATAAAAAATACGCTAATATCTATCAATCTTCAGCTATGATATGATATATGAATACCTATATATGTATGATATATGTCATATTTAGGGTCACGGATTAGAAACTTCATCTTCTGAATTCATAACTAAAGCAGGGTTGAAGAATTTTTGAAAAATCTTAATTAAAAATAATTTTTATAGGAAAAAAACTTAATTGAATTTTTAAATTTTAACACTTTCTTTAAAACAATCATCAGTGATACATTAAGTGAACCGCGGCTTAGTACCCCCTTTCGGACTAACCTTGTATAAGCCCTCTATTTAGAACTTTAGAACTTAAGTTCTTGCTTGCATTTAATTATGTACAATTAAGAATATAATTTATTTATAAAACCTTCCCCTTTCATTTCAAGGGTGTAAAATGCTAAAAAAGTGAGTAAAAGTCCTATACTTTCATTGGAATTTCATTACTTGATTCCACGGTCCAAAGTCCCGGGTACCATAGCCCGGTGAAAACTACCATCGAGGCATGCGGCGGTCTACACACGTGACCATTACACCACGTCATAGGTACTGCAGCCCTGCGGATCATCTACCTGTGGCGCGCCATCTTCTCGGCCTCCGAGCTACCACCTTCGCGTTAAGCCAGGTCACTTTGCGCGCTTACTTCCATAGGACAAAAATAATAAAATAATGACGGACCTTAAAATCTTCGATCTATTTATATAGGTAATAAATTCTGTTGAAATTGTTTAGGATGTTTGTATTCATCACCTTAGCGTAAGTAAACCACACCTCAAACGCTGCAAGTAGAGTACCCAACATCTTCATTCATTTATTATTAGAATAACGATAACTTGAATCCCGTTCTATTTTATCAACGGCCATTTCGCAATATCAAAATAAAATGTAGGAACAAGTTTCAAACGATCTGCTTTTTAAAATCGTAAAAAAACCTTCGTCTATAATATTATGACATTAGCGAACATGATTTGATATATTATAAAATATATCTATAAAAAATTAAACCAGCGAAAGCTCAACAAAAACTCAGGAACTAAGCATCTAATTGCGTAATTTCATATTGCAAAGTTTGAGTAGTGCTGAACATCCCGCCTAAGCTATTTATATAAGAGACTTAAATCATACAAACTCGTATCATATTTGCGTCTATGTTCATAGATGTATACCGTCAACTTACAGTCCTTAAATAATTTTAAATTAAAATGACGGCAAGAGTTAGAACAAAACAAGGTGTTCTTATAGGCGAGAGGAGAAAAAATCAAAATGGTTTCGAATATGATGATTTTCTTAATATTCCTTACGCTAAACCTCCTGTAGGAGATCTACGGTTTAAGGTAAGAACAAGTTATAAGTTACACTATATATTACATTTAAATTCTAATGGTGCGTCCAGACCTGACGAACGCGCCGCGAATGCGCTGCTCGCAGCGTTCGCGAGCCGCTCGCGAGCGGCGCGCGGAACTTTGTACGAACATGAAATGCACGCGCGCAGCTCGCGAGCGGCTCGCGAACGGTTCGCGCGCTGCGCGCGTGCGGCGCGAGCGGCGCATTCGCGGCGCGTTCGTCAGGTCTGGACGCACCATAACAGCAGTGATAGCATAGTGGTGTGACCTTCGGACTGCCAAGTCATAGGTCTCAAGTTCGAACCCAAGGCACGCACCTCTGACTTTTCGGATTTAAGTGCGTATTGTATAATTATCACTTGCTTAAAAACGGTGAAGGAAAACATCGTGAGGAAACCGGCATGCTTGACAGATATTTCTCGACGGCATGTGAAACCAAGTCAGAGGTCCATGGGCGGCATAAACTCTGACACTAGGTTAGTCACTAACAACACGAAAAGAAGAAGATGTAATACTGACAAAGTTATACCTATCAATGAGTCAACTTTCCTCAGAATATTTTAAAGAAAGCTTTCATACACGGGACGAGTATTTTTCGGTTGATATTAAGATTAATTAATTAATAAGATTGAAACAAAAAATAATACCCAAACATACGTTCTATCATTTGATTTTATTTCAGAGTCCGCAACCAGCAGACCCTTGGATCGGGGAAAGAGATGCCACGAAGTACAACGAGTCCAATCTTTGCATACAGTATGATATATTTAAGAGAAAACACCGTGGAAGTGAGGACTGCCTCTACGTCAATGTTTCCACACCGAAGGTGAAGGTGCCCGCAGCCGGACTGTTAATGCATCTGTTACCAGTGATGGTTTTCATCCACGGCGGGGGCTTCGTATTTGGAAATGGTCTCGCAAAGTTTGAAAATGGTCCCGACTATCTAATTGAACAGAATGTTGTCGTTGTAACCATGAACTACAGACTCAGTGCGTTTGGATTCCTTTCTCTAGATATGCCTGAAGCAGCTGGTAATATGGGACTAAAAGATCAGGTCATGGCATTGAAATGGATTCAAGAAAACATTGAAGACTTCGGAGGGGACAAAAATGACGTCACTATTTTTGGTATTAGCGCAGGAGCCGCTTGCGTAGAGTATCACATGCTGTCTCCATTAAGCAAAGGCCTCTTTCATAAAGCTATCATGCAATCAGGATCAGTTCTTAATCCTTGGGCTATGGACACTCCGGAAAACCTAAAAGATCTTAGTTTGAAACTGGCGCAAGAACTCAAATACCAGGGACCACTTAATGATAATCGTGCAATACACAATTATTTGATGAATGCTCCAGCGGAATACATAAAATTAGCGGCATATAAAGTCCCCAATCCGCTAATGGTAAAAGGTGTTTACTACGGTTTTGGTCCAACCATTGAAAAGGACTTAGGAACTGGGGACGCCTTTTTGACAGAACTTCCATATGAATTGTTAAAATCAGGAAGATTTTACAAAGTGCCTGTTCTCAGAGGATTCACCGATTCTGAAGGATTCATAGAAGCTGGCATAAAACCTCATGATATCAAAGAAGTAACTACGTTTAAGAATTATGCAGATTTTTGGAGATACCCATTGAATGCTACTGATGCGTTTTATTACAACGAACGGTTACGACATGTATACGATAGTTACACAGGAAATGACATCGAAAGGCCCGCCATCGATTTCTTTGGAGATTTTGACTTTGTCAGCGGGATCATTGAGAGCTCTAAATTGCTGGTTAAGCATGGGGTACCGTTATATTTATATGAATTTACATATGATGGTAGCCTTAACCTCCTTAAAGCTGCGAACCGTGTAAACAAAAAGGGAGCAGCTCATGGTGATGACACAGCGTACACAATACAAATTGAACCTGTTCCGAAACTTACTCAAGATGATATTGTTGTTAGAAATAGAATATCCAAGATGTGGACAAACTTTGCCAAATCTGCGTAAGTAGTAAAAAAAACTCAATCTTTCCTCCTAGCGTTTTCGCAATTTTCTAGGGGGTTAACTTCCAGTCTAACCAGAGGCGGCTGAATACCAGTATTTTACATGGAGCGACTGCCATGAGACCTCCGCAGCCTAGTTACTGGGCAATGCCGATATTCTAAGGGAGACCGGTTCACAGACTTTCGGGCTTCTGACTACTGGTTATAGGTTTTTTATGACACCCGGGACCGACTGTTTAACGTACTCTCCAAGGCACGGAGGAGCTCGATTGTATCGAACGGTCACCCATCCACGGAGTGACTGCGGCAAGCACAGCCTAACCTCGACAAATCGTATGATCCACACAGTTCTTGATTAGCCAAGAGCCCCTCAAAAAATAAATAAATAATATCTAACTTAAAGTTTGACTGTGACAGTCACTGTGACAGTTCGTGTTCAATTGCGATTTTCAGACGCGTCTGGTTACATTGGAAACCGATTCCAACATAGTTGGGAAAAGGCTGATGAAGATGGTGCTCTAGCCATTATCTTTTGTTAAACACGAGTTTATTTAATTGTTGCAGGAACCCTACCCCGAACACGAGTCCCCTCCTACCATTATTCTGGCCGCCCTTCAGCAGCAGCGAGCAGTTCTACATGGTGATAGACAAAGAGATGTCCCTCCGAGCCAACTATGGCGGAGAAAGAATACCCATATTCGAAGAAATTATGAGAAAGTATCACAGATAAATTAGTTATTGTTAAGTAATTGTGTTAATGTGTTCAGTTATGTTTGAATAAATAAATAGGTACATTATACCTTTTTTTTATAAAATCCTCATGGGTATTCCTCGCCCGGGGTAGGCGAGAGAGTCTGCCGGGCTCTTACCGGCTAAAAACCCACGGTGTTCCTCCTTTTGACCGTCGGCCGGAGTCACGGGATTCGCTTAAGCATGCACCGCAACCCCGGAGGTACATACCTAAGTTACATAATGCCTCCTTCATTAAATTTTAATATTACTGAAATTGCGATGAAACATTATTTTAACAATGTACACACAACTAAATTTATCAAGTGCATTCCCAGTATAAATGACTTTCCATTGTGCGGAATTGAAATGAAATCATGGAAAGTGTTATAGGCCTCTTCCATTCATTTTAATACTGTTTGGAGGTAAAGAGTAGTAAGCACACACTATTTAAAGGTTCCCAGACAATTGCAGCTTATCAATTTTGTCAAAGCCTCGTTGGTCAAGTCTATGGTGCAACCAAGGTTTATCGCATACCTACCGGTGCGGGTAAAGGACCTGAATGTTGTACGGTTCCACTTCTTCGTGGATTTGAAAATAGGTGACTAGAAAAGTTAAGAGTAAAAATCAGTTAGACTCTCTTGCAAGACGAGAATATGTTATGTCGGCAACAGGGCTGTAGCTACTTACAATCGGGGTAGTCGGGACAACGTGACGGAGCCCTCGAGATTGGGGTGCTCAAAAGGGCTCAATCACTTGCTGCCCCGGGGCCTCAGCGCCGAGCCACAGCCCTGTTCCTGGCATTGCAATCATCGTCTTGATAGTTGTATTATTTCTTATGACGTATGAGGAAAAGCTTCTTTAAGGAAAATCATCAATGGAACTATGAATCTTTGAAAAAATATTGTATGATAGCAAAAAATATGAACATTTATACCGGACATATTTTTTGCAGGCGGTATAGATCTACAAATTACGTTACGTTACCTTTAACAAGCTACAGTCGAGTGAAAAAAAAAGTCAAGTTCGAGTCGGTTTTACGTAATAAAATGGAATGTAGGTACTTGGGTATATTCAGTGTTTTTCATACAATACCTATGAAAATAGAGGTACATTATATAGTTAGATAGTTCCGTACCGTAGATGTAGGTAGCGTTATGATCGAATCACCTGGCTACGAAAGTCGTAGCATTCTGTTCTATTATTTTCTACAACATAAAAGACTTGGATTTTGACAGCCTCGTTGGTCTAGTAGTGGCAAGCGCGACTGCTGATCGTGAGGTCCTGGGTTCGATCCCGAGGTCAGGCAAAGTGTTATTGGGTTTTTCTGTAGTAGCAGCCCGGAGTCTGGATTTGTGCCCGGTTGATGGCAATAAGCTCGCCCCCTATTACATGGGACTTAAACTTAACGGCGAAATGAGCCCAACCCTTCAGGGAATACAGGCGTGATGTTATGTTATGTTTATTGAATTTCTGTTAATTCCCAAGTTAACTCTATACGTTCACTATATATACTTATATTATGTAGTATTTCTTGGATGGCATGTGTTTAGTTTTAACAACTTTAACACGCATCGTAATTCTTACGCAAAAAGTGTTTTTTACAAAAAGTAGTCAAGTCAGCTAAGTTTATTTTAAGAATAAAAATATAATCAACTGACTTGCAATATTGCTTAATTATGTTAACCTCGATATTATTACAGTGAAAGGAAGATAGGATGACGGTTTCAACGCGTAATCAACTGAAAAAAAGTCTTGTATGTACATAATGTATGACTCTTTTATATAACTTATCGCCGTGTCCGTTCAGCCGTAGAACCGATGACCGTTGGCGCAGACGTGTTCTTGAGTGGAGATCGCGAATCGGCTAACGTTGTGTGGGATGCCCAGGTAGATAGGATGACGATCTTCGCAGGGCGGCTGAGAGAGAAGCTGAGGATCGAGATCAGTTGTGTGCTCTTGGAAGGGCCTATGTCCAGCAGTGGACTGCTATTGAGATACGACTGTTTTTTGTAGCAGTAACGAAGGAGCCATTGTTCAGCATCAGGTGTACCTGTAGATATGATGACGTACTTTTTTATTAAAGTACCTATTAGGTAAACATTCATCTTCCTGAAGTAGTCGTAACGTTACAGGAAATCTTTTAGACAGGCAGATACCTACCTACTATTCTTTCATGTTAGTCTGGTAGTAGGTACAGTCAGCATCAAAAGTCGATGACCATATTCAGATTTTCAAAATCACTTGTCACTATATCACCCATAAATCGCTCAACAAGATACGGCGCCAGTATTGAATGAACATCATTAAAGTTCAAAATTAACTGAACACTACTCGTCAAAGGTCACTGAACACCATTTTGTCAAAAATTGCTGATCGTTATAATATCCGAAAACATCATAACATTCAGTTTTACAGAAGTCACTGAACAATATAAAATGCTTGTTTTGGTTAGCTAGTGTAATCACGGCAATGTCCAAAAATAACTTAACATCATAAATAACAAAAGTTACTGAACATTACTTTGTTTCGGATACGTAGCGTGTAAACTTATACTATCAAAAGTAGCTGAACTGCAAACTAAAAAAGTGCTCGTTACTAAATAGTTAAAATTTAAATGGATGTAAATTTCGAATGTAACTTTCTAATTATTATTATTTAATTTTTTTAAATTTTTAAGCTTTTTTTTAAATATTTAAGCCTAATCATAACTGTAATTGTAATTGATAAAAAATTAAACCTTGTTTTTGTTTTGATTATGAATGTTTAAATTTGTTGATTTTTAATAAAAACAAATAATAATTATTAACTGTATTGATTTATGGAACCATTTAATTTAATTTTGTTTATAATAAATAAAAGGGTGGTGATTTACATGTGCATGTATGTGTCTACTTAATTTATATACCAAACACATATACCGAAAAAAAATACACAGACATATTAAACCCAAAAAACATTTCATTTTGTTCAGGGACTAAGGGAGATAAACGATGGTATGATATTTTTGTCAAAAATTTGTTCAGAGACTTTAGAGACGAAGAATGTTATGCTTTTTTACTATAATTTTGTTTAGCGACTTTTGAAAAGTGATGGTCACCTACTTATGGCCTTTTATGATAATCATTCATTTCTGGCGCTTGTCATGTTGAGCGATTTAGGTATAAAACGGTGTACAGCGATTTTGAAAATCTAAATGTGGTCATCAACTTTTGATGCTGACTGTACCTAGTAATAAAGAAAGTAAGTAAGTAGGTATCAGACTAATCTATTGCCCATAACTCGTTGTTTTGATCATACTACTTACTATCATATATGATATCACTATCATAATATTTAAATTATTTTATTTGTCCAGAGTGTGGTGGGCGTTGCGGTGGGGCATTATAACTCAACTTTGTTTTGGTAAAGTTCTCATTGTTACCCTCACCCCGCCCGGGGTTAAAGGCAAAAGGTTATGCCATACTCCTGCCGGCCAAAAACCTACGATGTTCCTCCTCCTGACCTGTCGCCAAGTTCATGGGTTTCTCTATACATGCAATGCAACCCTGGCAGATTATCATTCATCCTGCTATTCATGAACTTAAAATACATTAATTTACCGTAAAAATGGCTATTATGTTAGGTTTTATAGTTAGAATTCACGATCATTAAAGCGCCATCTATGTTCTGTTTTCTTTACTATATATCAAGACTAATTCATTCGTTTTGCTACTCGTCACTAGATATCAGCACCAACATTATAATTTTTTCAAACGATAAACTAAAAATGAATACAATATATAAATTATTACATGACAATTCAGTAATATTTTGAATTATGTTTTTTAATTATTTATTACGTTTAGAATAAATAACATTTTTATTTTTAATTAACAAAATCAATCGAAATTCAAATATTATTTGAAACCAGGCAACACCGTAAACACATGGATAAAACTGACATGAGAAGAATGACCAATTGTCAAAAAGTACTGCCGGCTAGCACGAGCTCGAATATTCTAGAGTCTAGACTATAGAATTAGTGTGAACAGGCATCACAGCTAGTTTCTTTATTTGTTTCTGCTACTTCATACAGCAGACGAGATGTCCAACATAGTTAAACGTTTAATTCCTCTGCTTGACCGCGTCCTTATCAAAAGGGCTGAAGCGGTTACGAAGACGGCGGGCGGCATCATGATCCCCGAGAAGGCGCAGGGCAAAGTTCTACATGGAGAAGTTGTTGCAGTGGGTCCGGGCACTAGAAAAGAAAATGGTGAATTCATTCCTATATTAGTCAACGTTGGAGACAAAGTGCTCCTTCCAGAATACGGCGGCACAAAAGTGTCCCTCGAAAATGATGAAAAGGAGTACCATCTCTTCAGAGAGTCTGACATTCTTGCGAAGATCGACAATTGAATCTAGTGCTAGTTTTAGTTTTGATTATACTGATTCTGTTTATTGTTAGTTATAAATTTAGTACCTACATGTAGTGAATGAACATTTTGTGATTGTGTAATAGCATTATGTTGTGAGATGGGGTAATGATGTTATCTCCTTTGCATTTCTAATTATAAATTTGTTACAGAAAATTGGTGTTATTATTCATTTAGAAAACATTTTTATAAAAATATGTATTTCATCATTCACACCTATAACCTAAAAATCTGCTATGTCCATGTTTCATTGTAATTTTTCACATTTCTAGAACTGGAACAAAGTGCATATTTACCTTTTGAGATAACTGAAAATTTAATACCTATCTAATCTCAAATTGATAAACAGTTTAAAAGGAAAATTTACTAAGGGAATGGCTAACAATGTTCACTTGATTACTTAATTTTCTGCCTAGTTCTGTCTATACATCAAAAATATATTATAGTTAGTTGAACGTCAGGGTGAATTAACTACATACTTCAATGATTTAATTTGTCATAGGAAAGGAGAGCACTTCATGCTGACTTTCCCAGGTAATTTAGGGTCAAGTTAGACTTGGGTCAATTCACATTGATGCAGAGTTTAACTCAAGTTTTACATAGCATAATAACCTCTATCTACACAAAGTAATGTACAAATTGATGTGAAGGAAATAAAAGCATTGGCTGCTCGCATATGTACTCATTCTTGCGAAGACGTCGGTTACTTTTCTTCATACTTACCAATTTGTGCTTTTTGTCTGGACGTAATAGTCAAACTATGCTACTTATGCAAAAAAAATCGTTTTTCAATGCACTTCGACTGCGTCAATGTGAAGTGACTTTAAAATCTAAACATAATGGTATGTAGATACATACCACAACTTGATGGCCACATCCAGCGATTTCTTCTATAGAAAGTTACGCAACAGATTATGGGATTCTGCTCATAATGGTGCTAAAAGCGAAAACTGCAATCACTATTAAATACTGCTACGTATTTCTTACAATCATGATTACAGTGCTAGTTATGAAAGGAACAATTCAAAACACAGAGATAGTATAAAATATGATATATTTTTTACAAGTCAAATCTTTTGTACAACCTGATGAACATAATTATCTTTGTTTATTAAATTTAAATCACAGTAAATACAATATCTGTACAGCCGGTTCACATGAGAATTGAGAATATGGTTTATTTATTATTGTGAGATATTAAATGTATATAAATAGTGTTATGTATTATAAGTTTCCTCTTCTATACATAATCTGTTTTCCTCTTCTGTATACAATACAAAAATGTGTTTTGAAAACCTTTAGCACCAAAGCTACTAGCAAGTTGTACTGTGGAACTTATTGCACTACATTGCTTGCTTAGTTTGTAAAACTTGCTGTGGGTGTGACCTCAGTGCGAAGTTGGTTGCGCACAGGTGTATTCAGGGTGGGGCTCATTGGGCCCTTGCCCCACCCTGGCACAGGAAAGAATAGGTAAATGATCTAGATTCAGTTTATTCGCCATCCATGTCTGCAGAACAATTACTCAAAATAGGCAGACCAATGCCCATCTATACTTATTTGGACCTCAAAAATATGGGGCAAAGTTGCTCCATAATAACATTCTGCACATCCAGATTTAATGAAAAGACAAATATTGACAAAATCCTGGCTAATCCCATGGTTCAAAAATCACTGCACAGTAAACCTTACTAGTAAATTTGGTACTTAAGAGGAGTTGAGATTTAAACTACTTAAGTGCAGCATATGAACAGTGAATGAATACATTTACATAAACATGGCAAGCTTTAAAATTACACGTTGATAAGTACACTACTAAGTATATTGGTTACTAAATGTTGTGACTAACCACTGTAGAGAGATTATTCAAACTTAATACTGAGTTAATTTCAGATATTGGATCTTAATAGCTAGGTACTTTTTTGACTTACAATTACATGCAACATAGCTAATGTGCTTACAACAAAAAAAGGTACATAATAATGGCATATCAATACATCATTAAAATGCATAAACTATTGTAAAGATATGGCAGTGCGTCTCACTGCGGCTGACAATGCCGGATTCGGATCTGGGGGTTCTGTAAGTAGCTGGACCGATGTCCAACAGCCATCTTCATTAGACTGACGTAAAGCCTCCATGGTTGCTTGTACTCTTTGTCCATCTTCAAATGTTGCTGCAGCCTTTACTGGTTCCTTCACCCAATCCATTTGTTCTTTGACAGGTAGGAAAGCCTCCTTCAGAGCACTTATCATCTTACAAAGGCCTTTTATGTATGGTTTAGGAACAACACTGGATGCACAACTCAAATCTTCAACATCAACATATATTACTTCCTCTTTATCATGAGGCCTTTTGCCTTCATCCTCAGTGGATTTAGCATTGGGTTTATGTAATTTACCATGCAAGTCTCCACCCTTCACAACCAGGTAACCCTTCTTGCTACACACATAGATCTCTTGGTTAAAACATGGTCCAGGTAAATGATTATTCAGTGTAGCTGTTACTAACAAACCTTTATCCATTTGTAATTGGAATGTACAAAAATCTGGAGCAGTAATCTTCCTAATTCCATTCACTTTAATTGTTTCTTCAACAAAAGTCCTCAAAACTCCATGTACTTTGACAACTTTCTGACCAGTCAGGAATGAAACTAAATCTATAACATGACTACCAACTAATGTGAGTGTTCCACCACCCATGGTATCATCACACAACCAGTTATAAGTATCACTTATCAGCGGGCCCATCTGAACTCTTACGTCTACTAAAGTCAATTCATCAGGATTGCCCAAGTAACCTTCATGGATACTCTTCCTCATGTGGCTGAAAGCTGGCAAGAACCTCAAGGAATGATTAACTATGGATATAAGAGTTGGATAGTACTGAGCAGCACGCACCATTTTCAAGGCTTCAGCCTGACAGAGCCCAGCTGGTTTGTCGCAAACAACATGCTTGCCTATGCCCAGTGCCTTTACAGATATCTGGGCATGCAAATTAGGCGCACATACAATGAATACCAGACTAACATTCTTCTTGAGTAATACATCATCGATTTTATTTGTGAAAAACGGAATCTTAAGCTCCTTAGCAGCTACTTCGGCTTCGTGTAGAGTAACTCCCCATATCGCTTCAACTGGAAATCCTTTTTCTCTTAAAAATGGCACCAAAACCTTAGCAATAGCCCCAGTCCCAAAAACCCCAATTCCCGGTAACATTATTAATTTGCATACGAGCCGCTCGCCTTGCAGATAATTTAACTAATAAGGCAAAATAATCTCTAATTTCATATGTAACATAGTTACAAATTACAATAATGTTTCGATATCTATCTAAAACTATAAACGCACAAATACACAAAACAAAAACGTAGACATATACGCCGTACGTACGTACGCTACACCGACAATTGACTTGACACTTGACGTGAATGAAGTTGATGTGATTGTTAAAAAATTGAAATGAAAAATATTGTTGAAATTATGAGTGAAATTATTAAAAATGAAAAATAGAGCTAGTGATAAAAAAGTAAATATCGATATTATCGATGTGCGTTTTTATAATTACATATTGTTTAGGAGTTATATAATACGGAAATATTGATTTTAGCTGCTTCCAAATTACTAAAATCTTAGTGCTAATTGTAACTGGTATTTACCATTGTACAGTTTGGCAAAAAAGAGTAAAAAATATAATTATTAGGTACATTTAAAACTTAAAACTCGTGCTTACACTTTAATATTCACTTCTCTGTGCTCTCTGGCAGATCTTTTCAACATTAGTCTTATTTCAACATTAGCGTATCCAGATAAATTTATATTCTGATAGAGCACTAAACTAACCCCTTTTTCAGAAAGGATGGTCAGCTGACGAATCTAATCAACATGAGATTAGAAAGTAGATAAGTTTGATCAGCCTTTCTGAAACCAAGGGAGAATGACATAGCACCGACAAAGATTAAAAATTACTTCCGTTTGTAATGATCTTGACAAACTGCTTTAATACCGAAAATTTGTAAAATATGGCTATCTAAAACATCAGATGTGTAAAAGGGAAATCAGAGCATCACACATTTAATTTAAAAATAGATAAATCATTTATTACTAATGTAATTTTGTACATGTTTAAGAAAAATATCAAATTTGGTGTCGATATCGATAACGCAAAACACAGTCCATACCACCCAACGCCTAATACGTTAATGTCAAACCTGAAACCGGTCAAACGTCAAACTGTCATTTAATTTAATTTTACTGTCTTTGACGTTTGTAACGCAAATGTTGCCATATTTATTTACAAAATAGATTTTATACCGGCTTATTTATTATATTTAAAATTCATACGCAATAAACGAACAACTCACCAAGTAGGTACGTGTGCGTTACATAAATACAAGTTAAAAAAAAAACAGTTTATTTGATAAATAAAAACATAGTAAAAAGATGGTTTTTCAGTTCCTATGGTTGGAAAGAGAAAGTAGGCAGATTTCTTGTGTCGTGCGCCGGACAATGGCGACACTCTAAGGAGCTCCACACACCGAACGCGATACGACGCGGTGCGGTGCAGCGAGCTACGGCCAGCGTTTTTTTTTTCTTTTCGACTGCTTGTCTTTCGGCCCGTTTCTACGCAACCTGGCAGTTATTGGCGAGATCTGGAAACAGCCAGCAGCCGCCCGCGCCGCTTGTAAAGCAAAGTTCCATATTCCCCGCACCGCACCACATTCGGTGTGCATTGTCTCATATAAATGCATAATTCGGCAGCCTCGGTCGCCGCGCCGCACCGCATATAGTGTGTGTGGAGTTCCGAAGTGTTAATTCCTTGGTCTACTAGGAACACTTAAACATATAACGATAACATTATTTATATAATGTTTGTTGTTTGTAGCTATAAATGGTACAACTAATTATGGGCTTATTATTATGATGGCACTTTTTATTTCGTGCCGGCACGATCAGCTGTACGAGACATGCCACGATAAAAAGATTAGCCAGATCGCAAGATTGGTAGCGCGACTGATTGCCCTGCGTGCTCCCGACGTACCTTGTCGATGCTCTTTTAATGCTCCCCGAGGTGCTTGAAATTGCCAAATAGAAAGCAAAGGTGTAAGTAGGTATAAGTACTACCGTACCTACCGAGATAAATATCTATGTACTGCTGCAGATCAACTGCTGATAGATACAGTAGACACTTACCTACTCATTCATACTTAGATCATAAGAATAATAATATTAGCGGACGATAATAATTAATTATAATATAGGGTAGACGGATTCGTCATAGAGGACATAAATTATAATAGTAGTCCATCACTGAATACAGGTTCAATCTGCAGTTATCCAGGGCTGGAGCTAACACCGGGGCCAAACTCCAGGGAACCCGAGTATAGGGGGTCCACGAACAAGTAGATACCTGTATCTACTTGTTCGTGGACCCCCTATATTGAGGCCTGCCTCGATCACTAGCTACCCCAGAGCCTCTACCTACAACCCTGCGGCTGCCGTTAGGGTTTTCCTTCGTGCGAAATACCTATATACCCAGCTCTGCCCGACCGAGGACCTACCCTTAAGCCTTATGACCAATAGACTAATGCGTACTAATGGGCCTACTACGAAGTTTCAGCTGATGTATCCCACGCTTTCCAACCATGTGTGTGTTTTTCTGATCCGACAATCGATTTTGATTCTCGCGATTTAAAATGTTCTTTTGTTCACCCTACTCCCAAATGTCAATTGACATCTAGTAGGTACTTAGTTCGTTATTTGACAATACTTTGATCGTATATTTATGTTCGTTCTTTCGTTTTGATCCGAAACTTCGACATTCGTTTTTCGGAGTAGGAAATACTTTATAACGTAACACGTACCGACTTGTTGTATGTGCGTAGTAATTATGGCAATTTAAATTCATGGCTATGATAAGATAGAGTTTTATTTATCAACACATAAATTCACATTTTTCTTTCAGAGATATCGTCATATTAATCATATACGTGTAAGTGGAACAAAGAATAATATTAGTTGAGTAAACAGTAGCATCGTAAGTCACACTGTATGGCGCTTAAAACGAATCACTTTTCGTCGGAGCGGTTAAATTCAATGCTTTGATATCAGCCACCTGGAGCAGTAGGGTTGTTACAGAATCTTGTATTATTTTTACAAATTGAACTTACTAGTATAGATAATTTATATTTAACTAGTAGTTCCTACTCAATTATGATTAGATCGACGGTCCCTACGTAAACTACCGAAAGTCGAAAATGACTACTTTTGAGAAGAGCGTTCGACGTAACAACCTTTAATGATGATGATACTTACTTTAAGTTATGAAAAACACGAAATAATATGATATTATAACTTATTTATTTTATAAACTTTAAGATAACATCGAGTGACAGTATCGGTGTATCTTGAACACAAAAACGATTTAATAGATTTATAAAATCAAACTTACTTTACTAAAGCCAGAATAACCAGAATAATAATTCAATATACACGACCACTTACGATACGATCATAGACCTATCAGACCAATGGTAAAGGTTAGTAATAAGCCGTTTTTTTATATCAGCAAATTGTATGTATCTCTATTTTTAAAACCTAGTAATATTTGTTTTTAATCTGAAATCTTGATTTTCTGAGCGAACTTTTTTTTTAAACTCATTAACGAGCTTGTAGCAACAGCAGCAACCCTAACTGCATCCTATTTGCAGCAATTCGTCTAACACCTCACAGTTGGAAGCCGCCGCCGATCATCTCCACAATTAGGGCTGACTGACGAGCTCTAACTAATATTAAATACCACCCCAAATAAGAGGTAACAATACATCATGAACAGCAACATGAAACATGATTTGCAAATCAATATTCAAATACCTATGTAAATTATTTCTTCCACTGTGCTAAGGAAAATGGAAAATACTGGTATTCAGCCGCATCTGGTTAGACTGGAAGTTGACTCCAACATAGTTGGAAAAAGGCTAGACAGAATGAAGTAAGGAAAATGTTAAATACTGGTATTCAGCCGCATCGGATTAGACTGGAAGCTGACTCCAACATAGATGAAAAAAGGCTAGACAGAACGAACTAAAGAAAATGGAAAATACTGGTACTCAGCCGCATCTGGCTAGACTGGAAGCTGTCTCCAACATAGTTGGGAAAAGGCTAAGCAGAACAAAGTAAGGAAAATGGAAAATACTGGTATTCAGCCGCATCTGGTTAGAATGGAAGCTGACTCCAACACAGTTGGGAAAAGGATAGGCGGAACAAACTAAAGAAAATAGAAACTGATTTCTTTTACACGAAACTACCAAAGTGGATTGACTTTACAATATCGGTTAAGAAAGTCAACAATGGTGATCGTCTCATCTGATTGCCAAGCGTGGTAATTTATGAGAATAGTATTTACTGTCAACCGTTCAACAACTGTCTCGTACGAAACCCAAGCATGGTTGACAGCGGAGGATTATGAGCTGCAGGTGATGATGACCGTTTACTGTGGTGGTTAAGGCAGACGCTCATGTACACCACTGGACGTTTATATGGTAATCATGTATATGATGGCATGGATACCTTGGTCTAAGACCTCGTTGGTGTAGTGATGGCAAGCGCAACTGCTGATCGTGAGATCCTGGGTTCGATCCCCAGGTCGGGCAGTGTTATTAGGTTTTTCCGTGTGGAATTCCTCAGTAGCAGCCCGAAGTTTGGATTTGTACATGGTTGATGGCAATAGGCTGGCCCCCAAGACATGGGACTTGAACACAACGGCGAAATGAGGATGTTACTATACACCTCTGCATAACCCTTCGGGAAATACAGGCGTGATGCAAACTGTCTGCACAGATTAATAGCAACTTACTTATTCCACAATGTTTCTTCCAAAAAAATATAAATTCCTCAAGAATCAAAGAAAAACAAAGCTATAAGTGACGCAAGGGTTCGAAGTGGGGTGTAGAGCACGTGTGGCAGGGTGGAGTTGTTCAGAGAGTATTATGTGTCGCGGAAGTGTGACCCGCGCGGCTTTCTGTCAAACTTTTTGTACGAACGCTTCGACGGCGCTAATTGCTTCACACTTTTCTAGGTTTGATTTCATCTTCGACAGGGTCTTTTTTTTAAACAATCCTATTTGATCAAGTAATCTTTAATTATTATAATTCATAAATTGTATTCTATTAAAATAACAGAAGGACTTTTGCACATAAGTATTTATTGATATTTAATTTGTAAATTAATGCAAAATTATTATTTTCATAGTTGGATCTAAATTTTAAGCCACATATAAGCACTTAACTATTATTATAGCATCGTGCCTGTATTTTGTTACCGGACGTGATTAAAATAATAAAAACTCATCCAAAAAATAAAGCTAGTGTTTCACAACCATGGGCTATTTAGAAGTATATGAAAACACACCAAAACGAAGAGCTATGTAGTTTCTTGCGTAAACCATCGTTCATTAGTCGAAGAGTAATCCTGGAGTTTGTACGGGAGGGGCGAGTGGTAGCGCCGCCCAACGAGCCATGCCGCCCGCCTTGCGCCCGCGCAGCTCAAATGATAAACATCACGCCGGTAGACAACAGAGCACAAACCCACCCCTAAAACTTTTCAACTGCTCAATGTTCGAAATTTAAAATATGTGCTAGTGTAGTGACAGTGATATAATTTGTGCAATATTTAAAATGCCTAGAAAACGAGTGAATCGCTCCCCACCTGTTGAAAAACGAACAGACGATGCGGATGACGATGATTTCTTTTTTGATGATACTCAATCCAACTCAGGTAAGGTGGATTTTTATTTTACAAACAAATAAAAAGATAATTTGGACATTTTAGAAAACGGTGGCTGTTTTTAATGCCCGGTACAATAAAAAAAAATGCAGATTATAACATAAAGTATGTAGTTTTTTTTATTAAACAAATTATTGAGTAACATTTTGCTTTTTTTAAATTAGTAATAGCATGACCTACGGATCTGCAACATAGTCCTTGTCAAACATTTAGAAAAATATAAGAAATAATGTCTTTTAGTGCCGAGCGCGTTACCTGACTATATCAAGGATTTTCATGTGTAGGTCGGAGTTCACAAGAACCTCAACACAGAAACGCCGCTAACGCACGGGAGCGAGCCAGAATGAGAGTTCTCTCTAAAGCATTTTGCAGGTAGGTACACATACCTTATATTAATTTACAAAATGTTATTCGAATTCAAGTTGTCCTGTTCGCGCGAAGTACCTAGTATAAACTCCATGCTGGTGAAAACGTGAATTAGCGTTACTCGATATACCATGGGCGTGGACGCATTATTACGGGCAGAGTCACCGGCGCGAAAGAACGGGCGCTGAGTTTTGTGCAGCGCGGTGAAAAGTACGAGCAAATGTTCCTCTATTGTTTTCTGAAAAAGTCAGTAGTGTAACTATAATATGTTGGCAAGACTGGTATAATACCAGAGGGCCCCGGACTTATAAGGACCCGTGATTGAACCGGGGTACACTAAAAACGCAGTTAATTTTTTCTAAATAGTTATGAACTGAAAGAATAATGGAGACAGAAAGTAATGATGACGACACTTTTGGTGCAGTGGCTGAGCGATTGGCTTCTGCGCTACGGGTCGCGGGTTCGATTCCCGCACGGAACAATGGGTCGTGGGTTCCGGGTCTGGGCATTTGTGTATGTGAAAATTTGCGTCTGTAAACGCACCCACGACACAGGAGAAATCCTAGTGTGGGGCAACGTTTTTTAAAAACACAAACACAAAATGATGTTTAAATCATCAGATTTTCTAAACTGATGCGTGTTTTCTTTTTTTACTTTTTTTAAGTTTAAAGAATTGCTAGGGGCCTCGCTCGTCATTGTTACACCACTGAGAAGATCTTGATACTGATGGGACAATGCGCTTACCTTTTAATTATTCGAAATCCAATTTATTATGTTTTTAAAAGATATTTGTTATTCAGACTGAAAACCACATTACCTTGGGTGCCGGCTGACACGAAGCTGTCTAAACTGGACACGCTACGATTAGCAGCATCGTACATAGCGCACCTGCGCGCATTGCTACATGAGCCGAGATCTGCGCACACGCCGCCGCATCCGCTCAGCTTGGTCAGTATATTATACTGTATTTATGAGAAAAATGTTGCGATCAAGTGTTCTTTTTGAAGAAGTAATGACAATTTGATGACCCAATGCAACGTACACATAGCAAGTATTGCTGCAGCATCATACGTAGCGTAGCGCATCTACGAGATTTGCTACGCAAACCGAAATCTATGCCAGGCACATTCACAATACAGCGCCATAAATGTCGAGAGTACATAATATAAAGCACCTATGCCTCAGAGATATTATAAACAACACATAACACGCTGCGATTGGTAGCATCGTACGTAGTGGATCTACGAGCTTTGCTACACGGGTCTCGATCATCGCAGTGTTCCCGCCGGAACCAGTCATCCGCTTCTTTGGTACCTACTACCTAATAATAGGAGAATGTTGGACAAGATTACATAATTGTGGTTTCTTTTGTATTTCATCAAATCTCAACCCCTCACAACTAGTTGCTAAAATCTCGATCTGCGCTTGAACCATCGAGTCACATATTATTATATTCTGGGACCTAAGAGTTAATAGACAATTTCAGGGTTTACCTTCGTAAAATTGATGAACTGACACTAGCTTTCTTTGATTTTGGCTCTTTTGTGCTGTCATTAACAAGTAATGTAGACAAATAGTTCTTTGTATACAATGCTTCTGCAAATCGGAGCAACCATACTCAAACATGCATATTATTCTGGAAGCTATGCTCCTAGTAAAAGAAAGCGGCATGCCCTGTGTTAAAAATATATTCCAAAAAACTACTTTGTATACTTTAGCCTTGTAAGAAATATAACAAATGCCATTACATAGACTGTTATTTTAAAATAGTCTTCAAATACAACATGTAACTGCTGTTGCTGATACACATCACACCTGTGCGCATTTTTGCGTTACTAAAAATCACCCACGCGCCTAAATGCTTGCTCCATGTGCTTTGGGATTTTTGCAACGTTCTTTCTGTTATTCAAATGATGTTAATATAGAGAATCCTTCAATCTGTGATTGGTTATAATATAAACGATGCAACTGTTTCGGAGATACTCCTCGATTTATATTAATTCCGAAGCACACGCTTTTTGTATACAATGTGACCCAGTATGTAGTAATGAAATTTTAAGGACGGTATACATACATACATAAACTCACGCCTTTTTCCCGTGGGGGTAGGCAGAAACTATAGAACGCCACATGCTACGACCCTTACATACCCCTTTCGCTTCATCCACATTCATACATCTTGTCATATACGCACGCCGGTTGAGAGTAGGTACTACGCACCTAACCTTTGTGAAGAGCATCACCAATAACATCGATGTATGTCCTTCTAGGACGTCCTCTACCGGCGTTTCCATTGACATCGGCCTTATAAATTCCTTTTGTTAATCGCCGTTCACTCATTCTCTCAACATGACCAAACCACCTAAGCATACTCCTTTAATTTTTTGGCACTACATCATCTTTTAAACCGCAACTTTGTCTAATCTCATCATTTCTCAATCTATCATTCAATGTTACACCGCACATACTTCGCAAGGAACGCATTTCCACGGCATTTATTCTACCTTCATGCCTCTTCTGCCACCACCAACATTCACTTCCATACATAAGCGTAGGTACCAGCACACCATTATGGACAGCCAGCCGTGCCTTTTTGGACATCAACCGGTTAGGCACAACCGCATGCATAGCACCATTTACTTTATTTCCCGATAAATATATACAGTCAATTTTAACAGCGGTATATACAATCAATTTTATCGACAAAAACAACCCACTTATGAGGTCGATTTCCCACCCCCCAAAAGATAGAGTAATTTTAGTATTTGACTTACCCATTTTGACATACTCATAAACAACTTAAAACCTAGGCCTCACAGAGGCGTAAACTTAATGTCATTTTAAATGTTACAGCATAGACAACCTAAAGAAGTAGGTATCAAACCGCCACACATAAGCAATTTTTGTAATGAAAGTTAAATTTTATACATTACTAGCGACCCGCTCCGGCTGCGCACGGGTGCAATATAGATAGGTACTAATGTAGGGCATATAAACCTTCCTCTTGAATCATTCTATCTATTGCTCAAAACTGCATTAAAATCCGTTGCGTAGTATAAAAGATCTAAGCGTACAGACAGCGGGAGCGACTTTATTTTATACTATGTAAAGATTTTACACATTATTTTATAAAATTGTGTGTATATTAAAGTTTTGTTACTACATACCTACTGAGACACATTGTATAATAGCACATATTTATTCATGTGATAATAGTATATACGATAAATAGATAATACTTATCTTATAAAATATACGATAAATCTATTAGGTAGTGTGAATTGTTGCTTTAATGAGTCCATAAAGATATCGCCAAACTATAAAGCAACTAAACATTCATCAGCGTTGTTGTGGCGATAAGTTAAAACTATAAAAAGTTATTAACCGTTCTAAATCACAGAGGCGTGAACCGCATAATTGTTCACAATATATTCCCTGTCACGGCTGTCATCCCCTTAATCGTGCGGGGCACGAGACTCGAGCCCGCGATGAATTAGTGACTGGCCTTAAGGGCATTTGCCAAACGCCGAAGCGCGAGCGCTCTGTCGTCGCAGGATTAGTGAACACGTTCCACGAAGGTCTCATTTTTGATCGATAGCCGGATTAACAGTTTGTAAACGCATCGTTGAAGAAGAAACATTTTTCAAAATAAGAATTATGGAAATATTGCTTTGTTTTGGTGACATCATGTTTTAATGATCCATGATCTGTTTAGTTAGAACATACTTAATTTAATGTTTCATTTAACTCAATTCCTATGAGCTGAGGACCAAACCTTAGCATCCATATTCATTACTGCGAATATTGGTAAATCGTCAATGAAACTTTCTTGCTTGTTTAGCTTTAATAAAAAAATTAAAACTTTTATGATGTTGCCACATTGAGATTAGTACCTGATAATCTTCGTGTGTGTTCCATATAGGACTTGAAAAACATATTTTTTTCTATAAAAAACCGAGAGTCACTTTTCCGACCCTTCCGTTGGAACACAAACAAAAAAGCATATCGGTACAAGTGGAACGAAGAAACATAGAAACAAAAAGGTTACAACAATAAACAGGAGTTTTACGCTGCGCACACGCACTGACCAAAAGTTTGCAGCTGTTACGAGTATAAATAAAGTTTATCTCCGGACGTTAAAGAGATGCTCCAGTTTTATTGTTCCCTGGCTGTTCCTTTGTCTTATTTACTGCTTCATTATGAGCATATGGAGGTTGTGTTTTATATGCATGTAAATTTCTCTATGCCTTTACACTGGGAAGGATCGTTTACATGAGATCTGCGTCATTCAAAATCACTTAAAATACCACTCCTCAATAAAGTAGCTATTCTGCTAGTTCTAGTCCTTATAATACTCTATCCTTTCTATTTTATCTTCTTATTTTGTGACGATACTTAAGTAACTACGTCCGGCATACCCTGGGCAGTCAGCCTCGCTACCAACTTTGTTAACTGACTAATGTTTTCCCCACGGCATGAGCTATGCTCTCTCATCACACGAGAGATCTTCATATTTGAACGTATATACGACCACTTGTATGAAATAGCAACCGTTTTGGGTTTGGAACACATGTTAGTCAAAGACCCGAATTTGTTTATTTGAACATAAAAAGTGCGGTCAAATTATAATGTCGCAATAAACGGATCTTTAAACTTGACACAATATTTAGCTAATTGGGAGGTCTCGAGAATTCAATCATCAATACTTAATTAAAAAGGACTTTGTAAAATATAGTAGGTAGTAGGTACTCTCTATAGCAGGGGTGGCCAACCAGTCGATCGTGATCGACCGGTCGACCGCGGCTCTAAATCCAGTCGATCATGGCAAGGCAAAGAAAAATATAAGTTTAATATAAGTCGAATGAAGAGGTACTGATTATGTAATTGGTAGATCGCACAGAATCTACTCAGTAAACAGTAGATCTTGGGTCGAATTAAGTTAGCCACCCCTGCTCTATAGGGTAGTCTAGACTCTACCCGGTAGTCTCTTTTTTAATCGGCGAATAACCTGCTTATCAGTACTGAAATATATATATTCATATGATATATAATCCCGTACCATATACCCGGTACCGGTACCATATACCATTGCATATACCCCTAATTATGACAGCAAGGCACCAAGGCCCAAGCTAACTCCTAACTTTATTCACAGGCGTGGCCATTCGCCTTTCAACACGGTGGAACACTCAGCTGCGCGATATCCCAACGATGGAACGTCAACCCGCCAAGCAACGACTCTTCAAACTGCCGGAACGTCCAACCACCCAGAGAAAACGCCCAGGACAGTCATGGCAACTGCGAAGGCTATCAAGAGTACCCCGACAATGATTACGAAGAACGGTGCTATGAAGAAATGACGACGAACGAATCTTGCGCACCTATGCAGTACTGCAATTACGGTTACAAGGATAATTACTATGATACGAGAAATGACATGAGGAATTCCTATGCATCAGATAGTATGATGAATTAATGTAAAAAGGTTTAGGAGTGATTTTGTATCGTCAGATAACTTTTATCTACGACATTTTGACAGAGTTTCTACGCAACCTGTCAAAACGTTACTCCGATAAACGTTATCCGACGTTAGTGAAATCGGAGTGTACCTACTAATTGATGACCAAAGAATTTTTTATTAGAAAGATGTGTTTTAAAGTAAGAGTACATAGAATAATAACTTGTTTAATTGATTGGGTTTAAAAAAAAACATTATTTAATAAAGAAACCACCTCATTAGATTTACTTTTATTTGTAACACGCTTTTATTATTCATAGCGTTACCTATGTAAGTTTCTTAATTATTCACAAAGTAAAAACACCATAACAGAAGTTTTATGTGAATATTTCAAGGTTTTGTCAATAAAACAGGCTTCAAATCTTGATGTAATTCGTCAACTAATCAAGATTTGTCATATCAAATGAGGCAGTAAATCATGTTCTTAGAAATCGTAAAATTAATTAATGTTAGTAAATTAAGAAATTAAACACACTGTGCGAACTTCAAAGTGAATTTGAAGGGATAAAGTGTCACAGACATATCAGTTTGCACTTTGTGGAATCCCAACTTGTGTTCCTGATTTCATACGTAGAAAGTAGCAAAACATCTAAAAGTGTAGGTATTTACATTATTGCGGTATGTAAATTTAGTCGATATAGAATAATTTAAAGTGCATAATTTTGTTATTAAAAAATATTTAGGTACAATACATCGATGTTATTGGTGATGTTCTTTACAAAGGTCGCGTAGTACCTACTCTCAACCGGCGTGCGTGTATGACAAGATGTATGAATGTGGATGAAGCGAAAGGGGTATGTAAGGTTCGTAGCATGTGACGTTCTATAGTTTCTGCATACCCCATGGGAAAAAGGTGTGAGTTTATGTATGTATTTTGATATTTTTATTTAACTAAAATTACTCATAGATTGTTGATACGAACGAATACTTGTCAATTTAATTGTAACAAAACGTAAAAATATTATTTTATGCTTGCAAACATACCTACACCCATCTCAATTTTATTAATAAATTAGTGAAAGTATTTAAAACAGTTCTCAGTTACAAATATAATGCTTCAGTTACACTAGTTCGAATCCGGAACGGGCGCGTTAGTCATTTGAGGTAAAGTGGTAACTCGATATTTAACTAAGTAGACGTCGAGAAGCGACGTCGCTCCGAACCTGACAAAACAAACACGAAAATAGTCGCTGCCAGAAAAAATATTTCCATGCGGAAACCGCTTGTAGTTTTTGTTTTAATAAATTAACCAAGAATACAATGTTAGGATACGTTTATTTTAAAAAATATATTTCAAACTATATCATGACTGCCTCGTTGGTCGAGTGGTGACAAACACGACTGCTGATCGTGAGGTCCTAGGTTCGAGCCCCAGGTCGGGAAAATTGTTATTGGGTTTCCCGTGTGGAATTCCTCAGTAACAATCCGGAGTTTGGATTTAGGCTCGTCGTATTACATGGGACCTAAACATAACAGCGAAATGAGGGTGATACTATACACCTCTGCCCAACCCTTCGGGAAATATAGGCGTGATTTTATGTTTTAAATATTTAAAAATATTATAAATAATTTATAAAAAAAGTCATTTTAAATATTTTAGGGTACTTAATGAAAAATCAACTTTAGCAGGTGAAAAGTTTATTTTGTAAGTATTCATAGGTAGGTAGGTATGTATTATGCCAGAGCACACTACAAATAATCGTTTTACTAATTTACAACAAAATAAATGTAAAACTTAAGCGAGGCATGTTTTGGTAAAATTTGTTGAAATAATTATACTAAATTTACAACTAAAGCGAATAATGTTAATTGATTTCAAATGATCTAAAAAACAATCATTACTTACGTACATATGGGTAAGCGGCAGTAACACATCGATTAGCTTACAAAGCTAAACCATATTAAAATAAAAATTGTACATTATCTAGGAAACATTTAAATTGCTTTTTGTGGTTTATTATTTTCTAATTCATTTTAACGCTTTCCATTTTCTATAAATTATTACTAAATCTACGGCTATCCTGATAAGAAAAATTGTTATACTATAGTGTATAAATTACATACAATTCAATATTGAACGTAGTCTAAGTTATTTGCTCATTAAATTAATGTTTTGGACATTAGCTTACGTGTCAATTAATGGTAGAACACGATTACATGATAGTGATTCTGATAAGTATCCTAAACCTAGCTTTAGTCCTACTCAGACACTCGCACTACACTCGCACTACACTCGCACTACACTCGCACGCAACACGCATGAAGATGAATTATATTCATTCCTCCAACTAACTATACTAAAGCATTTTTGCCTGTAATGATAGTCAGATATAGTATACATTACAATAAAATATTATATCTACCATATTTTTGGTAGCCTCCTAGCTTTGAATTCACTCTAAATTTAAACTAAAAACTTTTTAAGTTCAATTTTCATACCTCTTCATTCGAATAATTCCGACCCTCAATCGTAATTTATGCCTAATTTTATTTAATTCTTTTTTTTTTCTATGTTATTCTAATCAAGCAGGTAGCCAGACTTTGGAAATAGTCCCCTAACAATATGAGTATGCAACTATTAATGTATTGGCTTGCTTTGACAATTCCAAGAACCAATAAAATTATATTTTATTTAAACTTCTCATAGAAAGTCAGCAGCTTATGCAAACACTGGCTTTCTCAAAGTATTGGACTAATTATAACAATATAATTGCATTATTTAATGTGAGAAGGACTTCACTACGAGATCCCTGTTGAATTTGACTAAACATTTAATTTAAAAAATTATACAATGTAAAAACCAAGTCCATCAGTTTTATCCTCAAAGAATTCTTTTATTTCAACATTATTTCTTAGAAATAATATTTTTATGTAAAATTCATTACGTCTCTATCCTTTGTCTAAGCGGCTGAAATTATCTTATATTATTTTATGAGATATGTCCACACCTACACATAGGTAGAAATAAACTAATTTCATTATGAAACAGACAGTAAATGACCATTTCAGAATATAACTAGTACTTTTTCCTGTAAAAATTAATGTTTTTAAAACAGCATTGCTTACATAGGTAATTATACCAATTATACCACACGAATAAAAACAGTACTAACACGTTCACGACCCCGCTCAAAGCCTTTTCGTTCCCGAGACTACCATTAGAAAAATATATATAAGAACATACATTAGAGTATTCGTTAAGCCTAAACGCTATTCACATGTTATGTTATTGCATTGCTAGTTGCATTACATACACCAATATTGTTGAATATTAATCGCTATATATGAGTTACACAATTATAATTAATATTTTTATGTAGGTATATTATAATGGTTCATAATCTTTATACTGTTATTGATCGCGATATTTTTACCGATCGCAGTGAGCTAAAATGCATTCACAAAACCTGTATGCATGAACCTTATTAATAATATATTAAGGCGACACAATTTTTAAGATGGATTTGCCTGTACATTGCTATTAAAATAAGTTTTGACAAATGTTTCTAGGCGTAAGAAAATACAGAGATACTTTCCCTACAGTTTTACGCGAAATTACGTCTATTTTGAGCAAATCGTTTACAAACTGCACAACTGGTAGAGAAATGAACCTTAGGAAATAAAAATATCATCGTCTGCCTGTTACAAGAACAACCTTTTAAAAATAATACGTAATTGATTATACCCAAAGCACACTCGATACCTTTCATATTATCGATTATACAACTGCATCGATACTGTACAGAGTTTTGGCGATTTAACGCATCGGAATAGCATGTTTTTGCGATTTAATCGATGCTGTATTACGTTTTAACTCAACGACTATCGGCTCTCGGAGAAATAAATTAGAAGATAGCGTTAATAGACAAAAAATCACGTAATTGTGGGATTCAGTGTTCAATTTTATAAGCAACTAAGTCACTGATCGCTTCTGCTAAAAGTTTCGCGTGTGCTTTGGGTCTTAGTTCTTTATTATTAAACCTAAAGGCTATACAGCATCTTTGTAAGTATATATTTACAACATACAGTCTCACCCATCGCTTGTGTCGCTTACAGAGTATCAATAACATAATTTTGCGCGCCGTGTATATCATAGCATACACAGCGAACAAATACTGAGTACTTATAATGTACCACGTTATAAACTTATACATAAATGCAATATACGATGCGAGTCATATATACGTTCCTTATAAAGTCTATGTGATTGGAATACCACAACGTACAAGAATAATAAAATATTAATGCCAGCAAAAAAAATTGGCTAGTTCATATTTTTGACCTCTGTTACAATACGTATGGGCCACAGTTTAAAACTGAATTTGGTCTTCGACAAATGTAACTGTAACTTGTTTTTTTAAGTATCTAATATGGCATACCCTTAACAATTCATTCCAGAATACCAATTTGTTCGTTGTGGTATTCCATTACAATACTTGTTTATACTTATACACCTTAGAAAGTCCCTGTAGAATGTCTTTTACCATGATTAAGAGAGCTTTGTTGTGATTTTCAACGTTACACTAAAGTGAATTACAAATGTATTGATATATTTAGTTATTTTACAAGCTACATGTTATAATAACTATATTATTGGTTATTACATTGATATTTTGTGCGTACCGCCATGATATAAAAGAACGTCAAATGAAATAACACACTTTATTAACTTACAAAATAAACATAAATTAATAATATAATTTAATATGACTTAAATTATCGATTCAAATCCTTCATTGCATTAAATACAATAAATTAAAAAGAAATTGTATACATTTTAGAATTACATCGCTCATCAAATCTTAAAATATAATTAAAACGTTGCATCAGCATTACGTAATTAAATAATGGATAAAACGAATAAAATCATTTAATCAAAAATAATTGTATTTACAAGAGTCGTCATAAAATAAGACCTAATTATTAAAATAATTCTAGAAGGTTGTTTTTAATAATAATTTAATTATGATTTATAGTTATTTAGCAGTCGTAAGACGTATCCATACCGCAGCGTGTAAAGCGGGCGACGACGTATCATCGGACTTACTCGCATGTGGAGCATCAGAAGTGGTATGGGTTGCATGCTGCGACGGATACCGACTACCTGCCCGAGAATATGCTGATCGAGTTTGACGCTGTGCGCTTGCGCACTAACGTGGCTTCGACTGGAAAGAAGAAACATCATACTTTAGAAAAAAATCATTACTATTGTACATTTACATTGATCAATTTATAAATTTCTAATGTTGAACATGAATTCATGGACCTTAACAATTAATAGTTATGAGGGAATATAGCCATAATCACCACATCACCACGCTTGGCAAAAGGATTGGCGATTCTTTTTATTAGTACATACGAGGATAATATCCACCCTCTCGACAATCGCCTTTTGCAAACATTGATTGAATACCGCAACTTACTCCAAGTAGTTCCTCGCTAATAATACGTATCCATCCCATCCTGCGGGGGTTGTAATAGGCGTCTAGGCGTTGTTGACAATTGCTTGGGCCAAAGAGTCCACCTGGATGCCGTCAGCATTGAGCCTGCCAAATTTTAATGTGATGATTATGGAATTTTGTTATCACCGATGTACTCAAATAGGTACGGAAAACCTCGAAAGTGACGTTATTAGTTTCTATGTTGACTTAAGTTATCGTAGGAATCTACAAACAGTACCTACCTATGTTAATAGACTAGACGTAGTGTGTCATTATTCTAGGTCACGTATAATGACGTAGACTATTGGTATTCGACGTCACGCCTCTTCATCACCACCGTAGTCTGTTAGGGTCAGCTTTCAAGCTTAGTGAGGGTAGTTATCTGAATATTTACATATGAGTACATAGAGTAACCGTCACGTCTGTGGTTTCCGATTCCCAAATGATGAAGAGGGCAACAAACGCCTTAGTCCGTGGTAGGGGAATGCTGGTGGTCGCCATGTGGTTTCTGGAAAATTTTAGTCTCTCCTCTGGCTACCGTGGGTGACTTAAAAGACGGCTAATAAGTGATTATATCAAAGTACTTAACTACTAACTCCATTTAAACCATTTTACAGGCAATAAATAATACTGATACTAAGCATTTAAAATATTGTAAAAAAAAAACAATATTATAATACTATCGAGAAACGTGAATTTTATTGTAATTTTAATTCATCATAATTTAAGAGAAAAAAATATCAGTTTCGTTAAAAAATCGTCCAAATGGTGTTCCATTTTACAGGTACAGGTAGGTACAGATCTACATACCGTTTGTTCAAAGTGCTAAACTACTAATCAGACCGATGATATTAATAGAAAGAAGATTACCCTTAACTGGGATTAAGATTATTAAGATTGCCATTATATGCTGCGATCACCAATTTGATTCCTGATGTGGTGATTATGACAGTATTCTCTAAAGAACGTTCATTGTAGGGGGGTTATGCCATGTTCAGCACAATTGTTTGCGGGCGGATGTAGGCGGTATGCCACTCGTCCAATATCTTTGTCCAAGATTTGATGTTTGACAAGTGCCTTATTTTGTCGCAGCTTAAGAAAACTGAGGAACTGCTTATGTACTTATTTATAAAAAAAAAAACGTTAGCGAAATCGTACACGAAATCTTGTGCGCAACCAATTTTTGATCAAATAAAATTTATTTGATGAAATCATCTAATTTTTGATCAAATCAATCAATTGATCAATTTATACACTGAACAATGATATTGGAAGAGTGGCATACCACCCTATAATGAACAATAGAGGGGTAACAAAGTAAGAATCTGAAAATACGCAGCCGCTGTAAGGATGAGGCAGTCAATCTAGTATCTATGTAATACAAACAGTAAATATGCGTCTTCATTGTTCTACGTCACGTTACAGTGGCGTGTATTGTTTGTTTAAACAATCACAATATTGCACAACTAGTGACACGTTATCGTCATCAACGGGAACGAACAAGCCTTGACCACTGATTACCTATGAGTACATAGTTACTTCGTGCCATGAGTTAAACAAATTTCATGAAACATCAGTTAGATGTCATTGATCCCTATATAAATACTCTTGCTCCAATCGGAGGTCAGCGCCAAAATGTAACAAGCTTATCATGAGTTACGATAATTTAGTAATTTTTTCACGACATAGGCATGATTATTGATCATGGGCGATATAGTAATCGAGTTGATTAGACTTTCCGCTCCACGCTGTAGATATAAGAAGAGGGTCCTTAAACTTACGTTTTTGCTTATTTTCTCTCCCAATCATATTTTTTTTACAGTGCATCAAATAGTGCTTTGATAAAATGAATAAATCCAGTATCATTCACAAGAGTCTTCATCTATGATACCGAAACGCCCCTTTCGATCGGATTAGATTTTAGGAATCAAGTTTTTGCGGCACGATATTATAGCTATAAGAATGGAAGGAGGCGTTCAAGTCGATGTATCTGAGTTTTTTTTAAGGGTAACAACTCTACTGATCACTTTTCCCTCAATAGCGCATCAAAGAAAATACCAAACACAGCATCGTTAAAGTACGTCCAGTCAGTCAGAAGTCACCAACTGCAAGGGGAATCGCGCAACCTTAAACTGTACACAAGTATAGTAATAAACACTCACTGGTAGAATCCTGCGGCGTCAGCGGTCTCTTGATAGTCTGTTGTATGACAGCGAGCCATCCGTCGCGGTCCTCATGCGTGGTGGCAGCGAGGCAGTACGTCCTGTCAGGAGTCACTAACTGGAATGGGAACCGCGCGTCCTTGCACCCGTTGCCTGTGTTCGACACTTTGATGCAGTATCCATTTGATTCGTGACCTGCGGATAATAAATTTTAGCTTAGAAAGTAAGAAATTGTTTATCGTGTCAAAGGTGCCCATACGATTGAAGATTATTATTTAAAATGAGGAAGCAAAAGCGTTCAGTAATGATATGGCCATATTTATCACGGCAGGTGTTATGGCTCTCTCTCACATTACCGGAGAGTCTAGCAAGACCGACATTGCTATTAGATTAAAATTTTGTGTGATTCTACTTTGTAGCGAGCCACTTGAGCCTAGAGAGAGTTGAGCGCCCCAAAAGTGCAGATTAATGAGACAACTTCTTACTTATCGCCTAAAGACAGAGATAAATGGTTTCTTATGGGGGTTGGAGTCCTTGATGCTGTTTGGGTCGATGAACCAGCGCAGTCGTAGTAGACTTTAGACGTAGGCATCTCAAGGAAAACAATACACCGAACCCAACCTCCCGATATACGTAGTCGGTTATTGTTTCAACCAGCACCTTCATTGCTAAAAGCAATCGTAATAGCTTCGATTTTGACAGTTTAACCATGTCCAATGGACGGTCAATTTTAACAATCCGTCTTCTCGACAATTGTACCAAGCAATGAATATTGTTGTATTGTCAAAATGAAAGCTATTACTATTGCGAGTGTATTACTCAATTAGTGTGCTGATTTTTGAAATAAAAGTTTTCCACAGTAATCACGTTGAAGTTTAATTTTTGAGTAAGTACCTAATTTATTAGGGTTCAAGAGTCAAACTCGCACTGACCGGTTTTTTTACCGATGACGATTGTTGTTGTCAAAATGAGGAGTCAAGCCTCAGCAAAGAGCTTACCGAAAGTTAATTACAAATAATCATAGTCGAAAATAGCGTTGTTGAAGCAATACTACATAAATCGTCAAAGCCGTTTTCAAATACCTCGTGATAAATCGTCATCAATTAGGAGTATTAAAGACATAACCTGTTTATCCTATTATTCATATCAGCCACCGATTGTCGGCTTTAAAAGCCAAACATTGCTGTTTGAACTTTAAAAAAAAGCTGTTTTGAAAAAGTATTTCATCGAAGCCGGTAAAAATTGTCATTTCAGTCACCTACATTATGACGATAACGGTCAGTTACGGGAGAGCCTATGTCCAACGTACTTCAACAGTGGCTCGATCGGCTTGTTATAACTAGGTATTTCTTCCTCATAATAACAACTCGACTTACAGAGCTTAGCATTTTGTATTAAGTAACTGGTATTATTTAACGGATCAGCGATTTAATTGAATTTTGATTGGCTTTAAGAGGAAATGCGATCGGCATTTAGTCCATACAGACGTATTCCTCAGTTTCCTCCTTGGTTAATGTCACAAGAACAAAAATATTTTTTACCATATCGTCACCGGAAAGCCAATACTACTTAAGCGCCATGTTTGGCCAAAATGAGTTATATATATCGTTGGATAGGATTTAAAACACCCAATTCAACAATATATATAACGCATTTTGGCCAAAAATGGCACTTAAGTAGATTGGCTTTCCGGTGACGATATGATATATAAGGTTCAACCAAAATACCTGGACACACTTTTACACAGTGTTAAGTACGTTTAAATAAACATACCCATGCAAAAAAAACGAGATCTAAGTGATTTTTAAATTGCTTGTACTCTCTAAGAACAAAGTCATCCATATTTTTATGCATCGACCGTCGCCGGGGCGCGCGCTACTTCCGCGCCGTGTTTTACCTAATAGTCGAAGTGAAAAAAGTAAAAAAAATATAATTAAATTAAAATTAATGATGAAAAACATTTTTGGTTAGAAGAAAAACACTTGGATCTCGTTTTTTGCATAGATATGTTTAGTTAAACGTACAGAACACTGTGTAAAAGTTTGTCCAGGTATTTTGGTTAGACCTTATATATCTACCACCACTATGTTCCTATGTTTTGTTTTTGTCGATAAATTAATTATTAAAAGAACTAGAAACGTTTAAACTTTACAAAAATCGACCGGTATTACCACCGTTTTCAAACATCTGGCAAACAAATTTGACGAATATAAAAAATAAAAGAGAAAGATACAGACATAACCAAAGTCTTTCTTAAATTATTACATTCAAAAATATTAAAATCGGTCCAGATTTGAAGAAGGAAACAGGGAAATACGAAAGTACGATTTCGCTAATATTGCACACGAGAAATCAGTCCGAGATGCAGTTGTCTCTATCGCGCTCAATTGGGAAGGTTTGCGGGAGGGGTGGGACGGAAATATATCGCTTAAAAACCTATTCAAAATATTAATATTTTGCAGCCCGCGTTTCCTCTTAAGAATAATTCGATCAGCGACAAACAATAATTGATCAATGAAAAACCATAACCGATCAGTGAAAAACAATAATCGATCAGTGAAAAACAATAATTGATCAGTGAAAAACAATAATTGATCAGCGATGCGTAATCAGCGGAGAGATTATCGACGATAAGATATTCTGAGTTTAAAAAAATACCTCGAAGTGCAAAGTGCAGTTCTAACTAAACCTAACCGACTCGGCTCCTGATTTTTATCGCTGGCCAAATATTAATTTTAGTGATCAATTAATTAGTTCCCTTAAAAGGAACCGGTGGAAATGATACTTATTTTATGACTTACCAACAAATATCTCGCCCTTCGGATAAGCGTCGAGTGGCTCATCATGGTACATGAGCTTCCTATTATCCAACGTGAACCATCGACGTCGATGCGCGTCTGAGGGTCTGGGTCCAGTCTTCCACAGCCAGCCTTCACGTGCGAAGTCTTTAGGAAGACGGAGCACAAGATCCGATTGAGGAGTTGACGGGAACGCCACTTGAAGGAGATGCAATTGGGCGCAGCGGATTGCTGTGTACCTGTGTTAGGGGAGTAATGCATCAGTTATTTGTGAGGCGTCGTTCAAATTGGCAAGCGCTCGCGCTACAGTTAAAATAGCTTTTTAGGAAATCGTTTTTCATCGGAAAAACACCATTGTAACTCATACATTAAGACATTCTATTTATTGTTTGTACGATTGCGTCGTATGGTCGTGCGGCTGCTTGCTCTAGGACGATGCCTCAATTTTGTAGTCCTCTTGTCGTAAGGTCGCCTGTTTCTTTGAGGAAGATTTTGACAAATAGAATTTAGAATTTATATAAGCAATTTTATTTGTAGAGATGAAACCCAATGCACAGTTTTTTTTTTTTTTTAGTCCATATTTTTGTTTTTGTTAGTTCTTTATTGTAATTTACTTTGTGCTACGATGAAAGAGACTGGCCTCCACGACACAGGGAATCCTAGTGTGGAGACCAGAGATCTATTTATTTAAAGTAATGTACTTTTGGAATAATAAAGATATTGTATTGTATTGTTTCTTACGAAGCAAATAATTGACATAATAAAAGTTATAAGCGTCATCAAGATGATCAAAAACCTGCAAAAGCCGCATGGTTATCAAACGAGGTTGAAGCTAGAGATAGCCCCAGTCTCTGTTCACCGAGGTTAGTAGGTTCCCTACATTGCCAGCAGGTATCGGAGGTAAGATATCAAAACATTGCCGTAAATGATTGAACAAATATAATGTATGCGTATTCAAATTATTTATGTAAGTAATAGTTAATGATATGCTTTTATTTTAAGCTGTCTGGATGTACCTTTCCTCCTGTTTGCTAGAAGTAGCAAAAAGGGTAATTTATGATAACTATTTGTCACGTTTACTTTATTTACATATCAAGATCATAAAATTTTATGGGAATTCCTTAAAGTACTCTCTCAAGGCTGGGGCGAATTTCCATAATTATTTAAATGTCGTGATTTAGGTTTAGATTTTTGTATATGGGCCGATAGATGTCGTTATTAGCTAGTTAGCTCAGATTTAGTGACCATTGAGTCAAGTTCAGTGTGTTTTAACATTTTGTGTTAAGCGTCGATACCGTAGATACCTATTCTTTTTTCTACATAAAATATATACGCGATAACATTTTTTTTCTGATATTTTATAAGTATAAGAGAATTGTCAGTGTTAATACTTGAGAATTTTTAAAACATATTCTATAGGACCGTGTACTTTATAATTGGCCGGTATAAAAAATATAGCCCTGTAACTATAGTTATGTAGTTGTAAACTCCATTGTTTCTTTTTAAATGCGTTTAATACGGAAATGCCCTGACTACAAAGCTAATACAAAAGTACTGCGTATGAGTAATGCGGTGAGAATATTGGCAAAGTCTACGCCGAGTTGTTTACAGTTTACGAACAGGTAGGAACCTTCCAAAAAGCGTTGCCAAATAACATAGTAGTAGCTGTCTATAGGGTTGTTATTTTGAGTACATCGAAAAAACTAATGAAAGAAAAACTATTCATAAAATTCGCAGTATATGTCATAGGTACAAGTCTTTATTTTTTACTGACAGGTAAAATTGATAACAGCTCTTTGTGATAAGTCTCTTCAAACACCCACAGTCGAACCCCCAGGTAAATGGAACTGCCCCAGAGAAAGTGATGAATAATGTATTCTTATGTTGGAGCCACATTGGTGGGACTCGACGAATGATCCCGTAAACGCGATAACACGCCACGTATATTTGTGTGGCAGTGTGGCCTCAACATCAGCGTAGCGACATTACACACAAACAGACTTACCAATTGTTAATAACTTCAGGGTCCTCATGATACACGTAAATATGTCTGGTGGACCCGTCCTTCATGAACGTGAGTTGCATCGAGTTCATGTGTCCGATCTTGGACGGTGCGAACGCAACGTTCAGTTCCGATAGTTTAAGCACACCCTTAGGATCCTTGTTCTCTCTCACGTGGTATCTGGAGATAAGAAACATTGTATATTAAATAGGTAACTGGTTTTTTTTTAGACATCACATCCTTATTTCAATTTTAAACACCGATGATGTCGGTATTTAGTCCTGTTATACTTGTAAATATGCAAACAAGCTCTTGGCTGCTATTTCACTATCATTAAAAGGAACAACTTTTGTTCCGTGACATTTGGAACAAAATTATCGTCACATACAACCTTGTCAAGTTTATCGTTAATTTTGTATGGGAAGATGTTTATTTTTTAGGTACTTCCAAAAGCCATGGAACAGATGTTCCTTTTAATGATAGTTAATAGCAGCCAAGAGCTTGTTAGTATATGTTTAGTAACTCTGTATGTGTAACAAGATGCGAACCTATTGCAGTGGGCATAGACTTGTACCCAGTTTAGCGGGCACAAATCTATATCATGATCTGCTCCGAAGAATTGCCTAACAAACAAACCCAATAACACTTTTCCCGACTTAGCAATTGAGCTCAGAGCCTCACGTTACGTAGCAACGCGTTTAGTGTAGCGCCACACCATGCTAAAATTACGCGACAGTTTTCGGTGTGATTCCGCTTGCAAAGTATTTTAAATTACATGTAACACACCAGGCTAAAATTAGGTCGCGTCTTACTTAGGTATATAAAAATCTTTGCAGGCTTAATGACACGCATAGTCGGTCGCGTAATTTCAGCATGGTGTGGCGCTATACTTAGGCCCGTATGCGACGACGATGCTCAGTGATGAATCTCGATTTCATATAAAATTTATAGAGATTTCATACAAATCTTAGGCCACCGAGGTTCTTTTTTCCCAAAACCCTTTTAAATCTCGGAAAAGAGGGGTGTTACTTTACTTGAAATTACGAGACAGGTGCTTAAAGTGGTGCTTTTGTTTTGAATTAAAAGAATTAGCAACCAAAAAATTCCCAGAAAAAAATTGCATTTACGGAGCATTAAATAAGTGGATTTCTTATAGATATTTCGTAAGGAGAGACATTATTCCACAAAAGACGTGAATACGCCTTGAATTTAATTACTTAAGTTAGAAAGATCATTGATGTTTAGTCACAAAATGAATCACATTTCTATTCACCTGTAAAACATTTATATTATTTAAAAAACTTAAAGCGGGAATACACTCGGCATGGATAATATTATTCCACCACATACTATACCAAAAATCAGTGTTTAAATAAATCAAAAACAAAAAAAAACTGCCTAGCCTTTTCCCAACTATGTTGAGGTCAGCTTCCAGTCTAACCAGATCCGGCTGAATACCAGTATTTTACACTGACCGACTGCTATCAGAACTCCAAAATCCAGTCAAAAAAAATATTATTGAGAAATGACGATCGTGAAATTTCTGTTTAAATTTTCGCCTAAGCGAGGTGACTATCTAATCATTCAATCAATAATTTTAACTGTTTACAATATAACGACATTCGCAAATCAACCTAATGAACTCTATAACCAAATGACGTTGCGTGACGTTTTATTTGTTTGCACAACATGTTTACTTCAGACCATCTTATCGATCTCCACTAGGCTAATCCAGTACTTATTAGCTACGTCACACGATCTAAATGTACACTCTTTTTAGGTATATGAAAATTCCTTGGTAATACTTTATTTTTATATGGTATCACAATATGGTGCAATATTGTCCGAATGTTTTCTCGCCGTCAATTTTTCTTTTCAACCCTGTAAATGCGACAGCCGAAATTTTTCGGCGACAAAAAAATACTTTTTAATATAAATTCGACGGCAAATCAGAAACGAACTTTTTGCAATAAGCACACATAGTTAATGACACAGAGAATGCAGGCAATGAACAAGTTACGATAAAATCAAATAGATACTATCCACGTGCATATAGGCGTATCTTAATTTCATAGAAAATATACATACGTTTTGTGTCGCTGCACTTGAACAACATCTCCAACCATGAAAACCAGGATATGAACACATGCAACGTAAATGGTACTGATTTGATGGTTATTCTGCACATGAGAATGGCCTTGACATGGGGTGACAGAGAATGACGTTTGTTTCACAAGTCTTACCTACATTCGAGACTAACGTTAACTTTTGAATATTGGAATTTTCGTTCAAATTCCGCTTTCGTTCTTACCTCAAAGGACCAAAGTTTTTGACGCGGAGACGATCGATTAACCGATCGAGACAACCAGTCGTACGGCCGCAGCCGTCGGTAGCGGGATGATACCTAAGAACCAGTCCGGATATGTTTAAGCTAAACTACTACGAAACAACTAGCTTTAGTATTCGTAATTATAAAGGGTAAACGGCATCAAACTCGAAAAATTACTTTTGTTGGGCCGACTTATTGCTTCAGTCCAAAATATTAAAACGATATTTTTTTATCGGTATAGTAATAATTATTTCACATCCGGCGCGCATAATCATATAGGTATTTGATTATTTTTACTTATAAGTATTTACTAATGTAGTACACTTTTGAAGTGCAAACAAGCGTCAGGAAATTACCCGTTCATTTTAGTGAAGGAATGCGATATGTCAGCATAATATAAATCGAGTAACAAGGTAAATTACACGATTACAGTGTAATGTGCTAAATCTGTTTTGAGTATGTGTTTTTCCTACTATATGATATGCAGAAGTACGCTTTATCTACTTTTAATTTTACCATGTATTTTACTTTCGCCTCTGCATCTGTAGAGATCGATTTTTTTTTAATAATTTTGATATAAAGATGACGATTTGTTTTATTTAATGTTATCTAAGCGCAACTATACCTCTAATTTATTATCATCATTACACACACGGACGCTAACAAACAACGCAGCGAAGTCGAATTACCTAATAACGCAAGGTGAAGGATATGTTTCATCACAATGTCAATGTTCAGTGACGTGTAGTCAGATCATGACAACTAACTGTCTATTAAATTAGGTACAGCTAAATATCAGCTACGTCACACAATCCTGAAGCTGTGTTAAATTCATAACATATCACAATAGTGTTTGCCTCGGAAATTATACCAGGAGTGTGAAAAACGGGAGAGCAGTCACCGAGGCAAACAATTTGATGAGTTCATAATTACGTAGTAGGTCAACATTTGTTTAAGGCTTGACGTAGGATTGCAATAAGAGGTGTGGAACTTTTTGTGTGGTATAGGTACGTCACAAATTTATCCACCATTTTTCTACGAAACAAATTTTATCTTGGACTTATCGTCTATCTGGAGATAAACACGAGGCGTGCCGTCACCAAGTTGGGACATTTTCTTTAACTATTTCATCAACCAGTGACAGTTTTATTATGTTGTTTGATATGTAACAACTTTACAAATAACGAATTGTGCATAACAAGTAAAAAATAGCTCATTATTACATTGATTTTACGTCACTCGAGACAAATAATATCTATTTATAAATGTAACTCTGTACATTAAACAGTCTTAACTGTGAATCCTTTATCAGCTACGTATGACTGAACAATCAATCTAAAAAAAAAATTAGATTCTATAGTAGTTTACAGAAAAAGTTGTCCAATACGTGCATATTTAAAATTACTTTATTGAATTAAATTCTTTTCATTTTATACACTATCGAGATCTTACAACTTATATAATAATCCTCTTCTACTTTATCGAAAGCTATTGATTTGACTCTAGACAGCTGTACGTAAATAATAAACGATATGGTAGGTACCAAAGAATGGTATGGTGGTCTTGCTTAACGACTACCATGACCATTCGTTTTCCTGTTTTGATAATTTTAATTGCAACGATTTTCCGGTAAAGGCTGAATACGGTAAATGATAAATAGTGATTAAAATATTAGGTTGACCGTTGAATAATTCATGATGAATGCAGAGATGCGTTCAGTTTAAATGTTCACAATGAATATAAATTTCGAAACTGATCATGATAATAAGCCAACATGTAAGCTGATGGATGACAAATATTAATTAAAGTAATATAAACAGTCAGACATAATTATTCGAACAAAAATGAGATGAGCACGAATGAAGTTTGGATAGTTGACGTCCACGAGCGTTAAATTAGTAACAAAATGCTACGCAACTGGTTATCTTTCACATAAAGCTTTCATAGTAAACATGGTGATTGCACTTGGTCATTTTGACCGCATTCTGCCGACAACTAGAATACACGTAACTGAATGCGCGTGCGCGTGTGTAACGCGTCCTTATTCGATGCCAGTGAATGCGAGCAACAGCGTTAGCACGAGCAGGGTTAAGTGTTTCGGCGAATCGATGTTCGAATGCGGCCAACGACCAAATGTAATTGTGTCGTTATGTTCAGTTAACGATACATTTTGACTCACTTAAGGGTGTCCTCACTCTCACTTAAGACGAACTTCCTCAGCTGGTAACGGCTGTCCTCTTTGCCTCTCTTCATGAGGAACCCTTCCATTGTCCCTGAGAGGTAACTTTGACGCTCTGGGTGGCAAAATTCTTCACGTTCATATTTTGCTCTGATCCACTGCTCAATCAGTACTCTGAAATAGATAGACAAGAAAATTATTTGAAAGAACGTAAATATAATTCTTATTAAATAAATACGTACGTTCCGGAAATGTAAAAGCTATTATTCATTTAGTGGAAATTTTATCTTTGTAACAAAATACCAGTTACTAAATTCTAACATTTCCTTGTAAGAACCCTATTTTATTAGCTACACTGAACCAAACAGCAAACGCAAAAATAATAAAACTTTATTTTTGAATGGGAACAAATTAATTGACCAGCATTATTATTTTTGTGATGAGTCTTATAGATCTAACTAATAAATATTAAAAAAACAAATAGAAAATGATATATAGAGGTAATCTTAACTATTTAAATTCATTATAGATCAACTGATTAAACTGTGTTGATTAACTGTAATTCTTATCTACACGTAACATAAATAATGTACCGAACAAATGAATAAATGATCAGACTATCAGACGCATTCTCTAATAAACGATCAGACGCAATTTGATTTGATTGGTTATTATTACTTTACGTTAAATATACATTATGTCATGATCGGTTAGGTTAGAACTACGATTAGTCGTCGACGATTATCGACATTTAGCAATAATCGTTGATCAGTGAAATCATATCCTTTTTGAATTCAGAATAAACATTTGTAATAATATAATAGTTTATTTCCGGCCTATCAAATGTTATGGGAGGGAGATAAAACGATGTAGGTCAAGTTTTGATATTATTGATAAGTCGTGTTATGATTTACGATTCTTGGAAATAGTATGGACTATGTGGAGAAATAAACATAATAATATTATTATAGCGGGCACGCCTGCATTCCTTAATGCGGTAGGCAGAAGCGTGCTGGCGTATTTACAGTATGTGGTTCAGTTACATTTTAAACTACACATTGGTCTAATTAGTGGTCGCAGGTGGCTAGTTACTACTTATTACGAAGTATGGGGTGGGTAGGACGAGTCCCCAAGTCGAGAAAAATGACATCGATTTTTTTCTTTTGGGATTAGTCTCTCAATTTCAATCGAGTAGGGTTTAAAGTGTGCCCGATAAATGGAGCTCAGTATCGCCCGAATATCGTCATTGACAAACTGTGGTTGATGTTTTCCCATTTAATATTTAGTAGGTATTAAAGTCCATAAATAATAAATGAATACTGTGTCACTATACTTAACATTGTTTATTTTGTATACCTATTAGTTGGTCTAGCTTTTAATTAGAATGGGAATTCCTAGTGAATAAATATGTCATTACTTTTATGAGTAATGCTAGTGGCATACCACTAACTAACCAGCTAATTAAGGCAAAATATGTCGTCAATGTTGTTTCTTTATTTTGAAATACATAAATATAAACAGTAGTTAGTCTGTTACTCATCTGATCATAGACTATTATTAGCGGAAACGCAATAAATGTCCTTCTAGATCGTTCTTTATTTGAATTATGGATAGAATTTCAATTGACTTCAAATGGATTTTGAAAAGTTTGCGACTATTTAGGTAAATAGAAGAAAATATTCCTAATGTCATGAACGCAATCGCGAAACACATCGACAGCGGTCTTTCATAGGTACTTCAGTAGCTGGAAGGATAAAACTATGTATACCCTATTCACGGAACGAAAAAATAAAATGTAAACAACATTTGACTGCTCTTAATAGAGATATTTCACAACATTCATTTCTAACAAGAATAAATTGGACGTAGTTAAGCGAAAAGGATCCAACCCACAAAATTATCGAAAATGATTTATTTATATCAAAATACTCCTTAAACTTCTTAAGCCAAGCTACACATAATATTAACATTTTACAAATAAAATATTATACATTTCTCCCTTAATTACAATAAAACCAAGAAATTTTAACCAAAGAACCAATGAAGAAATACAGTCTAAACTTAAAAATTGAATATCTCATAACGGTGTGGGTTGGATCCTTTTCGATAAACTACGCCCAATTGTGTGATGTTAATCTATTTGAAACACTTCTTATTCAAGTAAATATTAAGTTTCGAATGTTTCATCAATTTTACAGAAAATATCTGTATTAAGAGTAGTCAAATGTTGTTTACATTTTATTTTTTCGTTCCGTGAATAGAGTACCTATACATTTTTTTTTCATTCGGCACAGACTATACTTACTGCGGATCATTTCTGTTAGGTCTTCTATAACACGGCGGGACTCTCTCCTCGTACTTATTCTTGGCGGCGTTGTTACCAACCTCCTTCATTCTTTGCACCTGGGAGTCCTCCCAGCGGTCTAGTTTTAGGTGCTTCACTTTGCTAATGTGTGCCCCCATGCCGCGATGGATGCTGGCACAACGCATGCATATGAATATGCCGAGGTTGTACGAAGCCCAGTCAGGGTCTGCAAAAATAAAGTAAGATGTAATTTATTCGGAATTATATTCTGTGCTGAAGTTATGGCCTGAAAATCATGTCAGAGATGTCTTGTACTTCTACTTGCTAATTATCAGATAATAGAAGAATAGACAAGGTAAAAAGACTAAAGCGCCAATATAAGTACCTACTTTACAGTACAGAGAATCAAAGTATTTTTTTAAGAAAATAAACATAGTTATTTTTCTTAGAGTATACATATTAAATAGATAATTAAACTATCTATTTAATATGTAATACTCTAAGAAAAATAATATGTTTATTTTCTTTAAAAAATACTGTGCATCTCTCTACTGTAAAGTAAGTATATGTATTGGCGCATAGTCTTTTTACCTTTCCACTGACGATATATTAATTTATGACGTAATGCATCAGCTAAGTGTTTTCTTTCTACCGTTTGCAGCAATGCGCCATTTCATTCCCCCTAAATCGCGGGTTAAAATTACGAGCGTGAATCACACACATTAGGAACATGATGTATCGCACTTCGGTTTTTTCTTACTTTGATAGACTTCTCCTAAGCTTTGTAAAAAACAGAAACATAATTAACCCATTACTGTCCCAATGCTGGGCACGGGCCTCTTCTCAGAATGAGAAAGGTTTAGGCCTTAGTCCACCACGCTGGCCGGGTTGGCAGATTACACACAACATCGAGAACTCTATGGAGTCCTCTCAGATGTGCAGGGCTTCTCACGATGTTTTTCCTTCACCGTTAACGCAAGTGATGATCATAATTATTATTCTGATCCGCACATGTATTGGAAATGTCAGAGGTACGGGCCGGTATCAAACACAGGTCCTCCTTAGCTTTGCACATGATTAAATTAATGTAGAACTTAGGTATAGGAACGCTGAAATATTAAGTCAATGACTCCAAAATGCTTGTTGAAAAGAGTCAAAAGTTTATTTCGTATTCAGGGATGTTGTTAGACCAGAGATACGAAATTTTTAATACATCTCTAAATGACATTATGAAAATCCTTTCGCTATCCAGTCCAGCATTCGCGACGTAGGCTTCATAAAAATAGTTTCATTTATTGATCGGATCATCATCGTCCATAATAAATGTATAGACTATTTTGGTAGAGGAAAATGTTTAAACATACTAGGTACTAGGAAATACATAGACACAGCCCAAACAATTTCACATTGTTTGTCTGTTTGTAAGCGTCACACTTTAAACTACTGGAAGTACCTACGGGTGAATGACTTTCACTGTTACAGTTCTTAAGGTAAACAAACAAGGTATATAGATCTACATTGATGTTTACGTATAGACTGCGTAGGAGTGAGTATATTTACTAATGTAAAAAAAAAGGAAGCAACGTTTAGGCATCTGCTTGAAGATTCTACCACCTGGTTTTTACAGGTTGTTGCTCTTATTTTAAAAGCATTTTATCTGAAACCCGGTTAAAACTCTTTCTTGGAAAATTCTCGAAAACTTCTGCAGTGACTTTCACAGATTTCGACTGCAAACAAGTTGAAAACTTTTTGGTATAAGCTTTTCTTTTTTTTCCTTTTCGATTGCTTGTAGATGGTCTTGCGGACCGTTTCTACGTAACCGGGCAGTTATTGGTGAGACCTGAAAGGTCTCCAACCAATCCCGATGAGAGTAAAATACTTAACCTAAGCTAACTACCTACTATTACTACGTCTACTACTAACATCATGACTAGATAGCAACAACACTAAGGGCGTCCCCTAGGGGGGACTCGAACCTTGGCTTAGGGCGTTGCTTGCGAGAGGACTGGGAGGGAGACAGCTTGATGAGGGCTGAATTAACGGTGTGACTGCGGAGTCAGAAAAGACGACCGCCTCCGCGGCTACGGCGGGTGAGCACGGTGGATCAGGGACAGTTTTGGTATAAGCGATGCCACAGACAAATATTAGTATTTCACAAGTAAGCTTTAACATAAATAGACGAAACTATTTAAACGATTTCCGATTTAAAAATGTTTACACCATGTTGTTAGAATTTACGACCTATATTACTAGAACATATTTTTTCGTTATCAAAACAGTATACGCAAGTGCCGAGGCGATAAGAATTCTGCAAATCGTCACACCATAGATTAAATATCCTAAATGACGTAGATATTGTGCATAACATGCTATTGTGTATCCGCGAATGACGCTCAGACTCAAGTACATGCACTCATACGTAGGTACATTTGGTTTTGTACCCTTTTAGTGCTAAATTAATTAATTAATTTAATTCTGCGACATTTAAAGATGTGTGCGTGTTTACCTATCAATGGATTAAGTACGTATCGTGTCGTTATACGTCTATTTGAGAAGTCCCCACCACTAAAAACGAACTTCGCGATGGTCGAACTTAAAATAGAACTTGGTCCCCGCAAAGTTGGCCAGGGTGGGCGCTAATAAAACTTAGTTTGGATTCTTAATTTTATTAAAAAGTTCATTTTGTGGAAATAGGCGTTTTCACGTTTTCGTTTCACATCACATCCGTGTTTATAAGCATACACAACACACCGACACGACGTCACGCAGCCGCACGCACACATCGACATTTGGCCTCTGCGCCACTCGTAAATAACATAAACGCTATGTCACAAGACTGGGATACCTGTTAGATACGAATCACCTTTATTTCAATACGTATAATCAACGTTTAGACCTTCCGCAGAGAAACAGCTAACTTAGTAGGTACTAAACATTTATAATCTGCTTCTCTCTTAAAGATGAGAAGCGTAAAGATACCTATATGCGATCTATTTACAGCCTGCGGACTCGTCTCAACGCTCATTAATCAATCAAGGTTATCGTTATAATTATTACTTAAGTAATAAAGTTTACAATTATGTTAAAATTAGCGCATACCTATGTACTTGCTTAGTGTTATTTATCCATTCTGTAGCTGTTTTGGTTGTATAAATATAAATAAATAATGAAACCCAGTTAAAGTGTTTAAACATTTCGAGAACGCACATTATCAACAGCTAATTAGAGAATAACAAGGTGAACTTTATTCATAGCAATAAAATAATGCTCTGAATAAAATTCATCTATCTTATTTATGTTGTTTTGTTTAATTTCGTCCGTTTTCATTGACCAAAATTAAATATTCCCCTTCAATCGAACTGGTCTTATTAAAAAGTAATTTAAAATATGAATTGGAGTCCCTTCTTCCAACCCAACAAACTGCTCCCGTACCAAATAGAATTAAAATTGTTTTGTATTTTTTTTACTTAAACAGTATTAGTTTGTTGTTTGGACGATAGTAAAGTTAATGTGGACTATAAAAATGTAGTGGTGAAATTTGTTAAAAAGCTCCTCTACTGTTTTTATGGCCATGCTGTCTTGTATGGATCGGAATGTTGGACCACAAAAAGGATAAATGAGAAGCAATTGCATGCAGCTGAGATGAGAATGCTAAGAGGGATGTGTGGTATTACGCGAATGGATAGAATTAGAAATGAGTATGTAAGAGGAAGCCTGAAAGTGGCGCCGGTGACTGAGAAGTTGTGTGGAAACCGGTTGTCATGGTATGGGCATGTGATGCGGAGGAACGAGGAACATGTCGTGAGGAAAGTATTGAGTATGAATGTGGATGGTTATAAGAGTAGAGGAAGACCAAAGAAGCGATGGATGGATAGTGTGAAAGATAATATGGCTAGAAAGGGGGTGACTACTGAAATGACGGCTAATAGAGATGTATGGAAGAAGAAGACATACTGCGCCGACCCCAAATAAGTTGGGATAAGGGCAGGAGGATGATGATGATGCTGACATATGATGATCTCTTGTTTTCCAAATCAGTTTAGATACTTGCGAAGGTTTCCATGTCTCGTATAAACACCTAGTGTCTCTAAAATTATATCTAAATTCAGGAAGTTGTAACATGTAAAAATATTTTCCTGTCGTACAACTATTATTTTAATAAATTGTTACATAAATGGTTTTTAATACTTTATTGCATTACTGCGTTAATTAAATGAATTGTCTAATTCTAGCAAACTGCTAGAACAAACGTAGAGTATCCCTCTATCGATCAGCTTGTGGTAGCTTTCTACTAAAATATACGTGGGTGAAACCGTGTAGGATTTATGTAGCCAAAGATTTAATTTAGAAATGGATTTTAAGATTTCGGTACCCTTTGATGAAATAAATTGCTCCTTATATTCTATGTATTTGATCTTAAAAAATATGAAATGTAGACCCATACCAATAACCTAATTCTGTATCGATTAAAGGTAGTTCTAGAATTCAAATTGTTTTCGTTTATTATTGACACTAGTTTAGAAGGGGTATTGATTATTTCGAATTTTACGTCATATACTACATGCATTTTTGGTGTGAGTAATAAATGAGGAAGATAAACATTGTTTTTTTGTCTGAAATTGCATCAGTAACTCCTACGATAGATGCTTATTAAGTTTATCAGAGGGTTCGTTGGAAGGTTACTTCAAATTAGCTACAAACTTCACAGATTTACTAGATATTATTAATAAAACACATTCAAAGCAAAAATACCAAAACTTTAGTTAAGTAGATAACAAGATACCTAACTATAATACACTAGCTAGGAGCGCACGCACGTAATAGATATCTTGTTATGTAAATACCTAACGTTAAAGAAATTCGCGTCAATTATTATACCTAAATATCAAATAATTAATATAAATCGGATATACACTTGCACGTTATACCTATAAAATGTTGGATATTATGATATCCACGTACTCTGGTTTATGATAAAACATAACACCACAAAACAAATGCTTACTTCAGCGTTGCATAAATCCTATACGATCTCAGAGCGAATTTATTATATTCAAATAATGGAGTTTGGACGTACGCCGCGCAGTATAGACAGACATTGAAATGTAAAATTAGGTCACACTCACACGAGCACGGAAGCTCACATCCTAATTTCTTAGGATGGATTTATAGGTAAATATATTTATGATTACAGGGAAATCCTTGCGGTTAATGTGCTAGATACGAATTCCAGGAAAAGTTGTGCAAAAATCGGTGAAATTATAGCATTGCATGTCAAGGATACAGACCTACCTAGGGTAGATAGGTACCTATGACTCATACAGCGAGTTATATGTTCTTAGATATTTATTGAAAAACATACATAAGTAAGTAAAATTATAGGTAAATAAGTTATTACCTATGTAGTAAATAAGTTGTTAGGTACCTATTATGTTTGTAACAAATATTTTTCTTATTTTATAACTCAGTAATCGTGCACTCAGATAACTACCTAGTCTTAATCAATGCTTAAGTATGATTAATTGAACTTTTGCAAACTAAGGTACGCAAAAAAACAGTACCGTACCTAGGTAGATATACATTGCAATAGTACCTATGATTTTAGGCTAAAAATAGTACCTATTTGTAACTATTTCCTTATGATCAACCAAACAGGGTAAGTACTTAGATATTATAGTGTTTTGCAAAATAAGACGAAAGCTGTTTGCAAGTGGTGGTCACATGAAATTAATTTTCAATTAGCATCGATACATTCAATACGTGTCTGATAGACATAATCGTACAAACATCACTTCTTACTACTGACTTATCTGCATGTTTTGAATCATCGTAAAATGCACTGGTCGATGATTTGTTTTCATTGAATGCATTTTACGTCGAGGTCACTGAACTCCAAAGCATGGACGCATTTACGCCCCCCGCCTATTCACCACCCCATGAAAATACCACGCACAAGGAAAACACTATCACTAAAATTGTTAAGAATCACTAGTAACAACATACCCGGATTTCCACAATCGGCACAAACATTATTTCCACTTTTCTTTTGCAACTCCTGTAACAATTTCTGGTTATGATCTACCATCGTGGAACTTTTGCATCAATAATGAAGACATACACGCTAGCGTACGTCGCCGCTCGAAAGTCGAACGCCTCGAACGAACGCGTTCTCTGCCACTGCGCGAGGGAGCGAGCGAGACTTCAACCGACGCGCGGCGAATCGGTTCAACAAACGCCATTTCGTAGGTGAGGAATGCTATTGCATTCGCACACATTTACGTTCGGTTAGCATGAATGAGATAGAAAGAGATGTCTAGTTTCGGTATATGAATGAAACCAGTGTGTAGTGGATGGTAGTGGATACTCGTAAAATCCATTTGTGTGTGTGTATAGCGTAGTAGGTACGTGATGCGATCATGCGACGCGAATACAAGCAAGCGCCCGTCTCGCGTAAATACGTGTAAATACTGGGTAGGCACCTAGGTAATGCGAGTCTGTCTATAAATTACTCTTCGCATAACTAAATAGGAAGGTACCTACGTACGATACGGTACCCGTAGCGTTCGTTGCTACTATGTAATTTGCTGGTCGTTTGTTGCATTGTGAATCAGTGAGATAGTATTGGTAATTAAATGCGCTTGCATTCTTTTAACATTTGAATAGATAGGTAGGTACCATTCATAGACGGTATGTGAATGGTAAGATAGGTATGCCGCATAATTTCCGATTGGTTCTTGAACTGTCTGCATAAAAATAGCTAGATTGGTAGATGCATCTTTAGGTTTCCATTTTTTTAAACTTATTTTTAGGTACCTACAATTTTACCATGATAGGTAATTATGTGGTAGGTATATACACAATATTTAATAGATACGCAGAGAACTATTATTTTATTTAATAGATACCTACGCAGATAACTATTCTTTTTAAAACAGACTAAGGTATTCAGAGGACAGCTTTTTTTATTTTGAATAAAATTGCTTCAATGTGTGCTGTTTTTCGTGTATTTGCGGCATAGAATAGCCCACTCCGTCTCTTCCCGTGGGTGTCGTAAAAGGCATTAGGAAAGTCGACGTTCAAGGGCTGATAAATGGTAGGTATTTAGGTACTTATATCGTAGAGATAGATAGGTAGGTATAACTAGTTTTATTCTAACTATTCAAAAAAGACTAGTGCTGACCATAGATGTATATTATTAAGATAAATGTTAATAAGAAATGTTACTAACATAGTTTTTAAGTGTTACTAACAATAATATGAATCATTTGTGTTCGATTTATATAAATAAATAAAAATAGTAGCACTACGGGTGGGGTGGGGCTTAAATGTACAACTCCACAAGCCTGGAACGTTAGCCATTGGTGTCGATTCTGTTGCGCACTTTGACAGGACTAAACTAAACTAAGGGTGTTTGTCTCTTTCTGTTTCAATAGAAAAAGAAAGTGACAGTTGCGTTTAGTCTAGTTTAGTACTGTCAAAATTTGCAACAGAATCGACGCAAGTGTCCAACTGTCGCTTTACATCAGTTACAGAACCTACATTGCTAGGATTTTTTCGTTGACACAGGACCTCACCCGGAACCATACGGCACATCTCGATTTCCTCGGGGCCCGACCGAAGATAAATAAATGTTAGGTACTTATGTAACTATTTGGGGCCTTCGTGGAATACGATGATGATATTAACAAATAAGATAAATTGAATTAAACTTACATAAACTTACATTAAAATAAGAGTTATTTTCCCATATAAAATCATATCGTTAGTGGAAAGGTAAAAAGACTAAACCGCAAATAAACGCATGTAAAGTATTACAGGAGAGATTCAAAGTATTTTTTTAAGAAAAAAAAACATAATTATTTCTCTTAGAAACATATTAAATACTCATATAATATTTATTAAAAAAAACAGTTATTAATTAAATATATAATAATTATATATTTAATATGTATATCTACTATAAGAAAAATAACTATGTTTTTTTTTTAAAAAAATCCTTTGAATCTCTCTCCTTTATAGTAGCTATATTGGCGCTTTAGTCTTTTTACCTTTCCACTGACAGTATAATATAGCTAGCGAAAAGACTAGAGTCCCGTTTTCTTTTATCATGAATGAAATGTAGTTTTATAAATTCTTGGTACTAAGATTTATTAATTTTAATTTACTTTTTGTTTAAATAAAAAATAACATGACATTCTTTATAACAATAAAGTTTTTTTTACATTACTTAAACCTTAATTTATTCAAAAGGCTAGTATCACGAACCAAATAAATGTCATAAAAAGTATTATGTCAACGTGTTGTATTCAGAGTTGCCAGATTAGAGGTGGGCCCCGATGGAAGGGAATTCTTCCTTCAGTGCAATAAATAAAACAAGAAGATACACCTACTGGTATGTATGCAGGTCTGAAATAACATATTTAGATTAAAGTCTTAGGAAATAATGCCCAAAGACAAATGACACAATATGATAAATATCTCGTACAAGCTGCGCCTGTTGTTTTAATTTTTTCGTGATGAAGAGTAGGTACCTACACTTTTTAATTTAAACATAATATCCTTTTCAGGGTCCTGGTCCAGAGTTAAGGAAATCCCTAGTCCTAACCCTTACAATACAAAAAAGTGATGGGCGTCTATTTTAATTTAGTTAATCTCTACCGAGTTACCTCACTGCCGAAAATCGTTTAGCCGAGAAAACGTACGTAGCAAATTGACATTGCATTTATAATAATGGTGTAGGGTTTTTAGATGAAGTTGCTGCCGGTGATTTCTCCTTGATCTCACCTAAAAGATATTAAATTTTATCCCGTTATCTTTTTCGAGTTGTTTTTCTAATACTGCATTTTTTAAGGAATTCTGATGGATGGCCATTGGGGAGAATTTCGTTCAGACATCTGGCAACACTGCTTATGTCAAAAAATATCGATAAAGCGTTTGCTCGTTTGGTTTCGTTTTCGTACTATTTTTTAACAATTCCAGTACTAAACTGTATGTGAGAAAATAATTATTAAGTTTTAGGAAACTAGAAATCAGCAAAGATGGGTCGCCGATCGATAAATACCACGAAAAGTGGTAAATATATGAATCCCACTGATCAAGCAAGTGAGTATTGGTTATAAATTATTTTTAAGAGGTTCACCGGGATGCTTACATTATTTTTAGAATATTTAAATGCCGTTGAAGTATTAATTTCCCTGCTATGGAACCCAGAACAGCAGCTAGTGGTTGCATTTTATGTTCAGATATTTTTTTTGCAATATTATAGATAGCAATACAATGAATATCATCTCAAATTTGTCATTCTTACCTAATCGGCTTTTAAAATATTAATACTCGAACACAATCTGCAGGCCCATCACTCATGGCTCTATAGTAATTATGGTTCACTTCAACTGTACCTTATGACTTATCCCTTAATGTCTATTTGACTCGAGAGACACACTCCTTTATTTTTCCGGATATTAAAGCTATGTTCATATAATTTACTTGGGTTATTTAAAATATTCAATGCATGGTACCATAGTTATTCTTAGATTATGGTCAAAATTTTATTATGAGTTGTATGGCATAGCACACATACTGGATTCTAACAAACTGTTTTACTTATTCAGTTTGTAGGAATATATAATATTTTACGAATATTATTCAGTATGAAAAAGATCATAGTAACTTGTCTAATCTATTAAATAAATTTTATTTTGCCATCTCAAAAAATAGTTTTGGAAAATATGTTTTTCATATAAATATAACGTTTAGTTGTTTTCCCTTGAAGCTCCCATAGCTATGGTAATAGTACATATTGTCGCTGCGCCTGCAAAATCCGCTATGTATTTTTTTTAAATCTGTCTGATTTTGTTTCATAATACTTCTCGAGCCACATGCACCTTGTAAAATCCATTTTCTAATAATTTATTCGGTTAAGAACATAGCAAAATAAATGATTAGAAAACGGATTTTACAGGTGCATGTGGCTTGAGAAGTATTATAAAATAGCATCAAAGACAGATTAAAAAAAATACATAGCGGATTTTGCAGGCGCAGCTACGATATATTAATTCTTCCATTAATAATACAATGACATGTTTAAAGTAAGTATGGTACAGTAAGGTTTCTTAAAATGTAAACAATACCAGCAGAGTTTTCGAAAGGGGCAATCTGTTTTCGATTTTTCTTTAAAAAAATATCCAAAAATTTTAAGTGTAGTTCATAGGACTATATTAATTAGATGTACCAATTAACAGGAAAAGAGGCAAGAAAAAAGGAATTGAAAAAGAATAAAAGGCAGAGACAGATGGTAAGAGCTGCAGTACTTAAGATGAAAGATCCTACTCAGATCTTAGAGGAGCTGCAGAAAATTGATGAAATGGGTATGTGATCAACATAACATAATAATCACACTTAGGGGACTATGTTTACAAACTTCTCTCAAAATGGAGGCTTGGGAGTAGAATCCCGAGAGGCACTGTCGAAATGTCCACATCACAATATGAATTTTATATATGTGACAACATAGTTTATTTTTAATAAAACCAAATCAGCATTTCAAGAGTGATCAAAATGACACTTGGGATGGACTTTTAAACGAGATCTATCTATACTAATATTATAAAGCTGAAGAGTTTGTTTGTTTGAACGCGCTAATCTCAAGAACTACTTACTGGTTGGAATTGAAAAATTATTTTTGTGTTGGATAGTCTATTTATCGAGGAAGGTTATATAACATCATATATCGGCTATATAACATCACGCTACGATCAATAGGAGCGGAACATAAATGAAAAATGATGCAAAAACGGATAAAATGTCCACCCATGCGAAGCCGGGGCGGGCCGCTAGTTTATTAATATGGGCCTTAGCTTCCTCATGTATCATTATTCCTTCAATCATTCAAACCAGGGGTTCTCAAACTGTTATGCCAGCTGATTTATTACAATATTATGTGATTACAGTCAGCGTCATATTTTTACAGTTATTAACATTTTGGAATTACATTTGGTTTAAATTTATCATAATTATTATCACTATTCTTTAAAATTTAATAATGTTTACACCAGGTTCTACTGAGTAGATGATAATTTTAAATTAAAGAAAAACATAGTTACAAAAAATACAAGGTTGGTTGGAAAGGGGGTAATAAGCCGAAAAGGTGTTATAAAGTACCCATAATAATGGATAACTTTTCTTCTACAACTTTCCCCAAAAGTCAATAGTTCAAGAGAAATAGTTGTTCAAAGATTTCATAAAAAATACGCTAAATTCTATCTATCCTCAGCTAAGATCAACTGTGTTTACATGTTACGTCATATTTGGGGTCACGGATTAGAAACTCCATTTTCTGTATTCATAACTAAAGTAGGAATAAAGAATTTTTGAAAAAACTACAATAAAATATTTTTTTTATGAAAATTTTTTTATCGATTTTTTTAATTTTAACACTTTCTTTAAAACAGTCATCAGTGATACATTAAGTGGCCCCCGGCTTAGTACCCCTATCCGACTAACCTTGTATACTTGGGAACTTTCATTCATAAATCTTCTTTGGAACTGTGTACAATTACTTAATTTGATGCTAAATGTGCAAGGCAAATTATTTCGAATATGAAACGAATACGTAGGGTTGTCACGCAAATATTTATTTATGAAAAGAAGCAACAGGAAGCAATTTCTGTGCCATTCACCAAAAATCCAAGAATTAAATAAATTCTTTGTCATTAGCATTGTTATTCCATATGGTTTAAATTGTAATTAGGTTTATTAATTTTTATTCAGAGTACAATGTATTACAACCATCACCCCTAAATGAAAAAGTTTTGAAAGAGAAGAGGAAAAAGTTAAGAGAAACATTTGATAGAGTTCTCAAGATGTATGTAAGTATGAAATTTACTTAGCAATATTCTAAAAATATTACATTTTTGTAATATCATTGAATTTGGCACCTGAATAATATTTTGTTGATAAACCTTCATCGTAAACATCAATGTTGCACAATATTTCTCAATCTGTAGAAATTGTGGGGAAAAACATAAGATTATCATAATTTTACAAAGTTTAAGTGACACAGCTCTTTTCTATTAATTAATTCTAGGTCTTGAGATACATAGTATGTATACTGTTATCATGCTGTAATATGACTTGCAAGGCAGTAATTGTGCGTAATAATATTGCTTAATCTTGGGTAGTATTTAAACTAACACTAGGTTCACACGATTCGATTCTAGTTGATCAACTAAATCACATGCGATTTAAACAGTCTGAACAGACTTAATTAAATTGAAGCATCAAAAACATTTAAAAATTGTGGATCAAGTCATTTGATCAACTAGAATCGAATCGTGTGAACCTGGTATAACATCAAATAATATTCTACAATTTTTTTAAAGGCGTCTAATAATGCTATAATGGTGTCGATTCTGTTACACATTTTGACACTACTAAACTAAACGCAACTGTCACTTTCTTCTTCTATTGAAACAAAGAGAGACTTAAGGTCAAAGCACACATATCAAATCGGAAAGGGATCGTCACCGTATCAACTCAAGCCGTTCAGTATTCTTTGTATGAAACTCCCTACTGCAACGCACACTAATCGGATTCGTAACGTAATCGCCTCGCCTCGGGACAAGCTCACGAACCGCGGTGCGGTGCGTGGTCAACTTGGTTCCCGCGCTCACGGCTCATCGTCCCCGCGCTTACGTCTCTTCGTCCACCCTTGCCCCTCTCACCCCTCCCACGGCCTGCCTGCAGCACACTACTGTTGCTGCGAGCCGTAAGCGCGGCGTCGCCTAGCCGTAGCCGAGTCGACGTATCGGAGCTGCTGATCCGGTTTGGTTACGTGCTTACGTTAGGTTGACGCCTGTTTGACGGCGAGGCGAAAGGCGATACGGTTACGATCCCTTTCCGAGTTGATATGTGTGCTTTGACCATAACACACTTACACTCATATTCTAAGACGTTTCTCCAAAACTTACTCGACTCAGAACGGCCTCGAAAACACCTCCAGAATTGTATTCCTAGTCGCAATTTCGAGTGAACTTCGAGGTTCCTCGACGGAGTCATTACGTCATAATTTGAATTATCTACATCGCACAAATAGCGCCGCGTTAAAAAATTGTAAGGATTATCGTAAGCATATTCGATAAAGTCGTCAAAATTAATTTTTATTACATACGAACTTTGACACTTCCTTCCTTAAGGTAGGTTCCGAGGTACCTCGAGTTTGACAGATGATTCCTTACCTCGACTGAGGAAAAATGTCGATTCGAGGACGTTTATGTCATGTCGAGATGGAGTCGAGTCGAGTAAGATTGGAGGAACGTCTTAGAATATGGGTGTAACACACTTAGTTTAGTTTAGTCCTATCAAAGTGTGCACCAGAATCGATACCATTGGCGACATAAAATCGGCCTTGCCACTCGTTGCCGCTTTATCATGCTCCATTAATTTGCTCGGTTCATACACAGTTATTAATGAGAGACCGCTAGCTAATCGCGTATCTGAACGATAACCATGCATTACCATCTCACCTCAAAAGAGAGCATTGCAAAGGAATTTTAGGTCTTGCTCCATAAATCACATTTTAAATATTCAAGTTGCAAGTAGCGGATGGTGCGCCGTTAACTCAGTCATCGTTGGATCAGCGTTGTAAAATGCACTGTATTGAGTACATCTTAAAGTCCATTTTACAATGTTCTAGTTAAGCGAGGTTGTGCTGCTTTAAGAAAACGATGAGCCATGCTCTTCTGCGCTTCCAGCCTGCAATAATAAAGTTCCCGACTTGTTTTTTGTTGTCTAGTCACAAGTTTTGTACCTTACATAATTATAATTTTTTTAAACAATGTGTATGTTTAATTATAGGACAAAGACGATCCAGAAAAATGGGTGGACTTAAAGCGCCAAGAAATGGAATATGATAAAAGAAGAGCTCATTTAATATCTTACTATGAATCTGTGAAACATGCCCAGTCAGTTCAAGTGGATGACATCCCATTGCCTACGTTACAAGTAAGTTGCTACACAGTATGGAATGAATTGAAATTGTTTAGTTAGTCTCATAGGGGGCTTATTTCTCATAGTTGGAAAGGACAAATAAGGCCGCGTTCCCACTTTGTCGTGACGACAAATAGTCGTGTAGTTTTAAGTGTCGTGGCTTATATATTTAAATGGAGGTGTTCACATATAAGACGACACGATAAACTGTCGTTCACGACTTGTTTTTGCAGTGACGACAGATTGTTGAGTCAATGGGAACGGCTAGCACGACAGTCGTCCAACGATAAATTTATCGTCACGACATCGTGATGTGTCGTTGTTAGGACTATCTGTCGTGGCCACGATAAAGATATCGTCTCGTCGTAGCTTGCTACTGATTTGCAAACGACAAAGCGACTGTTGTGAAATGATAAAATGTCGTCGCGATCCAATGGGAACAGCTAGATACGATAGTCTCTAAACGGTAAAAAAATTTGACGACAAATAGTCGTTATAATGGGAACGGCTAGAGACGACAATCATCCAACGATAAATTTATCGTCACGACATAGTGGGAACGCGCCCTAAGTATTTGTGACTCCCAAAGCTAAAAGAGATTTATATCTGTATAATTTTATTTACTGGAGTTTGTAATTATTTATGTTGACCATAAATAATTTAAAATTGTAATATCTTTAATAACAGATAATAAAATATATTTTCTGTTATGTGAGATTTTTGTTCGTGTATGAAAATCACTATTATAGGTACTTTTATATTGAGCTGCTAGATAAATATTTTTGCAGGTGATTCAATTCATAAAACGAACCAAAAGTTAACTTTTTAAAATAGTTTTAAGTAGCTTCACTTCGTATATTTGTTTGTTTCAAGCCTTGTAACAGATTTTTCAACTACTTCTGCTTAACCTATTCTCCTGAAACTTCACATACAAATTTGATTCCCACAATAATACAATGTTATTCAAAATTAGTTTTATTTTGACAGCAGGTGCCAGACAACTTAATATTCAGCAATGTGCCTTCACAAATACCTCTGCCAATAGACTTGGTGCATCCTGTCGTGGTTGTCAAACCGATACTGAAAAAAGATTCAGCATACAAAGTAAGTTGATGATTATTTTATTTCTTGTGAGATGTTTGTTAGGTTTGAAGTTAGTTGTAATAAAGTGCATGTTGACTTAAAAAGAAGAAGGAGAAGTCTGAAGAAATGTCTACGAGGTATGGTCCACAGATATAGAGTTAAATAGATAACGCAAGTTGACCTATCATGCATTCCATTCAGTAAGAGTAATCTTCCTGGCCATCCTAGTGAGTGGCCTGCGTGCGGCGGGTTAGCACCCGTCGCCCGACCAGTAACAGGCCCAGGGAGGATGGCGCGTCGTGTTCCGCGCGCGCCTCTCAGAAGGAAGTGGGGCAGGGGAGCAATTGCCCCACCACAGGAGAGGTCCACCAGAAGAAGGTGGTGGATCGAGACCTGCCGGGGTTGCGGTGCATGCAATAGCTAATCCCGAATAGCCGGTAATAGTCTGGCAGACCCCCTCGCCTCCCCCGGGCGAGGGACATCCACGAGGAGTATCCAAACAAAAAAAAAAATCACTTTCACGTTCTTCATCAGATCTTCACCAAATTTAAATTGGACCACTTCGAAAGAACACTCTTTTAAACAAAAAAAATCATTAAAATCGGTTCACAATTAGCAAAGATATAGCGGAACAAACATACAAAAAAAAAGACATACAGTCTAATTGAGAACGTCCTCCTTTTTGGAAGTCGGTTAAAAATAAAGTAGTAATCTTCATACATGTTACGCTGCTAAGTCAGTTATCTATCGACCGTTGCCGTTTCCGCAAGCGGTTATGGTTGCAGACTCACTGCCTGACTAACTGCGAAGACGCATGCGTGCTGGGCGTAATGTTTACCTGTTCTGTTCTGCCTTTCCCAACGATGTTGGGGTCAGCTTGCAGTCTAATCGGATGCGGCTGAATACTAGTATGGAGCGACTACCAGTTACTGGGTAATGCCGATATCCAAGGGTTAGACCAGTTTTCAGTCTTTCGGGGTTTATGACTACCCGTAACGACTGTCATAGGTATTCGTATGATACCCGGGACCGACTGTTTAACGTACTCTCCGAGGCACGGAGGGGTCTCGATGTGTAATGAAACGGTCACCCATCCACAGACTGACAGCGGCAAGCGCAGCTTAACCTTGCATATCTTATGATCCGCGTCGTTGGTAATTAGCCACAAGCCCCTTGGCGTAATGTATACCTCCCAGTACTAAATTACGTAGGTAGTTGGAACAAAAAATGTGACACGCTTTTTTCATAGAATTTGACAAAGTAAGGCTGATCTTCCACCAGAGCTGTGCTAAGCTGCGTAGCGAGGAATGTGTTTTGTAAGCACCAATAGAATCATTTCATTTACCTAGCTTCGCTCTGCGTAGCTCTGGTGGATATGGGCTTAGCGGAGCGAGGTTTTTGTTCATACAAAACAAGCGAGAAATGCGAGCGAGGGATGTGTTGCGAGGAATGTGTTGCTAGGAATGTGTTGCGAGGAATGTGTTGCGAGGAATGTGTTGCGAGGAATGTGTTGCGAGGAATGTGTTGCGAGGAATGTGTTGCGAGGAACGTGTTGCGAGGAATGTGTACCGCTCCCGCAACACCACCCTCATATTCGAAAAGAGTTAGCTACAATTTTCGTGCCGCTCATTTGTACACATTAACACATTACACATTATCCATTCCTCGCACAGCTCTGGTGGAAAGGGTCACACCTTTACATATCCTCGCTATACATTTTCGCATCGCACATTTTCCTCGCACAGCTCTGGTGGATGTCCAGCCTTAAGCCGGGTCTGCTGCGACTATGAACTGTTTGCTGTGTTGTAATTGGTCCAAGTGTTCACTCAACATGTTTTGTTAGATTTTTGTAGCAACAGGCCCTGCTTTACCGGTCACTAATCTGTTTGTCAAGCATTGTGGTAAAGGCAATACTGCCGTCATTATTAAAAAGGGTACAACTAACATTTTGTAAATATTGATAAAATCGATGTTAAAATATTTTTTGAATTTTGTTAAAAAAAACACGACTAAACTATGTTTTTCGCAATTGTGTGAATGTAAATAGTTGCATTTATATAGTACATATAAGACCATAGCAATATTTTATTTTTATTTTTAATGCATATAATAAATAATCAGCTTATTTTTTTTCATCTTAACATAAAAATGACATAGAATGAGCAATAATACGTTTAAAAGGCATATACAACCAAATGTGCCTTTGCAATGTAAAATTTTGAGTAAAAATTTAAAATGATACAATGAAAAGGCACTTTTATTCAATTGTGCCTTTTCACTATAATTAGAGTTCGATCCGTTCGTCGAATTCCGTTCAGAGATGTTTAGTAGTAAAGGCATAACCGCCAGTGTGCCTTTTTTTATAGAAAATTTTAAGATGTAGGGTAAATAGTAAAGGCGTAACTGCCAATTGTGACTTTTCTTCTACATTCATTGCTAAGGTGTTGGTATAAAAAATAAGCACAATTGCCACATAAGCCTTTTATATTTGACGTACGCCGTTTCAATGAAATATATTAAAAATATAAAGGTGAAATAAAAGTCATATCTCACAATGCGCCCTTTTTCTGTACTAAAACTTAAAAAATGGTGCAGTTGTGCCCTTTAAGCTTATTCTATCTCTATTAATTTTATTGCTAAAAATCACAAAAAAATTAGACAGATAGGCCTTTTTTTCCTGATTCCGAATATATATATATATATATGTATAACTCAATTTCATGAAAAATGTTAGTTGTGCCCTTTTTAATATTCTTCCTGGACTTACTGGACCTGGTCGTCCAATCACTGTAGGGGTCCAGTCGGTGCCCATGTCCAGCAGTTGTTATAAAAAAACAAGCCACAACAAGAACTGTACATATGGCAGAAGTTTAGCTTCTGTAATTTGTGTATTGTTAATTTTCAGTAAAATAAAAAAAAATTGCTTCGAATTTTTTATCTTTCATAGGGTTTTTAGGGCGACGATGAATATTGCCATTTATTTCATACAACATCAGATCATCCTCATAGTCCTGGCTTGATATTAATATAGTTTATGGTTGCACAGTACCCTAATGTTTTAGGAGCGACCAACTGGTGTGGAGCCCCCAGGCGTACCTCCAGGGCCGCCGGTTGACTTGGGGATATTGGTGCTGGAGGTAGCTAAAGAGTTCAAGTCCAAAGAGAAGAAGAGTCTCCGGTTCTCTGATATGGCTGATGAAGGACCACCTGGAGAATGTGTATGTACTCTTTTTTTTTCGGTTCATTTGGTAAGATTCAATCCTAAATGAGGCCCTGCAAACAATAATATTTTATGTTTCAACGTTATTCAGGCACCGCTACCAAAACTGCAGTGTAAACCACCTGCAGAGAACATAGACGGTGAAGCAGTCGAAGACGACGGCCCGCATGCGCAGAACTCCGGAACTCAGGCGCCGAAACCTACGTCATTACAACAACGAATGTTGGCGCTGTCGGGACAGAATATAGACGACTTTATGAAAGAGATGGAAGAAGTGCATAGGAAGAGAGAGAGAGATAGAGCTGCAGATCTGAATGCTAGGTATGTTTTATACTGCTACTACTTTTAAATTGGTATGGTGATTCCAAAGTGGGTTTTGACATCCAACAAGAAAAGAAAACTCAACAAAAAAAACATTATCCAGTATTATATTACAAAAGATGGTTTAAATCTAAACTAAGATAAAACTAGATTTAAAATATACCCTTCGATCAATAATACAACTTGATGCCTAGTCTCATATGAAAACAATGCTAAATAGGGGCACTCGACAGTACTAGATACATATAGATGTATGCGTTTTTAATGCCATCTATAAAATAAAACCAGATCATACATTGAATGTTTATATAGAAAGATGTCGTAATAGTTTGGTCAAAAAAGTCAATGTACAGCGTCGTTGGCGTGTTACTCGCGGTAAGCAAGCGTAGTAGAAACGTGGTACGTATTCCAACCGTTAAGACTAGGAAGCTTGTGGAGTCGACTTGTATGTAATTTTGTTTTATTTTATTTAATTTTATAGTCACCGTTCTATACCCATCACTTTCTAACGTCATGTAACAAAAAGAGACGTGGCTATTTTAAAACCCAGGTTTTTCTTAGGCTATTTTTTGTAATAAGAGGTTATTAGTTTCTACATTGTATTTAATATCTTGTCACTGATTTCTATTTGCGAAAAATTATAAACAATACTTACTGAAATCGCCGAATGTAGGCGCCGCTGTTTGTTATTTACTTTATGTCGGATTCTCAAAATATTCTGTTTATAATATTTTCAAATTTTTATATATACAGGTTAAGCGCCCTAAAACGATCGGGAGGTGGTCGCGACAGTGATTCTGATAGCGACAACGAGGGCCCCATCCCGTCGCACGCACCTATTGGACCGCCAGACTTCCCGCTGGAGCCTCCCGGCGCTGAGATGAGGCAGATGCCGCCCCCACTACTACCTCCTGGTAATATTTTCATTGGCTTTCTCACCAGCCCCTATTTAGAACCTTAAGCTGGGTACTGACTGGTGTTACGGGCCGTAATGTAACATTCGCAGCGAGCTTGTTACGTTACGCCGTGTTCTAAACTCCATGTAAATGCTCGTTACGAGCGCCTTGTTTCCCCGTACTGACTGCACGAACGCTCGCTGTGTAACACGTTACATTACGACCTGTAACACCGGTCAGTACCCGGCTTTACGATAAGCTTGTCGATTTATTGTATTCAATTCAAATTTAATTTTTATGGCTCCATCGTTATTCGATGATTCTGCCAACGTCAAGGTTGAAAAAGACACTGCGATAAGTACGTAAAGTATTACACTAAACAGGAACTATTGACCGGTGTTTGTAGCGTTGAAATCAGATGAGCATGCTGAAAAAGGACATTACAATATGTTAATAAACAATCACAAGACAACACATATTACATTTAGAGTTAAAAGGAGAAAAAGGGAAGATAAATGATTGGGTTTGAGAGAAGGAATATTATTAAAGGGGAATTATATTATAATCGTATATTATTAGTCCTAATAAATTTATACAGTATTTTAATTAAGGGGGAATGAGCTAAGGTTAACATATACGGAATATTAATAGGACGGGGAATATTAATAGGACGGGGAATATCAACAGACAATAAATCATATAGGGGGACAGATAATTTAGGACAGTAGAAAAACAAGTGTTCCAGAGTACCCTCCTCTAGACCACACTCGCATAAAGAATGATCTTTTATTCGGATTTTAGCTAAAAAGACCGGAGTACATACAAAACCGAGCCTCAGTCGGATAATAACAGAGGTGGCCCATTTGTTAAAATATTTATGAGAACTAAACCAACTTTTAGATGGAATTGAGGGTTGAATGGAACCAAAAAATTTTCCTTTGATTAGATGCGATTTTTGCCATATGGTATTCCAGCTTTCTATCATATAAGGTTTTGCAAGACAGCGTAGGTCACTAGGAAAGCAAGACTTATAGGAGTCAGTACCACTGTGGGTGTGTGCCTTAGCAAGTGAGTCTGCATGTTCATTCCCCACAATTCCAGAGTGGCCAGGAATCCAGGCCAATGCAACTTGAGTACCCGAGCAGTGGCACCTATATAGAATTTGTTTGATTTTTAAAGTTAGAATAAAATTGGATCGAGACCGAAAAGGAATTTTTAAAATGTCTTGTAAGCAACTAAGAGAATCTGTTAAAATTAAAGATTTATTCAAATGATGCGATTCAACATAAGAAACCGCTTCCAAGATGGCTATCGCTTCCCCAGTGTAAGTTGAGCAAGATGAAGAACAGCGAAAGTTTAGTATAATTTTAAATTTTGGTATCCATACAGCAGCTCCGACATTGCCATCCTCTGATAGCTTAGAGGCGTCAGTGAAGATGGTCAACCAATCACACCAGTCCTTACCTAGGATATTACAAAATTTTCTGTTGGCTCCAGGGTCATGCTTAGAGATTCCTAAATTAAGAATAATTTTTGGTTGAAAGATTAAAGAATCAAAACTGACTTCAAATAGAGGATTAATATCAGACTGAACTAAGGAAAGATGCATATGGTCAAGTTTAGAGTAGCTGTTGATAAGAAGAGGGTGGTCTTTATGAGTCCAATAACTAGAGGAAGGGATAATTTCAGAGAGAGAACGAAGAATAGGAAGAAGAGGGTGAGACTTAATTTGGATAACCTGGTAGAAAAATCTGTCTGAAAGATATTGTCTACGTAGGCTTAGGGGGGGATCTAAACATTCTACCTGAAGAGCATTGGTAGGTGAACACTTCATTGCACCAGTTATAATACGAAGACATTTGGCCTGTATTCTTTCTAATTTAGCGAGAGCTATTTTATTACAAGGCTCAAGGAGAAAGCTACCATAATCGAAATGACTACGAACTATAGCATTGTAAAGATTTTTTTGTGAGAAAGGATGAGAACCCCAACGAACCCCACTAAGAGCTCGCAAAACGTTAACGCCCTTCTCACATTTCTTAATTATATAGTTAAGATGATGAAGACCAGATAATTTCGAATCAAGGATAAGGCCAAGAAATTTTACTTTGTCAAGAAAAGAGATGTGTTCATCGTCCACGGAAAGATTTAAAGAGGGAACATTACGTTTACGGGAGAAAATTACTGCAGTACATTTGGCCACTGATAAAGTTAGACCGTGATCAGTGAGCCACTGATTAAGATAATATAATGCAGAATTTATGCGAGAGGAAGAATGTAGAAAAGAAGAAGAATTATAATAGAGAGCAATGTCGTCAGCATACTGCAGGATCTTACAGAAACAATTCACAGAAGATTCTAAATCACGAGTGTATACATTATATAAAATTGGGCTCAAGACCGAGCCCTGAGGTAAACCCTTCCAGACCAGGCGAGATGGAGAAAAAGAGCTTCTATGTCGAATGGAAACGGATCGAGCCATTAGGAGGCTACAGATTATGTTGACCAACCTCACAGGAATACTCAGCTGTAGCAGTTTCTGCCTGAGTAGTGGAAGCTGAACATTATCATAGGCTGACGCAATATCCAAAAAGACACCGAGAACGCTTTCATTTTTAGAAAAGGCAATACGGACATCTGATGTAAATATACTAAGACTATCCATAGTACCCATACCTTTTCGAAAACCAAATTGGCTATTGGAAAGAATGCCTTTACTCTCTAAAATCCACTCGAGCCGATTCTTTATGAGATTTTCCATAATCTTAGCCAATGCAGAAGATAGAGCAATAGGTCTATAAGAAGCAGAATCTCTTGGATCTTTACCAGGTTTTAAAATAGGAATAATAATTTGCGATTTCCAAGAGTCAGGAACCCTGCCTGAAACAAAAATAGAGTTAATAATATGAAGGAAAAACTGCCTACAGTTAGGAGAAGAATTACAAATAAAAGAATAGGGAATACCATCCACACCAGGGGCAGAATCCTGAAGATGGTCCAAAGCACAGGATAGCTCAGAGAGTGAAAAAATATCATTAAAACGATCTGAAGAACTAAGCGAAGGAGAATCTATGCAAGGAAGACAGTCAAAATTGGGCACAAAGGGGGGGGCAAGTTTATTCATAAAATCATGTAACCATGGATCAGGGTCATTGGACATATTATCTGGGGTATGATCATCACAAACTCTGCGATAAGCCTTAATTCTTGTCCAAACTAGGGATGTTGGAGATCGAGGAGACAATGATTCACAAAATTTGTGCCAACCAGAACTCTTTTTTTTTGACAATACCCTGCAGGTACGAGCAGAAACTCTCTTAAAATTTAAATAATTGGGCATAGTAAGAGAATCTGCATATATCTTTTCTGCTTCCTTGCGTTGACGGACGCTCTCAGAACACTCGGTATCCCACCAAGGAGGAGAAGGGACTAATTTACGAGCCGAGTTCTTTAAAGGAATAGAGGAATCAGCTGCTCGTAAAAGACAGGTGAGGAAAATATCATAAATTTCAAGGAAATTAGAAGAATTTGCTTGAGGAAGGGATTGAATTTCTAAATCTAGTTGGGAAGAAAATTTATTCCAGTCTGCTTTGGATAGATGGTATTTCTGAAGAGGTTCAGAAGGAGGGATAGTGGAAGGAGAATTGTGGTATAAAATTAAAATAGGAAAATGGTCACTGCCATATGAATTGGGCAGAACAGACCAAGAAAGAGTAGAAACCAAAGAAGGAGAAGCAAAAGTGAGATCTGGAACACTGACATTTTGGGTAGGAGAGACCCTACGGGTGGCAGATCCATCATTAAGTACACAAAGATTAATATCGTCTAAGAGGTCAAGTAAAAAACTGGAAGAGGAGTCGTTACAATGAGAACCCCATAGAGTATGTCGGCAGTTAAAGTCACCTAACACAATGAAGGGGCCAGGGATAGCGGATAGAATAGAACTAAATTCAGAGAGGAGGTTAGAGTTAGGATGAGGAATATAAGCAGAGATAATTGTTACATTTAGAGCTTTGATGGCTACAACATGTAAGCCAGGATTGTGTTGGGGAATAGGGATTTGTGAAAAGGTAATAGAATGACTGACCAATAAGGCACAACCTGCCCAGCCATCATCTCTATCATCTCGAAGACATGAAAAACCAGAAACCCTAAAAAGGGATCCAGGCCCAAGCCATGTCTCCGAAACAGCAAAGACAACTGGTTTATATCGGTTCAGGAGGTAAAGAAGATCATGTTTTTTTTGACGAATACTTCTACAGTTCCATTGAAGGATTTTGAGAGGCATTTTTGCGGATAAATGTTTCGAGCAATTGTTGGACTAGGATAATGACATTGTTCGGTAAGGAATCACTGAATTTTGAGAGAATATTAATTAAGGAGCAAGTAAGAAGTTCTATTAGGTTATCGTTAGGAGTGGGAATGGGGGTAGAGTCATTGATGACCTCACCAAAAGCACAGCCATTAGGCTGAGAAGACTTTGGAGACCCCACAATATTTCTGTGGGCCTGAGTGTCATAAGACTTACCCAACTCAGCTTTAGGCCTAGGAGTTAAAAAAACTGTCTTTCTGTATGAGGTCTTAATAGGAGAGGACAGAGGAGAAGAAGTAGGAGATGAGTATGGGGCATAGGAAACCTGAGAGGGTTGGGAAATAAAAGGAGCAGAAACATGGGATTGGGAAAAGTTGGCAGCAGCATCCGAATAGGACAATTTAGACCGGGGAAATCTAGAAGAGGCCTCATTGTAACTAATATTTTCCTGAGACATAACTATTTTAATAGATTTTTGCCTAATGTGTTCAGGACATTTATCATCAGTGGCTTTATGAATGCCACGACATAATAGACAGGAGACTTCAGAGTCTGGAACAATGCAGCTATCCCCTGAATGTTGTTGGGCACAGCGGAAGCAACGTGGCTTAGATCTGCACTGAGAGCGGATATGACCAAAACGACAGCAGTTTCTACACTGAATTGTTGGCAAATGGTAAACAGAAACTGGAAGGGAAGCATTATAACAATATACCCTTTCTGGGAGAATTTGACCTGAAAATGTTAAGACTACCGTTGTAGAAGGGACCCAAGTCACACCTTCCTCCTTCCTGGATTTAACATTCAGTCTCCTGGCTTTGATTACTTCACCACAGTTCAGAGGAGTTTCTATACCTGTCAATAAATCCTCTAAGGACCAGTCAGTAGGGATATCTCTGACCACTCCCATACGGGAAACCTGAAATCGCGGAATGTAGGCTAGATAGTTATTTGTAGAAATAATTTCATTGAGCACAAACTTGTTAGCATCATCAGCAGTCTTAAATTCAATGGAAACTTTGTTGCGACCAAGTGATTTAATTCCACCTTCAAGAATTCCTTTTATTGAATTTTTATGTAAAAATTGAGCAAACTTAAGCACTTTTAATGAAAAACCTTCAGTAAGTTCTGACTCCGCTTTTGACACTAAAACAGTAAAGGGTGCTCTGTCACACTGATTGTAATTTAATTTCGAATTACTCTCAAAACCGGGCTTAATAAAAACGGATTGGATTGAATCCGATGGTGACCTGGTCTTTTTTGCTTCATTGGAAATTTCAATATCAGCATGGCGTTTTAAATTACCTCTTGAAGGATTCTTATTTTGAGAGTCTTCCGTAACCAACATTTCTTTATCAGGAGGAATCCCTCCACCCCCATCAGGGGGCTCTTCAGCACTCATTTCCCTAGGAAATGAATGCTAAAGGGGTTTTACCTACCTTATAAAATAGATTTAACAAAATTCCACCACCAAACAAATGATATTCACAACCAAAACAGAAGTTAATAATAATAATTTAAGGTTAAGCAAGCACCGTGTCAAGTCCAAACCTCGAATCTCGAATTTATTGTATTGTTTAACCGAGTCGATTGACAGCTGACTTATCGTAAGTTTCTGAATCTGTGGGCTTGCTTGTTAATGAGGAATTGTGTGATGAAAACGGAGAAGTCTGACAGTGACAACGCAGGCCCCGCTCCGCCGCACGCGCGTTCATTGATTCAATGTCACGAATATGTTAAGACTTCTAGAGCAGCGGTCATCGCATTTTTCTGGTCAAGGGCCACATTATGACAATGTGGGGTAGAACTGCGGGCCGCACAATTATGTTCTGAATTGGTTATCGTCGCTTGGGTAACAATACCGCCTAAGTCGAAAATTGGTCATTTGACGTTTTATACGTCATTGGACAGATATATTCGACGCACATCGAATGATGTTAGAAAATAAATAAAATTATCCAATCACAGCGAGTTATTCAAACTGTTCTGGCACCGCGCAAGTCGTTTGTTGTGTCATTTTTAAAGATAATAATTAGTTTTTTGTCTATCCTGAAAACTTGTCAAATTTAACTTGAGCGGTATTGTTACCTTAGCGACGTTATGTAAACTAGCAAAGAAGTAAATAAATAAAAAGTATAATTCGAGATTTTTATTACGACAAAAATATTTAGTTACTTAATTTATGTCTAACAGAATTTGGTTATTATGGTGTTGTACTCTTTTAGTTATTTGTTCTATGTTGTAAAACCTAAAATATATATTATTATCTGCGGTGTTTACGACAATAGACGCGGGCCGCAGTTTGACGAGCACTGTTGTAGAGAGTCATGGCCGACTGAACGTAATAGTTTTACTACGTCATCTGTTCGTTTTCATAACTGCAAGCAACTTTGATATGTGACTAACTTTCTTTGAATATCAAAAACTAATAGAATTTAATATTTGAACACACGTCATTTACTTTGCAGGTCTCCGGCCGCCCCCCCTCCGCGCGCCGCTCGCGCCCCCCATGCGGTTGGGCCCGCCCGGACCTCCTCCGGGTCCACCGGGACCACCTCCAGGTCCGCCCGGACCTCCCTCAGGTAAACTTCACCTCATTATAGAGACTTAGCAGCGCTGCATGATTGTTGCAACAAAACTAGATATTATTTTTAGTGTCACACAGCTTTTTATTAGCATAAGGGGTGTACAACTTTACGCGTCAAACTGCACAACAGCACATGGTGCCTACGGGTACATAACTATATTAATTAATAAGGCCAGGTCGAATTCAGCAAATCAGATGATGATGGAATGCAAAGTTACCAGTGCGAGCGGATATTTGGTTCGAAAAATTACTACTATTCGGTATAGGTCTATCACCCATATTCTAAGACGTTCCTCCGAAACTTACTCGACTCGACTCCACCTCGAGTTGACATAACCGTCCTCGACTCGAGATTTTTCCTCAGTCGAGGTAAGGAATCATCTGTCAAACTCAAGGTACCTCGGAACCTACCTTAAGGAAGGAAGTGTCAAAGTTCGTATGTAACAAAAATGAATTTTGAAGACTTTATGGAATATGCTTACCATAATCCTTACAACTATTTATCGCGGCGTTATTTGCGCGATGCAGATAATTCAAATTATGACGTAATGTCTTCTCGAGGAACCTCGAAGTTCACTCGAAATTGCGACTAAGAATACAATTTTGAAGGTGTTTTCGAGGCCGTCCTGAGTCGAGTATGAGTCGAGTAAGTATTGGAGGAACGTCTTAGAATATGGGTGTATGTTTTATAGAAGACTGTAATAAGCTAATGGCGATGATATTGACAGAATAATTATGTTAATTGATCTAAAATTCTATTTTCCCTAATGAATGTTTTTCATTATTGCTTCTGTCCAGGTTTGCCGCCGGGCCCCCCCGGCATGCGCGGCATGCTGCGCCCCCCGGGCCCCCCGCCGGGCGCCCCCCCCGCGGCTGCTCCGCCCGCTGGTGCCCCCCCCGCCGCCCAAGGCGCACCCGCAGCACCCCGTGTCCGTGCTCACTGCCGCACCGCAACTTATTACCAAGAAGGATGCGCAGCAAGGTTGGTGCATGTACATTATCTATACTTCTATACTAATATTATAAAGAGGAAAGATTTGTATTTTTGTATTATTAGATTTTTGTATTTTTGTATGTAACGAATAAACTTAATAACTACTGGACCGATTTCAAAAATTCTTAAAATCAAATAATTTTATTTGTGTTAAACATGGGTGATGATAATACAATGTCACATGCTGTGGTCACATCGTATTATTGATTTTTAATAAGTAATTATAGTCCAAGATGTTTTACCTATAAAGGTGTACAAATGAGTAATCTCCATTGAAAATTAAAATAATAAAATCAAACAAAATTTAAAAAAAAAAATAATGAATAATAATATTAAATAATTCTTTCGCCGTTAGAAAGCTACATTATCACTGAGTAACATAGGCTACGGGCGGAGCCGTGAGGACACAGCTAGTATACACACAATTTGGCTTCGCGTCTATTTTTCCTCAACATTAACATTTTTTTTTGTTTCCAGGTGCAACAATCAGTGCCAAACCACAGATAAGGAACCTCTCCGCGGACGTCACAAGATTCGTACCGTCAGCGTTACGAGTAAAACGCGAGGACAAAAAGGCTAAGCCTGGAATCAAATCCGGTGCAATCCAGAGGCCGGCTGATGTGCCCAAACTAGTTCCGAGCAAAGACGATGCTTACATGCAGTTCATGAAAGAAATGGAAGGACTTTTGTAGCGAGTTATAAGACTGTCCGGTCAATTATATAGTAATGTTATTCTAAAAAAATGTGTCGTGACGACAGAGTGAGATGGCGCTAATTATGCTAAAAAGAGAGCGAATCATAAGCGGCCGCCGGTTGAATCATCGCTATATAATCCATAGCAACGATACCTAACCTTTTTATTCGCCGGCCACCATTGCTTTCGAAATTACCCTGTCTCATGTAAACTAGAATCACTAAAGGAAATCCGAGCAATGATGCGTTCTAGAAAATTATTTTAAAAGTTTGTAAACAAAATAGGGTAAGTATATAGGTAAGGGAACGTACCCATACTACGTGACCCATTTTTTACAATTTTTTACCCCCCTGCCCCCCCTCGGTGACCACCCGTTGTATATGACCAAGTGCCCCTGTGACCCAGCGTGGTATTTTGAAGAACCCCCTCCCCCCCCTGAACGGGTCACGTAGTATGGGTACGTTCCCTAAGACAGCGTCGCACTGCCACAGACAATTAACTTTTTCAGAAGTAACCGGAAAATTATAACTAGGAGGTGTTCGGTTTTATGTAGTCAACGTAAGTGAACAAAGTTATTTCCTGCCAGAAAACAATATAGAATGGTTTGTTAGGTCTTCTAAGTGAAAGCTCGGCGGGCCGCAAGTTGAGTATCTATCACCCGAATGTTAAAAATAAAACTAAGATTTAGCCCCGCGATCTAATTTTGTAAATATTATGTTTAGTAAGTACGGTCTATGGAGTAATAAAGTGATTGAAACTTTTGTGATTTTGTAATTTCATAGGCTTAAAGTATTTCTAGGGCCTTTTTGTTGCCGACAAATAATTTACCACCCCCGTCGTTCTTCTTAGGGGCAAATATAGGCACTAAAAGCCAATATGAAAATAGAAATACGTATTTTATTGTCAACTCTAAAGGTATGTACTTTAACTAAGTCCATTTCAGATTGACAAAACTGTTGAAAATGTTTTATAATAATTTTAGTTGCAATGGAAATTGAACTGTGTTCGATGGGATTTTGGTCTTCAATCCCAAATCATGTTAATCCTAAATTTAAAGTCGCTGGTGTACAATGGGTCATGTCAGAAGAGGGCAGAATAATGCTCAGTTGCATTAATAACATCATACTATGACTGGTTATAGCCGTTCAATGCGTGGGCTATGGCGAAGCCTATGTCCAGCAGTGGACGTCTTAAGGCTGATATTAAGATGATGAGTCGTAATAGAACTATTTTATGATGCGCCGACTTCGGGCAAGCGTTGTGCGTTCCGTGTTATGATCGATCAAGATCGCAGTTTCATTCCCCGCAGCCAGAATACGTGAACTTTACCCAATTATCAGCACTTTAAGAAGTTTTCTAAAGAAGACTAATATTTCTTGAAGGTTTTTCTGAATTATCATTTGTCAGCAAGTTCATGGAATTATTTGAAGTTGGGGTGGTGCATTTGTTTTCACTGTCTTCAAAAAAAAGCATATCTTTTTAAGGATTTTGTCACTATCCGATAGACAGTCTAAGGGCCGATTTCTCAATCGTCAGATATTTTTTATCTGCCGAACAAGGTTGACATTTTGACAGCTTTTGTATAGGAAATATGTCAAACGGCCATATTTATTCCTCAGATAAAAGTTATCTGACGATTGAAAAATCAGCCCTAAGAGAACATTTTCTATCATCAGTAATTTTTTTATCAACAATTAATTCAAGCAACACATCTATATAACTTTCTTTGAGTCAGTATTTGGTAGAGATTGGGATTTTTGGGATATGTCATTTATAGTTAGTTTTTGTTTAGAGCCTCTACCAAGACATTTTTTATAGGTAATGGATAGCTTCTGCATTCCATGAGTATAATCAGATTGTTCTAAATCCATTTATTTCTGTGGATGGTCGTATACCATTTTCTAACGCCTCTTTAAGTACAGGTACAAAATTTATTTTAGTGAGTGTCTCTAGGGGATGGTCTCGTCTATATTGCAATACGCTATCCTTCCATGCTACCTTCGGGGGTCTCAAAGCTGCGACATCGATTGTGGTATTTGGGTAAAGTGCTATAAGGGTAATGTGACACTCGTGCATAGCTCGCTGACTTCAAGATGGATCTTGTGACCATTGACGAATAATATTACAGGGAACTTCCTTTGTGTTCGCAAGGGATGAAATATGTTTTTTATATCGTCGTAATAAAGTTCTGCTTTCATCCAGCCTGAATCACTCAAACCAATGCCCCAGTTCACGGGAACTGATCTTGTATCTCTTTAGTGTTTTGTTTGGAAAAACTATTTAAGGTGGTGTGGCAAGTTTTTGATGCCATACTGGTTGGACACCCTTCAGGTCTCGCCAATAACTGGCCGGTTACGTAGAAACGGTCCGCAAGACCATCTACAAGCAGTCGAATAGGAAAAAAAAAATTGATGCTATTGTTTTTGGCATTCCCATCTTTACCGCTTCTAATGCATTTTTCAGGTTTACGTGGTTATATTGTTATCTCCTTTTTAAAACCTCTTTTTGTTTATTTGATTTCATTTTTAGACCTGGCAGTTAAAAAGTTCAATTTAGGTATTGAAATTAGATAATTACAATTATTGGCACAAAATTTAACCAATTATCAGCACTATGCTGATAAATGGTAAAACGTAGTTTCAGCATGGTCTCATCATATTTTTTTACATTAAAATTCAATTTTAGTCCTTAATAACAAAGACTTAAATTTAAAAAAAAAAACCGGTGAATTAGTCTACACTTACACAACCCAATTATCAGCATGGGTGCTGATACATTTAATTTCTGTTTAAAAATTAACCCAGATGTTGGCACCCCTTATTTTGTAATTATATAACGGAAATCTTTAAGATCCATTTGAAATAACAAATAACTAACCAAAAATACCTATACAAGGTTAGTCGGAAAGGGGGTACTAAGCCGAAAGGGTGTTAAAGTACCCATAATAAGGGATAACTTTTGTTCTACAACTTTCCCCAAAACTCGATAGTTTAAGAGAAATAGCTTTTCAAAGATTTCGTAAAAAATATGCTAAAATCTATCTGTCCATAGCTATGATCAGCCGTTTTTACAATTTAGGTCATATTTGGGGTCACGGATTAGAAAAATAATTTTCTGAATTCATAACTAAAGCAGGTATGTTTTTTTTTTTGAAAAAACTAAAATAAAATTATTTTTTCATGCAAATAAAAATTATCGAATTTTGAAATTTTAACAATTGCTTTGTAATAGTCATCAGTGATACTTTAGGTGGCCCGCGGCTTAGTACCCCCTTTCCGACTAACCTTGTATATAAGAACTAAGATTTCATTACAATTCTCAGTAAACATTAGAAATAGAATGATAAATAGACAGTCAGTCAAACTTACATCCGATGAGTAAAAGTGGCCGAAAACACCAATAACTGCAGAACGACTTATTGTATTACAACGCTGGCGCCATTTTTGATGTTCACTACGTATCGAAAAAGTTGCTACTATACAAGGTTAGTCGGAAAGGGGGTACTAAGCCGAAAGGGTATTAAAGTACCTATAATAATGGATAACTTTTGTTCTACAACTTTCCCCAAAAGTCATTAGTTTAAGAGAGATAGCTATTCAAAGATTTCATAAAAAATACGCTGAATTCTATATATCCTCAGCTATGATCAGCTGTGTTTACATTTTAGATCATATTTGGCGTCACGGATTTGAAGCTCCATTTTCTGATTTCGTAACTTAAACAGGGATGAAGAATTTTTGAAAAAAATTGAATAAAAATCATTTTACGTGGTATTTTTTTTCATCGAATTTTAGAATTTTAACCCTTCCTTTAAAACAATCATCAGTGATACTTTAAGTGGCCCGCGGCTTAGTACCGATTAACCTTGTGTATACTGTATAAAGTAAGATGTCCCTAGTAGGTATATTTTTTTAGTTTGCAATACATAAACCATAAAGAGAAACTTATATTTTTAATTTATTTGCCGAGGTGCTGATAATTGGTGGAGTGGTACCTAGCAATTGGATGATTCACCCTACAATACTTTTTTGTTTTTTTTTTATATCTGTCTACTGAGTAGGTACCTAGAGTAGGTAGAATAAGTTCAATAAACTGAAAATTTTGATGTAATATAAATGATAATTACACAACAATGACGTGTAATTATTTAGTACCAACTGAAATATCTATAAATGCGAAATTCTGCTGAAAAGCTTTTGAAATACTAAGAATTGTAAACAAAACCTATACCTACAAATACATAGCTATCAATCACACGCAGAGTAGGTATGTTTCGTACATACTTATTTGTCGTGTTTATTAGAAGCAAGATTTAAAGGCGCATTTTAAAATACGACTACCTATGTGTGTAATAAAACGTGATAGATTATTTATCTTTTGTGTACGTGGCCCTTGATCTTGCGTGAAAATCGATATTTGGATTATTGCATAGGAAATAAAATAAGTTAGGACAACTATTGTGATTATAACCTATCTATAGAGTCTTAAATCGGCGTAGTCAGGATTTTGTCCAGGGTGGGGCAAACTCTGTCAGACTGAGATTCTTAATTCATATTCTAAGACGTTCCTCCACAACTTACTCGACTCAGGACGGCCTCGAAAACTCCTTCGAAATTGTATTCTTAGTCGCAATTTCGAGTGAACTTTGAGGTTCCTCGACTGAGGGGTCCTCAAATGAGTCGAGGTAGAGTGGAGTCATTACGTCATAATTTTATTTATCTGCATCGCGCAAATAACGCCACGATTAATAGTTGTAAGGATTATCGTAAGCATAATTCGATAAAGTCTTCAAAATATTTTTTGTTACATACGAACTTTGACACTTCCTTCCTTAAGGTAGGTTCCGATGTACCTTGAGTTTGACAGATGATTCCTTACCACGACTGAGGAAAAATCTTGAGTCGAGGACGTTTATGTCAACCATAACTACCGATTGTAGTGAGAAAGGCTGAGACGAGGTGGAGTAGAGTCGAGTAAGTTATGGAGGAACGTCTTAGAATATGGGTGATAGAGTTTTAAATGGGCGTAGTCAGGATTTTGTCTAGGGTGGGACAAACTCTGTCAGACAGTAAATATTTGTCTTTTCTATAAATCTGTAAGTGCAGATTGTCCCATAACCTTATTTTTGAGGTCCAAATAAGTATGAGAGACGGGCATTGGTCTGCCTATTTTGGGTAATTGTTCTGTGGACATGGGTGGCGAGTTGACTGAATCTAGTCTATTTGCCTATTCTTTCCTGTGCCAGGGTGAGGCAAGCGCCCCATCTACCTCACCCTGACTACGCCTATGGAGTCTTATAACCTATCAATAACCGAATTTGTTAAAGAGACAGGTGACGTAACAGCAAAGTATGGGGCCTCTTTCAATTTATGAAACTTAGGGTCAACTCATCGTAGAGCAGAGTCGAAGCACATCGAAGCGTCAAATTCTTCACAAGTAAAGCGAAGAACCAATCAGCGTTGGTTGCGGTCCGACGCGCGGATTCTGTGAAATGCGCGCGATTTCGCGTCTTTTTTTATCTTAGAAGAAATATGTGTATTATGTTGTGGAGATAAGGGTGAATATGCTATGTTAAGTTTCAGATGACGCTACGATGCGCTTTGACTCTGCTCTAGTATGAGTTGACCCTTAGGCCCATTTGGTATAAAGCTACTTGTATAAGTAGCATTATACGTACCAAAAAAAAAAAATTTAACTAGGTATTTAGAAAAAAACCAACTCAATCCGATCAATAAGATTTTAGTCGTCGTATCGGACACACAGACGGACATTGCGTTTTATAGTAGGTAAGTACCTAATATTGCACGTAACTACAAGCTCTTGGGAACATTCCTATCAAAATTATCTGTTTACTACTTGAAACTATTACCTACTCATGACCACGTAACTCTGATAAAAAGTGTCCATTAGTCGATGGACGGGTTATCTCAAGCTAGAAAAATGTGTTACATCTTGTTGTCACACGAATAATCAGGTCACGTGCCAAATAATTAGCGTAAACACAGTTTAATTACACTTATTTAAGACTAGCGACCCGCCCCGGCTTCGCACGGGTGCAATGTAGATACTAATGTGGGGCATATAACCCTCTTAAACTCTATCTATTAAAAAAAACCGCATCTAAATCCGTTGCGTAGTTTTAAAGATCTAAGCATACATAGGGACAGACAGACAGCGGGAGCGACTGTTTTATACTATGTAAAGATTCAAATGGCCAGACTATACACATTATTAAGAAGTTGCAAAGTCACCATGTCCTGTAACTCAGCGGCACGCTTTCAAACTGCATACTCAACAACGCTGCTTGACTGCAGTAATAGTGGTGGTAGTACTTTCCCGGACGAACATTTTCACAAGGAGATAAAGATAAAAGATAAAGATAAAAGATAAAGATAAAAGATAAAGATAAAAGATAAAGATAAAAGATAAAGATAAAAGATAAAGATAAAAGATAAAGATAAAATATAAAGATAAAAGATAAAGATAAAAGATAAAGATAAAAGATAAAGATAAAAGATAAAGATAAAGATAAAAGATAAAGATAAAAGATAAAAGATAAAGATAAAGATAACAGATAAAGATAAAGGTAAAAGATAAATATAAAATTCCTGGGTCCTGGGTTCGATCCTCAGGTCGGGCAGTGTTATTGAGTTTTTCCGTATGAAATTCCTCAGTAGCAGCCCGGAGTTTTAATTTGTGCCCAGTTGATGGCAATAGGCTCGTCGTTATATGGGACATAAACATAAAAGCGAAATGCGGGTGTTACTATACACCTCTATCTAACAATTTGGGAAATACAGGCGTGCTGCTGTTATGTTATGTATGTTATATCGTCAAACTAATTGGCCATTAATTTTATCTCACTCAACTTTTTATGATCTATGTAACTAATATAATAGGCATTCGGAGGAGAAGCACATTTTGGTACCTACATGAGTCTGACTATTGTCCACATAAGTGCAAATACGAACACTGCAGATTTTTTTATTGTTCAGCGCTTATGTACCTACATCAATCAACTCGGGTTGTCGCAACATACCGCTGACCGAACACCTCTTCAAATGCACGCTCAAAGAAAATTGTTTAATTTAAAAAAAAGGCCTGGTTTCGTATACTTTCACATTAACCTGTTCAATTAAATGAGATGTATTTAATAAAAGCACATTCAATTGAAAATAACAACAGCAGGCACACTTCAAAAATAGTGCTTTCCACAACAAAATAATAAATGCACTTTAATTTTAATACTTACAAGTTTAAAAATAAGGGTTTGCACTATAATCAATCAAAAACCACTTGTTTTTGGATGCACCCATTAAAGGAATGGTGGAAACTGATCGACAAATCGTTTCTGACCATTTCTGGTTGAGTGGTCACAGTTCTAACCTGACCTAAAGTGATCGGCAAATCGTTTCTGACCATTTCTGGTTGAGTGGTCACAGTTCTGACCTTTTTTTTTATATCGTGGGAAAATCGTCATGGATGTTCCTCGCCCGGGGTAGGCCAGGGGGTCTGCCGGACTCTTACCGGCTAAAAACCCACGGTATTCCTCCTTCTGACCGTCGGCCGGGGTCGCGGTATTCGCCTAAGCATGCACCGCAACCCCGGCAGGTCTTGGTCCACCAACTGCTGGTGGACCTCTATCCAGTGGGGCCCCACCCCACGACCTGAGAGTCGCGGGGAGCACCGACATGACCGTTGCACCAGAACATATGGCACGCCGTGACCACCCCGGGGACCAAACAGGCACATGGGCCCCAGACGACCCCGCGTCTAGGCACCCTTGGTCCCCCTGCGACGGGTCAGGTTAGTGGCCCCGCCGCCTACCACTTTTTGGCCGCAGAGGATAGGGAGAGCGGCCAACTAAACACCGACACTCCTCTCCCCCTGCGGCCCCACCGCGTTCGCCATCTGACGGTGGCGGCCCCGTCAAGGCCGCGGAAGGTAGGGAGAACGGCGCACCGTAATACCGGTCCTCCTCTCCCGCCGCAGCTTCCACCCTTCAGCCTCAATGCCTCCCATAAGACATCACGGCCTACTTGGCCGCTACGTCGAGGGCTTGCAGGCCCCAGCTCCGAAGAGCGGCCCCTCCTCGGGTTCCACTTCGCTTCACCGTGGGGCTCCAAGCCACGGCTACTAAGCCCCCCGCAACGACAATGCGGGAACCCAACCGGAGGGTCACAGTTCTGACCTAACCTAACCTACCTTTCAGTTAGTTATCTGTTTGTCATTTTATTTCTTATTGCGGGGGGACATAAGCATTAAAATAATTACAGTGCATACAATTATTTTTAAAGTTGAAATACTTACCCATTAAAATTAAAGTGCAAGGCGATATTTAATTTGATTGTAGAGCCTTTTAAAGTGGGCACTATTATTTTTAAAGTTCATTTATATACAGGTTGTAAAAGAAATCATGTAATTCCTTCAAACCTCGTGATGTACTGCTGACATAGATTAACCCTGCAAGTGAAACTTTTGGATTCAATAAAAAAAAATACAATGAAGTAAACATGTGTTCTTAACGTGAGGCATCTTAGCGCTTTGAGTTAAATGACCGCGCTACGAGCGATAGCCGCGCAATTCACCCGGGGCGCTAAAATGCCTTGCATTAAGAACACATGTTTAGGTACTTCTTGTAATTTTTTTATTAAATCCAAAAGTATCCCGTGCATGGTTAAGGGAACGTACCCATACTCCGTGACCCGTTCAGGGGGGGGGGGGGGTCTTCAAAATACCACGCTTGGTCACAGGGGCTGGGGGGGGGGCTTAGGTTTTCGTCACGTGGTCAATATCCTCTAGGGAAATCTCGCGCTTTTTCGAGCTATATTCAAATATGGCGCGCAGCGTTTAGCGCTTTTTATTTAAAACCATATTTATGAATACGAGAAAACTAGTGGGGGAGGGGGGGGGGGGAATTGGCATACCTATACTACGGGTGTACACCGAAGGGGGAGGGGAGGGGGAAAGTTGTAAAAAATTGGTCACGTAGTATGGGTACGTTCCCTACTCTATGTTAGCAACAAGTTTGAAAGAGGTTTGGAGGAATTACATGATTTCGTTTACATCCTGTATATCCCCAATTAAATTACTCAACTCTTCCGCTGATGGATATATTTCCACTGTGCGCGACTAGTGCCACTTACTCAGGTCAGATTTTCACATGTATATCAATCGTGTTGAGATAAGAATACCTACTCATTTTTTATAATTTGCTGCCAAAACAAGAGATAAAGATGTTATGATTTTTACAGTTTGTTTTTATCTTTTGCTGGATATTCCACACATGTAGACTGTTTTTGTATACTTACAGGGGGTCAGGATTGTTTTGGTAACTTTTGGTGCATAACAGCACTCGCAGCTTCGCTTACATGAAAACAGGATTAGAATAGACTAGGTACTTTAAATTGGCGTTAGGTAAAATCGAGTGATGGCCTTAGAACATTGTCATTTTATTTGAAAGGGCTAAACTGTTCCCAGCTCCCGCTGACCACGCCCAGGCTAGTGTCACTCCGCGGTTTGAGTATGAAAACATGCTGCGTCGCTTTACCTCCGGAGGGACGGAGTGCTCCATTTCATTTCATTTTATCCATTTCAATTCAACCATTTCATTTCAATTCATCCATTTCATTTCAATTCATCCATTTCATTTCAATTCATCAATTTCATTTCAATTCATCAATTTCATTTCAATTCATCAATTTCATTTCGATTCATCCATTTCATTTCAATTCATCCATTTCATTTCAATTCACCATATTCATCCATTTCATTTCAATTCATCCATTTCATTTTACATAATTATATGTGCCTAGTCTGTGGTGCGCTCTCACGTAGCATTAAGTTCAATTTACGTGGTGCACATTTTTTTAAATTGGATTTGACGCATTAGTTTGGAGTGAGGTTTCTGTAAGTAGTACTTTTAAAATATTCTGTTCCACGCCACCACCGAGTTTACCAAGCATGAAGTATTAAAATGAAACAAATAATAGTATAATTTCATTGTAATGTAATTTACAACAGTTGTTACAACTAAAAATAAACATTTATGTATGTTAATTAAACTTACAACTATTATAATTAGGTACCTACTTACTTATTCTAATTTACATAAATATTAAATTGGTGGGTATTGTAATTTAAAGCAGTATTTTCAGAGGTAATAAAACTTAACGAGTAATAGCAGTCATTAGTATTAAGCTTAGGTATAATACAAGAACATAAATATATATTTGTTTTAATGACAGATCATAAAATATTCCCCTTAGATTTCTCCAGTAAAAATTCGACTTAACGTGTTTACTTAACATCTATTTACATAATTACTGAATACATATCAAACCTTGCATTCCAGTTACCTACATTTTACATTGACAATAAGTACAAACTGACTGACTGTCTCGTTGCAAGAGCAAGAGCGACTGCTGATCGTGCGGTCCTGAGTTCGATCTCTAGATTGGGCAAAGTGTTATTTGGTTTTTTCGTGTGGAATTCCCCAGTAGCAGCCCGGAGTTTGGATTTGTGCTCGGTTGATGGTAATAGGTTCGCCCCCTATTACATGACTTAAACATAACGACGAAATGAGGGTGTTACTAATACACCTCTGCTCAACCCTTCGCGGAATACAGTCGTGATGTTATGTAAGTACAAACTTATCCTTTATATTGAGTAAAATGTTGAACCTAATTTTCACATACCACTATCACCCACTACTTAAAATAATTTAATTAATATAATTCAAGGTAATACGCAATATTTTGTCGCTAAATTGATTAAATATTCCAATACATTAACATATCGACAGCAAATCGGTTATGGTACAAGGTTTTGTACAACAATTTTTTATTAAGCTTTCTCTACGTTCCCATTTTTTTACAGTCACTTCTCTGGGATTTGGCATGTTGAATTCCTCTGAAAAAAAAAACAATAATTTATACTTCAGAAATCCATAATGCAGGTGTAAACTGTACCATCGACACTATAAGCAAATAGGTTTATATACGAATAGGCCATTCTGTTTCCTACTGCCTTTTCTTCTGGAGGGCTAATAATGTCGCATTTGAAGGCAGTCAAGATAAATTCAGTGCAACTGCATGACAACTGCCGAAGTAATGTGTAGGTACACATTCCACTTGCAGTTACCATGCGGTATCAATGAATGTAATATACTCGGGAGCAATGAATCCTGGTCACCAACATAAACCTTAATATCTCGGAAAACATTGTTTAACATTGTTTTGTTTCTGTTGGTGACCCGGATTCATTACTCCCGAGTTTATGATTGATTCATTCATTTGCCTGGTAATTCCCTATCCTATGAGGCAATTTAAGGATAATAATAATATCATTTTGTTTGTAGTGGACAGTGGTGTCGATTCTGTTGCACATTTTGACAGTACTAAACTAGACTAAGCGCAACTGCCATGTCACTTTCTTTTTCTATTGAAACAGAAAGAGACAAATAGTTTAGTTTAGTCCTGTCGAAGTGCGCAACTGAATCGACACCAGTATCTGGTTTACCCAAAAGTTTACCTGAAATCTCATTAAATTCAGTAAATCTCATCGGTAGGTATCTCAACGTGATTGAGCACACACATGAACGCTGTATGTGTAGTTGATTATTACAGGTATATTAATCAATGTCTGTGTAAGTACATCATTGATACAATGTACGTAATAAATAAAATCTAATCTTATGCGGTAATGCTAAAGCAAGTTGCTATCAATCATAGCAAATCTAGATTATCATTGTATTCAAGGCACTGACCTACATAAGTACAATATAAATCCTAGAAATCATTCTTATTAGAACGTTATTGATTAATAATAAGCAGGTGTTTACTATTAACTTATCACATATCTGCCGTGTCATGACATTTATTGATCAGAAATTATAAGCCTAGCTTATAACTTCGCAGAATACGCGATTCATGAGTACAAATTAGTTTTATTTGTAAACTAGCGGCCCGTCCCGGCTTCGCACGGGTGGACATTTTTCCCGTTTTTGCAACATTTTTCATTTATGCTCCGCTCTTATTGGTCGTAGCGTGATGTTATATAGCTATAACCTTCCTCGATAAATAAACTATCCAACACAAAAATAATTTTTCAATTCCAACCAGTAGTTCCTGAGATTAGCGCGTTCAAACAAACAAACTCTTCAGCTTTATAATATTAGTATAGATTATCGAGCGCCTGATTCTTGTGTCTCTTATTTTGTTGAATCGCTTCGCTGCGTTTTGCTAAAAAGATAATTTAGTTGTAGTTTCTAGTTATTATTTTCGTACCAGCGGTTTCTAAATAGTCGTCATACTTAAATTTGTCTTATCTGTAGCTATTTTTAGTTGGTGAAGCTCTAAAGAGCGGCTGGCATTGTAATTTTAAAACTGGACAACAACATTTATACCTAACTAGGTACCTACTTTTTTACTTTGACACAACATTATGTTAGGTTTTACCTAGCACCAATATTTTGAAAATACAAGTTGTCCTATAACATTATGATTTATTTTTTGCAACATGTAGAATTTGTGTCATACATAAATATGAATAAAAAATTCAGTTTATTTAAATAGTATGTGCGGAACGAGTATTTCCAATTCAAAATTCACTCACATTAATCTTATATCACGACATTCGTGCTAGGCCTATTGGAGTGTATCTAGTATCTAACTCAGAAACAAGTCAACCTAAAGTCCATTTCGAAGTGTGTTTTGCTTCATAATAAAGCTTAATAACTGTTTTACTATCGCTTAAGTCATATCCAGTAGTCACTTAATATCTGCAATGACAAACTAGGTCCATTGCATCAATACACATCACATCTTTCTACATAACTAAGCTAACATTAACACCCTTGCATTACATAAAGGTAATTACTTACCGGAAGAGTAGTCGCCGTATGAGCCGTATGTAGGGCACAAATCGTTCATCACGGTGTACGTCAGTATTCTCATGCAAGCTGGCAAAGACATATCCATGTACGTTGATGTTAAGATGTGCGATGAGGCAATGTGCTGGCTGAATGTTACCATTAGGACAAGGAGGAAGTACTTGCCTTGCATTTTGTAGGTAAACTGAAAGGAAAAATTGATAATTGTTCATTATAGCTGTGTACTTGTATACATTTAAGGTGATCAAACTATTATTAGCCGTGAGTGCATCACAAAGGAATCGCTTGTGATTTATTATAAATCGCTGTTTATTTCTATTGTAAACGATGTCGAATACGGATTACGAGCGGGACAGGAGCGATACAGAATATTGACATCAAGTATACTCCACCAAGAAGAACATAGTCTGCTTAGGTGTCGGCAATAAGATTGACAAGCATGCAGCACCCGCAAGCCCGAGATCGAATAAGATCGTAGGTGGTGCTTGCCACCAGCAAAAGCATTCCCAAGGAGGGTTGACGTCAGACAGGCGGCCGGTCATAAAATATAGCCGACACATTTGTGCAGTATGATATTATGAGACATACTGCGCCGACACCAAATAAGTTGGGATAAGGGCAGAAGGATGATGATGATGATTTTAGTTGAGCCTCGTTCTGCCTAGCTTAGCGTCCAGTCTAACCAGATGTGACTGAATACCAGTATTTTATACGAAGCGCCTGCCATGAGACCTCCGCAATCCAGTTAAAGGGCAATGCCGATATCCTAAGGTTAGACCGGTTGTCAGACTTTTTGGCTTCTGACTGAATTGTTACTTGAGCCTGCGTGATGGATAAAACATTGAGATCGTCGCCTTTGAAATGTAAAAGGAGATTCAGCAATTATGTCAAAAGGTAGCATAGTTAGGCAGAAGTTTTCTCCTATGGTCTGATTACTACATTCTAAAGTTACTAATCCATTTGCCATCATGGTTAGTAACGAAATTTTAAGTCACTTTTTAACAACCGTAATAGTCTGTAGGTAGCAGTCAGATATTTCCAGGAATAATATGACGATGAAATAAGCTTTTTGCCAGGCAGAAAGTAAAAACTAGTCCTGTACTTAATAAGCCTGACAGGCTTCTGCATTAATAATAGGATTGTGGACTTGTGGTTGGATGTAGAGCGAACGAAGAAACGAGAAAAGATGAAGAAGAAATTGTTGTCGGAAATGTTGTTTTGAAATATGCGAAGTGATCTATAATCTACAAGGTTGTTTACCAGACGATTCATTTAATAATAAAATATGAATACAACAAAGAAGACTTTCATTAAAATAGAAAAAGTCGGGGCTTATATTTTTTTTGGAATAATTGCTCTAACAAAAACTTCGGCTAGATCGGAACTTTACTTCTAACATCTAAGATTGCCAGGTTAAATTATTTAATCACTAAGAATCGGGAAAGAAAGAAAAATGACATAGATGTGGACGAAAACGAAGCAGCAGGAAAAATTGTCACAAAAAACACAGCACTTACCGTTTAATTGCAAGGAATCTCAGGAAAGCTTCAATATTACACTCCGTAGATGTTCCCTCATCTAATGGTTGGAAAATAAATAGCTCCAGTCTTTTTATACTCGACTCTGTGCCGGTAAACAAGCCTCTAATAAAATTCTAGGTGCGTAAACAATTTTCTCAGCGCGAAAACTTTTATAACTAATTATATTTTTCATATAAAACAAACTCATTAAATTCCGCGCGTAACTCTAATTTTGTCGCAGGGTGGACGCGCACAATACTTGAATGAGCCCGTTAACATAGCACCAAAATTAAACCGTAAACATGTTGTTATAAATAACCCGAACATAGTTTATCGGTAACGACATTTTATCTCAATAAATGAATGACCTATGTCTCTCAAAACTGTATTTAAAAACTTGTGTAACTTTAGGTTGTTTATTATGGACACGTGTCAAGACAACTAGCCACCATCTTCCCACCTCCCACCCGCTTTTAGAAGCGTCTCTGTGTAACGAAAACTAATAAAAAGTTCATAAATAAATTATGAAAGATTTTTTTTATAGCTGTTACCAGTTTGGACGCTGTTCGACCTTCATTAGCATCTCATTCATGGAACACCGATCGTAAATTCTTCTCGTCGCTGGTTGCCTGAATTTTTTTGCACGCATGTCATACATATTTTAACGTGTTTGCTGCTACTGATTACGTTTTTAATGAGTTACAATGTTGACAAATAAAATTAATCGTAGTCGCGTAATTATAATTAGTTTGAAAAACAAAATACTTACCCATATTATGTTATTTATATCTACTACTTTTTAAGGTTAAATAGTGAAATAATTGAAACTATGTTCGCGCAAATATCCTATGGACCTACTGAATAGGAATCTTTTAGAAGGATGAGTAACATAATAAACAAACTTGTTTTTGTTTTACTTACAAGGAAATATAACATGAACTACGTAAATTGATTAATTACTATATCCGTACAAACAAATGTGCGAACCACACTTATACATATTATTCAGAAAACAATTAATTATCTCTAACTGCGGAACCAGACAATAATTTAATAGGTCATTTCAAACAGTGAAACATCTTATTTTTAGCTCGTTATGTGGGCTAGCAATGTTTGCGGATGTGTAATCTTGATGCAAGTCATTGCTCCACTTCGAAGAGTCAAAACATTAGAGGTACTACCTCATACTGTTCGTTATTCATTGTAGTTTTTTGTGTTACATCGACCTATATTTTATTTTGATGAATGAAGACGAACATGAGGGGCTCGTGGCTAAATAACAACCGCGCCGATCGTACGATTTGCGAGGTTAAGCTGCGCTTGCCGCGGTCAGTCCGTGGATGGGTGACCATTTGTTACACATCGAGACCCCTCCGTGCCTCGGAGAGCACGTTAAGCCGTCGGTCCCGGGTGTCATACGAATACCTATGACAGTCGTTACGGGTAGTTAGAAGCCCGAAAGTCTGACAAACGGTTTAACCTTCGGATATCGGCATTGCCCAGTTACTGGGTTGCGGAGGTCTGATGGCAGTCGCTCCGTGTAAAATACTGGTATTCAGCCGCATCTGGTTAGACTGGAAGCTGACCCCAAGATAATTGGGAAAAGGCTAAGAGGAAGAATGAAGACGAACATGATTTGTGTAGTGAGAATTGTATAGTTCCTAGTATTGAGAAATATCTGTTTTGAAATATGATATAGCCTTAACAAGAAGGAAAATATGAAGCGGGATAACGCTAGACAATGGTGCTGTGAGAAGGGCTACATTCGGTAGTGGATGGTTGCAGATTGGACAAGAAAGAAAGTAAAGAAGCCTTAAGACGAATAGAAGAGCAGAGAGCGTAAAAAAATCCACAAGCAAAAAGAGGTTCGAACGTTTTACTACGGAGCTTGGTACACAAAAAAGCCCGCCATTTTGAAAAAAATGCGGTATCGGGGTCGCTGATCAATCAAAGCTTAATAAATCGAGAGAGGACTTGAAAACAAACAATTTTTTTTATATACACTACAGTCCTAAAGTGTCGCGTTTTTGAGACATTGGATCTCAAAGATAACATATAACGTACATCAACCTAGATCTTCCCAAGTCTTAATTTTGAAGGTGTTTTTGAGGCCGTTCTTAAGGCGCCCTGAGTCAAATATGAGTCGAGTAAGTTTTAAAGGAAGGTCTTAGAAATATGGGTGATAATATTGTCCTTCAAATACTTTAATTTTATACTGTTTAACATTTTGATCTCACCTCACAATAAAAGTTGTTTGTTTTCATGAGTGGTTGCAACAATGGTTTGCAATATACAGCATGACAGGTTAGGGGCCATTCAAGTATTACGTAAGCACGAAAGGGGGGTGAGGGGGCCTTTGTTTAGCTTATTTTTGATGACATGGGGGACGGGGGTGTGTAGATGATGATTATGTCAGCAATTTTTATTTATTTACTTATTTTTCTAGACTTAAAAACTGCTGCTCATGAATAATAAAGAAACCTGATCAGTTTAAAAAAATATATAGGTACCTATGTTTACGTAAGCAGATAGGGGGGGTAAAAGCTTTGCTTACTTTTGCTGACAAGGGGGAGGGGTGGGTCAAAAATTATTAAAATTCTGCTTACGTAATATTTGAATGGCCCCTTATAATCGCTTTACATCCGAAAACCATGAAGTCTGCTCATCATTCTGTACAACTTTTACTGTGCGAGAAACTCTGAATTCATGAAAAAAACAGCTTTTCCATACATTTTGTTAAACAACAATGATTATTTTGTACAGAACAGCTGTTTTTACTCACGAATTCAGAGTTCGTCCCATAGTATAAGTTGTACCGAATGATGAGTAGAGTTCATGGTTTTCGGACGTAGAGCGAGCGACTAAACAGGCATGCTGTATACCTACTTTTTAACCGACTTCCAAAAAGGAGGAGGTTGTGAATTCAACTGTATTTTTTTTTTGTATGTTTGTTCCGCTATATCTTTTCTAATTGTGAACCGATTTTGATAATTCTGGTGGTCCCATTTAAATTTGGTGAAGATCTGATGAAGAACTTCGGAGATAGACAACGGAACTCCTCAATGACGAACAGTTCGCATAATGTGATTATTTGAAGTCGGTTTTATTTTTTTAAAAAGTGTTTATTATTACAAACAACGTGTAGCAGCAACATTTGATAGGTGAAACAAAAAAAATCGGTAATTTTTATCGACTCTCCATACAAATAGCAGTAGCTGATGTCAATTCGTATGTAGAGTCGAAAAATTTTTAGCCTATTTTTATTGTTTGACCTATCAAGTGTTGCTCTGAATAAGTGTACAAACAATGCCCTTAAATATGACCGCGCATCAGTGGCGAAGGGTGAATTTTCTTAAAAGGGAAGCCGGACCAAACTCAAAATATATTATAACTTATTTCTTTGATTGTTACCTTCATAAGCAAATGTTATACCTGCAATGTAACTTCGTAAATAATTATTTGTTTAAATGATAATTGAAAATAACAGATACTAGTATTTGCCATATTTCGAAAGGGAAGTCGATAGGAATCGAGTTGTATGGAGCCTTCGCCACTGCCGCGCATTTCTATTACACATTGTATATTATGTTATTAAATACTGAATGCTCTAGAAGAGGCCATACGACATAGGGATTCGAATTTTTTTCTATGCAAGCTGGTATAAACGACTCTGTCGCCATTATTATATATTTTTTATAGCATTGGCGCACCTTCTATCTAGCTATGATAGCCTAGTCGTGTGACCTTCGGATTAGTCCAAGTCATAGGTCTCGAGTTCGAACCCGAGGCACGCACCTCTGACTTTTCGGATTCATGTGCGTATTTTATAATTATCACTTGCTTAAAAACGGCGAAGGAAAACATCTTGAGGAAACCGGCATGTCTGAGAGATATTTCTCGACGGCATGTGAAGCCAAGTCAGAGGCCAATGGGCGGCATAAACTCTGATACTAGGTTAGTCACTAGCCACACGAAAAGAAGAAGAACCCTTCTATCTGCTATACTATATGGGTAATCAAAACACTCAGGGCACCATATCGCTGATATTTTTTGATTGCATAAATATCCTCTACTCATACCTATATATAGGTACCAGTATAAACGTGCGCCGCAACTTTAAAAAAAAAACAAAATGGCGGCAGGGTGGCAATGCCACAAAGGTTTATCCCCTTTAATGTATTTTTTATTAAGTAGGTACTTTGTTGACACTAACACAGTTATAAGACTTCATTAGGATAAATAATATTTGCGATAGACGTGGCAATGGCTTGTTGTCATGGACAAATACTTTAGATAAAATGAACAGTTGTTTACATTAGTTAAGTATTTTTAGTTATTCGATAATTATTAATCTTACATTGTTGCCTTGCAATTTGCTTGCCATCCATGTAATCAGTAGACACTCGAAAAAATAATATAGTAGTCAATAATCACGTGTAGTTTTATTGACGATACGTTTGGTGCAGCGGCTGAGCGATAGGCTTCTGCGCTACGGGTCGTGGGTTCGATTCCCGCACGGATCAAATATTTCTATGACCTACAAATAGTTGTCCCGGGTCTGGGCGTTTATGTATGTGAAGATTTGTGTCTGTAACGCACCCTCGATACAGGAGAAATCCTAGAGTAGGGCAAAGTTTAAAAAAAATAAAAAATATGGATAGGTATATATGAAAATGATTAATTTTACGTGCACATCATTCTTATACAACCTTTAATAGTTTTTAGGCATTTATAACATAACATTACGCCTATATTTCCCGAAGGGTTGGGCAGAGGTATATAGTATAGTAACACCCTCATGTCGCCGTTATGTTAATTGCAATTACCTAAAGGTGTGTCCAAACCTGGTGAATGCGCCGCGAATGCATCGCTTGCGAACTGCGCGCGTGCATTACATGTTCGTACGCACCCCCTGCACCGCCCGCGCGCCGCTCGCGCGGAAGTTACGCGCCGTACTCGAGCGGCGCAGAAGATGCACGCGTGCCGCTCGCGGGGAACCTTCCTATGTGCCCGCGTAGATAGGAACGTAGGCTCTTAGTTCAAACGCGAAAGAAGCTATGTGAGCACGAGCTGCGCGCGCGCCCCACTCGAGCCTTACCGGAGTTGCACTAGAGCGGAGCACCAGACATAGGCTTAACCGCACGCGAGCAACACGCGCGCAGTTCGCAAGCGGCTCGCGAGCGGCGCATTCGCCAGGTCTGGACACACCTTCAGGATCAGCCGAATTGCTCACCTTTGTTACAAAAAGTAATAACAAAAAAACAAAAACTACATTTAAAATCCTTTTGCAGAATTAATTCTTGGCGTTATTAAAAAAACAATGGTCTGAATAATTATGAGAACATTATAAACTCCGAACAAGTTTGTGTAGATGCAAAAAAGTATGTTTTCAAACGCAGCGATCGAATCCGAACTAAAGTGTTCTACACTCGGGAGTAATGAATCCGGGTCACCAACATAAACTTTAGTATCTCGGAAAATATTGTATAACATTGTTTTGTAGGCATGGTCAGATAGAGAGCGTATCTGTGTGGCGTCTTCCATACATTGTCATAGTAATTCGCACGTCAAGAGTACGTCATCAATACGCGACGTGAATATCACACCCAGCCACGCTCTCTGTCTGACAAGGCCTTTATGTTGGTGACGCGGATTCATTGCTCCTGAGTATCTAATGCGCCTAATTCATTAGAAATTTTACTGTGCAAGTTATTGCACGCTCTTGCTCTTTAGTTCGTAAAACTTGCAAAAGACGCATGCAGTGGGCATGTCCGCAGTTCGAAAGTAGGTTGCTCCTGCAAGTCCTGGAACCAACTTTAAGGCGATTCGTACACTGCACCGCATCACGCAGCGTAGCGCGGGAGTGCGTGTTCTTACGTTGTTTACAAGTATCTGTGTTTGTATAGAAAACACGCGTAGTGAAACACACAGAAAACGCATTCACGCGCAGTGTTGTGGCTCCGTCGCCACGCACCCGCAGCGTAGCGCGGGGCTGTGTGTTTTTCTTAAACGCCCTGACGGGCGATGTCACCGCCCATTTAGGCATTGCCCAACTGTATGGATTGTAAAACTGTGACTGACTATGTTGCCTGCGAGGCCTGCGCTTGCATATACGCCCAGGCTAACTCGTGTCCTGGTGGTATGCTGCTGGTTGGTATGTGTCCTTTGTCATGACGTTAGCGGCATATATTCCAACTGCTTTTTATTCCCGTTCAAACCCTAATGTTGTCTATCCACGACTTCCTCCTGTTGCCAACCTTTTTAACAACGGACGGCGTGTTATATTTTTTAATTTTCTTTTACCGACAAATTTTCCTATCATTACTTACGATAGTTTAGTTCTAATATTTCGTGCTATGCGGATATTTTCAAGAAATTTTATCTATTATCAAAGATAAAGAAAGATATTGAAATATAGAATTCATAATTATATAGTATATTTTGAAACAACAAGTTATGTAATAAAGGTTAGTCATATTATAAAATCAAGGTAATAATTGTAACAAACAAAGTCTAAGGACGCGAATATACGGACGTAAATTATAGTTTTGGTATGTATCTTCCGGACCGATAATTTCGCTATCTTTTAAGCCTGTTAACAAGAGATTAGAGCCTTTTACAATCAAAATTAGACTGATAAAACTAATAGAGTATGCATAACTATTTACCCTCTTTCTTACTTCTGGTATCGCATCGTTTCAATTGACTCTACGTGTTTTCAATACTCTATTAACTATTTCATGTAACATTGAGTACCTGGATGACCGAGCTTAGCTCAGTAATTTTTTGGTAAATCGATGTTTTCTAAAATGAAACCTAGCTAGATCGATTTATCGCGCCCGAATACCCCTGCATACTAAATTTCATGAAAATCATTGGAGCCGTTTCCGCGATTCAGATTATATATAAGTATATATATATTTATATACAAGAATTGCTCGTTTAAAGGTATTATTATATTCGTTTATTCATTTATATTTACATATTATTTACATATTATTTACATTTTTAAATATTTCTATAAAAAATATAAAAAAAACATTTAAAAATATAAAAAATAGTAGCCCACCGGCATCGGGAACAGAGTCCAAGCTACCGGTGGTCAGGGCCTCAGAGAGAGGAACTTCCTGACAATACGTGCCGTGTCCAGAAGTACCGCTTTCTGTATCAGGCCTTTGACCCAGCTGCCCAACGAGAGCCTCGTCAGATGGTGGTCGAGGCTCTTGGCTATTAAGCCATTGGCCGTAACGACTATCGGCACAATGACTGCTGAGTCAACCTCCCACATGTCGACAACCTCGTGTGCCAAGTCTTGATACTTAATTTCCTTATCTTTCTCGGCTTTCACAAGGTTCTCGTCATGTGGGACAGTGATATCAACAATCATTGTGAGACGCTCTGTTCGATCTATCACCACTATGTCAGGCTTATTGGCAACAATAGTCCTGTCGGTGATGATAGATCGGTCCCAGTACAATGTGATATGACCATTCTCGAGAACTGGGTCGGGCACATACTTGTAGTATGGTACTTCTGCGTCCACAAGGTTGTATTTCAGAGCAAGTTGCTGGTGGATATTATTATTATTAGATAAATAAGACCCATTATAGCAAGGAAATTTATAGAAATAAACAACGTGTTTCCTTCTAACAGGGATTCAACACAGTAAATGGTTTCAGCTGAAACGCTACTTGAAGAAATGGTTCAAAAGATCGTGCCGAGGTGAGGCACTTTCGATGTTATAAATATGAAAATAAGCATAGAAAGCGAGCATTAGATTTATTTGGAAGTTCGAGTATTCATCCACGATCCTAAAGACAACATTTTATACATCTATATATATAAAAGGAGAAGCTGACTGACTGACTGATCTATCAACGCACAGCCTAAACGGCTGGGGTTAGAAACTTGAAATTTTGACAGTAGGTTCATTTTGTGACGTAAACATCCACTAAGAAGGGATTCCTCGAAATTCAACCCCTAAGGGGGTGAACAAAAATCACGCAAGCGAAGCTGCGGGCAAAAGCTAGTCAAGGAATATATTGTATTGTAGAAAATGTGGTTCTTCAACAAGTTCGAAGTAATTTTAGTTTGTTGTTTGAGTTGGAATAAGTTAGAAACTCACATAACATAACATCACGCCTGTATTCCCCGAAGGGTTGGGCAGAGGTGTACAGTAACACCCTCATTTCGCCGATATGTTTACGTCCCATGTAATCAAGGGCGAGTCTACAGCCATCAACTAGGCACAAATCCGAACTCCGAGCCGCTACTGAGGAATTCCACACGGAAAAACGCAATTACACTTTGCCCGATTTGGGAATCGAACCCAGGACCGCACGATCAGCTCCCGCACTTGCCACTACTAGACCAACAAAGCAGTTAAGTAAGAAACTTGTACGCATATAGTTCAGTGTCCAAAAAATAGTAAAAATTCATGTTAACAAGAATTGAAAGTAAAGACACATACCAGATTCCAGACTCATGACAATATCCTGGCTCGACTCAAAGCTTCGAAATAATGGCTTCATTTGAAACGCATTCTTCACAAGCAATCAGATGACACTTATAGTATGTTGAAAGCCCGCATGTAGAGTAGAACAGTGTCTTATATCATTAAGACCATAGACCAGCGGTCGGCAACCTGCAGCTCGCGAGCCGCATGCGGCTCTTTCGATGTACTATGCGTGCCAACTAAGAATAGGATCGCACTTGCTACAACTTAACACGATAGCTGTCAAATTAGTATGGCCAGCAAAAAAAAAACTGTGAAAAATAAAATGTTATATTTTTTTATTCATAGATTTCATTATTATTTATATTCATTTTTATAAAATGTTATTTCTTGAATTCCATAAATAGATAATTTTGGATAAATTAATAATATTTGAAAACAGTATTCATTAAAGAAATGAACCAAAATATATAGTTAACTTCACGAAATGCTACTGGTCACCCTAATATGTCGCCTTAATAATAATATAATTACTGTGTAATTAATTTGGCGTAAATTGATTAGAAATACCAAAAAAGTGAACTAAAAATAATTAAACTGAGTATAATTTCTTTATTTATTTTTTTGCACACCTTACACTTTGGTAATGAAGTTCACGAGCATTGCGGAACAAAATGGCGTCTTGACAGTACTATTCTTAATTGGCACGCATAGTAAAGTTGCGACTCTCCAGTTCCACACGCAAAAAAATAATTATTTTACTATCAAAACCCTTAAAATCGTGCAGTCGATCCATAATAGAGTACTATAGTATAGTATGACTGAAATATACTGACTATGACTGAGAGCTAGATATAGTAACTATATCTAAATGTATTTTCGTTTTGTATTTTTTTAAAGGTAAGTATTTTTGCTAAACGCCATTTCAAGGTTATCCATTAATTACAGAACACCCTGTATAAGCAAATACTATAATATTGAAACGATTTTTTGTGGCTCTTTAAAAACAGTGAAATTTCGTAAATTGCAACAACTCAAAAGGTTGCCGACCCCTGCCATAGACAGTTTTCCGGGTCGTTGTACTTTGATGTCCATGGCTCGTTTTTTTGCCGTATTAAGCCTGATGAGGGAAGAAAACTGTGGTAATTTTTTTGCATCATCATATATTGAGGACGTTTCTTCAAATGTAATTACTTAGGAAGATGCATTTGAGTTATATCTAAGTACTTGCGATAACTTACTTAACTGCCTCGTTGGTCTAGTGGTGGCAAGTGCGATTGCTGATCGTGAGGTTCTGGGTTCGATCCCTAAGTCGGGCAGTGTTATTGGGTTTTTCCGTGTGAAATTCCTCAGTAGCAGCCCGGAGTCTGGATTTGAGCCCGGTTGATGGCAATAGGCTCGGACCCTATTACATGGGACTTAAACATGGCGGCAAAATTAGGGTGTTACTATACACCTCTGCCCAACTCTTTGAGGAATACAGGCGTGATGTTATGTTACTTACGTGTGAACAGTCGTACTTAAGTTGAAAATGTTTCATAGTTTTTGTAAACGAATATTGTCCGAATGAACGATTCGGCTTCGGTTCGGTTGCGATTGATTAGCGTTTTTGTTAGTAGAATTGCTACGTAATATATGTTAAGAGTATAGCCGTTGGCATGTAACTTGGCAAGGTTTTGGCGTAGTGGGAGTAAGTTCTGCCGGGGTTGCGGTACATGCTTTTGCGAATCCCGCGACCCCGGCCGTACGGTCAGGAGAAGGAACACCGTTGTTTTTTAGCCGGTAAGAGTCCGGCAGACCCCCTCGCCTACCCCGGGCGAGGGACATCCATGAGGATTTTCCAACGGAAAAAAAAGGTATAGTCGCCGGCACATAACTTGGCAAGAGTAGAGAAGAGAATTCCTCTCCTTTCTTTGTGTTAAACAGACATGTTTAAAAATAAATATATTATTTAAAAAAAAACCTGCTGTCGATCCCGGTTGCCATACGGACAACTAAACAAGTAATTGTTATGAGCAGTTACGATAAAGAAATACTGCCTCGTTGGTCTAATGGTGGCAAGCGCGACTGCTGATCGTGAGGTCCTAGGTTCGATTCCTGGAACGGGCAAAGTGTTATTGGGTTTTTCCGTGTGAAATTCCTCAGTCCGGAGTTTGGATTTGTGCCCGGTTGATGGCAATAGACTCGCCCCCTATTACATGGGACTTAAACATAACGGCGAAATGAGGGTGTTACTATACACCTCTGCCCAACCCTTCAGGGAATACAGGCGTGATGTTATGTTATGTTGATACAGTAATATCTTGAATCTTTAAATGTAGCTAGTTAGACACATTTTTTGTGGTCAGTCTACGTCGTAGAGGCCACGTGAGCAGGGACCGTACAACCCCGGTTAAGAGTTAAGCCTTTCGACAGGGTAACCCGTATATGCGGTAACTTATATCGCGGTGTTACATTTTATTCGAGTTTCATCCTCGGAACCCAGCAAAACGGTTAACACCTTCATTGTGATAACCCCTTACCAGTTCAGAAGCGGTAACATTGCACCCGTTCAAGGGTGTAACACGTACCATAGGGTTTTTTATTTAAGCGCTTAAAAAAACCCCTTCAAAAACCCTTTCAACGACTACCCGGACGGTCCCTGCACGTGAGGCCAAAAGTTATGTGGATATAAACGGTGATTTAAATTTAATTTCTAAACGGAATGTATGGGATTTTTTTTATGATTTCTAATTTTTAAAGTACCTACTCTAACCTCAGTTGGTTGGTAATAGAATTGTGAAACTTAAAGAAATGAGTGGCGTCAATAAAATTTGTACCTACGAACTGGCTGAAACTATCCTATTTCTAGCCGACTATGTACCGTTTTTTCAAAATCTGTATAATTATGCCATTCACAGTATCATCAAAAGTTAAAGACAGTCGCCTTCGACGTTTTCCTGTAACTACAGCGGTTAAGTTAGCTGCCCTTATTGCCCTATCGCAAATCTCCAACCTGTATATAACTTTCCCTAGTAATTGGATTGAAGATTGAGCGAGCACGCGCGCTCGATGACGTCAAAAATGCTTTTAAATAAATTATATTCAGCCAAATGTGATTAGACCCCAATACACTTGGGAAAAGGAAAAGAATTGAGGAAGTCGCTTGGTGGCTATTGCCATCAACCGGGCACAAATCCGAACTCCGGGCTGCTACTGAGGAATTCCACACGGAAAACCCAATAACACTTGCCCGACTTGGGATCGAACCTCACGATCAGCAGTCGCGCTTGCTACCACTACACCAACGAGGCATTTATCGAGTGAAGCACGGACAAAATGACATATTGCCATCGTGAATATGTCATTTTGTCTATTTTTCCATTGACAAAACCCTTGTCTACGGTGGTAATATTACGCGTGTAGGCTGAGATTACGTCGGATCTTACCGATATAAAAAAACATAGCAGCCGAAGTTCGATCGCGTAATGTCGGCATGGAGCTACACTAACACCCATATTCTAAGACGTTCCTCCAAAACTACTCGACTGGACTCCACCTCGACTCAATCTTTCTCACTACCATCGGTAGTTATAGTTGACATAAACGTCCTCGACTCGAGATTTTTCCTCAGTCGAGGTAAGGAATCATCTATCAAACTCAAGGTACCTCGGAACCTACCTTAAGGAAGGAAGTGTCAAAGTTTGTATGTAACAAAAATGAATTTTGAAGACTTTATCGAATATGTTTGCGATAATCCTTACAAGTATTTATCACGGCGTTATTTGCGCGATGCAGGTAATTCAAATTATGACGTAATGACTCCACTCTATCTCGACTCATTTGAGGACCCCTCAGACGAGGAATCTCAAAGTTCACTCGAAATTGCGACTAAGAATACAATTTCGAAGGTGTTTTCGAGGCCGTCCTGAGTCGAGTAAGTTTTGGAGGAACGTCTTAGAATATGGGTGTAAGGCTCAGTTGCAGGAACTAATTATAAACGTAACCATGCCAAAGTTTCTGTCAAATCAGTACAAATTTGACATAAATATGGCAAATTAACAATTATAGTTGGTGCAACTGAGCCTAAACGTTGAAATGTTTCTAACATTGGTGTATATTTGACGACACGTTTGGTTCAGTGGCTAAGCGATTGGCTTCTGCGCTGCGGGTCGTGGGTTCGATTCCCGCACGGAACAAATATTTGTATGGCCTACAGATAGTTGTTCCGGGTCTGGGTGTTTGTGCGTGTGAAAATTTGTGTCTGTAAAAGCACCCACGATACAGGAGAAACCCTAGTGTGGGGCAATGTTTTTTAAAAAAAAAAATATATATTTATTTACTTTGTGTGACCTTCTATACGGTTTTATTTAACTCACAAGTATTCTTTCCTTATCTCCTGGAAAGTCCTAAGTATAAATTATAATTGTCAAGCGGATATCTTAGTTAGTTATTATTTTGTGCTGATTGGGCTCACTGTGATAGATAACGATGAACTGCCATGAAAAAGTTCGCGACTTTATTTGGGCGGACTTCGAGCTTTGCTGATAAACGATTTTTATTTTTAGCCATAATTAACGATAATGATTTACAAACAATTCGGCACAATTTAGTTTGATTCGCCTATATATTGAACTTCTTACTACTAAGATAGAAGTACTTGTTACCAAGCAGCGATTACAATACAATACTCTTTATTGTACACAAAACAAACAAGAAACATTACTATAAAAATAGAGATGTACAATGGGCGGTCTTATCGCACTAGGCGATTTCTTCCAGACAACCTTTGGATGGACATGAAGTGCAAGAAAAAAAAGAGAGGGGTAGTTCTCAGTGTAACAATTAATGAGGAGACATTAAATTATGTACTTTAAATAAACCTAAAAACACAAATAAATACATATTATATACAATAAATATGAAATAAATACATATATATATATAGTGTAATGTGTTGTAAACAGACAATAAATAACTATACATAAAGATGCAAACTTAACTATATTGATAGGTAGTGATCCTTGACGAGTCTTTTGAAAGTGACCAAGGATTGCGCACGTCTAACTGTAACTGGCAAAGCATTCCAAAGCCGAACAGCCTGGACTGTGAATGATTTACCAAAGAAGTTGGTAGAATGCATTGGCATTTTTAACGTCAGATTCTCTGATGACCTTAATGATCTCGAGAGTGTGTCATGGAGGAACTCGAAACGTTCTTAAGGTAGGAGGGAGTAGAAGGATTGTACAAGATATTGTATAGAAGGTGAAGAATATGTGAATTCCGGCGATAGCGTATTGGAAGCCACTTGAGCTTAGTACGAAACTCAGACACATGATCATACTTGCGTAGACCAAATATAAATCGTATACAGAAATTTTGAAGACGCTCAAGCTTATCAAGTTGGCCCTCGGGGAGATCAAGATAGCTGGTGTCGGCATAGTCAAGGATAGGAAGAAGAAGGGATTGTGCAAGCGCAGTTTTGGTGCCAACTGGCAGGAAGTTGCGTAGACCTTACCTTATGTAGTTGACAACCTTTGCAATCTTCGATCAATTTTCAATAGGTACATGTTATTAGAAGGAATATAAAAAAAAATGGGGTGTGGCTGTGTCATGGACCCGGCCGTGTGTTGTACGTGAATACGTTTATGTAACGGGTTATATTTTTTAAATAAAATATTTTTATTTATGTATTTAGGATAAAAGCAAGGAAACAAATAATTATTGTGTTACAACAGCTAACAGTTAAAACTTAAACGAACATCGTAGCTCCTCCGAATCAAAAGTTATACTAATTGCAAATCTCGATACCCAGCAAAATAACCTCAAAATGGCGGCGCTTCCCGCTCCACCGCGCACGATGCGTCACTGTTATCGTTTATCGTAATGAATTCTTTGATCTTTTAGCTATCCAGGGGTATAATTTAATTTTGAATGTAGAGGATAGATTCGAAACTACAACGCCAAACTGTATCCCCCTATTTTGTTATCATTAGGTTTTTTGGATTGCCCCCATATGGTAGCAAATTTAAAGACGTATTCACGTCAAACAATTTGTTAGTTGGAAATAACGTATCATGCATGACTATCATGTTGATTCACGATTGGCGTTGGTTGGCAAAAAATAGACAACGCCTTTCACGGGCGGTTGGGGTGCGTGCGTGCGTTTATTTGTGTCGTTATTGCCCGTGGCATCACTATGGTCCTATTTGAAAACCAGCGTTGCGACATTATGTTTGTTTTTTTTTTTTTTTAATGTCGCAGCATTATGCTGAGATAAGAGCCCTTTCTGGCCTCGTGCAGGTAGTCTAAACTTTTATCTTTTTTTTTAAACGTTGTTTTTGTTTCTGTAACTGCCTGTGTGAGTCCAGAATAAATAATTTTCTTGCTTAATTTCTTTAATCCTGCGACCCCGGTCGACGGTTAGGAGAAGTTACACCGTGGGTTTTTAGCCGGCAAGAGTCCGGCCGACGCCCTCGACTTCCCCGGGCGAGGGAGATCCGTGAGGATTTACCACGAAAAAAAAGAAAACCCCCTTCCATAGTCGTGGTGATTATGGCATTTTTCCCTTTGTCCGTTCATCAAATGTGGACGTTTACAGGTTAATGTGTTAACTCTGCAGGTGCGGCTGAACTTTCTGTGCTGTTGGGCTTCTACTTTTACGCGGAGCGTTTACTGTCTAATTTATTGTCCACGGCCAATCTGCATGGTGGATGCCACTGATGTAATTCCTTAGCCACGATCGCCTTTATGGCGAAAATATTCCTTTACATTGGAGTCAATTCTGTTGCACACTGCGACAAGACTAAACTAAAATAAGGCTGATTGTCTCTTTCTGTTTCAATAGAAAAAGAATGTGACAGTTGCGTTTAGTCTTGTTTAGTACTGTCAAAATGTGCGGGAGAATCGACACCATTACCTGCACCATCATCAGCCTATAATGTTCCCACTACTGGGACACAGGCCTCCTCTCTGTGAGAGGGAATAGGCCGTAATCCACCACGCGGGCCCAGTGTGGGTTGGTAGATGTCACATGTCTTCAAATTTTTGGTTCTAGGACATACCGGTATCTTCACCGTTTTGAGAGCAGTGCTGATGAAATAAATTACACAAAGTAATGCGCCTGGCTGGGTTCGAACCCACGACATACAACTCGTAAGTCGGGGCCGTTACCACTGGGCCACCACTGCTCCCATTACCTGCATATTTTTCTGAAATTAAAGTGATACAAAGTATCAAATATCGGATGAGTTCAATTAAAATAAAATACAAAATTGTACTCGCAACAATTCATAACATTACGTATAAACATTTCTCTTGTTTATAATTAATGTAGTCTCCTGATGGGCAGTTTCTTTTGGTGTCATAACAACAACAATGTTCACGTTTTCGGTGACTGCACCTTAGAGTATTAATTAGCATAGCTTAACACTCTTAAAATCAAATAACATAAAAACTTCGCGAATAAATTGCGTTCTGCTCACAGCATGCGCCTGCAGTATTAAATGTCGTTTATTACCCATACCGTTATCCGCATAGCACTACCAGTTTTGCCGATGTAGCATGGGACCTCTTTTCTCGTGACTTCATCTTACTTGCAGTAGCGCTATAGGACATTTTTTGCTTATCCAAAGAGCCATGATTATAATCCTAAAATGACGTTCGTGGAAGTGCCACGTAGAAGGAAAACAATCGGAAATCAAATGTTTTTGCAAGTCCATCAATGATAACATCTGTTCTGCCTAGCTTTTTTCCCAACTATGGTGGGGTTAGCTTCTATCTAACTAGATGCGGCGACATACCAGTATTTTACGATGAACGTCTGCCATCAGATCTCTATAACCCAGTTACTGGGCAATGCCGATATCCTAAAGATAGACCAGTTGTCAGACTTTCGGGCTTTTGATTTCCCGAAACGACTGTCATAGGTATTCGTATGACACTCGGGACCGATTGTTTAACTGTCTTGTTGTGTAACGAAAGGTCACCCACGGACGTCCACGGACTGACTACGGCAAGCGCAGCTTTACCTCGCAAATCGTATGATCCGCGCGGTTGGTTATTACCCACGAGCCCCTCAATCAATGATAACATCAAAATGAAATAAACCTAGTAAGTTGTACGAAAGGACGCCTCTCATCTTTCTGACACAGTTGACTTACTTTGCGTTGTCTTTTCGTTGCCGAGAACCACATGCAATAGCAATACGGTCCAAGAAGAACTAGTAAATTTTATGCCACAGTTTTACGACAGTTTCAAGTCCTTAATACTCACGGCAGCGCTGTTATTCTAGGCGTAGCGCGGTCTACACCTCGTCTCATTCATACTCTAAAGTCTGAACAATGAAATGTTATCTCATTTTCTTTGTTCACATGTTATTGTTATATCTACAGTCATGTTTGGGTGATGTTCGGCTGTAAACTAATTTATAGTAAACATAATTACGTGAGTCTTTATAAAATGATAATAATTATAATTACTTCTCAGCAGTATGACGACAGAGAGTCTGTCTATTCGTCAGACGTTTGCTCAGAGCTGTGTATAGGCCATTGTATGAGGTAACCTGTGTTCTAGGCTCACTGCAGCTTTTTGTTATGCTCTACATTTCAAAGTACAGTTTATTTAAACTACTTACTTATACTTTTCTACTTAAATGCAAGGTATGTAGCTAATTTTGATTAACAATAAAGCTGATCTAGCATTATTGTTAACCAAAATTACATAACATCACGCCTTGTATTCCCCGAAGGGTTCGGCAGAGGTGTTTTTAGTACACCCTCGTTTCGCCAGTTATGTTTGTCCTATGTAATAGGAGGCGAGCCTATTGCCAATAACCGGGCACAAATCCAGACTCCGGGCTGCTACTCAGAAATTCATAATGGAAAAACCCAATAATACTTTACCCGACCTGGGGATCGAACCCAGGACCCCATGCTCAGCAGTCACGCTTGCGACCACTAGACCAACAAGGCAGTCGGCCAAAATTAATGACCTTTTTTACACATTTACAGGTACAAGGCACACGTCTTGTAGTTATGAAACTTTTTAGATAATATAGAAGCTCAATTTATAGCCCTTAAGATAAAAATAAATTTTAATAGTTATACTTAACGATAATGTAGATAAATGTTAGCATTTTGAAATTTTATTTTATGGAACCTTTTCTTAACTTACACCCATATTCTAAGACGTTCCTCCAAAACTTACTCGACTCATACTCGACTCAGGACGCCTTGAGGACGGCCTCGAAAACACCTTCAAAATTGTATTTTAGTTGCAATTTCGAGTGAACTTTGAGGTTCCTCGACGGAGTCATTACCTTCATAATTTGAATTATCTGCATCGCGCAAATAATGCCGCGATAAATAATTGTAAGGATTATCGTAAGCATATTCGATAAAGTCTTCAAAATTCATTTTTATTACATACATTGACACTTCCTTCCTCAAAGTAGGTTCCGACTGTTCCGAGGTACCTTGAGTTTGACAGATGATTCCTTACCTCGACTAAGGGAAAATCTCGAGTCGAGGATGTTTATGTCAACTATAACTACCGATGGTAGTGAGAAAGGCTGAGTCGAGGTGGAGTCGAGTCGAGTAAGTTTTGGAGGAATGTCTTAGAATATGGGTGTTAGTCATTGCTTTACAAATCTATACCTAGAACTAGATATCTTGCCTAGAACCTGTATGATGCATACTTGAGTTAGAACTTGATATGCCCTCGGGTCAAGAGCCGGGCAAAAGCTATAATTTCTAGTGAGCATTCCAAGTTATTCCTATAAACCCGTTTGGTTCTACAGTCACCACCTGCGTATTTCTGTTGCAAGTTGCAAATAATAGTTGTTTATTTATACTGTTTTTACATCGAATTATCCTAATATATACAATACAAGCAGTGTCCTCACGGCTCCGCCCGTAGCCTATGTTACTTAGTGATAACGTAGCTTTCTAACGGCAAAAGATTTTTTGAACTCGGTCCAGTAGTTTTTAAATTTATTCGTTACATACAAAAATCCAAAAATACAAATCTTTCCTCTTTATAATATTAGTATAGATATAGATAAATCTTAACTACTATAATACAAATCAATTTTGCCTCGTTGTATGGCAATGCTGCCAGCCTTTTGGGCACTTTTCCTGTTGACAGCGATGCGGACGAATTTTTTGATGCCCTTTGATTGTTTTATTTTTGTTTATACTTCAATTTAAAAGCAACATCATAAATATTATTTAAATTAGATTAAATAAACCCAGAAAATCTTGTCCGTCTGCAGACAATTCCATTTTTTAATATCAGATGTGCGATCTCATCAATAAACAACTTCATTTAGGGGATTGCATATATACTGGCCTGCAAAAATAAGTATCACACTTTTAAAATTGCAGTAACTTTTTAGGTACACAAGATATATTTTCGAAACAAAAAGGACTCAAAAAAGAGTTTAACTTTGTTACTATAGTTTCAAAGAAAGCTGATAAAAATTGCTATAAAACGTTTTTTATTTTAAATCTCTAACTTCTATAGTTTAGAAAAAATTGAAATTTTAATAGTGTGATACTTATTTTTGCAGGCCAGTGTAGTTTCAAAAACTTGAGCAACAATGGGTCTTGATTTAATAAAACATAACATAACATCACGCCTGTATTCCCCGAAGGGTTGGGCAGAGGTGTATAGTAACACCCTCATGTCGCCGTTATGTTTAAGTCCCATGTAATAGGGGGTGAGCCTATTACCATCAACCGAGCACAAATCTAAACTCCGGGCTGCTACTGAGGAGTTCCACATGGAAAAATCCAATAACACTTTGCCCAACTTGGTAATCGAACCCAGAACCTCACGATCAGCAGTCGCGCTTGCCACTACTAAACCAACGATGCATTTAAGAAAATGATACCAAAATAAGGTTATTAGGAAGAATGCCTTCTTCTCATGTGTCGCCACGATGTTTACGAGGATAAGTTCTCTTGAGAATGCTGTACGGGTGGAACGATTACCCAGTTAGCAAGCTAAGAAGAGGTAGCGAGGTTGCTGCCCAAAGTACATCGAACGTATTTATTTCTATGGAAGACTTAACAGCTTAATGTGACACATTTGTTCACTGTGTTCATTTATGTTCACATTTTTCAGAGCTTTAAAAAAACATAACATTAGACAAAAAAAAAAGAAAGAAAAATATACAAGGTTAGTCGGAAAGGGAGTACTAAGCCACGGTCCACCTAAAGTATCACTGATGATTATTTTAAAGCAAGTGTTAAAATGTCAAAATTCGATAATTTTTATTTGCATACTAAAAGATTTTTATTTTAGTTTTTTCAAAATAAAATCATACCTGCTATAGTTATGAATTCAGAAAATGAATTTTCTAATCCGTGACCCCAAATATGACTTAAATTGTAAAAACAGCGATCATAGCAGCTATGGACAGATAGATTTTAGCATATTTTTTACGAAATCTTTGAAAAGCTATTTCTCTTAAACTATCGAGTTTTGGGGAAAGTTGTAGAACAAAAGTTATCCCTTATTATGGATAGTTTGACACCCTTTGGGCTTAGTACCCCCTTTCCGACTAATCTTGTATATATGTAGGTACACTTGAAGTGGTTATTTGAAAAAATCAAGGCTTAGGCACCTCCTTGCCAACACCTCACTGATTAGAAAGTGATCAAAGTTATGCTGCTTACACACTTTATTAAAACTCCTGCTTGCACGTACAATGTAAGATTAAACTGACTTGACTAAAGTATGCCCCTTTAGCAACCCCAATCCCCTCTATTGTGCTAAAGATGTATATCAAGGGTGTTCTAGTGTGATAAAACTCTCACACAGCCTCATGGAGGAAGGTATTCCCCTCAAGAGGACCGAAGACTTTTGAAGTTTCCTCCTGAAAAACCTACCTGCAAGTATTACTTACTGCCTGGTTTTATTTTCTTATTTGTAAGTTTATTAAATACATTTTATTAACCCCCGACGCAAAAAGAGGGGTGTTATAAGTTTGACCGCTATGTGTGTCTGTCTGTCTGTCTGTGTGTGTGTCTGTCTGTGGCACCGTAGCTCTTAAACGGGTGAACCGATTTGAGTGCGGTTTTTTTTATTTGAAAGCTGGTTTTCTAGCGAGTGATCTTAGACATGTTTTATTAAAATCGGTTCAGCCATTTCAAGGTTATCAGCTGTTTTGTTAGCTGCGGTAGGGTTCTTAGACGCATAATGTGTATTACTTTACTTTCAAACATACGTGTGAAATAAAATTTGAAACACTCATGTATGCTATATAACTATGCAAGATTATGAAATTCTTGGTCTGATGCTGCAGCCAGGATAACCAGTGCACCAGTACACTCTTGAAAACATAATAGCAAATATGTCGTGTTTGGATTCGTTTTGATCAGTATTTGATTCTACATGCAATTCAATGGTGGCGACATGATGAGCTGATGCTGCAGCCAGGATATCCAGCACACTAGTACACTCTTGAAAAAATAATAGCAGATATATGTCGTGTTTGGATTCGTTTTGATCAGTATTTGTTAGCTATAATTTATGAAGATCTGTTCAGGCGTTTGAAGATCATCAGCTCATTTCCTATTTGACAAAAGGGTCTTACCAACTTTCACTGGTCCGATTGATTTGAAATTTGGTGTACTGTTACTTTGGTGGTATTTCCAAGACATGGCAACCTTGAGCTGATGCTGCAGTATCGAGTAGTCTGCAGGATACCCAACCCCTCAACAACTTATAGCAGATATAGCATCTTTGGGCTCATAAGAATGGTGTCAATGAGTAGATGTTAGATAGATGATGGTGTCTACTAGTAATATAAAAAGTATTAAATAAAAATTATACTAAAAATTTTAAAAATCCCCGACTCAAAAAAGAACCCCTAAAAAGTAAAAAATAAAATGTGTTTATTGGCCATTTAACTTTATTAAAAGTACCTAGTAATATTTTGATTCAAGCGTCGTCACGTCCGGGGACCGCTAACTAAATAAATAAAAAAAAAAACAGAATACAAAAAAAGAAGCTTGGTAATGATAATTTACTTAGCGGTCCCCCGACGTGACGACGCTTGAATCAAAATATTACTAGGTACTTTTAATAAAGTTAAATGGCCAATAAACACATTTTATTTTTTACCTTTTAGGGGTTCTTTTTTGAGTCGGGGGTTTTTTAAATTTTTCTTAATATGTATAATTAGGTATTTTGTTTTCTTTTTACATAAACGTTGCCCCACCCTATGATTTCTCCTGTATCGTGGGTGCGTTTACAGACACAAACCTTCACGTGCACAAACGCCCAGACCCGGAACTATCTGTAGGTCATACAAATATTTGTTCCGTGCGGGAATCGTACCCACGATTCGTAGCGCAGAAGCCAATTGCTCAGCCACTGCACCAAACGTCTTGTCAAAATATATAAATAAAAATATAAATGTAAACTAGTATAATACAAATCTAAGGTTAAAACTATAGCGTACACAAAATACGTATAAAAATAATGCTTGGATTAAGTTTAGGTTCATTCTGCTTACCTTTATCCTATGTTTGGGTCAGCTTCCAGTCTAACCAGATGCGGCTGAATACCAGTATTTTACATGGAGCGACTGCCATCAGACCTGCGCAACCTAGTTACAGGGCAATGAAGGTTAGACCGGTTGTCGGTCTTTCGGGCTTCTGACTACCCTTAACGACTGTTATAGGTATTCGTATGACACCTGGTGGGACCGACTGTTTAACGTACGCTCCGAGGTACGCAGGGATCTCGATGTGGAATGGTCACCCATCCACCGAATGATCGCGGCAAGCGCAGCTTAACCTTGCAAATCATATAATCCGCGCGGTTGTTAATTAGCCACGAGTCTCTTTTATTCTAATACTAGCCACCCGCTCCGGCTTCACACGGGTGCAATGTAGATACTAATGTGGGGCATATAAACCTTCCTCTTGAATCACTCTATCTATTGCTGAAAACTGCATTAAAATCCGTTGCGTAGTTTAAAAGATCTAAGCCATCGTTCTCACGAGAGCTTTTTTAACGACCGTTAAAAAAGCGCTGGAATGAAACCAATGGGTGCCGTAGTACCTATTCATTCACACGACGACGCTTTTAAAACGCGGCGCTTTTTTATCGAGCAGTGTTGTATTTTAAGCGCTTGGCGTTGGACGTCAAGTCGAATGAAACATACGGCATTTCTTGCTAGTGTTCGCAAGAGCGTTTAAAAAGCGCCGGTGGAGAAAGCAGTATGCTGTGAGCTCTCATAACGTTCGGTCACGTTCATTAAGATTGCTCAAAGTAAAAATACAAAAAATAAAATTACTGTCACAAGTTCTTGGAAAAGTAAATATGGAAAAATAAAAGAATAATAAATAGTTTTAATATACAGTGTGTTCTTTTAATAATGTCTGTATAATGTAATAATTGGGTGCTTACATTTTTTGGCAAAAAGGGAGGCATGTTTGGAGGTTTTGGCTTATTGTTTTATGACCGGCTGCCTGCCTGACATCAACCCTCCTTGGGAATACTCGTTGCGCTGTCGCGCGGGTGACCCAATGTGCTTACTAATATTATGCACTGGGTCCCAAAATGATATGCTAACACAAAATGCTATAACCAGTAATTTCTGGGAATTCATTTCACGTCCTACCGCGGCGAAAATCGAAAAAAAGAGTTATTTTAAAACGTTCGTACGAACACACAAGTCGAGAGCGTTTAAAAAGCGCTCACGTCGGGATTTAACGCATCGCTTTTTTACCTCTCGTGCGAACGAGCGCTACGTGTACAGACAGCGGGAGCGAATTTGTTTCATACTATGTAAAGATGTATAATCCAAACTAAATTTATATAGTAAGTACTAGCGGACCTGGCAGACGTCGTCCTGCCCTAAAAATTTGATGACATACCGACAGCAGCGCCACCTACCGGGTTCAATTGTGAATCTAAACCATCCAGGGCGCCACCCAAACGCATACAAAGAAATTCATTCAAATCGGTCCAGCCGTTTAGGAGGAGTTCAGTGACATACTTACACACGTACAGTCGAATTATATATACAAGGTTAGTCGGAAAGGGGGTACTAAGCCGCGGGCTAGCTAAAGTATCACTGATGACTATTTTAAAGCAAGTTTTAAAATTTCAAAATTCGGTAATTTTTATTTGCAAGTAAAAATATTTTTATTTTAGTTTTAAAAAAAAAAATCATACCTGCTTTAGTTATGAATTCAGAAAATTTATTTTTTTATCCGTGAACCCAAATAAACCTAAATTGTAAAAACAGCTGATCATAGCTATGCACAGATAGATTTTAGCATATTTTTTACGAAATTTTTGAAAAGCTATTTCTCTTAAACTATCGAGTTTTGGGGAAAGTTGTAGAACAAGAGTTATCCCTTATTATGGATACTTTAACACCCTTTCGGCTTAGTACCCCCTTTCCGACTAACCTTGTATAAAGATATACAAAATACGTATAAAAATAATGCTTAGATTAAGTTTAGGTGCTAACGTTATTTTCAATCTCGATTGATTTTTAATTTAATTCTTCAATTTGCATGTCATATATTAAATTTTATTAAAATTAGGAATCTAGATTCGATTTAACAGGTTTAGTCCACAGATTAATGTATCTGTTTTTGAAAACAGATAAATCAAAATTAATATTTAAATCCTCTTATTGTATTGTAGTATGGGGAATTAAGACTTCCCACGTCAAAAAGTTTGCGATCATTTTTTTCTAATTATGAAATCCTAAGCTTGTTTTATGATGATGATGAACGATCTTTGTTCCGTGTTTCCAAGTAGATAGGAATTTTTGAAGATACGCCAATTTCAGATTTAATTGCAATCTAGCCTGTCATAATTATGGAAATCAATTAATAGACTAAAGTTCGTTGCTACGGGCTACGGAGCCTTGGTGTTATTTTTTTGGTTTCCTGTTCCAAATAATCTATGCATTATCTAGTTTTATAGAACTATAAGAGAATAGTTAATCTTCTGGTGAAAAGAGTCAGCAAGGTTGGCAGCGGGGCTGACTGCCCAGGTTGCGCCGGACGACTGTCCATGGTTGGGAGCGAGAGTGCGTGGGAAGTCATCGCCTCTTTTTGCGAGGAGGTGATGGCAACCAAGGAGGAAGCGGAGAGGGAGAGGGAGCGGTGTGCTCTTCTCCCATCCCGCGCCAGATGTACCGGGCGCCGGAGCGCCGGGGCCAGCGGGCGGCGGGTCCCTAGCCCGCCGCTCGACCAGTAACAGGCCCGAGAAGGCAGCGCGCTGTGTTCGGTGCGCGCTTATCAGGAGGATGTGGAGCAAGGCCCCACAAAGGAGAGGTCCGCCGAGGGTTGGCGGACCGTGACCTGCCGGGGTTGCGGTGCATGCTTTTGCGAATCCTGCGACCCCGGCCGAACGGTCAGGAGGAGGAACACCGTTGGTTTCTAGCCGGTAAGAGTCCGGCAGACAGCCTCGCCTTCGCAGTTATATTTCGACCTCGTTTCGCCAGTTATGTTTAAGTCCCATGTACCTAATAGGGGGCGAACCTATTGCCATTAACCGGGCACAAATCCAGAGTTCGGGATGCTACTGAGAAATGTCTGACCTGGGGATCGAATCCAGGACGTCATGCTCGGTAGTCGCGTTTGCGACTACTAGACCCAGAACGCATATAATATGACCTATTGACCTAATATGGACATTATGTGTCTTAAAAGGTATAGAGAAGCACCAAGAAAGATTTTTTCGAAAATTGACCCCTCAGTAGGTATGTTGTGGAATGGGTTATAAACGTATGTATTTAAAATCGTATTCCATACGTGTATCAAGTTGAGGTATAAATACTCTTCCATACAAAGGATAAAACACGTATTTTAGTTTTTTTTAAACAACCCCTTCTTAGGCGGGGTAGTGAAGTTTGTATGAGAAACATGTTCCCTAAGAATATCGACTTGAAACTTGGTATGAAATCCGAAATCACGTGGACGAAGTGACAGGCAAAAGTTAGTTACTTAATATTTCGATTGATGGGTAATAATAAATAAATAATAACCATCGAAATTTAAAATTTACTAAGTATAATATATTGCCAGTTTTTGCCACAGCCTATATCCGTGTTGAAAGAAAAAAGAACACGATTAAAATTTATTTCAAAATTACAAATTAAAAAAATCTTGCACAGATACCTAAGTTAGGTATATATGTTGCAGTCAAAACTCTTAAACAGTCAAAAGTACTATTGACTAGCAAAATCAGTCAAAAGTACTTTTGACTGAATAGATTGGTCAAAAGTGGTTTTGACTGAAAATTATTCGTTATTAGTACTTTTGACTGCAAATTTGCGGTTAAAAGTACTTTTGACTGCAAATTTGCGGTTAAAAGTACTTTTGACTGACGCTCTTCGTCAAAAGTAGTTTTAACTGCAATAAAGCATCAGTCAAAAGCACTATTTTACACTAGTCACTCATTTTTGTTCTAATATCAGCACGTTCTCCACTAAAATGAGTAATATAAAAGTTTATAATTATGTGCGTTTGTCGTTATTTTTATCGACCACCTTAACTAACTTAAGTAACTAACTTAACTTTTTAAGAGTTTTGACTGATACGACCAGTCAAAACCACTTTTGACGGAATCACTTATTCAAAAGTACTTTTAACCAACTCCATTGGGCAAAAGAACTTTTAACTGTTATTTTAGTCAAAAGTATTATTGACTAAAGCATACGGTCAAAAGTACTTTTGACTGATTTTGCTAGTCAATTTGCTAGTCAAAACAAAGTGGCTACTTAGGATTCGTCATAAAACATGGACTACTATTATGGGGTAACTCAACACATGTTAATAGAGCATTTATATTGCAGAAAAGGTGCACCAGAGCGATATGTGGGGCCGGCCCTTTTTGAAACATGTCGACCGCTTTTCAAAAAACTAGGTGTTTTGACTCTGGTGTCTATGTACATATTAGAGATAGGAATGTTTGCGAAGAACCAAACGCACTTGTTTGCTAAAGTTACAGAAAACTGCAAGTATGAATCAAGGGATCCTACCAAGCTGAATGTTGTTACATGTAGAAGCACTTATCATAAAAAGAATAGCCAAATGATGTGCATAAAAGTGTACAATCACATCCTACGTGTTTACAGAGAACTTCCTATGACTAAATTCAAAAACAAATCAAAACAATGGTTGATTGAAGATTGCTTCTGCACAATTAATTATTTTTTCAATTACAAGCACAATTAATCTATGTAAAGAATTGATCGTTGATTATAAAAACTATTATAATGTCTATCTTTGAATAAAGTACCGTAAATAATTATTTCCTATTTCCATAATAATTGAATTTGACATTCCTTATTTTGACATTTAATTTTAACATTTAATTTTGACATTTTCTTTATAAATCACGTTATCATTATAATTAACTTCATTTATATTTAAGATCATTTATATTTATATTCAGATTTATAATTAATTTCAATTAATTTTAATTAAAAAAAATGAATGTAATGCTATTAATAAGCCTGTAACTTTCGCGTGCCTCCTGCAGGTGAGATGTCTGTGTACCTTCCATAAATATAACAGCTTTGTAAAACCATATCTCTAGCGAATAAATTATTCTGATTCTGATTCTTTAATCGCAAAAATCTAATCGATCCTCAGATTCAAAACACTTTCGTGGATGGAAAACCCATGCTACAGAACATGCCATGTTACAAAACATAATTTTCCCACGGTCTAAGTTCTTCTCCATCATGTCATTCCAAGCATTCCTTCATCTTTGCGTGGAAAGAATGCTATTGAATAAGACATTATAATAATGTGTTCATTATTTTAACCATTTCAACACAGACATTGGTGCATCACGTCCGTTCTTACTACATCATTGTGTATGCAACTTGAGAACGATTTCTGTAGTTACATTTCTCCAATACAAATAATGGCAGATGGCAGATGCATATTAATAGTTACACACATACACTCACGCCTTTTTCCCATCGGGGTAGGCAGGAGCTATAGAACGCCACATACTATGATCCTTACATACTCCTTTCGCTTCAGCCAGATTAATACATCTTGTCATAAACGCACACCGGTTAAGAGTACCTACTACGCACCTGTCCTTTGTGAAGAACGTTACCAATAACATCACACACGTTGGTGTAGTGGCTGAGTGATAGGCTTCTGCGCTACGGGTCGTGGGTTCGATTCCCACACGGAACAAATATTTGTATGGCCTACAGATAGTTGTTCCGGGTCTGGGCGTTTGTGCATGTGAAGATTTGTGTCTGTAAACGTACCAACGATACAGGAGAAATCCTAGTGTGGGGCAACGTTTTTTTAAAATAAATAAATAATATATAAAACATCGATGTATGTCCTACTAGGGCGTACTCTACCGGCGTTTTCACTAACATCCGCCTTATAAATTCCCTTTGTTAATAGCTGTTCACTCATATGCTCAACATGCCCAAACCACCTAGGCATACTCCTTTAAATTTTCGTTATATTAATAGTTAATTATTTAATATTGAACTATACTCCATTTCATATCATAAAATTATACAAAAGTAGCCTGTTGCTTGCGTGCCGTCAGTTAGGACAGCTCAACTCAAACCTTGCGTGGACAGCGCAACGCCGTGACCTGATTGCGGCAGTGGGTGGTGACCTCTCGCTTCTGGCTGTGGTTTTGTCCATAGTGGGGAGCGAGAGTGCATGGGAGGCCGTCGCTTCCTTTTGCGAGGAGGTTATGGTCACCAAGGAGGTAGCGGAGAGGGAGAGGGAGTCGTCTTTCTCCCTCCCTTCTCGCACTAGACGCATCGGGCGCCGGAGGCCGCGTGACGATCTCCGGCCACCCTAGTGAGTGGCCTGCGGGCGGCGGGTAAGGGGAACCGTCGCCCGCAGGCCCGGGAGGAATGCGCGCCGTGTTCCGCGTGCGCCTCTCAGAAGGAAGTGGGGTTGGGAAACAATTGCCCCACCACTGGAGAGGTCCACCAGAAGAAGCTGGTGGACCGAGACCTGCCGGGGTTGCGGTGCATGCAATAGCGAATCCCGTGACCCTGGCCTTAGGTCAGAAGGAGGGACACCGTTGGTTTTTTGCCGGTAAGAGTCCGGCAGACCCTCTCGCCTTCCCCGGGCGAGGGACACCCATGAGGATTTTTCACAGATAAAAAAAAGGTTAACTCAAACCTGCTATGGAACTCTCCTCAAAAGGCCATTCCAGACGTTGCCCTACATTGTTACACTCGCATAGTTTTTATACCACAATGTCTGAACTTTAAAAGAGACCTTGAACTTTGAGTTTGTTTCGACTTTTCTTCTCAGAGCTATTCAGATAGAAGATGCCGGCGCCATCTAGTTTGAAAAATAAACATTACGTTGACTTGTAAAAATGTCTGTAACAGATTTATTTACAGAAATAAAAATCATTTATCGTTTATCATAGCCCACCAACGCACAAATATCTTTTGAACCATTTCTTCAAATAGAGTTTCAGCCAATCTTAATTTGTGTTGAACTACTACTGGAAACGGACCCATTGTTTATTTTTATAGATATTTGTTGGTGTGAATAAAACAAGAAACAAAATATGTTTCATACACTTTCGACAAAAGTCTATCCACATCAGCAAGATTATCTTTCGTGTCAGACTGGTGCATCATGATAAAGTTCTTTCTGCCTAGCCTGTTCCCAATCGTTTTGGGGTCAGCTTCCAGTCTAACCAGATGCGGCTAAATACCAGTATTTTACACGGAGCGACTGCCATGAGACCTCCGCAACCCAGTTATTGGGCAATGCCAATATCCTAAAGTTAGACCAGTTGTCAGACTTTCGGGCTTCTGGCTACCCATAACGACTGTCATAGGTATTCGTATGACACCCGGGACCGGCGTTTTAACGTGCTCCTCGAGGTACGGAGGTGTCACGATGTGTAACGAGCAGTCACCCATCCACGGAGTGACCGCGGCAAATGTAGCTTAACCTCGCAAACCATATTTATGATCCGCAAAGTTGTTATTTAGCCACGAGCCCCTCATAACGTGAAAAAAAGAAAAGTAAAAGTTAAATTGAGATTAAGAATGAATGAATGAATGTGTGATCATCTTTCAGTGTGGTTAAGTATTGACTAACCTGGTGCCAGAGTTTATGCCGCCCATGGGTCTCTGACTTGGCTTAACATGCTGTCGAGATATATCTCTCAGGCATGCCGGTTTCCTAACGATGTTTTCCTTCACCGTTTTTAAGCAAGTGATAATTATACAATACGCACGTGAATCCGAAAAGTCAGAGGTGCGTGCCTTGGGTTTGAACTCGAGACCTATGACTTGGCAGTCCGACGGTCATGCCACTAGGCTATCACTGTTTTGAATGCATCATAAAGTGAAGGGAATGTATCGTCGCTGCGCCTAAAAAATCCGCTGTTTTTTTTTAATTTCGGTAAAATATGTATGCTATTTTATAGTACTTCTCAAGCCACGTAGGCCTGTGAAATCTGTTTTCTAATAATTTATTTGGTTAAGGAGATAGCAAAATCAGCTATGTAATTTTGGCCAAAAACGGCTTCAAAAATCCTCTATGTGTGCAAAGAAACACTTAACGTATTTTATTTCGATGCGCGCCTCTTAGAATTGCGCTTCAATATGACACATAGCGGGTTTATTATTTTAAAATAGTGTGAAAAATCCGCTAAGTGTTCTAGTAAGACCAACAATGAAAATTATCGCGGTATTTACTTACAACCCAAAAAAAATTCGCTATTTGACTAAATTCACTTTAAAAAATCCTAGCACCTGTTATATCGTAGAAAAAAGCAAAAAAATAATATTTTATGATGTCTCGACACAAAGTCAAATTTTCTGCATACTAAGGTTTTAAATGTTGTTATCAGTTTGGGAAAAAACAGTTTATTTATTTATTTAAACTTTATGCAACAAAAAAAAAGTACAAAGGCGGACTTAATGCCTTAGGCATTCTCTACCAGTCAACCAAAGGTGGTGAAGAGATAACATGGCAGGTGCAAATTATTGTTCAAAAATAAAATAAGAAATATTAAATTAGTTTATTGCTTCTCCTGTAAAGTTGGGTTTTTTCCCATAGCGGATTTTGCAAGCGCAGCGATGGTGTCGGAATTGTAGTATTTTAGTTTAGTAAGTCGTTACAACGGCTTTGTTATATACCTTCGCGTTTCTGTACAGATTGTTCAACAGGACAACCCCGAAAGAAAGGACGTTAGTGGATGACTCGCTAATGTTTTTGACAGATCTTTTTTAATTGTATTGATAGAGTGCGCGCAAGATAACTCTGCGCGCGGCCAAAATCAGAACTAATCATGATCCGCCATAGTGTTGCCGTTTTATTAACATTGTCACTAGATCAACCTGATTTTAGGAATAAAAGAAAATATAATAATAAAGATTATAGTAGACCTCATCAGACGATAATAATTATAATGCATTCTTATTCATTCACGGCACATTTATAAGCTTAGTTCTTTTCTTTTGCAAATTACGTAAACATACAAATTAATTTAATAGATAGGTAGTAAATTTTAACGTATATACATACATAACTTAGGTCAATTAAAATATAATAAATCGCAAAACAGGGCTGCCCAATTTTGATGTTCACGAATATATTACTTTTCCTTAAAAAGTAGGACTTTGTATTTTTGCGATCATGGCAACATTTAGCACGCCCCCCGTCGCGCGCAGAGTTATCTTGCGCGCACTATATGCATGCATATTATATTTTGTTTTTATTATCTATTTTTCTATTAAACCTTTTCTTTGTGAAACATAAGTATGGGTTAAAATGTTGCTTTTACTGATTGAATGCCAAGCTTTGTTTATCGGTGGAGCCTTGATGACTTGTAATACAGGTATTGCTATACCTACCTCAGGCACCATGGCAGCCTCTTACAAATTGAAGAAAAGACAAGACTCGATTGTGATTATCTGTTTTTCTTTTGTTTCCACGTTCCCATGGTAATAAGAATGAATGGTGCAGCTGTAGACAGCAGTAGTTACGTTCATATACGTTGTATTTACGCGTATGTATGCTCTATGTTTAGACTTTGGAGGGGAACTTTGGAGGGGGACGCTGACGCATGCGCCCTATAAGCATCGTTCCTGCGCATGAGTACAACACCCTTTCAAGATCGGATTATGCTTAGTGGTTTATGGTTCCGTAGTTTATTTTTTAGTGTACTAAGTTTTTAAAATGTTTTGTATGGGGCGTATTGAATATATTAGTATACAAGGTTAGTCGGAAAGGGGGTACTAAGCCGAAAAGGTGATAAAGTATCCATAATAATGGAGAACTTTTGTTCTACAACTTTCCCCAAAAGTCAATAGTTCAAGAGAAATAGCTGTTCAAAGATTTCATAAAAAATACGCTAAATTCTATCTATCCTCAACTATGATCAGACGTGTTTACATTTTACGTCATATTTGGGGTCACGAATTAGAAACTCCATTTTCTGAATTCATAACTAAAGCAGGGATGAAGAATTTTTGAAAAAACTAAAATAAAAAATGATTTTTTTTATCGAATTTTTAACTTTTAACATTTTCTTTAAAACAATCATCAGTGATACATAAGTGGCCTGCGGCTTAGTACCCCCTTACCGACTAACCTTATATATTAGTATATTTATTCATTCGTTCTAGTATACAATGATAATTTACTGAATTGTATTATTTGTATTAAATTGTATAGGAGATTAAGATATTCAGATAGGTACTTATGCCTTATCATAGTAAGTAAGTATGGATATTAATATTCTATAAATTTTAAATATGATTGCGTACTTATTAGCTACTAGCTGTGTCCTCACGGCTTCGCCCATAGCCTATATTACTCAGTGATAATGTAGCTTTCTAACAGCAAAAGAATTTTTGAAATCGGTCCAGTAGTTTTTAAGTTTATTCGTTACATACAAAAATACAAATCTTACCTCTTTATAATATTAGTACCTATAGAAGTATAGATAATAATAAATAATTTTATCGTTGAACTCCAAAATATTATGAAATAAGTCTGAGCTTCAAGACTACCAGAAATATTTTCTTTCAGACGGATCCCTAAAATGTTTCAGTGTTGACAGCTGACGGTGGGCAATCTCGCTCGAGCCCGCGTTTGTGTTGCGTTTGGCCAGTCTCAGTGTAGAACGTTGTGCGCCAACAAGCGCCGTGTGTGCGCGATACTGGCCGACAACAAGCCATCGAACGCGAAACAGTCAATGAAAATTCAAATTTAATAATCGAACATTAATGAATGTCATTGCTCTAAGCGTTTAAAAAATAATAAATCGTTCCAAATACGAATAAAATCGTAGTGGTATTTTGTGAAGCACTTTTATTGTTCGCAGTTTGTGTTATATTATTGTTATTGCAACATTTACTGTTGGTGTTTGTTTAATAAAATTGCATTGAGAAAGGTAAGAGTGCATTTATATTTTCTTTATATTTAATTCTGTTGTATAGTGTTGCTTGAAAATTATTAACCAATGCATACAGTTTGGGTACTGTCATGTCATTGAAATTAAGTTTGGTATTCAATTAAACTTTTGCTGAATACTGAAACTTTTTTTAACATAGTCTTAATCATGCTATGTGTAATTTGTCACATACTAACATGATGTATGTTAATTTGTGTAAATGAAAATTAGGCTTTTGTATGTAAAAACAAAATTATGTATTTCATTTGAAATTTTGTAATGCGAAAAAGAAAACCGCGTCATTTGAAATTAAAACAATGACAATGTCAGTGCAAATACGAATTTTAATTAGCTACAAAGAGACCTTAACATTAAATTGTATTATTCGTTGCAAATGGTGTTAGGATAGACCCTTTTGGAACTGCGTTACGCGGCATTGATTTCGTGTAGTGTCAGAAAAACAATCGGGTGAATTTGATCAGTAAGCGGCGCTCCATTCTAAATGGCCCTACCTTAATAGCATTTGGAACGAGAAGTACCTAGGATAGGTACCTACTACTAGTATAAAAATGGCATATAAATTTTAGTATGTTTTTTCTGACGTCGGTACCTTATTTTACACGTCCGTATTTTTTATGATTGAGATGCAGTTACTATGCGTGTCAAATAAGAATAGCTCTGTCAAGACGCCATTTTGTTCCGCAATACTCGTGAACTTTAACGAACGTTCGACGAACGTTTAACGAACGTTTAACTATTTTTAGTTCACTTTTTTGGTATTTCTAATCAATTAGGGAAAGGGGTATTTAAGAGTCGTAGCATGTGGCGTTCTATAGTGTTTGCCTACCCCCATGGGAAAAAGGCGTGAGTTTATATGTATATGTATGTACCTATGTCTAATCAATTAACGTCAAATTAATTACACAGATATGGCGACATATTAGGGTGACCAGTAGCATTTTGTGAAGTTAACTATATATTGGTTCATTTCTTTAATGAATACTGTTTTCAAATATTATTAAGTTATCCAAAATTATCTATTTATGGAATTCAATAAATAACATTTTATAAAAATGAATGTAAATAATAATGAAATCTATGAATAAAAAAATATAACATTTTTTTTTATAGTATTTTTATGCTGGCGGTACTAATTTGACAGCTATCGTGTGAAGTTGTAGCAAGCGCGATCCTATTCTTATTTGGTACGCATAGTACATTAAATTATTAAGGGCGAGAAATATTTTACTTAATTAAAAAAAACTTTATTAGTAGTAAGAAGTATTTTCCTAAGAAGTATTTTCCGCAGTTCGTTATTTAAAATAAAAGCGTTGCTCTTTTTATGTAGGTATTCTGTTGTTGGATATCTAGTTCGACATATACCTAGTATAGACGAATTGCGGTTGAGTGCAAGCTTTTTTAAGAAAAATATTTGCAGCGTATAAATATATATATAACCTAATATAATCAAACATGATAAGGGTTAATAAGGAAGATCCGTGTCTGGGGATCACTTAAGTATATAAATATTAGTGCAATTATATAATTTTTGCAATCTCTGAGTGCAGCAAAACGATGCAGTTACAATTTTTTACGGAATACGGCAATAGGCTCGCTCACTATTACATGGGACTTAAATATAACGGCGAAATGAGGGTGTTACTATGCACCTCTGCCCAACCCTTTGGGGTATTCATTCGGCGTGATATTATGTTATGTTAATTTATTTTGGTTGTTTTTTTAACATCCTGCTTATAAGAATGTCTTGTAGAGGCGATATGTGTCTTAGTATTAATTACTTCTGGCTGGTCACAATATTCTCTACGTTACTTCCTGAAAATTTCAGTATATGTATATTGATATAGATACTGAATTTTTCAGGAAGTAATCTAACGTATGATAAAGAGCTTTTCGATGTTAAATAATGTAATAAAAATGCTTTTGTTGTCACGTCTCTTGCAGGTCATATTATAATATTTTAATCTCTATAACTACGTTTTATTAAGATATGCAATATAACTCTGCTAGCACTGTTATAAACACATAAATAATAATAATTTTCTCTGCCTTTAACTTTTAAAATTCCTGACATAGGTAATGATAATTATATTAATGGCTCTCTTTTAAAATGGTACAGTGCAAACAATAGTACCTACCTGTTGTTTTTCAAATCAGCATTTGAGTTTATGATTTATTTTTCAATAATGTTGGATCTGTTCACATGTCATAAGTAGCTTGCATGCGTTTAAACAAAGTTCCAAGAGTTATTTAAATTAATGAATAGGCAGCCTTAGCGTGTTGACATCTCTAAAATTTAGAAAGTGCTCATTTTTAACGGAGAAAAGGCGTAAGTGCAATGTCTCGAATACTATTGAGGTCATGGCATGCACACAGTAATTTAACAAGCGTGTATACGAGTAATAGTGAAGTGCTTTATTTTTAACTGCCTTTCGGATCGTAAACATATTGTAATGGCTAGAGAGATACAGTGTGGCCGCCGAGAGAATGCGTTCCTAATTTAGCGCTAAACTATTTTAGTTTATTGTAAGTTGACGTTATAATATGAATTTTATTAAAACTATGTATCAGTAGTGCATATAAACAATAAAAAATATTTTGTTCGTTTATAAAGACATACCTACACTAAACTATGTAGTTTAGCGCTAAATCAGGAACGCATTCTCTCGGCGGCCGCATTTTAGTAGAGATAGAAAAGTCATGTTATCTTTATAAACTGGAATCTTTTCTTGTGAGTTATAATGTAATAAAAATAATTTATAGGGTAATATTCGTTAAAGAATATATTAATTAATTATGACTTTTTAATTAATATGAGTTTTCAAATAAAAATACAAAAAGAGTCGATACTAATTACTTAGTGATTACGACTGTTATAATATTATTATTTAAAAATCTGTTCTAGTGTCTATTTTTTATAATTTTAGATAGACACGGCTGTTTTCCGTACTGAATTTAAAAATGAAGGTTAATTTTTATTTTTTTTTCTTTTAAAAAAACGTTGCCCCACACTAGGATTTCTCCTGTATCGTGGGCGCGTTTACAAACACAAATCTTCACACGCACAAACATCCAGACCCGGAACAACTATCTGTAGGCCATACAAATATTTGTTACGTGCGGGAATCGAACCCACGACCCGTAGCGCAGAAGCCGATCGCTCAGCCACTGCACCAAACGTGTCGTCAAAATTCAAATTCATCACGATGTTGACATACTTTGATGATTGTAATTCGATGCGCGATGAAAAGATAGCGATTGTAATTACAAATACGAAATTGTTGTTGGAAACAAACATTACGTATTGTTACAATAGGTCCGCGGAACTGAAATTAATTCTGTTCGTGAATAAACATTAAGAGTGACGTATTTGACGGCATTTGACCTGTAGCTTTACTTTATTTAGATTGGATAGACAGCGGTAAAATTCATTGAATTTATAAGTACTTATTTTGAAATTAATTAAATTATTGTTGAAGTCAGACAATAATTATACAATAGTCTTTAAAGTTTTGTTTTTTCTTACATATTTTTTACTTAATACTTTTGAAGTTGACTGTACGGACAATTCTGTCCTTACTACGTATTCCCCGAAGGGTTGGGCAGAGGTGCATAGTAACACCGTCATTTCGCCGTTATGTTTAAGTCCCATGTAATAGGGGCGAGCCTATTGCCACCATTCAGGCACAAATCCAAACTCCGGGTTACTACTGAGGAATTCTACACGGAAAAACCCAATAACATGTTGCCCGACCTGGGGATCGAACCCAGGACTGCACGATCAGCAGTCGCGCTTGCCAACACTAGACCAACGAGGCAATTCTGTCCTTTTCTAGTATTTTTAGTATTCTCGAGAAAAGGTTCTGAAGAGTTCATAAATCTCCTTGATTTAATTATAAAAAGGCTATCTATAATCAATAATCATCGACGCTAATCCGTAAATTATCTTATCTCTAATTAAATTCAAAACATGTAGGAAGGTAAGAATATTTCATAACTATTTAAAAATACGTTTAACTCTTAATGTTGTTGACATAATTTTACGTATATTTGATTAGGTACTGATTTGGAGTCTAATTTTATGTAATTATTTAGAATTAATTTTAGTTAACCAGGTACAAACTCAAGACAACAGTTCTTGAATTTTCGGTGAATACCAAGGTTTAAATTTTATACTTACCTACACAACGAATTTTAACAGTTTAGAATGTAGTATCTAGTGAATAGATATTTGCTATATCTGTTATCGATAAATTTTCAGAAAGAATTTATTCTATTTAAAAAATACCTACAAGACGCATCAACTAGGTAGATAATTATACTGTAGGTATTTACAGATCAGATAAAATAAATAGAAAAATTACTATCTTTATGATACTCTTTTGTTTACTAGGTCTACGCATCGATTTCAAGTCTACAAACTGTTTTGAAAAATTCAAAAAAATCTTACCGTTTTATTTGGAATTTTCGAGAACCACCACTAATCATGATTAGGTACTCTGAAAAATGAAAAGTACCTATATGTATACACAAGATTATTGGTGTCCGAGTTTGCTACGACTTTTGGGAAATGATTAGGTCTGATTGAGATATTGCGTGACCAGAACGATTCTTACTTCGCAGTCCAATTATTATAATACTTATAAATGTATATCATCGTTGTAGGTAGCAAAATATTTTAGCTGGCTGGTAGGTACATGGCAATGTCACGGAAGGCTAGATCTGGGAAATAATGAAATGTAAATACTGGGTCAAACGTTAAGTACCTATCATACTTAATATTGAACCTTTGATATACAATACCTTAAATTATATACTGGCCTGCAAAAATAAGTATCACACTTTTAAAATTGCAATAACTTTTTAGGTACACAAGATATATTTTCGAAAAAAAAGGACTCAAAAAAGAGTTTAACTTTGTTACTATAGTTTCAAAGAAAGCTGATAAAAATTGCTATAAAACGTTTTTTATTTTAAATCTCTAACTTCTATAGTTTAGAAAAAATTGAAATTTTAAAAGTGTGATACTTATTTTTGCAGGCCAGTGTATTTTAAGTCAGATGTATTATGTAGGTACCTAAACTTTTGTAATAAAACGGCGAATGACTATGCAAAATTAATATTCGGTTCCAATGTCTTTTGTGACTTTTGATAGGTGCGCCAATTATTATGTGGATTTACTAAGGGACAAATAGAGTAACATGACGCGGGACATCTATGTGTGTCTTGGGGATAGGGTTGCCATCTCTAAAATTTGGCAACCAGGACAAGACGCGTGAAAACCCCGGACTTTAGAGCCCAGAACCCGGACATGTCGACAGGTTTTTTTAAACGTAGTAGGGGGGACGGTGAATTTAGCGAGTCGGTTCGTCGATTGATCCAACAGTGCGTGTGTCGCGGGCGGCCCGCGACTTTTAATTTTTAAACCCGGACTACAAATGAAGCCCCGCCCGGATGCTCCTCGGATCCCCGGATGCTCTTCTAAACTATGACAAATTCGGGGAAACCCGGACGGATGGCAACCCTACTTGGGGACAATTCGCTCGCACCAAAAATATTTCTGTGGCTCGCACACACTTGCGCTCGCTTTCGAAGCGGCCGGCGGCTTGCAACATGTCCCGCGTCACGTTGATATGCCGCACATTGCTGCGCGCAACGTTGCAGCATCACGTAGACTCAATGTTGCGCGTCATGTTGGGGTGCATTTTGTCCCTCAGTGTATCCAACCAAGAATGATTACTTCTTCGTATTTTGTGGAGAATAGAAACGTAACTGTAACTATGCCTTGTTAATAAGCTGAATTGTCTTAATGAAGACCAATAGGTTGCGATGCAATCCAGATGTTGCATCAATTATCATCAATAACAGTAAACTAAACTCGCTGCCACGATGAGCGAGTCCATTGTACTGTTTGATAGGCGACTACCATTTATGATAAATAGTATGAAGTAGCATGTATGTAGGTACCTACCTCTCTACAATTTGTACAAAAAAATGAAAACCGCGAAATTCACTAGCAAGTTTAGATTCACAAGTTATCCATAAAACTTGCAGAAAGTCGACAGCTTGAAAGCCTGTTGCGTAAATCTATTTGTGTAACAAAATCGCTTTATAGTTATTTTTTTAGTTCGGAATAATTAGGATTTGAATTTTCTGACAGCCGATAAATTATTCATAGGTTTTTTTTAAAATTATTAGGACCCATAGATTAGTGGTATGCGTCTACGATTAGACGTTTTAGTATTTAGTTTAAAAGAGATTAATGTTTCATGTCTTTTTTGTTATGACGAAAATTATGTTTTATTTACATTCATTCTGTTAGAAAAAGACGTCTCTTAAATAAATACGGGCGAATCTCGAATCGGCATCGGCCGGGCTTCTAACGCGAACGTCATAATATGCAATGATGTTCACTTTTTTTAAAAATATGTTATACTTTAATACCCACATAATGGTGACATGTGCAGTGCTTGGGTGTACCTCATACAAGCAGGAAAACCTGCAAACCCTCGTATTTTATACGTAAGGTGAGACTTGGGTAAAACGCGAAAAAGTTAATAATAAAAAAAAAAGGAAGGAAGCTACGAAAGGCATGTTACATTTTTGCGTACATCTTTCTTGAAGGAAAATGTTGCTTTTAATTTTTGACATTGCTACACATATTTCTCATATAAGTAAAGAAAAAAATAAAAAAATAGGTTTTGGTCCCGCCTTTTTGTCACCGTTGCTAGTTAGTAATAATATATCATCTGTGGCCATATCTGTCATGTTTGGAATCATGTAAACTGAACTTTGTTCGCAAATATATTATTATTTTGGTTTTATTTAATTAAATGCGATGTATAGACACATATAGGCCAAGGATAGTCGATTGTGTTATCGAAATAAAGGAAGCGAATATCACCGCGGACGTATAAGTATTAAGAACTAGACCTACATTTATGTAAATGTGGGTGTCTAGGTCGGTTTGGTAACTATAAGCGGAACTTCTCTGACACGTGATTACTCTAAATTAAATATTATGTTGTAGTGTTCTCGGTAATCTACAGTTGTACATCGCTTACACGAACGCTCCAGATTAATTTTCAACACGTGTAATAAATTCGAAAGATTTAGAAATAAAATACTTTTTAAGGTATTTTTTATACAAGGTTAGTCGGAAAGGGGACTAAGCCGAAAGGGTGTTAAAGTACCCATAATAAGGGATAACTTTTGTTCTACGACTTTCCCCAAAACTCGACAGTTTAAGAGAAATAGCTTTTTAAAGATTTCGTAAAAAATATGCTAAAATCTATCTATGATCAGCTGTTTTTACAATTTAGGTCATATTTGGGATCACGGATTAGAAAATTAATTTTCTGAATTCATAACTAAAGCAGGTATGTTTTTTAAAAACTAAAATAAATATAATTTTGCATGCAAATAAAAATTATCGAATTTTGAAATTTTAACACTTGCTTTAAAATAGTCATCAGTGATACTTTAGGTGGCCCGCGGCGGTGGCGCCCCTTTCCGACTAACCTTGTATTATATTCGTACGTTTACACAGAATAGTTATTTATTTATAATTAAGAAAACATCAATTTAGCTAAAATAAAATACAATAAAGAAACAAAACTTCTTATAGGTACCTTTTTGACAGACTTTTTTTATTGAGATCATTATTATACAAGGAAAAATGTTAAAGATTTAATTTATTTTGAAAAATGAAGTCATTCTACACTAATGAAGTAACAAACGGAGGCCAAACAACATTAGTATCACGCCCATATGCAAGTCACGTGTAGCATTGAAGGGAACCCATACATCCGAAATGGGTTCACGTACGAAACTCTACATCAGGGGTGGCCAACCAGTCGATCGCGATCGACCGGTCGATCGCGGCTCTTAATCCAGTCGACCATGGCAAGGCAAAGAAAAATATAAGTTTAATATAAGTTGAATGAAGAGGTACTGTTTATGTAATTGGTAGATCACACAGAGTCTACTCAGTAAACAGTAGATCTTGGGTCGAATCAAGTTGGCCACCCCTGCTCTACATCCTCAAGTACTTATATCCATTGTGGACCAAAGTGTTTTGACACGTGACGAAACACGTGGGTAGAGGCCATTGGGAGTTTTGAACTAGGTACATAATTACCTTTGTATTTCGAAAAACGGTAAAACATATTTTTTATTTTTGTAATAGGGTAAGTATGGCAGGTAAATTGTGAGCAAGTAAACAACTGATTTCATATCCTCTTTATAATTTAAATAAGTACCTACACTAAGAACTGCCTCGTTGGTCTAGTGGTGCCAAGCGTGATTACTGACCGTGAGGTCCTGGGTTTGATCCTCAGCTCGGGCAAAGTTTTAGGGTTTTTCCTTGTGGAATTCCTCAGTAGTAGCCCGGAGTTTGGATTTGTCCCCGGTTAATGGCAATAGGGTCGCCAACTGCTACATGGGACTTGAACATAACGGCGAAATGAGGGTGTTACTATACACCTCTGCCAAATCCTTCGGGAAATGCAGGCGTATATGTAAAGTACCTACAGCCGGATTGCTTATTAAAAATTATAAAGGTTAACACTGGTAAACGCAATACACTTGAACTGTAATGTGGTTGGACCACAATCAAGAATGTTTGTTTAAGTACATAAAGGGTAAGTAATAAAAAATCAAAGAATGGAGTAGGTATGTATAATAAAAAATAACTACAATAAGGAAATAAAACACATACCTAATGCAAAAATTGCAAAAAATATCATACAGAAAAGTAATTACAAATCGATACTAGGTTGTTCCATAAACATCATAATATGACGTCTGTGATTAGTTCGAGTAACCAGTTCAGTAGTCAATCAGTGTTATTCAGTATCTAACTTTTTTGTTTATATCACAGCAATCGAGCCTAGAATAAAAAACAAATTACATTTATAATCTGTCCTTTTAAAAAAAGAATTTAAAGAAAAGTTCTCGTTCGCGGACCGTCACAGCTGTAGCGCGTCATAGAAAGTTCATTGACTCACTGCGAGCGTGTGTCGGTCAAGGCGATGATAATAATCGTACGGTCGTCTAGTTTGTTTCTGTGTATAAAAACTGCGACCTTGATGGAACGCATCCTACCTACTTTACAAATCAAAACAATGTATTATTTGAGGATAAATCTGACTCATCGCGCATTATAAGGAACACTAAATAAAAAAAAAAGAGATTGTATTCAGTCTAATAAGTAGATTTTTAAAGGAGGACAAACTTGCTTCTTTCAATAGTTAAAATCGTTCTGCCTAGATTTTTCCTAACTACGTTTGCATCAGCTTGCAGTCTAACCAGATGCGGCCGAATACCAGTATTTTACACGGAGCGACTGCCATTAGACCTCCGCAACCCAGTTACTGGGCAATGCCGATATTCTAAGGTTAGATCGGTTGTCCGACTTTCGGGCTTCTAACTACCCTGGACTGTCATATTTAGGTATTCTTATGACACCCGGGAATGACGGTTTAACATGCTCTCCGAAGTAACTGATGAAGCAACTAAAGGGCTAATAACATTACTCGATTTTTAGGGTCCTTTATTTTGTGTAGTACCTATAATAACAGTTAGGGTGCGGGCGCCCGGTCTCTTTAATCTTCGGTCGGGACTCTTTCTATCGGGCCCTAAAAATGGGGTAGTGTAATAAACACTTGAAAGAAACAACATTATTTGTAGGCGAACAATGTCTAGAATCACAAATATTTGTGCGTAGAATTTATGTAACCTTTCATGGAAAAAATGTGTTAACTAATATCACAAAAAATATTTCCGGTCCAGTGATTGTCAGATATAGACAGAATTTTACACAGGTAACTAATAGATGTAGGCAACGATTACTAACGTTTTTGTAAAGATTTCTATTAATAATAATCATATTTTTTTGTTACATTTGCTTGGAAATACCGAACTGAACATAATGCTCTTTTTTTACTTAGAAAAGTACAGGTATTAGCTTAAAACGAAATGTTTCATTCAAGGCGCACAATTTTGTGACCTCTCCAGTGCTTTCCGTACATATTTGCGCATAAATAATATGAATTCACTTCATTTTGGTTTACGCAAAATAATAATTGTTTAGAGAGATGGGCGCCAATTATTGGCGCCCATGTCTGTAAATACTCTTTTCTCTTTCTGAGTCCTGGAAGCTACGAACTACAAAGGTCATCAACGTAAAACCCAACAATGATTCGCGGCGTGTCTAGGGTACGGGTTGTCCTGTCTTAGAATATTGGAAACGTTCAGAAATAAAGGAGTAGATAAAATGAATATAGTTTTGTACATTTATTTAATGCGTCGTGCGTAGCCTGCAGCGTATTATCAATGTTTCTTTTATTATAAATTAGCGACCCACCCCGGCTTCGCACGGGTGCAATGTAGATACTAATGTGGGGCATATAAACCTTCCTTTTGAATCACTTTATCTATTGCGGAAAACTGCATTAAAATCCATTGCGTAGTTAAAAAGATCTAAGCGTACAGACAGCGGGAGCGACTTTGTTTTATATTGGGTAAAGATGTAGGTATATTTAGACAAAATTACACTGACACGAAGCGATCGAGAATGCGATATCACCATCTTTTACTAATAGGTTTGCATTCTAGCAGATTTAGCTTTTGAAAAATAATTTAGTTAATTACGTTATAATAAAATAAAGTATTTATCCCATCTTTCTCAACTTTGCAAGGTTATATACAACTGTAACATTAAAAATGATAATTATTACATTCGGGGCAGTGAATATTATTATATTACTATCTTTACATCCTACCTACCATCCAAGGGAGCTAATGCCCGTAGCACTGAATAAATAATAGTTCGGCGCGCTACATCGATAGTAATATCGATATCACAAATTGTATAAACGAATTCGATTTAATGTTATGCTTACAAGTGTCTGTTTTATGAAATGAATTGTGTGATAAGTAATATTATATCGATACGTCGTCGTAAGGAAATAATTAGAATATTGCGGAAATATAACCATTCTTATCTGCCAATTCTGACTAAACGGGTAAGATCGATGATATTTTTTTTGTATTGTGTGTTACCAATATTTATTTCAAGTGTGTCTGACTAATGCCGTTTTTCCATGGCTTACGACACGTCAAGACACTAACTAGTGTCGGAGTAAAAGTTCATAGAAATATTGTACTAAGTAGGAGTTGGTTCCATTTTTTATGGCTGTCTCGTACACGTAGAAATCTTAACTCTTGGGACTAGGTCAACTCTAGCTTACGACACATGTGCGTTTCTTCAAATGACATTTTTAGGCTCCACACACCTTCCTCTTTAGGTAACCCATTAAGGACAACTGCCCTACATTTTATACTTCCGATTTGACGCGATTGCTTCACACATTTTGCAATTCTATCCGATTTTACTTGATAATTAGCATCGGAACGGAAGGTGCCTCGAGCCCGTTTAAACTTGCGCAAGAAAGCGACACTAAGGGCAGGACTAGATTCCCGTGGAAAATTTAAAACAAATATTTGGTGTCTTCATTCATTATCATAATAATGTATTTGCACGTAAACGATCTTGCTAGAATAATCGATTGTGAGGAAACATTGCTATGATCACTACGTTTAACGGTTTCGTGGTTGCAGTCAACATTTCTGCTGCCTATCTGAAGACGTAGCAGCAGCAACGTTCATCACACCTAATTGGACCGAGTCATACAGAAATGATATAACCCAAAGAATGTCAAGAAAAATCAGTGTAAATTAAAACAAAAATAATACTGGACTGCCTTGTTGGTCTAGTGGTCGCAAGCGCTACTGCTGAGCATGGAGTCCTGGGTTCAATCCCCAGGACGGGCAAAGTGTTATTGGGTTTTTCCATTAGGAATTTCTCAGTAGCAGCCCGGAGTTTGGATTTACAGTTGATGACAATAGGCTTGCCCTATATTACCTACATGGGATTTATTTAACTGGCGAAACATGGGTGTACCAAAAGACCTCTGCCGAACCCTTTGGGTAATACAAGGTGTGATGTTATGTTATTAAAACAAAAATCATATTTTTTATCATTTTCATAAATACTTAACCCAAACAATTTATTGATGAATACTAGGTTCAACTTTAGCATTGTTAATGAAATTCACTAAGTACAGTCTAGATTATTTCTACATGATTCAGTTTAATTAAATACTTCACTATGTATGTACATTATAATAAAAAGCTGTTCTAAAGGTTACACGACAAGTTTAATTTCCGCAGTACCTTCTTATTACATTTTCAATGTATTTTATATGCGCAATAGTGGAACGATATAGTCGTGATGTGATTTCATATTGTCTTCCTTAATAATGAACTCAATACAAGTATCAAGACTTGGCATACGAGGTTGTCGACATGTGGGGTTGACTCAACAGTCGTTGTGCCGATAGTTGTTACGGCCAATGGCTTAATAGCCAATAGAGCCTCGACCGATATCTGATGAGGTTCTCGTTGGGCAGCTGGATCAAGGGCCTGATACAGAAAGCGGTACTTCTGGACACTGCGCGTATTGTTAGGAGGTTCTTCTCTCTGAGGATTTGACCACCGGTAGCTTGGACCCTGTTCCCGGTGTGCTATAATTTATTATATTTAAAAAAAAAATAACGTATACACGGTGTAATTACAAAAACTGAAAACCTCTTAAGGGCTCATTGCACTCATCATTATGAACAACTATTACTAGGGACTAACCCCGAAAACGGGAAAAAAAATCTGCTACTCCATACATTTATGCTCGCATAACTCGACCAAATAGGGACCAGCTGTTTTTTTTTCGCGATTTCTTCATTGGTCTCATAACAAAAGTAGTTCATAATGATATGTATGAGCCCTTAAGAGATTTTCAGTTTTTGCATTTACACCATGTATAGAAATATTTAAAAATGTAATTTATGTATATTATGTTTAATGAATAAAGGGAATAATTACTTAATAGTACAATAGAATTATATAATTGCCAGTCCAACAGCTTTGAAGTAAGTAGTGTTCACTGTTAGATTTCTTTTTCGAAATAAATATTTATTATAGGCTATAAACCTGTTCCTATTTAAATACTGTTTTAGTCTGTATCTTTATAGTATTTTTAATGGGTTTCATTGGCGCCCATCGATAAAAAATAAATGAGAATTATGGTCAAATACTCAAACGCAACGCAATTTTAAGGTGCCGTTAAGTCTCGTGCTGTCACTCTCACTTTAAGGCGAAGTAACAGTGATAGCACGAAATTAACGGCAACCTAAAATTGAGTTGCGTTTGAGTATTTGGCCCTTAGATTCTTCAAACTATGTAGAATCAAATTAATTGCATCAGTGCTTCAATAATAAGTCCTTTACCGCATTTAATAACTGTGATAAAAATTATAATAAAATATTTATTTAATTAAAAGGAATAACATGTCTCGATTGATTCATCGACCAAAGTCCTGCGAAGTAAATGACAGTATTGGACTACAACATCATTCAAATAATAATAATTATATTTACAAAGTATAAAACAAAGTCGCTCCCGCTATCTGTACGCTTAGATCTTTTAAACTACGCAACGGATTTTAATGCAGTTTTCAGCAATAGATATAGTGATTCATGAGGAACGTTTATAATTATGCCCCACATTAGTATCTACATTAAACACCCGTGCGAAGCCGGGGCGGGTCGCTAGTTAATAATAAAATAAAAATCGGAACACGACTACGTCGCTGGTTTATTTTATTATGACCTGTGACTCATATATTTCAATTGCAGCTGTATGAACTGCAGTTCAATGATAGTATCTATTAATAATAATTCTGAAATGTTACAGTAGATGCATTCACAGGGTGTCGATATAAGATTCATCTGAGACCACGATGATGTGATCATGTGTTATGTAGATGGTGAGCTTTAAAAAGGTTGACCCTTGTTTATTTAAATTGTTTTTCGATGTAAACGAGGGCTAAGGGAGGTTATTCGAGAAAATATGGTGGAAAACCTGGAAAATATGTAGATATACAAGGTTAGTCGAAAAGGGGGTACTAAGCCGCGGGCCACTTAAAGTATCACTGATGACTATTTAAAAGCAAGTGTTAAAATTTTAAAATTCGATAATTTTGAATTCAGAAAATTAATTTTCTAATCCGTGACCCCAAATATGACCTAAATTGTAAAAACAGCTGATCATAGCTATGGACAGATAGATTTAGCATATTTTTACGAAATATTTGTAAAGTAATTTCTCTTAAACTATCGAGTTTTGGGGAAAGTTGTTGAACAAAAGTTATCCCTTATTATGGACACTTTAACACCCTTCCGGCTTAGTGCCCCCTTTTGACTAACCTTGTAAACATATTTTTGCACTTGCAACATGTTACGGATTTTGTTCCAAAGTGACGTTTTTGCTCGCGTATCTGCATTTAACCGTTTCATATATTTCGTAATTCTATATTGACACTATGATAAAATACTATTACAAAATACGAATGCGTGATTTATTTACTGTAGTTACATATATTATCACATATTGTCCACATGGCCTTTGTTCAGTCCCATTTAAATCAAACCGCAATGATGTCATACATAGCAGATTCATTGTTAGCCCTTTTAATATTATTAGTACCTACTATTATGTAAAACACATGTTGTTTATGCGTATATTTCTTACACAAATATCCGTATTTTTTGCCCATTTCTTGGTATTTGTTTAGATATAATATTCAATTAGGAATACATTATAAAACAAAATAATTTTGTGGGGGACGGATTAAGAAAATGTACAGTAGTGGAACGAAAAGATTCGTCAGTTTTCAATTTCATTCCTTTCCTACATCGCGGGCAAATGGTACTTTTTCAAACTGTTGAGCGGAACAGACCAATGCATGGAAAATTATGTTTAACTAGCTTTTGCCCACAGCTTCGCTTGTGTGTTTTTTTTTTCACCAGCTTAGGGGAGAAATTTTGAAAAATCCTTCCATAGTGGATGCCTACGTTATAAAAGGTACCCGCTGCCAAAATTTAAGGTTTATTAATTTCCAATTGATGTTAACCAACTCCGCTCCCATTTTTAAAAATGGACACCGACAAATTTATAAATGTGAAAAACAGTACACACTAAATTAAACTTATAAGACAAACTAGTAGAAAACTATGAGAAGTAACTTCCTTCCCCTTTTTAACCCCGTTAGGGGATGAATTTCAATAAAATACGAAACACGTCTTCCATCAATTCTGTTAAATAAGGATTATACAAAATTTGAAGTAGATTGGACCAAGGAATCATGTTGTCCCATACAAACTTTGTCCCCCTTTTTCACTCCCTTAGGGGTAGAATTTCGGAAAATCCTTTCTTATCGGATGCCTACGTCATACAAAGATCACACTCTCCAAGTTTCAGGTCTCTACGATCAGCGGCTTAGGCTGTGCATTGATCCGTCAGTCAGTCATTCAGGACAAAGCATTTCATATGTATAGATTATTTGGTAGCAAAGATCAAAATTACCTTTTGCCTCCGTATGACGTAGTAGAGCCATGTAACGTCTTTGATTTGGTTTAAGGAGTTTTGTTGTAAAACCACGACATCAATCAAATCGATGATTAAATAGATTGGCATTACTTGTCTGTCACCATGTCACCATAATATCATGTCAAAAAATACTAGTATTTTCTTTTCTATAATGTTGGCAATACGTAGTCGGTAAAATAGTTCATTTCTTGCACTGTGCAAGCAAAAATAGACCTTAAGGTGTATAACATTTTCATTCCGCGGCTGTTCAATTCCCCTCCATCACCGGGCAAGCGAGTCGTAAGAGGCGACGAATCTGGCACTATAATTGTGGCTGAAAAATGGCAATTGGCTCGCCACCTTATTACATGGGATTAAATACAAGAGGCGAAAGGTGGGTGTATAGACTCCTCTAGAGAACACCTCTGCTTATCCCTTGGGGGAGTACAGGCGTGTATATTATATATAAAATAATTCTTAATTTAAACCACGGGGTCCAACAAAAATATACATTAATATCACACATTTTATCAGGAGGCACGGTAGTGTCCCCACCAAAGTCGAACAGGCATGGCCGTACACCCTTTTCTCAATATTTTTTGTTTGTTTTTTTAAGTCAGCCTATATATACTGTCCCGCGGCTGGGCAAAGGTCTCCCCCAAATTCTTTCATGTATTCTTTCTCAATTAATTATACTAAAAACAAAATATTAAATCAATATCAACAGCGACAAATATAATACACTCTATAAACTCACAATGTTTATTATTTACTTAAAAATAATAATTTTGCACTGACAAGTCGATCACCGGACGGTTCACCGAGCTAGCAGCTACACTAATGACATGCAGTTCGGTGAACCTGCCCTCGTTAATAGTGGACACCGGTGCTTCCAAATGTATGAATATTTGCTTTTAAAAAATGCAAAAGTTTCGCGCGATTAAGTGCCATTAATTATTTATTGTCATGACCCTTGTTTTAAAATGTAGACTTCGTCCCTTGCTATTCGCAATAAAAGGGTTAAGTGATATATTAATCACAACATTGAAAAGCTCGTTTCTGACTGTACTTTTACTCTATTAGCAATCGGGGGCGATTTTAAGTATCTAATGTTCAAGGGGGCGAGTGGGTACACTTAGACATACAGGGGCGAATGTTGAGGGGCGAGTGGTGCGTACACCGTAATATGAAAGCTGTTTTTTTGTGATTGACATTCAAATAGTGCTAATTGTTTTTAGCCCACTTTGAATAAATCAATTTCCTTTCTTCCCCTCTTTCCAAACAGGTTGAAATATTCAATTAAAGTCTTCATTTATAATAGGTATACGCTTCATAATGACTCACAGCTTGTATCTATTTCTTTACTTAAATTTTTTTAAATCCTTTTCTTCAAAAAGGAAGACGTTCTCAATTCGTCTGTATTTTTTTTCTACAAATAAGTTTGGCAAAATTTATCGTTAACTACTTTTTGTTTGGTATAGCCATTTTGTTATCAATCAATGACAACGAACAGATGACGAAACAAGGGCAATAGGGCGAATATGACGATGTACCTAATTATTGCGAGCACAAAAAATCAAAACAACGTTTGTTATTGGAATAATAAAAATATCTGCTCAATATCCATGAGAGAAGGCACGTCCAAATTATATGAGTTAGTAATGTTAGTAGTATATGAACAGCCTACACAAGGGAGCAACGAATCCGCGACACCAACATAAACCTTAAGAGGAAACGCGGGCTCCATAATATTACAAGAATAGGTTTTTAGCGATCTATTTCCGTCCCACCCCTCCCACAAACCTTCCCAAATGAGCGCGAAAGAAACACCTACATCTTTGACTGATTTCTCCTGTGTAATATTAGCGAAATCGTACTTTCGTATTTCCCTGTTTCCTTCTTCAAATCTGGACCGATTTAAATATATTTTTTCTGTAATCATTTAAGAAAGACTTTGGTTATGTCTGTATGTTTTTCTTTTATTTTTTATATTCGTCAAGTTTTTTTGCCAGATGTTTGAATATGGTGGTAAAACCGGTCGATTTTTGTAAAATTTAAACGTTTCTAGTTCTTTAAATAATTAATTTATTGACAAAAACAAAACATAGGGACATAGTGGTGGTAGATCATCATAATTATGGTAAAAAATATTTGCTCTAGTGACATTATCCAAGGATGAAACTGAGGAATACGTTTGTATGGACTAAATGCCGACCGCATTTCCTCTTAATATCTCGGAAAACATTGTTTAATATTTTAACATTGTTTTGTTTATGCTGTTGACCCGAATTCATTGCTCCCGAGTGTAGTTAGTTCTTTATATTATCTTCAATTGAATTGCTCATACTACGACATAACTGTGGTTGGTTGCAAAATTCACATGTGAACGTCAGAAGAATCATCACTACGATTGAAATCTTTTAGTATTGCACACATTTAGCATGTGCAAACATATTCAAAACTTAGTTAGTGAAACATAAACATTACAAACACAGCTTTTTCCAACATTCACTTTAAGAATTTCGTTAAATACATATATATTTATGTCGCTGACCCTATTATAACATGTAATTTATTTATTGCAAGGAAGATGTGCTTACTATCAGGTGAGACTAGGGCCAAAGGCGACTAAGTCAAGAATAAAAATAAAATAAAAATTACAACCACATAATTATTATCAGTAATACAAGTAATATAAATCGTCCTGTGCCAATTACTTACAAATCTTCACAGGTAATGCAGGTGTTAAAGCAAACAGAACCTGATACATGGAATGGAATGTATCTGGAGGTAGATATGTCAGCCTATTTAAAATTGTGTATGATGGGGCGATGATGAAATAAATAATGTGATCTTGTTTATATTTAGCATTGCTATTTAAAGTCTGTGGTGCAATTATAGAATAATTTGATCACGCGTACGTCGCGCCCTACGCTGCAGTACGCCGAAAGCTCGTGCGCCAAACTCGTGAGGCGCCGATTCTGTCGTGCACACACTAAACTTAATTTACGCGATTGCCATCTTTTCCGCTCTAATAAAATAAGAAAGAGACAGACGTAATCAAATTTAGTTGAACTAAAATTTTCATACAAATTTAGATGACACGTCAGAACGTGTCGATTATAAACACGGTGAAATTCAAGGCGTGAGCTATTTGACATCTCTAACTTAGTTCTTATCTATCACAGTCCTTTTCACACGCTGTCTGTTAGTAAAAGATAGCAATTCTCAAATTTTTGTCTAATTGGTGAACAAGAGAATCGGCACCTAACTTCTTAATTAGTAGGTGTAACTATCGGCCCGTCCCGGCTTCGCACGGGTGGATATTTTTTCCGTTTTTGCAACATTTTTCATTTATGCTCCACTCCTATTGGTCGTAGCTTGATGTTATGCCTATAACCTTCCTCGATAAATGGACTATTCAACACAAACATATTTTTTCAATTCCAACCAGTAATTCCTGAATGCAGACCCTTCAGAACCGATTTCTCAGAGGCGCCACGGGTGCACCGTGGTGCTTCACGAATGAACGACTCCATGTCGACCTTAAGATCCCCACAGTTAGACAGATTATTAAACGCCTTACCAAGCGTTTCTTAGACTCAGCCGCAACTCACCCCAACCCCCTCGTAGTATCGGCCGCCCGTTACACACCCTCTAGGATCTCCAAGATTAGGCGCCCTAGGCATACCCTCCTCCAACCCGATGACCCCATCACCCTCCTTCAAGAGAGTAGTAGGGAAACCAGTACACGTCGTAGGTACAAAAACAAATACAAACCGCGTTTCCGGCCTCGCCGCCGAGGCCCCCCGCGACTCCCCAGTAACATCACAGACCGACCCTTGCTCGCCACGCCAGCCCGCGAAGCTGAGCCTGTAACGGAAATAAACAAGTCCCCAAATAATTTAACCCAGCCCGATATTGATTGCCCACCCCTCAGTGACCCACTAAGCCGAGGCCCGTACCCCACAGGGGGTGCCCTTAGTGCCGCGTCACTTAATTGAAATATCCATAGTTAGTAAGCCCTGGCTGGGGGCCTTAAAGTAATTTTTGGCCACCACAGGATAGTCCGGTTAAGTAGTTACAAAGCCCTCGCGCGCTTTACACTACGAGTGGTCCTTAAAAACCAGTAATTCCTGAGATTAGCGCGTTCAAACAAACAAACAAACTCTTCAGCTTTGTAATATTAGTATAGATTCATCGGAAAATATTATATCAAAAAAACTTATATCTTATATCAGAAAAACTGTCAATGTAAAATGGAAGGTATATCAAAGAATTCAATGTTCTTTTTAAAAAAATCTAGATTTTCGTCTGGTTTTGTTATAGCATAGCTGTAAAAACTGGATCACCGTAACGGTTGATCTAAAAAAAAAGTCTCTTATCAGTGAAATTAATTCATTGCCTAATGTACTAAGTATACTATAATTTAGTCGCAACGTTTTAGTCATAGTAAACACACGACTGTATTTCTCGTGAAATCTGTGATTTAATTATCTATATCTATACTAATATTATAAAGAGGAAAGATTTGTATTTTTGTATGTAACGAATAGACTTTAAAACTACTGGACCGATTTCAAAAAATAGTTTACCGTTAGAAAGCTACATTATCGCTAAGTAACATAGGCTATATTTATTACTGGAATAACACTTCTTACGCGGGCGGAGCCGTGAGGACACAGCTAGTAATAGATATTTTTATTAGGATACCAATCGTTAATTTTTAAATTGTTTCAAGGAGTTTCAAATTGACTATTTAACAATTTGCGAATTGGTAGAGTTATTTAACTAATCTCATAATAATCTAAGCGGATACAAATCTAATTCAATTATTATTAATTTATAGCTATAAGAAGATCAAAATAAATTGACTTAGTCAGTGCAACATCCAATAACAAAATAGCCATTTAGCAAAATTATATATAACATTTTAGTCTTTGCAATAAATCTCTACAGCTCAACAATTGGACCTAACCTTTATTTTAATATAAGTTTTATGGACCCACAACATAGCATTTATTTTGCTATTTTTATTAAATGCCTTTGTCCTCGGATTTTAAGCATCATAAGTCATAACATAACATCACGCCTGTATTCCCCGAAGGGTTGGGCAGAAGTGTATGGTAACACCCTCATTTCGCCGTTATGTTTAAGTCCCATGTAATAGGGGGCGAGCCTATTGCCATCACCCGGGCACAAATGCAAACTCCAGGCTGCTTCGGAGGAATTCGACACGGAAAATCCCAATAACACTTTGCCCAACCTGGGGATCGAACCTAGGATCTCACGATCAGCAGACGCGCTTGCCACCACCAGACCAGCGAGTCAGTCAGTCTTTTGATTCATTATTGCTAATGATACAAAAGTTTTAACCAATAACGCTCGGTAAATTATAGGAATCGGCCATTAATGGCTTCATCTCTAGGTTTTCGTAATATTGGCTGTTATATTGCGACCGGAGTCACTCATTGTGGAAACTTGTGTAATGTTTGCATGGCGTTACTCAAAAAGTTGGGGTCTTGCAACCTCTCGTTGCAATTGGCCTTCGACGCTCGTTCTTGTACTTAAGTAAATAGAAATAAATAATGATTTAATCATTTGACCATGATTTATTCCGCCACAACACAAACGCAAGAAGATATGCTATTAAATTCTACTCAATGAAATGTTCTGCCTAGCCTTTTCCCAACTACGTTGGGATCAGCTTCCAGTCTAACCAGATGCGGCTGAATATCAATATTTTACACGGAGCGACTGCCATCAGACCTCCGCAACCCAGTTACTGGGCAATGCCGATATCCTAAGGTTAGACTGGTTGTCAGACTTTCGGGCTTCTGACTACCCGTAACGACTATCACAGGTATTCGTATGACACTCGGGACTGACTGTTTAACGTGCTCTCTGAGGCACGGAGGGGTCTCGATGTGTATTAGACGGTCACCTGGTCGGTAATGTCATTATTTCATTGAAATAATGAATCTTTATATATATAATTCGACTGCACGCTCGCTGTTATCACAGACGCATCATTGTAATTATTTCATAACATTATTATTTTTTATTTTATCCTTTTGACATTTATAATCGAATTATTTTTTTCAATGATTATTATTATTTTACCATCGCCTTATTTTTTATTTTACATTTTTAATAAATTGTGAATGTGAGTACCATGTAGGGTAGCTTTATACACGAATTTTGTAAACGATTGGCGGTTCTTGAGTTTTTTTTTTGTGGCCCACACAAATTTCCAGCTGATTGATAGCGTCGTGCAGCGGTCGGGTTGTTGAGCTCCCTAAAATAAGGTTTGAGCTCCGTGATGATTGATGCAGATGTACCGTCAGTTAGGACAGGTCAACTCGAACCTGCTATGGCAGTTTCCTCAAAAGACCATTCCAAACGTTGCCCTACATCGTTTCACTCGCATAGTTTGTATACTACAATGTCTGGACTTTATCTGGACTATTGTCTGGACTGGAAAAATAGGTTTTTGTATTATAGTTATTATTTTAATAATATCGCTTTACAATACTTCATTCCAAACTGTAAAGTATGAGCATCATGCAGCTATTAGTGATACGCTTATAATCATATCATATTACTGCCTATTGTCTGGTAGTATGAGTCTGTCATGCTCACTTAAATGTCTTGCTGATGGTGGCGTTGTTTATCCGGTCGTTGAGTTCCCTATAATATGGTTGAGCTGACCGATGCGGATGTGCACGTCATGCTCGTGCACGGGTGCCGTCTGTCGTGACTGGTCAGCCCTTAACTGCTATGGCAATCCTAGAAGGCATATTTTTCTATTTGTTACACTTATGTGAGTTTATTTGTTACATTAACCTGCATTATTCTCATTCTATTTCTCACACTACTGTAATGGAATTGTAATAACTACTATTTTGAAAAGAGTATTCACGGAGTTTCTTGCCGGCTCTTCTCCATAGAACCTATCTTTTGGAACGTGCACCTAGTTATGACGTTTTAAAAGTGCCTGAAATCTGGTCTATTTGAAATAAAAAACTTTGACTTTGACTTTGCACGTGTGTATGTCACTGAACTCCTCCTAAACGGCTGGACCGATTTGAATGAATTTTTTTGTTTGAGTTTGGGTGGCGCCCTGGATGGTTTAGATTTACAATTGGACCCGGTAGGTGGCGCTGCTGTCGGTATGTCACCAAATTCTCCGGGCAGGATGACGTCTGCTGGGTCCGCTAGTATTACTATAAAATGCTTCACTTCATACATTTTCAAGTACCGACTACCAGAACTTTAATAAAAAGTTTATTCATATAAATACGTATTATAAAACCATTACCCATTGTATTAATACACGATTCCATAAAAACTTGTTTATGTTATTCAAAGTGCAAGTCATTTATTTTTATGATTAATAGGAAGTACATTCTTTAAATTTATCCTTACTACATTTGTATAAAGGCTCGTTTACACTTTTCAAAGCAGCCTTTAGTACAGTGTGTTTGCGACGGTATCTGTCAATCTGCCTATGGTTATCTTTACATAGTATAACACAAAGTCGCTCGCGCTTTCTGTAAGCTTAGATCGTTTAATAAACTACGCAACGGATTTTAATGCAGTTTTCAGCAATAGATAGAGTGATTCAAGAGGAAGGTTTATATGCCCCACATTAGTATCTACATTGCACCCGTGCGAAGCCGGGGCGGGTCGCTAGTTATTGTATAAGAATAACGACTTGTCTAATAATGAGTATTATAGTTACACGGGTGGTTGTTTAAACGATTAGATACGGTTTCAAGTATCAAAAATGTCGCAATCTACTTAGCACTGGAGAAATGTAAACTGGGCTTAAGTAGCTATGGCAAAAAGTTCACTTCAACCTCGATTAATCCAACGTCCGTTTTTGTATTACTAATATCTAGTTATCTTTGGCTATTGGGGTGGTAATTTTCGCGTTGTGGGTGATTTTAAGAGACCTTACTGCGTTCGTCAATATTTTCGCTCAATGAGCGTTTGTAATACAATAAAAAACATTTTAACAAAATTAAACCGACTTCAAAAAAACGATGAAAAGAATAAAATAATTACCATACGATAAAATTAACAGTTTTAAAAGTCGGTGCTAATCCACGCTGAACCAAATTGAAGGCACCGACTTTTAAAACTGTTAATTTTATAATATGGTAATTATTTTATTCTTTCTATCGTTTTTTTGAAGTCGGTTTTATTTTTGTTAAAATGTTTTATATTTTTTTCGTTTTAGTGGCCTTAATTATAAAATATGGTTGGACCTACTAAAGACGCTGCTCGTAACATAATCACATCATCACATTATGCGTACCTACTGTTCGTCATTGAGGAGTTCTATTGTCTATCTCCGAAGTTCTTCATCAGATCTTCACCAAATTTAAATGGGACCAATCTGGAAGTATATCCTTACGAATAAAAAAAAATATCCAAATCGGTTTATAAACGGCGGAGTTATGAGGTAACAAACATTAAAAAAAAAAAAAACATACAGACGAATTGAGAACCTCCTCCTTTTTTGGAAGTCGGTTAAAAACAGACGTTGACTAAGCGAGGTTAAGGTGAGCTTTTTGTTTAAAGACGGATTTCTTGTACTTATTTGATAAGAAAAACCTAAGGTTAGTGCAATTATAAAATTCGACTCCGGCAAAAAGGTAATTGTTTTAGGCAATTAATTAATCAATATAATGTGTTACCAATGAAGTGTAATTGGAGTAAAGTGTAAGATAATTTAACAATTTAACATAACATCACGCCTGTATTCCACGAAGGGTTGGGCAGAGGTGTATAGTAACACCTTCATTTCGCCGTTATGTTTAAGTCCCATGTAATAGGGGGCGAGCCTATTGCCATCAACCGGGCACAAATCCAGACTCTGGGCTGCTACTGAGGAATTCCACACGAGAAAACTCAATAACACTTTGCCCGACCTGGGGATCGAACCCAGGATGTCACTATCAGCAGTCGCGCTTGCCACCACTAGACCAACGAGGTAGTTTAAGATAATTGTTTCTTTAATACCAAGATTTACTGCTTAAGAGTTTTGTGATTAATTTAAGTTACTGGTGTACTTACAACAAAGAAAATATAATAGAGTTAGATAGAATTGAGTATAGCATTACAGTTAGACCAGTGTCTGCTTATCAGAAGGTAATGCGGCCATTTCGTAAATAAAACCAAAATAGACTCTCCACCACTGAGAGTACTTGTCTTTGGGTTAGTGGTTAGTTACAGAAGCTAGTTCACAATATAACAATTTACACAAGACCAGAAAATAAGGACAAGCTAGTCAGATATAAAAGGTCAGACTCCTCCGCTCCGTCGAATGACAACTGTTTTTAATCGACTTCCAAAAAAGGAGGAGGTTCTCAATTCGACTGTATGTTTTTTTTTGTATGTTTGTTTGTTCCTCGATATCTTTGCTAATTGTGAACTGATTTTAATGATTATTTTTTTGTTTGAAAGAGGATTCTTTCGAAGTGGTCCCATTTAAATTTGGTGAAGATCTGATGAAGCACTTCGGAGCTAGACAATTTGAAATCTTTTTTTTGTTAAAAAGTTTAATTATAATTATAACGTCGGGTACGTTGATTCATCTTGACGACTACCCTCCTTTGTTTTCTAAATGATTTATTCTCCGACATACATATACACATTAAGTTACAACCTAAGTAACTGTAACTGCAGCAAGGAAAGTAAGGTCATGTTGAGTTTTATTCGACGCTCTGATGCCTATCATTTAGTACAATCACCTAATTTATCTTTTGAACAGCTTAATAAGTTGGACAAAAGATATCGCAACCGCAACGATTTCAAAATTTGGGCATTCTTGTTGCCGAATGAAGCAAGAGGTGTAAGTGTAAAATGTACTATTGGTACCTACTGTAATTAAAATTACTGGAATGCCCTTGCTCTTATTGAGATGTGGCTGATCTTGCTCTCCGGTTTATGGCAATCGGCGTTGCCTTGGTTACCACACAATGTTTGGCTATGTGTGTAAGCCAGTAAGTATGTACTTTACCTTGTGAAAGCGTGCAATGTTCGAGAGAGCTGTCGGGAGGCGATATCCGAACAGCTTTTACTATAAGTAAGTAGTATACGTTCAATAGAGATATACTTTAAGTTAGTTCAAGTAATTTTGTTTCCACTTAAAACAGAACAAAAAGTATGTGGTAGTTTTTTTTTCTATACTTTTTAGTATAGCCTAGCGGTTAATCGCTTGCCTGTCACGCAGGAGGGTCTGAGTTCGATTCTGGCCCACACCTCTGCCTTTTAAAATTCATGTGCGTCATTATCACTTATGTTAATGGTGAAGGAAAAACATCGCGAGGAAACCTGCACACCTAAGAGGGCTCCAAAAAGTTCTCGATGGTGTATATAGTCCGTCAACCCGCACCAGGCCAGCATGGTGGTCTAAGGCCTAGACCCTTCTCATTCTGAGAAGAAGCCCGTGCCTAGCAGTGGGACAGTAATAGGCTGATTATGTTTTTAGACTCTTTCTTGACTGCTTGCAGGTGGTCCTTGCGGACCGCTATTACGTTACCGGACACTTATTGGCGAGACCTGATGGGTATCCAGCCAATGGGGACGAAGTAAAATACTTAGCTAATACCTAAGGTAACTACTAACTTAACATCATGACTAGATACTACCAACAACAGCATTAAGTGCGACTCATAATGGGATTCGGACCTCGGCTTAGGGGGTTGCTGGTGGGAAGATTGGGAGGGAGAGAGGACTGAATGAACGACGAGATGTGGTAGTAATTACGATTGAAATAAATATATTAATGGAGAAAATAAAAATAAAACTTTCACATTAAAACGGTGTGTGAGGCATACTTTCTAAAAGTATTCTAGATGTTTTGTTACTTTTACAAAGGCTATAGTTATTAGAACGTAAAAAAAGGTTACCTTTCTTTGAATACCTAATTAAAATCTTAAAATTTGACTGCCTCGTTGCAATAGTGGTGGGAAGCGCAACTGCTGATCGTGAAATCCTGGGTTCGGTCTCCAGGTCGGGCAAAGTGTTATTGGGTATTTCCGTATGGAATTCCTCAGTAGCAGCCTGGAGTTTGGATTTATGCCTGGTTGATGGCAATAGGTTCGCCCCCTATTAGATGGGACTTAAACATAACGGCGAAATGAGGGTGTTACTATACACCTCTGCCCAATCCTTCGGGCAATACAAGCGTGAGGTAATATTATATAAAAATTTGCCTGAAAAAAATTGTATTAGTTACTAAGTATTTAGGTAAGTTATCAGATTTCTATCATAATTCTAATCGGTTAATGTATGCAATCATTAACGGATAGAATCGGTTTAACGTTTGTGTAAATCATTAGGATTTTAACTAAAAAACATCGTGTAATTGTTGAAGAATGATCATTCTACAACAATTACATGATATCAATGATTAACTTCAAGAAAACGACGAACAAAAAATATAAGTACCTAGGTACTTACAATTAAATAAAAACAGTAAGATGATGGATCACGTGATTGTACCTATTGTTTTTTGTATGTATTCTTCTTACAATATGCAAATTAATTGTCTGTTTATATTGTTTGTTTCCATTCCTAAAAGCTAATGATTCTTATATACAAGGTTAGTCGGAAAGGGGGTAGTAAGCCGAAAGGCTGTTAAAGTAACCATAATATGGAATAACTTTTGTTTTACAACTTTCCCCAAAACCCAATAGTTTAAGAGAAATAGCTTTTCAAAGATTTCGTAAATATATGCTAAAATCTATCTGTCCATAGCTATGATCAGCAGTGTTTGCAATTTAGGTCATGTTTGGGGTCACGGATTAGGAACTTAATATTCTGAATTCATAACTAAAGCAGGTATGATATTATTTTGAAAAATCTAAAATATAAATCATTTTGCATGCAAATAAAAATTATCGAATATTGAAATTTTAACACTTGCTTTAAAATAGTCATCAGTATAATACTTTAAGTAGCCCGCGGCTTCCCTTTAGGCTACCCTTTCCGACTAACCTTGTATATTAAGAATATGTAAAAAAAATACTATAAAAAAAGTGCATTTCATTATGGGTAGGTATTTAGGTATGAATCAAGCTTTAGAGGGCTAATGTAGTTTTTGATACAGTCTGCCTAAATTATTAACAATGTTGTGTAAAAAAGTGAAAAAAACATAGTAAACAATGTATTTCAAGTAAGTAAACAAGACATACCCTTCATTTTATCATATAACACCTTTTTAATGGACTAAATACAGGTAGGTAGGTAGGTAATCAAATTGTGTCTAAATAATTGTATGAAATAGTCGTTCAAGAATGAGGTAAATAAAAGTTTTTATTACTTTATTTTTGTGTTAAAAAATGATTCTTTTATAAAGTTTGTCTTATTCATACTCTAAGAAGTTTCATCTTGATAAGACGTCATAAACGAAGTGAAATAGAGGCAATAACAAAAAATCTACTTAGAAACGGCGAAAGTTAGAGTACATCCCATAAAACTATGTCGTCAAAGTTTTGGTACCCGTTAACGCCTTGGTGTCACGGTATGCGCGACCACAAACAATTGTGGTCTGTTGATGACTTGAGCATTGCGTACTTATTTGACCTCGGTAAATACAAAGCGAAACAAATGCAGTTTTTGTGGTAACTTTTTAATATTTTTTTTCGAAATAATAGTTTTTAAGACTTGCCTAAATCCATTATAAAAATAGTAATTCGGGTCTAATCGCGTAGTCTAGTAGTCTACCCGTGACCATCACGGCCGGTGAAATTCGGTCGAAACGTCGGGATAAATAAGGTATTTTTCTGCCTTATAAATTTTCTACGCGATTAGACCCGAATTAGTATTTTATAATGTGTAAAAATCGCGAAAGTTTGAAAACATTTATTGCCTAAATCCGTCGCTATATAAAAAAATCTTTACAGAAATACCTACTCCATGGTTTCTTTAAATCTTCATGTTGTGTTTGCATGAGCTGCTTATCGACTTCCGAAAGTGATTCCTTCTATTTCGATCGGAATATTTCGTTCACAAAAAAGACATTTACGTCTATCTAGTGAAAGTATCACTTCTAGATAGCGTGATGGTCATATTATGGTCCCCGTAGTCATTAAACGAGTCATCAAGTTAAAGAAATCATATTTGCGTGAATTTTCAATAAATTTCGACTTTTAAAGATAAAAAGTTATTTTTTCCATTTTTTTGACGTTATGTTTTCGTCTTGGTACACCCATTTTCGTTTGTGGACATTTTCCAGAGACACAATGTATACTATGTAGTTTCCTGTGTGGCTTTGTAATTAATAAGAAATTCATAGAAGTTGATAACGTAACGTATTTACGTAATTAGATAGTACTCAGTATACTTAGATACCTAATTATGTATATTTATTCGATAAGTCAGTGAATAAACATCGATAGTATATGAATATCTCGACTAAAATAGCGATATCGTAAACTCGTAGTGCCGCCGCGCCGCCTTGGACCAGCCGGTATGTACGCACGAGTGAAAGTTGCATTTCATTGGCAATGATCTCACTTGCACTTCAAGATCACTATCAGAAGAAAGTAGGTACATCAGAATATTCTATTACTGCTACTAGGTGCTAGCGACTCGCCTCTAATATTTGATTGCAACTTAATACCTTCTAAATATTATATTTCAGTAGATAGTCTGTAGATTCCAGAGTATAATTAATAATAGTAATAAAGAAAAAGAGAAATTATTTGCAATTTAAATATGATGCATAGAAATGACACAACAAAAGATTAAGAATTAATTAAATAACAAAAGCAAAACAAACAAAACAGCCGCTAAATTAAACGTCATAATCCATGCAAAACGGTTATCGCTCAGTACCTACAGTAATTTACTAGAATAGAATAGAATATACTTTATTGTACACCAAAATTGTAGCACAGCATACTATTGAAAGTATCAAGACGGTAAATGTCAAGATCAAAACATATACCTGATAATAATTAGAAAGTGTAAGGGCCAAGCCACATCTGACGGAAGGTACGTCGCCGATCTTCCGCCGGTACACATAATTCCATATAAACATCTCACACCGTACATATTCTTCGAGTAAATTACGCAACGGAAGGTCGGCGAGGTATCTTCCGTCAGATGGAGCTTGGCCCTTTTAAAACAATTTAGAATAAGACAGGTCAAAAAAGTGGTCCGCCAACGTATGTGAATTTGCCCGTCATGGCGGGATTTCCAAAATCTCTGAATGCAGTTCGAAATGTTTCAAAACTTATGGACAGTCTCTTAAGAATGTTTTCCTGTAGCCACAACTGTTAAGCTAGCTGCGCTTAGTGTCCATCTCAATTTCCACCCTGTATAATTTGCCCATGTGTTTGATATTATCATTTATCTAATCAATATGGTAAGTTAACTGTATAGGCCCGGGGCCGCCACAATGTAGCAGCATTTTGGCCCACCTACAAAATGGGTTGGCCAGCCTTGGTTTAGAACAATGAAATACTACCTAGAAAGTGTGTATTAGCAAATATAATTCTAGTTTTTTATTCTTTATAGAGTTGCTTTCAAATGCAATAAAGATAACGGTAAGCCAAAAACAACATCTGATCCAGTAGACCACAAGAACTGTTATACAAACCACATTAAACACAAATAAAACCTCAACCTTTTTATTAAGTAAATGCGTGACAAAAAGCCACAATTTAATGGAAGTCATTAAAGTAAAATGTCGGCAAGATCTCAGCAGGAATTAGGAAGTAAAATTTCGAAGAGAGATTTCATAGTACCAATTTCCTGTCCGTTCAACGTTCGATCTTGACCCACGTATTGAGAAACATGGTTGATACAAGTATGGAAACAATTAGCGGTTGTATGTGATCGTGCAACTTATCTTATTAAACCGTGAAACATTGATTTCTTGAGGTCAAATGTATGTGAAACTGAGTTTTATATTACTTTCTCTCGCGATGTTGGGCGTGTTTGTTTTTTGATCTACTCGTTCATGTCCTTAATTGAGTGACTGTGGTAAATATTTGTCACTTGATGGATCTTATTCATTATCTTAGTCGTTTTGGTCGTGCTTACGTGTATGTTTATTAGCAGCTTACTATTAAGCAGCGGAAGTCTAAATTGTATAAAGTTTTACAAATATTTAGGTAGATCTTCTGCTTGTATTTAGGTACCTAGATCTAGACGGTCCGTCTGGCTAGCTACCACCCGCACATTAAAGTCCGGCGCCAAGTAGTTTACTGTGTTCCGTCATGTGTATGTGAGAGCCAGAGGAGTATGGGGGAAACCCTCTACATCTCTGTTCGTTATCCATCTCAGACCCTGTTTGCGCTTACCATCAGAGGACGAAACACGACCAAGTCATGAATAAAAAAATAAAAATAAACGTAATTTTTTTTTGCATTTTCGTTGCAGTTTTTTGTCTTTGGAATCTATACTGGCCTGCAAAAATAAGTACTACACTTTTAATGATATTTACTTTTAAAGTGTGATACTTATTTTTGCAGGCCAGTGTATCAATTTCAAACCAGCCATTTATACACCAAACGAGGTTTCAAGTATTTTGCAAAAAATGCACTTGGAAATGAAGTAACTTTTAATGAAATGTTTCTTTTACTAAGATGATTAATATCGTTTGATGATAATAGAATCAGTTCAACAGTGACTACGTGACATATTCAAGAGGAAACATGTTCTGTATTTGTTTTATAATCATAATTATTATCAATTGAATTTCCTAGCATTAGAAATCACACATAAGCTATGATAATGTACCCGACTATGTGACATTATCTTCTGTTATTATTAATTTAGCAGCGACTATGTGTAAATGTATTGTTTTTACTCTTTGCATAATATTATATATTTTCCTTAAGAGCGCCTTTGTTATGGATTTTATTAATATTTATAATCTTCGGTTTCATGAATAACAGGTCATGTTATCTGGCATGACACTGCTATTAGAAATAAACTTTTATACTTTATAGTTAATTGTAGAAAGATAAAAAACAAACATTGTAGTCGCTAGGAGCGTACCTAATAAATATTACAATATGAACTTTCAATTTAAGTCACAAGATTTTTTAAATTATAATTTCTAGTAAAATGTTGTTAAATTTTCTTCTCAGATTATCATGGAATCAAAATAAAATGATATCAGGGTCATACTATCGGCCATAGTATATCATAGTATCGGCATACTGTCGGCCTTTTGGCAGAGGTTTCAGAATTCTCATTCGTGTTCACGATTTGTACTTTCATTGAACAGCCTGAAGCCCACTCGTTCGAGTGGTAGAGTACTAGCGGGCGGTTCAGTTCTCTATCTCCTGTATTACACTAGACTCTACCCATGGAAACGGGATTTAACATCAACATAGTAGGCAACTGGCATATCGTTTAGTAGTAATAGTAGAGCTCTGTGTGAAAGAGCTCGTCCGGGGAAGTACTAAGGGAACATACCCATACTACATGACCCATTTTTGTCAATTTTTACCCCCCTCCCCCCCTCGGTGACCACCCGTAGTATATGACCAAGTGTCCCTGTGACCAAACGTAGTATTTTGAAGACCCACCCCCCTCCTGAACGAGTACGTAGTATGGGTACGTTCCCTAAGTACTTCTGTCGCCAGTCAGTATTTGTTCCGATTTGAAGGGTGTGGGAGCCGGTAAGAAGTTACTTACAGGCCCATGAGATTTTCTAACTTTGTCTGTAAGGTTGACAATGTATTAGCAATCCTCTTGGTTTTTATGTCTATATTTAGGTGGCGGGAACCACTTTCTATCAGATAGGTCGTCAGCCTATTTGCCAACCTAAACCCTAAAAAAGATTTTTTTATTTTGTTTTATTCTTTTTTTTTCATACGATTTGCGAGGCTAAGCTGCGCTTGCCGCGGTCACTACATCGATGTGTGACAGTTCATTACGCATTAAGACCCCTCCGTGCCTCGGAGAGCGTGTTGAACTGTCGGTTCCGGGTGTCATAAGAATACCTATGACAGTCTTTACGGGTAGTCAGAAGTCCGAAAGTCTGACAACTAGTATAACCTTAGAATATCGGCAATGTCCAGTAACTGGGTTGCAGAGGTCTGATGGCAGTCGCTCCGTATAAGATACTGGTATTCAGCTGCATCTTGGAAGCTGAACACAACATAGTTGGGAAAAGGCTTGGAGGAAGACTCTTTTATTTTTACTACATGGTGTAAACGAAATCATGTAATTCCTTCAAACCTCGTGATGTACTGCTGACATTTTTTTTTAGCGTGGTCAAATCCTCATGTACTGTCCCCCGTCTGGGGAAGACGGGGGGGTGTGCCGGACTCTTACACTAGATACTCTCACATATACACTACACTCTCACATTAGATAGTTATATAAACTAGCACATCAGAAATTTAAGCACTTCTATTTCGGAACTCATCACGTTCACTTAAATTAATTAACAATACTTGGAATTAATAAAAAAAAATATTTTAAAATTCAGTTTGTCATTCACCGCGTAACAAATTTTACTTTAGGATTTAATAAAAAATAAAATACAAAAAGTAAACATGTGTTCTTTTATTACGCGGCTATCGCTTGCCGCGCGGTCATTTAACTCGGGGCGAATGTCTCTCTACTTTTTGTATTTTTTTTATTGAATCCTAAATTATGTGCAGTGCAGGGTTAATCTATGTCAGCAGTACATCACGAGGTTTGAAAGAATTACATGATTTCGTTTACACCCTGTATAATTTTGTTATCCGCATCTTGAATTCTCGGTTCATTAGGCCTGCGGTCGAGTGGTACTTGCACGAACACATTACATTGGCATGTTTTTTATGACTGTACTGGCTATAAAAACATGCTGGAGAGTGCCAAGTGGGTCGCCCTACACTCGTCCTATATTTGTCAACAGAATGCAGTTTCTTTGTTTACGTTTTTAGATTTTGAGTGTGTTTTGTTTATTAACAGTAAAACTTTACTATAACACTTAGAATACATGTATGTACTTTGAGCTATAGGTACCTACTGAACAACTGATATACATATTCTATATACAATAATTATTCATGTTTTCTTTGAATTTGAATTTCGAAGTACCTACAGTCAGTGTGATGCACACACACACACTGTATACACTTTTCGCATTTAAAAATCGAATTTAAGAAAAAGTAGTTACTGAAATCTTTTAACATTATACACATAACATCTACCATAATTATGAATACATAGGTTTATAAATATACAATAAAATATTTAGTGTTAATTCCGCGAAAAAAGAGTTGATCAAGCCTGAATGCAGTATGCAGCACCGCCCTCCCGCCCGCAAATATATGCAAATGCAGAAGGTGCGATTAATAACATGCAACACACAAGCAAAACAAACCGATACAATACAATACATAGGTTGTTTAATTTATAGATTTCATTCGATAGGTAGTTGTTCTCAAACTCACATTTTAAACTCTCATCATATTGAGGCTGACTGTACATCGCATTTTCCATTGATGTGAAACATCTAATGCGGCGGTAATGGTGTGAGAGCGGCTGTTGTGTGGCGACGCTCGCGATGTCAGACACACGACGGCAGACCTTCGTAACTCGTCGGCTCTCTTCGGTTTGATTTGGCCAGTATTTTTTTTTTACAAAGCTGTTTTCGATTGTTCACATCTGCCAGGTGTGATGCGACGGCTTAATTTTTTTGACCATGCTTTTCAGGTGTCCGTAGCTAAATGGAAAAAATTAAAACATTTTTTTCAGTTCGGTCTTCTTCTTTTCGTGTGGTTAGCGACTAACCTGGTGTCAGAGTTTATGCCGCCCATGGGCCTCTGACTTGGCTTCACATGCCGTCGAGAATTATATTTCAGGCATGCCGGTTTCCTCACGATGTTTTCCTTCGCCGTTTTTAAGCAAGTGATAATATACAATACGCACATGAATCCGAAAAGTCAGAGGTGGCGTGCCTTGGGTTCGAACTCGAGTCCTATGACTTGGAAGTCCGACGATCCCACCACTAGGCTATCACTGCTGTTATCACTACTGTTGCACGGTTCTGCGAAACATAGTTATGATGAATTTTTTTTATAAGAACCTGCATATTTTTATTATAATAATTATTATACTCTCGCTCCGTTCGCACACTCACTCATACTTACACTCACAGTCACACACACTCTTTCACAAACATACACACACCTTCAAACACTTTCACACTCATAACTCCAGACAAACACACTAGAAACAGATAACACTTTTTTATTGCTTATATTTTTCCTTTTTGTATTTTTTTTTATTTCTCTTGAACTGGCTCTAATGGATTTTGTGTATAATGTGTGTCCTAGTTTCTATATGTACATCACTTTGAAGGGACACTGGCTTCTAAGATACAGGTACATAAACCTAGTTTAGAAGTCAGGGTTTTTCACTCTGGAACACTAGCTTAAGCCATTTTTAGATCTAAATTATGTAAATGCATTTATGGAGAAATGAAGATTTATTATTATTTCATTATAAAATATTTTAGGCAGAGTTCATTACACACCAGTATCCTGATCATTCAGTTTTTATTTGATTACTGGACACGTGATATTTATTAGAAACAGTCAAGGTTAATTTAAGTGTGAAAAAGTACCTATCGGTTCAAATTGAAAGGTTATTTATATAACTTCAACTTGTATAGGTAGTTACGTAACTTGCGGTTGTTATGCTGAAAATACGCAAAATACGCCTTGCTAGCCACGCCCTGTTCGTGTTATTGGTAAATACTTAGGCCCATATTCTCAAACGCTGCTCAGTTTCGAATCTAGATTTAGGATTACATTTGATTTCTGCCTCGTTGGTCTAGTGGTGGCAAGCGTAATTGCTGATCGTGAGGTCCTGGGTTCGATCCCCAGGTCGGGAAAAGTGTTGTTGCGTTTTCCGTCTGAAATTCCGCAGTAGCAGCCTGGAGTTTGTATTTTCGCCCTCTATTACATGGGACTTGAACATAACGGCGAAATGAGGGTATTACTATACATCTCTGCCCAGATCTTCGGCGAATACAGGCGTGATGTTATGTTATTTGAATTCTATACTCAAACCTTATCTTAAATGGATATTCATAAGTGACCTTCGTTTTAGAATACGGGCCTTGGGCCTTGTTCCATTGAATTAATAATAATTTCTTTCTTAGCATGTTGGATGGTTACCTCCTCATCATCATCTTCCTGCTCTTATCCCACATTTGGTGGGATCGGCACAGCATGTATTTCGTGAATCCATGAGGTTTTTTATTGTTTTGTGACCGGCCTGACATTAACCCTCCTTGGGAATATTCGTTGCGCCGTCGCGCGGGTGACCCAATGATGATGATTACCTCCTCATAAATATTAAAATTCCGGAAGCATTTTAATTATATATACTGCACTTGCTGTATTCATCTTACTGCGCCATATTTGTCGAAAGTAAATTACTGTAAAATTTATATTACTATAATTACGTGTACAATGCAATGAACGACACTGAACTCTTATAACACGGATATTGTAAATAAAGAAAAGGTTCATTATTGACATTTTAATACTTAATTGACCATTAAACAATTTAAATGCAACCTTTATTGTATATAATTATTTGCCTTTTTATTGTGATGCATCATGCATCTGAATATTTTGAATTGACTATGCGACTTCCGTTGGATGACGTTTTCCTGCTCGTATTCTGGACATAATCTCTTCGTCACCTTCTGTTATATCTACGAGGAGAGTATAGCATAACATCATGCCTGTATTCCCCGAAGGGTTGGGCAGAGGTGTATAGTAACACCCTCAATTCGCCGTTATGTTTGTCCCATGTAATAGGGGGCGAGCCTATTGCCATCAATCGGGCACAAATCCAAACTCCGGGCTGCTACTTAGGAATATCACACGTTAAAACCCAGTAACACTTTGCCCGACCTGAAACCGAATCTAGGACCTCAGAATCCTAGTAATGATAAGAAACAGTTTGTACAGTCAATACCATAAAGTTAATAATAATTGTTTAAAGTTCCAAATGCGTTTTAGGATTAGAACTTGCTAATATTTATTTTATTCTAAAAATAATGATAGCGTAATTGATACTGTAAATACTAGCACTATATAAAAGAACAAAGGTTTCTACGATCGTTAATTTTCAAAATACCAAAATATTCATTGACTTTTGCTGTCGCCTGTACAAATTATATATATATACAGGTACTCATATTTTATAAACTTTAACCATTAGCAGTTAAAGTTTCTATGCAAACGTATTATCAATAACTGAGTACAAATGTCTACATGATTATGAAGTGAAACTAAACGTGTAAATTACGGTTTAGAAGTAGAAGTTAAAAGGGACCTACCTTTAATTTATGTATATCCGAGTTATTTTCTTTATCTAAGTCAAAATCATTGACTTTTTTGATTTTGGATTTTACTAGAAAAGTCTTCGTTTTACATAAAAAAAACTTAAGAAAGCCTCCACTTCTCTCCACGTATTCATTTTTGTTTCAATCAGTTTCTCCTTCTATTCGCGGTGTTAAGGTCTAAGGATTGTTCATTATTAATAGGGTTGTAGTAATAGTTTTCTAAATAAACAAAAACAATGAGTGTTATATTATAACAGTGTTTTTTTTTTGTTTCAGCTGATCCAAGATGGATTTGGAGTTTCGGAATTTAACATATACTGTGCAAAGTCACCTAAAGTTACCTAAGGGTAAGTAATTTATTTTTATTAATTTAGTTTCTCCTTTCTGATAGCAGTTTTTTGCAATCTATACAAATATTTGTATGGCCTACACATAGTTGTTCCGCGTCTGGATGTTTGTGCGTGTGAAGATATGTGTTTGTAAACGCACCCACGATACAGGAGAAATCATAGAGAGCGCCACAGCTTAAAAAAAAAACTAGGAGTCAATAGATTTTAGAACAATGGAACGGAAATACTACCTTATTTTGACAGTTACAATCTGGGTGTCTTCAAGTCACGAGTGAATCGGTTTCTTCTGGGCAAGCGCGCTCCATCGTAGACCGCATCATCGCCGAGAAGGCGGCAAAACGCAGGCCTAGCAACAAAAAAAAATACTGACTACATAAGAGTTTCGCCCCCATTCAGCGAAATTATAGGTGGAAGAGACCTCACTGAAGTGTTAGAGCATTCCTCCCTGTTACTAACTCAGTTTCAAACGTCAAGTTCATTAAACTATCAATGTACTTAAAGATTTGTGATTTATCTAGGCAAGTATATTTTCATAGGTGATTGACCGATAACATGGGTTATAAACTTATAATTAATTACAACAGTTTAATAATTAGGTAGGTAATGAAATGCGAAATCTCGTGCAACATTTGAACTGCCAATCAGCATTTTCCTACATTACAAAGAAAAAACTTAATATAACTGTATTCTTCTTCAAAAAAATGAAAGTTCCATAGCCGTTGTAAACCATTGTTATCGTAGAGGCGATGTAGGTATGTACTCTCTGCTAACGGTAAATTGTTTTAAAGCTACAAAGTAGGTTAAGGTTGAGGCATGGGCTTTGCTTTCATGGACGTTTTACTCATAGTAGTAACACAGTACAAAGAAGTAGTAGTAAGATGGGCTCTATGGATAATCATACCATACCACGTACCAAGGTACAGTAAGGTGTAAAACCGAGTCTGTTGCGACAAAAATCTAATAAAACATATTTAGTGAACACTTGGACCAATTACCTACAACACAGCAAACAGGCCACGCCCCAATTTTGTTAGAAAAACATGTTAGGGGCTATTTCTAACAATAATCCCTTGAAAAGGTTTTTAATCTTACAGTACCCATGCAGCATCATGATTTGAGGATTGAAGGTTGAAATTTTTATTATAATGTTGTACTGTCATGAGAATTGAATTTGTGTGCGAAGTCTATGGAGAATCGGTTAAGATTTGAATCAAACAAACAAATATACGAAGTAAAGGTAATTAAAACCGTTTAAAAATATGATCGCAGAAGACCCGGGTTTAGTAAGGTATGGTGTTACATATACTAAAGTCTAGAACAGTGGTTCTTAACCTTTTAGTTACGAGGAACCTTTGACAAAACATTTGATTAGCGACGGACCTCCAATCTTTTAGCGGTAGTATTAACGATTATTTTAAAGGATGATTACTAAGGTATATACAAAATGAAACACGTACGAAGTTGTACAATCTCAATGAAACATTTTATTAAAAATATTTTTTTTTAATCATAATTAATTATACTTCATGTTACAAATAATAAATATTGATAAACCACAAATAAATTAGTAAACGTGTAATGTTTTTTTATTACTTTAATTATAGGTAAGTATTTACATGTTTACAACGTAAATACAGATATTACCACTGACAGAAAACAAATCAGTGATTCCAATGAATAATTAGTTTTCCGTCATTTCACAATAACAAGTAATGTAATTTTAATGATAGATGTTAACAAAAACTGTGTTTAATATTATTTTCATACATTAATTAGATAGATAAATGTGTTTCCTCAACAATTTATCTACTTTTCATAGGTTTGTAAACAAATAGTTTAATGACGTGATTAAGTGATTTTTCTACACAAAAATACATAATTAGGTATTCTTTTTATTTGCGACTTTATATGTGTGGATTTTAAAATGTAGTTTAGTTGTATTTCAAGAACACCGGGGCAACGGCCCAAACAGATATTATTGAGGAATGTTGATCAGCCACAGTTTGGGTGGAGACCCATCAGGTCACGCCAATAAACTGCCCGGTTGCGTAGAAGCGGTCCGCAAGGACCATCTAAAAGTCCATCGAAAAAAAAACAAAAATAACAGCCACATTATAATACATTTTATTTATATTTCTGTGGCGGCACATCTTTCCAACTTATGTCATTAAAAAATCTGCAAAGAATCAAGTAAGCATTTTAAATAATAAACACACGTAGACTATTTTGAACCAAGTATTTAATGGAATAAGTTTTTTTAGATTATCCACAATTTTCAGTTACCAAAAGTCTTTATTTTGCGGTCCGTGATATAACCCTTTATTCAAAACCCGTTATTAGTACTTAGGTACTTGCTAAGGAACCCTAATTTAATGCGTGTCGCATTTTACCGGTTTTTTATTTTTAACCTTAGGTAGGTATGTATCAGTGGCGAAGGGTGAATTTTCTTAAAAGGGAAGCCGAACCAAAAAATGCTTACCTTGCTCAAGTGTGATGCGTGAATTCCAGTAACTACTCGTATAGCTGTGGCCCTGTGGCTGACTTCGAAATCTTGTACAGATGAATTGGCTCTAGCTCACTTTCACTATACATGTAAGCACTGATACATAGAAACAGTGTCTTGCAAGTATAATAAAAGTGGCTTTGAGAAAAGCCGTTTGGGGATGGATATGAGAAGAACATCAGCAGTCCGACTGACGCTAACGTCATAGAAACCAAGAAAACGTTCTTCGATTCCAGTTTCAGATAAATACCTAAATGTTACCGTTAGTTGCTCCCTATGACTAACATCGGACGTTTCGTCAATCATGACCGATACAAACTGAGCCTTATTTATTTCCAACTTTAATTTAAAACGAATGCGATACTTTGTATTAAATCATTTTGTATATCACTCGAAAGGCCAGAGAATGTGGGATTCTGTGTTGAGGAACATTGTTCCAAATGCGAATCGATTACGGTATCATACTTGCTTAAATATAACAACGTTTCGATATAGTTACCGCGGTTATCGGATGCCGGATTTTCGTGGTGGCCGCGAAAAGCTAATTATTTTTTACCTAGCAAAATTACTGTGTCGATGAACCGATGATTTCATTAAACTTCTATTCCGATCTACTTTTCTTCTATTATGAACTTCATACGTATTAGCAAAAAATGTTTCTATCCTACGATTTCCGAAATCATGCAAAGATAAACAACTTCGGATATGTTTTTCGGTCTGAACATGTTTTTTGGACGAATTTGAAAGATTATTAATATCTTTAAATCCCGTGTGGCTCCATAAGCTACTAGAATCTGAGAATAATATGCAAGGAAAACAAAACAATTTATTTAATTTACAACTTACCGTAAGCCAAGGGTATTTGTCGTAGGTACTTACAAAGAACTGTTAAAATGTTTAAAAAAACCATCGCGTCGTTTGTAATTTATAATCATGTCAGGGCGAGCACGGCCTAACTGAATTACATGTTCAAAACTCAACTTTGAAAAGGATGTTTCCTCAGTCAACAAATAATCTGTCAGACAGCATTCTGCGTTCACTAATGCCGCCATGGTATCGAATTTACTCAATAATAACAAAATCACTACCTACTTAAATAACTACTTTCTAATAAAACTACAAACTAAAAAAACTATCTTAGTAATCCTTACTTACCTAAATACTTATTTAAATAGACGATCACCAAATAATACAACGCCACTAACCTTGTTTTTACTGCACTATCACTTCGCAAAACTATCACTAGTTTACACAAATAAATCAATTTCAACAATAATACATGAATAATGCTATAAGATTCTAAATTATGGTACGAATATTTCAAATCAAATGCAAATGAACAAGTGAAAACAATAATATAAACAAGCGCGAAAAAAATCTGTTGTGAATCTGTCATCCAAATATTACTATCTGAACAAATTACAAACTTCAGTAGCATTATTTCCATCTCGTTCTGGCGTACGCATTTCCTATCTCTGTCGTTATCGTAACTCGATGGATCGCGGCTTGCCATCGTCCGTATATCTAGCGGTGTTATGTTGCCTCAAGGTCACGATCGCTACAAGTTAAACTATGAATTAAATGTACTGGATTCCTGCCGCGCCTGACCGGGTTTTCTTTTGCGTCATTTCAACATTTTGCTCCGAAAAAATGTAGGCGTTTATTTATTTCTTTGATTGTTACTTTCATAAGCAAATGTTATACCTGCAATGTAACTTCGTAAATACCTACCTAATTATTTGTTTAAATGATAATTGAAAATAATAGATACTAGTATTTGCCATGTTTCGAAAGGGAAGCCGATAGGAATCGAGTTGTATGGAGCCTTCGCCACTGGTATGTATCCTAGTTTAAAGAGCTGATAACGAAGCCTACTAACTTAATTTATACATTTATAATTATAAAATGTTACATCACGGCTGATTGGGAAGAAAAACATGTTTCGCCTGCCCCAAGTAATTGGGACCAGGGCAGGAAGATAATAATTTATAATTATAAAAAGAAAAGTAATTAAATGATTCACGACATACGTGTTTGGTCAGCAAAAAAATTGCTAATAAATAGTCTGAACATCTCGACTAGGTTAATTTTGCTGGCGGGGTTGCGGTGCATGCAATAGCGAAGTCCGTGACCCCGGCCATAGGTTAGAAGGATCCATACCGTTGGGTTTTAGCCGGTAAGAGTCCAGCAGACCCCTCGCCTTCTCCGGGCGTGGGAAATAAATGAGGACTATCCAACGCTAAAAAAAATACCTTAAGATACCTATTCAAAGAATGTAATAAAAAGTTATGACGTAATTTTTCGCATGCATTGTCAGATCTCGTTTTGAATCTAATATACTTAATCCATTTTATTATAAAGAATTCTATTTCAGGTTTTGATATTAACATTTTATTGCAGATCGAACCATCGTTTGTTATCAATAAAAATAAAACATTATATTTTATAGCATTTTAGAATACAACACCTAACAGCAACAAAAAACAAAATTGTTTTATAAGACCGTTATCTTATAAAAAAATAACAAATAGCCGCGGTAGAGTTGCTGTTCCGTGTGGTATTACAAAGTGGATGAAAATTTCTGATTTAGCTTACAACTTGCATGCTATATAAATATCGATTTTGACGAAAATATGTCATTATATACACACACATAAACTCACGGCTTTTTCCCATGGGGGTAGGCAGAAGCTATAGAACGCCACATGCTACGATCTTTACATAGGACTTCTTTCGGTTCGTCCACATTCATACATCTTGTCATACATGTACGCCGTTTGAAAGTATTACTACGCAATTGTGTAATCATGAACATCTGCTACTATCACAGATAGATTAATTTAATTATCAGATCTGGTCTTCCTCAAATAAAGCCAACTTGGAAACAACGACGGAACAACTTTATGAGGAAGATATCTCTGGTTATTTGCGTATAATCTTATATGAGGAAAAGTGGAGCACACCGTCTGGATAGGATAATGCATAAGATAGTTTCGAAACAACGAATTTAATACATTTCAGCATCATCATATCAGCTCAAAAACTTTAACCTTTAAAAACCATTACAATGAACGACGAAAAAAGAGTGGTGTTTTCAGTTCGCCTACTCCTAACCTGCCTAGTATGGTGGAGTAAGGCCTAAACCCTTTTCATTCTGATAAGAGGCCTGTGCCCAGCAGTAGGACGGTAATGGGCTGATTATGCTAATGAATCATCGTAATCACCCAACTTGACAAACTGATTTGTGATCGTGATTCAAAGTAGTACGACATAATTTATGCGCTTCGGCAATCGTCGTGTTTCCGAATATGTGCGAACTATGCGACCCGTTCAATCTTTTGTTTGAGTGTCTTTAAAATATTATGTAACTCCAGCTTCGTCCTCATTGGGTCAGTTCATGAATCGAATAATTCTCGTACAAATTCGGAAACACGAAGATTGCCGAAGCGCATAACTTATGTCCTAGTACTGTATCTATGTTGCTATTAGAACAGGCAAAGAAGGATGTTAATGCATTTATTACTCTATTAATTATAATAATTGTTTGGTTACGATATCTTGCTGTATTGCGAGTTTGTGGGACAGCAGGTCAAGTGCGTATCACTGTAACCGGGACACTGACCTAGTGGTTACATCATTGCTGTGATTGGCAGGGTTTCCGTTGAATCGTATTGCTTGATAAGTTCTTCTCGGTATTATGGAGTAACAAAGGGGGTACAAGGTTTATGTCCAACGTAAAGTACCTATCTAGCGTGTCAAGTACGGCTATAATTTTTTTGTATAAAAGTTATAAAAACCTTTGATCGTGAACGAGAACCTTGAACATGTTCATTTTGCTTTAAAAATCCGTAAAGTCGTATCGAATCGGCGAAAAATATTAGAGGTAAAGTTTATGCATAACTAGCGACCTGCCCCGGCTTCGCACGGGTACAATGTAGATACTAATGTGGGACATATAACTACCTCTTGAATCACTCTATCTATTACTGAAAACTGCATTACAATCCGTTGCGACGTTTAAAAAATCTAGGCGTACAGACAGCGGGAGCGACTTTGTTTTATAGACTATGTAAAGATTATTCCATCATCATTGGTATGTTCAGCTGAGTATTTTTTATCTGATATAAGCTTTTTTGCGCTTATCCACCACTGACTGTATTTATTTATAATAATGAATTCATTTCGTAATTTTTTTAGTATTTTTTTATTTTGTTAAATTTTAAGTATCTATTTGAATTGTCTGTTGCATTGTTTCTTTTTCTTACCCTTTGATATAAAGAACCGTTGCGATGTTAATCTTTATACTTGCATATAAATTATACATTTTAATGGCGCATTTGATTGTTAATAAAATTTGTTATAGCTGGAAGACAATACGGCTATAAATTAGTGATTATTATAAGTTTTGCAACAAATTGTATTATTCATTTATCTTTAATGCACTGTTAGGCCTTCGTTGATTATAGTTATTTGGCTATTAGGTGACGTACGAACCTTTTTAACACCTTTAGAAGATCTTCGGAATTCAATCATTTAGTAAAAGGTGAACGGAATTATACACTGAATTTGTACTGAAGAAGTATTTATAGCAAAAACAGCGAGCGTAGGTAATACTACTAAGTATGTACTTATGTAGATTGAATTTTAAGTAGTATATACTTGAATCTAGTTTTTTTATATACTAATGTAGAAACGCATTAATTAGCAAGCAAATAAAAAGATTACATCCAAAACTGCCTTGTTGTACTAGTGGTTGCAAACATGACTGCTGAGCATGGGGTACTGGGTTCGATCCTTAGGTTGGACAAAGTGTTATTGTGTTTTCTCGTGTGGAATTCCTCAGTAGCAGTCCGGTGTTTGGATGTGTACCCGGTTGATGGCAATAGGCTCGCCTGTTACATGGGACTTAAACATAACTGGCAAAACGAGGGTGTATTAAAAACATCCCTGCCGAACCTTTCGGGAAATAAAAAGCGTGATGTTATGTTAAATCTAAGTAAGTCAAAGAGTGGCATAAGTACAATACATTTTGAACTAAATACAAACATACAGAATTCTATACTTCTTCTTTTCGAGTGGTTAGTAACTAACCTGGTGTCAGAGTTTATGCCGCCCATGGGCCTCTGACTTGGCTTCACATACCGTCGAGAAATATCTCTCAGGCATGCCGGTTTCGTCACGATATTTTCCTTCACCGTTTTTAAGCAAGTGATAATTATACAATACGCACATGAATCCGAAAAGTCAGAGGTGCGTGCCTTGGGTTCGAACTAGAGACCTATGACTTGGCAGACCGACGGTCACACCATTAGGCTATCACTACATTTTAGAATTCTATAATAATTAATATTATTTTGATCGCGATCCTTTTCAGGTATGATATAATTAATGGTTTTGATTGCTGTCCTTCTCAGATTATAATCTTAAAACAATCTTATCTTTAATCTTATCTTATTTTGTTTTTCGAGACCGGTGATTGTGGTCGGGCTTTGCAGCTGTTACAAGTGCAGTGCAACCTTCATACCCTTCACACCTTAATATACATTTATTCACCAAGAATTTCCCCGTATGCATTATAGGACGTGTCTAGACTTGTATCTCCTTGTTGACGTTTAAATAACAAAGTGATCATTAAATTAATGATTATTTAAATTATTTTAAGTTTTATTCCATTGCTAGCTGTGCCTTTATTTTTAAATGGATTTTTATTAGCTTCACTTCGTATATTTGTTTGATTCAAATCTTGTGAGAATTTCAACTACTTCAGCTAAACCGATTCTCCTGAAACTTCGCACACAAACTCAATTACCATGATAATCAACATTATAATATTTTCAAGTTTTATTCCTCAAATCCTAATGCTGCAATATAAAACCGTTTGACTTAAAAGTTTTTTTTGGGATACATTTATTAGGTATTACTTCGGCTACTTTAAAGTTTTCTATTTCACGCTATGAAAAGAACCCTATCACCCATATTCTAAGCCGTTCCTCCAAAACTTACTCGACTCATACTCGACTCAGGACGGCCTCGAAATCACCTTCAAAATTGTATTCTTAGTCGCAATTTCGAGTGAACTTTGAGGTTCCTCGACTGAGGGGTCCTCGAATGAGTCTAGGTAGAGTGGAGTCGTTACGTCATAATTTGAATTATCCGCATCGCGCAAATAACGCCGCGATAAATAGTTGTAAGGATTATCGTAAGCATATTCGATAAAGTCTTCAAAATTCATTTTTGTTACATAAGAACTTTGACACTTCTTTCCTTAAGATAGATTCCGAGGTACCTTGAGTTTGACAGATGATTCCTTACCTCGACTGAGGAAAAATCTTGAGTCGAGGATGTTTATGTCAACTACAACTACCGATGGTAGTGAAAAAGGCTGAGTCGAGGTGGAGTCGAGTCGAGTAAGTTTTGTAGGAACGTCTTAGAATATGAGTGTATATCCTTCCCTAGGGATTGGCTACCATGTTCCTTCTTTGCAAGTAATCATTACAGTGGTTTGATAGCTTTGCTGTGAAAACCTAGCAAACGGGCATAAGTCAAAGTCACATTTCGCTCATTTGGTACAACAATGACGTAATTACGCTTTTATTAAAACAAGTTAAATTATGTCAAAATGTGCGGAAAGACTATTTACATCGGGAGAAACATCTCCGGTAATTAAAAAAAAAGGTTAATTATGCCATTGTTGCACCAAATGAGCGATTTATTCATTAAACAAATATTCGTGATATGCCAGCGATGAGTCAAATGAAATACTTAGGTACTCGTAGCATGCTAATACGGTGCTAACACAAAGTTGTGAGGAATGCATCACTCCTGATTCACTTGAAGCCGTCATTAGAATTGCAGGTAGATGCCATAACCATCTAGGTACTCTATTTGTTGCATTTATCAATGCAGTATCAGTAATAAGGATGTATCAGTAATCAGTAATAAGGATGCGTCTAACCGACTTCAAAATAAGGCTTGGCTGTGTTATTGTTTAGCCGACCCAAAATAGAACAAAAAAAAAACCGGCTAAGTGCGAGTCGGACTCGCGCACGAAGGGTTCCGTACCATTATCTATAAAAACGAGCAAAAAATCACGTTTGTTGTATGGGTGCCCCCTTATATATTTATTTTATTCTGTTTTTTATTTGTTGTTATAGCGGCAACAGAAATACATCATCTGTGAAAATTTCAACTGTCTAACTATCACGGTTCATGAGATATAACCTGGTCAAAAAAACGATGAAAAGAATAGAATAATTACCATATTATAAAATTAACAGTTTCAGAAGTTGGTACCTTCAATTTGGTTCAGCACGGATTAGCACCGACTTGTAAAACTGTTAATTTTATAATATGGTTATTATTTTATTATTTTCATCGTTTTTTTGAAGTCGGTTTTATTTTTGTTATTAGTCGACACGTTCTAACGTATCGTCTTAAAAAAGCACGGATTTTAGTTCAACTAACTTTGACAGCTCTTATTTACGTCCGTCTCTTTCTTATTTTATCAGAGTGAAAAAGATGACAATAGCCTAAATCAAGTTTACTTTGTGCGCAACAGAATCGGTACTACTATCGAAGTCCATTAAACTATTGTAGGTGTTATATCAATAATGTTAACTTTAACGAGGGGATATCCCAACACTTAATCCATTAGTTCAATTATGTATATCTAAGTCAAGCACTAAGGAAAAAAATTATGAGTATTATGATTCATCTGCAGTGCATTAAGTATGAGGAAGTTAAATAAAAATATAAAAAAAAAGATTTTAATTAGCTGATATAAAGTTGTACGGTAACTCTTATGTGACTTTAAGATTAATTATATGTCGTATAAACAGAAAAAAAAATATAACTGCACTAAATGATTTTTTATACAAACGAGTTGTTAGTGTACTAATTTTATAATGCTAATAAGATTAATAGCTCACCGACCTATCTTAGTGACATCAACTTTCGGTTCACCTAGATAATTGTCATATCTACGTGACATTTTCTATAGACTAGGAAAATTCACACTGTTCTGATAATTTCAATTATTCATAAAGGTGACGACAAGACAGTCAAGGCCAAATACTCAAAAGCTACAATTTTTTACTATAAAACACTATGATGTATTGCAACATTATTTCTGAAAAACCTTCTCTTTCTTACCAAGACCGCTTTGAGAACAGCTTACTGTACTCTGTACTTATTGTACTCAAGTCTTTTAGGACTACATTACTCATTGGTCTGTGGGCAGGACTTCATTGTTGTCTCACTATTCTAAATCACAGTACTGTATCTATTGAAATTGTTGAACATATTATTTTTAAAAGAGTATCCATGGAGTTTCTTGCCGGCTCTTCTCCATAGGAAACGACTAATTAGAACCGTGCATCTAAATTCGACTTTTCATAAGCACCTGTATTGGTTTATGTGAAATAAACATTTTTGATTTTGATCTCTTAAAAGTCTTGGTGATGAAAAATTGACATCTTGTTTTAATGGAACAAAACAAACCGGCCATTAAAAAAATTGTAAGAAGCAAGAAATCCTTTGATCGTGAAATGTTCATTTTGCTTTAAGAATCCTAATAACATACAACTTTATTTTGGGGTTCATTAAAAGAACGTCTACGAGTGACGATACTTAAGCATGTCCTGCGCACTCTGGGTGGTCAGCCACTCTACTAACCTTACTGACTGGCTAATCTTATCACCGCGGCATGTGTTATCCTCATTGACCTCGTGACGACAAGAGAGAAGAAGTAGACACATTTTTAGAAAACCTTAAATATTTAAGTTGTAGTATTTTTGAGATACCTACCGTTAGATGTAACAGCAAAATTATATCAGAGGAAACAAATGGTAGATACATTTTTAGTATATAAATTTTTTTATGATTAATTTACATTTAATTCAATCTAGAAATGAAAGTGATTCATAGATAACATAATAACGGATACGTTTCCTTTATGTCTGTCTGTCATTCAATATTATTTGCATATTTGATATCTCTAACTTATTTATGAGATTCTTGGCCAAATACTCAAACGCTACTCAATTTTAAGTTGCCGTCAATTTCGTGCTGTCACTGTCACTTCGCCTTAAAGTGACAGTGACGGCACGAGACTTAACGGCAACTTAAAATTGAGTTGCGGTTGAGTATTTGGCCATATAATTTGTAAATATCTACTTAATGGTGATATTCACCAACTGTTAAAGAACCATAATATTGTCAGGGTCTTATTTACGATCATGCTTTAAATTCTTTATTATTCAAAAAGGGATTAATTAAGTTAAAACATGAACAACAACTTTATATAAGATAAGATAAAGGAAACGACAAATATGTACAGCGTGTCTAACTAATAAACGTTAAGCTATGGAATTAAGTCGGAGTTAAAATCACTTAGTTCAACCATAACTTGTAAGTAAATTAACACTAATGACTGGAATTAGAGTAGCTGCGATTACGGCGAGTAAAACTGCGGGAATACTTGATTCTAAATTTTCTATGAATAAGAAATAAATATTATTATTAGTAAGATTACCTATGTTGGGATTGCTTTATTAAATGTCATTATATATTGGTACTAGGGTATTAGAATTTCATAAAAAAGTTTATCAGGAATTAGCCGCTGTAATTCGTTAAATAGGTATCTACGCATATTAAGAAATTACATTTGTTCTACCTAGTCTGTTCCCAATTATTATGGGGTCAGCTTTGAGTTTAACCAGATGCGGCTGAATACCAGTATTTTACACGGAGTGACTGCCATGAGACCTCCGCAACCCAGTTACTGGGCAACGCCTCTATCCATTTAATATTATTTAAAAAATATTTAAATTTAGTACGTAGGTAGGTAGTACTACATGAAAAGATGAAACGCGATGGGTTTATTTCTACTTTGCAGCCTTACGCATTTAAATGTATGAGGTAGGTTAATTAATCATAGTAGATCAAGTATGACAGCAATTCAACTAAACCATTGACAGGTACCAAGATTGTTAGAGTTAAGCCGTGTCTCCACCAAAGATAAATTGGCGACTGTTGTGTCAACACGTGTTTTCTTTTGTGAAGTGTCAGCTAACAAAATAAAACACGTTGACAACACAAAAGTTGCCAATTTTTCTTAGGTGGAGATACGGCTTTACACATACAAATTAACATTCTTACTTATCGATATTAAAATGTACCATACCTACTTAATAAACATTGCATGTCCTCTAAAGGATATTTCTAAGTAATAAATCAAACTATCTTAACAATTCCATCAATCTGGTTGTATAAGCTACCATTTATTAGCCGTCATGTTGTTTACCTACCTGTTTTTGATAAATATCGCTGTAGTACATGTGATTTATGTAATGGTTGCAATAAGTACGTATTTATTACAAAACGGTTTCTCGATATAACAAATTAATATAGGTTATCAGGTGACATTGGGGTATTCTTAGCCCTGTTTAACATTGATTGATTACGACTATGAATCTTATAAATATGCTGTGGCATTACTATGAATATGACATATTGATGTTACATGCATAGTCGCTGTTAAGTAATACGTTTAACTTGTATTGTTTTAGTGACAAATTATGAAATTAAGGGGAAACATCAGCTTCGAACACACGTGCAAATAAAACTTTTATGGCCAAATACTCAAACGCCACTCAATTTTAAGTTTCCGTTAATTTCGTGCTGTCACCTTCTTCTTCTTCTTCTTCCTGCCCTTATCCCACACTAGGTGGGGTCGGCACAACATGTATTTCATAAATCCATGTTGTTAAAGGTTTTGGCTTATTGTTTGGTGAATCTTTAACTTTCGTGCTGTCACTGTCACTTCGCCTAAAAGTGACAGCATGAAATTGAGCAGCGTTTGAGTATTTGGCCATTAATAAGTTATTTTGTTGGATAAGTGTGAGAAATTGATTGGCCGTGTTTTATGACTTTTTTGTACAATACGGAAGACATATTTTAGAATTCGATATGTTTTATAATGGTTTTAATATTATAATGGGGGTTTACTATTCAGTGTGTATTTTTTATATCTTAATTGTGACTAAGCCGATTTCGATTACTTAGGTATTACGTACATCTGTAGTATACAAAACATGATTATTTTCATATCGATCGTATTAAATTATTTGAAATCTGAAATTAAAACTGTATTTATCAATCCAAGTCCGACGCTCTTGTCCAAACTGATTAGAGTTAGAAATTAGATATCATCCTGAAGATTGCCTCGGGAGTATCATGATGGATGGAGGAAAATACGCATGATTGATGATCTGGTCGACCAAGAAACTGACGGAGACACGGCCTACAGTGAGGCTGCATATGAAGATGACGAGATAATATAGACAGGTGTCACTTATTGTAATCTGTTGTGGTAATAATAGCCAACAGGGAAAAATTAAAAAGAACCGGATTTAGCCAACTTGCACCGAAGGGAAATCGTTAAGTGGCCGTATACGAAAGAAATGGCCAAATACTCAAACGCTACTCAATTTTATGTCTGTGTATATCACTGTCACTCTAATGTAAAGTGACAGTGACAGCACAAAATTAACGGCTACTTAAAATTAACTAGCGTTTGAGTATTCTGCCAAAAGTGTTACATTGGTGTCGATTCTGTTGCACACTTTGACAGGACTAAACTAAACTAAGGGTGTTTGTCTCTTTCTGTTTCAATAAAAAAAGAAAGTGACAGTTGCGTTTAGTCTAGTTTAGTACTGTCAAAATGTGCAACAGAATAGACTCCAATACATCTATTCCTAACTCATGCATCAGAATAATTTATTTGTTTCATATTCAATAAGATATCTCTCAGACCTCTCAGATCTCTTTAAAATTGATCCGGGAGGTCTGCTCAAGGCAAATCATTTAATTTAACTCAAGTAGGTATACCTCTCAGTGTAGATTGTTTACCAAGAAACGTTGCAGGTTTTAAATATCCAGAATTGTGGATAAGGAAAGTACTTATCATATAGATTGTTTTATTAAACTTGTGCAATAGGTACATGACAGATAACAATCCGTGAATGCATTGCCATTGGCCGTGAACTGTTCTCGAACTGTGGGTGCAATGTGAATGATGCGCGTGCGCCAGACTTCGCAATTAATCTTAAAATGATACATTTGCCTTTTCGGAATAATATGAACACGAAGAAAATATGTTTTTCTGAGTAAGTGAAGTAAACTTCAGAGGAGGAGGGGTTCCTGGCCGCGGTCGGTCCGTGGATGGGTGACCATTCCTTAACACATTGAGATCCCTCCGTGGCTCGGAGAGCAAGTTTAACACTCAGTCCCGGGTATCATACGAATACCTATGACAGTCGTTACGGGTAGTCAGAAGCCCGAAAGTCTGAAAACTGGTTTTACCTTAGGATATCGGCATTGCCCAGTTACTGCGTTGCGGAGGTCTGAAGGCAGTCGCTCCGTGTAAAAAATACTGGTATTCGGCCGCATCTGGTTAGACTGGAAGCTACCCCTAAGATAATTGGGAAAAGGCTAGGAGAAGGAGTGAAGTTCAATTGCAATCATGAATTTTTTGGTCTGCACGAGTGAAACTCCTTTACAATGAGGAACCTGGGGACTAATAAAGTCACATTTGATAAATCATATTTCGTTTGTAATGGATTTGTAAGGACCCAGAAGGACGGACTGCATCCCGATAGCAACTGTAAAAATGCAGTATGAAAGCAGTTGCAATAAGTGCACCTGCGTGACAATTGCCGACTGGATCTGCAGTCCATTTGCCATTTGTCCATTTACGAAGCGGTACCAATTAACGAAATATGATTCAGTAGAAGTGACAATATAAGCCCCCTTGATCTTATAAAAGGCCCACGCAAAGGCCATGATCTGGTATCAGTCTCGGATAGTACTGGGACCATCTATGGCTGCTCTATAAAAATACTGTCACGTATCTCGCTAGTAGTAGATGTATTGTATGGCATGGAAGCTAAATGGGCTTAAAACACAACCAAACCATCGCATAACATCACGCCTTTATTCCCCGAAGGATTGGGCAGAGGTGTATAGTAACACCCTTATGTTTAAGTCCAATGTAATAGGGGGCAAGCCCATTGCCATCAACCGGGCACAAATCCAACTCTGGGGTCGCGCTTGCCACCACTTAACTAGACCAACGCACAATGGAATTTAGATTTAAAATTATTATATTTTATTGTAACATGACCTACCTATGCAAATTTTAAACGTCTGTGAATTATTGACCTCACGGAACAATTATTATCACGAAAGTGTGTCAGCATAAAAACAAGTTTTGTTATTATCTAACTATATATAAAAAGTTTGTGTGGGTTATGTCAACGTGTGCCGATAGCATCCAATTATAACACCAGTAGATATTACGACTTTTTTGGTAATTAGCGAATCATCTCATATTTTTTTTGCAATATTTTTTATAGATAGCCCAATTATTGGTTAGGAATTGGGTTATCTCTATTCGTTATCATTTTAAATGTTATTCGTGTTTAATTAGTGAAATAGTCATAATATTTTTAAGTTATAATATTTGTGCCCGGTTGATGACAATAGACTCGCCACCAATTTATTACATCAAACATAATGGCGAAATGAGGGTGTTACTATACCTACATCTCTGCCCAACCTTTCGGGGAATAAAGGCGTGATGTTATGTATTTCAACATCCTATAAAATATGATATGTAGTGGTTAAAAGTCTTCATGCGTTTCAGCCACTATTCTATCGGTTGTATTTACAGGAAATTACGGCGCATTTCATGATAACATAATATTGTTTTTTTTCCATCTATATAAAGTTATCTATATACATATATACAAGGTTAGTCTGAAAGGGGGTACTAATTCGCGGGCCACCTAAAGTATCACTGATGATTATTTTAAAGCAAGTGTTAAAATTTCAAAATTCGATAATTTGTATTTGCATGCAAAAATATTTTTATTTTAGTTTTTTTTTAAAAAAAAATCATACCTGCTTTAGTTATGAATTCAGAAAATTAAGTTTCTAATCTGTGACCCCAAATATGACCTAAATAGTAATTACAAGGAAAAAAAATATTGAAAGGAGTATGCTTAGGTGGTTTGGTCATTGGGGGGGCCCAATGCCTCCTGCCGGAGACTCTACTCGAGGATCGTACGGTCCATGGCCCTCTACGGGTCGCCGATATGGGCGGACACCCTGACGGCCCGCAACGTCGCTATCCTGCGGAGACCGCAGCGGGCGATGGCCGTCAGGGTGATAAGGGGGTACCGTACGATCTCCTTCGAGGCGGCGAGTCTTTTGGCCGGATCCGTGCCCTGGGATCTGGAGGAGAGAGCCCTCGCGCTGAGATATCGTCAGCGCGAGGAGGCGCCTGAGCGGAGCGAGCTCCGCCAGATCCTGGTGGTCGAGTGGAGGGAACGACTTGCGCAACCCAGCGCGGGGCACGCCGCGATAGCGGTGGTAAGACCCGTGATGGAAGAGTGGCTGGAGAGGCGTCACGGGGCCCTCAGCTTCCGGCTGACGCAGGTACTCTCGGGACACGGCTGTTTCGGGAAGTACCTGTGTCGTATAGGCCAGGAGCAGACGCCCGGTTGTCACCACTGCGACTACCCCGAGGACACGGCGCTGCACACTTTGCAGGCGTGTCCAGCATGGGGGTCGCAGCGCCGCGAGCTAGTCGCGGCGATCGGCGGTGACCTCTCGCTTCCGGCCGTGGTTCTGTCCATGGTCGGGAGCGAGACTGCGTGGGAAGCCATCGCCTCCTTTTGCGAGGGGGTGATGGCGACCAAGGAGGTAGCGGAGAGGGAGAGGGTGGCCTGCGGGCGGCGGGTTGGGGAACCCGTCGCCCGACCAGTAACGGGCCCAGGGAGGATGGCGCGTCGTGTCCTGCGCGCGCCTCTCGGAAGGATGTGGGGCGGGGAGTAACTGCCCCACCACAGGAGAGGTCCACCAGAAGAAGCTGGTGGACCGAGACCTGTCGGGGTCGCGGTGCATGCAACAGCGAATCCCGTGACCCCGGCCTTAGGTCAGAAGGAGGGACACCGTGGTGGTTTTAGCCAGTAAGAGTCTGGCACACCCCCCCGTCTTCCCCGGACGGGGGATAGTCCATGAGGATTTCCCCACGATAAAAAAAAAGGTGGTTTGGTCATGTTGAGAGAATGAGTGAACGGCGATTAACAAAAGGAATTTATAAGGCGGATGTCAATGGAAACGCCGGTAGAGGACGTCCTAGAAGGACATACATCGATGTTATTGGTGATGTTCTTCACAAAGGTCAGGTGCGTAGTACTCTCAACCGGCGTGCGTGTATGACAAGATGTATGAATGTGGATGAAGCGAAAGGGGTATGTAAGGGTCGTAGCATGTGGCGTTCTATAGTTTCTGCCTACCCCCATGGGAAAAAGGCGTGAGTTTATGTATGTATGTATAGTAATTACAGCTTATCATAGCTATGGACACATAGATTTAAGCATATTTTTTACTAAATCTTTGTAAAGCTATTTCTCTTAAACTATCGAGTTTTGGGGAAAGTTGTAGAACAAAAGTTATCCCTTATTATGGGTACTTTAACACCCTTTCGGCTTAGTCCCTCTTTCCGACTAACCTTGTATAAAAGGACAAACTGGCTGACTGACTAACCGATCTATCAACGCACAGCCTAAAACACTGTAGTTAGAAACTTGAAATTTTGGAAGTAGGTTAATTTCATAACGTAAGCAACGTAAGGAACGACTTTTCAAAATTCTTTCCCAAAGGTGGTGAAAAAAATCACACAAGCGAAGATGCGGGTAAAAGCTAGTCATAAAATTAACAGAACACAACAGGGGCGGAGGTCCAATTGTGTTCATTATTCCTTCACTCTTGATCTATCTTGGACTGGTGATAGGTAGGTATGACACCTTAAATTTTGTGAACAATCGACGTATGTGCGAGAAGTAGCGTCATCGATATTTTCCACATACATTTAAATAATATGACAAATATTTTCACAATGAATTACAAAACATCTCATCGAAAATCGCACATACAACAAATAACAGGGTGTTTGTATTCTGTGCATGGCACAATGGCGAAGGTCGGAATACATTATGATAGATATCGATGAATGCGAGTCACAATATGGGTTTTACGATTATTAGTCATCGAGACGTGAAAGTGTTATTTAAATCCTTATTTACATAGACTTATAAAGAGATTCGATCAGTTATTATTAATATAAAACCTACTATTACCGTTATACCTAACCAAATTCTGTATTGCGAAAACGTAATTTCTCTCAATAACATACATAGGTATATTATAAATTTATGATATGATCCATATCATATCATAAATTTAAAGTAAGTAAGAAAGGAGTGAGTACTGAGATGACGGCTGGTAGAAGAGAATGGATGAAGAATACGTGTTGTGCCACTTACTGTGAGATAAGGGCAGAAAGATGATGAAGATGATATACATAAACTCACGCCTTTTTCCCATATGAAAGCCACATGCTACGATCCTTACATACTCCTTTCGCAACAAGATGTCGCATTTTTTCCCGTGTGTCCGGCGAGACACGTTACGGGAAAACATTGTAGGTTATGAATTATTGAAGCCTTGCAAACATTTTAATAGGAACAAAACAACACGTTAGTTCATCGCTCTGTTGTTTACCAATTCAACAGACCCACCAAAGAAGAACAAATGGAATTAATAACATATTTTTGGACCGTAAATCGATCCGTATCAAATTTAATAACCCCAGCAAAAAATGAAATTTGTATTTATTTATGCCTGTTCATTCAACTTCATGACCGATTTTTGTTCTATGATAAATATCGTGTAAAATTGAAATAATTAAATGGTAAAATTATTACTACATAATTATTGCGATTTATTTATATTTTTTTATAAATATGTCGTGTTCTAATCCATATCTCTGGTTCTATTAATGTTGAGTCGTTATTATGAAGATTTAAAAGAAAACTTTATTATAATATTACATAATGTGCGAAATATTATACAATGAGGACAACTATCTCATAATTCAATACATGAATTCATTACCTGGACAACCGGAAACATAATAGCGTCCGCGGAATTACGAAAACCGGTTATGGGAACTAAACATGCAGCTTACAAAACCGTATGCTAATCAGAATAAAATATGGTAATAAGTTTCACTTTTAACACCGCATTAGGCTGTTTTCGTATGCACTGTGTTTTTATTAAGTACCTAAATAAATAATTAAGTTAAAAAATTAACATTTCTTCTAGGCGAAAGTGAATAACGTCGTCGCTTTATCGAGGCTGGGGAAGCTGATAAACTAATTTTAATTTAAAGAAAAAGTTATTTTCGGGTTAAAAAAAATTAAGAAAAATTTTGAAGCAGCAAACAAGTGAGTGGGAAAAGGAGAAGAACTCATTCACCCAGCAGTGGCACAAGACAAACTAGAAATAATAGTAGGTACAATACACACACTATAGAGAACTGTATGGAGGTTTCGCAGGTGTGCAGGACTTCTCACGATGTTTTTCTTCACGCTTTCTGTCATTCATATTCTAATCCACACATGAATTCAAAAAGTTAGAGGTGCGGGCCGACCTAATCCAGTCCTCCTGCATGGAAAGCAGGCACAGACATAATAGTAATCAAAGAAAAAGTTCCTAGTATACTACATACGTACTTATGCTATAAATTACAGCCAGCTGCGTTTTAGAATCGAAACAGTAAACAATACGTCGATTGTACTCCGGTCAGCGGGTGTAATACAAATCCTAATCTATTGTCACGTCATAATATGAACGATCTTTGTGTTCTGAATTCATTATTGATAGCCATATTAATATATATCCATACTAATATTATAAAGAGGAAAGATTTGTAATTTCGTATTTTTGTATGTAACGAATAAACTTAAAAACTACTGGACCGATTTCAAAAAATCTTTTACCGTTAGAAAGCTACATTATTACTGAGTAACATAGGCCATATTTAAAACTTATTACGCGGGCGGAGCCGTGAAGAAACAGCTAGTATATGATTAGGAACTTGTATAAAGTACCTTTATTGAAGCCGCCCCCCGATTCAAGGCAAATTTTACTAACAATTGTTTAAAATCGCAATCGAACCGAAGCTGAACCACGACCGTTTGACTTTACTTATAGAGATAACGGTCGAACCGACGTGGTTCAATTGCGGATCGATTATTATTATTATTATTCAGCCATGATTATCCCACTGCAGGGCAAAGGCCTCCCTACCCACCCTCCACTCTTCTCGGTTTAATGTTTTCTGCGGCCAATGCAATAAATGTCTAATTCGTCCCGTCACCTCGTTTTGGGCCTGTCACGACGTCGTCTAACGTTGTGTGGGCTCTACTCAGTGGTGAGTTTTGCCCATTTTGGGGCAAAGATTGCGATATAAAAAAATGGTTCGTAGAATTGGCCCTAAATCGGGGGTCAGCATCGATAAAGGCACTCAACACAACGGAAACCGAAAAGCGCCCGCGGATTTACGTAAACCAGTTATGGGAACTTTACATGCAGCTTACAAAACCGTATGCAAATTAGAATAAAATATGAACAAATGTATAAATAAGTTTCACTTTTAAGACTGCCTGAATTGTCCTCTTGAACCTTACGATAAGTTAGTTGTCGATTACGAGAAAAATAAGATAATCCGAATTGATCGATTACTGACTTATCATGAGGTTCTAGCAGTGATAGTCTATTAGTGTGACCGTCGGACTGCCAAGTCATAGGTCTTCGAACCCAAGGCATGTACCTCTGACTTTTCGGATTCATGTGTGTATTGTATAACTATCACTTGCTTAATAATGGTGAAGGAAAACATCGTGAGGAAACCGGCATGCCTGAGAGGTATTTCTCGACGACATGTGAAGCCAAGTCAGAGGCCCGTGGGCGGCATAAACTCTGACACCAGGTTAGTCATTGCCCACACGAAAACAAGAAGATAAGGTTCTGCATCGAGGGTCTGATATGGTGCATTATATTGCTATTGCATTGTAGTAAAGGTACCATGGGAGCGGGTAAATTGGGTAGGATAAATACGGAACGGGTACGTTCCCTAATCGTCCGAGTGATTACCGTGAGCTCGCTACGCTCTATCTCTTTTACACACCTGCAAGAAAAAAAGGCAAATATAAGCGAGCTCGCGATAACTACTGCCGTTCCCTGATCCACCGTGCTCACCCGCTGCAGCCGCGGAGCCGGTCGTCTTTTCTGACTCCGCAGTCACACTGTTAATTCAGCCCTCATCTAGTTGTCATCCCCGTCCTCTCGCAAGCAAAGCCTAAGCCTCGCCCTAAGCCAAGGTTCGAGTCCCCCCTAGGGGACGCCCTTAGTGGTGTTGTTGCTCTCTAGTCATGATGTTAGTAGTAGACGTAGTAATAATAGTTAGCTTAGGTTAAGTATTTTATTCTCGTCGGGATTGGTTGGAGACCTTTCAGGTCTCACCAATAACTGCCCGGTTACGTAGAAACGGTCCGCAAGACCATGCAGCTACAAGCAGTCGAAAAGGAAAAAAAAGAAACCATATTCGTCTAAGTGATTACCGTGAGCTCGCTATGCTCTATCACTCTTACACACCTGCGAGAAAAAAAGACAAATATAAGCGAGCTCGCGATAACTACTGCCGTTTTCGTAAATTGCAATCTCGTACTAGGGAACTGTACATTTCTCACTTCTCTTCTCTTCTAAAACGTTGATTATGTACCGATTTGTACTGGATGTTTATTTAACGATGGATTAATTAAAAGGCTTCGCGTGAGTTTGCCGTCTTTTATATGTTTAGTTCTTTGTTTAATAGAGATGTCGTGTTTATGTGCAGATTTCCAGAATCGCTGTGAAATTAAATGTTACATGATTTCGAACAATTTTCTTACAATTCATTCTAATTTTATTCAGTTGAAAGAATGGAAAAGTAATTAGGTAAGATTTTCTTTTGCAATTACATTTTTTAATTACCATTCTATTTATAATTATAGTTGTTAAGTTAATCGCTATAGTATCAACCACGTGTCCGCTACCTCGCAAAGGGACCGTGACCGCATGAATCATGCGCACGCGCCGATGCGGTAGGCCACGTTTTCGCACCAAAACACCAGTGTTGCGCACGACAAGACGCTGATAGTTGCAGCCTATTTACCGTTTTGTGATCTTTATCTCGAATAACTGGAATTACAATTTACTGCAATCGATAATAATAGATTTGTCACAGTTTCTTTGGGATAAATCATAAAATCAGCCTCAAGTGCACTTAACAAAACTATAATTTATGTTTAAACAAGCGACCCGCCCCAGCTTCGTACAGATGCAATGTAGATAGTAATGTGGGGCATATAAACCTTCCTCTTGAATCACTCTATCTATTAAAAAAAACCGCATCAAAATCCGTTGCGTAGTTTTAAAGATCTAAGCGTACATAGGGACAGACAGACAGCGGGTGCGACTTTGTTTTATACTATGTAAAAAAGATACGTAACATAACATAATCTGCCCATTACTTTCCCACTGCTGGGCACAGGCCTCTTCTCAGAATGAGAAGGGTTTAGGCCTTGGTCCACCACTCTGGCCTGGTGCGGGTTGGCGTACTACACACGCCATCGAGAACTTTATGGAGCCCGCTCAGGTGTGCACGTTTCCTCACGATGTTTTTCCTTCGCCGTTAACGCAAGTGATAATCAAATTCTGATCCGCACATGACTTCGAAAAATCAGTCTGCATGTAAGGCAAGCGTTCAACCTTCAGGCTAACACTGCTTAAACACGTAAATATTTTAAACTAGTTTGTCATATAACTCACTCAAAGATCATATTCTTGGTTTTATTTCTCTATAAAATCATAGTAGCAAGTGTTATGAGTACGAGAGACTATAAGCTACACTAATACGTTTCTGAAATTGATTGATGTTTTCTATCCACTTAGATATTCGTACTTTCACCAAGTTAAGATAATTTTGGCTCCATACTGCTATTACATTGTAGAGTGAAATCGAGATTGTTCTATTTTCGACATACACGTTTGGCACACGTGATGCTTCATAATTTTAGGCAGAGATACACGTGTCGAGATGTTGACGTTATTGTCCGTATAAAGTTCGGGCGGAAGCAGGGCGAATAAATGATTCCGTATTCAGAAAATGCCCGCGTAATGCCCGGTTCCTATATTCAAAAACGAATTGTTTTGCTTACCAATTGTAGCATTTTGTAATATCTAACTGTAATCCTTTGGATCACCTATGTTAAGCTATAAATATGACGCTTTGATATTGACGAAGATACGAGAGTTAGTTTTAACCATTAGCTGCCAGTATCTATCTTTAGTAAAAGTTTACATAATTATTACGAAAATGGGAAATTTTTGTGAGTTCGCTAAACACTATCTCTCTTACACACCCGCGAGAAAAAGAGATAAATATTATTATTTAGCTAACTCACAAAATTATTGCCGTTTTCGCAATTTGCAAACTCGTACTACTAAGCGGCATCGGGCGTAAGTAGAGCGTATAAACGTTTAAAATCATTGAACCAAGACTAAAGACTTAACTGGCTCTTTTGATAAATGAAGAATATGTACAATAAATCACTAATTATCGTAAACGTAGACTTTTTTAAGTCGATTAAAACGAGGAAGCCGTAAACAGTGCAATCCGTTAAGGTCAGAAATAGAATTACTAAAACACTCTTACAATGTACATAAGTGTGTTAGCATTAATTTATTTTTAGTGGATTCATGCACTGATTATTTTCAACAAGGATTTAGGATTGAGATATTTATAATAATTAAAGAATTTAACAATTATTTTTATTACACTCTTCAACGTTTATTTTACACTAGACTATTACCCGCGGTTTCATCCGCATCCTAGGGGAACTACTTGATGTACCCCGATAAAAAGTATCCTATGTGTTAATCTAGGGCATTGTCTATCTGTGTGCCAAATCTCATCCAAATCCGTTCAGCCGTTTTTGCGTGAAAGAGTAACAAACATCCATACATACAAACTTTCGCGTTTATAATATTAGTAAGGATTTTCGAAATAATTTTACACTAGTTACATGGTCATCTCATTTTCACATTGTCAAGGTAAATTTATTAACTCGTTAACCCTGATAAACCTGTCGTGCGTAAGAGCAATTTCTCGCGAAGAGAAAATGTGAAATTATATGCAGAGTACTTAGTAGTCTGAGTCAGGTGAAGAGTTATCAATTTAGGTTAAAGGGTCATTGGGGTCATGTGATATTGTTGCTTCATTCATATTATTATGTAGTTTCAAAGGCGATTCATTAAATTCCTGTCTGGATGATTGCATTAATACACTGGCCTGCAAAAATAAGTATCACACTTTTAAAATTACAATAACTTTTTAAGTACACAAGATATATTTTCGAAACAAAAAGGACTCAAAAAAGAGTTTAGCTTTGTTACTATAGTTTCAAAGAAAGCTGATAAAAATTGCTATAAAACGTTTTTTATTTTAAATCTCTAACTTCTATAGTTTAGAAAAAATCGAAATTTTAAAAGTGCGATACTTATTTTTGCAGGTCAGTGTATAATAATTATTGCGGTCTTTTTCCGAAATTCTAAATTCCATAACTAGGTACATAGAGAGGTTTGGAAGGCAAAAGGGGAGGCCTTTGTTCAGCAGTGAGACATTCCATAGGCTAATAAAAAAAGAAAAAAAATGTACATAGATGTTATAACCGGATTTATATTACTGTATTCAAAAACGGATTTGAAGATTAGATTGACAATTTATTGTATCAATTGTTTCGCTTACTATGCATGAAAATACTTTTACTTAGTTCGTCTAGAAATATTATACTCTGCCTAGCCTTTACCCAACTATATTGGGGTCAGGTTCCAGTCTAACCAGATGCGGCTGAATACCAGTATTTTACATAGAGCGACTGCCCTCAGATCTTGACAACCCGGTTACTGGGCAACGTGATATCTTAAGGTTTAGACCTGTTGTCAGACATACGGATTTCTGACTTCCCGTAACGACCATAGGTATTCGTATAACACCCGGGACTGACGGTTTCGATGTGTAACGAACGGTCACCCATCGGCGGACTGACCGCGACAAGCATAGCATAACCTCACAAATCGTATGATCCGAGCGGTCGGTAATTATAATTATATAAGTAACTATATAATTTTATGATCACCACTTTGAAAGTTCCGCAGCCCTATAGGTTCACTTACTCGTCGAACAAGAGTCAATAAACTGTGTGACACGACAGGCATGTCGCTGTTGGCTAATCTCCAACAATTTGTGCATCATTATACTCTTCAGATACAATACGTCATTGTTCGGCTGCTGTCATGCATTCATGATTTTAATATGATCATACTATAGATATTTTGTGTTATGCTGTGTATCGGCTATGCCTATTAGCACTCCACAGTTCGGCAAAGACCTTTCCAAAATTTCCCTACTAACTGCACTAGCACGATGCTGTCAATAGGTACTTACACTTTATTAGCAGTTGTTCTAAGGCTTTGCTTCGGGGATGTAAGGCAATGTCTATGATCAGCAGAGGATTCTATAGGCTGACGCCGCGATAGTTGTTGCGATTTTGTGTGATGTAACATCTACATTTATATTACCTACTACGACAAGATCATCGATAAACAATTTTAATACAGCAATGTAAACATCGATTGCCACCAAAGTACCGTTCTTCGTGTATCGATTCTCGCTTGCCTCAGTGATTTTGTATTCAACATTCAAGTGCAAGGTGCTGATGCACTCGGCGGGTCATGTAACTGTTTCTCGGCCGAAGCCCGTCAAGGACCGCGGGGCCTTTCCACGTTCCATTCATTTAGTATAAGAAATCTTCCGATCTATTTTTTTAAATAGGGTTTCCATTACTTGTATGGTTTTCTTTTGCTTATTTTGTCCTTTTAAACAGTTTTAATTAGGTTCATTTCAGTATATATGTTTGTTTGATTCAAATCTTGTGACAGATTTCTCCACTATCTTCTGAATCTTAGACACAAGTTCAATTCCCATGATAATACAACATTATAATAATTTCAACCTTCAATTCTCAAATCCTAATGCTGCAGGGGTACTGCAAGATAAAACCGTTTACCTAAAAAGTTTTTTTAAGGGATTTTAATTCATTAGGAGCTCGTAGTGATTTGCTTAAATTCGTATTTGGAAATATCGTGTACTTTTCAATGGAGCTCATTGGCGTGGAACTGGAGATACCTATGACCAGCAGTGGACTGCTATGGGCTGATGATGATGCTGACGTACTTTTGGGAACGATATTTTTATAATAATATTCTTTTTATGTTGGGCATGTAATACTAAAAGGGTGTAGGCTGTTAGTCCACTTGATCATAATTAAGTAAATTGTCGCCAAGATGCCATAATCTTGAACTTGCAGGAAAATGATTAAAAATGTTATTGACGGTTAACACTGCACCAATTACACAAAGCTTACCTACCGTTTTATGAGTCATATTAATCCTGTACAAGGAACTAGAATAGTCCATAAAATATTATTGTCGTTATTCGTCGTACATACATATAAATTATATATTTTTAAATATACCTACATCTTAAAAATAATTGTGCGTGTACTCATGTTCGCGCGGTAGAAGTTATACTTCGATTTTCTACCAGAGGGTTTATTTTCAAAGTTAAAATTTTATAATGTTGGTATGACTAATGGCGCCTCTATTTTTCGTACTCTTTTTTGCAAAGCTTTAGACGCCTTTGAGGTTTATGTCAACAACTAATTTCATGATGTCTTATTTCCGCCACAGGAGAAACTTTACCCTCAAAGCACCAAAAGAAGTATGACTTCAATAACTAATATTTACGTCTCTTGTTCAAGGACCACGGAAGGCGGTGGTGAAGAGTGTTAATGGCAAATTCACGTCGGGACAGCTGGTAGCCATCATGGGACCCTCCGGCGCCGGCAAGAGCTCGCTACTCAACGCTCTATCTGGATACAGGTAGGAAATGTGTTAAATAAATTTGGAAATCAGGTTTCTAAAGTTTTTAAGTATTCTAAATACAGAGTCCCATGCTGTGATCATTAGTCCTTTTTTACCTGTCAAGCGTGATGATGTCACTATTTCCAAAACATCTTAGGGAATAGTGACATTATCACGTTGAAACAGTATAGAAGAATCACTTTCAATAGAAAACTTTGTCAAATGTGTTTATATTTCTAATTCCATTCCTAAATCCAGGTCCGCAGGTGTAACAGGCGAACTTCTGGTAAATGGGCAGCCAAGAGACGAGCAGCTTTTCCAGAGATCGTCCTGCTACATAACTCAGGAGGACTTGCTCCAGCCACTGCTGACTGTGCGCGAAGCTATGGACGTCGCAGCCAGATTGAAGGTTCCCAAAGGAACGAAGGTGCCTTCAGAAGAAATCTTACAAGAAATGGGCCTTTTAGAAAATCAACATACGAGGACAGATATGCTGTCGGGCGGTCAGAAGAAGAGGTGAGTTGAGGAGTTATTTATTTTGTCTTTGCTGGCAACGGAAAGGTGAATGTAAAACAAAAGCAGACATCACACATCCGTTGGTACTCACCGCAAGAATCACCAATCAGACAGATTTAAATTGACATCAGTAATTATTTTAAACACATTTTAACCAATGAAATTGCTTTAGTACCAACAGTTCCCCAGTTTACTATCATCGATCGCATTAGTAATCTCAAATCACGAGAGCTTGGTTTTTCTTGATTTGATTCAAAGTCTTTTAAATTCTTGAGTGAATAACAACATAATTGTCGAAATCCAATTAAAACTTTAATATGTAGAATGATATTGGTTGTAATTGTTATTGATCCATCCAATTTCACAAAATCGATTAGTGAGACTCGATGCAGTTATAGCAAACGTGACATCACTTAAGAAAGTTTCGAAACTGTTACCGGAAAATTAACTATTTCCTAATTGCGGTGTAAGAAAGTTTCCCACAGCCGTTTCACGGTGCAGACTTGTAAACAAAAACGTGGAACATAGTGCATTGTGTAACGTGTGTGTGGACATGCATAATAAGTTATCAGAAGTAGGCATAATCAACGTGGTTTCGTATTGTTTAAAATATACGGTCCTGGATTCGATCCCCAGGTCGGGCAAAGTGATATTGAGTTTTTCCATTAGGAATTACTCAGTAGCAGCCCGGGGTTTGGATTTATGCCCGGTTAATGACTATAGGCATCGGCATGCATCATGTTTGCGAACATTTTGTCCCCAAGTGAATCCAATGCTTTAGGAAACATATTTTTGTGGGTCCGGACTACAATAATTATAAACAACCAAATTTTGTTTTCGACTTTTTATTTCGATATTTTTAACCAAAAACAGTGAAGGGCTAAAATAAAATGCTTTATAGCCTTTAGGACATTTTTTATTACTTCGAATTTAAAGGTCAATGTCCATATTGTTTTTAAACCGTTACCAAGATACGTCGACAGGCATTTCTTATAAGAAAAGAAGAAAACACAATACAAACTCACTCTTTGTATGTAAAATTTCTGTATAAGGTTATAGGAAGTTACCTCGACATATTCACTTGTTGGTTTGTATCGAAATATTCCTTCCTCCTCATTCTTGTATAGGTTTCAAGACTTATAGGTTAAAACCTTAAACTTTAAGGAAAGTAGGTACAGACCTTTTCCTGCTTTTGCCTTCTTGGGACGATGGCAAATTGTAGTGGGTTTCCCCTTAAAGATTTCCTCTAAGTTTCTACGATAGAGAAGAATTATGACACCTACTAAAATGTTATGTTCAACTGTTCGCAACAGACATACTATTTAATTGTGTAAGCTTCGAGTGTTATAATTACACCACCAGGCATCCTGCCATATAATTATAGATACATCGCAAAGTAATATTTTAGCATTAAAATTATATTCCATTATCTATTAATCTTTGACGTTACTTCACCTCAACGATTGGAACTTGGTTTGTAATCATATTTGAAGTATATTATAAGTACCTATTGCACGTTTCAATCAATTACTGAAGTGTGTATTAGCTATTGCCTAATTAGGTTCGGACTCGACTTGAACCCTTATAATCGGCGATGTAGGTCTGTCTAATGGGGCGTACCTAACCACATGAATCACACTAAAAAAACCAAAGAAATAACTCATCATTCCGTTTCGCAACCCCCTGTAGTATAGAACCTTCTTAATACCAAGTTGCAACGCAATACTCGCACTTTTTCAAGTATCAAAAAACTCACCACCCATTTCCCCCACAGGTTATCAATAGCACTAGAACTGGTGAACAATCCTCCAGTCTTCTTCCTGGACGAGCCCACAAGTGGGTTAGACACAGTAACTACGACGCAGTGCGTTAAAGTGCTGAGGCAATTGGCGAGGCAAGGCAGGACGGTCGTGTGTACTATACATCAGCCCGCAGCTTCGCTGTTGGAGTTGTTCGATCAGGTAAGATCAGATCAAAGATATAACATAATATAATCAACCCATTCACTTCGTATATTTGTTTGATTCAAATTTTGCGAACGATTTTTCAACTACTTCTGCTTAATCGATTCTACTGAAACTTTGCACACAAATTAAATTCCTATGACAATACAACATTATAATAATTTCAACCTTCAATCCTCAAATCTTGATGCTGCAGGGGTACTGCAAGAAAAAACTTGAAATTTTTTTCAACGGGATTATTTCCTTTTGTTCTGCCTAGCTTTTTCCCAACTATGTTGAGGTCAGTTTCCAGTCTAACCAGATGCGGCTGAATACCAGTATTTCACACGGAAATATATTTCACGGGATTACTTCCTTTGTTTGTATAAATACAATTTTAGTTAGCATTAGTGACGGAAAGAGATGTGTTGCAAGGGAGATTGTGGCGCACCCGTGTCGCTTCTTCTTCAAGCGTTAAAGGACAAGCGTTTATGGGGGCTGTCTTTTATTGTTTTACGCCCAAAAACCGATTTTGATAAGTAATTACGGAATGTTACGAAATTGTACGCTTTTGGGTACTGTCGTTCTGATAATAGTTCTACGCAAATCTACTGCCTTGCGTTATCAATCGTTTAGTTAGGTACTAACTAGACGCTAGACGGTCAATAATTATCAATGCACAAATGTCAATGCATACATTATAATTATCAATGAAGTCGGCGCATGATTGGTCATTTTGACCAATGACTCACCGACTAAGTTCGTTGCCCGTTCACTTTTATTATTTTATTTTTCAAAGTAAAGTAGCTGCATATATTTTGCACGATATATTTTCTTCTTTATATATTTTCCACAATAAGATTGAATAATTCTACGTATTCTGTTTTTTAAGTCAACTATAATATTGTAAAGTGGCCTAAAAAACGCCGTGGGCTGTTCCTAAAGCTCAACTGCGACCATATTTTTGTTAGAAATCTGTAGGCATACTGAGTTTTAATTGGTCCGAGTGTTCAATAAACATGTTTTGTTATTTTTTTGTCGCAGCAGACCCAGCTTAAGTGTAGTGAACAATTGTTTTGAATAAGTAAATAAACGACGTATAGAAAATGTATTAATGAAAATAATGTTTTTAACAATACTGTCGTAAACGGCGACTAAAGGCTTAACTAGGGTGGCGTGCCTTCCTCTTTGTACTCATCACAAGATTCTTCACAAAATTCGTGGTCAAAATCTCCTAACAAGCATACTTCGTTTACGGGATAATCTATATCTATACTAATATTATAAAGAGGAAAGATTTGTATTTTTGTATGTAACGAAAAAACTTAAAAACTACTGGACCGATTTCAAAAAGTCTTTTGCCGTTAGAAAGCTACATTATCACTGAGTAACAAAGGCTACGGGCGGAGCCGTGAGGACACAGCTAGTAATAAATATAATGACGTTAATAAATGATATAAGAAAAAGACGTTTCGGTAACTGATCATATTTTTTTGTAAAAGTGATGCTAAAAGGCCTATACACTAAAATATCAGCGCTTTAAATTTTACAAAATAATTATTAAAAAGCATTAACATTTTTACACAATCAAAGTCTTCATCCATCAAACTTACAAAAGTTTAAAAAAGTAATAAAAAATAGTCGACACAGAACCGGTCTAGCAATTTCTGGTTTTAACCGGTTCTGAACCCCGATACTGATATTATTATGCGAGAACCTGAAATTAATGATTGGCTAGGTCAGATCCAGTAAAAAACTAGAGCTAAACTAGTTAGGCTTCTCGTTTTTCATTTGAGTCAAGTACTTATTATAGCATTCTTGTGTCATCTACTGATCTACGTCACGTACACTGCCGCTGTGTATTTTTTTTTATAAACTTTTGTAAAACACGTCCGTCAAGTCATGCGCACTTGACCGGGATGACTGGAATCTGAAATCATGATGAATTGTTGATGTGGATATTATTGTTCCTTTCTGATCAGTTTTTTTCTGATAGAGAGCAGTCATTTCAACGTAGGTTTCTATATAGTAAAGATATTATTGTTACTGATTAGTAGATACATTTTTTCAGTGTCTTTATTTATGTGTAAAGAAATGTTTTTATTTTCTTCTTCGCAGATAGAAGTTTAGGTAAACATATTCATGATTCCATTATCCGGAACTACGAAACGTCATTAAAATAGTTTTAATTATGTGTTACAAGAATATTAAAATTACAATGTTGTGCTTTATGATAAAGTAATAAAGTAACACAATATGTTATTATCATATCATTAGTCAGAATTATTATTAGTTATTAACTCGTCCACACCTTTAATCGTGACTTATTGCAATATGATTGTAGTTATGTTATTGTTACTAGGAATCATAGTCATAGAATTAATGTTGTAGATAAGAGTTATTGATAGGGACGTTGATTAAAAACAGTGGAAGCATCCCTCATAAGCTCTGTAAACTAGGTTTTTGTAGTGTCCTTCTCTCGTGTCGGCATGAGCAATACGAGAATAGAGCGCAGGCCACACCGCCAGCTAGCGGGCGGGCGAGCGAGCTTTTTCATACTTCGTTTCACATCGTTTGACTCGCTAAAGTAGCTAGGCTCGGTGAAATGACGACGCGTTTGGTGCAGTGGCTGAGCGATCGGCTTCTGCGCCACGGGTCGTGGGTTCGATTCCCGCACGGAACAAATATTTGTATGGCCTACAGATAGTTGTTCCGGGTCTGGATGTTTGTGCGCGTGAAGATTTGTGTTTGTAAACGCACCCACGACACAGGAGAAATCCTAGTGTGGGGCAACGTTTTTTAAAAAAGAAAAAAAAAGAAAAAAAAATGTTGCTCGCTCGGTCGCTAGCTGGCGGTGTGGCCTGCGGTTAGGTTAGGCGTAGTCCGGGGTTGCGGTGCATGATTTTGCGAATCCCGCGTCCCCGGTCATACGGTCAGGAGGAGGAACACCGTTGGTTTTTAGACGGTAATAGTCCGGCAGACCCCCTCGCCTTCCCCGAGCGAGGGTCATCCATGAGGGTTTTCCAACGATAAAAAAATAAGGTCATACCGTAGTGAAAAGATTAGCCAGTTTGCGAGGTTGGTCGCGGAGCTGACTGCCCAGGGTACGACGGTCGTACTTAAGTATCGTCACTCGTGGATACTACTTCTAGTAAATTCTATAGACTCCATGCTTGGCAGGAGTATGTGAATGCAGATGCCCAAAAACCTAATAAACTTTAAACTTACAATATATGATTTGGATGTTTAAAGCTTTTCATTAACTTATTCACACTAATTTAACATAGTAAACGTGTAGATAATCTACTTAAACAGCAAAATAAAGTCTTAACGTACTTACGGCCAAATACTCAAACGCTTCTTAATTTTTAGTTGTCGTTAAGTTCGTGTCGTCACTGTCACTTCGCCTTAAAGTGACAGTGACAGCACGAGACTTAACGGCAGTTTAAAATTGAGCAGTGTTTGAGTTTTTGGCCATCACTATTTCAACTCTACTTTGTACCATATCTTGAAGACACTTTCAACTGTTTTTCAACACTTTTTAGGTTTGTTTGAAAGCCAAATTAATAACATGTTTAAAGTTGCAGCAATATTAACTATTTTTGAAATATATATTAATTTATTAATTTCTTGTAGCCGTTGGGTTGGTAACCTATTAATAAAATGTGTAAAGTAGCAGCAAAATTAACTATCTTTCAAAGATATTAATGTCTTGTAGCCGTTGGGTTAGTAACCGCAAGAGGTTATATTTAATTAGTTCGTGACGATCGTGACAGTTGGTGTGCCGCGTGCGCGATTTCCATTGTTTCATTAATTTATATCTTCGTTATTATTTATTATTTACATAATGAATCTAATGACCGTTATTATACAATACTCTGTGATTTACTCCGATATTTTCCTTTGTATTTCGATAATTGTTTATTGTAGGAGTCGTAAGATAGTTTCATCTCAAAAATTGCAGATAATTCAAATATTATTACTAAAGGTCAAAAAGAACATATTTATTTTATTTTTCATGGTACTTAGGTAGGTATGTAAGTACTCTCATCTGAGAGTTAGTGTAAATATTTTTAGTCTTACCACAAATTCGTGTTTATCAGTTGCTTAGACTAAAAAGGGCATAAACATCTTTTTTATGTATGGAGTTTGACGTTAGACACTTGAATTTTTTTACAGTAGGTCCGACCCTAAGATACTTAGAAAACTCATAACTTTATGGGGACAGTTCAATTACGAGTAATCCTCGCGGAGGTTTCGTAATTGAACTGTCCCCAATAAAGTTATGAGTTTTATTTTTGTTTATGAACTTACAATTAGAACCTATGGTAAGTGGATCCTAAAAGCAACGGATGGAAAGGAAAAAGGCATCTGTGGTGCTCATAAGCTATCAACCTTTCAATCATGATGTAAAATCGATTTCCTCGAATATTTATAACAGAAAGTATTCAAACGTGCGACATGCCAACAAGATTGACGTCAACTCTTTCTGTGAACGGAAAACAAATGAAGTAATGAACACAATGTTGCAAGTTACACGTGTGACAATCTATTTTTGCGCTGTCGTTCTCGAAATGAAAAGGTCACCTTTTTCGTGGATGCCGTAAATAGAGACTAATGGCCGATTCCTCCGATTTACCGAGCGTTATTGGTTAAAATGAAGACATATACCTATCTTTACTAAAAATGAAGCAAAGACCCCGTAGCTTAGTAGTGAACCCTCCCATATGTGTCTATCACAGGTAAAATTAACTAACGAGTTCGTTATGTCCAGTTTGGAGATAAAAAATGGTACATTGATAAGCAAAACGATTCGTTTTGTAGGAACTTGGGCATAAGGGATGAATTCAAGAAGACGGGAGGGAATCATCCTTCTGTGCGCTAATAACAACATACTGCGTTTATAAGTAACTTTCTCAAGCGTCGTGATTACGGTGAAATTCCCTCAAGACTTCATTGTGGCGGTCCATTTAAGGGTCCACAAAATTGTACACTAGCGGCCCGTCCCGGCTTCGCAATGGTGGACATTTTTCCCGTTATTGAAACATTTTTCATTTATGCTTCGCTCCTATTGGTCGTAGCGTGATGTTATATAGCCTATAAACTTCCTCGATAAATGGACTATCCAACACAAAAATATTTTTTCAATTCCAACCACTAGTTCTTGAGATTAGTGCGGTCAAACAAACAATCAAACTCTTCAGCTTTATAATATTAGTATAGATTTACGGGGCCAATATTATTTTGTATATACTCTACCCATTACTATCACGTAATGTGCACGGGGCTCTTCTCAGAATGAAAACGGTTTAGGCCTTAGTCCACCAAGCTGACGTGGTGAGGATTGGCGGACTGAAGAAAGAAAGAAAGAAAGAAAATTTATTTATTCAGCCAAGAACACTGACAGCATAAATAAAATAAACAAAGAAAGAACAATACAATAAGAATTAAACACAAATTGTATGCTGTCGAGCATGTCCATGCCGAAAAGGTTACCAACTCAGCATATGCTAGGCGTCAAAACACCCAGCGCTGATTTTCAGCTGGCACCCCCGCAGTGACACACGGATGGAGGTAGTTAATTTTAAATATATATTCTATTATACTTGAATGGATAAAAGTGTTTTATAATGTGTCAATAAACTACAAAAATATAATAAAAAATAAAAACTACTTTTAATATAATTTGTGACAGCTAATCAAAAATATGGCAATTGAAATAGCAGGCGGCGCGGTACGCACTTCCTGTTAAGATGAGGCGTTGACATAATTATATCCATTTTATGTCACTCTTTGCTCGACCACAACCCGACGACGACCGAGAACGAGTCCTCTTAGGTGTGCAGGTGTCCTCACGATGCCGATGTTATAGTCCTTCCCAGTTACGGCAAGTGATAGGTCGATTCGTAATCGATTTCTGTTCCGCACAGACATTCGATCGTGCCGGCCAGTTTAACTGCTAGGTTATAGCTGCTTCTTGGGCCAATAATTAATGATGATACATATCTTTTCCAGGTGTACGTAATAGCGGACGGCGTGTGCATATACCAGGGTGATAATGCAGCCATGGTTCCCTTCCTACGGACCGTCGGCTTGCCCTGCCCTACGCATCACAATCCAGCTGATTTTAGTAAGTACTCCAAGCCTCTAATTACAACCTGATGTGCATCAGATGTGCAGCAGATGTGTGTGTATTTTATTTATTAATTTTACTTTAATTACAACGGTCTTGGATCAATTACAGTTATTAAGTTATGATTACGATTGTGTTCTTGGGGTCAGCTTCCAGGCTAACCAGATGCGGCTGAATATTAGTACCTACCTATTTAACAGAGAGCGACTGCCATCAGTCCAGTTACGGGGCAATGCCGATATACGAATATGAAACGAAATATGATTTATACACAACAGAATTAGTCCATTACTGTCCCACTACTGGGCACGGGCATATTCTCAGAATAAGTAGGGGTCTTAGTCTTCACGCTGGCCTGGAGCGGGTTGGCAGACTACAAACACCATCGAGAACTTTATAGAGCCCTCTCAGGTGTGCAGGTTAGATCAGGATGTTTTACAAGTGATAATCAAAAAGCAAAGCAAAGTAAAGCAAACTAATCAAAGCAGTGATAGCTTAGTGATTGAACGCTTGCCTTCCATACAGGAGGGTATGAGTTCGATCCCGGCCCGTAGGACCTGAATTTAAGAATTCACGTGCGGATCAGAATCAGAACAGCTATATCTATAATTAGAAAAAAATACTGTTCAAAAGTACGCATAATTATGCGTAAATTATACCCCATAAAGATGTCTAAGATTAACCCCTAAACATTGTAGTAATTATAATTACCTACATACACGTGTATGATTTCTGACTCAGATTTTGTTGCCACTTTAATGAGAACAAACGCAAATAGAATCAGAACAAACATTGGTTCGATATACAAGGTTAGTCGGACAGGGGGTACTAAGCCGAAAGGGCGTTAAAGTACCCATAATAATGGATAACTTTTGTTCTACAACTTTCTCCAAAACTCCATAGTTTAAAAGAAATAGCTGTTCAAAGATTTCATAAAAAATACGCTAAATTCTATCTATCCTTAGCAATGATCAGCTGTGTTTACATTTTAGTTCATATTTGGGGTCATGGATTAGAAACCCCATTTTCTGAATTCATAACTAAAGCAGGGATAAAGAATTTTCGAATAAACTAAAATAAAAATTATTTTTCATGGAAAAAAAAATCATCGAATTTTTAAATTTTTAAACTTGCTTTAAAATAGTCACCAGTGATACTTTAAGTGGCCCGCGGCTTAGTAGCCCCTTTCCGACTAACCTTGTATAAGGTCCAACCAAAATACTTGGACAAACTTTTACACAGTGTTCAGTACGTTTAACTAAACATATCTATGCAAAAAAACGAGATCCAAGTGTTTGTTTTCTAACCAAAAAATTATAACGTTTTAAATTGCCTTGCTCTCTAAGAATAAATTCGTCCATTTTTTATGCATCGACCGCCACCGGGGCGCGCTCTACTTCCGCGCCGTGTTTTACCTAAACGGCGAAGTGAAAAATGATAAAAAAATCAGTAAAATTAAAATTATTTTTTTGATTAGAAAAAGAAAACACTTGGATCTCGTTTTTTTGCATAGATATGTTTAGTTAAGCGTACTGAACACTGTGTAAAAGTTTGTCCAGGTATTTTGGTTGGACCTTATATAATGTTTAAATAATCGTTATGTTGATATGTGACAAACAGACAGTTGATTGTAGAAGAGATCCTCTAAGCATGTTTGCGTTTAGTCTAGTAGCGAGCAAATATTGTGTTGATGAACAAAAAATATCATAAGAACGTGGTAACGTATGATACGGTTTTGATCATACCTGATCTACATCAGATCACAAAATTATACCAACTGTTCTGCCTAGCTTTTTCCCAACTATGTTGGGGACAGCTTCCAGTCTAACCAGATGCGGCTGAATACCAGTATTTTACACGAAGCGACTGCCATCAGACCTCCGCGACTCAGTTACTGGGCTATGCCGATATCCTAAGGTTAGACTTCCCGTAACGACTGTCATAAATGTATTCCTATGCATAATTCGTATCACACCCGGGACCGACTGTTTAACGTGCTCTCCGGGGCACGGAGGGGTCTCGATGTGTAACGAACGGTTACCCATCCGCGGACTGACCGCGGCAATCGCAACTTAACCTCGCAAATCGTATGATCCGCGCGGTTGGTAATTGGTCAAGAGCACGTCCACAAGTTAAAAAAAAAATTTAATACCGTGCCCCACATTAAGTTTTCTCCTGTATCGTGGATGCATTTACAGACAGAAATCTTCACACGCCCAAACATCCTATCCATCATAATTATATCTACCTACTATTTTGCATATTACGATCATCAACAAGGTAGGAGCCTGGCCACATCACGACGTGTCACATTCCGGTGCGATGGTCTGGTCTGTATGGATTCATACAGTATTTCTTTTGTTCTGTTTTTTCTTCATGCATCTTCTCAATAGTAGGAGAAGAAGAATACGTCTTGTGCGGACCGTATCTAGAAAGAAACTGCCAGTTCACAGGCCTTCGTATCGGAACTTGACAAGTCACGGCGCCGCCCAGCGCCGAAATTTTTTCACTGTACGGCGCCGTGGTTATGTGGCCAGGTCCTTAGGCTGCACCAACACTAGGCTGGTGTTCACCAACATTAATTCTCTGGATAAACAACCGTTTACTCAAAAAAGTGAAACTTTTGTTATCGTTGCTATTAATAATAAATAATGAGCTGCACTTTATGCCTACAGAGAGAGAAATTGGCATTCAATCATAACGTAAACTGTTGATAACCTCATTAAATGCCAGTGAAGGTAATAGAGCGAACATTTTTTATCAGGCATAGTGCCAATTATAAATACTTATTATCAATACGATAATTGTATTATAAGGACAACACAAATTGTTTTCGACATAGAATTATTTGTAGAGAGTTCCTTGAGACAGTTTCCTCTGTAAATTACTTGTGAGTTCGGAATGAGGCAGTGGCTTAGTAAAATGTTAAATTGGTCACAACTCACTAAAATTCGGTTTGGTTTTCTTTTGTTTTTCACTCCGGCGGCGCAGAGGCGCGTAGGCATATTTTTATATTTAAGCTGCGCAGTGCCATAGGCCTGCTTTAAGCCGTGTCTCCATCAAAGAAAAACCGGCCAAGTGCGAGTCGGATTCGCGCACAAAGGGTTCCGTACCATTATCTATAAAAAAATCACGTTTGTTGTATGGGAGCCCTCTTAAATATTTATTTTATTCTGTTTTTTGGTATTTGTTGTTATAGCGGCAACATCCACCATCTGTGAAAATTTCAACTCTAACTATCACGGTTCATGAGATACAGCCTGGTGACAGCGGAGTCTTAGTAATAGGGTCCCGTTTTACCATTTGGGTACGGAACCCTAAAATTGGCAAATTTTGTGTTGTCAACACGAGTTTTATTTTGTTAGCTGTCTCCACAATAGAAAACACGTGTTGACAACACAAAAGTTGCCATTTTTCTTTGATGGAGACACGGCTTTAGGCTGAAAACATGCACTAATACCTAGCTATTGTCTTTACAACGCGAGACCTAGATTTTCTTGCTTTATCACTCCAACATTAGATATGTATTGTTATACGTAGTGTTTTGTACAGTTTAAGTCTACTTAATCTGCAAGGGAAAAGAGAGTCGCTGAAGTAAAACAAAGCCCGAGACATTTAAATAGCTAATGACGTAGTATTATAGGAAATTTAAATAATTAAGGTCCATTGTAGTGTTGGCTCAACTAACATATTTGCTTTTGATGTTTTAATGCGGAATTCAATATTCTAATATATTTTACATAATTAAAACTTGAGTAGGTAGGTATTGGTAGGTAAACTTTGTCTGTGACCGTAATGGTGCGTCCAGAGCTGACGAACGCGCCGCGAACGCGCGCTCGCGCGCAGCTCGCGAGCTGCGCGCGTGCATTTCATGTTCGTACAAAAGCTCGCGCGCCATCCGCGCGCCGCTCGCGCGCTACTCGCGAGCGGCTCGCGAGCGGCGCATACGCGGCGCGTTCGTCAGGTCTGGACGCACCATTATAACAAAGAAACTTTACACCCATATACTAAGACGTTCCTCCAAAACTTACTCGACTCGACTCCAACTCGACTCACTACCATCGGTAGTTATAGTTGCCATAAACGTTCTCGACTCGAGATTTTTCCTCAGTCGAGGTAAGGAATCATCTGTCAAACTCAAGGTACGTCGGAACCTACTTTAAGGTAGGAAGTGTCAAAGTTCGTATGTAATAAAAATGAATTTTGAAGACTTTATCGAATATGCTTACGATAATCCTTACAATTATTTATCGCGGCGTTATTTGCGAGATGCAGATAATTCAAAATATGAATTAATGACTCCGTCGAGGAACCCCTAATTTCAGTCGTAATTGCGACTAAGAATAAAATTTTGAAGGTGTTTTCGAGGCCGTTCTGAGTCGAGTAAGTTTTGGAGGAACGTCTTAGAATAAGGGTGTTACACTATCAATACCGTTACTTCAATTGTCTTCTCACCTTGAATCTATTAGCGTTTTGACTGCAGAATTGGGGCGGCAGTGACTGCTAGTAAGAACGAGTAGGTACCTAATATTATTGCCTTGATAGCACTTAGTAGGCAAATTTTACCTATAGGTAAATGTTTGATTAAAAATGATGAAAAAGACTTCAAGCAAGTAACTTGTATCCGCACGAAGTCGGTATGGGTCACTAATTAGATATGAAAACGCGAAAGTGAATTTGTCTGCCTACCTACTTATCTGTTTATTACTCGTACACGATTAAACTAGGGAACTAATTTTAATGAAACTTGGCACAGAGATAGTGTGAAACCCAGAGGAGGACCCAAGATACTTTTAATGGACATAGGTAACACCCGAGCGTAGCCGCGGTCGTCATTTAGGTCCGTATTACAGAACGAAACTCAAGCATTAATCTCGGTTTAAAACTAGTTTTGAGTCGACTTCTAATTTAAGAACATTCATCAAGCATAGATTCATTGATAATAGTTCAGCTGAGTTTGGCTTTATTCTAGATCGTTACTCAATTCGTAGATTCGACCCCAAGCAGTGATTTGATCTGTAATCAACCAATCGTTCGGCTCGATTTGAGTCTCGTTTCATCTGAGTATAGATTGATTGCCGTTCTGGAATAAGACCGTTCCTCAAGTACTGATTCTATACTTAAACGGTGATCAACTGATTAAAGATCAAACTGGACTTGAGGAATGTTCTGTAATACGGACCTTAGTCTTCCATAAACCCTGTTATCTGTTAGGTACGTAATGGCCCTTTTTGATTCCGATAAGGTTTAGATTTTCAACACTCGTTCTACTTAAGTACCTAACAGTTAAATTTCTTTTTCAGTTATAGAACTAACAGAAAATCCAGATCACATTGCCTTACTATCTAAAGAGATTATGAACGGAAAAGTTTTCAAATCCGCTAAAATAGAACAACCACCGAGCGAACCAATCACGAATCAGTTGAACTTGAAGATCAGTTACCAGACGGACGATTCCCAAGAGACAGAGATAATACTGTCAAATGAGAAGTGTTCCTACAAAGTGTCGAAGTACGAAGGTTCAAGTGCCTCCGTCAGTTCGTTGTCAAGTCAGCTGTCCAATGGGAACTCTTCGATGGCGTGGATGAAGATGCAGAAGTCAGATGCAACGGGGTACGCGACGACGTACTGCGAACAGTTTTCCATATTGTTGCAGAGGATGCTGACGCAGATATTCAGGAATAGACAAGGTGAGTGGTTTATACGTAGGTAACTATAAATTCGTCCGGCCAAATTTTATATTGAAGGTTTAATAAACCTTTGATCGTGGTTTCGTGAAACATTCTTTTTGCTTTGAGAATCCATTAAATACACATTTTTATGACTATAGTGATAAGATTTTCTAAAAAGTGTAAAATGTTTAATAGATTCTTAAAGCCAAATAAATGTTTTACGATCAAAGTTTTGTTTACCTTTTGTACAAAATTTTAATGACCGGACTATACAGAAATTTTAAATATTTTTTTTTCTTATTAAACCATGTTGGTAAAGATGTTCACCCTCCGAAGGTTTTCACCACATAAACAATGCGAGCTCTGCTCAAATTGCCACAGATGTTTCGCATTTTTAGATTGGCAAGTCATGTCCTGGCATGGTTTAAATTAGATCATGCAAAAACAATATCCAAATCTACGGAGTAGTCAGGCTAACCGCATATGGGCCACTAAGTTGCTCGTGATACAGTTGATCGCCATTTGTTTTCAGCTAACGGAACAACGGCCACAAGCAAATAGCGACAAACTGTGTCTCGAGTTGCTCATGTGAGGTCATCAGAGGGACATTGAAGCAAGTTGCTATAACATAACATCACGCCTGTATTTCCCGAAGGGTTGGGCAGAGGTGTATAGTAACACCCTCATTTCGCCGTTAGGTTTAAATCCCATGTAATAGAGGGCGAGCCTATTGCCATCGACCGGGCACAAATCCAAACTCCGGGCTACTACTGAGGCATTCCTCACGGAAAAACCCAATAACTCTGCCCGACCTGGGGATCGAACCCAAGACCTCACCATCAGTAATCGCGCTTGCCACCACTAAACCAACGAGGCAGTGCAGGTATTTTCTTTTAAAAACTGTTTGTCCCTTCTAATCATTACATTCGTTTTCCCAGGTTTAAGCATCCAGTTCATTCACCACGTGATGTGTGGCGTGCTGGTGGGCACGTGTTTCTTCAACATGGCCAACGACGGCACCCAAATGTTCAACCACCTCAAACTGTGCGTCGGACTCATCATATTCTTTTCGTACACGCAGATCATGGTCCCGGTGCTTGTATGTGAGTATCTTGAACATTATTTTTATTGTAACAAGTAGGGCTGCCAACTCTGTATAAGAAATTTCGGAGGTTGTACCGAAGTGCCATTTGTCGAGCGAAATGCCTTAGCCGGTGCCATCAACATTGCGATTCGTCGCATTTACTATGGTTTTGTGTTAAAGAACATTATTATTAATGAACTCTGAGATCTGGGAGACTCAAAATTTGGCGGCAAATTCCGGGTGGGTGGGCAACCCTAATAACAAGGTAGTCAAGGTACCTATTTCAAGAACCTTTAATTTATTTCGTAAAGAGTGGTTTGGCCTAAAAATTATTGTTGACTGAAGCTAAGTAATCGCGATTGCAATGTTAGCCTTGAATTACATAACTTGAATCTTTTTCTGTTGTTGCTTTATTGTGGTTCAGAAGTTCTGTAACTACTTAAGCAACTTGTCAACCGATTTTGGTCAATTATGTAATATTTATCGATCTTGTTGACATTTTACAATACTTTTAAAATAGAACCGCTTAAATTCTACCACATGCGTCTTTCACAGTCCACTACTGGAAAGTCAAAGTATTTATTTCAATTAGGCACATAAAAGGCACTTTTGAACGTTAAGGTTTACAAAGAAAATATAATTGATTCTAGTCGCCCCTTCCAAAAGGTAGTTTCGTATGGAGAAGAATCGGCAAGAAACTCTCTTTTAGAATGAAACTAGGATAATCGATCCCTAAAGGATGCAAAGCTACTGCAGGGCGATTTTGCTCGCTGACTAGTTTTTCACCGCTCTGTTTATTTTATCCTGGCTGACTAACCCCCAGTTTCTAAAGGGCTGATTAACGCAAAAATTACTAATCAGCTGCCAAGTAATGTGATTGGTTGTTTGTATTTTGGTCGACCAAGGTTGTTAGTATTTTCGACGACCAATCACGTTCGTAGACATGAGATTTTACAATAGAGAAAGGCTAGTCAATTTAAGATTAGCCTTTCAAAAACCGGCTGAAAGTGTTCATGAATAATAACGACAATCACACATCCCGAAACTTTTTAGCTTAAGAACCACACAGACTCCTCCATAAAGTCTTAAGGGGCCAAGTCCTAGTTAGTTAATCATACCAACATACTGTAGTTTTGAGGAGTACCACCGATTGGACTGGACTGCAGTGCTGCGGGCCGGATTGGTAGTGCTTGCCAACTGGTATGTTAGCTTGCGAGCCGTAGTTTGAAGACTCCTGCCTTATACCAAAACCTTTAAATTCCAGATCCCCAAGAAGTAAAACTAGTAAAGAAAGAGCACTTCAACTGTTGGTATAGCCTGACGCCGTACTACGCAGCGCTCACGGTGTCGAAACTGCCCGTACAAGTGTCGTTCAACATCATCTTTTCCACCATCGTATACTTCATGGCGGGCATCCCGTTCTCAGTGCCGCGGTTCGTGGCGTTCTGTCTGATCGGGAACGTTGTGTCTTTGGCAGCTGAAGGCATGGGGATGGCGATTGGATCTGTGTTTAATGTTACGGTGAGTCTCGCTTTTGATTGATAAGGGGACAGGGCCTCTGAGAGCTCGTTAAAGCGTCGGTCCCGGTTGTCGTACGAATATCAATGACATTCGTTAACATCAGGCTCACACGATTCGATTCTAGTTGATCAACGGCTAAATCGCATTCGATTTGAACCGTCTGAACAGACTTTCAATCAAGTTGAATCAATTTGAAGGAACAAAACGTTTCAACTTTTGTTGATCAACTAAAATCGAACCGTGTGAACCCGCTATAAGCCCGAAAGTTGAACAACTGGTCTAACCTTAGGATGTCGGTCGGTATAGGCGCAGATTCTTTTATTCACTAACTAAACTAAAATTAAAGAATTGCTTTCTTTTACTAATAGACGGCGTGAGAAAAGGACGGTAATAGATAAGAACCAAGTTAGAGATACCAAACTAGTTTACGCCTTGAACTTCACCGTGTTTTTAGTCGACACGTTCCGACGTGTCGTCTTATTTGTATGGAAATTTTAGTAGGTACAACTAGACAGCTCTTATTTATATCCGTCTCTTTCTTATTTTTAACAGAGTGAAAATGATGGCAATATTTTAAATTATGTTTAATTTGTGCACAGTAGAATCGGCACCATTGCCCAATTCAGTATTCCAAAATATTCATCGAATTTTGCTTTTGCCTGTACTGTACTACATGTATGAAAGATGGGTATACTAAGAATTCTGTTAATTATCATCCGTCATAAGCACAATTTTATTACCCTAGGTGTCCATACCTACTGGGTGTAAAAATACCCTTAACGAAGCCGAAGTCTACGCATACTGTACATCAAACTAAGTAACATACAGCAAAAACAATTGCTGGGAAACGACTTTTATTTTTTGGTATTAAAAAACAGCTTTTAATTGTAGCGCGCAATCAAAGCGCGCGCGCAGCAGACTGCCTACATTTCAAAAATGTTGATAATGTTTGTATACAAGAATGTTTAGTAATAACATTTAAACTTAGTTTTCGTGAAAAACGTGCAAAAATATGGTGACTTAGACCTTCAATATCTCCGTAACCAGCCCTAAAAAATCTTCGTAATGATGAGAAGAATACGTGGCTCTCGGCTTCGTTAAGGGTATTTTTACACCCGATATTTATGTGAAATATGCGATGGTATCACCATAAATCATTTTGTGTTCCAGAATGGGTGTGCTATCGGACCATCAGCGATTGCTCCATTCCTCGGCCTAGCCATCTACGGCTTCGACTTCGCTCACGAGATCCCTCTCATGATGAACATCCTCATGAAGATGTCCTTCATCAGATGCGGTATCGTGGCCATGGTCCTCACAATATTTGGTTTCGACCGACAACCCTTAGATTGTGAAGACATGTACTGCCACTTCGCCAAACCAGATGTTTTGATCAAATACTTAGATATAGAACACAGTTCAGTCTGGTTAGAAATTGGCATGATTGTAGGTATAATGTTATTTTTCCGATCTTTGTGTTATATTGGTCTAAGATGGCGGTTCGCGACATGATATTACAATCATTGTTCACAAAGACTTGAGTCATGTCTGATTTTGTTAGTAAATTGTGATATAATTACATTACACATTTAAGTTCTGTTAGTACAAAATTATTGTTTTCTTGTGATAATTTAAACTTAAATTATTATGTTCTATTTAAATCCGATAATAATTTGTATTTATTTTTTAAGCGGTGAGGAACTTTCACTAATTTTAATTATGGTTAAAGCCGGGTACCTACAGACTGCTGTAAAGTAACATGCAATGTAACATGAAAGGTACGTAGTACGCACGCGTAGTGTGCACGGTTCGTGCGCGTAAGGCGTCCACATTGTGGGAATTCTGTTACATTGCGACAATGTGGACGGCAAATTCTTTCATTGCGTGTTACATTTCGTAAGTCTGTACCCGGCTTAATACATACACTTATATTTTAACTATTATTCAGTTATTATTGGAATATGGGAGTACCATAATGGGTCTTTGTCTCGAATTGATTAATTTCTATATAATAACGTTTATGTTGTATTTAACACATTAAATACATACATACTACTTAGCATTAGGGTCGTTTTTGTAAAACTACAATAGAATTAAGTTATTGTGAGAATTACCCAATTAATGATGATTCTAGTTATTATTGATCGGTAGATTTCTACATTAGGCTTCGAGTGTTTGCCGTCTAAAATCTTAATAGTAAATTCGTAAGCATTCGCTTCAAGAAAAGTCCGGCCTAAAGGTGGATATATATTGATCTAGTAGGTGGATCCAGCACTGAACTGACATTGAACTAATGTCAGATTTACATTGATACAGTATCGTTGAGGTGGGTACAGACTGCTGTAACGTACGGCCGCGCCGTAACATGAAAGGTACGTAGTACCTACGCACGCGTAGTGTGCACGGTTCGTGCGCGCAAGGCGTCCACACTATGGGAATTCTGTTACATTGCGACAATGTGGACGGCAAATTCTTTCATTGCATGTTACATTTCTTAAGTCTGTACCCGGCTTTGGATTGGCATTGGACCGTGTACCAGTAATCACATTTCAATCAAGTCCAGCGTCCAGTATCCAGTAGTTTATTGGAATCCATCGACACTGGATCCAGCCGCCTTAGCGTTAAAATGAAAAAAAAATATTTCATGTAGAATTCTACCAACCCTCAAAGGGAAAAGGCGACACATTAATAGAATAAAAACCGAATACAGCACCATAGACACTGTTAAAATTATCTATTATTTTGAATTGATATGCACAAGGATATATAAATGTCTGTATCTCACAATTTTGTCTCAAAACCATGAAATACATAACAGTTATGTATCCAGCCAAAGATACTATGTACAGATATATTTGTGACTGATATTTCTATAGCTTTTAACTAGTTTATAACGAGGCGGTGTACCTACTCATTTTTCTTGGCCTAGGTATATTGTAACTTTAAATAGTTAGTATATATATTTAATTAGTATTTAAATACATAAGATTTATTTAAACCTAATACATTTAATTGATGCCTTCAAAAACCTAATAAAACGACTATAGTTAAAAAAACTTTTGTTTTAAAAACTGTTCTTTATAATTATTAGTCCCAATGGACTGGATGGACACTTCAATATTCATAATGAGCATACTGATGGCCAAATACTCAAACGCTACTCAATTTTAACTTGCCGTTAAGTCTCGTGCTGTCACTGTCAGTTTAAGGCGCATTTTGACACGCGTTTACATTAACGCAGGTGGAACAGGAGCATAAGGGTCCATACACAAAACTGCGATGCGACGTCGTAGAAATATACGAGCTCGTACGACGCATCGCAAGAACTTACGAATTGATTCGCGTAATTGATTGTTCCTATATCTTCTTATCAGTAACAGCAGTGCGCAAATCTTTTTAGGCAAATTTATTCTACCTAGTATAAAATACGTTTAATACGGTTGACGATCATCGAGGGATTGGTCACCCGAACCTTGGAAGGAAGACGCCTTGCAGCACGAAATCGCATCGCAGCAATAAGTATCGCAGTTTTCTGCGTTACGAATTCGCATCGCGCCGATTTGCAGTTTTGTGTACAAGTCCTAAGGCGAAGTGACAGTGACAGCATCAAATTAACGGCAACTTAAAATTGAATAGCGTTTGAGTATTTAGCCATTTAACGACACTAATAGTGTGCTACATTTAGAATCAACACAATTTAATGTACTCTTGTTATTATTATAGGCAGTGTTTTTTCAAATTTGATGAGTTGCGCACGCGCACTCAAATAAGAAATTAATGATTGAAAAAAAGCCACTAAAATTGTATTTTAAACTTTGATTACTACAAAACCTGGTTTCTGGCTATGAATTAACAAAACAAGAAATCCTTTGTTTTAAAAGCTAGGTATGGTTTATGAAATTATTCTATAACGAAAAAGCTTTCGGAGAAAAAACCACCTAATGAAGGATATTTGTAAAGTATAGAAGTAGATATCTATATTAAATTAAAATAATAATTATGATAAGTGGATTATTAAGGGACCATTATGATAGTGTGATATTTATACCTATGCAGCCCAGTACTTTAGTAAACATGTATTTTGTAAGAATGGTTTGGTGTTGGCATTTGAAAATGTAAAATAAATAAACTACGCGTGCACGCTTAGTTGGCAACGAGGGAGAATACGATCCATAAGGTGTATTTATTTATGGGACTTATACAGTGCGATTTAATTTAATTACGAGGCTTTTAAAGCACCTGTTTATGACGTATTGCACTCAATATATTGCTCGTAAAATTGCACATTTTTTATTTTTAAAACAAGCCTGTAATCAAAGTTTAGGTGAGAATTAAACACGCACGCGTAGTACTAAGTATTTTGTTTAAACATAATCACACACAGTTTTATTATTAAAAATAAATGATTAAGTTTATCATTATAGAGGAAGAAATCTCTGATATTATACATAATATAATATCTGTTATAAAGTGACAAATATATTTGGATAACTCAATACTATTTAGAATGTAATTTTATTTTTGTAAAATTCAATCCAGTTTCTATCGTTCATTCCTATTAAATTATAAACAAAATGTAATAATAGTGGTGTGTAAGGTAATTTTGATGATAAGGCTGTCACACAGCGTAAAATAAAGTGATATGATACGTAAGTTTATAAATATTTAGGGGTTCATCATAAACATCTGAGACTCAAAAAGGAAATGCTCAAGAGAGCAGCCAAATACGACTTGCTGTTGACGACTGTCTGCTTGAACGATTCTGAACTAACTAAAGCTAACGGAGAGCTCTAAGCCCACAACAGCACGCATACTTTTAGTCAACGCAGCCAAATGAGTAGCTCATTGATTGAAGTCAGCGGCTGATTGTTTGCCAATCGAAGCGCACCGAATACGCGGAGCAATGTAATAGTACAGATAATAAATACCTATAGATAGCTGTTAGCTTTATGTCGTATTTGGGTGCATCTCTAAAACCCGCTTACTGGCAAGGCAAAGTGTTTTTACTAATAATACAAAATCAACCTTTAGTACTTTAACCTTAGGACATGTTTTAAGTTCTAAGTCCAGTCAATAAGGTTTGTTTTGACTTGGGAGGTAAAAATACAGTGTACCCAGTATAACTTGGCATTTCAAAGTGGCGCTGCTTGCCAAGGGAAAATGCGATAATACGTCAAATTCAATACATTTTAATTTAGTTCCCTACTTCGCCGCGTGCCATGTTATACTGGGCGTAGTATACTTTTCCTACTGGTGAGTGGACAAATGAACCCCTGCCCTTAAAATAAGAGGTATTAAAATAGTGATATTATTTATTTGAGGTCAAACTTTAACGGATTTCATTCGTCAAATGTGCGAAAAAGATCAATCATTTTATACTTTTATATGAAACTGAAATAAAATATAAATTGACAAGTAAATCATCGTTTTATTTATATAATATATTTATAACTCAATTAGCTCTTAGTAGGTCTAACATAACCTATTTGGAGCTTACTTCTTTATAGTAGATTTTATCTACCTAGTAAATTTATAACTTCAGTAGGTACTTTGCATGAGGTGAGTATATTGTTGGAATTTTGACAATTTGCTGTGTGGTTCTTTGAGACAACCCTTTGTTTGTGCGTAGGAGGTGACTATGGCACTATGCCAAGAGGGCGGGCAGAAGAAGCCTTCTATGTTAAAACCAAGGAATTTGTAATCAATCTGGAATACGCACGGCTGGCTAAAATTCGGGCCAATATGGGGAGCCTTCTGTCTCTTTCTATCTCAGGGTGCCCACGTGCGCGCGGGTTAAGGACAGAGGGCTCCCGTCAATACTATTCGAAAGATCGCGATTTCGAACTTTATTAAAAGGAAATATTATTCATATTTGAAGTTCCTTAATTTATCTGTATGTATTCCAATTTAATTTTAAATTTCTTGGTTATAACTCATAACTCATCAATCCATTTGCTGGATTGGTGATGATCGTTAAATGCCTTTTATAATGACTTTTATTGTAAGAAATCATTGAAAATATTTAGCTGCTATGTGTAAATATAATAAATTCGCACATATTTGCACAAGTTCGTATTGCTCGCCTTTAAGATACTCTGTTTTAAAAAAATCTGTAGAAAAATATATCTATCTCTTTCCTGCGCCCTTGTCGCGTCGTTTCTTAACGTGTTTCTTAGTTTTAGATTTCCTTCTCTCGGCTTTTTCTTCTTTGACAGCCTTTTTCCTTAACTTCTTGCTGTTAGGTGACTCGTCTCTGGGTCGTGCGCTGTTCTTGAACTGCTTTTCTGCATCTGTAATTTACAATACAATACAATACTCTTTATTGTACACAAAACAAACAAGAAACATTACTATAAAAATAGAGATAGAATTTAGTATTAAGATTGTCTAAATATACAAGGTTAGTCGTAAAGGGGGTACTAAGCTGAAAGGGTGTTAAAGTAGCCATAATAATGGATAACTATTGTTTTACAACTTTCCCCAAAAGTCATTAGTTTAAGAGAAATAGCTGTTAAAAGATTTCTTAAAAATACTCTAAATTCTATCTATCCTCAGCTATGATCAGCTGTGTTTACATTTTAGGTTATATATGATGATTTTGGGGTCACGGATTAGAAGCTCCTTTTCTGAATTCGCACTAAAGCAGGGATGAAGATTTTTTTTAAAAACTAAAACAAAATTCATGTTGCATGAATTTTTTTTATCGAATTTTTAAATTTTTACACTTGCTTTAAAACAATCATCAGTGATACATTAAGTGGCCCGCGGCTTAGTACCCTCTTTCCGAATAACCTTGTATTTAATTATAATTATTTTATTGAAAACTAAAATATTTTAATCTTATGATGGCCATTGAAGTTTTACTTTGGAAATAACCTAGTCAAAATACTAAATGAAAGAATATAAAAAATAACTCACCATCTCCCTCATCGTCATCCTCTTCTGAGCTACTTTCAGATCCACTCGCAGAGATATCATCTTCTTGCAGTATATCAGGTTTATCTGCTGCTGTCAGGTCTTCATTGAAGCCAGCAATCTTCTTGTATGCTAGGTCATCAGTATCACCCTCCTTTGCTTTGGTGATGTCTCGCTCGTAGTTTATCACCTGTTATGAAAACAGTTAAGATAATAAGGGCTAAAAGATTTTTTAAATATACAGAATAGATGGATAACACTACAGTTCAAAGGATGGGAGGTGTAAACGAGAGCCTTTTTTTATTCTTTACTTGGTCTCGTTTGGCCCTAGTTTCACCTGATGGTAAGTGCAGTCAGGGTCTGAGATGGAGCACACATATCTAAGGAACAGAGATATAGAGGGATTTCCCTTTAGCCCTCTTTTTCTTACATACACATGACAAACACAGTAAACTGATTGGCCGGACTTTAACGTGATATAGATCCTACCAAAAAGAGACTACTATAAAATTTGACGACATGTTTGGTGTAATGGCTGAGCGATTGGCTTCTGCGCTACGGGTTGTGGGTTTGATTCCCGCAAGGATCAAATATTTATGTGGTCTACAAATAGTTATTCCGGGTCTGGGTATATGTGCATGTGAAGATTCATGTATGTAAACGCACCTACGATACAGGAGAGATCCTAGTGTCGGGCAAGGATTAAAAAAAAAAAAAAAAAAATATATAAAAAGATAAGTAAGTAAGATACCCACAGCAGAAACGTGTTTTCTGGGCTGCATGTTTGGAACCACATGCATGGTCACATAACATTGAAAAAATTACTTAAAATTAATCTTACCTCAGTAAGTCTTTTTGGAATGTAGATATTCTTGAAGGCTTCCTCCTCAACTTGTTCTTGAGCTGACATCTCATCAAAGTTCCTGGAAGCAGCCTTCTCAGACAACTTCTCAAGGCATTCCTCTAAATTGTTCTCATTAATTGTAGAATCAGTAATAAAATCAAACAACTCCTTTACTGTCAATGTGGCTACTGCTTTCTTCCTAAAGAAATCGGAAATGTTTGTGCAATCTTTACGTAAAAACTCATAAGCATGTGGATGGTCGTGTTCTACGGACTGTGACACATCTATAATGACTATATTTCCTTGGTGGTATAGAAGGTTAAATTCTGATAAGTCAGCATGCACCAATTTGCATATATTAAACATTTTCCACATCATTTTGACAAGATCTCTGTATATTAACCGAGCTGTTGACTGAGATATTTCAACATCTTTGAGTTTTGGCGATGGCCAGCCATCTTCACCCATGAAAGACATAACTAATACATGACTACGTAGAATTACTGGTTCTGGAACACTAAGTTGGGCATTGTACATTCTCACAAGATTTCTCATTTCTTTTTCAGCCCATGTGCGCACCATTTTACGTGGATTAGATTTGCAATAACCTTTCCTGAATCTGTATTCTCCTGATACATATTTGTCTCTGTCTTTAAAGACTAATATGGATGTTTTGAAGATTTTAACAGCATAATCTTTCCCATCTTTTGAGGTTGCATGGTAAACATTGGCCTCTTTGCCGGTGGAGATGCAACCATTGATTTCATTTATAATGCCTCTGTTAAGGAGTTTGAATAAGATCATTTTAGTCCTGGGATCCATGACTTGTTCAGCTGTAGCTCTGTCATGTTTATCTTTGATCCTAATTCTCTCATTGTCAGCCTTTCTATCGTTGATATCCATGAATTTCTCGGTTTTTCTCGACATAGGTTCATATTTGTCAACGTTTATTTTATGGACATATTTCTTGAACAACTTTTCGCTTGGCTGAAATGTGCTTACTTTACTGGAAGGTGCTTGCGAGTTGATGTTTGTTTTCTTCTTGTTTTGACCAGGATCATCGGAGTCGTGAAAGTACTCGTCTGAATTGAGGTCGTCATCATCTTCATCAGTGCTTAGATTTTTTATTTGTGGGACATCTGAAAACTGGAATGTAACCCACGATTAAAGTTAGTTCTTTAAGTTTTCAGGTTGTGGTGTTTAAAGGCATGAATGTTACACAATAATATAATATACAACGTTGTGAAACCGAACTTACCCGGACCGTTTTAACCTTAACAGATATGTCTTCTTCGTAATCACTAAACTGACCCTCCGCCATATTGATATAAATACTTTAAAGAAATAGTTAGCTTAATCGTAAAGAACTAAATAAATAGCAGTTTTTGCAATAAAATTGCACAATTACAACCTCTATCCATGTGGGTCTAGGATTTTGTTGTTGTAGTTTGACAGTGACATAAGAAAACTAACACAGTGACAGCTGACGCTCTACACTTTCAGACCCCGTTCCACGTATAAAATATACGCGATATAACCTATATTTTTGCGTGTAATAAAATGGTCGTTATCGTCGATTTATCTATATGTTACGCTTAAAGATCGAAAACGTTAATTGAGCGAAAAAACAGCTCACAACGCGTTGTGGCCACTGTAAAACCTCCACGTCGCGAAAGTCATGTTATGGCTCTTATGAAAACGTTCACGACGTGTTGAGGCAATCACAGTTAGACCACATAGCGAAATTATTCGTGTCGTGGCTATCATGCTATACAACTATAACGCGTTGTGGCAATTAACAAAATCCATGACGCATTCTCGTATATTATAAGTAGTTTATCAATGATTAACAATTTGTATTTAATAATTTATTACTTAATAAGTAGATTTTTTTACATTACAGTAATCCCAATAAATGACAAAATGTCCTTTTATTTTAATGACATGAATTATTTATAATTGTTTTTAATAATGACAATTAATACGTCCTACAGGGGTTTTCAAATTTAGCAGCAGAGAGAGGTTTAAGGTCATTGTCTGTCTCGTATTACAGGACAAAAAATATTTCCCAAGGACTGCAGGACTGTAGTAGGACTCATATCGCAAATCACTGTGCACTGTGCGTCGGATTCTAATATGGTTCATTACGCGTCATGGCTGTTCTTCATTGACACAGCGCGTTGTGGTCGTATAGCATGATAGCAACGACACGAATTTCGCTATGTGGTCTTTCTGTGATTGCCACAATGCGTCGTGAGCGTTTTTATAAGAGCCATAACACGAATTTCGCGATGTGGATGTTTTACAGTGACCACAACGCGTTGTGAGCTGTTTTTTCGGTTCACTGATTTTCGGTCTTTGAGCGTAACATAATATAAAAATAAATCTCTATTTTCCTTGGTTACGCCATAACTTGAGAACGACTTTACCGATTGAGGTTATATTCACACGATATATTTGTTTTGTCGAGACGATGGATGGTAGCTATGCTGGGATCCGATAGGTGGCGCTATAGTTAAAATATTTACGCGGGCACAGCCGCGGGAGAACAGCTCTAGTTAATTATATTTTATAGACAGCACTTTACAACAAAGAAGAAGTAGAGCTCCTTGTGAGAGAGTTCAGTTCGTCCAGAGAAGTAGGAATAGGGAGGCCCATTAGGAACGACGGATAAAATTTTAAAATTATTTTTGTTTAAGATTTTTGTTATTAATTTCTAAAAAAGATGAGGTTTTTTATGGATGATGCTAGCAAAATGGCTGCTGCGGCTGCGCTAGCATACGTTCGTATCCTGACTCATTTGAATACATTTTCAAACAAGTTTTCCAAAATGGCTCAAATTCAGCTTTTATACATTGGCATTTTAGTTCAGAAACTGTTTTTTGGGTTGTTTACTTAGAACTTGGACTCCACAAAACCTCATAGAAAAATGTCGCACAGCGTCAAGTCTCAAGATCTGGGCGGCTAATTACAGTCAGCATTTTTGGAATTCATGCGACCAGAAAAACGTCCTAACAAATCGGTGATTTATCTTGCTGTGTGGCACGTGGCACCGTCGAGTTGAAAACACATGTTATAAGTTCCATATCATCTCATTGAGGCGATAAAACGTTTGATATTATGTTAATTATGTCATGATTACATCGTAGCTACTTAATTACGATATCGTGACTGTGCGTTTAATAACTTTTTCAATGTGATCAAAAGAGTCAGGGTATGCTAGTGCAGCCGTGGTGGCAATTTGGCTAACGTCATATTCCACAACAAACCTCAACTTACCTACCTATCTTTTTTAGAAATTAATTAGGTAATACAAAAAACTTAAGGATATTTTTTTATATTTTTCATTTAATAATTATATCCAATGTTCTTAAGGGCCACTCTTTACCACCATGACACGATATCTATTTCGACCGCCAAGCAGCATTACTGTTACAGTTTGAAGGGTAAGGTTGCCGGTGAAATCAGTGGCACACGAGATTTGTTTTTTTTTTCTATTCGACTGCTTGTAGATAGTCTTGCGGCCCGTTTCTACGTAACCGGGCATTTATTGGCGAGACCTGAAGGGACTCCAACCAAACACAAGAGTTTATAACTTGAAGACTTTTATAGTTTCTAAGGTGCGCAACGGATCAGCAATAGTTTTGGTATTGTAGGTATTTATAGGCGGTGGTAAAGGATTACACCCATATTTTAAGACGTTCCTCCAAAACTTACTCGACTCATACTCGACTCAGAACGGCCTCGAGAACACCTTCAAAATTGTACCTATTCTTAGTTGCAATTTCAAGTGAATTTGAGGTTCCTCGACGGAGTCATTACGTCATAATTTGAATTATCTGAATTGCGCAAATAACGCCGCGATAAATAATTGTAAGGATTATCGTAAGCTCATTCGATAAAGTCTTCAAAATTCATTTTTATTACCTATGTACTTTGACACTTCCTTCCTTAAGGTAGGTTCCGAGGTAGGTACCTTGAGTTTGACACATGATTCCTTACCTCGACTGAGGAAAAATCTCGAGTCGAGGACATTTATGTCAACTATAACTACCGATGGTAGTGAGTCGAGGTGGAGTCGAGTCGAGTAAGTTTTGGAGGAACGTCTTAGAATTTGGGTGTTACTATTAGGTAGGCCTATGGCCTGTTTACCAACCTATTACATATAAAAAGTAAGTATTGGTGCCGATACTCTTGCTCACCAACTAAACTTAATTTATGTAATTGCCATCTTTTTCACTCGAATAAAATAAGAAAGAGACAGGCGTAAATAAGAGCTGTCAAAGCAAATCGGCACCATTGTATTTTCGTCTCCGCTGCGCCATCATCATTGACCCCGTAAACGTCTACTGCTGAATATGGGCACAAAACAGATAGGTACAGAAGTCAATCTACATACAAGTGCACTCGAGCAACGCACACATAGACAATGCTCACGGACACGATATCTCGGACTGTTTGGGACTAGTGCGAACGCGAGTACCATACGCTTGAGAGAGATAGATATATAGATAGAGCGACCGCCGAGCGTAGGTTATGAAAAGTGAAGTACATACAGTCATGTGATTGACTTCTGTACCTATCTGTTTTGTGACATGGGCCTCCCAATTATCGCAAAAAAATAATTATATCAGTGATAGCCTAGTGGTGTGACCGTCGGACTGCTAAGTCATACGTATCGAGTTCGAACCCAAGGCACGCACCTCTGACTTTTTGGATTCATGTGCGTATTGTATAATTATCACTAGCTTAAAAATGGTGAAGGAAAACATCGTGAGGAAATCGGCCATGCCTGAGATATATTTCTCGACCCACGGGCGGCATAAACTCTGACACGAGGTTAGTCACTAGTCACACAAAAATAAGAATTAGAAGACAGGAGGACGCTAGTGCACATCCTCATGAGGTAGGTAAACTCTTAGCCGCTTTTTATAACACCCACTGGTGGGAAAGAGGCGGCCTATTCTTTGCCCGAAAACACACGGAGCATGGTACCTAATACCTTCATTGCGGACTGTAGGATGGGGAAAATGAAGGTTTTGTCGGAATCTCCCCGACTAAAACCCAACACGGAGTTCCTCCTACCTACTACCTTTGACCCCACCACAATCACCGCCGCTGGCAAGAGATCATCATCATCCTCCTGCCCTTATCCCAACTTATTTGGGGTCGGCGCATTATGTCTCATATCATACTGCACAAATGTTTCGGCTATATTTTATCACCGGCCGCCTGTCTGACGTCAACCCTCCTTGGGAATGCTTTTGCTGGTGGCAAACACCACCTACGATCTTATTCCATCTCGGGCTTGCGGGTGCTGCATGCTTGTCAATCGTATTGCCGACAACTTAGCAGACTATGTTCTTCTTGGTGGAGTATACTTGATGTCAATATTCTGTATCGCTCCTGTCCCGCTCGTAACCTGGATGTAGGTATTTAATAATACCTACATTTCTGCCTAATCATTCCAAAAATACAGGCGTGACGTTTGCAGACAGGGGGGAGTTGATTGAGTAATAAACCAATTCAATGTCAATTGGAATAATTGCGACAGTTTGTTTTATAAATATTTGATCTACCCACCAGACTAATTGGACAATCCCCTGCCCGTATTAACGACCGGCAAACCTAGTTGTCCCTGCACTTGAAATTGTCGCATTTAGATTTATACATTGCTGTCACCTGTCTTCGCCTGTATCTATAGGATTACCACAGACTATCATACTATTGTGAACTTTAATATTTGCATGTCATTCTTCCTCCTAGACTTTTCTCAATTATATGGGGGTCAGCTTCCAGTCTAACCAGAAGCGGCTGAATACCAGTATTTTACATGGAGCGACTGCCAGCAGACCTCCGCTACCCAGTTACTGGGTAATGCCGATAACCCAGGGTTAGACCGGTTGTCAGACTTTCGGGCTTCTGACTACCCGTAACGACTGTTATAGGTATTCGTATGACACCCGGGACCGGCGGTTTAACGTGCTCTCCGAGGCACAGAGGAGTCTCAGGCATGACTAAAAACCAAAAAGCTAGAAGCAGCCGCCGCCGATGTGCATGTGCAGTAAGCATGTTACAAACGTGAGAATGTGGAAATATTAAACTTGCATTTCGACAATCATGGCAGCTAGCTCTATAATACATGATTTCCGAAACTTGTCTTGTATAACACAGCAGTCTCACGACACAGGGAATCCTAGTGTTAGGTCTAGGACTTCAACTGGATTGTAATCGTAATCTTTGAGACAATCAAAAATAAAATTTATTCTTAATTCTCTTACAAACATGTATACATATCGCAGCCACAATCAAAATATTTGACGAATGGCTGCTGATAAAAGACGGCAAATTAATATTAAGTACCTATTTCAATGCTTGACGAATAGAAACTAAAGTAATAAATTTTTATACGCTGAACGAATTGAGACTAACTTGAAACTGAACGAGTTGTATACTGAATCTAACTAGCGCGTATGTAAGCACTATGCTGTTCATATTTGCATATCTATTTAGCCGTGCAAATAAATATTTATAGATTTTTTAAATTTCAAAACAACTGATATTTTCTTGACACAAGCCGATGGAACCTGGAAGCTTGCTCCCGACAGGTTCAAGTTCTAAATCGATCGAGTTTGATTCAAATTAGTGTCAATTCTTAATCATGAAATCGACAAAAGAACACAACAGTGCGCAGGCTCGTTTAAAAATTAACGACTGTTTTAAAAAATTCTTAGTTTAAACTCGAATCTTAGCACGGTCGGGAAATTTTGTCGATTTCAAGAGTAACACCCATATTCTAAGACGTTCCTCCAAAACTTACTCGTCTCGACTCCACCTCGACTCAGCCTTTTTCACTACCATCGGTAGTTATAGTTGACATAAACGTCCTCGACTCGAAATTTTTCCTCAGTCGAGGTAAAGAATCATCTGTCAAACTCAAGGTACCTCGGAACCTACCTTAAGGAAGGAAGTGTCAAAATTCATATGTAACAAAAATAAATTTTGAAGATTTTATCGAATATGCTTACGATAATCTTTACATCTATTTATCGCGGCGTTATTTGCGCGATGCAGATAATTCAAATTATGACGTAATGACTACGTCGAGGAACCTCAAAGTTCACTCGAAATTGCGACTAAGAATACAATCTTGAAGGTGTTTTCGAGGCCGTCCTGAGTCGAGTAAGTTTTGGAGGAACGTCTTAGAATATGGATGTAAGAATTGACACTAATTCGAATCAAACTCGATCGATTCCGAACTCGAAGCTGCCAGCATTAACCCCACTGTACCTCCTAGTACGAGTTTGGGAATTATGAAAACGGCAATAGTTTTCGTGTGCTCACTTAACTGAATAAATTATATTTGTCTCTTTTGGTTGCGGATGTCTAAGTGAGATAGGGTTTAGCGAGCCTACGAAAACTATTGTCGTTTTCGTAATTTTCAAACTCGTAGTAGCGGTACTGTATTATTTAGAAAAATAGGTAAAATATAAGATGAAGATTCGGTTTTCAAAAAAATGAACCTGAATAAAACACAAACTTATTACTCGTGAAAAAACTATATTTTAATAAACAAATCAAAAACACTTAGCATACCGGTACGAAACCATATCGCGATTTAGAAAATCTAACAACGCCATCTATCGAAGAAATTGGAATTAAAAAACAAAACAAATTAACAGAACCTGTAAGTAAAAAGTAGAATGAAGATTTGGTTTTCAAAAAAATTACGCTTTTTGTGTTTTTAGGCCACCTAGCATGAGGCGTTAAATTATTAATAGGTAGTCAAAATCAACGTTTTCTATTTCAAATAGACCAGATTTTAGAAATGATCAAAGAATAATTTAGATTTCAGATTTCAGGCAATTTTAAAACGATAAGAAGCTCCATAAATGTTCTTTATAACATTTTTTAAATAATAGATCATGGAAATTCCATTATAGTACCGTGAGAAATAGTATGAGAAAAAATACAGGTTAATGTAAGAAATAAACTCACCTAACAGTAACAAATATGAATAAACGAACAAACTAATTAACACAAACATTGCAAGTTATGTAAAAGCTTGTAAAAAATATGCCTTTTAGGATTGCCATAGCAGTTAAGAGCTGTCCAGTCTCGATAGAATTGGTGAACATTGTCAGTCATACTTGGGCGCAGTAGCTTATCGCTCGGCTTTGGCCGCTAGAAGATCATATTCTACGCTTCTTGAAAATTGCGACTATGCATGACAGACAAATTAAAGATAATATTTTTTATCTATTAGATAGGGATAATAAATTATTTATGGTGAATCATTAATTTCAGTAATAATAGATTATGTACTTAATTATCATAGAGATAACGGTTATATCTCTTTTATGAGTATTTACGGTATGTATCTCTTTTATTAGGCCGGTGCTACACTTAGACACGTGTGAGGCTACACTATACCCCAAAAATAGTTAGCAATGTTCGATTTTTCTAAGCGACAGTAACAACATTACCTGCTGTAACTACGAATCGTCTACATCTTTTTTAAAATATTTAATGATCTTGCTTTTGGCCGCCACGTCACCTGATGTTAAGCGATGGTGCGGTCTACGATGGCAGACTATGGTCAACTTTTCATGGCTACATCTAGTGTGTGTCTAACTTACGGGCAAAGTCGAACGTGATGGACGATCTGCTCGCAGTGAAAAAGAACGCCCGTTTTAAATTTATATTCTTTCTTATGTTAGCGGCTAATTCGCAGCCAAATCGCTGTCTTTTTAACCGACTTCCAAAAAAAGGAGGAGGTTCTCAATTCGTCTGTATGTTTTTTTTTTAATGTTTGTTACCGCAGTACACCCTCATTTATGAACTGATTTGAAAAATTCTTCTTTTGTTTGAAAGAGTATTCTTTCGAAATGGTCCCATTTAAATTTGGCGAAGATCTGATGAAGAACTTCGGAGATAAACAATGGAACTCCTCAATGACGAACAGTACGCATAATGTGATGATGTGATTATGTGTACGAGCAGCGTCTTTAGCAGGTCCAACCATGTTTTAATTAAGGCCACTAAAATGAATGAAATAAAAAATATTTTAACAAAAATAAAACCGACTTCAACAAAACGAAAAAGTAATAAAATAATTACCATATTATAAAAGTAACAGATTCAGAAGTCGGTGCCTTTAATTTGTTTCAGCGTGGATTAGCACCGGCTTCTGAATCTGTTACTTTTACAATATGGTAATAATATTATTACTTTTTCGTTTTGTTGAAGTCGGTTTTATTTTTGTTAAAATGTTTTTTATTTGTTTTATCGATTACCCGCAGAATTACTTTTCTCTATCGTTGTGAAGCATAATGTGTAAAGTAGCTAAGTCATCGCTGAATTCGCGCTTACAAATGTAGCTTCACCATTATCTGGTTTCACTCGCTACGTCGCACCGCATATCACGGCCTATCGCAAAGTGTAGCCCCAGCCTTAGCCTTGGGAATTTCAAATACTTATTTTGACCTTTTCGAGTCGGAAGAATAATCTGCTCTGGGACTATTAAAAAAACCCAATTTATTATACGCTCAATAATAAAAAAAACTTATTTATTATTTATTTTAATTATTATTTAAAACTAATAATTAGCAACTAACTTGTAATGTACACAATAGGATGTCATCCACTTGAACTGACATAATGATGATGATGATGATGATGTTTCACGGATGAGCTGTTCTTTTTCCATATTTCATTTCTTGAAGTTTTAGGCCCAAACCACATTTCTGAATCATTTCGATCCCAGAAAAAAATCGTCACCTTGTTAAAAAAAATAGTAATTATTATGTGAGATGCAAAACTTGCGACTTTTATTGTTGTGGAGGTATGTTACTGTTATATGCTCATCGTTCTTCTAACGCTGCCGAACCGCCTCGCCTAAAACCAGAGCATTGAAAAATAGAAGATAAGTGGTCCTGCATACAGTATATTTTGCAAAGCTGATGCAACAATCATTGAGTTGAGGCGCGCCGTCTATTATTTTAATCACAACATAAATCCCATTTTCCAATGCCATATTTTGAGACGAGCTGCTGATACTACTGCGCATGAACCGAGCGAACGAAAACAGCATGTCATGCCGCGGCAGCGAGATCCAAAGCTAATTTAAATTTCATATCGCCATTATCGCATGTTTGGGCGGCAAACATTTGACGGATTTTTTTTTAAATATAACTCTTAAATTTAAAATTTATACACTTGTTATTGTAATTGATTTTCTTGTTCAGGGTTAAACTCCCCCTGAAAAAAAGTCCTACCTACGGCCTTGGACAGACATAAGCTTCAAACTTATAACACCCCTATTTTTTTGTCGGGGGTTAAAATTTAATACAGTCAAAATAATAAGCAACTTTCAGGATATAAGGGCTTGCAAGTTGTATTAAAATTTCATCATGATAACTCCGTACATATCTATTATCGATGGATCCGCGGGCATGACCTTCCAAAAAACAGACCTGTTGCACCTAAATTATCTATACTTATGGATAATATTACATCATCATATTACAAGCATAGCAAGATAAATCCAGTATTCACTGCATCGTTAAAGTTGCTAGAAGTTGTGAAATATTGTGCAATTGATATAATATACAATCTTCAAATTCAGTGGATATCATATGACATAAAAATCAATCAAGCGTTCAATTCAATATTAATAATTTTATTATAAAATTTTGAAACCGGTCTGTTTGTTTAAAAAAATATTAAAAAAGTTTTTTTTAAGTAATGAAATAATTTAGAACATTTGGAAACTAAAAGGTTTGATTTAATTGAACTAAGTAACTATTAAAGGTATGGGTGTCGTTGAACTAAACAATACAAAATATTAAAAAAAAAAATACAGGCACACAGACTTTTTAACTTTGTCTCTAAGGTTGGCAACGTATCAGCAATCCTCTTGAAGTTGCAGTGTTTATTGATGGTGGTAACCTATTATCATGAGGTAGGCCGTCGGCCTAAGTGCCAACCTACTATTTACATTAAAAAAAGAAAATAAAAATATTTCTTCGGAGAATCAGGAAACTGTTGACGTCAGAATCGTATTTCTTTAATTACAACGTTGCCTTTGTCGTCATCAACTTAGATTTAGTGAATCACAGTAAATTATTCCTTTGAACTACATAAGGGAAGTACCTGCTACAATCTGTCTCATGCCTTGTTTCCTCTTACTGGACGTTTACGGTATGGGAAAACCACAATTTTGTAAGTACTAAGAAAATGTTTGATTGCATGGAATTCTTTTTCAATGGGTCGTTCTCATTTTCCAATGTTTGTTTTAGAAAATATAGGTCTAGGTTGAGAAGTATCGATAAATGTTTGTCTGAAAGATACGAATGATTGTTTTGTTATTTTTGTTTACATTTCATTGCTTGTTTTAATCTTGATCTACTTTTTTTAAACGTGTTCCCTCGTTATGAGGACTCCTCTGTTGTGGGTGCGTTTACAGACACATATTCTCACATGCACAAACACCCAGACCCGCAACAATAGGGCATACAAATACTTATTTCGTGCGGGAATCAAAACCGTGACTTTTCCGATTGCATATTCGGATTGTAACGCAGCCGTATCATTTCTGTGTTCTGTTTTGTCAAAGTGATTCCCCTGGTTATACAAACTATTGCATTTTAGCGGAATTATCCCAGCTTCTTTCCTCATGTAGTTAATAACTCTTTGCTAATAATTATGGTCACTCCACAACAAATTTGCTCCGTTTTGCTTACAATAATTCCCAATTATTATACTAGCCTTTACCTCTTAACTCTTTCTAGGTATAGAAAAACTTATTAATTCGCAAAGTAACATTTCGTCAAGGCTGTCCTCTCAAACCAAGATGGAAGTCACGAGTCATAACTTTGAGACAAATTACTTACAATGGTATCAACTTGTGTCGGTGACGCAAGGTGTAGTTAGACAGCGTGGCTCCATAGGACAACTTCCACATAATTAACAGTAAGCCGATGTATTCACTAGTAAACAATGTTCGGATACAAGTTGCAGATAGTTTCTGAAACACCGCGCGTAAATGTGAAACAATGTTTCGGAACTTTTGCAGCAGCCGCAATATGTATCAATGCAACATGTAGGTTCTTATTTCTGACACAGTGTTTATAAACAAATGAATGCAAATAAATACATGGCTATAGACTCTTAAGAATGTTGCCTAGAATTGTTTGCCTTAAAAGCGATATTTACTCTCGATTTGTTTACATTTTTTTCTTTAAACTTCTTTTGTATCATTAGTGTTTATGCAATAGGGGACATTATAGTATTTAAACATAAACAGACTTATGCCGGACTCACACAAGACTTACGTGTCGTATCGTGACGCATCAGTAGGTGCATCTGACGCTATCGGATTCATATGTTTTGTCTGCGGGCTCACTAGACTTACGTGTGACCTACGTGTCGTGTCGTGGGACGCGTAAGCCTAATGCGAATCCGGCATTAATTTTTGTCTTTAGAAAACAAATCTATGAACAGAAGATGATAGCGATGAACCACTGGTAGATCATGGTGCTGACAGTGTTGAGATCGAGATAGATAGACGGCTTGAAGTTATACGGACCAACAAATCTATGAAAAGAATATGTTAACGAAGAGCCACTATTAGATCATGGTGCTGACAATGATGAGATCGGAATAGATAGACTGCTTGAAGCTATAAGGACCAACAAATTAGGTGACCAGAGTGCACACAATTCAAGCCAATACACACATCAGTTGAAAAATAAACACAAGTACTCGTAAGCATTAAGATGTAATTTGCTATAGATGACATAAAATTCGACCCAAATATTTGCATGCAATCATAATTCCCTGAAAACTAAAACAATAGATACAATATAACTTTATATTTTTTTAAATTGTAAGTTGTTCGCAGTTGATTAGCCATGTAATAAAGGTCGGTGTCGACCTCCATGAGACTAATTATTGTAGTAATACAAAAAGTAACTGTCAAGGCAAATATAAAAGGAAATGTAAATATTAAGGAATCAGATTTGTTCGTAAACTCGTTACTGTACTTATATGGTAGTTTTAGGTTAAAGTACGATAGCACGTGTACTTGACGTTGATTACTTATTGAATTAATTATTTGTCAGTAAATTGAACAAGGTTTACACGTTTTTATGCAAGAAAACGGTACAAGCATTATTGACCTTTATGCCGTTTAGGGACGATTCAATTTCGGCAGCGTCTTAAGAAAAAGAAGAATAGTTTTGGCTTAATACTTAAACACCACTTAATTTTAAGTTAATTTTGTGCTGTCACTGTCACTCCGCCTTAAAGTGACAGTGACGGCACAAGACTTAAAGGCAACTTAAAATTGAGTAGCGTTTAAGTAATGGCCATTATTGCGGCTCTTCAGCACAATATAAGAGCGGCACATGTTTTGCATCTGACCTCTGCGCTGGTGGCATGTCGGCCTGTGATAAGAACTACCTAACACTCCATTTCATATAACACTAGCTATTACCCGCGACTTCGTCATTGTGGATGTCGGATATAAATTTTGTTTTCTTGTTAACGAAACCATAGCGCGATCCCATTCACTATTAACGCCAAAAAAAGAAGTAATTAAAATTAAATTGTAAAAAACCAATTAAACAGTGAACTGGGAAAAATATGAGTAAATTATAACATGAGAAATTTGACCGCGGCCACGAATATTTTTTGAACCATTTCTTCCACTATAGTTTCAGTTCATCTTGATTGAACGTTAAGATTCATAAAGGCAAAAAACTGTGTTGAATCCCTATTGTAAGCAAGCTAGTTGCTTATTTCTGTACATTTTCTTGCTAAAATGGGTCTCATTTGTTTAATGTTTTTTAAATAGAGTAAAAGTTTGGTTGTGCGTGTTTCGACCATCTCCAACATTAATGTGTCGCAATTTCCTCTCAATCATTTGGCCTTATATTGATAGCATAAAGAAAGTATTTGATGTGTTTTAAATCTTCCGGACCAGCGTGAATATCTTCTTTCATTTAAGCTCTAAAGATAATTCCGAATTATTTTAACTGTGTGGAGTTCTTTCATTAACGTTGGTCAACTGAATAATTATTCCGATTCTTTAACAAGGATTTAATTATTATTTCTATGCTCCAAGCCAGATTAAGTTTACTACAAAAACTATTCTAATTGCACTAGTGTGTATCAGACCGTAATTGGATCAGTAATTGATTATCTTTAATTTACGGTCTACCGTTCACTTTAACTGTTGGTTAAAGATATATTAACATTTTTTACGGCGCCGTTAGCCTTGAAGTCTGAGGTATTAGTTAAACAAATATTGTATTCCAGGTTTGATCCAGACATGCAATGTATTTCAACAGCACGCGATTGTTGCAGTCGCGTCAATATTTGTATGTCCTACGAATAGTTGGTAAAGTAAAAATAAACAATAAATTGAAAATAAATAAAGTCATGTGCCAAGTATTTAATTTTTAGCAATGATTGTTGGTAGCGTGCTATAGTGGAGGTTCACATTCAACAGTGTTCATTTAGGAGCTGCTGTGACGTAGACGAATAATTTACTAATGTAACATAACATTACGCCTGTATTCCCCAAAGGGTTAGGCAGAGGTGTATAGTAACACTATCATTTCGCCGTTATGTTTAAGTCCCATATAATGGGAGGCGAGCCTATTGCCATCAACTGGGAACAAATCTAAACTCTGGGCTGCTACTGAAGAATTTCACACGGAAAAACCCAATAACACTTTCCCCGATCTGAGCATAGAACCCAGGACCTCACGATTAGCAGTCGGGCTTGCCACCATTAGACCAACGAGGCAGTAAATAATGTACAACGTTATTTTATAACTAGACAGTAAACAATATGTATAAGAAAAATTGCATCATGAGGCATGTGCACATAGTGTGATATGGGGCACCTAATTAAGAAAATTATTGTCCACAGTCATTGAATCCGCCTAAGTGTTCAATCTTACTAGAGAATATAAGCGTGGAGATGATAATTACTTTTTCTTCCAATTTAGCCAATTCACCAAATATTGATAGCTTAAGTCGTTAATTACCCATGAGCACGTAGCTCAATGTTATCTCTACCGTACGAAAATTATTTGTTTATATTTTGCTGGAGTAACCTTGAAATGAAGCGACGTCGCTCAATAGTATTTAAGAAGGCTACGCAATGTCTGACGAGTCAAACCTTCGGTTCAGAGGCAAGCGGCCGGCCGCAGCCGTTCACAATACAACAACAAATGTACAATTGAAAACTTTATTTTCTTCAAATAAAACTTTACGTGTCGAGTGAAAGAAGATAAAGGAAAAATGCCTGCCGATTCAGATCTAATTGTACCCAATGGTGAGGAACTAGGTGTAGACAGAGATCTTTACAAGAGTCTCGCAGAGAGATCGAAACATGAAGATTTTATAAGACGAGCAGTAGACTTGTTGGTTGAGCGAGTGGTCTTCGGAAGGGCTTCGAGGACGTCGAAGGTTGTTGAGTGGACTTGTCCTAACGACATCAAGAAAGCGATAGATTTGAAACCAAGGGATTCGCCGGTATCCCACGATGAGCTCCTGGCTCTTATGGCTGATGTAAGTTTCAAGCATTTTTCTGTCATTTTCTACGTTTATTTGGTAGATTTTTATAGGCCAAGAATCTTCAATCTTTATGAGTTTATATGAAGTATATTCTTTTTGTCCTGAAAGTACTTGAAGGGTAGCCTTGTAATGGGTGCAAAAAAAACGATAAAAATAATAATTGTTTGTTGCCCAGAAAATATTCCCAACAATGTCAATAAATTAATTACGGGTCATCTTGAATTTAGCATAACTTGTATTACAAAGTTAATTATTATTGTAGTTGTAATCAGTTCTAACAAGAATGCTGGTCTAAAACTAGTTTAATTCTTTCAGGTTTCCCGCTACTCCGTTAACACAGCACATCCGTACTTCGTCAACCAATTGTTCTCGTCAGTAGATCCTTACGGTTTGGTTGGCCAGTGGCTGACTGATGCCCTGAATCCCAGCGTGTACACCTATGAAGTGGCTCCAGTGTTTACCCTAATGGAAGAAGAGGTTCTTTGTGAAATGAGGTCCATTGTCGGTTGGGCGGAAGGAGACGGAGATGGCATATTCTGTCCCGGAGGCTCCATAGCTAATGGTTACGCTATCAGCTGCGCTCGATTCTACTACTATCCCGAAATAAAGGTTAGCATTGTTTTATATTGTATATAAAAGTTGTTTACGAATTTTGACAGGAGAAAAGATGATCGGAGGACCATTATCAGGTCGACGTGAAGTTCTTGATTCGCTATAGGGACCGGTCTCATATAGTAAAATTTTATTGAAACTGCATTCTTTAGAGTGAAAAAATTTAGATCATTTTTACCGTTGTTATGTTAATACTTTTATTGTTTCTTTTTTTCTATATCAATGAACTGCAAAATATTAGCAACATCACCGCAAAAATAATTCTCGTTCAATTTGTAAAACAAAATTTATCCAGTTCAGTCATTTGTTCAATGCATGCTATAATAATTCGTTTTAAGCATTCACTATTTAGAACAGTTTGTTAGACAAATTACTTTATCTCGTTCTGTACTCGTTCATTATATAGATTGCCAGTTTTGCAGGAAGCATACCGTTTGGTTACCTTAACCCCGATATACCGATCATTACTATCGCGTGCCGTGGTTTGTGCAAACCTTGGTATTTTGTTTTATAAAAAAAATACTGAGTTCTTGTGGTTTGGTCAATTCTATGTCTAAAGTTTCACACCGTTAAGGGATATAGAGTAGGCAGAAGGAGTAGGGTATTAGTTTATTGTATTTTCCTTACTGGTACTTTAAGGGGCATTATAAAATTAGTCGGAAAGAGGGTATCTACTAATCCACGGGACACCTAGAGTATCACTGATGACTGTGTTACAGCAGGCGTTAAAACATGTAAAAAAACGTTTGTTTTTACTTCCACTCGATGAAATGTTGTTTATATCAAAAATCGACAACCCTGATTTAGTTACAAATTCAGAAAATGGAGCTACCTAATATGACCTAAAATGCAAATACAGCTCATGATGGATAGACTGTAGCGTATTTTTTTGAAATATTTGAACAGCTATTTCTCCAAAAGATAAAAAAGTCAATACGTTTGGGGAATGTTGTAGAACAAAATTTACTCATTGTTATACTTAAAATATACCCTTTTGGATTAATATACTTTTTCGGGCTAACATTTTAGACTTGGGTTGCGACCCAGTAATTATAAATAGAAAATCTTTAGTAGCTTATCTGAGAAACTTGTCAATATTTGAATTAGCAATTGTTATAACACAAATTGTTCCATCAGGTAAGAGTATTGTCAATAAAGATTGATTATTAGGTCAAGAGATACACCAACTATTACTTCCATTATTTTGATTACTAGCTTCAGTAAGATCTGTTTTAAATTTTCGTACATACGGGAGCAATGAATCCGGGTCACCAAAATGAACCCTAATATCTCGGATACATTGTTAAACATTGTTTAATATTTTAACATTGTTTTGTTTATGTTGGTGACCCGGATTCATTGCTACCGAGTGTAGTTTGTCCCTTCTCGGTTTAATATCATTTCTGTATTATTCTCTTCTTCTCTCGTGTATAAGAATAGCGCATTCCGTGGTGAAAAGATTAGCCAGTCAGCAAGGTTGGTAGCCTGGTTGATTGCCCAGGTTGCGCCGTACCTACTTAAGTATCGACACTCGTCGCTCTTTTAATGCACCTCAAATGTATTATATTGCCTTCTAGGTATCGCTCACCTTTTTCTATTACGACTAGCTAGACCATGTGTGAAAGTTAAGAGGTTGCTAAATTATGACCTGACTGATAAATATCCTTGCACGATATACATAACTAATATTTTCATTAACTCTTCATGGCTTAGTTTACTTTTCTTGTAACGAGGCTGGGCGCAGAAATCGACATTTTAGACTTCTGTGGGGATTGGGGTTATCCCTATATTTTGAATTTGAAGTAACGACCCACGGTGTTCATCATTCAATAAATGTTATAGACTATTGTTCTTGCAGGTTAAAAATGTGTAGAGTAGCTAATAAAAATCCGCGGGGAGATTTTTTTTGTCAATTTTTAAATTGTTGATACTAATCATATTTTAAAATACGATAATTGTCGATTATTACTTATTAATTGTATATAATATCATCTTAATTAAACTACTGATATTAGAAAGCATTTTGAAAACATTTAAATTATCGCAAAAAATCGTAATCGATGATTATTACAGGCAATAATCGTAATCCCTAGGTAATAATCGTTTCATCCCTAATTAAATATATATCATCAAGATAAAAACCAAATTAGGAACCAGTTATCACGTAGACGGCGAGATGATATTGCAAAATTCTATGATGACGGACGGGACAGACTACGGTTTAGGCTTTGTCTTATCGCTCATATCAGCTTATCATCCGCTATCAAGCACTACCGGACTTGATGTCTGGCTCGTGCCGCCCACACAAGGAATAACCCACGTCTGATAAACAATCGACAACAACAATCGAACGATGCGTCTACGTCCGCGTCGGGCGAAAGCTGCGGCTGCGTGTAATAATCGTTTACACGTTCCTGTTTTTCCCTTGTTCAAGCTTATGGATTTTTGAGCAAATTCGAATTATTGTTTCTGAATGAATCTAAGATGTTAATTACTTAACACTTTTTAATAATTTTTCGATTGAAAATAGATACTAGGACTTACTACTGTCACTGAATCGTAAAAACATTGGTATCTAAGTAGTAAGCAATGCAGGCACAAAACAAATACTAAAATAAAAAAACCTTTAAAATTTTAAAAAAAGAAAATCCCCAACAGAAAAAAACAACTCTTATTCAAATAATTTTACTAAACTCAATAATTATTTTAGATCACGCTAAGTTAACTTACCCAAACAAGTACTTATATTTTGTTAACATAATATACCTTGTAACATGATCTTAGTGATGCTTCAGACTATTTGTTAACAATTAAAACGAGGTAGAAGGCAATTGTCGAAATCCAGTACCTTCAAGCGAATCGGATATTCTAAGGTCATAAACTTTTGTATGCAAACTGTGGGACAATTTGCGAATTTGATTGGATAATAGTCTATTAGTTACGTGACAATTTAAACATTGATCAATGTATTGTTATAGAAAAAAATATTAAGTAAGTAGGTACAGGTACAAGTACAGCGTTCGATTAAATTCACCTATTTTTCGATAAGTATAATTTATTATAATGATTTGTCTCTCTTGCTTATTCGGCTTCCACTTTTTATTTAAAGAGATTATTTAAATTCAAAAGAAAGCAAACAGAAAGACAATGACAATCTAAATATGTTTAGCACTAAATATATTTAGCGAGTCATTATACAAGTGGGCTTTACTCTAAGGCGCGTTTGCACAACGACTCGCTAAACATTTAGTGCTAAACATATTTAAAATGTCATTCTGTCTCTATCAACTTCAAACAATTGACTGGAACACAATAACTTTTAAAATATGTTTAGCACTAAATGTATTTAGCGAGACGTTGCGCAAGCGGGTCTAATTGTAATAGGTGCTAAATGTAGTTTAGATTGATGCCATAATTATAAACCCAGTTCGACTAAAGAGCATGCATAAATATGTAAATGTAATAAGAACAGTTTCACTCATATACCCGCGTAATATCCGTCATTCTTTCGCAACCTACAATTAAGTATCAGTACTAGTCCTTGCTTTTTTATTGTATTAAATACGCCATTTCCGCTCTGCTAATACATGCGTTAACGCATTTTAATATGTAAGGATTTTATAAAATTCTTTGCACTGAGTATCCGCGTACTTGAGGTCATATTCAGTGCGATTACGCACAGACAAAAGTAACTGTTAAGAATACGTTACAAAAAGTAACTGCGATTATTTTGTTATACCATATAGTTTCTTAGTGGATTTAGGAATTCTATTAATATTATTATTTACTGAGCAAGTGACAGTGGATCACGTCAGTAGATTAATATACCTATATAAAACGTTTGCTTTTTGAAAATATCTGACTTTCTAACAGTTTAGAAAAAATACAAACTTTGGCGGTCTGATAGAAAATATTGTACCTACTAATAATTGCATTGTCCCATACTATGAATTTCACCTGTATTAAGGGTGCGGTTACATACACAAATCTCACATGCATCTCATCATCACTTATAGGCCAAACAAAATATTTGTTCTGTGCCTTCATCGATCTCACGACCGATGAGCGATTGGCTCACATGCCAACCGAGCCGTCATCGTATACAATAATAATTATTATATTATTATAATTAGCCTGTACTGTCCCACTGCTGGGCAAAGGCCTCCCACCATTTCTTCCATTTGTCACGATTCTGTCCAGCTTCATACAATAATAAAGTTTGGAAAATGTTTTATAACAAATAAAAATTCAAAAGTTAATCAATAAAGACGTAAATTTAGTATCAATTATGACCAAGTAAGTTAATTTGATACATTATTCGAGACGAAACGATTATTATACTAATTTTAATTATGCTGATATTTTATCACTCAGAAACGAAATTGTGCTTATGCTACTTATAAAATTAATAATTAGTTTCGTTTAACTATTACAATAAAATATATTAAAATCTTATTTAAGTTTCGTCCTTTGAAGTAACTTGAGAATAGTGCTGAATCTTAAGCGTCTATTAAATGCAGTAATTAAAATGCTTTATGTCTGAGTATATAGATACTACAAAGTTATAACTATGCGAAACTAACTTTAGTTCTACGCCAATAGTAGTTTCAATTATTCCTTCCAAGTCAAAATTCCAGAATTAATTGTTTAAGTTACATTGGGTGCATTAAAAGAGCCTCTACGAGTGACGATAGGTACTTAAGTACGTCCAACGCAACCTGGGGAGTTAGTCCACTACCAACCTCGTTGACCGGCGAACGTTTTTTCCACGGCATGAGCAATTAAGAAGAAGAGAGAGAGAAAGAAAATGCTACATTCGATCCTACCCATTGAAAATTTAGACATTTTAAATTTCTAGCATAAGCAGTTTAGCTTGAGCGTGGAAGTGTCAGTCACATAGTTGAGCCACTCACAATTCCCAAGGCATCCCTTCTTATTCTGAATCTAATTTGACGTTATCCTTTCCAGAACAAAGGCGTTTATGCTGTACCAAGGCTGGTGCTTTTCACATCAGAGCTAGCTCATTATTCCACGAAAAAAATGGCTTCCTTCATGGGAATTGGCGCAGACAACTGTATTTTGGTCAAAACCGATGATAATGGCAAAATAATCGTTGAAGATTTGGAAGCTAAGATTGTTAGTGCTATTGAAGATGGAGCCACTCCATTCCTTGTGACGGCTACGGCTGGTACTACTGTCTATGGTGCCTTTGATCCGTTGGTGCCGATATCTGCTGTCTGCAAGAAGTACAACCTGTGGCTGCATGTTGATGCTGCCTGGGGTGGTGGTGCCTTAATGTCTAAGAAACACAGACATCTCCTGAACGGTGTTGAATTGTAAGTATTGATTTTTATTTGTAATTGGCAGGTCTCAGATGTTTTACAAAACGTTCTTGTTGTTAACAAATTCAGGGGTAAAATAGCAGAAAAAATCCATATTATCCGTAAAGCAATAAAGCAAGTTTAAATGCATGCTTTTGATAAATGAATGCCATCCCAAATTAACCAAATTGTCGCATTTACGATTTAATACTAGCTATTCCGTTCTTTATTTGAAAACAAAACACAAGAAAACGTTAACATTTCAAACAATTTCGCAGGGCTGACTCGGTGACGTGGAACCCTCACAAGCTCTTAGCGGCGCCGCAACAGTGCTCCACCTTCCTACTTAGACACAAGGATATCCTCAAAGATTGTCATTCAAGCCACGCCACATACCTCTTCCAGAAGGACAAATTCTACGACACCAGTTATGATACCGGAGATAAACACATACAGTGCGGACGAAGAGCAGACGTACTCAAATTCTGGTTCATGTGGAAAGCTAAAGGCTCCGAAGGATTTGAAAAACACATCGACACCGTCTTCGATAACGCCAGATTTTTCACCGATCACATACGACAGCGGGATGGTTTCCAACTAGTTATAGATAACCCAGAATGTACTAACGTCATGTTCTGGTATATACCACAATGCCTTCGGGGTCAAGAAAACGAACCAGGTTACGAAGAACGGTTGCACAAGGTCGCACCGAAAATAAAAGAGCGAATGATAAAGGAAGGAAATATGATGGTGACCTACCAACCGGAGGGCGACCTCGTCAACTTCTTCCGTATCGTATTCCAAAACTCCGCTTTAGACCACAAAGATATGGTCTACTTCGCGAACGAGTTTGAAAGACTTGGCAAAGAATTGATAGTTTAAATATTAACATAATATTTAATTAAATCTAAGCAAAAATCTGTACAAATGTCAATTGACCTGTGATTATGTGATTTATATTCGATTTTATTCGTATAAGAGAAATTATTATGATTAATGTAAATTTACTGTAAATAAATTATATATTTAGATTTATGAGATGTTTTTTTTACTCTAATGCAATTTCTGCGGTGTGTCAGATAAATAATGGTCCCAATAAACACACGTATTTCTCTAAGCATCATATCATTATGATGATGTATAGACACTTTATTTAATATATCTTATACCTTTAAACGAGCAATTCTTGTATATATATATAATTTGGATCTCGGAAAGGGCTCCAACGATTTTCATGAAATTTAGTATGCAGGGGGTTTCGGTGGCGATAAATCGATCTAGCTAGGTTTCATTTTTAGAAAACGTCGTTTTATCCGTGTTTTCAGGCAATGAAAAACTGCTACAATATCATTAGAATAGGAAGGTAAATTTCGCTACTTTCTTTGAGGCTATAATAGCGCAGGTGGGAAATCGGGCGGTCCCGCAACCAAAAGATCTCGGTTCGAGTCCAGAAGATTATTTTTTTCCCTTTTTTTTTCAAGTTTTTTCTTTTTTCCTTTTTTTTTCTTTCCAAAAAACACGATTTACAAAAAAAAAAACAGAGCAATGCTCGGTCATCCAGGTACTGTATCTTAAATTAATATTTATCACTCATATTAAAATTTCGTTTTCAGTAACATTAAAATACAGAAATGTATTTTCTGTTAGGTAGTTTAAATACTTTTTTCGCAGAACAAGATTTTATCATTATATATTATTTCTTATTTATTTATTTATATACACTTTATTGTACATAATAAGTACACCGGTAAACGATAAAAGGAACACAGATTTACACAATATGTACAATGGGCGGTCTTATCGCACAAGGCGATCTCTTCCAGACAACCTTAGGATGGACTGGAAGAACGGAAATAGATATCGGGCAGTCTAGGTGTACAAGTACGTATCGTACATAACATTACCTAGAAATAATAATCACAAAATACACATCAATTTATTGTCAGAAATACACTAAAAAAAATGGTAATTTCACTGTCTCATAAAACTATGGATAGTCAGTGGCCAATCCAACCTTAATGGCTAGGAAGGTGGCAGCTAAGTTCAAATATAAGATTCGACCTAACGACGCTAACTGGGCTAAATACGTTTCCATTAGAAATCACTGCAATAAGGTGTGTAGGAATGCACAACGCCAACATGTCCATAAGTCTGTTCAAAACGGAGATCCAGCTAAAGTCTGGAAGTTTTTTAGATCAATGGGGGTCGGAAAATCGCGAAACGATACTATTCCTAAAAATTTAGATATCAACTTACTTAATAATCATTTCTCATCTCCGTCTGACTTTGCTAGAACTATTAAAGCTACTACTTTAAATTATCTTTCTAATATTCTGACACCTGATTATTCCCCATTTGTCATTAGTCAATTCTCCGCATGTGATGTTAAAAGAAGCATCGTATCGATAACATCCAATGCTGTTGGATGTGACTGTATCAGCCGTAACATGATCATTCCCATTCTTGATGAAATTCTTCCTGTTATCCTCCATGTTCTCAATTTCTCAGTTTCTAGTAGTGTCTTTCCTCTTGCATGGAAAGATGCCCAAGTTATCCCTTTACCCAAAAAGTCTAATCCAGTATCCTTTTCTGATTATCGTCCTATATCTATTTTACCATTCCTCTCCAAAGTCCTCGAAAACCTTATACACCTCCAACTCAGCACATTTCTTTCCAAACTTAATCTCCTGAATCCTTTTCAATCTGGATTTCGTCCTGGACACAGTACTACCTCAGCCCTCGTGAATATTACGGATGATATCAGGTCAGGCATGGAAATTGGAAACTTGACGGTACTTGTATTGCTAGATTTCAGCAATGCTTTTAATACCGTATATTTCGATATTTTGCTTGGCATACTTTGCTCTTTTAACATATCTCCATCGGTGATTGATTGGTTTCGTAGTTACCTGTTTGGTCGCCGACAACGTATTTGCATAGAACATACTTTCTCTTCTTGGTGCAGCACTTCTGCCGGTGTGCCTCAGGGTGGCGTTCTATCCCCTCTACTTTTCGCCTTATTTATCAATTCCATCTCTGATTGACTTACTTCTTCCTACCACCTTTATGCAGATGATCTTCAAATTTATAGCCAAGCCTCTCTTGGGAAGTTGTCACAAGCCATTGACACGATTAATCAGGACCTGACTCGAATAGGTGACTGGAGTAAAGAGTTTGGACTGAAGGTCAACCCCACTAAAACCCAGTTGACTGTTGTGGGCAGTTCCCGGACTGTCTCCAGAATTGACTGGTCTATACTTCCTCAGGTCTCTTTTAATAACATCACAATTCCTATAACCAACAAAGTTAAGAACCTGGGGATTTATATTGACAGTACCCTTTCCTGGACCTCACAACTGCAGGAAGTCAGTCGTAAGATGTTCGCTTCCGTGGGCTCCTTGAGACGCCTTCGAAATTTCCTTCCAACTGCCACCAAAATTGCGCTAGCGCAATCTCTTCTTCTCCCCATCCTCGACTATGCTGATGCCAGCTATCTTGATCTAACTGAGGACCAATTTGGAAAGCTTGAGCGCCTTCAAAATCTTTGTATCAGATTCATATTTGGTTTGCGTAAATATGATCATGTTTCTGAATTTCGTACTAAGCTCACATGGCTACCTATTCGCCTTCGCCGGAATGCCCATATTCTTTTTCTGCTTTATAATGTTCTTTTTAATCCTTCCACCCCGTTTTACCTTAAGGAACGCTTCGAGTTCCTCTGTGACACACATTCTAGGTTCTTGAGATCATCAGAAAACCTTAAATTAAAAATACAACAGCATACCACTTCCTTTTTAGACAAGTCCTTTACAGTTCAAGCTGCTCGCTTGTGGAATGCATTACCACTCATTGTAAGACGTGCGCAAACACTGCCAATTTTTAAAAAGTTAGTGTAGGAACATTACCTGTCACTTTAATTTGCTATTTCTTGATTATCGCTCACATTTCATCTACTTTCTTATTTATTATATATTTATTTATTAGTTTGTTTAAGTTATATGTATTACGTTTTTCTTTCTATTTTATATATTTGTGTAATAATTGATATGTATTTTATGATTATTATTTCTAAGTAATATTATGTACGATACGTACTTGTACACCTAGACTGCCCGATATCTATTTCCGTTCTTCCAGTCCACCCTAAGGTTGTCTGGAAGAGATCGCCTTGTGCGATAAGACCGCCCATTGTACATATTGTGTAAATCTGTGTTCTTTTTATCGCTTACCGGTGTACTTATTATGTACAATAAAGTGTATATAAATAAATAAATAATCCAAGTAAATTTCATTACGGTTCTTTATAAAGGAGCATAGAATATAATATAATTATACTAGGCACTACTATGGCACTGATTACAAACCAGATAGATATTTAAAATGATGACAAAACGCTGGTAGATATTCATAGGTTTTTGACTGCTTTGTTGGTCTAGTGGTCGCAAGCGCGACTGCTGAGCATGGGGTCCTGGATACGATCCCCTGGTCGGGCAAAGTGTTATTGGGTTTTTCCATTAAGAATTTCTAGTAGCAGCCCGGAGTCTATATTTGTGCCCGATTAATGGCTATAGGCTCGCCCCCTATTACATGAAACTTAAACATAACTGGCGAAACGAGGGTGTACTAAAATCACCTCTGTCGAATCCTTTGGGGAATATTTAATAAGGCGTCATGTTATGTTTTTATATACATAGGTTTCGTTAAGGACAGCCTGTATTCACCGTCAAAAAAAAAATTATAGTGTAATTTTCTTTTCAAGTTAATCTGAGAAGAACAGGAATACATATAATGTATCATCCGCTTTCCATACCATGAAATCGACTTTTAAAATGAGTGGATTGAGATTTAATGTTTGATCAGATTATTCGTTTTCTACTTTATTTATGAAAGGCTGGTGGGGGAAACGAGGTATGGTGTTCTTCCAACGAAAAGAGAGGATCCTCCAACCAGGCGGGTCTTATACCTGGCGGGCCATTGCCCAACGGTTGATGTTGGGAACTTGTATCTTCTATCTGCGTGTCAAATCTTGATATCGCGATGCAGGATTTGTGACGTTGCATATGAGAGATGTCATTTATTGTGGCTGTAGTCTGCTAGACATTTGTCGTGCTGCGTAGTTTGCACGTGGCGTGATAGATGCCGCCACACCGTCAAAGAATTTGCCATTCCATCTCCACCAGTGGATGGTATAAAAAGTAACTGAGTGATTACGTCAAGAGGATGAGCAGTAGTATCCTCCTGTCTGCTTGAAACAATAAATGCGATAACCAATCGGTTTGCCAAGCGTGGTGATTATGGCAATATGACCTTTGACCCTTCAGTGGAGCGGTCATTAAGAGGCATACGTTTGGTAGTAGACGTTTCCGAGTTGATATTAATAGTAGCAGTATCCTCCTGACTGATTGAAATTGTGATCACCAATTTGTTTGACAAACGTGGTGATTATGGCAATATGACCTTTGGCCCGTCAGTGGAGCGATCATTAGAAGGCAAACGTTTGGCAGTAGACGTTTCCGAGTTGATATCAATAGTAGCAGTATCCTCCTGTCTGATTGAAACTGCGATCACCAATCGGTTTGCCAAGCGTGGTGATTATGGCAATGACCTTTGACCCTTCAGTGGAGCGGTCATTAAGAGGCATACGTTTGGCAGTAGACGTTTCCGAGTTGATATCAATCAATCAATTGACTCAGCCCATCGCAGTTCACTGCTGGACATGAGCTTTTCCCAAGTTGCACCATAACTCCAGGTCCGCCCGAGCTAATAAATATGATGAAGACTAATTTAAAAAAATTGCGTTGATTTTCTGCCTATTCATTTATCATACCAAGCATGAAATACCTGTGCACATATTATTACCGTATATGGCAGTCCTCAATACATTGACAGATGGGTCCCCAGGTAACGCGGCCGGCCGCAAATTAGCCACAAGCGTATTAATGCCGTATTTACATAGATCATTTGTCAACATTTACGATAGGTGACCAAATGATTCGGACCGAATACCGAACCCTGTAGCATCCCTTGGGCATCGTTAGAGGTAAATCAAACAATATTATTAATTTGTATCGAATATTGATAGAGGATTTTTGATGTGAAAACCCACAATAGATATTGGTTCTAATGACGATTTATTTGTATCTACAGAATGTATAGTAAGACCCTTATTCATTAGAACTTGTCGTATATCCTATCAAAAGCTGATTTTATTTCTATTAATAAATTATAGCAAATTATCCAAACCTCTTATATGAATGCTACGAAATCGATTGCATGTTTTTTTGTCTTCTTATTTTTAAGAGAACAAAGGATAGGTATTTCCGTTTTGATTGTCTACCGTGTAGTTTCCGGCCAAGGAAAAGGTCACCCCCCATTTCCAAAGTCACTGCATCAGGTTGATGGTTAAAGGTGACTACTGGATTTTGTTAACAAGATATATATTATAGTAGTTGCTACAAATAAAATTGTACGAGTAATTGCGGGGATATTCTCTTACGACCGTCCATTATTGTGGACGTTTGTGAAAGGATATAATGAACGACCAATATCAAATGTAAGGCAACGTTATCAGGAAATATAATACGGAAGTACCTACGTATTTACAATTGAAAGCAATAATTAAAATTCACATTTAAACTGAAACGCGCTTTACAGTGGTCGAACAAGTAATAAAATGTAAAAGGTCGGTAAAAATAATATAAATTTGTTTTCACGGTTGACTGAATACGTAAATAGGTCAATTTTCCGTTACTGGTTATTCTTTCTTGTGCCTTTTCTGTTTGGTACTAAGGTTAATTTTTCTATGTCTTATCGTATACAGTTTTTTGTTACGGTCTGCTTGGTTCAAGGAACTGGGCATGAGTAAGTGGACGTCCAACTTCTTGATCCGGTTAGGTTTTTGGTTTCACATGGTAATATTACCGTCTGGTTAACATTCCCTTTAGTTATTATCAGTGATTGGATCAATACTGGTGTCTGTCTATCTAACAAAAACGGAGAGTCACCTCTTTTGGGAGAGAGGAAGAGAGGAGGTGGCGTGGTGGTGCATAAGCAGTCAAAGTCAAAAGTCAAGCCAAAGTAACAAAGCAATAATGTTTATATCCTATAAACTATTTACAAATAAGTATAAAAATAATGTCAAGATTAGCTCAGAAATAAATATACATAAATTAATCCTTTAAATCAAAAATAAATGGAATTATCAGATCGTTATCTTATCACATCTTCGTCCGGCACTTCCTCTAAAGGCATCTCTTCGCAATTAATCTGAAAAAGGTAAAAGAAGTCACAATTAACTTTTTAAATAAGGAAAGATTGCAAGCTGATCGCCTCTCACTAAAACGCTATCTAGATAACTGAGAATTAGCTATTGATGATGCTTTAAAATTTTAATGAAGACTTCGTGGATGCTAATTAGTACTCCTGGGTATTTTAGTTGAGTGGTGCATTTTTACTTTAGATACAAATAAAATGTTTGTAAACAGGTATGTACGTACCTACCTAGGTATGTACCTACTACCTTTTTATTTTTGAGTGAGAGTGTATCCCGCTTCTGCAATTTGGTTGTCTCAGTAGTCATACAATTTAATACTAAATTGTAATCATATTTCAAGCACTACATATTATTTCCATTTCCTTTTAAATGGATACGACTACGAGTATGAATGTTTCATTTGTAAGTAATAAAGAAGCTTACAGTATTTTTTTAACGTAACTCCTTACCAATATTTCATCATTAGGTACTCTAGACAGCAAATCCATTATTTCATTATTCGCCACTCTGTTGGGTCGTAATATTTTTCTTGTAAACTTATGAATTCCTGTAACGATTGATATAACAATGGGTTAACAATCATGTTTCTTTGTTCAACGTTGTCTACGAAATAGATTTATTATAATTGGAATATCAATGAAGAAATATTTACAAACGAAGTTATTGAAATATAATGAATTCATGCTATTCTTATAAATTCAATAGTAAGTTTATTTTCTTGATAGAATGTAACGAATATTCGAATTCGAATCGAAGCATATGGATTAACGACTTGTGACATTGATATTTTTTTATTAATTTTGTTTTATAGAACAAAATGGTAACGGATTGAATGTCAATAAAATTTCAGTAGAACTTACCCCAAATCATAAATATGTATTTCGTAGGTATCATAAACATTACGAATGTGATCAGCAGTATTAAGAAAATCGCAAAAAGACTGATAAACGGGACCGTGAAATTGAACAAGCTGCGAACAAAACACAAATGAAATACAGTGCAAACTTTTTGTTTTCTCTAGGGAAATATATTTCTCTGTCTATTAGGCGTCACCGGCATCACTTATATTGTGGCAACAAAACTTGATTTCAATACTCAGATTGAGTATTTTAATTTGAATTTGTGTTGTTTCTGATAGTAATCTTAGTCTTGGATTGAAATTTAGCCCGACATTCGGCAACTGATTTCTCTATTCCAGCTGTCAATATTACTATCACAAGGTTAGTCGGAAAGGGTACTAAGCTGCGGGCCACCTAAAGTATCACTGATGACTAATTTAAAGCAAGTGTTAAAATTTCAAAATTCGATAATTTTTATTTGTATGCAAAAAGATTTTTATTTTAGTTTTTTCAAAAAAAAATCATACCTGCTTTAGTTATGAATTCAGAAAATTAATTTTCTAATCCGTGACCCCAAATATGACCTAAATTGTAAAAACAGTTGATCATAGCTATGGACTGATAGATTTTAGCATATTTTTTACGAAATCTTTGAAAAGCTATTTCTTTTAAACTATTTAGTTTTGGGGAAAGTTGTAGAACAAAAGTTATCCCTTATTAAGGGTACTTTAACACCCTTTCGGCTTAGTACTCCCTTTCCGACTAACCTTGTATTATCAGCGTGCTGAGTGTGTGTGCACTGCCATACAATAAAATAGAGAGAGCATGATTCAAAGAGCCTGCATACGTTCGGCGCACCCGGGAAGTCAGCCCCGCTACCAGCCTTGCTGACTGCCGAATATTTTCACCACGGCATGAGCTATTCTCATGTAGCTCGTGACACACGAGAGAAAAAGAACCATACTTTTGTTTAACGGTGTCGGATTACATGTTACGTATGTATTTTTAATGCATAATATCTACTCACTTTTTGATACTTTCGCCAAGATTAGCGAATTCTCCGATAAAATTCTGTACGCTTTGCACCATCTCTTGGAAGCTATTTATTTTTTGTCTCAGCGACTGGTTTTTCTCTTCCTGTAATTAAGAATAACAAATTAGTTAGACAATTATTGATCCCTATCTAGGTTTCGTAAGATGTAGTACTAGTGGAGTTCCTTGTGAAAGAGTCATCAGTGAAAGTACTCTTCTTCTTCTTCCTGCCCTTATCCCACATTAGGTGGGGTCGGCACAACATGTATTTATGAAATCCATGTTGTTAGAGGTTTTGGCTTATTGTTTTATGACCGGCCGCCTGCCTGACATCAACCCTCCTTGGGAATACTCGTTGCGCCGTCGCCGTCGCGCTGGTGACCCAATGTGCTTGCTGATATTATGCACTAGGTCCCAAAATGATATACTTGTCAATCTTATTGCCGACAACTAAGCAAACTATGTTTTTCTAGGTGGAGTATACTTGAGTTCGTCTGAGAAAGTACTACCACCATAAATCTATCTGCCAAGCATCAATGCTGTGTTTCAGTTTGAAGGACATGGATGCCGATCAAATGTAAGTCACACGATCACTTAGACTTTCTAACTTTATCTCTAAGGGTGGCAATGCACCAGTAATCCTCTTAGTGTTGGAGGTGTTTATAGGCGATGATAGCCGCTTTCCATCAGGTGTGAGCTGATGGCCTGTTTGCTAATCAGTTTCATAAAATTAGATTTATAACGCGACTATGATTATGATAATCTCAATCTCAATGAAAATATCTTTCTTTGAGAATCTGGATTACCTAAGGGTTGCAGAGTTCAATCCTTGTTACACGTAATTACATAACCGCTAGCTTCAAATGGAAGATAATTATAATTAATTATACAAGGTTAGTCGGAAAGGGGGTACTAAGCCGCGAGCCACTTAATGTATCACTGATGATTGTTTTAAAGAAAGTGTTAGAATTTAAAAATTCGATTAATTTTTTTTCCATGAAAAATTATTTTTATTTTAGTTTTTTCAAAATTTCTTCATCCCTACTTTAGTTATGAATTCACTAAATGGAGTTTCTTATCCGCAACCCCAAATATGACGTAAAATGTAAACACGTCTGATCATAGCTGAGTATAGATAGAATTTAGCGTATTTTTTATGAAATCTTTGAACAGCTATTTCTCTTGAACTATTGACTTTTGGGGAAAGTTGTAGAACAAAAGTTATCCATTATTATTGGTACTTTAACACCCTTTCGGCTTAGTAACCCCTTTCCGACTAACCTTGTATAATAATTGGAAGGTTTTTTTATGGTGGAGAAAAACATCGTGAACAATCTTGGACTTGATAATCTGAAATGTCCAACCAGCAGTGAGCCAGCATGGTGATCATCGATCGATCTTTATCGGTATGAGCAGAGGCCTTTGCCCTGTGTAAAATCTATATTAATGATTTCTTACTTTTTCCTTTTTACCGTCGTCTTCCGATGGTTTCCCCTTTAGCACATAGTCTTTCCCTGTAATAATATAAAATATTATTTAAGATAATGTGAGAAAAGATCTTTCTTGTCTAATCAAAAAGTGCTATTAAATATTAATGGTAAAAAACAATCTCTCCTTCGTATGTAGTACACATAAAAATAATATAACTTTGAAACATACATCTAGCCGAAAATTTTATAAAGTAATGGTCTCTTAGTTTTGTAGGCGGAAACTAAGCATCTCATTTGTACACTATTTACTCCAAAAAGTTGACAAAGTAAAGGAACCTCATATTTTTGCTCACGAGGCAGCTGTGTGCAAAAACTAATTAGGTACAAGATATAAAATCATTTTAGATGTTTTTCTCAGAAAGAAATTTGGAGTAAATCTTTCCTCTAGTGCAGGCAGAGCTTGGGTACCCATAGAGAGGTGTTTTGTTCCATCGTAAGTGTTTTCCTGACTCAATGATAATGATGATCTTTCGAAATTGTGGGTCCAAATTGCAATATCAGCTCGACTTGAAATAAATCAGCACTTTTTATTCATGCACAAAGCCTGCGGCTTCGCCAGTCCTGGTGAACATAACATCACGCCTGTATTCCCCGAAGGGTTAGGCAGAGGTGTCTAGTAAAACCCTAATTTCGCCGTTATGTTTAAGTCCCATGTAATTGCGGACGAGCTTGTTGCCATCAAACGGGCACTAATCCAAACTCCGGGCTGCTACTGAGGAATTCCACACGGAGAAACTCAATAACACTTTGCCCGACCTGGCGATAGCACTCACGATCATCAGTCGCGCTTGCCACCACTAGACCAACGAAGCAGTTAGCTCCTGGAGTTGTGGTTGTAAATTACAATATCAGGTCGATTTGAAATGAATCAGCAGCTTTTATTCAGCACAAAGCCTGCGGCTTCGCCAGTTCTGGTAAAGTGCCTTTAGTTACGGCGGATGCCTTAGCCGGAGGCATACAGCGTAGTCATTATAAAGCCTCGGAGCGGCATAAGCCGTAGAGAGTGCCGCGACGACGTATAGAGTCCATAAGTGCTAACTGAGAGATATGCCTTCATGCGATACTTGCTAGCGGAATATCGTTGCCTGTGCACTCATATTATCTTAACCCCTAGTAGCCATTTACACGTTGAAGCAATAAGGACGTTTATTCACGGCACACGATACGACACGACCAATTGCGGTGCCGACTGAAACCGCTATATTTTCCCTAAAATAAGGTTTGAGCTATACGATGACTGATGCATGCGTGCCGTCAGTTAGGACAGGTCAAATCAAACCTGCTATGGCACTTTCCTCAAAAGGCCATTCCAGATGTTGCCCTACATTGTTACACACGCATAGTTTTTATACCACAATGTCTGGACTTTAAAGGAGACCTTGATCTCTGAGATTGTTTCGACTTTTTTTCTGAGAGCTAGTCAGATAGGAAATGCCGGTGCCATCCAGTCGTAAAAATAACATACATTGACTTGTAAAAGTGTCTGTGGTAACAGATTTATTTATAGAAATAAAAATCATTTATCATCATTATCATTTCAATGGATCGTTTACTCACGAAATGACATTACATTAGGTACTACTTACTAGTGTCGTTGGAAACGGTTCATATAAATAAATATCGTCATCACAGCTTGCCGTGTCGTGTCGTGTGCCGAGGATAAACGGTCTTAGTGTATTAGCTATGAGAATCATGGCTGTACCGTTAAAGCGACGAAAAGAACGAAATATTATTATATTGTCATTAGCGGCCCGTCCCGGCTTCGCACGGGTGGATATTTTTCCCGTTTTTGCGACATTTTTCATTTATGCTCCGCTCCTATTGGTTGTATTGTGATGTTATATAGCCTACTAGCTTTTGCCCGCAGCTTCGCTTGCGTGAAGTTAGAAATCCTCGCTAAGCCCATTTTAAAGTGACATTTTAAAATCCAAAACGTCCGTCTTTTATCACCCCCAGCGGTTTAGGCTGTGCGTTGCTAGATTAGTCAGCCAATCGGTCAGTTTCTCCCCATGCTTCTTACTTCAAAAGTACCAGATTTCTCATACTTTCAACACTTATTTCACCCCCTTAGAGGTTGAATTTCCAAATATCGGTACATTTATTCCTAACCAGAAACCTTAATATTTAATTTCATCTTTCTTACTTCAAAAACGACGAACTTATATACAAACTTCAACCCCCCATTTCACCCTCTTAGGGGTGGAATCTCCAAAAACCCTCAAACACTTATACGTTTATTTCTTACCAAAAGCCTAAATATTTAATTCCATGTATCTCACTTCAAAAATACCACATTTCTCATACAAACTTTCAACACTTATTTCACCCCTTTAAGGGTTGAATTTCCAAAAATGCTCAAACAAATGTACGTTTATTTCTAACCAAAAACCTTACTATTTAATTTCAAGCTTCTTACTTCAAAAATGACGGACTTACATACAAACTTAAAAACCCTATTTCACCCCCTTAGGAGTTGAATTTCGAAAAATCCCTTGTTAGTGGATGTTTACGTCACAAAATGAACCTACTGTCAAAATTTCAAGTTTCTAACCCCAGCCGTTTAGGCTGTGCGTTGATAGATCAGTCAGTCAGTCAGCTTCTCCTTATATATATATATATATAAATATAGATAACCTTCCTCGATAAATGGACTATCCAACAAAAAAATTTTTTCAATTTCAACCAGTAGTTCTGAGATTACCGCGTTCAAACAAACAAACTCATCAGCCTTATAATATTAGTATAGATTAGACAGCAGCGTCTGCAGTGTTAACCTAGCGATTGAACGCTTGCCTTCCATGCAGGAGGGTCTAAGTTCGATCAAGGCTGTGACTTTTCGAATTCATGTTAGGATCAGAATTTGATGGTGAAGGAAAAACATCGTGAGTGATCATCATCCTCCATAAAGTTCTCGATGGTGGGTGTAGTCCACCAACCCGCACCAGGCCAGCCTGGTGGACTAAGGTCTTATCCTTCCTATCTGAGAAGAGGCCCGTGCCCATCAGTGGGACAGTAGTGGGCTAATTATGTTGTGTTATATGCATTAGCTATTTATTTTATGGCATGTCGCCATCCCCATATCGTGTTAACAGTGTGTGTATTAGTTAACAGTATTAATTTGGAAGTAATGGTTTGGGTGAGCAAAAAGATAAAAAGACAAGACAAGCTGCTTAATAAAATATGTGTGTATGTACTTACATCTAAGAAGGAAGTATTTAGGAGGTCGGTACCATATGAACGGTACAAGCAGAAGTAGTGGTAACATCCACATCTTGAAGAACCAGCAGAACAGTAGCCATATTGTTAATGCTATTATATTCATTTTCCTTGACTCCCATTCGAAACATGTTCTGGAAAAGATGTACTTATAAGTTTTTTCTTTTTATTAAGCTTTAAAAAACAACGTGTGTGTGTGTTCTTTTTATCAGAGCATAATATCTAATAAGCTATCTGTTATTTAGTCAGTTTAGGAGTGCATGCCAACACACACCAAGCCAGCGTGGAGGACTAAAGGATGATTTCCACCAAACGACTCGCATCGCATCGGATCGGAACGAATTTTACAATCTTTAAACAATATTAAATCGTGTACACAGTATTTAAAGTCTATATTACCAAGCCGCGCCCAGCAGCTTGACCGCGGGTTCCTTCTAAAGTAAAGTTCTTCTTCTAAAGCAAACTTCGAAAGTATGCTGCGACGCGCGATTGGCTCCGTCCGCCTGTCGTCGCATCCGTTCGGATTAGAACACGTCAACACGATGGGAATTAAACTATTTGACTAGGCGCAGAAACGGATACGTTCGCAAACGACGGTACGGAGCCGATCGTATTCGTCGACATCCTGCCGGACGCGATCGGCTGTCGCCGCATCCGTTCGTATCCTTTCTGATTCGAAGCGATGCAAGCCGTTTGGTGGAAATCATCCTTAAGGGTTCAATCCTTCTCATTCTGAGAAGAGGCCCGTGCTCAGCAGTGGGATTGTGGGCTCATTATGTAATTATGTTAGGGGTGCATTAAAAGCGTCTGTATGCGTGACGTGCACACTGTGAAGTCGGCCCTGCGACCAACCTTGCCGACTGGCTAATTTTGTCACCACGGCATGATCTATCTATACTTATAAAAGGAGAAGCTGACTGACTGACTGACTGATCTATCAACGCACAGCCTAAACGGCTGGGGTTTTTTTTTTTTTTTTTTTTTTAAATGAGTTTATTATCCGCAGACATTTCGTCCGCGCTCTTTTTTGCTGTTATTTAATTGTTTACTTTTTATTTTATTTTACTTATTTGATACTCCTGTATCGGAAATACAACATGTATTATTTATATTACTATAAATATTACTTATTCTACTTAAGCTATGCGAGTCCATCACATTATATATATGTTTAGGTACTTATTTAATATTATAATTATTGTTTTTTTTTTTTTCTTCTTTAAAAAAAAAAAAAAAAAAAAACGGCTGGGGTTAGAAACTTGAAATTTTGACAGTAGGTTCATTTTGTGACGTAAACATCCACTAAGAAGGGCTTTCTCGAAATTCAACCCCTAAGGGGGTGAAAAAAATCACGCAAGCGAAGCTGCGGGCAAAAGCTAGTTCTCTCATATAGCTCGTACCAACACGAGAGACTGTCGTAAATGTTTTCGATAGGCAGCAAAAGCTTATATTTTTCATCAGACTTTTGTTTTGCCAAGCCTTTTTTCCAACTGGAGGCTGGGGTCAGCTTCCAGTCTAACCAGATACAGCTGAATACCTGTTTTTACACGGAGTGACTGCCATTAGACCTCCGCAACCCAGTAACTGGGCAATGCCGATGTCCTAAGGTTAGACCGGCTGTCAGACTTTCGGGCTTCTGACCGTCCGTTATGACTGTCATAGGTATTCGTATGACACCCGGGACCGACGGTTTTACTTGCTCACCGAGGGACGAAGGTGTCTCGATGTGTAACGAATAGTCACAATCCACGGACTGACCGCGGCACACGCAGCCGAACCTTGCAAATTATATGATCCGCGCGGTTGTTAATTAGCCACGAGCCTCTTAATTTAATTTTGTATCATACTCTTATTATTTCCAGTCTAACCTTAGGATATCGGCATTGCCCAGTAACTGGGTTACGGACGTCTGATGGCAGTCGCTCCGTGTAAAATATTGGTATCCAGCCGCATCTGGTTAGACTAGAAGCTGACCCCAACATACTCGGGAAAAGGCTAGGCAGAACAACTCTTATTATTTATTAATCAGAATAGTAACCTGTCCTGAGCTATATTTTAATGAAGTAGAACAAGAAACGATTACTGTAACTTTTCTGTTACATTAGAAGTAAAACAATTTTATACCTACATCGTTTACAATAAAGGCTGTAGTTTTAAAGCCTCAATTAGCTGAAACGAGCTGATCAAAAGCCAATAATGGGGCGTGTGTTGGAGAAAATTCAACTTGAAAGTGTTAACTTTGGCGAGAATATTCCGACACTTGTTAATTACGAAGTTTTTAGTACCAGTATGTATGCTTATGTGATTTTGGTTCTAAAAGTTTTGCCGTGGCCTGTTCCGTGGGCTGTAGCCTTTTTCACGAACGTTTGACGTATCGCTAACTCACGACACGTTTGGTGCTGTGGCTGTGCAATTGGCTTCTGCGCTACGGCTCGTGGGTTCGATTCCCGCACGGAACAAATATTTGTATGACCTACAGATAGTTGTTCCGGGTCTGGGCGTTTATGCGGGTGAAGATTTGTCTGTAAACGCACACACGATACAGGAGAAATTCTAGTGCGGGGCAACGTTTAGTTAAAAGAAAAGAAAGAATGTAAGCGAAATTTGAATCGAAAATACAACTGTCCTATAACATTTTGGTTTATTTTTTTGTGACACGCACAAATTGTATCATATAATTATAGATATGAATGAAAGTTTTCAATTTAACATAACATAACATCACGCCTGTATTCCCCGAAGGGTTAGGCAGATGTGTATAGTAACACCCTCATTTCGCCGTTAAATGATAAATGATTTTTATTTCTGTAAATAAATCTGTTTGTTACAGACACTTTTGCAAGTCAATGTAATGTATTTTTTTAAGACTAGATGGCGCCGGCATTTCCTGTCTGACTAGCACTGAGAAGAAAAGCCGAATAAAACTCAGAGATCAAGGTCTCTTTTAAAGTCCAGCCATTATGGTATAAAAACTATGTGCGTGTAACAATGTAGGGCAACGTCTGGAATGGCCTTTTTAGGAAAGTGCCATAGCAGGTTTGAGTTGACCTGTCCTAACTGACGGCACGCATGCATCAGTCATCGCGTAGCTCAAACCTTATTTTAGGGAGCTCAATAACCCGACTGCCGCACTACGCTACCAATCAGCTGGACATTTGCGTAGGTCTAAAAAAATAAACTCAAAACCGCCAAATAGTTAAAAATTCGTGTATAAAGCTAGCCTTCTGTTTAAGGCTCATGTAATAGGGGGGAGTCTAATAATATTTTCAATTTAATTAAGTAGTATGTGCGAAACGAGTATTTCCAATTCGAAACGTTTACGTTAGTAACTCGACAGCATTCGTGTCAGGCCTACTGGTTGTGTCGTAAATGGGCCCACGTGAGTTGTATACAAGGTTAGTCGGAAAGGGGGTACTAAGCCGAAAGGGTGTTAAAGTAAAGTACCCATAATAATGGATAACTTTTGTTCTAGAACTTTCCCAAAAACTCGATAGTTTAAGAGAAATAGCTTTCAGAGATTTCGTAAAAAGTATGCTAAAATCTATCTGTCCATAGCTATGATCAGCTGTGTTTGCAATTTAGATCATATTTGCGGTCACGAATTAGAAACTCCATTTTCTGAATTAAAAACTAAAGCAGGGATGAAGAATTTTTGAAAAAAATTAAATAAAAATAATTTTTCATGGATATTTTTTATCGAATTTTTAAATTTTATTACTTTCTTGAAAACAATCATCAGTGATACATTAAGTGGTCCGCGGCTTAGTTACCCCCTTTCCGACTAACCTTGTATAAAGAGATTAAATAAAATTCCCAATGAATACTTACTTCATTACTCTAAAAGCAGCCAAGGTCCAATTAAATACAACCTTAGCTCTTGCTAGGTTTCTAGAAAATGTGTGTCTGTCTAGTTTTTCTTTCGATGCTAGATATTTATTTTCTTTTGGGTTTATTACTCGGACTGATGCTTTTATCTGAAAATAATAAGAATTGAATTATAACATAAACATAAAATCACGTCTTATATTCTCCGAAGTGTTCGGCAGAGGTGTTTTTAGTACACCCTCATTTCGCATGTTATGTTTAAGTCCCATGTAATAGGGGGCGAGCCTATTGCCATTAACGGGGCACAAGTCCAGACTCCGGGCTGTTATTGAGAAATTCCTAATGGAAAAACCCAATAACACTTTGCCCGACCTGGGGATCGTACCCAGGACCCCATGCTCAGCAGTCGCGCTTGCGACCTCTAGAGCAACGAGGCAATCATATAATTATCAGTAGGTATATAAGGTCCAACCAAAATACCTGGAAAAACTTTTACATAGTGTTCAATTCGTTTAACTAAACATATCTATGCAAAACAAAACGAGATCCAAGTGTTTTTTTTTCTCACCAAAAAATAATAACGTTTTTAATTGCCTGTACTCTTTAAGAATAAACTCGTCCATTTTTTATGCATCGACCGCCGACGGTACACGCGCTTCTTCCGCGCCGTGTTTTACGAAAATGGCGAAGTGAAAAATGTAAAAAAAAATAAAAAATAAAACTCAATGTTGAAAAAAAATTTGGTTGGAAAAATAAACACTTCGATCTCGTTTTTTATGCATAGATATGTTTAGTTAAACGTACTGAATACTGTGTAAAAGTTTGTCCAGGTACTTTAGTTGGACCTTATATAAAAGCACACGTTCAATTTTAATTACACAAATTCTAATTTCAACAAGTAAGCATGTATCTACGTTAGAGACGGTAAAACGGTATACCGCTCAGTACCATTAATACTGACAATACCGTTTGCGCAAATTCTTGCACATGCGGTTTGCGCATGCAAGTCACTGCGTATGATCGAATCTTAACAGTGCAATCATTTGTGGGGCACTGGTAGAGCGTTTGTCTTCTGTGCAAAGGTTCTTACGCCGTCTATACCCGTGTTGGAACAAAATATTTGAATAGCTTATAGGCTTCCGGATTTGGGTGTTTGTGCACTTATGAGGGTGGAGAAAAAGCGGTGGTGATGATGGCACTTTGACCCTTTGACCGTTAATTGGAGCGGTCATTGCGGCCGCATGTTCAATAGGGGATGTTTGCGAGCTGATATGACGATAATTAGCAGCATCTAAGGCTGTTCAGATTTCAATTTAAATAATATAACAATTATATTATTAATTATTACGATAATTAACTGCGTCGTTGGTCTAATGATGGCAAGCGTGACTGCTGATCATGAGGTCCAGGTTGCGATCCCCAGGTCGGGTAAAGTGTTATTAGTTTTTTCCGAATGTAATTCCTCACTAGCAGCCCGGAATTTGGATTTGCGCCCGGTTGATGGCAATACGCTCGCCCCCTATTACATGGGACTTAAATATAACGGCGAAATGAGGGTGTTACTATAAATCTCTGCCCAACACTTGGAAATGCGGGCGTAATGTTATGTATAACAATTTTATCAAAAAAGTTACTAATATATTAAAATAATACAATGTTATGTAATTAACAGTGCTACTTAGAAATTAGTTTCTCGGAAAAGCAATTTCTCATTATCTCTAGATCCTCTCCCTGTCGTCTTATTTTCCTGTTAATCTTATTTCCCCTGTCAAGTGGTAGATAAAATTATAAAGAAAATGATTGTGATTCTATGTGTTACGCCCTAAAGAAAGACAAAGTGAATCATCAGTTAATGCATCATTAACCTAGCCTTGCTCCGAGTACCTATTATATTGGCTTGATTGGCGCAGAGGCTGAGTTGGGCTATAGTCCGCGTTAGAGGGCGACTCGCCGCTTGCGGAATGCGAGCAGCAGGAGGGGGGTGCACGCGGTTGACAAGACGAAGCAAACTGACACAGCGAGCCTAATGTTTTGCATCCCTCTCTCGCCGCTCATATACCGCAGGCGCTGACTAGCCCTCGTGCGCGGACTATAGTCGCAGGTTCGATCACCGTACGGAACAAATATATGTAAGGCCTACAGATAGTTGTTCCAGGTCTATGTGTTTTAGGTCTGTCAACGCACCCACGATACAGGAGAAATTCTAAGTGTGCGGTAAAGATAAAAAAAAAATATTTACGAGTTTCCAAGTAAGTGTCATTTCTAGTAATATCCTCGGATTTTGACCTTTAGCTCTCTGTCTTAAACTGGAGTCCTTGAGCGCGTACCATTTCTTCTCGCCACTTTTGATCTGCAGCAAAGGTATTGAGAGACAGCCAACGTCTTCAGATCGCTTCTCGTCATGGATGGTGATATCTAAGATTGAGGTGATATCAGACACGTCACTGTAATTAAATGTCGAGTTATGGAATGTTCAGAAGAAAAGCCTTATTGGGGTTCTGCTTAAGAGCCCGTTCACACAGCGGATCCGTCGATACTGGATGTGTTGTTCACATCTGTATCGACGGATCAGTTAAACAAATGCCAACTGCGTCGCATCTGGCAGGCAGGATACGATAAAAATAATGGATCTAGTATTTTTTACTGGATTCGGAATACTCTTGTGTATGTGAACTCGCTGAGACAACTATAGGCGCACTTACCAAAATACAAACGGATCCGCTAAAACGGGTCCTGTAAACAGTTTCTGTGTGAACTAGTTGTCATATTTTTTTGGTCGTAAATACACGTAGCAGCACTTTCTTGAGAACAACCGTTTGTGTTTCTATGTATATTTTTGCGAGTACTCATCAAACACAATTTCTTGGCTCATTACTATACTACCCTATAAGAAGCAGGAAGGCAATGTACCGCTTTTGGAAAAAAGAACCAAAACTGAGCGCTAACTGGAATTACTTGTTTTTATTTTTAGAAGCCTTTGAAAGTCTGTATATCACTTTATGAGATACAGTCGGAACTGTTCTGCCTAACCTTTTCTCAGCTATGTTGGGGTCAGCTTCCAGTCTAACCAGATGCGGCTGAAGACCAGTATTTTACACGGAGCGAATGCCATCAGTCCTCCGCAACCCAGTTACTGGGCAATGCCGATATCCTAAGCTTAGACCGGTTGTCAGACTTTCAGGCTTCTAACTTCCCGTAACGTCTGACATAGGTATTCGTATGATACCCGGGACCGACTGTTTAACCCTTAATAAGGCAAAGGGAATATATTTACCACCAACTTTTTTGGAAGATGTTGCAAAAGCCTCCTTGTTATATTTTTATTTTTAAACCTAGCAATATTACATTTTTTTACTATTTTATATATTAGAAAATAAAATTAAAGAGGCACTGTTTATTTATTTTAATTCATTAATTAATTTATTTATTTTATTTATGTAATTAATTTATTAATTTTTGTATTTGCACGTGGCTGCCCGTGGCTTCACTACAGGACCCATCCGAAAACCAGCGCTGCTATACTTCGGTGTAGCAGCATTATGCTGAGATGGGCTCCTTTTTTTGTCTCATAGAGGCATGTTTATCTTGTGTATATTGTTGATTTTTTATTTTATGTTTGTATGTCTGTATGTCTGTAACGAGACTCAAATAAATTATTTTCTTTCTTTCTTTCTTTCTTTGCACTACATAAAAAAAACACTTTTATTTATTATTTATGAAAAAATGTCAAATTCTTTTGTTATTTACTTTTCTTTAATCTTTATGCCCTATTAAGGGCTAACGTGCTCTCCGAGACACGGAGGGATCTCTATGTGTAACGAACAATCATATTCATGGACTGATGCAGCAACCGAAGCTTAACCCCGCAAATAGTATGATCCGCGTGGTTGGTAACTAGCCGCAAGTCCCATAACAAAAATTCTTGATAAATAGCCAATTGTTAAAGAATTTGTATCGAGACACCTCTTGAGATTTGATATTTACTTAGTATTTTTTATTAATTATCAAAATCTATGTCATACTGGGCTGTGAAAATTTTAAACTGGCTACCTCTTCCGGCTGCCGAGATTATACCCTTGTGGAAGACAGATAGCGTAGGCTTAGTAATAGTGTCCCGTTGGTACCTTCTGGGTTCGCAATTTTAAAGAAGGAACCAAATGAAACCTTTCAGTAGGCTGACATTCACTAAGATCAAAGAAATAATTGGATAGGTACAGTAATACGGTTTCCATAGCTAGAGGATGAATAAACTTGTACTCACAAAGTAAATATCTTCATCCAATTAGGCTCGTTTGTTTTCAGCTCCGTGTGAGTTTGTAGCCTTTCATTGTCGAGTCCCAGTACACAGTGACACTCGTTGCCTGCCAGTCCTTTTGCACCATACACTATTATGGTGAGGGAACCAACTTCTGAAGATTCGTTTTTAAAATTGTACCATGGCTGGAACACGATAAAAAAAAAATTACTCGCATGTCTACATACACCATGTTAGTGTTCCATATTGCGTAGATCTCTGGCAGTAAATCGTTAATAAATAGACCGTCTTTCTTGTGTGTGTACATGTGCGGGAAGGAGTTCATGTACCAAATTGATATGTGCTGCTTTTTTATGTATTTCTACTAACATTAGTTTTTTAAGTTTGTACTAACATTTTATATGGATCTATGGTCTTGTGTGTGCCATAAGAGACCACGAACCACTACATGGGCAGTAGTTACCACCTATGTATTGACAGTATATAATAAAAAAGCTACCCTTCACCTATTATTAGTGTTTAAGTTGGAAAGAAGAAACATTCCAAAAAACTGTCCTACTTATGTTATCGAACCAACCTTTTTTATATCTTTATTTTGGTCACATTTAACCCTAGTCGCCCCTGATGGTAAGTGCAGACAGGGTCTACCATTTACCATTAAATACGCAAATCTAAGTGGCAAAGATATACACCCATATTCTAAGACGTTCCTCCAAAACTTACTCGACTCGACTCCACCTCGACTTGACATAAACGTCCTCGACTCGAGATTTTTCCTCAGTCGAGGTAAGGAATCATCTGTCAAACTCAAGGTACCTCGGAACCTACCTTAGGGAAGGAAGTGTCAAAGTTCGTATGTAACAAAAATGAATTTTGTAGACTTTATCGAATAAGCTTACGATAATCCTTACAACTAATTATCGCGGCGTTATTTGCGTGTTGCAGATAATTCAAATTATGACGTAATGACTCCGTCGAGGAACCTCAAAGTTCACTCGAAATTGCGACTAAGAATACAATTTTGAAGGTGTTTTCGAGGCCGTTCTGAGTCGAGTATGAGTCGAGTAAGTTTTGGAGGCACGTCTTAGAATATGGGTGATAGTGGGTCTCCACTATACCCCTCTAGTTCTCACATACACACGACGGGACACAGTAAACTGCTTGCCATTGGACTTTAATGTGTGGGTAGCAGTAAGGCTACCACCAAGCGTACGGGTTTTCTTGGATCTTAGATACAACACGTTGTATGATATTATAAAATTTATTAAAATACTTACAGATTTCTTTCTGACAGACGAGAGTCGTCTCTGCGTTTCTTGATAGTCATCAAGGCTGACAAGGGAGAACCCACTTATTGTGACCAAAATAAATATTTGGGTGTTCCCCACTTCACTTTCCAGGTTGATTTGCATTTTATGGGTCCTCTCTTTTTCTATTTCTGATAAATCAATTTGGCCTCTGAAAATATTAAGATTTCAATGTTACACAAATTCCGCAAATAAATGAAATTGATTTGAATTGAATATTTATAGGAAAAGATGTACCTAAATGTAACTTTATTTGATGAAAAAACATAAGTAAGTACGTAGACAGACAATATTTAACTATACAAAGACTATTTTTGAACAAAAAAATTAATATTATGCTCATATTGTTTTCATGAAAAATTAACAAATATCTTTTTTTCTCGTAGCTCCTTTGATTTGGATTTCTCCGTACTGTCCCAGTTAAATAAAACATTCATGTATACAAAATAATATTACATATTTTCAAGTATTCTAATATTGATTTCTTGCTTCTCAACGTATACAAATTGTAGAGTAAGTATATAAAACAATTTACCTGCCGACACAAAAGTCCTTCTCCCATAATGATATCTCCACAATATTATCTTCAAACAAATTGAAATTGAACAGTTCTTGCCATTTAGCTTTCGATGTATTGCTTTTTATTACTTTCGACTTGTATTTCTCTGAACCCAGCCTGTATTAAAGTTGGTTGAATAAAGAAATGGAAAATAACATAGTTAATTAAATATTTCGAATGACCTTGATTGGAATAGATTGGGAGTGACAAGGGATTCTAAATGAGTTTGTAATTCTTTGATAATTTTCTGATAGCCAGGATGTAGAGACTTAGATATTATATTTAATAAGATATCTACATATTATGCAAATAAATTCGATATGACTTTCAAGATAGATAATAATAAATCTTTATCTACGTAAACAAACACGTAATCCTTCGTCCGAATTCGCTTTCCAAATATTTCACACGGTTTAACCAAAAATCTCAATGAAAACAAAGAAATTATTTATCTTACCTAAAACGACAAAACAATAAACGGGTCTTTTCCTCCAGAATGTCAGTTTCCAGACCAGTGGCTTCAATCAATGCGATGGTCACCGTAGCCAATTTAGTTCTTTTGCCATTTTTTGTTTGTGTAACGTCTTGCTTGGTAGTGTTGCTCAAAATGAACTGTAAACAAAAAAACCCATAAATATTGATTATTCCGACTCCTTGTACTGAATAAAACAAACCCTTTTTTATTTCACTAAAAGAAATTCCAATAAATCGTAATAGGCAACACAATTCCGAAGCATCGGCAATTTTGTAAACATTAAAAAAAGCTCTAGCAATCGCAATCGTGACAACATCCAGTTGAAATGTAAATAAAAGGGACCTTTTCAACTTTTTCCCGGGATGTTTTCTTCTCGTTCTCCGCTCTTTGTATAGAGTTTCTTTCTTTCTCCTTTTGCCGTCGTTTGTCTTTAGCAGCTGATATTCGCGAGCCAATTTTATTACGTATTGAAATTGTTGGGGGTGGCGTGGGAGCGGGCGTTAGGTATTCGTCGCTTTCTCTGGCCACTTCATTTAATCTGAAAATATATTGGGGAAATTCCTCATTATGTTGAAATTGCCTTTTGTTACAAGAAAAACAAAACAAACTTACGATTCGAGACTCATTTTAGAGAATTCCTCGCCGAAAAATTTGTTTGTATCACTGTCATTATCGTTTTCGTTTTTCTCATTTGGCGTAACTTCAGATTCGGATATACTCGGTTCTCTTACATAACCGTATTGTAAATATTCGTTTTTATTAATTTCTTCGACAATAACACTGTGTTTGATACTATGTTTCTCGATAGGCATATCGTTGGTCATTTCATCAATCTTCGTAATATCAGTGCTGCTCGCATATCTTGGTTCTTTGTAAACGTAATCTTCCTTGAGCGATGACAACGAGTCAACCGATTTAGATTTTTCAAGTTTTCTTTGCATTTCCTCAAATTTGCTTTGTATCTTGTTGTGTAGCCTTGCAAAATGTTTTTTCTTCAGACTATCGTCATTTCTACGCACTTCCGCCATTTGTTTTACATAGAATTATATTTTTATGACACAATAGACGTTAAATAATGCTCACGACGAGTGACACGTTAACATTGGCAAATCGTTTTTACGTGTGTTGAGTATAGATAACGTTATCAACTGAGTTATTGATTATTTTGACTAATCTATTATCTTTAGTGTACTTTTACACTGGCGGGGATTTTTATATAGGTAGTAAGATACCTCTTTAGATAGTAGGTGCAGCATAAATGTTAAACACATGATAGTCAATAGAAAAATGAGCACGGCGAACAATTTTTTGGTAAAAGAGATAAAAATCTGTGGATTAAGTTGATGAGTAATTGGTGAAGTGAGCCACCATATCATGATTAAAGACTAAGTACCTGGATGACGAGCCTTGCTCGGTTTTTTTTTGGTAAATCGTGTTTTTTGGAAAGAAAAAAAGGGGAAATAGAAAAAGAAGGAACTTGAAAACAAAAAGGGAAAAAAATTATCGTCTGGATTCGAACCGAGATTTTTAGGTTTCGGGACCGCCCTATTTCCCACCTGAGCTATTACAACCTAGAAGATGGCGGTGAAATTTACATTCATATTCTAATGATATTGTAGCAGTTTTTCAATGCCTGAAAACACGGATAAAACGACGTTTTCTAAAAATGAAACTTAGCTAGATCGATTTATCGCCCCCGAAACCCCCTGCATACTAAATTTCTTGAAAATTGTTGGAGCCATTTCCGAGATTCAGATTATATATATACAAGAATTGGTCGTTTAAAGGTATTAGATATAATACAAGAATTGCTCGTTTAAAGGTATAAGATATACCTTTATTCATTGTATATACATATTTCTTTACATTTTTAAATATTTCTATAAAACATATAAAAAAATAGTAGCTCACCGGCATCGGGAACAGGGTCCAAGCTACCGGTGGTCAGGGCCTCAGAGAGAGGAACTTCCTGACAATACGTGCCGTGTCCAGAAGTACCGCTTTCTGTATCAGGCCCTTGACCCAGCTGCCCAACGAGAGCCTCGTCAGATGATGATCGAGGCTCTTGGCTATTAAGCCATTGGCCGTAACGACTATCGGCACAATGACTGCTGAGTCAACTTCCCACATGTCGACAACCTCGTGTGCCAAGTCTTGATACTTAATTTCTTTATCTTTCTCGGCTTTCACAAGGTTCTCGTCATGTGGGACAGTGATATCAACAATCATTGTGAGACGCTCTGATCGATCTATCACCACTATGTCAGGCGTATTGGCGACAATAGTCCTGTCGGTGATGATAGATCGATCCCAGTACAATGTGATATGACCATTCTCGAGAACTGGGTCGGGCACATATTTGTAGTATGGTACTTCTGCGTCCACAAGGTTGTATTTCAGAGCAAATTGCTGGTGGATAATCCTAGCCACTAGGTTTTGTCTGTGCAAATACTCGTCGTTAGCAAGACGAGAACAACCAGAAATAATGTCGAATGGATTCACCGGGACAGTGACATGCCCGACAGATGTCAACCGTGCCGTCCTTCACAATATATTTCCGGTAGTTGTTTGTCATCATAACTTCGTCCATAATTGCACAGACAAAACCTTCGGTTTCTCCGAAGAGATCACCGAAACGTAGCCAGGCCACGGACGCTAGGAAATCTACATCGGGCCCATGAAGGGCCCTGTAAAAGCGTCCGTGAAGCTCCTTGCTCTGCCATACCTCCCTGCGGCCATTAGTATCCAAGTAAGTATTATATATATTATTATAGATGACGTATTACAATAAGTCATGGTGACCCGACAGTTTACGTATCTGTTTAAGAACGAGGTTGCAGATTCAAAACTTGGCATGTACCAATGTAACTTTTACAGCTTCATTTTTGTAATTTCTAAATTAATCTAAGAATCATTTTACACCAGCATTGGTTATGGATGCTGGTTAGGGGTGAAATTACAGTCACGTGAGACTTTCCAACAACGCATCGACATTTCTCTTGGTGTGGTAAAGTATGGCCATTTTAATAGGTCACATGACATAATTATGTAAGTCTGTTTGTCAAAGTAAATCGTAAAATTAACTTCTTTTTCATTATTAAAATAAATATATATTTAGTAGTTGAAAAATGTTCTACAATTGTTCCTTCTAACTTTGAAAAAAATTGTTATATTACATGGCTGTCGTTGCAAATAAGTATTTTGATGGTCAAATGTGGCCTATTAAAATGGCCTTGCTTTAGGTGTATACAAGGTTAGGCGGAAAGGGGGTACACAAAAGGGTACAAACCCGAGGGCCGCTTAAAGTATAACTGATGACTGTTTTATAGCAAGTGCTAAAATTTCAAATTTCGATAATATTTATTTCCATTTCCATGCAAAATGATTTAATTTTAGTTTTTTAAAAAGTTATACTTTTCTGCTTTAGTAGAAAATTCAAAAAAATGAGCTTGTAATCCGTGACCCTAACATGACTTAAAATGTAAACACAGCTAATTACAGCTGAGGATAAATAGATAGATTTTAGCGTATTTTATATGAAATCTTAGAACAGTTATTTTTCTCGAGCTATTGACTTTTGGGGAAATTTGTACTTTAGCACCCTTTAGGATTAGTACCCCCTTTCCGACTAAGCTTGTACAGACAGCGGTAATCACACTCCACTAGGTGGGGCGTTCGGGGCAATTGATTACCACATAAAAAAAACTGTACCTGTTTTTAATTTGAGTCATGTATAAAATATGCAGTTGATCTAGGAACGATAAAGACCGATGGAAATGTCAAATAGATTTAAAGTAACATGTAACATTGATTGATAAAAAAGAAAGATTAATTATATTGCAAGCAATGTATTAAAAACGTTATGAAATATTATGTCCATGTTGGTAACAATAAAACTTATAATAGATCAATGCTATCTTATCTTTGTTACGTGTTACGACCACAATTATTCATGAATATGAGTCATTATTATACATAATAGATATTATGTACCGGTAGGGTCGTATCAGCCCAAGGGTCGTACTTTACCCCGAATCTGCCGGGATAACATGCGTACCGCGACATAATTTTGTCGTCGCATTATGTCGTGCTAAGGCGAGATAAGGGATACATTATATCTTTTCGGCATGAGATAATGTGACGAGAAACGTATTTTGTCGTCGCATTATGTCGTGCTGAGGCGAGATAAGGGATACATTATATCGTTTCGGCACGAGATAATGTGACGAGAAACTTATGTTGCGCTGCGCGACTATATGATGTTCCCACCATAGAGTTCCATGTGTTCATTATTTTTATTGTTAATCTTGATTCCCAGAATCCTCTATAAGACAGCTAAAATTATTAAGAAAATGTTGCTGAATATTGATACAAAGTACCTATTACGACTTTACCATATTAAATTATTTTTTTGACGATGCGATCTTGTCTGTGTTTTTTGAAGGAGAAGATGACTAAAGAATTAATGAATTTTATCATGGCTATCGGCGATTACTAGACACTTTAATACCGTCAGTCTAGAGTAATCAGACAAACTCACGAAGATGGACAAACCACCCAAGGGTAATAATCATAAATATCTTGACAGGTATTACATTATTGATAAATGTTTTGTGAATCATAAATACATACCTATTAAATAATTATACAATGTACAGTCACAGTCGCGACAAAGAATGCAGTAGGTATAGTGAACATCAAAAGTGGTGAATGCTCAGTTTCAAAACTGAAGACCTAGCGCAAACGTTTGACGTATAGTATCGTAAACGAATCGCTAATGTAAGCGATTTTGAATCGAAAATACAACTTTTCTATAACATTTTGAGTTATTTTTTGTGACATGCACAATTTGTATCATATACCTCTGAATAAAGTTTTCAATTTAATTAAATAGTATGTGCGAAATTAGTATTTCCGATTGAAAATTCACTCTTAACGTTACGTTTACGTCAGTAACTCGACAGCATCTGCGCTTGGCCTACTGTTTTATGAACAAAACTTGACAATTATTATTTTTGTTAACAAATAACGACGGAGAACCGAATTATTTAAAGACAAGTACCTATTATTATAATTTTAGACAAACAATCAAATGTAGAGAACATTAATTTAATAAATTCCTAAATATTAATGAATCTGTGCTGTTGACTGTACAAGCAGGAACAGTTGATAATATTCATAGGACAACTAATGTTGAGTGTCTGAACCACTTCAGAGTATCAGCAAATGAATCTGATATCACTGGTGGTAAGGAATGCAATCATACACGCCCACGTTGATCATACATCTACGTCATTGTCCAGGAATTACCCCCGTCACTCCTCTTTTAAGTGTTATTTTAGTATGTAAACCCAGCTATATATTTCCAGTATAAGTTGACCTCTCAATGTACGGAAAGCCTATACAATGCCAGATCAGCTCACTCTGGATGTGTAGCTATGTAGCTGTACGTACCAGATAAAGCCAACCACTCCTATTTCCTCTTCAAAGTCCATAATGTCTATGACATTTAAATGATGCGACTGCGTTTCTATTATTGCTATTGAATGTTTTTGATTTTTGCAGTTCATAATGGCGCTGGTTGCAAAGACCACTTGACTAAAATGACAAGAACATCATCACTATAAATTATCATGAAGGTATAGGTTAAAATGGAGAGCATACTACGAACATCTACTGAAAGAAACATTTGGTCTTGAATATTTACCTTGGAATTCTCTCTTTCTAAATACTTTATTTAGAAGGAGACAGATTTCAAAACTAAATATTCTATCTTTTTCTAAGCAGGGTATTTAGAAAGAGATAGAATTTTTCAAGGTAAATTTTTTTCGGCTTCAGTTAGGTTTTCGTAGTGTGCTCTCCATTTTTATATATACCTTCATACATCTCGTTACAGCAGTTATGTTTAAGTTCCATGTAATAGGGGACGAGCCTATATCCATTAACCGGGCACAAATCCAGACTCCGCGGGCTGCTACTGCGAAATTCCTAATGGAAAATCCAATAATACTGCCGGACCTGGGGATCGCACCTAGGACCTCACAATCAGTAGTCGCGCTTGCGACCGCTAGACCAACAAGGTAGACAGGAACGAATAATATTTAAAAAAAAATATCTAAAAGTTTTGACACCTTCGCTAGCTCATCATGGCATCACCTCCTATTATTGGGAGAACAATGACCAGCTGTTTACTACAATAAGTACCTACAATATTAGGTACATACACACTTAGTACTAGACACATAGAAATTAAAATTAAACTACACCCTAAACTTAGTCTTAAATAAACCACAAAGCAACTCCACACATTTTACTTCTAATTATCTCTACCTATATAAGCTATTAAGCTGGGATTCACCAACATTAATTCTCTGTTTAAACAAATCTTTACTTAAATCAAAAGTCTTTAAAAAATCTTATGGGGAAATAGCACAGACGCTCCCTCCCTATTTACCCTCCAAAAGAAGCTAATACGAATAATTACCAATATAGAAGAAACAGAAAGTTGTAAGCCTTACTTCCAGAAACACAAGATTCTTACGTTGGTTGGTATTTATATTTTGGAAGTATGTAAACTAATCCGCACATATCCAGATTCATACAACACACGAGGAGACATACAAACAAATTATTCGTTGCGCCATAAAAACAGACTAAATTTGCCCCCCTCCCGCCTTAAATTACACTCATCTAGTCCATATTCCATGTCAATAAAAATATATAATAAACTACCAGAAGACATAAAACAACTAAACAAAACCAGTATATTTTTAAATAAATTAAAACAATATTTAATAAAAAAAAGCTATTACACAGTACACGAATATCTAACGGATAAATTCAATATAAATACATAATTATGAATAAAAGATATTTGATAAGAAAAATAAATTATATTATTACACTTAATAATTATACTACACTATAGTGAACAAATTATAAGGGAGCGTTAAAATAAGCAATATTAAATATAATTAATTAATTAATAGATAGACTGTATATGTTATATTAATAGAATAAGTAAATGAATGGAAATATAAAAAACTTAATAGGATACAGATTGATTCAAATTTAAGTAACAAGGAAAATGAATAGGGCGCTCTTCCTCTCTCTACTCATTTAAAAATTTGCTGTGCCCGACAGGGTCCATAATTGTTTCTATTATTTTTTATTTACCACATATAAGTGTACATTATAGATTGCATTAAACGATTTGATTTGATTAAAATTCTATTACATTTTTCGAGTTAGGGCCTGCGGCCGTAGCGGCACGGCATGGCAAAGGATTTTTTAAGCCCAAACTATTTTAAATCTTATGTTAATACCATTAGCGCACATATTTGCTTAGCGTACTGCGGGATAATTCGTCGTGCCGCGGCATGCGGAAGCATCTCGCGGTACGGTAAATACGACTCCTAAAGAGTATTACAATAAATAAGTAAATAATCATTTATTTCTGAATTTTAACATATCCATATCGTTGTTAGTAGCACAAAGACACTTATAAACTAGGATTAGTAAAGAAAATACATGCTAAAAATTAATAATACATTGTGCCATGTCAATTTTTCGGACAATCCATGATCTGTACCCCTATTTACTTGACTGCATGCAGTCGTATTCAGCGCTCAAGCATCGGAGAGTCTCATCAATCTCGATGGCAGCAAAGTAAAAGAAGACATCTAAAAAATCACAATTTTACAGGAAAGCACATTTAGTAAAAACAGAGGCCATTATGCTGCGATGTTTCTTAGAAATCGAGTATAAATGTCTTCATTTACATGCCAGATTTTCTTCATTATTTTAATACAGTCTTGTAGATAAGGTTGTAAAAAAAACATTTTGGTAAAAATGTAGATGTCCGTATCTACTTTACTGCCATCGATCTGTCAACACACACAAGATGTTGGAACTAGCACGCATGCGCGTTAGGATGGAGGTGCAACGCTTGCGCATAGTTTAAAATTATTTGAGCTTAAAAAATGCTTCGCCATGCCGTGCCGCCAGTGGGCGAAGGTTAAACGGTTGATTAATCAGAGTGTTAATGTTGGTGAACACTAACCTTAGTCTGTAAAACTTTACGTTAAAGCTGTCTTGGTTAACCAACTACAGAAAACTAACAACACGAACCAACTTGAATAAGTCCTAGTAAATTATATGGAAGCAACCATTTTGAAAGGTCCGCGACTTCAAGTCAAACGGACAGAAACTTTAAGGTTCCAAGGGTCATTCTAGCACAATTGTTGGGTACTTTTGACCCTTTGATACGAGTTCTGAATTAAATGTGTTGATTCAATAACTTTCATTGTGGGTGTAAGGAAGTATATGATAGAGGTTTATTCAGTTGAAATATTCGATAGAACATAAGTGACATTTTCGCTCAAATACTTCCAAGACGTGACGAGTTTCATTTATTAATTCTTTCATTTTTACTTTGATGACACGTTTGGTGAATTGACTGAGAAATTCGCTTCTGCGCTACGAGTCGTGGGTTCGATTACCGCGCGTTATTTTTTTAGAACAGTAGTTCAAAGACAGATAATAAAATCGTTTTAATACATTAACAACAATATACTTGTCCCCACCAATACTTATACCTACACTTCATTCATTTAATTTTTTATAAGTAAGTACATGAAAAATGATATCATCATCCTCCTGCCCTTATCCCAACTTATTTGGGGTCGGCGCAGTATGTCTTCTTCTTCCATACATCTCTATAAGCCGTCATTTCGGTAGTCACCCCCTTTCTAGCATATCATCTTTCACACCATCCTTCCATTGCTTCTTTGGTCTTCTTCTACTCTTATAACCATCCACATTCATACTCAATACTTGAAAAATGAAAAATGATAAGCAGCTGATTTTAATTGTTTGCTTTGATTCTAAGATTAGCATGCAAACATAATAATTATTATTTGAGTTCATTAAGTACTTTGGTATTATGACACAGTAACGAACGTATTATGAAGGCATCTTCGTCATTAGCCGGCTAGTGGTTAGTGATCGGGGTCTAAGTGACTGAGAATGGCTTGGACTGTAATTATAAAATTGCTGACATTATTACGATGGGTCGTACGTATTAGGGTCAAAGTGGCATTTTTATTGTTTCCAATTTACAATTAAATGCATCTTTTGACAATATTTTTATAACCTGATTTCGTATTTTTATTGTTTCCAATTTACAATTAAATGCATCTTTTGACAATATTTTTATAACCTGATTTCGTATTTTTATTGTTTCCAATTTACAATTAAACGCATCTTTTGACAATATTGTTATAACCTGATTTCGTATTTTTATTGTTTCCAATTTACAATTAAATGCATCTTTTGACAATATTTTTATAACCTGATTTCGTATTTTTTATAATTTGATTACATAACATCACGTCTTGTATTCCCCGAAGAGTTCGGCAGTTATGTTTTAGTCCCATGTAATAGGGGGCGACCCTATTGCCATTAACCAGGCACACATCTAGGCTCTAAGCTGCTACTGAGGAATTCCACACAGAAAAACCCAGTAACACTCTCGCCGACCTGGGGATCGAATACAGAACCCCATGCTCAGCAGTCACGCTTTCGACCACTAAACCAACAAGGTAATTAATGAATCCTATTAATGTTTAAATTTTACTGTTATATGCATCTTTTGACAATATTTATAATATGGACTTGAGAAAAAAATTACTACTCGTATTTTTGACCGACTTCTTCCAAAAAAGGAGGAGGTTCTCAATTCGGCTGTATGTTTTTTATAATCAATAATCTAATGATGTTTTTGTTATTTTTTAGGATTCCGTACCCAAAGGGTAAAACGGGACCCTATTTCTAAGACTCCGCTGTCCACCCGTCTGCCGCCAGGCTGTATCTCATGAACCGTGATAGTTAGACAGTTGAAATTTTCACAGATTATTTATTTCTGTTGCCGCTATAACAACAAATACTAAAAAACAAAATAAAATAAATATTTAAGGGGGCTCCCAAACAAAAAACGTAATTCTTTTGCTCGTTTTTATAGATAATGGTACGGAACCCTTCGTGCGTGAGTCCGACTCGCACTTGGCCGGTTATTTCAAATTATTGGCATACAAATATGGTCAAAAGATGCATTTAACTTGATAAAATTCCACGCAATTTAGGAAGCTCTCAGCGATTTGTGCTCGATTGAAGCGATCGAAGAGGTTCGATTCGGATTCTGGTACTAAATCTGTGCAAAGTAAAACCGGATAAAACGATTCCAGATTAAGGTTGAAATTTGCATGAGAACTGCCTCGTTGGTCTAATGGTGGCAAGCGCGACTGCTGATCGTGAGGTCCCGGGTTCGATCCCCAGGTCGGGCAAAGTGTTATTGGGTTTTTCCGTGTGGAATTCCTCAGTAGCAGCCCGAAGTTCGGATGTGTACCCGGTTGATGGCAATATGCTCGCCCCCTATTACATGGGACTTAACTAAAACGGTGAAATGAGGGTGTTACTATGCACCTCTGCCCTACCCTTCGAGGTACATAGGCGTGATGTTAATGTTATTTGGATAAGCCGGGGGTAGAGCGTCTGAACGACTCAATCTTAAACGCATTTTACACCCACCCAGCTAGGTCTCGAATTATAGAACTATAAGAAAATTTTCATTGTTCTGAATCTAGTAAAGGCTTCAAATATGTTCCTTTATTTTGTTTCAGTAAGGTTATGATAATTAATTACTGCCTTGACAAGTTAATCAAACGCGTAACGAAGACGTTACGCATGTTACATTGTAATGTACAAGTCATTGACCTATTTACATTAACCACCACATTGGTTAAGTGGTCGCAAGCGCAACTGTCGAACGTGAGCTCGATTCATTTTCAGCATTATCAGCCAATTACTGTCCCACTGCTGGGCCCAGAATGAGAAGAGTTTAGGCCTTAATCCAACACGCTGGCCTGGTGAGGGTTGGCGGACTACACACGCCATTGAGAACTTGGAGCCCTCTCAGGTGTGCAGGTGTCAATCCGTACATGAATTTGAAAAGTCAGAGCTGCGTGCCGGGATCGAATTAACACAGTCCTGCATGGAAGGTAACCGTTCAACTGCTAGATTATCACTGCTCTCACACGCAACTACAATAGGTACCTATATGAAAACTGAAGAATAACTACAAGGTTAGTCGGAAAGGGGGTACTAAGCCGCGGGCCACTTAATGTATCACTGGTTACTGTTTTAAAGAAAGTGTTCAAATTTAAAAATTCGGTAATTATTTTTTTCATGCAAAATGATATTTATTTTAATTTTTTCAATAATTCTTCATCCCTGCTTTAGGTACGAATTCAGAAAATGGAGCTTCTAATCCGTAACCCCAAATATGACTTAAAATGTAAACACAGCTGATCATAGCTGAGGATAGGTAGAATTAAGTATATTTTTTGTCCAATCTTTGAACAGCTATTTCTTTGAAACTAATGACTTTTGGGGAAAGTTGTAGAAGAAAAGTTATCCATCATTATAGGTACTTTAAAACCCTTTCGGCTTAGTACCCCTTTTCCGACTAACCTTGTATAAAACACGAGCATAGTGTTAAATTTTGGTAATTTCTATTGAGGAGCAGGTAGCGTGGTCTTTTATGTCACATCCAAACTATGAGCAGAGGCGAATCTCTGCTTCGCAGTGAATTATGACGTCATCAAAACGTTGTAGAATTAAGTTACGGTAGTAACATCAAGCTTTTTATTTGCTGACTTTCTTATAAGTTAACGACCGTAAAAAGAGACTTTACCTTCAGGCTTGTCTCACAAGAACTCAACGTCAACTGCAGTACTTAGAAAAATTTACTTTCTTTTACAACTTTTGCCGGTATATTTCTTTTATAAAAAGTTACCAACTAGTCGCATCTACAATAAAACTGTGGAAAGACAGAAAATAGAGAAGCGTAGTGTTAAAATTATGGTAATGTCCGATGCGAAGCAGGCAGCCCGGTTTGTCACGTCACATCTAAGTTATGAGCCGAGGTGCATGCTCCACAGTGAATAATGACGTCATCACAGCGTTCCAGATTTAAATTGGCGTAATGTTGGTACATATAGCTGCTGTTTTATAGTTTTCTGAAGGGCGGCAAATGTCGCCAGATATTTTAATTTAATTTTGTTTACTCGTAAGCTTGTTCTCATATTAAATCATTATACTAAACGTGTTTTTTTAACACACTGATCCTCACCCTTCAGTCTCAATAAAGTTCGTTCTACCTAGCCTTTTTCTAAATATGTTGGGGTCAGCTTCAAGTCTAATCAAATGTGGCTGAATACCAGAATTTTACACGGAGCGACTGCCATCGGACCTCCGCAATCCCGTTACTGGGCAATGCCGGTATCCTAAGGTTAGACCGGTCGTCAGATTTTCGGGCTTCCGACTACCCGTATCGACTGTCATAGGTATTCGTATGACACTTGGGACCGACGGTTTAACGTGCTCTCCGAAGCACGGGGATCTCGATGTGTAACTGATGGTCCCCCATCCACGGACTGACCACGCTAAGCGCAGCTTAACCTCGCAAATCATATTGTTTCATCATTTGTTCATTAGCCACGAGCCTCTCATCAGGCACAATAAAGTGTCTGCCGGGGTTGCGGTGCATGCTCTTGCGAATCCCGCGACCCCGGCCGGACACGGTCAGAAGAAGGAACACCGTTGATTTTTAGCCGGTAAGAGTCCGGCAGACCCCCTCGCTTACCCCGGGCGAGGGACATCCATGAGGATTTTCCAACGAGAAAAAAAAGGCACAATAAAGTGTCCTTTACATTTTTATTTTGCTAAAATCTCTGATACTGTATCTGTAAAGTGTAGAAGTACAGGAGCGTCGTGTGAAATGATGGTAATGTCCGGTGTGAAGCAGGCAGCACGGTTTGTTACGTCACGTCTAAGTTATGAGCCGAGGTGCATGCTCCACAGAGAATAATGACGTCATCACCGTGTTCTAGGTAACTTACTGTTGAAAATTTTACGTAATCTCTGTGTTTCGGTTCAAGCCTTCGAGAAGAAATAACTGAAATAATATTTTGGTAAACTCGAGAAATTACATAGCACGGACAACTCAATTTTTTGTTCATAATTATAATTTTGAGGAATGCTTGTTATTATTATGTTCAGTAAACGACAGTTTTACTAAAACCAAGTCTGTCAGTTCTTGATATTATACGGAATGATTATGACTCCCTTTAGGCCGCTGTGTCACGGGTCACTCCAAGGTTTAGGTATGATGACACGCCTACACGCAACTCCAACTCCGGGGTGAAACATAAAGAAAGCCGAACTGAATGTTAGTGAGTCACCGAACCGAGATGTAATAAGAGCGCGAACGCACAGCGGAATGAGAACTCCCTCGCCTTACTCTAAAGCTCAATTTCGCATGCGTTGAGCACATTTTTCTAGGTATTTGACACATTTGTTATAGAAAATAAGGTTTCTGTAGTACTTTTTATTATTCTGAACTCTTTTTGGTTCACACTGATAATTTAGCCCTCATCAAGCTGTCTCCCTCCCAATCCTCCCGCTAGCAACGTCCTAAGCCGAGGTCCGAGTCCCATTAGGGGTCACTCATAGTGCTGTTGTTCTTAGTAGTCATGATGTCAGTAGTAGTAGTAGTTAGGTTAAGTATTTTACTCGTCCCCATTGGTTGGAGACCTTTCAGGTTTCGCCAATAACTACCTGGTTACGTAGAAACGGTCCGCAAGACCGCAAGAAGCAGTCGAATGGGAAATTATCTATAAAAACGGCAAAAAAATCACGTTTGTTGTATGGGAGCCCTCTTAAATATTTATTTTATTCTGTTTTTTTTTGTATTTGTTGTTATAGCGGCAACAGAAATACATCATCTGTGAAAAGTTCATCAGTCTAACTATCACGGTTCATGAGATAGAGCTTGGTGACAGACGGACGTACGGACGGACAGCGGAGTCTTAGTAATAAGGTCCCGTTTTACCCTTTGGGTACGGAACCCTAAAAATAACTTTTGTGTTGAGCATCAGTAGCCATGAAAAACACCTTGCAAAATCTCAGTATAGTTCTCCTTTTATTTTCATTATAACACAGAATAATAACCCTACAATGCTACAATAAAACCATAGACTCTACAATAACAAACAACGAAACATTACAAATTCGAAATTCAAACATAAATACTTCGCGCCAACTCCACAAACAGTTAATCCATTTGAATTTGTATATATTTGTTATATCTTTTGATGTGGTTCCATCGGATCGGAAGCAAAACTTGGAGTTCAGAGTAAAGAGTAAAGTTTCATCGAACTTGGCCATTTACATTCACGGATCCCGGCAAACTTGTTTCGTGAAAATAATTTAAAAAAAACAGCGTGATGTCTCTTTTCTAGGTTTTATGAAATATGAATCATGGAATACTCGCGAGTATTTATTACCTTTTTATTATATAACGAAATTGTTTTTTTTTCCTGATCGACTTCTTGTAGATGGTCTTGCGGATCGTTTCTACGTAACCATGCAGTTATTGGTGACACCTGAAGGGTCTCCAACCAATCCCGACGAGAGTAAAATACTTAATCTAAGCTAACTACTATTACTACGTCTACTATACTAACATCATGATTAGATAGCAACAACACCACTAAGGGCGTCCCCTAAGGGGGACTCGAACCAAGGTTCGAGTCAGGTTCGGTTCGGCTTAGGGCGTTGCTTGCGAGAGGACTGGGAGGGAGACAGCTTGATGAGGGCTGAATTAACGGTGTGACTGCGGAGTCAGAAAGGACGACCGGCTCCGCGGCTGCGGCGGGTGAGCACGGTGGATCAGGGATATTTATTTAACGAGTATTTACTTTTGAGAATTTATCTGCGGTGTTCGAAAATTCTACAAGGATAAGTATCGTTGCGGTCAAGTCCTAAATGAGTGACCGTTCTTTACAAACTACCTGACCCCTTCATGCCGAATATAGCAAGTTGAGTTGTCGTTACCGGTTGTCATAAAAATAACCATGAGAATCGATGAAAAAAAAATGCATTTAAATGTGAGCAAAGTTCATAAAAGCTTAAAAAAAACAATCTTTTTTAAGCCATATATATTTAATCCTTTGATCACTCTACTCAGATATAACTATCCGACAAAAAATTGCCCACGTCAGAATTATTAAATCCGTTGATACAATAATTCCGTTGTCTGTGAAATGAACGAACTTTTTTTGTCGGATATATCCGACTGGAGCGATCAAAAAGTCACAGGCTGGAGAGAGCAATAATTATATCGAAGTACTCTGGAAAATATTTTTTTTTATTATTGTTCAGCCATGATCATCCCACTGCAGTGGAGTCTGTAATGAAATAAATGTTGAAATAAAAATAAAAGAAACAATATTGCAGTCTTTCAATAATAAAATAATAACATGTCAACAATAAAATTGATAAATGCATATAAATTCTACAAAAGGCTTTCTCTTCAAACTTAACAAAATCAAATCATGTTCTAACTTTAAAAAGGGCAGATAAAAAATAATAATAGGTACCTATATCTACTATAAATAAAGATTAAAAAAAGATATCGGAGGCGATACACAGGAGACTTCGTAAGATTTGCATCTCGGCTGAACTCTAGCGAAGTAAGATTATCTTATCTTGTTATGATTTCTTCTTTTTTATTTTAGTATAAAACAAAGTCGCTCCCGCTGTCTGTACGCTTAGATTTTTTAAACTACGTAACGGATTTTAATGCAGTTTTCAGCAATAGATAGAGTGATTCAAGAGGAAGGTTTATATGCGTGATGTTTATATGGGGATATAATAATGTGAGGACATTATTATATCCTCATATTATTATCTACATTGCACCCGTGCGAAGCCGGGGCAGGTCGCTAGTAAAACGATAAATGAAGTATGTTCTACGTATGGTTATATATAATATATTTTAGTAAATAATTCCATTAGGTTCAGCTAACTGCGTAACCTAGTAACACGGTGCTTACATAGTCATAAAAAAAACTGAACTAGATTTTTTAAAGTGCGTACTGATATAATTATATAGCTTTGACGACACGTTTGGTGCAGTGACCGAGCGATTGGCTTCTGCGCTACGGGTCGTGGGTTCGATTCCCGCACGAATCAAAAATTTGTGTCTGTAAACGCACGCACGATACAGGAGAAATCCTAGTGTAGGGCAAGATATTTATAAATAAAAAATCATGTTAGGAAATAAATTCGGTTTAGGTAAGGTCAAATAAACACTGTCGTCAAATAATGATAGTTGCTAAAAAATTTAATGTTTGCTATTATGCATGTTACACGTTATTGATATTGGATGCAATTACGATAGTTTTGAGAATGTAATTAGAAGTTGTTGGCCAACAGATTGCAAACTGTTATTAACAGGAAGCAACTTTGCAAATGGTGCTGGACTGGAAACCGTGTAGGTAATACAGTGTACTTTACCATGCTACTGTGGCGGCATCTAACACACCACATGCGAACTATCCTGCATCGCGATATCAGAGTTTGACACACAGATAGTATATATACAAGTTCCCAACATCAACCGTTGGGCAGTGGCCCGCCAGGCACAAGACTCCGCCTGGTAGGAGGATCCTCTTTTTCGTAGGCGGAACACCATATCTCGTTCCCCTACATTGGTGATCCCGACGTGATCGTCACAGACAATGTTTCCACATTGGTGACGATTACTAACGCAACCTTCGCAGCCTATAAACATCGGCAGCAACATCATCACTCCCCTCTGCTCGACATTCAAGCAAGCAGCAAGTCACACAGCCAGCCAGCATCCTCGGCTTCATCGTGTCACCACTAGCTTGCAGCGAACGCGCAAGCCTGGTCACACCTTCAGCCCTCTTCAGCAACATGGCACAGCACGCTGCAAATTCGACCGGTCAACTAGCAGAGGCACATCTCTCCTGGTCGACGCCAGCAGCCAGCCACTTCTCACCGCTCACAGTTCCGACTCACCGTGAACGACGCGGCACCCGGTTCCAACTCACTGGAACCCTCACTGGCCCTGGCAAGCATCTCAACATGCAACGACTTGCTGACTCATCACTACAATCGACCTCCGGCTTGGGGGCAGTGATGTGGCGGCATCTATCACGCCACATGCGAACTATCCTGCATCGCGATATCAGAGTTTGACACGCAGATAGTATATATACAAGTTCCCAACATCAACCGTTGGGCAGTGGCCCGCCAGGCACAAGACTCCGCCTGGTAGGAGGATCCTCCTTTTCGTAGACAGAACACCATATCTCGTTCCCCTACACTACTATGGTGTGTAAATAAATGTTATTATTACAAAATGTCAGTGATAGCCTAGCGATTGAACGCTTGCCTTCCTTGCAGGAGGGTTTGAGTTCGATCCCGGTCCGTACCTCTGACTTTTCAAATTCATGTGCGGATCAGAATTTGATTATCAATTGCGTTAACGGTGAAGGAAAAAGATTGTGAGGAAACCTGCACACCTGAGAGGGCTCCATAAAGTTGTTGATGGTGTGTGTAGTATGCCAACCCGCACCAGGCCAGCGTGGTGGACTAAGGCCTAAACCCTTCTCATCCTGAGAAAAGGCCCGTGTCCAGCAGTGGGACAGTAATGGGCTAGTTATTCTTATTCTTTATTGTACACAAAATAATAATATACAATACAGTTTTGTTGGTAAATTTATGTACAAAGGCGAGCTTAACTCACAAATGAGTTTTCTAACAGCAAACCTTAGAGCGATAGAGAGATTTGATGTTGAGGAGAACAATTACCTAAGTATACAAGTTATATAAAATTACAAATTAAATACATAATAAATATACACATCTACATAAACTAAACAAATATGTGTATAGCACACAATACATAAACGTAATACATACAATCTATACTTATAAAAGGAGAAGCTGACTGACTGACTGATCTATCAACGCACAGCCTAAACGGCTGGGGTTAGAAACTTGAAATTTTGACAGTAGGTTCATTTTGTGACGTAAACATCCACTAAGAAGGGATTTCTCGAAATTCAACCCCTAAGGGGGTGAAAAAAAATCACGCAAGCGAAGCTGCGGGCAAAAGCTAGTATAATATATAAAATTATGTTATGAATTATGTATTACAAAATAATATTAACATGAGAATTAAACAAAATTAAAACACGAAAATAATGTGAGAAAATAATAACATGTTTCCTGTGTCCGTGGTCTGAAACAATCTTACCACAAAAACGGGGTTACCAGCGTTACGTTACGGGGTTTTGACAAAACAGGGGTCCTAGACACCTTTTTTATAACTTTAAACATGGATTAAACAAGTGTCTTAAGTGTTTGAAGCATCCGTTCAAATAATTCGCATTTAATTTAAACGCCATACATAAACTCACGCCTTTTTCCCATGGGGGTAGGCAGAAACTATAGAACGCCACATACTACGACTCTTACATACCCCTTTCGCTTCATCCACATTCATACATCTTGTCATACACGCACGCCGGTTGAGAGTACTACGCACCTGACCTTTGTGAAGAACATCACCAATAACATCGATGTATGTCCTTCTAGGACGTCCTCTACCGGCGTTCCCATTAACATCCGCCTTATAAATTCCTTTTGTTAATCGCCGTTCACTCATTCTCTCAACATGGCCAAACCACCTAAGCATACTCCTTTCAATTTTTGTCACTACATCATCTTTTATACCGCAACTTTGTCTAATCTCTTCATTTCTCAATCTATCATTCAAAGTTACACCGCACATACTTCGCAAGGAACGCATTTCCACGGCATTTATTCTACTTTCATGCCTCTTCTGCCACGACCAACATTCACTTCCATACATAAGCGTAGGTAATTAAACGCCATCTTTGCAAGAAAGACCGATAAGCTCCGTGTGAAATAAAAATGTGTGAGATTTCTGCTCGGGTACACATGGCAGCCAATATCCGGTCGGTGCCAAACACACAAGGGTTAAGATTTTCTTATTAAATTAATGCGATCCTTTTGACAACGGATTGTGTAAGGATTTTACTCGCATTTTATCTGTATTATATTGCATGTCCTTTGATCTTTGAGTATTTATGAGAAAAATCTCGGGATTTTTTCTTGCGTTTTGGTTAAGATTTATTTTAAGTGTTGAAGTAAAGTATGTTTTACGTGTCAAAGTTGTGTTGCGGTGATTCCATATAGGTACAAGGTTAGTCGGAAAGGTGGTACTAAGCCGAAAGGGTGTTAAAGTACACATAATAAAGGATAACTTTTGTTCTACAACTTCCCCAAAACTCGATAGTTTAAGAGAAATAGCTTTTCAAAGATTTCGTAGAAAATAAGCTAAAATCTATCTGTCCATAGCTATGATCAGCTGTTTTTACAATTTAGGTCATATTTGGGGTCACGGATTAGAGAATTAATTTTCTAAATTCATAACTAGAGCAGGTGTGTTTTTTTTAATGAAAAAACTAATATAAAAATCTATTTGCATGCAAATAAAAATGATCTAATTTTGAAATTTTAACACTTGCTTTAAAATAGTCATCAGTGATACTTTAGGTGGCCCGCGGCTTAGTACCCCCTTTCCGACTAACCTTGTATATTGTTTACTTAAGATTGATCGAAAAGTGTAGCGACGTAGAACGTGTTGTAGTGTGTTACAATTTATAACATAAAACAAAAAGCTTCACAGATGATGATAATAATGATAACATAACATCACACCTGTATTCCCTGAAGGGTTGGGCAGAGGTGTATAGTAACACCCTCATTTCGCCGTTATATTTAAGTCCCATGTAATAGGGGGCGAACCTATTGCCATCAACCGGGCACAAATCCAAACCGCGGGCGGCTACTGAGGAATTCCACACGATAACCCCAATAACACTTTGCCCGACCTGGGGTTCGAACCCAGGACCTCACGATCAGCAGTGGCGCTTGCCACCACTAGAACAACGAGGCAGTTACTAATGATCTGTATAGTTTATCTTAATTCTTTATGAAGTTTTATTTGAATATAATATGAGTACAGAATAGCCTGTCGAGCTGCGACATGAAGAGATTTATTTTTACTGTTAATATTACTCAGGTTGTCGCGTCAAAATATTATTTGAAATTCCTTGAATAACTTCTACGTAGCAACCTGGGGTTAAGAATTGCGCCTTGATGAAGATTAACATGAATTAAAGACCTATGGTATTGCGGGCAAGTCTCGCGTCGGCCCTAAAGTAGGAGGAGGAATACCGTGGTGATGGTAAGTGTTCGACATAGCCCTTCGCCTTCCCCAGATGGATGAATGGAGGAATCCATTTGGATTTCCCTATAGTAAAAAAACTTGAATGTAGGTATACGTTTGCATTTTCAAAATATGTAGTAGATGTTTTTACTATTCTCATAGAACCAAAATATCGTGAAAGTAAATGGCAAACTTTTTAATGATATGATATGCATTTACCTTATAGAGTGGATTATTATTATATTCTGGAATCTTGTGGTACCATTTAACAATAAGTAACTGTAATAGGTACAATAATAGTACTTACCTACATAAATAATTATAATAAACATTCTCAATAAATAAATACTATTTTAAATTTATTTTCATGGAAGGTAAACATTACTGCCAAAACCATCCTTCAACCTTTATTTGAATAATGTGTGACTTGATTTAATAATCTTTACATAGTATAAAACAAAGTCTCGTACGCTTAGATCTTTTTAATTACGCAACGGATTTTAATGCAGTTTTCAGCAATAGATAGAGTGATTCAAGAGGAAAGTTTATATGCCCCACATTAGTATCTACATTGCACCCGTGTGAAGCCGGGGCGGGTCGCTAGTACATAATATAATTTTATTGCATTAAATTCGCCTCTGTCTTATTGCTGGTGACCCTGTTTATCTCAAAACACAAGGAAACTGATTATTAAAACGCAGTTGATAGTTCCGCGACCCTGCGGCATGTGTATATTGAATATTATAATAATAATTGCACGTTAAAAGGGTTATAAATATTAATCTTTAATTAAGATTATAATGCATCCGGAAATATATAAAATTAATGTTAGTTGCTTTGTGTAATTTAATAGATAATTTATTGGAATTAGGAATTACCTAACAATTAAAAACATAGGGTTAACAAGAATATTTACTACAGTAATCCTAGTAAACATGGTTTCTTTCAAAATCATATTTTGGTAACTTTTCTTCCTCCTAATCTTTTCCCAACTATGTTGAGGTCAGCTTCCAGTCTAACCAGATGCAGCTGAATACCACTATTTTAGACGGAGCGACTGCCATCAGGCCTGCGCAACCTAGTTACAGGGCAATGTCGATATCCTAAAGTTAGACCGGTTGTCAGACTTTCGGGGTTCTGACTACCCCGACTGTCATAGGTATTGTTATGACACCAAGGACTGGCGGTTTAACATGCTCTCCAAGGCACGGAGGGTCTTGATGTGTAACGAACGGTCACTCATCCACGGACTGACCGCGGCAAGCGCAGCTTAACCTCGCAAATGGTATGATCGGTTGTTAGCCCCGAGCCACTATATTTTTGAAACTTAAACAGCCTAAAAAATATAAACAAAACAACGTAACTTCGATATGACATTATTACCGTTCATTATATTATTATTATTTTCCCTTAATACAAAATTATTGTGTGTTTCTATTGACCGTCGTGGTTGCCTGGAGGTCATGGCCCCGCTTCTTGAACACCAGGTTGCGAGTTCAAAACCTGGCATGTACCAATGTCATTTTTTCAAAGTTATATCGTATTTTCTATCTTAATCTACGACACCACTGACAAACGGTGAAGGAAGACATCGTTTGGAAACCTGGACTTAACGATCTGATATGTGAGCAAGCGTGGTGATCAATGTTCGTTTCTGTATGAGAAAAGCCCTATGCCCAGCTACGGGACAAATACCGTAAAATGGGGTAAATAGGGATGCAGGAATCGGGACGAAACTTTTCAAAGGGATTTTAACATTGAAATTATATATTTTATTGCCAAAAAGGACTCTAATGTGTTTAACGATTAAGTGTCCTTAATTGTTGGCAACAAATTATATTATTTCAACGTTAAAATCCATTTTAAAGTTTCGTCCCGATTCAGTTCTGCCTCCCTATTCACCCCATTGTACCGGTAGGTACTGACCGGTAATATTATTTTTACAAAGTCATACCCCTGTCCTATAACAAGAACTTTATCAGCCTCAGAACCATAAAACTAAAATCAGGTGGCCCTATTGATACGTAAAATTTTATCACTTATTCAATCAAAACAAATAACTTTGAACATCGTCCCGTATTCATAGGCCGGATTTATCTCGTAGGCTTCGAAGGGTGCGCATAAAAATTCTTCTCATGCGGTACTGATCACAATTTGATTGCTGCAGAGGATTGGCTAGCTGGCTCGCGGCCCCTGCGGTATTGGGACGTCTTCGACTCAAAATTTATGACCGCTATCCACTTTTATTACGGATTGGACGAAAGAGTGCAGATGTCCTCCTGATATATTTGGTAAAGGAGAACTTTCTCTTGTGTAAGCTATTTTTTCTCCTTAATTTTATGTTTAGATTGAAACGATACGTGGTTTATTTTGATTGGATCGCCGATATTCGGGACGGGATGATACGGGGATTTTTTTGCAATAACTTTTCTTTTTATTTTATCGTCCAACTTTTTAATGCTTTAGTTATGATTTGGAGTGTGTGAGCGTTTATATGGTAAGCGTTAATAATAATAATGATAACTTTGTTTGTACTGTATTTTGTAATATGACCAATATTTCAAACACTTAAAGACGGCTTCCTTCCTCCTAGCCTTTTCCCCAATATCTTAGGGTCAGCTTCCAGTCTAACCAGATGCGGCTAAATACCAGTTTTGTACACGGAGCGACTGCCGTCAGACCACCGCAACCCAGTAACTGGGCAATGCCGATATCCTAAGGTTAGATTGGTTGTCAAACTTTTGGGTATTGACTACCCTTAACGACTGTCGTAGGTATTCTTATGACACCCGGGACCAACGGTTTAACGTGCTCTCCGAGCCACAGAGGGGCCTCGATGTGTAACAAATGGTCACCCATCCACGGACTGACCGCGGCAAGCGCAGTTTAACCTCGCAAATCGTATGATCGGCTCTGTTGTTAATTAGCCACTTAAAGACAGCTTAAAGATTACGATTTGTAAAGCAAGTTTTCCCACATTTACTCTTATGGCATGGCCAAAGTACCTGACAAGTAAAGTAAAGTACCTACGGTGTTCTCTAATATCAAGATATCAAGAGCAACTCAGTTAAAATAAATGAATTAAAAACGATACGAGTCCATTAAAATAAATAACAAACTTTACTCGAGTGCTTTTTGATTTTCACTTCTTGTGATCATTGAATATTAAATTATGCATTGCGCTGTTCCTCCGCGAACAGAATAAATTCATATTTCTCAGAAGGCAACCCACATTACCTTTTGCTTTGAAAAATATCACATTTGATAGCTTAAAACGGCGAACGATAAGAAATTTCATTTCGGAATAAACTGAGGGAAAGTGCGGGGTATTCTGAGAAGGAAATGGACAGTGGCAGGTAAAAATGTCCTCCACCCGGCGATCGGTTTTTGATTACACCCTCAGTTCCCCGGTACCGACATTCGATTAAAGATTACCCTTATTTTTATGTAAGCTTCAATATTTTTTATCATTTCCAAGTAAATGATATTACTTAGAAAATGTATTGGTTATGTAAATTTATTGAAAGGATCATGTATAATTCTATGATTTCGATTACTTTGACATTAATCTCACTTTAGTAGTGAGTGCTTTGGGTACTACTTAGATAGGCAGCAACGCTTTTTATGTATCTAAGCATATTTAGATTTAAATAATATGAATGTAACAATCAAAATGTTGGAATCTCTAATCCGTTCTTCAAGCATTAATAAGTTCTGGAGCATGGCCATGTTCAGCTCGTTTTCATATGATTTTCTTTTTAAATAAAATAAGCATTATAGAACATATTTTTGAATTAACTGCCGTGCTAAGATTATAACATACGGTCATATATTTTAATCTTCGTCCATCTCGGTTTACGTACCTTGAGCGAATCAAATATAATCTGGCACAGCTATAAAACCAAAGTTCTGTGTTTTAAATCTCTTCAAACTTGTTAATCTGCCAACAAATTAAAGAAAAACCTACTATTTATTACAACCTATTTGGCGAAAATTATCAAAATTAGTCAGTTAAACAACCTTCTATAATTATAATTGAGCAATTATTTTCATTCCAATTGTGAAAACCGCGAATGGATCTCAATTCAAACGCCTTTTCCATTTTGGTTCTAATTTCAAATCATTTTTGATGTTCTCTTCATTCCGTACAATTTAGGTTGGAAGACAGTGGCTCTGGGTTTAATCAGTCGGGATTTGGAACTCTAATTGAAAGGACTCTGTCTCCCGCGGCACGACTATGAATTTGAATAACGTTTTAGAATTTTGGTGTCGTAAATGAAATATTTGAATTGGTTAATATTTTCTGTTATTATATTTTGTGAGTATACTACGACTAGATATAATTGACATGTTTTAGGACTGAGAATCACATACTTTTTTTTTGCGCATATAATACGCCTAAGATTATTATGTAAGTACCTACGTAATTTTATACAACAAAATATCTTAAAACATAACCCTGCCATTACTGTCGTAATCGGGTGAAAAAATTGTATTGGTTTACTCAGTAGTGATAAAATCTTTATAATGTAAATATTATGCTTTAGTTTTGCCAGACATGTCTATTATTAAAATATAAGTGATTTTGCAGTTTTAGAGAGATAAGACAATTAAATAAGACAGACCTGATAAGCCTTTATTATACCTACACTGCTTGTAGTAAAGAAAAAAACTACAGCCGATAACGAGCGAGCTAATACAAAAAAAATATTAAGCATGAAATTGTAGGAATTGGCAAAATACAACCAACAAAATTCCGATCGGTAACACGTCCCAAACGCTTACCGAACTTGTCAAAATATTTGTATGGTAAGCGTTTGCAAGCAAGAAAAACATTTAATAGTTCTGTTGGGAAATACAGTGGTGGGCAAAATGAAATAGCGAAACAAGGGAAACTGTATGACAAGGTAATACAGCGACTGAACAAAACGGTAACAATAAAACACGTTGTTTGGTTATAAAACGGAACGACACGGGAGAACGCCCCGGGCGCGGTTCGTTTTAAAATGTTTTTAAAATTGTAGAAAATTTTAAATTCTTTACCTGATTGTACTTTATTTTATAGTGAACTATTTATGGGTTGTTTTGTGATATACTTGGCTGTTTACATCTGTTTATGTTCTTAATTTAAAATTGTGTTCGCTTTTTGAATGAGTTGGGTTTTGAAACTGATTTTAAAACAAAATTAATGTTGATACGATAAAATAAGTCTTTTACTTTTTTTTTGGTAAGGGACAAAGATATTTACCTCAAGTCCGATGTCAGGAATTGCTCCCAACGTTTGGTACGCGGCAAATGTCTTGATTCTAAGTTCAAAAGTTCTAAGAATGTCTGCAAAGACGCTCGCTTCTTTTTTCTTAAATAAAATATCTGGGTAACTTTTAAGGTAACCCGGAAATAAAGGAAAAGAAATCCATCTGCTATATTTCTTGAAAAAAATTTAAGAGAACCAGAACCCATATTTTTGAGGTATATCTATTAGCAATGGGGTAGAGATATTGACCAGATATTTTTTGGCAAGGGACAAATTTAAAATATTCATGTTATTGGACCACCCATAACTGTGTTTAAGTAGTGTTTAGTATGTTTTAAATTATATCAATCAATTCGGCTGATCAGAGTTCATATCTGGCCATAGACCTTTTCGAAGTAGTGTCCAAAAACACCTGTAATTCTTCTTAAACATTGAATGGAGTAGTATTGTAGTACTAAAGGTCCTTGTGAAGCTCTTCCGTGGAAGTTCTAGCACTATACCTAACTATTTCTGGCGGTGCCGGTGAAATTACAGGCACATGAGATTTTCCAACTTTGTCTCTAAGGTTGACAACGCAACAGCAATCCTCTTGGTGTTGAAGCTGTATATAGGTGGGGCTAACCATTTTTCTTTAGGGTCAACTCATACTAGAGCAGAGTCGAAGCGCATCGAAGCGTCAATCTGAAACTTAACATAGCATATTCACCCTTATCTCCACAACATAATACACATATTTCTTCTAAGATAAAAAAAATACGCGCGAATTCGCGCGCATTCCGCAGAATTCGCGCGTCGGAGCGCAACCAACGCTGATTGGTTCTTCGCTTTACTTGTGAAGAATTTGACGCTTCGATGCGCTTCGACTCTGCTCTAGTATGAATTGACCCTTAGGAGGGCCCGTCGGTTTGTGTGCCAACAGATTATATAAAAACTTACGGTTTTTCCACAAACGCATCATCATCTTCCTGCCCTGGTCCCAAGTTACTTGGGGTCGGCGCAATATGTTTTTCTCTTCCACTCTTCCCTGTCAGCCGTCTCATTATCATTTACTCCCTTATCTTTCATATCCTCCCATCACACAATCCATCCATCTTTTCTTAGGTCTCCCTCTCCCCCTCCATCCATCAACATTCATATTCATCACTCTCTTAGTCACATGTGTTTCATCCCTCCTCAGCACATGCCCATACCAAGACAAACGCTTTCCTTTCAACTTTTCTGTCACTGGTGCCACTTTCAAACTTCCTCTAATATACTTATTTATTACCTTATCCATTCGCGTCACTCCACACATCCATCTCAACATTCTCATCTCTGCTACGTGTAATCTTCTTTCATCCGTCTTCTTCACGGCCCAACACTCTAATCCGTACAGAACGACAGGTCTTATAATGGATTTGTAGATTTTGCTCTTCAGCTTGAGGGGCATCCGTTGGTCACAAGTTGTCCCTGTGACCTGTCGCCATTCCAACCTGAGTTGATCCGATGCGTAACGTCTCGGTCAATTTCACCATCCCCTTGGACGAGTGACCCAAGGTACCGGAAGTCGGAGCACAAACGCATATTTTGAACAAAACAACGTGTATTAATTAAAGAAGACTAGTGGTCGTAGTTAGCCAACTGTGTCGCTAATCAGTACACCCTGGCTCAAAGTTAGTCTGTTCCAGCACTCTGAGCCGACATCCTTCGTCGCCTCCTGTAATCCGATTTGTGGCGGCGTCGCCCGGATTAGTATTATTTCATAGGGTAACGTACAGAACTAGGTAGGTACCTATATTAATTTTCTCTTGTAGCCTAAAGTTAGTTTTACGTACCGTAAACCGTGGTTACTTTGATCAATTTCAAAATTGAAATGTATTTTCTCTTGAAATATGAGGGCAAAAAAAGTAAAATAAAAATGGAAATATCGATTTTGTTCATTTCTTGAATAAAATTATAATTTTTCTTATTACTTTTTAAGAAAAAAATTAAAATGTTGGTGATAAATGTTAAACTATGATTACTTTGATACCTCCCTTTTTTTTAAGGAATTTGAAAGTAATCCCAATAAGGAATAAATAATTACACAAAACTGCTACCGACATATTTTTAATAATTTTTCATCAACCAGCAAGGATCCATCAACTGCGACTAATCACTCACTAACAGTGACATTCAATGCTGCCAATCGTAAAAAAATAATTGAAAGAATGCGGTCAGTATTCGTACAATTTGAGATTTATTACGAAACGATTTTTTTATCAAAGTTACCCCAGGATTCAAAGTACTGGTTTACCGGTAATTAGAAAAGGGTTTTTTAGTCCACAGTACAGGAGAAAGCCGAGAGTGGCCTTAAGTTTTTAAACTAATTCATATATTCTAAATGAACATTGTACTATTTGAATCCTGACGGGATTGAAAATAATAATGGACAGCACTAAAAACCCTTAAATATCTTTTTAGTTAAACAGTTTTATCTTGCAGTACCCCTGGCGCATCTGGATTTGAGGAATGAAGGTTGAAATTATTATAATGTTGTTTTGTCATGGGCATTGAATTTTTTTGCGAAATTTCAAAAGAATCGATAAATTAGAAGAAGTTGAAAAATCTGTCGCAAGATTTGAATCAAACAAACAGAAATAAACGAAGTAAAGCTATTTAAAACCGTTTGAAAATGCCGTCTCCTTTCTTATTTTTTTAAAATGATTTTGTTCTTTACATATTATGTAGGTATGACGTATCATCATATTCGACCTAGTTTTCCAGTCTAACTAGATTCAGTTAAAAATCAGCATTTTACTATCAAAAAACACTGTAGGTGCACTTTTTCAGCGCGTGAAAATACGTACTAATCTAAATGCAAATGAGTGAGGTCCTTTGAGTACCTATTACGTAGGTACCTATGGTATACCTATAACTATACACACAACACAAATTTTATACTACCTGATTTTCCTTCTTCATTAGCTGAGTACCAGGGTTCAAGAAGGCTTGAAATTGGATAGGTACCATTTATTTTGGTCCAATATGAATTTGTAGCTTTAGAAAGTTGATATTGTTCTATCTAGCCTTTACCCAGCTACGTTGGGGTCAGCTTCCAGTTTAACCAGATGCAGTTGAATATCAGTATTTTACACGGAACGGCTGCCAGCAGAACTCCGCAAGACTTTAGACCAGTCGTCAGACTTTTGAGCTTCTGACTACCTGCAACGACTGTCATAGGTATTCGTACGACATCCGGGACCGACTATTAAACGTTCTGACCGAGGTACGGAGGGGTCTCGACGTGTAACGAATGGTCGCCCATCCACGGATTGATCGCATCAAGTGTAGCTTAACCTTGCAAATCGTATGATCCGCACGGTTGGTAATTAGCCACGAGCTCCTCCGAGCCCCACTTTAGAAAATTGATACTGTGATATTTAAAAATAATATAAGTTGGCTTAGGTTTAAGCAATCACCAGATATAATGAAATATAACGCCTAAAAAATCGTAAGTACTTACCAGAATTTAATCCCCATTTTAATATGAAATTATCACCAATAAACGTAAAGTCTGCTAACCTAAAAAAGGCAAGTATCTTCAGAATAATCGCTGAGCTACCCAAAAAGGCCACGCATGCACCAAATATGTATTCGCATTTTATTTAAAAATGTCATCCAAATATGTTACACAATTTTATCCTAATAAAGTAAATTAATATACAAAAATCATTGTTTACCCAAAAAATATAAATGAATGAATCTATGCATGGTCGAGGGTGGGCTTGGTCGACAGAGCCCCGCTTTGCGGGGCTCCTACTTCTGGATGGTTTATAAAAAAATAACCACGAAGGGGATGGCGGGGTCTATTCGCTCACTTCGCTCGCTCACACGACCCCGCCATCCCCTTCTAACCTAACCTGTCCGAGTCGGGGTGCCTTAAAGTCCAGATTACATGCAGTTTCTCGCAGTAGTGATTTATTTGGGTAGTAATGACACAAAACTTTGCTAGTTAAAATTTGGTGCACGCGTGGCCTTTTTGGGTTATGAAAAGTTTTTGTAGTGCAGGCATGACTTAAATAGCCCAAAATATTTTGGTACAGGTTTCATTAATTATTTGTACTTATTATATTTTTTTTGGATGAGGCTGTTTAGGGTAACGATTGTTTTTTTGGTGGTCATTCAATTTCATCCCATATAAGTTCCTTATTACGTGAAAGTCCAGCGAGTAATACCAGCAAGTTGTAAGTTTATTTGTACTTGCTTCTAGCAGTTCAAAGACATCCCTGTGGGGAGCCACGCAATACGGTTAAGCAGGACACATTCTATCTAGGAGCCTCTGGCGATTCCAACTTAATTGAAACACCAAATCCTGGGAATCAACGGTGGGGTTCCGACCGCACTGGATTCTTTTGCTGGAACTAAATTGGGTGACGTTTTTGTTACAGTTAACGACTTATTGGTTTTCATTGAGATTTGTTCGGAGAATTATAGAAAATGTTAGTAAAATATATACAGACTGTATCCAAATTATTGTGATTCCTTCAAACCTCGGATGATATATTAATTCGGCATCGGTATTTCAAATACCTATAACTAACATTTTTTTCCAAAAAAAATAAAATATTTTCACCTTTTCCAATTACCTTTAAAATGAAGGCTTATTTAAGGGGGGGGGGGGGGGAAGTTAATTCGTACAAAAAAGGCATGTTCTTTTGATTTTTTTTGTGACGACACAGTTAAAATCTCTTTATTAAAACTAATAGTGCATTAAAGTATGACATTCGAAGAATATTGTATAAAATTTTCAAGAAGATATATTAAAAAATACGGCAATGGCAGCAATTAATCGGACGTGTCTCGGAAAAAAAAGTAGAATTGCGGTGCCCCTCATAACTTGGTGCTGGATCATCTGAAATCAAAAAATTAAACTTCATTCGTTAGATAATAGTTTTCCCCGGGTAACGCTGGGAGGGTATTTCGAAATTTCAATTTTTCACTTTTTTGGAACACTTTGAAGGCAAAAACGCGAGGCAAAAAATCGCGTTTTTCCCTTCAAAGTGTTCCAAATAAGAGAAAAATTGAAATTTCGAAATACCTTCCCAGCGTTACCCGGGGAAAACTATTATCTAACGAATGAACTTTGATTTTTTGATTTCAGATGATCCAGCACCAAGTTATGAGGGGCACCGCAATTCTACTTTTTTCCGAGACACGTCCGAATAATTGCTGCCATTGTCGTATTTTTTAATATATCTTCGTGAAAATATTATACAATATTCTTCGAATGTCATACTTTAATGTACTATTGGTTTTAATAAAGAGATTTTAACTGTGTGGTCACAAAAAAAACACAAAAAGATGCCTTTTTTTTGTACGAATTAACCATACCCCCCCTTAAATGTAGTGAGTTTCTCGCCTCAAGCATTTGATACTCAAAGGTACATAAATATCAAAACGTCTAAATAACTGGTGCGATAGCGAATGCCGAAGGGCGAGATTGATCGAGACGGAGGACAAGAGGAGGTAAACATAATTACTATGTCATGTTTCTCAGCAACCACCCTTCCGTGGGTGACTTAAAAGCGACCAAGAGATTATTTCTAGAATATTGACACCACTCAGCTGCTCCCATGATGATCCTGGTTTTATTTCTCGCCTTCATATAAACAGTTTATCGCTATTACCTACTTGCCTACTAGTTTTACCCGTAGCTTCACTTACATGATATTTTTCACCTCTTTAGGAGAGGAATTTTGAAAAATACTTCCTTACTGGATGCCTATGTTACAAAACTTACATACTGTTAAAATTTCAAGTTTCTAATCTGAGAAGTTTAGGCTCTGCGTTGATCTGTCAGTCAGTCAATCCGATTTTATTTTTATATAGATGTATTGTAAGGCGATTTTCTCATACGACAGTCGCCATACGATATTGCCGAAAAGCGTTCAAGAATATCTCTCGATATAAATGTGTCTTTACACGTGTTAAGAGCTCCCATCTAATGTTACCTCCCATTACCTTAATGAAACCTCCCTACTGAAATACTTTCACAATTAAAGTAAACGGTTGTCGGGCGGTAGTATTGTGTAGGCCCTTGGGAAATCAACTGCGGACCGTGGTGTAGTACCTAATCCCACATAAGTGAGAGGAGCGTCATAAATTGACATCTACGTCATTTCAGTCAAACAGTCCTTTTCGAATGCAAAAGTGACTCAATTCAAATGGTTTGGTTAAATTGTCGGCATAAAATTAGTTGTGTCGGTTTTGCATGCAGTTTTTTGTTCTATGTTTAAAAACTTATGGAGGCATGAAAGTAGAATAAATGCCGTGGAAATGCGTTCCTTGCGAAGTATGTGCGGTGTAACTTTGAATGATAGATTGAGAAATGATGAGATTAGAAAAGTTGCGGTTTAAAAGATGACGTAGTGACAAAAATTGAAAGGAGTATGCTTAGGTGGTTTGGTCATGTTGAGAGAATGAGTGAACGGCGATTAACAAAAGGAATTTATAAGGCGGATGTCAATGGAAACGCCGATAGAGGACGTCCTAGAAGGACATACATCGATGTTATTGGTGATGTTCTTCACAAAGGTCAGGTGCGTAGTACTCTCAACCGGCGTGCGTGTATGACAAGATGTATTAATGTGGATGAAGCGAAAGGGGTATGTAAGGGTCGTAGCATGTGGCGTTCTATAGTTTCTGCCTACCCCCATGGGAAAAAGGCGTGAGTTTATGTATGTTTAAAAACTTTATTAGACTTTTTTTTGTGTAGGCTGCCAGCAATTTGAGAAGATATGTAGGTAAAGTTTTTAGCGCCTGAAATATTTTTAAAACAATTTTACGCGTTTAGTGAATTTTGATATTATTATCATTGTTTTGAAATCGGTCTGAGTCTTTTGATTACCGAACAAAGGTCACATAAGGGCAATTTTTTTTAAACAAAATATATTTCCCACCCTGGGGTTACTCTTGCAACCTGGTTGCGTTTACAAACACAAACGTCACTCAGACGCGGCTCAATTATCTGTATGCCATACTTACTTACATATTATTATTGTACATACTACACAAATCTAAATAATATTGTCTTATACTGCCTCGTTGGTCTAATGGGGGCAAGCGTGTCTGCTGATCGTGAGGTTCTGGGTTCGATCCCCAGGTCGGGCAGTGTTATTGGGTTTTTCCGTGTAGAATTCCTTAGTAGCAGCCCGGAGTTTGAATTTGTGCCCGTTTGATGGCAATAAGCTCGTCCCCTATTATATGAGACTTCATAACGGCGAAATGAGGGTGTTTACTATACACCTCTGCCCAACTTTTTAGGGAATACAGGCATGATGTTATGTTATTGTGTTATTATTTAGATTTATGTGGTACATAGGTATGTACCACATAAATCTACCACGTCACATGGGATAAGTAGGTACTTATCCCATGTGACGTGGTACAAAAGCCAATCATTAACGGCACCAACCATGTAATCCCACTTTTAAAATTTTTGAAACCACAACGATTTCAAAGTTCAGTAACAGAATATAAGTATCAATATAAGCGACGATTCTAATAAATGCACTCAGCAATCTCGCTACCAACATAAAGGTAAAAAAAAAAAAAATACAGACGAACATAGTAACCTCCTCCTTTTTGGAAGTCGGTTAAAAATGAACTGCCTACCTTCCCATGGGAAAATATTTTACATTTACCTTCCTGTAAACTATAACTTAGTAAGAGGTAACTAAAAAATAATAAAAAGAGGTATTTATCTAGGACTGTCTCCTACATTTTTAATTACCGAAGAGGGTATAGAGTACAGTTTAATTTTCCGGGAATTTTCTATTGTTTAGTATCTACGTATCGACCTTCTTAAGTGCAGGGTTGTAGCAACACAACACGTTGCCCTTGTTGGGTGACAGCTAGGGTTGCCACCTTTTTATGAACTTTTTATGAAAATATAGTACTTTTCCCAAAAAAGATGCAAAAATATAGTACACTTGGGAAATTCAGGAAAAAAGTACACATTTATATTTTATCATAATGTATTTTTGCATGTATATATGTTATTGCTCGTCGCTTTGGCCATCAATGATCTATTACTTTTAAAATAATTATACGAATCTGAGCTATTTAGATTCATATTAAAATAAATTACCAATTAATTTTTTATTAAATTAATAGATGCTCTATTTCTTTCTTCTTTCCGTTTTTACAGTTAACATAAAAAAGCGCGACAGTTGAATTAGGGATAAAAATATAGTATTTTTCGTACTATATTATTTTTCAATTACAATTGACTGAAATATAGTACGATACTATATACCATAGTATGGGTGGCAACCGTAGTGACAGCTAGTTCACACAGAAACTGTTTATAGGACCCATTTTCGCGGATCCGTTTTTATTTTTCTGGTGGCGCCTGTAGTTGTATGAGCGAGTTCACATACACGACAGTATTCCGAATCTAGTAAAAATACTGGATCCGTTGATTTTATCGTATCCTGTCTGTCAGATGCGACGCAGTTGCCATTTGTTTAACTGATCTTTAGGTATAGATGTAAAGAACACACGCAGTACCGACGGATCCGTTAAAACGGATCCGTTGTGTGAACGGGCTCTGAAGTGAAAATATTCAAGTCTTCAAGCCGGATTGCAGTGAACATTTAGAAAGGATGGACTAACAAAATAAAGAATGCCTGTGACATAACTACTAGCAATAACATCAGTAATGCAGCTTGCGAAACTATAATTCACAGTGTCCTCTTAGCCTTTTCCCAATTATCTTGGGGTCAGCTTCCAGTCTAACCAGATGCGGCTGAATACCAGTATTTTACACGGAGCGACTGCCATCAGACCTCCGCAACCCAGTAACTGGGCAATGCCGATATCCTAAGGTTAAACCGTTTGTCAGACTTTCGGGCTTCTGACTACCCGTAACGACTGTCATAGGTATTGGTATGACACCCGGGACCGACAGCTTAACGTGCTCTCCGAGGCACGGAGGGGTCTCGATGTGTAACAAATGGTCACCCATCCACGGACTGACCGCGGCAAGCGCAGCTTAACCTCGCAAATCGCACGATCGGCGCGGTTGTTATTTAGCCACGAGCCCCTCAAACTTAACTCAAATTAACTCGAAAGTGTGGTTGATAATTTTCGTTTGAATTTCAAAGATTTTATACAGGGTTAATTTGAATTGACTGGCTAAACTTCACACATAGGGTTACTTAGGTATAACTAGAATTCATAAAAGAAACATAAACTTTAGTTAATTAGATAAAAATATACCTAATCTAACCATTTATTTTTCTCGTTGGAAAATCCTCATGGATGTCCCTCGCCCGGGGAAGGCGAGGGCGTCTTCCGGACTCTTACCGGCTAAAAACCAACGGTGTTCCTCCTCCTGACTGTTTGGCCGGGGTCGCGGGATTCGCAAAAGCATGCACTGCAACCCCGGCAGATACCTAATCTAACCTATAGTAGCAAAGAGCACGAACGTTGCTGATTCTTGTGACGCGTGGTGGCTGACTGGCGGGAGTCCGGGGATATAAAAGGTCGGGCGCACTGCAGATCGCCCCTCTCTCGCGCCGCTGCAGTTACTCAGATAAGTGCCACACCTGCTGAAGAAGACCTGGACTCCTCGCATTGCACGAACCACGCCCTGTTGTTCTCTTTGTACTCTTTGTAAATTGTTAGTTAAATATATATAGTGTACGGTCACAAGTGTTATTCTTTATCCTCCCGTAAGTACACGCCTGCTAAATTTTATGTGCACATGCTAGTCGAGGGTTGACTCCTAAAGCCACCCTAAAGTGTTACATTCTGATCCGCACGTGAATTCGAAGTCAGGGGCGCGGGCCGGGGTCTATCTCAGACCCTCCTCAGATAGCCCGTGCAGTTCCCGAATCCCTGTGTAGAATAGTCCAACACTTATTTCTCGTGGGTATCGTAAGAAAAGTCAACAGAAGCGGCAGAAGAGAACACTGGAACTGGAAACATAATGGAATACCCAATTCGTTTGCCAAGCATGGTGGTTAAGGACATGTACTTCCCCCCGTTTTTACTAGAAACCAAAGTGGACGTTTACGGGTTACCGTCCGTTCACACAGCGGATCCGTTAAAACGGATCCGTTGGTACTGGATGTGTTGTTCACATCTGTGCCGACGGATCAGTTAAACAGGATACAATAAAATTAACGGATCCAGTATTTTTTAATGGATTCGGAATACTGTCGTGTATGTAAACTCGCTTATACTACTACAGGCGCCATGACCAATATAAAAACGGATCCGCTAACACGGATCCTGTAAATAGTTTCTGTTTGAACTAATTATTAGGAGTAGGGAGAATCAAACGCAGTTAGAGCTATGGAACAGATTTTTTTTTTAGAGAATCAATACTAACAAACATAAAAGAATATTTTGGTACGGTGGACATTGAAGAGTATTCGACATAAGACTTGTGAAATTGAAGGACCCATTTCTTAGAAACGTTTCTGCTCGAAGCTATAAAGGTCATAGGTTATAAGGAAGCATTCGCTCGAAAATAATGTAAAGTATTTCCTCCTACCGTCTATTGAGAACCAAGTGCACTCCAATATGTATTCTATCAAGACGCAAGGCAGGACGAGCAGAAGATCAATTCCTTCATATAAAATTCCTGCTTCAAGGAAAGAAATGTCTGGTTACCTGATTTTTTGACAGATAGAATTGTTCCTTCATCCTTGCTGCTTTATAAACGCCTATGTAAAAGTAAAACAAATTCTAATTCCTTTAAAGGATGATTTCCACCAAACGGCTCGCATCGCATCGGATCGGAACGGATTTTACAATTTTTAAACGATATTAAATCGTGTACACAGTATTTAAAGTCTATATTACCAAGTCGCGCACAGTGGCTTGACTGCGGGCGTCTTCCGCGGCACGCGATCGTAGCCCAAAGTGTGCTGGACGCGCGCTCGGCTCCGTTCGCATGTCGTCGAATCCGATCGGATCCTTTCAAAAATTAGAACACGTCAACACATAGGAATTAAACTATTTGACTAGGCGCAGAAACGGATACGTTCGCAAGCGACAGTACGGAGTCGATCGTAAGCGTCGACATCCTGACGGACGTATTTTCCGGATGCGGGCCGTTTGGTGGATATCATCCCTAAAAGTAACCCATTGTGTAACGCGACTGCATCGCGGGTTCTAAGAGCCCTTATACAAGGTGACATTTTTCATCGATGAAAACGCCATACAGGGTCGATTCAGTCGCCATGCAGTCGAGATGCTTTCACAACTCTGTCGCAATGTAGTGAAGATGCAGTCGAGATGCAGTCGCGAAACAGCCGCTGGCAGTCTACCTTTACACATGTACGGCGATTTTTAGTAGGGTTACAATCGCGATTCAACAGTGATTGAAGGCGATACAAACAAGATGCAGTAGCGAAGCAGTAGCACGTGTTGTCGAATCGATACAAATGCGCAATAGCATTGATGTCGCAAAGAATTTAACCTGAGTTAAAGTCGTGCGACCGTAAAACGCGTTTGCATTCTATGCAGTCGCCATATGTAAGGGCTCGTAACTTAGGTACTTATTGGCCAAATACTGAAACGCTTTTCAATTTTAAGTTGCCGTTAATTTCGTGCTGTCTCTGTTACTTCGCCTTAAAGTAGCGTTCGAATATTTGGCCATATTATACAAGGTTAGTCGGAACTAAGCCGCGAGGGTACTAAGCCGCGGGCCACCTAAAGTATCACTGATGACTGTTTTAAAGCAAGTGTTAAAATTTCAAAATTCGATAATTTTTATTTGCATGTAAAAAGATTCTTAATTTAATTTTTTTTTTAAATACACCTGCTTTAGTTATTAATTCAGAAAATTAATTTTCTAATCCATGTCCCCAAATATGACCTAAATTGTAAAAACAGCTGATCATAGCTATGGACAGATATATTTTAGCATATTTTTTAGGAAATCTTTGTAAAGCTATTTCTCTTAAACTATCGAGTTTTGGGGAAAGTTGTAGAACAAAAGTTATCCCTTATTATGGGTACTTTAACACCCTTTTGGCTTAGTACCCCCTTTCCGACTAACCTTGTATACCTTATTACAGAATATGGTTTAACAGAACTAAGGTAAATCCAGATTCAAAATATACGCATCACTTTCTAACATCATATAACAAAAAGAGATGGGACTATTTTATAACCTGGCTTTTTCTTAGACCATCGTTTGTTATAAAAGGATACGTCTCTATATTCATTAACATTTATATTTCTTTTTTAAAAAACTCGGAGTAAACGATGTCTCTAGTTTCTAGAATATTTGAGTAATTCCATTATTGTAGAAATCCCTCTTTGTCTGAAGGAAGAAAAGAATAAATTATTCTGTAACTATTCTAACGGCAGAGGTCTTAGTTTCGTAGACGTAGAATAGAAAATACAGTTACGTATGTATTGCTTGCAGTATTTATTTTCTAAAAAGTACCATTTACCCCTTAGAAGAAATAGTATCTACCGCAATTTTAAATATCAATTCACCTTCTCCTTGATAGGAGATGCATAATTATCTAGGCCTACCATTTGACGTATAGTATCGTATCACTAATATGAGCGAATTTTGAATCGAAAATACAGCTGTCCTATAACATTTTAGTTTATTATTTTGCGACATTCACAATTTGTATCATACATACATAGATATGACTAAAGAATTCAATTTCATAAAATAGTATGTGCGAAACGACATATTATATCATTTTGGGACCCAGTGCATAATATCAGCAAGCACATTGGGTACCCGCGCGACAGCGCAACGAGTAATCCCAAGGAGGGTTGATGTCAGTCAGGCGGCCGGTCATAAAACAATAAGCCAAAACCTCTAACAACATGGATTTATGAAATACATGTTGTGCCGATCCCAACTAGTGTGGGATAAGGGCAGGAAGAAGAAGTATGTGCGAAACGAGTATTTCCAATTCAAAATTCACTCACAGTAACGTTGAATTCACGTTAATGACGTCACAACATCCGTGTTAGGCCTACCATTGAGATAGCTAATAGAAGTATTAACTAGACATGTCAAATGCCTAAGTATGGCGCCAGATTATACCGAAGTGATACGATCAAAATTCGGCGCCCATGTTTTTTGTATCGGCACGACGCGGCTAACTTCAGCCTGGTGTGTCGCGGGTAATTAAAAAAGCATTGCAGGAGTAATTACGGCAAATTTGCATCGCCTATTTTCGGCAAGCTTACTAAAGTATAACATAACATAAGTAAATAAATAACATCACGCCTGTATTCCCAGAGGTGTATAGTAACACCCTCGTTTCGTCGTTATGTTAAAAGTCCCATGTAAGGGGGCGAGCCTATTGCCATCAATCGGGCACAAATCTAAAACTCCGGGCTGCTATAATTGAAGAATTCACACGGAAAAACTCAATAACACTTGCTCGACCTGGGGATAGAATTCAGGACCTCACGATCAGCAGTCGCGCTTGCCACCACTAGACCAACGACGCAGTTTAAAGTAGGTATACTTTAATGGAAAACAATCTAATGAGACAATGATCTCAAAAAACCGGAAATTTTCCAAAAGTCGTTCGTAAATAGCTTTTTAAATACTGAAGTTGGTAAAAAAAATGGTACCGCATTAATTTATTACACATTGTATTGTAACGAGTGCATTACCGTCCAGCGTTGCGTGATTTATGTGTCTGCATATTTTAATATTGCACTGAATGGATAATTTGTATGTTCGACACGACTGCTCTCTGTAACGTCCGGGATAATAATGGCATTAACCGTGAAAAGTTTGTTGTAGTTGTCTATGGGAGAGGTCTTATTTTCATAAAATTACTGGTTGCTTTTCACTTCGGTAATATGCTTTATGAACTGTAAAAAACTTTTTTACAAAAAATTTAAACCGACTTCAAAAAGAATAAAATAATTACCATATAAAATTAACAGTTTCAGAAGTTGGTGCCTTCAATTTGGTTCAGCGTGGATCAGCACCGACTTCTGAAACTGTTAATTTTATATGGTAATTATTTTATTCTTTTTGAAGTCGGTTTAAATTTTTTGTAAAAAAGTTTTTATTTTTTTCTTTTTAGTGGCCTTAATTAAAACCTGGTTGGGCCTACTAAAGACGCTGCTCGTAACATAATCACATCATCACAATATGCGTACTGTTCGTCATTGAGGAGTTCCATTGTCTATCTCCGAAGTTCTTCATCAGATCTTCACCAAATTTAAATGGGACCAACTTCAAAGTATACCCCATCTATTAAAAAAATAATCATCAAAATCGGTTCACAATTGGCGAAAATATCGATGAACATACACAAAAAAAAAAAAAAATACATACAGACGAACATAGTAACCTCCTCCTTTTTGGAAGTCGGTTAAAAATATAAAAGATTCGTAATATTTACCAACTACAGTCGGTAAGATATAGAAACCGTGTATCTATTAGCAAGCGGAATCCAAACGTTTAGCAATTTTATACAACGTTCGTTCTGCCTAGCCTTTTCAATGTTGGGGTCAGCTTCTTGTCTAACCAGATGGGGCTGAATAACAGTAATTTACAGGTCAATGCCGATATCCTAAGGTTAGACCGGTTGTCAGACTTGCGGGCTTCTGACTACCCGTAACGATTGCAATTTTATACATAGGTACGAACTTCATTAATTTTGCTATCGATGTGTTGCTGATTATAATTAATGTAAGAAAGTTCTTGTTCTACATATACATACATGATCTATGATAATACTTGCCAAGTCTACTCTTAACTACTATACTTTCCTTGTATTCTCAAATGTTCCCGATACATGGGCTACGGTTAATAAACCGAGCGGTTCGTTATAACAACAACGAGAAGTTGCCGAGTTAACTGAATTCTCTGTTGTTGCAACAGAATTATCAAGTCCAATAGACTGATCCAACTTGTGTGGGGTTATTGATAAACATTAGTTTGTTGTTACTTTATTAGAATGAGTAAACGGGGGCTGGATTGGATTAGATTTTATTAAGTTACTAGCTGCCCGGACAGACTTCGTTCTGTCAAAAGTTATTGGCCTGTAGTGGGAAACGAAAAGTGTTTTTACTATTTTCCACGCAATTTTTATGTTTTTTCTCTCAATAAGAACCTTCCTTGTGCTATAAGGAATATATAAAAAAATTGCCGAATTTGTCGAGCCGTTCTCAAGTTTTGCGCTTAGCAACACATTCGGCGATTAATTTTTATTTATATACCTAGATGAAGTACGAAATCATGTTTCGAATTGCAAACCTTTGTAGGTTTACACGCTCGTGGCTAATTAACAACCGTGCGGTTCATATGATTTGCAAGGTTAAGCTGCGCTTGCCGCGGTCAGTCCATGGATGGGTGACTGTTTATTACACATCGAGACCCTTCCGTGCCTCGGAGAGTACGTTAAACTGTCGGTCCCGGGTGTCATGCGAATACCTACGACAGTCGTTACTGGAAGTCAGAAGCCCGAAATATTTGACAACTGGTCTAACCTTAGGATATCGGCATTGCTCACTATCTGGGTTGCGTCGGTCTGATGGCAATCGCTCCGTGTAAAACACTGGTATTCAGCCGCATTTAGTTAGACTGGAAGCTGACCCTAACATAGTTGGGTAAAGGCTAGGCAGAACAATTATGATATGATTTTTCGAATTGCAAAGCTTCATAGGTTTACTATTAATCCAATCCAAAGTAATCCAATTCCAAATTCAATAATTTTTAATGTATTCATTACGTATTCTTGAATAAAAACATACACAATATACAGTTTCAATTCCAATTGTGTCAGCATTGTCGCTTGGATACGGGTTGATTTATAATAAAACCTCATCATCATCATCATCAGCCTATAATGTTCCCACTGCTGGGAAACAGGCCTCCTCTCTGTGAGAGGGAATGGGCTGTAATCCACCACGCGGGCCTAGTACGGGTTGGTAGATGTCACATGTCTTTGAATTTTTGGTTCTAGGACATGCCGGTTTCCTCACGATGTTTTTCTTCACCGTTTTGATAGCAGTGGTGATGAAATAAATTACACAAAGTATTACGCTTGGCTGGGCTCTAACCCACGACATACAACTCGTAAGTCGGGGGCCGTTACCACGGGGCCACCACTGCACTGCTCTTAAAATAAAATAAAACCTAAACGCCTAAAATTACACATTTATCTCCGCATATACCTACTAACAAAATCCTAAATAACTTGTCAAATAATTTTAAAATCACATCTAATAGCACGTGTACATAAAATACTTAATTAAACTTTAACTAAATTGTGCGGCAACCATGCACCGCTCTAACTAAACTAATATTTTGTCGCTATCATTCATTCATTCAGGGGTCTTTGAAGTGGTCAGTCGTACTCGTACCGGGACGTACTTGTTGGAAACCGACTTTGTAACAGATTTGAGAGGGCAAGGTTGGCTAACGTTTTGTTGTTATCAGGATATTCCTTGGAAGAAACCATTTTAAGTAGATCAGCGGTTGGATAGTTCTTCTTCTTTTCGTGTGGTTAGTGACTGACCTGGTGTCAGAGTTTATGCCGCGCGTGGGCTCCTGACTTGGCTTCACATGCCGTCGAGTAATATCTCTCAGGCATGCCGATTTCCTCCCGATGTTATCCTTTACCGTTTTTGAGCAAGTGAGAATTATACAATACGCACATAAATCCGAAAAGTCAGAGGTGCGTGCCTTGGGTTTGAACTCGAGACCTATGACTTGGCAGTCCGACGGTCACACCACTAGGCTATCAGACAGTAATGGCACAAAATAGATAGGTACAGAAGTCAATCTACATACAAGTGCGCTCGAGCAACGCACACATAGACACTGCTCACGAACACGATATCTCGGAGTGTTTGGGACCAGAGTGCGAGTGAGTGTGAGCGCGAGTGCCATGCGCTTGAGAGAGATAGATATATAGATAGAGCGACCGCCGAGCGTAGGTATGAAAAGTGAAGTACATATATGTGATTGCCTTCAGTACCTATCTGTTTTGTGGTAATGGGCTGACTATTCTATAAACATTTAAGCCTTATTTTCATACTGTTCAAAATGTTGTATCTCAGATATGTGATTGAAAAATAACATTTTTTTTATGGAGACTACCCGCTTTTTATTTTTTCTCATTTTGTGGCTCGAAGAACTGCTCGATTAAAGACTATCAATTCTAGATTGAAGCAATTTGTGGTCCTTACATCCGTAGACCTAGCACGAAATCGGTCACGATAGTAACGTAAAGGTAACGGTAATGTGAGTGAATTTTGAATCGGAAATACTCTTTTGGCACATACTATTTAATTAAATTGAAAACATAAACATAACATAACATCACGCTTGTATTCCCTGTATTGAAGGTTTGAGTAGAGGTGTATATAACACCCTCACTTCGCCCTTATGTTTCAGTCTCATATAATAGGGGGTGAACCTATGATCATCAACCGGGCACAAATCTAAACGCCGGGCTGCTACTGAGGAATTCCACACGGAAAAAAACCCAATAACACTTTGTCCGACCTGGAGATTGATCCCAGAACCTCATGATCAGCCGCTGATCGCGACCGCTGCCGTCGCGCTTGCCACCACTATACCAACGAGCAGTTAATTGAGACTTTATTCATATCCATGTATGTTTCAAATTGTGCATGTCGCAAAAAGATAAAACAAAATTTTATTTATTTATTTATATACTCTTTATTGTACATACACCAGGTTAACACAACAGGAAAAACAATTTAAATTCAAAAATGCACAATCGGCGGTCTTATCGCACAAGGCGATCTCTTCCAGACAACCTTTGGATGGACTGGAAGAATGGATAGAGAAAAACGAGCAATCTAGGTGTACAAGTACATTACGTACCTACATAATATTACATACATAAACTCACGCCTTTTTCCCATAGGGGTAGGCAGAAACTATAGAACGCCACATGCTACGACTCTTACATACCCCTTTCGCTTCATCCACATTCATACATCTTGTCATACACGCACGCCGGTTGAGAGTACTACGCACCTGACCTTTGTGAAGAACTTCACCAATAACATCGATGTATGTCCTTCTAGGACGTCCTCTACCGGCGTTCCCATTAACATCCGCCTTATAAATTCCTTTTGTTAATCGCCGTTCACTCATTCTCTCAACATGACCAAACCACCTAAGCATACTCCTTTCAATTTTTGTCACTACATCATCTTTTAAACCGCAACTTTGTCTAATCTCTTCATTTCTCAATCTATCATTCAAAGTTACACCGCACATACTTCGCAAGGAACGCATTTCCACGGCATTTATTCTACTTTCATGCCTCTTCTGCCACGACCAACATTCACTTCCATACATAAGCGTAGGTACCAACACACCATTATGGACAGCCAGTCGTGCCTTTTTGGACATCGAACGGCTAGCCACAACCGCATGCAAAACACCATTTACTTTATTTCCCGCATTTGCTCTCCTTTCCACATCTTCGTCAATCTTACCATCTCTTGTAAACATACTTCCCAAATAAACAAACTCATTCACCTGTTCAATACTTTCATCTCCTATCTTTACTTTACACTCAGATACATCTGCATCTCTTTCAAAAACTATTACTTTCGTCTTGCTTACATTAATTTTCATCCCTTTCATATTATATGCTCCATTCATCATAGTTACCATGTCTTGCAACTCTCCCGCCGACGATGCAAGCAAAACTTGATCATCTGCGTAGAGAAGACATTTGACAGGCAACTCATTCATTTTCAATCCACACTCACTCCCTTTTAAGTCTGTCAAACAACTATCCATGTATAGGTTGAACAGCCATGGAGACGCTACACAACCCTGTCTAACACCTCTGGAGATGCCAAACCAGTCTGTGAACGCCCCATTTATCCTAATACAAGCACTGGAATCCCTGTACAGCGATTTCAGTGCCCGTATCAAGCGCCAGTCCACCCCGTACAAAGATAGTGTCGACCACAATTCTTCCCTCCACACACTATCATAGGCCTTCTCCAAATCAATGAAAGCGCAGTACACTTTCTTGTGCTTTGCCAGATGTTTTTCGGCTATGCACCTCAAGGAGAAGATCTGATCCATACAGCCCATCCCCTCTCTGAACCCTGCCTGAACATCCCATACTTTCTCATCTGTTATTCTTATCACTCTGTTAATTAAAACTTTCGCATATAGTTTGCCGACCACACTCAAAAGACTAATGCCGCGGTAGTTTCTACACTCCTGCTGTGAACCTTTTCCCTTATATAGTGGTACGATTACAGCTTTGCACCAGTCGCCCGGCACTTGGCCGAATCTCCAACACATATTAAAGATCCGGTACAGCAGGCTTGCTACCACCCCGTCACCGCCCTTAAGCATTTCGGCAGACACTCTGTCACATCCAGCAGCTTTTCCAACTTTCATACATTTCAGCGCTTTCACAATTTCATCCATTTCAATCAGATTTTCCTCATCTTCATCCAAGTCAATGTCTGACTCACTCGCTTCCGCCCAGTTACCCACTCTTTGCACACTATCCTGCCAACTAAATAAACTTTCAAAATATACCTTCCAGCGTTCCAACACCTTGCATTCTTCACTTAACAAGCATCCATCTCCTCCTCTAACTATATTCATATTTGATGTCCCCGAAACTCCACGAGCCAATCTTACTTGTTGCCAGAACAGCTTAACATTGACCCTGAAGTTGTCGGAGAACTTCCTATTATACTTATCTTCCATTTCATTCTTCTTCATTTTTACTATCTCTTTTACTTCCGCCTTTATTTCGGTGTATCTTTTCTTCACTCTTTCCAAATCGTCAATCATACTCGTTGCCTGATTCATCCTTATTCTAGCTTTAAAGGCTAATAAATTAGCATAATATTACTTAAATTTAATAATATAAAATACATAGCAGAATAATTACATAAATATGCAAAGAAAACATAAATAATATAATAATAAACTAGTAAATATATGTGACGGCGCATCGAGAAATCAACTCGATAGCGCTAGTATCGATTGTTGATTTCTGAACGTACAACTCCTGTCAAGTTACGTAACACCGAATGCTGAGGTGGCGGCCATTACATAATAATAAGAGAGGTTAAGAAAACATTGCGCTCGCACCCCACGTGTTCTGGTGGAACGTCAATAATAACCAATCTGTGTTAATAAGTGATCTCATAATATTAAGATTAGTGGATACGATTTGTACAAGTAATAAAACAGTGTGATTTGTAACAGCAGTGTACTTCTTTAATTTCATCTCCTCGCCCGCTTACCCACGAAGTTATCATGGCTGCTTCTGATAATAGCTTAGCGCCTTTATATGTATAATAAAATAAATAGCAGATTAGAGCGACTAGTAATGCTCCTTCATAGATTTTTTAAAATCTGGCAGTGATTGTGAACGTCTCACATTAAGTGGCAAAGCATTCCACAGACGAACAGCTTGAATCGTAAAGGACAATTATAGGAAAATTGTATTATACTATTATATACTACGACTATACGTCAAAAATGTTCATGCTAGGCCTAGGTACAGGGCCCACAGAAAACGCCACATTGGCACAAAATCTTTATTTTTATCTATGAGATCTTGATCGTTAAGTCTTTTTTTGTCTAGCCTTTTCTCAACCATGTTGGGATCAGCTACCAGTCTAACCAGATGCGGCTGAATACCAGTATCTTTCACGGAGCAACTGCCATCAGACCTCCGCAACCCAGTTACTGGGCAATGCCGATATCCTAACGTTAGACCAGATGTCAGACTTTTGGGCTTCGGACTAACGGCTGTCATAGGTATTCGTATGACGCCCTGGACCGACGGTTTAACGTGCTCTCCGAGGCACGGAGGGGTTTTAATGCGTAACGAATGGTCACCCATCCACGGACTGATCACGGCCAGTAGCTTAACCATGCAAATCATATGGCCCCCGCGGTTGTTAATTAGCCCCGAGAAATTTAGGAATATCTATGTGAAAAATATTGCTTAGTATTTAAAATTTCGTAACTTAAGGTATACGGAGCAAGTTTCTTGAAGTAAGTCTCATTTTATCTCTGTTGTTGTCGGAGAGAAAGACAAAGGCAGAACGAGTCTTGCTTTGAGAAACGATTCTCGTGTAAATCAGCCTTAAATATGTCCTGTATTGTTAATGATGTCAGTTCACCCTAATTCAGCCGTGGACAAGTTGGCAAAGCGGTTTAATTTCACCGACCGTTCAAACTTCCGTAAGGGGATTTTGTAACAAAACCGAGGCAAGTCTTCAGGCACCGGTGTGTGGTAAAAATACACAGTTCCTACCAAAATGTTTTCTCCACTTTTTTGTCGTTACAATTGAATTTCATAGTTTAACGAAGTTAATTCTGTCCGGTGATGGTCGCGGTAACTTTGTTGGTTTTCAATTTTGACCATTTTGTTTCCCTAGTCGGTTTTGTGTGGATACCGAGTTTTGAGGAATTTGAAACATGATTTTTTGTGTCCACAACTAGCTGTTTATTATACTTCTCTGTCGGGTTAAAAAAGGAGGTTTTATCTTTTCTGTGGTATGCTTTTGTCGTATTGTTTTCACTCGTAGCTGAAATGCACGACATAACTACAGGAACATAAGGTATTTCTTTCAGATATGTCTAGACTGCCTTGTTGGTCTAGTGGTCGCAAGCGCGACTGCTGAGAATGGGGTCATGGGTTCTATCCCCAGATCGGGCAAAGTGATATTGGGTTTTTCCATTAGGAGTTTCTCAGTAGTAGCCCGGAGTCAGGATTTGTGTCCGATTAATGGCAATAGGATCGCCCCCTATTACATGGGACTTAAACATAACTGGCGAAATGAGGGTCTTACTATACACCTCTGCCCAAGCCTTCGGGGCATACAGGCGTGATGTTATGATTTTATATGTCTAGTGTCTTCTACAAGAACTCCTTCTTCTTCTTTCTGCCCTTATCCCACACTAGGTGGGGTCGGCATGACATGTATTTAAGAAATCCATGTTGTTAGAGGTTCTGGTTTACTGTTTTATGACCGGCCGCCTGCCTTACATCAACCCTCCTTGGGAATACTCATTGCGCCGTCGCCGTCGCGCGGGTGACCCAATTTAGGTCCCAAAATGATATGCTTGTCAATCTTATTGCCGACAACTACTAGAAAAATATACAGTATTTGTGTGGGGTGAATTAAAAGAGCCTCTACGAGGGACAGTACTTAAGTACGTCCGGCGCACCCTTTTTTTTTTTTTGTTTTTTCTCGTTGGAAAATCCTCATGGATGTCCCTCGCCCGGGGAAGGCGAGGGGTCTGCCGGACTCTTACCGGCTAAAAACCAACGGTGTTCCTTCTCCTGACCGTACGGCCGGGGTCGCGGGATTCGCAAAAGCATGCACCGCAACCCCGGCAGGTCCCGGTCCGCCAACCTATGGTGGACCTCTCCTCTGTGGGGCCTTGCCCCACGTTCTCCTGAGAAGCGCGCACGGAACACGGCGCGCCGCCTTCTCGGGCCTGTTACTGGTCGGGCGGCGAGTCCCCAAACCCGCCGCCCGCAGGCCACACACTAGGGTGGCTGGAGATCATCGCGTACACGCTCCCTCCGGCGCCCGGTGCGTCTGGCGCGGGAAGGGAGAAGAGCACACCGCTCCCTCTCCGCTTCCTCTTTGGTTGCCATCACCCCCTCACAAAAGGAGGCGATGGCTTCCCACGCAGTCTCGCTCCCGACCATGGACAGAACCACAGCCGGAAGCGGTCACAGGTCACCGCCGACCACCGCGACTAATTCGCGGCGCTGCTACCCCCAAGCTGGACACGCCTGCAAAGTGTGCAGCGCCGTGTCCTCGGGGCAGTCGCAGTGGTGACAACCGGGCATCTGCTCCCGGCCTATGCGACACAGGTACTTCCCGAAACAACCATGTTCCGAGAGCACCTGCGTCAGCCGGAAGCTGAGGGCGCCATGCCGCCTCTCCAGCCACTCCTCCATCACGGGTCTTACTGCCGCAATTGCGGCGTGCCCCGCGCTGGGTTGCGCAAGTCGTTCCCTCCACTCAGCTACTAGGATGTCCGGCGCACCCTGGGTAGTCCGCCCGTACCACGCTTGCTGACGGGCAAATCTTTTCACCACGGTATGAGCTAGTGTCATATAGCTAGTGCTAACACGAGAGAAGAAGTAGAAGAAGTATTTGTGTCAGTGTCTTCTTTTTTTTAACGTGTCGATGTCAATCTAAATTGAGTCGGTCCAGAACTTAGCTACGAGTTTAGCGTGATCAGTAGCGTCCATTAGTTCCTGTAACGTGCAGGTATCACGGCACGCAGGGCATAATTTCAGGTGTCCCATCGTTTGTGGAACAGCACCATATTTACACTCCAGGCTGGAATCGTCTATGAATCTCCGACTGAGGAGGTTTTCCTTGCTTCAACCAACCTGGGTCCGAAGTCTGTTTAAAGACCTTCAGGATAGCCAAGGCAACCAAACCAAGGAGGAGATTTTCAGCAGATGAGACAAATGGTATGGGTAGTGTCTATGGAATGTAATATGTTAAACTAGTATTTTAGTCTGAAATTCAGTTTTGAAAGGCTTCAGATGAAATAAAGTACCAATGTACTCATTATAGCTAGTTAAATATAGTATCTTCCAGTTTCCACTTTGTAAAATACTTAATAATTACTCGTTTCCTTAACCAAGGGGAAGTGCACTATAGAAAAAATATGAGTGTCAGAGAAAAAATGTTTTATGTAAGAGCACTACATCTAGAATTTTAAATAGCCACCTTTGAGCACGGAAACATTTTAGCTGGGATTACTTTCACGGAAATTAAAAACAGTACTTCCATCTTTAATAAAAATAACGCTTGCAGAATTATAATTATTTTTGTCTTTGATATCTTATATATTTTTTATCTTAAAAGATGAATTGCAGTATACTATAATATTTGGTACACATGTTTGTTCACAATGTTAATACGGGTGGATCACACTCAAATTTTCCAACAAGTTATGTTCTGTATGTAAATATATTACACGATCGCTACACGATCACAATTACCGAACTTTATTTACCTTCTACTAAGCAAGTGAGAAACAAACATAATTATGAATTACTAGCTGTATCCTCGCGGCTCCGCCCGCGTAAGAAGTTTTATTTCAGTTATAAATATAGCCTATATTACTCCGTGATAATGTAGCTTTCTAACGGTAAAAGATTTTTTGAAATTGGTCCAGTAGTTTTTAAGTTTATTCGTTACATACAAAAATACAAATCTTTCCTCTTTATAATATTAGTATAGACTAGCGGCCCGTCCCGGCTTCGCACGGGTGGACATTTACCCCGTTTTTGCAACATTTTTCATTTAAGCTCCGCTGCCATTGGTCGTAGCGTGATAACCTATAACCTTCCTCGATAAATGGACTATCCAACACAAAAATAACTTTTCAATTCCAACCAGTAGTTCCTGAGATTAGCGCATTCAAACAAACAAACAAACAAACTTTTCAGCTTTATACAAATAAAGCATCTGTATCTTGACTGGCATGTACAGATCACGAAGATTCTAATTTTGTACCATTAATAAAATAACACCATTTTATTTGGCGCCACACAAAATGGACTTGATCTCACACACTTCCGCAATTCTTTCCGAGATCCCTTCAATCACAACCGAGCTACATTTTAATCCAAGTAAACGATTTTCCCTCCATTGATTCAGATGAGATCCACTTTTATTATGCTGTTTCTTCGGAATTACTAAAAAAAGTCCATTTTGTTACCTCACCGTCGTTGCAACATTAATGGAATCGCAAGATAGAATCCCTCACTGCTGAGACGGCCTCGTCTCTACTTTAATAAGAAAACTTTTTTGTTCGATTGACGAAGTTTGTCAACGAGAAAAAATTACTTCTCTATATAAACACCTGGAGCATTCCCGTAGTTATTGCGTTTCGGAAACAATTTCTATTAATCGGAAATCGAAATTCGGTATCGGAGTCCCAATTTTCTTTGAGATACTTCATCAGAGAATCTGATTATGTATTTTATAACGAAACAAGCGACCCGCCCCGGCTTCGCATGGGTGCAATGTAGATACTAATGTGGGGCATATAAACCTTACTCTTGAATCACTCTATCTATTTAAAAAACCGCATCAAAATTCGTTGCGTAGTTTTAAAGATCTAAGCATACATAGGGACAGACAGACAGCGGGAGCGACTTTGTTTTATACTATGTAAAGATTGTAAAACAGCACCAGGCACTTAGTAATCACCAGAGTTATCTTTCATTTATCAAATTTATGTGAAGTTTTTACATGAAACAAAAAATAACAAGTAACTTGCAAGCCACATTTATCATAAATAAATAAAAACACGTACTTTTAAGTTCTAATACTAACCGAGCTTGTTTTCAACATCCAATAGATGGCGCAACCAGTACGGGCCGACGAATACCAAAATATTAAAAATATTTTTGACTATTGTGAGGGACCTACGTACCGGTTTAGAAATTCGGCAATGCATGGTTTGTGCTTTAAACTATTTGTTAATAATATTGTTTTTATAGCGTTTGGAATCAATATATTATCTGCACAATATTTTAATCAACGTAAAAGTGTAATTATTATTAGAAAGCTGGCAAACTATGAATAGAAAAGTGTACCTATCTACTTAGACATAATAAATATAGGCTAAAATTCCAGATTGTAAATTCGCTTTATGCATCGTCACTCCTCCCTATTACGGAGTGAGCAAGAGTGCCTCCCGCACTACTTGAAGCAATGAACTGCATAACATATGAGTAAAGTAGAGGCTTCAGCACAGTTAGGCTTAAAGTTTCTTGTAATCACTGAGCAGGATACCACTTAGTGAGTTTAGCAGAATTTAGTTTTTACGTTCTCTAATAAATCCACAACAGTAGGTATTGGGAATAAAAATGTTTTTAGAGCGGTTAGGCGTACTGCGTTTTGAATTGAGAGTCCGCTAAAAAATTTAGAATGCAGTGAGCGTATTCAAAAAAACGTTGTGGTCAGCGTAACTGCACGCTTTCAGACTGTTTTTACAGCCAGTTTGCATTATAATTTTTAAAAAAAAACTGACGTACTGGTCACAAGATCGGCTGCCAATAGTGAGGTCCCTGGACAAAATGTAATGAACTTTTTTTGTTGAGAAATCAGTTGGGTCTGGTCTAGTCTTACACGAAATTAGTAATAATTTACATTCGGCTCGACAATTATTTTTCATTCACAAACATTTTCGGAGTTAAATATAAATGCAACCTAGTGATCAGCACTCTCTGGATACACATTCGAATGACTTTCCAAGGACCTTTTGGTCCTGACGGATATTATTCTGTTACTACCTTAAAAAATGTACAGTCGTCCAAAAAATGGTTCTTGGTAGTCTAATGTTTTTTGCACGTCGTAAATCGACAAGAACTATTTTGGCTTGGAAATCACTATTATAAACGGTGTAAATAGACCCTTAACGAAGCTGAAAGGCACTTATTCTCCATGTCATTGCGATATTTTTTTTTGTTCTGGACTATGTCTGGGAACCTTCTAGTTACCTGTTATATTGGAGGTCAAAGTTCCAACATTTTCACAACTTTTTTTTAAAATACTAGTTTTGAAGGTTGCAAATGTACTTGAAATACCTCCATTACTCGTTTACTACTCATAGCATCTATCAGCACAGTGTCCTGAGTGCGTTACATTGAGCTTTACAGTAAAACGAAATTTTTCACCCAAAAAATAAAGTCGTTTCCCAGCTACGATTTTTGCGTAGGGTTACTTAGTTTGATTATTATTACTGAATGCATGGTTGACGGCTTCGTGAAGGGTCTTTTTACACCTAGTAGATATGACGCGGTCACCTTAGCGACTTGTTCAAAAGTGGTACACCATTTTCTTGGCCCACTGTACATATTTTTTCTAATCCATGCAAAACATCTTTTTGTTCAGCTCGTATACAACAGTCCTTATTCTCTCTGACAAGTTACCCCGTTAAAAGCTAATCTGTCTATGAAATATTTCCACTGCAGCCCGATCTAACTCTGCACCGTCCTTAGAATTTCGCAGCTAAAATTCGGCTTACCTGACTGCGTTTGAGTTGAAATCAATTAGTCTGCCAATCGCAGCCCCGTAGCGTGTTGCTAACAGAACTACCTCCACAAATTAGGGAGAGAGGGTTTCAATAGCTTGAATCGTCAATAGTATCTGGAATTACTGGTAGGTACATTGTGATTTTGAAATTTTCGCTTGACGTGATATTTCCTGTCTGGCTGAATGCTCCCGTTCAAATAGAAATTTTGATGTTTGTTACTTTGAGTACTTATTGAGATAAAACCATCTTTTTTATTTCGTTATGAAAGTTGTATTTTTTTGTTACTTTTTCGCACCTGGTCTGTTTTTGTTACCAATGTATTTTATGAATACAGACGATCATCAAAGTTATTTTTTGAAGTTTTGTTTGTTTCACTATTTATAAGAATAAAATGGTAGTTTTTATACTTAGGTACTAAAGTATAAAAAAACTTACTACTATTTTACTTTTTATGTGGAAAATTATTATATTTTATATTGAGTTGAGAGACGAGTGTGTATTATTGCAACAATATTTTTCATTTGGTGCATAAAATAGTTCTGTTATTCTTGATATTTTTTCTTTTGTTCTATTCAAAGAGAATAGATGTACCATCTTGTTCAGGGCAATAAACTTGATTACGTCGGTAAAATAAAATGAAACATTTTTTTCTACATTGTTGTGAAAACATTTATTTTTTACTTATCAATATAAATACAGTCGTTCGTAATATAATACACGAATTGTTATATTAAATCGATGTAAAGCGATACAATTAACGATTATTTCGTAAATGCTTGTCGGTATGTCATGTTGTATTCATTAAAACTGTTTTACTGTTTCTGTAAAGCTCGTACTATTTTTAGTAACACAATTATGATGGATTAATACAGTTTGAAAAAACATGCAATGTAATCATTTTAAAATAGTAACTAAATGGAATTTTTCCGAATATATTTTTATAGAAGTTAAAAAAGTAACATAGGTATAGATTAAATTTTACAATAATACACATTTTAATTTGTTTTTTATCTTTTTATATCCGGGCGCTCATAGTATGGTAAGTAAGGCTTTTTTACTTTCGTACTTAGGTTAAATTTCAAGCGTGTTTAACGTGCTGTAAGTGATAAAGATGTGTGTTAATTTCCAAATATATTTCTTTTACATTTAAAAAAGTGATTTATATGAAGTGCCGCTTACAAAAACAGTAAAACAGTGTGAGACTAGTAAATTAAAATTACAATTACTGGTAAAAAAAATACAGGTAGGTACGTCACTACGTCTATTTCTAACATAAATATAAAATACATAATATGTTTAGATAGCAAATAAAATCAGACTTTTATTGTATTATATCGAATGGCACGAGTTCCGAAATGATCAAAGGACCAAAATACAAATTTTGGTCTTTCGGTCTTTTCTTTTTGCAGAACGCAACCTAGCCGTGACTATCAATCCGATATATGTGAATGAATAAGATCGCGTAAAAGAAAGTCAAGAATTTACTGAAAACGTAACTATTCAATCGATTTCTCTTGGATTGACGGCCATTGCTATAAGAAAACATTTCTTTATAAGAGTTCTTTTCGTGAAATCATCATAAAGCAGTCCTGTGAATCGGCGTAGTAAAAAAATACAAAAAGGCATTTTAGGTACTATGTGGTTAGAAAGATATTATATTATTTGTAACTATATTTCTAAATGTCAAGTATATGGACCAAGTTTTACTTACAAGAGTAATTAAATATTATATAAGTATAATATCAAACACAATTTAGTATAGTATGTGTGTTACAAGAGTATACATACCTATATAAATATTTGCGGTAAAAAATATTTTATTGTCGAATTTGGAAAGAGTTCGTATTTTTTTAGTGAATGTCAACTATTTGATTGAGATGGACGAAAACGAATAAAAGAGATTTTTTATTATTGACGTAGTTTTTTTTTTGCTTCAGAGTAGCGTAGAATTCAAACGCGTTTTTTATTTGCGAACGATAGCGCACTCACATGGACTTTATTTTATTTTTTAGCTATTCACGTGTGAAATTATCAAAGGAAAATTCTAGTTAAAAAAAATGCTTTTGAAAGAGTAAAAACATTTATGTTGTATATCCTGTGTTCTGTGAATGACGAGAGAAAATGTATACAAATCTGCAATCAAATTATACAAGTGCTTAAGTAAAAAATCAGTCGATTACATGGCAGTCAAATAATTTTTTGCTACTAAGGAATTCAAATCATAAAAATTTACTAAGTTCAAATACTTCGAACGTCTTAAATTAAAAATATTTACTTCTCGAATAATAATATTATATACAGTCTCGAATTAATATCGCGAAAAAATCACAAGCATTGGTATTGTGTCTATAACTAGAAATAATTAAGTAGTAGGCTTACGAATCGTCTCATGAATATGATTTTGTTAAGGTCGTAATAATGCTTTGATCTTTTTTTGGAAACTAATTTCAATGTGATAAAAAAAATTCGCTTTCCCTTAACGACACGTACTCTATTATCTCTTCCAACTAAATTAAATATTATACTTGTACTAGGTGGGTTAAACAACAGTTTGGGTAGGACTTCAGCCTCGTCCCCTGTAACACCAATAATCGTCGTAGCGTTAAAAATATCGTCATTAGCTTTCTTATCAAATTCATTAAAGCAATTTATAATAAACTTTTTTTAGGTATATATTTTTCTATTTCCGTATGACGATTCGTAATCCTGCCAATTTTACATTCCAATCGATACATAATTTTACAAAATTTATTTACAAACATCCTAAGCGCAATATGAAGCGCGAACTAATTACATTTCACTATACATACAGTAATACAAATGTAGGTCTGTAGTAACTTTCAGTGGCTTAAGCTTACACGCTTAGTTTAATAGGAATCTCATATGAACACCAAGCTGTGAGACTTGATACTTTAATCTCATTTCGAAATCGCCCGCAATTTCTGAATTTGGCTAAATAGTTTAATATATTGGGCGTTTTAAGATATTTAGAATCAGAATACAACGACAAGAGACATTTAGCCTTTGTTGTTCGAATCTATCGTACAATAAAAGAGTTGCTGTTCGATAGGCTGTCAATGGCAAAGTGGATATTTTGCTTACCACAAAATTTTATCATTAAAGAGATCTTTTTTAAATTGCCAATCTTTAATTTCAAAGTTTACATTTAAATATCTCTTTAGCAAGGTCTAACAGAATTTCTGATTCTCGTTGCAATAATAATTCAATTGCACATTACAGATAGCAAGCAACGTCTATATAAATCATACGATTTCGAACAATACGAGTCGTTGGTGCATTCTGACGTAACACAGATGAAAGATGACGTCAGAACCTAATTCTCTCTAAACGGTTGAGCAAATATTTCGTTCAGTAGTTGTTGATATTCCTCAGCATTGTAAAGATAGTCGTCGTCATCGAGTGTGGCGGTCGCATTATATCTGGAAGAGATTTTGTTAGTAGTTTTTATTTTATAATAATATTAGATTAGTCCTAAAATAATTTTAAATAAAGTATTTTTATCTCCTTTATTTGTTTTGGTCTTTTCGCCAGCGTCTTGCACCAAAATATTCTTGATTTTCACTGTAGTTTGTATGATGTGTCATGTCTTACCTTGGGGTCTCTCTTTTTCTTCGAGAATTTAGTTCTGAAGCTACTTCTACGCAGAGTACCACGAAGTGACTACTGCAAGGATACCTGTAAATAAAATTATTTAAATACCTTTTAGATTTGAGGATATTACAGTTTTAAAGAACATACATTTTGACTACATCAATAACGCCATTATATTTAATCTTTATAATATTGTCAAGTACTGTCGTTAATATTCCATCTTTTTGTTTGGTATTATATTTATGCAAGAGAAAATTAGCCAGTGAATAAACTTTGCTGAATCTTTGAACCCTTCCAACAAAATACACATCTTCAAATTAAATTATCAAAATGGATGGGAGGACCCCAACTTTTGAACCACTAAATTTGAAGCGTAATATTGAAATTATTCTTTGAGACATTAAATTAAGGTCCTGTTTTAAAGAAAATATCAAGTAGCAATTAAACGGATCCGATGTCAAGTTGAGCGGAATCCTAATACATTTGAATGACGCTTTACATCTCAAGTCCTGGAGGACAGCTGCGTTCGGAGCGCTTTTCTGTTATGCAAACATTTTCTATACCGTTCGCTTATTATTGGATATTCTCAGTCCATCCTTAAGTACAGGTGCAGGTAGAGGGCTTTTGAATTTATTTTGAAAATATTGTGGTTTTAATGTTGGATTTATCTCTTTATTACAGACTGAACATATTTTAATTATGTGGCTTTGGGGCCTACGGTGACCCAGATTCATTGCTCTTGAGTGACTCCTAAGCCACTCAAGAGCAATGAATCTGGGTCATCAACATAAACCTTAATATCTCTGAAAACATTATTAAACATTGTTTTGTTTATGTTGGTGACCCGGATTTATTGCTCCTGAGTGTATTTTTAACATAACATCACGTCTATATTCCACGAAAGGTTGGGCAGAGGTGTATAGTAACACCCTCATTTCGCCGTTATGTTTAAGTCCCATGTAATAGCGGGCGAGCCTATTGCCATCAACTGGGCACAAATCCAAACACGGGCTGCTACTGAGGAATTCCACACGGAAAAACCCAAGCCCGACCTGTGAATCGAACTCAGGACCTCACGATCAGCAGTCACGTTTGCCACCACTAGATCAACGAGGCAGGAGGTATTTTCAAGTATCTAAAAAATGCAAGTAAGGGTTCAATGTAACATTTGGATAAGCTGGAGGTTGGATGACAATCACTCCACGATTAAGCGTCAAAATTTGTAAACTTCGTAAAGAAATTGCTAACGTAGTCATTAATCAGCGTTTGTTACCGAAATCTAGTAACAGTTTTGAGGAGATACATGGACCAAGAAGATACTTTACCTCTCCTGCGCTAGTAGTTTGTGTGAATAAAGTGAGGAGCCAAGGCCACGGTTTGCGGGGTCACCGTTCTGCCACTCCTCACAGTAGCTGTCCTGGGCACGCTCGCCGTTCGCGCGGGAGCCGTGCCATATAATTTTTTGTGGCCTATGAATAAAGGAGTACATACATTATAACATAATTAGCCCATTACTGTCTCATTGCTGGGCACGGGCCACTTCTCAGAATGAGAAGGGTTTTTAGGCCTTAGTCCACCAAGTTGCCCTGGTGCGGGTTGGCAGACTGCACACACCATCGAGAATTTTATGGAGTCCTCTCAGGTGAGCAGGTTTCCTCATGATGTTTTCCTTCACCGTTAACGCAAGTGATAATCAAATTCTGATCTGCACATGAATTCGAAAAGTCAGAGGTACGGGCCGGGACTGAACTCATGGAACTCAAGCGTTCAACCGCTAGGCTATCACTACGTTCACAAGGACTACACATTTAATAAAAAAAAAGGTACATTACATCTAGTTGAAAAAACATTCTCAGGATGTATTTAGGTCATCAGACTTGAAACATATTCTAGTTTCTAGGAAAATTAAAATAAGCCATATAAAATCCATAACAATAGATTTGGATTCGACAAATACCACTAGTTTTTATAAAAAAAAATTCACGTCCCTCTATTGTTCACAACCGACAGGTATTGTACTCATTGTACAGGTTTGCTCATGCGGGTGTGCTTTGGTTTTTTATACAGTTGATGTTAGTTATCTGGTATGTAAGTATATCCTAGCTCCAATAGGATATAACTATTTCGAATTGGAACTACTCATTACGCACATACTATTTAATTAAATTGAAAACTATTCATATCTATGTATGATACAAATTATGCATGTTGCTACCAATAAAACAAAATGTTATAGGACAGCTGTATTTTCGATTCAAAATTCGCTTGCATTAGCGATACATTTACGATACTATGCGTCAAACGTTCTTGCTAAATCTATTGCACCTAGTGCGACATCGCCGTGGAACAGAACCTTACCTTGAGTAACGGTAAATGTATTTTGTATTCACCAATCGAGTCTTCGAAGCTCCACATACATCATTAACGTCGAACATGTCCAAGAAAGATTTAAACAGAACTTCATTAGTAGTAGTTCATAAAAGTATTGTTACTCACCAATGCGAGTCAGTGAGGACATTCCTTCCGTTGAAGCTATATATCCTGGCACCAGCTGTCAGTGCACCACTGCCATCAAACATGTCCGAGAATGACTTGAATAAGACCTCTCCTTGAGTGTTCACTACGGGTAGGTGGCGATCCGAGTAACGGACTATTGAGTTCAAATTTTGAATCCTGAAATATAAGTTCTTGTTGCAATTTGGTCTTTTCGTCCATGAGAAAGTATAATGTGAAAATAAACAATGTGGTTTTTAACAAATATAATTAGCGGTTAGTTAGTGGTGGTGTAGTTTTCAATATTACGGTTGCATTTTCACTAACCACTGTAATGTGTGCGGTATATATTTAAATAATTAATTAGCAATAGATATTTTATTGTGGTAAATGAATATTAAATAATGTGTTAGTGCAGGTAGTATCACTAAATTGGCTGATATAATATGTATGGCCTATTTTCAAAATTTGTTCTCCTCCTATTTCAAAATATGTTTCCGATATTAACTTGGACATTATAGTTCGAAGCCAATGTGGACACAGTTTTTATAACACTATAATGACACAACAAATAGAAGCGACGAGTTCCTTTTTGTTACCAAGACGTCCAACTTTGTTACCAGGCTTTTCCATTTTGTTACCACTGTATTATGACGCTTTTGTTAATTATTTTACAGCATTACTTACTTGCTTGTGAGCAAAGCTCTGAAGGTGCCTCTGTAGCCGGCGCGTCTTCCTTGTCGGTAGCAGGCGTAATCGGCGCGACGTATACCGTGCATGTTGCCTGGCAACGGCTCATTCAAGGCCACCAAGTGGAGCTGGTAACGTTATAAAATTGTTAAAAGTTTACTAAATCTACCAAGAAGAGATACTTCTATAGAGAAGTATCGATGCAAAACAATGCCTACATCCTTTTTGTTACTATAAGTAAATTATTCATAAAAAATCTTACACTAGGTCCAACAACAGGTGAATTTTCAACGAGGTTGGATATTGAGGGTACGTGCACCAGACTGGCAGCTGGCATCGGTGGTGGTGGCGCCGGTGCTGGCGTCGGATGTGAAGGTGCAGACTGCGTCACTAGAGAACCTAGCTATTGGGAGAAATATAGTGTTGTATCGCATTAGTACTGTTGTGATTTCCAGACGGTTATAGACACTATGAGCATTTTACTGACCGAAAAACCATTAGATTTTTTGCCCGATTTTGCAATTGAAAAAAACTAAGTAAGCATATTCATTATTATCCTTTCACAGGCATGGACCTATGGTCAAATTTAAAGATCTATGGTTATTTATTCCACTCTATTCGTTTAAGGTTATAATTAAAATTTGACTGATAGTCGGTGGTAAAATATCGGGTAACAACAGTAGTAGTTTATATCCTAACACAACTGCTAAGCAAATTTTCATCAAATTCTCTCAAGAACAGTTTCAAGGTTATCAACTTTTTTTAATAAAACATTATTAAAAAAAGTTGATAACCTTTTCAGAAATCAAGATCACCTTGGACAGCGTATTCCAATTGTCACTAGTTTATTCTCCCATTCAATTTGCTCAAAATCCGAATATTACGCTGTTACGTTTATAAAAAACTCACCAGTACGTATTGCCATCCGGAATTAACTTTGACAAACAAAGCTTGCTCTTCGACAACGTAAGCCAGTGCACCGACAGGACTCGATGATGCGAGCTAGAACCAAATGTTTGGTGAAAAAACAGAAAATAAAAGGACAGGATATGTACATCCGCTTGCAGGAATGAATTTAATTTCAATTGAAAATCGTTTTGGTTTGCCAGAAGCCTCCTAATATAAAAATAAATCAGTAACAAAAAAAAACTCAATTGATTTTAACTGTGAATCTTTTTTTGTTACTATAAGCAGTATACAAAAAATTTAAAAGAGTGTATGGCGTGTATGTTAGAAAATTATTATCGTCTATAAACAAAGTCGGAACTTGTTTGGTGGTAATATCCCTTTTTTAGATATATACAAAATTACGCATTTTAAGTGGTAAACGCCAGATGTAAAGAGTCAACTCATCTCTATACTCATTGTGTATTAGTACCGTTAAATTGATAGATAGATAAAAATATCGCCTTTGACTAGCAACAGTTTTTATTTGGACGCCATTTATAACTTAAAGAAGTTCAAGTTCTTAGTTGTTTATTACAAATAGGCATTTCGTTATTGAATTTAGTTGCGGTTTCAGATCGAAGAAAATCTGCTGATTACTTATCAATAAAAATACCACGTAAGAGGATCGCCGCAGATCTGACGGAAGGTGCGGCGGGCGTATCATCGATACGTAGTATTAGTACGCTCGACGCACTAACGCATCATCGGTTGAGTGTGTAAGAATGTTTTATTATCTATTTGTCCGTTCTGATGTTACGCGACCGTCGATGCGCAGCGCATCTTCCATCAGATGTGTGGCTACCCAAAAATCATTATTCTGTACTTCTTGGTAAGATTCTTCAAGAGCTATTGCACAATAAATTGTGACATCTACAGCATAAAATTTTACAGCTTCGACTTTATCTAACATTTTCCCCCTTTTCTAAGTGATTTTATTTAATTCAGCAATAGAAGGATTACTTTCATCTTTAAAATATTAAGCCACATTTGCACGTTTAAAATTAGCCATACTTTTAACATTTCCTCAGTGGTTTGGAACACGGCGGCGCCTGGAACTGACTTGTTGGAATCCTCTGTGTGGTGAGTTGCCCCGGGGTGTGATTGGACTGGTCCTGAAAGTGTAGTCTGGTTTTAATATAGGTACAGAACGCCACGTACTACGATTCTTACTTTATCCTATTCCCATGTGAGAAAGGTGTTATGCTGTGTATGTATGTAGTATAAGGTGTATCTATTTTTATATAAAACAATAAATTATACTACAATAATTAATCAGTGTGTTGGATTCATGTCGTTACGTATTTCTACCAAAGCCGGCATTTTGCAGAAGACTTAAACCAATGAAAAGCGAATTTTAAAAATTTTGTCCGTATGACAATTCTTTTTCGCTTAAATATTCGCTTGAAGATTTGACCCTGAATGAGAATCAACTAAAGTACCCTAAGGTTGGACTTGAAAAATTGTGGGAAAATATGGTTTTTGAAAATGACAGCTTAATTACCTGTTATGTTTTCGTAAAATTATATAATTATTTCCTTCGTTATGTTGTATAATTAAAATGGATGTACGTCAATAGTTAATTCCCTCAAGCCACTTATTATAATATATCTTATCTTTGAAGATTAGTCGAAAATCACGCATTTGCTAAAATAGGTAGATTTCCATTACATTTGTTTATTAATAAGAGTGTGTAGATTTATTACTATTTAGTACAGTTCGGGCGACGAGTTGTGGCTGCTCTGAACATCGTGCAGATGGTTGTGGAATAGATTTTTTAGCAACAAAATAGCTTTTAGTTAACATTTAATAACTACGATCTTAGGATTGACCATTAGTTTGGGTCTCGAGGTGGCTCTGCAGAAATCCGGGGCCCTGTGTTTCCACGGGCCCCGGAGGGGACCACCCTCGGGATCCCACATCGTGGTGGGAGGGGTTCGCATCGGTGTCGAGTCGACGATGAAGTACCTAGGACTCGTCCTCGACAGCCGGTGGAACTTTGGGCCTCACTTTCGGCAGCTCGCGCCGAAGTTGATGGGCGCCGCGGCTTCCCTGTCGCGTCTGCTGCCCAACCTAGGGGGGCCCAATACCTCCTGCCGGAGGCTATATGCGGGGATCGTACGGTCCATGGCCCTTTACGGGTCGCCTGTTTGGGCGGACACCCTGACGGCCCGCAATGTCGCTATCCTGCGGAGACCGCAGCGGGCGATGGCCGTCAGGGTGATAAGGGGGTACCGTACGATCTCCTTCGAGGCGGCGAGCCTCTTAGCCGGATCCGTGCCCTGGGATTTGGAGGCGAGAGCCCTCGCGCTGAGATATCGTCAGCGCGAGGAGGCGCCTGGGCGGAGTGAGCTCCGCCAGATCCTAGTGGCTGAGTGGAGGGAGCGACTTGCGCAACCCAGCGCGGGGCACGCCGCAATTGCGGCGGTAAGACCCGTGATGGAGGAGTGGCTGGAGAGGCGGCATGGCGCCCTCAGCTTCCGGCTGACGCAGGTGCTCTCGGAACATGGTTGTTTCGGGAAGTACCTGTGTCGCATAGGCCGGGAGCAGACGCCTGGTTGTCACCACTGCGACTGCCCCGAGGACACGGCGCTGCACACTTTGCAGGCGTGTCCAGCTTGGGGGTCGCAGCGCCGCGAATTAGTCGCGGCGGTCGGCGGTGACCTCTCACTTCCGGCTGTGGTTCTGTCCATGGTCGGGAGCGAGACTGCGTGGGAAGCCATCGCCTCCTTTTGTGAGGGGGTGATGGCAACCAAAGAGGAAGCGGAGAGGGAGAGGGAGCGGTGTGCTCTTCTCCCTTCCCGCGCCAGACGCACCGGGCGCCGGAGGGCGCGTGTACGCGATGATCTCCAGCCACCCTGGTGTGTGGCCTGCGGGCGGCGGGTTTGGGGACTCGCCGCCCGACCAGTAACAGGCCCGAGAAGGCGGCGCGCCGTGTTCCGTGCGCGCTTCTCAGGAGGACGTGGGGCAAGGCGCCACAGAGGAGAGGTCCGCCATGGGTTGGCAGACCGGGACCTGCCGGGGTTGCGGTGCATGCTTTTGCGAATCCCGCGACCCTGGCCGTACGGTCAGGAGAAGGAACACCGTTGGTTTTTAGCCGGTAAGAGTTCGGCAGACCCCCTCGCCTTCTCCGGGCGAGGGACATTCATGAGGATTTTCCAACGAGAAAAAAAAAAAGAAAAAAAAAAAAGGATTGACCATTAGTTAAGTAAAGTTTATTTAATAGTTTTTACAGTAACTGTTTTCTTCACGAGTTTACATGCCTCGAACTATGAACTGCCTCGTTGATCTAGTGGTGGCAAGCGCGTCTGCTGATCGTGAGGTCCTGGGTTCGATCCCCAGGTCGGGCAAAGTGTTATTGGGTTTTTCCGTATCGAATTCCTCAGTATCAGCCCGGAGTTTGGATTTGTGCCCGGTTGATGGTAATAGGCTCGCCCCCTACCGTATGGGACTTAAACTCAACGGCGAAATGAGGGTGTTATTATACACCTCTGTCCAACCCTTCGGAGAATACAGGCGTGATGTTATGTACATGCGCGCAAGTTCGCAAAGCCTATGTTCAAAGTGGCAACGACTCGTCACCTGAACTGGTCAAATACCAAGGTGTATACGTCTCTCGCTATTTATAGAAACAAGGATATAATCCAAATGACAATCCCACTTGTTGTGGATTCAAATAATTAGATGCATTAATGATCAAAGTTCAGATCAATAAGAACCTAAGATGACGCTATAGATAACTTTATCGCTACGTTCGGAGTTATGTAGAGAGTTCGATCACTTCTGGTAATCTAATCTAGTGATGGAGTTTGACACTAGATTTTAGACAAAACGAGAAAAAAATTAAAGCTGTCGCGGTACGTCTACAGATGTGAGACATCGAAATTCACTTTGTAAAAAAGAACTGGCCGAATTAAACCGAAGAGAGCCGACCAGTTACGAAGGTCTGCCGTCGTGTGTCTGCCATCGTGAGCGTCGCACGCAACAGCCGCGCTCACCGGTACACCGCGTTAGATCTTTCACATCAAAAACAAAGGTGTATGACGCTATTCAATTAGTTACTTCACTTGACAGACAGATCTGTGTTGCTGGGGAGTTTGTTGTATTTGTAGGACTAGCACGAATGCTGTTGAATCTTCTTCTTTTCTTGTGGTTAGTGACTAACCTGGTGCCAGAGCTTAAACCGCCGCCCATGGGCCTCAGGCATGCCGGTTTCCTCACGATGTTTTCCTTCACCGTTTTGATGCAAGTGGTAATTGAGGCGTGGAATTTACCTACACAAATGAGGTAAGGGCCATAAAACAATGAATCAGGAATTGAATAAAAATGGATTGGCTGCCCAATGCAGCTCCTTTGATATTAAAAATGTCGAATTCGCATTTTTGGGCACTTAGCCCATTTGTAAATTCCACGCCTCAATTATACAATACGCACATGAATACGAAAAGTTAGAGGTGCGTGCCTTGGGTTCGAACTCGAGACCTATTACTTGGTAGTCCAACGGTCACACCACTAGGCTGTCTATGCTGTTCAGTTACTAACGTAAACGTAACGTTAGTGTAAATGGATCTTGGTTCGGAAATACTCGTTTCGTAAATACTATTTAATTAAATTAAAAACTTTATTCTTAAATATATGTATGATACAAAATTGTGCATGTCGCAAAAAAATAAACCAAAATGTTATAGGACAGTTGCATTTTAGATTCAAAATTCGCTTTTATTAGCAATAAGTTTACGATACTATACGTCAAACGTACGTGCTATGCCTAACATTGACGTTAAGAAAGGAGTTTTTAAGTTGGAGTATGATTTTTTTATTTATATACAAGGTTAGTCGGAAAGGGGGTACTAAGCCGAAACGGTGTTAAAGTATCCATAATAAGGGATAACTTTTGTTCTACAACTTTCCCCAAAACTCGATAGTTTAAGAGAAATATCTTTTCAAAGATTTCGTAAAAAATATGCTAAAATCAATCTGTCCATAGCTATGATCAGCTGTTTTTATAATTTAGGTCATATTTGGGGTCACGGATTAGAAAATTAATTTTCTGAATTCATAACTAAAGCAGGTATATCTTTTTTTGAAAAAACTAAAATAAAAACCTTTTTGCATGCAAATAAAAATTATCGAATTTTGCAATTTTAACACTTGCTTTAAAATAGTCATCAGTGATACTTTACGTAGCCCGCGGCTTAGTACCTCCTTTCCGACTAACCTTGTATAAGTAAATGTGTAAATAATACTTTTTATAAAACATCGTAGGTAATTAAAATTTATTCATATTAAAAAAAGACAAAATAATAAATATTTACAAAGATTCCATTTAAAAAATGGTAAGCTCCTTAGAAGCGCCTTAGTCACTACGACCTGCAAATATTTATTGTGCCACCTCTTGCAATACAAAAGCATTTCCCCAAGTCAAAAACCGTTACAATAGGGTAAACATAATTCGACGGTCCCTACGTATACTATCGAAACTACAAAATCTGTTTTTATTTTATCTGCTTAAAATGTGTGAAATTATGTTATCTTAAAGGTTATAAAATAATACATGTTTATGGAACCAAAAGGCAACTATTACGCATCGAACTAAAGAAGAATCACGTAAATCGGATCATAAATCTCAGCGTAATCGGTATACGTACATTATAATAAAATAAAAACTGAGGACCGTCGAATTGACTACCGAAAGTATTTTGACCAAGACGGTAACGGTTTTGCGGTTTCTACGAATCCGTTGAAATAAAACAACAGGTATTTTTTTTAATAGGCCGGGTAACTTCCGTGTGTAACGTTCATGTTTACGAGTCCAACTAGTCGGGCAACTCCGATATTATACATACGTTTTCGTAACGAGAAACAAAATTCAAGGCCTTTGCTCATTATAGAAAAAAATAATGTGTCGGCTTAGTTTCAACTTAATATAACTTACCATGTCTATCTCTGTCCCTGTCCTTATGACCTTTGAGCTTTTTTAGAGCCTTGAGCTCATCAAGAGGGCTCTCTACGACTATCATAGAGCAGCGTGAACAAACACATAAAAACATTAAAATTTATAGGAAGTAATTATTATGACAAAGCCATGTCGCTTTGTCATAATAATTACTTTCTATATATATATATTTTAATTAGAACAAAATGATGGTATGTTTATCAAATAACAAAATATCGTCGCTGGGCAGTAAAAACCTCGTAAAGCACGAATTCATTTTTATTTTTTGTTATTCATTTGTTGGGTAGAACGCCTTGTAATGCATATTTAGAACGAACGTGCACAGCTCTCAGATAAAATAGATTGATGAATAGATAATAAAACAGAAGAACCTTACATCCACACTTCATACTTTTTTATAACAGGCTTTTACATATTATCACCTCCTGTAAAATTACGTTCATTGCAATTACGAGGTTTTCATTGCCCAGCGACGATATGTAGTTCAGTCACGAGTGACAACCAACAATTTTGAAAACGTAACACTATACAATTACCTATAACATTTTACAACATTTTTTTCTAAACATATTATGCCAAATCGTCGGATGTAGAATCAGATGATCTGATATGCTAGGTCATGGTTGAAGTATTGTTATAAAACTATTGATATGTACATAAAAAATGTTTAGTTGAAGGCTATAACAAAATTGTTCCATCTCCCATAATTGAAATAACATTTTGCTTACAAAACAAGCAACTAGGATTTATTGTATCTCCGGATTAAGATAAATACAGACAAATTCGCAATTGCTTTTTTATCTCGCCTGTCCACTTAACCAACCACATATACCTACTTATAATGTACTCTATGCACTAAACTTGTATTTTAATTGGACCAACCGATATTTCAAGGGAATGTTTTTTGTGAACTTATTTAGTATAAATTATGGTCAAATACTCAAATATTATGTCTATGTATGGTGTGTAATATATATTTTGCAGCAGTACACCATGGACTACCCTCTCTATATTATTCATTGACTTCCTGTTCATCCAAAGGTTGTCTGGTAGATATCGCTATCAGCGATAAGACCGCCATTGTACCCTTTAATATTTGTTATTGTATAAGAGCTGTGTTACAATTTTGGTGTACAATAAAGTATATTCTATTCTATTCTATTCTCTACTCAAACGCTACTGAATTTCGAGTTGCCGTTAAATTCGTGTCGTCACTGTCACTCCGCCTTAAAGTGACAGAGACAGCACGAACTTAACGGCAACTTAAAATTGAGCAGCGTTTAAGTATTTGTCCGTTAGGCTCAAAGATAAATAAATATACGTCTCTGTGCAAAAAATCTGATCACCTTATCTGATTACTCAACTACTCGTTTAGGTAAATTAAAAGCAAAAGGTAATAACTTACTTGGTCTTGCATAGAATTTGGTGTTTCCGTGCACAGGATGCTCTTCATAATGGCTGAAGCCAGGTTCACCTTTAGGTCCAACTATAGAAACCCCTGGTGGGCCAGGAGGTCCAGGTGGACCCGGAGATCCGGGAGGTCCAGGAAGGTACTGAACGGCTTCTGATAGAGTTCCTGATGGCCCTGGTGGCCCGGCCGGACCTGGCACGCCTGGCAAACCTGGGAGCCCGTCGAAACCACGTTCGCCTTTTTCGCCTTTGAACTGGTAAGAAAACAATCAGAGTGTAAATTAAGAGTAAATAAGCATCTTTTGGGTTCGCTCCTTCATCGTAGACCTCATACATCGCTTTCCATCATGCGAGATCGAGGTCAAGAGCGGTCCAAATGATTAACAAAAAAAATAAAATAATAGTATGCTTGTTTGGAGATGGACATTATTATTTATACAATCCAAAAAGTCAAGAAGATGTTATGGTAAAAGAGATTTTGATTGAAAAAAAAATATCCGTGTAAAAAATATTCACCTATTAGAGAAAGAGATCTGTAAAAGATGCGCTAATACGACGAGAAATAAAACGAACACATCTGTATGTGGCCCTACTGATGTAACTTACAATATTAAGTTTCATAATGTAAGTGAGAGAGATGAAACTATAATGTAATAGTATAAAATCCCAGTATAGAACGACCTTCACCGAGCTGGTTAATGGATGAAAAGTATTTTATATCAAATTAAACATGTCAATAAATATATTGCAAATGGGTTGACTAAAAAATTTCAGTCCAAAATTGTGTTTTTTTTAAGCATTTCACTGGTTTGGTTAATAGAAAAATTCCATACTAATCGAAAGTATGAAACCTATAGAATATGCAAACGTTAGGTTGACTATTTTTTTCCCGTCACAACTCTTGGGTAGGCTCTTCATCCATTAACCAGCTCGGTGAAGGTCGTTCTATACTGGGATCTTAGACTATAAGTTTTATCAGTAACCGCATAACCATAGTTAAATAGCAAAGACGAAGTTAAACTTAACAAACGCACCGAAGTATTCAACTGAAACACAAATTTCCACGTCACGTCAATCCGGCTAACGTTCTGTATAATTCATAAGTCAAAAGATAACCGCATCAACATGGTAAAGCGAGTTCCCTATAAAGTCCAAAGTTGTAAGCTTACGGATGACACAGAAAATCTCAGTTTATGGCGGCGTTGGGGTGGGAACTTTGTTTTATGGGGTAACTCCCGTCGGGATAATTTTGCTATAAAGAGGTTGAGGGTCACAGAAGGAAGTTACCCTTTTTCCTGTACAAGAGATGTTTTTTTGCAAAACAATGGTTTGGTGTTGAATAATATTTTGATGAGAGTTAAGACGTTTCCTTGGTTTTGTTCATACGACAATTGAATGTAATGAAAATGGTTTTTGAATGATACTCATGATTATTAGCGGACTTCCTTGTTGGTCTACTGGTTGTAAGCGCGACTGCTGAGCATGGGGTCAGAGCGTTATTGGGTTTTTCCATTAGGAATTTCTCAGTAGCAGCCCGGAGTCTGGATTTGTGCCCGGTTAACGGCAATAGGCTCGCCCCCTATTACCTGGGACTTAAAAAAAGAACTGGCGAAACGAGGGTGTACTAAAACACCTCTGCAGAACCTTTCGGGGAATAGAAGGCGTGATGATATGTGATGTATTATTAGCAGATGAGAGAGATTTTTCCCTATAGTTTGTTGTGCTTGCATTTACAGTAAAAACTACAATTTAATAATTGATTATCATATTACCATTTCTATATGTATACCCGCTTAGGTACTGCTATTTTTATTTGTGTAATTTTTTTTTCAATAATATTTTTCTTAGAATTGGTGGTAGCTTTATCCTTATTACTACGTATCTCGTAAACGGCATAATCTCAAAGGTTAAAGGAAATGAATTACCTACTGCTGCTATCGTTAATATTCCTTGTACATTATATTTTTTAAATTCATAACGTTAGTTCCTTTCTTATTTTTTTAAGCTTATAGTATAAGCTTAAAAAAAATAAGAAAGTATTTGTTTTACTTTAGATTCTCTCATTGGAGAATTTCCAAATGTACAGTGTAGTGGAACGAAAAGGTTCGTCAGTTTTCAAATTCATTCCTTTTCCACATCGCGGGCATATGTTACCTTTGCAAACTGTTGAACAGAATAGACCAATGCATGGAAAATTATGTTTAATAATTTAGTAGCAAAGATCAAAATTGCATTATGCCTCCATATGACGTAGTACTGCCATGTAGTGTTTTTGATTGTATTTAAGGGGTTTTGTTGTAAAATCCATGATATCAATTGGTCCGAGATATTATTATTATAATATTTAATATCCCGTCAAAAAAAACTTGCATTTTCATTTCTATAATGTTGGCAATACGTAGTCGGTAAAATAGTTTGTTTCTTGTACTGACCAAGCAAAAACAGACCTTAAGGTGTATAACATTTTCATTCCCCTACTGTACATCAATGATGTAATTGCTCTCATTTATGAAATTTCATAATCACTCTCTTTACGAAGGTGCGAAGCTTTTTTTGGAATCCGCAAGTTTATCCGAGTGTTCGTTAAGCCCGTCTGTCCTTTTGTATGTGATTATATTTACATAACAGCCCTGTTACGGGCGTGTACTGAATTTCAAATCAGTCAACATGGCCCTTTTGCAGTTTACAGAAGGATTTTTGTGGCGAGGGTATACGAATATCGGATTGAAAATGTCACGTTTAAAATACTTATTGAGTATTTTTTGACCAGCTTTAGTATTTTTGTCGATAGGAAAAGGTCACACTGTATTTTTTTTTGGTAGTGCTGGCTATGACTGAATAATCCCGTGGTGATTCGATCGGAATACCCATTCCCGTGGGTTTTGAAATATGTTAGGGAGAGATTAAATGGGATGTATGATTAGTAGCACTTTCACAATCTTCTTCCTGCCCTTATCTCACACTAGGTGGGGTCGGCATGTATATGTAACATGTATTTCATAAATCCATGTTGTTAGAGGTTTTGGCTTATTTTTTTACGACCGGCCGCCTGCCTGACATCAACCCTCCTTGGGAATACTCGTTGCGCCGTCGCGCGGGTGACCTAATGTCCTTGCTGATATTATGCACTGGGTCCCAAAATGATATGCTTGTCAATCTTATTGCCGACAACTAAGCAGACTATATTTTTCTTGCACTGAGCAAGCAAAAATAGACCTTAAGGTGTATAACATTTTCATCCCCCTACTGTACATCGATGATGTAATAATAATAATAATGCAGTAGCACTTTGACAATGATAGTGTATAATATACGATTCCAAAATTTTGATCTTAGGTAATTCTATCCCTTTCACTCACACTTTAATACATCTTGATTGATGAATACATTAACATTTTCTTTATGTTTTTAATCGTATTAATTTTGATAAGGATGCACGTTTATTTGTTGACATACCTAAAAGTCACACTCATTTAAACGAGACCGAATTTTCGAAACGAGTTATTCTTGTTCTTATTCTTTATTGTACACAAAATAATAATATATAATACAGTTCCGTTGGTAAATTCATGTACAAAGGCGAGCTTAACTCACAAATGAGTTTTCTAACAGCAAACCTTAGAGCGATAGAGAGATTTGATGTTGAAGAGAACAATTACCTAAGTGTACAAGTTATATAAAATTACAAATTAAATACACAATAAATATACACATCTACATAAACTAAACAAATATGTGTATAGCACACAATACATAAACGTAATACATACAATATAATATATAAAATACTACATACATACATACAGGTCATGTTAGGGCGAGTTAGGGCGTAATTATAAAAAATCTTAAATAGATTTACGAAAAAGGTAAACGAATTTGAAACGAAAGAATTCGCAAATCGCTGTCTCTGCAGGGTTTAAAACTGGTTCCCTTTTGTACGAACAGTGATTAGTCCAATTCTTGCTTTCGAAATAACCCTTATTATAATAATACAGAGACTTGTAATGCAACTTCTTTTTGCAATAAGTGTTTTAAGATTATTCCACATTATTTACATCTTCTTATCTTATTGAAACAATCATTGCTTTTTATACAATATTATAAGAGCGATATCGGCGTTTGTTGTATTATAGAAATAACGACCTCTGGCTTTATAAAAAAAATAATTGCTAAAGGAGCTGAATGGAACTTACTTAACAGCACTGTTCTACGGTTCATTATAAACGTTGGAAGAAGGTTTAAATGAAGACAGAAAATTACTACCATCATCGTCATCATCGTATTAGCTTGTAATGTCCACAGATGAGCGAAGACATCCTACATGAATATAAAAATAATGAAATCTGCAAACATGTTTTGCGAAATTCGCATTTCTGTCACTACTTTCGAAATGCAATCCTATTTCAGTATTAGCGTTATCAATAAGCTACTGTACGTTTGAATGATTGTTTTTTTATTATTCGTATTTTTATTTATATTATTTGTGACCTGTTTCAAGGACCCCCGTTGAATTTGCTTAAGTGGTTTTTTGTCATAGTGATATAAATAATAACCAGTATTTTTACATCAACGTACGTGTTACCTTGGATCTACCGTTGTAAAAATGATGTTTTTCCTTAGTAATGTAATAACATAAACATAACATCACGCCCGTATTCCCCGAAAGGTTGGGCAGAGGCGTATAGTAGTCCCATGTTATTACATGGAACTACTACTACCCCTATTGGGGGCGAGCCTATTGCCACCAACCGGACACAAATCCAAACTCCGGGCTGCTACTGAGGCATTCCACGCGGAAAAACCCTATAACGCTTTGCCAGATCTGGGGATTGAATACAGAACCTCACGGTCAGCAATGTAATTACTGGGGTCAATAATCAAATACATATACCGACAATTATATACATAATATTGTACTTGTCTCATTTTAACCATAGTTACTTGTTCCTTTAGTTACCGGGTAAAAAAATATTTATATTATACATATAGGCAAAAAAATGCGATAGCAATAGTATTTGTTGCTTATATTTTGTGAAAGTTATCAGTTTGAGAGATTAATTGTTTTTATACAGATAAAACAAATAGATAACGCGAACACAGATCCTCAACCTACTTCGTATTGCGAGTTTGCTTGTATATCTTTAAATAAGTACGCAGACCCGTTTCGACAGTAGTTTACATGTGCCTCGCGTGTTGTGTGGACCAAACCTGTGCGTGCGTGTGAGTTGACTCAAACGAAATGTTCGTGATATTAGTGCTAGTCACTTTAGTGGCTATTTATTTCTACGGAGTGCGGACATTCGATTATTGGAAGAAAAGAGGCGTCAAACATGAAAAACCGCTACCTATTTTCGGCACCAATTTAAAACAGTTTGTGCAACGAGCGAGCATGGCTATGATGGCTACGGAAACATACAATAAATATCCAGATGAAAAAGTCGTCGGGTTCTTCAGAGGAACGGCTCCAGAATTAGTTATAAGGGACCCAGAAATAGTCAAACGAATCCTCGTAACAGACTTTCAATGTTTTTATGCGAGAGGTATCAATAGCCACAAGACAGCTATAGAACCTTTATTGAAAAATCTTTTCTTTGCTGATGGGGATTTATGGCGATTGATTCGACAGAGATTTACTCCTGCTTTTAGCACGGGCAAGTTGAAGGCCATGTTTCATATCATCACAGACAGAGCGGAAAAATTGCAAGTTATTACAGAAGAGGTTGTTGACAGAGAATACTATGACGTCAGAGAACTTATGGCAAGATATACTACCGATTTCATTGGTGTGTGTGCTTTTGGTATAGATATGGATTCATTGACAGATGAAAATTCTCACTTCAGGAAGCTAGGCAAAAGGATCTTTGAAAGAAGATTTAGAGACGGAGTTGCAGGAGCTTTGAAAATAATGTTTCCAGAATTGTGTAAAAACATGCATTTCTTAGCACCGGAGCTAGAGTCAAACATGAAACATTTAGTTCAAACTGTGGTTAAAAATAGAAATTATAAACCATCAGGTAGAAATGATTTTATAGATTTAATGTTGGAGCTCAGACAAAAAGGTAAAATAATCGGCGAGTCCATTGAATCTAAGAATCAAGATGGATCACCCAAAATAGTAGAATTAGAAATGGATGATATAATAATGACTGCCCAAGCATTTGTTTTCTTTGGAGCTGGTTTTGAAACTTCCTCTACAGCTTCTAGTTATACTTTACATCAATTAGCATTTCACCCTGAATTCCAGGAAAAAGTGCAAAAAGAAATCGACATAGTATTAGCTAAGCATAAGAAAATAACTTATGATGCTATTAAGGAGATGAAGTACTTAGAAATGGCGTTTAACGAGTCAATGAGGATGTATCCTTCTGTGGCATATTTATTGAGAATGTGCAGTGTACCTGAATACACATTTCCAGAGATTAACTTGACAATCAATCAAGATGTTAAGGTGATGATACCTATACAAGCTATTCACAGAGACGAGAAATACTTTAGGGATCCAAATAAGTTTGACCCCGAAAGATTTAGCGATGGTACAAAGGAAGATATAAAGAACTTCGTATATTTGCCTTTTGGAGAAGGTCCTCGATCTTGTGTTGGTAGGTCCTGATTCTTTACTTTGATCTACTTAATTTAAAACAAATCAGATTTTAAACACCTAGTCGAGTTCAGAATCTAGGTAGAATTTTCGTTTGTGTTTGGAATACTACCTAGATTCAAAATCAATTCACATACATAGTTATTTAGCGACTACTTATTAACACCCACGAAAATATTGTAAAATCAAACACAGACTTCTTAAAAAAATCTATGTAGTTTATACTATGTAAACTATTAAGTCACAATGTCAATTTTTATGACTACGTGTATGTTTATTTCAGGTGCTAGATTAGGACAGATGCAGTCGATGGCTGGACTAGCAGCAGTTCTACAGAAGTACTCCGTAGAACCAGCTGCTTGTAGCTTACAGGACCCACTGCCAGAACCAACAGGAATTGTCTCGGAAGGTTTCATAGGAGGGCTTCCTCTTAAACTGAAGAGACGTGAGAAGTTTTACAATTCATGATTAGAATAAGCAAAATGTTTATAACTATTATTGGAATAGACTGAAAATTTTATTTATTAGGGGTGAAAAAAATTGGGAGTGTCGTAGTAATATGAGGAAGTGCATATTTTTAACCAGGCTGTTTTTTGTAAGTTGGATAAAAAAATTATCATTGAAAGATATGCTTTATACTAACTGTGATGAATATATATGTATTCCAGAAGGTAGAAAAAACATTTTGTTGGACTAGATGAAATATGGAATATTACGAATTTTAAAAAACTTGAATAATTTGTTTATCATTTAGTGACATCTGTAGTTCACGAAAGCAATAAATTGAATTTAACTGTATTTATTTTTAACACGCTTATATTACCTACACCTGTTGCTTGAAAAAACTTGGAATACGATTTTCATCCACCTCTAACTGTCGCATCGATGTGAAACTTTGTAAATGTATGTAATTCTAATGACCATACAATAATCTGGTACCATCGGGCTGATGTCCTGATGGAGCTAGAAAGTGGCTGGAACGCTACATAGTTTTTATTTTTCAGTACACTAAGAAAAGCGTGTTTTTCTAAACTATATATTTTGTTCTATAACCTTCCTATTGTAATTGTTATTTATTGTCATCTGATAACAAAAGAGGAAAGAGTTACAACAACAAAAATATTATATTGTATGTAATGAAATACTTACCATGGAAACATCCAAGATGTTTACTCCTGGATCTCCTTTCTCCCCCTTTGGCCCAACAGGCCCTTGTTGACCAGGAGGCCCTAACGTTCCTGGACGACCCTGTAATAACATATTATATTAATACGAACAAATAAAATATAGTCCTAAGCTAAAAATGACTCGATAGTATTGCAGTATTTTTTATTATTTAATGTGATAAAAATGACATCACCTTGTCATCGTCACAATAAAACCGTCAAAAAGATTATTAAAAATCGACAACCTCGTAATTGAGGGGAAATGTCGAGTCATTAAAAACAGTTCTAGTTCTGTCAGTGGCTAACGGCTAGTTTCTGATTTAAAAATTATAAGTAACAATACAGTTTTACTTAAAATCATGCTCAAACCTCGCTTATCTCTTGCTTAGAGTCCAATACTTAACTCAGAAACCGGGCGTATGTGATTATAATCAGATCTAAAATTTGGTTTACCTTTGCGTTCTGAGCAGCATGTGAAAAATTAACAATAGGTTCAGTGGTTTATTGTGTTTAAATATAACAATCATGTAAATTTCGGTCTTGTTTATGCGTAATATCTTTATTACTTACAATCCATCCTGGTAGTCCAATATCTCCTTTGTCACCAGGCCTGCCTGGGGGCCCTGGAGGCCCATGAGTCCCTGCAGTTCCTTTAGGCCCTGCAGGGCCGGGTCTTCCCCTCCTCCCTCGTAAGCCTGTGTCGCCCTTGTCACCCTGTTATCATGTTTTGTACTTCATTACATATCGCAATCATTAGTTATATTTATCGCAATTTGGCACTTATCTTATCGTATTAAAATATATTAATCGATGTATCATGTAATCTTATAAAATTTCTATTTTTCAATAATTTTCGTATAACACGTTTCTAATTTGTGAACGATATTATATAAGATTTGTAACGCTAACAAAACAGAGTGTGAAGGACTTGAATAAAATAAGATCAGTTTTAATGATTTTTGTCTTATTTTTTCCTCTAACAACATGATATTATACTTTATTTCATTTGTATTTAATGATTCTCCGTTCAGATAACGCAAAATCGAAGAATTTACAAATGATTCTATACAAGGTTAGTCGGAAAGGGGTACTAAGCCGAAATGGTGTTAAAGTACCCATAGTACCTATGGATAACTTTTGTTCTACAACTTTCCCCAAAAGGCTATAGTTGTTCAAAGATTTCATAAAAAATACGTTAAATTCTATCTATTCTCAGCTATGATCAGCTGTGTTTACATTTTAAGTAATATTTGGGGTCATGGATTAGAAGCTCCATTTTCTGAATTCGTAACTAAAGCAGGGATGAAGAATTTTTGAAAAAACTAAAGTTAAATCATATTGCATGTTTCATTTAATCGAATTTTGAAATTTTATCACTTTCTTTAAAACAATCACCAGTGATACATTAAGTGGCCCGCGGCTTAGTACACCCTTTCCGACTAACCTTGTGTTACTATCATTTTAGAAAAGTTACTATATATTACATAGATAAACAACATTTATCATACCTTGATGGTAACAATATCGGATCCACCCATAGTAACGCTGATAGGTCCAGGTGGTCCCCTTTCTCCCCTCTCTCCCTTCAAGCCAGGTGAACCGGCTGGGCCTGAAGTACCAGGCATGCCCGATGGTCCAATGTCGCCGCGTTCACCCCCTTTACCGTCTTTACCCGGAAACCCAGGAGGTCCTTCATTTCCACGACCACCTTTTTCACCCTGTCACCGTTTAGAAAAAAAGATCATAAAAAGTAAAGCTTTAATTTGAATTACTTTACTACTGACTATAGTAATAAAAAAAAACAGTAGAAAATAAATTAAAATTTTGTATATTATACGTTTAATTTCAGGATTTAATGAGATATTATTTTAAAATTATATTGGAATTATAAACACGGCACAAATCTTTTAACAGACTGCGTAACTCTTTTAATAGACTGCGTAACTCTTTCAATAGACTGCGTAACTGTTTCAATAGACTGCGTAACTATTTCAATTGACATCAAAATCTCTCATTCAATTAAAAGTCACCATAAACCACATATTAATGCCATCAATGAAAACAAGATTGAAGGATTCTCAAACGTTCAAGAAGGCGCCCGACCTAATTGGTGTTTGAATAATAAATTCAGGTCCTCACCTTTTCACCTTTGTCTCCTTTCGAGCCAACCACAGCTTGCCTTTGTCCTATAAATATGAATTTCTATTTATTAGTAAAATACGAGTATGCGAATGAATTTATTCACAGCTTTTTATGGCTGCCAAATTTTTTTATTAGGCTGTATGAGAAATATTATTTTATAAAGATATTATGCATTCATGACTTGATCGTGAATGAATATTGATAGCCTTTTCCTAACTATATTGACGTCGGCCTGCATTCTAACCGGATTAAGCTGAATAATTATGATTATTTAACGACTAAACGATAAACGACTGCAATCCAGTTACTGGGCAATACTGACATCCTTAGGTTAGCCCAGTTGTCAGACTTTCAGGATTTTGACTATCCGTAACTACTGTCATAGATATTTGTATGACAATCGGGAACGACGGTTTAACGTGCTCTTCGAGGCACGGAGGGGTCTCATTGTGTAACGAACGTTCACCTAATATAAAAGTATGTGTTTAAATAATGGTAATACAAATTTTAGGGTCTTAAAGCATTATTGCCTTAACATACAGGGGCTAATTTATTATGTCCTTCGCCCTAGTTATACGTGCCTCACGGATAAAATTATGATGCGATCACCATCCTTTAGCCAAATTTTGGTCATTATAGTCTTTCTCTACTAAAAACATAAACATTTATCATAACGCCTGTATTCCCCGAAGGGTTGAGCAGAGTTGGATAATAACACTCTCATTTTCACGTTATGTTTACGTCCCATGTAATAGAGGGCGAGCCTATTGCCATCAACAACATTGCCATGAGGAATTCCACAAGAAAAACCCAACAACACTTTGCCCGACCTGGGGATCGAAATCAGGACCTCAAGATCAGCAGTTGCGCTTGTTACTTTCTAGTTTCTCTAAAGTCATTCGTTATTTGATTTATCGTTGTATGATTCATGATTATTGTTAGACGTATTAAATTCTCATAGTGTGGCATAGAATGATTATATTTTAACTAAAATAACTGTTACATCTACATTGTACATACCAGCAGCAAGAAACTCAGCGTCATCTGGATTGAAGACACCGGCCGTTGGTGGTCCTGGCGGACCAGGCTCTCCGCGTTCACCTGTTATGACCATAAACAAAACTCATCAAAATGGCCGCTCTTTATTAAATGTGTCATCATGGGGCTAGCCTTTTGCCCAATTACATTAGGGTCCTGAATATCTGTACTGGTACACGGACCGAATGCCATACAATATGTGCAACCCGATTACTAGGAGTACCTTCGATGATTGATGCGTCAATGCCGTCTGTTGGGACTAGTCAACTCAAAGCGGTTCTTTCCTCAAAAGGCCATTCCAGCCGTTGCCCTACATTGTGAGATTCAAATAATTCTGTAACATGATTTCTGGACTAGAGACTTTGTTGATAGTCAGATAGAAACGCCGGCGTCATTTAGATTAAAAAAACCACAATATCGACTCGTCAGTGTCTTTAAAAGATATTATTATACTACTTATAGAAATAAAATCTTTTACTTACCAATATCCTAAATTCTAAAAATATAAGACCAGCTATGAGGCTTCCTGGCGACCCTTAATGACTGTCAACCGGGGCTGAATGTTTAACAATCTCATATCTATGTGATGCAGACTCAGCAATATAAGAATACGGAGAACCCTTTGGAATTGTTATTTCTTTCATTTTTGTAGCCATTGCACTTTGATCCGGGTATGGGTTATGTCCGGAAGTTTCTAGCAAGCTCAAGGACATATAAATTTGGATGTTATTTTTCGATGGCTTCGTTGTAATTTAACTGTGGTCATGCAAAAAATATGGAAATCACTGTTACTGTATTTAATAAATTTAAAATTATAAATTGCATTTTTTGCGATACCAACCACAGTATTATTACAATTTCTGCAATTTATTTAAGACGCGTTGGTTAAATTATTCGTTTTATCTTTAATATCCTAACCATTTAAATGTCCATTGTTATTTAAAAATAGAATTTATTTATAACTGATGCATTTGCTCTTTTTCTGTTTAAGATTTTATCATTAGGTATTCGAGGTTTTCTTAATTTAGCAAATTACAAACACATATTCTGGTATTAAAAAAAGGTATTCTAGAACGACCTGAAATCTCTTAAGAGTTACCCTGGAGGGTCTTATGGCATTTTTATCCGACTTCTCAGATATGCTACTTCTCTTTTTACCTTGGAGGACCGATTTTGAATACTGTGATAGGACGTCATATTTTACCTTTCTCGCCCTTGTCAGCTGGTCGGCCACTGGCACCTGGTATTCCCGGTCTGCCATCCAATCCAGGGCCGCCGCGATCCCCTTTGTATCCCCGCTCCCCTTGAGGTCCTGGGTAACCCTGTGCAGTTTTCATTACATTATTAAGATATTTTTGTAAGTACTTATATTATAATTTACCAACATATGGATGTACCTTGTCCGAAATAAATTTGATTGATTGATTGATTGATTGATTACATCAGAAATTGATTCGGAATCATGGTTAATGCATATTATCGTGGTATGACATGTGAGGTATCTATTTATTTTGAGTTGTTATTTTGTAATTGAAATATAGGAATAGAATGAAATCAGAAAACGGTCAAGTGCGTGCCGGCTGAATCACACATGCAGAAGGATTCTGAATATGTGTAAGCGATACTTTTTAATTTAATTTGGCATCAACTGTAAAATATGTTTTAAGAGAGGCGACGCACCGACCATGCCTTTGGTATTGCAGATGTCCATAGGCGGTGACCACTTACTGTTAGGTGGACCGCCTGATAGAATGGCTCTCAGTGCCATAAAAAAAGTTGTTGTCCTTATCGCACTAGCAGTTCTAGACATTTAACTCACCCTATCTCCTTTACTCCCACCGATGCCCAACTGTCCCCTGTCTCCTTTTTGCCCCGGAAAGCCACGCTCGCCTTGCGGGCCTATGGGTCCAGCTTGGCCCGCATCACCTTTGGGTCCGGGGGCACCTGGCCTGCCGATAGCACCTCCATACGACCCGAGAAGCGATTCCTGTTTTGTAATCCACGTATTATTTGTATGAAATGATACAAAAATAATTAAAACCTGGAAGAAGTGTTACAAAAGTATGAGAGTAGGAACCTTCATATTTAATTAATAATGGGCCACATATCTATAGATGTAATTCAATGGAATGGATAGATTTTATGCCTATTTATTTTTGTTGTTAGGTTAAATAAATGTTAAAATAACGCGATTTTTGAATTATCACAACTCCTTTTTTCCTATCGTCATTATTTTCAGGAGATAAACAAACTCGGAACAACAGTAAAACTTTCAACAAAGAAGCCTCCGGGAAGATTCAAATTATTTTTTATACAAACGATACACATGACAAAACTTTGCGGGGGGTTTTCAAATAAATTCCCTTATCTGGGCCTGTCGTCGGTATAAATCAACAGTGAACAAGCTACTTTCACACTTCTGCCCAAGTTATTCGGAGTGGTTTGTTTGCTAAAGCGGGCACAATCGTTGCCTCCGAAAAGCAATTCGTTTGAGTCACAAACAAAGTGACTTGACAATGAAGGTAATCGAGAACTGAAGATCGATTCTTTTGGTAGTCTCCTTGTAAATAATGATTGTCCTTTTGCTAGTTGAGGTGTTTCATCAGACATTTTGTGATAATGTAGTCACGAAAACAAAATTTAAATACAATAAGAAAATTAATTTTCATCTTCATACGACGTAACTGCAGTTTTTGTAGCCACAAAATTTTGTAAACATACAAAAGTATTATACTTATCTTACTAACATACCTTTGATTATGAAACATTCATTTTACTACAAGAATTAATTTAACATTACATTTTATAAGACTTTAACGCTTTATTATTCAAAAATGTGCATTTTTTATGAATTCTTAAAGCAAAATGAATGAAAAAAACGGCCGGACTATACTATTATTATACTTAATTATCTTACTCGTCTATATTTATTTTATAATATTATTATGTTTAAAATACTCTACGTATTAAAATCGCAGATCTTTTTAATTTTTTTAAATGTTCATAAGTAATTCTTTAAAAGCTATTAGGTGGTATTAAATATAATATTATGGATTTATAGCTTGATAAAGCAACAATGATAGCTAAAATATTTTACGTTTCCTAAAACTTACCTTGTATATTTGTCTAGGCTTCCAATTTGACTAAATTAATAGAAATGGATAGCATGAAAATGATAAAAACCACACTCGGATTAGAACTTAGGCAATGAATCTACTATAGCAAAATCACTAAGATTTCCCAATTTAATTTACACATTTTGAGCTTAGATACTTATTGCACAGTCTTCTTATTATTTCATCACTTTTCGAGGGGAATCAAATAAATTACTTGACTTGGCACTGCCATGCCTCTAAATTATATTCTATTTTATAAAAACAATAGCTTTTTTTAATTAGAAGTGATAAAGTAATATTCATTGCAATAATTTTTACGACTTCCTTTGTATATTTTTATTGCTATCAACAGTTTCATATAAGTTGCTGACTCCAGAATAATAAAATGATTTTCCACAAACAAATTAATCTTATCTTTCTGTATGAATCAAAATACTCTGAGGCAAATCTACACCGAAAGTACTAGCAACATGTACGCTCTAAGCTTAAATAGCTTTCTAAAGCGACAATATAAATCTTGGTGTTCCACTTACATCGAAATTACTGTAATCAGAAGATCCTGGGGGCCCGGGTGGACCAGGAGGACCAGAAGTGCCTGGTCTCCCATCTACCCCAGCTTCCCCTTTAGCACCAGCCGGTCCTTCCGGTCCTCGGGGACCACTGTCTCCTCGGTCCCCTTTGTCTCCTCGAGGACCAATTGGTCCACGTTCGCCTGGAGTTCCGGGTTGGCCCTGTAAATTGAGAAAAAGACATTGCATAAGGTACATTGAATGCATAAAATACTAAATGAGTGAATAAAGTAAAAAGTAAATTAATATTGTTTTAGCAATTTTTTGGCTAGTAAATAATTTAAACCAAAATATCCCAGATATTGTCCAAAAAAAGGACAACTCTAGGTTCACTTACTTATCTTGAAAAAAGAGCAAAAAACACGGTCTTTCTCCATTTTCCAGTGTGAATTAGCCCAGAGGTGATATTATCCGCCTTGGGGCATGATTTATTTAAATAGTCCAGATTTTAAATTTCTTATTTGATTTATTTCATATCCTCAAATTAATATAGGTACTTACAGGTAGACCAGATGAGCCAGTTCGTCCATCAGCACCTGTTATTCCCGGCGGGCCAGGAGGACCTTTTAGTTCTGGAGCCGTTTGCAGAAGAGCCTGGACAGTACTGGAATTGCAGCCGCATTGACCGAGAGACGCGTAGTTCTCCCCAAATATCTGCTGCTGAGGAAAATAATACTTAGTATATTTTATGATCATAATAAATCAAATAACGGAAAATACTCAAAGTACCATTGTTTTCAAAAAGCTTTAAGTAATTAGTTAAGAAGAGAAATCAAGCGTAAAAAAGTCGAGGATCTGTCTTTCTTATTATATAGGTATACCGCTCGAAGTTCCAGTCACCATGAAAAGTGCTCTCAATTTACTATGCCATTGAAATACCCGTTTCATGAAGAAAAAGATTTATTAGTTGATAAGAAGATTACAAAGAAAGAACTTGTTCCAAGTTTACAGGAATAATCAAGTTTATAAAGCATGGAATCTCAAGATTAAGTAAAAAATTAACTAAGAAACGGTAGAAGCAATTTTGATCAAACCAAAGAGGAAAAACTAAAGTCAGAGACATCACGGACCTCTGATTATTGTGTAGGACCCTTATTGAACTCTCAAAATTGATATGAGGAAAATAGAAATCACGTCAAGAGTTCATTTTCCTTATAACATTGAAGGACATGGCAATACTTCCTATGAACTATTTGGCAACAGTATTAACAAAATACCGATTAGCAATAGGTTGTTGTATTGATCTAGGCAGACTCTAATGTGGCTCCCGAATGTGGTGGTCAGCCAAATGGGGCACACTGCCAAATTCTACACTATAGGAATGTGGTTCCAATTGAATTAGTTGAATTACTATAGTTACATTTACACATTATTGTACCATGTGCGGTAGAGTTGGACGCAGCTAACGACCAAGTGTAATCCAACCATAATGGGTGTGATTATTTTTATCGAGTAACAACCCTCGCCCATTGTGTAGTGTTTGTTTCCCAAGTTGGCGTATTCCGGCAGGTTTGCAAAGGATCCGGGCTCATTAGGGTTGTCAGGCATTATCTCTCATTATGCAAAACTCATTCAGCCGGAAACATTTTCACATAATAGAGGTTCCCATTACAATGTAGTTTGCTTTGCTGATTTTCTTCCACTCAAGTAAATAGGCAAGCTTTAGAAGCACGTTTGTTTTTTCTTGTTAATTAATTTTGAAAAGTTATTTTGTGTTTTCTAGCATTAACAGAGTAAATGTTTTGAAATATTCGTTAGACACATTATTTTTATTAGTTTAGAATTTGAAAAAAATAATACTAACCTTGACTGTACTCCTCTGTGTCGATGCCAAAGTGGTGCAAAAAAAAGAAATCACAATTTAAATACATACACATAATAATACTCAATAATTGATACATAGAATATTTGAAATTCGATACACAAATACTATGTATACCTTACTGAAGTCAAAAAGTGCTTGTGGTTTCAATTATAGAAGACCAAATCGTAATAAAAGTGTTACTGTCAAACAAGATGAAAATATTGTGAAAGCCGTGGAGGATAAAGAAATTGAATATCTTGACTTGGCACACGAGGCTGTGGAAATGTGAAAAGTTGATCCAGCAGTTATTATAGAATAGAATAGAATATACTTTATTGTACACCAAAATTGTAACACAGCTCTTATACAATAACAAACATTAAAGGGTACAATGGCGGTCTTATCGCTGATAGCGATATCTACCAGACAACCTTTGGATGAACAGGAAGTCAAAGAATAAGATATACCGATACCGATTGTTGTTAAGCCCAAGCGTCATGGTCATGGTTGTAATAGTCAAGAGCCTCAACCAACATCTGAAGAGGCTTTCATTAGGCGGCTGGAGTAAGAGCTTGATACAGAAAGCGTTACTCTTAGATACGGCGCGTATTGTTAGAAAGTTCCTCTTATTAAGGCCCTGACCACCGGTAGCTTGGACCCTGTTCCCGATGCCGGTGGACTACTATTTATTATTAGATTACTATTACAACAGTTCATAAACATCGAACATTTTGTCGAGTATGTCTCGGTAAATGAGATCCAATTCACATTTTTGTCACGATGATGCCCCCATATCTATACATTCTAGATTCTTGCATAATATTCTTAAAACAGAAACAATAAAAGCATGAATCACACTATCTTTGCCGCCCCAGTGCAGATACAATTGAAATTTAGTTTCACGAAAGCATGTCGATATTGCCAGCGAATCGAGAGCAGAGCGATATCAGCACTATAAAGTAAATTGACACGAAGTCAGAGATTTGAACATTACCTATATCGTTTTCCTCTAAAAGAATTAAGTGGCGTAGGTACGAGAACATTTTGTGAAGTGACTCCAATAAACTTCCAATATAATTTTCTTTCTAAATACCATTAAACCAGGTAAGAGTACTCTTGAAAAAAGTAAACGCCTCAGACGAATATTGAGAGAACTTCAGCAACAAAATGAAATTAGTCCTCAAGAAACTAAAAGAATAGAAATAAATGAGTATAGGGATTGGCGAACTCGATTAGTTAACTTCGTTACACCAACGATTCGACTCAAAACCTCTCGGAGAGCGAATCAATTGAATCGATATTGTCAAATCGAATGTAGGACGGGCGCCAAGAGCATAATAAACTTTGTTACGACTGTAACGGGCAGAATGTTCCAATTTAGTCGCCAATATTGAATGTTCTCACTATAGCTTTACTAATATAAGGAGTATCTTATTTTATGGGAACGCAGGGTATAATTGGGCAGTTGAATGTCGCCGTCAATATACCACAGTAACGTATTTTTTTGTTTCACTAAGGGCCGGTTTTACCAACGTCAGATAATTTTTATCTGAGGAATAAATTTGACGTTTTGACAGATATTCTTCAAACTTATTCCTCAGATAAAAGTTATCTGACGTCCGTAAAATTGGCCCTTATAAGAATTGGGTAAAATCATAATAATTAATATTTTTGATGAAATGGTTGATTTATTATAATCCATTTTAATGTAGTAGTAGAGACAGAGAGCGACGGATAAAAATGGTCGAAAAAAATGACTGTAAAAATTACATCAACTAACAAACAAGAAAAACATTATTGTAAGCAGAAAACAGTAAAACCAATATAAAGCAAAAACAGATGAATCTAATTTTCTATTTTGCCCACGCAACACCTAGGTAAACGCAAAACAACTTCATTTAAAAACACTATCACAGCAAAATGAAATAAAACGGCAAAATCCGTATTCATTTTATACAGTGAGTCTCAAGTGACCGAGAATAATGTAAAAAGTTGCTTTTCAATAGGCTATTCAAGTTCATGTTAGATATAACTACGCGCATTGTGACCACCGGAGTAAGCAGAGATAGTGCTATTATGTTTATGTCGTGTGGTACAAGTGAAAAGAAACTTTTCATAATGAAATTCACGTTTTGTTCACCTGATTCTTCATTATGTGTGTTATCATTAGTGTACTTTGTATTCTCGTGGGTATTACGATAGGTAAATAAGTCAATTGATACATGGACGATAAAATCTGAATGCATTAACACAATAGTACATTGAAAATTCTATACTGCTTGGTTGAACGTTCTTTTTTAGCAAAGCATAAAGTTAATGAAATGTTTGATGTGGAATCATATTCCTAAAAATTTTATCAATCATTTTGAAAAAGTAAATTAATAAAATGGATATTTCATAGATTTTTTATTAACGGACCTTTGCTTATCTAGTACATGCCGATATATGTACGTAGGTATTAATGCAAAACTCAACTTTGTTATCTTATCGAAATGAAAATGTATTTCAAACACACGATTGTAAGCATGCAATGATAGATTACTAAAATTGTTTTGAATAAAATTATAATTTTTATCTTTGCAGGTCCGGAATTAAAATTATCTGTTGCATTGCAATCCGCACGGACGCTGAGCAAATACTTAATAATGATTACTATTTGCCCGATTACTATATTTTTTCCGAATTATTTTATTAGTTAGAACTACGACTTGTGTATTTTATTTTATAGAAAGTTTGACAGTACCAAATATAACAATTTTTAAGCAAAACGATCAGTTTTTGGATGGTTATAACTATTTTCATTTAGAAGCAAACATTTTTGTTTGTCGCCTCCTCCTATCACTTCTCCCAGAAGCAAGGTAGGTACTCGTATGCTTGCTTACGGGGGGAGGCAGGTGATGTCCGCAGGCTAAATGAGAACTCTGCGGTCTAGACTTTGATATGGCCAGGGCTGTGTCCTGTTCATATTGGCCGGTAACGAGGTCTTGTTTAGCGTCCTCGTAACGAACCTTCAAATGAGTCGTATCATGTTTTGCCTTTAGATTGCAGTGAAAATGCTTACTGGTGTGAAATTGTCTAGATTTTGACGATTCGGTTTTGCGATTAACTTTGAAGTCTACCATGGAGGTTTCTTATATAAACTCATGCAAGATCAGTTTTTTATGGATTTTAAATTTCTTCTGTAGGTAAAAAAACTTTTCTGTTTATTACGGTGTGCTTGTATTAGAAGTAGGTAAGTTCAGCATTAACTTCATGAGGTAGACGAAGGTCTCTTAATTAGTTACCCTCCTAGTAGGCTTCTTATTACTTTAGATTTATAGCTTTCTCATTTTTAGTGCCATGTTAAGCGGCTCATAGTCCTTCTCATCTATAGCTATATTATACTACCTAACCAAAGTTATACTTACATCATCACCAGAGCCAGATATTTCAGCAACTACGCCGGGCGTACCAGACAGGCCAGCTGGACCCGGAGGTCCGGGCGGACCCGGCGGACCTCTTATAGATTCTCCTGGCGCACCCTGTATACAGACAATTATTTATAAGAATGCAATGTGTGCAAGAAGGTTCCATTCTGATCTTTCTATGGGCTGAAGTTGAAGAAAAAGGTATTAAAATGTATCTTTCTATATTCCAGTTGAGTAGGTACCAAGCCTATTTCCGAGGTTATTATATTTATTTACTTACCGAATTATCCACAGTGTAGGTACTGTAGACTTTCATTATTTATCTTTATTATAAATATTAATAATTTACTATATTGGTTAAACAAAAGTATAAAACCAGGTGGGTATACTCGTACATAAATCCAATGGTACCAAAATCTCATTCAATAATCGCCCAAAAACAAAATTCAGTTCCAAACTATTTGAACCGTCTTTAAACGCCTTGAATACGATAGATAGGGGTGCGCAACAGTTTTAAGTGCGTACACAGTGTGTAGGGTCGCGACGATCGGCAAACACAGTGTTAAGTGCGATGTAATGGCCCTACTATCTGGCTGTTAGTGAGGCACCTTGGTTTCTAAGGGATAGGTACGAGGCGACGTCGATCAAATTTTTTTTTTAAAAATAATATAATTCTTCGCACTATACATTCACATTGCCGTCTTTACACAACCTAAATACGTTAGCAAGGGATGCGCAACAGTTTCAAGTGCGTACACAGTGTGTAGGGTCGCGACGATCGACAAACACAGTGTTAAGTGCGACGTAATGGCCCTATATCACGCTGTTAGTGCGGCGCCTTCTTTGGTACACGAAATGAAGTAGAATTATTTTTGATAGATGATAATAATATTCTTCACTCTATTTAAATTCTCAAATGTTTCTCTTTGATGTTCTAAATAAAAATGTGTGTGATTATCGTCTAGGCAAACACGATGTAATTACACATACACACACATTTTAGAAGAATGTCTATTTAAATTCTCGCATGTTTCTCTTTGTTGCTTTGAATAAAAACATTGGTGTGGTTATCATTTAGGCAAACACGATGTTATTATACACACACACATATACACATATTTAGAAGAATATCTATTTAAATTGACCCATGTTTCTCTTTGTTGCTTTGTATAAAAACATTGTACGTGTGATTATCATTTAGGCAAACACGATGTTATTACACACACATTTAGAATAATGTTTTTTTAAATATTGTCTTATTTCCCTTATAGTATTGATTCGCGAACCCGTTGCACCTAAACACAATTTCTATAGCAGTACGGGCCGCTATAAATCGACCAGCGGAACAAAGCACGATCGCCTTTTGTATGAAAACGACCTGCTATGTGTTACCGATCACATATTTGTTTATAATAAATGGTTATACCACGGGCATTTGGAATTTAAATGGCGTTTTAAATCTATACCTCTTTTGTTTGGAAAATGTTATACGCTTCGAAAAATGTCGTTTCAGGATAGATATTCATTTACGCATTTTAAGGCTATCTACACACGGGCTATTCGCCACAGCCACAAGTAATCGGTTTGCTATAAATTTTACAGAGACACGCCATACACGTGTGGCTTGTGATGGCCACGCGCTACAACAGTAAATGTATGGAAGCAGCAGCAGCATGTGGCCGACCACATGTGGGCCCGTTGAAAAAAACCTTTTTGGTATTTCCAACTTCGTTTACAAATAATTTTAGTAGAATAGAATGACTATAAAGTACCTATACCTATTACGTATAACTAAACACTTATATGCCTAAAATTATAATTTAGATTTATTAATCACCGGCACTGAAGTCATAAGCTGCATTAAAACTTCAATACATAACCTCCTTATATGTTTGTAAAGAAGTTTTTATACTGATGAGTAAAAAAGATACTTTGCTATTTCTAGATGTATTTAAATAAAAAAATATATAATTAGTCAAACATCTTGCCCTTGGTCCACGTTCTCCTTTCTCGCCTTTCAGTCGTAATGAATAGCCTGAAAAAAACAAAAAATGATTACAATAAGAATATTTTTTTACTAAAAAAAGATAACCTGACGATTCAGGTGTTACCTGTCTTACCACAAAATCTTGTTTAACTGTTGTTTAGACTAAACAAAGCTTAAACACCCTTTTTATGTATGGAGTTTGACGTTAGACACGGATTTAACAAGTGTCTAAATATTTTTTTATAGTATGACCCAAAGTGTGTTAAAAGAGATTAATGCTAGCGGCTTCCATTCAATAAATAAAAATAAATGAAAAAATGTCATGCTTCATCGAGCATTGATGGATCAATTGACCTTTTAAATAAGAATCTTGTTGTCGAGATTGAAATGTGCCTTACAAGGATCATTAGTGTCCATTGACACTGAATGTAAAATAAAAATACTTAACACGACGTCCTATAATTTTAGGCTTGGAATACACATGCTATTAAAAAAGCATGCTTGTTTTCTACAAGGTAGAATGCTCGTTTATAGCATACCCTCCGAGTGTTAAGCGTGCAAGATTCGTATACGTGGTAATTGTTTGCTACTAAGTAGTACCTACTTGAAAGGTAGCATGTTTTTTTGCTATTACGTATCATTTTATTCCAGGCCTACAGAACGGACAAGAGAGAAAAAGAAAATGAAACAGTAACCTACCTATGACAGAGATACAGCAGAATAGTTTCATTTAAACATCAGCTAATATAATTTCGTGAATGAAAGCAAACCTCTCTACATAAAGTATTTTAATTGTTTTCGGTCCAAGATTCGGTTTTATTGCAAAACATTTAATAGTTTTTGCTGTCCTTTTGATTGAAACCTGCAAAAACTGCAGCCTAAACCAAAATGACGTCATAGTCTGACATCATTTCATAGAACTCACATTATACATGGAAAAGTTAGCTAATTCAATTACCCTTACCATCCAATCCTGGCGGCGGTGGTGGGAAAGGCGGTATGGTTCCATACCGTCCTGAGCCTTCAGCATCACCTTCCTCCTGATCGACCTGTATTCAACAATCGATTACAAGGATACTTAGACAGCTAAAAAACGAATAGGTACTCTGTCATTGTGTGCAGTTATAATAAAATTGTTAGTGGTGAAACAAAGTGATTACAACACACGGGTTAGGGGCCTAAGTGGTGTGCTCTATGCTTATATTTTTATTAGTCAATAGTATGGTTGATTGCTACTGGGTCTGAGAATATCACGGAGCCAACTGTCTCTTTAAAAAATAGTGTTCGTACATATTCAGGATTAATTTATACAATGTGTAACAGAAGTCCGAAGTACTACTTTAAGGGCTCATTATAATTATCATTATGAACAACTTTTACTAGGGACCAACCCTAAAATCGCGACAAAAAAACTGCTGCTCCATACATTTATGTTCGCATAACTCGACAAAATGTAGGCAACAGCTGATTGGGGCACGCCGCAATTGCGGCGGTAAGGCCCGTTATGGACGAGTGGCTGGAGAGGCGGCATGGCGCCCTCAGCTTCCGGCTGACGCCGGTGCTCTCGGCACATGGCTGTTTCGGGATGTACCTGTGTCGCATAGGCCGGGAGCAGACGCCCGGTTGTCACCACTGCGACTGCCCCGAGGACACGGCGCTGCACACTTTGCAGGCGTGTCCAGCTTGGGGGTCGCAGCGCCGCGAACTAGTCGCGGCGGTCGGCGGTGACCTCTAGCTTCCGGCCGTGGTTCTGTCCATGGTCGGGAGCGAGACTGCGTGGGAAACCATCGCCTCCTTTTGTGAGGGGGTGATGGCGACCAAAGAGGAAGCGGAGAGGGAGAGGGAGCGGTGTGCTCTTCTCCCTTCCCGCGCCAGACGCACCGGGCGCAGGAGGGCGCGCGTACGCGATGACCTCCAGCCACCCTAATGTGTGGCCAGCGGGCGACGGGTTTGGGGACTCGCCGCGCGACCAGTAACAGGCCCGAGAAGGCGGCGCGCCGTGTTCCGTGCGCGCTTCTCAGGAGGACGTGGGGAAAGGCCCCACAGAGGAGAGGTCCACCATGGTTTGGTGGACCGGGACCTGCCGGGGTTCCGGTGCATGCTTTTGCGAATCCCGCGACCCCGGCCGTACGGTCAGGAGAAGGAACACCGTTGGTTTTTAGCCGGTAAGAGTCCGGCAGACTCACTCGCCTTCCCCGGGCGAGAGACATCCACGAGGATTTTCCAACGAGAAAAAAATAAAGGCAACAGCTGATTGCTGAGCTTTTTTTTCGCGATTTCGGGATTGATCCCTAGTAAAAGTTGTTCATAATGATGAGTACAATGAGCCCTTAAAGTGTTATTTCGGACTTCTGTTACACGTTGTATAATTCTATGATTAACAGAAAAAAAATCAAATTTTGAATTCAAATACCCATCAAAACCAGGTCAGCAGTTTTAGAGGTTAGCAAAAGGTTTGGTTAGCACACAAAATCAGGAACACCTCCTTTTAGTAATCTTGTGATTACATAGGACAGGGCGTGTTCAAATATTCACAATGTAACCCCGCAATTAGCGACGGGTGTACGGGGTAAACACGCAGATTGCATAAAGCATACGGATTTCGTAGGGTTAAGATGTTAGTAAATAGTGTATGATTAATTATGCAGTTGTAGCTTGGATTAAAGCGTGTTTTGTTGTAAAATTATGAAAAGCAAGTGAATAGATGTTATTGTAGCATGTTATTGTTAGGTTAGTGTCAGTTGAAGTGTTTGCTGATACTTGTGATACACATACTAAAAGGTCACTATAGCAAAACAATTAGTGATTTTGCACTTGAAAGCGTAAAATTATTGGAAAGTGTGTTCTGACACATGGTATGAGTTAAGTTTTAAGGCTCGACAAATTACAATAGGTATAGTCGCCGGCACGTAATTTGGCAAGGTTTTGGTGTAGTGGGAGTAAGTTTGCGCATGTATACTTAATTTTAATCATGTCAGTTTAGAAGAAAGAAAGAAAGGAGAGGAATTCTCTTCTCTACTCTTGCCAAGTTACGTGCCGGTATACTTGTATTTATTATCCATCATGAATGAAAAATTTCTCGTTAATCTTACTTATCACAGGGCCTGTCTCATATTATGTAACTAACATAATTATTTATCACTAAATAATATTCATGTAAAAAATTCTCCCACTGCTAGTGAGACATAAACAAGAACTAATCTAATCTAGATTTCTCACAAACAATACAATATAAACATTAGTCATGTTAAAACAAGGCAAGACTGAATGTGTCATTAACTTAACGTACACTTACACTTGAATCTTTATCAGATTTATTAATATTAGCGGTAAACTAATAGCTTTGTTTTATTGTGAATATTTTATTCAATAGTTATTTCTTTATTTTAATTCTTTGATTTGGTTGGTTTTGACCTTAGTCACACCTGAAGGTAAGCGCAAATAGGGTCTAAGATGGTGCACACAAATCCAAGTAACAAAGGTATAGAGGGATTCCAGTATACACACATACCTATACTATATATTTCACATTCACACGATTATTAATTTATCGATTTAATACGATAACTGCGTACATAAACTCCACAAAATGAAGTTGGTACGATTTCGACTGATTCATCTGGATATTCAAAATTCAGGCGTTCATTATTCACAATCATCAAAAGGTGTTTTTTTTTATTTATACCTACAACAAAAAATCCTTATAAATTTTCAACTGCCATCTTGTTACGCGAATTACACGAATTTCGCTTTGACTATTGTGTTCCAGAGTACGTAGTTACTTATTCTGCAAACACAAGAGTCGTTAGCGCACGATAGCAGTACACAAGTGTTACGAACAAAGGTTTCAAGGAAGTTTGTACTTATGAGCTTTACTGGATGTATGTAGGCTTGTTTGATTACCGAATCAGAGTGGAAAGTGGGGGGTTGTGTCACTGGGGTATAATTAATTGACTGCAAATGATACATGCATTTTGCTGGTGGGTTTTCATTCGGGTGGATTGGATGTCAGTTGAAAATTGACGATTTTAGAAATTGTAGGATTTATTTTGTGTTTTTTTTTTTCACTATATTCGGCTGATGGACAATGGACATGCTGAGAGTTTTTGAACACACGATAGCACACCGAGTCAGCGAATTTCTGGACTATACTGACTTTTGTTTTATTCAATGAATAATGTTTTATTTTATTTTCCTTAACTTTTTTCTTTTGCAACTACAAACTACGGTATATTTATTTGTAATTAGAAATTGAAGTAAATAGATAGTATCCTATCTATAGTTCTGTTATTAGTCAGTAAGCTTTCCCTAAAATAAATTAGTAGACAGTGTCTACATCTCATCTTCTGAACACAATAGGTCAAGACAAGCAAGGCATAGGTACTGTTTAAAGACTTCTGTCATCAAAAATTGCTTTATTAGTAACTTTAATCTTTATTTTATGACAAAAGTATAAACTACGAATACTCAAACCTGCGTTCGGAAAAAATGCATTGCGATTTTTATTCAGAACACAGGAACTGTTACTCAAAATTTGCAAAGCCCAGCATCTGTGTCGTGGTTTATCTAAAGTTGATATCTAATGCTGAGTGCAAACACGACAGCACGATGCAGTTTCACTTGACAATGTGACGTCGATATCTACGTTTAGGCTGCGATTTCAGTGCACCAGGAAGCGGTAGCGGTGGAAATGACATTTGGGAGGTCTGTGGTTTTGTAGGTGGGAGGTTTGGGATCTTTAAAACAATATATATTTAGTCTTTAGCGCGCGAAGCCCACATTGTCGGAAGTGATGTGAATTTACTATGAAGTTCATGAGGTTAACGTTCACCATCGCCTTCTAGTGCTGTCTGTATCGAAACCAATTTATTTTAAATCGCTTATAACTTGGGCATTTTATTAAATATTAGATTGGTTTTTTCACTGTTACCTATGATTTTTGTAAATGTTTCGATAAAAATTTAAAAAAAGTCTTCTACTCTTTTTAATCGCTCCTCCTTTTACTCAGTCCTCAGTCCTCATGATTGCAATCCGATGTTCCGCTACCGAGTTTGTTTACGATATGACTGTTTGTGCTTCCAGTGTCAACGTACAACTGAGGTTAGAAATCATTCGATCTAGATCGGTCGTACGTCAAGTGGGATATGGTACCAGTTAGATGCATGTTGTGGGGAGAAATTTTATGTACTGACCGATTTGGTTGCAAGCAAATTACGTATTGGTTCATTGTTTTTTTGATCGTGTGTTCAGACTATTTCGTTTTGGTATCGGACTATCTGTAAAACATGATTGAACGCTCAGATTTTTCGAACTCATGTGCGGATCGATTATCACTTGCGTTAATGTTGAATGAAAACATTGTGACGAAACCTGCACACCTGAGAGGGCTTCAAAAAGATCTCGATGGTGTGATTAGTCCGCCATCCTGCGCTAGGCCAGCGTGGCGCACAAAGGCATAACCAAGCAGTGGGACAGTAATGGACTGATTACTACTATTGTCATCAATGCTACTGGGCTTAATAATGTTATTACTTGGATACTCTGTTAAGAAGCACGAAACACCTTACAAATCCTTATTCTTTGGTACCTAATTTGCTATACACCGTTTCCTACGGATTCCATCACCTTCAATCACAATTTTTTTCTACAGTCCAGATTCAATTTAGACGAAGCGACCAAAAGCTTTAAGGGACAATAAAATAAATCCTTGAGCGTCTATTTGTGCCCATTTACAAGTTTAATTTTCTATACAATTTTGCGGGCAATTTGTTTTATTGCAGTACTGCGGTAGTGAACTAGTGGCATTATCTTCTCTCTCGTAATAAAGATTATCTTTGTTAACGATGTCGATGACTTGAAGATACTACTATAATTATGCTTCCTGTTTTTACTAAGGGAGCATTGACTTGAGTACTTTCTCTCTCTATTTTAGCAAGTGACTTTAAATCCATTGTTTCACGAGGAATAGAAGGTGTCATACACGGTGTAGTCACTATAATATATTTTCTGCCAGTGTCTGTGGATAAAAACTTGCTAATATATCCGATACGATAATTTATGAAAACTGATACATTCTCTCAATAAAATATATATAAAACATATATTTTGTATCTGACAGAATCTGGTGATATCAGACGGTATCTTTAGACACTTAACGATAAAATAAATCTGCGTGGGGTGTGTTAGTCCATCAATTTCTATGAAGGACGATATCGTATAGTATGCGCTGAGGTAGATATTTTATAGCACCTGTACTGTGTGTGTGTACTGCATTCATTGTATTTTTTCCACTGCAGTTATAATTTCCGTTTCAAAGTTTACGACTATTCTGAATGATATGTAAGTATGGCTTTTGCACCTGTTTCATTATTAGTCATTAAATAATATTCATTGAAACATTCGATCTAATAGACTACACTGATTGCCGCTCATTTGCTATTAAAGGTAGGTAAAACTGTGACAAGTCTATCGTAGAACATACACAAAACCTGTGTTAGGATAGGTTAGGATAGTGCAACTATCATTTTGTTAGTTCATTTTCGGGTATTACATTTATCAGTGAATTAGTCAGGACTTCACAATCACACCGTGTTAGTGACAAGGGACCGAGAACGGTTGTTCTATAGATATTTTACAGAAATACTGGTATTAATACCAATATTTTCACATAATAGCGGTAATAATACCGGTATTTCTAAATAAATTAGGTATTGATACCGGTATTTATTAATAATATAGGTATTGAACTGGTATTTCAACATAATAGTTGTATTGATACCGGTTTTTCAACGTAGTATGGTTATTGAAATCGGTATTTCGACATAATATTGGTATTTCATTTTATGTGTATTAATACCGGTATTAAAAACAGCCTTTCTACTTATATCATATATTGACACCGGTACCTCACCATAATACCGATATCTACACCGGTATTTTTTTAGAATATCGGTATTGATACCGGCATACCATCATAATACCGGTATAGATTCCGGTACTTCAATATAATACCGAATTTGATACCGGTATTTCAACATAATACCGGTATCCATACCGGCATTTCTACATATTACAAGTATTTCTATAAAATACCGGTATAAAGTTACCGTTTTCGGTCCCTGTTAGTGACAGCAGTTTGGTGAAAAGCGATCATAAAATTGTAGTAATCACCAAGTAATTGTCAATGTCAATCTCGTCTCCATCGCCGGATTCCTGTCAAAACGTTGAAAATTGTACATTTCTGTGAACTCTGTGGAACAGATATTGTGGCTGTGGCTTCAATTTGCTATAATTAATTATAGTTATGGTTTCATTGACAGCGATTTTAATTGCTCTACTAGAGGTAACAAACTATCAGTTTTAGGAAGATTACTTCTGTTTTTAACTTATTTATTGATATACCTCGAATAAAAACAAAAGAGTATGTGATATCAAAAAAAATTGAAGAAAAAATCAAACTTTTTAAAATAAAAATGTCATTCTACAAATCGGTTTCCTATACATATCATAAATTTTAAGTAAAATGATCAGCTTACCTCAAAAGTGTTGACACACTGCACTTCAGCTTGCGTCGGGGATCCGTACAACTTCAGTTCTTGGAATGCACCCTGTACCACGAGAAACGTTAGCAGTCGACTCAACGCCGATCTCATATCGACTGACAGTTTATTGACCGTTTTGCTTGACCGTTTACACGCATCATAATACCGGCACTTTCTAAGGGTTATCGCCTTTGAAATCGATAAGGAAGTAAGGATAGAAAATTGTTTGAACAACTGTTACTGGTTTTGTTATGTGGCAAAATAAAAAAATATACTTATAACATAAATAAATATTGAATAGGTACTAGCTTTTGCTCGCACCTTCGCTTGCGTGACTTTTTTCATCCTCTCTGGAAAGGAATTTAGTAAAAATCCTTTATTAGTGGATACCTGCGTTATACGAGGTACCTACTGTCTAAATTTCAAATTTCTAACCCCAGCGGTTTAGGCTGTGCGTTGATAGATCAGTCAGTCAGTTTAATTTTTTAGACATACACAGATTATAAATTTTCGACAACTAATAAGCTGCAGTTATATAGCTGTTTGCGCGGATGTGACGCATATTTTTCCCCAAGCTTCTATTCAGTTTGTTACTTTTATTTTATTGCGTGCATCATGTTGGCGCGAATAAATAACTTTTCTTTCTTTCTTTCTTTCATATAAGGTCCAACCAAAATACCTGACGCACAAACTTTTACACAGTGTTCAATACGTTTAATTAAACATATCTATGCAAAAAAACGAGATCCAAGTGTTTATTTTCTAACCTAAAAATTATAACGTTTTAAATTGCATGTACTCTCTAAGAATAAACTCATTCATTTTTTATGCATCGACCGCTGCCGGGGCACACCCTTCTTCCACGCCGTGTTTTACCTAAACAGCGAAGAGAAACATGTTATTTTTTTTAATTAAAATTTAAATTGAAAAATCAAATGGTTATAAAAAAATACAATTGGATCTCGTTTTTTTGCATAGATATGTTTAGTTAAACGTACTGAACACTGTGTAAGACTTTGTCCAGGTATTTTGGTTAGACCTTATAAAATGGTATTTAATACATTTATGCCTATAAGAGCACTTTTAAGTTTAAGGGTAACAAACATTTATGTATTTAAAAAGATATTGCGTACTCTTATTGTAGACTTTTCTAAATGGCTTTGGCTCTATTAATAGTTTCATTCCACTGAAATGGAACCGAATCCGAAGACATTAATGAACGACAAGCCTATTAGCTAGAGTTTACGGTAACAGTTCAATTCGTAGAATGGTTTTTTAATGGTTTTATTTTTGGAAGTACTTACAGAAAACACGCATAGGTACCTACATAGGTAAATATATATTTATACCTTAATATTTTATTAAGAATATTTAAATAAAGTAAATATATTAACAGAACTCTTAACAAGCTTTTTATTGAATTTTCGCGGCTTTGAAAGCAGTTTCAACTTAAATTATGTTTTCAGTGATAGTGCTTGTCATTTGTGAAAGTCAAACCAATTAATTCTTAATTAGTGTGCACTTAGATGTAAAATTATCAAAAACTTTCACTTCTCATTAAAAGTTCGCAATTAACTTTAGATTCTAGAAAAATTTAGGAATACAAACGATCTGTTTAATAAGATCGTTTTCAACAACTAATTGCTAATTAAAAATTCCGTCAATAAGAACTTCTTCGTAGACAAATTGTTTTACTAATTATAGGTACATTTCACAGATATCTATTATAATTTACACCACTTTTTTTAATTCACAGAACATTAACCTTAAACAGAACTGACAAAATAAACGCGAAACCGGAATGTCAAAGATGCGTCCACGCATGCAGTCGAGCGCATGCGCTGCGGTGCACTAAATTTAAAACAGAGCCACCTAAAGGATAAGGTTAAACGACCAGTTTGGCTTGACACTTGAACTTTTCACATTTGTTATGTAAGTTTCTGTAGAAGAGGGATCAATTTTAACTGGATGAAAATGTAGTAATTGTCGGCAGTAAGTTAAAGCATAAAATAATAAATAAATCATCTAATTAAGTTTTCAGTTCATATTAAGTAGGTACATAATGTTTTACAACTACAACAAGATCTGATGGACATTATTTAGCGATTTTAAAGTTAAAATTAATACCTATGTATAGTTTACTTGTTCTAAACACAATTCAATGATATTAACCAATTAGCTGCCTGGTTGGTCTAGTGGTGGCAAGCACGACTGTTCATCGTAAGGTTCTGGGTTCGATCCTCAGGTCGGGCAAAGTGTTATTGGCGTTTTTCCATGTGGAATTCCTCAGTAGCAGCCAGGAGTTTGGATTTGTGTACGGTTGATGGCAATAGGCTCACCCCCTATTACATGGGACTGAAACATAACGGCGAGATGTGGGTGTTACTATACACGTCTGCCCAACCCTTCGGGAATACTGTGGTGTTATGATATGTTAACCGATCAGCATTTCCAATAATAATTGTTTTGTTTTAAAAACTAATTTCACTGCTTCACCGCTTAACGATTTTTTTACATGTTCGGTTTTATTAATTGAATGTGGTTTTCCATTTTGGTTGAGTATGCAAAGAGTTTTACACCGAAATAAATGTAACAGATCATTCACTGTGTATCTTTCATCAAAATAAATTAAATGTGTGATGGCTGGTTTTTAAACGGCTTTGACAAAATCGCACATAAACTAAACAACGATCCTTTTTTAAATACAATTTACAATTTAAATTTTAATTAAATTTCTCGCGTTTTATCGATACTAATATTATAAGGAGGAAAGATGTGTATTTTTGTATGTAAAGAATAAACTTAAAAACTACTGAACCGATTTCAAAAATTATTTTGCCGTTGGAAAGCTACATTATCACTGAGTAACATAGGCTACGGGCGGAGCCGTGAGGACACAGCTAGTCTATACTAATATAGTAAAGAGGAAAGATTTGTATTTTTGTATGTAACGAATAAACTTAAAAACTACTGGACCGATTTCAAAAATTATTTTGCCGTCAGAAAGCTACATTATCACTGAGTAACATAGGCTATATTTATTACTGGAATAAAACTTCTTACGCGGGCGGAGCCGTGAGGACACAGCTAGTTTGGAATAAAGAAATCAATACATTTTATTTATACTATTACATAATATAGTACTATAAGCATAAATTGGCATTCGATTCTTACATAGTCTGTTAAAGTTTGATTTCTACTATTTACTACTCAGCTCAGTCGATCGCGTTTTTCAATAGGAATATTGTTACCTCAGTATATTTGTAATAATATTTAAAAAAAAATTAAGTGATCTACGGACCTATTAAAACTTACTAAAGAATACCTCTTTTTGAATTCAAAAGCCTCATTCACAACAAAATTAGAAATGTTTGGACACTTTGCATCTAGGTGCCGAAATTCATTACGGTAGAACTACAGTTCTATTCAAATGCACATCTCTTTGTCGAAGCACTAAGTTCTATTCACGGATAGAGCGATCTAATTACTGCTGCTTGTCAGAATTGAAGTGTGAAGGTGGTATTTTGAAGTCACGCGATATACAGGAAAAAATTAACGCCATTTAAAGGGAAACTATGTATAATAAATTGAAGATAGCAGTTTTTACTAAGAGCAAAAAAGCTTCATTTGTTAGTTTAAAAAAAAATCGTATCTTGGATAAGACGGGAATCGAACAGACATGTGAAAAATCTCAATCTTTTCTATGAATTAGGTTGAAGGGAGTTCGAATGATAGTGTAGTTTGATCTAAAATTGATAGTTACTGTATCAAATTTAAGTAACAAAAAAAAAGTAATTTAATATAATAATCCACATTTTCAGAGTGGTAACAACGGTAAATAACTCTTTATTTGGGAAAGACTAACTTGCTTGGAATCTGCAAAATTACATTAGTATAATTAATATCTTCATTCCAGCATGCTACATGCATGAGACGTATTATTATTTTATCACACTGCAAATAAATTAAATATACAACTGTCATATTTTTCATAAAATAAAATAAATTGCTGCGCAACAAACCGGCAAGACGGCAGAGCGCAATAAAATAGGCTTTAACACACAATAAAGCGAGTAATATTCAGCACATTTCTTACTCTGAATACCGCATACGACTTTATACTACATTTCTCTAGTACTTTTAGAATAGGTCCTTGCCATTCGTTAGCTAATAGAACATTAAAGCTTTGTACTCCTAAAGTTCCATCTAGATATTATTGTGTCTGTCGACGTTAATTAAATGCAATGCTAGCAAATTATCAACGTGGCAACGATCAAAACGACTTGTTATGGTATGAAAACTGTGTTAGTTAGCAGCTTAGAGTATCCCATACTTGTAATTTCTCTTGTAGTGGATACGTTTACAATGGGTGACCGTTTGTTACATATCGAGACCCCTTTGTGCCTCGAAGAGCACGTTAAACCGTCGGTCCCGGGTATCATACGGATACCTATGACAGTCGTTACGGGTAGTCAGAAGCCCGAAAGTCTGATTACTGGTCTAACCTTAAAGTATTGGCATTGCCCAGTAACTGGGTTGCGGGGGTCTGATGGCAGTCGCTTCGTGTAAAATTACTGGTATTCAGCCGCATCTGGTTAGACTGGAAGCTGACCCCAACATAGTTGGGAAAAGGCTGGGCAGAAGAGTGGGTGCGTTTACAGACACAAATCCGACATGCACAAAACTCTTCTGTTTCGAGTCTTGAGCCCAAAATAATCTAAACCAGATCTAACGTCTCAGCTCTTCTCCTAGCTATGCCCTAAGCTCCTAATTTCTAATATCAAAAAGCTCCAGTTGATTATTCAATCTTGCCAGTCTAGAGGCCTTCTCGGTCTCGCCAGTTTGTTCAGTCAAACAGATGAGGCTCCCTGAGAAAACTGCAAGGGACCCCATTATAAAAATAGTTATGCTACGCAATCTAAACTGTTCATGAAGTAGTATGGAAACAAATATATTAAAATATAGCATCGCAACAACTAAGGGCCACCACAGACACTGACAGATACTTTAAATTGATATTAGCGATCTGCGTTTTTGCGACTGCACTAACATTGTATCACGTTTTGGCAATTGTCTGCGTTCGATCGATGTATCTAAATCGCGCGTTTTGGCAATTGCATCGGGCACTAAGCTGGCACTGGTTCTGGTATCTTCAGAACGTATTCTGAAGATACCAGAACCTCACTTAGTTGCTGCGACTGGCGTGCACGAAGTGGTGTAGTCTTGGCATCATCAGAATAGCGATTTAATCGTCGATCGCACATGCTAGTGTATGCGGTATCGCTAAAGCGTATAGGAAAAGCTATGCAATAAAAGTACACAGAAATGTCGATCCCTAAAATGTTTTTAATTAAAAATACTGCGGGCCAAAACTGAGTTTGGCGGACTCACCTCGATTTTCATGACACCAAAAGCTTCGACTAAAAGTAATTCCAGACTGCGGGCATTTTATTTTCTGGTACATGTAGGGTAACCATATTTTTTCGACAGTTCACATTCGAAAACGGACGCGGAATCAGATAACGATGACGCCTCGCGTCAATGATACAAATGAAAAGACAATTCTGGAAAATACGCGCGCCAAGTTGCTTTCGAGTTTATTATATTTTGAAATTCGAATGAATCTGTTGTTTTTTCTTTATTATACCAAATGTATGGGCTGTTTTCCATAAATCCTCTTAGTTCTATCGTTCTTTTTTATTTAATCTTGTGAGTGTAGGTATATCGATAAAAATAATTTAAAAAGTGTACATTTCTTTTACAATAGATTTCAGCCGACAAGCAGTTTCTACAAGCCTTCATACTATTACGTAAGGTCAAAACGTTAACCCTTTTATCGCGTTCGGCTTCTAATGAAAAACGACCCTAGCTGGTCGATTCAGCCCCGGCGATAATAGAATGCCCCGAATAATGACGAGTGACCCCGCCACGCAGAAATAACGCTAATTTTTTTCACTCCATGATTTATTACAGCCTAAACGGATTTAGGGCACATCGTATAAAATCACACAATAGACTGGACGTGTAAATAAAATTGATAGCTCCGTAAACATTTTCTAGTTGAAAAATGTATTTTTAAGTTAGAATGACGCAGGTGAAAATTCGTAAAAGAAAAATTCACGTTTGATTTATGTAGTAGAACAGTAATGCAGTACCTAAAATAAAAGTTGAAAATGTAATCTCAGTTCAGGCACGTGTTACGGCTGTGCAATGAACATTAAGGTACTCCTGAGTTCATATATCATCGCAAATACTAGCTGTAAATAATGGACTCTGGAACTCATCTAACTAAATATACGTTTGTAGTTTTAGTTATGAAATATTGCTGCGAAGAAATAGGGTTAGTTCTAATTCGTTAAAAGGTGTTTAATATTGTTTAATATTAGTTTATTGTGAAACGAATGTTTGTTAAGTCTACACAACGGTATAATACTCAAATGCAAGCATCACAAAACTTAAATCGGAGCTTAGTCTATAGAAATTAATGAGAAGGTATATACATACAAACAATATAACTTGAACTTCTACAACTATGTATTTATTTTCATTCCAAAACATCCATTAAAAGTCTTGCCTCGTTGGTCAAGTGGTGGCAAGCGCGACTGCTGATTGTGAGGTCCTGGGTTCGATCACCAGGTCAAGCAAAGTGTTATTGGGATTTTCCATGTGGGATTCCTCAGTAGCGACCCGGAGTTTAGATTTGTGCCCGATTGATGGTAATAGGTTCGCCCCCTATTACATGGAACTTAAACGTAACGGCGAAATGAGGGTGTTACTATAAACTTCTGCCCAACCCTTCGGGGAATGCAGGCGTGATGTTGTTTTAAGTCCATTATAATAATACACATAGATAACTTATCCAATACTATAACTATTTTTGAAAGAACTTACCCTCTATAAAAATGTCATCTACTTACTTTCAAGTACAAACAAACAAGTACTTCCAAAAAAGGTATCATTACACTACCGTATCTACAACATCCGATATACCGAAAGACCTTAAGGGACCTTAACATGCCCGCAAAGGCCTTTTTTGTTAACAGCCTCAGAGTTTTTCCTACCGCGTATAGCTACAAATTGTTATTGCTTGAATGTGGCGACACGATAACGGGTAGTTACTGTGAACTAGGCGATTCGGGGATGCGAGACAATCCCGGGTAATGACACTTCATATACCCCTAGATTGTACTAGGAATAGGTGTAATAAAGGCCTTTATATAGGCCACACATCATAGACGTTACGTAGTTTTAAGTTTTGGTTTATGTTACAAAGTTCGTTTTGAGGGCTTGAATGGCGTATCGGGGCATAACGTTCTGGTTTCAGGGATGCAGGTTTGATATCTTGACTGGTATGTTATTTGTTTTAACTTTCACTTGATCGCCTTCGACCTTAGTCGCGCAGACGGGGACTTACGGGGTGGCCTGCGTAAGCGACAAACGCGACGCGACGAACGCGACAAATGCGATCAAGACAACGGCATTCCCTACTAGCGGCCTATGTAGCGAGACGCGACGTAACGTGTATTTGTTCCACGTCGCGTCGCGTCGCACTGCGTCGCGTTTGTCGATTACGCAGGACACCCCATATGCGACGAACGCGACAAATGCGATCAAGACAACGGCATTCCCTACTAGCGGCCTATGTAGCGAGATGCGACGTAACGCGTATTTGTTCCACGTCGTGTCGCATCGCGTCGCACCGCGTCACGTTTGTTGCTTACGCAGGACACCCCGTAAGATGGAGTACACGAATCATGAAGTAGCAAAGATATAGAGGGATTTCTCTATACCCCTCTGGATCTCACATACACATGATGGAACACAGTAAACTGATTAGCTGACTTGAAAATGAGGGTAGCGGCTAGCCAGGCGCACTGTATAGATCCTAGTATCAAGCGTGCTAGGTTTTGTTGAATTTAACAACACGCGTCTATTACCAGCGTGCGGTGAGGAAGTTTTATGTTCTGGCCCGTCCGGTTTCCACTAAGGATAAAACGGTATTGTATTTAAAACCGTTATATGTGTCCCGGTATAGTGAAATGAGCCTGAAAGCGTTTCACACGTACTCTTGTTGAATTATGAAGTTGCGAATAAACTTTGTTCAGGCCAAAATATCAAGCTTTTATAAAAATGTGGCCTAGATTTCTATGCCTAGTACAATTGACGACACATTAGGTGCAGTGGCTGAGCGATCAGCTTCTGCTCTACGGGTCGTGGGTTCGATTCCCGCAAAATATTTTTATGGCCTACAGATAGTTGATCCGGGTCTGGATGTTTGTGCGTGAGATTCCTGTTTGTAAACGCACCCACGATACATGAGAAATCCTAGTGTGGGGCAACGTTTTTTTTTAAACAATCAAACAACAAATTAGGTTTTCAAACAATACGACACAGTAATTCATTTTAGACAGTTAATAAATTGGATGCTTTATGATGTTTTTTTTTTTTGTGATAGTAAAACAAACACAGGTAAGTACTATAATATATCAAGGATCTAAAATCCCATTAAGTCTACGTTTCAGACACGTGAGGGATGAACGGGAAAGAAAGGACAAGATTGAATAGGCGCTATCCTTTCTCAACCATTTCAGAAGACATGCGAATGCCATTAATTTTATAGGTCGTCGGCAGTTCCCAAGCGTCACGTCACAGGTAGCCAATAAATCCAGACCCACAACTCTTCTTTAACATGAAACTTAGGCGGGTCAAAGTAATTTGGTAAAATGTAATAACGATGTAACATAAAAATGTGGTCATTCCCGTAAGAACCGGTTTTACGGAACGCTTTTCCGGTTCTGATTGTACCGATTTATCGCAACTATCGCCGTTTATCCGGTTTAATAGAACTTAACTATTATTACGACAAATAAAACTTGTATGGGGTGGTTTGGTGCAAATCGCTTTGGTACGTGCGATTGTGGTTCTAAAATTAATTGGGCCAATAAAAATTAATGGCTGTGTAATTTAGAATTTGATTAGAAATGCACAATAGGATTGGGATTCCTAAATTATATCTATACATATATAAAACAAAGTCACTCCCGCTGTCTGTACGCTTAGATCTTTTAAACTACGCAACGGATTTTAATGCAGTTTTCAGCAATAGATAGAGTGATTCAAGAGGAAGGTTTATATGCCCCACAATAGTATCTAAAATGCACCCGTGCGAAGCCGGGCCGGTTCCCAGTTTAATATAAATTAAACTTTGCACATCATTTTAAACATTGTTTAACTTATTAGATAATAATAATTACTGGCGAATTTTCGTGTCAGCTTTCTGTCATAGTAATACTGTTTATTCACCGACTTTAAATATTATTGTATCTTTGCCCATTGAAACACCAATTACTTAATATTCTATATGAAATAACATTTCAATACCTTGTTCTTCAACTGAATTTTTAGTAGGTACAATATCGATACCCATTAATCAATAATGATTGCCTAGTCTTATTTATTAATGATTATTTGGATAAGCACTTTCTTATTACACTCGAGAGCAATGAATCCGGGTCACCAACACAAACCTCGGAAAACATTGTTAAACATTGATGCCGATTCTGTGGTGCACAAACTAAACTTAATTTAGACTATAGCCGTCTTTTTCACTTTGATAAAATAAGAAAGAGACGGACATAAATAAGAGCTGTCAAATTTAGTTGATCTAAAATTTCCATCTAATTTTCGACGACACGTCGGAACGTGTCAAATAAAAACACGATGAAGTTCAAGGCGTAAACTAGTTTGACATCTCTAACTTAGTTCTTATCTATCACCGTCCTTTTCATGCACCGTCTGTTAGTAAAAGATAGCTATTGTTTAATTTTAGTTTAGTTGGTGAATAAGGGAATCGGCGCTATTGTTTTGTTTATGTTGGTGACCCGGATTCATTGCTCCCAAATGTACTCGTCTATATTACTTACATTACCAATCTCCACAACCTGCGGTGTCGATGCTTGACTATACTTCTCAGCCAAAGCGTAGTTCTGTGCCTTCTTTTTATCCAATAGTCTTATAGTCGATATCACAGCCAAAATAATGCCCATCACTACTAACAGGAACAGTGAGCATATACAACACTTTGATTTTCTTGACACCACCATCGCCATATTGAAGTCTTTGAAGTATTTATCACTTTTTTTATTTACAAAGTTTGTTTGGCACGAATCAGTCTTTTATTTAACCTTTTATATTTAATTTTGTTGCAGTATAACGTTTACTTAGTGTACATAGTTTCACTGTTTGGACCACTGTGGTTATTATGCTGTGAGATCAAGAAGATAGTACGAAATTTAATGCCAGCCCTATCAATCTGTCTGTATACAGGATGGAAAAAACGAATGGGACCTGGAGGAAAAGTACCTACCCTAAATATAAAGATTAACTAAATTTTTGTTAAAGGAAACATTCCTATATTTTTAAAACTAAGTAAAATTGCATTCAACTATTTTTGAAAAGTGGTTTGCCTCTTTCTCTATTCGATCCGACACAAATGTGTAAAACAACATCCCTTGTATTTTTATGCCACCGATTAATAGGGTTCGTCACAGGGTCAGTCCGTCGGACTGCCAAGTCATAGGTCTCGAGTACGAACCCAAGGCACGCACCTCTGACTTTTCGGATTCATGTGCGTATTGTATAATTATCACTTGCGTAAAAACGGTGAAGGAAAACATCATGAGGAAACCGGCATGCCTAAGAGCTATTTCTCCTCGGCATGTGAAGCCACGTCTTAGCCCCAGGGCGACAAAAAACTTTGATACCAGGTTAGTCACTAACCACACGAAAAGAAAGAAGAATATGTTTATCAAATCTCTTATATAAACATTATATCTTAAATTGAACAGTAAAGAAGTAATTGCCACCTTGTCACGTGAAAACCCTATGTGAGAACTCCGGTCGAGACAGGTAGTCGTCGGGCGCTCCCGAAAATTCACATTAGTGGAGCCGAATAAATTCATGATCATGAATGTCACTCACGAAAGCTGTTATATACTTGGAAAAAGTAATGTACCTACCTACTTATGTATCTACGTGTATGTACCTACTAAAGGTCTTCAGGCATGCGAATATTCTCTGATGGGTTGATGAGAGGCGTATATGTTCTGCTACCTTTTGTTGCTATTAACATTCTGTGAAACTAGTACAATGAGGATATTCGTTATCTAAACCATAATTATGTTACTTGTAGGTACCTACTTCTTTTTAATTAAGAAAAAAAACTCTACCTTATACGATATCAAGCCAAAATACTATTCCTTCAGCCTCAGCTTATAATAGCTGTTTAAAAATTCTAATATTTTGTTGCAAGGAGGTTTACGATACAATACAGAGAACCCTGATAATTTATTATACACTTTATTGGGAATCAATATATAAAATTAAAAGTTTGTTGCTGTAGCTATAGGTACTTATTTTATATTTGAGAGAGAGCCTAGCGTTTTTTAAGTAGAAAATCAACCATGGGACCGAAAATATACGAATTATGCGACACGGTCCATCTTTCTTTATATGCCTTTATAATATTATAGAAGACCGGCTTTAGACCGCATCATAATATGTCACATAATTTAACGCACTATTCGTAAAAACTCGGAAACACGAAGATTGCCGAGGTTCATAACTTATGTTGAACTTATGTTAATAATATTGCTCTTTACGTAAGCACATTGTATAAAAACACAAGATATTATCATCCAGCCATGGACCGTATTACGTCACCATTTATGATATTCTCCCACCAATATCAATAAAGTTTGACAACAGAAGTCGAAGGTTATTTGTCCGTCAGCAGCTATAACGTACAGTCACGTGATCTATCTGTCACGGGAATAGACTACCTTGTTTTATTATACCATGTGAGCAAATCTATATTTTACCTAAGGTTATAACCCCAAGGCCCTATCATTTGGTCAGTATGTAACATGCTATAGATTAATCAGGATAGTTCAATGCATTACTAACATCCCTGCTCCTGTCGTACTAATTCCCTTGTTAATCCCTCCAAACTACATAAGCTGCATGTGCTAGGAACAGGATTATCACAGCACTTCTGTCGTATAGGATTCGGGCAGACGAATTCTAATTAAAAGCTTTCAAACGAATGCTTCCTCGTCCACGTTCTTACTGGCGAATAAATCTATTGTTTTAAGCTTATCAGAACATGCTTGCGTAGCATGAGCACCGTACGGTAGACTAGGGTTTTGTCCATAAAAGAATAGACAACTGTCTCCTTGGTATAGTGGTGGCAAGCGCGACTGCTTACCGTGAGGACTTGGGTTCGACCCCCAGGTCGGGCAGTGTTATTTGGTTTTTCCGTATGGAATTCCTCGTAGCAGTCCGGAATTTGGATTTGTGCCCGGTTGATGGCAATAGGCGCACCCTCTATTACATGGGACTTAAATGTAAAGGTGAAATGAGGGTGTTACTTTACACCTCTGCCCAACCCTTCGGGGAATACATTAGTTATGTTATGTTATGTGTTATGTATGTATTGCCATTGTGTAATTGTCTTATTGTCTACTAGCTTTTACCCGCAGCTTCGCTTGCCTGATTTTTTTTCACCCCCTTAGGGGAGGAATTTTGAAAAATCCTTGCTTAGTGGATGCCTTCGTCATAAAAGGTACCTACTGTCAAAAATTCAAGTTTCAAAGCCCAGCGGTTTAGGCTGTGCGTTGATAGATCAGTCAGTCAGTCAGTCAGTCAGTCAGTCAGTCAGTTTCTCCTTTTATATATACAGATTCTTCTGTCGACGAAACCCTTGTCTATGATGGTCATGCGACGCTTGCTGGTAAGGCCGGGGAAACTGAAGATTTCCCCAAATCACGATTATACGACATGTTTTGCTGTTCCTAGTGTTATCTATACAGCCTTCATCATTTACATTGGTTTTAAGTAGTGTACTGATAAACACTCTTGCTGAACGCGAGGGTTGGGGAGTAACAGGTCTAGCACGAATGTTTGAGGTACGTATAGTATCGCTAATGTAAGCGAATTATGAATCGAAAATACAACTTTCCTATAAAATTTTGGTTTATTTTTGTGCGCCATGCACTATTTGTATTATAATACATGGATATGAATAAAGTTTTCAAATTACTTAAATAGTGTGTGCAAAACGAGTATTTCCGATTCAAAATTCACTTACATTAAGGTTACGTTTACGATACTATACCTACGTCAATCATTCGTGCTAGACCTGTCCGTCGTCAACCCTCGCGTTCAGCAAGAGTATCATGGTTTGGCGGCACACTAAAGACTGATTTACACGAGGATATCTCGAAGCGAGACTCGTTCTGTCTTTGTCTTTCTCTACGATGAAAACAGAGATAGCATGAGACTTGCTTCGAGAAACTATCTTCGTGTAAATGAGCCTTAAGTAGGTATTAGGTTTTTGACGTGACAACGTCTAATAAAACGATGAACGCCGGCAGCATGCACGGAAAAGCGTGACTCACTGTCAAGTTCCGTCTAAGGTGAGCGTGCGAGCGTGAGCGCGGAATAAGCGATAAAGAGGCACGATGTTTTGTTATGACGTTGTCACGTTAAACTATCGTCCGTAAACCGACTTTACAGACAACCAATTTTTTTTTAGGAAATTCTCTGCTTTTGAATTTGGTGCCTGGTACCTTCTGTCACACTGAAGTAAAACGTCATCACGATCTGTCGTAGTCAAACAACATTATTATTGGGTCCCCACCTATGAAATTGGCGTTCTTTTTCTCACAAATAGAGAACCTCGTCACTTCTATGATTTAAAATATTCATCAATTGCTTGATATTATATCGAATAATGACCATTCTATACAACTACCAATAGTAAAAAAACATTATTACTTATAGTTTTCTAAACATAAAAATTACCTTAAAAATGCCTCCTCTTTTTTGTTAGCAGTGGTTAGCAGAAATTACCACTATTTTTGTTTTAACTTAGCTAAAACTTATTTTTGTCGCATAATCTAAGTGGCATACGTTATCTTAGTTTTTAAACATTAGTGCATAAAAGTTTTAAAACATTAGTGTTCATAGTGGTTAAATAAATTAAGAAAATGTTAGTATGAAAAATGCAACTTCTTTAAAATTCTCCATACAAAACGCTGATTTCATAGGTGGGGACCTAATATTACGACCTTTACGAGATCCACATTGTTACCGAACATCAAAGATAACTTCCAAGGTTTATTGTTACGAAAACTGAATAACTATAATAGCTAATAGTTCGCCTTCAAAGAGAACAGTTAGAATTCCATTGGCGTCCTTCAAATGCAAATAGAAAGTTGATCAAGCCAACGTTATAGAGACCGCTTGAACACAATTATGTCCTATTTAGGTCTGTGACAGCTATTCAGATAGTGCGGTCTACAAAGCCATTCAGTCCGCCTGCACTTCAATGTTAGAGCTTGCGGGAATCAATGGGGAGACGGTTGAAAAAGGTGGTAAAGGAGGGTTAGATTTGACAAGGGTGTGGTCTAGTAAGTAGGTATCATTAAAGTGTTCTTCTTTTCGTGTGGTTAGTGAATAACCTGGTGTGAGAGTTTATGCCGTCCATGGGCCTCTGACTTGGCTTCACATGCCGTCGAGAAATATCCCTCAGGCATGCTGGTTTCCTCACGATGTTTTTCTTCACCGTTTTTAAGCAAGTGATAATTATACAATACGCACATGAATCCGAAAAGTCAGAGGTGCGTGCCTTGGGTTCGAACTCGAGACCTATGACTTGTCAGTCCGACGGTCACACCACTAGGCTATCACTGCTGTAAAGTGTTACAGAATGTGCATGATCGCACATATCTGTAGTAAGTACATATAGGTAATTGGGTGGTATTTTGTTTAAGAAAAATATACTGTAGCTATTTATATTTAAGGTTCAATGTTGAATTTGACGTTTTCATTATACGCGAGGCTAAGTTCTTTAGTAAGTTAATTATAATCTAGAACATTATTCACGATTGCCTTGTTAGTCTAGTGGTCGCAACTTCTGAGCATGGGGTCCTGGGTTCGATCCCCAGGTCGGGCAAAGTGTTATTGGGTTTTTCCATTAAGAATTTCTCAGTAGCAGCCCGGAGGCTAGATCTGTGCCTAGTTAATCGCAATAGGCTGGCCCATATTACACGGTACTTAAAACGAAAACGAAACGACGGTGTACTAAAAACCCTTCTGCCGAACCCTTCGTGAGAATACAAGGCGTGATGTTATTTATGTTTATTATAACGAAGTTATTAAACAGCCATTAGATATTAGATCAAGAAATCCGGAGCAAAGGCATAATCTGAAGGTTTCTTAAAACCTTAGTCATAACAAATAATTTCATAGCATGAATAAAACGAGAGTTATTTTACCTACTCATTTTCTCGGCAAAATTTTGTATATTTTTTAACAAATATGTACCTATCTAAACTTACATTTTATATTCTTTAATTAAAATGACTTCCTTAGTATTAATGGGCCATTACATTTCAAATTAACTGCGGATATTCGACACTGGCGACGTCGCTTTAAATCGCCAAGCGCCTACTAAAATGTGAAAGGCAATTTAGTATTCCATCAGTGCTACATAGATAAAGTGTAAGGCGCTTAGCTGATGCTTTAACGCTGCATAACAAATTGACAACGTAGTTTAATATTCAATTTGATGTCTTAACCCGAAAATGATACCTACTAAACGTTAAGCTGTTATTAGTATCTAGATATTATCTAAGTTAGATAATAATTTAAACTACGGAAAGATGTGAGATGGAAAATAGGTACTACCAACCCTATACCTTCTTCGTTATAAGTTCGTTACATCGGACTGCCTTGTTGGTCTAGTGGTGGCAAGCCTGGGGTCCTGGGTTCGATCCCCAGGTCGGACCAGGTCGGACAAAGTGTTATTGGGTTTTTCCATTAGCAGCCCGGAGTCTGGATTTGGGCCTGGTTAATGACAATACGCTGCCCCTATTACATGGGACTTAAACATAACTGGCGAAACGAGGGTGTACTAAAAACACCTCTGTCGAACCCTTCGGGGAATACAAGGCGTGATGTCATGTTACATCGGATTAGGTATACTTAAGTTATTGATCTTTATATATAGGTAATTTCGTCATGTATGATTAGAAATTTTCAAAAATAACAGAATTGTTTAATTACTTTTGAAGTTATAGAATATCAAGTTACCAACAGAGAGTAGTTTCTACATAAAATGTTCATAGGCGATTAACTCAATGGCTATTTTTTTGCTTCTTGAATTTTCTAACTATTGAACGCTACTTTTTACGTGGTTCCAAGACTTGGCAAGTTTATTATTACCGCCTACCAAAAACAAAATATTGACTTCTATACAATTCTTCAAATTAAATAAAAAGGAAATGGAGGTTCGGTAAATAGGTAAGTCAGTACTGTATTTGTTAAAAGTGTGCCAATCTTTAATCTTCACGATCTGAGACGAAGCAATCGATTCCTTATCTACCCACGCGGTTCTAAATGGAAAGAAATTAATAATGGAACAGCTCTCGTTTATTTAGTACTATTTATACTTCTAAAGGTTATAGACGCATACCCAAAGGCTTGATCGACCCACATGTTATTAGAAATAGTGTAATCTACTACCTAAACAACTGTTAACATGGGTGACCAATTTCGTGTTGATCACAGTCGAAATTTATTTGAAGCAAGAGTTCCGCAACAGGATTATCTGAAGAATAGGGGTCACTGACATGGCTTGTAGAATTAACCAGCTGAAGGGACACTGGTCTGGCCAAGTAGCCATTTCTGTCGATGGACCTATTGATGTTGGTGAGACGAGTTTTTGTTTGGAGATCGCAACTGTTGCCTGACAGTGACTGGAGACTCTAGCCTATGGGTAGACTGGATGCGAAAGGTAAATTTCGTGCTGTCCCCGTTACTTCGCCTTAGAGTGACAGTGACAGCACGAAATTAACGGCAACTTAAAATTGAGTAGCGTTTGAGTATTTTGCCATTAGTGTTGTTATAAGTCAATATAAACTTTGGAGAGGGAAACGTCCACCAGTGCCATTTGATAGGCTAAGTTTATAAGGCTTACATAACTTTTCTGAAGAAAGCACAAGAGTTATGAGACGAGGTTTTATTTAAATCTATTGGGTTTTAATTTTTTTCTGCAGAGGCATTGACGCTGTTGCCCATAATCAGTTTGGGGTATTTGAGTAAATTAGATGGTTTCTCGGTCATCGGTTGAGTATCAGTCTGCTTCTGCCGAAGCAATTGCATTATGCAACAAGTGCAGGTGAGGTGCCACTTCAGGGAATTTTAATTTCATTTTGTTATTTATTTCGTTAGTTTTTCGTTTGTTGGTCTAGTTGTCGCAAGCGTGATTGCTGAGCACGGGGTCCTAGGTTCGATCCCCAGGTCAGGCAAAGTGTTATTGGATTTTTCCATTAGGAATTGCTCAGTAGCAGCCCGGAGTTTTGATATGTGCCCGGTTAATGGCAATAGGCTCGGTCCCTATTACATACGACTTAAACACAACTGGCGAACAGAGGGTGTACTAAAATACCTCTGCCGAACCCTTCGGGAAATAAGGCGTGGTTTTATGTTACGTTTCATTCTCCAAAATCACAATTTTGCTAGTTCATTTTTGAGTTTATTGATCAAAGTCTTCGAAATACTGAAGGTTTTGATATAGCGACTTGTGCCTTCTTAATTTCTTTTTGAGTTTCAAACTTCAGTTAGTCTTAAAATAGTCATCCCAATGCGTCAAACGTTGAGTGCAGATCAATCAATGATCAGAGTATTGAGGTCACGATACTTTTAATGCTTAACGATACTACCTACGTAATAAATCCAGAGAAAAGTCTAGAATATTTCACTTATGTATGACGAGCTGATGTATAGGTAGTCAACAAAACCAGACAAACATAAGCATAATCAGCCCATTACTGTCCCACTGCTGGGCACGGGCCTCTTCTCAGAATGAGAAGGGTTTAGGCTAAGCCTTAGTCCATGCTGGCCTGGTGCGGTTTGGTGGACAACACACACCATCAAGAATTTTTAGAGCCTTCTTAGGTGTGCAGGTTTCCTCACAATGTTTTCCTTCACTATTAACGCACTTGATAACCAAATTATGATCCTTACATGTGTGTAGGCCGGGATCGAACTCAGACTTTCCTAAATGAAAGGCAAGCGTTCAACTGCTAAGGTATCACTTCTTATTATATTACGCTGATCGAATGAAGTTTGAGTCCTATTAATAAGTATCTGCTTTTAATCAATCTGATGCTTTTTAGGACTCTTGAGATTTAAAAACGCTAATAATAACAGGCATGCCATTCAAAACATTTTGAGCACACCTACTGGACATAAAAGCATGTTTGAAATTAAGACAACACTGATATTAAAGTAACCTCTGCATTCGATTCTGGTCAAGAAAAGTATCAGAATTCTCCATTTATTTCGATAAACTTTTCAGTAAAAGCTTGGCATTCGAAAAATCGCTGTTCCTTTATCGTTATCGTTCTCACTCGCAAGGGGTGTAAAACTGGGTCTGAGATTATTATTACTGCAAAAAATTTGATTAAAATGTAAAAATAGACAGTCAAATTGGTCTTATTACCCTTTGACGCATGCTTAGTCTGTGTAAAAGCTAGTTATTAAACGAAATCCAAAGTAAAGTGGGTAACCGTATGAACCACAGAAACTTCCTCCCCTAAATATTGAAGTAAAACACTTCAAAGGAATACAGTTCATAAGTCTTTACACATAAAGGCGGTAATACGATAACGTGTTAATTTCCTCCCATTGAGAGTTTCTATTTAGGCGAAAATCACAAAGAACCACCACACGTCAAAATTGTTGACAGATTACGCCAAAATAGATTGGATTTTACTTGATAAAATAAATATGAAAAACATGTGTAATAATGTTGGCTTTATTTCCTAACAAAGTAATAAAAAAATACCTTTTTACACAGAATGCCCAAGGGAAAATAAAGAAATATCTGGTAAAGACAGCGAGGATATACAAAATTCAATATTCTAGATCAAAAACGAGGCTAACGAAACGCTTAGGGGGTGCGAACATGTTATCGTTTTTGTAAAGAGTTAGGAAAAACACCTGCTATCTGCTTTTACCAACTCGAATTTCAGCTTTAGGTTTTGTAACAGAAATGACACATAGGTACAAAGTAAGAAAGCACGAATTATGAAAAGACGTACCTAAGTACAAGTTCTGTCACTTAATTTTCATCTTAAGACCGTACACCAAGTGAGATTACGAAAGAACTAAAGATAATAAAAAAAAAACACAATTTGAAACACTATCTTCAAGGCACGAACTAGCTTAATTAATTACGCAACCGTCACTCACGTACTAATCCATAAAACACTAGCCGAAACCAGTAAAAATCTTCCTAAATTCTACCCGGAACACTTTTCACAAAAAAGAACGCAAAAATTCGGAAGCGCGTAACTTCGTTTGGAATCCGCGTGCACGCGGCTCGGCTCCGCTCTCATGCTACTAAAATCTTGAAGCATCAGCTGTTCACATCGATATCAGTGGCGTCGTTTCGTCTCCCAATCTGACCCCGATGTCTGGAAGCCTAGTTTCCGTAACCGATGAATTACATGACGCAGTTACTGTTACATAAGCTACCATAGAATTGAAAATTAAAACAGATTTGTTATGGTTAGGTGAAATTGTTTCTATAGAGAATTGAAAATTAGAACTGTTTTGGTGTGTGGTAGATTTTTAGCAGGCCGTAATTATGCTGTTTTTATCGTAAGTGGTGATGGGTAGATGCACTTCTCAGCTAGTTTAGGACGCATCTGCGTATCGTTATTATTGTTTTTAAAGATTTTGGGGCTATATTTTAAACAGCTTCAATGATGTTATCAACAAAGTTGGTAAGAGCGATTTTTCAAGTTAAAATAGTTCACCTCATTAAAATAAATCTAAGCATATTCTGAATAATCGTTTTTATTTGAATATCAATAATTGTATTACTGATTTTGGTGAGTTTATCAGATTGCTACTTTTTATAATCAATTATTGATGTATCGTAAGTTTTTATACATATATTTTATAACATGATCATAGCTAGGTAACATTAATCAATGTTACATATAAACATAAAAACTGTAAAATATTTATTGTTACCATTACAGTTTTATGAACTCAATGTGCCAATTCTACGGATATTGTCACTCAACTATAGAAACGACGCCAGTCTGTCTGCAGAGTTCTTTTATTTCAATAAATCATGCACTATTAACTTTGATTCTTCATACTTCTTTCGGAAAACAGAACATAATAGGAAAACTGACCATGACAAGGATTTGAATTTAAAACTTCGATAGTACCTTATTATGTCTCGATAGTCTGAAAGCCTCACTAACTCTATTGGACTTTTCACTTCAGAATAGTGATGTCCTTTAGTTTCTACTTCCAACTCTGCAAAATAAGTCAGCCGAACATTATTTGTTTTATCATCTGACACAATACGAACAAAAATAGGATATGAAAAAGAAAAAGATATTTTTTAAGGTAATCTCTAGAAATTATACGTAGGACAGCACTAAGGAACTTATCTGTCGGCGACGGTGGTGGTCGCTCAGTTTACAGAGCTTAATTCCCTCTAGAAATTCTATATCTAAGAAGGTACGATACTACTACAATGGGAAAGGTTTTTCAATTAAAGATAGATGATTTTCTTTCCATAATAATATTTTATATTTGTACTCTTACTAAACTTTTTATCTAGTTTCTTTTGCCTTAGGTTTACTGAGAAAGATTTGAAAACAAGAATTTACAGAAGTACATCAGTTCGAAGAAACCGACGACTTCTTGTAAAGCTTGAAAGAAGACTAAAGACCAGTTGAAGTTAACAAAATGAACATTAGACGTAATAGCAATACCTATAGACTGTTATTAAAAATATAAATATAGAAAATAATATGGATGTCATTGATTAGGTAGAAGTCATAATAATAAACAGTAAAAAGACAGACAATTACGACAAAAACCGTCGAATAAATATTTCCAAGTAAGAATTTTGAAGCTTTGCCCAATATTTATTTACTAAAAGTGACTTATTATTAACAAATAATAAGTAGACAGCAAGACAAAATAATGATGAAATTATTTCATCAAAAATCTAAGAAAATATAATTCTTGAGACATCGTTCGATATTGCTTTCATCATAGACTCCATCAGGCTTATCGCTCGATAATTGAGGCGCCACTATGTCTCTAGAGTCAATATCACTCAAACGTTTAGTTAACAGTACATATTTTAGTCTAATAATAAACCTTAACATACGTGGGAGGTTCTGAAATACATAAGTAATAACATAAGATAATGCTTTTATTTTCAAAGTCGTTGTTACGCGAAGAGACATTGTTATAAATAAGTTATTAGATCAGAAACATTACTATTTTTCTTAAAGTATAAGATTCGAATATCATTATTTAATATTATTCATGCATTTCTATAACGTTTGCTGGATTTGCATCAGTATTACACAAGTGGCGCCATCTATTATTTTCAATCGTGTTGTTCTTCCGTTTCGGTTTAGTTCGAGTTGCTGCTTACTAATGCTTTTATTTATTTCCAGATGTAGATTTATTGATTCTTATCATTAACTACTTTAAAAATTTAAGTTTCTTCAATCAATGTCGACAAGTATTAATTCTTTGCCACAAATCTTCCAACAATCTTTCATATGTACGTAGCATTCGTATGTTGTTATTTTTCGTTTCGCGTATTTCCCGCACTACGGCGACTAGTCAATAGTCCAGGCGCCGCTCAGTCTGCAGAACTGACCCAGTTATCTCAGAATACCGCAGTGTGCCGACTACCCGCTAAACGACGTTTTTACATCGCCCCCAGAGTACATTTACGTTTATTTATTTGCCGCAAATTAAAAGTTTCAAAGTGAGATACGGCTTTTTTTGCTATAAAAATGCTAGTAACGTAGGTTAACGTTGTAAAGTTATATTTGTATCAATTTATAGTTTCTATTTCAAATATGTTAAACACAGGTTAGTACTCTTTTAGCGTTCTGAGAAAATGTTTATGGCTAAATAATCTTCCAAAATGGCTACTTTGGGAGAACTTTAATTATTCACCTTGTAACTATTCTATAAATCTCAAATGTACCTACATAAACAGGTGTCGTAACTTCAGCTAACGTGAATAATTGGCTGTATTGAATAAAACCCTCATAGTCCTATGACTATGAGGGTTTTATTTTAAAAAGGTAATCGTAGTGATTCCCGTGATATAATAGGTATATATCTATATATATACCTATTATATCACGGGAATCACTACGATTACCTTTTCAACGTGAACTATTTTAAGCACAAATCGATAGGTCCGATTCCATTTCGATTTGGCTCTTCATTATCTTTGCATTATAGTGTCGACCGAAGAAAGTTTTTTAACATAGCTACCTTTAATAGTTCAGAAATTTTAAGCTAAAAATGTATGAACGAAGATTATGTTTTATAGTGAATAACCTGGCTTCAATACTCCAAATTATTACACGTTTTTTATAGACTAACTTTAACAGCTCAAATAAACTTTATAAGCACAAAAGCTTGACTATACCAAAATTAAAAATTAAGTCCACAACGCGAATACTGGCTTAAATAAACGAGGGGAAATTAATGCACTCCTAATTTGAAATTCAAAATCCGAACGTAACTGTCATTTCAATTTTCGCTCGAGTCACGTGACCGTCATGGCGGATCGCATCGGCGTGTCACGCGCATTCGGTTAACGTCACTCACGTCACTCAAACGTCGATAATTATGTCACGTGTACTATGAAACTATAACTATGTATATTATTACGTGCGCCCCGCGCAACCGACCGATCTAGACTGAGATGTAATCCACTTCTCTCGCTATACATTTGCCAAAATATACGGGAAGGATAAAAACGCCATTGTATCACAAACTACGGTACATTAAATTAGGCTGAAGTTCGAACGAGGATGAACTTGTTAAGGTAACAAGTTTTGGTGCGTTGTCTTTATGTTTGGGCGGGATAAGTGCCTAGTTGGGTTGATTATGTACTGAAGATGCGACGACGTACGATACAAGAATAAACTATCTTTTGGTGTGTTGATAGATTTTATATTAAATAGTAAAAGTAGACCTTAGTAAAGCCGACGACATCTAGTTTAAAAAAAACAAACCAACTTGTAAAATGATTTTTAAAATTAAATATCTTATTTATAGTAAAATATATTTTATTTCATTTCGGTAATAGTAGATAAATTAGTAACAGTTAGGGTCAATTCATACTAGAGCAGAGTCGAAGTGCATTGAAGCGTCAATCTGAAACTTAACATAGCATATTCACCCTTATCTCCACAATATAATACACATATTCATTCTTCTAGGATAAAAAAAAGATCGCACGCATTTCACAGAATTCGCGGGAATTCGCGCGTCTTTTTTTATCTTAGAAGAAATTAATATGTGTATTACCTACGTTTAAATGCGCTTTGACTCTGCTCTAGTATGAGTTGACCCTTAGAGCTCCTTGTGAAAGAGCACTTCCTGCACCACCTACCACCATACATATTTCTGCCGCTAAGCAGCGTTGCTGTGTTCCAGTTTTAAAGGTATGGATGCCGGTGAAATTACAGGCACATGAGACTGTTCAACTTTGTCTCTAAGGTTGGCAACGCGTCAGCAGTCTTCTTGGTATTGTAGGGGTATATAGTCGGTGGTAACCACATTCCATCAGGTCGGCCATCGGCTTGTTTGCCACTCCATAAGATAAACAAAAAATAACAGGTTTTTAAGTTATATATTACATGACATCACGCCTTGTATATCCTCGAGGGCTTTTTATACACCCTCGTTTCGCCAGTCCCATGTAATAGTGGGCGAGCCTATTGCCATTAACCGGGCACAAATCCAGACTCCGGGCAGCTACTGAGAAACTCCTAATGGAAAAACCCAATAACGCTTTGTCCGACCTGGGGATCAAACCCAGGACCATGCTCAGCAGTCGCGCTTCTGACCACTAGACCAACAAGGCAGTCAAAAGGCAGTTTTAAATTATTTAGGTAGAAAATCGGAGTTCACACAACGCTAGTGTTGGGATCCGAATCTAAAAAAAAAAGTAAAAAAAAAAGTAAAAGTAAAGTAAGTAAAAGTAAAAGTTATGCCGAAAAGTAACTCAGTCTCCAAACTGTCAGTGTTAGTTCAAATCAACTCGAGATCTAAACCAACCGTCTATAAAGTTATACTAGACTGAGATAGTAAAACTTTTCTAGTTATTGCATTGAGTTATGACGAAATTTATATACAGGGTGTAAACGAAATCATGTAATTCCTTCAAACCTCGTGATGTACTGTTGACATAGATTAACCCTGAACGGGAAACTTTTGGATTCAATAAAAAATAAATAACGAAAAGTAAACATGTGTTCTTAACGTGAGGCATCTTAGGGCCCCGAGCGAATTGCGCGGTATCGCTCGTCACGCGGTCATTTAACTCGGGTCGCTAAAATGACTCACGTTAAGAACACATAATTACTTCTTGTTTTTTTTATTGAATCCAAAAGTATCTCTTGCAGGATTAATCCATGTCAGAAGTACATCACGAGGTTTGAAGGAATTACATGATTTCGTTTACACCCTGTATAAGTAGGTACCTACTACGTAGTACCGACAGCTTTAATATATGAAGCAATGACATCTATAAAACCTTTGATGAAATCAACTTTTGAGACGATTTTCTATGAAATAGCATAACTCACGTGAAGAATTCTAATTTTGTTAAGTATATTTTTAATAATTAGGTTTTATATTTTAAGTTTTAATCCAGATGACTGCCTCAATGATTTCACGACACGTTTGGTGCAGTGGCTGTGCGATTGGCTTTTGCGCTACGGGTCGTGGGATCGATTCTCACACGGAAAAAATATTTGTATGACCTACAGATAGTTGTTCCGGGTCTGGGCGTTTGTGCATGTGAATATTTGTGTCTGTAAACACACCCACGATACAGGAGAAATTCTAGAGTGAAGCAACGTTTTTTAAAAAAGAAAGAAAGAAAAGAAAGAAAGAAGAAAGAATGATAAATGATTTTTTATTTCTGTAAATAAATCTGTTACAGACACTTTTACAAGTCAATGTAATGTTTTTTTTAAGACTTGATGGCGCCGTCATTCCTATCTGACTAGCTCTGAGAAGAAAAACTGAAACAAACTCAGAGATCAACGACTTTTTTAAAGTCCAGACATTGTGGTATAAAACGCACGCATCAGTCATCGCGTAGCTCAAACCTTATTTTAGGGAGCAACAACCCGACTGCTGCACGACGCTATCAATCAGCCGGACATTTGCGTATGTCACAAAAAATACTCAAAACTGCCAAACAGTTTATTTAATAAAGCGCAATTTCCAAAAAAAAGCGATTACTGCACTTTTCATTAATGACCGATTCCTATATTTTACGGAACGTTATTGGCTAAAATTGAGACTCTTGTATCGTTACCAATAATGAAGCAAAGGCCTCATGGGTTTACATAGTAAATCCTTCTATATGGAAGTAGCTATAACAGGTAAAATTAGCTAACGAGTCCTTGTAACTGGCCAGTTTGTCAATAAATAAAAAACATTTTAACAAAAATAAAACCAACTTCAAAAAAACGATGAAAAGAATAAAATAATTACCATATTATAAAATTAACAGTTTCAGAAGTCGGTGCTAATCCACGCTGAACCAAATTGAAGGCACGGACTTCTGAAACTGTTAATTTTATAACATGGTAATTATTTTATTCTTTTCATCGTTTTTTTGAAGTCGGTTTTATTTTTGTTAAAATGTTTTTTTTTTTCGTTTTGTTGGCCTTAATTAAAACATCGTTGGACCTACTAAAGACGCTGCTGACATCATCACATTATGCGTACTGTTCGTCATGGAGGAGTTCGATTGTTCGATCTTCATCAGATCTTCACCAAATTTGAATGGGACCAATCTGGAAGTATATCCTTTCAAATAAAAAAGAATACCTAAATCGGATTATAAATGACGGAGTTATGAGGTAACAAACATTAAAAAATTAAAAATAAAAATTACCGAATTGAGAACCACCTCCTTTTTTGGAAGTCGGTTAAAAATGTTATCACTGGTAGGCAAAACGATTCGTATTTGTTTAAAGGAACCAGTTATAAGTCTCTTAAGGTAAATAATATTTATAATATTCATAATTAATACGAGTCAGTGCATTATTTTTGCAAAAGAAGAGTCAAAACAATTTCCTTTAGAGAAAGTAACGAGAATCGTGTCGAGAAAAGAATAATTAATTAATTATTATCCTTTAGGTATAAATACTTTGTTTTCTTGATTGTTAAATTAGTGGAAGTAGAGATTTCTCTTAAATTAATTATTGTATGCAAACTCGATTTGCGTGTAATGCGAACGTTTGATTAGCATGATTATAATTTATTTGATAAAAAATTGTGTCAGATTTTTAACCGACTTCTAAAAAAGGAGGGACACTATTCGACCCTATGTTTATATATCCGCAATTTTCTCAAAAAGTATTGAACCATTGTTGATCATAACCATAATTGAAATCGCTTGAAACCAAAGAGTTTTATGACCTATCAGCTCCACTCCCCCTAAAACAGGGTTCCATTTATCGAAGCTTTCCATGATCGAACTCAAACCTTCCTGCATGCAAGGGAAGCATTCTACAGCTAGGGTATCACTGCTTTTGCAGTGGATTACGGACAACTGAAAGCTCTCAGTCTCGCTGCAAAAATTTACATCTCCAAACTGAGAATACACCAAAACACAATCCACAGTTCCAGTGAATAATTCCTCTACCAACCGTATTCCAAATTCAAACGGTTTCTTCGAAATTAGAATACGTGGAAGCGTTATAAAAGCATATAAAAATTTCTTACCGGCCAGATTTTTTTCGTAAAAGTTCCATCACCTCTGGTAATGTTTCAGCACGTGTATAAAGCGATCTCCAACCGCCGTCCGGTTAGATGGGATTGAATACACAACGAGGGACGAACCCGAATGATTAAAGTAAACACGTCATCACCTCGTGAAGGACCGCGCTGATTGTGGCATGAAATTTTTATAATGTTTGGGTTGGTCCTCTTTTTCGTGGTAATATGGGTAATGTGAGTGTTTGTTTAGGAAGACGTAAGGGGCGGAATATATTATGTATGCAAAACTTTTTAAAATAAGAAGATCTAAATATGAAATCTTGGTGTTCTTTTGAAAACTTTTTTTTCTACACTGCCTGAAATAGGGTTGTGAGCCAAACCGCTCTTTTAGCTTTCGATGCATTTGAAATCGGAACGCGCTACCCTGAACTCAGGTCCTCACCCAATTAAGCTCTGACTCGGTAATGGTCCATAATTATTTACCGGGCAAAATTCCAACCCCCGGACTCTAACCGAATTTCTAACAGAAATCCCAATCACACTTTACCTGACTTGGAAATCGAACACAGTACCTCCGGGCAACTGTGATTGCGATCACTAAAGCGTGGTTTGTTGACGATAATATGTTCACAAACTCCTTTGATCTTCACCTATAAAGCTCTCATACATTAACTATTTTGGTCACTTCAAACCTTTCCTAAAATACACTTTCAATTTGATCGATCGTGATTTTGATGCTAGTAATTGAAAACTATTGTGGGGGTAGTAACTGATGCTTCGTCATTTGTCAGTTTTAGGGTGTGGACACATCTACGAAAGCTCGTTTAGTGCGGAGATATTTCGAAATATATTTTTGGTATGTTTATACGGTGAAGGAAAACACCGCGAGGAAACTTGCATACCTGTAGAGCTCCAAAAAGTTATCGATGGTGCGTGTAGTAGGTACGACAATCCACACTAAGGGTCAACCTGCCAACCCGCACGCTGTCTTGACCTTCCCATTCTGAGAAGAGCCCTGTGCCCAGCAGTGGGACAGTAATGGGCTGACTATGCTTATACTATGCTTTTTTTGCGCGTATCATGGACGAGGTATGGTTGCTAGTGTGGACGCAAAATAACACGCGATCATGCGTGCGTAATGTGACCCGGCTTTATCATTCTCATTGAAATTCGGCGCCCTGTTGTCGATGTGTACACACCCTAACAACACGTGCTGTTCAAGCATCTTGTGTTGCTGCATGTGCAAGTTTATTACATTGTTAGGGACACTGGCTAACTTAAAGGTGTTTGTAGCAGAGTTAGTAAACTGGCACGAGTTGCACTATTACTAAGGTTAGGGTAGTTGATTACTTCCAAAGTGATGTGGATACCGTTTCTTGAATCAAATTGATATCACAGTGTAACAATTTCAGTTAGACTGTGGTGATATTTTGCAGGAGATTTAGCCTTTGTTTCTGAATGATTCAATTTAAAATAACATAACATCACGCCTGTATTCCCCGAAGGGTTGGGCAGAGGTGTATAGTAACACCCTCATTTCGCCGTTTTGTTTAAGTTACAAGTAATAGAGGGCGAGCCTATTGCCATCAACCGGGTACAAATCCAAATTCCGGGCTGCTACTGAGGAATTCTACACGGAAAAACCTAATAACACTTTTCCTGACCTAGGTATCGAACCCAGTACCTCATGATCAGCAGTCGAGCTTGTCACCACTAGATCAACGAGGTAGTTTCAATTTAATCTGTTGTCAAATCATGTCAACTGCTGTGGTTGGTTGACTGAAGAAATGATTAAATAGGTTTTCAGAAACCGAGGGTAATGGGGAATTGGGATTTTTCCTGTATCGTGGGTGCGCTTACAGACACAAATCTCACATGCACAAACGCCCAGACCCGGAAGAACTATCTGTAGATCATACAAATATTTGTTCCGTGCGGGGATCGAACCCGTGCAGAAGCCAATTCCTCAGCCACTGTACCAAACGTGCCGTCAATTGGGAAAAGGCTAAGAAGATATAAAACACACTTGAACGCACTTAGATTTTATGCTCATTTTAATGTTCATCTCTATTATATTTCAATTTACTTACATATAGCGTTATCCTGTCCATTACTGCCAACTGGATGGGCTGTCTATTCTCAGAATAAGAATGGGTTAGGCTTTAGTATACCACGTTAGTGTGGTGCCCGTTGGTGGACTACACACACCATCGAGCTCTCTCAGGTGTGCAGGTTTCTTCACGATGTTTTCCATCATCGTTAACGCAAGTGATAAAAAAAAACTGGTCCCCACATGAATTCAGGTACTTACATACAGCGAGACACATAAAATATTTACCATTCCTTAGTTTCACATTCAAATATAATTAAAATCTAAAATTCTAAACATTCCGCTACATGTATGAATATTACGATCCGTCTGTCTCTATTGTTTTTGCTACAGTTTTTGAGCTGCTATGACGTCAGACGTCTACGTGACTGCTCTACGGCTGAGCTACGAATTATGAGCTACGTGCCAATTGGCGTCTATCACTTACTATAAGAATGGAAGTTTTCTGTTTACTTACATGAAAGTGAGTTTTTTGTGCGAAAATAGTGTTGACTTAAGATATCGGTAAGTAGGAATAATCCTTTTTCACAGGTACCTATTCATAATAATAATATTTATTTATTAAGAACCTTCAATAAGAATACACAATACATTCAACTTATAAACTAAGAGTAAACTAGCTCTGTGTTTCCTCAATTATAGAAGACCACAGCATGCATTATAAATATAAAAATGTATTATTCAAATTAACAAAATGTAATAGGTACTGATTGGACTACAATTTTGGTAAACGTTTATAAACTATTTCGAAATTTAGAAATAAACTTAGAGAGAAACAATAAAATAACAAAACATAACATAAATGTCATTTAATGTCTCCTCATTAATTGTTACACTGAGAACTACCTCTCTTTTTTTTCTTGCACTTCATGTCCATCCAAAGGTTGTCTGGAAGAAATCGCCTAGTGCGATAAGACCGCCCATTGTACATCTCTATTTTTATAGTAATGTTTCTTGTTTGTTTTGTGTACAATAAAGAGTATTATATTGTATAAATTAACAATTCCACAACTTTGAATACTTATATAGATCATAATGAGATCAAGTGCGTCAACTTCTAAATATTGAGTTGAGCATCAATAAGATCCCAAAGTATTGGGGTTCTTTAAGGTACCCGATATACTATTATACATAAGAGGGTTAGTCTATAGTATAGTCATATTTATAGGAATACTTAATACTTCAATTTTATAATATTTATTTTATTGCATAAGTAATGCGCAATATTTTTATTAATGCGTCATTACACAAAAGATAACATACAGCCTCGTTGGTCTAGTGGTGGCAAAAGCGACTGCGGATCTTGAGGTCTTGGTTTCGATCCCCAGGTCCGGCAAAGTGTTATTGGGTTATTCCGTGTGGAATACCTCAGTAACAGCCCGGCGTTTGGATTTGTGCAAAGTGGATGGCAATAGGCTCGCCCCTTTAACATGGGACTTAAATAAAGAGAAATGAGGGTGTTACTATAGACCTCTGCCCAACCCTTGGTGGAATAAGGCGTGATGTTATATTATGCTACATAAAACATCAATAGTAAGGTACTTATATTTTGCTTAGCATATAAACACGTTTATTTTGTTTTAATAATAAAGTAGGTAGTATTGATTCTTTGATGCTTCACCGAACAACGTAGGGAACTAGAGAAGCTTCTTCAAACAACGTAGAAAACGAAATAATGAACTAACCAGCTTCTTAAAAGAACAAAATAATTATATCAACAAGCTATACAATCACCTGCAATGAATTCCTACAAATACTTATTTAAATACTAATAAAAACAGTCCAGACGCATTTGCTTTTCATCGTTGATATTGAGGCTAAAAACGATTGACGGTACAAAGCAAACATAGCACTCTCCCTTGAAACGTTACAGGCAAGCTTTAGCGGTCTAACACAGAATAGTTAGTAAAGAGAGTAACAGATAATGTGCAGGTGAACGGTCCAGAAATAAACAAACACTACGCATATCGCTAAGGCAGTTGGCTGTGACCGAACGTGGACACTGACAGGCTAGTCCAAAAACTCAAAGTCGCTCAATAAGCTATGGAGTAAGTGTTATGGATCTTAATCCATCACGCAATTATGCTGAGTAAAATTCTGTCACCATATAGATTACATAGTCAACAAACATGCCAACGAGTAGTGGCAGTAGGCTAGGTAATGTCTGACAAAGGACCGACGGTAATCGAAGACGACGATTTGTTGAGAAGAGACTGTGATGCCCACAGTTTGGTGTGGCGATGACCTAGTGTCTAGTGTTTTGACGACACGTTTGGTGCAGTGGCTGAGCGATTGGTTTCTGCGCTACGGGTCGAGGGTTCGATTTCCCGCACGGAACAAATATTTGTATGGCCTACAGATAATTGTTCCGGGTCTGCGCGTTTGCGCATGTGAAGATTTATGTCTGTAAACGCACCCACGATACGGAAGAAACCATAGTGTGGAGGAACGTTTTTTTTAAAGAAGAAATTGCAAGTTACGAGAGAACTAGGACTGCTACAAGCTTAAATGATTGATGAGTACGTCACCGGCACTCATCCAAGGACAAATCTTACTTTACTTTGCTTACAACAAAAACTTGGTTAGTTTGATTTTGAATAAAAAAGTATGCATAAGAACACTTCATATACTTACTATTCTGTGGCGTTATACTCATCACGTCAACAGCTCTTAACAAGTAAACAAATATATTTTTTGTCTCCACAAAATGAAATCTCAACCTTAACCCGACTAGTTAAAGTGCTAATTCGATTTTCAAGAGATTTGGCTACTGCATTCAACACGTTTGCATGTGTTGGTGTTATGTACTGTTACATTGAGTGCGTCTGAGTGTTTGGGCGGGAGTTCAGTGTGCGAGACATGTGTGTAGACTTACGACTTTTTCGATTGTCGTATAAGTCTTAGTCGAATTAAAATTAAAGCTACATAGATGGCTAAGCGATTGTGAAGTGTTACAATTTTTGAAGATTGCTCCGTTTCTTTCTTCGTTATATCATATCTTTTTAAAAGAGGCCTTTATCCACCAGTAGAATCCAATAGACCAAGTGATTTGTCACGCATGAACAACGTGATTCATAAAAAAATTTTGATCTTTCAATATATTACAGCACATAACACCCTAAAAACGATAAACGGCAAATAAACGATTTCTATTTTTATAAAATGCATCATATTTAGCGCCCGACAGAACATCAACAAATTATACAATGTATTAATTACGGCTTTAGTATGTAAACTTTGGCGTAATTTTGTGCTCATATATTGAGGTTGTGTATCTATCACGCCACATACGAACTACGCAGTTTATTGATTGAAAGAATTCCTTATTTCCTTTTCATCCTCATTCGTCAGTTCATCACCCAAGTCTGAACATAACTTCGCTATGTCGCGTCCATTGATCAATTGAACCTATATGGTTTTATGGAATATCGCCAGATATTTTTTCGTGAACCATTTCATACATAATAGAAGTGGTTAACTTTGAATGATATATTGAGAAATGATGAGATTAGACAAAGTAGCGGTTTAAGAGATGATGTAGTGACAAAAATTATGCTTAGGTGGTTTGGTCATGTTGAGAGAATGAGTGAACGGCGATTAACAAAAGGAATTTATAAGGCGGGTGTCAACGGAAACGCCGGTAGAGGACGTCCTAGAAGAACACACATCGATGTTATTGGTGATGTTCTTCACAAAGGTCAGGTGCGTAGTACTCTCAACCGGCGTGCGTGTATGACAAGATGTATGAATGTGGATGAAGCGAAAGGGGTATGTAAGGGTCGTAGCATGTGGCGTTCTATAGTTTCTGCCTACCCCCATAGGATAAAGGCGTGAGTTTATTTATGTATGTATGTATGTAGAAGTGGTTCTACCCGTCAGACACAATTACTGAGCACGAATTTGTGCCTTACGATAAATTTGACTTACCGTAAGGTCCTGATTCTGGGGGTACAATTAATAAACTCGGGCTGAGTTTATTAGAGGAGGATTTTATAGAGTCATTATTTTTGACTGCCTTGTTGGTCTAGTGGTCGCAAGCGCGACTGCTGAGCATGGGGTCCTGGGTACGATCCCCAGGTCGGGTAAAGTGTTATTGGGGTTTTCCATTAGGGATTTCTAAGTAGCAGCCTGGAGTCTGGATTTGTGCCCGGTTAATGGCAATGGGCTTGCCCCCTATTACTTCTTCTTCTTCTTTTTCTTCCTGCAGTTAGGTAGGTTGTACCGCCGTACCATCGAGAGGACACCCAGCTTTTTAGCAGCCAATTGAGCTTTGGACTCAATATAGGAGCCAAAGTTGAGGTTTGATGTCAGAGTAACGCCCAAGAGCTCAAGATGGTCAGTTATCGGTATAGACACATCTCGAAAAGTAGGAGCCAGCTGGGATGGGCTTTTTTTGGCAGAGAACAGACACGCCTGGGTCTTTGATGCATTGAACTTGACCAGGTTGGCATCGCCCCAATCGGAGACTTATTATTACTATTATTTTTGAAACAACGACGTTACTGTCTTTTATCAGTATAATTGTCGTTTTCACTTGTACCCACTAATTCGCATATTATTATGTACTAGCGATCCGCCCCGGCTTCACACGGGTGCAATGTAGATACTAGGTATTGTGGGGTATATAAACCTTCCTAATGAATCACTCTATACATTGCTAAAAACTGCATTAAAATCCGTTGCGTATTTTAAAAGATCTAAGCGTACAGACAGCGGGGGTGACTTTGTTTTATAGGTACTATGTAAAAAGCATTCCGAAAATCTTTAATCTAAAAAGACTATGTAACTTATCCACAGCAAACAGCGAACTCGACCATAAAATTACTACAATATAACCGCGAGAAAACAATTAAATATTTTTTATAGTCAATGCGACTAATCGCACGTCTGCACAGCCGTGTCGAGGGAACTCCCGGCATTCGTTTGAAAGACACACCACAGTATCGAATGTTTGATTCAGACTGGCGTTATAACGAAGTGCGGAAACCACTCGTGTGGGTGTTAAAAGGTTTCCTGAATCAACTACAGCACGCCTGCCCTTGATAGGAGAGATTTTTTAATGTTTCGTGTGACTTTTTAGATTTTTAGGGCCGGGAACCTGATTCTTATTGATGGATAACAAAATAAAGCGACAATAAATATAAATTCTTCCTCCTAGCATTTTCCCAACTATGTTGGGGTCAGCTTCCAGTCTAACCAGATGCGGCTGAATACGAGTATTTTACATGGAGCGGCTGCGGCGGTAGGTAGGTATATATTATTAGTATACCATATCATCAAGCATGTTTCAAGAGTAAACTATCTTACTCTAAGCGAAAATCAGTACCTGTCTTATTATCAACGTATTCTATATTTATAACTTCGTCGTTGGTCTAGTGGTGGCAAGCACGACTGCTGATCACTGAAATTGTTAAAGGTATTATTTTTAAAAGAGTAACCATGGAGTTTCTTGCCTGCTCTTCTCCATAGCAAACAACTAATTGGAACCGTGCACCTAAATTCGACGTTTCATAAGCACCTGTATTGGTTTATGTGAAATAAAAAAAATTGATTTTGATTTTGATTTTGTTCTGGGTTCGATCCCCAGGTCGGGCAGTGTTATTGGGTTTTCCGTGTGAAATTCCTCAGTATCAGCCCCAAGTTTGGATTTGTGTCCGTTTGATGGCAATAGGTTCGCCCCATGGCGTGTACATGGGACTTAAAAATAACGGCGAAATTATGGTTACTAAAAACCTCTGCCCAAACCTTCGGGGAAAACAGGCGTGATTTTATGATGTTATTTTTTGTGAAAATACATTTTCTGATGTTATTGATCCATCATAGTTCATTATAAAATCAAGAGATGGAGCTACTGTCGGCGCTGCGCTATTTTACTAAAATATAAATAGATGGCGTTACAATACACAAATTAACTATTCACAAACATTGTTTAGGGAACGTTAGCTGCGAAATTTTCTGTTTAGAAATTGCATATAGCGATGTAAAATTCAACCCAACCAGTGCATGCATTCGTAAAAGCCTTAAACATAGATTATGCATGAATTTATAATGCCTGAAAAAGCGGGTAAAAAGGATTTTGTTTAAAAAATTTAAACTAGGCCAGCAATATTGTTTTAGTTTTCTAATTAACTTTCGCATAATCTTTTTATAGAAGCTTATCTTTTCACAGTTGGTATTTAGTACCAAGAAATTAGGGTATACGAGAGCCGTCTGCGTTTTCAGGACAAAAAAAAGCGAGCAAGTTATTAAATAGGTACGGGTAAGTATTAAATAAGTTGGTTTTTTATGCCTTCATAATAATGATTACTTTTATAATTATGATGATATCGTGCGTTGGAGAAAATACATATCTACCTAGGTTTCGTCAGTGGAAAGGTAAAAAGACTAAAGCGCCAATATACCTACTTTACAGGAGAGCGATTCAAAGTATTATATTAAATATAGAGTATACATATTAAATAGATAATTTAATTAATTATCTATCTAGGATGTATACTCTATCATACGATATAATTATGAAAAAAAACTAGCCTCCGTAATTAGCCGCTTAATACTGCTTTTACTAAAATAGTACCTACTTCATTATAAAGCCTGATAATAATATTTATAGCTAACTAGCTGTCTCCTCACGGCTCCGCCCGTAGCTTATGTTACTCAGTGATAATGAAGCTTTCTAACGGCAAAAGAATTTTTGAAATCGGTCCAGTAGTTATTAAGTTTATTCGTTACATACAAAAATACAAATCTTTCCTCTTTATAATATTCGTATAGATTGAGATTTCGCAAGCAGATAATATAAACGCTTTTGATTGAAATAAAATAATTGCAGCTGAGGCAATAAAATACTTACACTCGCGAGCAATGAATCTGGGTCACAAACATAAACAAATAATGTTAATGATTAACATAACATAACATCATGCCTGTATTCCCCGAAGGGTTACGCAGAGGTGTAGGTATAGTAACACACTCATTTCGGCGTTATGTTTAAGTCCCATGTACTGAGGAATTCCACACGGAAAAACCCAATAACACTGCCCGGCCTGGGGATCAAACCCAGGAACTCACGATAAGCAGTCGCGCTTACCCTCACTAGACCAACGAAGTAGTTGAAACCATGTTTTTCGAGATATTAAGGTATATGTTGGTTACCTGGATTCATTGCTCTTGAGTGTAGTACTTACTGCGCATGGATGCTAGCAATCTAATTATCATTCTGAAAACCAGTAGCCATTCCTTTCACTACAAAATTTTCGTATTATCTTTCCACTCCCCACCGAGCTAATAATCTTCTCAAACATATTTTCCCGGTTAAAACCAGTCTCATGACTATGTAACAAGACTAAAGCTTTTCAGTTTTACCCCAAATGCAGGTTACGACCACTAAATAGAAAAATGCAAAAGGTTCACTATATACAATCATCGAAAATAAACTGACAAACTAAACTCAACCGAATTTTAAGCGTGTTTTTGGGAATGTGAATCTTCGTGAAAGTTTCACGATAGAAAGAAAATTTTATTTTTATTTTGGCTTGCACAGCTAGTAACAAACAGATTAAAAATAAATAAGAAAGTAATAAACTATAAAATTAAATAAAGCCAACAAACTATTAAAACTGTGCGAAGCCAAAAAAGGCCCAATTAACATACAACTGTATCGTGTTGTTTTTAGCAAAAAACACCATCCCCTACGGTACGGAGTTTATGGACTCTGCAGCAAAGAGTACAGGGATTTCCTGGTAAAGGGCAGTTACATTATACTGGTGTATATTAAACTATGGATTGCAATCACCAATCAATATTTCCCTACCATCGTTCAAAGCATAGAGAGATTCATATACAGTTAGTGGATGTTTACAGACAGATAACAATATTTAATAGTACGTACACACTTTCTGTGGTACACACCAAGCGAACGACTAAAAACGAAAGCCAACGACGGCCGTCAATAAATGCCAACAATCGCTCACAAAGGCCAACGACGGCCAACAAAGGCCTATGAACGGGGTTCATTCTATACAAAGTTTGGTTTTTACAAATGACGAACATTCGTTGGCGTTCATTGTCTTTGTACTATAAGATGACGACGTAACGCGACCGCAGTAGTGGACCTTCTGAGTATATCTATTTTGTGTTACGGCTGAGTGGCTTAGCTCTGGGCGGTTAACAGGCACCCCTCCACATTCACTTGCAGTACATATTTGTCTAGGCAAACCACCGAGATGTCTTGAATGACTTTCTTGGGTGTAGTCTCATTTTTATTTTTTATGAAAACTTTCGTGGAACCACACTGACATGTACCTAATATATTGCATTATGTAATGTTTGAAACCAGTATTTTTTATTATTGCAATTAAAATAATTAGAAAGAAGTAGGTATATGTACTATAAATTAATATGAATATTGAAGGCCCACCATGGACCGATTTCCAGAGGAATGTTTCTTTGATAAGGAGCGAGCCATTTTTACGATTTTAATTAGCTTGACCTTGTATATTTGTTTAATTTAAATCTTGCGACAGATATTTCAACAACTTCTGCTTAACCAATTCTCCTGAAACTTCGCACACAAATTCAATTCCCATGACAATACAACATTATAACAATTTCAACCTTCAATTCTGAATTCCTGATATTGAACTACTGCAAAATAAAACTCTTAAATAAGAAAATTGGAGTTGGTTTTCTTTTGGCTGGGTAATTAAACACAGTACTTCAAAATCCGTAGCCATGTTACATAGTAGACTAAATAGCCGTATAGAATTACGTGTCCCGTTTAATAAATCAACAGCCTCATAGCTAATAACTCACAGAGTAAGAATGGTAGTAAACTATGTTCCTCAATTGACTACCACGGCTCGCAGCCAACGGCTAATGCACTCAATGTCCATTTAATTCAGTCTAACGTGGGAATAAACTACCAAAAGTCGTTAATAATTGGGGCGCACTAGTGCAGGAGACCTAGTTCTATTGAATCATGGCTGATGCTTATTTCATGTAACATTTTGGTCCAGTGGAACTAGTTTTTTTTTTTTTTTTTTTTATAAAAACGTTGCCCCACACTATGATTTCTCCTGTATCGTGGGTGCGTTTACAGACACAAATCTTCACATGCACAAACACCCAGACCCGGAACAACTATCTGTAGGCCATACAAATATTTGTTCCGTGCGGGAATCGAACCCACGACCCGCAGCGCAGAAGCCAATCGTTTAGCCACTGCACCAAACGTGTCGTCAAATTTAGTGCTGATCTATCAATTAGGTAGGTCTTAAATGTGTGACCGTTTTTTACATAGCGAATGTCTTGACCCCTCACGTGGCTCGAAGAGCACGTTAAGGGACAAGTCGTACTTATTTCAATTCGCATTTTAATCATAGAAAACGGCCGTTTTTTATTAAGATGCGTACGCATGCTTACCCTTTCGCATCGACGGTGTGCTTACAAATGTAGCTAATGCTACCGGATGTTACGCTAATGCATACGTACGCATGCAAAAGTATGCATACGCAGTTGATCGGAATCGAACAAATCGCATACACGGCCCCACGTAGACGAACGCATATGATCGTAATTTATGCACATGAAGTGTTCGCCACACCAAACGCTGGGCACGAGCGGGGCGTGTCGTCGTTGCGGATTGATGCTGATTGATGTGATTAGGCCCTTATACCCGGTTCCTATAAACAAAAACGAATCGTTTTGCTTATCAATGGTAGCATTTTTAACCGACTTCCAAAAAGGAGGAGGTTCTCAATTCGACTGTATGTTTTTTATTTTATTTTTGTATATTTGTTCCGCGATATCTTTGCTAATTGTGAACCGATTTTAATGATTATTTTTTTGTTTGAAAGAATATTCTTTTGAAGTGGTCCCATTTAAATTTGGTGAAGATCTGATGAAGAACTACGGAGATAGACCATTTGAAGTCGGTTTTATTTTTGTTAAAAACTGATTATATATTGCTAAACTGGGCATATTATTTATTTATTTATCTATACTAATATAACAAAGAGGAAAGATTTGTATTTTTGTATGTAACGAATAAACTTAAAAACTACTGGATCGATTTCAAAAATTCTTTTGCCGTTAGAAAGCTACTTTATCACTGAGTATCATAAGCTTAGGGGGAAACCGTGAGGACACAGCTAGTTTATTATAAAAAGACTAGTAAGCTTATTTTACCTGTTATAGCTATTTCCGTGGGTTTTACTATGCAAAGCTATGAAATCTTTGCTTCATTACTGGTAAAGATAAAAGAGTATCAATTTTGATCAATAACGGTCCGTAAATTATAGGAATCGGCCATTAGTCATCTGTCCCGGTTGTCATTTGAATACTTATGACCATCGTTATGGGCTATCAGAATCCCGAAACGTCTGACAACCGGTATAAAGGTATCCCTCCGTAATTGTAAACTGACCCGATGAATAAGAAAAGGCTAGACTGATAAGGACATATGTCTTATGTTCCAATAAATCAAATCCCACTATCTGTAAAATCAAGAAAAATACCAGAAAAATATTTAAAAAAAAGTCGAAGCAGTTTTACGGAAGCATTCATGCGAAATAAAAGCGTTGGCGCGTACGAAAGTCACCCGAGGTAGCTGAATGGTACCTATGTACCTACTGGCCTTATATACGCTGAATTAATCTTTGAGAGGATTTCAAAGGGAACTTTTCAGTGTAGATTTTAAAGCTAGTGAGAGATTTTGATGGCTGCGGTTTAGGTGTTACGTTATTTACTTTAGAATCATGTGTAACTTTTCGACTTTTTGTGTCGAATGTCATGTAGTCATGATCCGTTTTAGGAAATTAATTTATGGGTTTGTAATTTGTTTTCTTTGGGTATCTGAAAAGGCTACTCAAAGATTGAAGAAGCATGAGTGCGGCGATCACCCATACATTCGATAAACGTAGTGATTATAATGATCTATCTTCCCTCCCGACTATTTAATGAAGAAGTCTAACAAGAGAAGATAATGTAACTCTACTTTTCATTTTTTAAATATTAAATTAGGAACTATTTATTTACTATTAATTGTTTGTTGTCTATTTAATTTAATATAGTTGTGCCCTCGCGGCTCCGCCCGCGTAAGAAGTTTTTTTTTAGATATTTGCGTAACTTAAACCGTTCACGCAGCGCACGCAACGGAAGCTCTCAAAAAGGAATAATTTTTCCCGTTTTTGCAACATTTTTCATTTATGCTCCGCTCCTATTGGTCGTAGCGTGATTTAATATAGACTATAACCTTCCTCGATAAATGGACTATCCAACACAAAAATATTTTTTCAATTCCAACCAGTTTAGCACGTTCAAACAAACAAAAAAACAAACTCTTTAGCTTTATAATATTAGTATAGATTTATTTTCGTTGGAAAGATTAATACTACAACTCGCCTTACAGCCTAATGACCTGTCGATCTTTTCGGCGCGGTGTTTAAATAATTAATTAATTTCAATTAGACCACTCCGTGCCTCGGAAAGCATGTTAAACCGTCGGTCCTAGGTGTCATAAGAGTGGGGACTGGATGTAAAGGCTACGCCGGTTTCCCAGTCCCCCTCCAGTCAGACGATGCGGGAATGCCGCTGGGTTATTTTAGCGGGTATACCGGGCTTGCCCGGGGAGTCCCACATAACCCCCCATTCCCCCAAATGGGCGGGTATGCGTAATACCATTTCTTCCCAGCGCAAACAAAAAAAAAAAAAAAAAGGTGTCATAAGAGTACTTATGACAGTCATTACGGGTAGTCAGAAGCCCGAAAGTCTGACAACCGGCCTAACCTTATGATACCGGCATCACCCAGTAACTGGGTTGCGGAGGTATGATGCTAGTCACTCCGTGTATAATACTGACATTCAGTCGCATCTGGTTAAACTGGAAGCTGACTCCAACATAGTTTGGGAAAAAAGGCTAGGAGGGAGGAAGAGAAGAGATCAAATTACAGCCACCTAAGAAACGTCACATCAAAGTTCCAAAAGGTAGGTCCTATGGAAAAGAGTGGGCAAGACATTCCATTCCACTCTTTTTAAAATAATAAAATAATAGATTATGAAAATTCCACTACAGCAGTGTCCGAATACCACACATCTACATGACTCCACACGAACTTTCACATTTGAGATAGCCAATGTATTTACACAGTGGATGCCAATTGTACAAACAGAGAAGTTAGAACAGACTGCGTACTTCCATAGAATACTGCAAAAGTTATTTTTGGAATAGAAACACTAGAAAGCCGAAAATTGTTCATTTGCATACCTACTCTAATTGAATATTCATTCCGGAATAAATTCTATGAAATTCCAATCGTGAATATCGAGAAGATGAAGTTTAAAAAATGCATATATATATATGTTGCAAGCTGCAAAAATAAAATAAACGTCTATGAAAAGAATATCGAATCGTTTATTCGAATTTCAAAATATTGACACTACAAATAAAAAAAACAGTCTATTAATTACATACATACATAAAATCACGCCTGTCAGGTGTCCCCGAAGGTGTGTAATAACACCCTCATTTCGCCGTTATGTTTAAGTCCCATGTAATTGTAATTGGGGGCGAGCCACAAATCCAAACTCCGGGTTGCTACTGAGGAAATTCCACACGGAAAATCCCAATAACACTTTGCCCGACGTGGAGATTGAAACCATAGGACCTCACGAACAGCAGTCGCGCTTGCCACCACTAGACCAACGAAGCAGTTAATTCAGGCAGTCTATTAATTCTATTTGAATACTAGCGGCCCGTCCCGGCTTCGCACGGGTGGACATTTATCCCGTTTTTGCAACATTTTTCATGTATGCTCCGCTCCTATTGGTCGTAGCGTGATTTAATATAGACTATAACCTTCTTCGATAAATGGACTATCCAACACAAAAATATTTTTTCAATTCCAACCAGTAGTTCCTGAGATTAGCGCGTTCAAACAAACAAACAAACTCTTCAGCTTTATAATATTAGTATAGATTTGACAACGATTGATAACCTATGACGAATCTGTTAAAATGTATTGTATGGAAACACAACTGTAGCTATAGGTATATCAACACAACCTTTACTTTCTTCTACAAAACTTTCCCATATCTAATTGCAGCTGTTAGCAAGAACTTTTTTCAAAATAGTTACGCGATATTTTGCAAATCCGCTTGCATATTATAAAGGCAAGTGCTAACTTATGAAACTTGTACGGTGCAAGCGACATCTGTAAACTTAACTGCTAGATTTGATATGCAAACGTGGCCTCACATCGCCAAACTTTGGAACAAACTTGGACTACCTGAGTTTAAGTCAGGGTTGCTTCTTGAAAGTTTTACTTTGACCATATTTTTATAATCCGATCAGAATTTTAATGCTTATAAGACAGATCTTTTTACGGTTCCGTACCCAAAGGGTAAAACGGGACCCTATTACTAAGACTCCGCTGTCCGTCCGTCCGTCCGTCTGTCTGTCACCAGGCTGTATCTCATGAACCGTGATGGACAGTTGAAATTTTCACAGATGATGTATTTCTGGTGCCGCTATAACAACAAATACTAAAAAATAGAATAAAATAAATATTTAAGGGGCTCCCATACAACAAATGTGATTTTTTTTGTTTGTTTTTTTTTATATATATAACGGGAACAGGTAGACGCTTGAAATATTCACAGAATATTTAGTTATATATTCACTTTAAAAATAAATAATTAAATTGAAATAAAACAAATATTTAAGGGGGGCTCCCATACAACAAACGTGATTTTTGCTGTCGTTTTTATAGATACTGGTACGTGCGCGAGTTCGACTCGCACTTGGTCGGTTTTTTTTGGTGTATTTTAGAAGGAACATAGTGACATAGATAACATAACATCACGCCTTGTATTCTCCGAAAGGTTCGGCAGAGGTGTTTTAGTAGACCCTCGCGGTTCGTCAGTTATGTTTAAGTCCCATGTAATAGGGGGCGAGCCTATTGCCATTGACCGGGCACTAATCCAGACTCCGGGCTGCTACTGAGAAATTTCAAATGGAAAATTCCAATATCACTTTGCCCGACCTAGGGGTCGAACCCAGAACCCTGTGCTAAGCAGTCAACAAGGAACATAATGAATGCGATTTAATCCGTAAGGCCGTTTACTTCAATGAATTTTAAATTTTTTGTTGTAGTGACAACCGAAACGTTACAACATTCCTTATTAAACTTTTAACTTAGGCTAGGATTACATATCGATATCTTAATTGGCAAACCAGTTAACTCCATTTGAGTAAATTTTTCAGGAGACACTTAAAACGTTGTAATCTTTTTGTAGATTACTTATGAAAAATGGTTTTCGAATAGCGATTTACGCAAAAAATTGTGATAATATCGAAGTTGTCATTTTTGCAAATCACGCCGAATTACTGTTGCATACAAATTGTACCTACCAAAAAAATATATTTGACGTAATGTGGAGTTGGCTGGTTTACCAATTAAGGTATCGATATGCTTAAAGAACAGAAGACTTACCTTATGAGTCCCGTTTTCACCGTGGATTTATGTCAGGTACAAAAACACAGGTATTAATGCTGACATACCTATATAATACAATAAATTATCGCTTTTTTGTAAGGGTACATACGAAAAATCTTAAATGCGTTATTGTTTTTCTCACTCAATGAGCAGAATTCTGAGTAGATTCAACAGTAGGCCCAGCACGGATCTCGCCACGTTAGTAACGTTAATGTGATCGAATTTTGAATTGGAAATGCTCGTTTCACACATGCATACTATTAAATTAAAATATTTATTTATATCTCGACGGTCCCTACGTACACTATCGAAACTACAAAATCTGAGTTTTTATTTTATCTGCTTAAAATGTGTGAAATTATGTTATCTTAAAGGTTATAAAATAATAAATTTCCATGGGACCAAATGGCAACTATTCCGCGTCAAACTAAAGAAGAATCACGTAAATTGGATCATAAATCACAGCGTAATCGTTGTACATACATAATAAAATAAAAACTGAGATTTTGTAGTTTCGATAGTATACGTAGGGGCCGTCGATCTATGTGTGGTACAAATTGTGCACGTTGCAAAAAAATAAACCAAAATTTTATTGTTGTAGCTGTATTTTCGATTCAAAATTCACTCACATTACCGATACGTTTAACGTTTGTATTAGCTATACGTCAAATATTCGTGCTAGACCTACAGCGCGCTCCAAACTGTATGACTTTTCTAAAACATATTATAAAAGTTTTTGACAACCCTGATATGACTTTGGCTTGGACGATTATGGCCAGACGAAGTTTAAGAAAAACAAAAAGTTGGGTAACACGTTCAAAAGTTTTATCTAAAATAACTGCATGCACTTGCATAGCTTATAGGACTCCGGGTTTTAATTATAAGTTTTAGGGAGTACGTTTTGCACGTAAATATTTGGTCAGAATATGAAGTTAATGAAAATAAGGTTGGCTTGCACAATGGCTCTCTAAATATAGTTAGCGCTAAACATAATTAAAACATTTTTTTTGTTTTGATTGTGTTTAGCGCTAATTTTATGTAGTAATTCGTTGTGCAAGTCACCTGATATACTGAAAAAACTTGAAAACAACTCTTACCTCAGGTATCTCAAAGGTTTTATTTTTGATTTTAAGAGGATCGTTCATTATTATCAGTTTTAGTTTTCGCTCACGGTGCTATATTAGTTTACGATGTATCAGAACCAAAGTCCCTAGCAAAACTGAATGAGTGGGTTGAGGAACTTCAAGTAGGAGTGATATGAAGATTCAAATGACGTTGTTGCGACGCACGCTATTTCGAAAAACTTTACGAGTGTATACCCCACCAAGAAGAACATAGTCTACTTAGTTGTCGGCAATAAGATTGACAAGCATATCATTTTGGGAGTCAGTGCATAATATCAGCCAGCACATTGGGTCATCCGCGCTCAACGAGTATTCCCAAGGAGGGTTGATGTCAGGCAGGCGGCCGGTCATAAAACAATAAGCCAAAACCTCTAACAACATGGATTTATGAAATACATGTTGTGCCAACCCCACCTAGTGTGGGATAAGGGCAGGAAGAAGAAGAAGTTCATTATTATCAATTTCTACGTCATTATCATCCAATTAATAACAAAAAGATTCAAATTTTTCTCTTCTATTCACAATTCAGTATTAAATATCTTGCAAAAAATAAAAAATAAACAAAGACAAGAAAATAAATACCTAACATTGTTACGATTTCGCGAAATTGAGACGTGAAGTCACGCATGATTTATGTTGAAAAATAATCCGTTTGTACACGAAAGGGAACTGAAATATTCAGAAACATAACAGAACTGGTATTTCGGGCAAATACGATAGCTTAACTGTGCCACTCAATGTACTTACGTTCATCCGACCAGAAACAAAATAATAAATATTTTTGGTTTACCGGTTTGAATAATGGTTTGCGAAAATGTTTTTGTCAAATAAAATAGCAGGCATTTATTAAAACGTAGAGTTTTATTAGCATGAATGTATTTAGTTTTTGTTCCATTTCGCTACAAACTAAATCTTATTTAGTCTTTGCATTGCAACCGTGCTACTTACTATTCCAATAGCTCAGGGATGACGAACCTTTACGTATCAACGTGCTGAGTACGTACGTACGTAATTTTTCTAAGGAAATGTTTAATGAGGTCATAGACGTGCCTTCAAATAATTTTGACTTTGTGATTATTGGGTCATATAATACCTACTAGGTACACACTTTTTTTCGTAGTACATAATTAATTTTGTGATCAGTGACGTGCCCAAAATATTGTGTCGCGTGCCATTAATGGCACGCGTGCCATTGATTCGCCATCCCTACAATAGCTGCTTGTAAAAAAAGTCTCAATTATGTCGAAATACATTCTGAGTCACAGATTGACGAAAATAAGCGTTCCATCATTCATAATATTCATCAAATCTTCTTTATATCAAACTAAAAGTTTTTAGCCCTATTGTCCGCACAACATAACAGTGTGTCTCGTACATTGTTAACCCAAACCTTGGCGACAGAATTTTGTTTATCTGTCTCCATAATACGGCTTTGTTTACTAAGGCACGCGATAAAACGAGGCCGCATGGCCTGCCCCTTGAAACAACTTTTTGTACTAGGGATGCGCTTATTGTAGTATCGACTAATAGTTTTTAGTCAACGATTATTTTTGTTTGCTATGTAAGTTGACTAAAAGGTAGCTTCACTATACAAATTTGCTACTGAGTTATTATACCTGTGGCCATGGGCGTAGCCAGGATTATGTCCAGGGTGTGGCAAACTTAATCAGACAGTAAATATTTGTCTTTTCAATAAATCTGGAAGTGCAGAATGGGATTATGGGGAAATTTTGCCCCATAACCTTATTTTTGAGGTCCAAATAAGTATAGACGAAGTCGGGCATGTGTCTGCCTATTTTGGGTAGGTAATTGTTCTGTGGACATGGGTGGCGAGTTGACTGAATCTTGACCATTTACCTATTCTTTCCTGTGCCAGGGTGGGGCAAGCGCCACATCTGCCCACCCTGAATACACCTATGCCTGTGGCTTTGCCTGTAGCAAAACTTTTTTAGTTTCCCAGGTCCTTACGTGCTAGTTTAGAGTATAAATAATATTCAAATCGTTCAGCCATAACACCGTGATTGCGCAACAAAAATACCTTCAAACTACCGAATTAAATCAGTGAGGTGTAGTTACAATTTTTGATTGATTGATTTGGTTCGGACTATTTACAAACGGTTGTATAAATATCAAATGTCATTTCATATTTCGCTGATTCGATTTGCCGCCACTGAATGCACCAGCTCTCTTCGCATAAACTAAATATTCATATTAAGCAACACTATTCAATACTAAAATTAAATTGTCATTCAAAGTGTTATGTAAACACAAATATCAAAATCGACTAATCATTTTTGCATAACGTAGTCGATTAACGACAAAGAATTTTGGGTGCTTGTCTACAAAATAAACGCCTTGAAAACTAGTGTAGAAAACGAATATTTGCAATTGCAAAGACTTATGGCAGACGCTCTTGTTATCTCCTTCAGTAGTTTGTCCTTATAATTATTTAGAGCTTCCATTGTTGCCAAGACAAATTATTGTCTCTGCCCGTCTTTTGTGAGTCAAATAGTGTATTTCAGAATTGCATTTCTATTGTTTATTAAACGGCTCCTTTATCTGTTTAATTGAAGTGGTTGGTACTGAGTATTTCGTTTAATAATTGCTTGGTATGAGCATTTGTTTTAATCTTGGTTAATCTTCATTCTCATTAACCTTAAAAGGTCTTAGCTTATGAATAATTGTTAGAAGTAAAGTTGAGATTATAGTAATACTTTGAAATATTGTGTTAGATCAATTTATTATCGTAACTTTAGTTTGACTTTTTAAGTCTGTGTGATACTCTGAAGTTTAGTTAATATATTCGTAAATAATCCTAAGACTGGTGTAATAAAAACAAAAATTAGCGTAAATAAGCAATTTCTTTGAGGATCAAAATAAAAACTTTAATAGTATTTCCTTTTCGAAGTCTCTTCGGTGTTTTAAAAAGTTGACTCAACATTTCCTATTTATAGCATCGATAATTATATAAATAAGTTGGTGCAGTGGGATTAGATACTTTCTAACTCCGCGTTACTTCAAGTTAATAGAAAAGTTTTGTTAGTATTGCCACTGGGGGATTTTTATACCCAACTGTTGCAAAGTGAGGGTTGTTACAAACGGGTTTTTAAACGTATTAAAACTTTTCATTGGATGTAAAGTGCCAGTATTATTTTTGAATAAAAAGTTAAGCACTTACCTGCTTTTATATTGGAAGTATTTTTAAATTGCGAACGGTTGATAAATTGTCAGTCGAACGATAGGTACTTAATTCTATAAATTAATTTTAAAATAGGAATAAACTTCAATTGTTTTTAATAAATAATAATATATTTTACTTTCGATTTTGAACACAAATTATGAATGAAAATGTACTCACGTGAAAAGCGCCTCTAATTAAAGGACCAGCTTGCCCAACGTACAACGTGGACGCAGAATCGAAGACCAGCTCCAACGGGTTCCTCTTCACCACAACAGTATCAAATTCGTGGCAGTTTAAGAATAGCGTCACATTCTCAGTTGTAACCCTCAAAGCAAACCTACTCCATTTCTTCGCAAAAGAAGGCACGACAAACGAAGCAATCGTTTGCGATAACGCGTAGATATTAGCATCAGTATACAACAGCGAAATATTCGTTAACCCGGGCCCAGAAGGGATCAGTTGTACCCCCAATTGTACTACAGTTTCTAAAGGGTTAACAACTGAGAATAGAAATCCGCCATCTTTGTTCGCTGGTCTGACTGTTGCTGTTATGGAGTATTCTGCGTATAGTTTCTCTGGCATGAACAGCCGGTATGGTGATTTTATGTCGGAACCTGGCATCAGACCGTAAGCGGGGAATCCATCAAGGCCTTCGTCGAAGTATTGGGTTTTCGGATTGCTGAACGGAACTCCAATTGCGTGCAGCAGGTCGTATTCTGGGATATCTGGAAATAGAAACAAAAAGCTTTAAAAAATATTAAAAAAAAAAGTTTTTTTTTAATATTCGGGAATCACATAAATGATTTCCATTTCTGTAAACAAATCTCTTACAGACACTTTTACAAGTTAATGTAATGTTTTTTAGGACAAGATGGCGCTGGCATTTCGTATCTGACTAGCTCGGAGAAGAAATTTATATTAACAATAAAACCGACTTTTAAAAAACTAATAAAATAATAACCTAATAAAGCCTACAATTTGGTATTTTTTTTAAGAATATAGGAAAATAAAACTAATCCGACACAGACTTTATTCAAGAGGGCTCAATAATAAGCTCTTTCTTTTAAATAAAAACCTATTCCACTATTTAATTCAGCTGGCGGTTCAGAAAATGCAACCCGGTAAGCAGACACTCCGTCTGAGTGGTATTAATGCGGATCCCGGCCATAAACGTTATTCTAGCAACACTTAAAAAGTCTACGGTAAATGTTCTGAATAAGAAACTAGCTTTTAGAATCGAAATTGTATTAGTAGGGTGTCGATCGATAAAATGGTGGAGCAATTTTTAGAAACAGTCGACTGTAGGGAGTTATTCTGTAGACAATAGAATTGCCACTCGATGCGACTGGCAAGTAATTGCCTCAAAAATGTTTTTAACATTTCTTGCAAGGAACCTCGTGTTGTCTGTTTACATTTTCATGTGTTCAGATAAGCAGTGATAGAAAAGTGGTGTGACCGTCAGAATAGTGGAGGGTCGGTCTGTCTCGAGTTCAAACCCAAGGCACGCACTTCTGACTTTTCGGATTCATGTGCGTATTGTATGATTATCGCTTCCTTAAAAAACGGTAAAGGAAAACATCGTCATGCCTGAGAGTTATTTCTCGACGGCATGTGAAACCAAGCCAGAGGCCCATGGGCGGCATAAACTCTGACACCAGGTTAATCACAAACCACACGAAAAGAAGATGTGTTTAGATTCCTTTTGCACTAGTAGTGCCTTTATTGGCATTGGTAATTTGAGCTATCCTTAATTCTTATTCATAGTCCTACAAATAAATTATGGGAGCTGGTATATTATAAGCTAAAGATCGCAGGGCTTGATGCTATACTTTACATTCATTTTCACTTTTTACTTGAATTCAATGTTCTAGCCTTTTTCCAACTATGTTGGTGTCAGCTTCTAGTCTAACCAGATGCAGCTGAATACCAGTATTTTACACGGAGTGATTGCCATCAGACCTCCACAACCTAGTTACTGGGCAATGCCGATGTCCTAATGTTAGACCAGTTGTCAGACTTTCGGGCTTCTGACTTCCCGTAACGACTGTCATAGGTATTCATATGACACCCGGGACCGACTGTTAAACGTGCTCTCCGAGGCACGGAGGGGTCTCGATGTGAAACGAATGGTTCACATGGACTGATCGCGGCAAGCGCAGCTTAAGCTCGTAAATCGTATGATCCGCACGGTTGGTAATTAGGCACTATCTCCTCAGCCCCTTCACTTAAATTCAATAAACATAACATCACGGCTTACATTCCCCGAAGGGTTCGGTAGAGGTGTTTTAGTACAACCTCGTTCGGCCAGTTATGTTTAAGTCCCATGTAATAGGGGGCGAGCCTATTGCCATTAACCAGGCACAAATCTGGGCTTCAGGCTACTACTGAGAAATTCGTAATGGAAAACCCCAATAACACTTTACCCGACCTGGGGTTCGAACCCAGGACCCCATGCTCAGCAGTTGCGCTTGCAACCACTAGACCAACAAGGCAGTCAAATTCAATATACATAATTATATTTATAACTAGCTGCCCGGACAGACTTCGTTCTGTCAAAAGTTATTGGCCTGTAGTGGGAAAAGAAAAGTGTTGTTTTTACTATTTTTCACGCAATTTTTATGTTTTTTCTCTCCATAAGAACCTTCCTTGTGCCTTAAGAAATATATTTAAAAAAAATGCCGAATTGGTCGAGCTGTTTTCAAGTTTTGCGCTTAGCAACACATTTGGCGATTCATTTTTATTTATATAGATACAATGTAGGCAAACATTTGTGATTCCTCGCCACACAATAATATTACTTCAAGTTATTTTTGTATTAAAAGTAGGTATCAATTCTGAAGAGGGTCAAATATCTTTCAATTATCTTTATCTTACTTCTTTAAGGAACCCTGTCTATTTCTAGACAAAGAAAGATGAAATGTGTCCTTTTCTTTGTATATAAAACATTTGGCATTAACGCGTCGTCATTCCGACTAGTTAATCTTAAAATAAATTAAAATTAATTACGCGCGGAAAATGGCGTCGCCTCTCGCAGCGCCACATAAATACAGAAATTACTAATAAACTAGTTGGTTTCCTCACACATCTGTTTGATGTATAAATTCTAGAAATTTCTCTGTGTATTTTAAAACAATGAACTTTGAAATGCCTTGGCTTGCGAGGGAAATAATGAAGCCCTTACGAATGTAGACCTAAATAATTCAGATGCTTCCACAATCGTACTATAGCCGTAGTGTTCTTCATGCATGCAAATATTTTGCGGAATTTTCAAGTCCACTTCACGGAACTCAGAACAACAAAATATTTTGTATACACACTTGTTGTTGCGAAGTAGGAAGACGTAACAGAAATACTTTAGCTGTCTTTATGGATGTACACAGCTCATGACTATTCTCGCTGGGGTAGGCAGAAACGATTGGACGTCACTTGCTACGATCCTGACGAACATTCTTTGCTTCTTCTAATACCTACATTATCTTTTTCATATAGGATTTTCACGTTGTCGATTTTCGTACGCTTTTTTAATTAAATAAGTTTAAGTACAATTTTTCCCGATAATTAAGTAAGTAAAAGCTTAAATAACATTGGAGAAGACCCCAACCAGACCTGACGATATTACATCGGTAAGTTAGGAATCATGGATTTGTATATTGTGCGACGTAATAAAAATCTGTCCCAAATAAGATTCATCCTAGGATTCTTCCATAGAAAGTAACCATACAACGTCAAATTTAACATCTATACTAATATTATAAAGCTGAAGAGTTTGTTTGTTTGTTTGAACGCGCTAATCTCAGGAACTACTTGGTTGGAATTAAAAAAATCTTTTTGTGTTGGATAGTCTATTTATCGAGGAAGGTTATAGGCTATACATAACATATATATAGGTTATAGGCTAACATCACACTACGACCAATAGCAGCGAAGAATAAATGAAAAATGTTGCAAAAACGGCAAAAATGTCCACCCGTGCGAAGCTGGGACGGGCCGATAGTAATAAAATAATTTTACACCTCGATTGGAGCAGTGTCAGTTTGATACCTTCATGGAACGAATATTTGTATGGTCTACAAGCATAGTACAACAAAGTAACAAGCGATTAGAGTAGCGTACGAAATAGTGGTGGTTTCAATTCCAAAATTCATCCTACGTAAAAATACATTGTCCAACATAAGAATTTAAAGTACAGGAGCCCGGCAACAAACGGCACGATTAATGAGTCGCAAATGCATGCTATGCACGTAACTCGTATACATAGGTCCATATATTTGCATGCCTTTAGAAGCTTCCTGCCGCTCCTGCACTATATTTTCCCGAGGGAACTGGACCTTGTTCCTTGTATTATGTGTACTCGTTAGATTGGCTAGCAAGTTTCAATCTGGACACTCTTCATGCTTAGATTGGCGGAGTTTGATCTTATCATGTGAAGAATTCCCGGTAGCATCTAAATGAGTATCTAGTTTAGAAATATCGATTCGGTTTTGATAGAATAATGTCTTATTCATCATGTTTACGAAGACCGTGATAGTCTAGCGGTTGAACGCTTGTCTTATATGGAGGGCCTGAGATCGAACCAGGCCCGTACTTCAGACTTTTCGAATTCATGTGCGGATCAGCATTTTGATTATCACTTGCGTTAACGGTGAAGGTGAGGAAACCAGCACAACCGAGAGGACATCAAAAGAAAGTTCTCGATGGTATGTGTAGTTCGTCAATGCGCACCAGGCCAGCGTGGTGGTCTACGGCGCATCATAGGCTTCTCATTCTTCTCTCTGTCTTCTCATTCGACCCAGCAGTGGGATAGTACTGGACTGATTATGTCACCATGTTTGTGTGACTTAGTAATGTATAGTAAATGTTCTTCTTCTTTTCGTGTGGTTAGTGACTAATAACCTGGTGTCAGAGTGTATGCCGCCCATGGGCCTCTGACTTGGCTTCACATGCCGTCGAGAAATATCTCTCAGGCATGCCGGTTTCCTTACGATGTTTTTCCTTCACCGTTTTAAGCAAGTGATAATTATACAATACGCACATGAATCCGAAAAGTTAGAGGTGTGTGCTTTAGGTTCGAGCTCAAAACCTATGACTTGGCAGTCCGACAGTCACACCACTAGGCTATCACTGCTATAAAAAAATAGTAGCTGTAGTTAATGTTAATGTGTTGATATTGTATAATTAGAACCACAACTTGAATTTTCAACACAAATGTATTTTGTTAAGAAATAAATGACTTATGACTAGGGCTGTACGGTGATTGTAGTTTGATGTTGTCATGGAAAAGTGGATATTATATCCAGAGAGAATCACGAAGCAAAAATGACGTGGGCGTTGACGTGACATGATTATCGTCAGACACATCTACGTCCTTTCGCTTGTGTATTGCGCTTGGCCCATATACAATTTGCGGAATCTTGAAATTAGTTTGTTCAGAATCGAGAGTAGAATCGATTCAACAACTTTTTAATGAATGTTAAATATAACATTCATTTAATGAATGTTAATCGATTTTATAAATATTTTTCACTATTTTATTTTTAAATTATCGCAAGCCACACGCTCCATTTACCTACGTAGGTCAGTAAGGGGCGACGCGGGAAAATTATCCGATCAGATTATTCGAATCAGAATATTCAGGTCAACAAAAAATACTAATACATTCTACAATAATTTACAATAATAAATCATTTATAACTGCACCAATTGATTACAATTAAAATTCAGTTGGTGTGTCTTATGGTGCGTCCAGACCTGACGAACGCGCCGCGAATGCGCCGCTCGCGAGCTGTGTGCGAGCGGCGCGCGGACGGTGCGCCAACTTTTGTACGAACATGAAATGCACGCGCGCAGCTAGCGAGCGGCTCGCGAGCGGCGCATTCGCGGCGCGTTCGTCAGGTCTGGACGCACCATTAGGTTTTGTGTTATTCTATTTACACCTTGCATATTGGCGCCATTTTACGTTGCCGTGGCAACCTAAATATGAATGTCATATTTTATAAAATTTATTTTTCACGTATTTTTTATATTGAGCTATTGTGAAGTGTGAGTGCGGTGTGGGTAAATCTGGTATAATCCTAGCGTTCACAACGAGATACTACATTTCATCAATCCCAGCTACAATCGGAGTTGACTACAAATGTAAAGTCATGGACGTGGAAGCTTGGTATTTGGGATACAGCGGGACAGGAGCGATACAGAAACTTGACATCAAGTTGTTACAGAGAAGCTGACGATGCTATATTAGCTTACGATATGTCAGAACCAGAGTCCCTAGCAAAACTGAATGAGTGGGTCAAGGAACTTCAAGTATACTTCACCAAGAAGTACATAGTCTGTTTAGTTGTCGGCAATAAGATTGACAAGCATATCATTTTGGGACTCAGTGCATAACATCCGTACAATATAAGCACATTGGGTCACCCGCGTGAAGGCGCAACGAGTATTCCCAAGGAGGATTGATTTCAGGCAGGCGGCCGGTCATAAAACAATAAGCCAAAACCTCTAACAACATGGATTTATAAAATACATGTTGTGCCGACCCCACCTGGTGTGGGATAAGGGCAGGAAGAAGAAGATATTGGCGCCAATTCTCTTGTTGACCAACTAGAACCAATTAAACAATTGCTATCTTTTACTAACAGGTAGTGCTAGAAAAGGACGGTGATAGATAAGAACTAAGTTAGAGATGTCAAACTAGTTTACGCCTTGAACTTCACTGTGTTTTTGGTCTACACGTTCCGCCGTGGTATAGAAATTTTTGTTCAACTAAATTCTACAGCTCTTATTTACTTCTGTATCTTTCTTATTTTGTCAGAGTGAAAAAGAAAGCAATAGTCTATATTATGTTTAGTTTGTGCATCCCTATCATGCGTAGTACCATTTGTATGAAATATCATAAAGGGGCGAGCTATGATCAAAACATCAACGCCACGTCTGTCTCTATCTATTGTTCCCGTTTTAATTGCACCGTCACCTCTTAAGAAAAAGAGGACTGCCTGTTATTAGTCAAGGTCAACCACAAGAGGCTTATACAATCTATATAAATAAAAACGAATCGCCAAATGTGTTGCTAAGCGCAAAATTTGAGAACGGCTCGACCAATTCGGCAATTATTTTTTTTATATATTCCTTAAGGCACAAGGAAGGTTCTTATGGAGAGAAAAAAACATAAAAATTGCGTGGAAAATAGTAAAAACAACACTTTTCTTTTCCCACTACAGGCCAATAACTTTTGACAGAACGAAGTCTGTCCGGGCAGCTAGTAAAAAATAAAAACCTTGTTAAATAAAATATCTTAAAAACATCACGCCCGTATGCCCCGAAGAGTTGGGCAGAAGTGTATAGTAACACCCTCATTTAGCCGTTATATTTAAGTCCCATGTAATAAGAGGTGACCCTATTGCCATCAATCGGGCACAAATCCAAACTAAGAACTGCTATTGAGGAATTCCATACGGAAAAACACAATAACACTTTGCGCGACCTGGGGATCGAACCCAGGACCTCACGATCAGCAGTCGCGCTTGCCACCACCAAACCAACAGTTAAATAAAAATAGGTACTTGTATTTTTCTTGTGTGCAAGAAACTAAGGTTCCTATACACTTTTTTATTTAATTTCCTGAGCTACTTAAAGGCAGTGTCTGTGATACTGAGCGTGAAAGCTTCTTTGTAAAATGCTTTCGATTTGTATTATAGAACTTCACTTGATGAAAATACTTGTATTCTTTCAATTTCGATTCTATAAGAAATGTCTTCTGTGCTTTTAAGAATGTTATATTGCTAGAATATCTTCTTCTTCCTGCCCTTATCCCCACACTAGGTGGGGTCGGCACAACATGTATTTCATAAATCCATGTTGTTAGACGTTTTGGCTTATTGTTTTATGACCGGCCGCCTGCCTGACATCAACCCTCCTTGGGAATACTCGTTGCGCCGTCGCGCGGGTGACCCAATGTGCTTGCTGATGTTATGCACTGGATCCCAAAATGATATGCTTGTCAATCTTATTGCTGACTCTAAGCAGACTATGTACTTCTTGGTGGCTACAATAAAGCACTGTGAGATTCTCTGTAAAAACTAGAAATTACTATTCTATAACATATTGCTAGAATATGACATTCTTAAAAGCAAACCCAATTAAAAACCCAATAAAAATATTTTCTTTTGGATTTTTGATATTATCTCTTTCATTTTATTTAAAAAAGGGCGAAGTTATGAAGGGTTGCGTGGCTAATAAAAACCGCGCCGATCATACGATTTGCTTGCCGCGGTCAGTTACACATCGAGACCCCTCCGTGCCTCGGAGAGCAAGTTAAACCATCGGGCCCAAGTGTCATAAACCTATGACAGTCGTTAGGGTAGTCAAAACGCCGAAAGATAGACAAATAGTTGAACTTTAGGATATCGGCACTGCCGAGTTACTTGGTTGCGGAGATCTGATGGCAGTCGCTCCGTGTAAAATACTGGTATTCAGCCGCATCTAGTTAGACTGGAAGCTGACCCCAACATAATTGGGAAAAGGCTAGGAGGAAGGTAGTGTCAGTCAGGTTTGTTCTTGTTCAGACTTCTTTTTCCTAATTAAATAAAATAATATTGGTTTCAAAGCTGTTCGTATTGATAATACAAAATGACCCTAATTATTATACACAGTGCTAATAAGTTGGCAACTTGCCTACAAATGCAAAATCAAAACGACTTCCTAGTCATAATCAGCTCTCCATCCAATTAACACAAATCCCTAACCCACATATAAAACCGACACCAACAAAACGACAACTCTAAAGTCATGCCCACACGACCAGTCTCTTAACAGTCGTATAGTGTACACTAGAACATAAAATTAAGTACGCTACATATTCAGCGAAGCAGGGCACTTTTCATACGAATTGTTTGCAACGCTGAGACAATTAACGCCCGACGATTTTCTCCGCTTTGTATAGTAAATGGCGTTGTTAAAACGATTGCGGTTCTCAGAACAGGGATGAGCATTTCAAACGACGTAATATAGGTTTATCATCGGCGTGTAATTGCGTGGCGTGTGTCTCTATATTTCGTATCTCTGTGTGTGGTTTTCGAGTGACTACATTAATAGGGAAGTATGTGACGTATTGGATAGTAATTTGTAATTTCTGAATGGAATTTATCTGTTTTTGATTTTGCGTGGTTATAACGTTATACAGGGTGTAAACGAAATCATGTAATTCCTTCAAACCTCTTGATGTACTGCTGACATAGATTAACCCTGCGAGAAATACTCAAACTCAAACTCAAACTCAAACTTTTATTTGCTTTCCACAATGGTATTAATAGATGGTGAGTAAATATATATAGTACATCGTGGACCCTGTTGGGCACGCAAAAATATTAGGAGAGAGGAAGGAATTGGTAAGTAATTTTTAACCGAATTCAAAAAAGCAGGAGGTTTTTCAATTCGACCGTATATATTTTTATTTATTTATTGAAGTATCTAGGTAGATTTTCGTATTCCTAATTCAATATTTATAGTAAGTATTGTTTTGACTATTTATATTTATTAGTTTTTAATTACCTAAAATTATAATGTACTTATCTGTAGTTTTAGTTTTTACATATAAGTTTATGTGGGTACCTATCTAGTTATGTAAATGTTTATTATTATAGATACAAATGTAGCATAGATAACATAGTGATATTTGCAAGCTTTATTAATGTTGTCTTACATTGTGGATATTAATTTACTTTTTTTATTATATTAAGGTATTGAATTTACTAAGCATTTAAAATATATTACTTATTTATGTTATCGTTATTTATTATTATCATAATGTTATATTAGGAATAGTAAAACTTATCATTTAAGTACCTGTTCTTAAAATGTATCATTTAAGTATTCTTCTATGTGGTAATAGCTTTTTTGTAGTAATAATTTCTTTAATTTGTTTATGAATATATTATCTTTGTCTTCATTTTTAATTTTTTTTGGTAGCTTATTATATATTTTTATTGACATAACATAAGGACTAGATGAATGCATTTTTATTTTTGAGCTAGGTAGGTTTAATCTGTTTTTATGTCTTAGACTGTAGTTAGTTTGTATTTCTTCTCTTGTTGTGTAAAAATCTTTATGTTTTCTTACAAATTTACAAGTTTCTAGGATGTATATACTAGGGAGGGTTAATATTTTTAGCTTTTGGAAATGGGGCTTGCATGTTTCAGTATTTCCTATATTAACTAAAATTCTTATCAACTTTTTTTGCAGAATAAACAGAGTCGGTGCGTCTGTGCTGTTTCCCCATAGGATGACACCATAATTTAGCCACGCGGAGGCGTAAGCGTAATATGTTGTAAGCGCGGTTTGTAAATTAGTGGTCTTTATTATTTCTCGGAGGGCATATGAGAATTTTGATAATTTAGTTTTAATTTTCTGTATGTGGGTTTTCCAGTTGACATGGGTATCTATATTTAGGCCGAGTAGAGTGAACTCTTGAACCCTTTCTATTGTTTTATTTTTATATACGAAGTTTAAAGTGAGTGGTGATTTTTGTGGTGGGTGAAATGTCATTAATTTAGTTTTTGTGTAGTTTATTTCTAAGTTATGTTCATTCATCCAGGCTATTGTTTTATCTAATAAGTTTTCTAATTTTTTATTTAAGTTAATGTTATTTTTACAGGTAACTAAGAGGGAAATGTCATCTGCAAACAATACACAAGGTTCCTGGATATTTTTAGGGAGGTCGTTTATATAAACGAGAAATAGTAGGCACCCTATGACACTACCCTGTGGTATTGATGCATTGATAATTTCTACATCAGAACGAATATTTTGTATTTCCTTGCTGTTATTATTAAAAAATTCAATTTCAACTTGGTGTTCCCTATTTTTTAAATATGAAGTAAACCACTCATGCGCTTTTCCTCGTATCCCTATTCTATGTAATTTATCTAATAATATATTGTACTGCACTTTATCGTAGGCTTTCGTCATATCTAACAATATGCCGATTGCATATTCTTTGTTATTTATGATGTTAAGTATCTCTTGTATATATTTATATACAGCCAAAGTAGTAGATCTGTTTTTTCTAAAACCATTTTGTGATTCATGAAATATTTTATATTTTTCACAGAAGGAGTAAACTCTATTGCACATTGCTTTCTCAAAGATTTTGGATGCTGTCGGTAATAGGGCTATTGGTCGATAGTTGTTGGGATCTGTTTTTAAATTCTTTTTATATATTGGTTTTATAATTGCTTTTTTTAGCATGTCAGGGAAAGTTCCGTTCTCAAAAGATTGATTTATTAGAAGGTAGAATGGCAGGGTAAGTTCTTTTGCACACTGTTTAATTAGGAATGGTGGTAGTTCATCAACACCGTAGCTCTTTTTACTTTTTAGGTTTCTTATTAAGTTATATACTTCTTGAGGTTCTACTGGTTGAAGATAAATTGTATTTTCAGTGGATTGGAGAACACAAGCGCTATTGCGTAATCTTTCTCGTGATTCGTGATTTTGGCCTACATTCGCAAAGAAAGTGTTGAAGGTGTTTGCAATTTGTTTTGGATCTGATATGTCAGTATTGTTTATTTTTAGTTCTATATTGTACTTTTCACTTTTGAGTTTTTTATTTGTACGCTCATTTATTATGCTCCACATCGTTTTTATCTTATTGTCAGAATTTTTCATTTTATTTATATATTGTATTTTTTTAGACTTTATAACGAGTTTTTTTAGAGTTTTTTCATAGTTTTTATAATATTTTGTAAGAATAGGGCTTTTTATTTTTAATGTCAATATTTTTAGCAATCTTTTATTTTTACAAGAAATTTTTATGCCTTTTGTTAGCCAGTGTTTTTTATAATTGTTTTTAATTTTTATTTTTCGATTAGGTATGAATTTATCCAGTATGTTTATTAGAGTATTATTGAATGCATTGTAGTTCTCATTTATATTTTTATCAATTTTTATTATATTTTGCCAATTTTGTGATTGTAAATTGTTTTTAAATTGTTGTATATTTTTATCATTATATATTCTTTTCTCTACATGCCATCTAGTTTGTTTTATTTTTTGAGGTAAGTTCACATGTAGTATTGTGCCGTTGTGGTCTGAAAAGCCAAATTCTTCAACGGTAGTATAAAGTGTCCTATTCTTAAAGTTAGTAAAAATTAGATCTAGACATGTAGATGTAGTTGGTGTTATATGTGTAGGATTTTTTATGTGTTGCATAAGCTTGTATTCTAGCATGAGATCTATAAACTTATTGGTTTTAAGGTTATTTTCGAAGATATTTATATTAAAATCGCCACCTATGATAATATTGCACTTAAAATATTTTTTATTTACATATTCTAGCATTTTTTTAATTTGGCTATAAAATAATTCTTCCTCTCTTCTATTCCAATACATTGAAATTAATAATATGTTTTCTACTGGTAATTGAATTGCACACAATTCCAAAACATATTCAATAGACATATTAGTGATATCATCTCTTTGTATATATTCAATATGGTCTTGTAACATAATACATACACCGCCGCCTAATCGAGTCCTTCGGCAATAAGATGCGACTATGCTATATCCGCTAAATTGTAAAGTTTCTAGTTTTTCTTGTGATAACCATGTTTCAACTATACATATTGCATTAAATTTATTATTGTTTTCTTGAATAAAGGCCTCTAGAGTGTGTTGTTTGTTATATATACTTTGCATATTTTGGAACATGGTTTTAAATGGTCGGGTGTCGTGGTGTACGAAATGAATTATTCACAGAATTATTTCTGTCTCTACTTTCTTGGTCTGAGTAACTGCACGTTACTGTCTGCTCTATTTGCGTTGTGTCAGAGGGTAGCTGGCTAGTTTTTTGTGTTAGAGCTGTTTGTTTTCCATCTATGAGCAGTTTGTTATTTCGTATTATTGCGTGATGCCCATTTTTTCGTGCTTTTATCATCTCTTCACGTAGAGTACTTCTCACCTTTCTTGCATTTTCGTCCAAATATTCTGATACATATAAGTTGGTTCCTTTAAAGCAGTAGCTGTTTTCTATTACAAGTCTAGTCATCCTTTTGCTAAGTAATTCTACTACTAGTGGCCGGTTCCTTGTACTGTTCCTTCCTATTCTATGAATACTTTCTATATATCCCGATAGATCTATATTTTGGATATCTCTAAATATTTCAATGAGTGTGCCATATAGGTCATATTCAGATTCCGTATGGTACTCGGTAAGGCCATGCAGTACTATTTTCTTATTGTTGTTGTTAATTTTAATATAGTAATTTTCTGAATTTATCGCTTTATTTTTTAAATAGTCTATTTCTTTTTTTAAATTTTCATTTTCTAGATATAGGTTCTCTATCCTGTTATTAATATTTAGTATGTCGAATTTTCTGTCTTCATTCTGTTTGAATAGTTGTTTTATTTCCTTGTACATGTCCTCCTTCAGTTGTTTTATAGCCTTTGTTATTTCTAGTTGTATTGTATTTTGTAGCTTAGTAATAATAGTTTTGTTATTTTCTTCTAAACGTACTATTATAATTTCGCTTAAGTTTTCTAGGGTTAGGTCTTTTTGTGTATTATTATCAGGCAGTATTTCTTCTGTGTATATAGTATCGCCAAAGAAAGTCAACTCATCAGAGTCAGTTGTGTCGTTGGTGGTATTTGTTGTTCTTTTTCTTGTAATTACATTTGTTTCCCCTGGCGACGTATGCGTAACTCGACCACTCAAATGAATGGGGGTATCTGTGTTTCCTGTTTTGGGTAGATTACATAGGCAAGCTTGGCATTTCCATTTCTTGAATTCCGATGGCTTCATAGAAATAAATAGTTCTTTTGTAATATTTGCGCATATCAAGTCATATTTGCTTTTACATGTTGTACAGGTAATATTTTCTTTAACAGGTAGGCTTTGTTTACATCCTGCACACTCTTTAACAGGTGCCATTTCTATATATTTCTATTAATGCCCTCTGTTGTTTTGGTGTAGGTGTAGGATTTTCCTTGAGTAGGTTCAACAGTTTTTTTGTTAGATGGCGCTGTTAGGAATTTATAATGTTGAATAGGTGTTTTGTGCTCTTTTCTTGACTTTTTGCATAAAGATCTATTACTAACCTTTTCTGTGTTGATTACTGCTTGATTTACAATCAGAATCACTGTTTTTAAATTATAATTTGTTCAAATACTTGTAGGGCTATACCTTTTGTTAGTTATTCTTGTTTCACATAGATGTCACTGTGTTACTGTTTATAGCGACTTGCAGAATTTTGAATAAAAAACGGATTTTATTTTGTTATTTTTAGCACAGTTTCTTCTATATTTGTGGAATACTATTGTTATTTAGTTAAAATTCACTCATTAGTTTGTTAAAAGTTCACTTTGTACATATTTGTTTCTATTTACAGATATTTTTGAAGGTATGAGTTCAAATTGGCTGTTTATTGTTTATACTGTTTAGACTTTATATTTTCATTGGATAACATTTACACTAGTCACTGAGGCACTAAGGTTCACTTTTAACTCGTAAGTAGCTTAAATAGTTAGCTTTTACTATTTTTTACATTAATTAATACGGAGCTAACTGTTTACTAAGCGACTAGCGCCCTCTATCCTTTTGGATACAATAAAAAAAATACAAGAAGTAAACATGGTCTTAACGTGATGCATTTTAGCACCTCGAGTGAATTGCGCGGCTATCGCTCACCGAGAGTTGAGAGTACTTCGCACCTGTCGTTTGTGAAAAACATCACCAATTACATCGATGTATGTCCTTCTAGGGCGCCCTCTACTAAGTGTGGATATACCTCAAAATATAAGGTAGATTCTCAGAATAGGGATGAGAATTTCAAATGATACATCAAAGGTTTATTGTCAGCGTGTACCTAATTGCGTGGTTTATTTCTTTATAGCCTGTACATACAATCATCTCTGTTCGTTTATAGTGACTAACATTAATACCAATAAGAAAGGCGTTTTGATTAAGCTTCAAACGGTAAATGATATATAGTACTTTCGGTTAATTACGAACGTAGGAATATTCCGAAAATTACGAAATTCCACCAATCCATGCAACATTTTTTGCTCATGCAACATTGCATTACACAATTATTACGTTGCCAGAGCAAAAAATATTGTCTGGTTTAGTAGAAATTTGTAATTTTCGGAATATTCCCATGTAAATAAATCTGTTACAGACATTTTTTACAAGTCAATCTAATGTTTTTTTTAAGACTAGATGGCGCCGACATTTCCTATCTGACTAGCTCTGAGAAGAAAAGCCGAAACAAACTCAGAGATCAAAGTCTCTTTTAAAGTCCAGACATTGTCGTATAAAAACTATGCGCGTGTAACAATGTAGGGCAATTATATTGGGCTATTCTGATTTTGAATAGGTAGTTATAATTATTACAATGTTGGGTTTTGTAACTTTGTAAGGTTATCTAAATGTCTGGTTCAGTTGTATTAAGATTAGTTAAGTTAACAAAGATAGAGTCTAGACATAGATGGGTTTGAATATGAAATGATAAGTAATGTTCGTTGACTTGGAAATGTTTAAACTGAATGGATTTCAATAACTATACCAGGGGTGGCCAACCAGCCGATCGCGATCAACCGGTCGATTGCGGCTCTTAATCCAGTCGATCATGGCAAGGCAAAGAATATTATAAATTTAATATAAGTTGAATGAAGAGGTACTGATTATGTAATTGGTAGATCGCACAGAGTCTACTCAGTAAACAGTAGATCTTGGGTCGAATCAAGTTGGTCACCCTTGATCTATACCATTAGATAATTTTCTTTATCATCACCACTAGTTATTAAAATAGCATTGAAACTTCATGAAAACTCGGTACCTATTTAAAGTAACTGAAAGCATAACATAACATCACCCATGTATTCTCCGAAGGGTTAGGCAGAGGTGTATAGTAACATCGTCATTTCGCCGTTATGTTTAAGCCCCATGTAATAGGGGGCGAGCCTATCAACTAGGCACAAACTTAAAGCTCAGGAAATAATTGAAAACCTCAAGCAATATACACTCGGGAGCAATGAATCCGGGTCACCAACATAAACAAAACAATGTTAAATAATGTTTAACATTATTTTCCGGAATATTAAGGTGTATGTTGCTGACCCGGATTCATTGCTCTTGAGTGTACCTATGTGTCATGAGGAAATAACATTTTGAGCTATAAGGGTAAAGCCAGTATAGCTACAGATAATTTAAAAAAATCTAGTAACATAAATGTAGAAGATAGCAAGGATAAACCGCGCTTACCGCAGTCAGTCCGTGGATGGGTGACCATACGTTACATATCGAGACTCCTGCGTGCCTCGGAGAGCACGTTAAACCGTCGATCCCGGGTGACATACGAATACCTATGACAGCCGTTACGGATAGTCAAAAGCCCGAAAGTCTGACAACCGGTCCAACCTTAGGATATCAGCATTGCCCATCTGGGTTGCGGAGGTCTGATGGCAGTCGCTCCGTGTAAAATACTGGTATTCAGCCGCGTCTGGTTAGACTGGAAGCTGATCCCAATATAGTTGGGAAAAGGCTAGGTAAAACGAACAGAAATGTAGAAGATGGATAGATAAATAAAAACCAATCATCAACGGAATTTTAAGTCTTAACCAAAACTATTGAGAATGTCGCAATCAGAGAGTAAGAAATATATCCAATATTAGTTAAAGTCGGCTTTATCTTTTCTGTATCAGCAATGGCGTTTATAATCCTAATGAATAATAAACGGTCTAATAAAGTTGTTAATTCATGTTACGACGTATCAACTGTAGGCGCGTTATCGCCTTTTATGATTTATCGACGAATTAGTCGTTTATAAAGTGGCCATTAGTTATTTATGAGTTTTTTAAGCGATGAGCGATATTGACTGAATAATTCATGCTCATAACTGTCACGCGACAGAAGGGGTGAGTAGTGGTGTGATGAACATATCGTCACTGGAAAGCCAATACTACTTAAGCGCCATTTTTGGTCAAAATAATTTATATATATTGTTGGATTGGGTTTTTTAAATCCAATCCAACGATATATAACTCATTTTGGTCAAAAATGGCGCTTAAGTAGTATTGTCTTTCCGGTGACGATATGTAGGTAGCCAAAGACGGTATTAGGGATCATTAGAAAATAAGTAGTGGTAGCCTAGCGGTTGAGCATTTGCCTTTCATGCAGGAGAGTCTGAGTTCGATCCCCGCACATGAATTTGATTTTCACTTGCGTTAACGGTGAAGGAAAATCGTAAGAAAATCCTGAGAGGGCTCCATAACGTTCTTGATGGTGTGTCTAGTCTGCCAACCCGCAGTAGGTCAACGTGGTGGACTGAAGCGTAAACCCTTCTCATTCTGAGAAGAGGCCTGTACCCAGCCGTGGGACAATAATGGGCTAATTACGTATGTATGTGTGTACAAAAGGGACTCTGATTATAATACTGCTAATTAATTCCTTTATTAATCATTTAAATAGGCGTAGATTGTGATCTTATAAGGTAAGTACTTAATTGAATTTTAGCAATAGACCAGAAAAATAATAGAATAAGAATGAGAATAATTTGATAAAAAATTTGATTAAATGTAATGTAATATGATCATGTATGATAATAATAGGTCATCATCATAATTACACTCAAGAGCAATGAATCCGGGTCTTTTTTTTTTTTTTTTTTTTTTTTTTTTTTTAGATGGGACCACTCGCAAATAAAGCTCCGAGAGCTTTGCTTATGCTTAACCGGACTATTCCTGTGGGTGGCCAAATTAAGGCCCCCAGCCAGGGCTTAAAAACTAGAGAGGGAAAATCAACCGAACACTAAGGGCACCCCCTGTGGGGTTAGAACCTCGGCTTAGTGGGTCGATATGAGAATATAACAAGGGTCGGGCTGGGTAGATTATTTAGGGGCTGTTTTATAACTAGTGGCTCAGCACGCGGGCTGGCTCGTCAAACAAGGGTCGGGGTTGATTTTACATGAATTCGCGGGGGCCTCGGCGGCGGGGCCGGGGCGCGTCGGTATGTTTCTGTAGATTACGACACTGGGGCCCTAACCTACGCATTGTGGGGCAAGTTCCTAAGAGCTTGTGTGATGTCCGGGTAAGACGCGTATACCCGGGCAAGTGAACAGTAATCGCCTCTGCAGGCTATAATGTCTCTAGACATTTGAATCCCTCGGGGGCTGTGGAATACCCCGAAGGTGCTCGTGATGACCCAGAAGGGGTCATATGGATCAAACGCCGGTTTCGACGGAAGAGGTCGGGTCGCGGGGCGAAGAGGGGGGGCCACGGCTGGGGTGGGTGCTCCGGGAGGAGCTCCAACGGTGGGTGGGGCCGCGAGAGGCGCGGCCGTCTTAGTGATCGGCCTAACAGGGGGCGCGGGGGCCTCCGGCGCCGGAGGCGGCGGGGGAGGTTTGAATGGACCTAAGGCCGGGAAATGGGCCTGATGGTTCAGCGCGCTCCAGGGGCTGGGGCGCTGAGGACTAAGAGAGACCGGGGGCGGCTGCGAGAGGCTAGGTGCCTCTCGTTGCCGCCTCATCTGATTACGGTAGGCCAACTTAGGGGCCGAGGACTTGGGTGCCTTGGGGCATCCGCGGTAGTTCGCGGGATGGCCTGACTCGCCGCAGAGAACACAGCTAGGTGGTTCCGTGCATTGGGTCCGGTCTTTCGGGCGGGAGCAGTCGGCTGTTCCGTGGTCGCCTAGACACTTTACGCATCTAGGCTTCCCGTAACAGTTCCGCTGTGCATGGCCATAGAGCTGACACTTGTGGCATTGGGTTACAATGCCACTCGCGTGTGGTTTCTCGATCCTTATGCCATAGAGGCCGCAGATCGTCGCGATGTTGAAAATCGGATGGTGACCTTCGGTGCGATCGCATACAACTAGAATCATGTCGTATGATTCTCCGCTCTTGCGGTGCATGCGATGCACGTGCTGGACAGGGACATCCTGCGACTCAAGGTCGCTTTTAATGCGGTCAGTGGGGATGATTACGGGTACGCCTTTAATGACGACCCTGACGGGGCGCTCCTCTTTGAGCGAGTAGGTGTGATAAGGCACCTTCATGTCGCGGAGGAGATGGGCCATGTCACGATAACCCTTTTCGGATGTAATCGTGACCTTAATGCCCAGCTGTACAGCTCGGGCATTGGTGTATTGGATGCGGCGATCGTTCATCGCAGAGGACACATCCAGCCACATCCCTTTATCATGAATGAAAAAGGGTGGCAGGGGTCGGGACTTGGCGGGGGTGGCCGAGGTGGCCGGGGCGGTCTTAGCCGGGGTGGCTTTGGGTGCCGCAGCCGGGGTGGCTGTGGCCATGGGGCTTGGCGGGCGCCCCGCCAGGAAGGCGCTCACAGAGGGGGGAGGGGAGGCTTTTGTGGCCACCACCTTTTTTGGTGCGGATGCGTTAGAGGGTGCCTTGCCCTTCTTCCTCTTCCCCTTTCCGACGACCGTGTAGTCGTCTTCAGAGGAAGTGGATTCGGAGGCCGAGGTGCACGACTCTTCCGACTCGGTCTCAAATTCCTCGTCGCCGTCGTCCTCCATCGCCTCGTCCTCCATCACCTCCTCCACGGTCGGGGCGGCCGAAGACGCTCGAGCGGGAGGAGGGGAGGAGGGGGCCTCGAGCGCGTCGCTAAAAGCGGCGATGTTCGAGCCAGAGGGGGTGGATGAGGGCGGCGCGGAGGGCGAGACGGTAGGCGCGAGGGGCGCGGGGCGGGCGCGAGGTGCGCGGGTGGACGGCGCGGGGTGCGCGGGGGCCTTGACGGTGCAGCGTAAGGCAGCAGTGACTCCGGTAGGGAGTTGGTCAATATACTTGGCCATGAGGTGGGGTTGAGATTGGAAAATGTCCTTAAGGACATTATAAAATAGGTCGCTGAGAGCGTCCGCCATGGTGGCGGTGAAAATTAAAAAAAATTAAAAGAAAGAGAGGGGGGGGGTGGGGGGAGACTAAACTCCTAACCAGCCCCGAGGAGACACGTACGTGTCGCCCCGGGCGAACAACTCCCGCAAAAAGCCCTCCCTTACGATTTTCCTAGTGGTAAACTACCGAGAAGAAAATCGCAAACAAACTCGGTAGCTGCACTATGTGTTGTTCGTATGCCTGAAGGGCCTATGTCCTAACTCCCCGGGCGGGATAACCCGGGGATGTGTAACCCTCCCTGTTGGGTATAAACAGGGAGGTTGTGTGCTACGGTGTGCCCTAAGCTTGAATACCTGCCGCCAATCTTATTGTGCGGACAGGTTCCCTGAGTCCCTTAGTAACTGGGCGTCAACCCTAGTTACCTTGGGAATGCTGTGAAGAGAACGGGTTATAGGTCGGGACCGACTAGGAGATCCCCCAAGGCCGGCTACCCCTTCCCCTACCGGCTGACAATTGACTGGTGTGCCGGGTCCCCACCACACTTGGTTTCGTTTACACCGTTAGGTTTCCACCAAGGGCCACAAAAACAGTGGACTTTCCCTGAAGGGGGCAAGTTTGACGAATACTCAGTCAAAGAAATAAGAAATTTTCGTCCGCTGTCTTAAAAAAGACAGCTTCGGAACTTCGACCTTAAGCGGCGCACAATCCGTAGCGAGGTGCTACGAAAGGGCGGGGCTAGTGGCCGGCGGTGACGCGTTCGTAGCCGGGCGCTACGCACGTAGCGCGCGATGACGACGGAGCGTGCGGGTGCGGGGTGCGAGGTGCGGTGTGAGACGGAGCGTAGCGCACGTGTGCGCGCTGCGGTGGCCGAGAGCGGAGTTGATGAATCCGGGTCACCAACATAAACCTATATATCTCGGAAAACATTATTTAACACTAGCTTTTGCCCGCAGCTTCACTTGCGTGATTTTTTTTCACCCCCTTAGGGGTTGAATTTATTTCGAGAAATCCCTTCTTAGTGGATGTTTACGTCACAAAATGAACCTACTGACAAAATTTCAAGTTTCTAACCCCAGCCGTTTAGGCTGTGCGTTGATAGATCAGTCAGTCAGTCAGTCAGCTTCTCCTTTTATATATATAGATTGTTTCGTTTACATTGGTGACCCGGATTCATTGCTCCCGAGTGTAAAATGTACATGCAGGAAAGAGGAAAATATACAAAGGATTAAAAGGGTTAATCTACAACGATAATTACCAAAGAAAAATGGTTTACCAGTCTGGAATTTGGAACCAAACAGTCCATCGTTAGCGGAGCACAGTGAAGACAGGAGCAGAATCAGGAACCATTGATACCTGGAAATAAAAGAAAATGTTGGTTAATATACATTCACCATATAGCATACATCTCAATGACCGCTAACTGTTCTGTTTAGCTTTTTCCCAACTATGTTGGGGTCAGCTTCCAGTCTAACCAGATGCGGCTGAATACCAGTATTTTACACGGAGTGACTGCCATCAGATCTCCGCAACCGCAATGTCGATATCCTAAGGTTAGACCGGTTGTTAGATTTTCGAGTTTTTGACTAACCGTAACGACTGTCATAGGTATTTTTATGACATTAGGGACCGAAGTTTGAACGTGTTCTCCGAGGCACGGAGGGATCTCGATGTGTAAAGAAAGGTTACAGACAGATCGCGAAAATGGTAGCTTAACCTCGTAAATCTTATGATCCAAGTGGTTGGTAATTTAGCCACGAGCCCCTCTACTATGAATTATTAAAGGCGAAATGGCCATGATCACCATGGTTGACAGACGGGTTGGGGGTCACAGTTTGTTGTACTTAGCAGATAGGAGGACGCTGCCCACCAGCAACGCCCTAAGCCGAGGTCCGAGTCCCATTTGGGGTCGCCCTTAGTGCTGTTGTTGCTAGTAGTTATGATGTTTGTAGTAGTAAATGATAAATGATTTTTATTTCTGTAAATAAATCTGTTACAGACACTTTTACAAGTCAATGTAATGTTTTTTTTTAAGACTAGATGGCGCCGGCTTTTCCTATCTGACTAGCTCTGAGAAGAAAAGCCGAAACAAACTCAGAGGTCAAAGTCTCTTTTAAAGTCCAGACATTGTAGTATACAAACTATGCGAGTGAAACGATGTAGGGCAACGTCTGGAATGGCCTTTTGAGGAAAGTGCCATAGCAGGTTCGAGATGACCTGTCCTAACTGACGGCACATCTGCATCAGTCATCGCGGAGCTCAAACCTTATTTTAGGGAGCTCAACAACCCGACCGCTGCACGACGCTATCATTCAGCTGGACATTTGTGTGGGTCACAAAAAAAAACTCAAGAACCGCCAAACGTTTACAAAATTCGTGTATAAAGCTACCCTACATGGTACTCACATTCACAATTTATTAAAAAAGTAAAATAACAAATAAGGCGATGGTAAAATAATAATAATCATTGAAAAAAATAATTCAATTATAAATGTCAAAAGGATATAAAATAATAATGTTATGAAAAAATTTCAATAATTACAATGATGTGTCTGTGATAACAGCGAGCGGTTCAGTAGTTATCTTATGTTAAGTATTTTACTTTGTCCCCATTGGTTGGAGACCCTTCAGATCTCGCCAGTAACTGCCCGGTTACTTAGAAACGGTCCGCAAGACCATATACTAGCAGTGGATTAGAAAAAAAAAGAACAAGCAGTCAAATATAAAAAAATGCTGCAGGCCGTCCTCCTGACGTCATCCCTAAGTCGCCTTAAACGACCCCCACAGTACGGAATGGGTAGTTTATTATTTACCGGGAATCACCCGCGTGAATATCGAATGGCTTCCGTAACAAGCCGTTCGATACTCTCTACAATAATTATCAAATTAAAACATTTTTGTATAAAGTTAAATTCCACTTGTATATTTTTTGAATAGTGATGTTACAAAAAATAGTTCCAATTTATCGCGCGAAACCACCATATTTTTCTATTCACAAAGCTAGTTATTTGGAATTTGTCACATTCGCATCGATACGTGCCGAATTTTCTATTCAGCTAACATTTGGCGCTCACTAAACAAAGCTGTCAATATTTGTTATTTATTTTTCGTCATCGTTTTTAACACAAACCGGTCATTAGCTCGCATGAATGGGTATCCGAATATTGGGTATCAATGTAAACTTTGATTTGTCCAAAGCGTTCGTTCAATAAAGGTTCCCGCAGGCGGTCGATTGTGTCACCAACTAAAATGATTTTCACGTTGATTTATACCGCTAACTTTTTATCCCAATCATTTAGTCGGTTGGACGAGGATATGACTATTTAGTTGGTGTTGCATGGAACACAGTGGTAGGTACTGTCAGTGGAATTAGCAGTCGATTATAGCGATTAACTGTGTATGTATTTGTATGGGATTTATTTAAAAGCGGATTAAAATTTATGAAAATAACAACAAAAACTGTTTAAGCCACACTTCAAAAATAATGCTTTCCACCACAAAATAATAGTTGCACTTTAATTTTAATACTTCTAACAATAAAAAAAATATCAAACTAAAACCACTTATTTCTGAACACACATATTAAACAAATGGTGGAAAGTGACCGGCGAATTGTTTCTGGCCTAGGGACAATACTTGTTCCTAGTTTCTGGCATTCGCAGGCCACTGCCGCGGCACCACTAGTTTTGCTCGCTCGGCTCGTGAGTTAAGTGAAGTGTTCAGAGTTCTAACATAACCTAACCTACCTTTCAGCTCTCTGTTGTTTATTTTATTTCTTAATGCGGGGAGAGTTTGAAGTTAGAAGTATTAAAATTGTAGTGAAATCAATTAATTTTAAAGTTGAAGTATCTTATACCTTTAAACGAGCAATTCTTGTATATATATATATATATATATATATATAGTCTGAATCTCGGAAACAGCTCCAACGAATGATTTTCATGAAATTTAGTATGCAGGGGTTTCGGGGGCGATAAATCGATCTAGCTAGGTTTCATTTTTAGAAAACGTCGTTTTATCCGTGTTTTCAGGCAATGAAAAACTGCTACAATAACATTAGAATATGAAAGTAAATTTCGCCGCGATATACAAGGTTAAAATAGCTCAGGTGGGAAATCGGGCGGTGCCCGAAATCAGAAGACTCGGTGCGAGTCCAAGTGCTTACTTTTTTCCCCTTTTTTTTCAAATTCCTTCTTTTTCTCTTTTTTTTTCTTCCAAAAAACACGATTTACCAAAAAAAAACCGAGCAAAGCTCGGTCATCAAACAATTAATTTCAAAGCCTTTTAAAGTGGGAACAATTTTTAAAGTTCATTTATATATACAAGGTTAGTCGGAAAAGGGGTACTAAGCCGCGGGCCACTTAATGTATGACTGTTTTAAAGAAAGTGTTAAAATTTAAAAATTCGATTAATTTTTATTCCATTAAAAATTATTTATATTTAAATTTTTTCAAAAATCCTTCATCCCTGCTTTTCTTGTGATTTCAGAAAATGGAGTTTCTAATCCGTGACCCCAAATATGATGTAAAATGTAAACACGTCTGATCATAGCTGAGGATAGATAGAATTTAGCGTATTTTTTTACGAAATCTTTGAAAAGCTATTTCTCTTAAACTATCGAGTTTTGGGGAAAGTTGTAGAACAAAAGTTATCCATTATTATGGGTACTTTAACACCCTTTTGGCTTAGGATCCCCTATCCGACTAACCTTGTATATCCCTATTTGTACTTAGGCGATTGATTGATCGGCCGGGGTTGCGATGCATGCTTACGCGAATCTCCCGACCGCGACCAATGGTCAGGAGAAGGAACACCGTGGGTTTTTAGCCGGTAAGAGCCCGGCAGACACCCTCGCCTTCCCCGAGCGAGGGACATCCATGAGGATTTAACCAAGATAAAAAAAGTCGATTGATTGATGAAACTATTACATCGGGTGCGAACGTTGTCGATTGAAGATCGAGTTGAATTCATGTACGACTCTCAAATGTATCTCTATTTTGCAAAGTTTTTAATTAAAACTAAACTGATTGTGAACGGTCGGCCGTCTGTAGAAGCTTAAGCTATCTGTCAAAAGGACCAATTCGCTTCTGGAAACAAACTTGGACGATTTAAGGGGCGCTGAATTTCCAATTAGATCCATTTAGACGAACATTCGAAACGGGAAGAAAAAGTGTGTATTTGCAATTCAGATCGTGTTTGAAACCGTTCGGCTGAAGAGAGCTTAATTGATGTGAATATTGGCGCGCGTCGAATGTAGTTTACGTTTTTTTGAAATTCATTGATGTCATTATTTTGAAAAAAAATTATTTTAGACTACATCGTAGGCCTAGTACGGATATTTTTGACGTGTAGCATCGTAAATATAATTATCGCTAATGGAAACGAATTTTAAAAACAGTCAGTTAGGACAGTGTTCCGCAAACTTTTTATGTTCAAGGTACACCTTTTTTTTTTTTTTTTTTCTCGTTGGAAAATCCTCATGGATGTCCCTGGCCCGGGGAAGGCGAGGGGGTCTGCCGGACTCTTACCGGCTAAAAACCAACGGTGTTCCTTCTCCTGACCGTACGGCCAGGGATGTTCAAGGTACACCTACGTAATCGGAGAATTTCAGAGGTACACCATAAATAAAAAATCATATTTTAATCATATAAAGATAGCAAAGAATACATTATTTCCGTCCGCCTTTATCATTTTATAAGAAATAGATTTTTCCCGCGGCACACCAATTAATGACCACGGTACACCAGTGGGCCGCGGCACACTTTGCGGAACGCTGAGTTAGGAAATGCCGGCGCCATTAGTCTTAAAAAAAAAACATTACTTATAAAAGTGTCTGTAACAGATTTATTTACAGAAATAAAAATCATTTATCATTAAAAAAGAAGAACCAACTGTCCTATAACATATTGATATTTTTTTTTGCAATATGCAAATGTTGTATCATGTATAGATAATAAAAATTTCAATTTAATTAAATAGTATGTGCGTAACGAGTATTTCCAATTCAAAATTCACTTACATTGACGTTACGTTTACGTTACTAACGTCACAACATTTGTGCTAGACTGAAGCAAAAATAATTGACAGTAACATAACACAACATCACGCCTGTATTCCCCGAAGGGTTGGGCAGAGGTGTATAATAACACCCTCATTTTTATGTTTAAGTCTCATGTAATACGGGGCGAGCCTATTGTCTTCAACCGGGTACAAATCCAAATTCCGGGCATCTACTGAGGAATTCCACACGGAAAACCTAATAACAATTTGCCCGACCTGGGGACCAAACCCAAACTCACGATCAGTAGCCGCGCTTGCCACCACAAGGCCAACGACGCAATTGACAGTACGCTAACTAAAAACCATGTTGATGTAAAATCGCAACCTTCAATGTACAAAGGCATTGATCTAAATTCAACTGACTGCAGATTAGTAGATCTTGATAACCAAATACCAAAGCTTACTAACTCAATTTAAATGCAACAATTAATATCATTAAGTTTTGACTCGTTATAAGCTAAGCTAGGTTAAAGTAGTGCTTGGCAATTAAGTATAATGTTATGCATAATAACAATGGATTAAGCGTTGGCGTATTAGATACTTAAGCAAATTATAATTGCTGTAAATTTCAACATGCGATGTATCAATATGAAGATTCGAGTTTCAATAGATTTTCTAGTGGCAGTGATCATTAAATTCGCCTATCCATACTAATATTATAAAAAGGAAAGATTTGGATTTTTCGATTTTTGTATGTAACGAATAAACTTAAAAGCTACTGGACCGATTTCAAAAAATCTTTTGCTGTTAGAAAGCTACATTATGACTGAGTAACATAGGCTACGGGCGGAGCCGTGAGGACACAGCTAGTATTCAATATAGGCGAATTGAATCATCACAATAATCTAATCTAACAAATACCTATTATAAATGTGAAAGTTTGGATGTTTGTTTGTGCGTTTGTGAGTTTGTGAATTTGGATGTTTGCTAATCAATCTCAACTCATCAGATGAACGGATTTGGATACAATTTGGTACACACGTAGACCATGACCTGGAATAGGACATGGGTTTAAATGAAAATCTCCTCTGGACTTTTTGTTCTTTTCGTGTGGTTAGTGACTAACCTGGTGTCAGAGTTTATGCCACCCATGGGCCTTCGCCTTGGCTTCACACGCCGTCGAGAAATATCTCTCAGGCACTCCGGTTTCCTCAAAATGTTTTCCTCCACCGTTTTTAAGCAAGTGATAATTATACAATACGCACATGAATCCGAAAAGTCGGTAATAGGTGTGTGCCTAGGGTTCGAACTCGAGACCTATGACTTGGCAGTTCGACGGTCACACCACTCGGCTATCACTGCACTATTACTCTGGTATATGCAATGTATATAAAGCGACCCAAAAAAAAAAAATACCATATAAAAATAAAACCTCTTTTTTTTACGCGGGCATGTTCGCTAGTTTCCCGCTTTCAATATATTATAATAAATAGTGATGCTGCTTATTGCCTAAGAATCTATTTCTATAAGCGTGTTCTTATAATTTGCGTAGGAAGACAGCTATATCTTTAATCCAAGCTCCAATCATCGTAACTCAAGATATGTCACAATAATGACCATTTTGTTTCTCAATAGAAATAAATTTTGCAACGAACAATAATCTTAAAGACGTGAATTTGCAATTCAATTACACGATTGTAAACTTTAACCTATCATTTAATTGTATAATCAATACTTATCAAGTTGTGAACGCGTGGCATTTGGAATACTAAATTACTTGAAATACGTGTACCGACGCACGGTTAATTACATCTTTGGTCTAAAAAGCTGCAAGTACCGTGTAGGTCGGGCTTAAATTCTCAGTTGGACAACATTTTATTGGGTTTACACGGGTTTCTTTTCAGACTGAGAAAGGTTTATTAGTGTACCACGCTGGTCTGTTGCGCGTAGGCACATCTACACACACCGCGCGGTACGCTTAAAGCAATGTGTTCAGCTTGCGTTTTTTTTTGTTAATCAATAGAAACAGTTTAAAAGCAATTATTGAACATAAAACACACATCGCACCCTTAATAAAGTACTACAGTACTCTTCAGTACTCTTTTAATTACAGTATTTGCTTAAATATTATCTTTTTTCTCTTTCTGTAAAAGCCAAGTGGTAGAACAGTTGATATTGAGACCATCTAACACAGAAACTCAAAAACTCAATATTTCGAGTTGTGCCCTTACATTACTAAGGGTACGACATAAATCGTCGCGGGTTTAACAACGGTATGGCAAGACACGGCAACTCGGTGCCACTACATATTAATTAGTGAAAAATTCGATAGGTAGGTACCTACATATATATTTATTTCTAGATCGCACTGCAATCTAGAAAGTATTTTTTTAAAACCCTTAGTCAGTTCTTCGCATCTATTACATTGCAGATTTCCATAAGTAAATATGTTCTCGGTGGCGTGCACAGTTGCGATCATATATTGCAATTGTCGCGAGGTGTTCAAACCAAACGCGTAGTGACGTGTTCAAACCAAATACGTGTGGTTTGAACATGTCACTACAAGTACAATTGTAATAACTGATCGCAACCGTGAACAGCACTGCAGCCGCAAGCTGGACGCGTTGGTTTGAGCGTACCCTCAGGCGTGCAGGATTTGTTGCGGTGCATGCTTTTGCGAATCCCGCGATCCCGGCCGAACGGTCAAGCGGAGGAACACCGTTGGTTTTTAGCCGGTAAGAGTCCGGCAGACTCCCTCGCCTTCCCCGAGCGAGGCACATCCATGAGAAACAACCAACGAGAAAAAAAAATGTGGTGTAGGATTCCTCACGATATCCAACTTCCTTACGTGGGGAAAAATAGCCGCGGTTTAATAAAAAATAATACAATTCCCTTCGAATACATAAACGCACGACGTTTAGACTAGGTACCCAATTACTTAGAAATGTGTGTACCAACGAACGGTTAACGTGACGGCTCGTATGCCAATTACCAGTGTAACTTTTATTACGGCCTATCTACCTTCGATTCAACGGTTAGTTATTCGAGTTTACGATGTTCTCATTTATGTTAAACCTCTTTTGCCCTTATACGGTAAACGGAATTCCTCAATTGATTGGAGCCAGACGAATTAATAGGTACTCAGTCAAGACTCAGTGGGTTTATGAGAATTATTATAGCTTTGCACTGTCCTTCATTAAATTTGAAAAATAAAGTCAATTTATTAAATTGTTTGATAGTAGGTACAGTTTCTACAGAAAGAAAGAAAGAAAGAAAAAGTATTTATTTTCCGCCCACGCGGCCGCATACGTATACTTAAAATTAAAAATATAATGTTTCTTAAAAATTAACACTTAAATTTAAACCTAGTATATTAAACAACACGGTAACCCAAACACACAAAAAAATAATCTATGGTTACTATTATTTAGTCTATGGTGCACGGGCTACCATAACCATAAATCCTCATGCATCATAAAACTAAGTGACACTATACAAATACAAACATTTAAACATGTTGAATTTGTGCGTCGCATGGTGCGTGAAAATTTAGGTCATTGCTCAGCATTATGCTGAGGCTTCGGACGAACCTAATGCCAACAGCGCTGATTTTCAGCAACAACCTTCGTTCGAGCGACGTAACGAAAGCACCAGAACCTGTCGTAACATGAGTATTTAACTATCTTAAATTAGGTACTAAGCGGTGTATAAAATCAAGTTAAAATACTGTGTAGTGTGTTGTGCCAAACACAGAAATATCCCTTAAATAACTTTTAAGTTAATCGGTTTTATCTTGCAATACCCCTGCAGCATAAGGATTTAAAGATACAAGGTTGAAATTACTACAATGTTGTATTGTCATGGGAATTGAATTTGTGTGCCAAGTTTCAAGAGAATCGGTTAAGTAGAAGTGGTTGAAAAATCTGTCGCAAGATTTGTATCAAACAAACAAATATACGAAGTGAAGCTAATTGAAACCGTTTAAGATGTTTTATAAGTTTAGCAAAGCGATATCTGGCCTTAACTTAAAATATCTAGAGCTTTTATAGTCTAATGGTTAAACCTAACTTTGACGATTTTTTTTTGTCGATGTATACCCGATTCGTATAAACAAAAATGAATCGTTTTGCTTACCTATGTTAGCATTTTTTATTGCTAAACTGGGCATATACTAGTCTATACTGGTAAGCTAAATTTACTTGTGATAGGTTTTCCACATCGGAGGGTCTACTATGCAACGCTATGAGGTCTTTGCTTCATTATTGGTAAAGATACAAGAGTCTCAATTTTAACCAATAACGCTCCGTAAGTTATAGGAATCGGCCAGTACAGAATGTAACATGTAGTTACTGGTTTGATTTGTCACAAAATAAATAAGTTGTAACCTTTTGATCTTCAAGAAAGCCGCCTTTTTATTTAAGTACCTAAAAATCGCGCACCCATGCTAAAATGCAACGTAACGCCGCGCGTTAAAGTAATTATTACTAACTGTTGACACTACACTGAGCATTTTGACAGGTGTCAAATCCGACCTACTAGATTGCGACAACTGTAGTTTAGCCTGTTGGCATAAATCATTATTATAATAATTGTTTGTGGTCTTCATAGACAATTAAAGACTTGATAGGAGTCAAAGGACACTGACATGTCAAGTATAAACCGTCGTCTTTATTTCAAAAGTAATAACTTTGCCAATAATTTTATATTTTATGTTCAATTTTCATACCGTTGAATATCCTTTGTACATCTACTATCAACACGAAATAAATTCTTCTACGTATCTTAAAACAAAACAACAGATATTTTGCTGAACAAAACAAAATTCGCTGCTCAAAATGCTCGTTTCAAAATTTGTTTATATCAAATAAAGGTCTCCTTTAACTGAATAGTAGCTCGACCTGTTTTGCAAAGCACACAAAGCATTGCAATGCTTATATTAGAAATACAAACAAAAGAAAATGAGGACTAAGCGTGGACTAAAATATAAAGTTTCAAACACACTGTTTGCATTGAAGCTAAACTATGCATTCATTCTAATAAACGTGAGCCAACGATCCCTTGATATGCTTGACAACTACATAATAAAGTTTAAATTTTATTCGCTGAACAAGTTGCATCGTATTCGCCGAGAATTTAATATGAAAAAGTATTTGATGTGAATCATCTAATGCGACGGTACAGCAGTGGGAGCGGCTGTTGCGTGGCGAGGCTCACGATGGCAGACACACGACGGCAGACCTTCGTAACTCGTCGGCTCTCTTCGGTTTGACTCGGCCAGTTCTTTTTTTACGAAATGATTTTTTATGTTTCACATTTGCCAGGCGTCCTGTGACGGCTTCAATTTTTTTTGTTGGATTTTTAAATGTGCGCTTTTTAGTGAAAAATAGTGTTGAATATTCAAAGACTTAGAGAAAAGGCTGATTTACACGAGGATAGTTTTTCAAAGCGAGACTTGTTCTGTCTTTGTTTTTCTCTAGGGTGAAAACAGAGATAACATGAGACTCGCCTCGATAAACTATCTCCGAGTAAATGAGCCTTAAGTGTTGGTTTATTTTTGAAAAATAGGCACGAAATATTCGACAGATGTTTGGGAAATAAGTTTGAGAATTTCTTTGTAGTTTAGATCGTTTGATGGTAAAAAACAATTGTTCTTACTATCAAAGAATTTTTAATTACGCCTATATCCTTAGTCATATACGATACATACCGATTTAGTACAGCTACCTTATTTATAACTACTCAAGTTCAAAGAAAACACCTTTTATGGACAAACTTTTACTTTTACATCTTCTAATAGGTGTTTATGTTGAGTTATAGGTAGGTACTATTAATAAATGAGTGCGTGGGAAGCGTTGATTATTAAAGTGTTATATTATTATAGAGGACGTGTGAATCTCACGCCGAGTAATTACTCACAAGTCATTTGTGAGGTACGTAGGCGATCAAACAGCTGAGGTTATTATTATTACACAACCGGTAAGAGTGAGCGCATATTTACCGACTTTGGCCCTCAGACAATTTCGTCGCAGACAATTAAGTTGGGACAAATAGACCGGCGAATATGATAACGATGTGCCGAATATACGTGTTTTGGGTGTTAAACTCCTGGAATCTTGGGTAAGGTAATAAACGCGACTAAGTACTTAAGTTGGCCAGTGCCCTGCGGTGGACATTTAGCGGATGTTGATGGTAGCCTTCTCTTTATACATGTACAATAGCCGTGAATATTTACAAAGTACCTCACAGAGAAGGACCTCTCCGCATTTACTAATTGAATGAATATGCATACTACTGGAATGAATAGAACTGCGGTCCTATTTATCATCCACGGCGACAGGATGAATAACATGCAATTTTCCTACATTTCCATCGTCTAATGTGCGCACAGTCTAATGCAACCTTTAACCGGTCACTTTCGTAATAGGTAGTCAATAATTTATGATTTTAATAGACATTATAAACTGAAGACAGACAACGTGAAATAATCTTAAATTATTGTAATTCAATTACAATTACGACGTAATTTAAGAGACCCATACATCATAATACCAGTTGATTATTTGGTCTCTAATTATAAATAGGAATTGATAATTTGGTATCGACGGGATAATTATAAGATCAAGTTTATTATTAATAAGCATCTGGGATATGGAAATCAATTTAAATATATGGATTTCTGTAAAGTTCCGTATTAATTACTGCACTTAAGTGCATTTAACTAATCATAATTGATCTTGATGAAGTTTAATGTTGTTAGAAGATTAAGAAACTGGTTTGTTTGGAGTTATCTGGTAACATATTAATTAAATTCTCACATGTGTAAACCTGTACGACGATAGGTCGCTTTTCCACGTCTGTCGACACGAGTACGACGACTCCAAGTAACGTATATTTCTATGACCCGTTTACTCGTCACCATACCTACCTGTTGTGTCGTGATATGAGACGTGAAAAATCAGCCTAATGGTCAAAGCACACATATCAACTCGGAAAGGGATCGTAACCGTATGGCCTTTCGCCTCGCCGTCAGACAGGCGTCAACCTAACGTAAGCACGTAACCAAACCGGATCAGCAGCTCCGATACGTCGACTCGGCTACGGCTAGGCGACGCCGCGCTTACGGCTCGCAGTAACAGTAGTGTGCTGCAGGCAGGCCGCGGGAGAGTGAGAGGGGCAAGGGTGGACGAAGAGACGTAAGCTCGGGTACGGACAGACGTAAGCGCGAGGACGACGAGCCGTAAGCGCGGGAACCACGTTGACCACACACCGCACCGCGGTTCGTGAGCTTGTCCCGAGGCGAGGCGATTACGTTACAATTCCGATTAGTGTGCGTTGCAGTAGGGAGTTTCATACAAATAATACTGAACGGCTTGAGTTGATACGGTGACGATCCCTTTCCGATTTGATATGTGTGCTTTGACCTTAAAGGTGGCCATACACGCTTAGGTATAGCTGACAGGTATTCCTGTTAACGACACCCTCACTTGCAATTTGAAAGTGTATCTCATTAATATTGTTACTTACACCTACAATAATTCCTTTACAAGCTGCCTAAACAGGCATACCTGTCAGGTATACCTTAGCGTGTATAATGTATGTGTATATATTATATGTATAACGACATAAAAATAGGTTGGTATACGTAGAGCAGGTATCTAAACTGATGGGCCCAGTTACTGCCATAATGTGCAGACTATGGAAAACCTCTACTTTACTCCTCTACTTTATCTATTTTCCATACACGTTATGATATGATACAATGAAAAAGTGGCTTATTGCTTATCATTAGATTTGTCTGTTATATCTTGAGGGGCTGGTGGCTCATACGATGTGCGAGGTTAAGCTACGCTTTCTGCGGTCAGCCTGTGGGACCCTTCGTTACACATCTCGTGAGACCTCTCTATACCTCGGAGAGTACGTTAAATAGTGTCATACGAATACCTATGACAGTCGTTACAGGGAGTCAGAAGCCCGAAAGCCTGATAACTGGTCTAACTCTAGGATATCGGCATTGCCTAGAAATTGGGTTGTGGAGGTCTGATAGCAGTCGCTTTGTGTAAAATACTGGTATTCAACTGCATCTGGTTAGATTGGAAGCTGACCCCAAGAAAGTTGGGAAAAGTCTGTTATACCTTACAAAATGATTGAAGAAATATTAAATACTGCAAAAGTAACAAGCAATCTCTCGAGCTGACGGGCAGTAAATCGGCCTGGAAATTCAAATTCATCATCATTCATCATTGAATACAGCAGTATACAATCGACTTCTTATAAAAATGGTAGGCAAACTATTCCTGTATCATTCATGGTACATACCTACATGTAAAATACACCGAAGGAATTTATACTAAATTCATCTTCCTAAACATCCCGAGGGTTGTCACGAATACCCACAACAACCCTTTTACAACAATGACGAGACGTTTATAATACAACACAATTCAGCATAATCTCGTTATCAACGCATTGTTCAGCCCTAACATCTGAGATACGGGACTATTCTGTCATGAATGGACCTTGAATTACGGAAACGGTCGAAATTAATTATCACAAGGGGAACAAAAGTCTCGAGGACCAATCCATCACGCCCTGAAGGAGGACAGACAACGGTCTAATTTGTGCACTATTCAGAGTGATGGAAAACGTGTGTGGAATTTTCTAGTGGAGATGAGAATTGGGGGCTGTATTTATTACGAGTTCTGGACTAATTTTGTTAATGGTAGTACATAGGCAACGTTTTTTTTTAATTCTTTTACTTGTTCGGTAACCAATATACTAGGATCAAGTTATATGTGAATTGAAAAACATCTAGGTAATCGCTCTGTTTGCTGTATTGCTATTTCTATGAATAATGATCCATTATGAGGGATATCTAATCTAACATGATACACATTGTTTTTATTATGTCCCATTTACTGCCATTTTACAGATGACTTTGTAGCTCTGATAGCTCTTTCCGTACACTGCACTCGCAAGTCGTAACAAATTCATTGTTTGTTGCCAGACACGGGATGTTTTACCAAAACAGGCATTAATAAGGCCAACTACACATATTGGAGCTAATTTTTTCCCAATTGTTGAGATAATATCATTTTCGAGCATTATTGTAAAGGCAAAATTTCCCTATTATTAACATAACACGCCTGTATTCCTCGAAGGGTTGGGCAGAGGTGTATAGTAACACCCCTATTTCACCGTTATGTTTAAATCCTATTAAATAGGGGGCGAGCCTATTGCCATCAACCGGGTACAAATCCAAACTCTGGCTGATATTGAGGAATTGCACACGGAAAAACCCAATAACACTTTGCCCGAGCTGGGAATCGAACCCAGAACCTCACGATCAGCAGTCGCGCTTGCCACCAGTAGACTAACGAGGCAGTTATACATATTTAATAAATGCATGGAAAAGATGTTTGTCATCCTGGCAACTGAATTAAACTGTCAATGTCACAAGTTTTGTCAATTTGCAATTTCACTGAAGAGTTGGTCGAACAGTAAGCTCCGGCCTAGCTTCTGTTTTCAAACTTTGTTGTTATTGGTGGGAAAATATCACTAAATATCGTGACGTAGATAAGGACATGGCGAGAAAAGAATAACAGCCATAGTTATATTATTAAACCAGGATTGCGATGTATGACAGTCGATACGGAAAATCAGAAGCCCGAAAGTCTGACAACCGGTCAACCTTAGGATATCGGCATTGTCCAGTAAATGCGTTACAGAGTACTGATGTCAGTCGCTCCGTGTAAAATACTGGTATTCAGCCGCATCTGGTTAGACTGGAAGCTGACCCCAACATAGTTGGGAAATAACAGAACAGATTACGATGTATGAAGGGTTGTTGCATGAGAGAGTTGCACCATGCTGTTAAATGTTTTACTAATTAAGCTCGACGTACATTAAGAGGTTATTGACTTGAACCCACCTACAGTGTTGATGATATTTTAATGATAATGTGATAAACGATGTCAACAATAAATTGCTTGGGAATCGCTCGCTTAGATACAACGTGGGAGAAGCTAATCTGAGTGTAATCAATCTACTTAATAAATCTTTATCTCTCGGACTTACGGACAACGCACCGCTTAAACCTGTGGTTCTAGAAGCATGAAAATGTTGCAAACGAGTTCTTTATATAACGTTGGCGAGCATTGTGAAAGGTTTTTTTGAAAATGAAAATTCATCCTCTATGGTGGTTGAATAGGAGGTGAAAGTTTGTATGGAAGTTCGTCGTTTTTGAAGTTAGAAGCATGAAATTTTGCGCAGGAGTTCCTTATATAACGTAGGTGAGCACTAAGAAAGGGTCTCTGAAAATTCATCCCCTAAAGGGGTTAAATCGGGGATGACATCTAATATCTAAAACTCTAACCCCGGTCTCTCATATTCGCACTAATACGCGAACCCACTAGTGTGGGACTGACAATGACTATGCGAACATTTTCCATACAAAACGGAAAACATTCGTACAATATACGAATATTTGTGCGCATGTGAGTGACCCGGGTAACACTGACTGACTAACGGACAACGTTTAGAAGCATAGCATAACAAATTTTGTAGAGGCATAAACTGTGTAAGAATTATTTACTCTGACCATCGTTCGGTTAAATAAGGGCAGTATTAATGTAGGTTGATAATATGGGTGTATATTCTTATCATTTAGTTACTAGTATTAATTAACTTATCTATTGATCCGTGACGCAAATTTCAAATAACCAATTTCGCGGCGCGATCCTTCAAAGGGCGTCAAAGGAGCCGACAATGTCTCTTGCTCGTGGTCGGCTATGTCTGTACCAGTAGGTACTTACTTACAGTACTACAATATAAGTTATTTTACGCCTCGGCAAATCTTTGTTTCCGAATTTGTACGAATTATGTGACCAATTATGTTTTCGTTATTTTAAATCGATTATTTAAATTTATCTTTTTAGCCGTTCGTATGGCACCCGGGACCGACAGTTTAACGTGCTCTCCGAGGCACGGAGCATAGTCTTGTAAATCGTATGATCCGCGCGGTTGGTAATTAGCTATGAGCCCCTCCACACTTTACTTCTTTTTGCACATTAATTTAATTATTATACATATATCTATCTACACGTAGGAACCAAATTCCCTAGCAAAACCGAATGAGTGTAGAGGAACTTCAAGTATACTCCACCAAGAAGAACATAGTCTGCTTAGTTGTCGGCAATAAGATTGACAAGCATATCAGTTTTGGACCCAGTGCATAATATCAGCAAGCAGATTGGGTCACCCGCGCGATGGCGCAACGAATTTTCCAAGGAGGGTTGATGTTAGACAGGCGGCCGGTCATAAACCAATAAGCCAAAAACCTCTAACAAAATGTATTTACGAAATAGGTACATGTTGTGCCGACCCCACCTAGTGTGGGATAAGGGCAAGAAGAAGAAGAAGAAAATATCTATCTACATGTTAACATCCTACTAACCTAGTTTCGATCGTATGGCATTCGTGAGTTGCAAATTCGGAAACACGAAGATTGCCGAGGCGCACAACTTATTTCGTAGAACTATACAATAATTATTAGAGGAGTGGACTCTTGCAATGTACCGGGAAAATCCAACAATCAATAAGTAGAAGTAAGTAATTAAAACTGATGTCAATTATAAGACCTTTTGACGCCTTGTTTGGTCTATAATAGAGATAAGAGTAGTTTTAATTAATTTATCGATACATTGACGCCTCGGGTCTGAAGGATACACAATTTATACGAATGTATCGTTACATAGTAGGTTAATAGTCCCAAATTGTCGTTGTAGCGTTGATAAATTTACCGTCTTTCGTTCTGCTCTATATAGTTTTATATAGATTAACTGGGACGATTTCAGTATTTGTGTAGAAAAGAAATTATTAGACAATATTTTGATTGTTCTATGATTTTGTGATAAAATAGGGTACCAACCTGTTATCAGTAGCTGGTAACACTGGACAATGTTGACATAGAAGGGTAATTGTCAAGATGAATCAACGTACCCGAAGTTATAAAAACAGTGGTCATTCGACGGAGCACAGGATTCCATGTCGAACAGCCGAAGAAGTCTGACTTTTTATATCTGATTTGCTTGTCCTTATTTTCTGATCTTGTGTAAATTATTATATTGTGAACTAGATTATGTAACTAACCACTAACCCAATTAAAAGTACTCTCAGTGGTGGAGAGTTTATGTTGGTTTCATTCAATTTATTTACTATGCTCGCAATCCTGACATACCGATATTAGCTATGACTGCAATGATAGATACACCCTACAAAATTCTATTGAATGTACGTTACATGTATTTTACATACCTACCCTGCTATTTTAATTTGTTAAGTTATTTAAACGGTTAGCTTCATTTCGTATATTTGTTTGTATGTTTGATTCAAAATCTTACGACAGATTTTTCAACTACATTTGCTTAACCGCTTCTCCTGAAACTTCGCACACAGATTCAGTTCCCATGACAATACAACATTGTAATAAATTTCAACCTTCAATCTTCTAATGCTGATGATGCAGGGGTACTGAGAGACAAAACCGTTCAACTTAAAAGTTTTTTTAAAGGATTATTTTTAAAGTAGTACGGTAAAATGGGATTACTTTGATCAATTTCAAAATTGAAACGTATTTCTCTCTTGACATATGAGAGCAAAAAATAAAAAAGCGCGAATATCGATTTTGTTTATTTTGTCTATTTCTTGAATAAAATTATAAATTTTCTTATTCCTTTTTGAAAAATAAATAAAATATTCGTGATACATGTTAAACTTTGATTTACTTACTTTGATACCTTGATACCTCCCTTTTTTCTAAGGAATTTGAAAGTAGCCCCAATAAGGAATGAATAATTATACAAAATTATTACTGACGTACCGATTTTTAATATTTTTTCATCAACCAGCAAGGATCCACCCAATACGACTGATCATACACTGACAATGACGTTCAATGCTGCCAACCGTAAAAAAATAATCGGAATCATTCGTACAATTTGAGTATTATTACGAAATTAAGTTTTGATCTAAGTAACCCCCAGGAATCAAAGTCACCCCATTTTACGGTACTAATCTATTTATAAACCGTAGTAAAACATATTTGTTAAGTGCATTGTCTTTGTACGTCCCCAAGTAGGTCAGCAAATAAGCTTTAACATAAAAAGGATCTGCACAGGTCTGATACGCGAATTAATTTGTTTAAGGATCAGAATTAATAATTGTTGGCTTGCTTGGATTCTTTGTTTTTAAAGCATTCACTCTCTTTTGTCTCCTGTAACGTGATTCGTGGTTCAAACACAACTCTCACATGCACAAAACCCAGACCCAGAACAACTATCCTAGCCTAGTGGTATGACCGTCGGACTGCCAAGTCATAGGTCTCGAGTTCGAACCCAAGGCACGCACCTCTCTTTCGGATTCATGTGCGTATTGTATAATTATCACTTGCTTAAAACCGATGAAGGAAAATATCGTGAGGAAACCGGCGGCATGCGTGAATTCAAGTCAGAGGCCCATGGGCAGCATAAACTCTGACACCGGGTTAGTCACTAACCACACGAAAAGAAGAAGAAGAAGAAGACAACTATCTGTAGGCCATACAATATTTTTGATCCTTGTGGGTATCGAACTCGCGACCCGTAGCACGGAAGACAGTCGATCAGCCACTGCAGTAATCGTATCGTGAAACACATAGCTAGTATTCAATCAAACATTTCCGAACCCTCAAACAATTGAAGATCACTCCACCAATTTAAGCTACAAGACAAATGTTAAAAGGAAACGCGGGCTGCAAAATATTAATAATTTGAATAGGTTATTGCGATCTATTTCCGTCCCACCCCTCCCGCAAACCTTCCCAATTGAGCGCGAAAGAGACACCTGCATCTCGGACTGATTTTTCTGTGCAATATTAGCGAAATGTCGCAGCATTATGCTGAGATAGGAGCCCTTTTTGGCCTCGTGCAGGTAGTATAAATTCTTATCCTTTCTTTTTTTTTTGTAAATATTGTTTTTGTTTTTGTAACTGCCTGTGTGAGTCCAAAATAAATAATTTTCTTTCTTTCTTTCTTTCTTTAAATCGTACTTTCGTATTTCCCTGTTTCCTTCTTCAAATCTGGACCAATTTTAATATTTTTTTCTGTAATACCTAATTTAAGAAAGACTTTGGCTACGTCTGTATGTTTTTCTTTTGTTTTTGTTTGCCAGATGTTTGAAAAAGGTGGTAAAACCGGTTAATTTTTGTAAAATTTAAACGTTTCTAGTTCTCTTAATAATTTATTTATTGACAAAAACAAAACAGGGACATAGTGGTGGTAGATATACCTATATATCATATGATAAAAATATTTGCTCTAGTCACATTATCCAAGGAGGAAACTGAGGAATACGTTTGTATGGACCAAATGCCGACCGCATATCCTCTTAACAAGGATTTCGCCGTTATACATTAATGGCCAATTCCTATAATTTACGGAGCGTTATTGGTTAATATTTAGTCTGTTCTATCTTTACCAATAATGAAGCAAAGACCTCATAGCTTTGCATAGTAGACTCTTCCATATGGAAGTAGCTATCACAGGTAAAATTAGCTTACGAGTCTATTTATATGCCCAGTTTTGACAAGAAAAATGCTACCATTGGTAAGCAAAACGATTCGTTTTTATAGGAACCGGGAATATATCAATTGTATCGGAGTTAAAACAATTCTGTACAATATGAACTAACAATATTGTACGATGAAGTATACTTGATTTTGTGTGCATTTGCAGATTGTTCCATAATACCTTAGGGATGTCCTGTTGAAGTACGTTGTATAATTTCAATGTGAACGTCCAACGACTAAATCTAGTTTGAATAGAAATATAGATTCGTTTTTTTAGGGTTCCGTACCCAAAGGGTAAAACGGGACCCTATTACTAAGACTCCGTCCGTCCGTCTGTCACCAGGCTGTATCTCATGAACCGTCATAGTTAGACAGTTGAACTTTTCACAGATGATGTATTTCTGTTGCCGCTATAACAACAAATACCAAAAAAAACAGAAAATAAATATTTAAGGGGGCTCCCATACAACAGATATGATTTTTTGAACCGGATTTTTATATAATGACATCTATTGAATGAATAAATACACTAGGGGGCAATGAATCCGGGTCACCAACATAAACAAAACAATGTTAAAATGTTAAACAATGTTTAATATTTATTTCCGAGATATAATTTTTTATAACTGCCTCGTTGGTCTACTGGTGGCAAGCGCGACTACTGATCGTGAGGTCCTGGGTTCGATCCCCAGGTCGGGCAGAGTGTTATTGGGTTTTTCCATATGGAATTTCTCAGTAGCAGCCCGGTGTTAGGATTCGTGCCCGGTTGATGGTAATAGGCTCGCCCACTATTACATGGGACTTAAACATAACGGTGAAATGAGAGTGTTACTATACACCTTTGCCCAACCCTTCGGGGAATACAGGCGTGATGTAATGTGGGTGATCCGGATTCATTGCTCCCGAGTGTATTATTGTAATATTCTGGATGGTGTCTGAAGTCTGACAACCCGCACCAACCCAGTAAGGTGGACTAAGGCCTAAACCCTTCTCATTCTGAGAAGAAACCCGTGTCCAACAGTGGGACAACAAAGAGGTGATTATGCTTATGTTATGTAAGTAGTGAGTGCTGCCCTATCACCCGTGGGCATTCAATAACACTTCACAGCTGTCTTATAAAAATTGCAATAAGATTATATCTTTTTCCCATTTTTTTATCACAGCATGTGTCACAACTAGAGATGGGTAATATCGGATTTTTACGGCATCGGTTATTCATCCGATATTTCGATTTTTCATCGATAATCGGTTTTCATATGTCGATATCTACATATATTGATACGGCGTCAACCAAACATTCATAGCCCAACGGATTCGCGATTCGATATTCGCTTCACCTCTTTCTCAGGGCTGGGACTACCTAAAGTTGAAAAGAGAGGAGGCGAATATCTAGCTCTGCTGCTAGTTGTTAGAGGTTAATTTAGATATTTGGATTTTAGATGAATGTAAACATAATCACGCCTGTATTCCCCGAAGGATTAGGCAGAAGTGTATAGTAACACCGTCATTTCGCCGTTATGTTTAAAGTCCCAGGTAATAGCGGGCGAGCCGCGAGTCTATTGCCACCAACCGGGCACAAATCCAAACACCAGGCTGCTACTGAGGAATTCCACACGGAAAAGCCAATAACACTGCCCGACCTGGGGATCGAACTCAAGACCTCTAGATTAGCAGTCGCACTTGCCACTGACCAACGAGGCAGGAGGATAAACCTAAGTATATCTGTTTATTACAATTTGTTGTTTAGTTGGTTCCGTGAATCTAAAATCGACATTTGTTCGTAGTTGTTTAGATGTGGTGAAAACGGTTGACTGCAAACATCAAATCGATGTCATCCGATGTTTGAATGGTAACCGATTTTAGATGAGATTCGATACATCGGACACATGCCTAGTCACAACATAAAAAAAAATCATTAACGCATTCACGTATTGTTATAAATTCCGTAACAAATCATCCAAACAATATTAATAGCCATTAAGGTGAAAGTTCAGACTTCGAACCCAGTGCGTTTGTATCATTATTTATTATTATTGGCCCTACAACCGTTACCATTGTGGATTATGACCTTAATTCCTATTGACCTTTGACAGACATGTAATTATGGAACGTTTGGCGGAAAGAAATAAAGTTCTGTTTGACTGTAATTGGGTTATTCATGCCTTTGTGGGTTTTATTTTGATGTTATTGGAAGATCACGTGTTTTATTTTTACTTTTTCTTGTAGTAACCATATTCATTTCTAGCATAAAGTTATAATCAGCCCATTACTGTCCCACTGCGAGGCACGGACCGCTTCTTAAGCGAGTTGACGGACTACACACACCATCGAGTATTATATGGATCCCTTTCAGGTGTGCAGCTTTCCTCACGATGTTTTCTTTCAGCATTGGCGCAAGTGATAATCAAATGACAAAAGTGATTATTACCAAACATCACATCATCAGTTGAAATTCACCCCAAATAAACTAGGTTTTAAACAAAATAATCGCATTAAAATCGATTCATGCGTTTTGGAGTTTCAGTGTCACAGACAGACACACAGACTGACAAAGGGCTCAACCTTCTAACACTCCTTTTTTGCGTTGGGGGTTAAAAATGGTAATTCAAATCTCTCGTATAGCATTAAAATTTGATAACCAAATAAAAAAAAGAAAAATCTGTGAATAGGCCTTTTATTGAAATGGGTTGCAGAGGTCTGAGTGCAGTAGCTCCGTGTAAAATACTGGTATTCAGCTGCATCTGGTTACACTGGCAGTTGTCCCTAACATAGTTGAGAAAAGGCTAGGAGGAAATAAAAAAGGGTCCTTTATTAAAACTCTTTTACATGTCACTTTATGTATCTGACTACTTCTGAGAAGAAACACCGTAACAAACCCAAGGGCTATATAAAGGACTAGCTGTGTCCTCACGGCTCCGCCCGCGTAAGAAGTTTTATTCTAGTAATAAATATAGCCTATGCTACTCGGTGATAATGTAGCTTTCTAACGGCAAAAGATTTTTTTAAATCGGTCCAGTAGTTTTTAAGTTTATTCGTTACATACAAAAATACAAATCTTTCCTCTTTATAATATTAGTATAGATGAAGGTAGAAACCCACTTCAAATTGAGAACCTTTTAGAGAAGCGGGCCCCTAGAAGAAGATTGAACACATAATTATAATAATGTATGTAATTAGAACACTATCTATGTAAATTACTGTGTCGCTACATTTAGGATACGATAACCCTGCCCGGATAATTAATCGCTTGCATTGTTCTAGATATTCGACCTCTGCTAATGTCTGTGTGATACCAAACTGTCTCCCACGTAGTCTGCAGGCTAAACACGGACTTAACAAGACATATTACATGAAATTCGATAGCGTTTTGACGTAAACACCTCCAAAGTTCACGCCAGGTACTGAGTTTCACTCCAAAGATCTTGATGATTGTATCTTCATCTTCTACCTTCGAATAACTGAGTAACTAAAACTCTAACTGGGACGGTTTTAGTTCCATTCTAATCAGCACATAGTAACGTTTTACTTTATGTACTTTTTTTAAACTACCGTACTATATTTAGTAACTTTGCCGTGCTCTGGCGGACTAGGAGTTTCATCATAAACTACTAAAATTATTTTAGGACCTAATCTCACTTTGTATGGTCTGAGGGGGGTGGCCCCGTACCCCCCACAGCCGGACGAATTTTATCATCAAACAAAAGTCTTGTTAGATCCCACGAGTGCATCTTCCTCCTAGCCTTTTCTCAACTATGTTGGGGTCAGCTTCCAGTCTAATGAAATGCGGCTGCATACCAATATTTTACACAAAGCGACTGCCACCAGACCTCCGCAGCCCACTAACTGGGCAATGCCAATATCTTAAAGTTAGACCGGTAGTCAGACTTTACGGCAGTCAGACGTCACGTTTAAGTCCCATGAAATAGGGGGCGAGCTTATTGCCATCAACCGGGCACAAATACAAACTCCGGGCTGCTAGTGAGGAGTTCCACACGAAATACCCAATAAGATTTTGCCCGACCTGGGGATCGAACCCAGGACCTCACGATCAGCAGTCGCGCTTGCCACCACTAGACCAATGAGGCGGTGAATAAGTTAATATTATTTAAGTTTTAATTCTTTCAACTATCGACTAATTTAACATAGAGATACAGAATAAACTTTTACGATTGATTTACAACCATTTAACTAATCATTTGCGTACACACGTCAGCTATAAATTTACTTCGGCCAGACTATGAATACGTTTGAAGGTAGCGGCCTCCAATCGTATTCATAGTCACGCATTGATGTTATCGAATGCTTGATTCACAGAACCCATTGAAATGAAATAACGGATGAATGAAAAAGGAGTGGGATGAATGGGTGAATTAGTAATAGTAGTCGACTTATTCTAGGACGAAACGGTACCAGTTACTAATTTAGAAAAGCATTGAATTAAGGACTACGTACTTTCAGTGGGTGTTGTAAATAAAGGCTCTGTTCTGATATAATCTACACTATATGTATTATAAAGCCGAAGAGTTTATTTGTTTGAACGCGCTAATCTCAGGAACTACTAGTTGGAATTGAAAAAATATTTTTGTTTCGGATAGTCCATTTATCGAGGAAGGTTATAGGCTACATAACATCACGCTACGACCAATTGGAGTGGAGCATAAATAAAAAATGTTGTAAAAACGGGAAAAATGTCCACCCGTGCGAAGCCGGGACGGGCCGCTATAGTATATAAATTATTTAATTTTAAATCTTGAGGTGGCTCGACCTTTATAAAGACTGGACTATAACTTTTTGATTAAAAGTAGGTGTATAATAGTATCCCTCTAACTCTCCAGGAAATACAGATGTGATATTGTAGAGTAAAGAATAAATAATAAAACCTACAAAAGCTAAAAAGATTAAAATAATGGTCATAATTTTATAAAAAAAAAATTTTTTTTGTTGTTATAAACAATGACATTTACATATTATTTATAAGCAAAATGCTTCAATTGTGATCTTCTGTTTTGATACAAATAACAATAATATTCACAATACATGAGCTTTTCGTCGTAGCGAAGTTCCATTCTTTATTTTTGAAATGCTTTTTCCAAAATATGGGACCACCTTAGGAGTCATTCTAACACAAAAAGATTCATCGCAAATTCATAAAAAAAACATATACGCACGAAAGTAGAACATTTCTTTTTTAAAGTCGGTTAAAAACATACCCTTCCTTTTCGTTATGTGGTCTATGCTTATAGTCCTAACAGCCGTCGCATCATTGCCAACGTTTGACATGAGACAATGTCTACTTTACATTCAGGACCGCCTCGCGTGAAATATGCGTATTTTGATACACGCGTGGGTGTCTCTCTGACGTATCGTGTGAAAATTTGTTATACATAACATAAAGTACGTTTGTAACAAGGTAAAGACTGTTTATTGTCTCAAAATCCTGACGAATATAGATATGGTGGAGACAGATTTGTTCACGGCATTGAATAAACACGGATTGATACTGTTTTTTTTTTTGGTCTTGGTAGCGTTTGGCCCTAGTCTCACCAGATGTTAAGCGTAGACGGGTCTAAGATGGAGCATACGAATCTAAGGAATAGAGATATAGAGGGATTCCCCTATATCTCTCTGGCTATTACATACATACGACGGAACGTAGTAAACTGGTTGGCGCCGGACTTTAATGTGAGGGTGGTGGCTAGCCAGGCGGACCATATAGATCCTACCACCAAGCGTGCTGGGTTTTGTTGAATCTTACAACACGCGTCTACTCCCAGCGTGCGGTGAGGAAGTTTTATATTGTAACCCGTCCCCACACGATATTGATACACTCGATATACCTATTGATTGATATCCTAGATTTCAGACACAAATATCTTAGCGATATTTTTGTGTCGAAATCTAAGACATCATTAGGACGTTACAGATTTAATAAGCGCGTAACCCTTTGCTTTGCTTGTTACGTATTCTAATGTAACTGAGAGATAGCTTGAGTTCCAGTAAACGACATAAGTTAGGTTTACAATGCGGGAGCCTTATGGGTAAATACTCAAACGCTACCTAATTTTAAATTGCCGTTAATTTCGTGCTGTCTCTGTCACTTCGCCTTAGTGTGACAGGGACAGCACGAGACTTAGTGGCGACTTAAAATTGAGTATTTGGCCGTTAGGCTGGACATCCACCAGAGCTGTGCGAGGAAAATGTGTAATGCGAAAATGTGTAGCGAGGATGTGAAACGGTGTGACCCTTTCCACCAGAGCTGTGCGAGGAATGCGTAATGTGTAATGCGTAATGTGTTAATGTGTACAAATGAGCCGCGGCATGAGCGGTACACATTCCTCGTAACACATTCCTCGCAACACATTCCTAGCACCACATTCCTCGCAACACATTCCTTGCAACACATTCCTCCAACACATTCCTTGCAACAAATTTCTCCCTTGTTTTGTATGAACAAAAACCTTGCACTGCTAGACCCATATCCACCAGAGCTGCGCAGAGCGAAGCTAGGTAAATGAAGTGATTCTATTGGTGCTTACAAAACACATTCCTCGCTACGCAGCTTAGCACAGCTCTGGTGGATGCTCAGCCTTAGTCTCAATTGCCTTAGTCTGTATCAACTACGAGTATGTTATCATCACACAAACTAGTTTTTTTTATTTCTGCTTCCCGGAGACCTACTGCCTACACACTTAAGAAAATAAATTTGTACATATTCATACGTTCAACCCTAATAGCTAGCTGTCCCATTATTGCGAACGTTTGACATGAGACAATGTCTGCTTTGCATTTACAAGTCCTTAGAATACATGCGTTTTGATATGGTAAAACTGGGAGATGTGTGGGAATTCTTGTCCTTGGAAGAATGTTGACGACTATAACATAAAAGCTAACGCATTGTCCTAGGCGACCGATGGAACACGACGCGATGCTATACGACCTATTACGACACTATACTACAAGCGACTTGTGTTCGTCCTAACCCTAACTGACACGATGTTAATTGTTCATCTCTATATAACCAGATGCTAGTATATCATTGTAGTAATGAGAAGTTTTTGGTTAATATGTTTAACAAGTACAAACACAATTCATTAATTGATTTATTAATCAATTTATTGAAAACTTCTTTGTCTATTTCAGTTAACACGTCTCGTCGCACGAAAAATAAGTTAGAACTTTTTAATGTCGTAACACTAAAATAGACTTTTAGGAATGATTTCCACCAAACGGCTCGCATCGCACTGGATCGGAAAGGATACGTACGGACGCGGCGACAGTCGATCGCGTCCGGCAGGGTGTCGACGCATACGATCGGCTCCGTACCGTCGCTTGCGAACGTATGCGTTTCTGCGCCTAGTCAAATAGTTTCATTCCTACCGTGTTGACCGCTGAAAGGATCCGATCGGATACTACGACAAGCGAACGAAACCGATCGCGCGTCGCAGCATACTTTTGGCTACGATCGCGTATCGCGGAAGACGCCCGCGGTCAAGCTACTGTGCGAGGCTTGGTAATATAGACTTTAAATACATTACACGATTTAATATCGTTTTAAGATTGTAAAAACCGTTCCGATCCGATGCCATGCAAGCCTTTTGGTGGAAATCATCCTTAACGTTACCTGCAAAAGCTTAACAATTTAATTAACGGTTCACACTCAGCGCAACACTAGAATTTCATATATTATTCCATATACAAATCTCATACACAAATATTCAGATTCGGAACACAGTTATTTACATACACGAACATCCAGACCCGGAACTAATATCGGTCAGGCCATACAAATATTTGTTCTAACGAGAAAATTTAACACTGAGCTCACACAGAAAGCAGGAAGGGTAGCCATTGTGGAATTTAATTTAATTTAAACAATACGGTAGCGCCGATCATCCGAGATATTTACAACTATTTAATCATACACACATGGTCCAACATAACCGTGACACATCGTAAATCCGCTAAACCAATGAGGCTGAACATTGTTTAAACTCTACCGAGAAATGGTTTAAACCAAGTGTAAGGTATACCAGATTTAAAATATAGGTACCCATCAACGTCATATAACAAAAAAGGGACGGGGTTTTTTTTAAAACCTAGCTTTTACTTAAACTATCTTTCGTAATAAGAGGGTAGGAGGCAAGTATAATTGTAGGAGCACTTGATGTCGACATCCTGTCGGACGCGATCGGCTGTCGCCGCATCCGTTCGTATACTTTCCGATCCGATGCGATGCGAGCCGTTTGGTGGAAATCATCCTTTACTGTCTCGTTCTTCAGTGCAGCTGCGTTTCTATGTATTTATTCTTTATGCAAAACAATTGCAGCCGGAGTGCAACCATGATGATTTTCCCAGGTAAAAAAAAGGTTGATAAAGTCGACTTATATCGCCGAGAACTTTTCCACGTATTCACGTATTTATATAATATTCAATTCATATTATTCTATAATCGGACAATGTTTCATCAAAAAATTGGTTCGCATTTGTCCCAGTTATTGGAATAACTATTCATCGAATTTAGATTTCATAGAATCATCAGTTAATCAAAGTATCGATTTATCGAAACATGATTTACATTTCCTTGTTTCCAGGAACAATCTTTCATCACAGTAATGTTTCATTGAACGATATATTTGTTATTGAACGAGTTACTACGACTACTCAGATCTGCCGCTCGCCGGCCATTACCGTGGCATGCTCGCTTCTGTTCGCTTGGCTCGCGCTCTTGTGGTCAGTTTTTTATCGTTGGAAATTCCTCATGGGTGTTTTCGTTCGGGGAAGGCGAGCGGGTCTACCGGACTCTTATCGGCTAAAAACCCACGGTGTTCCTCCTCCTGACCGCCGGCCGGGGTCGCGGGATTCGCATAAGCATGCACCGCAACCCCGGCAGGTCCCGGTCCGCCAGCCTCTGGTGGACCTCTCCTCTGTGGGGCTTTGCCCTACGTCCTCCGGAGAGGAGCGCGCGGAACACTGCACGCCGCCTTCTCGGGCCTGTTATTGGTCGGGCGGCGGGTCCCCTAACTAGGGTGGCTGAAGGTCATCGCGTGCTCTCCAGCGCCCGGAGCGACCGGCGCGGGAAGGGAGAAGAGCAAACAGCTCCCTCTCCCTCTCCGCTCCCTCCTTGGTTGCCATCACCTCCTCGCAAAAGGAGGCGATGGCTTCCTACGCACCCTTGCTCCCGACCATCCTAACCTATCCAGTCTGAGTGCCTTCGACGACTAGCTCGGATCTCCCAACGAAATTATACTTTATTATTATTAGTAAATTATTTTTTATTTCCTTTAATACATTTTTTTCTAGATGGTGCCAGCGTGGCCTATCTTTAATTGCTCCTGTGTCCATCGGCTTAATGTATTGGAAAATAAAACAGTAGTGCTTACTTTGAAGTGCGAAAATTTAAACATAAAATATGCTTACTGAAAACTAAAGCTCCTTGAATAAACTGTAAACAAATTTAGTCTAACTTGTTTAAAGGGTTCTTGAAAGTAATACTTACGGTCGATTAACAATAGATATTTATTGATAGGCAATCTAATAAATAAAGTTGTTTACATGTTGAAAGTTATTTAAGAACACCGAGTTATTATTGTTATTTATTGTTTTCAAAAACACAATAACATTTTGAAATAATTAATTTGAAGTCAATGATTTGGGAATTTAGGCGTCCTTGTGAAATTATTTACCACAAGTTTATTTAAATAAAATTTCGTTGTTGGAACCGCTGACTGTAATTTTGGTTTTATACTTAACTAGCGACCCGCCCCGGCTTCGCACGGGTGCAATGTAGATACTAATGTGGGGCATATAAACCACCCTATTGAGTCACTCTATCTATTAAAAAAAACCGCTTCAAAATCCGTTGCGTAGTTTTAAAGATCTAAGCATACATAGGGACAGACAGACAGCGGGAGCGACTTTGTTTTATACTATGTAAAGATATCGTATGTCGGTGGAAACGCCGGTAGAGGACGCCCTAGAAGGACATACATCGATGTTATAGATGATGTTCTTCACCTAAGGACAGGCGCGTAGTACTTTCAACCGGCGTGCGTATATGACACGATTTATGAATGTGGATGAAGCGAAAGGAGTATGTAAGGATCGTAGCATGTGGCGTTCTATAGTTTATAGTGACCCCATGGGAAAAAGGCGTGAACTTTTGTATGTATGTATCGGAAAGCGAAGAAGCTGTTCCACAATGCAGTATATCTCTATGTCCAGCAATTTACTGATATAGGCTGTGTTGAATGACTGACCTATAGCCAAATACTCAAACACTACTCAATTTTAAGTTGCCGTTAAGTATCGTGCTGTCACTGTAAAGCGAAATGAAAGAGACAGCACGAAATTAACGGGAATTTAAAATTTACATTTGAGTATTTGGCCTATTAATTATTTATAATAATAATTATTATATTAAATACGTAGTATTGTTACACAAAAGTTATGATAGTCTAGCGGTTGAACGATTGCCTTCCATGCAGGAGGGTTTGAGTTCGATCCCGGCCCGTAGCTCTGACTTTTCTATTTTCATGTACGGATCAGAATTTGAGTATCACTTGCGTTAGCGGCGAAGGAAAAACATCGTGAGGAAACCTGCACATCTGAGAGGACTCCATAAAGTTCTCGATGGTATGTGTAGTCTGTCAACCAGCACCAGGCCAGCGTGGTGGACTAAAACCTAAACCCTTCTCATTCTGTGAAGAAGCTCGTGCCCAGCAGTGGGACAGTAATGGGCTGATTTTGTTTATATTATGTTATTGGGACACAATACAGCGTTGATGAATCAAAAAAGTCCGGACACAACAAAATATTAGTTCTTAATGAATAATGAAACAAGTCGGCAAAAAGCTTGTAAATATAATAATTTCACAAAACTTTAAAAGTACAACTGAGAGTATGCACCGAGAACGCAGCTAATTTGTTGCGCTCAAATACTTTGTGCCAAGTTTATTTTAACTCCACCCTAATTAGTAACAAAATGTAGGGCGATAGTTTTCTTACTCAACTGCATAATATTATATAAGGTCCAACCAAAATACTTGGACAAACTTTTACACAGTGTTCAGTACGTGTAACTGAATATATCTATGCAAAAAAAACGAGATCCAAGTGTTTTTTTTTTGTAACCAAAATTTTTTTTTCAACTTGGATTATTTATTTTTTTACATTTTTCACTTCGCTGTTTAGGTAAAACACGGCACGGAATTAGCACGTACCCCAATGGCGGTCGATGCATAAGAAATGGATGTGTTTATTTTTAGAGAGTACAGGCAATTTAAAACTTTATTATTTTTTTGTTAGAAAAAAACACTTGGATCTCGTTTTTTTTACATAGATGTGATTAGTTAAACGTATTGAACACTGTGTAAAAGTTTGTCCAGGTATTTTGGTTAGACCTTATATATTATGCTATCCGACTAAAATGAGAATATTTTTGTGTTTACTCGTTATATTTGCCGTAACATAACATTACGCCTGTATTCCCCGAAGGGTTGGGCAGAGGTGTATAGTAACACCATCATTTCACTGTTATAAGTCCTATCTAATAGGGGGCGAGCCTATTACCATCAACCGGGTACAAATCCAACCTCCTGGCTGCTACTGAGGAATTCCACACGGAAAAACCCAATAACACTTTGCCTGACCTGGGGATCGAACCCAGGAACTCACGATCAGCAGTCGCGCTTGCCGCCACTAGATCAACGAGGCAATTATATTTGACATTTTATTTTTTAAGATTTTTTTTTGCTTGTTCACGCATGTAAGTATTAGTTTTTGTAAGTCAATAATTACATTTATGTGTTAGTAAAAATGTTGGGTGCCATATTAGAGCCTATGCACACGTTTTTACAACGCGTAGACGACGCGCGTTAACATCAAAGTTGGTCGTCGGGAGTTTGACGTTAACGTCTGCGCGTAGAAAAACCGTCGTGATTATAGGCCCTTAGGAACAATCGCAAATGTCCGTGGATAGGTGACCATTTGTTACACATCGAGACCCCTCCGTGCCTCGGAGAGCACGTTAAGCCGTCGGTCCCGGGTGTCATACGAATACCTATGACAGTCGTTACGGGTAGTCAGAAGCCCGAAAGTCTGACAATCGGTCTAACCTTAGGATACCGGCAATGCCCAGTAACTGGGTTGCGGAGGTCTGATGGCAGTCGCTCCGTGTAAAAAATACTGGTATTCAGCCGCATCTGGTTAGACTGGAAGCTGACCCCAAGATAATTGGGAAAAGGCTAAGAGGAAGAAGGAACAATCGCAAATCAAATATCGTTTATTTGTCAATGTTCGCTATATTGTATCCATACACGGAAGTGTTTTTTTTTAATATCTGCATGTAACGTTTGACCGCCTAATATACTGTTATATCCTAATATGCTGTAGATATTCGAGATCGCCATTATTTCTACGCTTTGCAAACCCATTAAGGTTCACAGTGCGTTGTTATTAGGGCACTGACACCTATGTAAAGGGAGAGGGTGGACCTTTTAAATCGCTTGGCTTTTTATATATACATGATGAGTTTTTGAGATAGGCTGAAAAGCCAAATCCAAAATTATTAGGTATAGAGAAAAGTCATCAAAGGAGACGTGAGACCAATTTTAGAAAAAAAAAGTATTTTTATCGCCTTACGAATAATCGTTGTGTAAAGTTATGACTAGTTTATACATCAAAAAATGTATAGTTAAATTGATAGATAGATAGATATACTTTATTGTACACTAAAATAAATAAAACAGAAGGAGTACACATTATTAAGAACAGTACAAATGGCGGTCTTATCGCTTAAAGCAATTTCTTCCAGACAACCTTTGGATGGAAAGAATTGTCAAGAAAAATATATAGGGCAGTTTGCAGCATACAAACGTATAATCTATTAAAAATCGATAATCAAGTAAATCACTAAGTATATTGATGATTGATTGTCAAACAACGTTATAACTTTATACAGCGTTTATTAGTAAGACGGTTAAACTTTTAACAAAGTGGGTATTTTAGACGGGCATTGAGCTTTGATCGAATCGTTCTGCCTAGCCTTTTCCCAACTATGTTGGGGTCAGCGTCCAGTCTAACCAGATGCGACTGAATATCAGTATTTTACACGGAGCGACTGCCATCAGACCTCCACAGCCCAGTTACAGGGCAATGTCGATATCCTAAGACCGGTAGTCAGGATTTTGGGATTCTGAATTCCCGTAACGATTGTCATAGATATTCGTATGACACCCGGGACTGACTGTTTAATGCACTCTCCGAGCCACGGTTTCGATGTGTAAGGAACGGTCACCCATCCACGGACTGACCGCGGCAAGCGTAGCTTAACCTGGCCAATCATATGATCCGCGCGGTTGTTAATTAGCCACGAGCCCCTCTAATTTGAAACAATGTTTTTCAATAATTAAACTTTTTAACAAAAATAAAACCGACTTCAAATTGTCTGTCTCCGAAGTTCTTCATCAGATCTTCACCAAATTTAAATGTGACCACTTCGGAAAAATACTTTTTCAAACAAAAAAATAATCATTAAAATTGGTTCACAATTAGCAAAGATATCGCGGAACAAACATACAAAAAAAATGCATACAGTCGAATTGAGAACCTCCTCCTTTTTTTGGAAGTCGGTTATAAAAGAAATATCTGTTTGTTGTATTGCATCAATTGATAAATTTTGTTGATACAGATCAAAGCAAATTATACACTGTATTAGGCATTGTATTATTTGTGGTATTATTAGTAGTGGATTAATACTGCCAAACCCAGTCTAATTCTCCCTAGTTAGGCCAATAAACATTGTGCCGCTGTCAATTACCTCAGGATTGATTGACGCTCTAAGACATAGGTACTTACCTACTAATGCCTACTAACATAACAACCAGATATACCGAGCACCTATTTGTGCAGATTGATTGAATTATTGCTTATATGCAACTGGTGCATATTTTGGAATGTGGCCACGAGAACAGAGAGTAGGGATTATTGTACTATTATTGATCGAAGGGATTATTATAATTTAACATGGTTATACCCCGTGTGGGGACGGTTTAGAATATAAAGCTTCCTCACCGCACGCTGGAAATAGACGCGTGTTGTAAGATTCAACAAAACCCAGCACGCTTGGTGGTAGGACCTATACGGTCCGCCTGGCTCGCTACCACCCTCACATTAAAGTCCGGCGCCAAGCAGTTTACAGTGTTCCGTCGTGTGTATATGAGAGCCAGAGGGGTATAGGGGAATCCCTCTATATCTCTGTTCCTTGGATTCGTGTGCTCCATGTTAGACCCTGTCTGCGCTTACCATCAGATAAAATAAAAAATTGGGCTCCGGCGGCAGTGAGTGTAAGTTTCCCATCCACTGCAGAGCCTATACATAATGTGAAATCGGGAACGCAATCAGAACGTTCATATCACTCGCTCGCTCTTATATTTCTTTCTCTTTCTATTTTTACTCTTTGTAGCAACGTGTTGCTCTGTTGGAAATAAATCATTATTAAGGACTTTTATTAAGATGTAACACATAACTAAGTGGAAAACGATTTTTGTGCTAATATTTACTGTAACATGTTATATCTGAAAATATTCTCATCTTTTCTGTGAATTTTTCTCCATAGTTTTAATGACACACCGTCTGCCACTGGTCATTAAGTGTTGGTATTTTTCGACTTCTATTTTACACCAATGCATATCGTTAAACCTCTTGCCCTTAGATTAATGAGAACTAGTGATAGCCAATCAAATTCGGTGGTACCTACTTAGGCTAGTATTAACCAACATTAGATTATCTGGTTAAACAATCGGTTGTTTCACCAGAGAATCTGCCACCCTGCGTCAAACGATTTATTATTTGTTCTCCATTAACACTGTTTTTATGGCCACACCAGTAATAGTGGAGCGATACTGCAATAACCGAACATTGTACTAATCAGATCGTTACCAAACATTTCTTCAAATATTATCCTTATTACTATAGAAACAGAGTATCTTTTTCATTGAATAGATCACAAATAATACGAATCGAAGTTAATTGGCTACTGAATAGTGCTCATTATAAAATAATTTTTCCAAAGACTTGAAAGGTCTTAATTGAGTGTTTCGTTTACTTAAATAATTAAAGCTAGTTGTATTATTTGAAGTACGAATAAAGCTCTCATTTGTTGATGTTTCTCAGTTCTTCATTAAGAGATCATTTCACAATGTTTTTCTTAGGCGTTTTGTTGATTTAACTTTGTACCTTTTTGAAAGGCCGTGAGAATAACAAAAGAGATGGTATTAGTACGTATGTGTGTGTGTAAGTTTTATATCTATCATAAATTAATAGTGTGTGTATAATCGGTTTTCACTTTCGTTTTCTTTTGTGTAGGCGAGCTTTGTGCTTTGATAATAATAAAGCTTTTACGAAGAAACAAATCATCGTGGAACTTAATAGGCATCTATTAAAAGACTATACAAATACGAATAAAAGTGGCGATAATTTTGTAGTTAAATGTTCGTTAATGATATATTTTATAAGCAGCTGTGTTTTATTATTTGCCTAACACAGTTTAATGGAGGCTCTAGACCTTCCTCATAATCACCGTATTGGGTAACCAAGTTGGTGATAGCAGACCCAGTCTTCTCGCAACGGCGCTGTTGTCTTTTACAAAGCTGTTTTTTTTTTTTTTTAATACGTTGCCCCACACTAGGTTTTCTCCTGTATCGTGGGTGCGTTTACAAACACAAATCTTCACACGCACAAACATCCAGACCCGGAACAACTATCTGTAGGCCATACAAATATTTGTTCCGTGCGGGAATCGAACCCACGACCCGTAGCGCAGAAGCCGATCGCTCAGCCACTGTACCAAACGTGTCGTCGTGGCTTTCGATCTTCATTAGTCACTTGTAAGGTACAAGTGGATGCCTCAGTGAGCACGTTAAACCGTCGGTCCTGGATGACAGTCGTTACAGGTAGTCTGACAATCGGTGTAACCTTAGGATATCGGCAATGCCCAGTAACTGGGTTGCGGAGGTCTGATGGCAGTAGCTCCGGGTACTGGTAATCAACCGCAATTGGTTACACTGAAAGCTGACAACAACATAGTTGGGTTAAGGCTAGGCAGAACAAGATACAAATCGGGAAATCCTACTCAAAACGCAAGCAGATGGCAGCACCACAATAAGTACTCACCACAACCAATCAGAACGACTTAAATTAACATTATCAATAATGTCAAATACATTTTAACCAATGAAATTGCTTTGATACCAACGATGGCAGTGCCAATATTTTTCCAGGTTCCATCTACCCTATATGAATATAAGAATGGATTTTAAAATATTTCTTTATCGGTTACCATTTTAAAATTATTCACACATTCGTAGACACGCCTCGTTGGTCTAGTGGTGGCAAGCGCAACTGCTGATCGTGCGGTCCTGGTTCGATCCCCAGGCCGGGGAAAGTGTTATTGAGTTTTTCCGTGTCGAATTCCTCAGTAGCAGCCCGGTTGATGGCAATAGGCTCGCCACATGGGATTTAAAACATAACAGCGAAATGAGGGTGTTACTATACACCTCTGCCTAACCCTTCGGGGAATACAGGCGTGATGTTATGTTTATAGACACATTCATATTTATGATTAGTTACGGTTTACATACGTGCATTTTTCAGGATTACCCTACTACACTGGCCTGCAAAAATAAGTATCACACTTTTAAAATTTAAATTTTTTCTAAACTATAGAAGTTAGAGAATTAAAATAAAAAACGTTTTATAGCAATTTTTATCAGCTTTCTTTGTAACTATAGTAACAAAGTTAAACTCTTTTTTGAGTCCTTTTTGTTTCGAAAATATATCTTGTGTACTTCAAAAGTTATTGCAATTTTAAAAGTGTGATACTTATTTTTGCAGGCCAGTATAGTTTCAGATCCAAACGGAGTCTTTAATCATGAGCTGAACACGCAGCCAGTAGACTAATTCAGGTTCTTTTTTTGAAGCAGGCAACATGCAGTTATTACACAATTTTCTTTAATAGTACAGTTGTCGTTTACAAAAATTGTCAAATTGTTTGAAAAAAAAAATGAAAACCAAACATTTTGATAAACTTAGTTTCAGAAAACAGTATTATAGAGAACTGCAAGCGTCTTGCACGGTTCTTACTTCAAAAAGATACCTGAATTAGCTTACAGGTTGACTCGCGACCTCACCGCGTGTTCAGCTCATGAAGGAGAAAAAATGGAGACGACACTACGAATACCTATTGAAAGTTAAAACATTTGGCCTTGAATATAGGTAGTTTGGTGGTCTATCTCTTTCTAAATACCTTATTTAGAAAGAGATAGATTTCTAAACAAAATATTCTATTTTTTTCGAAGTAGGGTATGTAGAAAAAAATCGAATTTTTCATAACATAAACATAACATCACGCCTGTATTCTCCGAAGGGTTGAGCAGAGGTGTATAGTAACACCCTTATTCGCCGTTATGTTTAAGTCCCATGTAATAGGGGGCGAGCCTATTGCCATCACCGGGCACAAATCCAAACTGCTACTGAGGAATTCCATACGGAAATAACCAATAACACATTGCCCGACCCGATGATCGAACCAAGGACCAAACGATCAGCAGTCGCGCTTGCCACCACTAGACCAACGAGGCAGTTAATTTTTCAAAGATACATTTTTCGTCTTCAGTTAGGTGTTTGTACTGTAGTCTGCATTTTTGACCGACTTCCAAAAAGGAGGAGGTTCTCAATTCGACTGTATGTTATTTTTTTGTATGTTTATTCCGCGATATCTTTGCTAATTGTGAACCGATTTTAATGATTATTTTTTTTGTTTGAAAGAGTATTCTTTCAAAGTGGTCCCATTTAAATTTGGTGAAGATCTGACGAAGAACTTCGGAGATATACTATTTGAAGTCGGTTTTATTTTTTGTGAAAAAGTGATTATTACCTATACCTTCATGGTTCAGATCATGATTAAAGGCTCTGATCAATATTTGTTCACATTCATTGTTAGACTATTTAATCTCAAAATATCAGATGATGTCGAGTCAGCACTTTCCAATTTCCGATGGTATCTATAATTGAGAGGCAATGACGTCATTCTATTTCTACAGAATCACACGTTACGAGCAAGGTGTGAACTACGATTACAATGATTGATAAAGTATAATAGGTTATGATAGTTGTAACAGATTTTTAGTTTTATTTCTTTCTTTTTGCTTTAACTGCTGTCTAGCAGTGGCAAGTACGACTGTTGATCGTTAGGTCCTGGGTTCGATCCCCAGGTCAGGCAAAGTGTTATTAGGTTTTTCCGTGTGGAATTCCTCAGTAGCTGCCCGCAGTTTGAATTTTTGCCCGGTTGATGACAATAGGCTCGCCCCCTATTACATGGGACTTAAAAATAACGGCGAAATGAGGGTGTGTGCCTAAAATCCTTAGGCATGATGTTATGTTATGTTAAGTTCTAAACAATAAGGTTGCATTGCCAGGAAAAAAAACAGCAGTCAAGGACGTTTTATATTTTCATCCATGAAATATTTCCGAAAATAGCACTTATAAATAGTTAAGATGGGCTAGGACCACAGAAATAAAAAATAATAGATGTTTGTACCTAGCATGAAGCCTAATGGTCAAAGCACACATATCAACTCGGAAAAGGATCGTCACCATATCGCCTTTCGCCTCGCCGTCAACCTAACGTAAGCACGTAACCAAAGCGGATCAGCAGCTGCGATACGTCGACTCGGCTACGGCTAGGCGACACCGCGCTTACGGCTCGCAGTAACAGTAGTGTGCTGCAGGCAGGCCGCGGGAGGGGTGAGAGGAGCAAGGGTGGACGAAGAGACGTAAGCTCGGGTACGGAGAGACGTAAGCGCGGGGATGACGAGCCGTAAGCGTGGGAAACAAGTTGACCACGCACCGCATTGCGGTTCGTGAGCTTGTCCCGAGGCGAGGCGATTACGTTACGATTCCGATTAGTGTGCGTTGCAGTAGGGAGTTTCATACAAAGAATACTGAACGGTTCGAGTTGATACGGTGACGATCCCTTTCCGATTTGATATGTGTGCTTTGACCTTTATACGTAAAGATGAAGATTATACTAGTCGCACCTATTGAAAATTGAAACACTCCGCGTTGAATATTTACTTTGGATTTCTGTCTCCAGATATTCTGTCTGGGATAGATTTCCTAACTAAATATTCTATCTTATTCTAAGTAGGGTATTTAGAAAGAGACCGGCTTCTAAAGTAAATATTTAAAGCCAAATGTATTGACTTTCAATAGGTGTTAGTAGTGTGCTCTCCGTTACCTTCATCGTGCTTAATATCTATCCTCCCAATAGGAATATAGATAATCAAAATATGAAACTAATAACTCAAAATTACTCAGTCTTCGCCCGGCTTTTCTAGGACTACGGGTAGGATATGAGCGACTTCCCTAGTGAGTGGCGTGCGGGGGGCGGTTTAGGGGACCCGTCGCCCGTCCAGTAACAGGCCCGGGAGGATGGCGCGCCGTGTACCGCGCGCGCCTGTCAGAAGCAAGTGGGGCAGGGGAGAAATTGCCCCACCACTGGAGAGGTCCACCAGAAGAAGCTGGTGGACCAAGACATGCCGGGGTTGCGGTGGATGCAATAGCGAATCCCGTGACCTCGTACTTAGGTTAGAAGGAGGGACACCGTTGGTTTTTAGCCGGTAAGAGTCCGGCAGACCCCCTCACCTTCCCCGGGCGAGGGACATCCATGAGGATTTACCAATGATAAAAAAAGTATATGTGTGAATTACTAAAGATTAATTAGTTATTACTGTATGACTAAACCGTCAATGCTACAATGCTAATGCTGCCTTTCGAAGGGACCGCTACAGAACCATACATGGTATGTTTATTAAACGGAAGCTTCATTTCGTATATTTGTTTGTTTCAAATATTGCCACAGATTTTTCAACTAACTCTGCTTAATCGATTCTTCTGAAACTTCGTACACAAATTCAACTCTCTTGAAAATATAACATTCTAATTATTTCAATCCTCAAATTCTGATGCTGCAGGAGTACTGCAAGATCAAACCGTTTAACTTAAAAGTTTTTTAAGGGATAATTTAAAGGACCTTTTAGTAGCACATCATCGTCGTTAAGAAACCATGGCTGCCTCATTAAAAAAACGATTTACTCGAAGTCAAAACAAAGGACCCAACGAACGTCTAAACAAACTATCGACGCGTTCATGAATTATTAAAACAAGACATTTCCCGGTTGGGTAACAAAAAAAGGAAAATGTCACCTCTCCCCGTTGGGCCCTTGGGGGCAATATGACTGTACCCGCTACCAGTCTCGAGACATTTGGGTAAAGTACATTGTAACCATAAAAAAGAAGTAATTCAATACCCAGGTTTTTTCTTTGTAACTCGTAAAATATTCGAGAGTGTATTCAACTTAAATTCAGTACTTGGAGTTTGTAGCTTATTAAATAGCTAAAGGTTTTTTATGTGGGTTTTATTAAGTTGTGCTGAAACACAAATTTGAATCGTTTCAGCTCAGATTTGTTGGTTGATCATCATCATTTATCGACGCGTACCTAAAAGTCTATTACTAATTAATTATCGCCAACATGAATGGTTGTAAGGATGCCTGAATCGCCACAAAAGACAAAAGGATTAGGTCTCGCTTATGTAGACGTGGACTTTGCAGCGCACTCCACCGCGTTTTCTGCTGTGTATAACTGTCATACCATACAAATTCAACTCAAAAAATACGCGCGTAAAAACGCGTCTTTATAAACGCTTTAATATATCATCATATTATGTTTGAATTGTCCGCTTTGCAATCCGTATCATGCTCCACACAGCTCCGTGTCTCCATAAGCCGAAGTGTTCATTACGAGTTTTCGTTTAAATAAAACCTTTTAACAAAAATAAAACCGACTTCAAATTGTCTATCTTCGAAGTTCTTCATCAGATTTTCACTAAATTTAAATGAGACTTCTTCGAAAAAATACTCTTTCAAATAAAAAAAGAATTATTAAAATCGTATCACAATTAGCAAAGATATCGCGGAACAAACATACAAAAAAAAACCTACCGTCGAATTGAGAACCTCCTCCTTTTTTGGAAGTCGGTTAAAAATCTGTCAAATTATTTGACAATATAAACAAAACCGATCATTTTGACAATTTTCGTAAATGAATACTGACAGACTGTTTTGAATTGTTTGCGGTTCAGCAAGAACTTTGTTAGAAGAAATGGCCTCCAGCGCGCTCAATCCAATCCAGAGCTACCCTACAGATCACATAAAGGAAACAAAATACGAGTAGGAAGCACTCACAAATTCTCATTTTGACACTGTCATAGTCCTTATGTGTGTAATTGACCGTGTCGAGGAGCAACGGAATAATTCACAAAGAGAAAATGGAATTTCAACGTGTACCTGCAATCTTCTAGCGCATGACTGGTCACACTATGAGCTCCATAATTTGTGCGATTTTCATGATGGGACGTAGTCTCTGTGCGAAATAAACGGAGCGGTGTTTTTCGTTTAGCTTTGTGAATATTTCTTTTGCTCCTTGTCTCGCGTATCTGCCGAAGCAAACCAGTTGATTCAACTTAAAGAATTGAGCCCTCGTAGAGAGTCAAAACTGAATAGTTTTCATGTATTATATCAATTACGAGTAGTTTAAGTTACAATAATAAAGATATAAAATTGCAAAAAGTGGTAATAAATTATCCTACTAACAACTAAGAGCACTTATACACTGCTTCCGATCTGAATCCGAGAATATTCGATCCTAACTAGTCGCAATACTATTTGTATGAACAGTTGTGCACTGCATCCGATACAAATTTCATAGATTTGCAGCCGTAGTTTCCTCGGATCGTCTTATGTCGGATGCGGATCTAACGCAGTGCACAAGCACGACTGTTATTTCATTTTTCATATAATAACTCAAGCCCGTGAAGCTGTTGCACGTTATATTCCAACAAAACTCTTCACCTCATTCATTACTCGCTTCGCTCAGCTCGCACTGAAAGCTCACTCGCAGCGATTTTCACGTAAATGACGCGAAACGCGGCCCGAAACATTGTATTGCTGATTGAAATCTTTTGTTAACTTAAATAGTGAACAGATTAATCTATTTAATTTTTGTACGGAACGCTTATTGATGAAGTTGATTGCGATTAATACTGATTTTAAATTGCGAAGGCAACGTTTTTGACGAGCGTCTCCCGGGAATATAATAAATGAAAGATCCGTGTTTTGTATTAATTTTTATGGCGTTCATAACAGTGCGTGTTTGAATTCCATCAACTTGTGTTCCGTGTGCTATGAATAGGTCACTGCCTGCCTCCTGTGGGTATCATAAAGGTGACTAATCAGTGCCTATGACCAAATAATGGATTGTTCTTTTTTTACCAATATAGAGGAAATTTTACTTGTAAACATTTCATATAAGGATGAAACTGTCGCCTATGTTAAGCTATTTTTCTTTTAATAAAACGTTGCCCCTTACTGGGATTACTCCTGTATCGTGAGTGCGTTTACAAACACATATCTTCACACGCACAAACATTCAGACCCGGAACAACTATCTGGAGGCCATACAAATATTTGTTCCGTGCGAGAATCGAACTCACGACCCGTAGTGCAGAAGCCGATCGCTGAGCCACTGCACGAATCGTGTCGTCAGCTATGAACACTACAATTTGATATTGATGAAGATTCAAGACGGTTAGTTGTAACCAATAACCGTCGGTAAGACATAGGAATCTGCCATAATAAGAGATAATTAAGCCTTCGATAATCACTATAGCAACCCACGGTAGTAATTACAGGTAATACATTGGGATTTATGGTAAACAATTCAATCAGCAAGAAGTCAGAGGCACTAATTAGTTAATTACCTCAAGAAACTTCCAGACACCCATAAACGTAACAATTAGTATTCATAAGCTTTAAACATATTCATATTTGTACACGACACGTCAACCATTTCAAAATCAAGACAAGGCGACGGTGAACGAACAATGACTTCCAAGACTTTTTTATTATTTTTTCTTTGTTTTTTAGCATCTGTATGCAAGTGTGGCTTGCATTAAAAATGAGTTAGTTACTCCAAAACATCTTGGTCTTACGATCGATATTGTACTGCAGGCACTTTTTCGAAGAAAGTTATATCCTTATACATAATTCTTATAGTAATTTTATTCTAGGTGCATCGTCTTCACATATAATTGTATAAACAAAATATTGTAAGACATTTTAAAAGAGTAACGATGGAGTTTCTTGCCCATTCTTCTCCATACGAAACTACCTTTTGGAAGGGGCGACTAGAATCAATTCTATTTTCTTTGTAAACTTTAACGTTCAAAAGTGCCTTTTATGTGCCTAATTGAAATAAATACTTTGACTTTGACTTCATATTCACCATTTTTCAATCGTGTGAAAATGCCTGCTACTACTGTGTGTGTATACTGCTGTTTATGAGATCCTGAGTTCGATCCCCAGGTCGGGCAAAGTGTTATTGGGTTTCTCCGTGTGGAATTCCACAGTAGCAGCCCAGAGTTTGGATTTGTGCCCAGTTGATGGCAATAGGCTCGCCCCCTATTACATGAGACTTAAACATAACGGCGAAATGAGGGTGTTACTGTACACCTCTGCCAAACCCTTCGGGGAATACAGGCGTGATGTTATGTGATGTGTCAAAATACTTAGGCATCATTTTTTTTGAGTTGAGCTAACATCGTACAAAGAAGATCAAAATGTTTTTTTAATTAAAATTGTTATTCGAATTTATTTTACTGTTCCGTATCCGAATAATTTGTATGAATGCGCTTGCGCTCCATTTCTTAATAAAATATTTTTTTAGCTTACCTTTATTATAATACAATAGCTGATGGGTAGAACGTAAATAAATAAATAAATAAATGTAAAACCGTGCCATGGGTTGAAAATAGAATCACTCGAAAATATTGAGAATATTTACCAGGAAATGCAGGAAGAGCAGTGGTGGCCCAGTGGTAACGGCCCCGACTTACGACTTGTTTGTCGTGGGTTCGAACCCAGCCAGGCGCATTACTTTGTGTAATTTATTTCATCACCACTGCTCTCAAAACGGTGAAGGAAAACATCGTGAGGAAACCGGCATGTCCTAAAACCAAAAATTCAAAGACATGTGACATCTACCAACCCGCACTGGGCCCGCGTGGTGGATTACGGCCCATTCCCTCTCACAGAGAGGAGGCCTGTGTCCCAGCAGTGGGTACATTATAGGCTGATGATGATGACCAGGAAAACATAGGTTTGTTAACAATTTTAACGTCATCCATTACAGAACTTAACACTGAATTCATTTTATGAGGTTTAAAAGAATAATTGAATACACTCAGTCTGTCTACATTTATTTCCCCGAACACACATTTCACTTTAAAATCAAATTACTGTGGTAGGTACATTTTTGTTGGAAGAGTAAATTATCATCCACATCCACACTCGCCTTTGTGTTATGAATTGCATTAAATTAACATAAAACTCCGAGCATTCATTTGTTATATTCCCGAGAGAGGCTCGTCAGAGGTGCTGTTTTATCACCAAATGCTCCATAAATCATGTGGGAAATGCCCACAGTTGAACATGGCGCTCCGAATGACCGCTTAGCAGATGGATTTGGTGTTTGCAGCATGTTGTTAGTAGAAGACACGAGTGACAACACTAAGGATGACGTCAGAGACTCCTGCATTGCGCAATCAAAAGTTGAATTATGCAGATAGTCGGCTGTGGCCCGTCAGGTACTTAAAAAGCCTGGCCTGCGGGCGGCGAGTTAGCGGATTCGCCGCCCGACCAGTAACAAGCCCGAGAAGGCGGCGCGCAGTGTTCCATGCGCTTCTCAGGAGGACGTGGGGCAAGGCCCCACAGAGGAAAGTTCCGCCAAGGGTTGGCGGACCGGGACCTGCCGGGGTTGCGGTGCATGCTTTTGCGACTCCCGTGACTCCGGCCTTAGGTCAGAAGGAGGGACACCGTTGGTTTTTAGCCGGTAAGAGTTCGGCAGACCCCCTCGCCTTCCCCGGGCGAGGGACATCCATGAAGACTACGAGAAAAAAAAAACAAGGTACTTAAAAGCCAGCCTGGTTGGAAGATTCTTCTCTTTCGTTGGAGGAATACCATACCTCGTTCTTCCAAGAGCTATTAAGAAAGCAAAAGATGAAGTCTTGTAAACATACATTTAATATTAATCGTGTTACTGTAGAAAATATTAGGCAATATGTTGTTGGCAACAACATAAAAAGTTTTTAAATTACTCTATGAATTACCCATTTAAGTGGCAATACCGATCCCACTTCCGTTTCCTCTTCCCTGTTTTTGCTGAACGCGCGAACGGTGCGGTTGCGTTTCCCAGAATATATAATTACTTCAATACTTTTAGTATTTAATAAAAAAATAAAATTGTGTCAGTGCAAAAGTGGTTTAATATTTTCTTCTCTAATAACCTTTAGCGGCATTTATTTTATTTATTTTTTATCGTGGGAAAATCGTCATAGATGTCCCTCGCCCGGGGAAGGCGACGGGTCTGCCGGTCTCTTACCGGCTAAAAACCAACGGTGTTCCTCTTTCTAACCTATGGCCGTGGTCACGGGATTAACTACTGCATGCACCGGGCCTACGCATTCCTGGGGCGGCTTAAGTACACCCTTGCCCTCCACATGCTTACATTTTGTATCGTCATAGCGCAATTTAATTACCTTTAAATGTACTTTATTCAAAAATTCATTAACCAACCAATTTCTGTCAAACGATCACATTACGTACAAAATCAAGAAACAACCAATCGAGTCAAATCAAAATCGATCAACATTCCGCAAACGAAGTAGGTGAAAGCTAGTTAAAATTTAATTGCTTTTAACATACCTAGTAGTACCTCAGTTTATTTTAAACGCAAAGCAAGGCTTAGAAATTCTGTACGGAGCACGTTCCTAACGTTTGCTAAGGAAGAAAGTAACAGTAATTGGTCTGTTGTTTCCCATGAGTGATTTACAACTAATTAGGATGTAAATTAGGAACGCAACGGTAAGAGGTAACGGTAACATAATGTATGGCGCTGATTTGACTTCAGAAGTTTATTCATTGTTTTACAAAGAACAACGGCCATAATTGACCTGACCAAATTTGCATGAGACCCGTTACGAGTTATACGTCAAAAAATAGTCAATTAAAGGAGCATTAATTTACAACTATTCAATTATTTATTAAAAGCCGGAATAAAATATTGATATTTTTAAAAAAACCTTACTTTTTTACGACATTTTTATTAATTTTGAACGCACCTTAATATGTTTCATCATGTACTGGGTACACGTTTGGTTTTAGCACCAGCATTCAAGCGTTTACGATTTTTAAAATACCAGTTCTTTTTTTAAACAGTATAGATTATGTTGATTGTGTCGTTTTTATTCTTACAATATTGTTATTTAATGGTTAGTAACAATTAGATCAATCACTGGGCCAAATTATCAAATATATTTAATGCTTCCAATAGATGGAACGAAACGTATGACATATTGTCATCCCGGTAACTGTCAAAGCTTCTCCCGTGCAGTAAATTGAATAGGTATGGCCAAACACTAAGTCTGAAATAATTCTTTTCATCAAGAAAAACTGTCAATGTTTATTATTTTCGCACAGAAGTGGGACTGTGGGTGACACAGGACACGTAACTAACAATGATTAGCATGAGTGTAGTTGTGGTTGTCTAGTTTTCGACTTGTCAAATTCCAACCTCCACAAGAACAAATAAATACAAAAAAATATTTTCTTCCGCTTCTTAAACAAAATATTTTCTTTAAAGCATGGATTATTATAAGTAGGTGAACCAATTAAACCATATCCCATCAAAGGTCGCGATACTTTATAGTCAGGTCATAGCATGTATGGACCGTGGCCGACGTTCTTTTGATGTGTGTTTTAGATGCGTTTGTCCGGATGCATTTTAATTATTGGCCTTTTTATGGTCTTCGACGGAGTTAAATGGGATGGGTTTCAGACTTAGATTGATGTACTATAGACATTTGTAACGATAACAATAGCGAGATAAGAAATTTAAAAAATAAATAAAAAGTGATCTCGTACATAGGTACATTGAGTTCATACTAAAGTTTTGGCGTCCGGCGTCCCAATAAGCAACAATAGCACTTGTATTGGGGTGGTCGTTTCTTCCTTCCATGATGAGACCGTTTCTAATAATTCCGTTTCTAATAAGACCGTTTCTAATAAGACCGTTTCTAATTTCCTCCGCGAGGAATGTTATGGAGGGCGGGGTATAACTAAGAAATTTCTTTCGTCTTCATAATGATTACAGCAAAAACTGTTTGTTACCATAATTAATTAAATCATTTTTATTTCTGTTGCTCTAATCAATCTAATTTTCAATCGAAAATACAACTGTCCTATAACATTTTGGTTTATTTTTTGCGACAAGCACAATTTGTATCATACATAATATGAATGAAGTTTTCAATTTAATTAAATAGTAAGTGCGAAACGAGGATTTCCGATTCAAAATCCACTTACATTAACGTTACGTTTACTTTAGTAACTAGGTCAATGTAATGTTTATTTTAAGACTAGAAGACCTTTCAACTCTCGTCTTAGAAGGCATTTCCTATCTGACTAGCTCTGAGAAGAAAAGCCAAAGTCAAATATCCAGGTCTTTTTAGTCATAATACCTATCTATTTAATTAATTATATCTATTTTACTTTACCTATCTATTTTTAGGTATCTAATCTCAATAGTAATTAAAATCTTAAGTAGGTACTTACTAGGTATAAACTTATGGAGCTTCGGAACCCTCTTTAAAAAGGGCAGAGGTTAGATACTTTATGTTTTAAATTTAAAAGAACCTTTTTTACTGAATTTATAATTAGTTCATAACGAATATTGCTTGTTAGGTATTATTTAACAACGTTGGTACTTAATCAGCAATGAGCGGAATTTGTTGCAGTAAGCCAGAATAGTACAACACAACTAAGAAGTCACATCGGAAAACTTCGTGAAACCGATCACTTCCGAACTTAACGCGACTTTGAGGCCAGGAATGTTTATTGCTACTGCAGTAAAAATTATCTTTACGCTGACGCAATAAGCTATGCGACTTCTTAAGTGTGCCGTACTGTACACCTTTGTAGACAGAAATGGAAGACCTATAGATCTATTCAGGTTCTCTGCATTTCTTGCATATACTGCAGTACATTAAATAATGTACAGAACACCTCCCATAAAAGGGAAGTCATGCTTGTAGTCACTACCTTAACGTAATGGGTCGCTGAACTAATAAATAAAGACTTTCCTTCTTGAATGTCTTGAAATCTCAGTAGGCTAACACCGGAACGGGCTTCTTCACGGATTTAGAAGGGTTTAGGCCTTAGTCCACCACGCTGGCCTGGTGCGGTTTGACAGACTACACACACCATCGAGAACTTTATGGAGCCCTCTCCGGTGTGCAGGTTTTCTCACGATGTTTTTCCTTGACCGTTAACGCAAGTGATAATCAAATTCTGATCCGCACATGAATTCGAAAAGTCCGAGATGCGGGCCGGGTTCGAACTTACACCCTCCTGCATGGAAGGCAAGCCATACAAAAAAAAAGTCGGTCTATCACATTCCGTAAATAGAAGTACCAGTAGTCAATATGCAAGGGGTTGCTGAACTTAAATAAAAATAGTTCCCATACATATAATTAAAGGATTTGAAATTCACGGTTCAATGGCGCGAACATATAATCGTTCCATTGTGATGATACATCAGAATACAGTGACCAATTTAAATAGAGCCTTCAATCTTCATTCCAACAATTAATTTGATTCATTGATGATATGCTTTTGTTATTGGTCGTAGCTCGTAGTATTTTAGTATGCGGAATGTTGTTTACTCATGTTAATTATTGGTTCCGATGTTCAATGATCTAGGTGCATCTTTACATAGTATAAAACAAAGTCGCTTCCGCTGTCTTTCTGTCTCTAACTTAGATCTTTAAAACTACGCAACGGATTTTGATGCGGTTTTTTTTAATAGTTGTGATAGAGTGATTCAAGAGGAAGTTTTATTTGCCCCCCATTAGTATCTACATTGCACCCGTGCGAAGCCGGGGCGGGTCGCTAGTGTCCAATAAAATAGGGTAACTTTAATAAATAGGGTGTGTCGGAATGCACAGTCAAGAGATTGACGTGAATACGTAATAGTACGACACAACTAAGAATTCACAACAACCAATAACCGTCGCTTATATACGCGCCATGCACAGTTATTGCGTCAGCGTAAAGATCTTTTTTTAATGCAATACTAATAAAAATAAGTGGTCTTGAAGTCGCATTCAGTTCGGAAGAAATCGGTTTTACGATATTTGCCGATGCGACTTCTTAGTTGTGTCGTACTCTACAAATCTAATGTGTCAGCTGATGTTATTATTTTTGCTTTCCCTGAGTACCTCTTATCTACTTATAATGGTGATAGATGTATACATTAAACAGTTTTTTTAGCTCTAAAGCAGAAGCTACACTATGCAACGACGCGAACTATGACACATACGCGGCTACACTACATACGACAGCGATTTTTGGTGTATAGTGTAGCCTACAAGAATATTAATACATCTTCAATCGCATAATGTGTCGCTAATAAGTGTCACCTCAGGCACTAAATTTTGGTGCAATGACAACACTAAAAAATTAGGTTACTGAATTTTGATATCACTGGTATAAGATCACTGCTTCCGCCTGCTATATAAAATAATTCCTATCTTACTGAGGTAAAGGTTAGTCTACACAATCATCCCGGAAACATACAACTAAAAACACTATTTTGAAAACACTTCCCCAGCTAATTTAGAATTATTATAACGAAATAAGCACCTACATAAAGTGCCCTACAATATATTTCCCACAGCTGCATGCAAATGAATATCAGTGTAATTTCTTCTTGAAAATATTTCAACAAAACGTGTGTTACTAAGGGTGATAATATTATACTTCACCAAAACTTGTTTAGTGGGCTGATCTAGATACTGTAATTTATTCCTGGATTTAATTTTCCGCTCACATTTTTATGAAAACTTGACCACGCATAATAAATTATAAACAAAAACATTTCGCGCGAAATCTGGCCTTTTTATATAGCCAAAAATTACTGGGTAGATACCAGTTTAATTTTTAACTGAAATACCCAGGGAATAAGCAGTGATATCCAAGTGGTTGAACGCTTGCCTTCCATGCAGAAGGGTCTGAGTTCGATCCGGCGCCGTACCTCTGACTTTTCGAATTCATGTGCGGATCAGAAATTGATTATCACTTGCATTAACGGTGAAGGAAAAACATCGTGAGGAAACCTGCACACCTGAGAGGGCTCCATGAAATTCTAGATAGTGTGTGTAGTCTGCCAATCCGCACCAGGCCAGCGTGGTGGAGTAAGGCCTAAACCCTTCTCATTCTGAGAAGAGTCCCGTGCCCAGCAGTGGGACAGTGATGGGCTAATTATGTTTATTATGTTAATGAAATACCCAGAAGCATTTTTTTTATTAGAAATATACTGGCCTGCAAAAATAAGTATCACACTTTTAAAATTGCAATAACTTTTTAGGTACACAAGATATATTTTCGAAACAAAAAGGACTCAAAAAAGAGTTTAACTTTGTTACTATAGTTTCAAAGAAAGCTGATAAAAATTGCTATAAAACGTTTTTTATTTTAAATCTCTAACTTCTATAGTTTAGAAAAAATTGAAATTTGAAAAGTGTGATACTTATTTTTGCAGGCCAGTGTAGAATGTTTGAAATCGATTTATATTTCTGGCGTGATCTCTAGTCGAAATATAGTATCCAATTTTTATCTTTCTCTTTTTGTTCTCAACTGTACTTATTGATATAACCATCATAGCCTATAACAGTCCACTATTGGACGTAAACCTCTTTCAATATAGAAGATATTGCCTTCGACATATTATTGAACGAGCGGGTTACTTGGTGGCCGCACAGCAGAAGATCTACGTCAGACCACCTAGCAGACGTCTAGTACCGATGAAACAGCTGCCCGACAGCGACCTGATGGGGTATAGGTACAGATTGGTAAATCGGTCAGTTATCCCCTCAGAGCTTCATTGGTAAGTTCATGCCCCGTGTGCAGGTAATGTTACCGTAATGGGAAGCCCGATGTCAGTTGACTCATTCACCCTAATAAAATAACAGCCTAAAACCATTTTTTTTTTGAGTTGGTCGCGTTTCGCCCTTATCTCACTTGATGGTAAGCGCAGACAGGGTCTAAGATGTAGCACACGAATCCAAGGAACAGAGATATAGAGGGATTCCCCTATACCCCTCTGGCTCTCACATACACATGATGGAACACAGTAAGCTGCTTGGCGCCGAACTTTAATGTGAGAGTGGTAGCTAGCCAGGCGGACCGTATAGATCCTACCACCAAGCGTGTTGGGTTTTGTTGAATCTTACAACACTCGTCTATTCCCAGCGTGCGGTGAGGATGTTTTATATTTTACCGGTCCCTACGGTAATGAAATAGGTAACTCAAAGAATATAGTACCATAGTGTATTGCGCTCCAAAACTCATATCACCGACGTTGGTCAGAAAGCGGCAAGCTTAAAATGGAACTAGGCTGGTCACGTCTGCCGCATGTCAGACGAGCTGTGGGAAAAACTCATCACTGAGTAGAGCCTACACGTCAGACGACGTCGCGGCACACCCAGAAGGAGATGGCGGGACGAACTAGATACTTATTGAAAGGACTGGCCGTAGACAACCTTAAACCGAGAGGAGTGGAAGGAGGGTAGGGTGGCCTTTGCCCTGCAGTGGGATGATCATGGCGGAATAATCTATACTAATATTATAAAGCTGAAGAGTTTGTTTGTTAGTTTGAACGCGCTAATCTCAGGAACTACTGGTTGGAATTGAAAAAATATTTTTGTGTTGGATAGTCCATTTGTCGAGGAAGGTTATAGGCTATATAAAATCACGTTACGACCAATAGGAGCGGAGCATAAATTAAAAATGGTGCAAAAATGGGAAAAATGTCCACCCGTGCGAAACCGGGATGGGCCGCTAATATTAACTAAAATAATAATAATGTGAAGATATAACTTGTACAACAAATAGCTACAGCCTTCAACTAAAATCAAAGAACAAATCACCAGTATTATTTCAACTGCACCAAAGCTCAACCAATATTGGCCGTTTGGGACCACATAGAATCACGTACTGATGTTGTCTCAACAAACGTTTGATCAGGTGTTGGTTTCATACCTAATTTTCAATACGGTATTTGATGTTTGAGGTACATACATTGATACAATGATAATAATTTGCTAGCGCCATTTAATACTCATCATTGTACAGTTCCGGCACGTAACTTGGCAAGGTTTTAGCGTAGTGGGAGTAAGTTTGCGCATGTACACTTAGTGCAACAAAAATATGGTCACTTTTATTGCGTGTCATTATTCTATGGTTATTGTCATAATTTATTTATAAACGTGTCTGTTTAAAAGAAAGAAAGGAGAGGCATTCTCTTCTCTATTCTTGCTAAGTTACGTGCCGACTATAGGTAATATAAATTTGAGCGCATAGTATGATACAATACATCTAAATTCGTGCATCTAAATTCGACATTTCATAAGCATCTGTATTGGTTTATGTGATTTTTTCTTTGATTTGAATTGATTTGATACAAAAACCCACCCTTCTACCCATTTTTGTGTTGAGGACACGGTTGGTGCAGTGGTTGATCGAGTGCTTAACTTCAGCGCCGCGGGATATGGGTTTGATTTCCGCACGGAAGAAATTTTTGTATGGCCTACAGATAGTTGGTCTGGGTCTGGGTGTTTGTGCATGTGAAGATTAGTGTCTGTAAATGCACCCACGATACGGGATAAAATAGTCTATGAATTTATATTCGTAATACATAACAACGTAAATATATTTACGTAATTATGCCAATATTGACCGCGTAAATACAATATAATTCATCGTTACCGAAGTAATTTCCGAATATAAATCGTAACGCATTACCAACTACGAGTGGTAGGTCATCGGCCTACAGTGATTGTCGTGTGGCTGAACTGAGCCCATTGTTTGCTGGCAAACACTTCCAGATCTGTAATTACCGAATAAGTGGGTGCAAATCGCACACGAGGCTTTGAATACATGTAGGCATTAGACTATATGCATACAATCTGTTTCAGATTGAGAGAACATAATATCACGTCCGTATTCCCCGAAGGGTTGGGTAGAGGTGTTTAATAACACCCTCATTTCGTCATTTGTTCTTTAGTTCACCTTGCGTGACTATGAATGTCTCATAGGGTATCTTCTATTTTGTAACATTACTAGCTGTTCTCTAGCGGCTGTGCCCGCGTAAATAAATTGACTACAGCGCCACCTATTGGATTCTAGGATCCGGAGGAGCCGTGCTAGCATGGCTACGAACTATCGTCTCGACAAAAAAAGTATATTGTGTAAATATGAACTTAATCGGTAAAGTCGTTCTCAAGTTATGACGTGACCAAGGGAAATAGGGATTTATTTTTATATAATTCTAGCTGTGTCCTCACGGCTCACGGCAAAAGAATTTTTGAAATCGGTCCAGTAGTTTTTAAGTTTATTCGTTACATACAAAAATCCAAAAATACAAATCTTTCCTCTTTATAATATTAGTATAGATAGTACAGACGATTACACGATTTCGTTTACACCATATGGTGTAAACGAAATCATGTAATTCCTTCAAACCTCGTGATGTACTGCAGACATAGATTAACCATGCACAGGATACGTTTGCATTCAATAAAAAAAATTACAAGAAGTAAACATGTATTCTTATAGTAAGGCATTTTAGCACCCCGAGTTAAATGACCGAGCTCGGGGCGCTAAAATGCCTGACGTTAAGAACACATGTTTACATTTTGTAATATTTTTTTATTGAATCCAAAAGTATTCCATGCAAGGTTAATTTATGTCAGCAGTACATCACGAGGTTTGAAGGAATTATATCATGATTTCGTTAACAGCCTGTATATAGATATAAAAAAACATACAATAAATCAATTATTTATACTACCTACATACATAAACTCACGCCTTTTTCCCATGGGTGTAGGCAGAAACTATAGAACGATCCTTACATACTCCTTTCGCATCATCCACATTCATAATCTAGTCATAACGCACGTTGAGAGTACTACGCACCTGTTCATAAATGTCCATTAACTACCTTCTTCTTCTTCCTGCCCTTATCCCACACTAGGTGGGGTCGGCACAACATGTATTTCATAAATCCATGTTGTTAGAAGTTTTGGCTTATTGTTTTATGACCGGCCGCCTGCCTGACATCAACCCTCCTTGGGAATACACGTTGCGCCGTCGCGCGGGTGACCCAATGTGCTTGCTGATATTATGTACTGGGTTCCAAAATGATATGCTTGTCAATCTTATTGCCGACAACTAAGCAGACTGTGTTCTTCTTGGTGGAATATACTTGAAGTTCCTCGTCCCACTCATTCAGTTTTGCTAGGGACTTTGGTTCTGACACATCGTTAACTAATATAGCACCGTGAACTTCTCTGTAAAAACTTATGTCAATTGTTAATGTCCACTACCTATAAACATTAAATACTGTAAAAGCATACTGCCTCGACAATATCTATACTTAATATTATAAAGCTGAAGAGTGTGTTTGTTTGTTTGTTTGTTTGAACGCGCAAATCTCAGGAACTACTAGTTGGAATTGAAAAATTATTTGTGTGTTGGATAGTCCATTTGTCGAGGAAGGTTATAGGCTATATAAAATTACGCTACAACCAAAAGGAGCGGAGCATAAATGAAAAATGTTGCAACAACGGGAAAAATGTCCACCCGTGCGAAGCCGGGACGGGCCGCTAGTTGAGTATAAAAGTCTAAATACACACAGAGTTAATTCAAATCGCATGTATGATTACTAAATACACGAATATTGAGTTCGGCTGTAACTAAAGTTTGATTAGCGGCTATTATTTACTCGTCTGTTATGTAAGCTAGTTAGCAAACAAAATCACTAAAATGTTTTAGTAAATAATACCTATTATTATCTATTTGATTTCATGTAGATAATATTAAATACATAATCCGACAATAACTTACATACTACGTAATACAACATCACGCATGTATTCCCCGAAAGGTTAGGCAGAGGTGTATAGTGACACCCTCATTTCGCCGTTATCTTTAAGTTCCATGTAATAGAGAGCGAGCCTATTGCTATTATCAGGCACAAATCCAAACTTCGGGCTGCTACTGAGGAATTCCACACGGAAAAACCCAATAATAGTTTGCCCGAGCCAGAAATCGAACCCCTCACGATCAGTAGTCGCGCTTGCCACCACTAGAACAACGTGGCAGTTACTTACATACTACTATTTTGTTTATCAAATAACAGCTTGTGATTGGCAACTCACTGGCAATTACAGCAAATTCAAATTCAAAAGTTTTTATTTCGAATAGGCACAGTACATGCACTTAGGAAACGTCTCGACAATCGATCTTACATAAAGGCCCCATGGGACAATGATGTAAGTCAAGTTACATTCTTATTGACAATGTATTTGACTGACTTGTTGGTTTAGTGGTCGCCAGCGCAACTGCTGAGCATGGGGTCCAGGTCGTGCAAAGTGTTATTGGGTTTTTTCAATTAGGAATTTCTGAGTAGCAACTCGGAATCTGGATTTGTGCCCGGTTAATGGTAATAGGGTCCGTATTACATGGGACTAAAACATAACTGGCATAACGAGGGTATACTAAAACACCTCTGCCTAACCCTTCGGGGAATACAAGGCGTGATGTTATGTTATGAAAGATAAAGATAAAAGATATTTATTTTGCAAAAATGGGTGGTTCAAACAAATATGGTGACATAAAAGAGGATACATGATCAGCCATATTTAACCATTAGGTATGCAATCAAACAAATAACATATATTATGTACATGTTATTATTAGGTCCCCACCTATGAAATTGGCGTTTTTTTCTCACAAGTAGAGATCCTCGTCATTTGTATGATTTAAAAGATTCATTAATTGCTTGATATTATATCGAATAATGACCATTATAGACAACTACCAATAGTAAAAAAACATTATTACTTATAGTTTTCTAAACACAAAAAATACCTTAAAAATGACTCCTCTTTTTGTTAGCAGAAATGACCACTATTTTTGTGTTAACTTAGCCAAAACTTATTTTTGTCGCATATTCTAAGTCGCATACTTTAACTTAGTTTTTAAAAAATAGTGCATAAAAGTTTTAAAACATTAGTGTTCATAGTTGTTAAATAAATTAAGAAAATGTTAGTATGAAAAATGCAACTTCTTTAAAATTCTCCATACAAAACGCCAATTTCATAGGTGAGGACCTAATATTATATTTCAAATACTAAATATACAAGGTTAGTCGGAAAGGGGGTACTAACCCGAAAGCCACTTATAGTATCACTGATGACTGTTTTATTGCAGGTGTTAAAATTTCTAAATACGCATATTTTTATTTCCATACAAAAGTAAATAAATATTATTTATTTCAAAAACTCCACAACCCTGACTTTTTTATCTATTCAAAAATGGCCGCGCACGTGGTCGTCGGTGCCTAGCCGCTCGGCGGTAAAACACAAAGCACCGGTAGGTGCCTACGAACGCCGCGCCGCCGGCGCCGAAATCGTAGGTTACTATGGTACTGTGTATGAGGGTGTGTGCATGTGTGTCGTGTGTCGGAACATATCATTATCATCTAGGAACTTACCATTTCTGATGTTGACGCTGTTCTCGGCCAACGAAAACGTCACACACGTGTCGTCTTAATATCAAATAGGTACTTAAAAACACAAGAAGCACTTTTGTTTATTAACTACTACTGTATGTACGTAGGTAACCTACCTACGAATGAAACAATCACCAGTTTTATGTACTTATGTTAACACTTAATTAATCTATCACCACGGACACTACAAGAAAGGTTAATTTCGAATTGAAACACAAGAAGCACTTGATATCACTGTTTCAAGGCATAGCCACCACAAATGGATCTCCACCGCTACAAAAAAGGTTCAATCTGCCACACTTATCGCTCGATTTACAAGGTCGCGCGCCGATGTACCTACGAATGCGATCGCGTTATCTACCATAACATCTACGGATTGCTCATGATGCTCTCAAACGGAAATGCTACTCTTAGCCGCATCTAGTCTTCATTGTTCGTCAGCGTAAACCATAATAATTATCCTTAACGTGACTCCACAAGCAAAAGTCCAGCGGAGTCAAGTCCGGTGAGCGAGGTCTGGCTACAGGATCGCCACGACCGATCCACACGGGGAATCGCTCATCCCAGTACGCTCTGCAGCTGCTGCTGCGAGCATAATGAGCCGGAGCGCCACGCGGCCCGTCGTACTGGAACACAGTCCTCGAACTCGATCAAAGGGAGGACGGTTACAATCATCACGGTACAAATCACGACCCGCCAAGAGCACACCATCACAACAACCAATAAACATCACCATGTCGTAATACTTCGTACCTATCCCTATACGTACTCAGTCGATATTTTAGAAACAACAAGAAATAATACCACGACTCGCGTAAACAATCAAAACATCGACTGTTTCCCGGGAAGCGTTGCAAGCGACTAAAAAATCTAAGAATAATAAATAACGGAAAAAAAATGTTTAGGCTAACATTACATTTTAGAGATGCGCAATGTTAATCCCCTAAATTAAATCCCGGAGAATTTAACAACTGATTTGAATTTAGTAACTTTTTGGGATCTACCCCTACGTCATACGGGATTCGAACACACATAAGCGTTGGGTCTTGGGTTAGCAATAGGAAGCTGATGAAACTGGTTTACTTTAAGTTTGAGAGGATGAAACCTCAAATAGTCGCAATGTTTTTCTTTTGTAGTACTCCATAACTGTAAGCAGCATCTTACATGTCAAAATGTAAACAAAGTTATGAAATACGATACCAAAAATTAATAAATCTATCTCGTTGAGTTCATGTGTTTTCAAAACTTAATGCATACATTTCTTAGTACCTACACACAAACTAAGTACGTACGTTAATAATCATTAACTTGTTAGTCTTGTGGCGGCATTTATCACCTCTATCTTCCATAGTCTAACTAAATGACTGACATACATGTTACAATAAACTTACAATATTCACGCATTTCCAAAAAAAACAATGTATTGAACCCACCTCTAAAGCGGCAAGCAGACGAAATACAACAGACAAGCCTAGTACGTACTTTAATAATCATTAAATTGTTAGTCTAACTAAATGACTGACATACATTTTACAATAAACTTACAATATTCACGTATTTCCAAAAAAACAATGTACTGAACCCACCTCTAAAGCGGCAAACAGCCGAAATACAAAAGAGTCTAAGCAAAAGCGCGCCGCGTGCCGCGCTGTCTCGGCGGCATCTCTTTGACAATGTTTTCACTACATTTCGGCGAATTGTGACGTCATATGATTATTTATTGCAGAAGCGACATCGTGCTGTAAGTTTATTTTTGTCGGTTTGTTTGTGATAATAACTTACTTATTGTACTGCAAGGCGGGATAATTTTCAGTGTAGGATAGATCATATGGAATTACGTGCTTTAGTGATCAAAACCTTTGATATCTAAGTTGAAAGTTTTTTATTGCCTGTTATTACGAATATTCTAGGTAGGTAGGTAGGTACAGGGAACTAAAATATCAGGTCAATTCGTTTTACACAAAAATATGCCGATAAAATTAGTCTAACAGAGAAATGCAAAATACTTTGAGGTGCAAAAGATTTTTAGGTACCTACCTATTATAATACGCGATTGCGAATCGTCGTGTCTGCGCTTTATTTAGTCACGATTACCTATAATTCTGAGAAATGCTTCGAAAATGCGAGGGGAAAAGTCGGCCTTTTTGTATTTAAAATATGACCTCAAATGTAAACACAGCTGATGATAGGGTTGGCGTAGCGTATTTTTAATGAAATCTTTGAACAGCTATATCTCTAAATTTATTGACTTTTGGGGAAAGTTGTAGAACAAAAGTTATCCCTTATTATGGGTACTTTAACACCCTTTCGGCTTAGTACCCCCTTTCCGACTAACCTTGTATAATCAAATTCATAAAATAGTGTTCTCCATCAAAAAATCATTTACATTATAATAAACTTTATCCAATAGAAATTTTCTTAACTTTTTCTTAAACATTAAAATATTCAAGTCTTTCCAGTTCTTTGGTATTTTATTGTAATATATAACTGGTGCCATACAGCAGATATGTTATATATTATTTGACATAGAACCCATGTGTGTCCATCCCGTTTGAAGTCACATTCAGTTCAACGTCTCGCTTAAATATCGCGTCGTTGCAATTATCCGTAGTAATTAATGATACACATCAATCTATCTACACACTAATTAAACTTCTAAATCTGCATGCACATGTATTTTAATCCACGCGCCATAAACAATGACTCGTGTTGGTTTAAATAATTGGCTCAATGAAAAATCCTCAAGAGAACAATCCACACTTGTTGATTAGCAAAAGGAACAAACAAACACGGCCTACAGAAATTGTAAAGGATCGTGTAGAATTGTTTAATTATCGCAGTGAAAACGCTGCTTTCTTAAGCCGTAAAAGGTGCGACCAAGTAACTCCTTATGTGGTTGCTCTTAGCGCAGCTAATTCTTATTTAATAACCTCAACGAATCTAACTAAAAGATATTCCAGCAATTCAAAGGAGTCGTTTATTTGTGATTGTTAAAAATAACATAACAACACGCCTTGTATTCCCCGAAGGGTTCGGCAGGGGTGTTTTTAGTACAACCTCGTTTCACCAGTTATGTTTATGTCCCATATAATAGGGGGCGAGGCTATTGCATTTACAGGGCACAATCCAAACTCCTGGCTGCTACTGAGAAATTCTTAACGGGAAACCCAATAACACTTTGCCGACCTGGGGATTGAATCCAGGACCCCATGCTCAGCAATCGCGCTTGCGACCACTAGACCAAAAAAGCAATAAAATACAACGTTAAAAATAACGTTGGGATTAATTGCTAATTATTTTGAAAGTGCAACACGAAATAATAAGAGCTTTTCTGCGTAATTCTAACTAAACAAATAAACAGTACAAAACTAATCTTATAACAACCATCTGTGTTATGACAGGCAACCACAAACTCATTTGATCTTTTTACGCAGCGATTCCCGATTAAATCTACAAGGGTCCTTACAAAGAGTACACTGTATGTATGCAGTGTGAAATGTCGAGACAAATTAAAGGCAGCTGCAAAGTGCCTGCGTGATTGGCGAGTGCACATTTAGATTTATGATTAAAGTGTGTGAGTAATACGCTCTGAGGGCTGACTTTAGATCATCTTTCTAAACAGTTTTTTTTTAATTTCTTTTTTTATGGTTGCTATTGGACTATTCTTTTTTAAAGTCAAAGTCAAAGTATTTATTTCAATTAGGCACATAAAAGGCACTTTTGAACGTTAAAGTTACAAAGAAAATAGAATTGATTCTAGTTGCCCCTTCCAAAAGGTAGTTTCGTATGGAGAAGAATGGGCAAGAAACTCCACCGTTACTCTTTTAAAATGTCTTACAATATTTTGTATAGGTACATTAATTATACAATTATATGTGAAAACGATGCACCTAGAATAAAATTACTATACGACAAAAGGTAAAAAAAAATAAAAAAATGAAACAATGACATATTAATTATGTGATAGGTACATGGTGCTCACATATTTACAAACATTGCAAAAGTATACGTTTTCCCAAAAAATTAAAAGTAATAGGTCAGTGTATGAGTTTAGGTACTTACTCATAGAATCTAAAATAAACGGCTTTAAAAATAATAATTATACAATTAAAATAGCAACCAGTTTGATTTTGTCTAGTGCTTAATATGCTTTTAAGTGCTTTATATGATAAAATAGTGTTGTTATTATTCTGCTGGTAAACGGCAAACGTTAATTTAACTTGGAATTAAAAAGGTAAATTTATTAAGCTAAGACGACACGTTTGGTGCAGTGGCTGAACGATTGGCTTGTACGCTACGGGTCGTGGGTTCGATTCCCGCACAGATCAAATATTTGTATGGCCTACAAATATTTGAAATAGGTGAAGATTTGTGTCTTTGAACCCACCCACGATACAGGAGAAATCTATATGTAGGGAAAAGGTTAATAAAAAAAGATGCTTAGTAAAAGTTGAGACCGAGTAATCCGATCGCCTAAAATAATACCATGAACAATTAAATGAAACGATGTCTTCTTGGAATTATTAGAACGTTCACACTTTGTTAAAACAGTTACAGGCTTTTTTATGAAACAAGGCCAAAAAATACGCTTTGTAACAATTAAGTTTGCAAACTGCCTTGTTGGTTTAGTGGTGGCAAGCGTGAGGTCCTGGGTTCGATTCCCAAGTCGGGCAAAGTGTTCTTGTGTTTTTCCGTGTGGAATTCCTCAGTAGCAGCCTGGAATTTGGATTTGTGCCCGGTTGATGACAATGGGACTTAAACGTAACGATGAGATGAGGGTGTTACTATACATATCTGCTCAACCCTTCTGGGAATACAGTTATGATGTTATGTTAAATTTCAAAAAAAAACTTCGTAGGTAATTCTTAGTATGAGTTCAAAAACATCTAATCATTCCATCAATCATTGATCGACAATTTACTGCCCAGTTCTAATAACTCCTGCACTATTTAAAGAACTCGTGTTTTCAACATTTCCCAGTTACAGAATGTGCATACCGAAACAGGCAAAGAAAACATACGCAAAAATTCTAAGAAGGAAGCGGATTGAGATGTAAATCAATGTTCCTTTGTAACGCGCGTCACCGTGTTTCAATTGTAACACTATTCAGATGTCGCGGGCCAAAAGGGCGTATGTCTAGATAAGAAATTTTAAAACAAAACGCGATTTTGAACTTTAAGCTATCGACGAAGCTTTGGCTTACATTTAGCTTAATGATAATTTAGATCAGGGGTCACCAATTAGTTTCGCTCGGGGTCCGTTTTAAGAAATGAAATGACCATCGCGGTCCGCACAACATTTTATAGTTTTTTTTTCAAATTGACTTCAGCAAAGATAATGCGGAGGATACATTTTTATAAAATTACGTACTCTGTAGTGCAATTTGCTGTGTTCTCGCGGTCCGCACAAAATGTGTCGGCGCCATTTGGCGACTCCTGATTTAGATGTTCCTAGTTTAAGGAACCCAGGTATTGGAGTTGATTTATGAGTCATTCTTATGTATGAAAATCGTCGCTGCATCTGCAAATCCGCTATGTTGCTTTTTTTTGAAAATCGGTCTTTGATTCTATTTTATAATATTAGGTCCCCACCTATGAAATCAGCGTTTTGTATGGAGAATTTTATAGAAGTTGCATTTTTCATACTAACATTTTCTTAATTTATTTAACAACTATGAACACTAATGTTTTAAAACTTTTATGCACTAATGTTTAAAAACTAAGATAACGTATGCCACTAAGATTATGCGACAAAAATAAGTTTTGGCTAAGTTAAAACAAACATAATGGTCATTTCTGCTAACAAAAAGTGGAGTCATTTTTAAGGTATTTTTTATGTTTAGAAAACTATAAGTAATAATGTTTTTTTACTATTGGTAGTTCTATATGATGGTCATTATTCGATATAATATCAAGCAATTGATGAATATTTTAAATCATAGAAGTGACGAGGTTCTCTATTTGTGAGAAAAAAACGCCAATTTCATAGGTGGGGACCCAATACTTCTCAAGCCCCGTGAACCTGTAAAATACGTTTGCGAATAATTTATTTGGTTAAGAAGATAACAAAATAAATTATTAGAAAACAGATTTTATAGGTGCACGGAAAGAAAGAAAGAACGATTTTTTTTTATTTTGGACTCACACAAGCAGTTACAGAAACAAAATCAATTTTTACAAAAAAAAGAAAGGATAAGAATTTATACTACCTGCATGAGGCCAAAAAGGCCTCCTATATCAGAATAAAGCAGCGACATTTAAAAAAAAATGTCGCAACGCTGGTTGAGAAATATTATAAAATAACATCAAAGACAGATTTTCAAAAAAAAAAACAGCGGAGTTTGCAGGTGCAGCGACGATTGTACCTTGAGAAAATTTTAGAACTTACGCTCTTTCGGCTCACCTCGGCAGTATTTCTTCCATCTTCTCTGGGGACGTTGCGTGCCATAGTAAAATCTATGTTGTAAAAGAACATGTTTTCTATGTAAATCGTATTTGTTTACAGTTTTGGATAGTGGTGGATTTGAATGGATTTTGTTCTATAGATTTAAATTGTATCGTGAACGTCTATCCATTACTTGAAGAGGCTTGTGAAGGCTTTGAATGTAATACATATACTAGGTAGGTACTGCTTCGGTCGTAGGTACGTTTAATATATACATGTCAGTATTGGCTCTTGGTTTATGTACCTTAAACATTCTAAGAAGGAGAAGAAGTAATAAATAAGATTAAATAAAATTAATGATCAAGTATTGTCATAGATTTTACACCATAATGTAAAAATACTACTCCGTGTTATATACCTATAAATAGCAACGCTATTCGATTTGTGTGTGTGTGTGACCTGCCTCGTGCTGATCGTAAGGTCCTGGGTTCGATCCCCAGGTCGGGCAAAGTCTTCTCCTTCTTCCTGCCCTTATCCCACACTAGGTGGGGTCGAAACAACATGTATTTCATAAATCCATGTTGTTAGAGGTTTTGGTTTATTGTTTTATGACCGGCCGCCTGCATGACATCAACCCTCCTTGGGAATACTCGTTGCGCCATCGCGCGGGTAACCCAATGTGCTTGCTGACATTATGCATTGGTTCGCAAAATGATATGCTTGTCAATCTTATTGCCGACAATAATTAAGCAAACTATTTTCTTCTTGGTGGAGTACACTTGAAGTTACACAATACAGGTCGGGCAAAGCCTTATTGGGTTTTACCGTGTGAAATTCCTCAGTAGCAGCCCGGAGTTTGGATTTGTGCCCGGTTGATGGCAATAGGGTCACCCCCTATTACATGAGACTGAAACATAACGGCGAAATGAGGGTGTTACTATACACCTCTGCCCAACCCTTTGAGGAATACAGACTTTGGTTGAAATGTATTTGACATTATTGATTACACCAATTTAAGTTCTTCTGATTGGTTGTGATGATTAATTACGTTAGTAACCTTCCCTATTCCTCTATACTAAATCTCTTGCGATCCCCCGGTGATCAAAAGTCACAAAAAAGGAGGTTACTCGTAGCAATCTATACTAATATTATAAAGAGGAATGATATGTATTTTTGGATTTTTGTATGTAACGAATAAACTTAAAAACTACTGGACCTATTTCAAAAATTATTTTGCCGTTAGTAAGCTACAATATCACTGAATAACATAAGTTACGGGCGGAGCCGTGAGGACACAGCTAGTAACAAATAAAATTAAATCAACAAAATACAACAATAGTAATAATAATTCCGATACAGTAACATACAAATGCCACAAACAATTAATAAACACCCGACACTATCAATGTTTTTCGATATTAATCATTAATAAAGTGATATAGATAGACCCTCTATTGTCGGTGTGATGGGCCCGCCTAATGGACTGTCACACACACTCCCCTATTGTTTCAGGATAATAGCGACACATGAAATTACCTGTCTTTCATACGAAGTACTGTGACATATTATAAATTACGCGAAAACAATGGTTATGTCACAAAGGGCCCTGGATTTTGTGCTGTGGGTAACAGCAAACTGACGTTTGCGGTTCTCTTTGATTTTAATGTTTACGTGGGGAATTAATTTGTTTATTTATGTGAGTAGTACTCAGTATTTCATTGAGGTGTTCGTGGCTAAATAATAATAGCAGTGATAGTCTAATGGTGTGACCGTCGGACTGCCAAGTCATGGGTCTCGACGAAATAAACTGTAAGGCACTTTGTGTAGGTGCTTATTTCGTTATAATAATTCTAAATTAGGTGAGGAAGTGTTCTCAAAATTGTCTTTTAGTGTAGCAATGATAGCTTAGTGGTCGACCGACTGCCAAGTCATAGGTCTCGAGTTCTAACCCAAGGCACACACCTCTGACTTTTTGTATTCATGTGCGTGTTATATAATTATCACTAGCTTAAAAACGGTGAAGGAAAACATCGTGAGGAAACCGACATGCCTGGATATTTCTCGACGGCATGTGAAGCCAAGTCAGAGGCCCATGGGCGGCATAAACTCTGATAGCAGGTTAGTCACTAACCACACGAAAGGAAGAATAACGATCATACAATTTGCGAAGTAAAGCTGCGCTTCTTGCGGTCTGTCTGTGGATGAGTGACAGTTTGTTACGCATCGACGTCCTTCCGTGCTTCGGAGAGCATGTTAAACAGTCGGTCCTAGGTGTCATACGAATACTTATGACAGTCGTTACGGGAAGACAGAAGCCCGAAAGTCTGACAACCGAACTAATCTTAGGATATCAGCGTTGCTCAGTAATTGGGTTGCGGAGGTCTGATGGCAGTCGCTTCGTGTTAAATACTGGAATCCAGCCGTATCTGGTTAGACTGGAAGCTGACCTCAACATAGTTGGGAAAAAGGCTAGACAGTACTCAGTATTCATTACTATTCAGTCAACAAGATTTCATTTAGACTACTCTACTTCAGTTTGCACTAAGAGATTATTTCAAAAAGAAGCACTGCAACGTTTTATTCTACTCTTATATTTTCTATCATAACATAATAATATAATTAGCCAATTACTGTCCCACTGCTAGGCACGGGCCTTTTCTCATAATGAGTAGGGTTTAAGCCTTAGTTCACCACGCTGGCCTGATGCGGGTTGGCAGTTTACACACATCATCGAGAACTTTATGGCTGCCGCGCTACTGCAGCGCTTCCGCAATGTTTGCGGTGAAAAGCATGGATGATTTTCATGCCATCATGCGGAAGCGTTGTGCATCTCTTATGAAGCGCATGCGGGCCAGTTCGAACAGCGTTCTGAGCGTGTTCGTGAGCCGCTTGGACTCACCGATGTGGCGGCACTGGATGCGACTACACACTGCGGGTGGTCGCGTCCAGGGCTTGGCATAAACTGGTAACAATATATCATATGATACCGAGACCTAGTGGTGCCACTTTGTAATTTTTTATTTCTTTCTGTGGCGTTGCTTTTTATATTATAAGATTTTTTATTTTTTGTGTTACTAACATATGGACTATGTCTGAAATAAATATATTATTATTATTATGGAGCCCTCTCAAATGTAGCATTTTTTATAGAAAAACTGGGCATATAAAAAGACTGGTAAGCTAATTTTATCTCTTATAGCTACATCTGTATGGGAGAGTCTACTATGCAAAGCTATGGGGTCTGCTTCATTATTGCTAAAGATACAAGAGTTTCAATTTTAACTGATAACGCTCTGTAAATTATGAGAAACGTTCATAAGGAGTTTTGTTAAGAGTATAGGCAGCAGATTCCTCCGATATAATGCTAATAACAACTGCCTCGTTGGTCTAGTGGTGGCAAGTGCGACTGCTGATCGTGAGAATCTGGGTTCGTTCCCCCAAGTCGGGCAAAGTGTTATTGGGTTTTACCGTGAAAATTCCTCAGTAGCAGACCGGAGTTTGGATTTGTGTCCGGTCGATGGCAATAGGCTCGCCCCCTATTACATGGGACTTAAACATAGCGACGAAATGAAGGTGTTACTAAATACTTCTGCCCACCCTTTCGCAGAATACAGGCGTGATGTTATATTATATTAACAATATACTGCGATCTTCAATCCGTTCTGGAAGCGATTATAGTTATGGCTATATCCCCCATGTCAGCTAACCTTGGCAGTATATGAAGAAGATCTCATATGTCGTCTCGATCTTCAACTGTTCTATCCACATTCGTCCAAAAATTTTTACGAGGTCATCTGTCCATCATGCTCGTTGTCGACCTACATTCCTTTTGTTACTTCTCGGAAAAATTGTTTCATCGCAATGGAAATTGTTTTGCGCTTTATTTCTACGTCACGTAAGATATTTTCTAGTATCTCATGTATAGTTGAGACTACATATTATCTTTCTAGTTTCTTTAGTTACTGAAACCACGATAGGTAAGGTATAGAAACAGATGACTCAGAGATTTTACGTGCATCGATGAGTACGTCTAGTAAAACTAATAACAACATTTTGACAAAATATGGATTCTATAACTGTTGTAAGGTTCTAACGGCAGCCTCTTCACGTTTTAAATGCTCCATAATATAATATTATAATATCACGCCTTGTATTACCCGAAGGGGTCGGCAGAGGTGTTTTAGTACGCCCTCGTGTCGCCAGTTATGTCTATTGCCATTAACCGGGCATTCATTCAAACTCCGGGCTGCTAATGAGAAATTTCTAATAGAAAAACCAAATAACACTGCCTGACCTGGAGATTGAACCCAGAACCCCATGCGCAGCAGTCGCGCTTGCGACCACTAGACCAACAAGGCAGTCAAACAAAACAATGTCAATGCTCCATATTACATCATGTAAAAGAATATTAATATCATGCACTTCCTAATTAACACATAATACTTAAGGTCTTCTTGACAATAAGCAGACAAAATTCTATAAAGAAAAAAATACAGCACTGTTGCATTAATTTATACGATGGGATAAATACTTCATTCGTTCTAATGAGATAATTATACAGTAAAACCCACAGTCGTAAATACGATGCTAAAACAAGCGTGTAACGGAACACAATAACAAAATCTGAAAACAATTTACAATAACAAAGATCAGAAACGACACTGATTTGTAACCCAACTTAACTGATCCTCTTAAAATGGAAATGTTCAGTACACGACCCTTTGTTTTATTCTGTACTCGTGGAGTCAATAGTGCTAGATGAATCACACTTGAGTCATAGAGTATGAAAATAAATTGCAGTTGCATAGTACGCGCAGACAGGGCATACCAATTAGGTGCGATTTCAAAAGACACTTCAACTCTAGTTGAGATGAAAGATGTTACCGTAAATAGTTTTGTTTGCCCTATTGTGAAAGTTAGGAGTCATAATCTTCTAGATTTACGTGTGTACTGTTGAAATATTCGTGAGACTTTGTGCTGAGTTGTAGAACTTGTCTATTCTGAATTGACGTTTTGGTGCACCGAGGTGCTTTAATTTTAAATGTGGTCATACATAATGTATTGAGTTGTAAGTTGAAACTAGTGAAATTGAGGTAGTAGCGTAGGTTATTTAAACATTTGTTTTCTGTTCATTTATTGTTCATCATCAAAGTCAATATAGCAGGCCACTGCTGGACATAGGCCTCTGTATTGTTATTTAGTTTCATATTATTATAGTTCTTTAACCAATAAAATACTTAGCGCCAAACTGTATAAAAACTTCACCTTTTTGCTTGAAGTCGGTCATTTCAAATAATTTCAAGTTTGCACTAAAGATAGTCGGACTTACTTTTATTTTATTTTCTCGCCACATTGCTACCAACATAAATCTTACGCTAAATTTAATTCACAGCCATTTTTACTGAAGCGTTACCACATCCATTAATATTGTCGCTGTCCAAGTTAAAATCATGTCTTTCCCTTTGCCTTGCAGATTTGGAGACATTCTGCGCAAACGCAGCTGACACCGATTTATCAGTTCTCAGAATTCACAGGACATTACGCCGTTGTAAATCTTACAATCTCATGTGAATTTACCTTTTACTAAATGTTTAGAAATTGTGGTTACCGTATTTGGAGTTCAGGATTTGTTGGTTCATGAAATTTTAATGTGAAATGTATGTAGGTATGCCAATGCGTGCCTTTCATTGTTTGGGTTCGGCGTGTTTTCTAGGTCTTCTGCTTCGCTTAAATGAATAGGTCACGCTCTGAGTACCAAACGATCAATATCTTCATTCTTATTATGGTTAGTTTCTGATTTTATGTAAAGTTGGATTTCTGACTAGTTTAGATGATTTTATTTTCTGCACTCCTAATACTGCTATCTATCTACCTGATTAAATCCCGAAGTGCACTTTTATAACATTTTCTCATAGAAATAGAGATGGCTTGGCCCATTTTTAACTGACCGGTCAAATGGTAAAGCTTTTTATTTCTTTTTTGTACCGCCTCTATAGGCATCTGTAAATGATGTAACATTTTTATCAATTAAAAAGTAATAAATCATTAGGTCTGCTTGCATAGCTTCAAGATTAGATCAAAACGCTAATGGTTTAGCCTAATTGCTTCAGTAACATTAATAAAACTATTTTTAGTAAACATTTTAATGCAAACTGCGCGGTGCATTGAACAAGCCGACCGTAGTCTGTTATCTTTAATAAAAATTACAGTATTTCTGTTTACCCGGTTAGACTATAAAGTTCTGTGTTGTAATAAAAATAACACAACTGCCCGAGTTAATGTTATGAATTATGATGTGAACAGTAATCTAGTTATATGAAGGATGGGTGTACTATTTTAAATTAACAGTTTATTGCAAGCTGTACTATTAAAATTAAAAATTGAGTTTAACGCTAATCTAAAAGCAAAAGAAAAACCGACGGTTTATCTATAATTATACTAGTTTAGACTTCAACATTGCCTCTACTGAACGAAGTTTTACTCATTTCAAAAGCTTAATTTGATTCTACAATCATAAAATTAACTATTATTTTTAATTCAAATAACAATTTACTACTGTATAAATTACAATATAATATATGATTTCCTAAATGAAGCCAAACGAAATGAAGAAACAGGGTCATACCAAATCCTACAAACGAGATTTCACAACCAAGGTTCACAACGAAAACACGCCCAATAGACAATAGACAGAAATCGCAATGAAGTCTAAGCACTATGATATATTGACACAGTACATCATGATGTATGGGTTCTGTACGTGTGCACGAAGGGGCCAGTCAGAATTGTCGCCGCGAACCTATGGCAGGTCATACATCAACTTAAGACAATAAAACATGGACGATCGAAGTGGGTATTGCGAATGGAAGGTTATCGGATTCTGCAACGGTCACTAATGCCACATTAGTCTTTATAAATCATGTTACTTTTAAGACATTTGGTATCAAATTTAAAGTATTTTCACTACAGAGCATTATCAATCATAGGGATCATGTGTGAGTTTCATTGTGTTACAACAAAAACACAATATAGTTTATAACTGCCATAATTGTCAAGTTCCTAAAAAGAGTAATTACCGTGAGGACCTAAGACAGGCCCTTGTGGCAATCCATGTCATCCTTAAGAAATCAGAGGTTGTAATTGTGCCCGATGGATGGCAATAGTCGGACAGAACAAATGAATCGGATTCTTTGCGATAACGCTTGCAAATGAAACTGTAAATAACGCCTACAGATCTAGGTTTCTAGTCCACTGTCGTTAGTATCAGCATATCTAAATATTTCTATTGCTCGAGCGCCAACCAGCTGATACGATCAAGATACGATCGTCTATTGTCTTACGATTTCATCATAGTGCAATGATCGTTTTGTTATGGTGCATTAATTACCATCTTTGTGGATGACGCAATGTATAGCTTGCGATCTTTTATGGTAGATAAAGTTAATGGTTGAGATTCCATCACATAGGTAAGCTTCAACTATTCAAAAGATGAAAAAAAGCCTTCTTAGTGGAATGAGTAATTGGTTTAAGGTATCGGTCTACTGAATTTAAGGTTACCTCAAGAATTTAAAAATAAGTGTATATTTTAGGTTACTTTAAGTGTTCTCAAATATCCCAAATTTATCTCTATATTGAAAGCTTTTGCAACTAAATATAAAGCCTGTAGAAATGTTATCTTTGAATAATATCATTCTATTTTTGTAGGTATTTGGATCCACTCCATCGTAATTTTGATAATACTTTTATCGAAATTCACCCTAAATTAATAATTATGAACCGTAAACGAATTTCTAAATTTGAGGCAACTTGAGCTGATATAAATAGTACAATTCCTTTAAATTATAATGTTGCTATTTTTAGAACAGATTTACAATTCAATGGTCAATTAAACATTCCTAATATCAATAGGATTGTTCTGGAAAGATCTTTATACAATAGCTCTTTGTCCTCGAAGGGTGAAGAGCTTCGGTCTATTACGTTACATTTTGAAAGTTCCCGAACTTCTGAATGGAGTTCTTAGTTAATTTCAGTGCAAATAGACTTCGGTGGAATTATCTCGGAACCACTTTCGACGGTTCGTTTACTCGTACATATTGATTAGGTCGCGTATGAGTGCCGAGTTCTATAGAAGAGGTTTTATCTTTTTCTAAAAGAGTAGGGTAGAATATTTTTCGATTAGTATTACCATAACATAACATCACCCCTTGTATTCCCCGAAGGGTTCAGCAGAGGTGTTTAAAGTACATCCTCGTTTTGCCAGTTATGTTTAAGTCCCGTGTAATACGGGCCGAGCCTATTGCCATTAACCGGGCACAAATCCAGACTCCGGGCTGCTACTGAGAAATTCGTAATGGAAAAATCAGTAACACTTTGCCCGACCTGGGGATCGAACCCAGGATCCCAGGACCCTCAGCAGTCGCGCTTACGATCACTAGACCAACAAGGCAGTCAAGCAAGACAAGTATTAGTACTGTCTATTTTTAGTTTTTTTTTATCTAAAGGTTCTAAGAAAATAGAAGTTGTAATAAATGGCTTTCTCATCACTAGGATCCCGAGCATCGACGATTCATTTTTCATGGATGGCTCATACTATTTGTCTGGAAAACTTTGTTCTCGTTTGTATCTCTCGGTATCGACAATCATTAATCGTAGCATCTCTTTTCCGATTACCTATCTTGGTATATTATGGGGCAATGCCAGTGCATGTGTAGTTTCAATTTGATAAAAAGTATTATTTCTATTGTACAACCAATATTCGGCTCGGTGATTGGTTTTTGTATGTATAATGCTTAGAAATTCTCCCTCCGTGCCTCGGAGAGCACGTTAAACAGTCGGTCCCGGGTGTCATATCAATACATATGACAGTCGTTACGAGAAGCCCGAAAGTCTAACAACCGGTCTAAACTTATGATATCGACATTGCCCCGTACCTGGAATGCGGAGGTCTGATGGCAGTCGCTCCGTGTAAAATACTAGTATTCAGCTGGAAGCTGACCCCGATATAGTAAGGAAAAAGCTAGGCAGAACAATGCTTAGAAATCCTAAGAAAGTCTTGAATGTGCAGTATTAAATAAAAAAGAAATAAAAATCTGTTTCTTGAAATCAAAACACTCTCCTTCACTACCATTCATTATCTTTAATAACTAAATCAGAAGTAGTCTCAAATACCTGAAAATTCCACTGAAGAAATCAAGAAAAAGAAGGTCTCAATTCATTAAAAACGTTTTTGGCCGATACATTCCATTCGGAAACGTTCCTAATTACTTAGACGTTCTAACTGATTCCGGCGCAAGCTAATTGGACGCCTGTTAATTAGTTCTTGAAATCTCCGTAACAGACTCGTTCCTCAGTGCTAATTAGAATAACAGCTACATCGCCAATTAAATGAGAATACCATAAATTGTTTTGTCTTGTATTTATACAGTGGCTTAAGTTTGCTCACCTTTGATCTTAGGTTATGTCACTAAGCATGGGAGTGTTTGTTAGTTTCTGTTATGTAATGACATTAAGATACGCAATTGTCATAAACATAACGACATAACATTTTAAGGGTAAAGGTTTACACGGTGACGTTAGTTGGCCAGATTTAATTCAATAATTTGCATAAGTCTATTCCTGTACAAGAAGCATTTCATTGAGGGGCTTATTACCAACCGCGCGGATCATACGATTTGCGAGGTTAAGCTACGCTTGCCGCGGTCAGTCTGTGGATGGGTGACCGTTTGTTACACGTCGAGACCCCTCCGTGCCTCGGAGAGCACGTTAAATAGTCGGTCCCGGGTGTCATACGAATACCTATGACAGTCGTTACGGGAAGTCAAAAGCCCGAAAGTCTGACAACCGGTCCAACCTTAGGATATCGGCATTGCGGAGGTCTGATGGCAGTCGCTTTGTGTAAAATACTGATAGTGAGCCGCATCTGGTTAGAGTGGAAGCTGACCCCAACATAGTTGGGAAAAGGCTAGGCAGAACATTCGTGTACAAGAAGGAGCAAAGAGTTCCGCTGTACTTAACTTTGGTCAACAAATAAGTATCGTAGTAGATAAACGTCCAATAAGTAATACAAGACTCAGATTATACAAATACTTAACAAAAGTAGTGAAAAGAAAATTTTACTCGCACATACACGGTATATTCTGAGATTCATGCTATGACGCTTACTTCGGGCGTCTAAACTGAGGGATCAAGTTATTTGACCATAACTTTCATAAATCGCGCTTAGCTTTTTGGAGTATCATAACATAACATCACGCCTGTATTCCCCGAAGGGTTAGGCAGAGGTGTATAGTAACATCCTCATTACGCTGTTATGTTTAAGTCCCATGGATAGGGGGCGAGTCTATTGCTGTCAACCGGGCACAAATCCAAAATCCGGGTTGCTACTGCGGAATTCCACACGGAAAAACCCAATAACACTTTGCCCGACCTGGGTATCGAACCCAGGACCTTTTTTTACTATTTCAGTTTTTTTTTGTTTTGCAAGGATTTAAGATTTGATCCCTCAGTTCAGTTGCATTTTATTTTGACGTGGTTACCAATAATATCCCATTTCTTGCAATTTTTGAAGCTCATTTTATTTCTTTTTTTTATAAAGAAAACGTTGCCCCACCCTAGGATTTCTCCTGTATCGTGGGTGCGTTTATAGACACAAATCTTCACATGCACAAACGCCCAGACCCGGAACTACTATCTGTAGGCCATAGAAATATTTGGTCCGTGCGGGAATCGAACCCACGACCCGTAACGCCGAAGCCAATTGCTCAGCCACAGCACCAAACGTGTCGTCAATTTAGAACAAGACAAAAATAGAATAAGAGAAACAAGAGGAAAACTTTGAACATACTAAATTAATAATATGCATAATGCAAGCATATCATAGGATACTCCTTAGCAGCTTCAAAGATATCTCCCACATTTCCGAACAATACGGTTCTGAAGGCAGCTCTTGGAATAAAACTATCTCAGTTAGGAAATTACGTAATTCTACAGAGAAGCCAAGTTTGGAGGCATTATGGTCACGTATTTTCTAGAACTCGGTGGAACTAACTTGGGATTCCAGGACATCTGGCAGTTCGTAATTGATATGCCAACTTTGAGTGATTAAAACGAACAGTTTTTTTATTATTTTGGTTTTATTATGTGTTACGTGTTTTTCAGTTGGTAAAAGGCACATTTTTTGGTTGGATTGGTTGCATTTGGCCCTAGTCTCACCTGATGGTAAACACAGACAGGGTCTAAGATGGAGCATACGAATCCAAGGAACAGAGATATAGAGGGATTCCCCTATACCCCTCTGGCTCTCACATACAAACGACGGAACACAGTAAACTGCTTGGCGCCGGACTTTAATGTGAGGGTGATAGCTAGCCAGGCGGACCATATAGATCCTACCACCAAGGTGGATTTGTTGAATCTTACACACGCGTCTATTCCTAGCTTGCAATTAGGAAGTTTTATATTCTAACCCGTCCCCACACGGAGTAAATTGCTTGCTGATTGAAAAGTTGATGCTGACATTAGCAAAATTACAATGCCGCTAGCATCGTGAACTGAAACTAAAAAAAGTGAAGTTTAAATCGATGGTGAAGTGCCAATACCTCGTAACTGCAATTTTTCGAGATATTCACTTTTTTATCGTTTTGAATTTAAAAGCGTTATTCGTATGTTTTAATGAAATCTCCGAAGTGTAATTTTTGTTACAACAGCTTGAATTTAAATATGGAAACATCTCCCAACTAAACCCACGTGTCTATTTTATGGCGTTACCTCCTGTCTAACCGAATACCTACTACACTATCATAAAATATACGAATTCAGCATAATATATAAAGCATACATTATTAATATTCTAAATTAATAAATATATTACCAATTTTCAATTTATCAAGAAATTAAACGTTTAGTTAGTGCACTTTGTGTAAATTTTTGACTAAGTCAGTTAGGAACTATTGGCACTTCACCGTCGAAATATACCTAGATACTCGACGTAGGATTAGTTATTTTTGTGCCAATCCTTATCTAGTCACAAGTAATTAAGTACCGTTTAATTCTGTATAACAAAGATAGTATTATTATCCTAATATATACAATATAAATAAGTACCTTTTCATTACAGCCCTTTCCTCTAATATACTTATAAGTTCATTACTCTTTTTTCCCATATGAATTCAGACAACGACTTATCTGTACGTCATAGTGAAAATTAATCTGTCAGGTATAGTGTTTGAGCTAAGCTCACCTTATCAGCAAGTAGATTACACAACTTAGCTGCCTCATTGGTCTAGTGGTGGCAAGCGCGACTACTGATCGTGAGGTCCACGGTTCGATCTCTAGGTCGGGCAAAGTATTATTAGGGTTATCCGTGTAGGATTTCTCAGAAGCAGCCTCGCTCCCTATCTTCTTCTTAGCGTGTCGATGGCAATCTAAATTGAGTCGGCCCAGAACTTAGCTACGAGTTGAGCGTTATCAGTAGCGTCCATTAGTTCCTGTAACGTGCAGGTATCAGGGCACGCAGGGCATGATGTCAGGTGTCCCATCGTTTGTGGAACAGCACCACATTTAAATTCCAAGCTGGAATCATCTATGAATCGAAAATATTACATGGGACTTAAACATAACTGGCGAAACGAGGGTGTACTAAAAAACACTTCTGCAGAACCCTTCGGGGAATACAAAGCGTAATGTTATGTTAGTTCTAAATTAATAGAGCTTAACAAATATTTCAAACACTCAGTATAATTAGTGTTGTGCCCTGTGTAAACGGTCACAGGTGGCTTTACTTTCCACTATTCTCAGAGCTTTACACTCGCGTTTAATTTCATTACCAATGCGTGCTTCCTCTCCAGTTAGTTCCACTCATTTGCTCAGCTCTATGTGTAAAGTACGTAGAGCTGACCAACGCTGAGTAAATTTTAATATGTAGCTTTGAATACAATTATTGAATGAATTTGTAAAATTAGAACAAAAAGAGGTAGGTCAAAATTTTATTAGGATATTATAATAATTCCCAGTAAAATTTTGACAAATAAGTTACTCGCGGACCCGGCAGACGTCGACCTACTCGGAAAAGTTTACGCTAACGACACGTTTGGTGCAGTGGTTGAGCGATTGACTTCTGCGCTGCCGGTCGTGGGTTCGATTCCCGCACGGAACAAATATGTGTATGGCCTACAGATAGTTGTTCTCGGTGTTGTGCATGTGAAGATTTGTGTCTGTAAACGCACACACGATACAGGAGAAATCCTAGTGTGGGTCAACGTTTTATAATAAAAAAAAGCAGCGCCACCTACCGGGTCTAGTTGTGTTTTCAAACCATCTAAGAACCCATTGAAATATATACACAAAATTTCATCCTAATCGGTCCAGCCGTTTAGGAGGAGTTAGGTGACAAACACACGTGTAGAAAGAAGAATTAAATATAAGGTCTAACCAAAATACCTGGACAAACTTTTACACAGTGTTCAATACGTTTAACTAATCACATCTATGTAAAAAAAAACGAGATCCAAGTGTTTTTTTCTAACAAAAAAATAATAATGTTTTAAATTGCCTGTACTCTCTAAGAATAAACTCATCCATTTCTTATGCATCGACCGCCATTGGGGTGCGTGCTAATTCCGTGCCGCGTTTTACCTACACGGCGAAGTGTAAAATGTAAAAAAAAAATAAAGTAAAATTAAAGTTGAAAAAAAAATTTGGTTAGAAAAAAAAACACTTGGATCTCGTTTTTTTTTGCATAGATATATTCAGTTACACTTACTGAACACTGTGTAAAAGTTTCTCCAGGTATTTTGGTTGGACCTTATATATTAAGATGATATAAAAAATTATAATGGTCTCTTTCATAGTGCTTTAGAAGTAGCAGAAAATCCTGAAGGGAAAAAATTACCTCTAACTAACCGTTCAGTAGATAAAACTATGGATAACAACCTGTCAATGCTATTACGTCACCAACTTTAAACTATAGCTACTACTACTGCTTTAGCAGTGATAGCCTAGTGGTGTGACCGTTGGACTGCTGAGTCATAGGCTTCGAGTTCGAACCCAAGGCACGCACCTCTGACTTTTCGGTTTCATGTGCGTATTGTATAATTATCACTTGCTTAAAAACGATGAAGGAAAACATCGTGAGGAAACCGGCATGCCTGAGAGATGTTTCTCGACGGCACGTGAAGCCAAGACAGAGGCCCATGGGCGGCAGAAACTCTGACACCAGGTTAGTCACAAACCACACGAAAAGAAGAACTACATTCATATTTTATGCTAAAGAGTTAGACTATTTTAGCACTAATTCTTGCTCAGTCTAACGAATCACGAGCGTGACATTATGCATACACTCATAGTTATAGGTCAATCAAAACATGAGTACTGGCTTTGTTCCAAAACCAATGCTTGAAAACAAAGACAGCACGTAAAAAAGTTCGTGATACCGGAACACGAAGCGGGAACGGTGACAGGAGGGACAAGACAGCTGCCGTCGCTGACTGACCTGTGGGCTGTAGATAATGGTGACAATGCGGGCTCAATTGTAAGGGGCTTTGTACATAGTACTTAAGTACTACCAAATAGTGGCCACGACTTGTCGCCCAAACCGTACTATTATGTATGTACCAAATCTGATACCTATACAGACTTTCTGTTTTTTTCACTATTCATTAGGCCTAGCATGACCATTTGACGTATAATACAAATTGTGAGTCTCGCAAAAAAGTTAACCAAAATTTTATAGGACAGTTGCATTTTCGATTAAAAATTCGCTTACTTTAGTGATACGTGCTAAGCAAATTTTGAATCGAAAATGCAACTCTCCTATAACATTTTGGTTAGTTTTTTTGCGAGATTCACGATACGTAAATACATAGTATGAATAAAGATTTCAATTTAATTAAATAGTATGTGTGAAACGAGTATTTGTATCCGATTCAAAATTTACTTTCATTAACGTTCCGTTTACTTTAATATCTCTACAGCATTCGTGCTCTGCATACAATTCTTTTAGTACATCACCATCCGTAGCCTGAATCTATTCAATATGTCGACCTTCGTCAATGTATGTCCCGTTCTTGAGTCACGCGTTAATCACACCCAAATGATCTGGTATTTTCTTCGACATTTCATCACCCCATCATTTCACAAATTTGGACTGCTTACTTAGTGCATCTCTAATGTAAATGTATGTTTAACAACACCAAATGTTAAGCGCAGTCGTTGCATGAAATAGTTCTTTCACCACGACGCCGCCGGCGCATTCAATGCGTAAAGTTCTTAAGCTCACGCGTTCTAATAATAGCACTGTTGAAGTTTTTATTGCATTTTTGTTACGTATTGTAGTTTATGTTTACCTCATACGGGCGTTGAAATGATCGGTTTGTTACGATGTTTAACGATATTATTGTCTATAACTTCCCTAAGCATTTTCCGAGGGGGAAGGCAATGATGGTATAACGTCCTAGAAAAATGTGAACCACGCAAACGAAATTAAGCTTTAGCGTTAAACGAGAGAGTTCCATTTCCGCTGTGCATTCACTTTCTTATGACATTTGGATTCAGTCACGAACGTTCGGTTTGGTTTCCTTTTTAGCGCGTATTTTGATACGTTAACCGTGGAGTGACAGAGGTCTAACTGGTCGATTTGTAAAACTAATCCAGGACCTCACCCTCGCCAGCTGAGTTTGCAAACAAAACACTAATAAGGTGAATAATATAAAGCCGGGTACAGACTTACGAAATGTAATATGCAATGCTACACGCAATGAAAGAATTTGCCGTCCACATTGTCGTAATGTATCATGCAATGTAACAGAATTCCCATAGTGTGGACGCCTTGCGCGCATGAATCGCAGTCTCATCATCCTCCTGCCCTTATCCCAACTTATTTGGGGTCGGCGCAGTATGTTCGCACGTTACAGCAGTCTATACTCGGCTTAATTGTAATCAAATACGTTTAGTGTTCATTATAAATTTATTCGAGATTGTCTCGAGTGCTTTATGTGATAACTACAAATTCATTGGCTCTAGTCACGTATTTATCTGAACGACCATACCAGGGTGTTCTGTTCTAATAACATTAAATTAAAACCATTACCTTGTATTTGATTGAGTCATAAAGTTTATAACGCGGTCACGGTTCAGAGACCAGACCTTTTAAGGACTCAATACACCTGTTAACAAATTACGAGTAGGTTTTACATACAACATACAAATAAGTGATTCATTAAACAGCAAGAGATCCTTCCTAAGAGATTTATTCGCGATATTGTATACTAACAAACATTCCAAGTACACTACTTAAGACATCCGCCAAGATTTATGTCTTGTAGAACTAGCGACGCATCTTCAGCTCTTATTACGTCCCACTAAGGTTCAGTATTGCTGTAATAAATTAAGTTAATACTACATATAACGATTCAGGCTTAGTTTTAATACGCTTACTTGGCTGCCGACATTGGTTACGTTGTCACACCAAGATAAATGGTCCACGGACGTATATAAAGTGACAACTTCGTCACGAGCGCTTGAATTAATGGTTGACAACTGGCAAAGTTAGACTGTTGAGCCACTGGTGTTAACTTTGTTTTATTGTTTGTTTATGTGATCGTTAAACTATTACTATTATGACAGGTACGTGCAGTGAAGTAAATAGGTATATAGGTTAATAGCCCAAGTCGCTAACTAGTGTTGCGTTGGGAGTATTTTTATTCTATTTTATGTTAGCTCAGGTAATCCTACAGTAGGCCCAGCACGGCGTTTGACGTATAGATATCATAAACATATCGCTAATTAAAGCGAATTTTGAATCGAAATTACAACTGTTCTTCTTCTGTGTATCTTCTTCTTTTCGTGTGGTTAGTGACTAACCTGGTGTCAGAGTTTATGCCGCCCATGGGCCTCTGACTTGGCTTCACATACCGTCGAGAAATATCTCTCAGGTATGCCGGTTTCCTCACGATGTTTTCCTTCACCGTTTTTAAGCAAATTAATTATACAATACGCACATGAATCCGAAAAGTAAGAGGTGCCTTGGCAGTCCGACGGTCATACCACTAAGATATCACTGCTTACAATTTGTATCATACATAGATATGAATAGAGTTTTCAATTTAATGAAATAATATGTGTGAAACGAGTATTTCCAATTCAAAATTCACTCATGTTATCGGTAGCTGGTAACACTGGACAATGTTGACATAGGAGGGTAACCGTCAAGATTAATCAACGTACCCGAAGTTATAAAAACAGTGGTCGTTCCACGGAGCAGAGGATTCCATGTTGAACAGCCGAAGAAGTCTGACCTTTTATATCTGGTTTGCTTGTCCTCATTTTCTGATCTTGTGTTAATTATTATATTGTGAACTAGCTTCTGTAACTAATCACTAACCTAATTAAAAGTACTCTCGGTGGTGGAGAGTCTATGTTGGTTTCCTTTACTTTATTTACCATGCTCCCAATCCTGACATACGGTTATTAGCTATAACTGTAATGATAGATTAACCCCTATAAAATTCTGTTGTATGTCTCCTATACTCACATTAACGTTACGTTTACGATTCTAACGTGAGAACATTTGTGCAGTAGCATTACCCGAGTTACTCACATGCACGCAAACACTCGTACATTGTACGAATGTTTTCCGTTTTGTATGGAAAATTTTCGCATAGTCGTTGCGAATGTCAGTCCCACACTTGTGGGTTCGCGCATTCGTGCGAATGTGAGTGACCCGCATTATAGTATTTGGTGAGAAAATTATGACGAAAAAACATTTTGATATACGACCATAGATTATTTTTTATAGCTACATAGAATATTTACGTCTGGTTTTTGTAGAGGGAAAGAATTAGTATTCAAAATTATATTTTGGCGGCATAACTCATAAAAGCTAGGTCAGGCTTAGGTCCAGCCAATGTTTATTTAAATATTATCTAGCTATTTAAATAAAACTACCTTTAAATTTAATTTAAAAACATACTCTTGTGTGAAGATAAGGTCTGCTTAACATGATAGAGACAAGGGAATAAACTCCTACTGAAAATATTATTCAAGTAAGTTTTATTAAGGTCTTTCTAATTATCGATATATACCTATATAATATAAAAAAAGAAAAAAAACATTTTAATAAAAATAAAACCGACTTCAAAAAAACGAAAAGAAGAATAAAATTATTACCATATTATAAAATTAACAGTTTTAAAAGTCGGTGCTAAGCCACGCTGAACCAAATTGAAGGCACCGACTTCTGAAACTGTTAATTTTATAATATGGTAATTATTTTATTCTATTTTCGTTTTTTTGAAGTCGTTTTTATTTTAGTTAAAATGTTTTTTTGACTGCCTTGTTGGTCTAGTGGTCGCAAGCGCCACTGCTGAGCATGGGGCCGTGGTTTAATCCCCAGGTCGGGCAAAGTGTTATTAGGTTTTTCCATTAGGAATTTCTCAGTAGCAGCCCGGAGTCTGGATTTGTGCCCGTTTAATGGCAATAGGCTCGTCCCCTATTACATGGGACTTAAACATAACTGGCGAAACGAGGGTGTTACATCTTTGCCCAACCCTTCTGGGAATACAGGCGTGATGTTTTGTTATGTCATGTTAAGTGTCCATAATGTAGGTAAGTTAGTCTCCTAAAAATCTACAATTCACTACCTGATTTCGAACTTTTCTATAAGTCAGTAGTGGAACGATTCGGTTTGTTCTCTTTTTCACTCGTCAAGAGATTCGTAGACAAAACGAGATAGCAAATCGAGTCGGTCGAATCGTTTTAAATGAGGGAGCCGGTCATCAAAGCCAGCGTCCGCTCCAAACGTGTCAACTTACAGTATACATCGACAAAAGTTGATGGATCGCTTTTTACTACACAATTAACCTCTCTACTATAATTGACTCTTACCCGCGACTTACTGTTACAGAATTAATGGACACTTAAGTTTCGATTATAAGCTGTTATAATACTGTTAGGGCCCGAGCACGCAATTAACACTTCATCGATCAAACTGTGTCGTTGTTTCATCGACTAACATTTTTTGATCGGATTGACATAGATGTGCAGTAGTGTTGACCTTGGGCTTTTTACTCATAGATATTGAGCTAGTAGATACCCCGCAACTTTTGTCGAATTGTATCAAAACAGGTGTGTCAAATTTTTTGTTCCGACTACCTAAGTAACGTAATTTAGTGCTGGGAAGTAAATATCACGCACACTTCGCTCACGTCTTTGCAACCATTCGCACTTGCGGGAATGGAAGAGGTCGAGAAGAAACTGACTTAGCATCTTAACAAGTAGGAGCATTGCTCCTATTGAATGGCACGCAAAGTAGGTCAGTTTGCGTATCTATCTGTGTTCCTACTAGTATGCTATGATAAAAAGTCGTGACGGCTTGTAGCCATGATAACCATGCAAAGCATACTGGTCATTGCAGTATCTTGATATAAGGTAACAAGGATGTCGGCTTCTTCATTCAAATTATATTTGAAGAAGATGAGCTTGAACAACTCTTAATCGCCTTGAAAAAAGAAAGGGTTTCTTCTTAGGCTTGGTAGCCTTTGTCCCTCCCTAGTCTTACCTGATGGTAAGTGTAGACAGGGTCTAATATGGAGCACACGAATAGTAACACAAAGATATATAGGAAGACCCCTATATCCTTCTGGTCTCACATACACACGACGAAACACAGTAAACTGCTTGGCGCTAGACTTTAACGTGAGGGTGGTAGCTAGCTAGGCGGACCAAAAAGGGTGGTTCAAAAGAACAAACGCATTGCAAAAAAAATGATGACCCTTTTCATTACCACAATGCTTTGAGGTATGTCTTTTTTTAGTCTTGTTTTGTCACGTTTAATCCTAGGCTCACCTGATGGTAAGCGCAGACATGTTCGAAGATGGAGCACACGAATCCAAGGACATATAAACACAGACAGACAGACAGACATATAAATGGATCCCTCTATACCTCTCTGGCTCTTACATATACACGACGGAACACAGTAAACTGCTTGGCTTAGACTTTAATGTAAGGGTGATAACTAGCCAGGCGGACCAAAAAAGATGGTGCCCAGAATCACACGAAATGAAAAATTGCTTTATGGCCTTCTTGATTACCACAACGCTTTGAGGTAGGAGTCTTTTGGCCAAATACTCAAACGTTACTCAATTTTAAGTTGCCGTTAGTCTCGTGCTGTCACTGTCATTTTAAGGCGAAGTGAAAGTGATAGCACGAAATTAACGGCAATTTAAAATTGAGTAGCGTTTGAGTATTTAGTAATTTGCTGAGTATTTCTGATCTTTAAGATAAATATGCATTCAATTTGCATTCGATCACGAGCATATTACTGTTTTACATATTCTTAACTGTTAATCGACCTAAATATCTATACTAAGCTATCGCCATTACTTAAAAAAACTATCCGTTCATATATTTATGCATGCGGTAGGTAAATGATATCGTGTTGAGACAAATTGCGTGGTTCATAATTTAACTGTTGAGTTCTGAGAGGCTTTTTACTTATCTTAATGTTGTCATCGCCTTTTTGGATACATTAAGTTTGATTTTAGTTTATATTGTTTATAAAATAAATATTCTAAACTATAAATTATAGTATCAAGGTCAACTGTATTGGAATACTACATTGTGTTGGCAAAATAGGTTGATTTTTACGTGTGGGGACGGGTTAGAATGTAAACTTCCTTACCGTACGCTGGGAATTGTAAGATTCAACAAAACCCAGCGTGCTTGGTGGTAGGATTTATACGGTCCACCTGGCTAGCTACCACCCTCACATTAACGTCCGGCGCCAAGCAGTTTACTGTGTTCCGTCGTGTTTATGTCAGAGCCAGAGGAGTATAGGGGAATCCCTTTATATATCTGTTCCTTGGTCTTGTGTGCTCCATATTAAACTCCATCTGCAATTACCAAAAGAGGAGACTACGGTAAAAGGCGACCAAGACAAGAATAAAAAAAAAATACGTTTGTTCTTATAACACAAATGAGATGGTCTAAGAAATATTAACACATCTCGTTTCTATAATTAAAAATGTTTAATGATAATGCTAATTATAAAACGTGAAACATAAATAACCTAATAGCTATTAACACTTAAACAAGCAACATTTCTCACTTACAGGTCAAACGCGCCGAAGTAATACTACAAAGTGTTAAGCAATGTTTAATTGCAGAGTTGTACTGCAAGCTGTGGGGCTGCTCGCGTCTCGCCTGCAGCCACCTTAATGACCCATAACCCTGTTTGTCTTTCTCAACTCGCATATGAAGATAAGCTTGCCACAATATTATTAGTGTTATGATTTAACGCTCACGTTCATTTGCAAGTTGGAGATGTATCTATGAACTGATTATAATCTTGTGTGCAAGTTTTAGACTGACTGAATAAAAGTAGGTATTATGTATAAAATTATTGGTGATGGCTTGAAACACTGCACTGGTCTTAACATAATTATTATGAAAGTATAATTTATGGTCACCAATAGAGTTTCGAACTATAAACATTATCTCAGATTTGTTATTCAGTAGAGAACCTCGAAACAAAATATTTCAGTGGGTTAAGAATAGGAAGTATTTTATTTTCATTTAATCCATTCTAAATAATAATATAAAAAATTATAAAACCAACAAACAACATGGAGTTGTGAAGAATTATACATATAAAATACAACGGCGAAGTGATACGTAATTCTATGATTATTGCGCATGAATTTAATAAATTTTACATGGATTTAATTTGTTTTATTTAAATCTTTTATATTATTTCTTATATAGATCTATTGGCATTTTTAATAATTTGATAGATTTTTGGAAACACGAATATCCCAAATTGCGTACGTAATCCAATGATTATTACGTATGAATTTAATACATTTTTCAACAAATAAATGAACTGAATTCATTTTATTTAAATATATATAGATCAATTTTCATTTATAATATTAATTTTATAAAAAAAATTAAATCATTATTTTTAAATTTAATAGTTTTTTTTGGAAATACGAATAGGTACTTATCCCAAATTGCACCACATAAGCGTGATAGACATTCATTGAAGATAATCATTGACACGACTTTTATAGGCCCTAATACCGGTCATAAATAAGCGTCACCTTATGCATAATCTCACAAATTTATTTCCTTATCACCTTCGTCCAATCATCAGAGATCACCAACCTTTAAGACGCTATAAAACTAACATTTATTGCATTCCGATTCTTCGTACCTTAACGTCATAGTTATTCTATTGTTACACGTGGGTGTACCGTGGGTAGGCATTTATCGTGGCTATTATTTCAAAAGGTACCTCTATTAATAATTGCTTTTCAATCTCTTCTTTAATATATTACATTGTAAAATTAAATGTTCTTATATTTATTTGAATTTCGATCGTTGATTTGTTTCGTTTGTAACTTTATTTATGATTATTGTAATAATTATTGTTTATTTTATACAGTTTTGGTTAGTTTATGAAATTGATATTTTATTCATAGTAAATAAATATTTGTTCCCAAAAGTAATCTGAACTTCTAAATAATTATCAATCAAAATGTTTGATTGAGTAATATTTAGTTAATTTTGTTTCTAACTCTAAGTACACAAAATTAATACAGTTTCATAGTAATGACAAACTGTAGCAATGCGCAGAAAGCCTTTTTTACATAGTTTACACGACCTTAGTACTTGTCATTAATGCATATTATTGATAAGCTCTCGTTTAGTAAATAGGATCGGCATAAATTCACTCGCGCTTACAGTTTCACTGCTACTTAGCAATAAATCAGCATTTTTACAGGCAAGGTATTAGTGGTATTCGTTACTAAACTAGTGTAAACTATGTACTAATTACTGACAATCATAATATACATATTTAGAATTGCAGTATATTGTTAAAGGTACTAAACTGTCTACAATAAACTGAATACAGTTAGAACATAAAACATTCATCAAAATTTATTTCGTTTCTTCGTAATATCATAAACTTAAAATCGTAGGGGCCCGTGGCTAATTAACAACCGCGCAGATTAGATGATTTTCAAGGTTAAGCTGCGCTTGCCGCGGTTAGTCCGTGGATGGGTGACCATACGTTATACACCGAAACCACTCCGTGCCTCGAAGAGCACGGTTCTTGGTGTCATACGAATACCTATGACAGTCGTTACGGGTAGTCGGAAGCCCGAAAGTATCACAACCTGTCTAACCTAAGGATATCGGCATTGTCCATTACCTAGGTTGCGGAGGTCTGATGGCAGTCGCTCCGCGTAAAATACTGGTATTCAGCCGCATCTGGTTAGACTGGAAGCTGACCCCAACATAGTTGGGAAAGGCAGAACGTCCTAATCTATAGGTATAGGTACTAATATTATAAAGAGGAAAGATTTGTATTTTTATATTTTTGTATGTAATAAATAAACTTAATAAAAACTACCGGACCGATTTCAAAAATTATTTTGCCGTTAGAAAGCTACATTAATTATCTCTGAGTAACACAGGCTATGGGCGGAGCCGTGAGGACACAACTAGTATCGTATAAAATATCACTCAATTTATAATCTTACAAATCCTATGAATCCCAAACGCGCCGCGATCTATACCAAATGATAAAGTTCCACATAGGTAATTCTAATCCGATCAATTCTAATACGTAACGCTCGTAAAATTGTAAATGTAAATCGTTTCCTGCTATTTGTAAGCGATTTAGAGCTGTACCTCCAATAATGATAGCATTATTTACAGATTTATTATGTTTTCTTATTTGTTTCCGATTTTATGTTACGGTTTAATGTAATTTTGTGGAACTTACGACTGTTTTACCTTAACTCGAGTGTTCGTACCGTGATTATAGGTAAAATAGTCGTGTAATGTTACGATAAAAGTAGTAAATCGGAGTTTTTTTATTTTATTTAGGCCCCGAGATTACGGTCGATTTTAATTTGTAATTTGTCGGACTTATTTATTTATTTATATACTCTTTATTGTACATAATAAAGCCGGTAAGAAACAAAAGGAACACAAAGATTTACACAACATGTACAATGGGCGGTCTTATCACACAAGGCGATCTCTTCCAGACAACCTTAGGATGGACTGGAAGAACGGAAATAGATATCGGGCAGTCTTGGTGTACAAATACGTATCGTACATAATATTACTTAGACTGATATAATAATCATAAAATACATATCAATTATTACACAAATATATAAAATAGAAAGAAAAACGTAATACATATAAATTAAACAAACTAATAAATAAATATACAAGGTGTAAAAAGACCCTTCACGAAACCGTCAACCATGCATTAAGTACATCAAACTAAGTAACCCTACGCAAAAATTGTCACTGGGAAACGACTTCTTTTTTGGGGTGAAAAATTTAGTTTTACTGTAAAGCTCAATGTTACGCACTCAAAACACTGTACTGATAGATGCAATGAGTAGTAAACGGGTGATGGAGGTATTTCAAGTACATTTGCAACCTTCAAAACTAGTATTAAAAAAATAGTTGTGAAAAAGTTGTAACTTTGACCTCCAATATCTCCGTAACTAACTAGAAGGTTCCCAGGCATAGTCCAGAATTGGGGCACGCCGCAATTGCGGCGGTAAGACCCGTGATGGAGGAGTGGCTGGAGAGGCGGCATGGCGCCCTCAGCTTCCGGCTGACGCAGGTGCTCTCGGAACATGGTTGTTTCGGGAAGTACCTGTGTCGCATAGGCCGGGAGCAGACGCCCGGTTGTCACCACTGTGACTGCCCCGAGGACACGGCGCTGCACACTTTTCAGGCGTGTCCAGCTTGGGGGTCGCAGCGCCGCGAATTAGTCGCGGCGGTCGGCGGTGACCTCTCGCTTCCGGCTGTGGTTCTGTCCATGGTCGGGAGCGAGACTGCGTGGGAAGCCATCGCCTCCTTTTGTGAGGGGGTGATGGCAACCAAAGAGGAAGCGGAGAGGGAGAGGGAGCGGTGTGCTCTTCTCCCTTCCCGCGCCAGACGCACCGGGCGCTGGAGGGCGCGTGTACGCGATGATCTCCAGCCACCCTAGTGTGTGGCCTGCGGGCGGCGGGTTTGGGGACTCGTCGCCCGACCAGTAACAGGCCCGAGAAGGCGGCGCGCCGTGTTCCGTGCGCGCTTCTCAGGAGGACGTGGGGCAAGGCCCCACAGAGGAGAGGTCCGCCATGGGTTGGCGGACCGGGACCTGCCGGGGTTGCGGTGCATGCTTTTGCGAATCCCGCGACCCTGGCCGTACGGTCAGGAGAAGGAACACCGTTGGTTTTTAGCCGGTAAGAGTCCGGCAGACCCCCTCGCCTTCCCCGGGCGAGGGACATCCATGACGATTTTCCAACGAGAAAAAAAAAAAAAAGGCATAGTCCAGAACAAAAAAATCGCAATGACGTGGTGAAGCGGTGGTGGCCTTTCGGCTTCGTTAAGGGTCCATTTATACCGTTTATTATAAATAAGAAAGTAAATGAAATGTGAGCGATAATCAAGAAATAGCAAATTAAAGTGACAAGTAATATTCCTTCACTAACTTACTTTGTGACGTATGACTATTTTACTTTTACTCTCAGTGGTTCCCACTGGGATTAAAGGTGAAATAGTCGTGGAATGTAACGATTAAGATAAGCCTGAGTTTTTTAAACTTTTAAGGCCGGAGATGACGATCTATTAAAGTGTAATCGTACTAAATGTGTATCTGTGAGTTGTAGGTATGAGTTAATTGTATGCGTATTCTACAGATATCTACATAACATAACATCACGCCTTGTATTCCCCGTAGGGTTTGGCAGAGGTGTTTTCGTACCCTCGTTTTGCCAGTTATGTTTTAAGTCCCATGTAACAGGTGACGAGCCTATTGCCATTAACCGGGCACAAACCCAGACTCCGAGCTGCTACTGAGAAATTACTAATGGAAAAACCCAATAACACTTTGCCCGACCTGGGGATCGAACCCAGGACCCCATGTTCAGTAGTGGCGCTTCTGACCACTAGACCAACAAGGCATACATATAGACCAGACGGATATCTAAATAGGTACTATATGTATTTTTAAACTGTTAAAAAGAACTGAGGCGCCTATCACAGTCCACTGCTAAATATAGCAAATCATACTAACATATTACTGTTCTTACTGCTGGATACGGGCCTCTAATCAGAATGAGAAGTGTTTTAGCCCTAGTCCATCACGCTGGCCTGGTGCAGAGTTGGCGGACAACACACGACCGTCGAGAAAGTATGGGAGCCCTCTCAGCATGAACGTTTCTTCACAATATTATGCTTTCGTTAACGCACGTGATTATCAAATTATGATTCGCACATGAATTCGAAAAGTCAGAGATGTGGGCCAGATTCTAACTCAAATCCTCCTAAAGCTTTCTTCTAAAGTTACATAGTTCACCCGCAACTAATCAGTTGAAGTCTTATTGATCTTTGAAAGGGTAAGAATTTCAAGAAGCTGGAACCATCATTGCGTTCACCAGTGCATATAGCAGTGATAGCCTAGTGGTGTGACCGTCGGCTGCCAAGTCATAGGCACCTCTGACTTTTCGGATTCATGTGCGTATTGTATAATTATCACTTGTTTAAAAATGGTGAAGGAAAAGATCGTGAGGAAACCGGCATGTCTGAGAGATGTTTCTCGACGGCATCTGAAGCCAAGTCAGGCCCATGGGCGGCATACACCCATATTCTAAGACGTTCCTCCAAAACATACTCAACTCGACTTCACCTCGACTCACCCTTTTTCACTACCATCGGTAGTTATAGTTGACATACCCGTCCTCGAATCGAAATTTTTCCTCAGTCGAGGTAAGGAATCATCTGTCAAACTCAAGGTACCTCGGAACCTACCTTAAGGAAGGAAGTGTCAAAGTTCGTATGTAACAAAAATTAATTTAGAAGACTTCATTGAATATGCTTACGATAATCCTTACAATTGATGCAGATAAACAAAATTATGATGTAATGATTCCACTCTCGACTTATTTGAGGACCCCTCGGTCGAGGAACCTCAAAGTTCACTCAAAATTGCGACTAAGAATACAATTTTGAAGGTGTTTTCAAGGCCGTCCTGAGTCGAGTATGAGTCGAGTAAGTTTTGGAGGAACGTCTTAGAATATGGGTGTTAAACTCTGACACCAGGTTTGTCACTAACCACACGATAAGAAGAAGAAGTGCACATTTCCCTATAAAAATTCCAACAAAATAACCTCTTGTTTAAGCGTAATTTCATTTTGTTCACTGAGCTTTAATTGTTGACATTAAACAGGAAATAAAAACGTTCCCGAACACATTACCAATCAACGAATCATTAATTTCCTTTGTGTTTTTGATTTATGCCTTTTATCATTGCATTTTTTATTGTTCTATGCGTCTTTACCATAACGATATGGGAATCTGATTGAAGTCAATTTGTTTGTATATCAATCAACGTATTCACTTACTTTCCACCAACTACCAAGTCTGTAGTGTTGATTGATGGATGCTGTTCAATCAATTCAATCGCTAAAGGTAGGAAACGGGTTTTGATGGCGTTGGGTGGCCAAATTGTCATTACATAGAATGATTCAAACAACTATTTTAACTATAGATGCGGTATTTTAAGATGTTCAGTAAGTATTGTGGTTTTAATTGTAACATTGCTAACGCCCTTAGGGATAGTAGCCTTCATTACAAATACTCTCTTAAAACGTGTTTTATCTTGCAGTACTCCTGCACCATCGTGATTTGAGGATTGAAGGTTGAAATTATTAACATAATGTACTAACATCACGCCTGTATTCCCCGAAGGGTTGGGCAGAGGTGTTTTAGTAACACGCTCATTTCGCAGTTATGTTTAAGTCCCATGTAATAGGGTGGAAACTATGGCCATCAACCGGGTACAAATCTAAACTCCGGGCTGCTACTGAGGAATTCCACAAGGAAAAACCCAATAACACTTTGCCCGACCTGGGGATCGAATCCAGGACCTCAAGATCAGCAGACGCGCTTGCCACCACTAGACCAACGAGGCAGTTGAAATCATTATAATGTTGTATTGTCATGGGAATTTAATTCGTGTGCGTAGTTTCAGGAGAATTGGTTAAGCAGAAATAGTTGAAAAATTTATTGCAAGATTTGAATCAAACAAATATAGGTACAAAGTGAAGCCAATTAAAACCGTTTAAATAGAAACGTGACTGATAGTAATCTATTGTACATTTCTGTCATTTAGTTTTGAGTGGGAGACAAACTCATTTCTCCTTTAAATCGCAATTGCGCTACCCTTTTATCGTACTGCAGATAATCCCTTATGAGTCATTACACAATTTGTCCACGTCAATTAATATAATCGTAGCGCAGTTTTTTTAAATAATAATAATAATCAACCCATTACTGTTCTATTGCAGTGCACGGGCCTCTTCTCAGAATGAGAAGGGTTTAGGCCTTAGTCCACCACGCGGGCCTGGTGCGGGTTGGCGGACTACACACATCATCGAGAACTTTATGGAGCCCTCTCAGGTGCGGGTTTCCTCACGATGTTATCCTTCACCGTTAACGCAAGGGATAATCAGATTATGATTCGCACATGAATGCGAAGTCAGAGGTGTGGCCCGGGATCGAACTTAGACCCACCTGTATGTAAGGCAAGTGTTCAACTGCTAGGCTATCGAAGCATTTTTTTTTAAATTTGTGTCCACAAAGTGATTATTGCTGGCACTCACTTCTCAGTCCTACCGTTCCAATCAAGTGACTGATTGATAAAAACCAATTACCGCAATCGCTAGAGGGGCATCTTCAGCCGATCATCAACATCATCATCTTCCTGCCCTGGTCCCAAGTTATTTGGGGTCGGCGCAAAATGTTTTTCTCTTCCACTCTTCCCTGTCAGCCGTCTCATTATTATTTATTCCCTTAACTTTCATATCCTCCCTCACACAATCCATCCATTTTTTCTTAGGTCGCCCTCTCCCCCTCCATCCATCAACATTCATATTCATCACTCTCTTAGTCACATGTGTTTCATCCCTCCTCATCACATGCCCATACCAAGACAAACGCTTTCCTTTCAACTTTTCTGTCACTGGTGCCACTTTCTAACTCCCTCTAACTTCAGTCGATATTACCAGTATTTCCGTTGTCCCAAGCTGATTCAAAACTATCCATGTACCACTAATTAATAAATTACAACTAGAATGCCCCAAGAGCCGGGCTCGTCACATAGTAGAGTTTAACCCTCAAATTCTGTTGCCTGAATTAATAAGTCGTACTAGTAGTTCGGAAATTCTCGTTGATATCATCGGGGAATAGGGTTAATTATACATTGTCGGTTTGCCTGGTCTATTTGCGGTTGTGAATTTTGTAGTGGTTAATTTATTAAAGGGATTTTTATAATTTTCCATATCCTGTTTTGTGATTGTTGAATTGTTTGTGGTTTTTACACAGCATAACATAAAATAATTAGCCCATTACTAGGCATGGGCCTCTTCTCAGAATGACAAGGGTTTAAGCCTTAGTCCATCACGTTTTCCAGGTGCGGGTGGACAGACTATATACACCATCGAGAACTTTATGGAGCCCTCTCAGGTGTGCAGGTTTCCTCACGATGTTTTTCATTCACCGCTAACGCAAGTTAATACATACAATTATGACACTAGCTTTTTGCTAACTTTGTTCGGGGCGGCTTTTAGATGTCTTACAACTAGTTTAAACAGAAACTGTTTACAGGATCCGTTTTTATTTTAGTCATGGCGCCTGTAGTTGTATGAGCGAGTTCACATACACGACAGTATTCCGAATCCAGTAAAAAATTCTGGATCCGTTATTTTTATCGTATCCTGTCTACCGGATACGACACAGTTGCCATTTGTTTAACTGATCCGTCGGTATAGATGTGAAAAACACATCCAGTACCTACCTCTCGCCAGTAACGCCCTAAGCCGAGGTCCGAGTCCTATTAGGGGTCGCCCTTATTGCTGCTGTTGCTAGCTAGTCATGATGTTAGTAGTAGTAGTAGTTAGATTAGGTTAAGTATTTTACTCTCGTCCCCATTGATTGCAGTCGAATCGGAAAAAAGAAACAGTAAGTACCTAGGGATCCAGCGTGTGAATGGGCGGTTAGTCTTATCAGATATGGCTGAATATCTAAACACACGGTGGTGTGTCAAGCAAAATTCAGAAAATATCAGTATTTTACACGGAGTGAAAGCGTAATAAATGAATTATTACGAATACACAATGTTGTACTTACGCAGTACTTATTAAACATAATGTATCGTTACAGTAATTTATTGCAGCAGATGTGAAAGTACGTTATTTATGTATGTACCTGTGATATTTACTGATAATAATATACCTACCAGTTTTATACACTCGTATATAAATACTGAGGTTTCCATTGTGCTGAGTTATTTGTTCAAAGTAAGCTTTAAAATCGTGCGATTGTTTTTTGCCCTCAACAGAGTGAAAACCACAATACGCATCAAACAATCAATGGGCCAGCTGACCCAATTTTATTACTATACTAGCTGTGTCCTCATGGCTTCACCCATAGCCTATGTTACTCAGTGATAATGTAGCTTTCTAACGGCAAAATAATTTTTGAAATCGGTCCAGCTGTTTTTAAGTTTATTCGTTACATACAAAAATACAAATATTTGCTCTTTATAATATTAGTATAGATAAAAACAAAGACACGGAGGATTAAGCTGTTTATGTGTATTACGTTTTTGAGTGTGTGTGTTGTCGTGCGTTTGTATGTGTCTGCTTCATGAAGGTATAGGTAAAAATGGAAAGCACAGAATACCTACTGAAAATCGAAATATTTGGCCTTGAATATTTACTTTTGAATTCTGTCTCTTTCTAAATATAATTTGAAAAAAAACATAAGATCACGCCTTACAATCCCCGAAGGGTTCGGCAGATGTGTTTTAGTACACCCTCATTTCGCCAGTTATGTTTAAGTCCCATATAATAGGGGGCGAACCTGTTGCCATTAACCGGGCACAAATCCGACTCCAGGTTGCTACTGAGAAATTCCTAATGGAAAAACCCAATAACACTTTACCTAACCTGGGGATCGAACCCAGGACCCCATGCTCAGCAGTCGCGTTTGCGACCACTAGACCAACAAGGCAGTCATATTCTATCTTTTTCTAAATTTCCTACTTAGAATAAGATAGAATATTAATTTGGTTTAAATATCTATTTCTAAATAGGTTACCTATTTAGAAAAAGACAGAATTTCCAAAGTAAATATTCAAGGCCAAATGTTTGGATTTTTAGTAGGTGTAAGTTCGTAGTGTGCTCTCCATCTATACCTTTACGGAGTACTTCTATTTTCTAATAGGCCTGACAGCTCGTTTAGCTGATTTTTTTGGCATTTCCTTAGAGCCCCCGCAAAATACAGACTTTCTATCGGCCGATAGTTTAGTCGGTTTCTTAATCAGTATGAAGATTTATGCAAGTGCGCACATTATAACGATTCCGTTTCCTTTATTTTAAAGCTCCAACTCCATCCTAAAGACCATAGCAGGCAGGCACGATTCTCCTTTGTTAGGTGATGTTGTTCGAAGATGTATTACGAACAGCAGCTTCTTCTTCCTGCCCTTATCCCACACTAGATGGAGTCGGCACAACATGTATTTCATAAATCCACGTTGTTAGAGGTTTTTGTTTATTGTTTTATGACCGGCCGCCTGCCTGACATCAACCCTCCTTGGGAATACTCGTTGCACCCATCGCGCGGTTGACCCAATATGCTTGCTGATATTGTGCACTGGGTCCCAAAATGATATGCGTGTCAATCTTATTGCCAACAACTAAACAGATTATGTTCTTCTTGGTGGAGTATACTTGCAGTTCCTTGACCCACTCATTCAGTTTTGCTAGGGACTTCGGTTCTGACACATCGTAAATCGTAGCACCGTTAGCTTCTCTGTAAAAACTATTATTTCGAACAGCAGCCTTGTTACTAAATAGATTATAAGTTTATCAACATAGGTATAAGTTATCTTTTTGTTTACTAACCCATATGGGTGTTGCTTATTGAGGGGCTCGTGGCTAAATAACAACCGCGCCGATCGTACGATATGCGAGGTTAAGCTGCGCCTGCCGCGGTCAGTCCGTGGATGGGTGACCATTTGTTACACATCGAGACCCCTCCGTGCCTCGGAGAGCACGTTAAGCTGTCGGTCCCGGGTGTCATACGAATACCTATGACAATCGTTACGGGTAGTCAGAAGCCTGAAAGTCTGACAAACGGTTTAACCTTAGGATATCGGCATTGCCCAGTTACTGGGTTGCGGAGGTCTGATGGCAGTCGCTCCGTGTAAAATACTGGTATTCAGCCGCATCTGGTTAGACTGGAAGCTGACCCCAAGATAATTGGGAAAAGGCTAAGAGGATGGATGTTGCTTATCCGTGATTAAAGACTTCTTTTTTTTTTTAAAAAAAAAAGGTAATCGGCCAACTATCGGGCGATAGTTTAATCTATAGTCTGCGGAGGCTCTTAAGCGCAGCCATTTGTAGGTAAAGCTTCAAAATGCGAGAGTAATACAAGCAATCAAGCTTGCAGAGAACTTAAGTTGTACAATTCCTCCTGTAGCCTGTATAAACCAACAAAGATCCATAATTTTGTAGATGTGTCACTGGCATAACTTTTATTAAAGTGTCGAGCTCCCATTCTGTGTCGTCTGTCCAGATGGCATAATTGGGGACTTGTGCACTTCAGACAATCATGCATCGAGTAAAATCAATAAGAATGGCCGCGTATGTCAGACTTTTTGTAGTAACGATCCGATATACATTATATCGAGCCATCGATCTCGTGACGGTGACTGACTAAAAACAGGACAAAATTTATTTGCCGTTTATTAAAAAAAATAACATTTCATCACACCGGCATTTCGTCAGTCGGCCGAAATATTAAAGATTTCCCAGAGAATTAACTTTATTTAGGTTTAATAGGGTGTTCTCCCACGGTAACGCAAGTCGGAGCGATAAGCGATAGAACCATTTTAGTATCACACTGAATTGTACGGAGTCACGTACAGCGGTTGCATAGACGCCCGCCTCTGTAGTACGTACTAGTAGTACCTATATAATAGATTACAATAAATTTATTTAAATGGATAATTTTTTGGAAGGATTATTTGAAGGTGGATTTAAATGTAATTTTATTTAGTTTAATAAAATTATTATAAATTGAAATATGTACATATTGCCCGTCGCTTTCATATATTAATAAGTTGACATAAGTCGTAACAAAGTATAGGTACTGGAAAGTGTTTCTAGAAAGAACAAATTAGAGCTTGATAAAAAATATACTAAGTAGTACTGTAGTGTTTAGGCACGCGGTTGTTGTCGCTCCGACTTGCATCACTGGGGGGAACCGCAGATAATGTCATATTATTTTCTACTAGCGGCCCGTCCCGGCTTAGCACGGGTGAACATATTTCCTGTTTTTGCAAATTTTTCATTGATGCTCCGCTCCTATTGGTTGTAGCGTGATGTTATATAGCCTATAACCTTCCTCGATAAATGAACTATAAAACAAAACAATATTTTTTCAATTACAACCAGTAGTTCCTGAGATTAGCGCGTTCAAACAAACAAACAAACTCATCAGTTTTTTTTTTTAATTGCTTTGCTGTGGTCTTTAGTCTAGGTCAGAGGAGACAGAGACAAAGTCTACGATGGAGTGAGCTTACCCAGAAGAAGCCTGTTAACTCTAACTTTGAAGAGATTCAGGTTGAATGCGTTCGGGAACACAGACGCAGGTAATGAGTTCCACTCTTTTGCAGTGCGCATTATGAAGGATGTTGGGAAGCGCTTAGTGCGAATTGGTGGAATGACAAATAAGTATGGATGGTAACTTGCATTGCGTCTAGATGTCCGATGGTAGAAGGGGGCCGGTGGGATGAAGTTGTGGAGTTCTTGAGCACACTCTCCAAAGCACAGTCTATAGAAGACCGACAAGCAGGAAATAATATTAGTAAAGATTTTCGCCAACAATAATCGGAACACCAATGGTCGATCGTCTGCGTTCCACCTAAATGAGTCGGTCGATATTGATGAATGAAGTGTCAAACGTGTAACGTGGGAGTGACACTCAATGTATAGATTTTGGGACACTCTGTGTAGTAGCGTTTGAGGGCAGCCTCATCAATTATGCTTAGTTTCCGTTGCATTGCAATGTTCTACGTTGTTTATGAGTATACGATGTATTGGTGATACGGGCATGTATTTTAGCAATTCTGTTGGTAATTTGGTGTACTGTAACCTTGGTAACTGTTGTTTGGTTATTGAGAAGGTAACTGTAATGTCCCTAACAGTATGTTTTTCAAAGAAACTGCTCGTGTTCGTGCCGATACTAATATCGGCACGAACAACTGTTCGATGTTCGACAGTAACTACTGTCGTCTATAATATTGCTGTTGTTGGTTTTCGCTGGGCAACAATTATCATTTAAGAAAACCAATGGTGCTTTGCATGCGGTTGTGGCTAGCCGGTCGATGTCCAAAAAGGCACGACTGGCTGTCCATAATGGTGTGTTGGTACCTACGCTTATGTATGGAAGTGAATGTTGGTCGTGGCAGAAGAGGCATGAAAGTAGAATAAATGCCGTGGAAATGCGTTCCTTGCGAAGTATGTGCGGTGTAACTTTGAATGATAGATTGAGAAATGAAGAGATTAGACAAAGTTGCGGTTTAAAAGATGATGTAGTGACAAAAATTGAAAGGAGTATGCTTAGGTGGTTTGGCCATGTTGAGAGAATGAGTGAACGGCGATTAACAAAAGGAATTTATAAGGCGGATGTTAATGGGAACGCCGGTAGAGGACGTCCTAGAAGGACATACATCGATGTTATTGGTGATGTTCTTCACAAAGGTCAGGTGCGTAGTACTCTCAACCGGCTTGCGTGTATGACAAGATGTATAATGTGGATGAAGCGAAAGGGGTATGTAAGAGTCGTAGCATGTGGCGTTCTATAGTTTCTGTCTACCCCCATGGGAAAAAGGTGTGAGTTTATGTATGTATGTATGAAAACCATATTCGAGCAGTATTATAATGGTGGTATATATTATATATTTTATCCCGTGTGGGGATGGGCTAGAATACAAAACTTCCTCTTCGCACGCTGGGAATAGACGCCTGTTGTAAGATTTTAAAAAAACCAGCAAGCTTGCTGGTAGGATCGATACGGTCCACCTGGCTAGCTACCACCCTCACATTGAATTCCAGCGCAAAGCAGTTTACTGTGTCGCGTCGTATATATGCGAGAGCCAGAGGGGTATAGGGGAACCCCTCTATATCTCTGTTCCTTGAATTTGTGTGCTCCTTCGTAGAGTCTGTCTCCACTTACCATCAAGTGAGACTAGGGTCAAACGCGACCAAGTTAAAAATAAAAGTTAAAAATGTAATTGGAAATTATTTACGAAACTTCCGGATCAGTTGGAAGTCTATCATGCTTTACAAGGGTTACCCGTCAAATAAAAAGTATTAAAAATACATTCTTAGTAACTCTACACCACATAAGCATGTAAAACACATGTAAACGATCCACTCCTAGTTCTTAAAAACTGTTCTCAAAACAAAAAGAGAACCTTTTTTAATTTGTAACAATACACTTTCAGTAAACAAAGCACGGCGCGTTTTGTCGCATTCAGCCGAAAACGCACGACGCATAAATCAATGTGTGTGGCAACACCTTTATTGTATGTTGTATCAATTATGGGGACGACTCATTCGGAACTTTTATTGGACATTAATGTGTCGGTAGCCTTAGAAGCGTTCCCTGAACTCGATACGTCATCGTAAATATTCTGAGGGGTAAATCATTCTGTGCTGTGAGTGTACAAACAGCGCACGCGATGCGCTAATGTCCACTTTCGATATTATGGGTAATCTTACAGCTAGTTCACGCAGAAACTATGACTACACGTTTGGTGCAGTAGCTGAGCAATTGGCTTCTGCGCTACGGGTCGTGGGTTCGATTCCCTCACGGAACAAATATTTGTATGGCCTACAGATAGTTGTTTCGGGTCTGGGCGTTTGTGCATGTGAAGATTTGTATCTGTAAACGCACCCACGATACAGGAGAAATCCTAGTGTGGGGCACCGTTTTTTTTAAAAAGGAAAAAATAAATAAAAAAACTATTTACAGGATCCGTTTTTATTTTGGTGATGGCGCCTGTAGTTGTATGAGCGAGTTCACACACACGACAGTATTCGGAATCCAGTAAAAAATTACTGCATCCGTTATTTTTATCGTATCCTGTCTGCTAGATGCGACGCAGCTGCCATTTGTTTAACTGATCCGTCGGTACAGATGTGAACAACACATCCAGTACCGACGGATCCGTTTAAACGGATCCGCTGTGAGAACCCCGAACTTCTTCTAGACATTTCTAGCAATATAGGTTCCATAATAATAGCTAAGAGCCTCAACCAACATCTGATGAGGCTCTCGCTGGGCGGCTGGATCAAGGGCCTGACGCAGAAAGCGCCACTTCTGGACACGGCGCGTATTGTTAGGAAGTTCCTCTCTCTGAGACCCTGTCCACCGGTAGCTTGAACCTTGTTTCCGATGCTAGGTGGGCTACTACTTTTATTTTTTCAAATGTTTTTTGTTTTTATTATAGAAATATTATAAATGTAATTTGTACGTCGTATAACAATTAATGAATAAAGGGTTAATTATTTACCAGTAGTAGCTCTTTCTAAGGTAAATATTTTCTTATGGCTTGGGTTGACCACAATAGTGCAACGGGTGGGATCCGATCTCGCGATCCCCAGTTAAACGCGACATCTGTGCCCCAGTCATTGCCCATTGAGCTGAATATTATCACTTATTGACATACATTGACAAGGATTAATTTATTTCAATGGGCGTGAGCGCAGCATTATGTCAGACACAGGGGTTAATAACCCGAGCACATCTTCAAAAATGCACTTGTCAGAAATTTATGTCGAGATTATGACCTTCACTGATGACATCGATATTACGATTACACACAAAAAAATTACAATATCATAATATTAGGTCCTTACCTATGAAATTGGTGTTTTTTCTCACAAATAGAGAACCTCGTCACTTCTATGATTTAAAATATATTATATCAATTGCTTGATATTATATCGAATAATGACCATCATAGACAACTACCAATAGTAAAAAAACCTTATTACTTATAGTTTTCTAAACATAAAAAATACCTTAAAAATGACTCCCCTTTTTGTTAGCAGAAATGACCACTATTTTTGTTTTAACTTTGCCAAAACTTATTTTTGTCGCATAATCTAAGTGGCATACGTTATCTTAGTTTTTAAACATTAGTGCATAAAAGTTTTAAAACATTAGTGTTCATAGTTGATAAATAAATTAAGAAAATGTTAGTATGAAAAATGCAACTTCTTTAAAATTCTCCATACAAAACGCTGATTTCATCGGTAATGCCCTAATACAATTTAGTGAAATCAAGTGCAAAGGCTAGCTTAACTCTAAAATGAGTGTTTGGTAGGTTTCGGCGTCAGTAACAATTTTTTCTTGTTTTTTTTTATTTTCTTAATAAAAATACAAGAAGTGAACATGGGAGTGTCACTGGTTCCTGTGTTGTGGGAATCCGTGCCAGTGCAATTGTGTAGCGGTCCCCTGATGTCGAAATTTTTAATTTTTTTTTATGTATGTTTTTCTTTATATTTAATGATATTGCCCCGAAATAAAATTTTAAAAAATGAAAAAAGAAGTAAACTTGTGTTCTTAACGTAAGGCATTTTAGCACCCCGAGCGAATTGCGCGGCTATCGGTCGACACTCGGTCATTTAACCCGGGGCTCTAAAATGCCTCACGTTAAGAAGGCCATGTTTACTTCTTGTTATTTTTTTTATCGAATCCAAAATTATCCCATTCAGGGTTAATCTATGTCAGCAGTACATCACGAGGTTTGAAGGAATTAAATGATCTCGTTTATACCCTGTATAGTGAAACACATAAAATTCATCGGCATAACTCAAAGAGTCATGTAGTAGTAAGGTCTGGGTTAAAGATAACCATTACAGCTGGTAGTACGCGCTTATACCCGATAATTACATTAAATGACCCATGTCTCCTAAGCCGACATTTACATTTACAACTTGTATGGGATAAAATGTAGCTTACAGAATTAACTTTTCGTTTCTAAACATTATTTATTAACACCTATTAGTTATATAGTACTTTACTACATAACTGTCGCTACTACAAATTCGACAGATAAAGTTACATATCCTTGAAAACCAAGGGTATTCCCATTAACTATGGATTATACGCCTCCAAACATGTGAAAAGAATTTTCAATTTAAATAAAGACTGACTACTAAGTTTATTCATTCTATATACATATTATTTACATTTTAAATATTTCTATAAAAATATTAATAAAACATTAAGAAATATAAAAAATAGTAGCCCACCGGCATCGGGAACAGGGTCCAAGCTACCGGTGGTCAGGGCCTCTTAGAGAGGAACTTCCTAACAATACGCGCCGTGTCCAGAAGTACCGCTTTCTGTATCAGGCCCTTGACCCAGCCGCCCCACGAGAGCCTCATTAGATATTGGTCGAGGCTCTTGGCTATTAAATCATTGGCCGTGACGACTATCGGCACAACGACTGCTGAGTCAACCTTCCACCATGTCGACAGCCTCGTGTGCCAGGTCTTGATACTTAATTTCTTTTTCTTTCTCGGCTTTCACAAGGTTCTCGTCATGCGGGGCAGTGATATCAACAATCACTGTGAGACGCTCTGATCGATCTATCACCACTATGTTAGGCTTATTGGCAACAATTGATTACTAAGTTATTATTAACTGCAGTAATAGCCTAGTGGTGTGACCGTTGGACTGCCAACTCATAGATCTCAAGCTGGAACTCAAGGCACATACCTCTGACTTTTGGGATTCATGTGCGTATTGTATAATTATCACGTGTTTAAAAACGGTGAAGGAAAACATCGTAAGGAAACCGCATGCCTGAGAGATATTTCGACGGCATTTGAAGCCAACTCAGAGGCCCATGAACTCTGACACCAGATTAGTCACTAACCACACGAAAAGAAGAAGACTAAAGACAGGTTCAGACAGGTCGAATCGCTTTCAACAAATGACTTGATCAACAAAAGTTGAAACGTTTCTGTTGCTTCAATTTAATTGAAAGTACTGTTCAGACGGTTCAAAGCGCATTTATTTACACGATTTATCAGTTGATCAACTAGAATCGAATCGTGTGCACCTCATCATCTTCCTGCCCTGGCCCCAAGTTACTTGGGGTCGGCGCAATATGTTTTTCTCTTCCACTCTTCCCTCTCAGCCGTCTCATTATCATTTACTCTCTTATCTTTCATATCCTCCCTCACACAATCCATCCATCTTTTCTTACGTCTCCCTCACCCCCTCCATCCATCAACATTTATATTCATCACTCTCTTAGTCACATGTGTTTCATCCCTCCTCATCACATGCCCATACCAAGACAAACGCTTTCCTTTCAACTTTTCTGTCACTGGTGCCACTTTCAAACTCCCTCTAATATACTTATTTCTTACTTTATCCATTCGCGTTACTCCACACGTCGTGTACCTGGTATAATATTTTGCAAATTCTTGAAAGACCAATCAACTTTTGACACAAACCATATCGCGGGACATCCTGCAAACATATACTCTTTCCATACTAATCAACTACTGTGATTTGTCATACAGACTTCTTGTCAACGACAACTTTATGATGGCGCCTATCTAACAAATGGTTAGTTGAATGAATCATTTAATGTCGATGATTCCTAGTAAAGCACGTGTTGTTGCTAATATATTCATGTAACTATTTAAATGATATTTGGTCTTTTCCTGTAGAATTTAAATGATTGATAATATAAAATTTATAATTCATATCGGGTTTAGTGGAAGAAGTGACAAAATTGCGTTAGAGTCAAACCTGCGTCCCCACAACGATTCCAAAATTTATACAATATCCAAAAAAAAATTACCTAAATTAAATAGTGGTAAATAGTGGCTATGATTTTACAGCACGTCGCCCATATGTAGGCTTAGCACGAACTTTTGACATAATATACAGGGTGTAACGAAATCATGTAATACCTTCAAACCTCGTGATGTATTATTGGTATAGATTAACCAAGAAGGGGATACGTTTGGATTCAATACAAAAAATTACAAAAAATAAACATGTGTTCTTAAAGTGAGGCATTTTAGCGCCCCGGGTTAAATGACTGCGCGACGAGCGATAGCCACGCAATTCGCTCGGGACGCTAAAATGCATCACGTTAAGAACACATACTTCTTGTTTTTTATTTTTTATTGAATCCAAAAGTATCCCTTGCGGGGTTAATCTATGTCAGCAATATATCAAGAGCTTTGAAGGAATTACATGATTACGTTTACACCCTGTATGTAGTTATGATCTACCTCTTGATGCTGTAAGTTATACTGGTATCTACTTTCCTTAGCATCAAACTTTTAAATCTCGTTTAATAAAGACCCGATTTTATAATAAACTAGCGGCCCGTCCCGGCTTCGCACAGGTGGACATTTTCCCCGTTTTTGCAACATTTTTCACTTATGCTCCGCTCCTATTGGTCGTAGCGTGATGTTATATAGCCTATAACCTTCCTCGATAAATGGACTATCCAACACAAAAATAATTTTTCAATTCCAACCAGTAGTTCCTGAGATTAGCGCGTTCAAACAAACAAACAAATAAACTCTTCAGCTTTATAATATTAGTATAGATAGGTACCTTCATAATTCACAGGGTGGGTAATCGCTGTTACTTGTCTTGGTATTTTAAAATATCAATATGTAATTATGGCCGTTTTACGTTTATTGAAGTGTTTGTTATAACGCGGAGTCAAAGAAAAAAATAAACATAGACAAACAAATATACCTATAGACACCCACACCTTCTTAAATCTTTCTCATTCAATGATTTTTATCGTGTCTGTATTTATTTAGGCTCATGCGCATCATTATCGATGGTATCGATTTCACAGTTAGTATCGATAAATCAACCGAATGTTTATTCAAACAAACATTATATTTTGAATGTTCTTAACGCAACGGCGTAGAACCGATTATCGATTATAATCGTGCACACAGTAAGAAGGGCGCTGATTGAAAAATTACCGACAAGATTATCGAGGAGTGCACATTAAATCATCCGATTGTAACCGACCTTTAAATCGATTGAAACTTTGTAACTGATCAAACAATTTTTTTGGCTTTCTAATGTCATCAGATTCTTATAACTTATGCAATATCTAATGAGTGTAATGAAGTACAAGGAATTTTAAGTGCTGTAGATAAAGTGATTGATTTAGTAAGCTACTTGATATGCAAACGTGATAAGATTTTTAGATAACAATTAATAACACTGCGGGGAGTGCATCGAATTAACTAATTAGTAATCTTCGGTTTGACGAGGCGTATAGAGCTGAAGTGGTTTGATCAATTCATGTGCATGCTAATTAAGATATACTTTTACCATAGGTATACTGTTTGTTTTTTTCATATAATGATCGTGCCTTCCATGCAGGAGGAAGGTCTGAGTTCGAACCTCGCCCTGCAATTCTGACTTTTCGAATTCATGTTCGGATCAGAGTTTTATTATCACTTGCGTTGACGGTGAACGAAAATATCGTGAAGAAAGCTGCACACCTGAGAGGGATCCATAATGTTCTTGACGGTGTGTGTAGTCTGCGAACCCGCACCAGGCCAGCGGCCGGACTAAGACCTAAACCCTTCCATTTTGAGAAGTAGCCCGTACCCAGCAGTGGAACAGTATTGGGCTAATTCGCTATCGGGCTTCTGACTTCCCGTAACGATTGTCATAGGGGAGGAACCTCGATGTGTAACGAAAGGTCACCCATCCACGGACTGACCGCGGCAAGTGCAGCTTAACCTCACAAATCATATGATCCGCGTGGTTGGTAGCCACGAGCCCCTCAATAACTAGAACAGATAGTTCAGTGTAGGTAGGTACACTAAATATTGGTAGTATCGGAAGTATCGGAAGTCCATTGCAGCAGTTTATTTCTAAATCCTAACGGTAGCTCTATGTTCCGTATACTCCATTAAGCAAGGGAAAAGCAATGAACGAAACGCAATGTAGTGTAGTCTCCGAACCGATATCATTGGAAACATTTCGTTCTGTATAACATCCTTTAAATAAAAATTCCATTGAAATCGATGTGACTTCGCGGAATCTTTGATATACCTAGTATCGATACTTTCTGAGAATTCGTTCGCTTGTCGAGAAGGTCTCACAGATGAATTCTATGTACCTATGTTGAAAGAAAATCTTAATAGACATTTACTATCATACCCAGACAGGTCATCTTGCATTGTATTACCTTTAGTATTCCTAAGCTTTATTTATTTATTTATTTTTACTTTAATTAAAACGGTCTTAGACCAATTACAATAATTAAAGATAGAAAAATGAACAGGAATGGAAGAAGATACATACAAAACAATGGAACGAAAAATAATGATTAAAAAAGAAAAAAAAAAAAAAAAGATATATATATATATATAACAATATGAGACACCTCTTTCACACAGCCCTCACAATGCACCTGACAATTTATTCTTCCATTCATCCGCAAACAGATCACGTACAATTATAATTATTTTATAACATAAAATAAAATAACTAAAAAGAGAATTTAAAACGTTCGTATTATTATTATTTAATTTATATTGTATTGTTTCTGAATAAATATATAAACTACTAGCTGTGTCCTCACGGCTCCGCCCGTCACTATCACTGAGTAACATAGGCTGTTACTCAGTGATAATGTAGCTTTCTAACGGTAAAAGAATTTTTGAAATCGGTCCAGTAGTTTTAAGCTTATTCGTTACATACAAAAATCCAAAAATACAAATCTTTCCTCTTTATAATATTAGTATAGATATAGATAAACACGGTGACATAAGTCATGTGCTTCGGCAAACTTCGTGTTTCCGAATTTGTACGAATTATGCGACCTGGTCAATCTTTCTTTATGTGTCACGTCTTTATAATATTAAATAACTCCTCGTCTGTGGATAGGACACTTATTGGTAGCATAATTGGTAAAAATTCGGAAACACGGAGATAGCCGAGGTGCATAATTTTTGTTGTTGTACTGTACGCTGCTTTTATTATTATATTTTCGCGTATATCGTGTTTTTTTTTACCTACAAAATGTTCATAAAAGTTGTTATTTATTGAGAGACGTTGAAATGTTATGGGGAACTAGCGGCCTGTCCCGGCTTCGCACGGGTGGACATTTTTCCCGTTTTTGCAACATTTTTCATTTATGCTCAGCTCCTATTGGTCGTAGCTTGATGTTATATAGCCTATATCCTTCCTCGATAATCCAACATCAAAATAATTTTTCAATTCCAACCAGTAGTTCTTGAGATTAGCGCGTTCAAACAAACAAACTCTTCAGCTTTATAATATTGGTATAGACAGCCGTGATTTTAATGTTACAGTTAGTCCAGTTTCATTTCACTACTGTATACAAGCAAATAAACTTACTCGTGTGTCTTAAATTCGTGTAATTTCGTCGCATCTATAGACATCTGTGTGTCAAAGTCGGTTCGGTTGTTCGGTTGCTTGAACTACAAAGACATTGTTTACTACAACTACAAAGCCCTCCCATATAAATTGGTCACACAGCTCATCAATTTGTCATCACCGAAGTCTTGTCAGATCTGACAAAAAGATAACCGAAATACGAGCACGAGCTTTTTTTATCCTACACTTACACTACAAGGTAGATGTCACAAAAACTAACCCAGCCGTAAAACGATACTTACAATTATGTAATCGGACATTCGTTACAAAATCCGTCGAGTTCTAAAATTTTACACCACGGCTACTGTTTATTATTTGAAAAAAGAATAAAAAGAAGCATCATTCTGTCTCGCGGAGTCGCTGGATCCTATTTCATTGCACACTAAAACAATCATAGCGTTACATGAAATCGTGTCAGTTATTTTTATTCGATATAAATAGATTCACATTTGTGTGCACTGATGAATGAAAACAGTATATTTGCAAGCCGTAGTGGTTTCGCAAGGAGAAAAAATCACTCCGTGTAAGTTTGGCGTCGTAAGCCGACCAAAGATTTCTGGAAAGATAGCTGCGGAGATCAGAATGGCGAACGAAGCAACGGTTGCCGCGGTCAGTCCGTGGGTGGGTTACATACCGAGACTCCTCCGTGCCCCAGAGATGACGTTAAGCCGTCGGTCCCGGGTGTCATACGAATACCTATGACAGTCGTTAAGGGTAGTCAGAAGCCTGAAAGTCTGATAACTGGTCTATCTTTAAGATATCATCATTGCCCGGTTGCGGAGGTCTGATGGCAGTTGCTCCGTGTAAAATACTGGTATCCAGCCGCTTCTGGTTACACTGGAAGCTGACCCCAACATACTTGGGAAAAAGCTAGGTAGAAATAAAGATCAGAATGGCAGTCACTTTGTGTAAAACGATTACTGTAACGAAATAGATGAAAGTGTGCTTAATACCGTTTAACTAATAAAATTCTTTTTGACAAAGTTAACTATGAAAAGTTTAGGAAAAGGATGAAATATGTCCTAGGTTTTTTATAGCGGAGCTAAATGCAAGCGTACTTCTGAAAAACATTATGACGATGATGATAATAAAGAAAAGTTGAAAGGAAAGCGTTTGTCTTGGTATGGGCATGTGCTGAGGAGGGATGAAACACATGTGACTAAGAGAGTGATGAATATGAATGTTGATGGATGGAGGGGGAGAGGGAGACCTAAGAAAAGATGGATGGATTGTGTGAGGGAGGATATGAAAGATAAGGGAGTAAATGATAATGAGACGGCTGACAGGGAAGAGTGGAAGAGAAAAACATATTGCGCCGACCCCAAGTAACTTGGGACCAGGGCAGGAAGATGATGATAATAAAGAAGGAAGCAAATTTTTTATTTTATTTTTCGCTGCCATATTATTACCATCTGTTGGTAAATTACAAATTCTCGCGCTTTGTCATTGCGGCTTGAAATTGGGACATCTGCCCGAACTGTAAGTAGTATGAGATGAATATTTAATGCTGAACTCTTAAATGCACACAATTCAGCTTGTCGTAGTTCTGAACAAGCCATTGCCTACTCTTAATTTGGGTTTACGTTTCCTTGCTTGCCTTTTGCATTGCACTACAGATGTTTCACGACAATGCTTTTTTTTTCGACTGCTTGTAGATGATCTTGCGCATCGTTTCTACGTAACCGGGCTGTTATTGGCTAGACATGAAGGGTCTCCAACCAAACCATGATAATCCTGGACATAGGCCTCTTTTATAGATTCCAAAACTGCTAGTATGAAGAAAAAAAAATTATAACTTATGTAAAACACAGTTATATCTATGATTGTTTTACTAACGTGCATGTTAAAGGCTTATCCGACTAGTTTCGGACCCAAACGGACCTTTTAATCATCTAAGTCCAATCCCGAAACTCGAAACGTAATTAAAATCGTAAACAACCATGAATGTAATAATGTGGTTTTGCATAAATTCTGTCCAGATCGTCCGGAAAAGCAGATGGGTAGCAACTCTAAATATGTCATCAATACTAAAATTATGAAACTCATCTGCCTTAATGGCCTTTCAAATTAATAGTGTGGCGAAATACCTCAACGATACGACTATCAGTTCAATATGCGATCCATCCGATTTTGTTTTTAATCATACAAATGGAAAATATCCTGTTTTTCATTATGGACGTATTATAACTGCCTCGTTGGTCTACTAGGTCTAAGCGCTGATTGGTGAGATTCTGATTTCGATGCTCAGGACGGGCCACATAAACCCAATAAGGTTATTGCGTTTTTCCGTGTGGAATTCCTCAATAGCAGCCCTGAGTTTGGATTTGTGCCCGGTTCATGGCAATAAGCTCGCACCCTATTACATGGGATTTAAATATAACGGTGAAATGAGGGTGTTACTATACACCTCTGCCCAATCCTTCGGGGAATACAGGCAAGATGTTATGTTATGTGAATGTATTATTGTTCCAAGCCGATGATTATTAATAACGCAGAGTTGAAGAAGGCTCGCTATTGAACTATTCCCAGAAAAAAAACACGGTAGTTGTTAAACATTATGGCCAAATACTCAAACGTTATTAAATTTTAAGTTACTGTTAATTTCGTGCTGTCACTTTCACTTCGCCTTAACGAGACAGTGAGAGCACGAGACTTAACGCCATCTTAAAATTGAGTAGCGTATTAGTATTTGGTCAATAATGGTTTAAGTAGCTAATAATCACCCACAAAGGAGAATGGGCGAAATGTTTGAAAGTTGTTCTACTCCACCTCTAGTAATATATTTAAAAAAATATTTCAGGTCCGTGACCCATATAAAATAAATATAAACAAAAATACAAACACAAATTAAATTATTGCTCGGCTTGCTAGATCTTAAATGTCAGAGTTACATAAGAAATATTTTGAAATAAATAAACAAGTCAAAAGTAAAATATATAATCGATTTAGAAAATAAATTAATAAATGTCAAATTAAGTTATCATAATATTAATTACAAAATGTGAACTTACAAGAACAAATGATTAAATGTCAGATTAACAGAATAATAGCTATTGGACCTCAACAGCATGCCGGTTACAACAGTGCCTCATATAGGGACAATCAAGTCTCCCCGGAATCATTGCTAGGACAGCGTTGGAGCTGGCCCGCACCCTGAGCACCAAGGACGCGCACCGCTTGCGCATGGTGGCGTAGAAACAGTCGGTGCGCGCTTCCGCAAACATGCCCGAGGCACTGCAGAAACGAGGCAGCCCCAAAACTGCCCTGAATGCAATGTTGTATTGGACGCGGAGGGCACCGTAGCTAGCTTGTGTGTAGCGAGCCCACAGGCTGCACGTGTATAAAGAGGTGCATTACGCCTTGAAAAGGGTGATTTTAACTGGATTAGAACAACGTGCAAACCTGCGGGCGAGCATATTTGCTCTTTTCGATAAAGTCCTCCGCTCCCGTTCGATGTCAGCATGTTCCCCGAGGCCAGACGTAACCTAAGTAATGAGTGATAAATCATTGCACAAAAATCCCAATCTCCTTTCACGAAAACCGAAAATAACTTTTGAATCACTGAATATCGCGGGACATACGTGGGTGTTATTTGCTACGGTCGTAAAAGTTATAGGTCTACCGGAATCTCATGGCATTAAAAATTAATAACAAATAGTGGTTTTCATATGGCAATGTCAACATGTCACTTGTCAAAACGAGTATGACTGTAGTTGATACATTTTCAAGTTAATGTTTTCTTGTTCAAACATTTTTAATAAACATACTTATTTTAACAAGGTTTCCTTTTCCATTACAATATTTTTTTTAATAAACATACTTATTTTAACAAGGTTTCCTTTTCCATTACAATAAAATTGCATAAACTGCATTTTGTTATGAGAAATAAATAAGACAGGTTGTAAGTAGTCAGCTCTGCTGTACCCTATCTGTCTCTTAATTCACGTAAGAAGAACTGATATTCATGATACAATATTGCAGTCTATAGTAAATAATATATTACTGCAGAAAGTGAATAAAAACCAATAATAATTACAGAAATGAAAGAAGCTCACGGTGCTATATTAGGTTACGATGTGGCAAAACCAATGTCCCTAGCAAAACTGAATGAGTGGGTCAAGGAACTTCAAGTATACTCCACCAAGAAGAACATAGTCTGCTTAGTTGTCGGCAATAAGATTGACAAGCATGTCATTTTGGGACCCAGTGCATAATATTAGTAAGCACATTGGGTCACCCAACGCAGCGCAACGAGTATGCCCAAGGAGGGTTTATGTCAGGCAGGCGGCCGGTCATAAAACAATAAGCCAAAACCTCTAATAACATGGATTTATGAAATACCTACATGTTGTGCCGACCCCATCTAGTATGGGATAAGGGCAGGAAGAAATGAAGACGAAATTAAAGAAAAAAAATTATAAGTATCAAGACTTTTTATTCAAATTACTCTTGTGTTACCCACAAAAAAAAAAATTCCCTATTTGCCATCAGATTCCGGTAGACCTATAACAAAGTAACATCTAAATAAAGAAGTGACATATTAACACGCAAAGCAGTTTTTTTTTCTATAAATAACGTTTTCTATAAAATCTTAATGACTGTAATAAATTAAGACCAAGTTCTACATGTTTAATGCGCGTAATTATCGCAAGTCATACACGGAATTTTGCGATGCATAAGGACTCTATTAAAGTAGTGTCACGTAATAAATACAACATTATGAGGTAATAATGTAATTTGATTATACGTACACAGTCTGAACCTAGGTTTATAGCTGTCGTTTAATATCGAGTATATTAAATAGAATATTTAGTGGTAGTAAACTTGAGCCGCACTATAAGTACTTATAATACGTTCGTGTTAATTTATTATCAGATTAACTATGAAAGTGTCTTTTAACTTAGAGCTAATACGCGACTTTATTGTATCTATAGTTCGGCCTTTAAAATTATGCATAAAAGATAAACAAAACTTGTGGATGTAAAACATTCATTTTTCCTTAAATCCATAATAACACAAACTTACCAGCTGTTCTGCCGCGGCTGTGTTCGCGTAATTTGACTACAGCGCCACCTATCGGATCCCAGCATAGCTACGAACCATCGTCTCGACAAAACAAATATATTGTGTAAATATGACCTCAATCGGTAGTCGTTTTCAATTTATGGCGTAACCAAGGGATATAGGAATTAATTTTTAAATACCCATATATATAGGTTTTTAGAAAACCTTAACACTTATAATGTACTTGTATTTTTCAAAAATTCTTAAATCAAAATTTATTTTTCACGATCAAAAGATTGTATATCTTTCTTTCATACTCATTAAAAATTCCCGGACTATAAGTATTTTTTGCCCATAACAGGAACAGAATGAATAAATTAATAATAATTATAAACTCGAAATCACAACAAAAAACTATACTGCAGCAAGTAGAAATAACGTTTTGCTTGGTGTTTCTTAAAAATTTTTTTTTGTTTCTGACTTGCTCGCCTTTTATCCTAGTCCCACCTGATGGTAAGCGCAGACAGGGTCTAAGATGGAGCACACGAAATAAATGTTACTAAGTAAACAGCGAAACTATGACTTAAGGATAATTTAATTCTGAACAATCTTATCAATTCGAACACTTTCCAAGAGTATTGCAAATATCTGTTTTGTTGATAAGGAATGTTTCATGCACTCATTAGTACGGGCATGACCTAATTCTCTTATCTTATTTCCGTCCAATAAGTTGACAAAACTAGGAGCTCTTAGATAAAAGGCCCAAAGTTTTATAATATATTACTTATAATACAGGTACACCTACACTTTGGAGGAATGAATCCAGGTCACTAACATGAACCTTAATATCTCGGAAAATATTGTATAACATTTGAACATTGTTTTGTTTATGTTGGTGACCCGGATTCATTGTTCCCGAGTGTTGTTTGACATAAAATTGTAACATACTTATTTATATCATCAAACGATTATTATGAATTGATTATCAGTTACATTAATGGTGAAGGATAAACATCGTGAGGCAATCTGCACACCAGCAAGGGCACAAAAAAAATTCTCGATGATGTGTGTAGTCCGCCAACCAGCTCTAAGCCAATGTGGAAAACTAAGGCCTGAAAACCTTTCTCATTCTGAGACATTTATTCATTCATACCGTGCGGTGGTACCGATTCAACAAAACCCATCACACTTGGTGGTAGGATCTATACGGTCCACCTGGCTAGCTACCACCAAGTAGTTTACTGTGTTCCATCTCGTGTATGTGAGAGTCAGAAGGATATAGGAGAATCCCTCTATATCTCTGTTCCTTGCATTCGTGTGCTTCATCTTAGACCCTGTCTGCGCTTACCATTAGGTGAAACTAGGGTCAAACGCCACCAAAACAAGAATAAAAAATAAGAGGCCCGTGCCGTGCAGTTAGAAAGTAATGGGCTGAATATGCAACATGAGGACATATTGCAAATAGAACAAAAAAATTCTTCAGATTTTTACAAATTTCTACAAGCTGTAGTAAAACAAGCAGAACAAAATGTCTGATTCAATTTCCTGATGAACAAAGAACCAATATAGGTAGGTATCTATTCTGGAAAATAATATCAAAATTCTACACCTGCTCTCCTGAAGAATTGACTGAGAAACTCGAATAACAGGCGGACGGTATAGAAAATGTTTGCTAAACGAGAATGGAGCTCCGAACGGTGCTGTCCTCGGAGACCTGAGACGTAAAGCTTCATTCAGATTTATTAAATACCTTAAAAAATCTTTTAAGTTGAACGGTTTTATCTTGCAGTACTTCTGCAGCATCAGGATTTGAGAATTGAAGGTTTAAATGATTATAATGTTGTATTGTCATGGGAATTGAATTTGTGTGCGAAGTTTCAGGAGAATCGGTTTAGCAGAAGTAGTTGAAAAATCTGTCGCATGATTTGAATCAAACAAACAAATATACGAAGTGAAGCTAATTAAAACTGTTTAAAAAGCAATTCAACTTGTTATCGATTTCAGTTAATTGTTGTTCGTCTAATTACTTGGTCTAATTATTTGAATTATTATTAAAACATTAAAATTTGCACCTGATTACGTTATTGCTAGACAGTGTAAGAAGTGTTATAAGTTTTGTATGACGCATTCATATTTATGATTACTTACGATTGACTCACGTGAATTTTGTATTCGGGCAATCCCAAAAAACCGTACCGCACGTGAGTAAACAGTACCTAACTAATAACAAATGTAATGTGTGTAAATACTATGGGTATTATCTCTTGTAATATATACATATTACAGATATACCAACTGAAGTGGAAATGGACTAGGCATGTCAGTCAAGGGACCTATGGCCATTCAAGTAGATGAGTTTTTAGGTGATGACCATAAACAGGAACATTGGATGCGCTCCGGTTAGACTAGATCATTCCATATCCAGCTATGTTCTGTCAATGTGTGTGCTGTGAATAAGCTGAGTAAATTGGTTGATAGAACTTGGCGACTTTTAATTTATAGTTCAGAGACATTGTTGCCGACTCCAATGTGCACAAATTATACATAATTTAGGCTATTGTCATCTTTATCACTCTAAGTAAATAAGAAAGAGACGGACGTAAATAAGAGCTGTCTTTAGTTCAACTAAAATTTCCATACCACATCGGACCGTGTCGACTAAAAACACGGTGAATTTCAAGGTGTAAACTAACTTGATATCCCTAACAGTCCTTATCTCCTTTCCTCGCGCTGTTTGTTAGTTTATGATAGCAATTCTCTAATTTTAGTCTAGTTGGTGACCAAGAGAATCGGCGCCATTGTCATTGTACACACTTTCTTTTGTTTGCTTCCATTTAAAATCAAAGTGGGTCATTGAGCAGCTCTGTGTGAACAGCGCTTTACATCAAGAATGGTTTTGCCTTTACGATATGTCCTCGAGAATCGAGAGGAAGGCATTTTCAAATAATTTATATATATTTTGCACTAAGGAAACTGTTAACGAAAATTATGGTACTTCTTCCAAGGTAAAACGTATCGGTTGCGTTGTGTGAACCTATGTGAAGAGTGTTTAAAAGCTTTTGTAAGACCGAAAGCAGGAAGACTCGAGCAACTTGTGAGCCGGCCTTCGACGCGATTGAATGCAGGCTAGCGGATCGAATCTCCAGATATATTGGCAACAGTAAATTTTGAAAGCAATTCTTGGAATCCTTAAGGATTTTCTTTGTGTTCCTGATTCTTAACACTGGACTTTAGTGCTCTTGGTGTTTACAAATGGGTTTTAAATTTTTTATATTTTTGTTCGGTAAAAGAAGGTTGGTACACCTGCAGTTTAGTGCTTCCTCTGTAGAGATTTTTTTTTTAATCTGAGGTTCTTAAGTTCTGTTAAGATGGGAAGTGTTAAAGATTTACCATTTTGATACTAGGTAGGTACTACTCAGCTTATCGGAGTCTAGTTTAAGACATAGAAGAACCCAGATAAGGAATTTATCTACTTTGATATAAATGGAATATACTCTATTAGAATTATACTGCCTTGTTGGTCTAATGGTCGCAAGCGTGACTGCTGAGCACGGGGTCCTGGGTTCGCCCAGGTCGGGCAAAGTGTTTTTGGATTTTTCCATTAGGAATTTCTCAGTAGCAGCCTGGAGTCTGGATTTGTGCCCGGTTACTGGTAGTAGGCTCGCCCCCTATTATAAGAAACTTCAAAATAACTGGCGAAACGAGTGTACTTAAACACATATGCAGAACTCTTCGGGGACTACAAGCCGTGATGATGTTATGTTATGTCTATTAGAAATAATTAAAAAAAAATATATGTAAAGAGTGTAATTTGGAATAGGAGGAGTACAAAATACTACTTGTAATTCTAATAATAAACCCAAAGTATATATCAGCATTGAAGAATTATTTGTTGGACAAACACGGAACTCCAAAAGTTACAACCGCAACACTTCAGAAATCGAATATCCTTAATACTTTATACCTTCACAATATGTTTGGAGTTAGCTATAAAGTCGGAACAAATCCCCAAGCAGAGCCACTATATAACAAAACACTTTACTGACTTTCTTTAAAATTCTCGACACAATTTCTATTGTAGGTACGGTTATAACAAACGTAGCGGGGACACCTCTCAACTCGATTGTATTGGTCCTTGTTGCAAAAAACACTGTTCCAACAGTTCCACATAGCGATATTGTTATTACAAAACTTTCCCCACACTACTATCTAGTAGAATGTCGTTTGGAATCGTACACAATTTCGTTAAGTATTGGTTTAAATTGAAGATTTAGAGCGGGGAAAGAGGAATAAGTTTCTTGTTGTATTTCCTGTTATTACTTCTTATATTTTCATAAAATGTACTTGGACGTCTTTTTCTACTTTTATCATAACATCACGCCGTAATTCCCTGAAGGGTTGGGCACAGGTGTATAGTAACACCCTCATTTCGCCGTTATGTTTAAGTCCCATGTAATAGGGGCGAGCTTATTGCCATCCACCGGGCACAAATCCAAAGTCCGGGCTGCTACTGAGGAATTCCATATGGAAAAACCCAATAACACTTTGCCTGACCTGGGGATCGAACCCAGGACCTCACGATCACGACCAACGAGGCAGTTTTTTACTTTTGTCGCTTCTGTAGCTATTTCTAATGTTTTCTCCTTATGTTATTTATGTTAGCGCGCTTCGTAACTACAGTCAAGATTGGCTGTACTCAAGAATTTCATATCATGTTTCAAAGTGATTCAACAAGTGTTAAAACTGTTTTCAGAACTATACGAATAGAAATGTTTATTGTAGGTGCTTACATACAAACATACATAAACTCACGCCTTTTTCCCATGAGGGTACGCAGAAACTATAGAACGCCACATGCTACAATCATTACATACTCCTTTCACTTCATCCACATTCATACATCATGTCATACACGCACGCCGCGCCGGTTGAGAGTACTACGGTATTTTTTTAAATATTATACAGGATGTAAACGAAATCATGTAATTCCTTCAAACCTCGTGATGTACTGCTGACAGAGATTAATACTGCACGGGATAATATTGGATTCAGTAAAAAAAAAATACAAGAAGTAAACATGTGTTCTTAACGTGAAGCATTTTAGCGCCCCATGTAAAATGACCGCGTGGCGAACTATAGCCGCGTAATTCGCTCGAGGCGCTAAAATGCCTCACTTTAAGAACACATGTTTTCTTCTTGTATTTTTTTTTTAAATTGAGATCTAGTTTATCCCGTGCTGTGTTAATCTATGCCAGCAGTACATCACGAGGTTTGAAGTCGTTTACACCCTGTATAGTAATACCACGCCTACACATAGCATTGAATTCTGTCACTACACTGCAAAGCACCGATTGCACAAAAAATCAACTCTATTCCAAATCCAAAAAAAAAACTTTCAAACTTTAAAAAAAATATAAACCGACGCATTGTAGTTCTAAAAATGGTTTTCAACAAACCCGTAGTTCACTACCAGGAGAGATCCGCTTATCTTATTGAAATAGAATATTTTTATGGTATAAAAGATAGCCACGTTGAACAGTTGATTTTTTTTTTCAGGTCTAACATTGCTAGCCACTCAACCGCCACCGGGTACTACAGTACCCAAAGTCAAAAAGCAGTAAACCGCCATGGGTACTACAGTACCCAAAACGAAACAGTTTAAAAAATCCTTATAAAATCGACTACCGTGTTTTGTATACGAAAAAACCTTTAGTAGAGTCGTTCTCTATGAAATTATACAACGAAATAATCACACTTGTCAGCACTACTTCAAACAAAAAGTCAAACAAAAAAATTGTCAAACTTTGTAAACATCTGTTATCGCTCAAGTGGGTGCGGCGCGGCGGGGCGCCGGCGGGTGGTCGTAAATATGTCATAGCTAATCTGACATCATTGTTTATTTTTAACACTATTATACATACAAAGGATCGTAAAGAATAGTGCTACAATATTTTATTACACGTAGGTAGTTTTAGAATCTCAAGTTGCAATATTTCGCTTTTGTAAATGTTATTGTTCGCGATGAGAACAATGGCTGCCGGTTGATAAGGTAAACACAAAGAAATGTGTTTATTTTGACCAAAAATGTGTGAAAACGGAAAAATAGTTCATTATTAGTAAAATACAGGTAGTAGTAAATAAATAAATACAGGTAGTTTCGTAAAGATTCTATCTTGACTCGATATACATAGTATAAACAGTATACGGGCGCGCGAGGCCGCGTCAAAACCAGCAAGGAGTTTCTAACTTCTTATAAGATTTTCTTCTTATTGGAATAAAATAAGTTTATACATTCTGGTATTGTTAGAAAGGAAATATAATCTAGTTTATTTTAATATTGTTAAAATGGATATAAAGTTAAGAGTTATCCATCAAAAATTTCCAATTTTCAAATTTTTCCAATTTTCCATCACTGTTTTTCAAGTTAATCTTTTTTTTTTGAGTTTCAAATTATAATTATATCTCTTGGTTTATAGATAAGTATGTTCCTTAATTATTCAGCTTTATATCTGTATTTTTTATTTTGATATAGCACTTGTAGTTTGCGTACGTCAGGTGTTTTTATCGCTAAGGTCAGAAGGGGTCAAATTACATAAACAAGACCGCGCGGTCCGTGGCGGTTGGCTGAAATTCGGCGGCGGGGGCCGGGCGGTTGAGTGGCTAGAATGGAATTGGATTTGGTAAAAGATAAAGATAATTTTATTTGTGAAAACATGAGTGTACATTACAATTAGGAGTTGCAATGTAAGATGTTAGGTTGGTTTATTAATTGGCCTTACATGTTTGCCACGGTGTGGCATACAAAATGAGACAAAAAAACTTAAAAATTGGCAATAAAAGAAATAATAACATTTCACTAATTTCAGCATATTGCTTACAATCATCTACATAACAGTCCAAGATACTATTTATATATCAACTAAAATCATCAGTTGAACAGAAAAAATAAAAAGTATAAAAACTGTGTTAAAATCATGAAATGTGCCGGTTGAATCAATATAAATGTCAGAAAATTAAATTAAGGTAAATTGAATATAATGCAAATAATCGATAGAAAAATATTTAAAATCTTACAGAAACAAAAATAAAATGTCACAATCATAGTACGTTTGCATAATTATTATGTAGGTATTCATAAATTACAATAATTTAGTAATTCAGTTAAGCTGTAATAACATTTGTTAATTAGGTATTTCTTTAAACGCTGCTAGAAACATTTCAGATGTAATTGCTTAATTGGTTTTGGTACTTTGTAAAATGATTTTGAAGTTCAGTTAGGTAGGTACTTAATATTGTATCAATCATCGTGTTCATGGAACAAAATATGCATTGTCTAAATGTGTTGACGGGCAATAAAAATCTTCTTCCTAGCCTTTTCCCAATTATGTCGGGGTCAGCTTCCAGTCTAACCAGATGCGGCTAAATACCAGTATTTTACACGTAGCGACTGCCATCAGGCCTCCGCAACCCAGCAACTGGGCAATGCTGATATCCTAAAGTTAGACCGGTTATCAGACTTTCGGGCTTCTGTCTCCGACTGACATAAGTATTTTTATGACACCAGGACCGGCGGTTTAACGTGCTCTTCCAGGTACGGAGGGGACTCGATACGTAACAAACGGTCACCCATCTTCTGATAAACGGGCAATAATAAAGTAATTAAAAACTTACAGATAAGTGTGGCTGCTTGGAGTTCTCGTCATTCTGTGAAAGAAAAAAGAAAATAAGTTTTTTTTTTACAAAATAGTTTTTTTATGTTCTGAGGTCATAAAAGATAGCGATCAGTAGAATTTAACAACATAGCATCACCCCTTTTATTCTCTGAACGGTAGGCAGAGGTGTTTTAGTACCGTTTTGCACAGTTATGTTTAAGTCCTATGTAATAGGGGATGAGTCTATTGCCATTAACCGGGCAAAATTCCAGACTCCGGGCTGTTACTGAGAAATTCCTAAAGGAATAACCCAATAACACTTTGCCCGACCTGGGGATCGAACCCAGGACAACTCAGCAGTCGCGCTTGCGACCACTAGATTAACAAGACATTTATTGCATTAATAATAATTACACTAACGTAGCTGCTGATAACAATTTAGTATATTGTCAGTAGGTACTTGACTTACAATAGCGGGCGTACGCGTATTACACTTTACAATTAATTTGTTACCCTTTTTCCACCCACGATTACCGTAGGGTCTCAGTAAATCTGTTACAGTCATCAGCAGGATGTCGTTATTATTACACGTATATTTTTTAGAAAAACTACAAGGTAACTTAAACGATAAATGATTTCTATGGTGATAAATGATTTTTATTTCTGTAAATAAATCGGTTACAGACACTTTTACAAGTCAATGTTATGTTTTTTTTAAGACTATAGTCGGACCGTTAATTCGATGCAGTAACTTGACAGGTAGAGGGATACCAGTATATGACAAAAAAAGGTAGTGAGGTGAAAAAAAGAATGAATGAAATCGAATGAACTTAATAATGCTTATATGCATACTTTTTATTGAATTTAATAACTTGAGGATCAAAACACGATAAATCACTATTAAAAATAGCCATAACCACTAATAACTACTGATATGACGTTTTTCAAGCGTCAAATAACTGAACATAAGGTTAATTATTATTTATTTAATACTTCAATGCACGATTGTGGCACATAATGAGGACTTAATGTCATAAGGCATTCTCCATCAGTCAATTTGGGTCTAAGAAAACAGCGTCGTGAAGAGGTACAAAGAATTTGTAGAGATTTGTTTAAATTGAACTATTTTTCGTATTCATTATTTTCGTAAAATCGTTCACTACCCAACACTATTAGTTTTAGTACGGTATCATGATTTTGCTTTTAACTGTCAAGTTACTGCATCGAATTAACGGTCCGACTATAGATGGCGCCGACCTTTTCTAACTGACTAGCTCTGAGAAGAAAAGCCAAAACAAACTCAGAGATCAAAGTCTCTTTGTGGTATAAAAACTATGCAAGTGTAACAATGTAGGGCAACGTCTGGAATGGCCTTTTGAGGAAAGTGCCATAGCAGGTTTGAATTGACCTGTCCTAAGTGACGGTATGCATGCATCAGCCATGGTGTAGCTCAAACCTCATTTTAGAGAGTTCTATAATTTTTCTGTACCAATACCGTGCTGTTTTTTAGGATTACTAGCTATATGTTCGTAAATACGTCAATATGTTAACATAAATAAGGTTCAGGGTACATAAACGAGCACTTGAAAGCATTCAAATTATATTCAACCTGCTCTAACCCTGCAAACGCTAACGCTATACGGCAGAATGCGCGAGCAATAAACGGGTACTTGCAAATAGCTCGTTACACTCCAAATGGGATTGAAAACGAGCAACACAGCAAATATTTGTAAAGCGTCGTTTACTGTATTTGGTTGTCATTGCACACATGATGTTTAATCAAGGTGATTGCATTTACGAGTACAAAATAAAAAGAAAGCAAGAAAGAAAAAATATTTATTTGACACAATCGAGATACATTTCAAATATATGTTTTAAGGTTATTATTATTTTATTTTATTTATTAACTAGCTGTGTCCTCACAGCTCCGCCCGCGTAAGAAGTTTTATTCCAATAATAAATATAGTCTATGTTACTCTGTGATAATCTAGCTTTCTAACGGCAAAATAATTTTTGAAATCGGTTCAGTAGTTTTTAACCCATTTTTAACATTTTTGGAATTTTTGTCTGTTTGTCTGTTTATCTGTTTGTTTGTTCAAGCATCACGTAAAAACAACTGATCCAATGTTGTTGACTTTTATAAACAAATATTGTGCTTATCTCCATGTAACATATCGTTTTTGTTTCATCGCAATCGGTTCACGCAATTAAAAGATATGCGAATTTTAAGTGCCCTAGAAGAAGTTAGCATGTATTCGTTTATACCATTTCATTTCAATAGATGGCGTTACTTGTATCAAATCACGTTGTGAGGAAATATATTACAACGAATAAATCCACAAATTAACTAATATTAATTGTTGAATTGGTACCTATTCTCAGTCTACGGAAGGTCTATTGAAATGCTATCCTCATGAAGAAGGTACTAAGCTTTGATAAAAAAAATCGAAGATATAGTTATTTATACTAAACTAAACTATACTATACTATACTATTTAGAATTTATTAGGTACCTATCTATCTGAATGGCAGTGGAAGAGAAATACACTCAATTTCATAAGTGAGTGTATTCTAAATTGTTAATTGTGCAAGGCAGTACGATAGATTAATTTGAAATACTCATGATATATTTTATTAATATTATCATAAATTTGTACTTGCCGTGTTTGAAAATTGAAAATATCTTTAAAATAATAGTGGGGATGGTTAAAAGATAAGAAAAAAAAACCATTTCGATCATTTTTGGACTTTGTGTCTGTTTGTCGGTTTGTTTGACTCAGTGTGATTGACTTTTATAGACAATATTGTGGGTATCTTGGAGTAACATTTAGTTTCTGTTTCATCCTAATCGGTTCGCTCAATCTAAAGTTATTAGAATTTAAAGTCATTAAGAAAAAAATTGCATCATTTGTTGTAGCATAATTGCTCAATAGATGGCGTTGCGTGTGTACTAAATTACGTAATCTATTTTCCGTTCAGGTTTAAACGTGTAGGTACAGTTTCCGGTTAGCTTATGTTATGCTATGAAGCTGCTTCTCGCACGATTAGCTCTATGTGGCTCTCTCCCGTGTACCTAAGCAACCTGAGCTATCTTTATGCACAAATCCCTTTTTTTATATATCGTTGGTAAATCCTCATGGATGTCCCTCGCCCGGGGAAGGCGAGGGGGTCTGCCGGACTCTTACCGGCTAAAAACCAACGGTGTACCTCCTTCTAACCTAAGGTCGGGGTCACGGGATTCGCTATTACATGCACCGCAACCCTTCTTGGCCCGTCTTGGCCCACCAGCTTCTTCTGGTGGACTTCTCCAGTGGTGGGGCAATTTGTTCCCTGCCCCACTTTCTTTTGAGAGACGCGCGCGGAACATGGCGCGCCATCCTCCCGGGCCTGTTACTGGTCGGGTGACGGGTCCCTAACCCGCCGCCCGCAGGCCACTCACTAGGGTCGCCGGAGATCGTCACGCGCCCTCCGGCGCCCGGTGCGTCTAGCGCGAGAAGGGAGGGAGGAAGACGCCTCCCTCTCCTTCTCCGCTACCTCCTTGGTGACCATCACTTCCTCGCAAAAGGAAGCGACGGCCTCCCACGCACTCTCGCTCCCTACCATGGACGGCGCGTCGCATCGACGTCACGGCGCTTCGATGTCCACGCACTTGCAGCGTGTGCTGCGCCGTATGCTCCTGACAGTCCACACAGTGGTGACACCCGGGTGTCTGCTCCCGGCCTATACGACACAGGCACTTCCCGAAACAGCCATGTCCCGAGAGTACCTGCGTCAGCCGGAAGCTGAGGGCGCCATGATGCCTCTCCAGCCACATGCACACATCTCTGGTGTTTCTACTGCTAATATTGTTCACTGGGAAACCTTATTATAATGGACCTGACTACTGATAGAAATACAACATATTTTGTTTAGTAAAAATTCTAATTTTCTAATCTAATAACTAAACATCTACTCAGCCTAAACCGTTGGTAAAAACATAAAACACCCGAAGCTATGTGAGGTTTCCGTTTTTTTATGTATTTTTTCATAGTTGTTAGAACAAACAAAGATTTTTTAAATCCACCTAATCTATACCTACATAATAATAATTTCAGTTAAGCAAGTAATGTTGTTCTACGACTTCTACGCATACGAAGTTGCGGGCACAGCTAGTTTAATAATATAGTTGTAGGGACCACGACTGTTGGTCTTAATAACTCAGCTTCGTCTCCTAGTTAAGCCGTTAGCATATATCGGAACTACTCAATTTTAAGTTGCCGTTAAGTCTCATGCTGTCACTGTCACATTAAGGCAAAGTGACAGAGACAGCACGAAATTCACGGCAACTTAAAATTGAGTAGCGTTTGAGTATTTGGCCACAAGGCAAGATGACGTAAGTTCAACAAAACAAAAGTTTAAAACAAGAATTTATTGCAGCAGTATTGATGAAACTCAACGTTCCCACGTTCCTTTATTCTCCAAGGATAGTGATCGATTGATGCTATACCTCGTCTGCAGTCCACAGGATAAGTACCTACGTGTAAAACCCCGAAGGTGTAAACGTTCGAAAGGAAACCAATAAAGTTACCTTACAATTTATTAATGCACTTCTAGCGGCAATGTATTGAATCTAAGATTTCAATCGATGTTACGGCCATGTACCTACGTTGCAAGGCGTACATGCAACTAAGCTGGTTGCCAATCTAGGGAGTTCTTTTATTCAGGATCGGCTTGCGTCTGAAAATTGTCTTGCCTCAAAGGCGTAGTTTAATATTAATACCAATTTTGCAGGCAAGAGACTTCTCCGTTTGACGGCGCGATTCTATTATTAATGGTATTACTAAAAGAAAAATAATTTAAGCGTGCATTTTTTTCTGATATCAATATCGTCTGTGGAAAGGTAAAAAGACTAAAGCGCCAATATACCTACTTTACAGTAGAGAGATTCAAAGTATTTTTTTAAGAAAATAAACATAGTTAAATAGATAATTAATAGATATATATATATATAGATAGATAATTTAATTGTCTATTTAATATGTATACTCTAAGAAAAATAAATATGTTTATTTTCTTAAAAAAATACTTTGAATCGCTCTCCTGTAAAGTAGGTATATTGGCGCTTTAGTCTTTTTACCTTTCTACTGACGATATTATCTTATTGCACTTATGGCGAAATACTCAAATGCTAGTCAATTTTAAGTTGCCGTTAATTTCGTGCTGTCACTTTCACTTCACCTTAAACTGACAGTGACAGCACGAAACTTAACGGCAACTTAAAATTGAGTAGCGTTTGAGTATTTGGCCATTTCGGTCTCACTCGGATTACTTGTTGGAGCTGCGGGGTAAGGCTAAGGTTATACTAAGCAGCGACGTGAATTGCGACACATACGCGATTTTGGTGAGTGAAGCCACACATTTCCTTCTGGACCTGCCGCGACTTCGTCTGACGTTATGTGGGTTCCACTCAGTGATGAGTTTTGCCCACAGCTCGTCCGACATGCGGTAGACGTGACCAGCCCAGTTCCATTTTAAACTTGCGGCTTTCTGACCAACGTCGGCGATCTGAGTTTAGGAGATGGCGGGACGAACTAGACACCTATTAGAAGGACTGGCCGAGAGGAGTGGAAGGAGGATAATAGCCACACACGAGAATATTACATTTGTCTCAATCGCTTATGCATCGCAGTTCACGCCGCTGCTAAGTGTAGCCTCAGTCTAACTTTTCCATACATTTCACAGGGGCTCACCGCACACGGATTGCGGCTACTGGAAATATATGGAAACAGATTGTGGCCGACCATTAGTAGCTGTGGTGCGTGTGTTTCCTTTTTTCAATTCCAGGGTTAAGGCACGGCTAGTGTTTTATTAGAGACTAGCTGTGTCCTCACGGCTCCGCCCGCGTAAAAAGTTTTATTCCAGTTATAAATATATCCTATGTTACTCAGTGATAATGTAGCTTTCTAATGGCAAAAGAATTTTAGAAATTTGTCCAGTAATTTATGAGTTTATTCGTTACATACAAAAATACAAATCTTTCCTCTTTATAATATTAGTATAGATTGGGCAAAACTATGCGACAGTTCCTGCGTTCCTGCAGATATTAGTAGTCTTATGGCCAAATATTCAAACAATACTCAATTATAAGTAGACGTTATACTCTTTACATAAACATATCTAACATCTGTCACGTCTGTATTCCCCGAAGGGTTGGGTAAAGGTGTATAGTAACACCCTCATTTCGCCGTTATGTTTAAGTTCCATGTAATAGGGGGCGAGCCTATTGCCATCAACCGGGCACAAATCCTAACTCCGGGCTGCTTCTGAGGAATCCCAAACGGAAAAACCCAATAACACTTTGCCCGTCCTGATGATCAAATCCAGGACCTCACGATCAGTAGCCGCGCTTGCCACCACTAGACCAACCCGGCAGTTATACTCTTTAAACATACAGATTCACCAATCTGTTAACAAATACAAAACTTCCCAAAATATTAAGTGTTATTGCAGACATCAGACTTTTAGTAGGTCCGATTGTCAACCTGACTCAACTAATGTAATATTAATAGAGCTGACTTTTCGTAAGACATATGCGTTGATAGTATGGAATTCAAGTGTCCAATTCTCTCCCGACAAAAATCGGCCACCGATTGTCTGACGTATGCAAGCGCCTTAAAAGACATGCAATCATTAACACACGACACATAATTGTGCAACCTTTTCCGATTTCCAAACTTCAACGGGGTCCCGTGCCTATTCAAACATGGCGTATAAAAACAGTCACGCTGCCACTTCCGATTACGACCCGACAAGACCCGAGAGTTTCCGATACACCGATACCTACTTTCGTTGCGTTTGAACGAACAAAACAAATATTTGCACCGTTTACAACGCTCGTTCAAACTACTTGAAGCGAAACTGTGCAAGTTGAATTTGCGATGCCCCTTTTCACTTGTAGGTACCTACTTTTGCTTTCACGTGTATTTGTTTGTTATTCGGCTGATATGTACACACATATCAGCTGAATAAAAAGCCAAGTACACACTTGGCTTTATTATTATTGCTTTTTCGACTGAAGATGCACCGCGGTGAACAATTTCAATGTCTTCTCTTTCTTTTCGTGTGGTTAGTGACTAACCTGATGTCAGAGTTTATGCCGCCCATGGGCCTCTGACTTGGCTTCACATGCCCTCGAGAAATATCTCTCAGGCATGCCGGTTTCCTCACGATGTTTTCCTGCACCGATTTTAAGCAATTGATAATTATACTATACGCACATGAATCCGAAAAGACAGTGGTGGTGCGTGCCTTGGGTTCGAACTCGAGACCTATGACTAGGCAGTCCGACGGTTACACCACTAGGCTATCACTGCTATATATTTCAATGTAACAGTGGTTCACGTTTGGTTTTGTGAAATAAGAAGGATTTACTGAAGATTCATGAAACTGAAGCTCACACAATAATCGAGTAGCCTGAAGGCCACCCTCTTTATACATACTGTATACGTACATAAACTCACGCCTTTTTCCCATGGGGCTAGGCAGAAACTATAGAACGCCACATGCTACGATCCTTACATACTCCTTTCGCTTCATCCACATTCATTCATCTTGTCATACACGCACGCCGGTTAAGAATACTACGCAACTGTCCTCTTTCCCTCTATAGGAGCTTTGTAAAAGGTTTATGTCTGTTAATCAGCTAAGCTGGGGTAATAACGTCATTTTGAGTGTAGAGTCTAGATGTCATTCCACTGATACACTGAAAATATCGACGTCCTGATTGTATGAAAAGAGTCAAAGTGCAATGAACGTCACACACTGATTAATGAGCGGACTATTAGTTTCTATCAGTCAAGAAATCATCTATCATAATATCATCATAATCAATTTAATTAGGAGTAACAATGGTGTCGATTCTGTAGCATATTTTGACAGTACTAAACTAGACTAAACGCAACTGTCACATTCTTTTTCTGTTGAAACAGAAAGACACAAACGCCCTTAGCTTAGTTTAGTCCTGTCAAAGTGCGCAACAGTATCGTCACCATTGTCTTACTATAATTTAAGATAATTTTACCTAATTTTTTGTTATCACAATGTAGAAGGGCTCATGGTTAAGTAACAATCGCACGGATCATACGATTTGCGAGGTTAAGCTGCGCTTGCCGCGGTCGCTCCGTAGATGGGTACCGTTCGTGACACATCGAGACCATTCTGGGCCTCGGAGAGCACGTTAAACCATCGGTAAAGGGTGTCATACGAATACCTATGACAGTTGTTACGGGTAGTCAGAAGTGCGAAAGTCTGACAACAGGTCTAACCTTAGAGTATCGGCATTGCCCAGTATCTGGGTTGCGGAGGTCTGATGGCAGTCACTCCGTGTAAAATACTGGTATTCAGCGACATCTGGTTAGACTGGAAGCTGACCCCAACATAGTTGCAAAAAGGCTAGGCAGAATATTGTAATTGCAATGTAACAGTGTACAATATTGCAATAATATTAAATAAACACTTCGTTATCCACGAGTACATTCACGATATCAATGTGTAATATTTTTTCCGTCCATATCTGAAGCGTGAATTATGTTGGCGCCACATATTCGCTCCTATAAGGATAAAAAGTGCACGCTATTTACATTAAATTAATTATAGAATCAAGTCACGTACTTTAAAACTAGATTAACGTACAAGTATATCCCAGTTTGATCAGTGATTAACGATCATCTATGTTAAGCCTTTGCCAATCATGTCTAATTTGTGTTAGACATAAATTGCCAGTACAAGTTAATGACTATATTGATGAATCATGTTTAAGTGGGTTTACTTTGTAAAGATTTGAATTAATTTGTAAAAGCATTAATCACTATCTCATTAAGACTCTATTGTGTTCTGTGGTCTTAAGTGTTTAACACACCAAACGCGTGACGGGGCGTGTTGTCGGCGGACCCTGCTCGCGCCCCGTGTTTAGTGTGGCGAATCTTTAAAATGTGGATGCAAGTTAAACTACCACACCAGAATCGCTTGGCAGTCTCTATGTGGCGTCTTCTATACATTGTTATTAGTAATTCGCACGCCAAGAGCACGCGATCAACACGCGACGCGAATATCACACCCAGCCACACTCTGTCTGACCGGGCCCTGGAATTAGAATTAACTTGGAACGAAGAAAGAATTTATATTATACAAACACCGAAAAACTAAAAACAAAAAATACGCAAGCGAAACTACGGGCACAATAAAACAACAATATTTTTGTAACATCATTTTGAATATTATATTCCTAAAATTATATTCTGAAAAAACAAACTATCTTAAAAATGTCACTAGAAATTAATAACAACTATTACAACACAAATCCTGACTTCCTCAATAAACCTTAATCTGCGAAGATTTCCACACTATTCCAAGAGTAATAAATTATATTATGAGCACGTTAACAATCTCTGAAAGTTATGCGGGTTATCTGCGGCGTGTCACAGTTGGGATAAGGATGACTTGCTCTAGTTGCTCAGTTTGATATGGGACACCTTGATTAATGTTTAGTGCGTGTATGTTCGTCAGGTGCGAGATGGTTATGAGGTTATGGTGATGGATTTGAAGTTTCTAGCTAACCCTCCGATTCAGAATCTTATCGATAAGTCAATTGTTGGCGATCGAATTACGAAGTGTCGGCTGACGGATCGCACGTTTACCAACCATGAAACTGTTTCAAATCTTTTCAAGCACGTTTTTTCATGCGATTCCGTGCTGACAGATGTGGGTCAACCCTTACAGGACAATGCCGATATCCTAAATTTAGAACGGTTGTCAGACTTCCAGGCTTCTGACTTCCCGTAACGACTGTCATAGGTATTCGTATGACACCCGGGACCGACTGTTTAACGTGTTTTCCGAAGCACGGAGTGGTCTTGATGTGTAATTAATGGTCACCCATCCACAGACTGACCGCGGCAAGCGCAGCTTAACTTCGCAAATCATATGATCCGCGCGGTTGTTAATTAGCCACGAACCCCATACATTCTCTTTAATGAATAGAAAAACAATGAGATTAGATGTTATTTTTAGCGCCTCCATTGCCACATAACATAACATCACGCCTGTATTCCCCTGAGGGTTGGGCAGAGGTATATATTAACACCCTCATTTCGCCGTTATGTTTAAGTCCCATGTAAAAGGGGGCAAGCCTATTGACACTAACCGGGCACAAATCCATACTCCGGGCTGCTACTGAGGAATTCCACACGGAAATACCCAATAATACTTTGCCCGACCTGGTATCGAACCGAGGACCTCACGAATTGCGCCTCAGCAATAGCTGAATAACGCTCAAAACAAACAGAATTCAAAACAGAAATAGCTGAATAACGCTCTTCCATCGTTAAACAATACAGCTATCCATCATAAAGAGAGCAAATGAACTTTAAAGAATTGATAACGCTACGCGCTATAACAAAAGACGAGGTTTAATAATCTCATTAAAACCTTTTACTGACATTTAACGGCCTATAAAGTACTCACAAGGGCACTATTTGTTCGTTTACGGGTCGAACGAAACGGAATAAGCTTTATTTATACTGAAGTTTGATTTTATAGCTTTCTTTGTTTTTGTTTGGCAATCGTTTTGTTTTGGCCAGTTGAAAGAGTGGAATTCTTTGTCTAATTTCAAGGGCGATTTTCTTTTTGTTCAGCTTATAAATGGCTATCTTGAGTATTTGTTTTGGAAGTAAATTGGCAGGAAAATGTTTTGGGTGATTGTTATATTTTTTGGCATTTATTAGACTATATCGGGTCGACCAAAAGAACAATAGCAGAACGGGTCAAGGAACATATCGCTGCAGTCAAGAACCGCCAGATCAACAAGTCCGCAATAGCCGAGCATCTTCTGGAGTCCGATTGCAATCACTGGATAGAATTACATAGTCCAAAAAACCTCTTCACCGATCGTCACTATTATCTCAGAATAGTACGTGAAGCGATTGAAATTAAGAAGTACAAGAATTTCAATCGGGAAGATGGATACAAACTATCAACATCATGGAATTCGGTCATCAGCAAGTGTTATCATCGACGGGACGTTTTAGGCGAGTGGAAAGACGTCGTTAGTGTGGTGTGTCGAAGTACCGACGATAATAATATTCTTAAAAATCAAGATCAAGTGAGGGTAGATGAAAATACCCTTGCTTCACGAAGATGACAACTGCTCCACCACTTCAGTCTACCCGTGACCACGGCCGATGAAATTCGGTCGAAACGTAAATAAGCTATAAATAAGCTATTTTTCTGCCTTATAAATTTTCTACGCGATTAGACCCGATTTAGTATTTTTATAACGTGTACAAATCGCGAAAGTTTGAAAACATTTTATTAGACAGTCAATTATAATGAAAAATTAAAAGAAAATAATATTGTTTCTTCTGGCGCACGTTATATATTATGCCAGATTAGTGAACAGTTTAAACGATCAAGATACAATAAAAAAAATAGAACAAATGCGTTCCCGACAACAAACTCAGGGCGCGAGTGGGGCGTGCTCGCATTTGATGTGACATGCTTCGTAGATACCTTGAATATAACTCACGCGGGCCCGCCGATAATACGACCCGCTCGCGCCCGGCGTTTGGTCTGGCAAACGCTTTAGACATAAATAGAAAATAACATAACATAATCAGCCTATTATTGTCCCACTGCTGGACACAGGCCTCTTCTCAGAATGAGAAGGGTTTACGCCTTAGTCTATCACGCGGGCCTGGTGTGACTTGGCAGACTACACACACCATCACTTTTGCAGCCCTCACAGGTGTGCTGGTTTCCTCACGATGTTTTTCCTTCGCCGTTAACGCGAGTGATAATCAAATTCTGGATCCACACATGAATTCGAAAAGTTGGAGGAACTCAGCTCCTCCTGCATGGAAGAAAAGCGTTCAACCGCTACGCTATCACTGCTTAAAAGGTAAATAAACACGTTCTAAATTGAAAATCAAACGCAGCAGTCGCTGTTAACCTGCATTAGTTTATATGCAGCCCTAAATATACCAAAATTTCGCTGCAGTTTGACCAAAATTCCTAACAAACTCCGAAGCTCTGATGCTAACCATCTCCCGTCCGATTTAGAACCAAAATTAGATTGGATTCGGCACGTGAATCATCGGTGTAGGGCAATTAGAATTTCATACGTTTCCGCCCGTCTGGCTAATATTTTATTTAAGGACAAGTGTTTCGATTAGCACTTTAGGCTACGAGTATTTCGCATTCCGTTTTTGGCGGTTACTGCATTTTTTTTTTGTCTCGATCCATCTTGTTTATCTCATTTATCTCATCTATATTAATATAATAAAGCTGAAGAGTTTGTTTGTTTGAACGCGCTAATCTCAGGAACTACTGGTTGGAATTGAAAAATTCTTTTTGTGTTAGATTGTCCATTTATCGAGGAATGTTATAGGCTATATAACATCACACTAAGACCAATAGCAGCGAAGCATAAATGAAAAATGATGCAAAAACGGGTAAAATGTCCACCCGTGCGAAGCCGGGACGGGCTGCTAGTTAGACATAATTTTGTAATCAGCTCATTCCGAACTTTTCGATAAGTCACTTGTTGAAAAATTCGGTTTTTTGTTTCGTTTTCTCTCGTTACGTTAAAACGAGTTAATAAACCGAATTGGTCGATAGCTGACTTGTTGAAACGTTCTGACTCAAGGGGCAGATGACGTAGCTTACATAAGATGAAGAACATGAATATCGTTGTTATATTGTTTTTCTTTTAAGCTTTTACACATCACCCTTGACTTTACGTCAAATATTTGTCAGATTTTCGTTTTTGGGTTAATGATGAAAAGTTAATTAAGTAATAGCGATTCTAGTTATTCTTGCTTTTGTTGTTATCCAGAATAATACTTGAGGACGGTCTACAAGTGTCACCAATTGACAGTCATGGTTAGTTACGAATACGAGAGGCGTATATATCCCTTTATATCTCTGTTCTTTGGAGTTGTGTGCCCCATCTTAGACCCTGTTTGCGCTTACCGTTAGATGAGACTAGGGCCAAACGAGACCAAGAGAAGAAATAAAAAAAACGTCGCCAGTATTACAATTTTCATTGCGTGACATATTATACTTTGTTTAGCCTAGATGTAGACACATCACCAAGAATACCAACATGAAGATAAGTAACTACTGCAATAAAACTTTTTACGATAGATCTATCGTGTTGACTTTGCACTCCACCGACAAATTATTGCCTATTTGTTAATTCGTTGCGTATGCGCCAGTTACAACGTACTATCCGCCGGATGTGACCAATTACTACTAGCATCTCTTTCCTGCCTTCTAACATTTTATTTTTACAACGCCAAATTTGTTCGAGTGTAATTGGGAAATTTACGAGCCATTTGGACAGATCTAAAAAAAGCTTTACTTTAGCCAGTTGTAGATTTTTGTCACGGATCTTGATGTAACAGATATTTGAGATTGAAAATTGTATTAATCTTGCTTTTGGGTGTTTTCTTGTCTAAGACCAAGGTCATCGTTGATGATACACGTAACATAATGAGCACATTATTATCCCACTGCTAGGCACGGACCTCTTCTTAGAATGAGAATGGTTCAGGCCTTAGTCCATCACACTGGCCCGGGGCGGGTTGGCGTACTATACATACCATCGAGAACTTTATGGAGCCCTCTCAAGTGTGCAGGTTTCCTCACGATGTTTGCCCTCACCAACAGACGTGATAATCAAATTATGATCCGTTGATGATACAAATCATGTTTTCAAGTATCTGTCATCCAAGACAGGTATGGCAAGTTTAGAGTTAATTGGCTAAATGAATGACACGATACGAAAAGATGTAGTGACGACTCCAAGCGCCAATATTGCTATAAATCAATTACGATGACACTGGAAGTGTCGTGTTGATTTATGAGTAAATGGTTCATAGAAATACTGGCGCTTGCAGTCGTCATCATATTTTGTTGTGTTGAGAGCTGTGAAAAAGTCTACGAATCTTGGTGATGAAAAGCTTGCCCTTAAGTAAAGTTCTCAATAATATTGGTATGTAATATTAAAATTTATAGACGCGGATTTGATCTAGCGGCAGTAGGTAAGTTCTAGTGAAAACTTACGATGCACCTGCAAGATTTAGATGTTTGAAGTTTATTATGCTTTTACTTCCTTGTATTCAGTTATCTGAAATATTTAGGCGGAGATGTTCTGAAGAAGGTGGAGGGCTACTTCCGACTTTTACTGACGAAAACTAACCACATTTCCTCCAGAAGACATATGGTCAGGATCGCGGGATTCGCTAGTCCATTCACTGTAAACCCGGCAGGTCTTGGACTCTTTTTATTTACCTACCAACTACCTATAATGTATGCTTGAGGGGCTCGTCGCTAATTAAAAACTGCGTGGATTATATGATTTCCTAAGCTGCGCTTGCTCTGATCAGTCCATGGATAGGTGACCGTTCGATACACATTGAGACCCCTTTGTGCCTCGGAGAGCACGTTAAACTGTCGTCGGTCCCGGGTTTCATACGAATAACTATGACAGTTGTTACGGGTAGACAGAAGCCCGAAAGTCTGACATCGGCTACTCTGATGGCAGTCGCTCCGTGTAAAATACTGGTATATAGCCACATCTGGTTAAACTGGAAGCTGACCCCAACATAGTTGAGAAAAGGCTAGTTGATCTGTCTATCATACCTTTTTATAATGGTATGCTTAAGTAATGTCTTCATAAGTCTTAACCCCATAAAATAACCTCAACCTCCAAATTCCCCTTCCTTTCCCTTACCATAATCGTATAAAAACACAACTTAGGAAGTACTTTATGAAGGATTGAAATTCAACCCAGTTGTCCAGAAGTCGGCTAACTGCCGTTCCCTTGGTGGCATGACCGCAAACTTCCGATTTTAATTCGTTAGCAGGTTTTAATGGCGGACTGCGAAAACCACAGGATGGTTTCGTAATACTCTGTTGTAATGTACGTTACATGTGAGTACTGGCAGGATGGGTGGGATTTTTTATTTTTTATGTTTTTTTATAATTATGGGCTGTTCGGGAAATTATAGTCGGGTGATGTTATTATGTAGATATCCTACTAATATTAACGATGTGGATCTTTGTTAATTAATTACGCATAAACGGCTAAACGAATTTAGATGAAATTTGGCACACAGATAGACGATGTCCCGAATTAACATATAATCTTTTTATCTGGTTACATGAATTTGTTGCTATAGGATGCTAGGAAGCTGCGTGTGTTCGGGCGTGTGTCTGCATGTGCGTGTGTGTGTATGTTTGCTTAGTGAGTGCTGAGTGTGTATGTGATTGTGTGTCGAGGGTGTGTGTGTGCGTGTGTAGTTTAGGTACTTCCTGGCTACATAATTTCGTTAATTTCAGTATTAAAACTTGTGCTACTTATGCCTTCATTTTAACTCGGGGTTCATCAACTTGCAATTATTTACTTTGTATGAGCAACACGTAACCTATACATAAACACCTGGTATTGCTCAAAATAGAATTTCCAGTACAAATTCAGTAGTAAATAATTCACTTCATAGTGCGATGACAGTGGAATACTATAAATTAGGGTTAGCTCACAAATCACTGGTGCCCGCCTAATTGACTCCTAGCGTGTGAATGTATTTAGAAGCTGAAATAATATATGGCTAGTGCATTTTTAGATTTAATATTTTGGGCAGAAAATAATAATAGCTTTTTAGATTTCTTTTTATGACATTTCAATGCCATTTTTGGGTTTGTTTGGTGCAGTGGGTGCGTGCTTAGCTTTCTGCACTTCAGGTTGTTTTCCCACATTTATACAGCCTACAGAATAATCAGTCCATTGCTGTCCCACTGTTGGGCACGGGCCTTTTCTCAAGATTTAAAGGGTTTAGTCTACCACGCTGTCCTGCTGCGGGTTGATGGACAAACAACACCATCGAGCATAGGTGTGCAGATTTCCTTACGATGTTTTCCTTCACTTAATGCAAGTGATAGGTAGGTACCTAATCCAAAAACTGCTTTCAATCAAATAAAGTGAGAAGCTTATAGAAAAGTCATTATTACATGTGTGTATGGTGTGCGGGTGTGGTGTGCGTGTGTGGTGTGCGTGTGTGGTGTGCGTGTGTGGTGTGCGTGTGTGGTGTGCGTGTGTGGTGTGCGTGTGTGGTGTGCGTGTGTGGTGTGCGTGAGTGGTGTGCCTGTGTGGTGTGCGCGTGTGGTGGGCGCGTGTGGTGTGCGTGTGTGGTGTGCGTGTGTGTGCTGTAAGCGCGTGTCAGTGTGTGTGTCAACGCTAAATGTACATTGTGGCTAAATAGGGCTCTCGAGTAACAACAACTTACTTTGTTATGGTAAAACAAGTTAATCAAAAAATACGATCAACTTTACGACAGGATTTTAAATAAAAAAATAATATAGGACAAGAGAGTTTCATCCAAGAAAAAGTTGATCAATAAAAGCTATGTGCTATACTTGTAATCTTTATATGGCATGATGCGCTATAAATATTAATATAACATCGCCAACAAAGGTATGTGTAGGACAAGACACAATATCAAAGGTACACTCAACATCAAAAGTAAATGATGATTGTTCAAATTTTCAAAAGCGTTTTATGAAATCATGCAAATTTTGTACTATAAAATTAAAATAGCTAACATTGTATTACTACACTAGCTGTGTCCTCACGGCTCCGCCCGTAGCCTATGTTACTCAGTGATAAAGTAGATTTTTAATGGCAAAATATTTTTTTAAATTGGTCCAGTAGTTTTTAAGTTTATTCGTTACATACAAAAATCCAAAAATACAAATCTTTCTTCTTTATAATATTAGTATAGATGATCACACAAATTTACCTGCAGTGAAATTCGGTTATTACTGTAGGAAAGCTTTGTCCGAAGATGACTGTGATGATTGTGATGTTCAGATTAATCTATAGGAAACGTTTACTTAGTTAGTTTTCTATCACATCCAACCTTTTTGCTTAAAAGTATCACACTGTATATTTTTTTCGGCAGCATCATGGCTCAACAGCCTTATAAGGACTTTAAAATATATTTTTTTCATTTTTCAAAATGTTTATCATTTCGATTTGATTTGGTAGGGTTCTCTACAAATAATTAATACCTCCACATACTTTTGTTGAGTTTGATCCATCTCACTAGGTAAATCATATATACAGGTGTCCCATAATTATTGGATAACGTCGAAATGGCGAATAGCTGATCAAAAAAGCTTTAAAAAAAACCTCAAGATCGGTTAAAAAATCTTTTTGAAAATTTTGCATTATAAAAGTAATTCAAGTTTTTTTTTTAAATGTGCATTATCTTGTCTTACTATTTACTGCTTATCTATCAGCACAGTTAATTTAAATTATTTTCTATACTAATATTATAAAGCTGAACAGTTTGTTTGTTTGTTTGTTTGACACGCTAATCTCAGGAACTTCTGGTTGGAATTGAAAAATTATTTTTGAGTTGGATAGTCCATTTATCGAGGAAGGTTATAATAGGCTATATAACATCACGCGACGACCAATCAGAGCGGAGCATAAATAAAAAATGTTGCATAAACGGGAAAAATGTCCACCCGTGCGAAGCAGTGACGGGCCGCTAGTAAAAACATAAAACCGATGAAATTCATACATTAATGGTCATGCGGTACAAGAACTTAAAATGAGATGAACCGTCATTAGTTCTCCTATACGCCAATTCACAGCTATCCATTAATTACAGGACACCCTGCATAGTGTGATACTGCAGTAGTTTTCAACGGTGACAACATTAATTTAGCCTCCTTCCTTATATTCTTCCTTATCCTTACCGACCGTAATAAAATTATCAATTTGAATATCCTCTTCAACAGTAGAATCATTCCTTATTTTTTTATTGGCATTTTTAGTACCTAGTACAATTACTATCTAATCATCCCATTCGCGATTCGAAATTTCATTATTTTGCACATTAGCACGTAATTTTATCTCGCTTGCACAACGACGGCCGAAGCCGTCTTCATCATCGCTATCACTGGCCATCACGTTATTGAATATAAATAAAATAAATTAAATGTCAATATTATGTAAGTTCAATTTATTAGTTTTCATTAGTTTAGAATCTAAAATGAAAGTAAGTTATCACTAAAGAAATACATATACTAATGTAATTCGGTAACATCACAAATCATCAATTGTCTGATTAGCACACCAAAAACACGATGACGTTCCGAGTGAAATGTCAATTTCTAGAATGATAAAAGTTAGTATTAACTAGAACTGGATATAAACAACCTGTTTATTGATGCCTAATACTAAGTTCTACAGAACTTCCGTACGCTACCCAGTATTATCGTTGTTAAGCACAGGGCTTCTAATTGTAGGAGTATTAATAAGTATTATTCTGTGAAAAAGAGCAGTAAAGGTTAACGCGGCTGTTCAGAGAAGTGTGCGGTAAACAAATTCTTGCGAAGGTTGAGAAAATCTTAAAGAAAAGTATATAAAAGTTTAGCTGAAGGAAGAAACTTTTTATTTTATTGAAGATGTCTGGAAGTAAATTTTTACGCCTATTAATAATAGTTTATGGCGATTTATAGGTATAGACAAACACGTTGGTAAGACTTAAAACAGATCCCAAAATGTGTGCACTTAGGAAAGACTACACGCAAGACTATTAGCGGGTTCACACGGCTCGATTTTAGTTGATCAACAAAACTTGAACAACAGAAGTTGAAAAGTTTTCTTCCTTCAAATTGATTTAATTTGATTGAAAATCTGTTCAGACGGTTCAAATCGCATGAGATTTGGCAGTTGATCATCTAGAATCGAATCGTGTGAACCTGGTATAAGAGCACGCTTGGTGGTAGGATCTATAAGGTCCGCCTGGCTAGTCCCCCACATTAAAGTCCCTCCCCTATTTAGGGGAATACCTCTATATCTCTGTTCCTTGGATTCGTGTGCTCCATATTAGACCCTGTCTGCGCTTACCACCAGGTGAGACTGGGGCCAAAGGCAACTGAGTCGAAAATAAAAAAACGACTAAGATACCTAGTGATGCTGGAAATGATACAATATTAATAACTGGAAAAAGAGAAAGAAATCCTTTATTGGCTACAACACCAGACACAAAAGCAACTGAAACAACTAATAATCCCTAAAAAGACTTTTAAGTTAAACGGTTTTATCGTGCAGTATCCCTGCAGCATCAGGATGTGAGGATTGAAGGTTGAAATTATTATAATGTTGTATTGTCATGGGAATTGAATTTTTTGGGTGAAGTTTCAGGCGAATCGGCTAAGCAGAAGTAATTGAAAAATCTGTCGTAAAATTTGAAACAAACAAATATACGGCATGCAGCTAATTAAAACCGTTTAAAAATAAATAGAATGTTGAATGTTCAGCATAATGCCAGACGATGGTTTTCTACTGAACCTTGTAAACTGACTCATGGATGTAGGTAATCAAGTGTTTTTTTTTTATATAAGAACAACTTATTTATAATAATTTAAAATACTGCATAGATGGAATACCTCTTAGCCTTTTCCCAATTATCTTGGGGTCAGCTTCCAGTCTAACCAGATGCGGCTGAATACCAGTATTTTACACGGAGCGACTGCCATCAGACCTCCGCAACCCAGTAACTGGGCAATGCCGATATCCTAAGGTTAAACCGTTTTTCAGATTTTCGGGCTTCTGACTACCCGTAACGACTGTCATAGGTATTCGTATGACACCCGGGACCGACGGCTTAACGTGCTCTCCGAGGCACGGAGGGGTCTCGATGTGTAACAAATGGTCACCCATCCAAGGACTGACCGCGGCAAGCGCAGCTTAACCTCGCAAATCGTACGATCTGCGCGGTTGTTATTTAGCCACGAGCCACATTACAAGTATATTATTATAATTCCAGTATAGCCATCAGAGGACGAAACTAAAGCACTTCAGGGACCTCAAGATAGAGATTGAACCGCATATCCGTCTATATTAGAGCACAAGATAATATAGGACAAGCTATAGCTTGAGACGAACGATATTCCAATACGACCATTGAATTTTTCGTTTAACCTCAGAATCGATATCAAGAGCTTAAAAGCGTTTGCAATTCAAAGCAGTTCTTGACTTACCAATATGGCAAACAATTCAATCGCATTTATTTCGCTATTTGTTGTTACTAGGAGCATAAATCTCCTCGCAGACCGATTGTCGCGATAAAACAATTTCTAGTCGTGACACTTGGCCATCGAGAGCCACCCACATACTTCGTATTTAAAACGATCAGGCTGACTGATATGAATTGCATTTAATCATGGCTGAAAACATTGCAGTACTTCTAACAATTAATTGTTTAATTTGAGTTTTAAAAACAAATCTACAAAGAGAAGATATCTGAAGAACAGTTGGCACAGAATTTTTCTGTAAATCCTCTCATGCCCGGTTTCTATAAACAAAAACGAATCGATTTGCTTACCAATGGTCACATTTTGTATTGCCAAACTGGGCACATAAATAGACTCGTAAGCTAATTTTACCTTTGATAGCTACTTCCATATCGGATGTTCTACTATGCAAATCCATGAGATCTTTGCTTCATTATTGGTAAAGATACAAGAGTCTCAATTTTAATCAAAAACGCTCCGTAAATTATAGGAACAATCATTACAACACTATTCCGTTTACGGCAAAAGACAAAACTGAATGTCAATATAGGAAATTAAATATCATTTTGAATTCATTTGATGACACACGTGATTTTGGTAGTGCTAGTGATGTGGTCAAATGTATAATGAAAGGTGATAGAAAGACAATAGCAGGTGTCGAGTAATAGCCGTTCCCAAGAACTAAAAGAATATTAACCATCCAACTGGCTGACAATGAATGTGTTAAGTAATTTTCCCGAAACTATACTGGCCTGCAAAAATAAGTATCACACTTTAAAATTGCAATAACTTTTTAGGTACACAAGATATATTTTCGAAACAAAAAAGACTCAAAAAAGAGTTTAACTTTGTTACTATAGTTTCAAAGAAAGCTGATAAAAATTATTGCTATAAAACGTTTTTTATTTTAAATCTCTAACTACTATAGTTTAGAAAAAATGGAAATTTTAAAAGTGTGATACTTATTTTTGCAGGCCAGTGTATTTATTCAAGTGTTTTATAAAAAGCCCATGTAAAGTACTGATCAATTTTGGGTGAATTTAATTCTATAGTGCAATCCCAAAAAAGCGACACAGTATCGATGTAATCGTGCGATGTGGGCTTTCGATACAACATTTCAATGCTTTGTAATCATCGGAACGCGAAACCGATATAATCACGGCGATATCAAATCATTTCATGCAATCACTTCTATCAAACGCTTAGTAATACAGAATCGGATGCATTCGGATGCTTGATTGAATTACTAAGTTAGTCATATCTAGTGCTAGTTCAATTTACTTGCATTTGGACTGTAAAGTCGGCCAAGTGCGAGTCGGGCCTTGTGTGATTAGTTTTACGTAGGTACCTACCTAAATTGTGATCGCAGAAATTCGTATGTATATAGAACGTGTTACATAATTCCCCATGAAAAAGAAAATATTTATTTAACCGAAAAATAGTTGTTGTCATTTACCTCTCAGAGAAAATTAGGTAAGAATGTAAATAACTTTCTGGGTAGTCTACTCTTTACTTTTATGTTTTCAGGGTTGGGTTTCAATGATGATTATTTTGTTTTATCCAAATTCTTTTTTTTGTCTTACTACGGTATTCAAATATTGCCAATAGACTATTTACAAGGGACCTTTTAACCCCCTTTCGGGTTTAGGGGTATTTTTGTAACACGTTGTATATTTATATTTTTTTTTTAAATGTAATGAAATTCAATAATAGTCGTTCATTACATAATATTAATCAGCCTATTACTGTCTCACTGCTGGGCACGCGCCTCTTTTCAGAATGAGAAAGGTTTAAGCCTTAGTCCACCACGCGGGCCTGGTGCGGGTTGGCAGACTACATGCACCATCGAGAACTTTATGGATCCCTCTCAGGTGTGCAGGTTTCCTCACGATGTTTTTCCATCACCGTTAACGGAAGTGATAATCAAATTCCGATCCGCACATGAGTTCGAAAAGACATAATTAATTATAATAATAAGGCCATAATAAGGCTTCCTACAACCAGAGTAATAAAACCAACTTCTCCAGTTGAATTTAAAACTATTCGTACAAATATTACAGTAATAATTGCTAATTAAAATCATGTCGCCTACGCCTTGTGTCATGTCGCGCTACTCAATAATTCATGGAGCTTTTATTACTCATTTTTACATCGAAGGATGGTGAACATACCGTACAACAGGTTACGTGAAAGTAGTAGACAGAAATAAACCAATAAATATCTGACATACAGACCAGTTTTATTTTTATCTAGTTAACTCTCAAAGCTTTACTTTTTATTGAGGAGTGCCTGAGAGATGATTCAGGAATGTGATGCATAGGCCGTAGGAATATTTCGTAAGTATTTTGTTTGCAGGGCGGTTGTCAAAACGTTGTGACCTACCAAAGAAGTGGTGGATAAAAGTAATATGGGTATTGAACTGGCTATTAAGGTTTAAGGATGGAGTAGGCTGATAAGGCTGGAATAGAAAAATAATTTTCTTGTTGCTTAGCAATTTGATCATTAACGACTTACAAGACTAAGCCTTGAGGCTGGGATAGATCGAGAAAATTTTTGGGGACTTCAATCACGCAGTGTTAACGCTAAATTTCATTTATGCCACACAAACTTCCTTTAATCAGAAAAAGAACAATATTAGAATGACCATTAAAATGCTTTCGAAACACTTCAGCCTGAACTTGTTTGTGAAGGAATTATAATAGAAGTTCTACATAATAAGTGAATCAAAGAAGCGTAAAGATGTATAAAGTTAAAAGGCCAACGAAGACAAAACGGAATTTAAATTTTACGTCACTGAAACTGTCCGTTTCAATTAAGAACTAAGTAGCACAAAACTTTTAAATATCAAAAAGGATTATATCTCAAATTTTTAATAAGCAGCTTTGAAAATAATTTATGACCGGATTACAAGAGTATAAAACTAAGAGAATGCATGGATTCCTTTTGTATGGTTTACGTTTTGCTTTAGAGTATCGTGTAGCTTTTTAATGGGAGGAAGGTTAAGTATTGCGTTACGAAAGAGAAAAGTCTTTTGATGAATCCCTAAATACGGTTATGATATTCAATTTTTTGTTTTATTTTTGTATTTTTAATCTTTTGTAGGAAAAAGATGTTGTTTGTTGCCCTCCCTGAAATAATGCAAATGCCAAAACAAGAGAACGTTTGCGAATGAATTTCACGTTTTATCGGCGTTTGACATTTTGTCAAAGCGACGTTTTCTTTTTGTGGAGTCCGAACGAAATTATTGTCGTTTGCAGTACGTGGTAATAATTTAAACCTTTTGTATGGGTGATGGGACTGCATTGTGCATAATTATAGCATACACAGCATAGCTTCACGCTTGTATGCAAAATACGTATCTGGAACTCAATTATGATAAGTTTGTTATCGGCCAGGTGTTCTTCATTGTCAGCATCATCGTTTCTATAAGGTCGACCCTGGTTTATTTCAAGGTATGCTTTATTTATTCCCAGGTTTCTGATTTTTTCTTTCTGTGTGATAGGTAAAACTGAGTGTTGATGATTAAATAAATACCTACTCTGCCTAGTATTTGGTAATTGGTTTCCTCACTACCACACAATAAAATTTTATGTACTAGCACATACATAAACATAACATAAACTCTCGTCTTTTTCCCATGGGTGTAGGCAGAAACTATAGATCGCCACATGCTACGACCCTTACATTCCTCTTTCGGTTCATCCACATTCATACATCTTATCATACACGCACGCCCCGGTTGAGAGTACTACGCACCTGATCTTTGTGAAGAACATCACCAATAACATCGGTATATGTCCTTCTAGGACGTCCTCTACCGGCGTTTCCATTGACAACCGCCTTATAAAGTCCTTTTATTAATCGCCGTTCACTCATTCTCTCAACATGATCAAACCACCTAAGCATACTCCTTTCAATTTTTGTCACTACATCATCTTTGTACTAACACATTCATAAAATAACTCTAAACTTCAAAATTATAGTTCAAACTCGTAATAAAATTAGAACCCTTTATAATCTCGTTATTTGTATTACAATTGAATGCATAGATGAGTCCAAAAAGGTCACGTTAAGTAGAACTTAGTTCATTTACATTCTAACGATTATTATTTTAACTGCGCATGTGTTTTGAATATGTATTACATTAAAACGTTTAATTCAACGAAGCAATTACTTTTGGACTGCGGTTTTAAAACTTTTTTACATGTTTTTTAATCGAGCATGATATTTTAGAAATATTTATATAAACTAGTAAAATAGAGATTTCACATGGATTAAAATTATTTGGTCCTACCAATAAATTATAATAAATAGGTATCAAATCAGCATATTTCCGTCTACAACTAGATACAGGTCTACCAAAAGTGGCACCAAAAATGTATCCTTCATTATTTCAACCATTACAGATACCTAGGTATTTTATTTATCCGAGACCTGCTTGTTTTGCGATCTACCCTTGAATTTATAAATTGCTATATTTACAAGGTAGTAAAATTGTTTCCAAGCTTCAACAGTGCTTGTAGGAGTGGTTCCTAAAGTATCTTGAAAATAATAATGGCTTGAAGATGATAATATTGTTCGAGATCAAGTGGGTAACAGTTTTTCTATCGCCTTTATACATTGTAATATCATAATATCAAATTAGGTATAAGAGAAACTGACTACTTTTAACATTATTAAAATTATCAAAGTTTGTTGTTAAGGTGCATTGGCAAATTTTTTTTTGTATAGTCTTGATAGCCTACTTCTGTGACCGTCGGCATACCAAGTCATTCGTCTCGAGTTCGAACCCAAGGACCGCATCTCTGACTTTTCGAATTCATGTGCGTATTGTATTAATATCTCTTGCTTTAAAATGGTGAGGGAAAACATCGTGAGGAAACCGGCATGCCTAAGAGATATTTCTCGACGGCATGTAAAGCCAAGTCAGAGGCCCATGGGCGGCATAAACTCTGACATCAGGTTAGTCACTAACCACATGAAAAGAAGATGATTGGCTACTATTGTTTTGGAAGACTGTTCTAATTCGTTATTGATAGATAAGCAGAGTGTCATTATTACTGCCTAATGACTGACCACCAATAATGCCATTGAGTCTGCAATATGCTTGCAGTTTAGTAGAACACGAAACAGTTTCCGTAAACAAAAGTCTATACTATGTTTCAGCGCTCATATTCCAAATTATTACAAACGAGGTTACAGCATTTTTATACTCCCGCAAAGTCTCCATTACATTGAGTAACGCTGACCGAAAACTACTTCAAGGAAAAGTAAAAATAAGTAAATCGTAAAACCTAAAGTTTATATCTTCCGAAACAAGTCAATCGACCGACATAAAGGTTTGATTCACGCGACAGAGAACATAAACAATGTTAACACACTGCTCCGATCGGGGTCGATAGTAAAGATTGGAAACATTGGCTTCTTGTCATTCCGGCTACTTGTAATGCATTGTCGTGTATTGTGTATCGAGCTGGATAGGTAATGGACTATAGTGTAGTGTTAATGGTGTGCCTGTCGTTTTTAGATGGAACGTTACTTTAGTTGAGTTAACCATTATTATATTGAAGCTTGAAGGTTATGGACTAGTTGAGTATGAAAGTTTTAGTTGCACTCATTCACTCAAAGGCTTATTTGCTTAAGCTTAATTGGATGATATAACTAACGACAAAGATGTAAGATAGATAATCGAAGCAGTTTAGATTATAAGACTCAATGGTATATTATTTGCATAAGTTTAAATCGGCACTTTCAGAATTGTAAATTATTTGCTAGCTTCATACTTATTGTACTTTTATTTGAAGCAATCGCTTGTATTTGAAGCAGTGATAACTTAGTAGTGTGACCGTCGGACTGCCAAGTCACAGTCACTTTTCAGATTCATGTGCGTATTGAATAATTATCACTTGCTTAGAAAATGGTGAAGGAAAACATCATGAGGAAACCATTTCTCGACGGCATGTGAAGCCAAGTCAGAGGCCCATGGGCGGCATAAACTTTGACACCACGTTAGTTTCTAACCACATGAAAACAAGAAGAAGACGCATCGCAGAGAATATTTTCTTCTTCAGCAACGAAAATATAATTGTCAACATTCACAACAATCACGAGAGCTTATATTTTTAAAACGTCAATTATAGCCGTGTAAATGACATACAAGGAAGCGATGGTAACTAATGGATACCGGAAAAAAAGATTAGTGGGTGTAAATAACAGCTCAGTTGATGGTTCAGAAGAATGGAGATTTTACGGTGGCCTTTGAGTAGCATGGAAAATGTTCAAAGGTGAATATGCTGGTTCTACAAATTTTGAAAATAAGAAAGAAATAATCGTGGTGTTTTAAGATTTTTTTGTACAAGAACGAAATAGCAGTCATGTTAAAGATAACATGACTGCTATTTCGTTCTTGTAAGATAAGAATCTTACTATATCAGAATGTACTAGTGGAATGGAATTGAACTGTGATGTAATGGTTATGGGATTCATGGCGATGTAAAATCTGCAATATCAATAAAATTATAGATAGATTGAAATGCGATTCATAAATTTCTATCATATCTTTCTGTTATGTGACATATTTGCATAAATAAGCCTACGCCTACTTGGACTTTATCTTATGTCTTGCACAAGATCCCATCATCATCCCGTAATGTATTGTCCACTACTTATGCAGAGTATACACCTAGCCAACGAAGGCCAACGAACGTTCGCCATTTATTGAATTTGACCAAATTTTGTTTAGAAGAATCGGGTTTCATTCGATTTTTAGCGGTGTTTACGCTGCATACAACGCAGGCCGTCAAAGGACCCGTACAATGACCGTAAAGGCCATAATTACGATTGGCGATCGCTGTTTGTTGTTGTAACCAAGATTTCAGTGCGTATAATTAAAAAAGTTAGGGTTTTAGATGTCAAAATAGAAATTTCAAACAAGGGAAATGATTAAACTACCTCGTGAGTTCCTGGGTTGGATCCGCAGGTCGGGTAAAGTGTTATTGCGTTTTTCTCTGTGGAATTCCTCAGTAGCAGCTCGGAGTTCGGTTTTGTGCCCGGTTGATGGCGATAGGCTCACCTATTGCATGGGACTTAAACATAACGGCGAAACGAGGATGTTACTATACACCTCTGCCCAATCCTTCGGGGAATACAGGCGTGGTGTTATGTTATGTAAGCCCTGTAAGACTTTGGAAGTAACAGCTACTTATTGTTGATTTCCTCCAAGCATAACAACGAGACACAACCTATTTTATCTATAAATCCTATGTAAATAAAGCGATGTCCTATGTAAAATAAAGTAGAAATAAATCCGGCCAGTCAATTATCCTGTTCATCAGTGTCACCTGCATTAGAATACTGTCTCTACCTTGTCTTTTACTTTAAAATGGATTGATAGGGCTGCGATAACGTTCTCTGATTGATGGTATACGTACCAAATGTAATTGAATCAGGTTCAAAGACATTTCAAATAGAAAAGGTTGGATCAATAAAGGGGTTCGTTGCTGTTGGATCGATTTTCTTGGAAAAGTATTTCTTAGAATACCATTATCAACGGTCGATGCGCATGTTGTACCTATTATACTATGAAACCGAATCTAGGTGACAAAATACTGGTACATACCATAAATATTTCGCCCCTAGGTAGTATTGATGATAGAAAATATAAAATTGTTAAAATTACCAGCCCTTTTCAATATTTTTATACCTTTTAAACGTACGTACCTATTCAATTGCCTCACAGAATAATCGACTATTCACGATTAAGGAACTCGACTAAAAAACCATTCGCTCCGCATCACTATCGCGATAGTTGAAGCTCAAGTGGGAGCGAGTTCTTATCTCACTTAGATATTCCAAAAGCTTTTAGATTTTAAAAACGTGCTTGCTATCTAAATTTATGCATTTCTACGCCAATCTTAGCAAGTTTGATCTACTAAAGCAAGTGAGGCTTTCAGTGGCTATTTTGAGAAGGGAATTTCTGAATAAGCCATAATGTTTCCCCATTCACGATGTCTGGGTTATCGACCCGAGGTCGAAGCTTGAATAATTTATGTCACTACCATTGGCAGTAAGTGCATTTGTGTATGTGTATCTGTACAATGATTGATCTTTAATGGTCCGTTCGGTTATGAACTGCAATCCGGAGTGGGTTACATAAATGACAGCTGGCGAACCGTCGAATTGTCGTGCATTTTTTATTGGGATTGAAACTGTCAGTGGTTTCGTTTTTGGAAGGATTTCGGTTGTTTGAATTTTGTCTGTGTTCTAGTATTTTATTAAAAAAGAGTTTTTCGTGATTCCGTGTTACATATACTGAATGAAAACGTCGTTGATGTCCAAAGACATTTCCTTTAACACTACGGCTAATTGAATCAACAATTACCTTGTTTTTTAACTGATTAATTTTATACATCATAATAATATTGTATAGATTTGAACATCGAACTAGGCCTGAGGGCGATGCCTCATTAGTGCGTTGCGTTGCGTCGTCGGATCAACGCATTGTATGCCACACCAATGTTGCGACGACGCACGACTTCGCAGCGCAATAGGACGAAGCACGCATCTCTAGCAGTGGAACACTGTCCGTAGTCGCACCGGAGCTCCGACAGCGCAGTGCATCACCCTCCCCCCGCTTCGTTTCTCATCCGCCGATTCGTTGAAACGTCGCGTGCGACGATGCAACGCTTTAATGTGGCAAGTCATTTAAAATGTATGGAAAACGACGCAGCGTTGACGGTGCGACGACGCAACGCAACGCACTAATGAGGCAGAGCTCTGACTCAAGTCCCATTTTTAAATGGTTTGAATTAGCTTCACTTTGTATATTTGTTTGATTCAAATCTTACTACAGATTTTTCAACTACTTCTGCTTAACCGATTCTTCTGAATTTCAATTCCCACGACAATAAAACATTATAATAATTTCAACCTTCTATCCTCAAATCCTGATGCTGCAGAGGTGCTGCAAGATAAAACCGTTTAACTTAAAAGTTTTTTAAGGGATTACTATTTTCATTTCAAATTAAACCACATCTATTATTCATAAAAAAATATTGCTTAAAACATACTTTAGAACAACTTGCTCTCATTTACCATATTCCGCTTGTTCAAACACAAACTAACAGAGATTCTAGGGAAAAGAAAAAGATTATAAGCAACCCGTTTAAAATTGCTTACATTATAAAACTGTATTTCAAAGTGAGCATTACTTAGCATCTAACTACGAAGCAAGTTTAAATAAAGTGGAATATTTAAAACCTCTTTTAAGAAAACTGCTCAAGTACTAACACTTTTCATGGAAATTAAGGTAAAGTGTAGATTCATTATACGAAGGTTTTACTTTAGCGAGAGTTGAGCGATAAATAATGAAGATATTGGCAAAATACGAAATGATACCAACAAAGTAGGTACAGTATTGCGTAAGTTATAGTCCTCGGCAAACTTCGTGTTTCCGAATTTGTACAAAATATGCGACCAATTAAGTGATCTTTTGTATTTCTTGTCTTGACGTCTTGACTTTGTCGCGTTTGGCCCTAGTCTCACCTGATGGTAAGCGCAGACAGTCTTAGATAGAGCACACACATCAAAGGAACAGAGATATAGAGGGATTCCCCTTTACCCCTCTGGCTCTCACACACACATGACGGAACAGAGTAAACTGCTTGGTACCGGAATTTAATGTGAGGGTAGTAGCTAGCCAGGCGGATCGTATAGATTCTACCACCAAGCGTTGCTATCCGGAATCGGCCCAAAGAGGACGAAGCTAGAGTTACATCTTTACATAGTATAAAACAAAGCCGCTCCCGCTGTCTGTCTGTCCCTATGTATGCTTAGATCTTTAAAACTACGCAACGGATTTTGATGCGGTTTTTTTAAATAAATAAAGTGATTCAAGAGGAAGGTTTGTATGCCCCACATTAGTATCTACATTGCAATCGTGCGAAGCCGGGGTGGGTTGCTACTATTAATATAAAGACACAAAAATAAAGAAAAACCGGGTTGCACAATTCGTACAAATTCGAAAACACGAAGATTGCCGAAGTGCTTCTGTCGTTGTACTGTAAAAACATATTGCTTTCTTATATTATTAAATGTCAGTTAGTGAAATTAAAAAGGGATTGGGGTTAAACCTGCAATGGTTTTTGGAATAAAGGTTAATGGTATAATGTGAGTTTTCGAATTCATTACGTTATTCGCTTAAGCGATACTGACAACAAATTAATTTGGTTGCCGATCTGCATATCAAGTACGAGGATAAAACGTGAGGAATATACATACATGATGGGTAATACATCATTACATGTACTTGAATTGAGCTTGGAGCTGACGTGGAAATTGTCGACACCTTTGGCGCAGTGGCTGAGCGATTGACTTCTGCTCTACGGCGTCGTGGGCTCGATTCCCGCATGGATCAAATATTTGTATGGCCTACAAATTGTTGTTAAGGGTCTGGGCGTTTGTGTATGTGAAGATTTGTTTCTGTAAACTCAACCACGATACCGGAGAAATCCTAGTGTGGGGCAACGTTTTTTTTAAAAGAGAAAAGGTAATCATTTAATCAATCATTTATTCACACATCATTTAAAATTTTATACAATCGACGCTTTTGATACCTACTCTACAATTACTTTTTCCACCAAAACTCTTGATGGGAGCGTCATTGATTCCTCTGTTCCGTGCTGGTGGAATTGTGTAGCGGTTCCCTGATGTCGAGTTTTTTTTTACATACCTTATTTAATGTTTATAGGTAGTAGTATAATTTGATTTATATACATAACGTCTTTTTCTTGGTTTATGTGTGTATTTTTTTTTACATAATTTTATATTTATGTTAGAAAATAGGAGGTACCCATGAGGCTTCCATAGTCACGCAAAGTGAACTTTTGAGCCAAAAATCCTCGTACTTTTATGCTTTATTCACGTGAGTGGTCCCCTCTAGGTACCCTTAGACTTCAGCTTATCTCAGCACAAGAAGACAGCCACATAGAGTAAACAAACTCCGTTATTTACATTCAAGTAATAGTAAATAGCGCATTAAACAAACCTTGTACGCGCACTATTCATGTAAATTAGGATGGAGGAGCTTTCCCATAACGGTTGGGAAGATACCACGAACAAAGGCTCTGTTGGCTTTTTAGCCTAAGTACGGAATAATGAAAATGTGGGGAGAGGCATTGGAGCGATGAAAAAAGATGAAATGAAGAAAATTGCTGATTTCAATATACGAGTTCGGTATTATGGCCTTTTGTGTTTTAGTGAACGGTATAGATTGTATAGCTTTCAATGGTGATTACCTTTACTTTCTGTTTTGGTTTTGTATTCTTAGCCGACTTCCAAAAAAAGAGGAGGTTCTCAATTCGACTGCATGTTTTTTTTTTTGTATGTTTGTTCCGCGATATCTTTGCTAATTGTGAACCGATTTTAATGATTATTTTTTTGTTTGAAAGAATATTTTTTCGAAGTGGTCCAATTTAAATTTCGTGAAGATCTGTTGATGAACTTCGGAGATAGACAATTCGAAGTCGGTTTTATTTTTGTTAAAAAGTTATTATTTTATAAAGTACGTTGAATATTCAATAGTGATGTTTTTTCGACAAAACATCATGAATCTTCTTTCTTTTTGATTTGGATCGGTCGTTGTCTTACTCTCCCGGGTGTCATACGAATAGCTATGACACTCGTTACGAGTAGTCAGAAACCCGAAAGTCAGACAACCGGTCTTACCTTAAGGCGGGTACAGACTGATGTAACGTAACATGCAATGTAACATGAAAGGTACGTAGTACGCACGTGTAGTGTGCACGGTTCGAGCGCGCAAGGCGTCCACACTGGGAATTCTGTTACTTTGCATGATACATTGCGACAATGTGGACAGCAAATTCTTTCATTGCGTGTTACATTGCATGTTACATTTCGTAAGTCTGTACCCGGCTTTAGGATATGAGTATTGCCCTGTAACTGGGTTGCGGAGGTCTGATGGCAGTCGCTTCGTGTAAAATATTGGTATTTAGCCGCATCTGGTTAGACAGGCAGCTGAGCCTAACATAATTGGGAAAAGGCTAGGCAGAACGAACGTTGTCTTACTCTCATTAGCTAGCGCGTACAGCCTTGCGTTTTTCTAACGTATAATCTGTCAAGTATGTAGTGTCGTAGAAGAGCGCGCACTACGAATTATTCACCGCATACTGATTTACTTGTATTTATTTTATTCGTTGCGGTGATAAAAACGCACGGCAAGTCACCGCACAGCAGTGAGTGCTCGCACTAAGATTAGACACATAGTTATTTGGTGAATATGATTTAAAATCTCTCGATGTGTAATCCCATTTGACTTAGGCGAAACACACACTGCCCCGTGCTACGCTGCGAGGTGCGTGGCGACGGAGCCACGCCACTGCGCGTGAATGCGTTTTCTGTGTGTTGCACTACGCGTGTTTTCTATACAAACACAGATACTTGCAAGCAACGTAAGAATACGCACTCCCGCGCTACGCTGCGTGATGCGGTGCGGTGTGGATCCCAGCAATAAACTTAATACCTTTTAATTATGTGTGTATTCAAAATCAGACAGCACCGGCCTGAATGCATGTTGTCATGTCCCGAGTTACAGTTTTATGGTTCGGGACGCCGACCTAGCCCATTTTACCCCTTAACACCCGCAGATTACAATACAAACTGACCTACCTTTTGCAAGTTAAGATAATATTATCTGACAGCAAGTTTGTGAGAACATTAAACCCTGTTATTGATATTAACAACAATGCAACTCGGTCTTTGAGTATCGATACGATGTAAGCAAATCTCTAAACGGGAAGCTGTTGATGGAAACCATTACTGCGACTTCTGTTGGATTAATGGGATGTTCATGAGTACCTTAGTAACCGGTTCGCGTAAGTACATTGAATCTTGTATCAAACAGCTAATTTGCAGGCATTGTTGCGAAGATAGTGTTTTCTTATTGCAGTAAGTGCAATTTATCATCTACATGAGGACTAGTTGAGGTTTTAGAAGAAATACTGATGGCTTTGTCATGTTTGTCATGTTTGTTTGCTATAGAAATAACAGCAGTTCGTTCTGCCTATCCTTTTCCCACCAACTATGTTAGGGTCAGCTTACAGTCCAACCAGATTCAGCTGAACACCAGTATTTTACACGGAGCGACTGCCATCAGACCTCCGCAACCCAGTTACTGGGCAAAGATTACATCGGTTGTCAGACTTTCGTGCTTCTGACTATCCGTAACGACTGTCATAGGTATTCGTATGACACCAGGGACCGTCAGTTTAACGTGCTCTCCGAGACACGGAGGGGTCTCGATGTGTAACGAACGGTCACCTATCCATAGACTGACCGCGACAAGCGCAGCCTAAGCACCTAATCGAAATAACAGTCATTAATTGATATCAAATTCGAGAAGGGTAATAGATATCATAAAATGTGTGAGACTAAAAGTTTGCCATACAAATGATCCGAAAACAGCTGATGTCAATATTTTATTACCAAATCAATAAAATAAACATGTATGATTTTACAAAAATAAAGCGTCTAGACGTCATAAAAGGTGGCCGAACTGCATCAATAAATCACGATAGCCTATAAATCAACAAACGATATTACACAGATTGTTTATAAGAGGCCACAGCAGACAGATAAGGTTAACCCTGTCATTTCTTCAGTGCACGACAAACAGTGAAAGACACAAAACGTAACCTTAAACGGTTTTAGCGTACTACCAGTTCCGTTTTATATGTCACTTGTAACCCCAATAAATAAATTCAAGTCCGCCGGTCGTCTTCGATTCAGAGAAAGAACCTGTTGGCGGTCGGCCAGCTTTTTGCGGGTTGCCTTTACAGGAGAATTGCTAAGAAAAGAATTTTAATCTTTCACGCTCTTGCCGTCTTTGCCTCTTTCGCACGGTTACCGTTCGTGTTTTGTTTTAAGGGCTTTTTATCCAGTGTTGTTTATACGACCACCCACTGTACTTGTGTTGACTATTTACGGTCGGTTTGCGTAATGAAATAGATAACGTGATTATAGAATAATAAAATTTGTAAGTTTGTTAGAATATTTATTTTACTTAGTCATAGGTCACGTTTAGGTTGAACAGCTGATTGGCTGATCGATAAAAAGGTTTTTATTTTTGTAACAAAATGTATGTTCAAATATAGTTTTTGCAACATTAAACCAAGTCTAATTGCCTTGTTGGTCTAGTGGTGGCAAGCGCGACTGCTGAGAGTAAGGTCCTGGGTTCGATCCCCAGGTCGGGCAAAGTGCTATCGGGTTTTTCCGTGTGGAATTGCCCGGTTGATGGCAATAGGCTCGCCCCCTATTACATGGGACTTAAACATATTGGCGAAAAATGAGGATGTTACTATACTTACTATACACCTCTGCCCAACCCTTCGGGGAATACAGCCGTGATGTTACATTTAAACCAAGAAAACCGTTGGTTAGTCAATCGATTCCCATTTAATTTTCCAAAACTACCAATATTTCGACGACGATCATTGAAAAGGGATGTGGGACTTGCTTTTTCAAATACGCTCCTAAGTTTATTTTTATTTTGGTCCTAAACAGAAAGTTCGTTAAATACAAATAGTTAACATTCTCTTTCGCACATAAAATTTTTGTTTTCGTCCATATACAAGCGATTTTACTTTAACGATTACATTCATTTGGAACATAACGAGTATCGCCTCCTTGTTTGGTTTTTTTACATATATATCCGTCTAAACATTCACTATCTTAGCGAGCAATAAACTTTGATCTACGATGATCCGTCCACTAACTCACAATGATCCAAAAATAACATCATCGAGCGAGGAAGTCAAACAAAAATAGATCGGTGAAATCCTAATGACACACTTCACTCCCACTCCTGTGTTGTTTTATTATTCGTGGTCCTATTCTACGAAATCGCCTTACGGGTGGTCGACTTAACTACTCTTTAATTTATTGTCTTCAAAAGATAAAGATAAGCTTCATGACAAACCTAATTTTATCACCGTTATTAAGATTAATCGATGTCGCAGCTGAATTATTCATCGATACATCGATGCGATCATAATAATCGATTTATCCGTGTGACAAATGTTCATACAATTCGGTTTGCTAATCGACGTCAGTTGTTCAGTTTCCTGCAATAACTCAGGCCGATATCACAATTCAATAATTACGGTTATTCATAATTTGCTGGAGTCGGGAAGTTTATCGGTGGAGTCACTGGCCTTCGCATTATGTCAGTGGCGCGGATCGATAGTATCGATACTGGCGATGAACTACGAGTAACTGCATCACTATTCAATGCGCGTTCGGTGTCAGATTCATTGATATAATCCCAAGTAAATGTAGATATAGGCGTCATCTCGCTGCAAGATTAAATTGAGCTGAGCTTGCTGAAGCTTACTTCACCCATATTTTATTTACTCTCGTCTCTTAGCATAAAATATTAAGTTTTTAGCTGGCACATGCTTTAGTCGCCCGCAAAAAGGGTAGGAAGGTCCAAGCCTGACGTGTCTGTAGGCTTATTTACATAAAGTGGAATAATTAATTGCAACTTAAAAGACAAAGAACGGCCGCTCGTTCGCTATTCATGTAAATTAAGTCTAGAAATACAGCTTTATATTTTTGAACATTGCGCAGAGATTTTAGTTTAAAATACTCTATTATTATGCAACTTTACCTACAACGCTATTTATGTAATCTGTGGATATCCTTGTGGAATGATTTACACTAAAAATAGTAGTGAAAGTTTTGGAGAATCCGGCAGCAAATAGTGAAGGTCCGGATATTAAAATAGCCACAAAGGCTGTCACTGTACCTTTTTCGAAAACTAATATTCTCCCCAATAACATTAAACATTCGGCAATACAAGACGTGTCCAGCATTAAAACAGTTAGCGAAATTTCATTAAGGCCAACCCTGAAGACAGACAGACGATTTGTCTTGTCATCCGAGCAGTCATCATCTTGAGAACTAATTTGAATTTGTAATGAAACCCACAATCACGTTTTACTGTAAAATATGAGGAACGATGTGTCCCAAACGTGATTAAGTTTATGCTACTTCCAAAGGCAGGTACTTCCAAGTATTTAGCAATACATTTTAGACTACAACCGCATCACTGATAATAAAGATTAATTATGGGAGAAAGACGAAACATTGACTCTGTAATAAATTTCGCCTATCTATAATTAAAATTGAACAAACAGCTCTCTGTTTACTTAAAACATATGGTATGACGTCATCTGGTATGAGTAACACAGCATTTAAACTTTCTTATTTACAGTAGGTACATTTTTGATCGTTTTCTTTGAAATTAATATCCTGTCCTGAACTTCTGTCTGTCAACAAAGCTAACATTTGCTGGCAAGTATTTTAAAATTAATTTGCTTTGTTGCTTTTGTTCTTTAAAATTGGGTAAAATGAACACCACATTTTCATCCCGTTTATTCATTTTACATACATATTGATTACATTTTTAAATATTTCTATAAAAAATATAAAAAAACATTTAAAAATAGAAAAACATAGTTATAGCCCACCGGCATCGGGAACAGGGTTCAAGCTACCGATGGTCAGGGCCTCAGAGAGAGGAACTTCCTGACAATACGTGCCGTGTCCAGAAGTACCGCTTTCTGTATCAGACCCTTGACCCAACTGCCCAACGAGAGCCTCATCAGATGTTGGTCGAGGCTCTTGGCTATTAAGCCATGGGCCGTAACGACTATCGGCACAACGACTGCTGAGTCAACTTCCCACATGTCGACAACCTCGTGTGCCTAGTCTTGATACTTAATTTCTTCATCTTTCTCGGCTTTCACAAGGTTCTCGTCATGTGGGACAGACAGACACCACATTAATTATTAAAAGAAAAATTCCGACTATACAAGGTTAGTCGGAAAGGGGGTACTAAGCCGCGAGCCACTTAAAGTATCACTGATGACTATTTTAAAGCAAGTGTTACAATTTCGATTTTCGATAATTTTTATTTGCATGAAAAAATATTTTTATTTTAGTTTTTTCAAAAATAAAATACACCTGCTTTAGTAATGAATTCATAAAATTAAGTTTCTAATCTGTGACCCCAAATATGACCTAAATAGTAAACACAGCTGATCATAGCTATGGACAGATAGATTTTAGCATATTTTTTACGAAATCTTTGAAAAGCTATTTCTCTTAAACTATCGAGTTTTGGGGAAAGTTGTAGAACAAAAGTTATCCCTTATTATGGGTACTTTAACACCCTTTCGGCTTAGTACCCCCTTTCCGACTAACGTTGTATACTATCTGTCTGATATTCAGACTGATCTCATCCATTTGGCCTGCCTACATCGATTTTTACATTGGTTTTTACTATTACAACCAAGTAGTAAAAACATTGTCAGAAAGAGTTCGTGTTTTATCAAATTCGAGGAGCTTCGTACACTTGTTTCTCATTGCCATGCATCAGAATTATTTTTAGATCTGCTCAATGGTAACTCTACTTTATAATTTATTGCGAGTTTTGTTCTTTGAGAGACAAATTCATGTTCTAATTAATGGACATTATTTAAAATTTACAAGTTCGAGAACCCTCCGTGCCTTTGAGAGCACTTTAAACAGTCTGTCCTGGGTATTATACGAGTAACTATGGCAGTCGTTACGGGAAGTCAGAAGCCCGAAAGTCTGACAACCGGTCTAGCCTTAGGATATCGGCATTGTCCAGTAACTGGCTTGCAAAGGTCTGATGGCAGTCGTTCCTTGTAAAATACTGGTATTCAGCTGCATCTGGTTAGACTAGAAGCTGACACCAACATAGTTGGGAAAAGGTTAGGCAGATATATTTAAAATTTACAAGTTACTCTTTCTTTGATTTTTTTGTTATAGGGGTCTCAGTTTAGGTGTTGCCGCCATCTATAGTATACACCTACAACCCCCAAGCGAATTGATGATGATGACAGTACTTCCCCAGACAAACACATTCGCAAGGTGCTCTACTACTAAACATTACATAAAAATATAACATCACGCGTTGTATTTCCCGAAGGGTGGGGCAGAGGTGTATAGTAACACTCTCATTTCGCCAGTTATGTTAAAGTACCATGTAATAGGAGGCGAGCCTATTGCCATCAACCGGGCACAAGTCCAATCTCCGGGCTGCTACTGGGGAATTCCAGACGGAAAAGCCCAATAACACTTTGCCCGACCTGGGGATCGACTCCAGGACCTCACGATCAGCAGTCGCACTTACAACCATTAGACCAACGAGCCACTACTACAACTAAAATAATTTTCAATTATATGGCATGTGATTCATTCACACAAATATCCAGTATCACCAAAGAGCAGATCTGTGTCAGTGGTCTCCCTATGTAACTCGCAAAGGTTACTTACGTAACAAACACACGGACAGACGAACTAAACTAACAGAGTAACTGAGTCCCGCGTAATTAGATGCACAATTTTCAAAGTGAAACTCTGGTGGACTCTACACTTGTGGTTTGCGTTCACGAGACCTTTGTAAATGATTCGAGGAGTTTGGATCAGGAACTTAGTATTCAGAAGGGTGTTTGGACACATCATTTGATTTGAATTATCTACGCTGTATGTATACAGGGTGTAAATGAATTCATTTAACTGGTATACCTTATATGCGATTTACGTTGATTGAAAATAAAAATTCCTTTTTATTTCTTGCGGGAGGGGTAAGTGATCGATCTAAACAACCTAATAAGGTTTCAATAAAAAAATAAGCATTAAATTTATTTGATAGAATTTATTCGATGGATGAATGAAATCATGGCGACACAGCTGGTGGGCACGACTAGTAAACAGAAAAATATGTTTTATTTTTTATAGTTTATTCTTTTTCAATCTGTGTCATCAGCAGATCATATGGTTTGTAGGAATTCATTTCTGTATAAAAGATAAACAAAACGTAGATCGTTTTCTTTTTAAGAATCTATTTGAATGCCTCGACGTCAAACGTCAATATCTTCTCTCAGAGTTTCAATTCAGTACTTTCGTCGATACAGTCACGAAATTTGCTCCCAAATTAAATTGTTGAAAATATTATAACTAATTTGACTGAAACCTAAATCAATCAGATTAGCTTCCAAATCTACTTATAGCCGATTCCTATGATTTACCGAACGTTATTGGTTAAAATTAAGAAGCTTGTATCCTTATCAATAATTAAGTGAACATCATGTAGCTTTGTATAATGAACTATCCCACACATTTATAGTTATCACAGGTAAAATTAGGTTACTTTTTGTATTTTTTTTATTGAATCCAAATGTCTCCCATGCAGGGTTAATCTATGTCAGCAGTACATCACGAGGTTTGAAGGAATTACATGATTTCGTTTACACCCTGTATGTTCCGTTTGAAAATAAAAAATGCTACCATTGGTAAGAAAAACGATCCGTTTCTGGTCATAGAAACCGAGCATAAACATTAAGCAAAATGGTTTCCCAACAAATTGATAACAAAACATGGACTTAATTAAGTGCATCATTAAACTGAAGATAAGTTTCATCCTATACATTCTTATCTAGGAGCACTTTCCCCCGCTAATTATGTAGGTAAGCAGAAACCGTGGTACGATCTTGGGAATCTCGTTCTGTTGGTCTTATTAGCGAGTTCTGTGCACTCAAAGTTGCTAACGTGTGGAATTTGATATCGCCTAGAGAACTGTGACAATGTTTGCGTGAAATCGAATAGGTTTTGTTGAAGTTTGTCGCAAATTATTTGGTAAAGTTTCCATAAGTTACTTAGTTACGGGTATTGATTCGATAAACTATGTACGCAGAGGTTTTACTTAATGCGGCACGTCTAATACATTTCTCTAAGACACGGTGATTTGGTCCTTAGGTTATAATAATAATATCGTCAGTGGAAAGGCAAAAAGACTAAAGCGCCAATATGCCTACTTCACAGGAGAGGGATTCAAAGTATTTTTTTAAGAATATAAACATAATTATTTTATTGAAAAAATACTTTGAATCTCTCTCCTGTGAAGTAGGTATATTGGCGCTTTAGTCTTTTTATTTTTCCACTGACGATATCATAAGACATAATATAAACATCATGCCTTGTATTCCCCGAAAGGTTCAGCAGAGGTGTTTTAGTACACCTTCGTTTTAAAATCAAAGTCAAAGTATTTATTTCAATTAGGCACATAAAAGGCACATTTGAACGTCAAAATATACAAAAAAAAATTGAATTTTATTCTAGTCGCCCCTTCCAAAAGGTAGTTTCGTATGGAGAAGAATGGGAAAGAAACTCCACGGTTACTCTTTTAAAATGTCTTACAATATTTTGTATAGGTACCTACATTAATTATACAATTATATGTGAAGATCGTCTTATATGTGAAGGTCGTCCTTGTAATAGGGGGCCAGCCTATTGCCATTAACCGGGCACAAATCCCAACTCCGGGCTGCTAATGAGAAATTCCTATTGGAAAAACCCAATAACACTTGGCCCGTCCTGGGAATTGAACACAGGACCCCATGATCAGCAGTCGCGCTTGGGACCACTAGACCCACACATGTCACACACATGTCAAATCACAAGAATCATGTAAAAATTCATATCTAAATATAATTCTCACTTTGAGCTCTTAATTTAGATTTGTATGATTAGGCATGTTTAGTAAAAGGCGTAATAGCCCACACATCACGCTTATGATCTTCGATAAGATAAAGGATAGTTATAATTAGTATGAAGCACTAAAAGAATCTATAGGTATATTCAGTTATTAGTAACTTTTAGTTACAAACATTGCTTAGAAATAGAAATATAAAAATTAAACTACAGGTAATTCTTCTTCTTATCGTGTGATTAGTGACTAACCTGGTGTCAGAGTTTATGTCGCCTATGGGCCTCTAACTTGGCTTCACGTGCCGTCGAGAAATATCTCTCAGGCATACCGGTTTCCTCACGATGTTTTCCTTCACCGTCGTTAAGCACGTGATAATTATACAATACGCACATGAATCAAAAAAGTCAGAGGTGCGTGCCTTGGGTTCAAACTCGAGATCTATGACTTGGTAGTCCGACGGTCACACCACTAGGCTATCGCTGTTATACAGGTAATTTAACACCAAAAATTTAAGTAACTTTTTCAAACATCCAGTCATTCTATTTCAAGAAGTAAATATAGCTAGAACAATAATAACCAAAGATATAAAACAGAACATAAATAACGTTTATTAAACAAAAAAAGATGATGTATAAGTAAATCTGACTCAGAGAACAAAATAGTTTTCTGTGAAGAACATCAAAGGCCTGTAATATCGTTTTCATTATATTTTGGACTAGTTGTTGCTCGCGACGTCTGAGTTAGGTTTAGATCTTCGTGTTTTGGTAGGGAGATGAGCTACCGGTTAATGTTAGGTATAGTAATAACACCTTTAAGTTCAAAGTACGCAATAGTGTTAAAATAACAGATCAGACTATCTTAACATCATATTACTGAACGAAAATGTTTTCTTAACGTTCTAATGAATATGCTGGCTTATTATTTGCTTACCTCTCTACTCAAGTCAGCACCAAACTCGTCACGTTTTGTTTTCTTTTTATCAAACGATTTTTTTGAATGATTTTAATTAGCTTCACTTCGTATTGTTTGATTCAAATCTAGCGACAGATTTTTCAACTACTTCTGCTTAACCAATACTCCTGAAACTTCGCACACAAATTCAATTTTCATGACAAAACAACATTATAATCATTTCAAACTTCAATCATCAAATCCTGATGCTGCAGGGGTACTGCAAGATAAAACCGTTTAACCTTAAACATTTTTTTAAGGAATTATTCAAACTAGTTCTTTATTCAAAAAGTAAAAGTTTTCATTTAAAATACTACGTTCCAAATAAAATATTATGTAGGAATATATTAACCTTTCCGACAAATAATGCATTGTTTGGGTGTAGCAGAAAGAAATCTTCGTTCTTATCTCACCCACGCAGAATACCTGATGTAACGTTGAAAGTATTAATTCATTCACTCATTCAATTATATTCATCGTCATCAAATTCGACTCAGCCCGATAAGTCGCGTGGGATAAGTCACTTGACACACTTCGATTATTTCCATCTAAGTTTTGAAATAAGTTTCTATTCTGTGGTTTTTTCTCGCAACTTATTAAAGAAATGAATGAATCGTGGGTTACACAGTTTTTCTCTAATACATCTTAAAAAAACTACCTCGTTTTTTTGTCATTCTGTTCAAATTAAGACGAAATTTTACGACAGGCATGGTTGATGTGCCTTCGTAATTTTCAGCTATTTTGTTAAAACTTGTTCTTTCTATATTTTGTTATACAAAATTTGGTGCCAACAATATCAAAATATAGAATAATAATATATACCTACCTACCTAATACAAATTTATAATAATTATTTATAATAGGCTCGCACCCTATTAGGTACGTGGGACTTAAAAATAACGACGAAATGAGGGTATTTACTATAAACTACTGCCAACCCTTCGGAGAATAAAGGCGTGATGTTATGTTAATATCAAAATTTAAAATATCTCGGTGATTTTCCGTACATTTTGTTGCACTGCGAAACTTTTTAATACGAAAATTACTAACTCATTGATTTCCTATTATACCATTCACGTAAATAGCAATGATGACACAGAATCGTGGAAAGCATAGCTGTATGAAATCTACCAAGTCACTGAACCCTATCCAGTAATTAAAAAGTCATCAATGCATTCGCGTCACTCGCCTGTTAGTGGTCGTTTTGACGGCCACCATAAAACTATTTCGCGGAGTCTGTTTGTTCATTCACGGATTTTTGTTAGTAAAAACGAAATTGATGATGACTGGAATAAATCTAAATAAACAGTAGGTGTTGTAGCTCTGTCGCGGTGCATGCAATAGCGAATTCCGGGACGCCGGCCTTATGTCAGACGGAGGGACACCGTTGGTTTTTAGCCGGTAAGAGTCCGGCAGACCTCCTCGCCTTCTCCGGGCAAGGGACATCCATGAGGATCTTCCAACGTAAACAAAAAAAAAAAAAAAAGGTGTTGTAGCTCTAAACCATTTCTATTTGTGTTAAAATTTGTTTCGACTTCAACCGCAAAGCAAAAAAATAAAAACATTTATGTACTTTTTTTTCCAAAGCACTCTTAATATTACGCAAATTTTTAGTGCACTTATTGGGCTAGTGATTAGCCCCAGAAATTAGAGTAACGTATAAGATAGGAACTAAGTGGTCTGAATTCTATATTATAAAGAACTCACCAAACTTACCCAACTCTAAAATCACCCAACTCTAAACTCACCCAACTCTAAAATCACCCAACTCTAAACTCACCCAACTCTAAAATCACCCAACTCTAAACTCTAAGTTAGTACACAAAAGTTACTTAACTAAACAGCTCATTCTTGTTCCCTAGTATCCTTGTTTGACAGTTGATTTTTACTTCAGTCCATATGTCCTGAGTTCTTTGTAACATTGTACTATAATTTCCGCAAAGGACCAGTCGGAAGTGTCTTGGAAGTTCCCGGCAACCTTTTTGTATCACAAGTCGACTTCTTCTTGCAGACAACTCGACTATTACATAAACTACCCAAGATTAAACTAGAGTATTTTGTGTTATTTTATGTTATTTTCAATAAAAATCACAGTTTATCTGTGTGTCCGTTCCAGTAGACAAAGTAAGCCGGTGTAAACATCTAAAGATGATCTTTTATTTTATTTTGGGGCAGTTCTTATAGCTTTATACAAATAAAATACAAGTAATTTTTTGTTTTGTCAACGTTATCGTCTGCGATAACTGTCCAATTTGCGACCAGATCAATTGATGTTAACTATAATTTCCATTTCAGCTTGTATTTTTTTTTCCATGAAGTCTTTTTGTATTTTGTATCATATACAATTTAATATTCTGTCGTGTCTTTTTTTTTACATATTTAATTTAATTTATTTCAGTAACAATTTTTACATCGTATCGAAATTTTACACTAAAATAGAATTAAGAATTACAATATAAATCATTCAACAATCACATAACAAGACGTATTGGAGATGAAGAGTATTGTCGAAAAAAAAAACTATTTAAGCAATATTTAAACAGAACTCTCCAATTTCTTTATTGGTGTTGAATGAAAGCATACTTGTGGAGTTGATACTGTTAAATGACTGCAATTCTGAATTGAATTAGAAATTGGCAGTTGTTGCTGTACGCTTGTCGCTTTTGGGATCAGAATACGCTTATTCAAAAATGTTTCAAATAATTTGCGTAAATAATAATAATAATAATGATTGTTGATATCACTGTCCCACATGACGAAAACCTGGTGAAAGCCGAGAAAGATAAAGAAATTAAGTATCAAGACTTGGCACACGAGGTTGTCGACATGTGGGAGGTTGACTCAGCAGTCATTGTGCCGATAGTCGTTACGGCTAATGGCTTAATAGCCAAGAGCCTCGACCAACATCTGACGAGGCTCTCGTTGGGCAGTTGGGTCAAAGCGGTACTTCTGGACACGGCGCGTATTGTCAGGAAGTTCCTCTCTCTGAGGCCCTGACCATCGGTAGCTTGGACCCTGTTCCCGATGCCGGTGGGCTACTATTTTTTATATTTTTAAATGTTTTTTTTATAATTTTTATAGAAATATTTTAAAATGTAAATAATATGTACATATAAATGAATAAATAATAATAATAAAACGTTTATTTCAGATAGAATCCATAAAGCATAATAGAAATAAAATAGTCATCGTACAAATAAAACATTAAGTAAAACATTATGCAAAAATATATAGTTCATACTAATTTGCTGATTACGAACAGTATTCACGAGGAAAATAATACCTATACACGTATAATAAAAATTATGACAGAATGTTTGATATTATCTTCAACCTTTTTACGTCTAAAGATATTATTAGAACTTGAGTACCGCTTTACTTTGCTGCTTCCTACGAGAATAAAAAAGGGATCGCAGGTACTTATGATCTAAAAACAGAATAAAATCCCGCTTATTATTATACCTATTTATAAAAAACGTCTAATTAAACAGAATACCCTTATCAAATGTAGAAGAAAACATACAGCGGAAAATTATGCAAATCGCGATAATTATAATGAGAAATCTGATTCATATCAAGAACTTATTACTTCCTGTCAGGAAAGGGACTAGTAGGGACCCAGCTCAGGCACGTGCCCGGTGACGCGATGCGTCGTTTGTTAGCGAACCGATCCACATCGTTAACTTTGCTTGTTATAAAGTTTACGTGTCTCTCGGGTGCACGGAATTTAAATTAACTGAATAGAATTACTAAGGGATGAATATTACTCGAGATATTCATATCTGGAGCCGAGATTGTGTGTAATCACGCGTGAAGAATATTCGAGATCTTATTAAGTGTTATAGAGTTGAAAAGTGAATTTAAGAAATCATTGAATCGTGTATCAGTTAAAACGGCAATTTGAAGATTAAAAACCGGCCAGGTGCGAGTCGGACTCGCGCACGAAGGGTTCCGTACCATTATCTATAAAAACGGCAAAAAAATCACGTTAGTTGTATGGGAGCCCCCTTAAATATTTATTTTATTCTGTTTTTTAGTATTTTTTGTGGCAACAGAAATACACCATCTGTGAAAATTTCAACTGTCTAACTTCGGTTCATGAGATACAGCCTGGTGACAGACGGACGGACGGACGGACAGCGAAGTCTTAGTAATAGGGCCCCGTTTTACCCTTTAGGTACGGAACCCTAAAAAAAGGTTGATGTCGGCTGATGCTAGTAAGAAAAAATAAATACATAATAAAGTTTATTATAGATTTGCCAAGGTTCGTTAAGGCGCAGGTATTTTTTAGTTTTTTATTAGTTTGCATTCACAATGTTGCAAAATAATTCATGATGAACTTTCAAGTTCAGTGTCAAGTGCAGCGCGTGCAGTTGAAATACAAAGCGAATTCCCCGCCCAGCTCATCACTCAATGCCAGTCAGCTTCAAGATACGAGTATTAAGACTCAAACCTTACGCGGCGGGTATGTGCATAGTTCAACGCTACCTTTACCTGTAAATGCATTTTTATTCCAAGAATAGCCGGTTAGTATACTTATTCTTATACTTGGCGACACGTTTAGTGGAGTGGCTGAGCGATTGGATTCTGCGCGGTCGTAGGCTCCATTCCCACGCGGATCAAATATTTGTATGGCCTTCAAATAGTTTTTCCGGGTCTAGCGATTGTGTATGTGAAGATTTGTGTCTGTAAACTCACCCACGATACAGGAGAAATATAAGTGTTGGATAAGGTTTAAAAAAAATATCTAAAGGAATCTTCGAGAATTTTTTTCCCAAACAGTTTTGTAATTTTTGTTGAAGCTTTCAATCTTATTTGCGTATTTGTCAGAACATGGAGAACAGACATTTAAATAAATCAAGTCCCCAGAAAAAGTAAAATCTCAGAGCGAAATACGAAAGCAAAATAACATAACTCAAAGGTAACAAATACATGATATAAATTATTATCAGTCACATATCAGATCAACAAAGGGATCCCCACAATGAAAACAAATTGATTAACGGCCATTTAACCTTGCTCTTTGTAATATACTTAAAAACTTCCGCGTTCCAAATCCGGCTTTTGGAGCGTACATCAAATTCTCCAAAGTTATACGCGGGATAAAAGGCATTCTCGTCACGTAACCGCCGAACCGCTTGCCTCATCTTGGGGACCCGAGCACGATAAATTTGAATTCTTAAGACGACATTTTCTGGAAAATGAAGTACATAGAGCTTAGCTGTTTTCACATAGATCACTCGGCGTAGCTAGGATTTAGTCTGGAGGTGTCTCCTTACCGAATACAGGTAATCCTTTAAATCTAGGTAGGTGAGTTAGTACCTAAAATTGTTTTGGGGACTTTGGAAATTCGAGGCCACGTTTGTAGATAGTGTTGTTAAGAATAATAAACTTCTTGCTTCTGAATATGTAAGCTCACTTGATTATATAACCACATTGAAAAACCTGTCATTTGGTTATTTGGTAGGATTTTTTATATACCTAAGATAAATCATAAGTTTTCATAATTTGTAATTACTCGAAATCTGATAACTTTTAGCTAGGGTATAATTTGTGTGCTAATTTGGTGCATATACAAGGTTAGTCGGAAAGGGGGTACTAAGCTGAAAGGGTGTATAATTACCCATAATAAGGGATAACTTTTGTTCTACAACTTTCCCCAAAACTCGATAGTTTAAGAGAAATAGCTTTTCAAAGATTTCGTAAAAAATATGCTAAAATCTATCTGTCCATAGCTATGATCAGCTATTTTTACAATTTAGGTCATATTTGGGGTCACAGATTAGAAAATTAATTTTCTGAATTCATAACTAAAGCAGGTATGATATTTTTTTGAAAAAAATAAAATAAAAATAATTTTGCATGCAAATAAAAATTATCCAATTTTGAAATTTTAACACTTGCTTTAAAAATAGTCATCAGTGATACTTTAGGTGGCCCGCGGCTTAGTACCCCCTTTCCGACTAACCTTGTATATAGGAACACACTATCACACCTTAAAGCGAATACGTTATTCAAAAATGTAGATAGTGAACTCAACTTCCTATGAAGAACTATTAATGAATACGATACTTGTAATGTCCTAACTGTTATTTTAGTAGACTGACTTCACTGCTCATAGCTTTTAGTCTTAGTCACAATGAAATTATTAACAGGAAAACTCATACGCTGCCAAAATCGCGGTTTTCTTGTGAATATAAGAAGCCCAATGGTTTCTTGTCGAAATGTCGAGGTAACAATAATAATGTACTAGATAATAATGATACGAATCATAGAAACTTTTAACCCAAAAAATATGGGAAAATATTGTTAAAGAGGTTTACATTAAGGTTTCTTCTCAAAATATTCATAATCGGCCGAATAATGTCCCACCGCTGGGAATGAGAAAAGTTTAGACCTTAGGCTGAGCATCCACCAGAGCTGTGCTAAGCTGCGTAGCGAGGAATGTGTTTTGTAAGCACCAATAGAATCACTTCATTTACCTAGCTTCGCTCTGCGAAGCTCTGTTGGATATGGGCTTAGCGACGCGAGGATTTTGTTCATACAAAACAAGCAAGAAATGCGAGCGAGGGATGTGTTGCGAGGAATATGTTGCGAGGAATGTGTTGCGAGGAATGTGTTGCGAGGAATGTGTTGCGAGGAATGTGTTACGAGGAATGTGTACCGCTCCCGCCACACCACCCTCATATTCGAAAAAAGTCCGCTACCTATCCTCGCACCACTCATTTGTACACATTAAAACAGTACGCATTACACATTACCCATTCCTCACAGCTCTGGTGGAAAGGGTTACACCGTTTCACATCCTCGCTACACATTTTCACACTGCACATTTTCCTCGCAGAGCTCTGGTGGATGTCCAGCCTTAGTCCAACATGCTGACCCGGTGCATGTTGGCGGCCTAAACACACCATCGAGAACGTTTTTTTGGAGCCCTCCTAGCAGGTTTTCTCACGATGTTTCCCTCCACCGTTAACGGAAGTGATAATCAAATTCTAACCCGCACATGAATTCGAAAGTCAGAGATACGGACCGGATCGAATCATATCGGAATCGTATTTAGAATTTTCTGCATAGGTAAGTGTTCAACGCTAGGTAGCAGTGATAGCATATTGGTGTGACCGTCGGACTGCCAAGTCCTAGGTCTTGAGTTCAAACCCAAGGCACACACCTCTGACTTTTCAAATTCATGTGCGTGTTGTATAATTATCACTTGCTTAAAAATGGTGAAGGAAAACATCGTGAGGTAACCGGCATGCCTGAGAGATATTTCTCGACGGCATGTGAAACCAAGTCAGAGGCCCATGGGCGACTTAAACTCTAACACCAGGTTAGTTACTAACTACACGAAAAGAAGAAGAACGCTAGACTATCACTGACCTCTCATAATGCTATAAAACGAAAATAAAAAATATGAATTTACCTCGTTCGTGAGGGGCTCGTGGCTAAATAACAACCGCGCCGATCGTACGATATGCGAGGTTAAGCTGCGCTTGCCGCGGTCAGTCCGTGGATGGGTGACCATTTGTTACACATCGAGACCCCTCCGTGCCTCGGAGAGCACGTTAAGCTGTCGGTCCCGGGTGTCATACGAATACCTATGACAGTCGTTACGGGTAGTCAGAAGCCTGAAAGTCTGAAAAACGGTTTAACCTTAGGATATCGGCATTGCCCAGTTACTGGGTTGCGGAGGTCTGATGGCAGTCGCTCCGTGTAAAATACTGGTATTCAGCTGCATCTGGTTAGACTGGAAGCTGACCCCAAGATAATTGGGAAAAGGCTAAGAGGAAGAGGACCTCGTTCAGTTTTATTATAATCAAGTAATAAATATGTATGCCATCAATAGCATACAATAAAAACAATAACACGGTCGATAGTCTCGTTTATATTTCAAGTGCATCTACATACATGCAACATCTAACAATAAGCCAATAAAAATAGTTTGAAGTAAAAATAGGTTTGTCCTATTTACTCAGTACATAAATCAACATTTGTTACGAATAAAGACCTTTGTACATGAGGCGGCGCAAGTATCCTCGACGATTTAATTCTTTTTGCGATTACTGCAATACATTTGTTCGGAGGTTCGTACATGCACGCATCGGTGACAGGTGTCAAAGAACTGAGTACAATAATCGTCAATTGAAAATCACAGACATTACACATCCTAATAACAGCCAGTAAACCATTCCCAACCTCTAAATGGACCTCCAGAAAGTCGCTACAATAAACAGTCAAAAGGGAAATTCCGATATCACCTCACTGGCTTGGCGGTTTGGTAATCGTTGTTGTTTTTATTGGCAGACATGAGGTCGCTCCTGCCCATCTTCTTGACGTAGGTACTATCTAATATATTACACAGAAAATAGTAAATCGTCGTTGAGAGGAGCTTGTGGCTAATTGCCAACCGCACGGATCATACTATTTGCGAGGATAAGCTACGCTTTCCGCGGTCAGTCTGTGGATGTGTTACCATTCGTTACACATTGAGATCCCTGCGTGCCTCAGAGAGCACGTTAAACAGTCATACGAATACCTATGACACTCGTTACGGAAAATCAGACAAACGGTTTGACCTTAGGATGTCGGTATTGCCCAGTAACTGAGCTGCGGAGGTCTGATGGCAGTCGCCTCGTGTAAAATACTAGTATTCATCTGTACGCATCATGCACCTGGTTAGACTGGAAGCTGACCTCAACATAGTTGGGAAAAGGTTAGGTAGAATAACAACAGTAAATGGACTAGTATCGAATATTTGCGTATCGCCGTGTCATGTACAAAGGGCCTTATGTGTAAGAAAATTTCGTTATTATACGACCCACGTTTACCCAATCACGCTTTTAATAAAATCGTGTTACAAGAATTTTAAGTTCGTAACAGTAAAGCTTAACCCAAACTTTCGAAGACATGTTCAATAGTAATTTTGAATTTGTGTTCGTTCAATCTGTTTCGTTTTATGTCCGATTTGACCTTCTTACATATAAAAGTTCATATATTACATTTGATTGCATATCCGCCGTTTCATTCATAATTTTTAACTGGTCAGTGATATATTGAATATCAATGAATTTTTTTGATTTACCGTTTTCAATAACATATTGCCTTGTAGAGGGTGTGGGTGGGTAGTAAAACTCCAGATTTACGAAAGAGTGAAGGGTGGGGAGACGCATCGACAAATTACGTCCGTGCGCGATCATTTGCAAAAGCTACTAAAACTGTTTCTTACGAATCGGTGCGCCGCTAAGTGCGCGCACCCCTTCCCGCTCGCCTGCGTCTCCCGCGCCTTTTATTTATTTAAACAAATGAAGGTACGTAGGCAAAATATAAAATATCAGCATAGTTATGTTTACGCGTCGCCTACATTCCCCTCCCTAGTGCTGCTACAGCACTCATCACCTATAGGGATAGGCGCGACGCGTGTCGCATTTCGCCGCAGAAAGCCGGTTTTCGTCTTTATTCTATGCTCGTTTATAATATTTATCGGCCAATCTTCCCGCCATAACGGCTGCTTGTAGCTCTAAGCGTGGCATCGATACATACTTTACAGGCGCAACTCGACATTTACTAGATACAAAGACGACTTGAATATTTTGTTTGCAATTAATCCAACGCCAGTACGCGGCGGCGCACATCGCTTGGGTTGACGCATCACAGAACATATGTAGCTGTAGGCCCGTATAGCGCTCGGTGATTTGCGCCGGCGACGCGCTATTCAGTGCGTTTGCACTGAGGTTGGACATCTCGCTCTCGCGCGTAGATACTGAGTGGCACGTACTTCTAGTTGCTGACTCGTAATGTCGAGGTAGGCGAATTTTATCAATGTTTGTCATTATGCTTAGCCATTCTGTCCATTTTATAAATATTTGGTCTGTTATTTCGTCGTCCCAACTAATTCCTGATCTCCAAGTATCTTGTAAAAGGATCTTGCCTTTGATCGTGATAGGCGAAAGGAAGCCGTAGACATCGAAAATGGACATTAGTACACGAAGCATTTCCCGTTTAGTGGGTTTCTTTTGTCCAAGCAATATAGGTGTGGGAATTCGTTTGAATGACACATCGAATCCCAGGTTATCATTAGTTGGAAACCAAATTAGGCCGAGTGTACGTTCTCCGTCATACAGTTGTCCATTTCTAAATATCACAGACGTCGATTTCAGGTTTTCTTTGGGTAGATCTTTAAGTACAGATTGCATATTAGATGTCCAATTTCTAATCTCGAATCCACCTTGTTTGTGAACGAATGTGACGTCATTCACAAGTTGATTAGCCGTTTCTTCATCAGGTAAGGAGTCTATATAGTCGTCGGCGTAATGTTGTGTAAGTACAGCTTGTACAGCGGCCGGCATTGTGGGTCGGAATCTTTCGGCATTTTTGTTTTTTATGAACTGGGCAATAAATGGGGAACAATTCGCGCCGAATATTAAGCTAGTCATGACACAAGTTTGTATGGGTTTATCTGGTGATTTTCGCCATAAAAAGCGCAGAGCATCTCGATCAAGATCTTGTATTTTGATCCTTAAAAACATGTCTTTTATATCACTCGTGATTGCCACCTTGTTTTCTCGAAATCTCAGCATTATCCCGTACAGAGAGGTAAGTAGGTCGGGACCTTGCAGTAGGTAGTCATTTAGACACATGCCTTTGTTTCTAGCCGCAGCATCAAACACTAGCCGTAGTTTTTGTTTATTAGGGTTGTAGACTCCAAAGTGCGGCAAGTACCATATTCTATTCGGACTTTTAGTTTCAGTGAGTCGTGATGCAAAATCGTTACTGAACAGGTGGTCGATTCTTTCTTTGTATCGCTCTGCGAAGCTTGAATTCGCTTTCATTTTCTTTTCAACGCTCTTCAGTCTTGTGAGTGCATTATCGTACGAGTTGGGCATCTCACCAAACGTACCTTTCCACGGGAGACCCACGTACCATCTACCATCTTTCAAAGTGGCCGTTTGTTGTAGACATTCCGCAGCTTTTACATCAAGTAGGTTTTGGCGGGGCTTACTAGTAACTCCGACAGAATCCATTTCAAATGATTGGCGCATCTCGTTTTGCATTTCTCGTAGGATATGTTCACATTCATTGTTTTCTCCTTCTGACAGGAAAAGAGTAGATTGCAGTTTCACATCGTGATTGACAGCGGACTTAATGCGCATGCACCCGTGCATGCACCACCCTAAAAGAGTACGGGTGAAGTAAGGGTTCGTAGCTTTACCCTTAATTATTTCCAATGGTAAAATTAGATCGTAATTGTCCTGCCCTATTAAAAGTTCCGGTCTGTATCGACCGTCACAAATCACATTTTTCATTTCAGGATTCATCAGTTCGTAATCACTCATGTCCACGGCAGCAACATTTTGTACTGGTAAGTTCATATTTGTTACACTGCGCGCACGAATGGTAAACTTATTTCCTTCACAGTTAGATAGTTCAAGGTCGAGTACCTCACTATGGCATACCACTTCGCTATTGTCCCATGCACCGCACACACGCATAGATTGTTTATCGCCGCGCAATCCCACTTTCGACGCGAGCGCAGCGCTTATCAACGTCACCGTCGAACCGTCATCGAGGAGCGCGGCACTACGAAAAGTCCCGTTAGGTCCATGTAGGTAAATAGGCACAGTTTTAAGTAAAACTTTACTGCAGTTCACTTTAATATGATTGACAGTTTCCACTTGTGAATCAGTCTCGGTTTCAGTTTCAGTGACATCGGTTATATTCACACTATTACGAGGCACTGGGTTTTTGTTTATAATATAATGCAACAAACGATGGTGAGATAGTCCGCAGTTGTCTACGTCACAAGCCGGTGCGGTACAAGTGTCTTGTTTATGCTGTGACGTCAGACACTTGTAGCAAATACCATGCCGTTTTACGAATGCCCAGCGGTCTTTGCGTAACGATTTTTTGAACTTCTTACAGTCTTGCAGTAAGTGCTCGGAAACGTGACAGTACCGACACTCCTTATCACTTTTTTGTTCATTGTTCACTTGTTCACTATTCATCACTAGAGTGCGATGTTTAGAGTTTTCGTTGTAACTTTGTTTACTATGGTGTTGTATGGTCGATAAATTCACAGAGGTTTTTGTTATTTTTATGGCCTCGTCACTCAGAAACTCGGACATAATGAGTAGTTTTGGTTTTTCTGTATTACTGATGAGAGGATAACAGTAATCAGTCCACTTTGAGACCAGTATCATCGGTAATTTCGAGAGGATGACCGATACAATGTTCATTCCTTTAAGATATTCTTCACGTCCGATGGCGGTCACAGCAGCGACACAATTTCTTACTTTCACGGAGAAAGGAATAATATCTTTCTGATACTCTTGTGCCATGGGGCGTAATTTACTTATATCCTGCAGGATCCTGGATATAATTACATTAGGATTTCCAAACTGAAGTTCCAGTGCACTCATTACATCTACTGCGGAGGTAGCACCAATGAGTAAGGCCGTCACCGCTTCTTTTGCTGGGCCTTGTAGGCTCCGCCTCAGACGCCACAGGTTTTCTTTGTCACTAAAATTGCACACTTGAGAGGATTCTTCAAATGCTTGCTTGTACTGTAGCCATTCGAGTGGGTCACCAGAGTACTTAGGTAAGTCCCTCGGTGTACACAGGCGATTCAGCATTCGGTCGTTAGATCTGCAGGCACCGGAGGCAGAGACAGTAGCCAGTTCCTTCAGAGCATTCGCCAGGGCTCGCACGGTTTCATCAGTGCCACCAGCAGCTGGTGGTGGCGGGCGTGCTTCAAGCGTGTTTTCCGTAGCGGGGGGACGCGGGCCGGCGGGCCCTACATGATGCAGGTGCAGTTCCTGCGGTGCCGGCCGCAACACGTCATCGTGTGTGCTACGGTTCGTGACGCCCTGAGTATTCATCTCCTGCCGACTACTTTCCAGCCACTTTTCTACTACACGGTCATTTGTATATTTTTCTGAGGGTAGACTGCAGTCGTCTTCCAGTTCTGCTAGATCTGCATCTAGTTGTTTGTCTATCAATTCCATTCTAATTTGAGCCTTTGCTTGAGCGGCTTCCAGTTCCAGTCGTTTCTTTCTCGCCGTAATAGATGACGTCGATGATTTTTTATTACGGGTAGACTTTCGAACACTCTGGGCTATAGAAGGTCCAGGTTGATTTTCTTCCATCTTGTTCCTGGGTTCAATAGGTTCTATAGCTTCTTTCGAAATGTGTTCGACTTTCAATTGTTGAGCATCTTTTTGTTGCGCTTCATTCCGCTCCTCTTCCTTTGTTTTCGCACTCCTAGTGTTCACCATGCTTCGTGGTGGTGAATGATACATCCAGAGATCTGGCTCGAAGACCAATTAATGTAGAGGGTGTGGGTGGGTAGTGAAACTCCAGATTTACGAAAGAGTGAAGGGTGGGGAGACGCATCGACAAATTACGTCCGTGCGCGATCATTTGCAAAAGCTACTAAAACTGTTTCTTACGAATCGGTGCGCCGCTAAGTGCGCGCACCCCTTCCCGCTCGCCTGCGTCTCCCGCGCCTTTTATTTATTTAAACAAATGAAGGTACGTAGGCAAAATATAAAATATCAGCATAGTTATGTTTACGCGTCGCCTACATGCCTTATATATTTATCGATAGGTAGGGCTGCTTCTAAATTTGGTTCCGAGCCAATAAATTTTAAGTTGCTACCTTGTTACGTAGTACCTGTTGAGTGAGAGTCCAATAAATAGTAAAATTCATTTGAAAAATACTCGTAAAGTTAACAGTACAATTGAAACAACATTTACAGACAAACAACTTTGAACTACAATTTCACGTCTTTTAGTTTTCAAATATTTTGGTAGTTTACATGTAATTGATAGCTTCCGCGCGCTCATTCTTGTTGTCTTCTCGTTCGTACGTGTCAAATGCGTATTGTGGGCGTAAATCATTAGCGAAGCTTTTATCGAAACTGCGCGGGCGCATGGGAAACCGTTAATTTGAAACACGGCATCGGCATGATTTTACCCATGGTGCTATTTGAAATAGATTTGTAAGTACTTAGCAGAGGGCAATGTGGGTTTAATGCATAAACGTTATCGTCGGTATTATCATATTAGACTATTAAATTGACTTACTCAAAAAGTTATTTTTGTATGTAATTTTTAGAAAATAAAACAGACAATAAAATTTGAATAAGTCAGAGGTTGATATTTTATGGCCATGAGTTTCGAAACATTTATTAATGTCTGGCTGAGCTGCAGCAATTTAAGGGTAAGCATTATTAATAAACTCGAACATGAATGCCATAAACTCGGCATTTCGATATTGAAGAACATCTAGATCAATACATCTGTCATCAATCTACAATTTCGATTTTTATCTGCTGTAAAATATTATGGTCCGTAAATATTATCAAAGTGTACAGAGCTTTGGTTTGAAATGAGATCAGACGCTTCTACTTTGTAGTTGACGTGTCTTTTCAGTTCGTCACAGTTTATAATAGTCCACAAGTAACTAAAGTAAAATACTCAGAAGCGTCTTTAACTATTGCTAAATGAAACTGCTTGTAACATTTCATTTATTCTAACGCCGTACTTAATGTCATCGTCTGGCTATGCGCAAGCGCTTGTTTTATGCAGAGACAGTAGCATGCGTCACACACACTGATTTGTATGAGGCTGATATAGTTTAGTTATGACAGCACGCAGGTTTCTATGAATTTTAATGTGAGAGCGAATATTTTAAATGAATTGTCCTTCTGAAGGACGTTATAATTTTTCTAGTGTTTTATTATATTGTTTTAAACTACCTTTTATGCTCATGACATGGGATTGAATTTCTTTATCGGAAATAATTTGGGTGAATAACATGATTACTTAAATAATGGGATTGAAAATGGCGGATTTACTATCTGCCTTTCGCTCACAGAAGAGGTGTATGAGCGAGATGCAAATAACGGTAACATTAGAAGCGCCGCTATTTTCAATCCCATTCTTTATGTAATTGGGTGGAATACAACATTTACACACACAGCTTACTCCACCAAGAAGAACACAGTCTGTTTACTTGTTGGCAATAAGATCGACATGAATATCTTTTTGGGACCCAGTGCATAATATCAGCAAGCACATTGGGTCAACCGCGCGAAGGGCGCAACGAGTATTCCCAAGGAAGGTTGATGGCAGCCAGGCGGCCGGTCATAAAACAATAAGCCAAAACCTCTAACAACATGGATTTATGAAATATATGTTGTGCCGACCCCACCTAGTGTGGGACAAGGGCAGGAACAAGAAGAAGAAGAGCTTACTGTAGACGAGACATAAATAAAAGGTTTTTTAGAATGACAAAAGACTTCAACATTAAAATTTGTATAATACCTATAGAGAAAATTGAAAATAGTTCTATTGATTCATACCGGGAGACAGTGTTTCCCGTCTGTGACGCGTCCCCATTTCCTGATGGAAGTTCTACAAAGTATGCGAAAGAACGTGACATAATTGTGAAGCGTTAAATATACCATGAAATCATCCATTAGTTTTGTTCTAGCTGAATTTGGTGGAAGTCGACAGGAGAGTCAGTAAACAATAAAGTAAACCCTGATATAATAAGGTCGTAATCAAGTTGTAGATTGTGACAAACTAAAGAAGAAGAAACTCTGATATAAGAAGAAAATAAATCTAAACCACTTAACATTGCTCAAAAGCTTTCAAAAAGCAAGATTATCGAACACAAATTAGAATTTATAACCGTTGTACTACTGAAAATCAATCTGAACATTACATCGAGTGAGACTATTATTGTCACTTCGTATATCGCATCAGTCGCTAGCACATTGCCCTCATTCATAATGAGGTAACATCTATAAGATGCGTTTACTACTACCAACGATAAGCAGCTGAGTTGATACTGTAAACCCAGTTTTACTTTATCAGCTGTCCCTTAAGTATGCAGTTGATATATTGTCACTTAATTAGGTGCATCAAATGCGACAAGAGAACGTTAATTTCACACTTTAATTTATAAGGGCTTCCTAATTAGTAAGGAACTAATACACTGTGTAATTTATTTCCGTTTCTCAAGCTATAAAGGGCTTTTTGGAAGAAGGTAGGGTAAGGCCGTTTTTTACAAGACTCCTACACGACATGACAAAATGTGGTGACGACTCCAAGCGCCATTATTTCTATGAATCGTTTGCTCACGAAACGACACTACACGATCCGACTAATCGTAGTAAATGGGTCATAGAAATAAAGTCAATAGAAATGAATCGTGACGTGTCGTGAGCTGTGTAAAAATGGACTAAAGATGATGCAAGTATGTCCAGTAATTATGTTTTTTTATATAGTACTTTAAAGGCTTTATTATGTAAGATAGTCTTCTTCCTCTTAGCCTTTTCCCAATTATCTTGGGGTCAGCTTCCAGTCTAACCAGATGCGGCTGAATACTAGTATTTTACACGGAGCGACTGCCATCAGACCTCCGCAACCCAGTAACTGGGCAATGCCGATATCCTAAGGTTAAACCGTTTTGTCAGACTTTCGGGCTTCTGACTACCCGTAACGACTGTCATAGGTATTCGTATAACACCCGGGACCGACGGCTTAACGTGCTCTCCGAGGCACGGAGGGGTCTCGATGTGTAACAAATGTGACCGTGGCAAGCACAGCTTAACCTCGCAAATCGTACGATCGGCGCGGTTGTTATTTAGCCACGAGCCCCCTTTTATTATGTAAGATAGTGATCCCTATAAAATATTTATTATCGTACAGATACATGAATGATATAAGTAGGTACGTACCTATTAATCTGAACACAATAAAAATATATTTAATGCTAACTTTTACCTGTATAATGACAGATATATTATACTTAACGCGATACTTATAATTAACGATATTCAGAAGTTTACTGACTGTTAACCGATTGTAAATTATACTAACCCGATTATTTACATGTCTAAACCGTAGTAAAATGTGAAATCCGACACCGTTAAGATAACATATAAAGAGACAGAGGCAGCCCATAAAACACTGATAATTTCTGTAGGAAGCGAAACACGTATTTCACAGTTTAATACGACCAATTAGACATAGTAATAAATTTAAAATCCGATATATTGGCACGACGCAATGTAAACGGGCGGTGTAATGGCGTATGCGCAACAAATGCGGGGCTTTAACAAAATGTCAAAGCTTTACAATAACATAAAGTATAGAGCTTCAAATTGGGTCAGTATTTAATTAGTTTTGGTTATAAAACAGTCATTAATTATTATGATATAAAATATACTAAGAAACAGATAAAATTTCTTCCTCAGTATTATAATCACTAACTTCTGCGTTGTTGACGATAATAGTATTCTGTACATCGTCTTCTTCTTCTGTCGTCATGACGTCGTAACGAGTGTATCTCAGTGAGGGTTGGAGATTGTTTCTTACATTGCCTACTGATAGCTTACCGTCTCTTTCAAGTTACCTATTTCTCTACTAGTGATATTTAAGAAAATAATCACTTAGTCTTCTTCTTGTTAGCCTTTTCCTAATTATTTTGGGGTCAGCTTCCGGTTTAACCAGATATGGCTGAAGAACTGGGCAATGCCGATATCCTAAGGTTAGACCGGTTGTCAGAGTTTCGGGCTTCTGTCTACCCGTAACGACTGTCATAGGTATTCTTCTTAAGATAGATGCTTTAACGTGCTCTGCAAGACACCGAGGGGACTCGATGCGTACCAAACGGTCACCCATCCACGAACTAACCGCGGCAAGCGCAGCTTAATCGACGCGGTTGTTAGTTAGCCACGAGAAAAAATCTCTAAGTATAAGACAGTAAGTCATTACTTCTCCCTGATTTCTCGTCTTTACCATTCAAGCTTTATCATTATGAGATGTGGGAGTAGGTAAATGTTCGCGCATTGATATTAACGATTGCTAAATGATGACTGATGATAAATCAAGGTTCAGTAAGGTCACAAGGCCATTCACTGGCTAGTTATTTTGGTATCGTCTGATTTGCACATTCATCGTTTGATGTGCAGAACACTTGAATGTTCATATTTGGAATGCTCTCGAGATTGCATACTTTGGTAGACATAAATATTAATATCGATATCAAAGAGTACATCAATGTTAATAATATTTTTATTGAGATAAGATATATTGAATACAGATTTCGTTAGAAGCAGATAACTTCATTCCATAACCAAACAGTCGAAATCGTTCTTTGTTTTTTCATTTTCATCTTTAAGTATCATTCAGTCTCTCATTTTTATCTCGACTCTTCTTTCTGCTCTTGTTGAAACAGACTTGTCGGGCGCGTTCTTCAGTACTGTATTAGTTAGGTATGTTGTTACCCGTAGAAATTTAAATATTATCTATCTAATTAACTGAAGTTTAGGTATTTTATTATTTGAATTTGTTCTATTAACAATACCTGTAACCCTATGGAATTACAATCAATTTTAAGTAATCCTGTATAACAAGTAAATTTTAGCTAACCTATAAGAAAAATACAATACTATTACCTGCTGTATGTATGCAATTTGGGATCGCGCGGCGCTCTCACAGTAAATCTAACATTTGATATTCTGTTTATTTTGTCAAAGATAGCAAACAGGAAGATACACCAAAGAGAGATATTTTGGAATATTCAGAGGCCATAGCACGCTAAGCTTGGCGTGACGTTCCCCTGTAAAACATTTACACGCGTTGTCACGCTATTTGCACACAGCTTAAACGCTTAGACACACCTCTAAAAATTCAAGCTACATGTGAACACAGTGATAAATTATACTTCTGGCGTGAACCGAATAATTGCAGATAAAACCACAAATACTTGCGGATCTTTGCACTAAAATGTAGCTATTATTATTTATAGACCATACCTAAACATGACTCACCTAATCGATAAGCTATACGAGTACTCTTCAAGGTATCGAATACTCGTAAGTTATTAGTGGTTAAGTTAGTGACTCCCGCAGGAGCTACTAAGGTGAGTATCGATTACGCGGTGAAGCCGCGCGGGCCTTGTTCTATCGCACCAAACTTGTTTGTTTGGTAAACGAGTTATCTTTGCACCATTTTTGATGTACCGTGGCAATTATTTGCGACTGATAGTCAGTTAAAATGGTTCATGTTTTAAATTGTTCTTTAGTAGAAGCTTTTAGAATGCAAAATTTAATATTGACGTTATTGTCAATGCAGGTTTTTTTTCTGTTACTACGCAAGCTAGTTTCATCCGATTTTCGTTCATCATAAATGTGCGCGAATTAGATCGTAACGCATCTTTACATCGTCGTCCAAACATCCGACTGAGCAAGCGCAACGATGTTCGAATTATTTTACACATTTAAATCGATATCAGTTACGGGCCATCATTATGATGAGAGATTGTCGCACACATTATACTTGGTAAATTCTGAGGGACACCTCATTTGTCCATCTATCTATAATTTATACACTGCAGTCTCATACATACATAAAAATTGCTATTATCCTACAAAATGGAAGGTATATACATACATAATTATACTCACGGCTGAAATTTTCGAAGGGTTAAGTCTATACACCCACGTTTCATCCCAGGTTATTTAAGTGTCATGAAATAGGTGTAAAGCAGTGATAGCGTAGCGATTGAACGCTTGCCTTCCGTGCAGGAGGGTCTGAGGGTTGGCGGACCGGGACCTGCCGGGGTTGTGGTGCATGCTTTGTGAATCCCGCGACCCCGGCCGAACGGTCAGGAGAAGGAGCACCGTTGGTTTTTAGCCGGTAAGAGTCCGGCAGATCCCCTCGCCTTCCCCGGCCGAGGGACATCCATGAGGATTTCCCAAAGAAAAAAAAAAGGGTCTGAGTTCGATCCCGGCTCGCACCTGTGACTTTTCGAATTTATGCAGATCAGAATTTGATTGTTACTTGCGTTAGCGGTAAGGAAAAACATCGTGAGGAAACCTGCACACCTGAGAGGGCTCCATAAATTTCCCGATGGTGTGTGTAGTCTGCTAACCAGCACAAGGCCAGCGTGGTGGCTTAAAGCATAAACCCTTCTCATTCTGAGAAGAGGCCAGTGCCCAGCAGTGGGACAGTAATGGGCTGATTGTGTATGTATTACGTAATAGGTGGCGAGCCTATTGTCATTTTCCATGCACAATTATGGTGCCAGATTCGTCGACTTTTAAAACTCGCTTATTTAATCGGGAATTATATTCTCAGTACGTCCCCCAACGGAAATAAAAGGTAAGCTCCATAAACGACAGTAAGTGCCGAACATTAAAGCCAACCTGCCAAAAAACACTACAATACAAACCATCTTTCTCCAAAACCGGCAAACGGCAAACTTGCAAACAAAGGGAAGTAAAACGCTCCATTATTTTAGTACTAGCCTCTTTGTAATATGAATAAATTGCTGTCGTGAGAATTATAACAGGTGAAAAATAATTGCTACCAATGTTTCTCGAATGCAGTGTGTTCCTGTCTTTATTATTATCGGTGCCTTATATTTAGCTAGGTGTCTAGACTGCAAATAATGCATATTTCAACAATTTTAGTATTTGTTTTGTCACGAAATGTCTTGTGATATTATATTAAGAGCTCGTTCACACAGCGGATCCGTTTTTAACAGATCCCTCGGTACTGGACGAGTTTTTCACATCTGTACCGACGGATCAGTTAAACTAATGTCAGCTGCATCGCATATGGCAGGTAGGATACGATAAAAATAACGGATCGTGTGTGACGGCAACTTCTCCATACATCTTCATGTACGGATCCGTTTTTTATACTGTTCCGGCATCCAGTTTTTGACGACAAAACGGAATGTGCAAAAATGTCGGACCAGTATTTTTTACTGAATTCGGAATACTGTCGTGTATGTGAACTCGCTCATATAACTACAGGTGCCATTACCAAAATAAAAACGGATCCGCTAAAAACGGTCCTGTGAAAAGTATCTGTATGAACTAGCTGTACGGCTCGATTTTTCAGATAACATTTATCTGAGCAATTGATGTGTCGATAAGGTGTCCATATAAAAACTGTCAAAACGCCAAACTGATTTCTTAGATAAATTATACTAAAGGCCTTTTTTTCAATCGTCGGATAACTTTTATCTTAGGGTTAAATTTGACATTTTGACATTTTATCCATACAATAACTGTCAAAACGTCAAACTTATTCCTCAGATAAAAGATATTTTACGATTAAAAATCGGCCCTAAATCTATGAAAAATCACATCAGGACTGTAACTTCTTCCAGTAGATAGATTAACACCCATATTCTAAGACGTTCCTCCAAAACTTACTCGACTCGACTCCACCTCGACTTGACATAAACGTCCTCGACTCGAGATTTTTCCTCAGTCGAGGTAAGGAATCATCTGTCAAACTCAAGGTACCTCGGAACCTACCTTAAGGAAGGAAGTGTCTAAGTTCGTATGTAATAAAAATTAATTTTGAAGACTTTATCGAATATCCTTACGATAATCCTTACAATTTTTTATCGCGGCTTTAGTTGCGCGATAATTCAAATTATGACGTAATGACTCCGTCGAGGAACCTCAAAGTTCACTCGAAACTGCGACTAAGAATACAATTTTGAAGGTGTTTTCGAGGCCGTTCTGAGTCGAGTATGAGTCGAGTAAGTTTTGGAGGATCGTCTTAGAATATGGGTGTAAAGCTAAGTAGTGTTCACTAATATTAATACTATATTAAACAATTGATTACTAAAAACTCTATTACATTTTTCGAGTAAACGGTTGTGTACCAGAGAATTTATGTTGGTGGACACCGTTTTTTTTTTTTTTTTCTCGTTGGAAAATCCTCATGGATGTCCCTCGCCCGGGGAAGGCGAGGGGGTCTGCCGGACTCTTACCGGCTAAAAACCAACGGTGTTCCTTCTCCTGACCGTACGGCCGGGGTCGCGGGATTCGCAAAAGCATGCACCGCAACCCCGGCAGGATGTTGGTGGACACCTGCCTTACTATAATAAATAAGGATCATTACCAGTTGGTGACTGACTCACCTACAGGCTAGGTGCGCGCACGCATCTCGTTAACTATCGATAAACAACTTGTACACATCGATTATCGTTATTGCCATCGCGATTTATGGTCAAAACCATCATTTGATAACGGATGCCCTATCCGTAGTTATATCACAGGTAGGCCCTGCGACCACCAGTAAGCTGACCAAACAAGATAATTATAATCGCAGTACCTACTTTCCAGACTCGTTAGTTATACTACGAGAGAGGCCTTTTTGCCTAGCCTTTTCCCAACTATGTTAGGTTCGGCTTCCAGTCTAACCAGATACGGCTGAATACCAGTATTTTACACGGAGCGACTGCCATCAGATATCTGTAACCCAGTTACTGGGTAATGCCGATATCTTAAGCACAGACTTTCGGGCTTCAGGTTACTTTTAACTACTGTCGTAGGTATCCATATCACAAACGGATTCGACGGTTTTACGTGGTCTTCGAGACACGGAGGAGTCTCGATGTTTAACAAACGGTCACCCACCTACGGACTGACCGCGGCAAGCTCAGTTAAACCTCGCAGATCGTACGATCCGCGCGGTTGATCATTATCATTAGTTAGGTTAGTCATGAGGTATCTTTGACGAGGGAAGTTGATGTATTTTATTCTGGAAGTCCACTGTTACTATAGTAACTAGTAGTAAGTGAGAAAAAACTCACAAAATTATCACATTATAGTCAGTAGGTATTGTTCAATCTGCTAAGATTGGAATGTGGCAAAATATATTTTTATTTTTGTTTATGGAATAACCAGAGCGAACATACGATAAAAAGCTCGTTTATCGCTTTAAAGTCAGGCGACGAAACCCGAGCAGTTCTGATTAGTTACTTCGATAGTGTTGCGAGGCAAAATATATCGCGAAAATATTTTAATACCTACACATTTTTTTTGCCTGTTATGGTATAATAAACATACACCATTATATTAATTAACTTATTAGTAATATTCATACTGCCAATTTTATGGTACTTTAATGGAAATAAGTCCATTAAAATTAACTACACTAAAAATAAAGTGAGGTTAAGTGTGAGTATGAGTGAGTGTGTGTCAGTATACAAGGTTAGTCGGAAAGGGGGTACTAAGCCGAAAGGGTGTTAAAGTACCTATAATAAGGGTTAACTTTTGTTCTACAACTTTCCCCAAAACTTGATAGTTTAAGAGAAATAGCTTTTCAAAGATTTCGTAAAAAATATGCTAAAATCTATCAGTCCATAGCTATGATCAGCTGTTTTTACAATTTAGGTCATATTTGGGGCCACGGATTAGAAAATTAATTTTCTGAATTCTTAACTTAAGCGGGTAGGTATGTTTTTTTTGAAAAAACTAAAATAAAAATCTTTTTGCATGCTAATAAAAATTATCAAATTTTGAAATTTTAACACTTGCCTTAAATTAGTTATCAGTGATACTTTAGGTGGCCCGCGGCTTAGTACCCCCTTTCCGACTAACCTTGTATATGTGTGTGTGTTTATAAAGCGATGAGCAGGTGAGATGTTATCAATGGTAATACACAAATAAATTAAAATAATTAACGTTATGGAATGCCCCATCTTTCTCTCGCCGAGTCCAACGTTTTTGTTAATTTCTTTCCGTTTAAAAACAATGATTGATCGTTTTAAAAGAACGTTAAAGGTAATTATATTTTGTTTCTCTTGATGTATTGACAACTTTACAAAACAATTGTGTGTATATTGTATTTCATAATAATTATAACTGGCAGATATTGTGTTTTATCATACCAATATTGTACCTACTTTTGTTTAATAATAATTATTCTGCCTAGCCTTTTCCCAACTATGTTAGGGTCAGCTTCCAGTCTAACCAGATACGGCTAAATACCAGTATTTTTCACGGAGCGACTGCCATCAGACCTCCGCAACCCAGTTGCTGGGCGATGCCCATATCCTAAGGTTAGACCGATTGTCAGATTTTCAGGCTTCTGACTTCCCGTAACGACTGTCATAGATATTCGGATCCCGGGACCGAGTGTTTAACGTGCTCTCCAAGGCACGGGGATCACCCATCCACGGACTGACAAATAATATGATCCGCGTGGTTGGTCATATGAGCCACGAGCCCCTTCTCTTTTGTTTAATAATTATTATCAATTATTATGCATGTTAAGTATATAACCGATTATACTTAGAAGTTTATAATATATTCTATAGTCGCGATACACAGTATCTATGTCTAAGGGCCAATTTTTCAATAGTCAGATAACTTTTATATGAGGAATAAGTTTGATGTTTTGTCAGCTTTTGTATAGAGAATGTGTCAAAATGTCAGATTTATTTCTCAGTAAATACTTATCTGGCAATTGAAAAATCGGCCCTAAGTATACTACGTGAAATATATAGTAGGTACATATTATGCTCACGGCCGAACTGGGATCGAACACCACTACCAAATCCTTAGAGGATTATAGGCTTAACTGGTATTATATAGTATGTATGTTTACTTAAGACACATACTTTAATACATAGGTACATATGTATGCTGAGCCAAACGCTGGAGACAAAACTTATTAGTGAATATTTGAAAATTACAGAATATTATTACAAATAATATTGCCCTGATGATCCAGTGGTGGCAAGCGCGACTGCTGTTCCTGAGGTTTTGGGTTCGATCTCCAGGTCGGGCAAAGTGTTTTTAGGTTTTTCTGTGTGAAATTCCTCAGTTGCAGCCCGGAGTTTGGATTTGTGCCCGGTTGAAGGCAAAAGACTCGCCCCTTATTACATGGGACTTAAATATAACGGCGAAATGAGGGTGTTACTATACACCTCTGCTCAACCCTTTGGGGAATACAGGCGTGATGTTATATGTAATATATAAATCCTTTTATCTCTAGCCTTTCGTGGTTATCCCCAGAAATGTAAATAATTATGGAAAATAAATTTAATACTTAAACTGCTAAACAAATACTAAATCAACGTCATTTACAAACAAAAAATAACATCATGCCTGTATTCCCCGAAGAGTTGGGCAGAGGTGCATGGTAACACCCTCATTTCGCCGTTATGTTTAAGTCCCATGTAATAGGGGACGAGCCTATTGTTATCAACCGGGCATAAAACCAAACACCGACCTGCTACTGAAGAATTCCATACGAAAAAACCCAATAACATTTTGCCCGACCTGGGAATCGAACCCAGGATCTCACGATCAGCAGTCGCGCTTGTCACTACTAAACCAACGAGGCAGTTCAAAGACTTTAGTCTTAATATAACAAAACATGATGTCACAGTTGAACGCACTAGGCATTACTACTGACACATGCCTACTAAAATAGTTAGCGAAAACCAAACATCGCAAAAACTTTATAGTTTCACAAAATATACGTATATTAACAACGCGGTTCCGGAGACACATTAATATTCAAGTGCACACATACATAGGTACGTATACGTACATAGTTTGTTGACATAGTGACGAGCATGCGCAGAGGTAACGTTATACATAAACAATGAATTTAATTTGTCGCAGGCCGACCTATGCGGGGCCTTACCTAAGGACATGACAGGCCAATTAATCTGGGTATTGAATTTGAAACTGTTCTAGAACCTTCACTGAAAGCAATTTAACTTAGAGTCCCTTTCGCACAATACGGTTATATAGGTTATAATCATATTATCAATTTTGATGGTACGAGGGCCTTATATCGATACCTAGTATATCGAGAGGGATAACCAATTCGGGTCGTTACTCAAATAAGGTCGAGTCACTACCCTCATTCATCAATCATCCCTTCACGACTATACATTTACACTCAACTCGATTGAACCTATTTACTCGAATTTCCAACAAAATAATATGAAACAAATATTTGCCAACCAACTTCGAAATTAAATTAACTCAAGATACCGATCCTCAATCAAAAATCTCATTAGCGACTTACCGAAAACTCTCCATAGCCGGCAGAAATTGGGCCAAGTAATATTTTATAATCATCCTTGGTGTGGCCTCCCTTGATCTTACAACATCTCTGTATATCAGCGGTTCATTCACATAAACTATTATCAAAAACACTTTCTCTGTCGCTTCAGTTCGCGCACATTGCACTGTTGATAAAAGAAAATAATAAAAACTAGCCGGCTTTTGTGAACGATTCGACTGTCAAAATCACGTGGAGCGACAACACTCACACACGCATCACTGCTGGGCGCAAGCGAATAACGCTTTTTCGCGGCGAACGCTTAGCGCATGACATTCAAGGAACATTATATTCATGTAGCGGACTAACCTCCCACACAGTTCGTGAAGAACTAAGCGCAACCAGTCGAGGTGCACGTGGTCCGTAGCTTACGCGACGGCCGCCCTTCCAAAGCGGCGTCCACACACTACGAAAATCGACTTTCGCTCGAACGGTAGACGACACCATTTCGCCCAAAAACGGCACGAGCCGACGAGATGAGCCAGAATATGGGACGTTACACACAGAGTATTTCCGTACTATCGTTAACAGTGTGCGTACGTTGCGTATATGTACAACGGTAGAGAAAAGTGCATTGTGTTTTTTTTTTTCGCAAACCCCCGACTCGTGGGTATCCTTTTGTGAATAATTCGATTGGGTAAACCGGCAAATAAATCGTTACGGTTATCCGGGGAGAAATTTGATACGGAATTTATTCCGCTAGCGGAGAGAGAAAAAAAACGCCGGCCATTGTTGTCGAGGCAGATATTGAAAATGTTTCTAGTCGGTGTAACGATGGCTTCCTTTTGTCTTGTTTTTAAAGGATTATTCGAAACTTAGTGGGCAGTCCGTTTAATCTTCCCCCTTTGTTGGAACATGACTTGATCTTTTTAAACGATACCGTGTTTTGTTATTCGAGTTTCTTTTCGCTTTCGTTCTTTTATAATAAACGAGTACCAGCGAATAGAAAAGTTTTAAAGTAAATATTGACGTAACTCGTCAAAGTGTGAATGGTATGGAAAACATACGCATAATATTAAGCGTGTGTTCGACCCTTGGGTTAGTAAGCCAAGCGGTGTTACCTGTCAATACAGGTCATTGACGATTATAATGTTTGGTGTTATAATCAATTTTATCTTCAGCACTTTTTACGCGTTACTTAATCGGCCCTTTGATACAACTTCCGGATTTTATAGATCGTAATAATACGGGTTTCATGTCCAGAGATTGAAAGGTGTTTAAATATTTACTTACGTTTGTGGCATGTAACATGTGACGTCATAGGTTGGGGCCATAAGCACGGCGATACGCCTTAAACCGGTAGCGATAAGACAACTTCACATACCTATGTAGATCTTGTGTCAAATAGATAAATGTCGCATATCAACTGCTCTGAGATTTGTAATGAAAATCAGCATAAACTCCTAATTAAATTAAGATCTTGACATTTTTTTACAGTCTTCTCATGTTAAGATAACACTTCGTTTAAATGAATATTTATCACTTTTAAGTGATTATTTGAACAAATACATTTTATTGGTCGTAAAATTGGTCACACACATTGATAAACAAACTTCTAACATTAAGCATATTTACTTAAAATAAAATATATGCAATGAATATTAAAAGCGTTAAAATGAAATTATTTTTTTTTGAAGTTATAACTGTCACCTATAAAACTTGTTAATTTATTAAACGTAGAGTAGATTATATTAATAATTTTTAAACTGCATAACATCACGCCTGTATTCCCCGAAGGATTGGGCAGAGGTGTATAGTAACACCCTCATGTCGCCGTTATGATTTAGTCCCATGTAATAGGGGGCGAGCCTATTGTCAATAACCGGGCATAAATCCAAACACCGGGCTGCTACTGAGAAATTCCACACGGAAAAACCCAATAACACTTTACCCGACTTAGGGATTTAACCTAGGTCCTCACGAACAGCAGTCGCGCTTGCCACCACTAGACCAACGAGGCTTTTTGAACAACTTTAGGATACATACTTTAGCATGCTATAGAGATATAATTATTATAATCACATTATTGTTGCCATGGTGGATAATATTATTATCCACCATGGCAACGACAATGTGAACGGCGATTAATAAAAGGAATTTATAAGGCGGAAATCAGTGGAAACGCCGGTAGAGGACGCCCTAGTAGGACATACATCAATGTTATTGGTAATGTTCTTCATAAAGTACAGGTGCGTAGTACTCCCAACCGGTGTGCGTGTATGACAAGATGTATGAATGTGGATGAAGCGAAAGGAGTACAAGATATAGTTTCTGCCTACCCCCATGGAAAAAAGGCGTAAGTTTGTGTATGTATTATCCACTTTTCAATTGCCCAAATACATTCATTTTATTATTGATGGGAAATATCGAATGCAGAGATACGGGTGTGAGAGCGGCTGTTCCGTGGCGACGCTCGCGATGGCAGAGCTTCGTAACTCGTCGCCTCTCTTCGGTTTGATTCGGACTTTTTTTAAAAATAAGTTTCGATATTTCCCTCTTGCTTAGCGTCCCGCGACGCGACGGCTTCAATGTTTTTATAATTTCCCGCTGATTTAAACGTCACACTTTTACTCGCGTATTTACTTTGAAAATTACTTATACCACAATTTCCTCCATAACTCGTTCTTATGACAGTTCTCGTAGAGTTCCTATATTTATCGACATTTTCTAATTCCGTTGTAAACGTTACATTATTAGATCACTTTCAGTTAATAACTTAAACGTTGTATACGCAACGTAGAAAATTTATCGCATGCATAATTCAAGATGACTTCCATAATTATTATTACCGATAAATGATGGGTATCAGGTTTGAAAGTGGAGTTTGCATTTGACCCATTTTATAATTTCTACTTTGAGATAAGTTATGGAAACTGCTTGATTTATGAGAATATGGTAAGTACAAAACGTCTTCAGGGATTTCTCAAAAGTAGAACGATAGTATGTACTAGAGTCGTACATCTACAGTTTGCGCTGCTACATTGCGCTGCTGGTGTAACTAAAGATGGACAAGCTAATAAATATTCAAATAGTTAATACCCGATAAACAATAAAAAAGTTAGTAAATACTCGTTTTTACTCTACCTATTGTGTTGAAGTATAGTATTTACCCGAGTAAAGACCCATCCCTTAGTAATGCCCTATAACATTGACGACTTAAGCTGAACGCAGACGTGTAGAAGTGTACTAGGATAGCAAGTAGATGTCTTAAGGTCTACTAGGATAGCAAGCAAACGTCTAGAGGTCTACTAGGATAGCAAGTAGACGTCTAGAGGACTACTATGATAGCAAGTAGACGTTTACTTGATTGAAACATATTAGGTGTACGTCATAACTACCAAGTAAAAGCCTCTATTCCAGTAATTTTGTATGTTTACCAATAATTCGACATTGCGAAATTAAAAAGCCAAGCAAAGAGGATACAATTTTTATAGGGACTGTTGTAGGCTCTGAGCTTGTTTCGGGTTTTTTTCTCAGAGTTAGTCAGACAGAAAATGCCGGCGAAGTCTAGTCTTAAAATAATTACGTTCGGCTTGTAAAAGTGTCTGTAACAGATTTATTTCAGAAACTAGCGACCCGCCCCGGCTTCTCACGGGTGCAATGTAGATACTACTGTGGGGCATATAAACCTTCCTCTTAAATCACTCTACCTATTAAAAAAAACCGCATCAAAATCCGTTGCGTAGTTTTAAAGATCTAAACATACATAGGGACAGACAGCGGGAGCGATTTTGTTTTATACTATGTAAAGATAAAAATCATTTATCATTTACGATGCATCATTCATTGGATATTTAATTAACGTTTTCCTGAGTTGTGTTGTGAGGTGTAGTTCAACAATGATAAAGACGAAATTAATTTATTGATTTCTTGATTTATGGCTCAACAACAAGGATACAACAATATAATTGTACATTTCTTGAAACATAAATGAACATTAAAATTGAATTTCTTAAATTAGGCCTTTAACGAAATGTATACTTACAGTAGAAAAATAATTAATTTATAATTAAATAAATCACCATGTTTTTAATCTTTACATAGTATAAAGCAAAGTCGCTCCCGCTGTCTGTACGCTTAAACCTTTTAAACTACGCAACGAATTTTAATGCAGTTTTCAGCAATAGATAGAGTGATTCAAGAGGAAGGTTTATATGCCCCACATTAGTATCTACATTGCACCTAGTTGGGTCGCTAGTCTATTGTAAAATAACATAAAAACATAACATATCACGCCTGTGTTCTCCGACGGGTTTGGCAAAGGTGTATAGTAACACCCTCATTTCGCCGTTATGTTTAAATCCCATGTAAAGGGCGAGTCTATTGCCATCAACCGGGTAAAAATACTAACTGCGGGCTGCAACTGAGGAATTCCACACGGAAAAACCCAATAACACTTTGTCAGACCTCGGGATCGGACCCAGGACCTCACGATCAGTAATAGAGATTGCAACCACTAGACCAACAAAGCAGTATTTGTTTTGTCTTTTGCAAACGTTATAAATTTTATCCAAAGATTGCCTAACTTACCGAATCACTGCATTTTACAAATAGCCACCGTACAGACTATCGGACTATCATGATAGCGAACACAATTAAAATCGACAGTACATCGCGCTAATTAGTAATCCAGCTAATACACACAAAATTATTGTGTTCCAATTAATGTTCGGAGTTCAATTAACCGTTAAATAGGTAGCCGCAACACAGAAGCCGGGACCAACCGGGTCACACTATGAAATAGGATGGTAACTCTAATATTCGAATTTTGGGTCCCAAATTGCTTTTTGACCACTGACTCACCACTGAAAGCAGTATTCTGGGTAACATGCTATTTAGTTGAGGTGGTATTATTGGGTGAAAAGTTAAATAAACAGTCACGAAAAGTTTTAGAATTGTAGTTCCTATTCATATTGTAGGAAACGAAATAAGAGTACCTACCTGACATGTGTTTAGAGTCTCACCGAATGGATGACGACACAACAAAAATAAAAGTAAGTCCACATTATTATGTATCATTATGCGTCGATGATCGGGTCGGCAAAATGATACATTTGCTCTAGACTCAGGGTCTTATAATATAAATAGTAGCAGTCAGTTGTGAGCAGCAAATTCTACTCCTTGGTAGTTCTCATAATTGCTTTAATTTGCGGCAGCTTATACTATAAAAATTTGAAAATAGGTCATCTCGTTTAATTTGGGACGAAAAGAGAACAACATTATGAAATACTTGCTATAAAAGTACCAAGCGCCATACAGCATCACAGAGATAAGAAAACATCACGCATTCTTATTTTAAAACCAACAAACGAGCTTAATTTCCTTCTGCAGACTTAAACAGATGATAGAGATAAAACTCATACATCTTTCAGCTTAACTTATAATTTGCAAAGCCCTAGGCTGCACTGCATTCCACTACCAAGAGAGTGGAAAAATTAAATTTACATGTATAGTCCGGACATTAAAATTTTGTATAAAAGGTAAACAAACTTTTGACCGTGAAAATCCTTTGCTGTAAAAATCGATTAAAAATACACAAGAATTCGAAAATTATTAAAAATTAAGTGATTATGATTTCTAAGAATGTGTTTAATAGATTCTTTAAACAAACTAAATGTAAATGCTTCACGATCAAAAGTTTGTTTACCTTTTATACAAAATTTAAATCGCTTGACTATAATTGGTACAGCTACAAATATTTGAGTTGTAGTTGCGCTAGGAGCAATGAAATCAGTCATTGCAACTGCAAGTCATTTACAAATTGTAATCTAATTGTCTTCTCCAGAACTGAGGCGACTTCATGGTGTTAGGGAGTATGTTGTTAGTGTCTGTAGTTGCTAGTTTAGTTGGGCTGAATGCAGAGAAACTGTTTGGGTATTGTGTGGGAATTGAGTTTTGGCAATAGCCAAGTTTAAGAGTATGCAGATGTAGAAATCTATACATATAATAAATCTGTAGAGTTGGCGTGTCTGTACATAGCAAATATTTTGAAAAAACCTGGTTGGAGTGTTAAACGATAACCAATAGAACCCATTTTTAACATTTTTGGAATTTTTGTCTGTTTATCTGTTTGTTTGTTCAAGCATCATGTAAAAACAACTGATCCAATGTTGTTGACTTTTATAAACAAATATTATGCTTATCTCCATGTAACATATCGTTTTTGTTTCATCGCAATCGGTTCACGCAATTAAAAGATATGCGAATTATAAGTGCCCTAGAAGAAGTTAGCATGTATTCGTTTATACCATTTCATTTCAATAGATGGCGTTACGTGTATCAAATCACGTTGTGCGGAAATATATTACAACGAATAAATCCACAAATTACCTAATATTAATAGTTGAATTGGTACCTATTCTCAGTCTACGGAAGGTCTATTGAAATGCTATCCTCATGAAGAAGCTTTGATAAAAAAAAATCGAAGATATTGTTATTTAGAATTTTTAGGTACCTATCTATCTGAATGGCAGTGGAAGAGAAATACACTCAATTTCATAAGTGAGTGTATTCTAAATTGTCAATTGTGCAAGGCAATACGATAGATTCATTTGAAATACTCATAATATATTTTATTAATATTATCATAAATCTGTAGACATGCCGTGTTTGAAAATTGAAAATATTTTTAAAATAATAGTGGGGATGGTTAAAAGATAAGAAAAAAAAACCATTTCGATAATTCTTGGACTTTGTGTCTGTTTGTCGGTTTGTTTGACTCAGTGTGATTGACTTTTATAGACAATATTGTGCGTATCTCGGAGTAACATTTAGTTTCTGTTTCATCCTAATCGGTTCGCTCAATCTAAAGTTATTAGAATTTAAAGTCATTAAGAAAAAAATTTGCATCATTTGTTGTAGCATAATTGCTCAATACATGGCGTTGCGTGTGTACTAAATTACGTAATCTATTTTTTCCGTTCAGTTTTAAACGTGTAGGTACAGTTTTCGGTTAGCTTATGTTATGCTATGAAGCTGCTTCTCGCACGATTATCTTTATGTGGCTCTCTCCCGTGTACCTAAGCAACCTGACCAATCTTTATGCACAAATCCCTTTTTTTATATATCGTTGGTAAATCCTCATGGATGTCCCTCGCCCGGGGAAGGCGAGGGTGTCTGCCGGACTCTTACCGGCTAAAAACCAACGGTGTACCTCCTTCTTACCTAAGGCCGGGGTCACTGGATTCGCTATTACATGCACCGCAATCCCGGCATGTCTTGGCCCACCAGTTTCTTCTGGTGGACTTCTCTAGTGGTGGGGCAATTTGTCCCCTGCCTCACTTCCTTCTGAGAGGCGCGCGCGGTACACGGCGCGCCATCCTCCCGGGCCTATTACTGGTCAGGTGACGGGTCCCTAACCCGCCGCCCGCAGGCCACTCACTAGGGTCACCGGAGATCGTCACGCGCCCTCCGGCGCCCGGTGCGTCTAGCGCGAGAAGGGAGGGAGGAAGACGCCTCCCTCTCCCTCTCCGCTACCTCCTTGGTGACCATCACTTCCTCGCAAAAGGAAGCGACGGCCTCCCACGCACTCTCGCTCCCTACCGTGGACAGAACCACAGCCGGAAGCGAGAGGTCTCACCCACTGCCGCAACAAGGTCACGACGCTGCGCTGTCCGCGCAGCGCACACTTTGAGCGTGTGCTGCGCCGTGTGCTCCTGACAGTCCACACAGTGGTGACACCCGGGTGTCTACTCCCGGCCTATACGACACAGGCACTTCCCGAAACAGCCATGTCCCGAGAGTACCTGCGTCAGCCGGAAGCTGAAGGTGCCATGATGCCTCTCCAGCCACATGTACACATCCCTGGTGTTTCTACTGCTAACATTGTTCACCGGGAAACCTTATTATAATGGACCTGACTACTGATAGAAATACAACATATTTTGTTTAGTAAAAATTCTAATTTTCTAATCTAATAACTAAACATCTACTCAGCCTAAACCGTTGGTAAAAACATAAAGCACCCGAAGCTATGTGAGGTTTCCGTTTTTTTATGTATTTTTTCATAGTTGTTAGAACAAACAAAGATTTTTTAAATCCACCTAATCTATACCTACATAATAATAATTTCAGTTAAGCAAGTAATGTTGTTCTACTACTTCTACGCATACGAAGTTGCGGGCACAGCTAGTATTCTGAATAAAAATAAAGAATTTTAGTGAATAGTAATAATATTTAGAAGAGAATTCTCAGCGTAAAATTAATTTGACACGTTATCTGATGCTTAGTAATGAAAGTCCAAATTGCTTTATTGTTTAATCTACATAAATCAAAGCAGTACATTACTGAAATTTTAAATAAAAAGATCGTGGTTGTATTATTGTATGTCACATTCATCATACATCACACACAAAGCAGTACATTACTGAAATTTTAAATAAAAAGATCGTGGTTGTATTATTGTATGTCACATTAATTGCAGCGTACTTATAACTTTTTCTCGCCATGCGTATGCGCGGCTGATTCCAATGAATTAGTTTTTACGTTAATTACGAACTGAGAAAGGTTGGCTCAATTTTTTATTGACAATCCAATATCCTTATTCGAAGTACTTGCTGCCTTCTTTGTCTTAGTGACGAAGCATCGTAAGTTGTCTAATCAACTCGACTCGTGGGAATCAGATAAATAGGTTGAAATCGTTTTATATTGCTCTTGTTCGGGGACTTTATTAATGTACTACAGCTGCGCTGTTTCTTTGGTGGACGTTAAACAAAAGCAGTAACGTCATTAATATCTGTCATAATTAGTACTGATTTCTTAAAGGGCGTCATAGAAATCTTGGTAATACGCCGACGATAGATGAAATAAAAATTATGAAGATAAAAGTTTAAAACAGGTACCTACAGGTCCTTCCAATCTTTCAGCCTAGACTTTCATTAAGGCTAATCTTAGAGATCATGTAAGATTTTTAAATTCATTACTATCGAAGCGTAATTCAGACACCCTTTTCATAATACAATTTTTTTCTAGAACGACATTCAAAATTCTAAGTCTTATAACCTTTTTTAAAATATTATATTCATTGGTTTGTATTCGAAATTCTAAATACATCTCCAATTAGTTCAAAATCGAATAGCCCGTATTAAAACATTTTTATTTTCATTCTAGTTTCACAAAATGAGGAGTGACATGTTATCAAAGAACCTATTAGCACGTCAAACGCTCACGAGCCCCGTATGGACAGTGTCATATTGGCCCCACTCCCGTTTGAAAACTGTTTAATTTAACTTGGATCAAAAGGCAATTTCATTTTTATCGAGTACCTAAAATCCAGGTTTTCGCTATGTAAGCTGTTCACATTTTTGATTATTTAGCCTCTAAATTAAACTTCATTAACAACATGAAATAAAACATTATCATTAGAATTAAATTGATATATCAAGTTATTAGAACAATAATAGTAATTGAATTCTACTTTTCATTACAGCCTGTCCCGCAATTTATCATTATTAATATCATTTTCAATACTTTCTTTGTTAGGTACTTTACAAATTCATCAGCCCCAGTTTAAATGGTCGATATTTATTCTCTTCTGAAATTATTCTTTATTTCTTCTTCTTTTTCTTGTGGTTAGTGACTAACCTGGTGTGATAGTTTATGCCGCCCTTAGGCTTCTTCTGACTTGACTTCACATGCCATCGAGACATGAATCTGAAAAGTCAGAGGTGCGTTCCATAGGTTTGAACTCGAGACCTATGACTTGGCAGTCCGACGGTCACACCTAGTGGTATAGCCTAGTGGCTATCACTGCTGTTTCTAAAAGTATATAACATCTCACTATCAACAAAAAAAAGCAGATCAAATGAAATAAAACATTCAGCTTATCTCCCATCGTCGGAAAATACAGCTCCCATTTGGCTAACGTAAATTTGTCACATGAAAGGACGTTTAATTTGCTGTTTCACTAGTTGCTAATTACAACTTTGATTGCCGTGGTCATAGTGAAACGTTTCACGGACAGTTCGGACCGTACGCTTTGCGTGTATCGATTGATGCGTCTTTTATGAACCATTTTAGATTAGCTTTCCTCTATCAAAGTCAATTCCAGTACTACTGATGAAGGTGGTTTGAATTTCGTTGTTAAGGTATCTTGTTATTGTTGGAACAAGTCTACAATGTGTTTTGATTATATTGAAAACTTTAATATTAATATCGATACTGCTGTTATAGTTTATTCGTCTAATGATGACTTTGGTTAGTTTTAGCATTGTTCTTTAACAGACGATGCAATAATAAAGCATTGTGTTCAAAAACAGAACAGCCGAGCTACTTCACAATCTATTAATTCATTGGAAAAGGTTCTGATAATATTAAACGTACCAAGTAAAGCAGGTGCTAACATAAACGTGTTAAAAAATAAAATTTAAAAAACCAGCATCGAAGTTTAATTTAGAAACAAGTTGGCGGCAGAAACATAGCAAACGGAAGGAAAGATTAATTCAAAGCAATTAATAAAACTGTAATAACGATCTCATAAAGAAATTAAGAAACACTTTCCTAGTAAATAAACGATACCGATCGAGTTTCAAAGATCTCAGATATAGATATCTTGACTCAGAGTTACCGAGTCGACAACAAGTAAATGAGTATTTCTAGCAATTACGCTGTCCTCTTTGGTTTGTGATAAATTCAAGGGGAATTCCGTTTGTAAATAAATCCTACGATCGCTAGATAGTTAGTTGGAGGTAAATTCAGTCTTTTGTTTTTGCAAAGAATATAGAAAAGCATAGAGGGCGTTAGCAAAGTCTTTTCCTATTACAATGGCTTAAAATTGTTTTATAGCCAGTTTATAGAGATTCTGGTAGGCCTTAGGACCTACATGCAATTTTGCATTTGTACCAATAATGTTACAAACAATTTGTAGTGATTTAAGGCCGATTCCTATGATTTATCTATTTTTTTAGATTTAGTTAAAATTAAGATTCATGTATCTTAACTAATAATGAAGCCAAGACCGCTTTGCATAGTAGACCCTCCAGAATATTAGTAGCTAATGCAGATACAATTAGCTTAGGAGTCTATTTATATACCTTTCGAGGAATGCAGGCGTGATGTTATGTTAAGTAATTTTAATATGAACAGCGAAAATGACTATGCAAAATTTATATGCAAATTAGCTCAGAGTAATTAGCTAGTCAAACACAACTGCTCCTGGCTCTGTCATAGAAGGCGTGTCGTCTAAAATATTCGCGAAGCGTTCCGAGGTTACTGCAATGGTAGGGAATGGTCCAACAAAACATGTATCTGAAACGCGTCCGTCAGGGCGGATGCGGTCCAATAATATAATTAGAATAGGAATTACGTTTAGTTATAAGTACCTAGGTACTTTAATTGTTGTAAAAACTCTTAAATGTAAAATTAACTGTTAATATTAATTTGTAACAGCTTTAGATTTAATTTGATTACTCCTATAGTATTTTAAAATAACTGCCACGTTGGTCTAGTGGTGGCAAGCGCGACTACTGATCGCAAGGTCCTGGGTTCAATCCCCAGGTCGTGCCAAGTGTTATTGGGTTTTTCCATGTGAAATTCTTCAGTAGCAGCCCGGAGTTTGGATTTGTGCCCGATTGATGGCAATAGGCTCGCCCCCTATTACATAGGACTTAAACATAACGGCGAAATAAGGGTGTTACTAAACACCTCTGTCCAACCCTTCGGGGGATACAGGCGTAAGCCCGGAGTTTGGATTTGTACCCGGTTGATGCCAATAGGCTCGCCCCCTTTTACATGGGACTTAGACAAAACGGCGAAATGAGTGTGTTACTATACACCTCTGCCCAACCCTTCGGGGAATACAGGTGTGACGTTATGTTTATGTTATGTATTTTTGGATAAAAATAGGTGGATAACATAATTTCGTTAATTATTATCGAGATACCTTACAAAGTTACAAAATCTTACTTCACTTTTATTTCGCCGTTAAGTGACTTATACTTTCAAAACTAAATTTAATTTTAAAGTAATGTGAACAAATCATCCAATATTATTTTTTACTTTCGCTATCATCCAAAATGTGTAGCAATCGATGTAAACGATTTTTATGATTGAATATCGATGTGCGGAAGCAATTAATCGCTATACCTACATGTATCTTTAGATGCAATTACATTTTATTGATTCATCAATCTGGCGTATTGCCATGCTCTGAACCTTTTGCTATGTTTATGGGCTGAATTTCGTGAGGCTTAAAATACAAGTACATTTATTTTGCTTTTTCATCTACTATTAGTAGGAGTAGGTATCTATTATTATTTGTAATGGAATAGACTCCTCTTAAGTCGGGTCCTGATCATCGAGGATCATAACTTCCATTTATCCCGCTTGTTTTGTGCAATGAATTCTCACTGTTTTGGAATGGAAGCATTAATGCTGCAAACAAAAAATAACTCCGATAACAATAAGTCAAAAAATACATACCTTGAAAAAGTTCGTTTTGCTTAGCGTTTCCGCAACTATGTTGGGGTCATCTTCTAGTCTAACCAGATGCGGTTGTATACCAGTATTTTACACGGAGCAATTGCCATCAGATTTCCGCAGCCCAGTAACAGGGCAATGCCGATATCCTGAAGTTAGACCAGTAGTCAGACTTTCGGGCGTCTGACTACCCGTATCGACTGTCATAGGTATTCGTATGACACCTGGGACCGACGGTTTAACGTGCTCTCCGAGGCACGGAGGGGACTCGATGTGTAACGAAAGGTCACCCATCCGCGGTCTGACCGTGGCAAGCGTTGACCTCGCAAATCGTATGATCCGCGCGGTCGTCAATAAGCTACAAGCCATTTATCATAAATAAGCTAGATCGGGTCAGAAATAACACTGCCCAAAAGATAGTACGCACTTTTTTTCCTGTTATTTGATTTGGTGTAGATTACATCTTGGCTCTAAGGCAGCCATGACCGTGACTAGCTTAAGATTAAAAATTACGAATTATCGTCGCGGTCATAATCTACGAAAATAAATTCTCTCGTGCAATGACCGTTGACATAAAAATAGGCGAACAAAACACGTTAATAAAATGCTCGCCGGCAACAACGCATAATGGAAGCTGCGTAAACCGAGAATTACGCTGCTGACATACAGACTTACTGTTTACACGTCAAAATCGTCGAGCATTTCGCTTTGTTCATCCTTATCACTTACGACAAGCAGTGCACCAAAAACGAGGTTTAACTCGAGCAATGTGTTTCAATTTAGAGGAATGGAAGGCAATAGGCAACCTATTTTTAGATCTAACGGGTTTTCTACTATATTTTTGGGTTACAAGTGTTTTAAGGTAAGGATTGTTGATGCTTTAAGCGTTCTTTGAACAGTAGTAATGTTGAAACAAACATCGCACCTTTCAATTTCATCTTCCAGATTATTTGTTCTTATTGTTTCACCATATCGGTATTATTTAGAAGAAACTTTTTCATTTTTACGTTTGCTAGCTCTTTCTTTTGTAGCTTCATACGAGTCCTTGAACATAATTCAAAATACAATATAAAAATCGTTGTGATGTTTACCTGGTTTAGTTGACAAATCATATTATTTTTATAAAATAACCGGGCAAGCGTTTCTTCGCCGCCAAATTGAATTTAATAGTCTTTGCCAAGAGACAGAGTAAATACTGCGAGAGATACCTTGATTTTAAACTCTCTCATTTAAAATTCTACTTTAAATAAAGCTTTCAGATCAACGACATTTTTACCCAGAGCTGGATGTTCGCATCGTCCTAGTGTTTACTTTTCTCCGCAGCTACGTTTGCGGGTGTTATTTTTTCGCATTGTCAATCTAAATCCTCACCTTGCTGTCCATAAAGGTATTTATTTATTTTACACTGAAAAAGCTTTCACCAACGAGATATCCATTAAAATCTTATTCGCAGTTAAAACATTACTATTGTTTGCTTTTGCTTTTAGAAGAAACACTGTAATAAGAAGAATGCATTCTTCAAATAGATTTTCTCCGTTAGATTACTATCTATTCATATGCCAGGAACTATTTACGTTTTTTATCCTACATGGAAGCTCAATCAAGAAACACTTAAGCCGTGAAGTGTCGACTATCACGCCTAATGTCATGTTTTATTTACTGATATCTTTATCTGCAGATAAGTTTCTTTTACTGCACTTAAAGCAAACGTATCTTTAAATAAATACTATTATCTAACGCTTTCAAGTTCTTTAGTACGGGAAATATTTTTGTTTGCGTTCTTATGATGGGTTTTGTCTAAGACAGTGATTATGAGTTGTTAAGGTTTCTGTGATAAGACCAGCCATTGTTTTTGAGGAAAATATGAGTTTACTTAAAATCCAAAAAACACCTTTCAGGTATGTGATAAAAGAAAGCTTTTACAAATACATATTACCACATTCATAAATCTTGAATCCACAGTACACCGCTTGGGTCCAAGTGTGAAACAAGTATTTTATTTGCAGATGGACAAAATTAGACTTCACTCAAAAGAGAACAAAAAATAAAATTATTATTAATTACTTTTAATCGTTTTGAATTCAGAGTAATTGGTTGCTCAGTTGGCAATTTTTTATGGAAATGAGTATAATAAGCAAAGAATTTACTATAAGACCGTGAAATAAATTGCACGACCTTAAACTTTCGTGACCCTACCACATATCAACGTAAGTACTTATAAATAAGATAATAAAAGGTAGTCTTATTGCTGTCGTCATTTGCACAGTTTTATGCCCTACGTATAAGTAAAGTACAACAAACATAAATATTTCATTCTATTGTGCGAATGTTATTTAATAGGTTTCGGAAGTTACCAAGAATAAATAAACAAAGAATACAAACCATAAGTAATAGGAGCGGTAGTATTTCAAATGGCTTTTTGTACTCCACAGCAATCAAAATTAATCAAAATGGATAACAAGTAAGGAGGTTTTGTTTAATACCAATCATAATTTTGCACCTAAGCTGTTGTAAAAGTTATCCCCTATCCCCCGAATAAAAGATAAATATAGCTTGAAGAGAGCCTTAATAAAAATAATATTGTCTAGCGTCTCACAATGATTGTTGATATCACTGACTGTTCCACATGACGAGAACCTTGTAAAAGCCGAGAAGGATAAAGAAATTTAATATCTAGACACACGAGGTTATCGACATGTGGGAGGTTGACTCAGCAGCTGTTGTGCCGATAGTCGTTACGGCCGATGGCTTAATAACCAGGAGCCTCGACCAACATCTGATGAGGCTCTCGTTGGGCGGCTGGGTCAAGGACCTGATACAGAAAGCGGTACTTCTGGACACGGCGCGTTTTGTTAGGAAATTTCTCTTTCCCTGACCACAGGTCCTGATCTCTTGGACCCGATGACGGTGGGCTACTTTTGTTTTTTAATAGAAATATTTTAAAATATACATAACATATGTAACAAAATGAATAAAGGAGATAATATTGTAATCTTTCTAATACCATAGATTATTCTATAGGACTACTAACTTTCTAAATCAATCTTTATCATAACGCATCTGCAATAATTAAGCCCAGCTTTGTTGATTTTTCTTCCACTCTTTGTTTGTTTACTCTTGTTCCGAAAATATCGTCTTCGTCATAATTTCCTTCGCCATTTTTTCTACATAATATTCGAACCACTGGAGCATGTCTCTTTTCATTTTTGCACCGACCTTTCCTTTCAAATAACCCAATAAAATGTTCATAAGTTAAATCAAAATCAATGATTCCGGATTCTTCTTCATGTTTCAATTACGATGAAATTGATTTTTCTTTGTCTTTTATGTATGGATGTCTTAGAGCATTTTTTTTTTAATAGAAAGAAAGAAAGAAAGAAAAAAAAATATTTGGCACGAAAGCAGTCAGACACACAGATAAAAAAAAATCATAGGAGACAAAAAAAAAAAAAAAATAGTAAAGAATTAAATCTGTTTACATTTATAGAATGGTTTTTCTAAGTCTCCTTTTGCCGGGCCTTAGACATCGTTTGCTTCCTTCGCAATTTCTTTGTACTTTGGCTGGTCTATACCTATATTTCCCATTGACGGCTCGGTGACGTGGTTTTGGGCGGCCATGAGATATTGCTTCGGGGACATCTATGTCGAGACATACTCCCCGGGCCTGTGCATGATATGGAGGAGCTACTCATGAAGCTTATTTGCATAACTGCGTTATTCACGCCAAAGCTTCCCCGGATATGTACATTGCGTATGCGGTCCATCTGCGTTACGCCACATATCCACCGAAGCATCTTATTTCGCTGACAATGACGTGGCACTTTTAAATATGCCACAAAGTCAGCCAACTCTCACTGCTAAATAGAAATACTGAATTTATACATCACGAATTCAATTCCTTTCAATTTGCACAACGTCGTAACAACTTGAGCATCCAAGTCAAATAAAAGTTACTCTGTTTGGTAAACTCTAAGACGAGTTGTTAGGTACACAACTTAAAAGTTAGACATTTCGTAAGAAAGTAGCAGCAAATTGCCACTTCAACGACATTTTATTTTTATTATAAAGACGCATCTGAAATGGTATGTCGCAGTGTAATGGAAACAGCGCGTAAGATGCTGTCATGGTACAAGTAACAAGAGATGGAAATCTTGTTCTTTGTCCCGCCAGTCTCTTTTCATTTATATTTTTTCAATTGTTTAGTGAGTGCTTTCACGCGAAGTATTACCGTCTGATCTTCACTCTACACAAAAATTTTGAGTCATTATTTATTTTCTTTAAAAAAATGTTAAGTTCATTATCATTACAAGCATTAAACCACTTAATTGTTAACAAATAGAAAAGTTTATAAATGTATTGCAATATTCTTACTGTTCTACAATTCCATTCAATTGTCTATCAGAGCCGAGCGGGCAGGCTGAATCGAAACGGACGATTGTGTCGAATTGTTCATCTCACCCCATTCTTTCCCATAACCTGCGCCATAACACGCCACTCGCGATAACATATGTACGAGTGTGGAACTCGTAGTAGGTACATAAGTTCCTTGTGCGAAACAAAGCAATTTCGTGTCACTTTTACGTAACACGTCGTTTTATCAAACAACAGCTGCTAGATGATTCGAGCTTTATGAGATATCTTTTTCTTTTAACCCGATGATAACAGAATATAATGTACTTGTCTTTCTTTGTTCCTGTTTACCCTTTTGCTTATATGTGTAGGTGTGTAGGAGTTGAATCGTATTTACGTGTGTGAACGCTTATTCTCTTCTGTATTCTAGAATTTTCCTAGAACATCTACGGAGTTTTCTTTGTTAGGAAACAAAAGCTTGTTCTCAGCACCAGCTTTTCTTTTTAATCAACAAATTCTACCTATCGCAATTGATTTCTGGATTCCTTTCTTTCTATATCAAATATTTGCTTTTATATTCCTGAATTTTGATTTTCACAGAATCATTTATTGTCATCGCTGCACAGATAAATGCTGCTGCTCTAATATTACTACCTCTTACGACACATTCGAGACGATATTTTATTCTTATAGGTACAAGAAGCAAGAGATGTAATTTAATTAAGATATATTTGTTCTAGGAAGTAGAAAACTAACCTCAGCCTCGGTGGTCTTGTAATGAAAGCAAAACATAGACCACACGTATAAGCGATTTATCTTCCGTACAACTAAAAAGTCGATTGCGAAAGGGGTTACATTCCTTGGTGATGACCTGGGAAACTTATTAGGTACTTAAATCGATTTGTGGTCGGATAAGTATTGACCACCCTACATCTTCCCATGAATATCGTCACTGGCGACTAAGATATTAATTATTATGTCAGGTGGACTGATGGACATTAAGTAAAATCTATTCGTGCTAAATATATGATTTAGATTTAAGTCAAATCATTACTGTACGACAACGGAGGAGGAGCTCATTGTTAATTTGCGAGGTTAAGCTGCGCTTGCCACGGTCAGTTTGTGGATGGGTGACCGTTCGTTTCACATCGAGACCCCTCCGCGCCTCGGAGAGCACGTTAAATAGTCGGTCCCGGGTGTCATACGAATACCTATGACAGTCTTTACGGGAAGTCAGAAGCCCGAAAGTCAGACAACCAGTCTAACCTTAAGACATCGGCATTGCCCAGTAACTGGGTTGTGGAGGTCTGATGGCAGTCGCTCCATGTAAAATACTGGTATTCAGCCGCATATTTGATAAGACTGGAAGCTGACCCCAACATAGTTGGGAAAATGCTAGACAGAACTTGAACTGTATGAAAACGAGTGTTTCACGATTTTTGTTCCAACTACCATTAATTAGTACTGAGTAGTAAACATTGCACACGTCTCGAGTGCGTCTTGGCAGTGAAATGTCGCGCACGCCGGCTTTCTAGTTATCGTAAGTAGTAATAACGAGAATTTAGTTATTATTGTGAAAAATATTGTGAATATAGTTATATACCTACCTAATGTTTGTAATATACATATACATAACATAATCAGCCCATTACTGTCCCAATTCAGGGCACCGGTCTCTTCTCATAATGAGAAGGATTTAAGCCTTAGTCCACCACGCTGGCCTGGTTGGCAGACTACACACACCTTCGAGAACTTCATCGGAGCCCTCAGTTGTTCAGGTTGAGAGCCAAATATAACTATAAATTCTCACATTCCAGCCTTTCATTAAATTCGCAGACAAATATTTCACACAATTATAACCACATCCATAAATTTATTTAACTATTAACCAGAATTCCGCAACTGATGACAATAAATTAAACAATCAAAATAACATTGAGAAAATTGAAACTGATCTGAATCTACGACGCACCACTGCCATATCGGAAACCAATACATTGTGCTGACACAATCCATGTCCACTTCAGCCTCATATAGTGTACAAGCAAGAGGAAATTTAACACCAAAGACCACATACCTTGGTATTATCGTAGTTTATTTCGCACGCTGTTACCAAACACTACATGGTTTACCTCCCAGAATAGTTCGACCACCTTCTGGACGAAAATCTTCCTTATGTTTAAACTTATAAGGTTGAAATTGGTGCTAATTGTAGGTCATCTTATTTTGGTTACTCCGTGGCTCGTGCTAAGGAAGCGTAGCTTTATGGCCTCTACTGTGACCACATCGTCGGCACATAGTCGTTGCCCGATTTTACACAACACCCGACTTTGTAAGCTATTAATTTATTTGCGATGCGTTTATAAGGGGCTCTTTGCACTCTTAGTTTCTAACGATGTGAGTGGTTAGATGTTAGAGGGAGATGAAATGATCGGTTATTTTATAAAGTTATTAGTTTCGGGTATCTTCAAAATAGCATTCTTCCTTCTAGCCTTTTCCCAACTATGTTGGTGTCAGCTTCCAGTCTAACTAGATGCGGTTTAATACCAGTATTTTACCCAGAGTGACTGCCATCAGACCTCCGCAACCCAGTTACTGCGCAATGCCGATTTCCTAAGGTTAGGCCGGTTGTCAGACTTTCGGGCTTCTGACTACTAGTAACGACTGTCATAGGTATTTTTATGACACCCGGTCCTGACGGTTAAACGTGCTCTCCGAGGCACGAAGGGATCTCGATGTGTAACGAACGGTCACCTATCCACGGACTGACCGCGGCAATCGCAGCTTAAGCTCGCAAAGCGTATTATCGGCGCGGTGGGTAATTAGCCACGTGCCCCTTATCAAAAATTATATCATAATGGCGCTTTATCGTTAAGAATTTATTAATCAGCTTAGAATTCGTAAGTTGCTACTGGATTTATAAGGCATCAATATCTATATAGACACTGATAACATTATTAGTCTAACTCTGATTTCCCTTAGGATTGCAGAGGTCTCAACCAGTGGAAGTCTGTAATACTGGAGTGACCGGGTTCACTCTATTAAAACCACCAACTTGGTCAAATACACGATGATAGATGAAGGATCTATCATCGTCATCGTCGTGGCAACCGAAAAATTTCTTTTTCGAGTATTTTTAAATATTTTAGAATTTGTTAGTATAAATCGCCGTTTATTTCTATTGTAAACGATATCGAATACGGAGTACGAGAAGTTTCAAGTTTTTACAGAGACGTTCACGGTGCTATATTAGTTTACGATGTTGCAGAACCAAAGTCCCTAGCAAATCTGAATGAGTGGGTCGAGGAACTTCAAGTATACTCCACCAAAAAGAATATGTCTACTTAGTTGTCGGCAATAAGATTGACGAGCATATCATTTTGGGACCCAGTGGTTAGTATCAGCAAGCACATTGGGGTGACCCGCGCGAACGTTCAACGAGTATTTCCTGGGAGGGTTGATGTCAGGCAGGCGGCTGGTCATAATACAATAAGCCAAAGCCTCTAATAACATGAATTTATGAAATACATGTTGTGCTGACCCCACCGAGTGTGGGATAAGGGCAGGAAGAAGAAGAAGATGAAGGATCTAGTGGTGCTTTAGCTAATAGGTAGTTTCGTTAACTAAAGCCAACCCCGAGAATAATATTTATACTGAAATGAAAATGATGACAGCAACAGGATTACCAGCAACCGAACATTCAAATTGAATGTTGCGTTATCGATAATTCGCTTAACGCAATCACAATAAGCTGTACGGAATAAAATGGTTTAACATGAAAAGTTGATTATTTGCTTCCGATTTAATCAGGATTTGGTATTTATTTCATATAAAAAATGCGGTTTGCGTTTTATCCGGTGTGGGGACGGGTTAGAATATAAAACTTCCTCACCGCACGCTGAGAATTGACGCGTGTTGTGAGATTCAACAAAACCCAGCACGCTTGGCGGTAGGATCTATACGGTCGGCCTGGCTAGCTACCACCCTCACATTACAGCCAATCAGTTTACTGTGTTCCGTCGTGCGTATGTGAGAGCCAGAGGTGTATAGGGGAATCCATCTATATCTCTGTTCCTTGGATTCGTGTGCTCTTAGACCCAGTCTGCGCTTACCATCAGGTGACACTAGGGCCAAAAGCGAAAAGGACATGAATAAAAACCAAAAACGGCAAAGAACAGGCCACATAAGTACGTGTAGTGTTCGTGAGACCTACTTTTTCTTATATCGTTTATTTTGTGTTTGCAAGCCTGGCAATAATAGTACATTATTAAACAATACCACTCTGAAGCAAAATGTTTGGGCGAAGTGGGATAAGGCTTTATTTACGCGAAATAGCGCGCTATATATTATTTAACATCCTGTATAATATTAAATTTTCAAGAAGGGTTTATTTTAAGCTTTGGATTCACTAGGGGACAACATTGTCCCTAATATAACGCGCAACATTGAGTCTACGTGACACTGCAACGGTACACACACTGTCCCGCAACGTTGTGCGGCATTTCTACGTGACGCGGGATGTCCCGCGTCAAATCCCGCGGTATGTTACTCTATTTGTCTCTTAGTGAATCTGTGGAAGCACGGGGTATGGTGTTCTTCCAACAAAAAGGGAGGATCCTCCAACCAGGTGGGTCGTGTGTCTGGCGAGCTATTGCCCAACGGTTGATGTTGGGAAGTTGTAATATACTATCTGCGTGTCAAATTTTGATATCGCGATGCAGGATTTTGTGACGTCATATTTGAGAGTTGTCATTATTGTCGTTGTAGTCTGCAACACACTCATCGTGCTGCATAGTTCTTATGTAGCGTGGTAGATGTCGCCACAAATCGAAGCCTTTAACCTAGACTGGCAACAGTACTTAAATATTAGTCCTCAAGTGAACAAGGTTTCCGTCAGCTGCACTGGTCCCAGACTAATCAGCCCAACCCAGATCATAGACTTAATTACTAGATAGATAGGCAGTCATGTATAGTACGACATAACTAAAAAGTCACATCGTCAAATGTCGTAGAACCGATCACTTCCGAACTAAGTGCGACTTCAAGAGCACGAATATTTAGTAAGGTACGTCTACGCTAGGTGAGCCGAGCACAAGCGGAGCCGCTCCGCGCGTCGTCGCTCGCGGCGTCAATTGTGGACTAACAACGAGCCTACAACAATAACGTAATTTTCCTCAAATAAAATAATAAAATAAATTTTTAATCCTCAAACGTAGTTTTCCGCGACACAAATCCCTTTGTGTTCGTCAAAAAACCGACAGTTGGCGGAAGGCAGTCGAGCACGAGCCGAACGCTCATTCGACGCTCCCAAGTCCGTCTACGCTACGCGAATTCGTGCTCGGCTCGTGCTCCGCTTGTGCTCGGCTCGCCCAGCGTAGACGCACCTTTAAGACTGCAGTACAAAATTATTTTTACGCTGACGCAATAAGTGTGAGTGGCGCGAAAATGAGCGAATGCCATTGGTTCTTCGATCAAGTATGGCAATGCGACTTCTTAGTTGTGTCGTGCTGTACTGGGTTTTAAGATCTCGTTATTAAATGCCACAGCGCTAGTTGCCAGCTCATTTATTATTGTAATTACGAGGACATAACTAATGTGTAGTTTGTTTCTGCTAATCTAGGATTGAAGACAAGATGTTATAGTGGGCTAGTTGATTTATTTATGGGCCACAACGAGTCAAGATATAAATAGTATGTCTACTAATTAGTATCTTCTACCTTCCATAATATCTTTTACTCATAAAGTAGGTACGAGGTAGCAAGACTTTAGTAACACGTATCATGACAAAGCTTAGGTACCTACTTATATTCAATGATGAAGCCAATAGGGTAACGATCGTTAATGGTTCTAAAAATTCTCGACGATATCTGGGAAGCCTGGTGAACATAGTGAAACAAATTTATTTATTTTAGGATAAGACTGGCTTGTTAGCTCGGCAAACTTGAAAATAAAACAAGAAAAAATAATTTATGCCCCGATATTGAAATGGCTCAAGTGATGAAAATGATAAAAACACAAGCTTTAAAACAAAAACGCATTGAAATCAATTCATCTGTTTTAGAGCTAGGGTGCCACACACAGCAAGGAATAAAACTTTTAACACCCCCTTGTGTGCATCGTGGTTTGAAAAAGCAGAAGAAAGTGTTTATCTAGCAACAAAACTCTTCTCCTTACTTCGTACATCGTTGATTACTAGGTATATAACTTTTAAGTCGTTATTTTTTCATTTTATTCAACCCCATAACAATAAACTTTAATAAAACGAAATCATCTCCCCACTTCATATTCGTCTGACGTCACCCAAATTGACACTCTGATATCCGTTAACGCTGACAATGTAACAGTATTGTCTGAAGAGAATAACTGACACTTTCGCACTTATTACACTTTCATAGTCGACGGTGTCAACGTGGATTGTGTTGTAACTACGAAAATAATGTAATCATTTTGTGGCTGATGTCTTCTTTGTTAAGTTTCAATAGCTGATTCAGACCACGCTATTGTTAAAAGTGCATGTTATGGTGAAACGTTTGTACAGTCAGCATCAAAAGTCGATGACCACATTAAGATTTTCAAAATCACTGTACACTATATCACCCATAAATCGCTCAACAAGATAGGGCGCCAGTATTGAATGAACATCATTAAAGTTCAAAATTTACTGAACACTACTCGTCAAAGGTCACTGAACACCATTTTGTCAAAAATTGCTGATCGTTATAATATCCGAAAACATCATAAAATTCAGTTTTACAGAAGTCACTGAACAATATAAAATGCTTGTTTTGGTTAGCTAGTGTAATCACGGCAATGTCCAAAAATAACTTAACATGATAAATAACAAAAGTTACTGAACATTACTTTGTTTAGGATACGTAGCGTGTAAACTTATACTATCAAAAGTAGCTGAACTGCAAACTAAAAAAGTGCTCGGTACTAAATAGTTAAAATTTAAATGGAAGTAAATTTCGAATTTAACTTTCCAATTTTTTTTTAATTTTTAAGCTTTTTTATGTTTAAGCCTAATCATAACTGTAATTGTAATTGATAAAAAATTAAACCTTGTTTTTGTTTTGATTATGAAAGTTTAAATTTGTTGATTTTTAATAAAAACAAATAATAATTATGAACTGTATTGATTTATGGAACCATTTAATTTAATTTTGTTTATAATAAATAAAAAGGGTGGTGATTTACGTGTGCATGTGTCTACTTAATTTATAGGTATACCAAACACATACCGAAAAAAAATACACACACATATTAAACTCAAAAAACATTTCATTTTGTTCAGGGACTTTAGAGATAATCGATGGTATGCTATTTTTGTCAAAAATTTGTTCAGAGACTTTAGAGACGAAGAATGTTATGCTTTTTTTACTATAATTTTGTTTAGCGACTTTTGAAAAGTGATGGTCACCTACTTATGGCCTTTTATGATAATCATTCATTTCTGGCGCTTGTCATGTTGAGCGATTTAGGTATAATACGGTGTACAGCGATTTTGAAAATCTAAATGTGGTCATCAACTTTTGACCCTGACTGTACCTGGTATGACGTACTGCAGATGTGACGAATTGTGTATGTACTTGCTGCGTAAGCTTTCGAAGTTGAATGCAATAGTGACACTATAGTTAGTAGGCAACTTATAAGGTACTCTTAACTGCTATGGCAATCATAGAAGGCATATTTTTCTATTTGTTACTCTTATGTGAGTTTATTTGTTACATTAACCTGCATTATTCTCATTCTATTTCTCACACTACTGTAATGGAATTGTAATGAACTACTATTTTAAAAAGAGTATTCATGGAGTTTCTTGCCGGCTCTTCTCCATAGAACCTACCTTTTGGAACCGTGCACCTAGTCGTGACGTTTTAAAAGTGCCTGAAATCTGGTCTATTTGAAATAAAAAACTTTGACTTTGACTTGACTCTAGTCACCTGTCGCTTACTCGTAGTGTCTTGAAATACTGCAGCAGGTGTCGCATGACCACCGTGGGCAACGGCCAACTGAACAATAGACAAATGATATATTGTCAAAATCAAATCAAAAACCAAATCATTTTTTTTATTTTGCGTTCAATGTAAGTACATTACATAAGATGGAAATACAATAACAAGTCCCAGTACATTCCCACTTAGGGCATACAAACTTTAATATTTTTTTTTATTAATTTGGTACCTACTAAGTTAAGTTATACAAAGTAATACTGCCATGTCATATATAATGTTATGTATATCTATGTAACACAATACTGCGCTCCAAAATTCAAATTGTAGATGTGGCTCAAAAGGCCGCCCAGCTGAAGTGGGAGTGGGCAGGACATGTCTGCCGTATGCCGAATGAGCTGTGGGCCCGTATAGCACAAGACTGGAGCCAGGAGACAGCGAGACGGGGTTGCGGCAGACCGCGGAGGAGATGGCGGGACGAGTTGGATGCCTTTCATGATAATTGGCATGAAACTGCACAGAATCATGACAGATGGAAGGAATGGAGGGAGGCCTTTGCCCAGCAGTGGGACAGTACAGGCTAATTATAATATAATAATAAATTATTAGAATTGGCAATTATCGGAAATTATTATAGATTATCATTTAGGAAGTCATTTATTAAATAATATCTAACATTTTACAGATACCTAGTAGTGCAGTCAGCTTAATCTATATCTATACTAATATATAAAGCTGAAGAGTTTGTTTGTTTGTTTGATTGTTTGTTTGTTTGAACGCGCTAATCTCAGGAACTACTGGTTGTAATTGAAAAAATATTTTTGTGTTGGATAGTCCATTTATCAAGGAAGGCTATAGGCTATATAACATCACGGTAGGACCAATAGGAGCGCAGCATAAATGAAAAATGATGCAAAAACGGGACAAATGTCCACCCGTGCGAAGCCAGGGCGGGCCGCTAGTTTTACATAGATATATGCGAATTGGATGTTCTTTAAAATTGTGCGACATTTTATTGTCTAACGTCGGTTTGCAGAGAAAACCACGTATGTGTTTTTTTTAAATAGATTGATAAAATTATAAATGTCTCCTGCAAAAAAATGGCCGATCAAATGTTAATACGAGTTTGTCATCGTACGTCATAGATAGCTTAGAAGTATTTGAATTGAAAGTTTGTTGAACTAGTACGTGTATGACGATTTTATCAATCTAAGGAACAAATAAAACTTTTAAAGAGAATTTTATTTATGAGGTTTACACTGCCGAGCGTCGATATGAACATTGACACTTATATCCTTACTTCCTTACTAATATTATAAAAGCGAAAGTTTGTATGTATGGATGGATGTATGGATGTTTGTTACTCTTTCACGCAAAAACGGCTGAACGGATTTGAATGAGATTTGGCGCACAGATAGACTATGCCCTGGATTAATACATGGGATACTTTTTATCCGGGGACATCAAGTAATTCCTTTAGGGTGCGGGTGAAACCGCGGGTAATAGCTAGTGAAAAAATAAAATTAGAATTCCTTTTCTGTGTGTAGTGTCATTTTGTTTATTCTTTTGCCCACAAAACCCTTGTTTACGGTGGTCAGGCTACGCGTGCAGATACGTTCGATTGTTTAAAGCAGCTTTGTTGTCCTTGCGAATAAAAACCTAACTTTGTTCAGCTGGAAAAATTGCACTGCAGGACAAAGAACTTCCCTTTAATTTACACTGCGAAGAATGATTACCGGTGACCTTTATCAGGTGATAAAAATCCTCTCCAACAACCTCTACTTTTGTAGTTCAAGGTCAAGTTCAAAGGCTTATGTTCGATCAGATACGCGTTGGCGAATCAATCGATGAATTCGGATTTCTATGTAGCAAATAGACTCTCAATAGACTATTCGTAATTTTGGAGTACCCATTCATCACTTGCTTTTTAACCGACTTCCAAAAAAAGGAGGAGGTTCTCAATTCGACTGTATTTTTTGTTTTTTTTTGTTTGTTTTGTTCCGCGCTATCTTTGCTAATTGTGAACCGATTTTAATGGTTCTTTTTTTGTTTGAAAGAGTATTCTTTCGAAGTGGTCCCATTTATGGTGATTAATTTGGTGAACATCTGATGAAGAACTTCGGAGATAGACAATGGAACTCTTCAATGAAGGACAGTGCGCATAATGGATGTGATTATGTTACGAGCAGCGTCTTTAGTAGGTCCAACCATGTTTTAATTAAGGCCACTAAAATGAAAAAAATAAAATACTTTTTAACAAAAATAAAACCGACTTCAAAAACAGTAAAAAGGAATAAAATAATTACCATATTACAAATTAACAGTTTCAGAAGTCGGTGCTAATCCACGCTGAACCAAATTGAAGGCACCGACTTCTGAAGCTGTTAATTTGTAATATGGCAATCATTTTATTCCTTTTTTCGGTTTTTAGAAGTCGGCTTTATTTTTGTTAAAAGTTTTTTATCTTATTTCAATACGGATCCCAAAAACTATCAAGAAAACAGCAGTAGTCGAAAAATATTAAACGAAAATGAATTCCCGGAATCAGTTCAGATGACGAAATTAATTTATTATCATGAGAAGCGAATGGTTGACACAATTACTGACGGACGTTCGTCCGTGCCAACGGATTAATTCTGCTCGTAAAATGTATACTGTGGACTGTGCTTATTAAGCATCGTTTTATCGTGATGACGCTTCGTATTGTACTGTTTGATATGTATTTTGCATATCTATTATGTGAACATTGTTAATACGGGATTTATTAGATTTACTGTTATATCTTGGGATTGAAATTTACTGTGCGCTTATAGGTACGGTATCTAACTGGTGATACCTCTCACGAAATGATGAACTTACTCGTAGTTACCACTAAGTGGCTTCGAGACAGATTGGCTTGGAGAAATTCGCACGAAAATTCATTAAATGGGATTTATACATAACGGCAAAATGAGGGTGTTATTATAAACCTCTGCCCAACCCTTCGGGGAATACAGGCATTAAAATTCAACAGCTAATTAGAGGGGCTACAATTTGTAAAAAAAACAAGACTTGATCGCAACTTGAATTTGATTATTACTAGCGTAAATGGTGAAGGAAAACATCGTGAGGAAACCTGCACACCTGAGAGGGCTCCATAAATTGCTCGATGGTGTGTTTACCCCGCCAACCCGCACCAGGCTAGCGTGGTGGACTAAAGCCTAAACCTTTCTCATTCTGAGAAAAGGCCCGTGCACAACGGTGGGACAGTAATGGGCTGATTATGTTATGTTATGTATGAGCTCGAAATAGTAGTGTGGCCTCAACGAGTGAAGATTTTTAAGTACTTCTAGACATCCTGGGCAGTCAGTCCTGCTACCAACCTTTTTGACTGGCTAATCTTTTTACCAGAACACGAGCTATGCCCTTATAGCTTGCGTCAACACTGATGTATAGAACGTAGGGTAGACGCGGGACAATAATAACATGGGGCAATAGTAGGTACCATCGTCCATATTTCGACAATTACCAACATACGGCCAGAAGCACGAAAAAGCGCCATCGGTTCATGGTTGATATACCAAAAACCCGAACGAAGCGTTTTGATTCCACTTTCATTGTGAAAACCGCCAAACAGTGGAATGCGCTGCCCGAGTAGGTGTTCCCCGACAATTACAATCTGGGTGTCTTCAAGTCACGAGTGAATCAGTTTCTTCTGGACAAGCGTGCTCCATCGTAGACCGCATCATCGCTTAACATCGGGCGAGATGGCGGCCAAACGCAGGCCTACAAATAAAAAATAATAATAAAAAAAAAACTTTTCACCAAACCATTAGCTATTCTATTCTCTTATAGCTTGCGTCACAACACTGATGTATAGAACGTAGGGTAGACGCGGGACAATAATAACACGGGGCTATAGTAACATCGTCCATATTTCGATAATTACCAACATACGTGCCTCGAACGCATCTCAATAGGTTTGTGGAGAAACGAGGAATGGTGTTCGTCAAACGAAAAATAGAGGATCCTCCTATCAGGCGGGTTTTATACCTGGCGGGCTGCTGCCCAACGGTTGATGTTGGGAAGTTGTACATACAAGGTTAGTCGGAAAGGGGATACTAAGCCGCGGGCCACTTAATGTATCACTGACGATTTTTTTTTAAAAAGTGTTAAAATTTCGATTAATTTATTTTTTCCATGAAAAATTATTTTTATTTTAGTTTTTTCGAAAATTCTTCATCCCTGCTTTAGTTATGAATTCAGAAAATGGAGTTTCTAATCCGTGACCCCAAATATGACGTAAAATGTAAACACGTGTGATCATAGCTGAAGATAGATATAATTTAGCGTATTATTTATTAAATCTTTGAACAGCTATTTCTCTTGAACTATTGACTTTTGGGAAAACTTGTAGAACAAAAGTGGTCCATTATTATGGGTATTTTAACACCCTTTCAGCTTAGTACCTCCTTTCCGACTAACCTTGTATACTATCTGCTAGTCTTGACATCGCGATGCAGGATTTGTGAAATTTCATTTGACAGCTGTCATTGTTGTCGCTGTAGTCTGCTAGACAATCGTCGTGCTGCGTAGTTCTCATGTGGCGTGATAGATGCCGCCACAGGTTGACACGCGCTTGAGACACGTAGGCACATAAGCTTATAGACTAAGGCTCAGTTGCACCAACAACTTTACTGTTAACTTGCCATATTTATGTCAGATTTGTATTTTTGGCATGATTAGGGTTATAGTAAGTTGGTGCAACTCAGCCTTAGACACACAAGCTTATAGACAGACAGGAGGCTTATAGCTTATAGACAGACACACAAGCTTATAGCTTGGTAATTGTCGAAATATGGACGATGTTACTATTGCCCCGTGTTATTATTCTCCCCAGTCTACCCTAACCCGATTTACGCGGTAGCTATTAAGCCCTATAAAAATCAAAACACAATACGCGCAATAAAATTTAAACATAGAAACGCATTAACTGAAGTAACGTATCAACCGTTATTTTATAACGTTACGCGACAATTGTCAACAGTTTCACGTATTGTTATCGTTTTATTGTTTCCGGATGATCGTTGGTTTATAGCTTTCGGTTTAAAGCCTTTTGCAACTTAGCAACTAAGTAACGTTTTATTATTCAAATCGTTTTTTAATTCGCGTCACTAGTTTGATATATTGCCTTTCTGTTACTTGAATATATAATTTTACTATTGTTAAAATGATAAAGTGACAGGCAACTGTCACTTAGTAAGTGAATGCTTTTTTTCAGTACTGTCACGCCATGAACAGGAAGCATGCTTCATTCGGCTTCCTCCAGTTTACTTTATCTCCATGTGAGTATGGGACAATGGTTTCAAACAGATGACGACACAGGGAATATGTAAACTAGTTTTTGCCCGCAGCTTCGCGTGCGTGTTTTGTTTTTCACCCCCCTATGAGAGGAATTTTTAGAAATTTTTCTTTAGTTGCCTACTTTATAAAAGGCACCTACTGTCAAAATGTCAAGTGTTTGACCCCAGGGGTTTAAGCTGTACGTTGATAGATCAATCAGTCAGTTTCTCCTTTTATATACAGTTTAATTAATAATGATTCAAAAAAATCCGTAAGTTTATTTCAAATAATTTAGCAAATAATATTTGCGTAAATATCAACAAGTAAACCTAGAAGAAGATTAATAAAATAACGAATACTTAATTCTTCGTTAATTTAGAGGAGTCATTAATTTGAAAATTGATTTGTGGTCTTGTGCGGATATGAATAGTTTCATAATAAATTATGACTTCCCATGGGTGTGGTAGCAGGCTGGTAATAGATTAATTATAGCTTCGGGATGTTAGATAGTTTTTGAACAAACTTTATCGCAATAAGCCTCGTTGATCTAGTGGTGGCAAGCGCGACAGCTGATTGTGAGGTCCTGGGTTTGGTCCCCAGGTCCACCAAAATGTTACTAGGTTTTTCTGTGTGGAATTTTAGCCTCGTCCATGTGTCTTAACATAACGGCAAAATGAGGGTGTTACTATACACCTCTGCTCAATCCTTCGGGGAATGCAGGCGTGATGTAATGTCATGTGTTTATTGCAATAAGGTACCTACACTGTAGAACTATCTATAGTCCGGCTATTAAATTGTTGTATAAAACGTAAACAAATACGGGGTAACACTTGGTTCAATTTTATTGTAATTTTTTTTTAAATAAATTGACAATACTGTAGTTCGCTACTTCAATACATTAGGAAGAATTTAATTCAATTTTTATTATAAAAAAAGGTGTAGAAAGAAAACAATTATTGAAAAAATAAATAAAATCAATTTAAAAATGGAGGAGATACACGTTTTTCAAGTTTATGAATGGCGCATTTTCTGTCCTTGTCCCACGAAACGGACATTGTACGGAGTAATATCAAGTTACTATGAAATTTTTGAACAATGACGTCATCCTTCAATAGTGTGTCTATTAACAATTTTAATTGGTTTTTTCATTGTTGCCTATGTTTGTTTGTAAAAGGTTCGAGACAAAATACTGTGAAAAAATCAATTGAGTGAGTCTTAAAAAATTAGACACGCAAGTTGACAAACAAATTGTAAAGTAATAAATATAAGTCATTGTCATAGAAATAATAGTCATTAACTGGTGCTAAATTCTAATAAATGTCATTAAACCGAGGCAACAATAATGTTGATTAATGATCCTAAGAACTAATTTCATTTTAGAGGCCTGTTGTTGAAAGTTGTACCGCGTCTTAAACGTTTTCGTTAAGTACTTTATATCTTTGAACTAATTTAGGGCAATGTTATTTTAACTTATATAGAGAGCTATTTTGAGCATAAAATTGTAGTGATAACAAGAAGAATTTATAAGTCGGATTTCAATGGAAACGCCGGTAGAGGACGTCCTAGAAGGACATACATCGATCTTATTCCTGAAGCACGCGGGTATTCATCTGCCCCGTGTTCTGGCCTTGTTTATAAACTGCTGTTTGTCGCACGCCTATCTGCCACGGGATATGATGAGAACTATTGTCGTTCCAATTGTAAAAAACAAGACTAGTGACATTTCGGATAAACGGAACTATAGGCCAATCTCTTTAGCCACGATTGTAGCTAAAGTATTTGGCGCTCTGTTGGAGAAAGTTTTGAAAAACAACATAAAGTTACACGATGCTCAACATGGTTTTAGAGAGGGTCTATCTACTGAAACGGCAGTTTTATGTTTGAAAAAGACTGTTAATTATTATACAGGCAACCAAACTCCTGTTTTTGCCTGTTTTTTAGACATGTCAAAGGCTTTTGACACGGTGTCTTATGACAAGTTGTGGCCTAAGCTCTGTGGCGCAAATGTACCTAGTGAGGTCATAAATATTTTTAAATATTGGTACTCCCATCAACTAAATTGTGTAAGGTGGGCTAATGTACTATCGGAGGAATACGCTATGGAATGTGGAGTTAGGCAGGGTGGGTTAACCTCTCCCACCCTGTTTAATTTATACATAAATGATCTCATTGTCGAGCTCAGCAGTTTGCATGCTGGCTGCTACGTAGATGGAGTTGCTTTTAATAATATTAGCTACGCCGATGACATGGCGCTGCTGAGCCCGTCAATAGTTGGCCTTAGGAAGTTAATTAGAGTCTGTGAGTGTTATGCTGAGGGACATGGTTTGAGATACAATTCGGTCAAGAGTGAGTTGATGATCTTTAAGACGGCTAACAAGGTCACTGAGAGATACCCAGCTGTCTTTTTGAGTGGTTGTGTCTTGAACCGTGTTCGTCAGTTTAAATATCTAGGGCATATTGTTACGGAGGATTTGAAGGACAGTCTAGATATGGACCGGGAGCGAAGAGCATTGGCGGTGAGGTGTAATATGTTGATCCGAAGGTTCTCACGCTGCACAGGTTCAGTTAAAATAACTCTTTTCAAAGCATACTGTCAAGTATTTTACACGTGTAGCCTTTGGTCTAGCTTCACTCTAAAGGCCGTTAATGCTCTTCGAGTCCAGTACAATAATGCATTCAGGATGCTGTTGGGGCTACCACGCTTCTGTAGTGCCTCAGGGATGTTCGAGGACGCCCGGGTTGACAGCTTCGTTGCAATCAGGCGCAAGCGAGCAGCGTCCTTGTTGCACAGGGTGCGTGCCAGTAACAACAGTCTCCTGAGTGTCATTGCCAACAAACTGGATTGTCCTTTCATCTGGTATTTAAGTCAGCTACATGCTCCTGTAAATATTGGTAATGTCTACTAACATAGTTTTTAAGTGTTTATGTTACTAACATCTTGGTACCTATTGTAATTATGGAATTTTATTCTGAAATAAAGGAATGAGGCGAAAGGAGTATATAAGGGTCGTAGTATGTGACGTTCTATAGTTTCTGCGCCCCCTCATGGGAAACACACCAGGTTAATCACTAACCACACGATTAGAAGAAGAAGAATAAGCAAAGATCCAGCTATCGTTTCATATGGATTTTGAATTAACAATTCAGTTTTGAACACATAACAACACGTCTGTATTCACCGAAGAGTTTGGCAGAGGTCTATAATAACACCCTCATTTCGCCATTATGCTTAATTCCCATGTAATAGGGGGCGAGTCTATCCAAACTCCGGGCTGCTACTGAGGAATTCTACACGGAAACACCCAATAACACTGCCCGACCTGGAGATCGAACCCAGGACCACACGATCAGCAGTCGCACTTCCCACCACGAGGCAGCTATGAATAACAGAATCCAGAATTCAGTTTTGAATAACGAACAAACCAAAATTCGAATCCAAGCATTAGTAACGACCTTTAGAACTGACAATTCAGCAAAACGACGAGTTGTAATCGCGAAATAAATTGCTTCGCTCCCTCACAACGCCAGAACTCGAGTTATAAATGATGTAGGATATTACCTCAGCTCCAGCATTGTTTGCCTAGATTACTTCAAGCCTTATTTCATGAGAACATCGCAATAATACGTCGTATTACGAAACGCCCGAGGATATAATCTGCCGGAATGAGAAAACTGACAAAGCAGAGATCTTCCGAATGCCTGATAGTCAGGACGTGTGCTTGACAATGCATAAATTAATCTAGTGTCGTGTCTGAGAATAATCTTAATACTCTTTATCTTATTTTGTGAGAGCTTTTACGGATTTTCTTTGATAAATGTGGTGGTTATGTACTACGTGTCGTCTTTAAAGATTTTTTCCAAGTAGCAAATATGGCAGTATAACATCACGCCTGTATTCCCCGATGGATTGGGCAGAGGTGTATAGTAACACCCTCATTTTGCCGTTATGTTTAAGTCCCATGTAAAAGGGGGTGAGCCTATTGCCATTAACCGGGCACAAATCCAAACTCCGGGCTGCTTCTGAGGAATCCCACACGGGAAAACCCAATAACACTTTGCCCGACTAGGGGATTGAATCCAGGACCTCAAGACCAGCAGGTGCGAGACACGAGACAGTCTTGCGTTGATAACGTGGGGGTCCTGTACGGCTTGCGAGGTCCAGCTGCAATTGCCATTATGGCGAACCTTCTTACATGTTTTATTTGTAGTCGCCTATTAGTTTTAGTGATGACAACTCTGTCTAGTTTGGTTTATGGAAAAGGACTTTGATTTATATAGATGACATAAGATTTTTGTTCGCCTCGGTGTCGGTTCGCCTTTTAATTTTAATATTGTGCTATATGTTGAAATACAAAATATCTGGAATCCTTGACTTATATTGCTAACTAGCGGCCCGCCCCGGCTTCGCACGGGTGGACATTTTTTCCATTTATGCAACATTTTTCATTTAAGCTCCGCTCCTATTAGTTGTAGCGTGATGTTATATAGCCTATAACCTTTCTTGATAAATTGACTATCCAACACTAAAATAATTTTTCAATTCCAACCAGTAGTTCCTGAGATTAGCGCGCTCAAACAAACAAAAAAACTCGTCAGCTTTATACCTAATATTAGTACCTATAGATTTACTTGGTCGTAATCTTAACGCCTTACCGCGGTTATTCTGCAGACGGGTGACTGTTCGTAACGCATCCAATCCTCCTTGCCTCGAAGAGCATGTTAAACAGTTGGTCCTTGTTGCATGAATATCTACGACAATACGTTACCGGTAGGCAGAAGCCCTAAAGGCTGACCATTGATCTAAACTTAAGATTACTGTATTTGCCTAATAGCTGGATTGTTGTTGCGGTGGTCTAATGGCAGTCGCTCCGTGCTTAGACTGGAAGCCAAACCCAAGTTGGGAAAGGGCAAGGAGTAAGTAGGTTTTATTAAAAGTGTCGATTACATGATCAGGTACCATGTAGCCTTTTTTTTTTTTTTTTTTTTTTTTTTTCTCGTTGGAAAATCCTCATGGATGTCCCTCGCCCGTGGAAGGCGAGGGGGTCTGCCGGACTCTTACCGGCTAAAAACCAACGGTGTTCCTTCTCCTGACCATACGGCCGGGGTCGCGGGATTCACAAAAGCATGCACCGCAACCCCGGCAGGTAGGTACCATGTAGCCTAAGATTACAAAAGTACTTAAGCAAATGTCTTATTACCTAATAGCTCTATAAATAAACTAGTCTTGATTGACTAGGTTAGTAATCCCTTCACGATTCCTACTAAATCTGTTGAAATAATACGTATTTGATGCAAATAACACTTTTAACGTGTTTATGTAAAGTTTAAACGCGCTGGTATTGATTTTATGGGAATAACATTTATTTCCTGATCAGTTATTGCATACGTTATATCAACGTTGATACATTTCGCAACCCCGTTTATTATAGTACAACATAACTAAGAAGCCGCATCGTGAAACTTCGTAAAACCGATCACTTCTGAACTGAGTGCGACTACAAGACCACGAATGTTTATTAGTACTGCAATAAATTAATAGTACAAAAAATAATTTAAAAAGCAACTTTTATTTAAATAGTCTCAAAAGAAGAAAATAAACTTTCGATTAAATCAAACCCATTAATTTATTACATTATACAATTAATTTTTACTAACTAGAAGTTTTTTTTCATAAATATTCTATCGCCTATTTTCATCAGGGATAATATAGGATTCTAATGATGAAAGAATTTTTCAAATCGGTCCAGTAGTTTCAGAGCCTATTCAATGCAAACAATCAAATCTTTCCTCTTTATAATATTATAGTTTAGATATAGATAATTATGCCATAAAAGCTTGTCGCGAGATACTAAATAAACAAGAATACAATATGTAACTTGATCTTGACACAAGTATGTTAAGAAAAAAAATATGTATTGTATACATACAAACAAACCAAGTTAAATAAAAGCTTGTAAAAAATTATCTTTACGCTGACGCAATAAGTATGAGTGGCGCGATAATGAGCGACTGTCATTGGTTGTTCGATCAAGTTTGCCGATGCCACCTCTTAGTTGTGTCGTACTATAACGTAAAGTAAAACTAGCGCATATCGCCGGAACGCACTAAATAGGTAATCCGACGCCAATCTAAATCAGGGTTTTGCGAACTGCAGTTATAATATGAGCAGTGGCAGCTTGTCAGGTGGTTTTGACTAGAATTGACAACCTAAAATGTTCAGTGTATATACAGGTAAGTCGTAATTTAGATATTATTCAGGATAAGCTTCATTTGCTTTGTTATTAGCACAATAGAGTAAACTTTAATGCAATATGTAGGTTGAACCAAAATACAATGACATGGTTATGGAGAAAAAGTACTATAAATATATTAAAAACCGGCCAAGTGCGAGTCGGACTCGCTCACGAAGGGTTCCGTACCATTATGTATAAAAACTAGAAATAAATCACGTTTGTTATATGGGAGCCCCCTTAAACATTTATTTTATTCTATTTTTTAGTATTTGTTGTTATAGCGGCAACAGAAATACATCATCTGTGAAAATTTCAACTATCTAACTATCACGGTTCTTGAGATACAGCCTGGTGATAGACGGACGGACGGACGGACAGGGGAGTCTTAGTAATAGGGTCCCTTTGGGGACGGAACCCTAAAAATAGCGAATTTTACTTAAAGGAAATTTAATCAAATTTTATAACCTAATAAAAACTGCATTCAGGGTTTTCAAAAAATCTCTGCTACGTAAATAGCTTTTTCTTCTCTCATATCAACACAATACTATAAGGGAATAGCTTATGTCGTAGTGAAAAGATTAGCTAGTCAGAAAGGTTGGTAGCGGGGCTAACTGATCAGGGCACGCAAGAGGTACTTTTTTTTATTCAAATTTTTCTCGATTCTTTAGTTCACTTTGCATGACTATGGAAGCCTCATATGTACCTCCTATCCGGACGTACTTAAGTATCATCGCTCTAGGAGAGGACAGTTCAAACTGCACCCAACGGATAACAAAAGACTTCATAGTTCTCGAGTTCGAACCCAAGGCACGCACCTCTGAATTTTCGGATTCATGTGCGTATTGTATAATTATCACTTGCTTGAAAATGGTGAAGGAAAACATCGTGAGGAAACCGCCATGCTTGAGGGATATTTCTCGACGGCATGTGAAGCCAAGTCAGAGGCCCATGGGCGGCATAAACTCTGACACCAGGTTAGTCACTAACCACACGAAAAGAAGAACAAACGACTCGTACATAATTGCATTAAAACCAAATATTATCATGGAAGGTTGTTACAGTATACAAGGTTAGTCGGAAAGGGGGTACTAAGCTGAAAGAGTGTTAAAGTACCCATAATAATAGATAACTTTTGTTCTACAACTTTTCCCAAAAGTCAATAGTTCAAGAGAAATAGCTGTTCAAAGATTTCATAAAAAATACGCTAAATTCTATCTATCCTCAGCTATGATCAGATGTGTTTACATTTTACGTCATATTTGGGGTCACGGATTAGAAACTCTAATTTCTGAATTCATAACTAAAGCAGGGATGAAGAATTATTGAAAAAACTAAAATAAAAATATTTTTTCATGGACAAAAATTAATCGATTTTAAAATTTTAACACTTTCTTTACAACAATCATCAGTGATACATTAAGTGGCCCGTGGCTTAGTACCCTCTTTCCGACTAACCTTGTATATATATTTTACCCAGGAATACTTAAACACAAGGTATAAATGACGAATGACCGCTATACAATTACAACCCCGGCATATCCGGACGATTACTAGGTTGCGTATTTTAGTGAATTCCAGTTATTAATGACGGCCCGAATGATTAGTAGGTGGAACTAATGCGGTACCCGATCCGCCGATGGACCGCCATTAGGCCCGTCCGCTCCGAATTACATACGAATGGGTGACGACCGTAAGGGATGTCAATTAACTGCACGACATTTGTGTACAGTTATTTAGTGTTGGCTGGTAAAACTAGCTGCGACGAAATAAAAATAAACTAACAATACAGGTGCGTAGTACTCTCAACTCAACCGGCGTGCGTGTATAACAAGATGTATGAATGTGGATGAAGAGAAAGGAGTATGTAAAGTTCTACCTACCTCCATGGGAAAAAGGCGTTTCTTTATGTATGTAAACTACCAATATGGTAGTAGAACTTCCCCAGTTTTACAAGGAGCTCTACTCTCTTCGTCCTAGCCTTTTCCCAACTATGTTGTGGTCAGTTTCCAGTCTAACCAGATGCTGAATACTAGTATTTTACAAGAGCGCTTGCCATCAGACCTCCGCAACCCAGTAACTGGGTAATACCGATATCCTAAGGTTAGATCGGTTTCCGGCCGTGGTTCTTTCTGTCCATGGTCGGGGGCGAGAGTGCGTGGGAAGCCATCACCTCCTTTTGCGAGGGAGTGATGGTGACCAAGGAGGAAGGTGAGAGGGAGAGGGAGCTGTCTGCTCTTCTCCCTTTACGCGCCAGACGCACCGGGCGCCGGAGGGCGCGCGTACGCGACAAGCTCCAGCCACCCTAGTGTATGGCCTGCGGGCGGCGAGTTATGGGACCCGCTGCCCGACCAGTAACAAGCCCGAGAAGGCGGCGCGCAGTGTTCCGTGCGCGCTTCTCAGGAGGATGTGGGGCAAGGCCCCATAGAGGAGAGGTTCGCCAGAGGCTGGCGGACCGGGACCTGCCGGGGTTGCGGTGCATGCTTTTGATTTCCCGCGACCTTGGCCGAACGGTCAGGAGGAGGCACACCGTTGGTTTTTAGCCGGTAAGAGTTCGGCAGACCCCCTCGCCATGAGGACTAACTAACGAGAAAAAAAATAGTTAGATCAGTTGTCAGACTTTCGGGCTTCTGACTACCCGTAACGACTGTCATAAGTATTCTTATGACGCCCTGGATCGACGGTGTAACGTGCTCTCTGAGGTATGAAGGGGTCTTGATGTGTAACGAACGGTAACCCATCCACGGACATCGAATGATCGGTGCGGTTGTTAATTACAGACGAGCTCCTCACAGTGAGCTTTACTACTAGGTACTAAATGTTCCAGATCTGAATATCTACCTCGCTCATCTTTGTTTTGTCGCTCACTGCGCCACTACCGTTAACGTTCTTCTCATTTCTCAACACCTTCTGTTATATAGCAGTGACAGCCTAGTGGTGTGACCGTCGGACTGTCAAGTCATAGGTCTCCAGTTTGAACCCAAGGCACGAACCACTTACTTTTCGGATTCATGTGCGTATTGTATAAATATCACTTGCTTAAAAACGGTGAAGGAAAACATCGTACGGAAACCTTCATGCCTGAGAGATATTTCTCGATGGCATATGAAGCCAAGTCAAAGGTCCATGGGTGGCATAAACTCTGACACCAGGTTAGTCACTAACCACATGAAAAGAAGAAGAATGTTCCAGATCTAAATTCCAACTTTGGTCATCATTGCCTTGTCGCTCACTGCGCCGCTACCGCTTACTACTCTCCACATTTCTCAACATCTCATACCTGCTACACGTGTTACATTATTGATACAACAAGTTACTTGAATCGGAAACGATTTAACATGTAAACAAATATTATGAAGTAAGTTCGTGATTGTTACCCACAAAACCATCAGACGGTAAATTGAACGCAACATAAACACTCGCTCCCACGTCTTGTTATTGTTTATGAACTTTCACAGCGAATCAACATAAAAATTAATTCAGTTTACTCTTATATTATGTGCCCTATAAAGGAGTTATCTATTAAAGTTAATTTATTATTACTAGCGGCGTCACTGCGCCGTTTAAAAGATTGATTGATGTTATGTGTGAATGAGTCTTGGTGTTTGATTGTGTGTGTAAAAAATGAAGTATAGATGTGTATGGATATGGCAGTGGTTTCGAAAGTTGCAACAGTTAGATATTTGAATAAAAAAGTAAAATAACATCACGCCTGTATGCCCCAGGGCTTTTCCAATACCCCAGGGTTGGGTTCCAGTTTACCTATAGTAACATCCTCATTTTGCCGCTATGCGGCGACGCTATTGCCAACAACCGGACACAAATCCAAACTCTGGGCTGCTAGTAAGGAATTCCACACGGAAAAACCTAATAACACTTTGCCCGACCTGGGGATCAAACCCAGGATCTGACGATCAGCAGTCTGCGTCATCATCAATCATCTGCGTCGCATTTGGCAGGCAGGATACAATAAAAATAACGGATCATGTGTGAAGGCACCCATACTTCTCCATACATCTTCATGTACGGATCTGTTTTTTATACTGTTCCTGCATCCAGTTTTTGATGGCAAGACGGAATGTGTAAAAATGTCGGACCAGTGTTTTTTACTGGATTCAGAATACTGTAAATGGATAATGTGAATTTGCTTATTCAACTACATACAAGCGCCATCACCAAAATAAAAACGGTCCTGTAAACAGTTTCTGTGTGAACTAACTGTCAGTTATAGTAAAGTACTCATGATAAATGACAGGCGGCAAAATTAAATCAGTAGGCCTAGCACGAATGCTGTCGAGTTCCTAATAAACTAAAACTTTATTCATATCTATGTATGATACAAATTGAGCATGTCGCAAAACAATTAACCAAAATGTTATAGAACAGTTGTATTTTCGATTCAAAATTCGCTTACATTAGCGATAAGTTTACTACGATACACGTCAGACGTTCGTGCTACCACTGTCATTATCAGCACACCATTGGTGAATGAATTTACATCTCTCACCGCCCGTTCACACAGCGGATCCGTTTTAACGGATCCGTCGGTACTGGATGTGTCGTTCACATCTGTGCCGACGGATCAGTTAAACAAATGGCAGCTGCTTCACATCTGGCAGGTAGGATAAAAATAACGGACCCAGTATTTTTTACTGAATTCGAAATACTGTCGTGTATGTGAACTCGCTCACTCAACTACAGGCGCCATCACCAAAATAAAAACAGATCCGCTAAAACGGATTCTGTAAACAGTTTCTGTGTGAACTAGCTCTGTTTGTACTGGAGATTAACAGTAACTCTAGTAGGCTTTGTATTCAAGTATTCAAATAACACCATAATCACTACATTCTATGTCAAACGTCACCCGGATCTCAAAGTACCAAGAAATGCATACCTCATTACTATTAATAAGATTTGTATACAATATCAAAATCACGTATTGCGCCAAATACCATAGTTTATTCTGTACAGAGAATCGACTACTTGTGAGGTGATGTCATTCTCTTAACGTTATGCTAATAAGAATTGCGGTAACTACACGCATGATGAAAACCTCTTAGGTTCCGTGGAAGAAAATCAGTCTGTTTCTACGTTTGTACCCTCATCTAGGTTCTTTTTAAGTTACGCTAATAAAAGATAAACAACAGAATCGTGTAGGGATGCATCTATCATTACAGTCATAGCTAATATCGGTCTGTCAGGATTGCTAGCATGGTAAATAAAGTAAATGAAACCAACATAGACTCTCCATCATTGAGAGTACTTATATTAGGGTTAGTGGTTAGTTACAGAAGCTAGTTCACAATATAAACAAGATCAGAAAATAAGGACAAGCTAATCAGATATAAAAGGTCAGTCTTCTTCGGCTGTTCGACATGGAATCCTCTGCTCCATCGAATGACCACTGTTTTTATAACGTCGGGTACGTTGATTCATCTTGACCACTACCCTCCTTTATCAACATTGTCCAGTGTTACCATCTACGGATAACAGCTACCCATCCTGAGTTTCATTTACCATGGGTGTCGTTACAGACTTAGAACTTAGAACAATGTCGGTTGTCCATACAAATGTTTATTTCGCATTGGGATTGAAACCGGGAACCAGCACAAAGACCCACGATAGCCACTGTGCCAATCAGTTTACCTGAGTAACGAACATTGCGAATCCACGCCCGCTTGCAGGACGACTAGCGCACGCGAAGTACACGCAAAGCTTGACGTGGTGCGGCAGTCGCTGTGTGGCGTCTTCCATACATTGTCATAGTAATTCGCACGCCAAGAGCACGCGATCAATACGCGACGTGAATATCACACCCAGCCACGCTCTCTGTCTGATCAGGCCTTTAAACATATTTACGTATTTCTGTCAAATGTTTGGTGTTGAGAGACAGACTGATGTTTTAATTTTTAGGTTTTTATCAGGTTTTTGTATTTAGAATACGAGTGAAATTATGCCAATATTCAAATATGGTGACGTCACACTAACACCTGCATATTGTTGTTACGCCTGTTCGATTGAATGTGCAACATTAATAAAACATTACGTCGTCAGTTTTAGATGCGTTTTTGATAAACAATTTTATTCCCATGGTCAGCCGTGTCCATGTTATTGCCTATGTATTTTTTGTTTCATGTCAATGAAGAATAATTAAATTATTGGAACGAAGTTGGACATACTGTAAAATTGTTTAGAACTTTAGAAGTCATGTCTGTACATTGAAAACGTTGATTTCTTGAGATATTATTTTATTATTGCTTACTGCTACTAATAAAGCAACATTGGTATCGTATCGTCTGGAAGGCTTATATTAAAAACCCCGCGGATCATACGATTTGCAAGGTTAAGCTGCGTTTGCCGCGATCGGTCCGTAGATGGGTAACCGTATGTTACACATCGAGACTCCTCCGTGCTTCGGAGAGCTCGTGTCCGTCCCGGTTGTCATACGAATATCTATGACACAACCGATCTAACTTTAGGATATAGGCATTGCCCAGTAACTGGGTCGCGGAGGTCTGATGGCAGTCACTCCGTGTAAAATACTGGTATTCAGCCGCATCTGGTTAGACTGGAAGCTGACCATAACATAGTTGGGAAGAGGCTAGGAGGAAGGAGGTATCGTATCGTCTGCCAACAGTTTCCGTCTTCATTTATTATAATTATCTGTTGAATACACTAATTACATTTTAGTAGTGTTGTTAAATATCTACCTATAGAACATGTTTTACCATCGAACTTGGAACATCAAAGAACCTTGAGATTAGCGGCAGCTAAGCGCGTACTTGACGGCTAGATACACGACGCGAATCCTTCAGCCTCAGCGTCGTGCAGGCACACCTTGGGTTACAGGTTATGAGAAGATCTGTATGAGGCGTCGTCATGAGAGACGGACATACAATAGTAGCTTCCTCCAGGCAATATTGTGCTTCAAGGTGGAGTAGATTAAAATTTAGAGTAGCTCCACCCTATGGTACTACTTCACTGCACAGAAACGGACTCCCCATTGACAATATTTATCCAGCTTCAGTTCCTATGGCCTAAAATTATACATGTCCAACTTTCATTTTAGATTTGTTTTTGATTAAGTATTTTTAATCAATAGCACATAACAATAAATATTGCAATTGGTTTGGTAACAATTATAAGGCTATTAACAATATCCAAAATAAAACAAAAACGTACGATATTATTATGAAATTGGCATGAAATTGAACGCAAATCGATGTATTATGCAACATAAAATTAATTCAAGCGGACCCGTGGGATGCTCCTAGGGGTAAATTAAAATCATTTTACGGTAACATTCGACAATAATGCGTCACGTCCTATGCATCATCGTGTTGCATTTAATCGTCGATTTGTGACCAGAGTCGCAATGTGCTGCGTAATTTTAAACGACAATCATTGGTTAACATGCTCTTTTATGGTGACATTAGGCGTCGGTTTATCCATAAATATTGAAATGCCTGTCAGATTATACTTTAGCGTAGTTTTATTAAGCTTATTGCTAAATATGGTTAACTCATTTTGAACGGACTTCTGTCGGTGGTCGGCAAACGCGTTTAATTCTAGAGAATGACATACATTACTTGTTATCGGTAGCTGGTCATCACTGGACAATGTTGATAAAGGAGGGTAGTCGTCAAGATGAATCAACGTACTCGACGTAGTAATAACAGTGGTTATTCGACGGAGCAGAGGATTTTATGTTGAACCGCCGAAGAAATCTGATCTTATATATCTGATTAATTTGTCCTTATTTTCTGATGTTGTGTACGTTGTGTAAATTATTATATTGTGAACTAGCTTCTGTAACTAACCTCTTTTTTATCTTTGGAAAATCCTCATGGATGTCCCTCGCCCGGGGAAGGCGAGGGGATCTGCCGGACTCTTACTGGCTAAAACCAACGGTGTTCCTTCTCTTGACCGTTCGGCCGGGGTTGCGGGATTCGCAAATGCATGCACCGCAAACCCGACAGTTCTGTAACTAACCTCTAACCAAAATATAAGTACTCTCAGTGTTGGAGACTCTATGTTGGTTTTATTTTATTTTATTTACCATGCTCGCAATCCTGACAGGCTGATATTAGCTATAACTATAATGATAGATTCACCCCTACAAGATTCTGTTGTTGTTTTTTACATACTGAAAATGTACGTTAGAAGTGCATCAAAGTTCTAAGTAAAAGAGCGTTGGATGTGATCCATAGGTGCGATGGTCACTAAAAATGTGGTGACAACGTAAAGGGTTTCTAAAATGAGGTCGGTTTAGCAAGCCTGAACGTGACTTTTTAAGAACACACATGTTTTATGGAAATAGTGAAAACCTTCGACGGAAAATGTTATTCAAGATATCAAAGATAGACTTATGCTGTTTTGTCGATTGCTTGATATAGACCGATACATGGACTTAGATATATCCATATTCAATTAGATTTGTTGAACTGCCTTGTTGGTCTACTGGTGGCAAGCACGACTGCTGATCGTGAGGTCCCGGGTTCGATCCTCAGGTCGGGCAAAGTGTTATTGGATTTTTCTTTGTGGAATTCCTCAGTAGCAGCCCGGAGTTTGGATTTGTGCACGGTTGATGGCAATAAGCTTGCCCCCTATTACATGGGACTTAAACATAACGGCGAAATGAGGATGTTACTATATACCTCTGCCCAACACTTCGGGAAATACAGGCGTCATTGTATGGTATGTTATTAGATTTGTGTCACGAAAACTTTATTTTTAGGTATTTAGTTCAGACGTGTTGACGTATTTAAGAATTTTCTTAACCAAACGATTCTGCTACAATTTTATTTTTAAACGGATTTAATTAGCTTCACTCTGTATATTTGTTTGTTTGATTCAAATCTTGCGACAGATTTTTCAACTACTGCATAATCGATTCTCCTGAAACTTGGCACAACAATTCAATTCCCATGACAATACAACATTATAATAATTTCAACCTTCAATCCTCAAATTCTGATGCTGCAGGGGAAAACCGTTTAACTTGAAAAGGTTTTTTAAGGGATTATTTATTACTAGCGGCCCGTCCCGGCTTCGCACGGGTGGTCATTTTTCCCGTTTTTGCAACATTTTTCATTTATGCTCCGCTCCTATTGGTCGTAGCGTGATGTTATATAGCCTATAACCTTCCTCAATAAATGGACTATCCAACACAAAAATATTTTTTCAATTCCAACCAGTAGTTCCTGAGATTAGCGCGTTCAAACAAACAAACAAACTCTACAGCTTTATAATATTCGTCTAGATAGGAATATATTAATACCTTGTAGGTCTTCTTGTTACAAGGGTGAATATGGAGGATAAAATCCTGTAGTCTATCTTCAAATCTATTGGTATACGAGAGTTCAGTATACCTCAGTCTCCTTGGGCAAATATGCAGAAGTGACGGTGATGCAGTGTTCCAAGAATATTCAATATCAGCAGCGCACAAAGTTCCTCTGCCATGGACATCTCACGGCTGTCAGAAAATATACCAAAATCACCATGGTTGGCTAAGGAACCAGTCATTGCAGTATGACGTCATGTAATCACAGCACTCTCTTTTTCTCTTCAGCTAATGACTTTAAGCTGAAGTGACAACGGGCTGGCCATGTCTGTCGAAGACCGATGGCCAGCCCACAGAAGAGTCTTTGAGTGGAGACCGCGAATTGGCAAACGCAGCGATTAGCCAGATGGACCGATATCCTGAAGAAGATAAATGGAGTGGGGTGGGTGTGGAAGGCGGAGGATCAAATGTTGTAGTGCAATATGAGAGAGGGCTATGTGCAGCAATGGATAGCGATATTCTGAGTTGAGAAAAATGCTGCTATTAATCCTGTAGCCGTCTAACACGAAGAGAAGAAGAGGTCAATTCTAAAACCACACGCCTAGAATATCCAAATAAGATCAATAGATAACAACATGTTCTGAATTGAAACACCCGACGCAAACTGCCGGTGAACCCACACGAAGTTCTATTGTCTACGGAAGTGTAAAAGGAACAAAACAACGGCTAGACACTGCGCACATGTCCTGACAACTATTATTATGCAAGAGTGAGCAAGCGTGCTATACATCATAATACGTGTAATAAGTAGAACTTAACTTGACCAGCAGTCAGATTCTTATAACACTCGCATTTAAGAAACTCGAACGAACTAAAGTATAAAAAATAGCGTTTGATTATTCAATCGAAATTTTGACGTCAGAATTTCCAGGATCCACCACTTCTTGTCTTGATACGTCAATTTTCGATAGCGAAGCAAGCTCTGTCTTCAGCCTATCAGGTTTCACTGCGGGAACAATCAGCAATCCTTCACTATTAAAGCCGACATAAACTTGCTTGGTCAGCTGGGCAAGCAAATTGGTGTTCGCATTCCATCCTTTCGCATAATTTTAGCTCGTCACCTGTTAATGGTGTGCTAATTAAATGGTTATTTCTCTATCCTTCAGTGGTCCAGGGCAAGACGCTTCTCATTTTGATGAGATTAACGTATAGAAACTGAAGACTGTAAGCTTCTTTCTTACAAATCACAAATTTAAAGCTACTAAAACATTCCTCAATCATACCCACACAAAGAATTCACTCGAGAATTTTACGATCACAAGTGCTGACGCTTCAAACGAGTGATTTAAAAATCATACCGCTCGAGTATAAATTTTCGCATTAAAATAACATTAGGCTCTCGTGTGCATACATTTAAACGTTATGAATTATGATTTGATAACACTGAGTATGCGAGGCATGTTTCTTATCACTCGGGATTTTAGACTGCCGGCAGAATTTATGGAGTTTGTGTATTTTGAACTGTTTTTATTTGATATACGGATAAAGTTTTGCGTTTGTATCGGTTGTAGTGGATTTGAAAATCTGAAGAACCGGTTTCTGTAATGCGTCCTTTTTTTGTTACATACATAAACTCACGCCTTTTTCCCATGGGGGTAGGCTGAAGCTATAGAACGCCACATGCTACGACCCTTACATACCCCTTTCGTTTCATCCACATTCATACATCTTGTCATACACGCACGCCGATTGAGAGTACTACGCACCTGACCTTTGTGAAAAACATTACCAACAACAAGTTTTTTTTGTTATTTTAATAAATAATAATCCTCTAGACTGCCTTGTTGGTCTAGTGGTCGCAAGCGCGACTGCTGAGCTTGGGGTCCTGGGTTCGATTCCCAGGTCGAGTAAAGTGTAATTGGGTTTTTCCATTAGGAATTTCTCAGTAGCAGCCCGGAGTCTGGATTTGTTCCCGGATAATGGCAATAGGCTAGGCAGCCTTTTATATGGGACTTAAATATAACTGGCGAAACGAGGGTATACCAAAGCACCTCTGCCGAACCCTTCGGGGAATACAAGGCGTGTTGTTATGTACTGTCCCACTACTGGGCACGGGATTCTTCTCAGAGTGAGAAGGGTTTAGGCCTTAGTCTATCACGCTGGACTGATGCGGGTTTGCGGGCTACACACACCATCGACAACTGGGTCTCAGGTGTGTAGATTTTCTCACAGGATGATTCAATTCTGATCCACACATATTTAATAACATTGATCTTCATTTTTTTTTCTTATCAATCTATAAAAGACGATAGACCCCTCCCAATCACTGCAGTATATTGTAAACTCACAATACTTTTAAAAAACCTTTTTAAACGTAGTATTTTGTAATTTAGCCCCAATTAATTATAACGCTGTATTTAATCCATCCGGAATTCTAACCATACAATTATAATGATTGTATAATTACACACATAATTAAAATAACTTACGGTACCGCTGAAGGCCATAAATAATTATAATTAAACCAAAAATGTTGCCTACTTAATTAAATCGTGCAATTTGTACACATCATCACGAACTTATTGCTCCATTCATTTAGTTTCAAGCTATTAATTACTTAGCACGTATTTGCTTAGACGCGATCTCGCGCATACATACTTAGTTCAAGTATTTACATATTCAATGACCTGTGGGTAAGGCTGGCTACACAAGCGTGTGGCGAACGCTCGCGAAATTCCCAACTAAATTGATTAAGGTGGAAGTTTTTAATTTTGTATGTGTAAAACTAGGCTTATATTGAATAAGGTTGCCTCAGGAGATTTTAAATTTATGTGAATGTGCCTACTCTCGTAATTAAATGCAGATTTAATCCTCTCGTTTACCTTTTCATTTACAAGGAAACAATTACCTAATTGTCATCTTCATATTCATGTTTATTTAGATGTTATCCAGAGTTTCCTTATTTTCTTGCTTATACATTGTAATCATCGCCGGTGGCTAGCGAATGTCAATGATATTTTATAAAATATATTTGCCAAGTATTTTTATTTTTTTTTAGATTTTGTAGTATAAATCGCCGCGCGATAAGGGCAGGAAGAAGAAGAAGAAGATGATAGATACATAATTACTTGTCCTGACTGATTCATCAAAGCAGAGCCTAAACCACTGTAGCTGGAAAAATGGAATTTGGACAGTGGGTTCCTTTTGTGACGCAGGCATCCAATAAAAGAGGATTTTTGGAAAATTTACCCCTAAGGGGTAAAATAGGGGATGGAAGTTTGTATGAAAATTCACGCGGGGGAAGTCGTGGGCTAAGTGCTATCTGTATGTGTAAAAGAAGAAACTGATTGACAGACTCATCTATCAACGCACAGCCTAAACCGCTGGGGTTAGTTACTTGAAATTTTGGCTGTAGGTACCTTTTATAACTTTGGCATCCACTAAGAAAGGATTTTTACCAAAATTCCTCCCCTAAGGGGGTGAAAAAAAATCACGTAAGCGAAGCTGCGGGCGAAAGCTAGTCAATGGTACGATAAGTTTGATGAACTTTACAGGAAGTTTTTCTGGCCTCCATTGGGATATTTCACTATAATATTATCACTTAACTCAAACTCAAAATATTTATTTGCACACTAAGGTAAAATAATACAGATCTTATTATATAGAGTAGGTACAGCTTAGCAACCTTTTCCAGGTGTTGTAATATTTGAGGGCTCTAATTACATAAAAGTATATTTATAAATTTACTTATGTGTCTACTTGGTACATAGTGCTTATGTTATACCTATCTAATTCTTCGCTCTAATTGACTGAAAATCCTATGATAACGGATTCTGGACTTAAGTACGCTCAAACCAACGCGGTGGCGAGCACGGTTGCGACACAAAACAGATAGGTACAGAAGTCAATCACATGTATGTACTTCACTTTTCATATCTACGCTCGGCGGTCGCTCTATCTATATATCTCTCTCTAAAGCGCATGGCACTCGCGCTCGCACTCACTCGCACTCTAGTCCCAAACAGTCCGAGATATCGTGTCCGTGAGCAATGTCTATGTGTGCGTTGCTCGAGCGCACTTGTATGTAGATTGACTTCTGTACCTATCTATTTTGTTGTTGCGATCAGTTACTGCAACTGTACTTGTAGCGACGTGTTCAAATCAAACTCGTCCTGTTTGGTTTGAACACGTCGTTACAAGTGCACGCTATCACGGCCGCATGCTGGACGAGTTGGTTTAAGTGTACCTTTAGGGTGAGCGCTGACTTGAGTCACGATAGTTTTCAGACTATTGCTTCACAAAAAATATGAAGCCGCGCAAACTTCAAACAAAACTGTCTGACTTAAAACTGTCGTGACTCAAGTCTGCGCTCAGTCTTAGGTAATACATTTTTCAAACTTTGGTGAGGGTAGACATATGCACGCTTTCTTCTCACGTGAAATAAAAAAAAAACTACCAAGCATCTTTTAGAAACTTATTGGCGAAAACAGCTTTTCCACTTTTCACAATCCACATATTTTCCAAAAGACCCCTTTTGCACTAAAATAATACAGTAACCATTCAAACCGCTCTCCTCGCTATTTGTCTGTCGTCGTCTGCCTCCATGTTCCAATTGCATCGCAAACAGGACGTTACTCCATCCATTACAGGACTAATGCATGCGTCGCCTTTGGCGCACCTTCTATTATTCAAGACCGGAAGCACTCTAATTACTTGTATGCTCTTGCCGATCACTTGAATTGATCTTAATGAATTATTTGATGGATGGGTTTATGAGTTTACGGTTTCGTTTGTGATAGCCGAAAGGAGGAAGGACTTTTGGATTGTAATGTTTGTAATCAGTGGAGGTTTTAATTAGGTATGATAAATTAGTTTCTATATAATGTTCGTTCATAAAACTCATGCGCCGAACCCATGCGATGAATCTATGCGTCGAACTTATGCGCTGAACTCATGCAACAATCTCATGCGCTGAATTTATGCGTCAAAGTGATGCGTCGAAATCATGCGCCGAATTTATGCGCTGAACTCATGCGCCGGTCTCATGCGCTGAACTCATGCGTCGAACTCATGCCCCGAAATCATGTGCCGAACTAATGCGCTGAATTGTTTCGTCGAACTCACGCGCTGTAATCATGTGCCGAACTTATACGCTGAACTCATGCGCTGAATTTATGCGTCGAACTCATGCGCCAAATCCATGCGCAGAACTCATGCGCCGAATGGCATGCGGCCGTGGTACCTTAAAACCGCACCTATGAATTCTAACAAGCGTGCTTTAGAGATTATCGTATTCGGCCTAAAGGTGGTAACTTAAGTACCTGTTATTAGACAGTTATATTGCAGCGCGGACTTGACTGTGAATAGAATCACTCGATAGATGGATATTGGGTTCCATAATAGGTAACTAAGGCTTAACACCACAGGGGGTCTAGTAGCACACGTCTATGATTTAAAAGTAAATAATGTATAGCCATAATACTATTTTGCGAAGAATCTATTTCCATAAATTGAAACGACTATGATATCTATACAGGGTGTAAACAAATTCGTGTAAATCCTTAAAACGATTAATGATCAATTTACTGGTATATATTAACCCTGCACGGGATATAGTTTGATCAAAAATAAAATAATAATTATGTCTTTTTTAAATATTGCGAATATTATATTAATTGTGATAGAAGATTTTTGTGCCTCGCATTAATTAATGGAAGCCTGGCGGCGAAACAGCTGGCAGCACGCAACGGTATCCCTCCGCACAGTCAGTTAACTCAGGGCGCTAAAATACTTGACGTTAATAACACTATGTTTTCTTTTAGAAAATAGTTTCTGTTGAATCACATGCAGGATCAGTCTTTTAAAAAGAATTACCAACATGAATTCGAAAACACCCTGTATAGCAAACCTATCATTATACAGGGGGTACAGCACGATTCATCGCAAAGTCAGGAACACGCTTTTGCATAATAGCTTTAAAAATAAACTCGACAAGGCGATTGCACTGACAGGTCCAATCTAGCGGAACTCGGTAATGTGGACAGGATCTGTGGCTTGACGTTCACACAAACAGGACAGAAAGGACCATAATTGACATACAATTTATTGCCAGATTAAATCATAAAGCAATTTCAGTACCACTGAACTGTTAAACCTGAGGCAACATTATTTACTACGGTGTTGCCTGTTGATAAATCCAGAGTAAGCTCAATTTCCCTGTCAGTACAAAAATAAACAAGAACAGTGGCGGGTTATAAATCGCGCTTCGTGATTGGCCGTATCGCCAATAATTATTCACATATTTTAATAAATATTTATTTTTCGTAGCGCAGACGAATACCGGACGTTGACGGTTTGACAACGTGTTGCTAAAAATGATGAATGTAGGATTTTTTCGTGTGAATTTTAGATAGATTGCCTATTGGTTTTTCTAGCGACGATATTTTTATGCATACTAAATGGTTATCAACCGGTGTTCCGGGGAATAAATGTTAAAATGCACTGCAAACTAACCAGTACCTACCTACCTAACTATCGCAACGATATAATAATAGTGGAGATTTAAATATAAATAAATGTGTTTCTACTTGTACCTATGTGCAATTATGCAAATTTACCAATTAAGCCTGTGCAATTTTAAACATTGGACTTTTTATTGCGATCCAGCAAGCCGCGGGCCATGTTAAGTATCACTGATGACTATTTTAAAGCAAGTGTTAAAATTTCTAAATTCAATAATTTTTATTTCCGTGCAAAAAGATTTTCATTTTAGTTTTTAAAAAAGAAAACATATCTGCTTTAGTTATGAATTCAGAAAATTAATTTTCTAATCCGTGACACCAAATGTGACCGAAATTGTAAAAACATCTATCTGTCCATAGCTATGGACAGATAGATTTTAGCATATTTTTTTATGTCTCTTAAACTACCGAGTTTTGGGGAAAGTTGTAGAACAAAAGTTATCCCTTATATAATATATACTTTAACACCCTTTCGGTTTAGTACCCCCTTTCCGACTAACCTTGTATACGGCAGAGTCCATCGCCTACACACATCAAGTGGTGCGACGTTATGTGACATGGCAACGCATTATTCTAAAGCCATTTAAGAACTAAAGCAATAGGTACTTCATTTAACTGTTTCGATTTTTGCTTTGCGACGTCGCAGATGCATCATTACAAAAAATCGAAGTATACCTAAAGTCAATTTTTTAATCCCAGGTGTAATTAGACAAGCACAAATATGTCAAATTTGAAAATTTTATGAACATTATTTGACAAGTTTGACATTTGTGCCTGTCAAATAACCATCTGGGAATAAAAATAGACTTAACACGATAGGATGAATAACAAAAAATATCTATATAAAAATACATAGATTCCTGACTGAATGTTATAAAAATGTTTTCGACGTTTCTGAGTGCTGCTGTCGGGATTCTGTTTAACTAAATCGCCATGTCCAAAAAACGTTGGCCATAAAAAAATATCCAGTGCCTGCCATAAAAATATATCGTAATAAAAAAAGTTTAACAAAATTCCAATAGACAAGCGTAAAAATGTTAAAAATTGCTTTAAAGTTCTTAAATAAGTTCCAATCTGTTTGATTCGTTCGGAAATAACCAATTTATAGGTTATTTACTGTCTGTTCCGATAAAATTTTAATATAGATACTTTATTAGTTTGTGGTTCTAAATTTTATGCTATAAAGAGACTTTACGGTTTGGTTTTTGACTAAGAATAAATTATCATGTCTATTCCTATTCGTAGCAACTATGGGAATTTCATTAAAATCGAGTATCAATCATTGTTGTGAATCAAATACAATATTTAAAATTAATTTTAAATGTTGATATAAGTTTGTCATCGTACGTCATAGATAGCTTAGAAGTATTTGAAGTGGAAGTTTGTTGAACTAGTACGTGTATGACGAGTTTATTAATCTAAAGAACAAATAAAACGCTTTTGAAGAAAATTTTATTTACGAGGTTTTCACTGCCGAGCGACGAAATGTACCTACAATGTACATTTAGGTCTATAATGTACATGTAAGTGTACAGTGTACATTTTCCCCGTGTAGGGACGGGTTAGAATAAAAAAACTTCCTCACCGCACGCTGGGAATAGACGCGTGTTGTAAGATTCAACAAAACCCAGCACGCTTCGTGGTAGGATCTCTATGGTCCGCCTAGCTAGCTACCACTCTCACATTAAAGTACAGCGCCAAGCAATTTACTGTGTTCCGTCGTGTATATGTGAGAGTCAGAGGTGTATAGGGGAATCCCTCTATATCTCTGTTCCTTGGATTCGTGTGCTCCATCTTAGACCCTGTCTGCGTTTACCATCAGGTGGGACTAGGACCAAACGCGAACAAGTCAAGAATAAAAAAAAATGTTTCTATAATTGCATAATTATCTTCTTCTTTTCATGTGGTACAATATTTGGATACCTTGGAGGGGCTCGTGGCTAGTAAAAACCGCATAGCTCATATGATTTGCAAGGTTAAGCTGCGCTTGTCGCGGTTAGTTCGTGGATGGGTGACCGTTCGTTACACATCGAGACACCTCCGTGTCTCGGAGAGCACGTTTGATAGTCGGTCCCGGGGGTCATATGAATGCTCATGATAGTCGTTTCTGGTAGTCAGAAGCCTGAAAATCTGATAATCGGCCTAACCTTAGAATATCAGCGTTGCCCAGTAAGTGGGTTGCGGAGATCTGATGGCAGTCGCTCCGTGTAAACTACTGGTATTCAGGTACATCTGGTTAGACTGGAAGCTGACCGCAATATACTTGGGAAAAGGCTAGGTAGAATAATCGGAGGCCAACCGATACAAGTTTTTTTTTTATTGAGTTACATAGTTCATTAAATTGATTCCTTAAAGGGCTAAAAATAACTGTTAACACACAATAAAAAATAGTACTACGTATTGTTAACCCAATTCCACCTAAAAAATTACTTGGACCAGCTGGTTTCTAAGGGTATCCCTTTGATTTGCATATTTTCTTAATTTCTAATCAATTTTGGCATAACGAGTCAGGCATAACTTTTAATGGCATAATAATACTTTGACATAATATTTTTTGGCATACTGTTTAGATAGGCATAACTATCATTTGGCTTTATTTTTTTTAGTGTCATTTTGTAGATTTATTAGGTTATAATAGTAAAAAATATGCCTATACATTTATGCAGAATTAATATTATGCGTAAAGATCATTAGGATTAGTCAAAGTATGCCATGATAAATTATGCCATTAATTTTATGCGAATTAATAGTGATCCGTTTCTAAGATGTCTAATTATAATTGAAAAACATATTATGTAGTAATAACAACTTGCAATAGAACCCAGAGAGCCACCTCTTCCGATCCTCGATTCACTACCACTTTTAAACTTCTACAGGAAATAAATCACATATAAAACATATCTTCCTGAGTTAGTAAATTGTAAACGTTAGTATAAGGAAGCGGGTAAATTAATAGTATTTGCAGGCGATAACTGGGAACGCTGTTTATTCGTTGAGGAAAAAGAGAGGGCATTTATAATAACTTTACTACCTTCCTTCATAAATGTCTACAATGTAGTCTAATTGCAATGACATTTACCCCGTGTGGGGACGGGTTAGTATATAAAACTTCACGCTGGAAATAGACGCGTGTTGTAAGATTCAACAAAACCTTGGTGGAAGGATCTATACGGTCCGCCTGACTAGCTACCACCCTCACATTAAAGTCCGGCGCCCAGCAGTTTACTGTGTTCCGTCATGTGTATGTGAGAGCCAGAGGGGTATAGGGGAATCCCTCTATATCTCTGTTCCTTGGATTCGTGTGCTCCATCTCAAACCCTGTCTGCGCTTATCTTCAGGTGAGACTAGGGCCAAACGCGACCAAGTCAAGAATAAAAAATAAAAATAAACATGTGAAGGACACGCAAAAGTATAAAGCACAATCAGTATAGTAGGGTACATCACTGAATTTCATTTTAACACTTATTAGCACTTCTTTTTCTAGTCTTACAGGTAGACCATGATATTTGTTCGACTTCTCGCCAATGCAAGCGTTAAGCCATGCATTCAATACATACATAATAATCCCCGTATATATATAGGTATTCTCCTTTTACATGAGTCTCTACACCCACTTTTCGCCACTGGTATTGAGTTCCGTGTAAATGGCGAGCCTATTACCATTCATCGGACACAAACCGGGTTCGTCGGCTTCTACGACCCGCTTTCTCGGCGACGGAGAGGAATTGTATACTTAATCCGTCCTCCTACGGCGGACAATCCCTTAATTCCCTCAATCTCCCAATTTAATATTTATTACATACATACATCAATTCACGACTTTTTCTGATGGGGGTAGGCAGAAACTGTAGAACGCCACATGCTACGATCGTTACATACTCCTTTCGCTTCATCCACATCCATAATCTAATATTACGTCATTTAATATTTATCAATAAATATTAAATTGTTTATAAACATTGTATTTGAAACAAGTACAGGCTGTCCGGTGGCAATTTTCACATTTGAAAAAATTATTACTTTTGAACGCGGGTAGCTAGAAGGGCGCGGGGTGAGGCGTTAGCAGCGCCAAGATCGTGAGTTTTTTAGTCGCAATGGTGCGTTGGTCGGGAGAGCATCGCGTTTTCGCTATCGAGGCGTTCCTAACGACTAGTTTTTCGCTTGCGGCGCAGCGTAAATTCTGTAACTGGTTCAATATTCCACGAATAAGAGATGCGCCGACAAAAAGTTTAATCCGATATTGGGTAGCAAAATTTAGAGCTTCAGGCTCAGCTGCGCGTCGCCAAGGCCCAGTTCCGACTGTATCAACTGAAGAAAATGTTTCTAAGTCGCGTCTCCGTAGAAAAAGTCGCTAACATCCTTTCGGCATAAGTTACTCTTGTTTGATAGTCACTTTCGTTCGATTTCTGGATTATTTGAATTTTATAAGGATGGAACTTAAGTTATTTCTTAATTATATTGGTGTAATGTTGATCTGGCGATGTCTAAAGCCGACGAGCGCGCTCTTAGTGACATCCGTGGATTTTGCATAATTGAATCACTCACAGGTTGGATGTTTTCTTCAGTTTATACAGTCGGAACTGGGCCTTGGTAACGCGCAGCTGAGCCTGAAGCTCTAATTTTTGCTACCCAATATCGGTTTAAACTTTTTGTCGGCGCATCTCTTATTCGTGGAATATTGAACCAGTTACAGAATTTACGCTGCGCCGCAATAAGCTAAAAACTAGTCGTTAAGAACGCCTCGATAGCGAAAGCGCGCTGCTCTCCCGACCAACGCACCATTGCGACTAAAAAACTCACGATCTTGGCGCTGCTAACGCCCCACCCCGCGCCCTTCTATCTGCCCGCGTTCAAAAGTAATAATTTTTTCAAATGTGTTAATTGCCACCAGACACCCTGTATCTACGTGTTTCTGACACATTGGCACATGTTGCGGCAAACACTCCACTAACAGTTTTTGATAGCAAAAGCTGCGAAACATTGTTTCTGGAAACATTTACGTGGAGTTTCAGTTACCTGCAGCTTTTATCCGAAGTATTGTTACCTGGCAGTTCTATTGTAGACTCTGTGCATCGTACATAAGATTTAATACTAGCTAACTTAATCAACTACACAACAAGTCTTCCTTCAAACCAATATTATGTTATGTTACCCTCAAAATGATTTAAGCGCTGAATCTACAAGCAATTTAAATTGCACAAGATATTGAATAACATAACATCACGCCATCATTCCCCGAAAGGTTAAACAGAGGTGTATAGTAACACCCTCATTTCGCCAGTTATGTTTTAAGTCCCATGTAATAGGGGGCGAGCCTATTGTCATTAACCGAGCACAAATCCAAACTGCTACTGAGAAATTCTTAATAGAAAAACCCAATAATACTTTACCCGGCCTGGGGATCGAACCCAGGACCCCATGCTCAGCAGTCGCGCTTGCGATCACTAGACTAACAAGGCAAGGAAATGGTACTTTTTTACCTGTTTACACTGAAAGCAAGTTTTGTAAGTAAGTATGTACGAGTAAGTCGACTTGCTGCGTGTGTCCACAGTGCAAGTCAGTTGCAGAAGTAAACTTGCACAATTTTAACTTGCTAGTGTATTCAATGCTTTACGATAAGTGACCTTATTGTTATACAACATCGTCCTACATGTAAAATCCCGGCTTACAAGCTTCAAAAGCAAACAGTCCAGTAGTGTTGTTATTAAAAATGCTATCTTCATTGATTATAATTATGAAATATAGCGTTTTATTATTAGTCGGCGCTCTTATAAATTAATACTGCTCGTTGAACGGTTATAACTTATAACTTCTTTTTAGAGTTCCGTGGTCATAGAACACAAATGATTTTAATTTTAATCTAATATTGGACGATGTTTTTTCAAGAAGATTTTTAGCTTCACTTCGTTGTTTGATTCAAATCTTGCGATATATTTTTCAACTACTTCTGCTTAACCGATTCTACTGAAACTTCTCACACAAATTCAATTCCCATGACAATACAACATTATTATGTTTAAACCTTCAATCCTCAAATCCTGATGATGCGGGGGTACTGCAAGATAAAACCGTTTAATTTAAAAGTATTTTTAAAGAGATTATTTTTACTAATAATGTTACTGTTGTTGTTTCTTTATCACATTTCATCTACTAGGAAAAAGAAACCTCGTGGTAAATTATGGATTGCATTAAAAATAATGATTCCATTTACAAGGATTGTATGTAATAATGTCATTTGTCTCATAATTAGGTATTTCATTTCAGTTAAATAATAAAACTTCAATGTAACCGTGCGTTCACACAGCGGATCCGTTTTAACGGATCGATAGCTTCCCGGGTATTCCCGGAATCGGGAACCCGGGAAAGAAACCCTAGAAGGCACCCATACTTCTCCATACATCTTCATGTACGGATCCGTCTTTTATACTGTTCCGGCATCCAGTTTATGTGTGTAATAATGTCGGACCAATATTTTTTACTTCGTTCGGGATACTGTTCCGTTTTTTATATTGTTACAGCATCCAGTTTTTAATGACAAAACGGAACATGTAAAAATGTCGGACCAGTATTTCTTACTGGATTCGGGATACAGTCATGTATGTGAACTCGCTCATATAACTACAGGCGCCATCACCAAAATAAAAACGGATCCTGTAAACAGTTTCTGTGTGAACTAGCTGTAACATGAATATAGGTATAACATTAGCTTCAATAATACTTAAACTAATTGTTGCATCAGTTTGTGTAGGAAGCTCTTGGTATACAATTTAAGATTTATAAGCTGATATGAAGAGAGCACGTACGTCACTTCACAGATTCAAGAGTTCTCAAAACATTCTGAAAATGTTCATATTATCTAGAATAATATTCTGTGTGTATTTTGTTTGCATAACAGCTAGTTCACACAGAAACTGTTTACAGGATCCGTTTTTATTTTGGTGATAGCGCCTGTAGTTGAATGAGCAAGTTGACATACACGACAGTTATCCGAATCCAGTAAAAAATACTGGATCCGTTATTTTTATCGTATCCTGTCTGCCAGATGTGACGCAGCTGCCATTTATTTACGTGATCCGTCGGCACAGATGTGACAAACACATCCAGTACCGACGCATCCGTTAAAACGGATCCGCTGTGTGAACGGGCGGATAGCATATAATACTGGTTTAGATTTATATTGTTTATATTTATAAGGATAATTTCTTTGTTCCTATTAATTAATAGGAACAAAGAAATGATCCTTATAAATATTTTAAATTAATAAATTAAAATTAAAGTAATTATTAAATTAATTAATTAGAACTGCTTCGTTGGTCTAATGGTGGCAAGTGCAACAGCTCATTATGAGGTCTTGGGTTCGATCCCCAGGTCGGGCAATGTGTTATTGGGTTTTTCCGTGTGGAATTGTTTGGATTTGTGCCCGGTTGATGGCAATTGACGCGCACCCTATTACATGAGACTTAAACGTAACAGTGAAATGAGGGTGTTACTATACACCTCTAACCAACCCTTCGGGGAATACAGGCGTGATGTTATGTTATGATAAATCTTATTAACTAAATATATGGTAGTAGTAAGATGTTCTTTGAATACTTGTGGTTTTCTATAGTTTTTTGTTCTTTGCTCCTAAAGAAATAAATGAATAAAATATTTACTTTAAATCGCAATTAATTTATTATTTAGATTTCTGTGGTAAATATCGATTTACTCTAAAGAAAATAGAACTACATATTTCCAATTGACTTCAAAAAAGGAGCAGGTTCTTTATTCAGCGATTTTTTTTCTACTATTGAATTTTTTATTTTTTGGTTATTTGATAAAAAAAGGTCAAAAGAACGCACTGAATGACATAAAATTGTAAACGCTTTTAGAACACCAAACCGTTAAACTAGAATAAAAAGATACGGAACCAAGAACTTAATTAAAACTCGTACTACGTAGCCAGTTTTAAAGAACTGCCGAGAAAATTGAGAGCGTCGACTTTTATTACTTCCGCTTAAGTATTATGTCATCTAACAAATCCGAAATCCCTTCTGTACGGAGTTATATTAAACTGTGGAAAGCACTCAGGAATAGTAATTTAATCGTAGCCACTTGTTCGGTAAATTAAATTTTATTGTTACCTGGACAGCGGCTGTGTCTGTCTGTAGTTACAGTTTTGTAACTTAAATTGACTTGGTCTAAATATTTTGTGTAAAATTTAGATGGGTAGGTAAGACTATGGAAATAACAACTATTAAATAATAAGATTGTTTTATTGAATTAGAGGAGTTTGGTTGGGTATAATCTATATCTATACTATAATATAATATTATAAAGAGGAAAGATTTGTATTTTTGGATTTTTGTATGTAACGAATAAACTTAAAAACTATTGGACCGATTTCAAAAATTCTTTTGCCGTTAGAAAGCTACATTATCACTGAGTAACATAAGCTACGGGCGGAGCCGTGAGGACACAGCTAGTATTAATTATAGTAGATAGTATTGTAACTACCACGTTGGTCTACTGGTGGCAAGTGCGACTGCTGATCGGTCATGGGTTCGATCTCCGGGTCGGACCAAGTGTTATTGGGTTTTTCCGTGTGGAATTCCTCAGTAGCAGCCCAGAGTTTTGATTTGTGCTCGGTTGATAGCAATAGACTCGCCCCCTATTATATGGGACTTAAACATAACAGCAAATGAGGATGTTACTATACACCTCTGCCCATTCCTTCGGGGAATACAGGCGTGATATTATGTATTATAGTATCGCACCATGCGACGCACAAATTCAACATGTTTAAATTAATGTTTGTATTGTTTGTTTATTGTCACTTAGATTTATGATGCATGAGGATTTATGGTAGCCTGTGCACCATAGACTAAATAGTAACCATAGATTATTTTATTTTTGTGTGTTTAGGTTACCATGTTGTTATATATTATGTTTAAATTTAAGTGTAAGTTAATTTTAAGAAACATTATATTTTTAATTTTAAGTATACGTATGCGTCCGCGTGGGCGAAAAATAAATACTTTTTCTTTCTTTCTATTATTGTAATGTTTTGGAGGCGCGATTGTTAATAAGCCATGAGCCCCTCAAAATGAATTGGGTCACACAAATCAAATTCTGAGTTATTCGGAAACCATAAATCATACAAAATTACGTTGTCAATACATTCGTCCCTACATGGACGTTTTTGCGTCTGTACTTTTGGTAGCAAGCTTGTATTTTGAAGAAATAATGATTGAAAACATCGTGAGATCGGACTTGCGCTTTATAAAGAGTCACAAGCTGTCCAGGCGTAAAGTATCGCTTCACTCTATTTAGGATGCCCAGTTTTTTGGCCGCAGTTTGGGCTTTGTGCTCAATGGTGGCGCCGAAGTTGAGATTAGATGTCAACTCCATGCCTAGGAGCTCGAGCCTATCGGTTACAGGAACAGATGTACCTCGAAAAGTAGGAGTTTGATTGAAACGACTCCTTTTTGCGGAGAAAAGAAACGCCGGTGTTTTGGTGGCGTTAAAAGAGACCAGATTGTCATCAGCCCATTGGGAGACAAGGCTTAAGGTCAAATCTGTCCGCTGTACCATAGCCTCTCTCAATTGATGAACTTCATCCCCGCTGGTTTTTGCGTTGGACAAGTATACCAGGCTGAAGTAAGTTCTTCGGACGAAAAGAGGCCCTTGCCCAACAGTGGGACAAGTACAGGCTGTTATTATTATTAAATGCTACTTGGTGACAATTCTGCCTAGTCTTTTCCCAAGTATGTTAGGGTCAGCTTCCAGTCTCACCAGGTGCGGTTGAATACCAGTATTTTACACGGAGAGACTGCTATCAGAACTCCGCAACCCAGTAACTGGACAATGGCGATATTCTAAGGTTAGACCGGTTGTCAAACTTTTGGGCTTTTGAGTATTCGTAACGAATGTCATATAGATATTCGTATGATACCCGGGACCGACGGTTTAACGTGCTCTCCGAGGCACGGAGGGATCTTGTTGTGTAACGAATGGTCACCCATCCACGGACTGACCGCTGCAAGCGCAGCTTAACCTTGCATATGATCCGCGCGGTTGTTAATTAGCTACGACCGTCTGCAAAGTTTTAACACGCTTATATTAGCTGAACCTGTAACGTAAGCTTTTTTTGTAAGAAAAACTTTGAATTCGCTTTTCATCCACTTCTAACCGTCGCATCGGTGTGAAACCTTGCAAATGTATGTAATTCTGATGGCTATACAATAATATATGGTATCATCAAGTTGATGTCATGATGGAGACAGAAGGGAACACCTCATGGTTTTTAATTTTCAGTACACTATCTACTACTACTATCACTATTGTATAATTATCACTTGCTTAAAAACGGTGACGGAAAACATCGTGAGGAAACCGGCATGCCTGAGAGATATTTTTCGACGGTATGTGAAGCCAAGTCAGAAGTCCATGGGCGGCATAAACTCTGACACCAGGTTAGTCACTGACCACACGAGAAGAAGAAGAAGAAGTACACTATCTGGATACGCGACAGCAAAATGATCGAGTTAAATTGGTTGTTGCAAGAATGGACGACGAGTACAAACTGCAAGGAGAAAATTGTGTAAAAGAAGCAGTTTGTGTGTAAGGAGGAAGCACAGTACCTTTAGTGTCGAGGCAACAGCTCGCAGCGACGACATAGAAGACTTTCAATCAAGTTTCAACACTTCTTCCTTACGTTTTTCGAAGTTACGCGGAGCGACACTTGTTACGAGCGCGGTAGTTCGGCAAATGTGTTCTCCGAACATGTTACGGCGAAAGATGTGCGGGGTGGCGCTACTGCTTGTAGCGGTCTCGTTTGCACGCATACGAGAGGTAGTGTGCGGGAGAAGGATCGGGATAAGGAAGTGCAACAACCAAACCAATCATGTTTGCCATCAAACAAAAAATATATCAAATCAGCGCAACCATTATCAAAAGTGAGTTTTTTGTTATTTAAACTATATATTTTTTAGCTAAAACGTTGAACGTAAATAGATACCTTGGTAACGTAATAATGTGGCTTTACATTAAGTATCTAAGTCATTAGTTTGCAAGTGGGAGTATTAAATTAGACGGTGGGTTGTTCGTGCCACTATGGCGAATTTATGCCCAACAAATTAATGTTGAACGTGGCCTTTAGCCGATCTAAAGGTATTTTGGACTGTTACCCACGATAATGATATTTAACGATTTTATTCAACGATTTCGAAATAAGTTTAATTTACGAAGACTTTCAATCAATCAATCTTTCAATCAATCTTTATTGTGGATCATAGGTAGGTACATAATACAGGTCTTAAATAATTAAATTGAGCTCAGCTATGTCCCGCCCATAGGGCATACAATAGTCACTTACATGAAAGTTAAATGAAATACATTAAAAATACATTATTAAATTAAAGTTACAAATTATTTAAAATTTCATACAGAATTTATAGGGAAAAATAAACACAAGTAGGTACACATTAGTGGCCCACTGAACGCATCATGACTGAGGGAGACTGTATTGGTGCAGTGATCTGTCTGATAGGAAGTCTTTTATACAGTAGTAGCATTTGTTTACTAACAGTTTATGGAGATTCTTCTTAAATTTTGTTATTTCTGGAATTATTCTAGTAGGCCGAGGGATATTATTGAAGATAGGTGAAGCTGTACAAAATATACTCTCATACATTAAATGAGTCTTGCTAGCTACTGTGCGCAATTGGTCCTTATGCCATATTCGAGTGTAATAATCATACAGCCCAAAATCATCATCATCTTTCTATAGACAAAAATCCCTTTCAAAATATTTATAACCAATATACAAATATTGGTTACAAATATTTGGTGCAAATGTTTTCCCGTTGCAATGCCCCAATTAAATCCGAATAAAAAGCGGATACTGCGCCAGAGAATCAAACAACTGGGTTAAAATGAAAACCAAAGTGAAAACTAATATATTGCTTCCAGAAATCTAAATAGTGCTAGAGATGCTACTCTGCTGTCACATAGAAGAAAAGATTAAAATAATAAATAATATTCAGTAACCTAAAGTCAATACAAAAATATAAACAAAAAAATAACTTCACAGAAGCGCAACAAATGTTTGTCAGAATCCAGTATTTTAGTAAAGAAACTCCAATTTTAAATTAAGAGTGGAGTATTCAATAAAGAACCATTGAAACGGAAGCAGGAAGTATCGGTTGAATCGGTTCTATTCCAAATTCGAGTTTGACAGAGAGGAAAAGAAAAAAATGTAAACAGAAAACGAAAAACTTCGTCGGTGAGCTTATTACATAAAATTTAAAATGACAACCGGTTGCGTTGCGTCTATCCGTCTGTTCCAATTAAGTAACGTACATATAAAAAATAAAACAATCAGGGGCGACTCGTGTTCAGCAGAAACATTAACGGTCTGATATCATAATGAAGATTTATCATACTGCAATCGTCAACATACCAAGCGTTGTAAATATGGAATGTTTAAAATAATGAAACAGCGACTTTAAAACTATACGTATTCGTTTTTTTCTTGATATATTTGAAACCTTAGACACAACACTATAATTTGAGATTTAGTTCCGTCCTCAATAATTTGGTTTATTGATGAATGAAACTAAATACTATGTTTTTTATATTATTTTGTTGTGGACTACTTATTTGATGAGTATGCATAACAATCATAGGATGAATTATGCAAAAATGTACAACCACTTCATATTAGCAATCGCCAGCAATCGTTTACCACCCTTTGCATTGTCAAAGCACTTCGGCATATGTCAAGCATACGTCATATTGCAACCCCTGTCACTCGCACACAATTCCCACGAGGGATTTTCTTTGTGTCATATCCAGACTGTAATATTTCCTGATTGCAATTAGATTCGAATGAGCGACGTTCATTATGCCAGTATGCTCCATAATTGCAATTTCCAGAATTGGTTCATGTAAAAGTACTTACTTTAGACCGTACCTCTTTTATTAATGTTGGTTCCAGTAATAGATATACAAATGTATTGATATCAGCTTACATTTCAATACTTTTGACAGCAACTATCTCACAATCGTTGTCCGATCAGTTGTTATTCAAATGAAAGTTCTCAATGATTTTGTTATAACATTGATTAATGTTGTCGTGTTCACAAACAAGCCATTTAATTGGCCTACACGTGCATGTAACTGATAAAGTAGTTGAGATTACAGTAATTAATTTTGATTACAATCTGTTGACTGGGCGATTTTAATCGTTTAACCGTAATGTTCTAATTTATTTGAAGCTTTTTTATACTGTGTGGATGAAAAAATAATCTCAATTTAGATAATTAACAGATTAGTTTAAGGCGTATTGTTTCAGCTAAAAATAGTTCATGCCATCGCTTTCCGTGAATGTCGTATCATAAAAAGCTGCTGTGGGATTACGTAGGACGATGAATAGCATCCACCTGTGCCCTTACTAATGATAATAACGTAGTAGTGGTGATAGCCTAGTGGTGTGACCGTCGGACTGCCGAGTTACAGGTCTCGAGTTCGAATTCAAGCCTGGCCATTTAACTGGCCTTTCGGATTCATGTGCGTATTGCAGAATTATAACTTGCTTCAAAACGGTGAAGGAAAACATTGTGAGGAAACCGGAATGCCTGAGAGATATTTCTCGACGGCATGTGAAGCCACGTCAGAGGCCCATGAGTGGCATAAACTGTGACACCAGGTTAGTCACTAACCACACGAAAAGAAGAAGAAGACAATGATGGAAATACTTTAAATGTGACTAGGATTTTTTCAGTATTTTTCGTTATCGTAGGCTACGGAAGAGGTCCAAATTAAGAATATTTATGGGTCAACAAATGAACATATTTGTTCAGTGATTGGGTTCGGAGAAAACTGATAAAAATGTAACTGTCCTTGCTAAATAATCCACCTTTTCTCTAATTTTAAGTAATGATATTTTTATATTGACTGCCTTGTTGGTTTAGTGGTCGCAAGCGTGACTGCTGAGCATAGAGTCCTGGATTCAATCCCCAGATCGGGCAAAGTGTTATTGGGTTTATCCGTTACGAATTTCTCAGTAGCAGCCCGGAGTCTGGATTTGTAACCTGTTAATGGCAGTAGGCTCGCCCCTCTATTACATGGGACTTAAACATAACTGGTGAAACGAGGGTGTACTAAAAATACCTTTGCCGAACCCTTCGGGGAATATAAGGCATAATGTTATGTTATAAATTTTATTAAATAGAAGTGTCGGAAATATTTTCTACTGAAGCATTAATTGGTTCTTGAGGTCTACGAAGCGGGTCCATCTGTAGCTGTAGATATAGATAGGGTGATATCTTGGGTAATTTTGTAACCTAATAAATATGTAGTTTCCAGTATCATAGTAATAAAAATATTTACTGCTCTATAAGTTCACTGAACGCTCTCACATCAAATAAATGTTCTATTTTCATCAACTTTACGATCATAGCTGATAATTTTCCTAAGATCACGTTATCGCGTATTGTGCATTACTGAAACCATCGATAATGTTCTTAATTTTATGGTCGTGCTCGTTTTATTTTTAGCTGTCAGCTATCCCTTACTATGAGCTTAGCTTAGCTCGGACTGCAGTCATAGCTCTCGAGTTCGAACCCCAGTCACGCACCTCTGACTTTTCGGATTCATGTGCGTATTGTTTAATTATCACTTGCTTAAAAAACAGTGAAGGAAAATATTGTGGGGAAACCGGAATGCCTGCGAGATATTTCTCGACCGCATTTGAAGCCAAGTCAAAGGCCCATGGGCGGCGAAAACTCTGCGACCAGGTTAGTCACTAACCACACGAAAAGAAGAAGAAGATTGGGTTTTATTCATAAATCATAAATATTTTACCAACTTACTATGCATACATATGCGTACAATAAAATATCTAGATTCCACAAACATCGATGCCAAGCCTAACAAAAAATACAATGACATGCTGACATTGTGTGTGAGTGCGTGATTTGACAAATTTTGTATGAGTGATTCGAGAAAACGCGTGACACCATGTCTCGTCACGGTAGTGCGTTATTAGTTAGTCATGTTTAAGTTTGTTAATGTAAACTTTGTGACATAGGCATGTAACAATAGGCTTTCTTTTGGTTACTCTATGACACTGATTTTACAGCCCCCAATACTCTGTTTATTGATACCAGCCTTAAGAGGAAATGCGATCGGCATTTAGTCCATACAAACGTATTCCTCAGTTTCCTCCTTGGATAATGTCACTAGAGCTAATATTTATTACCATGTGATATATATCTACCACCACTATGTCCCTATGTTTTGTTTTTGTCAATAAATAAATTATTAAAAGAACTAAACACGTTTAAATTTTACAAAAATCGACCGGTTTTACCACCGTTTTCAAACATCTGGCAAACAAATTTGACGAATATAAAAAAAGACATACCGACATAACCAAAGTCTTTCATAAATTATTATAGAAAAAAATATTGAAATCGGTCCAGATTTGAAGAAGGTAACAGGGAAATACGAAAGTACGATTTCGCTATTATTAGGTCCCCACCCATGAAATTGGCGTTTTTTTCTCACATATAGAGAACCTCGTCACTTCTATGGTTTAAAATATTCATCAATTGTTTGATATTATATCGAATAATGACCATCATAGACAACTACCAATAGCAAAAAAACCTTATTTCTTATAGTTTTCTAAACATAAAAAATACATTAAAAATGACTCCTCTTTTTGTTAGCAGGAATGACCACTATTTTTGTTTTAACTTAGCCAAAACTTATGTTAAATAAATTAAGAAAATGTTAATATGAAAAACGCGACATCGTTATTTTTTTTTTTTCGTTGGAAAATCCTCATGGATGTCCCTCGCCCGGTAAAGAAAGGCGAGGGGGTCTGCCGGACTCTTACCGGCTAAAAACCAACGGTGCTCCTTCTCCTGACCGTTCGGCCAGGGTCGCGGGATTCGCAAAGCATGCACCGCAACCCCGGCAGGTCCCGGTCCGCCAACCCTCGGCGGACCTCTCCTTCTGAGAAGCGCGCACGGAACACAGCGCGCCGCCTTCTCGGGCCTGTTACTGGTCGGGCGGCGGGTCCCCTAACCCACCGCCCGCAGGCCACACACTAGGGTGGCTGGAGATCGTCGCGTACGCGCGCCCTTCGGCGCCCGGTGCGTCTGGCGCGGGAAGGGAGGAGAGCACACCGCTCCCTCTCCGCTTCCTCCTTAGTCGCCATCACCCCCTCGCAAAAGGAGGCGATGGCTTCCCACGCACTCTCGCTTCCGACCATGGACACAACCACGGCCGGAAGCGAGAGGTCACCGCCGACCACCGCGACTAGTTCGCAGCGCTGCGATCCCCAAGCTGGACACGCCTGCAGCGTGTGCAGGGCCGTGTCCTCGGGGCAGTCGCAGTGGTGACATCCGGGCGTCTGCTCTCGGCCTATACGACACAGGTACTTCCCGAAACAACCGTGTCCCGAGAGTACCTGCGTCAGCCGGAAGCTGAGGGCGCCATGCCGCCTCCCCAGCCACTCCTCCATCACGGGTCTTACCGCCGCTATTGTGGCGTGCCCTGGTGTCTCTTTCGCTCTCAATTGGGAAGGTTTGCGGGAGGGGTGGGACGGAAATAGATTGCAAAAACCTACTCAAATTACTAATATTTTGCAGCCCGCGTTTCCACTTAACGTTCTATGCTTTTAATAATAATTAAAAACAATGATATTTACTCTGTCTCTTTCTAGTCTAAGTAGGCTGGCTGGTGGCATATTATGACGTGTTAAAATCACAATTGTCCCGTTGTTAGAATGTGACGGCGCTTTACAACCTGCATAGCTGCATCACTTTCTCTCATCGGAACAGTGATGATTTTATTACGTCATAATACGGTCCCTGTTCGGGCCATTTTGTTGGCGGTTAGATCTCCCCGTCTTACAACTCCACAGATCGATCCTACCGGTCCTGAGCCAAATCACGTCGTTCATAACCACTTTAAGACTACAATAATCGACTCTCTGCTTTCGCATCCGGACTACCTGAAATACCTTTTCAGTTTGTCCCAATTTGTTTCGTTATTTCACTACAAAATTTAATATCTATTAAATCTTTACATAGTATAAAACAAAGTCGCTCCCGCTGTCAGTACGCTTAGATCTTTTAAATTACGCGACGGATTTTAATGCAGTTTTCAGCAATAGATAGAGTGATTCAAGAGGAAGGTTTATATGCCCCACATTAGTATCTATATTGCACCCGTGCGAAGCCGGGGCGGGTCGCTATTATATCATAATCATAAATTATTTCATAAAAATTAAAACGTTCAAAGGTTTTCAGCACCTCTTTTAAAACAACTGATTAATACGTCACAAACACGACAAATAAGTTTGTTCGTCCCACTTTTCAACGAATTTATCATGACTCCGTTATCGCGTGAAATCTCGAAGCGTTCGCGTGAAAACTGATCGTAAGCCGATGGTTGGTCGAAAGGGCCCGATTAAGTCGCATCCGACAATGTTGAGATTATATCTTTTGATTAAGGCGCTTGTAATAATAGAGAACGGTTATTTATGGTAGCTCGTGCTAAAATTACACGTGATTCGCTTACCCATATGATCATATCTGCAAGTTAAGGAATTTTGTATGGAGGTATGTTTCAATTGGTTTTGGGAATTGCTTGATTGGTTTTGATGACGTTTGGTATTTAGAAAGTTTATTAACCTGTGGTGTTAAGTGGGGATATTCTAGAACGCGGTTTAAGTTTAACGTTAGACGACATGGAGTTCTAATTCATCTAAGACTTCACAAAGTCTTATGTAGGTACGTAGTAGGTAATGAATATACAAGGTTAGTCGGAAAGGGGGTACTATTTTAAAGCTTTACAATACTTTATTCCAAACTGTAAAGTATGAGCATCATGCAGCTATTAGTGATACGCTTATAATCATATCATATTACTGCCTATTGTCTGGTAATATGAGTCTGTCGTGCTCACTTAAATGTCTTGCTGATGGTGGCGTTGTTTATCCGGTCGTTGAGTTCCCTATAATATGGTTGAGCTGACCGATGCGGATGTGCACGTCATGCTCGTGAACGGGTGCCGTCTGTCGGGACTGGTCAGCTCTTAACTGCTATGGCAATCATAGAAGGCATATTTTTCTATTTGTTACTCTTATGTGAGTTTATTTGTTACATTAACCTACATTATTCTCATTCTATTTCTCACACTACTGTAATGGAATTGTAATGAACTACTATTTTAAAAAGAGTATTCATGGAGTTTCTTGCCGGCTCTTCTCCATAGAACCTACCTTTTGGAACCGTGCACCTAGTCGTGACGTTTTAAAAGTGCCTGAAATCTGGTCTATTTGAAATAAAAAACTTTGACTTTGACTTTGACTTTGAAAGCGAGTGTTAAAATTTCAAAATTCGATCATTTTTATTTGCATGCTAAAAGATTTTTATTTTAGTTTTTTCGAAAAAAAATCATAGGACCTGCTTTAGTTATGAATTCAGAAAATTAAGTTTCTAATCCACGGATTATTTTGGTCATATACTATTTTGGTCATATTTAGGGTCACGACCCTAAATATGACCAAAATAGTAAATACAGCTGATCATAGTTATGGACAGATAGATTTTAGCATATTTTTTACGAAATCGTTGAAAAGCTATTTCTCTTAAACTATCGAGTTTTGGGGAAAGTTGTAGAACAAAAGTTATCCCTTAGGTATTATAGGTAACACCCTTTCGGCTTAGTACCCCTTTTCCGACAAACCTTGTATAAAAAAAAACATATTCAATGTAGCTGGCTAAATAAAACCACAGATTTAAAAGAAAATCCAAAGAACGAGCTTGTATACAATTTATATCGAAATGAAGTCGAAAACTATAATTTGATACAACCAAGATGCAGTGTGGTATGAACGTAAATAATACTTTTGCCACGTAAAATCATAGGTTTTACTCTTGGCTGTTTGATTGTGTATAACGTGTATTTTTTGTGGTAAATAATTTAGTTAAAATTTGAATTCTGGACAAAAAAGGTAAATTGGGATCCCACTTTGCTTATGCACGCTGTTAATGACTCAGTGACAAGATTTTTATCAAAAATCGTTTGTAAAATATATTTACCATCGAGGGCCTCGCGGCTTATTAACAACCGCGCGGATCATATGATTTGCAAGGTTAAGCTGCGCTTGCTGCGGCCAGTTTGTGGATGGGTGACCATTCTTTACACATCGAGACCTCTCCGTGCCTCGGAGAGCACGTTTAACCGTCCGTTCTGAGTGTCATACGAATACCTATGACAGTCGTTACGGGTAGTCAGAAGCCCGGAATTCTGACAAACGGTCTAACTTTAGGATATCGGTATTGCCCAGTAACTGGGTTGCGGAGGTCTGATGATAATCGCTCCGTGTAAAATACTGGTATTCAGCCGCATCTGTTTGGACTGGAAGCCGACCTCAACATAGTTGGGAAAAGGGTAGGCATAATATTTATTTCCGACATGTCACTACATCTTTTACTGTACTCTCTTATTACAAAAGTTGGTCTGAATAAAACCCAGGTTTTAAAATATCTCTGGTCTCTTTTTGATATTGACGTTCGAAACTGATGGGTGTATTTTAAATCTGGGTTTTCCTTAGTCTTGGTTAAAACCATCACTTGTAATTAGGGGGATAGGTTTTGCCTCGAGAAACTTCCGAAGTTCCGACTTTCCTAAGCACTCTAATAAATTATTTGAGTCAATTACCTTACACATACGATTTAACAATAACATAACATAATATCAATATCAAGTATTCTCCGAAGGGTTGGGCAGGGGTGTATAGTAACACCCTCATTTCGCCGTTACGTTTAAGTCCCATGTAATAGGGATAAAGATAAAGATTTATTTATTTGCAAAAACATGTGTAGATAATATACATGGTATGATGTTTATTATAAGTGTTATAGGATATTCTTTGGCACAACATGTTTGACCATGGCTGGTGTACAAATTAGGTCGGAAGACCATAAGATTACAGAAAAATAAAAATTTAATTTCAAAAATTATACAATGTTAAACAATAAAAATAAAATAGATTCAGTCAGTATATCAGAGCGATTTGTCATGTAAGAATTCATTGATATTATAGTAGGCTTTTCCTGTCAGTATTTTTTTTAAAGTTTTCTTAAACTGGTCTGTATTTAGTTTTTTTACACACATAGGGATATTGTTATAAATTATCGGTGCTCTGCATACAACGCTTTTATGCAGTAGTGCTGAACACGAAGTTTACTACCTATTATCCCTGCGATATCGTATTACAAGGTCCGACATACGAGGAAACAAATGGGGGTTATATCTTACAAATAAGGCGATTTCTAAAATATAAAGCGACGGCAGTGTAACGATTTTGTGCTTTGTAAGAAAAAGAAATCCGGGCACAAATCTAAACTCCGGGCCGCTACTGAGGAATTCCATACGGAAAAACCCAACAACACATTACCCGACCTGGGGATCGAACCCAGGAGCTCACGATCAGCAGTCGCGCTTGCCACCACTAGACCAACAAGGCAGTTAAGAATATTGATCTTTTAAATCTTCTATATTAATAAAAGTGCATTCAATTCAATTTATACAACAAAATCATGTCATACACTTTGCAAAGTTTTACCTAGATGACGAGTATTGGCCTGTCTCTAACCATAGAAAATGTTGCTACTTTAAATAAACGACCCCCATAGTCCTTGAAACTAAAAGCAATTTCACTTAGATATAACAGTTTATCTGTTAACAAAATACTTTGAAAACATAACTATTATTCTTATCAATATCCACATAAGGTTGATTATCCCTTGAACCAAATAAGGTGGTATATTTCATTTACGGGTTTACGTCACACCGTGTTTTGCAATATTCAGTTCCTAGGAATTGTAATTTGATTATAATTAAGGACCGTTAAACAAATGTCTGGGTTTTCGTGTTCCGAATTTGAATCTTATTTGGAAAACATTCACGACCTTTGTTCCTTTAGGCTTAGGCGGATAACACACGAGATACCTTGACTCAGTCGGGAAGCCAGTACACAGAAGAGGTCATAGTTCTTTACATACAAGTACAAGTTGTCGCTTTTCTATTATTTTTATTGTCACGTCTTAATTGTTATGTCTACGGAAATTAGCGATGAATCCGCTTTAAGAAAAACGCGCTGAAGCTTACACCCAGCCGTCGCGACATGTAGAAGTTCCTTAATTTTGTCATAGATGGCGCTATACAGCGTCTTGTAAATGATTTCTTGATCAACAGTACAAAAGAAGTAAAGTAATTGTAATAATGCTAGTTAACTACTATTTTGGTTATGGAATGAGCGAAGATGAATTAAAAAGCTGTGAATGACTCTTTTGCTCTTGTGTCGGAACGAGCTAGTCGAGAACAGCTTATGCCATGGTGAAAAGAAACGAATGAACGTGTGAATGATTGAAACAATTGAATGGAAACAAAATACGTAAAGATGGGCTCCTGAGAAAAACTGTCTTGACGGGCAGACACGGACAAACTTAAAAGTGATCCTTTAAGAGACTTGTTTTTTCAGTTTTAATACGGAATCTAAATAAATAAACGTATACTTAGCTTTGTATTGAATATATTATTATTATATGTACCTATTCATGTCATGTTTTAATGTATGAACCAAAAATAAAATGTTAATTCAGTATAATTATTTAAATAAAATTTCACACATTATCTATCCAAAAACATAATTAAAATCTGTTAATATCCAATAACATAGGTACCTAAATAAAATGTTAAACATATTTTGTATTAATTATTTTAAGTAACTAAGTGGTATGTGTAATAATAACCCCTTTTAATTAATGCAAATTCGAATATTCACACAAAATATTTTAACTAGAAATAAATTTTATATTAATTACAATCTAGTGGTTGGAAATTTCGGATTGGATAACCGCGCTATCAGGTAACAGTACGACTGCCGGGGTTGCGGTGCATGCTTTTGTGAATCCCGTGACCCCGGCCGAACGGTCAGGAGGAGGAACACCGTTGGTTTATAGCAGGTAAGAGTCCGGCAGACCCCTCGCCTTCCCCGGGCGAGGGACATCCATGAGGATTTTCCAACCATAAAAAAAAGTTTACAGTACGACACAACTAATAAGACACGTCGACAAACTTCGTAAAACCGATCACTTCCAAACTGAGTGTGACTTCAAGACCACTTACGACCGGTTCCTATGGCCAAAAACGTATCGTCTGCTTACCAATGGTAATATTTTTTATTGCTAAACTGGGTATATAGACTCTTAAGCTAATTTTACTAGTGATAGAATAATGTAAAGGAGGGTCTACTATGCAAAGCTATGGGGTCTTTGCTTCATCTATATCTATACTAATATTATAAAGAGGAAAGATTAGTATTTTTGTACGTAACGAATAAACTTAAAAACTACTGGACCGATTTCAAAAAATCTTTTGCCGTTAGAAAGCTACATTATCACAGAGTAACATAGGCTATATTAATTACTGGAATAAAAGTTCTTACGCGGGCGGAGCCGTGAGAACACAACTAGTTATAGGTAAAGATACAAGAGTCCAAATATTAAATCAAATAACGTTCGGTTAAGCATAGGAATCGTCCATTATTGCGTCAGCGTAAAGATATTATTTTTACTGCAGTATAAACATTCGTAAACTTGAATTCGCACTCAGTTCGGAAGTGATCGTTTTTACGAAGTTTGCCGATGCGACTTCTTAGTTGTGTCATACTATACCTATAACCCTATTCAGTTTGGATTAAGACAAAGTGTAAACAACATTTGACTACTCTTAATAATATTTTTATTATTCTGTAAAATATATCAAAACATTAATTTCTAACAAAAAGAAATTGTGTGATTTTGACGACACGTTTGGTGCAGTGGCTAAGCGATTGGCTTCTGCGCTGCGGGTCGTGGGTTCGATTCCCGCACGGAACAAATATTTGTACAATACAGATAGTTGTTCCGGGTTTGGGTGTTTGTGCATGTGAATTTTTTTGTCTGTAAACGCACCCACGATGCAGGAGAAATCCTAGTGTGGGGCAATGTTTTTATTTAAAAAGATAAAGATCTTACTTGAATAATTTCTTATTTAAGTACCTAAGTTTCGAATTTTTCATTGCCTACTTTCGTATTTCACCATGAAAAGAAACGTAAAAATACTTGTAATTGAAAACAATATGGGAAAATAGGATAAAACTGAATTAATGACGATAAGTATTTCATTGATAAAAACTAGAGTTCCGACATCAGAAGTGGGATAGTGAACAAATTAGTTATCTAAGTTTTCAGAGTTAAGTAATCTGTGTGCCCGCTTTCAATGGAAAGAATACTATTTTTTTGGAGCTTCTTCTTCTTCTTTTCGTGTGGTTAGTGACTAACCTGGTGTCAGAGTTCATGCCGCCCATGGGCCTCTGACTTGGCTTCACTTGCCGTCGCTAAATATCTCTCAAGCATGCCGGTTTCCTCACGTAATTTTCCTTCACCGTTTTTAAGCAAGTGCCAATTATACAATAAGCACATGAATCTGAAAAGTCAGAGGACTTGGCAGTTCGACAGACACCAATAGGCTATCACTGCAATTATTTTATTATTTTGGAGCTGATATCTTCGACCTATCGATTGGTTAGTGAAAATGTGTTTATTTAAACTTAATTGTAGGTAGAGCGAGATGACATTCTATTAACATCACAATAATAACGGCTTAGCACGAATATTATGACGTTAGTATCTAACGTAAGTGACGTAATATGAGTGAATACGAATGTTGTGACGTTAGTAACGTAAGTGACGTAATATGAGTGAATACGAATGTTGTTACGTTAGTAACGTAAGTGACGTAATATGAGTGAATACGAATGTTGTAACGTTAGTAACGTAAGTGACGTAATATGAGTGAATAAGAATGTTGTAACGTTAGTAACGTAAGTGACGTAATATGAGTGAATAGGAATATTGTGACGTTAGTAACGTAAGTGACGTAATATGAGTGAATAGGAATGTTGTGACGTTAGTAACGTAAGTGACGTAATATGAGTGAATACGAATGTTGTGACGTTAGTAACGTAAGTGACGTAATATGAGTGAATACGAATGTTGTAACGTTAGTAACGTAAGTGACATAATATGAGCGAATAAGAATGTTGTAACGTTAGTAACGTAAGTGACGTAATATGAGTGAATACGAATGTTGTGACGTTAGTAACGTAAGTGACGTAATATGACTGAATACGAATGTTGTAACGTTAGTAACGTAAGTGAAGTAATATGAGCGAATAAGAATGTTGTAACGTTAGTAACGTAAGTGACGTAATATGAGTGAATACGAATGTTGTGACGTTAGTAACGTAAGTGACGTAATATGAGTGAATACGAATGTTGTAACGTTAGTAACGTAAGTGACGTAATATGAGCGAATAAGAATGTTGTGACGTTAGTAACGTAAGTGACGTAATATGAGTGAATACGAATGTTGTGACGTAAGTAACGTCAACGTAATGTTGATGTGAGTGAATTTTAAATTGGAAATACTTATTTCACATTACTATTAAATAAAAATAAAAACTTTATAGATATCAATGTACAATACGAATTGTGCATGTCGCAAAAACAAAACCAATTTTGATTCAAAATTGGCTTACATTAGCGATACGGGTACGATGTTATGATACTATACTTCAAATGTTCGAGATAGACCTTATCGACTAAAGCTCAAACTTTTTTTTATTGCTGTTTTTTTTAAATGGCATCCTGACAGAAAAAGTTTTGGTAAATAATATTGAAAAAGGTTTCGGTACATGTACAACCGCGTACATTTGCGGTGAATCACTTTTCAACCTTATTGCCTTAGTAATAAGGTCGAAAAGTGGTGCACTGCAAATGTCCGCGATGGTACATAAATATAAGTATATTACCTTTGTCATGTTATTTACTTGCTACACTATCCTGTTACTCGGCTCGACTAATTAGTTCGGATTATTTCATTGATCAAAGCGCCCACTTTGATAACTAAACGTATTATACCGTTAATTAAATTACAAACTTTGAGCACGTGTCAGTTTTACCAAGTTAATGTGTCCAATGTTACAGATAGGACATTTTAATTAAGATAATATTCTGTATTGAAATATTTGTTAAGATTAGTAAGACTATTTAAGTACTAATTTATAAATATTGATTGATTGATTGAGTTTCGCTCGTGGCTTTGTACACATGAAAAAATGTCCTATAAGAACAATTTTATTCACAATACAAACTGAAAGCTTTTTGAGTATTCCTAAAGGCCTGGTAAGAGAGAGCGCGTGGCTAAATGATAAACGATTTTTATTTCTGTAAATAAATCTGTTACTGACAGTTTTACAAGTCAATGTAATGTTTTTTTTTAAGACTAGATGGCGCCGGCATTTCCTGTCTGACTAGCTCTGAGAAGAAAAGCCGAAACAAACTCAGAAGTCAAAGTCTCTTTTAAAGTCCAGACATTGTAGTATACAAACTATGCGAGTGAAACGATGTAGGGCGACGTCTGGAATGGCCTTTTGAGGAAAGTGCCATAGCAGGTTTGAGTTGACCTGTCCTGCACATCTGCATTAGTCATCGCGGAGCTCAAACCTTATTTTAGGGGCTGGGTATGATATTCACGTGGTGTGTTGATCGCGTGCTCTTGGCGTGCAAATTACTATGACAATCTATGGAAGACGCTTCACAGAGACAGCCAAGTTTTTTGTCTGACCAGGCCTTAAAAAAGATCTAGGAGCCGACTGTCCTATACGTTGAGAAGGGCCACTGAGTGGTTAAGGCGGTAATAATCCGACATACTCATCTTCATGCCTTGTCTTTGTTAAGATTCGTAAGACTAAGTATTTACATGTCAGAGATGCAGAGGGATTTTTATCCGAAATATCATCGGTGTCCGCCATGTTGCACGTGGTCGAGTAGAATCAGTGCGCACACCCGGTGCAGTCGAGCTCTAGATGTCAAATATGTCGTGTCACTAACACTCTGGTCTCACTTCGACATCTGACAGATGTCGAACATCACATGTGACAGTTCATTTGACAACCCTGGCTAGAACTACTGACTCAATGACAGCTGTTATCGATTTGATTAATCGACTAGGGTATCTCAAACACCAATAGATGACGCCATTAGTACGTAAACAAGCCGTTTACTTCACTTCTCCGACATACAAAAGTAAAAAAATACTTTAAAAGGTAAACTGATATTATAGCTACCTAGTCTTATTTATTTTGCACTGATACCTACTTTAGTGACACGTATGTACCTATATCAATAGAGTTTGATATATTTAGGTATCTACATAACATAATCAGCCCATTACTGTGCCACTGCAGGGCACGGGCCTCAGAATGAGAAGGGTTTAGGCCTTAGTCTAGTCCACCACGCTGGCCTGGTGCGGGTTAGCGGACTACACACACCATCGAGAACTTTATGGAGCGCTCTCAGGTATATGTGTTCCTCACGATGTTTTCTATCAACATATATCTTTACCTTCGTTTATTTAGGTACCTACCTATTTATATCTGCCTAGTCCTTTCCCAACTATGCTGGGGTCAGCTTCCAATCTAACCAGATGCGGCTGAATACCAATATTTTACATGGAGTGACTGCCATCAGACTTCCGCAACCCATTTAATGGGCAATGCCGATACTCTAAGATTAGACCGGTTGTCAGACTTTCGGGCTTCTGACTACCCGTAACGACTGTCATAGGTATTCGTGTGACACCCGGGACAGTAAGTTTAACGTGCTCTCCGAGGCACGGAGGGGTCTCGATGTATAACGAACGGTCACCCTATCCACGGACTGACCGCGGCAAGCGCAGCTTAACCTCGTAAATCGTATGATCCGAGCAGTTGGTAATTAGCCACAAGCCCCACAGGTACCTACAAATCTACTCAAGAAAAAATATCTGAACGCTTTCTTATTTTACACCATAGAGCAGGGGTGGCCAACTTAATTCGACCCAAGATCTACTGTTTACTGAGTAGACTCTGTGCGATCTACCAATTACATAATCTGTTCCTTTTTATTCAACTTATATTTTTCTTAGCCTTGCCATGATCGACGGGATTAAGAGCCGCGATCGACTGGTTGGCCACCCCTGCCAAAGAGCAAACCACTGCTGACGTCGGCCTTATTAACGTATCTTGTGTGTACACAATTTTAAAAGCATCCAAGAACTATTTCTTGTCGTCGCCGTCGCGTTGCTGCAAATATTGAAGTCACATTTAGTTTAAATAGCTATAGCTAGGAGGACCGCTTAGCGTTTCGCTTACATTTAAAAGAAAAAGAAAACGAGATTAAAGATAAAAGTACGAAATGTCACGTGAACTAGACACGCTAATTAGATTTCGTAAAACTTTTCTTTACTTGAAAATAATTGTTTACTTTGATATAAGTTTGTATGTAATGTCTAATGATATTTTTAGTAATTAAGCACATACGCAGTCGACAGCAAGAAAATTAAAGGAAAAGTTATGATTTGCACTAATTAATTATTTTCTGTGAAAGTCTAGAATGTTTTACTAATTAAATAGTTTTAATTACTAATTTGAGTATTTTATGGTATTTTTGTTTACTTTTCGTTTTTGGGAATTCGTCGTAATGCATAATATTTTATCTGCACATCTTAGATAATGTTTTTTGCAATTTTTGGTGCATTGTGTAGCCGGACACGTAAATATTAATATATTTGTTTCCATCGCTTTAACCTTTTGAACGCCAGAGCATAAATGCATCGTCGTACCCATCGTTTTTGTCACATATTTGTGACGTTGGCGTACAGGGTAAACTTTCGTTTGTCACATGTGTGACAATGGCGTCCAAAAGGTTAAGTGGCGCAGTTCACGTCCCTGCTAAGTATAGCTTCAGCCAAAGAAGCAAAACTCGGTGTGATAAAAACGGTCACCTTGTCGACACTTGACTAACATGATTAAAAGTAGGTTTCAATCTTTATATCAAGCCACGGAGAGCTCGTTAAACAGTCAGTCCCGGGTGTCAGACGAATACCTACGACAGCCGTTACGGGAAGACAGAAGCCCGAAAGTCTGACAACCGGTCTAACCTTAGGATATCGGTATTGTTCTGTAACTGAGTTACGGAGGTCTGATGGCAGTCTCTCCGTGTAAAATACTGATATTCAGCCGCATCTGGTTAGACTGGAAGCAGATCCCACATAGTTGGAAAAAGGCGAGGCAGAACGATCAATCTTTATACCCTTGAGTGCTCACACGCATCGTGATCATAGGTTTAAATATTTAAATAACGATCAACTTAGTAGTTATACTGATTAACTTCGTGCCCAGATATAATTTGCAAATTCAACCACTCAACCAGAAATTAATCCGCTGTTTCTAACTGTCAGTCTTTATGACAATTTGACCTACTTTGCAGAACTTTTAGAATTAAATGATTGGATAATGCCAGTTAAGTTTAACTACAGATTGTAGGATTGCCTCATAGTAAGAGGTGGTGTTGATTTAAAATGTCAAATCGAAGTGAACGTAAATCATATATTGGTAATGTTTAAGTGTTTGAAATGTCTTGTATTAAGTCCTAAGGAAATAAAGATGGCGTCAACGAGATTAATATTAGCTTAGATTGCGAATAACCGATTGCAGGCAATGATAATTTATTATTTACTAGCTGTGTCCTCACGGCTCCGCCCACGTAAGAAGTTTTATTCCAGTAATAAATATAGCCTATGTTACTCAGTGATAATGTAGCTTTCTAACGGCAAAAGAATTTTTGAAATCGGTCCAGTAGAGTTTAAGATTATTCGTTACATACAAAAATACAAATCTTTCCTCTTTATAATATTATTAGTATAGATAATATTTACATCAACTGCCTCCTTGGTCTAGTGTTGGTAAGCGCGACTGCTGATCGTCAGGATCGGGTTCGATCCCCAGGTTGGGCAGTGTAATTGGGTTTACCATGTGGATTTCCTCAGTAGCAGCCCGGTGTTTGAATTTGTGCCCGGTTGAGGGCAATAGGCTCGCCCCCTATTATATGCGACTTAAACATCATCATCTTCCTGCCCTGGTCCCAAGTTACTTGGGGTCGGCGCAATATGTTTTTCTCTTCCACTCTTCCCTGTCAGCCGTCTCATTATCATTTACTCCCTTATCTTTCATATCCTCCCTCACACAATCCATCCATCTTTTCTTAGGTCTCCCTCTCCCCCTCCATCCATCAACATTCATATTCATCACTCTCTTAGTCACATGTGTTTCATCCCTCCTCAGCACATGCCCATACCAAGACAAACGCTTTCCTTTCAACTTTTCTGTCACTGGTGCCACTTTCAAACTTCCTCTAATATACTTATTTCTTACTTTATCCATTATATGCGACTTAAACATAACGGCGAAATTAGGCTGTCACTATGCACATCTACCTAACCTGGAGATCGAACCCAGGACCTCACGATCAGCAGTCACGCTTGCCATCACTAGACCAAGGAGGCAGTTGGGATAATTAGTAATAATAAATTATCATTGCCTCCAATCGGTTATTCACTTAAGTTGTAGCACTCCATTGCTCGCTTAGTTCGTAAAACTTGCATAAATCGACTTGCTACGGGTGTGTCCAAAGTTTAAAAGTCTTTTACATGAATAAACTTGCGCAATACATCTTGTTAATGGATTTGTTTAAGGTTCATGTCATACAATTTGTGTCTCATTAAATCAGTTTTTAAACCCACATTATTTCCTGGTGTCGCTACACCATTTTCCATTTCACTGAACTCTAAATCCTAGTCACATGAATCTGTCAATTAAACACCAACTAAATCAAAAATATCCACCTTTTCACCAAGTCTATCCGTCATCATTACACTCTTACAAAAACACCATAGCTTTATCATTTCGGCGCGAGCTCGAATTTACATAGCCCATATAAACCCAACGATTAAATATGATTTATGTGCCGTGACTTCACGATATCGTAACTCCTGGCTCCAAAGAGAGCCATACGAATACCGCCCAGGGGAACCACAACGAGCGTGAAATTAGTAATTAAAAGTCACGTGTGACAGCGCCAAGCTCTTACTTGGAGAATCTTCGCTCTCAAATGGCGTCTTTGGGGAAAGTTACTGGTTTCTTCGGAGGAATATCGCGTGGTAATATTTTTGGAAATTGCAGGGTAAGGAGCTTTTGTTACGCGTTTTTGCTTCGTGTTCGGTCGTTCTTCATTAAGTGGCAGAAGGCTGTTTAAGCTCCCATTACAAGTACTTGATACGCGTTTATGACTAAAGACATCTGTTCATAAAACGTCGACATACTTGTATGCACGTTTTTATTGAGATATTTTGACGTGCGCGCGACATCATAACTTTTGTTAAGAGGAAATGCGGTCGGCATTTAGTCCATACAAACATATTCCTCAGTTTCTTCCTTGGATAATGTCACTAGAGCTAATATTTTTTATCATATGATATATATCTATCACCACTATGTCCCTATGTTTTGTTTTTGTCAATAAATTAATTATTAAAAGAACTAGAAAGTTTAAATTTTACAAAAAACGACCGGTTTTATCATCGTTTTCCAACATGTGGCAAATAAATTTGACGAATATAAAAACAAAAGAAAAACACATAACCATATAACACATAACCATATACCACAAACAGACATAACCAAAGTCTTTCTTAAATTATTACAGAAAAAAATATCAAAACCGGTGCAGATTTGAAAAAGGAAACGGGGAAATACGAAAGTACGATTTCGCTAATATTGCACAGGAGAAATCAGTCCGAGATGCAGGTGTCTCTTTCGCTCTCAATTGGGAAGGTTTGCGGGAGGGGTGGGACGGAAATAGATCGCAAAAACCTATTAAAATTATTAATATTTTGCAGCCCGCGTTTTCTCTTAAGTGCCAGTAATTTCAACGTTGCACTGGTTATCTATTCAGTTAATTTCCTTTCATGTTTTGTTAGCATGTTTAAGGAATCTTTACAAGAAACGTGATAGCTTAAGAAGCCTGTTGGATTCACCGAAAGCGGCGCAGTTCAGACAACAGCTGCCCTGCATAAACACGAACATAGGCGCATAAAGTTCTGTCTAGCCTTTTCACAACTATGTTGGGGTCAGCTTCCAGTCTAACCAGATGCGGCTGAATACCAGTATTTTACACGGAGTGACTGCCATCAGACCTCCGCAACCCAATTACAGCTTAGGGCAATGCCGATATCCTAAGGTTAGATTGGTTGTCAGACTTTCGGTCTTCTGATTTCCCGTAACGACTTATAGGTACATAAAAGTGAAGGAAATTATAAAAATGTCTAAATAAAGCGTGATGCTTCTTACGAATATAATACAAATTGATTATCTTTTGACACTTAAAAAATGGAATTGAAAATGGTACCAATATTTTTTGTCGTTATTTGCCTCTCGTTCACGCACGTTCTCTGTAGGTGAAAGGAAAATAGTGGGTCTACCATTTCTGATTCCATTCTTTAAGAAATCAGGCTATATGTAGTACTATCAGTATTGTTATTTGTTAATTAAATCCGAATTCACGCATATTTTTTAATCGTTGCGTCTCTTTACGATTTCTCCTGTATCGTGGGTGCGTTTACAGACACAAATCTTCACATGCACAAATGCCCAGACCCGTAACAACTATCTGTAGGCCATAAAATATTTGTTCCGTGTGGGAATCGAACCCACGACCCGTAGCGCAGAAGCCAATAGCTCAGCCACTGCACCAAACGTGTCGTCAAATAATAACGCTGCGTTCTCTCTTACATCTTATGATAAATCCTGAATACGCAGCGATTCGTATATATTACAGATTCACAGCTAATAAGGATCTCAGCATGTATGGTCGGCATCCAGTGAAGATTAATATGGGGCTCAACGAAAGCGAAGTGCTAACCCTCATGGATAATCAACGGTTCTCCGGGAGGCGAGCAGTGGGAGCAATTAATTTTAATCTATCTTTACCTAATCGTCAAAGTTCGACGATTAACAGTCAATTCCAACCAGTGAAGGGTTGATGCTGGGTGTAGTCTTCAATTGAATACGAGTTATAATGATGGTAGACATCTGGTATGTAAAAAAAGACGATATTTTAAAGGTTTTTTTTTAGTTAATAGCGTTTTTCAAGCAAAATATTGCGGATTTGCGCTCTATTATCAGTATGATTTTTTTTAAACCGAGTGGATATGTATTAGAATGGTGGAAAAACCGTGAGAAAAAAATAAATAAAGGAAAATTTGGATATTGATATTGATTTCATTGATATTTCACGATAGGGTCAAGTAAAAAAGTAAGCTAGTAGTTTCTGTGCCAGGTTCTTGGAAAACTAAACAACAAAAACATTTTACTAAAACAAAACCGACTTCCAAAGAACTCTTCAAATACACAATACAGACTCGATACACGTCAAATTCAAAAGAGTAAGTTACTGACATCCTAAACTAAAACAGACGATATTATTATTATAAATCGATAAAATATCAAAGGCTCGTATTATTTGAAGAAACTCGATTCCATAACGATGTTTCCTTATAAAAAGGTGAAAATGTCAGGCACAAGAACGTCCCGTATTCATGTTTTGGACGTGTGAGAAAAAAATGTGTATCTACTTATTTATCTGATGTACTTTAAAATGTTTGGAAGTAACTTATACCTATTGCAAAAGTATCGAAAATGTACTCGTAAGATTAATGTATTTTTTTAGATGGAAGTGACCTTGTTATTTATAGATTTCCAAGGTACTGTTGGAAGGAGATGGGTGACCATGCGTTACACATCGAGACCTCTCCGTGCCTCGGAACGAGCACGTTAAACAGTTGGTCCCGGTGTCATACGAATACCTATGACTGTCCTTACGGGTAGTCAGAAACCCGAAAGTCTGACAACCGGTCTAACCTTAACCTAACCGGTTTGATGGCAGTCGCTCCGTGTAAAATACTGGTGTTCAGCCGCATCTAGATAGACTGGAAGTTAACCCCAACATAGTTCGGAAAAGGCTAGGAAGAAGAAGACTGTTGGAAGGGGATGTTTTTTATAGACTCTAACAACTAGCATAGGATGTAATTATTTTGAGCTAGGTTCAATAACTAGCAAGATACAAGCGTTTCTTTGTTACGGAAATGTCCGTCAGTCGGTTTTGCCGTCTGACCTTTTCGCCCGGAACGACCGTGTCAGTGTTTTTTTAACATGTCTTGTCTCTCAAACAAATAAATGGCTTACATTACTTCTAAGTGGTAAAAGTTTGTCCCTTTCTAATACGCTATCAAATCCAAAGTTAACAATGTACCTTTGTCATGCTTGTGCCAAACGTCTACAATAATTAATGACCTATTCCGTACAAGTGTTGTTATAAATTTATCATGGCCGAACTTTGGTAATAACGTCCCAGCGTCTACCGGCCAGTAATGACAACATTAGCACAAATGACACACCCAAATTAGAAAATTTCTTCTAATTTGTGGCATATAACCGATCAAAATAAACTCTTACAAATTCGCCCAAAATTTTTAATAATAAAGTAGCCAGAAAATTTATGTCAATGTCCACGTTTTCTGATGAAGTTAATTAATTCATTACAAAAGTTGTGTGGCATGTTCGCTGGCCCAATTTAAACCGAATGGCTTTTGGGGTAAATAGTTATTTATTACCTCATTAAAGCATATTAATGTTTGGTCGGTACTAAGGCATTTCGGAGTACATTTTAATTGTATGTAGTGTTGAGTTGCTCGCAGTCTTTAAGGTTCAAAACGAATCTGGGATATTTCGGATTTAAAATTAGAATTTTAGGTTCAAAGTCCTTGAGATTTCATTTTATTCCGTTACATAGTAATTATAATAAATCAACAACGTAAGTCAAAACTAATTATCCAAAATAGTTCCCTGAACACAAAATATAATTTACAAGATGACCGAACTTTTTTCTTTCCTTTCTTTTTGAAGTTCCAAATTTTCCCCAAACAATACATCTTTATGGAACAACAAATTATGACGTGGAACTCTCCATCCCTAATTTAGTATCGTGACATAAGACAATCTATCAACTTCCAAAACTCCCGATCAACAAGTTATAATCCCATAAATCCCTAAAACACTGACAGGGACAATAAACTTTATGGCTTTGAACATTTTCCAGGACAAGAAAGTGGAACAAATTGCTTAGGTGAAAACCCTGTGGTGTCGTAAAGATCCAAGCTTAGTTTCCTTGGCGGTACTTCGAAAATGTGTTACTCTTGGGGACTTACAATCTTTCGGTACAGGATCGGTATATATCCCATCCTTTCTTTAAAAGGTTTCGGAAGTTGGTAAATTGGAAGGTGGATTTACCATGCAGTATGGTTGATTCGTTATGGCAAGTATTTTTTTTATGCAGTACTAGCGACCCGCCCCGGCTTCGCACGGGTACAATGTAGATGCCTACTAATGTGAGGCATATAACCTTCCTCGTGAATCACTCTATCTATTAAAAAAACCGCATCAAAATCCGTTGCGTATTTTTAAAGATCTAAGCATATATAGGGACACAGACAGCGGGAGCGACTTTGTTTTATACTATGTAAAGATTTTGTAGGTACCTACCTACCATTAACGGTATCCCACAGAACACAAAAGAGTTTTGTCTATAAAACTTAAATGATAAGACCAATAGTTAACCAGTCAAATGTCGCTAAGATCAAACTAACCTTTTCCACAAGAAATCACTCTGAAAAACATTCCAGACGCAATGCGCTTCACGTACATAGCCATGAGTTTTGCTATGATATTACTAACAGGCGTTTGTAACATCACACAAAATGCAGGCCTCAATACCAAATTATGCCCTTATTTTGCACAAAATATGGAAAACGAAGTACATAAATAATGTAATACTAAAACGTAAGTACTAATTACGTGAGTATGATCCGAATTTGGCTCGGTTCTGTGTTGTTTTAGTTAAAAGCCCGTTTGGCAAATAGACTAATGAGGCCCCTACGAGTTATGTCCCGTTAACCCCAATCAGTTTCACAGATTTACTCTATATCGCTGCTGTTTTAATAACGTTTGCATACTATGTTTAAACCCTTTTAAAGTTGATGCTAGACTTCAGTGAAAATATTCAGCGGTATTCGTTTCATGCACGATTTGTCAAATTTTATTGTGTAAACCTCAAGTTGGAGAATGGTTCCAGACTCGTATAATTTATTTCAATAGTAAAGTTAAAAGAACCAATATACCTAGGAGGATTTACACATTGATTCAGTAACTGAATCCAGGGTCACTGGATTGATGTTGATAGTACCTACCTAAGTTTACGATCTGTCAGAACCAAAGTCCCTAGCAAAACTGAATGAGTGGCTCGAGGAACTTCAAGTAGGTATACCCTACCAAGAAGAACATAATCTACTTAGTTGTTGGCAATAAGACTGATAAGCATATCATTTTCGGACCTAGTGCAATTGCAATTGCTATCAGCAAGCACATTGGGTTACCCGCGCGACAGCGCAACGAGTATACCCAAGGAAGGTTGATGTCAGGCAGGCGGCCGACCCCATCTAGTGTAGGATAAGGGCAGGAAAAAGAAGAAGAAGAAGAGTACCTACCAGTTTAAACACGTTTCAATCCAGTCCAGTGTTCAGTATCCAGACTAATGTATTTCGCCTTTATAACATAACATAACATCACGCCTGTATTCCCCTAAGGGTTGGGCAGAGGTGTATATAAAAACCCTAATTTCGCCGTTATGTTTAAGTTCCATGTAATAGACGGTGAGCCTATTGCCATTAACGGGGTACACATCAAAAATTCGGACTGCTACTGAGGAATTCCACACGGGAAAACCCAATAACACTTTGTCCGATCTGTGGATCGATCCCAGGATCTCACGATCAGTAGTCGCGCTTGCCACCACTACACCAACGAGTCAGTTATTCCGCCTTTATACATATATTACTCTCAAGATATCTTTATCTTATTTTACAATGATTTTTCAGCTAAGTTTCGATGACATTTAATTATGTCAATTGTTTTATATAGTTTAGCTTCCTTTCCACTTTTGTAAATGTGAGAACTTTGTGGACCTGCATCTATAAGCTTGTACATTACTGTTATTCATATAGTTTTTATTTTATTTGTTAATTTTTGTACTACATTACTCATTGGTCTGTGGTCAGGATTCCTTTGTTCTCTCACTATCCTAAATCATTGTACTCTGTAATTGTTAAAGATATTATTTTTAAAAGAGTAACCATGGAGTTACTTGCCGGCTCTTCTCCATAGGAAACGACTAATTGGAACCGTGCATCTAAATTCGACATTTCATAACCTGCACTGGTTTATGTGAAAAAAAAAATTTGATTGATTGATTGATATAAACTTAACATCATATTACGTGTCCAAGTAGGTCACTGCAAACAATTTGGCGAAGTGGGGGATCACCGATAAATCCAACACCCAGTCCGATTGCGGTGCTTCTGTCCAGAATATGTCCCACTTGCTGGAATGTCCCAAATGTCCGTCCATTTGCACCTTTGATGATCTGAAGAGCGCCACCGAAGCTGCAATTAATGTGGCCACCTACTGGGTATTATAATTAATACATAATGAAGTACCGTCAATACGAAAAGAAGAAGAAGAACATACTATTGACTTCCAATATCATTGCCCATTGTCACTAACTGGACGCCTGAAGGAGGACACCGTCGTCGAGGTCGGCCGCGGCGTAGGTGGCGTGACGATCTCTACGCTTTTGCGGAGCTCACATGGTTAGAAACGGCACAACATAGAGAGGTTTGGAAGGCAAAAGGGGAGGCCTTTGCTCAGCAGTGGGACAATACATAGGAAAAAAAAAATACTAAAAAAAATATATCATTACTGCAAACATTAACAATATCATCTGCAGTTCAATAGAAAACGAAATGATGTAATTCCTTCAAACTTCGTGATGTACTGCTGACATAGATTAACCTTACACGTATTACTATTAGATTCAATTAAAAAAAATACAAGAAGTAAACATGTGTGTTCTTAATGTGAGGCATTTTAGCGCCCCGAGCGAATTGCGTGGCTATCGCTCGCCATGCGGTCATTTAACTCGGGGCGCTAAAATGCCTCACGTTAAGAACACATGTTAATTTCTAGTATTTTTTTATTATTTAATCCAGTAGTTACCTGTTTAGGGTTGATCTATGTCAGCAGTACATCACGAGGTTTGAAGGAATTACATGATTTCGTTTACAGCCTGTATATCCAATAATCGTAATTTAATCCAACATTAATAGGCTCGCCCCCTATTACATGGGACTTTGGCGAAACGAGGGTGTACTAAAACACCTCTGCCGAACCCTTCGGGGAATGTAAGGCGTGATGTTATGTTATGAATTCAACATTGAACTTTAATCACATAACGTATAATTATTTATAGAGCGTAACGTGTCTTGCAATTTCGTTAGTCAAATTGTATCAGCTTTGATTTCAAACAACGTGGTAGATGCATTAACTAGATTGGATATAATTGATATAGATTAATTAAATTAAACCAGAGTGTGAAATCTTGTAATGGAGATGGCATTAGAAGATCAATAATGTATTTTTAGGGTCCTTTTGATAGTTTACATAGAAAAGCACTTGTGAATGTTCGTTCTGCCTAGCCTGTCCCTAACTATGTTGGGGTCAGCTTCCAGTCTAACCAGATGCGGCTGAATACCAGTATTTTACACGGAGCGACTACCATCAGACCTCTGCAACCTAGTAACTGGACAATGCCGATATCCTAAGGATAGAACGGTTGTCAGACTTTCGGGTTTCTGACTTATTATGACAGCCGGGACCGACGGTTTAACGTGCTCTCTGAGAGACGGAGGGGTCTCGATGTGTAACGAATGGTCACCCATCCACGGACTGACCGCAGCAAGCGCAGCTTAACCTTGCAAATCATATGATCCGCGCGGTTGATAAGTAGCCACGAGGCCCTCAAAAGCACATGAGAGTGTGAACGGAGGATATTTAGGAGGTTTTAAAAAAAATATAATTCGAAACTACAGGATTTTGGGATAACCGATGTCCAAAAAATTCTTAAATATGTGAATTATTAATATAACAGTACTGCAGCCCCAACGATGTCCGGCCAAACAGCTGAATACTGCCCGTTAACCTGATGTAAGTTACTAGACAATTTTAAGAAAACCTAGAAGACAGTTTCCTATTTCTACGGCACAAATATTTAATAGAGCCGGTAATCATTTCGTTAATTTTTAAACTGACTAGGCACTAAGTTTGCATAAATGGAATGAAGTGGAGCAGAATCACTTTAAAAAAGGAACATCTCAACTGGCCGTTATAAACCTACGGATAAAAGGAAGAAACTATTCAATCTGCGACAACAAATATATTTTCCAAGAGCAAACTATTCCGTCCGTCCTGAAGAAAAGAAATCTTAGCAATACGAAATATTACTTACATTTTTTTCTGCGACGAGTCTTCCTTGTACTCTTACAACAAAAAAAATTGTTCCGATGTTTTTCCGATATCTACTATCATTCCGACATCCAGTGCCGTGTTTTATATTCATAAAGACTGCGAGAACTCCATATATTACTCTGTCTATATAGTGTTTTAGTTTCAGCAGTTCCAATATTGTAGTTTGAGACGGACTGTTATTGTATAAAATAAATCTTTGTAAACATATTTCTACGAATGCCATAAATGCAAGCATAGCTTTTCTTTTTTTGATACCGTTTCAAAGAGAAAACAGAATTAATCTTGATGAATCAAAGCGGCATTGGCAATTTGGTAAATTATTACGAGCAGTAATAAGAATGACCAAACACAGTTACAGAAGTAAGTCTCAAGCAAAGACACTCAATTTCCAACCTTATGAGTCCCAAACGTCAACAAAGGGTATGTAGTCAGCAGCAATATTTTCAAAACTATAGAAGGTTTAGCTGCAAAAAAGTATGCCCTTGAGTCGCTCATACTCTATTCCACTTACATGCCGACACTAATGAAACAGTTTTCAACAAGATGTCCTTTTACCCCATTAAATAGTTTCCTAACTAATCAAGAAGGAAGACACAATATCCATAACTTCATTAAAAGCAGCAAAACATTTCACAAACTCGATTATTATGCCCATAACGGTTCAACGCCTTTTTATGGCCAATAAAGGACATGTTAATATTCAATACGAAGATTTTATAACAAAAGTTTTCTCGTTAGTTCCAACGAAGTTTCCGGGCGGTCGGATACAAGACTTGGGTTCCGTAGCCTGCACAGTGCATGTACTGGTTCCAATACCACTTTTTCTGCTTTTGCAGTGACACGCGAGGTTTTGCAAACCGGTCACATATTGCCTGCAGTACGGCGGACTTGTAAGTAGTCTAATATGAGAATACCTAGTTGCAATTCTGGTTTGGTTTTAAATAAGTCGATGACATCGAAATTTCGTTCATCCTCTTTCATTTCTATTGTTACATGTTTTTTTTTTAATTTTTTGATAAAATTCGGAATGAAGTTTATAACCGGTAGGATATTTATTTTATCATCTCCATCATTTTAGGTATCCCAATAAAAGGTCGTGTAAAATACCCTAGTCACAAATAATTCTATGGTGTAGTGATTATTTCCCAAAGCTACGTTCCATAGTCTTACATAGTCCTATATCGCATCAAGTGTGATAGATATTAGACACATGATTTAATTACATCCGTCCAAAGAGCGGAACATGTACGATGATGGACGTGAAGGAATTTAGGGCAACGGTCCTTAATTTTACTTAACTCAATTTGTTGTTAAATGTAATATACTATCCGTTGGAGGAGCCTAAGTAGTTTTAAATACCTTGCTTGTTACGAGGATAAAGTGAATCTAAATTATATCCTTCTTACAAACTCTTAAGTATAAAATTCTTCGGGAAGAAAATTCTAGCTCGAAGTAATTAGAGACTTTAGTGGAGATTTTTAAATTAGTGGACGATCATAACAGATCCGTAATTGTAATGGTCTAAGCTTTAAAGTCTCAAGTGAGCAGTTTTTACCACCTCAAATAAAAATATAATCTCGCGATATGATAGGTGGTTCAATACTTGAAAGTAGCTATAAAATAAAATCAACACGCTGCCTGATATAAAACATATTCCAACAGTTGACTTTTATATCAAAAAGAGACAATACACTCAAACCCATATCATCGGAAACAGAATATCAGCCACATGATATTACAATGGCATCCGAGAATCTTCAGACCAATTCAAATTGGCTTTCATTAATCGTGATAGGTCCCGAAATTTCAACCATTCATTCATTGGACATGCGTAAATCGGGATTAAAATATATCGGCCCACAAATTGGGCTTCAATTCTGTAGGCAGTTAGCGTAATCCGTCTTTGTAATTGGTTTTGCGGGTAGTTCGCAATAAGAGTTAAGTGAATGTTTGACACTTCTTTGTTTCGTTTAAATTACATTTTTAGGTGTTCCAAAGTTGGGAGTGGTAAGTTTAGAATTTCCGACGCGTGGATTTTCAATTTCACGTTCGTAATACTTTTTGTTATTGTTGCTAGGTGTTTTAGGAACACTTTTGGGCTGAACAGTTTTGCTCGAAGTGCTATTGACATGTTTTGTTTCGTATTTGTTCAATTACAGTGAAATTACTTTTGGTATGAGATATTTTATTGACTAACGAGAGTACGTACTTCGGAGGTATATTGAAGGTAGAAAATGAGATCTACTATTATTTTTGAACGAGAAGAATCCAATTTTAATTATTAATCTCGATTACAATAATTCTCTTTGACAGTACAAATAAAACATCAGCACTAAGTTCACAGAATTTCACTTTATTTAACTTTCACCACTTCTGTGACAAAATTCCAAGACAAAACTCTCAACTCTTCACATCTGCGTCCATATTCAATACTTGTTGTTTGATTCGCTAATTGTTTTGAATAATTTATTTCACTTGACGAGTAATTAGAACTTTGTTTCAGAGTAGGTACGTTTATGTTAATACTATAGAAATTATGCCGGTTTAAAGTACGTGATCAAAGTTCTAATACGTTAAAACCTTCACTGAATATGTATAGGATTGTACTGGCGTTGTTTCTATTTGTTTGGTTACTGATTATAAAGGGATCAAACTTGTAAGAGCTTCTTTGTTTATAAATCATAACGTTGGATTCTTCGGTATTTTCTGCTGTCTTCTTTGGGTGTTTGGAAAGCTGTCAGGGAAATTTTAATTTGTGTATAATTTTATCAAATCCTTGGCTTACATGATGTTTGTTTTAAACAAGCTCTGTGTTTTTGTGTTTCGAATGGTATCAAGGTAAGCTTTCCCATTAATCTTGTTTAAAAAACTCGCATCTAACAGCTAGTTCAGCAGAAACTGTTTACAGGATCCGTTTTAGCGGATCCATTTTTAGTTTGGTGATGGCGCCTGTAGTTGAATGAGCGAGTTCACATACACGACATTATTCCGAATCCATGAAAAAATGCTTGATCCGTTATTTTTATCGTATCCTATCTGCCAGATGCGACGCAGGTACAGCACATCCAGTACCGACGAATCCGTTCATCATTAAACCATTCAGCATCAAAGAGCTCATCACCAACTAAGTAAGACTAGTAATTGGCTAAAATAAAAAAAGAACTAATATTTGAACGTAAAGAAAAAACGTGTACATACTGATACCTTTTGCAGTTTAAATATTAGGCCAAATGGGCAATACTATAACGGATTAAATGGACAAACTGACATCGAATGCCAGACCGCGGTGCGATACATTCAATATAATAACCACAACTCGAAATTCGTTATGCAGTATTTTGCATATGTGGTTGGATATCGTCGACTTTTGTGACCTCATTTATTTTCAAATCAACTGAGCGTATCGATGTCTCTTCAAAATGTTGAACTGCAATAGAAAAAATGGGAAATATTGCTAGCGCAGCTCTAAAATGTCTATCTACAAGCTGTCTTATTTACCAGACTAACGTGATTAATCCTGGGTTCAGTTAGACCGACTTTATTTTCCGGATTAAATTTCTCTTCTTTAACCTGTCTTGAATGATTTTCTATACTTATAGATTGTACTACCTATAAATATTTGTTGATTTGTTTACTAATACCTTCTTTTCGTATATAATTAACAACTGGAAGTTGAATATTATTAACTCGATAGTAACACAAGAATAAAATACTATCTACTGCCTTAATTACCATCGTAAATAATGTAATTACAATTGGGTACTGAATAGGGAATGAAAGGAAAATAACTAGGGACTTCAGGGGAATCTACAAACTTTTCCCAAAACGTTCTCATCTTCACGAGGCGCAGTTTTCTTCTGATGAGGCTCTAAATATCCAAAGATGGTGGAATAAACACACCAAATAGCCTACAGCAGCGTCTTCGGTGCGATAAATCTGGTTTGATTTCACCCATTTGCTTGCCTAGCGTTGCTCCAATTTTGGGAAGGGACCATGATCAGTAGTAGACTGTAATGGATGGAGTTGATTGTTCATTGACTTGCGCACCTTCGCAATCTTTGTATTTAAATCGTGTTACAAGATTTCCAAAAGTATGTACTTAAGTAAACTCTGCCGGTAGACGTAAACAAGTGTAAATGAAAATAATTACAGCGCCAACATATTTAAAAACACTCAACACAAATTAAAACCCGCTGCGGGATCAAAAAAAAGAACACAAAAGCGAAAAAAAAGAAAACACGCCCTGAATTGCCGCTTTTAAGCTGAATATTAAAATGGGGTAAGCACAAAGCATGGTAATCCATTTAGGTAATTTTATTTTGAGTTCGCATAACCGAACTGTCATTCCCTGTGACGCTGTATAAATGAACTGGAGGTGACTTGCATTAACCAATGATGGATTTTTAAATGTTAGCGACACAGTAATGGGGTTAGGGTAATTTATGAGCGTTCTAAAATACTTTGAGTACCTGTTTATGTGTAGGAAATTTACGAGAAAATGTGTGTGAGTTTGTATGAAAAGAGTAAGGAACACTTAGATACTTTGACAGGAAACTCAAGTCATTTTCTTTTACATTTGACACGACTTGAATGTACTGTATTATCCATGTACTTGTAAAGGTTTTGTGAATTACAGGGTAGTTTAGTTCTTATAGAAACCAAAATATTATTGTCTATTAATGACAGATAGTACTTTAATTGATATTGGTTGTAAAACTTGAAGTATCTTTACGCTATCTAAACAATCTCGACTTCAAAGGCCAGATACACGAGACTTGGATAGAGCTACTATACTTAAAGCAGTTACTGTATCGAGTATCCAAAGCCAGGAGAGAGCACTGGATGAATATTTCAAAACTAGAACTATAATATAACGACCACTATTTCTCTTCCGAAGCTTCATTTACAATCCACAAAAGAAAAACCAGCCCGTCCACTAGTTACAAATTCACTTCGCAAACTGTTAAAAGATTCCCATCAAAAACTACTTCTATGCTAAGTGAGCGAAATCAAAAAACAATAAGCCAGTTATAATAAACGGGAAACAATTTATAAAACTTGAACCGGGGCGCATTCAAATCTGCTCTGGCGCGCCCAACTTTTCAAAGTCACCGCTCGTAATTCATATTTCTGCAGTCTTTGTAAGAATTCCTTTCTTAAAACGAGTGTTTTAAGAAAATTTCCCATTTCATACTCCGTGGAGTCTGGTCTTCGGGTACAATTCGGTATCTGTTTTATTAACTTTCAGAAAATCCTTGAGTTGACGTAAGGGACTATGATTTAAATCAAATATGTAGGTATAAAATAAAATTAGGTCATTTCGTTGTTAATTCTTCTTCAGGAACATTTATGTTATTGAACTATTTTCTTCGTTTTGAGTAGACAATATTCTCAGAAGGATTTGCATCCAAAATTTAAATGCTAGGCACTTGTTGGTGTAGTAACCTGTCTAGGGTTTAGACAGAAAAATATGGAGATTAGAAGGATTTGAAATTCCTAAAATTCAAAATTGATAGAACTATTTAGTTGCATGATTGTCGGTAGAAGCCATGTTATGAAGCGCTAATACTGCCATCATTATTTTAAGCAGCGCTCGGTAAAAAACATTTACGCGTTAAAATTTAATCCACATTCAACACAGCAGATATGTAATTACTTACGTTCACAATTCCTTCTACATTAACCATTATTGAAAGAACAAAATTCTAAATACTCCTTCAATTAAAACACTGAACAGCGTTATTTATAACACTTAACAATACCGATGTTGTATCTTTAATATTCATTTCGAAATTTCAGTTGTAAGCTCCAATAAAATGTACAGAATGTATTAAAGACTATTTACCATCTTCAGCGCTCTAATTTCAATAGAAATGAGAATCTTACTAATCACGCTCTCTCAACTCTGTTCTTTGATTTCAATCTCGATTGGTATTTTGAAATAATGAATTCTTAAGATTTATTGATATATTAATTCCTTCAAGTTAATTAGTATTCAATTTGATATTGAGCTGGAAGTTATTTTGAGTGTATTGAAATTGATCGGAGATGTCCTGCTGATGATTGATGACTGGATGTGTTGTGAACTTGTAAATAAGAGTGAGTTTTAATTAACTTTTATTAAGATTTTGATTTGGCCAGCCAAGATTATACCGTTAAGATACAAAAAGAAACAACCAATACTGTATTTATAATGAACTAGCTTTTGCCTGAGCTTCCGTTGCGTTATTTTTTTTCACTCCCTTAGGGGAGTAATTTTGAAAAATCTTTCGTTACTGACTGCCTATGTTATAAAAGGTACCTACTGTCAAAATTTCAAGTTTCTAATCCCAGAGGTTTAGGTTGTACGTCGATAGATCAGTCAGTCAGACAGTTTGTCCTTTTATAAATACAGATACAGATTGCTCGTTTAAACATGACAATGTTAAGGATCTATTTCACAATCCTCGGTTACTCACTGAGAGATAAATATGGCAGTTTGACAGTCTCTCTATAGAAAATCTGTTAAACCTCTATTTTGTTTTCTAGCTGTCCGACGATTGTGAAACAGGCTCTAAGTTTAATAACAATGTTCCTAGGAAACCATTTTTGATCACAATAGTTTTACGAAGAAATGGAAATGTGCTAACTTGTTTACTGTGTCGTTATCAGAAAGAAAAACTTCTCGAGTGATGATACTACAGTACGTTTGAAGTACCCTGGGCAGTCGGCCTCGCCACCAACCATGCTGACTGGCAAATATTTGCTCCATGGTATGAGCTATTCTTTAGCTTGTGCCGACACGAGAAAAAATCTGATATAATTATTATAGAAGATAAATAATAATAAAATATAAATAAATTAAAAGTTAATGTTAATACTGATAACTTACTTCGTTTGCTCAACCTGTAAAATATTCTCAACTTTGCCGATACCAAAATACAAATTTTTATTGAAATAATCTTGAAATTCGATGAATTTGAGGTGAATACTTTGTTGGTAGTATGGTTTACGAGCAAACCTGTTGAAGGTAGTTTTTATTATTTTTCCATTAAGGTGGAAATAAAAATTCAATATTCTTTCCCTCATTTTAAAATTACTAGCCAGTTTTGTTGGAAAATAAAAGCATCACAAGGTAAAAGCACTATTAGCCTGGCCTATTTTTATGCAGAAGGAGATCTAATATAAACATGATTTTACGTTCACTGCATTTAGGGCCTAGTCACATCTGACGGAAGATTTGTCGCCGATTTTCCGTCGCGCAATTTACTCGAGGAATTTTAGTAACGCATCTTCGGTCAAATGTGTACGATATGAGATGTTTGTATGGAAGTAGGTATGTGTACCGTCGGAAGATCGGCGACGTATCTTCCGACAGATGTGGCTTGGCTCTTAGTGTAGTGGGGTAGGGCATATTAAATATAGGTACATACTTATACTCACGTCTGTAATCCCCGAAGGGGTAAAACGAGGTGTTCTATTACAGGAGTCTGGAAACCAACGTTTCATATACATAAACTCATGCCTTTTTCCCATGGGGGTAGACATAAACTATAGAACGCCACATGCTACGATCCTTACATACTCCTTTCGTCCACATTCATACATTTTATCATACTCGCACGTCGGTGAAGATTACTACCTGTTTACGGACCTGTTTTTTGTGAAGACCCGGTTCAGTTTCCAGTCTAACCAGATACGGCTGAATACGAGTATTTTACACGGAGCAACTGTCATCAGACCTCCGCAACCCAGTAACTTGCCAATGCCGATATCCTAAGGTTAGACCAGTTGTAAGATTTTCAGGCTTCTGATTTCTGACAGTCATAGGTATTCGGGACTGACTGTTTTAACGTAACGTTCTCTAGAAAGATTTCCTATTTTTTGCTACTATAGCCACACAGAAAACCGACTACTATCAAATTGTCACCTACTAGAACAGTTTCATGAGAGAGCAAAAATCGGAATGGCACTATGCATTATTCCGACCACCACTAAATTTCGTGCTTGTATTCAACACCATATTTCCTAGCCACAGTGACACAAGATTCCTGCACCAAACCAAATTACTTTAACACCCAAACACGTAAATTTAACCCTTATTTTTATAATGTTAAGAGTTGAGTTGGCTGCAAGTGTTAAAATTGCACTTCATTATTTGACAAACGATTTAAAGGTGACTTGCAAAATTTATCGCGAATTTTATTTTTGCATCTCCGCCCAAGTTTACAAAGAACTCAACGATAAATTGCCAAAGGGGTCATGTTAGGTATTTTTTGATTATAAGTACAGGAATTTCCCACCTACAGGTGACGTGAGAATTGCATTGTGTTTTGGAGTATTATTAATATGCGAACGAGGCTTTTATAGCTATGAATACGCCCCTCGTCTCTCAGTGGCAATGCAAATTCATATAACAATTCCAGATATTATTTAAATAAATAATCGCAGACGTTGAACAATTAAGTTGTATTTAGTGCACCGCTGACAGTTAAAGGGGTATTAACATTTTGCTAAATGTGGAGCTCTAGCTGAGTTAGGACCTAGAGTTATGTTTGACGACTTTAGCAAAATCGACTCCTTATTGTTCCACTCCTGGGCACCAGTCTCTTCTCAGAATGAGAAGTGTTTAGGCCTTACACCTATATTCTAAGACGTTCCTCCAAAAGTTGACTATTCGACTCATACTCGACTCAGGACAGAAAACACCTTCAAAATTGTATTCTTAGTCGCAATTTCTAGAGAACTTTAAGGTTCCTCGACTGAGGGGTCCTCAAATGAGTCGAGGTAGAGTGGAGTCATTACGTCATAATTTAAATTATCTGCATCACGAAAATAACGCCGCGATAAATATACTGGCCTGCAAAAATAAGTATCACACTTTTAAAATTGCAATAACTTTTTAAGTACACAAGATATATTTTCGAAACAAAAAGGACTCAAAAAAGAGTTTATCTTTGTTACTATAGTTTCAAAGAAAGCTGATAAAAATTGCTATAAAACGTTTTTTATTTTAAATCTCTAACTTCTATAGTTTAGAAAAAATTGAAATTTTAAAAGTGTGATACTTATTTTTGCAGGCCAGTGTAGTTGTAAGGATTATCGTAAGCATATTCAATAAAGTCTTCAAAATTAATTTTTGTTACATACGAACTTTGACACTTCCTTCCTTAAAGTAGGTTCCGAGGTACCTTGAATTTGACAGATGATTCCTTAGCTCGACTGAGGAAAAATATTGAGTCGAGGACGTTTATGTCAACTGTAACTACCGATTGTAGTGAGAAAGACTGAGTCGAGGTGGAGTCGAGTAAGTTTTGGAGGAACGTCTTAGAATATGGGTGTTAGTCCACCCGGTGCGGATCGGCGACTACACACAGCATCGAGAACATTTTTTTAACCCTCTCAGGTATACAGGATGGTTTACGATGCTTTTTTTCACCGATAACGAAAGTGACAATCAAATTCTGATCCGAACATGAAATTGAAAAGTCTGAGGTGCTGGCCGGGATTCAAACACTCCTGTATGGAAGACAGGCGTTCAACCGCTATGCTATCACTGTTTCTTAGGGACTTTAATGCTCTTCAATAAGTATATTCCACTAGCACCTTAGCCCGCGACTTCGTCCATGTGAATTTTCATACAAACTTTCATCCCCTATTTTACCCCCTTAGGGGTAGAATTTCCAAAAATCCTTTCTTAGTGGATGCCTACGTCACAAAAGGAACCTACTGTCCAAATTTCATGTTTCAAGCTTCAGTGGTTTAGGCTCTACGTTGATGAATCAGTCAGTCAGGACAAGTATTTATATATACACAATATGTAACATAATTAACGCACATCCTGGAAGTAGTTTGTTCAGAATCGTTTACTGAATCGATTTCTATCATTTTTAATATAGGTAATTTTTTATCCCAAAAATAATTAAAACTACGGAAATTAGTCACATTATACCCCTGTACAGTCAAAACAAACTGAAATGGACCGTAAATCAAGACAAAAAGACATTTAAAAGTGCATTTTTATATGTATTAATACAAATTCCGTCATTCAATACAAAATAAAGAAAAATAAATCTTATTTGAAGAACGTTCATTTAGTAAATAACAATGCATATACATGTTAAACTAAAATTTCAGCGTATGTATTATGATTATAACATAATATTCTAATTGGGGTGTTTGAGGGTGTGCGTTAATTACGTTACATCTATATATCTATATATATAAAAGGAGAAGCTGACTGACTGATCTATCAACGCACAGCCTAAACGGCTGGGGTTAGAAACTTGAAATTTTGACAGTAGGTTCATTTTGTGACGTAAACATCCACTAAGAAGGGATTTCTCGAAATTCAACCCCTAAGGGGGTGAAATAGGGTTTTTAAGTTTGTATGTAAGTCCGTCATTTTTGAACTAAGAAGGTTGAAATTAAATATTAAGGTTTTTGGTTAGGAATAAATGTACACATATTTGGAAATTCAACCTCTAAGGGGGTGAAATAAGTGTTGAAAGTTTGTATGAGAAATCTGGTACTTTTGAAGTAAGAAGCATGGGGAGAAACTGACCGACTGGCTGACTAATCTAGCAACGCACAGCCTAAACCGCTGGGGGTGATAAAAGACGGACGTTTTGGATTTTAAAATGTCACTTTAAAATGGGCTTAACGAGGATTTCTAACTTCACGCAAGCGAAGCTGTTGTATATACAAGGTTAGTCAGAAAGGGGGTACTAAGCCGAAAAGGTGTTAAAGTACCCATAATAATGGATAACTTTTGTTCTACAACTTTCCCCAAAGGTCTATAGTTCAAGAGAAATAGCTGTTCAAAGATTTCATAAAAAATACGCTAAATTCTATCTAACCTCAGCTATGATCAGACTTGTTTAAATTTTATGTCATATTTGGGGTCACGGATTAGAAACTCCATTTTCTGAATTCATAACTGAAGCAGGGATGAATAATTTTTGAAAAAACTAAAATAAAAATAATTTTTCATGGAAAAAAACTTTCCGACTAACCTTGTAGATAGATATACTTATGAATAGTATTAATATTGGATGAATTTAATTACAATTACAATAAAAACAAACAAATCCACCAACTTTGGGTGCATCACAACCAATTTTCACTACTAACTAAAATAGACATTGAATTCTTTGAATTGAGCGCTTTGAATACTGAAATTCAACGCGATAAAAATATTCTTACCATATTACGTAGGAAACGTCTGGAATCCGTGAATTCTGTAAGTGAATATTGAAAGATACATAACTTAGACACGTATCTATGTTCGGGGAACATTTCTATTACTTTTCCTTCGACTATGAAGCAAGGGTTAGAAGTAGGAATTTCTTTGTCGTGTATTCATGAGGTACCCTTATGTGTGTGTATTAAATAACACCTTTAAACGTTAACTGCCTCGATGGTCTAGTGGTGGCAAGCGCGACTGCTGGTCGGCGAGGTCCTGGGTTCGATACCCAGGTCGGGTAATGTGTTATTCGGTTTTTCCGTGTGGAATTCCTCAGTAGCATCCCGGAGTTTGGATTCGTTCCCGGTTGATAGCAATAGGCTCGCCCGGGACATGGGACTTAAACATAACGGCGAAATGAGTGTGTTACTATACACCTCTGCCCAACCTTTCGGGGAATACAGGTGTTATGTTATGGTTAACCGTTAATTGGAAATCTGAGCAAGTTAACTCTGACAAACAGTTGACCCCAAAATGTTGACTTGATTATTTTAAAACAACTAGTAGGTATCTATACAGGGTAAATGTTCAACGACAATCCAGTTTAAAATAAAAATTTAGTAATAACAAACCAAAGGTAAAAAAAATAATATATTTTTATTTTTTAATTATAGGTAATGTCTTGGTTACGTTTGCTCCTTTTCGCGTGCGTTGCCAAATTTATGTTTGTGTGCTTTCTAGGTTTCAATTGTTTTGGTGTAACTACACGTTCCGCTTCATGTTTTAGTTTTTAATGGCGGACAGGAATAAAATCGTGTAGAAAAAAATGATTTTATTTAATACTAGCTGCCCGGCGAACTTCGTATTTCTTTTTTAATTTTTCCAATAATTCTAGTTTCCTTTTATTGAGGTTAACAAAACAAAAAAAAAATCAAATCGGTCGAGCCATTTTCGAGTTTTTGCGAGACTAATGCATGGCAATTGATTTTTATATACTTATAGATATCGGAAATAATATCGATTCTGAATCATCTTTGAAAATTTAAACAACAAACACGGCGAAGTTCACGCCGAGCGAGTGTTTTAGTTCTACCCAAGACAAGAACGAAGCTCGGCAAATCAATGTTTATATATGCAGGCGCAGTTATTTACAATAAGATACCTCCGATCATTGAAAATGTAAGCTCCTATAATGTATTCAAAGTACAACTTACTCGACATGTAGTCGAAAAATATAGTTAATCTCCAATAGCAGTCAACTACTACTGAATGCATTATAGAAGTACCTACTTATACAATATATAATAAGCACTATTGTATTGTATTTCTCATGTAAGTGACTGTAGTCTTTTATGAGAATAAATTTCTTTAAACATAAAATTTGTCGGTCATTGAAAATTAACCCTGTATCTTATTACTTCATATTAACTGACCAAACTTTAAGTTATCAGGTGTCATTATAAGAAACACATTCAAATAAAAAAACCTAAACTTTAGAGAGTTTGATAACAAGATACCTACTACGTGCTCTTCGCTGCTGTATTAATTAGGTACTGCAGCACCTTCTCATTAACTGTTACGATACGCACTCCAACATGCATAAATAATATCTACAGCGGAGCTACAAGCAGGAAAACAATTAGTCTCCCTTATGCAATTTTGTCAAAACTAAGTACCTGATAAGCTATTTTTACTTCAAAATCACAACGATAACAACTTACTTACCCTCTTAAAGGCTTAAGAACCCAGTGTCGTTGACGAAAATTGATCTACAGAGGTTTCTAGCAAACTTGAGATGGAAATTCCAAAATTAATGTTAAACTCGCTGGCACGTAATCTCGCGTAAGGGCAAAATGTACGTAACACCTCTTACAATGCCTGTCCCTTCATATTAAGTCGGCCTTTTGCCGCCCGGGATTATATGGCCATAGTAACTGAGGTCTTACCGCCTTAAGTACTCCTCGTTGTAGGGACGAAGAGAGGGAATTATGTATTGATTAAATCATCCGTTGTTCGATGATGTTTTGTTGAAATTGGACGTTTCGTGTTGCGGAGAAAATTTAAATCGTACAGTTTAGAATTTTTGGTAATATCGAAGCGAAAAATTGGATGTTATGGCGACATGTTTGGTGCAGTGGTTGAACGATTGGCTTCTGCGCTACGGGTCGTGGGCTCGATTTCCGCACGGATCAAATATTTGTATGACCAACAAATAGTTTTTCCGGGTCTGGGCGTTTGTGTATGTGAAAATTTGTGTCTGTAAAAGCACCCACGATACAGGGGAAATCCTAGCGTGGGGCGACGTTATATTTAAAAAAATAAAAAATAAATAAGGAATTGAATATGGTTTTCATGTATTGTGCCGATAAAATATTAAAGAAATATTATAATTGTATTTTTGTAGATTGTTCCAGAAACAAAGAGAGATAATGTAATGATATAACCATCTCCAACATTGTAATATCTAGTGCTAATAAATTAATATTCAAGAAAGAAGCTAACATGATGCCTGCTATCACAAGGATTATATTTTTCTATTCGCTTAAGGAAACAAACACTATAGGCATGTAATATAATTTAATATGTAGGTACTAAAGTCAGTCGGGTGCCTATTACCATATTGGTTTCAAATATGAATAATACTCATTTCGAATCCTCGATAGAGAACATGGAAAATAACATATTATTACTAACAATATTCCAATATCATCAACCTAAAAACACTCACACCCAATTACCATAATGGGCATCAGTAATTTTGGAACGAACGTTAGTAAAAAGGTCAGTCTTATCTAGAGTATGAATAAGACCGGCTGTCAAACGATAATGTAGTAATTGATAACGCTCGTAATAATTTCATTTATAACTGCCTCATTTTTTTTTATACCTACCTTTTTTTGGGGCAACCCCCACACTAGGATTTCTTCTGTATCGTGGGTGCGTTTACAGACACATAATATCTTCACATGCAAAAATACCCAGACCCGGAACAACTATCTGTAGGCCATACAGATCGAACCCACGTCCCGCAGCGCAGAGGCCAATCATTGGCTAGTCATTAGTCTAGTGGTGGCATGCGCGACTGCTGATCGTGAGGTCCTAGGTTCGATCTCCAGGTCAGGCAAAGTTTTATTGGGTTTTTCCGTGTGGAATGCATCAGTAGTAGCCCGGAGTTTGGATTTGTGCCAGGTTGATGGCAAAAGACTTGCTGACTATTACATGGGACTTAAACATAACGGCGAAATGAGGGTGTTACTATACACCTCTGCCCAACCCTTCGGGGAATACAGGCGTGATATTATGTTAATTGTTATTATAGCCTGTAGTGTTCCAATATGTTGTACAATAGCGACATTTCCATCAATTTTTAAGTTATATTTTTTATTATTGCTTTCGCTTTACCGCTGCTAATTATGACTGTTTTTCTACCATAGCGCATTGTTTACATTTAACGCTTAATTCACAATTGAAGGCTCCCTTTACTTTAGCAACGGATAGGCTGCTTCCCAATAATCTTCAACATGTTGTGGTTAATCCACTAGACATCCACATGTTGCGCACATATTTCATCTTACAGTTGTCGTACTTTTAACCTACTACTACTACTGTCGTACTCTACAGCTTATCCTATTCATACTCCAAGATCACACCATCCAATATGGATGAACAAACATATCTTACAATTTGTTTACGTTACATTACAATAATATTGTGATCCGTTTTATTTTGTGAAGATGTAAGGCCCTTTGTATGTGTTGGTATTGATTTGGAAATGCCTTCACAACACTTCAAAGGCCTTTGTTACGTGAGAGAATGTAGATGGCATTATGCCTTTATAGCTATTGAATTTAATGATTGGATGTTTTTTTCGAATATAACAATATTCATGTAAATGATGTGTTTGTTTCTGTAAAGAGGTTCTTCAGCGTGAAAGCTGTTGAAGTAAGCTGAACGAGATGGATAAGGTTGTAACTGCTTGTTGTATTTTCCGCATTTATTTCCTATATGTTGCGGAGTCGGCATCAACATAAATGGCGAATACATCACTCACCTTCGTTTTGCCGATGATATAGTCATCATGGCAGAGTCGCTGGAGGATCTCAATACTATGCTCAGCGACCTCAGTATGGCTTCTCAACGGGTGGGTCTTAAAATTAATATGGATAAGACGTTGTTGTGTTGTCGTGGCTAATTACCAACCGCGCGGATCACACGATTTGCGAGATTAAAGCTGCGTTTGCCGCGGTCAGTCCGTGGGTGGGTGACCGTTCGTTACACATCGAGACCCCTCCGTTCCTCGGAGAGCACGTTAAACAGTCAGTCCCAGGTGTCATACGAATACCTATGGCAGTCGTTACGGGAAGTCAGAAGACCGAAAGTCTGACAACTGTTCTAACCTTAAGATATTGGCGTTAACCATGAACTGGATTGTGGAGGTCTGATGGCAATCGCTCCGTGTAAAATACTGGTATTCAGCCGCATCTGGTTAGACTGGAAGCTGACCCCAACATAGTTGGGAAAAAGCTAGGCAGAACAACGTTGCGTTGTTGCGATATAAACTCATACCTACATTGTTTGCAGGGCGTTATCTCTAGAAGTTTGTTTCATACAGAAACTAAACTTGTTTACAGCCTCGTTCGTGTCCTGTAAGTTATAAAAGTTGTCTTAGGTTTGCTATTAAGGTACGGGATGTGCTGACTAAACGGACTCGACAATAACTGCCCGATTACGTAGAAACGGTCCACAAGAACCTCTACATGAAACCCAATAGAAAAAAAAATGACTAATCGGACATCAACGCACAAGCGTGGTATTATCGATTTGCATGTAAAGGTAATGAGTGACATGAGCGTCATTTATTTTTATATTTTTTTTATCTATACTTATTACTTATAATATTATAAAGAGGAAAGATTTGTATTTTGGATTATTGTATGTAACGAAAAAACTTAAAAACTACTGGACCGATTTCAAAAATTCTTTTGCCGTTAGTAAGCTACATTATCACTAAGTAACATAGGCTACGGGTGGAGCCGTGAGGACACAGCTAGTGTTTAATAAAGTGATTAGCCATTAACACTAAAATAATCTATCACTGACTTTTGGTTCTGAAAGACAAAAATTTACTAATCACTGTCAAATCATGTCAAGTGATAGGTCCTTAGTATTTTGGTCTACCAATCACATTTGTTGACAAGAGTTTTGACAACAGAATTAATTGATCAGCCTTTCAGAAACTGTGGGTCAGGTTTTCCATCAAACATTCTAAAATTATTGTCTTCCATTTTTAAAAGCAAAAAGATAACAGTCCTGGCCACTTTCCATAAACGCATTGAGAAATGCCAAAATTCAAAAAAAGAAACTACTAATATGTCAAATTATAACCTACTAACACCAAATACACGTTACAATTTGTATTTCGAACCAATGTAATTTGAATTTTGAACCGGAGCCACGGGTTGGCCGCAATGACCGCTTGGCACTCGATGTTGCCGTACTTTATGCCCCGCGTGACGAATGGGGCTACCTACATACACAGCATTTACGTACCTCTATGGTAAGAATTTATTACCAAGTGTGACTTTTCAGCGCTTGGAACTGGGAATTTACGCAATATTTTGGAGAAATATTTTCTGGTGATTTATGTAGAATATGACCCTTTATATAATGCCTCGTCCACATCGGGTACAAGTTGCGACACATGGAGCTACATGTGCCTGGAACATTTGGTGTTTACAAACACTGTTTCGATACTGTATGTCGCGACAAATTTGCGGCGGCATAAGTATTGGAACTTGTATCGGGCACATGTCAATCTCTGCAACATGTGCTGGAACAATGTTCCGATACAATAGTGAACGTGACTATGAGGATTGCAAGAGACTTGTGGTTAAATCGCTATCGGACATGGAGACATTGTTCTTGGCAGATTGATACTCCTTTAGGCCTTGGTGATCACATTACAATACATCTTCGGTTTCAGAATTTGTTTAATAGTAGTATGGAACACTGGCACGTTAGAATCCCATTGAAATTGGTTTGCTGAGGTAAGATGGTAGCGCTCCTTGTAAAATCAAAATCAGAATCAAAATATTTTATTTCACATAGACCAATACAGGTGCTTATGAAAAGTCGAATTTAGATGCACGGTTCCAATTAATCGTTTTCTATGGAAAAGAGCCGGCAAGAAACTCCATGGTTAAAGGTATTCAATTGCATCTGGTTAGAATGTAAGCTAACATAGGTGGAAAAAGGTTAGGCCTCCTAGATTGGTATCCAAGAAAAGCATTTTATAAAAAGTGAATACCAATATTCTTCGTCTTCTTAGTGAGGACGGTAAAATACAAAAAAAAATGGCACTTACATCCAAAATTATTATGCCACGTCTATGGCCGTCATCAGTGGCACCACCATCGGTCATTCTAGTTGCAAATATTATATTAGGTCTATAGGCTACACTTCTACCTACATACAAGGGATTATTTCACGCACGCACGCCATCGTGACACTGGCTCGTTATAACTAGATTTAAACTATAGTCTGACTATTAACTGTGTTTACATGGAGATTTTATAGTAAAAGCTAAATAAAAATCGGCACCTCGTGTCTTTATTGTCAAATGTGATTGGTGTGTAGGGCGATCTTTATTTTGGGTACTTTTTATTTTCTTCTTGAAGAATTTATTCATTAAATATACATCCTTCATTATACTTTTAAATAGACCAATATAAAAATTTAGTAGCTCACCGTCATCGGAAACAGGGTTCAAGCTACCGGTGCAGTGGTCAGGAACTCAGAGAGAGAACATTCCTAACAATACGCGCCGCGTCCAGAAGTACCGTTTTCTGTATCAGGCCCTTGATCCCGCCGCCCAACGAGGGCCTTATCAGATGTTGGTCGAGGCTAAGAATAATAATATTTATGATGTTCAAAATGTGTTTTATTTAATTATCTATCTATCTATCCTATCTACTATAAAAGTTTAAAGGAGGATGCTAAGGTGGTTTGGTCATGTTTAGAGACTGAGTGAACGGCGATTAACAAAAGGAATTTATAAGGCGGATGTCAGCCTAGAAAGGCATACGTCGATGTTATTGATGACGTTGTTTACAAAGGACAGGTGCGTAGTAATCTCAACCGGCGTGCGTGTATGACAAGATGTATGAATGTGTATGAAGCGAAAGGAGTATGTAAGGATCGTTGCATGTGGCGTTCTATATTTTCTGCCTACCGCCATAGGAAAAAGGCGTGAGTCTATGTATGTATGTATGAACGTACTATAAAACTATATTTTTTTCGTTATACAGAATGCAATGCACAAATACCCGCACCTAACAAGACTAACAGACTTCATAGGTTAACAGGTTAACACTTCTATAGTGATGCTGAATGAAGTTTTACCCAGTTATTTAAAAAAAAACCAGCAGAAGTATCAAAACGTATCGATCGTACTATATTATTTTGTTGGTGCGGTCTATCATTTCAAAGTCCCTTTTACTTTTCCATGTAAACACATTTATCCGACAGACCAAAATAATGTTGACTACAAATATACTTCAGGGCTGTCATCAGTTCCCAGTTCCAATACGTAAGCACTCCAGTACTTATAGAACTAAACATTAGTAGAACAACAAACAGAAAAACTTCATACACCCAATAACTAGTTTGAAAGATAATTACAATGTACTTTTCGGAGTACACAAACTCAGCTGTTACAATGTCTTCAGAGGAAAAGGGCCTAAACTCTCGATTTATTTTTACTGTTTTCAGAATTTAAAGCTACTACCACTATTCTAGCAGTGGTAGCCTAGTGGTGTGACCCTCGGACTGCCAAGTCATAGGTCTCGAGTTTGGACCAAAGGCACGCATCTCCGACTTTTCGGATGGTTTTACGTATTGTATAATTATCAAGGAATACATCACGAGGAAACCGGCATGCCTGAGAGATATTTCTTGACGGCATGTGAAGCCAAGTCAGAGGCCCATGGGCGCTATAAACTCTGACACCAGGTTAGTCACTAATCACATGAAAATAAGAAGAAGACCACTACTCTATTATAACAGGGAATGTATGTTTATTTGTTTTCGGCAGAGACACTATAGGTCTCGCCAATACTGCCCGATTACGTACAAGCAGTTCTAAGAGATTATCTATATCCAGTCCTAGAGAAAAAAATATGTCTGTTACATACCTACTTGTTGAATATTTAGTTTAATTGAAGTATGTTGTTTTGCGTAACAAAGTGTATCATAAAGTAATCGTAAATTTAAAATACTCAGTACCTACCTAAGAACAGGAGGTACAGGTACCTACCTTGAAATCCAGTAAAGGATAATAATACCTACTTTTCACACGGGTAGGGTTGTTAGTTATTTTACAATAAAAAATGCTTATAGCTCAATTTCAATTATTTACAAAAATAAATAATTAAAGACTTCCTACATTCCAATCTTTTTTTTTCATATCTGAAAATACACAAAACTATGGTTACTCCCCTTTTGCCCTAACGTTCTCAAATTACGTTTTTGTTCTCATATTCTCGTAAATGGGTTACATATAAACTTACTGCGTCATTCCTACCGGTCATGTGTGAATGATTAATGATTTTGTGGTAACATAGACGTACTCGTAGATACTTATGGCATGTGGAAAAAGGTGTATCATTAGGTGTGTATCGTTAGCAGAATCGATGGTTCATAGAACAGAAAAGTGATTAGCCATGAATACTGTTGTTTTCAGGTGAATTTTTATGTATTGTTACGGGGAATTTTTAATATGACGTGATAGACTCGTCATGGAGGGTGAATTTGAAGTGGGTAATCTGCATTATACTTGGTAGCGACGCAGGAGTGATGTCTAATGTTATGTTTATTTTTATAGCTATATTGATTTTAGTAAATTCCTACGGGTTATGTAAAATAGAAATCATTCCGTGTACTACTAATAATAATTATCATGAGTAACCAGTCTAACCTTAGGATATCGGCATTGTCGAGTAACTACGTGGGTTGCGGAGGTCTGATCGCAGTCGTTCCGTGTAAAATACTGGCATTCAGCCGCATCTGGTTAGACTGGAAGCTGACCCCAACATAGTTGGGAAAAGGCTGGGCAGAACAGAACATGAGTGACTGCACGATACAAAACATTTCTTGCAAAGCGGTCTTGATGGGTCGTTAGTTGGACAAAAAAAGTTCTTTGCGGTAAAATAAATAAATAAAAACACGCTTTTATCTCATTATGTATGATGAAGATTTGGTTTAAAAACTGAAATAATCAGAGTATGTATAGTCCTTAACATGTATGACATAAATAAGTGGGTCGATAAAAGCAAACATTACCTACCCAAATGTATTTCTACAAATAGATGGCTCGACAATTACCTAAGTTTATTGCTATAAGGCTTTGAATCATTTAAATTTAAAAATTTCTTATCAGAAGATTAGAAATATCGATAGTGGTAGCTCGATTCGCTTTTTAAACCCTGTCGAGTCATTTTAAGTCAATCTAAGGGTCGGTGAAAGTAGTTAAGCACTAGCACGCAACGTAATATCTTGGAAGATCGATTGGTAATGAGTAATAACGTTCAGTGAGGCTTTGTAATGAAATATTTTTACAGAAGGTAAGACTTAGGAAATTTGTTTGGGACGTTAGGGTTTGTATTGACACCCTTGGGTTTAGAAAATTGCATTTTTGGTATGGGGGACCAGAAATGACTTAGTTGAAATTGGCATTGTTTTGAAAAAATATGTTTCGGACCTAACGTCATTTCTATGTTTTTTTTAAATAATTTTTACGTTTTGAGACAATTTTTTTATACAAAAGCTGTCAAAACGTCGGATTTATTTCTACCGCGTCCGATTATAAAATCTCCCAAATCAGTATAGTACGCCGTCCCAGGCATGCGCTACTAGAGCCCGATGACGATATCACCCTCCTCCAGGAGGCGAATAAATCGACTAGCACATTACAAATACACCGCCGCCCCCGATCCACCGTGCTCACCCGCCGCAGCCGCAGAGCCGGTTGTCCCTTCTGACTCCGCGCAGTCACACCGCGATTAATACAGCCCTCATCAAGCTGTCGTATCCCTCCCAGTTCTCTCGCATTCAACACCCTAAGAGGTTCGAGTCCCCCCTTGGGGACATCCTTAGAGGTGTTGCTGTTCTAATAGTCAGTCATGATGTTACAGTAGTTAGCGTAGTTAGCTAGGTAGTTAGTGTAGATATTGGTTCGGAGACCCTTCAGGTCTCGCCAATAATAGCCCGGTTACGTAGAAAAGGTCCGCAAGACCATCTACAAGAGTCGAATAGGAAAAAAAAACAAAAAAGGATTTATTTCTCCGATAAAATTTATATGACCATTGAAAAAAATTAAAAGTATGGGAATGTGTGTACTAATGTCTAGCAAACTGAACACTACACAACTACAAACTTATGTACTTATTTCATAGTTCCGTTACCATTTGAAAAGCTATTTTCATTTTCACTTTGCAGAACTCAGAACTCTAACTAGCGCTTTCAGAAAAATAAGACTGAGTACTTATGTGCCCCGTTTGTCTAGTGGTTGTAAGCGCGACTGCTGATCGTGAGGTCCTGGGTTTGATTCCCAGCTCAGGCAAAGTGTTATTGGTTTTTTCCGTGTGGAATTCCTCAGTAGCACCTATTGCATGGGACTTATACATAACGGTGAAATGAGAGTGTTAGTCCTCTGCCCAATCCTTCGGGGAATACAGGCGTGATGTTATGTTTTACTTATACCTACATATTTCTCATTGAAAACTTGTTGTCCAAAACCCGAAATCTCAGAATTCAAAAACGAATCTCACAAATTACGTGAGAAGCCAAGCTGCTGTACAGTTTCCTTTTAGTCCCTGTTTAGCATGAAAACTTAATTAAAATTATAATAAAATCGTGTTATCTCGGAAAGACCAGGAAGCTCTTAACACCAGCTGTTTCCAAAACGATAGAGTATAAATACGAAAGGGAGGGAACGATAAAAGATGAGGAAGTATAATTTGATTTCTTTGTACCTACACAATGTTGACACAATTTCGAAGTATATTATAACTATTTTGATAGACGTTTTGTAAATAAATAGCACGATGGAATTGAAGAAAAAAAATTGGAGGAACTATTTCAATTATTTGAATCAATTGTATTTTTTCTGCTGATTCAGTAAACTCTAACAAGCAAAAAGATGCTCTTCCCAATTAAATAAATCAATAGAATTCTTTTTGAAAATTCTGCAAGCTTTAACAAAGAAACAAATGCCCATCAAACCTTCTCGTCTCAAAGTGTGTTGAGATTTTCTGTCAGATTAAATGGATGCAAATAAATAAGTACTTGCAAGTACTAACCATACGATAGGTAGACCAAAATAAAATGTAGGAGATTTTATTAAAGTTCCTTGTACCAAAAACATTTGATGAACTAAGGAAATAATTTACTTAGCTCTGCCTTCTTATATGCGTATTATCAAATAGGATTTCAAAATGTTCTACTAGTGATCACAAAAAGAAATTTATCGAGTATAGAAACAGCGTTCCGATTCAATTGATTAAATGTTTTAAGATAGGTTATCTATTACATATAGACCGCCATTTGTACTGTTCCTAATTATGTGTATTCATTGTTTTATTTCTTTTAGTGTGCAATAAAGTACATCTATCTATCTATCTATTCAAGATGATATTACCTCTCGAAACGGTCAACGCAGCTAACAGTCCAGGTGTCAAGTCTGATGCACTGTGATCACGTCCCAATGTTTCCTTGCCGTTGTCGCCGTGTCGCTAGTACTCTGTCGTCGCACCCAATTTGCTTATGTAAATACGCAGTTTCCGTTCTGACCTGAATAATTCATTGCCCAACGTGAACGTTTGACTCCCGCCAGTTTTGAAAATCAACAGAAAACGGAACGTCTACACAAATACAAAGGAGTCAAAATTATAAAACTTTCTTTGAAATTAGAATTCGAACGGTCCTGCGGGTACTTCTAATTTGTACGTTTGTTTATCTTCAATTTGAATTTAGAAATTGTTTTTGACCTGTACTGGTAGATAAATAACTTTTAATAAATTGCAAGTTTATTGGTAAACTCGGACTCGTTATTTGTATTCCTGTTAGCTGTTTCGTATTTGCTTATTTACCTTTTCGTTTTATGTTTAGCTTGCAGTCGTTAAAATTGTAATTCTTTTTCTTTGTTTCTATTCCCTATGTTATTAGATTTTACATTTTCATCGTTGTTTTGGAACCGATCCCTTTTAATTAAATTAAAATCAAACTAAATTATACAAATTCACGTGTAGAAATTCTAACAACATCTCTTAATAAACACACTAAGCAGCACATAAAAACCATCAATACACCACCCAACTACGTCACACTCTAAATTGAAAATCCAAACGAATTTTGCATTTCGTCCGCACGAAACTTTCGCACTAAACGAGCGTTTAAATTGGCGCCGAAACAGATTCGCAACATCATTCGTTCTGAATATTGGCATCACGTAGAGAAAGCCCTTAGGGGGATCGCAATACGAGCCAAGGGGTTCGAGAAAATAAAATCGCTGCCTCCACTAGCATCCCCAGACGACTCAATACAGGTACCTTAGTAAATTGGACCTTTAAAAATACGACTTATTGGACTCATTTTTTGTGTTGGTTTGTTTTGTTTGCTATTTTTGTTGTGCAGGTGAAATATATTTTTTAGTGTAGGTATTTGTCGCCAGGAGAATGAGAGTTTTAGGAGCTATTTTAGTTTAGGCTTATCTATTTTGTCTCTAGTATCCTAAAAGCTAGCCTAAGCTAATAAAGGTGGGTACGAAGCATAACATTAAATTTAGTTTTCTTTGTCGTGGGTGATACTCCTACAATATAGAATAACACTTTGTTCCTTTGTTTGAAGAAGTAGTTTATCTTGGCGGCCAGGAACCGTATTTTGATTCAATCGTTTCCTGTTATTGTGACCTTCAAATATACCCGATAGCAAATTGATTAACTTATTCTACTGCTGTTTATATAACGTGTATTAGAAATGCGTGGTCATACTTAAGAGGGTTATTTGGACTCGTTTCCAGAGCAAAATTTCGTCACCAGTCAAAAAAAAAATCGGTCTTTATTTTTTTGACTTTGCATACAAATGGCATCAGCTGATCGGGTCAATTTGTATGGAGAGTCGAAAAATTTTTGGCTGAATTTTTCCAAACAATAACGTATGCTTTTTTTAATCCAAACAATCCCCTTAAATATGACCACGTCTTTCTGTTACACGTTGTATAAAAAACTACAGCAAGAAAACTCTTGCAAATATTTGATTTGCTTGTAAATAGAAATGAAACTATGAAAAGCAAATATTTCATTAGCTCAACAATTTAAATGAAAGTTTATGCAAAATTCGATTCAAACTTTCCAAGCATAAGTGTTAATATGCTTGGATTTTTGCACATGACCTAATTCTGAAATTTCGCTCTACGTAGATCCTTTGTTTACTTTGAGTAAATTCCTGTTCCAGTCACCGTTACGTTGTTGTAAGCGGATAGAACATTTTGTAAGGAAAGGAAGGATACATAAAGGAACAATACCCTATGGTTAGTGAAACGTCCAATGTTTTAGGTATCCTTGCGTACAATTTTGTTGCACCTTGGTCCAAAAAATTTCATAGATACATGAAGTATGAAAGTAAATTTTTACGAAATAATGTAGTAGAGATAATACCATTGCCAGAAGAATGGATACCAGTATAGTCGATATACCTACTAACATTCAGTAATATTTATTTATTGTGATCGCCAAGTCGCTTGTCAGTGGTTATAGCAATATCCTCTGTGACCATGATTTAATGGTTTACGAAGACACCAGTTCAGCAATGAATTCTTTGTGGCTGAAAATATGGTAAGTAAACTGAACATCGAAATATCCAAAGGTTAAGATGTTTTTATTGTCCTATTGTTAGTAATATATATGGCTGAGGGGCTCGTGGCTAAATAACAACCGCGCCGATCGTAAGATATGCAAGGTTAAGCTGCGCTTGCCGCGGTCAGTCCGTGGATGGGTGACCATTTGTTACACATCGAGACCCCTCCGTGCCTCGGAGAGCACGTTAAGCCGTCGGTCCCGGGTGTCATACGAATACCTATGACAGTCGTTACGGGTAATCAGAAGCCCGAAAGTCTGACAAACGGTTTAACCTTAGGATATCGGCATTGCCCAGTTACTGGGTTGCGGAGGTCTGATAGCAGTCGCTCCGTGTAAAATACTGGTATTCAGCCGCATCTGGTTAGACTGGAAGCTGACCCCAAGATAATTGGGAAAAGGCTAAGAGGAAGTTAGTAATATATATGGCTATTTGACTCAGATGTCCTACTCAATTTCCTGTACAATATGTGAATACGGTCAATTTTGGTGCACTTGAAATAATTTTCTTCCTGGTCCCATTTCTAGATTGTTGCCCTTCTGGGGTCAGCTTGCAATCTTACTTACTTAAGTAAGTGCTTTTAATTTGCAGCTTACTGGAATATGCAAGAGTTTGATCAATGTGAACAATTACTTCATTTGAATCATTTCCTAAATGTCCAACACGGCTCTATTCATCGTATTTACAATTATCATCATTAGCAAAATCGCATTAGAGTTCTATTGTCATGACAATTCTATTATAGTTTAATGATCAGTTCACGTTTCAATAAGTCCAAACTGTAAAATTTCGCAATGGCACACTCAAATATTGATAGATGCAGCGTTCAGATTTTCCTCCTGTCTGAAGTTTACTGATCTATCAAAGATTAAACAAAAAAACTACTTCCTTTTCTTCCGTAGAATCGGAAAATAGCCAAGCTATCACAATTGTAAAGGAACAAATCTCCATTACTCCTGCCTTCATTCCCACATTGACGGAGTCGATTGCAGAAGCTTGCATCTAATTAACACAAGGAAGAGAACCATCTCGAAGTTGGTACAAAAATTCAAAACGTAACACTTTCTACGGGCAATGCGACCAATTTGCTTATGTAAATGTAAAACCATAGTGTTGAATAATACAAGACACAAACACCTCCGTGGAAAATCAACATTCTCCTTTGTGAATCATGTATGAAATGACTGGCCTTTCATGTTACTTTTTGTTTACCTTCGAATTTGGTGTAACTGTGGTAATAGTGTGTAAATAGTGGCGTTAAATGAGGTTTTAATAATAGCCATGGTACGTTTTATTTGAATTCAAACTCCAGACAGTACTAAAGCGATGCTTTATTAAGGACGAGTGTAAAAGTTTCAAAGAAAAAAACGAATAACATTCATTTTACAGAAACAATCTTGTCAATTGCATAGAAAACGTAGCAGCTGGAATTTTCAAAGATTCTGGAAATACAAATGAAATTCGCAAGAAATGTTTCGTTGGAGATACCAAATCTATAAATATTACTCCTAACGAAGTTATGCAGGGGGAGTCCAATAATAAAACCAATCGGAGCGAATATTTACTGAAATGGACTCAGTTAGACCACCGGTCCACCCAATCATTCGCCATTCTCTTGTTTCAATTGCGCCGATAAATTGGATTCCACGTCAAAAGACTATCGTTTCAATGATTCAGATTTTGCAACTACAAGCGTTTTATTCCTATTCAATTCCCGGTAGCAGCTCTAAAGAATTTTTAATCATATCATGTCCGAGCTTTGTCAGTATTTTCTCGATATTGATGGATGGGAACATTTGTACTATTTAAATGTTACAGATTTAATTTTGCAGACAAATATTTATTAAACTGAAAAGAAAAATATAGGTCCCACTGTGGAAAATGTAATCTAAATGCTCTTGCTACTCTCTATGATAACTATGAATTTATAATAAGAATGGTAGTTTTGGGTCAATAGTTCGTTTTGCATAGCCTTTTCCCAAATGTTGGGGTCAGCTTTCAGTTTTGGGTCAATGTTGAACCCAACAATTAATAAAAAGTCGGTTAAAATACATTTGCAAATCAATACTACACAAAACACAATAAAAATTTGGGCAAAATAGAATAAAGTACATACAATAAAAATTGAAACATAAACATTATAACAGTGATATTTGATTTCGCTCAACTTTAGGGACTCGAGGGAGCTGTTGACAAAAAAGAAAAACCTCTTAAAAAGAAGTACGGGTTACGGTCGAAAGTAAAATTTATCTGGCAGCCAAACATTAAGTATGTCATATTGGTTTATCACTGTTTGGACAGGCTTCATAAAGGTCAGATTCTCGTCTCGTGGTCGTTTACTGGATTTGAAAGGTTTACAATGGCCTTCGGACGACAGAGTTATGTGACGTCGAGAGTTTTTTTGCAAACATTCAATATGTCTTTCTAATCTTTCTTTTTATAGCCTTGTGCTAGATTTATGAAATGTTTTTCGGATTTTTTCGGTGCAAGTTGTAATGATCGTTAGCCATCTGCCGCCTGCTGTATGGCCTACTAAAATTTGGTTAGTTTAGTTAAAATACGATCTCGAATCTAAGTCTTATCTACAATATAGAATATTTTCAGCATTTCAGCTTTGGGTTGCATTTGCTTGGTGGTAGGATCTATACGGTCTGCCTGGCTAGATACCACCCTCACATTAAAGTCCGCGCCAAGCTGTTGACTGTGTTCATTCATGTGTATGCAAGAGCCAGAAGGCCGAAGGGTATAGGGAATATCTCTGTTCTTTAGATTTGTGTGCTCCATCTTAGACCCTGTCGGCGCTTACCATCAGGTGAGACTAGGGCCAAAGGCGACCAAGGCAAAAAGAAAAAAAAAGAGTCTCCACTAGTGATGATACTCATGTACGTCTACCGAACCTTAAGCAGTCAGCTCTTTTCGAACCTTGCTGACTGGCTAAACCTTAAAATGGCATGAGTGAAAAGAGCACAACCATATGCCTTTTCGTAATGTATCGTAAGCACATCAGCTCCTTTAGTAGCAGTTACATTATGAGCAAGTACTCAAGTATACATTATGTATTTATTACTAGGTATTATATTCCTTCTTCTGTTTCCTTAGAACTAACCGACGATTATATACAGTTATGTGTTAGATCTTGTACTTAAGCCCGCGATTAATAAAGTTTGAGCAAACATTTATAACGCGGGTGTAGTTGTTACTTAAATAAATGATGCCTAAGCCTTAGTTTCAGCCACAAACCAATGTAGTGTTGGCTGGTTAAAGGAACTTGTTTTGAAATTTTATTTTAGTGATAAAATTTTGTATAGTGTGCTGAATTGCATATATTTGAAAAAGGTACGTACGCAATTACATTGGTGACAAAGTGGGGATATACTATGTGTGATAATAAGTACAGACGTCTTTTAATTAATGCAGCAGAATGGATCTGGTTGGATCTCTAAGAATCTGTAAAAAAATAACTGGAGAGAACCTAAGGGCCGGCGCAGATCTGGCGAGGCGCAGCATACAGCATTTTTCACTACCAAACCATTATCGACTTTCCTAGCGTTTAAATAATATCGAAAATCACCTTTCACCTCTATTCGCTTCGATGCTCTCGGGGACTAATTGTTTTAATTAATTTTTGATACTATTTAAATGCTAGCAAAGTCTGTAATGGTTTGGCAGAAAACATTTAAAAAACGATGACGTTTCAATGGAAATAAAACAAACTTAATTTATCCTACATTTTAAACATACGTGTCACGATTATGATATGTAAGCTTTAGAAGATTAGGTGCCAGACTAATATTAGATATTGGTCTAGCACCCAGGTCAACATAAATGTGATGGATGATGCGAAGAAAAACTTAAAAAATATTGAAATCATATTAAACTATTCTAAGTTTTGTTAGTTTAGGATTGGATTTATGATCACATAAAAATTTAGAAGACACTTATGTAGGGTCTGAAAAATAAGCCTCATTTTCACTTTATAAAATAGTGAACTCCTGAGAGTAATTATATAGTCTATTATTATATTATCCGGGCTGGTCTGGACATATTTGCCGCAGAACCGGTAACCGTTGGGGTAGACGAGTTCTAGAGTGGAGACCGCAAATCGGCAAACGTAGTGTAGGACGTCTTGCGACTAGGTGGAGCGACGATATACGTAGGGTAGGCGGCAGCGACTGGAGAAGAGCCGAAGATCGGGCTCAGTGGCGTGCTTTGGGAGAGGCCTATGTCCAGCAGTGCACTGATGTAAGTTGATGCTGATGATATTATCCGTGCCTAGAAGAGCACGTTAAAAAGTCGGTCCCGGGTGTCATACGAATACCTATGACAGTCGCTATGGGAAGTCAGAAGCCCGAATCTCTGACAACCGGTCTAACCTTAGGATATCGGCATTGCTAAGTAACTGGGTAGCGAAGGTCTGATGGCCATCGCTCCGTGTAAAATACTGGCATTCAACCGCATCTGGCTAGACTGGAAGCTGACCCCAACATAGTTGGGAAAAGATTAGGCAGAACACACTAGAAGGCGCAGACATTTCCTATCTGACTAGCACTGAGATGGTAAGTCGAAATCTGACCTCCACAACCCAGTTTTCCTATGTTAAGTTGTAAATAATGTTAAGCCGACACATCTCAGAGATTACTCATGCAGCCGCGGCGTCAAAACTTTCTATCCCAACTTACGCAAACTTATCTCAGAGGCCCGCTATCATATTTTATAGGAGATAGTGTTTTCCTTGCTTGCCTCGTAAAATAACAAAACTAACATCACACCTGTATTCCCCGAAGGACTAGGCAGAGGTGTATAGTAACACCCTCATTTCGGCGTTATGTTTAAGTCCCATGTAATAGGGGGCGAGCCTATTGCCATCAACCGGGAACAAGTCCAAACTCCGGGCAGTCACTGACGCATTCCACAATGAAAAACCCAATAACATTGTGCCCGACCTGGAGATCGAACCCAGAACCTAACGATCAGCAGTGGCGCCTACCACAAGTAGAGCAACGAAAAAAAAAAATCTCTTAAAATATGTACCTATTTGGCCATGTATATTGAGTTTATATTAGGAGGCGTCGTGTTAGTAGAGTAGCAGTTCTCCATATTCCTTATTATTGACATATCGCACCTTCGGTGGAACCAAGTCACAATAGCTCATTTTATAATTTTACAGGAGAGGACTTTTAAGATTTTTTTCGCGGTTATTTCCATGTTACTGGATTACTATCTGTAGTAGGTTAAAAATATTGAGATAGTAATCCAGTAATATGGAAATAAATGCGAAAAAAAACTTAAAAGTCCTCTCCTGTAAAATTACAAAATGAGCTATTGTGACTTTGTTCCACCGATGGTGCGATATATAGGTATATGTACTGTTTAAAGAAACTGCCTCGTTGGTCTAGCAGTGGTAAGGGCGACTGCTGATCGTGAAGGCCCGGGTCCGATCCCCGGGTCGGGCAAAGTGTTATTGGGTTTTTCCGTGTGGAATTCCTCAGTAGCAGCCCGGAGTTTGTATTTGTGGCCAGGTAATGGCAATAGGCTCGCCCCCTATTACATGGAACTTAAGCATGACGGTGAAATGAGGGTATTACTATACACTTCTGCTCAACCCTTCTGGGAATACAAGCGTGATGTTATGTATGTGTGATGTTTTTAATAAAACAATACAACAAAAAAAATCTTCTAATGTTATAAAAACGAATCGTTTAGCTTACCAATGGTAACATGTGTTATTGCCAAACTAAGCATGTAAATAGACTCGTAAGCAAATTTTATCTATGACAGCTACTACCTAATATAGGAGACAGTCTACTATGCAAAGCTATGGGATATTTGCTTCATTATTAGTGAAGATACAAGAGTTGTAGTTCCGGTCTGACCTTAAGATATCGGCATTGCCCAGTAACTGGGTTGCGGAGGTCTGATGGCAGTCGATCCGTGTAAAATACTGATAGTCAGCCGCATCTGGTTAGACTGGAAGCTGACCTCAACATAGTTGGGAATTGTCGAGGCAGAACATACAAGAGTTTTAATTTTAATCAAAAACGCTTGGTAAATTATAGAAATCGGCCATAAATCGGTATATAAGGTTTGCGGGAACATACTTTAAAAAACCGGCCAAGTGCGAGTCGGACTCGCGCACGTAGGGTTCCGTCCCATTATCTATAAAAAAGGCAAAATAAAACCCGTTTGTTGTAGCCCCCTTAAATATTTATTTTATTCTGTTTTTTGTATTTGTTGTTATAATGGCAACAGAAATACATCATCTCTGAAAATTTCAACTGTCTAACTATCACGGTTCATGAGACACAGCCTGATGACAAATGGACGGACAGCGGAGTCTTAGTAATAGGGTCCCGTTTTACCCTTTGGGTACGGAATCCCAAAAAAGAAACTCTCCTCCGTTATAGAGTCGATTAAAAATATAATCATGTGGATTACGGTATATTGAGATCTCTGCGTTTATTCTCAGGAATTATTTCTATGATTTCACCAGCTCAAACGTAACCACGTATGTACCTCTCTATCGAGAAGTACCGATTAAAACTTTAGTTCAGTAGAAACAGAGTTATGTGTAAAGCGAAGTTACGGAACCCAAATGAGTGCTTCGTGGAAGGAACTAATGTGGTTAATTCAATGAAATTATTTTACCCATATATGTGCTAAGGACTACCGCTTGAACTTCTAACAACTAATAGGAGGTATTTATAAATATAATTATTATCTATACTAATATTATAGAGCTGAAGAGTTTGTTTGTTTGTTTGACCGCCCTAATCTCAGGAACTACGGGTTGGAATTGAAAAATTATTTTTGTGTTGCATAGTCCAATTATGGAGAAAGATTAAGGTTATATAACATCATGCTACAACCAATAGGAGCGGAGCATAAAGGAAAAATGTCCACCCGTGCGAAGCCGGGACGGGCCGCTAGGTACTCGATAAAAGATGTTGAATAAAACGATATAAATATAATTAAAAAATTAAAAATACATAACATCAGAGCACCACGACTCTATTCCCCGAAGGGTTACGCAGAGGTGTATAGAAACACCCTCATTTCGGCTTTATGTTTAAGTCCCATGTAATAGGGGGCGAGCCTATTGCCATCAACCGGGCACAAATCCAAACTCCGAGCTGCTACTGAGGTATTCCACATGGAAAACCCAATAACACTTTGCCCGACCTGGGGATCGAACCCAGGACCTCATGATTAGCAGTCACACTTGCCACCATCGTCTAGTGGTGGCAAGTATGACTGCTAATCAAGGCAGTTTAATTTTAAAAAAATACAAAAATTTAATATAAAACTTCGTTTTTAAGGAAACAAAAAAAAGTCGGATGTTGTCCTTTGTTTAAGCAGTACCATAAAGAAATAAAAATTCGTTGCATCAATATTATCACCATTTTGCTCTCTCATCAAACCAAACGTAAACTCAAAATATTTAATTGCAAACTTAGAGCTTACAAGGTCTTACATTTCTAAGGCCTTTTCGAATAGTATGGTCCCACGCACATCGTATCCATTGTTATAGCCAGCCTTACAATATAACTTATAACAAATACAAATAGCTAATATAATATCTAAACTGCCTCGTTGGTCCAGTAGTGGCAAGCGCGACTGCTGATCGTGGGGTTCGATCCCCAGGACGGGCAGTGTGTTATTGAGTTTTTTCGTATGGAATTCCTCAGTAGCAGCCCGGAGTTTTCGTGCCCGGTTGATGGCAATACGCTCGCCCCATATTACATGGGACTTAAACTTAAGGGCAAAATGAAGGTGTTACTATACACCTCTGCCCAACCCTTCAGCGAATACAGGCGTGATGGTATGTTATGTTATATGATAAATACAAATATATCACTTGTGGTCTGAGTACAACATAGCCGCTTCATCGCTACGCCAATTATAATAGCTCGTCATAACTGAATTGTCAACAAAAGTACTATCACAAACAAAAGTGAGTGTATATAAAAGTTTCACCATAACAACTAGCCTTTGAGCCATCTAAAAATTCACGTATCGCCGATTCACAGGCGACTGACGTACAAATTCGGTAAAGAGATGTAGAACCAAATCGTATTTTCCTTTCAAACCTGTTCCAACTGTAGATAAAAATTGACGTTGGTGAGGTTATTGATTTTTTTGTATACTTATTTATATTATTCAGAAAGATGGGAGTCGTTTTGTAGAGGGCAGTGTGATGACTATAGGTTTTTAAAAGATTGGTAGTTCAGTTGGATTGGTGATAAAATACGAATTTGTATGAGATTTAGCACATCTAGAAGCTGGATAATTATAAAAAGTAAAACGGAAAATTACTGGCGTGCGTGTATGACAAGATTTATGAATGTGGATGAAGCGAAAAGAGTATGTAAGGGTATTAGCATGTGGCGTTCTATAGTTTCTGCCTACCCACATGGGAAAAAGTCGTGAGTTTATGTATGTATGTAAAAATTACTGCCGATAGTGTAGTTACCTGTAAAATGTTCACGACTTATAGAAGAGTGGATATTGCTGCATAGACCAAAGCTAAGCTTTCGAAAGAGAAAAAAAAATTCGTTCTTCAGAACATTCACTGTTCTGCACCAAGTTAACAGCGATACTCGTAAATACTAATATCAAACTTTTTATTACTTGAAACAATCCCTCCGAATTTAGTTTATACCATCAACCTATAGTCTTCGTATAGTTCCGTGAAGGTTAAAGAGAGCATTTTGTCGAACGATTTAAAACTTTACTTAATTTTTAAATGTTATTCCATAAAATTTAATTACAAATGTTCTTTTGAAAATTACTCTCATATTAACAAAGCAGTTATAAAGTCAAGATTACTATTTGAATAATAATTTAAATTTTCTAAGATGTTTTTTTTTTGTAACTTCAAAAGACGAAGAAAATTATTTGACTTTTAAAATAACTAATATTTTTTCAAATTAATTTTAAAATATATTATGTAACATCATTATAACAATTAATTCTGCAGTGATTTTATTCAACTTCATCTGAAGAAGTGTATAAAGACATTTACCTAAAATAATATTCTTTTTTCGTCAATATTTTGTTTATACTTTTTTCTCAAATTTTAGTTGAGTCGAGAGGTGTGAGTTATGAGGGTCTCCAACTTTTATTATTACGAATTGACGGCCAGGCCGCATGTGTGGGCCCGGAGACACAAGTTTTATACAGCATATATATCATTCGGAATTTCCTTTTAACTACGTTGCTCTTGACTATACGTAGTTGTCTGTTACTCTGTGTCGGATTTTAGCTGATCAAGTGAATATAAAAAGCCGTAAATTATTAACCCAAGAGGTTCCCGTTCTGCCTAACCTTTTCCCAAGTATTTTAGGGTCAGTTTCTAGTCTAACCAGATGGATACCAGTATTTTACACGGAACGACTGCCATTAGACCTCTGCAACCCAGTTATTGGGCAATGCTGATATCCTAAGGTTAGAACGATTGTCAGACTTTCGGGCTTTTGACTACCCGTAACGACTGTTATAGGTATGCCGCCAATATGAGACCCGGGACCGACAGTTTAACGCGCTCTCCGAAGCAGGGAGGGGTCTCGATGTGTAACAAATGATCACCGTGGCAAGCGCAGCTTAACCTTGAAAATCGTATGATCCGCACGGTTACTTAGCATGAGCCCTTCAAATTATTAAAAACTTAAATTATAAACTCAAGAGGATTGTATAAAAATCTGAACATGGTGGTTATGTTTTCATATCGGTGCGACAAATTTGACAAATTTATTACGCAGTACTTCGATAGTGACGCGATCCTTAAATTAATTTGTAATGTTATCTAGTAATATCTAAACCTTGTAATCTAATTTCCCTTTATAGCCTAACATAATCAATTAACGAGAATGTTCATTGTTATTATACACATTATTATTGTATACTCTGTGATACAAATAGGTGTACAGTGTCGATCGACTCCAAATTCCAATAATTCATGTGTTGGGTTCCGTTAAAATATTATACACGTAACGGCGTATTCCTGGAATGGAGGTACCTACACAAGCCGAACCCGTAAAATCAAATTTTCTACTCCATAACTCTGTAAAAAATATGTCAAATATTTACATCAAATTTTTGGGTAGATTAAAATACGTCACTTTTTAATCTAAAATTGATTGTTTACTGCACGTTCATCATCATCAACCTACATCAGTCCACTGCTGGACATAGGCCTCTCCCAAAGCACGCCACTGAGCCCGATCTTCGGCTCTCCTTCTCCAGTCGCTGCCAGCTACCCTACGTATATCGTCGCTCCACCTAGTCGCAGGACGTCCTACACTACGTTTGCCGATTCGCGGTCTCCACTCTAGAACTCGTCTACCCCAACGGTTATCGGTTCTGCGGCAAATATGACCAGCCCACTGCAACTTCAGTATACTAAACTGTATACTGCACGTTAAAAGAATGTAATCAACATTATTGCTGCCTGTTTTAAAATGTTTGGTGGAACTTTTAAATAAGCTTTCGTAATTAGAAAAAAAAATCCACTGCCAAATAAAAGAATTGTAAAGGTCTAGGAAGCTAGACAGATAACAAAGTTAAGGTTAGTTTTATGAACAGAGACAGTCTAGTGGTGTGACCGCCGGACTGCCAAGCCATAGATCACGAGTTCAAACCCAAGGCACGCAACTCTGACTTTTCGGTTTCATGTGCGTATTGTATAATTATCACTTGCTTAAAAACGGTGAAGGAAAACATCGTGAGGAATGCCTGAGAGATATTTCTCGACGGTATGAGAAGGCAAGTCAGAGGCCCATTGGCGGCATAAATTCTGACACCAGGTTAGTCACTAACCACACAAAAAGAAGAAGTTTTATAAAAACAGGATTGTTAAAAACTATTATAACGATCGATAATAGAGATGAAATTTAAAAACAAGAATAGTAAAAAGATTTTTAATTTTTTTAATTTTCTAGCATGATTCGTGTAATTTTTTTTAGAAAACCTTATTCCTTTTAGGTTACACAATACTGCGCTCCAAAACATAAATTGTAGATGTGGCTCAAAAGGCCGCCCAGCTGCAGTGGGACTGGGCAGGACATGTCTGCCGTATGCCGAATGAGCTGTGGGCCCGTATAGCACAAGACTGGAGCCCCGAGACAGCGAGACGGGGTCGCGGCAGACCGCGGAGAAGATGGCGGGACGAGTTGAATACCTTTCTTGATAATTGGCATGAAGCTGCACAGAATCGTGACAGATGGAAGGAACGGAGGGAGGCTTTTGCCCAGCAGTGGGACAGTACATGCTAATTAAAATAATACTAAAATATTCTTAGGTTCTAAGTTTACCTCTTAGTTTTAAGTTTTAATTTCATGGAATTAGCTTTCTGCTTTCTAACAACGTTGATTACCTTTATACCTATACAATGTTTTCGTATTTAAATATAAATTCCTAGATAATATTTTGCTGGATATTACAAAAGTTGGTTTATAGGCACAAAAGCACCCATTGGGGAAGAATTATTTGTACCTACCTGAATAAATTATTTCTGCTATTTTATATTATATTGAACTTTAGGAATTAGACTTTTTGACTGCTCCGTTGGTCTAGTAGTGAGAAGCGCGAATGCTGATCGTGAGGTCTTGGGTTCGATCCACAGTTCGGGTAAAGTGTTATTGGGGTTTTCCGTGTGGAACTCCTTAGTAGCAGCCCGGTGTTTGGATTTGTGGCTAGTTGATGGCAATAGGCTCGCTCCCTGTTACATGGGACTTAAAGATAACGTCGAAATGAGGGTGTTACTATGTATACATCTCACCTCTGCCTAACGCTTCGGAGTATACAGGCGTGTTGTTATGTTATGATTAGAAGTTGTAAAATCATTGCACGGGTTTTTTTAACAACCCACGCAAAAATAGTTATTTGGCTGTGTGTCGTCTCATCGTACCTCCCAAACGAATGAACCGATTTTAAATCTGTTTTATTTCAAAGCTGGTTAAATCGAAATGGTTATAGCTATATTTTGAATATCGTTGCGGACGGGATAGATTTATTTTCATGCTCTCTGAATTAACGAAAACCACACTATATGTATTATGTTATTATGATGTTTTTAATATAAAGTTTTTTTATTTTATAGTTAATTAATGTAAAATAATAATAATAATATACTAATCTGTGGTAAGCCCGGCTGTCAAGACGACAAGAATTTTTTTTAATCATCATATCATACAATAGTAATAGTAGTAGTAATAATAGGATATAGTAGTAGTAATAATAGTAGTAATAGGATCATACAATAGTAATAAACATAATAAACAATAGATAAAAAAAATGAAAAAGAAAAGAAAACCCCAGGTAACTCAAGGAATCCAGAAAAGTACCTATTGATATAATGACATGCTGACAAGAAGCCGGGCGAAAGCCACCACCAACCAGACCACACGCCCAAGACCTTCGGCCCCGTCGCTCAGCTCCGCCTCGCAGGCGCCGGACTCCTCAATCGTGAGTGATGTCACACCGGCCGCTGTAGTTGCGTCGAGCTCGAGCGACGAATTCTACTCGCCACCAACATCACCGCCACCACCACCATCACGACGCGGACAGCGAGGAAGAGGCCGACCACCGGCCTGCATGGGACCTCGAGGCCCACCGGCCTCTGAAAGGGTCCCCGCTCCCGGTGGAAGTGTGCAGCGCATGCGATGGTCTCAAAATATGAACGAGAACTGCATGCGCGCATACTTTGGGGCTACAGAGGGGGGAACTAACCTGACCGCGTACCGTGGTCGGATGCTCTCTCTGTTTCAGGTACTTAAGCCTGCTGTCAACGTCTCGGCACAACGATTGTCGGATCAGGTGCGAGTCATCCAACATGATCACAGGTTGACTGACGACGCACTTGATAGGCTACGCTCTGAGGTACAGAGTAACTGTATCATCTCTCTCCAGTCGCAGACTGCGGCCCAACCGCAAGTTCCACCTATGGTCCCACCGCAGCCCATCCGCGCTGACGAGGAGAGCGATGATAGGGTTACGATTGTAAGTGCCCAGTGCAATGAACAACTGAGGAGCGCTTTGGAGCTTGCGATTCGAGAGTATAGATTCACTCCGCCAAACCTTAGACCACGCATACCTCGTTTGCCCATGAACAGACAAAATAGGCCGCTAATGTGTGCTCTGGATTCGCTGTTATCAAATTATTTTGATAACAGCGAAGGCCTCGAGGATACTCATTCAATCCTGTACTGCGCGGCTGTTGCGGCATGTCGTGTAGTTCACGTCAAATTTGATAATAATGACAGAGCTACACGACCAAAACCCGCCGTACTAGCCTGGCAATGCAGGATTGAACGTCGTATTAACGAAGCTAGAGCGCTCATTGGCAAACTAATCTGCTTCAGGGAGGGCAATGCTCGTCTTAGAGTGATGCGCTTTGTGAGGCGGGCGTTCTTGGGTACTGATATCAATCCCCGAGAGTACATGTCCCATGTCACAGAGCGCATCGACTTCCTGAAGCAGAAGGTTTATGCATGGGCAAACCGTATTCGGAGATATAAGCGGCGAGTGGAGCGATATACCCAGAATCGCATGTTTCATAGCGATGAAAGGTGGGTATACAGAACTTGGGAGCGACCTGATCACGATGTGAGTGACACGCATCTACCGGATAATGATGTCATGAATACATTCTGGCGCAATATCTGGTCGATGCCTGTCACTCACACTGAAGGTGACTGGATGCAGGAGGTCCAGCGAGCATGTGAACCGATTGAGGAAATGGGGGACATAATTATTGTCCCCCAAGACGTAACCAGTGCAGTCCGTCCAATGGCGAATTTGAAATCCCCTGGCCCAGACGGACTGCACAACTTCTGGCTAAAATGGTTACGCAGTTCACATGCTCGTTTGGCCTCACAATTCCAGTCGTCTTTGGAATCTGGGTCGCTTCCACCGTTTTTAACGACTGGAATTACCCACCTGCTCCATAAATCAGGTAGTACTGCGGAACCAAAAAATTATAGACCCATTACATGCTTACCGACGGTCTATAAGCTTCTTACGTCCATTTTGAGAGCCAAAATTAATACTCACATTATAAATAATTCTATCATGTCTGCTTCTCAAAATGGATGTAAGAATGGGTCACCTCAGATCCCTCTCCTCAACCGAAACCTACAAATACTTGGGCATGTCGGAGGCATTAGGCATCAATGAGACCGACATGAAGCAATCGTTACGGGAGCGCTTCTATGGCCGCCTGAAAAAGGTACTTAAAAGTCTTTTATCAGGCGGAAATAAAGTGCGCGCCTTTAACGGTTGGGTCATGCCAGTCTTGATGTACTCCTTCGGCATACTCAAGTGGACTCAGACTGAACTTGACGCCCTGGATAGGAGGGTCCGTACGCTGCTGACTGCATACCGAATGCATCACCCACGTTCATCGGTGATGAGGCTGTACATTACCAGGAAGTGTGGGGGTCGAGGCTTTTTAAATGCTAAGACCCTCCACAGCCGCGAGGTGTGCAGCCTCAGGGAGTACTTCCTCCAAGCCGACGTGGGGATGCATCGAGATGTAGTCGCAGTGGACAAAGGATTCACCCCGCTCTCCTTGGCTAAAGAGAACTGGCGCAAGCCTGTAGTACTGGATACTAATGGCTGCAGGGAGGTATGGCAGAGCAAGGAGCTTCACGGACGCTTTTACCGGGCCCTTCATGGGCCCGATGTAGACTTCCTAGCGTCCGTAGCCTGGCTACGTTTCGGTGATCTCTTTGGGGAAACCGAAGGTTTTGTTTGTGCAATTATGGACGAAGTTATGATGACGAACAACTACCGGAAATATATTGTGAAGGACGGCACAGTTGACATCTGTCGGGCATGTCACTGTCCCGGTGAATCCATTCGACATATTATTTCCGGTTGTTCTCGTCTTGCTAACGGCGAGTATTTACACAGACACAACCTAGTAGCTAGGATTATCCACCAGCAACTTGCTCTGAAATACAACCTTGTGGACGCAGAAGTACCATACTACAAGTATGTGCCCGACCCAGTTCTCGAGAATGGTCATACCACATTGTACTGGGACCGATCTATAATCACCGACAGGACTATTGTTGCCAATAAGCCTGACATAGTGGTGATAGATCGAACAGAGCGTCTCACAATGATTGTTGATATCACTGTCCCGCATGACGAGAACCTTGTGAAAGCCGAGAAAGATAAGGAGATTAAGTATCAAGACTTGGCACACGAGGTTGTCGACATGTGGGAGGTTGACTCAGCAGTCATTGTGCCGATAGTCATTACGGCCAATGGCTTAATAGCCAAGAGCCTCGACCACCATCTGACGAGGCTATCGTTGGGCAGCTGGGTCAAGGGCCTGATACAGAAAGCGGTACTTCTGGACACGGCACGTATTGTCAGGAAGTTCCTCTCTGTGAGGCCCTGACCACCGGTAGCTTGGACCCTGTTCCCGATGCCGGTGGGCTACTATTTTTTATATTTTTAAATGGTTTTATTTGTGTTTTGAAATATTTAAAAATATAATTAAGTATGTATTATAAATGAATAAACGGAATAATAATACATTTATTTTTCAGAAAAGTTGTACAAAAACACTTCTTACAGGTAGTATTGGACATAACACAATATAACTTGAAATAGGGGTGTTTCGATGAACTCTGGTACCCAATGTAAGATTTAACTTGTGTTATGGGTACCAGGGTTCTCGCCTTCGTTGTTACACTAATAGTTACATTGAAGGACGAACACAGTATTAGAATTAAGAAATACAGTTAATGAGACTAAAGCTAAAGCAGCCTCCAGACGTACATAAGTGATCATGTGTAGTATGATAGAATATTATGTATGTGAGAGAGTATAAGCGTGTGTTTATGTGCGGATGTATTTGTGTTATGCATGTGTAGTCATGTTATGAAATCGACAACTTCATCAGAGTTTCTATCTCATCATAATCTTGAGTCAGTAGCCATTTACAGATCTTACCCTTACATTCCTGTCGACACATAGGATGTATGTTGCAAATTGTATTTATCTTATTATATAGATAATTTGACTAGATTCTATAATGCCGTTGGGCAAGAGCCGTTCTACAATAGTGTGTTGGACATACTTTATAGTACCTACGGTTTCTGGAAGCATTAGGTTCATATCTCAGTGAAGAGTGTCTGCGTAAAATCGTGCAGAGAACAAACAGCTGTCTTACTGTGAGAACTTGGCAATCGGTATCTTTATACCGATTGCCAAGTTCTCACAGTAACTACCACGACTCTGTAGTCGTGGTAGGATACCTGAAAGGCTTGGAAGTCATAACTTTAAGGATGGTCCTTTGTGCCCGTTCCAGTGGTAAAAATGATGTTTTAGGTGCTCCACCCCACACGGTGACGCAGTAATTTATTAAGGACTGGCACAAGGCAAAATAAATAGTTTTAAGAGTTTTGTCATCTGCAGATTGTCTTAATTTTTTAAAAATAAATATACACTTTCGAACCCTTGATGTAAGGATACTAATATGATGCTTCCAATTTAAGGAACCATCTATGGAGAAAGGTAAGTAGACTGATTTATCCAGGTTTAGTGTCAATAAATTATTCGACAGCCATTTTATCACTGAAGTAAGAGCATGCTCCGCTTATTTTGCTGTTTCAGAGCAATCTTTGCCATGTACAAGTAAAACAGTGTCATCAGCGTAAGTAAAAATTGAACAATTTGGAAGGGACATTTTGCATAGGTTGTTAATATAAATTAAGAATAATGTTGGACCTAAAATTAAGCCCTGAGGCACGCCATAACTCAGTGGTTCAGTGTCACTAATAGAATCATTAATCTTAACACATTGTGTTCGATTACATAAATAGTCTTGGAAAATTGTAAGGGTATGTCCCCGAATACCTGTAGCTTCTAATTTGGATAAGAGGTGAGGAACAGACACAGTGTCAAATGCTTTAGAAAGGTCCAAAAAGACAGCTAAACATTTCATTTGACAATCTAATTTTGCCACAACATGATCTACTAGTGCAGCAACAGCATCTTCGGTTGATTTACCACCTCTAAAACCATACTGGTTGTTTAGGATCTTTTCCAGTATCTTAGAGATGGCAGGTAGAACAGAGATAGGTCTGTAATTATTAACACTGTGTCTGTCCCCATTCTTGAATGTATTTTCTTTTTGTTAATTATTCTAATTTTTTTTTTGTATATTGTGAGTACCCGATTGTAAAGACCACACTACCGCATTGGGATATGATCCTGTAATGATAGTTGTGTTTGTGTTAAAATAAATAAATAAATATTTAATGGAAATATGTGCAGCCGTATAAAACAGCTCTTTTCACAGTTGGTGTATGGACTTGTTTTAGACCCATCGCGTTTGCGCCATAGAAAGCATTTTCCCATCTTCCCATCGCATTAATAATCTCTAACAAAGAACGACAGCCCAAATAAAATGTCAGCTTTTTTTATTAATTTTACTTTTAAATAAGTACCGTTGTATTCTAAATTCGAATTAAAATATTTTTTTAAATATTTCGACATAATTTTGAAACAACTTCAATAGGTATGCACTACAATTGAATAATGGAACAAAACCAATCAAATGTTTGTTTTCAATAACCAATATTCATATTCAACGTGCATTGAATTTAAAATATTTTACGTTTATTATTTCGAATTCTACAATAGTGGCTGTATCTATGTAAACTGAATTTTTAGATGTGAATAATTTAAATAACGAACTAGAGGAAAAAAAAAACCCGGGGTTAGCAGGGGAGGCCCTGCAACGTCATCATTGAATATACTGTTTTAGTTTTAGTGGAATGGTGTGTAACCATCATTATACTGTATTGTATTGACAAGCGGGTGAGGTTGAGGAACAGTTGGCCTAGCACGAACATTAGTATCGCAAACGTATTGCTAATGTAAGCGAATTTTGAATCGAAAATACAACTAACCTACCCACCCTATAACCCTCAAGCAGACGGTTAGGTACTATACAGACAGAAAGACGCCGGTCTATGCGGTCTTTCTTGACCTCTCTAAAGCTTTTGACCTTGTCTGCTACGATAACCTGTGGGCCAAGCTAGCGAAGTTAAATGCACCTAGTGAGCTAATTGGCCTATTCCAATTTTGGTACAATAATCAGATTAACCGGGTTAGGTGGACGGACAGCTTTTCTGACCCATATAAACTGGAATGTGGTGTTAGGCAGGGTGGACTGACATCGCCTATATTGTTTAATTTGTATGTTAATCAGTTGATTGAGGAGCTCAGCAGCGCAAATATCGGTTGCTCCATTGATGGTCTGACGGTCAATAACCTGAGCTATGCGGACGACATGGTGCTGCTGGGTCTAACAATTAACGCGATAAGAAAACTGATATCGATTTGCGAATCATACGCAACCTCGCACGGCCTTGCTTATAACATAAAAAAAAGTGAGTTCATCGTATTCAAAGGGAGAAACAGAGTACCGTCAGAGGTTCCTCCTATTACACTTAATGGAATGCCTTTAAATCAGGTCTCTCGTTTCAGGTACCTAGGACATGTGGTAACGGAGGATCTCTCTGATGACGCAGACATGGAGAGGGAGCGCAGGGCGTTGGCGGTCCGTTGTAATATGATAGCCCGCAGGTTCGCACGCTGTACAAATGATGTGAAGATCACTTTGTTTAGGGCCTACTGCCAATGTTTTTACACCTGCAGCCTATGGGTGAAATATGCGCGGCGGACCTACAACGCCTTGCGTGTCCAGTACAATAATGCCTTCAGGGTAATGTTGGGTTTGCCTCGCTACTGTAGTGCGTCTGATATGTTTGCACGTGCGCGAACAGACGATTTCTATGCTATATTGCGTAAAAGAGTCGCCTCAGTAATGAGCAGAGTGAGGGAGGGCCCCAACATTATCTTGAAGACATTGAGTGGCAAAGTCGACAGTCCCTTCCTTGGACATTGGGTGGATACTCATTTGTCTACGCGGTGTCCGTTTGTAGGGGTGCGGTCGGGGTGAAGTTGTGGTCGGTGGATGTAGCTCTGACCTACTTTAGTTTTAATTATTTATGTTTTTATAATTTACCTACATATGGATGTACCTTGTCCGAAATAAATTTGATTGATTGATTGATTGATTGATTGATAACATTTTGGTATTTTTTTTTGCGATATGCACAATTTGTATCATCCATAGATATGAATAAAGTTTTCAATTTAATTAAATAGTATATGCAAAACGAGTATTTTCGATTTAAAATTCACTTACATTAACGTGAAGTTTACGTTAATAATTCGCCAGCATCCGTGCTAGGCCTACAGATATTATTGTACAACCTCAGTATGTACAGTAGGTAACTAAAAATATAGTACTTCTACCGCGGCGGCACGACCTATTAGCTCATGCTGTGGTGAAAACATTAGACAGTCAGCAAGGTTGGTCGCAAGGCTGACAGCTCAGGGTGCGCTGCAGTGTTCCGTGCGCGCTTCTTAGGAGGATGTGTGGCAAGGCCCCACAGAGGAGAGATCCGCCAGGGGATGGCTGACCGAGACCCTGGGTTGCGGTGCATGTTTTTGCGAATCCCGCGACCCCAGCCGACGGTCAGGAGGAACACCGTTGGTTTTTAGCCGGTAAGAGTCCGGCAGACGTCCTCACCTTCCCCGGGCGAGGAACATTCATGAGGATTTTCCAACGATAAAAATAAATGGGTGCGCCGGACGTAAGTAATTAAGTATCATATCTCGTGGAGACTCTTTTCATGCACATTCAGGAATTTAGGTAAAGCATAAGAACATTAAAAAAAAAACCTTTTTTTGCCCTATGTTGGGCAAAGGCTTCCCCCAAGTTCTTCCATGTATTCTTTTCCTACGTCATCTCCATCCAGCCCTCGTGGTACGTGTCTAGGTAATCTCGCCACCTCTTTCTGGGCTGACCTCGGCGGTGCCGTCCATCTTCAAACACCCATTGCGTGGAGACTTTTGCCCAGCGGTCATTATGCATGCGGCTGCCGTGACCCGCCCAATCCCATTTGAGCCTGGAACCCTAATTCATTTTAAATGTGCAAGTATAAAATCAAAACGCAACGTTGCAATTTAAACAGAGGCCAGTTTACAAGTGTCATTACTGCCAACAAGCGCACTCCGTTACCTACACAACGATTTTGGCAACCATCTTTCTTATGCACTTCCCAAAACATTTGAATTTCCTTGTTCCTTCAGAATAAAGTTCAAAATCGTGTGACAAAAAGTCGTGTGATATGCAAATTTCAAATTTGCAGTTTTTTAAATTCAGAAAATTCCTGTGACTCCCAGTCAGACGGGGCGCATCAGTGTGAAAAATGCATGAGTCACTGCGCTCGAAGCCAGTTGGCGGGAAAGCGAGGGCGAGCCTCATAAACTTTACATACAAAACCGTAGGTGAAATATTCTTGGTACGAATTGTAACATATTTGCTTTAATTTTTATCTCAACTTTTAAGCTTTATGTATCAAGTTTGGAAATATTGCTTTACTGTTTCTGTATATAGGTACCTCTTCTAGGGTAATCTTGGCTTGCTTCTCTTAGGTTTTGGCTGATAATCCTTTTTGCTATCTCCTACAGCTATTGTAAGTCGATAACCTTAGCGCTGATTTACACTAGAATAGTTTATCGAAACGTATCGTTACAAATAGAGACCTCTCCGTGTCTCGGAGAGCACGCTAAACAGTCGGTCCCGGGTGTCATAAGAATACCTATGACAGTTGTTACGGGTAGTCAGAAGCCCGAAAGTCTGACAACCGGTCTAACCTTAGGATATCGGCATTGCCCAGTAATTGGGTTGCGGAGGTCTGATGGCAGTCGCTCCATATAAAATACTGGTATTCAGCCGCATCTGGTTAGGCTGGAAGCTGACCCCAACATAGTTGGGAAAAAGCTAGGCAGAACAGAACAGTTTATCGAAACGAGTCTCGTTCTGTCTTTGTCTTTCTCTACGGTGAAAACAGAGATAGCTTGAGACTCGCTTCGAGAAACTATCTCCGTGTGCTTTTACGTAAGTTAATTATGACTTTACTAACGTCGATAGAGATTTACATCCATAGTTATAACAGGTCCATAGTTAAGACAGGTCAACACAAATCTGCTATGGCACTTTCCTCAAAAGGGCATTCCAGATGTTGCCCTGAATTGTTACACTCGCATAGTTTTTAATTCGCTCGCACACTCCTGCGCCCGCTCTCGAAGCGGTGGCCTGCAACATTTCCTGCGTCACGTAGAAATACCGCATAATATTGCGGGGCAGTGTGCAAAGTTGCAGCGTCACATAGCCGCCATGTTGCACGTCACGTTGGGCGACATTTTGTCTCCTAGTGAATCTAAGGCTTAAATGTTAAGCGTAAATTATTGCAGGGACGTAATAAAATTGCTCTGTCTCTCTCTCTCTCTTTTCTACGTTTTCAAAGATTTAAAATCGAAGAAAAACATTGAAACATCCAATACTGATCCTTAACAAGAACTCTCTAAACAAATTAGACTGCGCCAAAACAACAAAAAATCGACACGAGTAGAGCTCCGAATATTATTTATCATGAAAAGGCGCGAAAGGACCTAACCTAACACTGCATTTATCTTGACTGTAACTATATTAAATAATGGCCTCATATAAGTCAACGTCACGCTAAAGTTTCCTCTAACATAATAACAAAAGGGCTTCGAAATAACACCAATTATGTAAATACCTTTACGGCGATCACAAAGGATTTTTCCGTAAATAAAAAAAAATGTATGAAAGTTAATTTCGTGCACGCGGCAAAAGTAATCAATCACGAATATATATAAGATGATTTATTACTAACAACAGCTGCATGATTTTAGTCGTTACAACTCTTTTTTTTAGCAGCTCTCGTGTTTAGGGGTTCTTGGCACCTTGATGAATTTTTATCTTGGAAGGATAATACCGCCGATTCGGTTGAGCACGGACTAAACTTAACGAAAAATATTGCTATCTTTCACTTCTTTTTTCAAGTTTTTTTCTGAGGCATTTGTTCGCCCTTCAGCGACTATGCAAGCCTCATTATATATGTCTCATATTATTAGATACTAAATAATAAAATTAAATATAAAAAATCACATACCTACTAAGGGAACACAATTTCATCGACACGGACTCCAACAACAAGGGAATCAGTGACCCTCCCAATCAAAACCTTCCAAAGAAAGCAACAGATGTTAACAAATCCACAGATTATGTGTCAAAGAAGGGCCGACCTTCTCAAAAACGCACGCCGTACAAACTCATAAACAGCTACCGCTATCTTTCATTTGCAGATAAAACAAGAAAGAGATGGAAGAATATTAGAGTTGTGAAATTAGATTGAACTAAAACCAAATATATTTACGGCCGATATTGATAATCGATCCCAATCCAAAATCAATGGATTGATGTAGACTTTTGACACTACTTCTATTGAATTTCTGTCAAAAATCTACATGAATCTAGAGATTTTAGATTGAAATCGGTTAATAATATCGGCCGTTAGACGACACCGTAGCATATGCCACCTAAAACATGATGATGTTCAATAAGTAAACTTGTTTGCCAGCTGTGTTAAAATTTTGTCTCTTTCTTGTTTTGTCTGTTATAAAAGCATAACATAACATCACGCCTGTATTCCCCTAAGCATTGGGCAGAGGTATATAGGAACACCCTCATTTCGACGTTATATTTAAGTCCCATGTAATAGGGGGCGAGCCTATTGCCATCAACCGGGCACAAATCCAAACTCCGTGCTGCTACTCAGTAATTCCACACGGAAAAACCCAATAACACATTGCCCGACCTGGGGCTTGAACCCAGTATCTCACGTGGCAGTTATAAAAGATAGCAATATTTTTAGTTACGTTTAGTTGGTGTGCAACAGAATCAGCACTGTTGTAGCCGGGTGTTTTAGAGAGATGAAAAGAAGATTATTTTTGCTTAATTTTAAGGAAGTCGTTGCAAATGAGGTTGTTAGTCGCATGTTTAAATGTTGAGGTGCGAGTCACGCTATGTCGGTTACGCATAATTATGAAAGTTTAAAGTTCATTTTAATTACGTATAACATAATAGCTGGATTAAGTTGCATAGTTTTGCATTTTTTTTCACGCAGAGCAAAATTAATAAGAAGCAGTAAATCTACGTCCAGAAATAATTAGAGGAATACGTTAATTGATACATGTAGAAAATACATACCTAGTTACGTGGATTACAATTGCACATCGTCATCATCAGACCAGCTAGAAGACGTCCACTGGTAGACAAAAGAAGGAAGGAATCTATGACGAAGGCCCATCGATTCCCTCTACAATCAGTTCTGGGCCATTTGCATCCAATCGCAATGAATTATAATTGCACTTGGTCATCATCAAATCAGCTAGAAGACGTCCACTGGTGGACAAAAGAAGGAATCTATGACGAAGGCCCATCGATTCCCTCTACAATCAGTTCTGGGCCATTTGCATCCAATCGCAATGAATTATAATTGCACTTGGTCATCATCAAATCAGCTGGAAGACGTCCACTGGTAGACAAAAGAAGGATGGAATCTATGGGAAAGGCCCATCGATTCCCTCTAGAGTCAGTTCTGGGCCGCTTGCATCCAACCGCAATGGATATAATTGCACATGGTCATCAGCAGATCAGCTGGAAGACGTCCGCTAGTAGACAAAAGGAAGAAGGAATCTATTGAGACGGCCCATCGATTCCCTCTACAGTCAGTTCTGGGTCGCTTGCATGCAACCACAATGGATTATAATTGCACATGGTCATCATCAGACCAGCTAGATGACATTCACTGGTGGACAAAAGGAAGAAGGAATCTATTGAGAAGGCCCATCAATTCCCTCTACAATCAGTTCTGGGCCGCTTGCATCCAACCACCGAACCGCAACCGGTTGACTATTATCTATCCATCGCGGATGACGATAATTACCAACCACGTTAAGCTGCTGTTCGTTCCACATCGAGACCCCCCCATGCCTCGGAACATGTTAAACAGTTGGTCCCGGGTGTTATACGTTCACCTATGACAATCATTACGGGAAATTAGAAGCCCGAAAATCTGACAACCGGTCTAACTTTAGGATATCGGCATTGCCCAGTAACTGAGTTGCGGAGGTCTGATGGCAGTCGTTCTGTGTAAAATACTGGTTAGACTGGAAGCTGAGCTCAACATAGTCGGGAAAAGGCTAGGCAAAACTATTATCTATCTATCTGGTTGGAGGCCGTCCAACGTTCTGTCTAGCTCACAATTGCACATTGTTATATGCAATACCACCTAGTATCTACTAATCGCAAGGGAGAGTTTTTCAGTGCAATATCATTCAAAGTTCTCTCACAACAAAATAAACAAACCATTTTTTTAAAAGCCGCTACAACTTTATTAAGCAGCTATTTTTCACATCATTTCATTGAGTAGCAATGAAAATATTCGCCGTATTTTATCCGTCGGCCTAATGTTTCTTATTAATCTCAGTCGTTAAGGGGCGCGTGCGTTATTTTGTTATTTATCGGATGGTCGGACGTTATTGCCACCTTCATTAATCTCTTGGATTCTTGAAGGAAATCCCGCAAAAAGCATTGTTACCCTTAATGATAAATGTCGGGTACGGTTCTCCCCCCTCTTTTCTTTTTAGGTTATGCACACATTAAGCGGTTGTGACGCGACAACCGCTTAGATAACCGCGAGTTGAGGGTGCAACTGGCGAATTCAGAGTGTAAACGAAATCATGTAATTCCTTTAAATTTCGTGATGTACTGCTTAACCCTGGAATAAAAAACATAGATTAACCCTGGAAGACAAACATAGATTAACCCTGGAAGGGATACATAGAATTCAATAAAAAAAAAATACAAGAAGTAAACATGTATGCTTAACGTGAGGCATTTTAGCGCTACGAGCGAATTGCACGGCAATCGCTCGCCGCGCGGTCATTTAACTCGGAGCGCTAAAATGCCGCATGTTAAAAACACATATTTACTTGTAATTTTTTTATTGATTTCAAATGTATCCCTTTCAGGTTTAATTTATGTCAGCAGTACATCACGAGGTTTGAAGGAATTACATGATTTCGTTTAAACCCTGTATACTGTCTGACCAATCATGGCTCAGGACGCTTAATGTTCTCTTCTTAGTTTGAGATATTCGAAAGGTACTTTGTAATAGAGAAGTATTAGGTCTTCAATTCAATTTAAGTACTTAACGATTGTGTGATTTCTGAACCAAATTTACATACACAAAAATTGATTGGAATTTTAGGAAAAATAATATTATTACATCAACCTAACAAACGCTGTTTCATAAACCAACAAATTGGTCTAAATGACATAATGAGTGAATAAAATTACAAAACGCTCAGTGTGAATTTTCTCTTATACGCTGTCCCGTTCACAGCTGCGTTTTTAAGGTAAGTGTAATTTATCTATGAATTGTTCGGGACAGTTTTATCTTTTTCTCGAGGTGAGTCGGATGTTAGGGAGCTGTTCTGTTTCTTAGCTGGACAGGGGATACGTTTTATGGAGGCGGAATAAAAACTCATTCTTGTGAGTACTTAGCGAAATGTATTTCTTCTTTAAAAAAAATCTGTTCCGTTTTTGAACAAAAATAAAATTGAAATCATAATTTATTCTCGTCGGTCTGATATTTAATACTTCATTGCTTGTGAGAATCTTTGATGGGTTTTTTTTTAACTTTTTTATAAAAGGTACTTTACTTATACAGCGTGAAACAGAAATGCGTGGTCATATTTAAGGATGTTGTTTGGACTCTTATTCAGAGCAACATTTGATATATCAAACAAAAAAAACCTGAATTTTATTTTTTGACTTTTCATACTAATGGCATCAGCTTGTTGAAAAATTGTTAGCAGATTTTTTTAATTTAACCTTTCAAAAATGTTGCTCTAAATAAGAGTCCACATAACCTCCTTAAATATGACCATGCATTTCTGTTACATATTGTATAGGTACTTATCTTAGCAATAACATGGTATTTAGAACAAAATCATTCAAAACTCGTAAAACTAGTTCCAAAGTTTGAAACCACGAAGTTTTTTTTATTTTTAGTTATCGAAAACATTCAAGCCGAATAGTAAAATTTTTCCTCTTTCCTTTTGTTCTTGGAAGGAGTTAGTAACATGATTTATTCGTTTTATCCTATAAATTTATTGGGAACTAGTTTTTGCACAGTTCTTTTTAAGGGTTTGTGATGATAGAGCCTTTTACGTATTGTCTATCTGTACTGTCAGTCCGTGCACGATGCATGACGCAAAACATTAGTGCGTAGGCTTGCTGTAGGTCAAATTGTTTGACAAGAAAAACAAACTGCTTCGTTGGTCTAGTGGTCGCAAGTGTGACTGCTAATCGTGAGTTCCTAGGTTCGATTCCCAGGTCGGTCAAAGTGTTCAAAGTGTTCGTGTGGAATTTCTCAATAGATTTGTACCCGGTTGGTGGCAAAAGGCTCGCCCCCTATTACATGGAACTTAAATATAACGATATCATGAGGGTGTTACTATACACCTCTGCCTACCCCTTTGGGGAATGCAGGCGTGATGTTATGTAAGAAAAACTAAACCAAACTTTTGGACAGTTCTCGTTTACGAATGTAAGTACTATTAAAGAAAACTGAAAGCATCCAGCACGTATCTTGCTTTAAAAAAATACCTGAATTAGCCTACTTGACAGCAAAATACACGCCGCAGGTCGTATTTAACCGTGCGGGGTCTAAATTAGCCACGAACTACCCCCGACGCTGCATCTAATATAGCAATTCTAAGTAGTCTACTTCCCCTAAGGGATGATTTCCACCAAACGGATCGCATCGCATCAGATCGGAAAGGATACGAACGGATGCGGCGACAGCCGATCTCGTCCTCCAGGATGTCGACGCATGCGATCGGCTCCGTACCGTCGCTTGCGAACGTATCCGTTTCTGCGCCTAGTCAAATAGTTTAATTCCTACCGTGTTGACGTGTACTAATTTTAGAAAGGATCAGATCGGATACGATGTCAGGCGAACGGAGCCGATCGCGCGTCGCAGTATACTTTCTCGGCTACGATCGTGCGTCGCGGAAGACATCCGCGGTCAAGCTGCTGTGCGTGGCTTGTTAATATAGGCTTTAAATCATGTGTACACGGTTTAAAATCGTTTAAAGATTGTAAAATCCGTTCCGATCCGATGCGATGCGAGCCGTTTGGTGGAAATCATCCTTATGACTACCTATGTTTTTAAGTTGTTTTGTAGAGTTGTCTTGCAATGAGGTCAAAAAATGATACAACAGTAACCCCATATCTAAGCCTACTTACGCAGAAGTTATGATACAATCTATGTTTTGTTTTTATGTATTCCCTCAGCTTCAAAGTAATTCCATATGAAAACGGACCCTCTGTTCTGCCACCGTAACATTTTTTAACGAATTCTGTCAACCGTATTAGGTTGTGTGTTTCCTGATTATAGGACTACCCCACCGTTTCCCATGGGCATCGTAAATGGCGACCAATTCGCCAGCCAACGTGGTGATTACGGCGAAAATCCTCAATATAGGGAAAATTCTCAAAGGGCGTCTTCCGGCTGACACGTTTATTTTTTTCCAAATTCTCACCTTACGTCTTTTGGTGGAAAATGGAGAGTTTTTTTTTTATTACAACTATTATTGACATTGGTAATATGTTTTTGATACTCTATAACAGTGTTCCGCAAACTTTTTGTGTTCAAGGTACACCTACGAAATCGGGGAATTTCAGAGGTACACCATTAATGAAAAATCATATTTTATTATATAAAGATAGCAAAGAATACATCATTTCAGTCCGCCTTTATAACTTTATAAGAAATAGATTCTTCCCGCGGCACACCAATTAATGACCACGGTACACCGGTGTGCCGCGACACACACTTTGCGGAACACTGCTCTATAATATAGAATCTATTAGTCAAATACTCAATCGCTGCTCAAATTTTAAGTTGCCGTTAATTTCGTGCTGTCACTGTCACTCTAAGGCGAAGTAACAGTGACAGCACGAGATTTAAGAGCAACTTAAAATTGAGTAGCGTTTGAGTATTTAGCTATTAATCTATTAACATAAAGTTAGACTGAAAAATATGGAGTAGCATAGCGCATGAAAGAAAGATCTACACTATAACAATTATTGTAAATGCGAAAGTGAGTTTGTTTGTCGGTCTGTTTGTTATTTCTTCGCGATTACATACAAAACCACAGTTAATGAAACTTGGCACAGAGATAGCCTAAAATTCAAAGAAGGATATAGGATACTTTTTATTGTCCTATCAAAGGAGTGAAGCCGCGGGCGCTAGCCAGTTAATTATATGTTATTATCATTATATACTGCCCGCAGACTAGTAATCTCGCTTATGGCCAAATTAAAAGTCTTACAGTACTTGTCACTTCGTCTTAAAGTAACAGTGACAGCACAAGTACTAACGCCAACTTAAAATTGAGTAGCATTTGAGTATTTAGCCATTAATCTATTAAAATAAAATTAGACGGAAAAACATGGAGTAGGATTGCACATGAAAGAAAATCTACACTATAATAATTATTAAATGCGAAAGTGAGTTTATTTGTCCGTCTGTTTCTTATTTCTTTGCGACTAAACTACTAAACCGATTTTAATTTAACTTGGAACAGGGATAGCCTAAAATTCAAAGAAGGATATAGGATACATTTTATCTTCATATCACACGAGTGAAGCCGCAGGCATCAGCTAGTTAATTATATATTTTGTAATCATTGCATATACTGCCCGCTCATAGTAATCTCGCTTATAGCGAAATACTCAAACGCCACTCAATTCTAAGTTGCCGTTAAGTCTCGTGCTGTCACTGTTACTTTAAGACGAAGTGACAGTGACAACAAGAATTTAATAACGTAAAATTTAGTAAAGTTTGAGTATTTGGCCATTAGTTAGAAGACATCTGAGTAATTGTCATTTAGATATTTTTTTCCAAGTAAAAACAAACATTACCTAAATCTACAAAACAATATGTGAAGAAAAACAGTTCCCAGATAACAGCAGCGAAGCAAAAAAAATCAGAAAAGAAAAATCTTTATCTCAAGCAAAACACCTCAATTTCTTGCCCACTTCCCTAATTACACTCTTGTGCTGTGACGAACGTTCCGTGGTCTTCTAACAATGTGCTCATTAACTTAATCGTCGGCCATTTTCTCTCTGAATGAGACATTATAAATATGTAGTTAGAGGTTTACGATTTTCTCGTGCATAAAACCGATTACGTTGAATAAATTCCCGTTTTTGTGCTCAACGTTGGACCGAACTGTAATTTTCAGCTATTTGCGGATGATGGATTTATTTTGCAGGTGCAATATTCCTTCATTACATTCTACAGTAAAGCTACATTATGTTGTTATTGCTTCATAAATTGGCCAATGATACATTGACGATAGCTAGACAAGAATTATAATCCAGCTAGTAGTATTTATTTGTCCGCTTCAGGCAATATCTGTCGTAAATCTGGTAGGATTCAATTATTATTATGAAACAGATACCTAACTGATTGAATCGATAAGTATTAGTATTAATAGCAGTGATAGCCTAGTGGTGTGACCGTCGGACTGCAAAGTCATAGATCTTGAGTTCGAATCCAAGGCACGCACCTCTGACTTTTCGGATCCATGTGCGTATTGTATAATTAACACTTGCTTAAAAACGGTGAAGGAAACATCGTGCGGAAACCGGCATGCCTTAGAGATATTTCTCGACGACATGTGAAGCCAAGTCAGAGGCCCATGGCCGGCATAAAATCTGACACCAGGTTAGTTAATAACCACACGATAAGAAGAAGAAGAACTGATTGAATGGATATTTTAACATTCAAGGGGCCAATATGGCCCTTTATAAACTGTTCTAATTATTATTAAACGGTTTTTATGACTATTTATTAAAACCAATTAATTACTATTAAATTATTAATTGGTGATGTTCTTTACAAAGGACAGGTGCGTAGTACTCTCAATCGGCGTGCGTGTATGACAAGACTAGCGGCCCGTCCCGGCTTCGCACGGGTGGACATTTTTCCCGTTTTTGCAACATTTTTCATTTATGCTCCGCTCCAATAGGACCAATAGGTCGTAGCGTGATGTTATATAGCCTATAACCTTCTCGATAAATGGACTATCCAACATATTTTTTTTTTATTCCAAGCAGTAGTTCCTGAGATTACCACGTTCAAACGAGCAAACTCTTCAGCTTTATAATATTAGTATAGATGTATGAATGTGGATGAAGAGAAAGGAGTATGTAAGGGTCGTGGCAGAAACTATAGAACGCAACAGCGTTCTAAAGTTATATTTGTTTTTCAACTACTTCTTCTTAACCGATTCTCCTAAAACTTCGCACAGAAATTCAATTTCCATGACAACACAACACTACAATAATTTCACCCTTCCGTCCTCAAATCCTGGTGCTGCAGGGGTACTGCAAGATAAAGCTTAAAAGGTTTTTTAAGGGATTACTTATAAAATACACGCATCTATCCCTGTGCGAATGTAAATACCATTCGCTTATGTACACTCGCTGATCGTGTAACGTGTGAGCTCGTGTGATGAATAGGACCCTCTGATATAATCTTATAATCGCGCATAAACCTTATGGGTAGAAGACGATTAAAGGATCACAGAGACGGGCAGTAGTATCCACGTAGATAGGGATTAGCAAGTACAACAAGCGTGACGGATATGGAAATATAATACGTATTCGTGATGGGTATGGAAATATAATACGTATTAGAATCGGGATTTTATTGAAATTTACCAACGTATTTGTACTACAGCTGTGATAGCTTTACGGTTGATCGTTTGCCTTCCACGCAGAAGAGTCTGAGTTCGATCTCGATCCGTACGTCTGACTACGAATTCGTTCATTTTTTTTCTATTCTACTGCTTGCTAGTAATTGGCGAGACCTGAAGGGTCTTCAACCAATAGGGACGAATATAATACTTAGCCTAAGCTAACTACTGCTACTAACATCATCACTACTAGCAACAACAGCACTAAGGGCAACACCTAATGGGACTCGGACTTCAGGTTAGGGCGTTGCTGGCGAGAGGACTGGAAGGGAGACCGCTTGATAGGGGCTGAATTATCGGTGTACGAATTCATTATGTTATGTTATTTGTATTACGATATAAGTTATGTGCCTCAGCAATATACGTGTTTCCGAACTCATACGTGTTATCGGTAGCTGGTAACACTGAACAATGTTGACATAGGAGGGTAACCGTCAAGATTAATCAATGTATCCGAAGTTATAAAAACAGTGGTATTTCGACGGAGCAAAGGATTCCATGTCGAACAGCCGAAGAAGTCTGACCTTTTATATCTGGTTTGCTTGTCTTCATTTTCTGATCTTGTGTTAATTATCATATTGTGATATATTGTGAACTAGCTTCTGTAACTAATCACTAACCTAATTAAAAGTACTCTCAGTGGTGAAGAGTCTATGTTGGTTTAGTTTACTTTATTTACCATGTTCCCAATTCTGACATACCGATATTAGCTATAACTGTAATGTTAGATTCACCCCTACAAGAATCTGTTGTATGTCTTTTATATACGAACTCTGCGACCCGGTCAATCTTTTTTTGTGTCTTTTTATTATATATTTTTAAATATTTCACTTAAGTCCCAGAAGACATACGAATACCTGGGTGAATATTCGAAATTTTTTAACATTATTTTAACAAATCATTCTTCTCCCGGGTTGTTAACGTTATAGTATTGTCAGATTGTTTTTATTCTTGTCTTATTGCTTAACGGCAGCGGTATAGTTTCAGTTTTCATTATCATAATTACAGTATTAAACATCTGCATTCTTAACTTTGGGATGATGCTAATGACGTTCTCAATTTTTGTTAATATTTTTCGAAGAATGCCCCACCTATGACAGTCGTTACGGATAGTCAGAAGCCCGAAAGTCTGACAACCGGTCTAACCTTAAGATATCGGCATTGCCCAGTAACTGGGTTGCGGAGGTCTGATGGCAGTCGCTCCGTGTAAAATACTGGTATTCGGCCGCATCTGGTTAGACTGGAAGCTGGCTGCAACATAGTTGGGAAAAGGCTAGGAGGAAGAAGCGTATAAATTGGGCTAAAAGCTTAAACTTTCGCTTAAAAACATTATTCACTGCCTTGACAAGCTGTCCAAGTCTGACTAAACTTCCAGTAAAACAAACTTAACGCCCGTAAAATTATAGTAATTAACGTAATGGTGGGGGATTGTTTTCCGTAATCTTTTTAGATGAAAAGATTCCTTTGGCTTGTTAAATTAAGATAAATACAAAAGGAGATTTTTTGACTGCCTTGTTGGTCTAGTGGTCGCAAACGTGACTGCTAATTATGAGTTCTTGGGTGCGATCCCCAGGTCGGGCAAAATGTAATTAGGTTTTTCCATTAGGAAAATCTCAGTACCATCCCGGACTCTGGATTTGTGCACGGTTAATGGCAATAGGCTTACCCCCTATTACATGGGACTTAAACATAACTGGCGAAACGAGGGCTTACTAAAAAACACCTCTGCCGTGTCCTTCGGGGAATTCAAGGGTAGGTGTGATGTTATGTTATTTGACTTTTTCAGTGTTTATTTTTGTTAAGTATAATTTCAATTAGATAAAAGAAAAAGATGAAAATAAAGACGTTAATCGTATAATTACATACAAAAATAAAAAATAGTCTTAAATAATCTCTAAGATTTATAAATAGGTACATGATTATATTTAAATAGGTACATGTTAGAAGATTGCAAATTCTGTTCAAACATTTTGAAAGGGTTAAATATTATTTACTCGTCTCTTTGCACTATCTAATAAAACCTTTTTGTTGTTTTTTATCGTGGAGAAATGCTCACGCATACTGCACTACCACGGGGAGATAGTGCAGTTATGTGGGACTCAAACCCACTAAAACTCCACGGCGTCCTCCTCTGCCGCTTATGGCGGGAACACGGGCACGTGTAAGCACTCATCCGTGAACTATCTAATTAAACCTACCCTTTTTAAATTAAGAACGCTAAATATTCAAATATTCCAAACCTTCCAAGAAGTTTGTTCCAATTTTAAATAATCGATCTAGTGTCGAATATCATAAGAGGCATCCGTAACTTTGTTCATCTGAGTAATTTTGCTGACTTCGATAAAATTCGTTCACTTCTATTAAAAAAGTTTTTTTTTTCAGTGAACCGGGTAATTGGTGCGAGATGAAATTTCTGTTTCGGAAACAGATGCCTTAATTTAAAATTAAAACTTTTCTTGTACTAAATTTAGGATACACCTAATTTATTCTAATCGCTAATTACCTAACTCGTAATCCATATTTCTATTAAGGCTCAAAGAAGAAATTATGTAAAATGCGCTCTTTGATGTAAATATGTTTATTAGGTAGGTATCATTAAAAGTTGGATAACTTGTAAACAGTTTTTGTAACTTTTAAAGCATAAAGTTGGTAGCACAACTAGAAGTAATTAAATAAATATAAAGAGCTGTTTAGTGTTGCCAGATTTAAAGCAAAGAGGGTTGAACTGCAATCAATTTTGAGACCCGAGTGAGAAATAAAAAGGTATCCAATTAAATGCATTCGACCTTTCAATGTCGGTTAAATAAATGGTGCTAAGCGGAAGAAGAGGAAGTGTTTATTGTTCCGGAATAACGATCCTACTTGCTACGGAATCATAATTAAATTCTGGATAGTTCTTTCTTTTGAACATCGTCTCTGCCTCAATTCATTTTTTATTTGTATTTTTCATGATTTTTAATTGTACTTGTGTTTATTCTTTGGTTTATTTGAGCCCAAAACCACACAATTCTAAACGTATTTCCTTCATATAGACAACATTTTCACGCCTTGTATTCCCTAGAGGGTTCGGCAGAGGTGTTTTTAGTACACCCTCGTTGCGCCAGTTATGTTTAAGTCCCATGTAATAGGGGGCGAGCCTTCCTTCATATAGGTACTAGGTACTTTTACGACCTAAACCACGAAGATAATAATAATATACAAAATGTATTTTTTTACATTTTCTGATAATTCTAGTAGGTACCACAGTAGGTCAATCGACTGGCGTATAAAAAAATTGTGAATGTAGTTTGCAATTTCTATAAAAATTATTGATAGTCTCCTAAATAACGTTTTCCTATAGCTACAACGGTAAAGGTATCTGGTACTTACTGCCCCGTCTCAAATTTCCACCCTGTATAATAATAGGCATGGCAGCTGGCGGGTTATTGATCATAATAGCATATTGCATGTTAATAATGCATTTGAGTAGGCTGTTGCCTGTTGCATCTCCAAGCGTTTATGTATATTAAAATTCACACCTATCCTTATTGATTCTTAAAGTAATTGATAAAGACTGCAACACAAATTACTAACAAACGCACTCATGAAGGTTAATGGGTCATTAACTAACGTTTGCTTAAGAGTTCCCAGTATAATATCTATACTGGGAATTTTTAAGCAAACGTTAGTTAATGTTTCATTAATGTCTTTGAGAGCGGTGGAAAGTCTTATAAATCGGGTAGTCTAGTTCTAGTCAGTTTGAAAAAAGTATGGAATACGTTCAGTACAGTCAATACGCTGAGAAAGAATACCCGAAATATTATGTTCTGCCTAGCCTTTTTCCAACTATGTTGGGGTCAGCTTCCAGTCTAACCAGATGTGGCTGAATACCAGTATTTTACATGGAACGACTACCATCAGATCTCCGCAACCCAGTTACTGGGCAATGCCAATATCCTAAGTTTAGACCAGTTGTCAGAATTTCGGACTTCTGACTTTCCGTAACTATATACTGTCATAGGTATTCCTATGACACCCGGGACCAACGGTTTGACATGCTCTCCGAAGCACGGAGGGGTCTCGATGTGCAACGAACGGTCACCCATCCACGAACTGACAGCGGAAAGCGCAGCTTAACCTTGCAAATCGTATGATTCGCGCGGTTGGTAATTAGCCGCAAGCCCCTCCCATGTAACTTAATTATGTATTTTGGATATAATATTTTTTTAGCGGTCTTTTAGGCCGATGTACACGAAATAACTAGATGATGCTTACTACTCGAGTGATATATCACTAAGTGATACAGTGTAAATAAGGCTGATCAGTGACTTGTATAATTAAGTGACCTGTTGTACATACTTGTATCGGCAATGTAACCAATGACGGATCACTGATTCCTATAATTTACGGAGCTTTATTGGTTAAAATTGAGACTCTTGTATCTTTACCCATTATGAAGCAAAGCCCTCATAGTTTTGCATAGTAGACCCTCCTATATAGAAGTAGCTATCACAAGTAAAATTAGTCCCAGTCCTCTTGCATTCGACACCCTAAGAGTTCGAGTCCCCCCTTGGGGACACTCTCAGAGGTGTCGCTGCTATAGTCATAGCCATGATGTTACAGTAGTTAGCTTTGCGTAGTTAGCTAGGTAGTTAGAATAGTAGGTATTGGTTCGGAGACCCTTCTGGTCTCGTCAATAATAGTCAGGTTACGTAGAAAAAGTCCGCAAGACCATCTACAATAGTCGAACAGGAAAAAAAAAAAAAAAGAAAGTAAAATTAGCTTACGAATCTACTTATATGCCCAGTTTCGCAAGGAAAAATGCTACCATCGGTAGGCAAAACGATTCGTTTTATTTATAGGAACCGGGCATTAGTGATACAGTTTAAATAAGGCTGATCACTAAGTGATGTTTATAATTGAATGACCTGATGTACATAACCGTAACGCCAATGTAACCAATGACGCATAACTTAGTCTTCTTCGTCTTTTCGTGTGGTTAGTAACTAACCCGGTGTCAGATTTTATGCTGCCCACGGGCCTCTGACTTGGCTTCACATGCCGTCGAGAAATATCTCTCAGGCATGCCGGTTTCCTTACGATGTTTTCCTTCACCGGTTTTAAGCAAGTGATAATTATACAATACGCACATGAATCTGAAAAGTCAGAGGTGCGTGCCTTAGGTTAGAACTCGAGACCTATGACTTGGCAGTCCGACGGTCACACCAAAAGAAGAAAAAGAAAAGAAAGAAAATTAATTTATTCAGCCAAGAACACAATGACGGCATAAATAAAATAAAAAAAGAAAGAACAATACAAAAAGAATTAAATATACACATTTTGTGCTGTCGAGCATGTCCATGCCGAAAAGGTCACCAACTCAGCATATGCTAGGCGTCAAACACCCAGCGCTGATTTTCAGCTGGTACCCCCGCAGTGACACACGGATGACCAATAGAATAGAATAGAATTTTTATTTGCATAAATTGTAGGTACATAAAAAAATAGTTGTTAAAGATAAACATAGTGATCCTTGTACAATCTACCTTAAATTAGGCATGCAAAAATTACAATAATAAGGGCGTGAATCTATAATTACATATCTTTTATCTTTAAATTATCAATTTATATCTACATCTGTGAACATTATTTATTTGAATTAGTTAATTATCTATATGTAAGAATATATTATAATATAAAAATTAATTATATGCCAGCATTTTTAAATTGAATATAATTATTAAATAAAATTAGAATGTATCGTTCAAAAAATCGTATCGACCACTAGGTTATTACTTAGTGATTTCGCATAGATCCGGCTTTAAGTAGATATGTTCAAGAAGTTGGTATTCCAAGCCAAATACCAACTTCTAAAACATTAAAGTAGCAGAGGTCAAACTATACAAAGCCCTATCCCATCTACAGTTACATACCTCAGCTATCTGGCTCAGATTAAGTCACCTCACGAAGTATTCCTTTGGTAAATATTCCGGAATCCATCCCAACTAAAGGGCTTATTAATTCCGAGGAATTCTGATGTCCTTACTTTGAGGAGACAGGTAAGCTCGAGGTCACACAAAGGACCATCCATTTATATTGAGAGCCCTTCTCCTGTTAGCATAAATAATTTCGTCAACAGATGTAGGTACTTGTACGTAATTGTTGAAAATTAAGAAAGCAAACGAAGGCTGTCAGCTTTAAATATAAATTGGAATGTTTGAAACGGAAGGAAATGTGTTTTCTTTAAGAATATGTGAAATAAATTAGGATAGTTGGGCCAAAAGTTGTGTAGTAAGCAGATACATACGTCGTTTATTTCTTAAAATTTTTGAATCGAATAACATTGAGGTTATATTTTAACAAAAGGAGAGCTACATTTTATAGCATTAACTAAAAGCTTTATTATTTTAAGTTGCCACGTTGGTCTAGTGGTGGCAAGCGCGACTGTGAGGTCCTGGGTTAAATCCCTAGGTCGGGCAAAGTGTTTATGGTGATTTTCCGTGTGGAATTCCTCTTTACCAGCCCGGAGTATGGCTTTTGTGCACGGTTGATGACAATAGGCTCGTGCCTTATTCCATGGGACTTAAACATAACGGCGAAATGAGGGTGTTACTATACACCTCTGCCCAACCCTTCGGGGAATACAGGCGTGATGTTATGTTATCAATAAGAAATAATTTAATAAATATAGGAGGTACCTACATATGGGGTTTCCATAGTCACGTAAAGTGAAATAATAAATATAGGAGGTACCTACATATGGGGCTTCCATAGTCACGTAAAGTGAATTAAAGCCTCGAGAAAATATTTATAAAAAAGGCTGATTGCGAAACTGTCTACAACATAACATAACATCACGCCTGTATTCCTCGAAGGGTTAGGCAGAGGTGTATAGCAACACCCTCATTTCACCGTTATGTTTAAGTCCCATGTAATAGGGGGCGAGCCTATTGCCATTAACCGGGCACAAATCCAAACTCCGGGCTGCTACTGAGGAATTCCACACGGAAAAACCCAATAACACTTTGCCTGACCTGGGGATCGAACCCAGGACCTTTCAATCAGCAGTCGCACTTGCCACCACTAGACCAACGGCAGTCATTAATTATTTTTCATTTCCTTTCAATTATTCAGTACACCAATCAGATCATACCAAAGTATATACCATTATCTATTTACGTAACTATATCATTAAACTATAAACCAAACTGCATAATCTCATTTTACACGTAACCGCACTACTTTCCGATCCAAAACTCTCGCCGTACTGAACCCCAATTAACTGATACAGAACCATTTAAAGTACGGAGGATCATTATTGGTTTCAGGTTGACCTACTGGGATTTATTTATAGTCCATTTACGATAATAGTTCGGGAGCTGGAGTTGAAAATGCATGTATTACATTTGTTTTTCTAAAGGAAACAACATTATTATTTTTTATTAAACAGTTTGAATTTGTTTCACTTCGTATATTTTTTTGTTTCAACTACTTTTGTACGTTTCGTATATTTTTCAACTACTTCTGCTTAACCGATTCTCATGAAACTTCGCACAGTAATTATATTCCCATGACAATACAATATTATAATTTCAATCTTCAATCTTTCAAATCCTGCTGCTGCAGGGGTACTGCAAGATAAAACTGTTTGACTTAAAAGTTGGTTTTTTATTAAGGGTTTATACTATGATATGAATGAAATAAAACTGAAGATGGGTTAGCGGATAAAATACTAAATGGTATAATAATACTTGATAAACAATAACAAGCTGGCATATACTTGTTTTGAGTATTTACTCGACCTCGAGTATTAATCTGAGTAAGAACCCATCTCTAGACACATTGTAAATTGTTGTCGGATAAATGACTATAAGGATATAGGTACGTTAGAACGGGGACTCGACGATAAAAATATCTAGCAAAAGTAACAAAATGCTACAGACTAGGTGCTAGTTTTAATGATACATAGGTAAGCCTAAAAGGTGGGCTTTGTTTTTGAGTACGCCTGCATTAGTACCATCAGAAAAAATCCTTATAAAACTGACTTTGAACGGCTACTATTTCGAAACTAAGCAGTATCGGGATGGAAAAAAAATTGCCCTAATACAATTTTAAAGCACAAAGAATAAAAAATAAAATCAACTGACGCTGTCGTGATGCCATTGTTTTCTTTTTACATTAAACCTAAAAACATATGTTTATAATAAAAAAATTAAAAAGCTCGTTATTGCACAAGATATCAAAATATTATTTTAATCATCAATGATAATAAAATCTACACCTCAAACAGATAATATTACATAAGCTCCCTTACTATAAGGGTATAGTTAAATTGGAGTTTAACTTTGATATAATGTGCCGTTCGGTATTAACAATCAATTTCCTGTGTTATGGTTAGTTCGCTCCCGTCTTTGATGTTGACCGGTTAAGGTTTATTTCCCGGTTATCGCCTTATGGAAAATTGGTTTCTAGACCGTAGGATTAGGGGGTTTAATGTGTTTTTGAATGAAGTTAAATTAGAACCGTGGTTATTACTAAAACATTTTATATGCAGCGTTCTGTAATACATTACTGCCATGGTCTATAAAGACTGCGTTGCTGGCAGCGCTGATGATGGCCGAAAGTGCAACGTAGCGCAGCTTCAGGCCAACACAGCGCAGTCAGTATTGCAGCCCTTGATGGACAAGCTGGGATAAAGGCTAAGACCGAATGTTAAGGCCTTTATAGCGCTGACAGCAAGGGCTCCAATGATGACCAAGCTTGAAGGCCGAGTGCGTAGCTAAGCCAAGCTCGAGGCCATCGTAGCGTGACCAGCAGCGTAATCATTGCGGACCAAGGCTTGTATAGTGCTTTACTTAAACAATGCGAGTAATTTAAATAAAACGAGCTTGGGCTAAGTTGCACCAAATAACTATAACCTTAACCGTACCAGAATTTCTGTCAAATCAGTACAAATTTGAGATAAATATGGCACGTTAACAGTTATAGTTAGTTGGTGCAACTGAGCCTTAGTATAGTAAGAATTTATCTAAAGTAATATAATTGTAAAAAATACCTACAGTTTCAAATTCAGGACTGCCTTCCTAGTTTTTCGCGTTTTTTTTTTAATAGGCAATGGTGGTGATGCTGCCTGTACTTATACAACCAAAATCTGAATAAAATCTTTTTGCACCTGACTATTTTTGAAACAAAACTCGCCAAAAATGGATTTTTAAAGGAAATTGCTGGTGGCTAAAACTCACCAGCAATGAAATTCTATACAACTTTGCTGGCGCCTATTCAAGTAGCGCAGAAAGGTCGACTTAGCTCAAAGCAGGTTGTCAAAATAATGACCACATTACAAGCATTTTTGAGTAAAATATAATAAATCAAATTGTATTTCTAAAGTCTTTTTTAATGGACCGTACTAAAAATATGAATAACGTTAATTAATTGGACACTAATATGATTGACGAGTCTTAAATAGCGAATCATCTAAATTAATTAAAAATAATTAGTCTTATAAAAAAAGCTTTTGAAAAAATACAATTAACACAAGTACCTACGAATTCACTTTTTTAAATACAATTAGTTCGGTACGTAGTTACGTACATCTATCTAAATTACAAAAGATGACTGCCCTTAAATTAGATTTGCATGCATTAGAAATTGCGTTAAATAAACGAACATAGAACGTCTGCCCCTTAATTTAATTATATAATTTAATTTCTATTCACTGAGCTCCGAGTTTTAAGTTATTTTAGCCATGTAAAATACATTAAAGTTTATTATAATCTTATTTCTGAACGTTAGTTGTAATGAAAAATTAAGTATCTTAAAAAGGAAAAAATGGTACTACTTAACGTAGTACAACCCATAATTAAAGAAAACTATGACATCTATAACATAATAATAATATAAAGTCCGAATGTTCGTCTCTCCAAATGCGAGCGTGGGTACGTCGACACGACGCATAGGCCTAGCAAGGTTCTCGTCATGTGGGACAGTGATATCAACAATCATTGTGAGACGCTCTGATCGATCTATCACCACTATGTCAGGCTTATTGGCAACAATAGTCCTGTCGGTGATGATAGATCGATCCCAGTACAATCTGACATGACCATTCTCGAGAACTGGGTTGGGCACATCCTTGTAGTAAGGTACTTCTGCGTCCACAAAATTGTATTTCAGAGCAAGTTGCTGGTGGATAATCCTAGCCACTAAGTTGTGTCTGTGCAAATACTCGCCGTTAGCAAGACGAGAACAACCAGAAATAATATGTCGAATGGATTCACCGGGACAGTGGCATGCCCGACAGATTTCAACCGTGCCGTCCTTCACAATCTATACTAATATTATAAAGAGGAAAGATTTGTATTTTTGGATGTTTGTATTTTTGGATTTTTGTATGTAACAAATAAACTTAAAAACTACTGGACCGATTTCAAAAATTCTTTTGCCGTTAGAAGGCTACATTATCACTGAGTAACATAGGCTACGGGCGGAGCTGTGAGGACACAGCTAGTAGAATATAAAGTCCGAATGTTCGTCACTCCAAATGCGAGCGTGGGCACGTCGACACGACCCATAGGCCTAGTACGAATGCCGTCGCGTTATTAACGTAAACGTGACGTTAATGTAAGTGAATTTTGAATAGGAAATACTCGTTCCGCACACACTATTTAATTAAATTGAAAACTTTATTCATATCTATGTATGATAGAAATTGTGCATGCCGCAAAAAAATACCAAAATATTATAAGACAGTTGTATTTTCAATTCAAAATTCGCTTACATTAGCGATTCGTTTCCAAAAACGTTCGTGATAGGCGCTCGCATTTAGAAAGAAAGAAAAGAAAGAAAGAAAGAAAAGTTATTTATTCGCGCCAACATGACGCACAAAATAAAATAAAAGTAACAAAACTGAATAGAAGCTTGGGGAAAAATATGCGTCACATCCGCGCAAAACGGCCATCGCTCAGCATAATGCTGTGTCTCACATGCGAGACAGAGCCACAGCGCTGGTTTTCAGCGACAGCCGGCGTTGACATGATGACGTCCACCGGTGCAGCAAGTAAAATAATTAATTGTAATTTGGTGTGGCTTCTAATAATCCTGTGAATACAACACAAGTGGGGCCCGCCGACGACACGACCCGTTCGCGCCCCGCGCTTGGTGTGACGGAAACTTAAAGGATCGAACACAATACATCAGACCACGGGCAGGGCGCACGATATTTTTTACGTTAAATCATCGGTGTATCATAGGAATATCTATGACACTCGTTACGGGTAGTTAGAAGCCCGAAAGTCTGAAAACCGGCCCAACTTTAGACTATCGGCATTGCCCAGTAACTGGGTTGCGGAGGTATGTTGGCAGTCGCTCCGTGAAAAATACTGGTGTTCAGCCGCTTCTAGTTAGACTGGAAGCTGACCTCAACATAGTTGGGAAAAGGCTAGGCAGGCATTTATATAATACAGCATGCTGCCTGCTCACAAGTAAAAAAAGCATCGCGTATATGCGACCTTTCCACCACAATTTCGCGACCGTCATAATCATATTCCTCTTCCATTCAAATGACTACATAAATCGAATAACCGTCTACGACAGTTCATATTTCAGCTTCATAAATTGTCTTGAGCTTCACAATCAAAGTTTAACAGTTTCTTGTAAGCTGGGCCTGTAAACACGACTGTTTGCGGTCACGAATTGAAAACGAAATGCTTTTAGACATGCAAGGATGGGTCGTGTATGACTGTATGCTAATGTATGAACATGATTTTTGTACAGAAATAACTGTCATAAATCGAGTACTGTGAAGGAGTTTTTGGTGCATAGTGGAACTTGAAATAGTAGGTTTGAGAAATGAATGTTTTTATTTTTATATGTCTAAAATTTAAGGCCTAAACCCTTCTAATTCTGAGAAGAAGCTCGTGCCCCGTAGTGGCACAGCTATGAGCTGATTAAATAAAAAAATAAACTCTACTACCTCCAAAAACTGTGGGTGGCTTTAGAAAATGTACGATCTTTTTAGATAATATTTAAATAAGTACATCTTTTTTTAAAAGATATCTATTCACCCAAGTTTACTGTAAATCTTTTTCCTTAACTTTAATTAGTGAAAACGTCATCATAGTTTTGTTAAAAATTTAACGCCCGAACAATATCGATATTTTATTGTCTAGAGACCTTAATGCCTCCCACACAATCTTAAATGTAATTATTATAATGTCAGAATTACCACACTTCGTAGGTGTTTTAGTGGTCGTTTTCGTCACACCACTAATATAATATTTCAGACATTCTTTCGTTAACCTATTATCACAAATTGAGCCCACGAAAACGCCCACGAGGAGAGATGAGGTTACATTCCTTATTTGTTATTATTTACTCCGTGAGGAGGGTGAATTAAGAATATAATTCCCCTTCATCGCCGGGCAAGGAAGTTGCAAGAGGTGATGAACCTGGCACTATCATTGTGCCCGTAAAATGACAATAGGCTCGCCACCTATCACATGGGACTTAATACCAGAGGCGAAACGTGGTTGTGTAGACTTCTGTAATAGGAGAACACTTCTGCTTACCTCTTCGGGGATTACAGGTGTGTAGGTATGCGTATGTTTTATTTATGTGCGCACAAGTTACGCTTACACATTTTCACATTTATCATTTATCATTTATGGTGTAACCATAAAATACCCAAATTTCGGAGGCATTCCATTTAGCGCACCAATATGAAGAGCGCCAATTCAAATTACACCAGTAGTAATAGGCATAGGAATACTATAGGTGTAATTCGAATTGGTGCTCTTCAAATTGGCGCGTAAATGGAATGCCTCAATAGTCAAGCCCTTGTAATATGTGAAAATTATCTCGGGATATGTGTAGCTAAGTGTGGGGAACTTTGCGAGTACTATCGACCAACAACAATACTTAAGAAGATTTCAGGTTTATCAAAAAGCTAACACTTTTAATCATAAATCCCCATTTCATTCATAATTATGATTTTAATAATACTTTCGTCGGATGTCTGTCCTCGTCGACAGGGAAATGCTATTACGTCACGCATCGGTGCCAATACTGAATAAATATCATTCATATTCAATGTAAGATGAATTTAAAAATGCAGTATTCATGCTCAATTTATTAAAGTTTGTGAATTATTTCTTTTCGATAAAACTCGCTTTATTTAATTTTATATATTTTCATATAATATTTACTATTCTAGAAATTGATCACAAGATTTTTTTTTTCTTTGAGACAATCGGCTTATTTTTTTGCAAAGGATGAGCTATCACAGTTTACTAAATAGGTAAACAAAATTGTAATACGTGAACATCTAAAATTGTCGTTATTTTTTTGTATTTATTATAAAAGGCATAGGTAGCATGATGATCTAGACGTGTTTGCAGGGCAGTCGCTCCGTGTAAAATGCTGGTATTTAGCTGCATCTGGTTAGACTGGCAGCCGACCCCACCATAGTTGGGAAAAGGCTAGGCAGAACTTCTGAAGACTTTGTACCATTATCTAAGTACCAAATTCACTTTCATATTCCTTTAGAGCATAGAGCTACGCGCGTAGCGTTACATCGACGTAGCATTCGCGTTACGTAGGTTTATATACCCACCGTTGTATGACGTCAAACGAGGTCTGAACCCAGCTATAACAGGCCCTAAGGATTTAATAATAAATCGGACTGAGAAGTGGCAGAATTCTAATCCGACCCAAAATAGCTACCAGTTTCTTTTTGCTACTCGTGTGGGAAGATTAATCCGCTTATGCAATCCAATCTTATTTTTACTACCATTTCAACTATGAAAGTTTTTGTCTAACTGGTGCGTCCAGACCTGACGAACGCGCTGCGAATGCGCCGCTCGCGCGCCGCTCGCGGGCCGCTCGCGAACTGCGCGCGTGCATTTCGTGTTCGTACAAAGTACCGCGCGCCGCTCGAGCGCAGTTCTCGAACGGTTCGCGAGCGGCTCGCGAGCGGCGCGCGAGCGGCGCATTCGCGGCGCGTTCGTCAGGTCTGGACGCACCGTAAGAAACAAGTATTCAATTCTGATAAATTGCCTTGGTGGTCTAATGGTGGCAAGCGCGAATGCTGATCGTCAGGTGCTGGGTTCGATCCCCAGGTCGGGCAGTGTTATTGGGTTTTTCCGTGTGGAACTCCTCAGTAGCAGCACGGAGATTTGATTTGTGCCCGGTCGATGGCAACAGACTCGCCCTTTATTACATGGGACTTAAACATAACAGCGAAATGAGGGTGTTAGGCCCGGTATCCACCAAAGCGGAGACGAGAGGATATGTGTTTGAATAAACCAATCCGATTTCGTTATTTCCACATCTCTTCTCCGCTTAGCTTGGGTGGAAATGGAGCGGAGAGGAGAGGAGATGTCTCATTTTTCTATAGAATGTTGTGCGGCGAGCGAGCAAGCGGTGCAGCAGAGCGGAGAAGTGTCTAGTCGGGCGGCCGGGCGGCGCACCCCGCACCCCGCTGCTATTTCCCCACGCCTCGCACACCCGAAAGCGACATTCGATTGACTGGCTTTGAATGCAAGCGTGTGTCGTCCATATTTTTATATTTTCAGTCTGCAAAATAGATGACAAACATTTCATTGAAGTGGTTAAAAAAATGATATGGTTTCTTATTCAGAATCTATGTTGCCGTCGATAATTTAAATATTGAAGAATTAATTGTGTTTCTTCAACCTCTAATTCCTCTTCCTCAAGCAAATTCAGATAATAGTAGTAGATAGTAGATAGTTATTTTGTAACGAGATGACGTCTTCCTTTTGTAGACAGAACTTGACTGGTTTCGATCTCTCACAGCTCACATCTCTGCTACACAAAGCTCACATCTCCTCTCCGCTACACTTCTCCTCTCCGCTTTGGTGGAAATAACCTGCCAGCTTCGCAGCACATCTCCTCTCGTCTCCTCTCCTCTCCGCTTTTGTGGATACCGGGCCTTACTATACACCTCTGCCCGACCCTTCGGGGAATACAGACATGATGTTATGTTATCAGTAAATTTTCCACAAAAATGGACAAAATAATATTACGTAATAAATTAAAGGGACACCGAAATAACTTGCTTTATTGAATAAAACCCTGAACATTGGAAGTAATAAGTTTTGTAAAGAATTTACTAAGCATCGAGAAATTTCTGAGCCCTGAAGGAACGGGATTAAATATTTACTTAAAATAACTTTGTTTGACCTTTAAAATTAATTCTATATTTTATATTAAAACAAAGAGTTTGTACTTTCTTATTTTTAAGCGGTAATAATTAGCTTCACTTTGTATATGTATATTTTGTGTGTTTGTTTCGAATCTTGCGACAGATGTTTCAACTACTTCTGCTTAACCTATTCTCTTGAAACTTCCCACACATTCAATTCCCATAACAATATAACATAATAATAATTTCAGCCTTGTCGACATGTGGGAGGTTGACTCAGCAGTCGTTGTAACGATAGTTGTAATGGCCAATGACTTAATAGCCAAGAGCCTCGACCAACATCTAATGAGGCTGTCGTTGGGTGGTTGGATCAAGGGTCTGAGAGGTTCCTCCAGGCCCGGACTGGCCATTCGGGCAAATCGGGCAAATGCCCGATGGGCCGGATGCCCGATGGCCCGTTGTGGCCTGATGGGCCGGTCACACAGTTGGAGAAATCGAAAGAGTGAGGGGAGAGTCTAAAAAAAAAGAAAACGTTGTCCGTCTAATCGCTTGGGCCGACCGTCTCTCAAATGCCCGGGCCGATTTCAGGTCCCAGTCCGGCCCTGGGTTCCTCTCTCTGAGGCTCTGACCACCTGTACCTTGGACCCTATTCCGGATGCCGGTAGACTACCATTTTTATATTTTTATAGAAATATTTAAAAATGTAAATATATACGTATTCAAATTGAATAAAGGAAAATTTCAACCTTCAATTCTCAAATCCTGACCTGATGCCGCAGGGGTACTGCAAGATAAAACCGTTTAACTTTAAACTTTTTTTAAGGGATTATTGTAAAAAAGTTTATCCTCAGAAATATATCATAAAAGATTAAAAGCTTGAGAATTTTTTATATCTTTTTTGTTGTCACATAAAATATTTTGATGATACGATACTACGAAATCCTTTGTCATACAAATGTCTGCAATATATTTAAATATTCGGCCCATATTGCTTTTTTGCTCGCCACTTAATTACAGTGAAACAAATAAAATATTTTGTCAGTAAATAACTGAACATTTATTCAATTTTTTGTGAACTCATCAACACCACGAGTGAAATTGAGACTGGAAATAAAGTGTATCCAATTAATGGTCAATGGCCAGCTTCACTGTAATTAGCGGCGTGTGATCGCTGCGAGGGGCAATTGTGGTTGGCGACTATCGAGACAGCGTGACAAAAGAATCGCTTTTTTATTTTGTAGTATTTTGTTGGCGATATTGCGACTAAAGATCAGAATTTAATTAAACATCTTAAGGCTGACCGTATATCGACGGCCGGCAGTAAAAACCACGTATGTGTAAAATATTTATTTTCTACAAGAGATAAAAACCGGCCAAGTGCGTGTCGGACTCGCGCACGAAGAGTTCCGTACCATTATCTATAAAAACGAGCAAAAAAATCACGTTTGTTGTATGAGAGCCCCCTTAAATATTTATTTTATTCTGTTTTTTTTTAGTTTTTGTTGTTATAGTGGCAACAGAAATACATGATCTGTGAAAATTTCAACTGTCTAACTATCACGGTTCATGAGATACAGCCTGGTGACAGACGGACGTACTGACAGCGGAGTCTTAGTAATAGGGTCCCCTTTTACCCTTTTGGGTACGAAACCCTAAAAACTGTCTCCTGAAATAAAAATGGGCGATCCAATGTTTATACAAGTTTGTCAACGTAAGTCATAAATGGTTCAGAAGTATTTGAATTGAAAGTTTATGAACGAGTATGACGAGTTTATCAATTTAAAGAACAAATGAAACGCTTTTGAAGAAAATTGGATTTACGAGGTTTTCAGTGCTGGGCTTTCGATATGGGGTCACGGTTTGAAGCTGCAGGTACCGTTTGATATACCTATGGCTTGCAGCTAAAAATGGCAATCAACTTTGCCTTGATCAACTTACATCATCTTACGTTTTTAAAATGATTTAAGTTTTTTTATTTTTAACTTCTTCGGTGGTCTATTGGTGGCAAACGCGATTGATGATCGTGAGATCCTGGGTTCGATCCCCAGGTAGGGCAGTGTTGTTGGGTTTTTCCGTCTGGAATTCTTCAGTAGCAGCCTGGAGTTTTGATTTGTGCCCGGTTGATGGCAATAGGCTCGCCCCCTATTACATGGGACTTAAACATAACGGCGAAATGAGGGTGTTACTATACACCTCTGCCCAACCCTTCGGGGATTACCGGCGTGATGTTATGTTATGTAAGTTGTCATATGTATGGAATTCTGCTTTATACTAGCTGCTGTTGGCAGATCTCTCAAATGAGAGCTATTTATTAATACGGGCCTTATGGCCAAATACTCAAACACTACTCAATTTTAAGTTGCCGTTAAGTCTCGTGCTGTCACTTTCACTGTAAATCGAAGTAACAGTGACAGCACGAAATTAACGGCAACTTAAAATTGAGTAGCGTTTGAGTGTTTGGCCATTTGTGGCCTAATGCGGTCGAGCTAAGCGGTTCTTTTTTAACCCCCGACGCAAAAAGAGGGGTGTTATAAGTTTGACCGCTATGTGTCTGTCTGTCTGTCTGTATGTGTGTCTGTCTGTGGCACCGTAGCTCTTAAACGGGTGAACCGATTTGAGTGCGGTTTTTTTTATTTGAAAGCTGGTTTTCTAGCGAGTGATCTTAGACATGTTTTATTCAAATCGGTTCAGCCATTTCAAGGTTATCAGCTGTTTTGTTAGCTGCGGTAGGGTTCTTAGACGCATAATGTGTATTACTTTACTTTTTTTTTTGTTTGTTTTTTTTTTTTTTTTTTAAACGTTGCCCCACACTAGGATTTCTCCTGTATCGTGGGTGCGTTTACAAACACAAATTTTCACACGCACAAACATCCAGACCCGGAACAACTATCTGTAGGCCATACAAATATTTGTTCCGTGCGGGAATCGAGCCCACGACCCGTAGCGCAGAAGCCGATCGCTCAGCCTCTGCACCAAACGTGTCGTCAAACTTTCAAACTTTCAAACATACGTGTGAAATAAAATTTGAAACACTCATGTATGCTATATAACTATGCAGGATTATGAAATTCTTGGTCTGATGCTGCAGCCAGGATAACCAGTGCACTAGTACACTCTTGAAAAAATAATAGCAGATATGTCGTGTTTGGATTCGTTTTGATCAGTATTTGATTCTATATGCAATTCAATGGTGGCGACATGATGAGCTTATGCTGCAGCCAGGATATCCAGCACACTAGTACACTCTTGAAAAAATAATAGCAGATAGAGATAGATGTCGTGTTTGGATTCGTTTTGATCAGTATTTGATTCTACATACAATGCAATGGTGGCAATTAACTTAATACTAAGTTTAAAAAGTTTAAAATAAAAATTTAATTTAAAATTTAAAAAAACCCCGACTCAAATAAAACGAAATTTTAAAAAGTCAAATAATAGTATCGTTGAGCCATCAAATTCGATTGAGTAACACCTATATATTTTTATTACAGAAATTGATGGATGGCACGATAAGGTTTGCTCGTTGAAATGGCAATATAATATCACGTCGGGGTACCGCTAAGTAAATTAGCTAGCTAGTAAATTAATAGATGGTCAATTAAATGAAGGGTCTGACTTACTTTAGCGGTACCCCGACGCGATATTATATCGCCATTTCAACGAGCAAACCTTATCGTGCCATCCATCAATTTCTGTAATTAAAATATATAGGTGTTACTCAATCGAATTTGATGGCTCAACGATACTATTATTTGACTTTTTAAAAGTTCGTTTTTATTAGCGTCGGGCGTTTTTTAAATTTTAAATTTAATTTTTATTCAGTCTTCATTTCAATGCGCCCTTTTTTGGTTCTTCTTCGTTTTCCTGTCTTTCTATAAATTTCAAGCATAACTCGAACACAAGATATGTTGGCTTAGGATAACGGCATTCCCTGGTTACTGGGTTGCTGAGGACGCAGACGCTCCGTGTAAAATATAGGTAGTGGTATTCAGCCGTATCTGTTTAGACTTGAACCCCAACATAGTTCGCAGAACGAAGTCGAAAACAAGCATAAACCGAGAAATATATATAATACTAGCTGTGCCCGCGACTTCGTCTGCGTAGAAGTCGGATGGGTTTTAATTTTTATGCTCAGTACCCTAATTCTTTTTATTTTTCTAAAATAAAAGTAACCTAAGTTACTACTTATAACATCAGCTATCTGCAAGTGAAAGTCTCGTCGAAATAGGTCCAACCGTTTCGAAGATTAGCCGGAACAAACAGACACACACAGACAAAATTTAAAAAAAAGTTTTTTTTTATTATATGTACCTTACAAGGTTAGTCGGAAAGGGGGTACTAAGCCGAAAGGGTTTTAAAGTACCCATAATAAGGGATAACTTTTGTTCTACAACTTTCCCCAAAATTCGATAGTTTAGTGATAGATTTTGTAAAAAATATGCTAAAATCTATCTGTCCATAGCTATGATCAGCTGTGTTTGCAATTTAGGTCATATTTGGGGCCACGGATTAGAAACTTAATATTCTGAATTCATAACTAAATCAGGTATGATATTTTTTTGAAAAAACTAAAATAAAAATCTTTTTGCATGCAAATAAAAATGATCGAATTTTGAAATTTTAACACTTGCTTTAAAATAGTCACCAGTGATACTTTAAGTGGCCCACGGCTTAGTACCCCCTTTCCGACTAACCTTGTATACTTTCATAACTATGCATTTAGTAAAAAGGTGTTATTTTGATATAACAAACAGACACTTCAACTTTATTTTATTGTAGGTATAATTATTATTCAGCCGTAATCAAATTATTCATAAACCTGACTCCCAGGTAGGTATCCCGAATAGATAGGCATTTTATTTTAACTTGTTATTAATGAGCCCAGCATCAATTGAAGCGTAAATTGCAATCAGTGGTGTGGTTAGTCCAATTAGCTAATGTGGTTGGGAATAAAAGAGAAAATGTTGAACAAAGGATCGGGATTACCTTTTTAATTGTGGCACTATATTGGAATAAATTTAAATATTTGTGGCGGCATCTATCACGCCACATGACAATTACGCAGCACAACGAATAGAAGCAGACTACAGCGACAACAATGACAGCTGTCAGATGTAACGTCACAAAACCTGCATCGCGATATCAAGATCTGACACGGAGTTAGTATATATACAACTTCCCAACATTAACCGTTGGGCAGTGGCCCGCCAGGCATAAGACCCCGTCTGGTAGGAGAATTCTCCCTTTTCGTAGGAGGAACACATTATTGTTTTGATACATACTAATGAAAATGTGAGCTTTTTATACACTCAAAATAGTTTTAAATTTAAGTATTTTAACCGTAAAGGCTTCGCCAAACAGAAAGCGTATTTAACGCGCGTCAGGGCATTCTTATGTCATAACGCTCTCCCGCTGCGTTGTATTGTTCTACTACTGTCGTACAAAGCGCGGTCTGTCGCTGCGTAAATAAGCCACGCGTTCTGTATGACAGTCAGTCCATGACCCACCGTGCTCATCCGCCGCAGCAGCGGAGCCGGTCGTCTTTTCTGACTCCGCAGTCACACCGTTAATTCAGCCCTCATCAAGCTGTCTCCCTCCCAGTCCTCACGCAAGCAACGCCCTAAGCCGAGGTCTGAGTCCTATTAGGGGTCGCCCTTAGTGCTGTTGTTGCTAGCTAGTCATGATGTTAGTAGTAGTAATAGTAGTTAGTTTAGGTTAAGTATTTTACTTTCGTCCCCATTGGTTGGAGACCCTTCTGGTCTCGCCAATAACTGCCCGGTTACGTAGAAACGGTCCGCAAGACCATCTACAAATAGTCGAATAGAAAAAAAAGTATGACAGTCATATACTGTCATAGAACAATACAACGCGGCGCTAGCGCGATAGGACTAAAAAAGTCCTGACGCGCGTTAAATACGCTTTCTGATTGGCGAGGCCTTATAAGTTGTCCCAATCTAAGGACAGATTATTTTTTACTAAACGCGGTCGAGGTAACATGTCCTAGGATTTGGATATTATAAACGTTTTTTTTATTATTTATATATTTGTGAGGGTGGATATGAAAGATAAGGGAGTAAATGATAATGAGACGGCTGACAGGGAAGAATGGAAGAGAAAAACATATTGTGCCGACCTCAAGTAACTTGAGACCAGGGCAGGAAGATGATGATGATATAAACTTACGCCTCAATTTAGTAAGTCAACATAATGAGTGTTCGGAGTCTGGGGTAAGTATGGCGCTTAATACACGTAGCATAATAAATTAATCTACCAATGTCTATGTGTAGAAAAATCACAATTTATGCAGGAGAATTAATGTGTACCTACTGTTTTATGGCTTCCCTTAACACATGCAAACTGCCTAGACAGGAAGTAAAGCCGCTTTGGTTAACGATAGGCGGAATCGGCTGTAAAATTATAGGACTAACCTGCGAGTGACAGTGTCGACACGCGAGATCCACGTGTGCCAGCAGGACAGCAGGATCAACTGTCAGACACCACTTAACGAGATTATAGCGAATATTTATATAAAAGGTGTAAATGAAAAAAACTGAAAATCTCTTAAGGCCTCACTGTACTCATAATTATGAACAACTTTTACTACTGAACCAAAAAAAAAATCAGCTGTTCCTTACTCGCGACGCACGTTTTTGTACATGTCCCACGGAAAACTGTCGGAGACTATGCCTTGATCTAGGCGATCACGAACAAAAGGCCGAGGCAAATATGTGTCGCGCGCAAACCGGCGACACTTGCGGACACAGGAGGAAAAAATTACGGGAAATGGTGGGTAGGATTGTCACTTGCAGTTTTATTTTACGTAAGTAATTAATAAATGTGTTTGATATTATACACCATTTTAATATATTACCTATTCCTTTCATGTGTACATCAGGCTGAGAATAATTTGATTTTAATTCGTAGACAGTAATAAAAATACCATTTATTTAATTTTACCATTTATCACACAATTTTAATTAATGGTTAACCAAAGAGTCTGTGCAGCATAATTAATCTTAAATTATGACTTATTTTGCAAGATATCTATGTTATTATTCAAAACTATGATATTTCAACGCAGGAGACAAAGCCACAAACGCTTTGAAGATAAGAAAACCATTTAGTAAAATTAAGATAACTTCACTAACAGAGGTCAACAGAGAACAATATATTTAAGAAATCATAAACAACGAGAAGACCTTTGAAATGAAGGCTTTTGTTTAATTTAATAAACATTGTCTGTCATAAAATGCAAGGGATTCACTATAATTTATTATGTACTAGCTATCACCCGCGGTTTCACTCGCATCCTAGACGAAGTACTTCATGGTACCTGAATAAAAAATCCTATGTCCTAAGTCCAGGTCTTGGTCTACCTGTGTGCAAAATTTCATCAAATTCTGTTTAGCTATTAAGGCGTGATTGATTAACAAACATTCAAATTCACAAACTCATAAACTCACAAACATGCGAACTTTCACATTTATAATATTAGTTAGATTTAGGTATAAATAAACCAAGTCTGTCAAAATGACGTAGGTACTTACACATGCTCACTAGGTTGGTCGATTTTGACAATAGATAGGCAAAAATTATGTCAAAAAAAATGGTGGGTCAAAATCAAATCAAAATCAAAAATTTTTATTTCACATAAACCAATACAGGTGCTTATGAAACGTCGAATTTAGGTGCACGGTTCCAATTAGTTGTTTCCTATGGAGAAGAGCCGGCAAGAAACTCCATGGTTACTCTTTTAAAAATAATAACTTTAACAATTTCAGTGGATACAGTACAATGATTTAGGATAGTGAGAGAACAATGAGGTCCTGACCACAGACCAATGAGTAATATAGTACTAAAAGACTTGAGTACAAAAACTAACAAACAAAAATAAAATTTAAAAAAAAGTAATATGAATAATATTGTAGTAATTTACAAATTTATAGATGCAGGTCCACAAAGTTCTCACATTTACAAAAGTGAAAAGGAAGCTAAACTATATAAAACAATTGACATAATTAAATGTCATCAAAACTTAGCTAAAAAATCATTGTAAAATAAGATAAAGATATCTTGAGAGTAATGATAGCAATAAAAAAAAATAAAAAATATATAATCAGATCAGGGTATCAGAAAATCAGGGCCGAATAAGCCGAAAATTAAGATACTTACCTTTAAAATATGGTATGACATCATATTCCTAAATGCTGGTTACCGGAATATTACAAAACTAAAATATATTTCGGTACCGAAAAGTAGTCTGAAAATTAAATAACCCCCGACACAAAAAAACCCTCTAAAAAGTAAAAAATGAAACGTGTTTGTTGGCCCTTTAACTTTATTGTAAGTACCTAGTAATATTTTGATCCAAACATCGTCACGTCGGGGGACCGCTAAGTAAATAAATAAAAAACAGAATACAGAAAAATAATAAATTATAGCTAAGAACCATCTCGATTACATCAGCTCTCAAACATAAACAACCGCATCAAAATCGATCCGTTGGTTTGGTAGCTACGATACCACAGACAGACACACAGATACACGCGTTGAACCAACACCCCTCTTTTTTGTCGGCGGTTAAAAGAAACGTTATATTCCGGTACCGATACTAACTTGCCTGCAGTTTCTAATAAACTATTATAGCTATCGATATTTCTACTTTTTTGTACAAGAATATGAAAGCCGAGCTGAGGTTTTAGGTTTGGCCCAGAGATACAATTCTAATCGACCATTTTCAAAAAAGCACGAGCAAAATTGACGCTTGGTTACTACCGATTGGATTCCGTCAGTTCATTCGGCCGTGCATCGACGTCGTTGGTCAAACAAAAGCCGTGAGTGACAACGTGATCGCGTCACGTACGTCACTAGGTAGCAATTTATAAACATACCACTGCCTATATTGTCGGTCGGTAGTGAAAACCACGTATGTGTAAAATACAATTTTTTAAAAGAGATAGAATCAACTGTCTCCTACAAAAAAAATGGCCGATCAATTAATCTTAAGATAGATACAAGTTTGTCATCGTACGTCATAGATAGCTTAGGGGTGAAGCCAGACGAGCGTAATTTTTTGAGTTGTGAGTCGCGTATTTTCGGTCGCATAATTTCTGCTACATTCGGTTTCATACAAAACTCCTGTTTTGTTCACACGGCGACGCAAAATGAGTTGTCATGCTATGTTGTGTTGAAATTACGCGACAGAAATTACGCGACTCAGAACTCAAAAAATTACGCTCGTCTGGCTTAACCCTAGAAGTATTTGAATTGAAAGTTTGTTGAACTAGTACGTGTATGACGAGTTTATTAATCTAAAGAACGCTTTTGAAGAACATTTTATTTACGAGGTTTTCACTGCCGAGCGTCGATATAGACTTTTCTCGATTTTAAAATACTTTATGGCGTTCTGGTACGAGTTAGACCAGCTTAGTCCTCGCTGGGGACATATGGGCTACCGATCATCAGTTCTTCTTCTTTTCGTATGGTTAGTGATTAACCTGGTGACAGAGTTAATGCCGCCCATGGGCCTTTGACTTGGCTTCACATGCCGTCGAGAAATATCCTCTCAGGCATACCGGTTTCCTCAAGATATTTTCGTTCACCGTTTTCAAACAAGTGATAATTATACAATACACACATCAACTCGAAAAGTCAGAGGTGCGTGCCTTGGGTTCGAACTCGAGACCTATGAATGTGCAGTCTGACGGTCACACCACTCTCTCACTGCTATATCATCAGTTCAAGAACTGATATGACCTAACAACGACTATCTGAGTACCTAGAGAGTAGAGCTCCTTGTGAAAGAGCTCATCTAGGGCAGTAGGCTCTAGAACTCGACAAGCCATACTCAACCTTTTTTTTATAGGGGCCACAAACACGTTTCAGTCATGGTGTCGAGGGCCGCAAGCAAAAAATATTTAGGTCTTAATTAAAACGTATTTCCAAGTTGACGATGTAGTTACTTTATTAATGAAAAAATAAGTTTTAACAAAGATGTTTATGTGTTTTAATGCTCAACCTGAGGCCCGCAGGCCGCAGGTTGAGTATAGCTGCTTTAGACCATACCTATTTCTACCGCCAACCAGCATTTCTTTGTATCAGTTTGAAGAGTATGGATGCTGGTAAACAGACACATGAGATTTTCCAACTTTGTTTCTACGGTTAGCAACGCATCAGCAATCATCTTGGTGCTGTAGGTGTATTTAGGCGGCGGTAACCACTTTCCATCAGGTGGGCTATTGGCTAGTGTGATAAAATATTATATAAAGAAATTATCCTAATATATACAATATCAATTTAAACTAGTATAATAAATACTAAGGTCCAAACAATATATACAAAATACATACGTATAAAAATAATTAAAAACTGCACTCAGACGTCAAAATAAGACATTTTCGTTTTTCAAAAACAAAAAAGCAACACAAACCAAATTAATTAATTCAATCATCACACACGCACACACACAACCGGTTGATGGCCACATCTGACACACAAACACGTTGCCCACACCTGTACAACTTACATTGTTTATTTTTATTGCCGGGACCAAATTCACGCCCAAATAAATGTGAAGTAAAACCCCTGGGACGTTAATTAAGTTCTTGGCTTTTACGGCCCCTCGCAGCCTGCGGTGTTACCCGTAATGAGTATTAGGGGGTTAGAGAATGCCCGTATCGGATGTGTGGCTAAGACTTTGTGACTGGAAACCAATCGGGCTTGACTCGCGATTGGAAGACCACTGGAGAGGGATTAAAGCTTTTTTTGTGGTCGGCTTTGGCAAAAGGATGATTGGTGGGCGTATTTTTTGTTAATAGGGTTGAGCTCGTTTACTGTGATGGTCAGTGGAGTAATTAATCTATACTATAGTATAACTAGCTCACTATAGTAGTGCGTGTGTGACAAGATGTATGAATGTGGATGAAGCGAAAAGAGTATGTAATCATGTGGCGTTCTATAGTTTCTGCCTACCTCCATGGAAAAAAGGCGTCTGTTTATGTATGTATAGTAAAACTATGTCGTGGTGGCACGGAGGTTACGGACCCGTTTCTTGAGCACCAGGTTACGGGTTCAAAACCTGGTATGTACCAATGTGTCTTTTTCAATGTCATATAATCTAAGACTGTTTGGATTTGTGCCCAGTTGATGGCAATAGACTCGCCCACTATTACTTAGGACTTAAACATAAAGGCGAAATGATGGTGTTACTAGACACCTCTGCCCAACTCTTCGGGGAATACAGGCTTGATGTTATGTTATGTTATATAATCTAAGACACCATTGATGTAAGGTGAAGGAAAACATCGTGAGGAAACTTGGAATTAATTGTCTAAAATCGCCAACACGTAGTGAGTAGCCGTGATGATTAATGCTCACTACTTCTCTGTATGAGAAGAGATCATTGCTCAGCAGTGAGACGGTAACAGGCAGGTTTTATTATAACCTCCTTACCAATAATCGTTGTGTAAACTTATGAAAAGCTTATACCTACATAAAAAAATGGTTACACTGACTTTAAACAGCGTTGTTACTTAACACAGTGAATGTTAGTATGGCAGTTAATTGCATTGACAATAGACAATATGTACCCTAGGGTTTATTTAAGCAAAGGTCAAACAAAAAAGCTAACAACAGATTTTTAGCGCCAATATTTCCAATATCGTTACGTGACCGCTGCGGAATTGTTATTATTTTTATTCTACCGATATTTTTTTAGGAACTAAATTAGATTTGTATCGGCTTCGGTACCTAGTATTAGTTGTTTGAATTCTACATTGTTTTTTCGATATTTTATTAGAGCGAGATGATTGCATTTGTGGCATAATTTGAGACAGACCGATGGCCATCAGTTGACTGCGACTAACTAAGAGGACTAATGAAAAAAAAAGACGTAAATCCCATTTGACCGTTCATTGTAGCGGTTATTGAAAGGCCAATGATCAGCAGTGGCCATGTACAGGTTTAAATAATGATGATGACAATTACAAAGAAAAAAATGATTTTACAGATATTAAGGTAAATATATATCGCAAGGTTTAAATTATATGAAATCAAGCATGTCACATTTTCTGTTCCAATTTCTTATGTAAGGAGTGCAATTAAGTGCAAGGAAATAAACATTGAGAACGCCTCGCACACGTCTTTGCAGTGAAACTTTGCAAGCTTCCTGCAATTCGCTCTTGCAGTTACAGAAGCGGTCGAGAGCTTAGGTAAGTAACATGTAGGAAGATTGTATTGAGGAGTACCGAATGGCATGCAAAGTAAGAAAGAAAGAGAAAAAAACGTTTATTTGACACAACTGAGACACATTACAAAGAGATAGAACATACCTACAAACGAGATAATTATAGCAAAAGATATTTTTTGTGGCGACAATTTAGCAATATGCTAAGGAAGGATTTAATTAATTTTATATTAATAATTAAAATTAGCGCTTATTACTATGTAAGTTAGCTTTTTGATTCATTGAATTGTGAAGGTGGTGTTTACCTATAATTAATTGTTGCACTAAGTATAAGTTTATTTTAAGCATGTAAATTTTGTTACGATTTTGTGTGAACAATTGTTGGTGAACCTAATAAAATAAAGGAGAAAAATTAAAATCTCTATCTATGATTGATACCAAGATTAATTTGATCTAAATTGATTGCGACAAAGGCATCAATGTTGACGACACTTCTAAATTTTCTCGAGAAAACCAACCCGTCACCTTCAAAACGATTGTACCAGAAGTTATTCCATACAAAATCAATATCAGTGGCTAGTATTGTAGATATAAACCTAACGATAATCCAGTCATAACAAAATTCAATTATGTTAACACAAACGTACATATTTCGTTTACAGGCTCATACGGCTGACCGCATGACGAACACATTTCAATCCGCCATACAGTTTGGTAGCGAAATCAACTATAAACACACCGCACGTTCGAATTATTACCTGCTTCTGCTGATTATTTTACAAATAACCATTTCGGTTTGTTGATTCATAAAATATGAGATGGTTTAGTATCAGTTTAGACTGATGTTGATTTAGTTCCTATCTCAAATTCCAAATTTTACTCGTGTGGGGACGTCTGTCTCTGTGTATTGTTTTGTATGCATTTTATTAACCTGTTTGTCGCATTATTGTTGATAAGTACTGTGAGACGCTCACGGTGCTATATTCGTTTAAAATGCGTCAAAACCAAAGTCCCAAACAAAACTGAATGAGTGGGTCGAGGAACTTCAAGTATACCCCACCAAGAAGAACACAGTCTACTTAGTTGTCGGCAATAAGATTGTCAAGCATATCATTTTTGGGACCAGTGCATAATATCAGCAAGCACATTGGGTCACCTGCGCGAACGCTCAACGAGTATTCCCAAGAAGGGTTGATGTCAGGCAGGCGGCTGGTCATAAAACAATAAGCCAAAACCTCTAACAACATGGATTTATGAAATACATGTTGTGCCGACCCCACCTAGTATGGGATAAGGGCAGGAAAAAGAAGAAGAAGACCCCGCGTGGGGACGGGTTAGAATATAAAACTTCCTCACCGCCGTGTGTTGTAAGATTCAACAAAACCCAGCACGCTTAGTGTTAGGATCTATACGGTCCGCCTGACTAGCTACCACCCTCACTTTAAAGTCAAGCCAAGCAGTTTACTGTGTTCCGTCATGCGTATATGAGACCCAGAGAGGTACAGGGGAATTCCTCTATATCTCTGTTCCTTGGATTCGTGTGCTCCATCTTAGACCCTGTTTGCGCTTACCATCAGGTCAGACTAGGGCCAAACGCGATCAAGTCAAGAATAAAAAATCTTTTTTTTATTTTTGCGAATGACTCTTTTGTCCTGGCTGCGGTTGCTATGATGATCAGTAGGGCTAGTACGATCATTTGACGTATAGCTTCGTAAATGTAAGCGAAATTTGAATCGAAAATACAACAGCTGTCCTATAACTATTGGATTATATATTTTACTCAAAAATGCTTGTAATGTGGTCATTATTTTGACAACCTTCTTTGAGCAAAGTCGACCTTTCCGTGCTTCTTGAATAGGCGCCAGCAATGTTGTATGGAATTTCATTGCTCGTGAGTTTTAGCCACCAGCAATTTCCTTTGAAAATCCATTATTGTCGAGTTTTGTTTCAAAAATAGTCTGATGCAAAAAGTTTTTATACAGAATTTGGCTGTATAGATACCTACAGGCAGTACAAACATTAAAGACTATAACTAAGGACCGGGAAGAAACAAATCGTTACTTTAAATAAATTCTTACTATACTAATCTGGTTTTATTTAAATTACTCGCATTGTTTGAGTAAAGCGCTATACAAGCCTTGGTCCGCAATGACTGCGCTGCTGGCCACGCTATGATGGCGTCGAGCTTAGTTTAGCTACGCTCTCGGCCTTCAAGCTTGGTCATCATTGCAGCCCTTGCTGTCCGCGCTATAAAGGCCTCGACCTTCGGTCTCGGCCTTTATTCCAGCTTGTCCATCAAGAGCTGCAATGCTGACCGCGCTGTGATGGCCTGGAGCTGCACTACGCTGCGCTCTCGGCCATCATCAGTGCTGCCAGCAACGCAGTCATTACAGACCGCGACAGTAATGTACTATTGCGACATGCACAATTTGTATCATACATAGATATGAATAAAGTTTTCAATTTATTTAAATAGTATGTGCGAAACGAGTACTTCCAATTCAAAATTCACTTTCATTAAAGTAACGTTTACGTTACTAACGTGCCTACAGAACTCGTATCAGGTATACATTGAGATTTTATTATTTATTTTCTTTATACATTTTCATATCTATAAGTACACCCCTGACTGCCCCATCATCTCTTCCATCATGTATTTCTCTCGACATTCTTATCCATTCAAAGGTTATCTGTCAGATATCGTTTCTTTTTGGTCTTACAGCTTATGACCGCCTATTGTACAGATCATTTACACGACACCGTTCGTTCTGTTCAGCCTTTTCCCAACTATGTTGGGGTCAGCTTCCAGTCTAACCAGATGCGGATGAATACCAATATTTTACACGAAGCGACTGCCATCAGACCTCCGCAACCCAGTTACAGGACAATGCCGATATCCTAATGTTAGGCCAGTTGTCAGACTTTCGGGCTTTTGACTTCCCGGAATGACTGTCATAGGTATTCGTATAACACAACCAATACTGACTGTTTTACGTGCTCTCCGAGGCACGGAGGGGTTACGATGTGTAACGAACGGTCACCCATCCACAGACTGACCGTGGCAAGTGCAGCTTCACCTCGCAAATGTATCATGTATTAATTCAAATGGTGTTCATACTTGTCTTGAGTAGTTCAGGAACGAGATAAACTCACTCTAAAATTGCTCAACACTGCATATACTACACCCGAATGTTATTTGACGTTTATTTAAAAAATGATCTAGAATTTAAGGTAAACGGTTATTTAACCAGAGAATTGAAAGTTTGTGAACACCAGCCGTACCAGTAGGTACCACCTGTTTGACCTTTATTCGCTTTACAAGGAAAAACAGGAATGTGTAAATAAATGACGCGTTCCACTAACGTTACATCCACCAGGTGTTACGAGCTTAGCAAAACAAACACAAACTCCAGTTACGACGTACGTCCGCTCTCTTCCACGTCCCAGATGTTAATGGCATTATCTAATGCCCTCACGTTGTGTTACTACTTCCGTGTGAATGTGACAACTACCCGCATTAGTAGTTCTGTACAAATTTTATATGATATGACTAGGTGGATAATTATATTGAATTATTCCATTGTTTTCATTTCAACGTACATGGTAAAAGATGTACTTTTTTGCGTATACTAAAGAAATATATTATTAGTCATTGAAGTGCGTTCGAAATATTAATATAGAGTATATTAAGAGGAAATGCGGTCGGCATTTAGTCCATACAAACGTATTCCTCATTCCTCCTTGGTTAATGTCACTAAAGCAAATATTTTTTACCATATGATATATATCTACCACCACTATGTCCTTATGTTTTGTTTTTGTCAATAAATTAATTATTCAAACCACTAGAAACGTTAAAATTTTACAAAAATCTACCGGTTCTACCACCGTTTTCAAACATCTGGCAAACAAATTTGACGAATATAAAAAAAAAAACATACAAACATAACCAAAGGCTTTCTTAAAAATTACAAAAAAAAACGGTCCAGATTTGAAGAAGGAAACAGGGAAATACGAAAGTATGATTTCGCTAATATTGCACAGGAGAAATTAGTCCGAGATGCAGGTATCAATTTCGCGCTCAATTGGGGAGGTTTGCGGGAGGGGTGGGACGGAAATATTTATTTAATATTTATAATATTTTTTGTGGCGACAATTTAGCAATATGCTAAGGAAGGATTTAATTAATTTTATATTAATAATTAAAATTAGCGCTTATTACTATGTAAGTTAGCTTTTTGATTCATTGAATTGTGAAGGTGGTGTTTACCTATAATTAATTGTTGCACTAAGTATAAGTTTATTTTAAGCATGTAAATTTTGTTACGATTTTGTGTGAACAATTGTTGGTGAACCTAATAAAATAAAGGAGAAAAATTAAAATCTCTATCTATGATTGATACCAAGATTAATTTGATCTAAATTGATTGCGACAAAGGCATCAATGTTGACGACACTTCTAAATTTTCTCGAGAAAACCAACCCGTCACCTTCAAAACGATTGTACCAGAAGTTATTCCATACAAAATCAATATCAGTGGCTAGTATTGTAGATATAAACCTAACGATAATCCAGTCATAACAAAATTCAATTATGTTAACACAAACGTACATATTTCGTTTACAGGCTCATACGGCTGACCGCATGACGAACACATTTCAATCCGCCATACAGTTTGGTAGCGAAATCAACTATAAACACACCGCACGTTCGAATTATTACCTGCTTCTGCTGATTATTTTACAAATAACCATTTCGGTTTGTTGATTCATAAAATATGAGATGGTTTAGTATCAGTTTAGACTGATGTTGATTTAGTTCCTATCTCAAATTCCAAATTTTACTCGTGTGGGGACGTCTGTCTCTGTGTATTGTTTTGTATGCATTTTATTAACCTGTTTGTCGCATTATTGTTGATAAGTACTGTGAGACGCTCACGGTGCTATATTCGTTTAAAATGCGTCAAAACCAAAGTCCCAAACAAAACTGAATGAGTGGGTCGAGGAACTTCAAGTATACCCCACCAAGAAGAACACAGTCTACTTAGTTGTCGGCAATAAGATTGTCAAGCATATCATTTTTGGGACCAGTGCATAATATAAACTCACTCTAAAATTGCTCAACACTGCATATACTACACCCGAATGTTATTTGACGTTTATTTAAAAAATGATCTAGAATTTAAGGTAAACGGTTATTTAACCAGAGAATTGAAAGTTTGTGAACACCAGCCGTACCAGTAGGTACCACCTGTTTGACCTTTATTCGCTTTACAAGGAAAAACAGGAATGTGTAAATAAATGACGCGTTCCACTAACGTTACATCCACCAGGTGTTACGAGCTTAGCAAAACAAACACAAACTCCAGTTACGACGTACGTCCGCTCTCTTCCACGTCCCAGATGTTAATGGCATTATCTAATGCCCTCACGTTGTGTTACTACTTCCGTGTGAATGTGACAACTACCCGCATTAGTAGTTCTGTACAAATTTTATATGATATGACTAGGTGGATAATTATATTGAATTATTCCATTGTTTTCATTTCAACGTACATGGTAAAAGATGTACTTTTTTGCGTATACTAAAGAAATATATTATTAGTCATTGAAGTGCGTTCGAAATATTAATATAGAGTATATTAAGAGGAAATGCGGTCGGCATTTAGTCCATACAAACGTATTCCTCATTCCTCCTTGGTTAATGTCACTAAAGCAAATATTTTTTACCATATGATATATATCTACCACCACTATGTCCTTATGTTTTGTTTTTGTCAATAAATTAATTATTCAAACCACTAGAAACGTTAAAATTTTACAAAAATCTACCGGTTCTACCACCGTTTTCAAACATCTGGCAAACAAATTTGACGAATATAAAAAAAAAAACATACAAACATAACCAAAGGCTTTCTTAAAAATTACAAAAAAAAACGGTCCAGATTTGAAGAAGGAAACAGGGAAATACGAAAGTATGATTTCGCTAATATTGCACAGGAGAAATTAGTCCGAGATGCAGGTATCAATTTCGCGCTCAATTGGGGAGGTTTGCGGGAGGGGTGGGACGGAAATAGATCGCAAAAACTATTTTGCAGCCCGCGTTTCCTCTTACTTGTCCATACAAAAGAACACTGTAGAAACAAAACACTATGCACTAATACAGGTATACAATGATACCCAAGGAAAGATTTAACTTTTATTTTGTGTACCAGACCACACTTCATGGTCTTTAGGTATTTTTAAAGCTCTAGTATCATTATAGACCCTTATGGCTGATGTAATTAAGATTTTTCAAATCGAATCAAGCTGTAACATACATACATACATACATAAACTCACGCCTTTTTCCCATAGGGGTAGGCAGAAACTATAGAACGCCACATGCTACGGCTCTTACATACCCCTTTCGCTTCATCCACATTCATACATCTTGTCATACACGCACGCCGGTTGAGAGTACTACGCACCTGACCTTTGTGAAGAACTTCACCAATAACATCGATGTATGTCCTTCTAGGACGTCCTCTACCGGCGTTCCCATTAACATCCGCCTTATAAATTCCTTTTGTTAATCGCCGTTCACTCATTCTCTCAACATGACCAAACCACCTAAGCATACTCCTTTCAATTTTTGTCACTACGTCATCTCTTCAAGCTGTAACAGTTTTACTTAAATGTTTATCGTCTAACTGGTATATCTACTGCCTCGTTGGTCTAGTGGTTGCAAGCGCGGCTGCTGATTATGAGGTCTTGGGTTCGATCCCCAGGCCGGGCAAAGTGTTATTGGGTTTTTCCGTGTGGAATTCTTCAGTAACAGCCCGGAGTTTGTGCCCGGTTAATGGCAATAGGTTCGCCCCTATTACATGGGACTTAAACATAACGGCGAAATGAGGGTGTTACTATACACCTCTGCCCAACCCTATGGGAATTACAGGCGTGAAGTTATGTTATGTTTATAGTATACCTATACCGGGGCTTTTATTCTACGAAACATTTGAGAAAACGCAAATAACGCGACCGCTTTAGATTTATATTTTTATAGTTCATGGTGGCGCTTGCATTGCTCAGTAACTGGGTTGCAGAGGTCTGATGCCATTCGCTCCATGTATAATACTGCTATTCAGCCGCATCTGATTAGACTGGAAGTTGACCCCAACATAGTTGGAAAAACGCTAGGCGGAACGATGGTGGCGCCTGCTTTCAAAGACCAATTGACAATAATAATATGTCAAATTCAGTACTTATTTTCCGACTGCAGATTTGGGTGATCTTCTTCTTTTCGTGTGGTTAGAGGCTAACCTGGTGTTGGAGTTTATGCCGCCCATGGGCCTCTGACTTGGCTTCACATGCCGTTGAGAAATATCTCACAGGCATGCCGGTTTCCTCACGATGTTTTCCTTCACCGTTTTTAAGCAAGTGATAATTATACAATACGCACATGAATCCGAAAAGTCAGAGGTGCGTGCCTTGGATTACGACACCTATGACTTGGCAATCTGACGGTCACACCATTAGGCTATCATTGCTATAAATTATATATAATTATATTATAATATTTGAATGATAATGCGGCCGCATTAGTTGCGTGCTAGGTACGTTTTTGTGTGTCATAGTGGATTCTTTGATTTACAATTTTTGTACCAACAATTTTTCATTCACATGGCCCTATTTAATTTCCCAATCGATTCTACTTGAACCAATTTTAGGTGCTCCTGTTCCACTATTAAATGAGCTCATTTGCCTTGTTCAATCACGATCGAGCCTTGACTTCCAGGTCAATGCTTCCACGCTGGTCAATAGCTGGAATTATAATATTACCTACCTACGTTGTAATTAAATGTAGGCACAAAATGTTTTAGCAATTAGGGTTGAATTGCGTTGGTGTATTCTGTATGAGAATTTTGGCATTGTGGCATACATCTATACCTACTAATATTATAAAGCTGAAGAGTTTGTTTGTTTGAACGCGCTAATCTCAGGGACTACTAGTTGGAATTGAAAAATTATTTTTGTGTTGGATAGTCCATTTGTTGAAGTAGGTTATAGGCTATAAAACATCACGCTGCGACCAATAGGAGCGGAGCATAAATGAAAAATGTTGCAAAAACGGGACCAATGTCCACCCGGGCGAAGCCGGGACGGGCCGCTAGTTATGGATATTATTGTTTACCTATGTAATAAACTAAATAGACTGCCTAAATAGTGGTCGCAAGCGCGACTGCTGAGCATGGGGTCCTAGGTTCGATCCGCAGGTCAGGCAAAGTGTTACTGTGTTTTTCCATTAGGAATTTCTCAGTAGCAGCCCGGCGACTGGTTTTGTGCCCGGTTAATGGCAATAGGCTCGTCCCCTATAACATGGGACTTAAACATAACTAGTGAAACGAGGGTGTACTATAAACACCTCTGCCGAAATCTTCGGGGAATACAAGGCGTGATGTTTATAAACTGAATATGAATGGAAGGAGGAGAGGCCCAGAGATTCGTGTCACAGTATGACGGTATTAGGACATTTAGAGGTTTTTTTGAGTTCTTACAAGCCTGTACAAAGTACAATCTAATCTAACATTAGGATTTCGATATCCCCTTTAGTAAGGCTGCAATAATGATATTTTTTTGACACGTATCTTAATAAGCCCAATCAATATTTTACACGAATTTTAGCAAAGTTTAGAAAAGAATGATCTAAAAGGACAAGTACGATAAATTTTAAATGTAAAATCCTAATTTTCTCTTCCAAATAAAACGGTGTACAAAGAAATCGTGGGCGAACATAACTAAGAAGAGATTTATATAGTCAAAGTCAAAGTTTTTTATTTCAAATAGACCAGATTTCAGGCACTTTTAAAACGTCACGACTGGGTGCACGGTTCCAAAAGGTAGGTTCTATGGAGAAGAGCCGGATAGAAATTCGTACTCATTTGGGCGCTTTCAATTTAGACGTTCCGTGTCGGACCGCTGCGGTGCCGAAGCGGTGCGTTTGTCGTAATACGCACGGACGGACGTTTGTTTTCATACACAGAACGCAGCGCGGCAACGGTCGGGCGTTCGCGGTACCGACGCCGCACTGCTGCCGCACCGCGTGCTTTATATGAAAACAAACAACCATCCGTGCGCAATACGACAAACGCACCTTTTCGGCACCGCAACGGTCCGACACGAAACGTCTAAATTGAAAGCGCCCAAATCTCCACTCAAATCTAGAATACCGTCCTAAGTAGGTATATTAATTATGATATAATATGATGTGCAGCGTACATACTCAAAGGCATACCGATTATGAATCACTCCGTTGAACGGCGAAGGCATCTGAGGTATTTCTCGTAACGATCATCCAGCCCTTGCTTGTTATTTTGCATTCTCATAATTCCTTAGCAAAGTTACGGTTTATGAAATATGATGTTAGTGGTTCTAAGCGTACTTAGAAATGTCTTTAAAAATATATTTTAATAAAGCTTGAACATAATATTTTAAATATATTTTAAAACTATTACGAGTATTGCAATATTGGTTAGAAATATGCTATGAAAGATGGTCATGCCACAAAACAGATAGGTACAGAAGTCAATCACATGTATGTACTTCACTTTTCATACCTACGCTCGGCGGTCGCTCTATCTATATATCTATCTCTCTCAAGCGCATGGCACTCGCACTCCCACTCACTCGCACTCTAGTCCCAAACAGTCCCAGATATCGTGTCCGTGAGCAGTGTCTATGTGTGCGTTGCTCAAGTGCACTTGTATGTAGATTGACTTCTGTACCTATCTATTTTGTTGTCATGCATTCTTTGTAAACAAAGTTAAAAATGATGGTTGTAAACTTGACAAAGTTTGTTATTGGAAGATGCAGACATACCACTTTATTACGATTGAATTTCAAAACGATTCTGAAAACCACGTTTGATATGTAATCAAGTCTGTTTTTATGATATAGGTTCAGAATACCTCTTCTGTTCTGCCTAGCCTTTTTCCAACTATGTTGGGGCCAGCTTCCATTCTAACCAGATGCTGCTGAATATCAGTATTTTACACGGAGCGACTGCCATCAGACCTTCGCAATCCAGTAACTAGGCATTGCCGATATCCTAAAGTTAGACCGGGAATCAGACTTTCGGGCTCATGACTATCCGTAACGACTGTCATAGGTATTCGTATGATACCCGGGACCGACGGTTTAACATGCCCTCCGAGGTACGGAGGTGTCTCCATGTGTAACGAATGATCACTCATGAACGGACTGACCGTGGCAAGGCCAGCTTAAACTTGCAAATCATATATGATCCACGCGGAATGTTAATTAAGCTATGAGCTCCTGAGCCTACCGGATGGAAAGTCATTGCTACCGCCTATGAACACTTGTAACTCCAAAGGATTGTTTATGCGATGGCCACCTTAAATAACAACAATAACAGTAGATACCGAATCCTATACCTCACTCATCTTATAATTTGTTTAAGGATACTCAGTATTTTTATTAAATGGTTTTGTAGAAGAACGAGGTATGGTGTTCCTCCAACCCAAAGGGAGGATCCTCCTACCACGCGGGTCATATTCCTGGCGGGCTACTGCCCAACGGTTGTTTTGTTTTTTGTTTTTTTCCTGTTCGACTCTTGTAGATGGTCTTGCGGACCTTTTCTACGTAACCGGGCTATTATTGGCGAGACCAGAAGGGTCTCCGAACCAATTTCAACTACTCTAACTACCTAGCTAACTACAACGCTAACTACTGTAACATCATGACTATGACTATTATAGCAGCAACACCTCTAAGGGTGTCCACAAGGGGGGACTCGAACCTCTTAGGGTGTTGAATGCGAAAGGACTGGGAGGGATAGACAGCTTGATGAGGGCGGTATTAATCGCGTGGTGACTGCGCGGAGTCAGAAGGGACGACCGGCTCCACGACTGCGGCGGGTGAGCACGCTGGATCGGGGGCGACGGCGGCGGTGGGACGTCGCGAGGAGGCTCGTCGGCGAGGGCGATACGCCGGTCGGCGGCGGCGGTGTACATGTATAGTGCTAGTCGATTTATTCGCCTCCTGGAGGAGGGTGATCTCGTCCAACGGTTGATGTTGGGATGTTGTATTATATACTAACTCCGTGTCAGATCTTGATACCGTGATGCAGGATTTGTGACATTTCATCTGACAGCTGTCATTGTTGTCGCTGTAGTCTGCTAGACATTCGTCGTGCTGCGTAATTCTCATGTGGCGTGATAGATGCCGTCACAGTAGGGTTGCCTCCTACGAAAATCCTTATCGCAGATAAGTTGGCAAAAAGACGGTACATCCAGCAGAGGACCCTAAAAGCAAAAATAAAGATAGTTAATACCGGGCACTAGTAGGCCTAGTACGAACGTTTGATGTATAGTATTAGATTATAAGACTGTGGTATAGTATCGTATACGTAATGTAATGCTAATGTATATAAGCAAACTTTAAATCGAAAATACAACTGTACTTATTATAAAATTTTGGTTTATTTTTTTGCGACATGCACAATTTGTATCATACATAGATATGAAAAGAAAGTTTTCAATCTAATTAAATAGTATATGCAAAACAAGTTATTACGATTCAAAATTCACTTACATTAACGTTTACGTTAGTAACTCCACACCAGCCCCCGATCCACCGTGCTCACCCGCCGCAGCCACGGAGCCGGTCGTCCCTTCTGACTCCGCGCAGTCACACCGTTGTTAATGCAGCCCTCATCAAGCTGTCGTATCCCTCCCAGTCCTCTCGCATTCAACACCCTAAGAGGTTCGAGTCCCCCCTTGGGGACACCCTTAGAGGTGTTGCTGCTATAATAGTCATGATGTTACAGTAGTTAGCGTAGTTAGCTAGGTAGTTAGTTTAGATATTGGTTCGGAGACCCTTCTGGTCTCGCCAATAATAGCCCGGTTACGTAGAAAAGGTCCGCAAGACCATCTACAAGAGTCGGTTAGGAAAAAAAAAAAAACTCCACACCATTCGTGCTATGCCGAAGATAGAATTTCAAACACTATTCCAAAAACCCAAAAATAGAACAAAAGCTCTCAGTAATTTTTCCACTTCACCAGCATACAAAGTAAAATAAAAAAACACTAACACCGCGCTCTCTAAATGGAATCAAATCAAACAACCACTGGTCCGGCCTATGTGTGTACAAAATGTTGAGGTAGGTTCGGCGAGATGCGGCTTCCATACACGACAGGACATTCCAGTTGGAATACTCCAGCCCACTGGAAGGCTCAAGACATTTTTGTTAACTTTAACACAGCTTAGTATTTTCTTCTTTCTTCTTTATTTCATAACTAGCTGTGTCCTCACGGCTCCGCCCGTAGCCTATGTTATTCAGTGATAATGTAGCTTTCTAACGGCAAAAGATTTTTTGAAATCGGTTCAGTAGTTTTTAACTTTATTCATTACATACAAAAATACAAATCTTTCCTCTTTATTATATTAGTATTGTATAGATAGGTATAACATAACATCACGCCTGTATTCCCCGAAGGATTGGGCAAATGTGTACATTAACACCCTCATTTCGCCGTTATGTTTAAGTCCCATATAATAGGGGCGAGCCTATTGCCATCAACCGGGTACAGCTTAAAACCCCGGGCTGCTACTGAAGAGTTTCACATAGAAAAATTCAGTATCACTTTGCCCGACCTGGGGATTGGACCCAGGACCTCACGATCAGCAGTCGCGGTTGTCACCACTAGACCAACGAAGCAGTCAATCTTTATTTTATTAAGTCATTTCATTTATACATTTATGACTTGGTCGCGTTTGGTCCTAGTCTCATCTGATGATAAGCGCAGACAGGGTCTAAGATGAAACACACGAATCCAAGGAACAGAGATATAGAGGGATTCCCCTATAACCCTCTGGCTCTCACATAATACGACAGAACACAGTTAACTGCTTGTCGCCGAACTTTAATGTGAAGGTGGTGGACAGGCGTGCCGTATAGAGCCTACCATCAAGCAAACCGTCTCTGCAACCTTCTTCGGCCCTTTCAACTACCACCCACCAGAGCACTGGATGATGGCATCTGGGTGAATATTCGACATTTTTTTAACATTATTTTAACAAATCATTCTTCTCCCGGGTTGTTAACGTCATAGTATTGGCAGATTCTTTTTATTCTTGTCTTATTGCTTGACGGCAGCGGTATAGTTTGAGTTTTTATTATCATAATTATAGTATTAAACATCTGCATTCTTAACTTTGGGATGATGCTAATGACGTTCTCAATTTTTGTTAATATTTTTCGAAGAATGCCCCAATCTCCTTTTACGACTTCTTGACTCGAGGTATTAACGCTGCGTTCTCACGGATGGGAAACATACGTATAATATATACTTTTCTGTCTTCTTCTTTTCGTGTGGTTAGTAATTAACCTGGTGTCAGAGTTTATGCCGCCCATGGGCCTTTGACTTGGCTTCACATGCCGTCGAGAAATATCTCTTAGGCATGCCGGTTTCCTCACGATGTTTTCCTTCACCGTTTTAAAGCAAGTGATAATTATACAATACGCACATGAATCCGAAAAGTCAGAGTAGCGTGCCTTGGGTTCAAACTCGAGATTTATGACTTGGCAGTCCGACGGTCACACCACTAGGCTATCACTGCTGTTATATACAGGGTGTAAACGAAATCATGTTATTCCTTCAAACCTCGTGATGCAGCTGACATAGATTGACATTGCACGAGACACAGGATACAATAAAAAAAAATTACAAGTATTTAACATGTGTGTTCTTAACGTGAGGCATTTTAGCGCGCCGAGTTAAATGACCGCGCAGCGAGCTATAGCCGCGTGATTCGCTCGGGGCGCTGAAACGCCTCACTTCAAAAATACATGTTTACTTTTTGTATTTTTTTTATCGAATCCAAACTTATCCCGTGCAGGGTTAATCTACATCAGCAGTACATCACCAGGTTTGAAGAAATTACATGATTTCGTTTACACCCTGTATATAATCTATATTCCGGTTAGTAACTTAAAATCACTAGGTATACCAAAAGCCTAGACCAAAAAAAACACCAGTTCGGATCTAAACGGAATCAAATCAAATACCCTGGTCGGCCGACGTGTGTAAACCGTTGAGGTGCGCTCGGTGAGAAGCGGCTATCACGCGTGCCGGCACACGCAAATTGGATTACACCGGTCCATTGAAAGGACTAAAATGTTGTCCGTAAACAAATTGCTTGTGCCATGTTAATAGGCAAACAGAACAAAAATGCAGTAGATATTTGTGTTATCGTGAGTGTAGTGCGTTTGAAGCGCTCTGGCGTTATTGGGTTTGTGTTTCTATTTTGGCCTAAAAATACGCTATTGAAAGTTACGCATTTATGTAGCAGACGCTTAATATTACGTAAAAATACATAAAATGATGCCTGTATTCCCTGAAGGGTTGGACAGAGGTGTATAGTAACACCCTCATTTTGCCATTACGGTTAAGTCCCATGTAATAGGGGGCGAACCTATTGCCATCTACTGGGCACGGAACCAAACTCCGGTCTGCTACTGAGGAAATCCACACGGAAAAACCCAATAACACTTTGCCCGACCTGGGGATCAAAACCAGGACATCACGATCAGCAGTCGCGCTTACCACCACTAGACCAACGAGGCAGTAACATCATCATCCTCATCATCATCATCCTCCTGCCTTTATCCCAACTTATTTGGGGTCGGCGCAGTATGTCTTCTTCTTCCATACATATTAGGGGCCATTCAAGTATTACGTAAGCACGAAAGAGGGGTGAGAGGGTCTTTGCTTAGCTTATTTTTGATGACATGGGTGACGGAGGTGTCTAGATGATGATTATGTCAGCAATTTTTAATTATTTACTTATTTTTCTAGACTTAAAAAACCACTGCTCATGAATAACAATAAAGAAACCTAATCAGTTTAAAAAAATATATACACCAATGTTTACGTAAGCATAGGAGGGGGGGGGTGAAAGCTTTGCTTACTTTTGCTGACAATGGAGAGGGGTGGGTCAAAAATTACTAAAATTCTGCTTACGTAATACTTGAATGGCCCCTTAGCCGTCATCTCAGTAGTAAAAAATAATAACACAAACAACTTTTTCCTACAACAATTTATACCTCGATATTTAGGTAGAAGAAGTGTAGGTGCCACAATAAAGTTTGGCACAATTCCGTTACGCCAATCCTTTCGGCAGTCGTCGACTTCCTTCCGCTTGTTTCGTACTTGTCGACGGTTTGTGAAGATATTACCTCGTTTCAGGTATTCGGAGCTATTTGGATTATTTGGAGCACCCAGTTCGTTCGAGTATTTATTTGTAGGTATGTCTTCTTTCCAATAAACTCAAAGTACCTACTTTAACGGATATACTGTTCCTGGAATAGAGTTGTCCTGTACCTTAGTAGATAGTTATTTCAAGTGGAACTCAAATAAGTGGACGGTAATTGGACATCTGTAAGTACGTTGTTATCTATATCTATACTAATACTAGCGAACCCAACAGACGTCGTCCTGCCCGGAAAATTTGGTGATATACAGACAGCAGCGCCACCTACCGGGTCCAATTGTGAATCTAAACCATCCAGGGCGCCACCCAAACGCATACAAAAAAATTCATTTAAACCGGTCCAGCTGTTTAGGAGGAGTTCAGTGATAAACACACGTACAGTCGATTTTAGGTATATAAAGATTATAAAGAGGAAAGATTTGTATTTTTGGATTTTTGTATGTAACGAATAAACTTAAAAACTACTGGACCGATTTCAAAAAATCTTTTTTAGTTAGAAAGCTACATTATTGAGTAACATAGGCTACGGTCGAAGCCGTGAGGACACAGCTAGTAATCAATAAACATACTAAAACCGAAGTTAGAAAGATGCGATACTGATGATAATGGAGGACCTAGAAGTTCTGCCTAGCCTTTTCCCAACTATGTTGGGGTGAGCTTCCAGTCTAACCAGATGCAGCTGAATACCAGTATTTTACACGGAGCGACTGGCATCAGACGTCCACAACCCAGTTATAGAGCAATGCTGATATCCTAAGGTTAGACCGGTTGTCAGACTTTCGGGCTTCTAACAGTAGGTAACGACTGTCAAAGCTATTCGTATGACACCCGGGACCGACTGTTTAACGAGGTCTCTGAGGTACGGAAGGGTCTTGATGTGCAGCGAACGGTCACCCATCCACGGGCTGACCGCGGCAAGCGCATCTTAACTTCGAAAATCGTAATGAAAACACGAAGATCCACCTTTAATACCATTATTATTATAAACACCGAAAAGCAGTACAGATTAATCCATATTATTGAACCTCGTCAGCGCTTTGCTATCAGTAAATAGGAAAACATTATTCTAACAGATTATTAGGTTGAACGGGGCTTAGAAGATTAGCGTAACCATAAATTAATAATTATTAACTTATTACGATGTTGATGGTACACAATTAATTCCGCCTTATATTTCATTTTACTTAATAATGTGGAAACTGGATTTATCGGATTATTTTACTTCGGTTTATGGTAGATTTTGATGTAGGTTGGTAAAGTCAGAGAGTGGTTTAATTTAGAAATTGTTCAAAAACATTTTTTAGTAAATTTTGTTAATCACTGTGAAGTGGTGACAGACAGACAGACAGACAGATAGTGATGTACAACCGAAACCAATATGGCCCATACGGTTTCCTCTACTAGAGATATAAATTTGATATTACCTCTATAGAGATTATGTCAAACGTCGATCTTTAGTAAGGAAAGCGCCGTTAGATAAGTTATTGGTTTCGGCCGTAAGTCACCTCTCAAGACTTATATCAATAGAAGAAATGGGATTGTTCCTTTATATTTTATTTATTTATTTATTCTTCAGAAAGCTTACAGTCTAATATCTTTATAAGTCATGTACAATAGCACTTACAATTGCCATTTAAAAGCTTCCACAAATTATAAACTGTGTACCTAAAATTAAAACAGAAAAGACACATACAGAGATAAACATAAAATAAAATCCCTTGAATATAACTTAAACTTTTTTTTTTGTGCGAAAGTATAAATAAATAAATATAACTTAATAAATTCCTCTTTGAACAAAACAAAATAAGTTCTTCTAACAAAACATAAAATAAAAACATAAAAAGATCTTGAAAATGAATGATTAATCATTAATTTTACAATTGTAACAGTTTATTACTGGTGCTAAAAACAGTAAATAAGAAAAGAAAGTATAAACAGTTATGAGTGAACAACTGCAACAACTGAATTTTCCAACTGTATTCGAATATCATCATAGTGCCTTCCCAATCTACTTGCCAAGAGACGTAGCAGCAGTTGAAGATCTCACAGAAGACGTCATTATTGACAAACTTTTATCACACAGTACTGAGTCTCCATTTCTATTGCCATGCTTAACTGCTATGAGATAGTATGGTCAAAACACGTCACTTGGAAGCGCTGCGTTCGTAGACGAGACCGTGCGGCAGCATTGCCGTAGCGACGGGTTTCTACTAGAGAATTACACTGCTGTACTGTGCCGAACATCTAGGTCGTAAACCAGAAAAATTGACTCCAAAATAATCAATCAATCAACTCAGTCTATCGCAGTCTCCAAAATAATACCAAAAAATCTCTATATTCGTTCTACCTAGCCTTTTCCCAACTAGTACTTTTCCCAAGTACTTTTTCCAATTGTTAGTGTCAGTTGGTGTCAATACCAGTATTTTACACGAAGCGATACAACCCAGTTACTGGGCAATACCGATATCCTAAGGTTAGACCATTTGTCAGACTTTCGGGCATCTGACTACGCGCAATGACTGCTACAGGTATTCGCACAACACCCAGGACCGACAGTTTAACATGTTCTCCGAGGCACGGAGAGGTCTCGATGTATAACGAATAGTTACCCATCCACGGATTGACTGTGGCAAGCGCGGCTTTACCTTGCAAATTGTACGACCCGCACGGTTCTTAATTAGCCACGAGCCCCTCCAAATAATCTCTGTTATCCACTCCATATTTCTCATTCACCTCAAAAAGTATCCCTCCCTAATTCAAATCACTTAAACGTCAAATTGTTCGGTCCTCTCACCCCTTTAAAAATAGGCACGTACGAAGGACTGAGGCTATTTTATCGCGGTCCCTACCCAACAAGCAATTTCAGATAATCTACTCGGCTTCGAACCGGACTGAAGTTATTTACAATCAATTTCCTTGCCTATTAAAGCCTCGAATAAATGTTATGCACGTAACGTAGCTGGCTCTGTTAGTTATTGTGTGAAGTAACTATTATGGGGAGGAAAATAGAATGTTTAGGTTAGGGGTACACAAAAAGAATAAAAGCTATAACATATTTTGTTTAGCTTCTTTTTGTGTGGTTCCCGGCAAAGAATTTCCCTTTCTCCAACCATGGCTGTCATAAAAGTCGACTAAGGGATCACCTCAAAAGGGTGGGCATCAGTGTCCTCCTGTTTGCTAAATAACAACAAACTGTGGTCATCAAGTCCTCCTGCCTATTAGTAATAGCAAACTTCGGTCACCACAAAAATCGAAAGTCCTCCTGTTTGCTAACAACAACATACTGCGGTCACCATAGAGATCTAATGGCCTCTTGTCTGCTAATAACAACAGACTGCGGTCACCACAGGTATGTAAAGTCCTCCTGTATGCTAATAACAACAAACTGTGGTCATCAAGTCTTCCTGCCTATTAATAATAGCAAACTGCGGTCACCACAAAAATCGAAAGTCCTCCTGTTTGCTAACAACAACATACTGCGGTCACCATAGAGATCTAAAGGCCTCTTGTCTGCTAATAACAACAGACTGCGGTCACCACAGAAATGTAAAGTCCTCCTGTATGCTAATAACAACAAACTGTGGTCACCACAGAAATCTAAAGTCCTTCTGTTTGCTAATAACAACTAACTGCGGTCACCACCGAAATTTAAAATCCTCCTGTCTGCTTATAAAAACATACTGCGGTAACCACAGAAATCTAAAGTCCTCCTGATTGTTAATAACAACAGACTGCGGTTACCACAGCAATCTTAATTCTTCCTGTCTGCTAATAACAATATACTGCGGTCACCACAGAAATCTAAAGTCCTCCTGATTGTTAATAACAACAGACTGCGGTAACCACAGAAATCTAAAGTCCTCCTGATTGTTAATAACAACAGACTGCGGTTACCACAGCAATCTTAATTCTTCCTGTCTGCTAATAACAATATACTGCGGTCACCACAGAAATCTAAAATCCTCCTGTTTGCTAATAACAACAGACTACGGTCACCACAGAAATCTAAAATCCTCCTGTTTGCTAATAACAACAGACTGCGGTCAACACAGAAATCTAAAATCCTTCTGTTTGCTAATAACAACTAACTACGGTCACCACTGAAACGGCGGTCACCAATCCGACTGCTAAGCGTAGTGGAGTTAAGGCGTTATAGCAATTTCCTTGAATACCCAAGACGATTTCCCCTGGTTAAAAAAAGGTATGAGTTTACCTAGTCTACATCTGTGTGATAGAATCTATGGATGAAAATCCATCTTAAGTAATGTAAGAGATATATAAGATACTTTATCAAGTAAACATTCTACTTCTCTTGCCTTTATTTAAAATTCTTCTGTTTCTATAATCAAAAGCCCTCCAGAATATAAAACTACACCATTATTCCGAACCACACTGTCTTTCAATCTACCCACATTACATATTCATTGTATAACACATCCGCCGAATCCTAGTCCTTTAAAAACGCTCCAAGTCACGAACATGCTTCTAAGCAAGCGGCCATGTAAACGATTTAGCTTCAAGCCTTGCAGCAAATAGCCCTGCATCAAGACAGGTAATAGGTGTACTGAGAAAACATGCCCTGGGACCGTGCTCTACTACCTCAGTACTGCTATAATAAAATCTATGAAAGTGGAGTACCTTTAGTAGGGTTTTATTTCAGGGTTGCGTCGTCAAAATGAAAAGCAAAACACGCAAGCGATAACGCCGATGGCTTATGGTTACGGGTATGGCCCGTAGTGGATATTCGGGTTGTCTATAAGGGTAATAAAAATTCGGACAACCCTCTGGTAATGTTTATTGGTGGTAGTTATTGTGAAGTGTACGGTAAGGGAAAAGCAAGTCTGTCGTGTAGAGGTTTCCTACTTTTGAATAAATTTTCATTTAAGTTGAAAGTGTTGAGAATAGGATATAGGTAAGTTCAAAGTTTGTATAAAACATGCTGCGCCGTTTGGCGGTAGGTTTTGGCAAAGAATAAACTGCCCCCTATCTTATCATGTATGCCGTAAAAGACCACTATAAATAGCATACGTACTGTGTTCACTAATTCGTTTTCCATGCACGGTTATTATAGCAATTTCTTTCAATATTTCACCACGATCATTCATTGCAGTGGGTGGGGCTCGTTGCTTATGATCAACCACGCGGATCTTCCGATCTGCGTTATAAGCCGAGCTTGCCGCGTTTAGTCTGTGGATGGAAGATCTTTCATTCTCATCGAGGGCCTCCGTGCCTCGAAGAGCACGTTAAACCGACGGTATCCAGCGTCATACGAATACCTATGACAGTCTTTAGGGGTAGTCAGAAATCCGAAAGTCTGACCACTTGTCCAACCTTGGAATATCGGCATTGTCCAGTAACTGGGTAGCGGAGACCTTATGGCAGTCGCTCCTAGTAAAATATTGGTATTCAGCTGCGTCTGGTTAGACTGGAAGCCCACTCAAAGTTAGTTGGGGAAAGACTAGACAGAACATCATTCATTGCAGTGGTCTCTGACGATACTTTTGAGCTGATATACAGAAGATCCCAACATTCCCAACGTGTAACAAAGTTAAAAAAATAATAAAGAAAAAATAAATAGCTACCCTTGAATAATATATTTTACACGTGCCATTAAAATGGTGACATAACTTGTATATAACGCAGACTAGACATTTTACGACAGACAGACATTACGGGAAATATGAATTATTATTATTGTCTTACCTATGCCGAGCGTCGACTCGTAAATTTCAACCAATAAAATTAGTATGCATGGAATAGTCGAATGTTTGTATATGACTATGATAGTAATGTTTTATGTACTACATATTGCTGAAAAATCTTGAGATTTTTATTGTTTTTTTATATCTAGGAACTTTATGAGTATGTAATGTTGATGAACAGTGCTTTTTTATATTTCACTTTATTATAGAATTTTTGTGTTTATTGTAGATACACCTTGCCTCATTAAGAAAAGTGGAACTAGTAATTTTTGGCACTTCGTGAATACTTTAAAATGCGATAGAGTTTTCTACTTTCCCTTGGGCAATTAAAAATTGCCTTCTATAGTCTAGCCATTAAAATATTGTATAAAAGATAAACAAACCTCTGAATATGAAACATTCATTTCACTTTAAGATTCTTAAAGTGAAACTTACACATTTCAATAACAGTTGTTTCTGAAAACTTCTATTTTTAATCAAAATGTTTCAAGATCAAAGGTTTGTTTACTTTGTACTCACAATTTGAATGACTGGCCTATAGCTTTTATAATACAAACATGCATTATGGGTCTTGTACACATGAAAATTCAAACAATTCTTTTCATATATGAAATAATACAACCCGAGTTGTAACACTGCTATACCATCTCTTCGTATTCCAATGCCACGTACACCAATAACAATACACGCTGTCAAAGCGACATCAACGTGAAATATCGGAGTGCGTGCGTACTGACCGATTGGTATCCCATTACATCGCTTACAACCATTTGCATAGATCGACAATCTATAGATACGAAACATGCCTTGTAAACCGTAGGTGAGTATTGAATGCTGTGCATCCTGTCAAACAGTAATTTTACTCTTTTGTTTAAATAAACTGTCTTCTTCAATTCCCGTGGTTAGTGACTTACCTGGTGTCAGAGTTTATGCCGCCCCCAGGCCTCTGATTTAGCTTCACATGCCGTCAAGAAATATCTCTCAGGCATGCCGCCGGTTTCCTCATGATGTTTTCCTTCACCGTTTTTAAGCAAGTGATAATTATACAATACGCACATGTATCCGAAAAGTCAGAGGTGCGTACCATGGGTTCTAACTCGAGACATATGACTTGGCAGTCCGACGGTCACACCAGAAGGCTATCACTACTGTTATTGCATTTAGAAATAAGCGTCCAAACAAAATCAGTCAATACTACGCTCCGTTTTTGAAAGACTCATCAATTTAATCAGTTGTTAAAGCTCATATCAACGATTGTGAGGGCTCGATCAAAATATTAATAACTGCTTCGTTGTTCTCGTGGTGGTAAGCACGACGACTAATCGTGATGTCCTGAGTTCCATCCTCAAGTCAAGCAAAGTGTTATTGGGTTTTTCCGTGTGGAATTTCTCAGTAGCAGCCCGGCGTTTGGATTTGTTGTTTGGCAATAGGCTTGCCCCCTATTACATGAGACTTAAACAAAACGGAGAAATGAAGGTGTTACTATACACCTCTGCCCAACCCTTCGGGGATTACAGGCGTGATGCTATATTTATGCAATCACATCACTCGACATGAGATTTGACTGATGACTAGTTAATTTTTGTAACCTTTCAGAACCCGGGGGTTACAGTTCTTTCGGTACAAAATTTGTACCAGGAATTCATGAGATTCTACTAAGCCTAATTAGTGGTCCGCTATATTCTGCCAAAAAAATTAAATTCTTTTATCGGGCACTCAGGTTGACGACCGCTGTGACGGTCCATTCGCACCGGTGCGGTGCAAAAAAGGTAATAAAAAATTGCATTTAATTTTAATTTCTCATATTTACTCGACTTGATAAGAAATTCTTTCGTTTCATGCCTTAACGAGGCATTATTTACGTTTACATTCGCACATTAAAACCGTTTATGTACTAAAATGTTTGTCATAAAACTGCATACCTGGACTGTTAAAGGAACACGCAACATGTCGACACGCCCAGAAACGTTGAATGTTCTGTGAAATGAGATATTAATCGGTTAACACTATTTTTTCAAGTCCTATGTAATAGGGGGCGAACCTATTACCATCAACCGGGCACAAATCCAAACCCCGGGCTGCTACTGAGAAAATCCACACGGAAAAACCCAATAACACTTTTGCCCGACCTGAGGATCGAACGCAGGACCTCACGATCAGCAGTCGCACTTGCCACCACTAGACCAACGAGGCAAAAATGACGGTCTTATGATGTTATGTTATAATTAAATCCTAATAAAACTATTTTCACGCACTAATGAAAAGGTATATTTGAAAAAAAAATGTTAAGACAATCTTTGATTTATACTAAGCTAATATTCCTAGAATTAATGCGAGTTCAGTATTACAACTGCGTAATAATGATAATAACAGGTTGGACGACAGCGATGCGACAGCGGCCGGCGCGGCATCACGAGTTTAATGGAACAACCCCGTTTAAGTTATGGCAGCTGCATTGCAAACGTGGCGGGCGAAATTATTTCGTTCATGTCCTTGTTGTCGCTTTATTAGTTCATCAAGACACTTTATCAGGTAAAATTATGAAAACTGACCTTATTATGTTATCGGTAGCTGGTAACACTGGCCAATATTGATAAAGGAGGGTAATCGTCAAGATTAAAACTTACCCGAAGTTATAAAAACACTGGTCATTCGACAAAGCAAAGGATTCTATGGCGAACCACCAAAGAAGTCTGACCTTTTATATCTGATTGGCTTGTCCTTATTTTCTGATCTTGTGTAAACTATTATATTGTTATATATTGCGAACTAGCTTCTGTAACTAACCCAAATATAAGTACTCTCAGTGGTGGAGAGTCTAAAAGAAGTCTGACCTTTTATATCTGATTAGCTTGTCCTTATTTTCTGATCTTGTGTAAATTATTATGTTGTGATATATTGTGAACTAGCTTCTGTAACTAACCTAAAATCGTAGGATTTGCGAGGTTAAGCTGCGCTTGCCGCGGTCAGTCCGTGGATCGGTGACCATTTGTTACACATCGAGACCCCTCCGTGCCTCGGAGAGCACATTAAGCCGTCGGTCCCGGGTGTAGGGGACTGTATGGAGACGTTGCTCTGGTGTGGAGATATTCTAAATAATGCTTCCTTTTATATTCTTAACAATGTATTCTTCAACAATGTAATTAAACTTTTACAATATACAATGAGAAATCCGAATAACGTTTGTTCGTTCCGCGGTAATAAAGTTACGACACGCGCGCTCGCGCAGCGGTCGTCTCGGAGCAAGTGGCGGGCGGCGGGCGGCGCTCTCATCGGGAGCCTCGTCGCGTCGTCCGGTCGATCTTCGCTGTGTGCGTATGCGTGTAGGTGATGCACACACATACGCAAGGCGTTAACACCGGGTGTCATACGAATACCTATGACAGTCGTTACGGGTAGTCAGAAGCCCGAAAGTCTGACAAACGGTTTAACCTTAGGATATCGGCATTGCCCAGTTACTGGGTTGCGGAGGTCTGATGGCAGTCGCGCCGTGTAAAATACTGGTATTCAGCCGTATCTGGTTAGACTGGAAGCTGACCCCAAGATAATTGGGAAAAGGCTAAGAGGAAGAAGAAACAATTAAAGAAAATAATGAATATCATCTCATAAATTCATTACAAGAATAATTTTATTTGAACCTACAGACGTAGGTAGACTCAAATTATGAAAAGCACAAATTTCTCGTCTCTCAAAAGACAACATTAGGGTAACTAAATATTTATGGATACACATCTCTTCTGTCTCGTCTTCTCTTGTGTCGGGACGAGCTATACGAGAATAGTTAAGAGGATACGCGGGCTGCAAAATATTAATAATTTGAATAGGTTTTTGCGATTTATTTCCGTCCCACCCCTCCCCGAAACCTTCCCAATTGAGCGCGAAAGAGACATCTGCATCTCGGACTGATTTCTCCTGTGCGATATTAGCGAAATCGTACTTTCGTATTTCTCTGTTTCCTTTGAAAACTTTGGTTATGTCACTAATTTTTAATCTTTTTTTTTATCTTCGTCAAATTTGTTTGCCAGATGTTTGAAAACGGTGGTAAAACCGGTCGATTTTTGTAATGTTTAAACGTTTCTAGTTCTTTTAATAATTAATTTATTGACAAAAACAAAACATAGGGACATAGTGCGGGTAGATATAATTATATAATATGGTAAAAAATATTTGCTCTAGTGACATTATCCAAGGAGGAAACTGAGGAATACGTTTGTATGAACTAAATGCCGACCGCATTTCTTCTTAATGCTGTAGTAAAAGATTAGCCAGTCAGCAGGGTTGGTAGCGGAGCTGACTACCCAGGGTGCGGCGAAGGTACTTAAATATCGTCACATACACTCGTCACATACTACAACGTAATCTTGTAGGGGTGAATCTATCATTACAGTTATAGCTAATATCGGTATGTCAGGATTGGGAGCATGGTAAATAAAGTAAATTAAACCAACATATACTCTCCACCACTAAGAGATCCTACTTTTAATTAGGTTAGTGATTAGTTACAGAAGCTAGTTCACAATATATCACAATATAATAATTAACACAAGATCAGAAAATGAGGACAAGCAACCAGATATAAAAGGTCAGACTTCTTCGGCTGTTCGACATGGAATCCTCTGCTTCGTCGAATGACCACTGTTTTTATAACTTCGGGTACGTTGATTAATCTTGACGGTTACCTTTCTATGTCAACATTGTCCAGTGTTACCAGTTACCGATAACAGCTCTTTTAATGCATCCCTACGCACCGTTAGATGTGTTATTTACCCTAGTGTATTCTTCATCAAACGTAAGAACTCTTTGTGTAAAACTCGACGATACGGTCGTATGGGATGTTCCTTTGACGCCAAAATACACTCTTACCTCTATACCATTACAACATTGATCCATTCACATATAATTTGCAACCAATGATTTTATTAAATAAAATCCATATTCAAAGAATTCGTAATTTCACTTAGGTACGTTATATCTTACTCACTTCAAAGCAAAAATTACTTTCATCATTTCGTTGATCATTTTCATATTAAATTTTTTCGGTACTTAATATCCGTTGCTTTCGTTTAATAAGAATATAAATATTTGCAGTATCAATTCTGCTTTCATTTCAAAACGTTTCCTTCTTTCATTATATCAAATGTATAGGTATATGGAGGTAAATATTGTGATCATTTCTGTTTGAATAGGTGATGTACCTAGGTACTTGCGTTTTTAGAACATGCAATGGGTTTATTTTGTCATACGCCAGTTGTAGTATTTTGAATTATACGTTTATTTGATGAGATATATTGTGCTGTTTGTGTTAAATTATTTCAACATCAAATCCGGTCTCGTTAGTGCTGGAAATATTTAAGACATTTTGCCTGCTATTTTCTGTCTTCTCGCTATTCAACGACTAAGTCGTTAAATAAATTGCAATGTACCTATGCTTTAGAATCATTTTAATCTTAATGTTTATCACAATTAGGAGAAAAGCTGCAATGGTCATAAATATAAATATATTATTATACCTTTCAAATGATATAAAATGAAGTCAATATCCAACGCTAAAGTACAAAATTTATATGATTCGGGTACAGATCGAGTTTCATATAAACTTTTGGATTTACGGGGTATGGGAATAAAATAAATATTTTATAATAAAACATGATCATTATTTTCGTATTTTATAAGAGCTACTTTATTTAATTAAAGAAGATCAAAAGGAAAAAGGATTGGATTCTTATTTCTGTATCTTTATTACGCAGGTACAATTTGCATTAGCAAAATTTGATTTTCGTAAAACCTTACCATTCGAAAGAAATCAAATGAAAAATATAAGTGAATTGTATTCATTATTCAACAAATAATATAAAACCTATATTTGGCAATAGAAAGTTTGAAAATAAATGATCACAGAAGTTTTTGGCTAAACACAGTGGAAACGTACCAGACATTAGAAAAACCAAAAAAAAGACATAGAAACCTTTTCGGAAACTTAAAAAAGTATTTATTTAATCCGGACGTTAACGTAAATAACTACAAGTCTAGACGTCGTGTTTTAAGATTTTTATCAGACGAGAAAATTGGTTACAAAAATTATTGCTAAACCAATTTAACCAAAGCAAACGAGATTTTACAAAATGTAATGCCATTATCGTTACTTATGGTAATTTTAAATTGTACATAAAGGGTAATATGCGGACACAAGCGAACTGAACCTTTGGATAAGCAATACCAAATAAAGCCTCTACGTTATATTAAAATTCACATTTCCATTACGAAATCCGAAGGGACCCTTGCCTTCGACCACTTTGGACGAAAATCTAACACCTTTAATTTACTCCAAATCCCCCTTAATTTAACGGACGGCACGTTCCTTTCATACATTTCCATGACCCCGTTTTATTGGACAGATTATTTTAACACATGCTTCTACCCAAAAACTGACAACTTTATTCGAAATGATATAATGAGCATTACCTTACTTCAGGCCAGCTGCTCCGTTGTTCCTGTCATATTAAAGTTTTATCTACACAGATCTGATCTGATCTAAATTCTATTTTCTGTCTTATTGGTGTCGCGATAAGATCCCATTTCGAATATCTGATAGCAATATGTAAGTTTGCACAATGGATGTTTCAGACGCCTTCTATATGTGTTTTGACGTTTTTATCTTGTTTAGCGCGGGTTCGGATGGTACTGCGTGTTTTTTAGTATTCCATTTCTTCTTAGTGTTATTACGGTTTTAGTGTAAAATCCGCTTTGTATCGTGGATTTTGAATAGTTAGTTATTCATGACATGTTTATTGTCAGAATTATCATAAGGTTGCTTTGGACGCTGCTGAATAAACTTCTTTGCATTCAGATACAATCTGAACTTAGAGACGAGAAAAAATGATTATTCATTTATTGTTGTAAATTGTTTACGAACAATAAATGTACTTAGGTGTAAATTCCAATAGGACTACACTACTTTTATCATCATAAACACGCATACTTAAAAATCTTAGAATTGCAGAGGCATAGCCTTCCACGTTTGCCAAAATGCAAAAACAGAAAAGGAATTCCAGTTCAAAAATCAGAAGTACCAATTCTATAGACTCTGTCAAACGACGTCCGACTTCAAAATTGGAAAGAGTGCCAATGAAATCGGATTAAAGCAACCCGGATTCCAACGTAGGAATCTGACATGAATAGCCAAGACCTAATTTAGAACACCGAACGTCCTATATTCCCACCTGTATTCCCTTTTATCCAAGACTAACAGGAAATAGGAGGTAAGAACATTTTCATTCATATTCGGGATTATGGCATAAGCAATAAATTGTGCCGAAATTTAAACGTTATGATCCCAATTCCGCACGACTGAGTGTATGCATGGACCGTTTACGGTATTAAGTGGCTGGAGATAGGGAAATTATAAGAGGTAAAATAGGTTACTGAGGATAAGAAGGAAAATGTGAAATATTACTCCTGTACGTATTATGATTTTTGAATTTTATCCAAAATTACGTCATTATATTGTACTTTGTCCTAAATTTGAACGAAGAATAGGTTAGAGTAATTGTTCTAAAAAAGTTGGTCTAGGAGTTCTATTTTTAAACGGTTTTAATTAGCTTCACTTCTTATATTTGTTAGTTTGTTTGATTCGAAGCTTGCGACAGATTTTCAACTAGGTACTTTTGCTTAACCAATTCTTTTGAAACTTCGCACACTAATTCAATTACCATGAAAATACAACGTTATTATAATTTCAACCATCAATCCTCAAGTCCTGATGCTGCAGGGGTACTGCAATGCAAGATAAAACCGTTTAACTTAAAACTATTTTTAAGTGATTGTTTTTGTCCGTTTTTAACTGAAACTTTACTTAGTCTTCCTCTTAGCCTTTTCCCAATTATCTTGGGGTCAGCTTCCAGTCTAACCAGATGCGGCTGAATACCAGTATTTTACACGGAGCGACTGCCATCAGACCTCCGCAACCCAGTCACTGGGCAATGCCGATATCCTAAGGTTAAACCGTTTGTCAGACTTTCGGGCTTCTGACTACCCGTAACGACTGTCATAGGTATTCGTATGACACCCGGGACCGACGGCTTAACGTGCTCTCCGAGGCACGGAGGGGTCTCGATGTGTAACAAAGGGTCACCCATCCACGGACTGACCGTGGCAAGCGCAGCTTAACCTGAAACTTTACTTAGTAATTCTTTTTAATAAAATAAACTTACCGTGCCTATTACTTAGTCAGCGCTTTTAAGTTTATAAGTGCTAAAAACACACATTGAGTAATTAACTATGTATTTACTAACCGCCTTACTAATAAATCGCTGTGTAAACTTATAAGTTTAACGTGTAACCATAACTTTTTTGATGTATACCTAAGCTTGTCATAACTTAGATAACGATTTATAAATGAGGGGTGAATAGCTTTTTTTTTTATTTTATATAAAAGAACCTTTCCGTAAAATGTATTTTCACCTTGGCAACCTTACAAGCCAAACAGTGTCAACGTACAAAAACTAATTCTCAATAATTTGTTTTACAAAATTATAAGCTATGTTTGGTGACTCTCCCTAATAAATGGTCCAGGAGTGACACGGCGCTTCTATTTTTTACCCATTTATTACATTGGTCGCGTCATATAAATGAGTTGTGACGCCTTTTTGGGACGATCGATAACCTACATTTCATTAAAAGGTTTCTCGTTAAAGTGTCGCCACTTTTTTGGACTACCTATCAAGTTTTGCCGAAACACTAACAATGTTTACTAAAGACTACGTGACATCTTTTATAAGACTCTTTGATGACTCATTTCAATTCTTCTGCTTAGTGTGTCGATGGCAATCTAAATCGAGTCGGCCCAGAACTTAGCTACGAGTTTATCGTTATCAGTAGCGTCCATTAGTTCCTGTAATGTGCAGGTATCAGGGCACGCAGGGCATGATGTCAGGTGTCCCATCGTTCGTGGAACAGCACCACATTTACACTCCAAGCTGGCATCTTCTATGAATCTCCACCTGAGCAGGTTTTCCTTGCACCAACCAACCTGGGTCTAGAGTCTGTTTAGAGACATCCAGATTCACCAAGGCAATTCATGTTCAGGTAGGAGATTTTCAGCAGGTGGGACAAATGGGATGGGTAGGGAAGCACTATTACGCCACAGCTTTAGTCTTTTTTGAGACTTTTTTCCTATGAGTAGGAGGACACACTTTAAAAAATGTGTCGATGTTGTCGTGCAAAGGGTGTTAAGTGCCGTTACACATTTTGGTTCTTTCGCTAGAGCTTGCCACCGCTCTAAGAATTATAGCAATCCAAAGACATTTCAATTGCATGGCAATGAAGAAGAACTGTAAAGACAAATTCGTGGTAAATGGTTTTACTAGTAGAATAGCTTCTTGTGAATGAGTTGACCCAGGGAAGTAAGTACTACTTACATACGTACTTGTACTGCTAAGCAGCATTGCAGCTGTGTCTCAGTTTGAACAGTATGGATGCCGGTGAAATTACAGGCACAAGAGACTTTCTAACTTTGTCTCTAGGTTGGCAAAGCATCAGCAATTCTCTTGGAATTGTAGGTGTATATAGGTGTCGGTAGTTACTAACCATCAAGTGAGACGTCGCCGTCGGCATGTTTACCAACCCATATCGCAAAAAAACACTACTCAATTATTTCAATAATATAATCATTGCTGTAGTCCATCCATTAACTGCCTCGATGGTTTAGTGGCGGCAATCGTGACTGCAGCAGTGTTCTTGAGTTTTTCCATTAGGAATGTCTCAGTAGCCGGAGTCTGGATTTTTGCCCTGTTAATCGCAATAGATTCGCCCCCTATTACATTGGACTTAAATATAACTGGCGAAACGAGGGTGTTCCTAAAACACCTCTACCGAACCCTTCGGGGAATATAAGGCATGATGTTAAGTAACTTTAACAAGAATCCCCCGTTGCTCCCATTAAAAAAAGATTTTTAGGAAAATTCTCGTTAGGAAAACGTTCACAGGTTAAAAAACTCGTAACACCTTTTTTCACACACTTTTTGCTTTAAAATCTAGAGATAAAATCGAACTGTATACGGAATACCTAGAGAAGAATGCAAAACAAAAGCGTATCACATGCAAATTCATTGCAGGAATGGTCAATTTAGGCCAATAGGTCGCTTTGGTAGCCAATGCATGCCAGCGACTACACTTGTTGTAGTTTTTTTGAAACTCCTGCTGTGTCTACATAAAGTGTTCAAAGTTATTTCATGAATTTGAAGCTTATGATGTCATTAAAGTGGTAAAGAGATTAATGTTCTGAACATGGCCCTTTTGAGCGGGGTCTTTTTTTATCTTTGCAAAATCCTCATGTATGTCCCTCGCCCGGGGAAGGCGAGGGGGTCTGCCAAACTCATACCGGCTAAAAACCAACGGTGTTCCTCCTCTTGACCGTTCAGCCAGGGTCGCGGGATTCGCAAAAGCATGCACCGCAAGGTTAAGCGGGGTCTGCTGCGATCATATTTTTCTTAGATTAGCGCCTAGCATTATTTTCTAACAAAATTAGGGCGTGGTTTAACTGTGTACTGTGTTGTAATTGGTCCGATTTTTCACTAAACTTGTTTTGTTAGATTTTTGTCGCAGCAGATCCAGCTTTAGGATTAAGTGGTTAGTTTTGGAGACTTTATGCTGCGGATAAGAACAGGCCACACTTACATAACATCACGTCTGTATTCCCCGAAGGGTTGGGCATAGGTGTATAGTAACACCCTCATTTCGCCAGTTATGTTTAAGGCCCATGTAATAGGGTGCGAGTCTATTGCTATCAACCGGGTACAAATCCTGAGGAATTCCATACGGAAAAACCCATTGGCACTTTGCCCGGCCTGAGGATTTTACCTAGGACCCCACGATCAGCAGTCATGATTGCCACCACTAGACTTACGAGGCAGTTAGGCCACACTTTGGGTATCTTAAAAGGTGAGTAGGGGATTACGTCACCAACAGCAGCGTCCTGTCTGCTAACACCATACTAAACACCAAGCCAAGCGTGGCAATTGTGGTAGTTTCCCTTTTGACCTTTCATCATAGTCATTGGGAGATCATGGATTTATTCAGTCTTGGTGTTGCCAATTTGCTTGTAGCATTTTTCAATATTTGAATACCTTTAACAATAAAACCTTTTTAACTTCTGGCTTCATCTTCAGACCAGCTGAATGTTTACCATATTATTGCATTGTCACCGAAGATACATAGGTATGCCAAAGTTCAGCTCAATCGGACAGCAGAAAGTGCTTGAAAAATAGATCACAAATTTTGAACCGGGAACACGTACCTACGAAGCTAGTTAAATCTTTCTTTTTCGTGTGGTTAGTGACTAACCTGGTGTCAGAGTTTATGCCGTCCATGGGCCTCTGACTAGGCTTCACATGCCGTCGAGAAATATTTCTCAGACATGCCGGTTTCCTCACGATGTTTTCCTTCACCGTTTTTAAACAAGTGATAATTATACAATACGCACATGAATCCGAAAAGTCAGAGGTGCGTGCCTTGGGTTCGAACTCGAGACCTATGACTTGGCAGTCCGACGGTCACACCACTAGGCTATCACTGCTCTTAAATAAAATAGTTAAATAAAAGCTTGTAAATAGTAAATGTTGGTGCTATTTATTGTTCATAGCTATTTCAGGCTACCTGATCATTGCATGTCTAAACTAACTAAAGCAGAACTGGCACGCGTTTATATCAGAATATTTACATAAACGCATTGAAATAAACTTTAGTTACAGATTATTGTTTAAATGTCATACTCCTGACGTTGCTACATACGCTTTGCGAGGTTAAGCAACGCTTGCCGCGGTCAATCAGTGGATGGGTGACCGTTCATTAAACATCGATACACCTCTGTACCTCGGATAGAACGTTAAATCGTCGGTCCTGGCTGTCATGCAAATACCTATGACAGTTGTTGCTGGTAGTCAGAAGCCCGAAAGTCTGACAATCGATCTAATTTTAGGATATTAGCATTGCCTAGTAAATGGGTTGTGGAGGTCTGATGGCAGTCGCTCCGTCTAAAATACTGGTATTTAGCCGCATCTGGTTAGACTGGAAGCTGACCCCAAATAGGGTTACCAGACGACACGAATTTTCCTGACGTGTCCGGAATTTTTGCCCTCTGTCAGGGAAACGGGGAAAAACAGTAAAAGTCGGGACTTTTTTGAAATTTAAAGATGAAAGTAGGTTAAGTAATAAAAAAATGCAAATCTCGCTGCCTTTACATACTAATACACCATTCAGACAAAATTTCAGGAAATTGACTGAAAAGTCAGGAACATTGTCAGGAAATCTCATTATTTGATCTGGTAACCCTAACCCTAACACAATTTGGAAAAAGCTAGGCAGAATGATTCTTGACGATGCTAGCGTTTGTTAGCGATACTCGTTTCATGTTTATTATAGAAAATTGTGTGTGTGTGTGTGCTATCCATATAAAATAATATCGCTTTCTACTGCTGAAGCGATGATAGGAATTAATGTATTATTATACCGTTATTAAGTAATGCTTTCGTATGTTATTATGCGTATAATTCTGTGTTAGCTCTTCTAAGTAAATATACTCTTATCAAGGCCCACGGGCTTGATAATAACGTCAATTATTATGTGCCTTTATGTATACCTATCGACAGTTAAGTCAAAGCTACGAATGTTGTTATGGTACTAACGTTAATGTAAGTGAATTTTGAATTAGAAATACTCGTTTCACACATACTATTTAATTAAATTGAAACTTTTATTCATATCTATGTATGATACAAATTGTGTATGTCGCAAAAAAATAAACCAACATTGTCTAGGATAGATGTATTTTCTAATGATAAATGATGTTTAAATCTGTAAATAAATCTGTTACAGACACTTTAACTAGTTAATGTAATGTTTTTTTAAGACTAGGTGGTGCCGCCATTTCCTATCTGACTAGCTCTGAGAAGAAAAGCCGAAACAAACTCAAAGATCAAGGTCTCTTTAAAGTCCAGACATTGTGATATAAAAACTATGCGAGTGTAAAAATGTAGGGCAGCGTCTGGAGTGACTTTTTGAGGAAAGTGCCATAGCAGGTTTGAGTTGACCTGTCCTAACTGACGGCACGCATGTATTTGCCATCATTTGGATTCAAATTCGCTTAAATTAGCGATATGTTTACGATACTATACGTTAAATGTTCTTGCTGAATCAGAACACGGACTATTCTGCATGGAAGGCAAGCATTTAACCGCTGAGCTATCATTACTATTCTCAACCAGTGTTCCCAACCGTACGATAATTTCATAGCTACGTACGATGTACGATAGTACACTACTATCGTACGCAGAAAGTACAATAATTTCAGTACACTGATAGACGACCTTTTTTTAGACGTTGCCGTCACTCTTCCACTGTATAGTGGTCATAGTGTCCTTGACATGACAGAAATAATATGGCAACACAACAAATTATTGTCACTTTTAATGTATTATAGCCATTATCCTGTTCCTGATAGTACGATAATTTTTGTCATTTTTGATCCATGTACGATTATTTTACGGCCCTGGTACGATAGCTTCCTGGCTTCAGGTTGTGAACACTGTTCTCAACTCAACAGTTTACTCAAACTGATGTTAGAGGGATGTTTTGGAGCCGAACTTGCAATTACTTGACCAATAACGGCCGATATTAAATACCTATCCATCGGTGGTTTGCCTTAATATAGATAGGAATTTGACATTACTTACGGCTCAATCCAATAACCGATCAAAATCTCTGGATTGAAGTAGATTTTTGACATAACTTCAATAAAAGTAATGTCAAACATGTTTGACATTACTTTTATTGAAGTTATGTTTATGTGAAGGTATTTGTTTCTGAGCGTTTGAGCATGACGTGAAGATTTGTATCTGTAAACGCACCCACAATACAGGAGACATCATAGCGTGGGCATATAAAAAAACCGGCCAAGTGCGAGTCGGACTCTCGCACGAAGGGTTCCGTACCATTATCTATAAAAACGGCAAAAAAACACGTTTGTTGTATGGGAGCCCCTTAAATATTTGTTTTATTTTTATTTATTTTTAAAGTGAATATATAACCAAATGTTCTGTGAATATTTCAAGCGTCTACCTGTTGCCATTATCAATATCGAGCAAAAACAAGCAAAAGAATCACGTTTGTTGTATGGGAGCCCCCTTAAATATTAATTTTATTCTGTTTTTTAGTATTTGTTGTTATAGCGGCAACAGAAATACATCATCTGTGAAAATTTCAACTGTCTAACTATCACGGTTCATGAGATACAGCCTGGTGACAGACGGACGGACGGACGGACAGCGGAGTCTTAGTAATAGGGTCCCGTTTTACCCTTTGGGTACGGAACCCTAAAAAACGAAAAAATATGTATTAGATTTTGGACTGAAATCGATTATTAATATTGGCCATTTATGAAGTTTATCTAAGAGGGGCTCGTGGCCAAGCGCGCGGACCATACGATTTGAGAGGTTAAGCTGCGATTTCCGTGGTCAGTCTGCGGATCTAGATCCCTCCGTGCCTCGGAGAGCACGTTAAACCGTCGGTTCCGGGTGTCATACGAATACCTATGACAGTCGTTACGGGAAGTCAGAAGCCTGAAAGTCTGACAATCAGTCTAAACTTAGGATATCGGCATTGCCTAGTATCTGGGTTGTGGAGGTCTGATGGCAGTCACTCCATGTAAAATACTGGTATTCAGCCGCATCTGGTTAGACTGAAAGCTGATCACAACATAGTTGGAAGGCTAGGCAGAACTTATGAAGTTTCTGTCGATCTTAGTAGAGCAAAGTAATCTGTAGATACAAGTTCGGTATGTTTAGCTATCCAAAGCTATATCTTTAAAAGGTTATTGTATCCTTTGTGCGCTTAGGTGAACTCGGGTGGAAAAAAAAAGAAATACTGCGATATCAAGATAAAACAACTTAGTTAAAAAACCTTCTTTTATTTTCAAAACAATCTGTACTTATCAAGTACAATAAAATTTTACCTAGCGCTCGTTTTTTTTAACAATGAAAAATTACAAGTTCCTTACAATGTATTAGTTATATTTCACTTGACACTTACAATTGATGCGTCTATGAAATAAAGTAAAATAATCTTTATTAGCTAAATAATAAAGTCGACATTTATTTTATATTGATTTATCACAGGTAGACTGTTCTCACGCTACGCTGGCTTCTCGTTTGCTTTGGCATCCAAAATTTTATGTCAAAAGTATAACTTTGTACAAAACGTTGGGTAAAAATGATATGTGGTGTAAGGATGCCCCGTTTGGTCAAATAACATTTTATATATAACTGGACAGAGGGAATTATTATTATGTGAAGATCTTCTAATAGTTTTATTTCGTATTTTCTCGTCAATGTCGATATTTGGACGACGGACGGATCTTAAGGAATTATTATAATTATATTTACAAGTCTTCAGTGCAACATAGAATGAGAACAGTCTTCAAATTTTAATATACAAAAAATATATACAGAGAAGATACAACACTAATTTTATATTAACATTTCAGTTTAATTACATTTATAATTTATAAATTAGGCTTCATAGATGGAGGCCGTCCTTTAAACATATTTATTTATAAATAATACATTTAAAATTCTATTATTCAATAATACAACTTCATAAGTTCAAAGAAAAAACATACTAATACATTTGAAAATAAAAATTACAAGTAGTTTTATCAACCCATTATGAATACCTAAAATTATTCAGAAAATGTAGAAATTTATTTACATTCGATAGTCAATACTTATTGTTTCAGAGACAGAATTATTTAAACTCGTTATTTACAAAACTAAGGAAATACTCAAAAAGTAATTATGCTTTTCAAACTATAGTGACGTAGTACCATACGTAACTACAACACAAGTTATGCGCCTCGGCAATCTTCGTATTTCCGAATTTGTACGACGTATGCGACCAATTAAATAATCTTTGCGGAATTGGTACAAAGACGACGAAGCAGGAGTTATATTATAAATACACACAAATAATTGACCGAGTCACATAATTCGTATAAATTCGGAAATACGAAGATTGACGAACCACATAACTTATATCGCAGTACTGTGGCTATACACTTTTTAAAAGAAATGTGCTTTTAATTACACAATTCTTTCTTGATGAAGCTAAATGTTATTTGTTTGCAGTTGACACCTCAGCTTTTTGATTTTTTATCCCGTTTTGTGTACGACTCTTGTAACGGGAGAAAACGAGATGACAGACCGAATCGTTCGACAATCGACTTATCGAAACATTCTGAATCAAGGGGCTGTATACAAAAAAAGCCATTTTGTATTTTTGGCAGTTTTCAGCACATTGCACTTTGCTTGCACATTGCTTTTGATGCGATATAAATGTAGCTATAATGTAAAATTTAGAAAATTTTCCAAACTGATTCTTTTAAAATAACAATCATTACAAAAAGTATAATCTAGTGGAAAGAGAAAAAAAAAAACACTTCGCCGTTCTAGTTGCAGAACAAAGAATTTTAGAATCTGAACTAAAAAGTTTTTGCCGAGCATTCTCATTCAGGCAAAAACCTCTTTGACAAGTTCGTATAAAGTAATATTCTTTATGAGAAAAATTTATTTCGAACAAAATCGTCGAAACTAAAATTGTTCTAAAACAAACCATTGTACTTCTCTATAGCATTTTCACGTCCATTTCTGTGATAAAGTTAAATAAATTCAACATAATACTAACACATTTATCAATGGACACGTGCCTCATACATAGTATTTTATATATACAAGGGTACAAAATGAGTAGGTACATCGCGCCACAGCTGTTAAGGCCTGGTCAGACAGAGAGCGTGGCTGGGTGTGATATTCACGTCGCATGTTAATCGCGTGCTCTTGGCGTGCGAATTACTCTGACAATTGAATGGAAGACGCCATACAGAAACTGCCACACCACGCCATGGTTGGCGTGGCAGTCTCTGGCACGCCAAGAGCACGAGATCAACACGCGACGTGAATATCACACCCAACCCCGCTCCCTGTTTGACCAGGCCTTTAGAAAAAACATTCTCCAAAGCAAACATCGTCGTTCTATTATTTGAAATATATTGTCGATATGTTCCACCGGAATCATTGCTTTACGAAAACGTATTTTTTTATCTACATTCAATTTATTTACAGTCTTCACATTTTTTTTTTTCTTACAGTCTAATAAGAATAGCTAGTCAATGTCTATAACTTCCGCCTAGTCTCGTTTCGTTCTTCGATTTCGTTTAAAAATTGCAACTTCTCTGATGCGTTGCGATACCTGAAGGAAACAAACCATATAAAATTTTATTGAATTTTTGAAAGAATGACAACAGTGCTTGCTTGTTCAGAAAGTACAGTTAATGGTAGTAATTAATCATCCTTTGTCACTCATATTATCCTAGTAGTACAGTGTAACTAACCTAATCTGACAGTGGTTCATCGAGAGTTTAGGGAAAGTTTTTTTTTTTGTTACTAGGCCTGCATTTGGCCGCCATCTCGCCTGATGTTAAGCGATGATGCGGTCTACGATGGAGCACGGTTGCCCAGAAGAAACCGATTCACTCGTGACTTGAAGACACCCAGCTTGTATCTGTCAGGGAACACCCACTCGGGCAGCGCATTCCACTGTTTGGCGGTTTTCACAATGAAAGTGGAATCAAAACGCTTCGTTCGGGTTTTTGGTATATCAACCATGAACCCGATGGCGCTTTTTCGTGCTTCTGGCCGTCCGATAGAAAACAAAAGATAAAAAAGAAAGATAGTAAGTTACATCTGACGGAAGATACGTCGCCGATCTTCCGCCGCTACACATAATTCCATATAAACATCTCACACCGTACACATTTGACCGAAAATGCGTTACTAAAATTACTCGAGTAAATTCCGCAACGGAAGATCCGCGACGTATGTTCCGTCAGATGTGGCTTGGCTCTTTGACATTGGTGTCGATTGTGTTACCCATTTTGACACTACTAAACTAGACTAAACGCAACTGTCACTTTCTTTTTCTTTTGAAACAGACATACACTCTTATACCAGGTTCACACGATTCGATTCTAGTTGATCAACTGACTTGATCAACAAAATTTGAAACGTTTTTGTTGCTTCAATTTGATTGAAATTCTGTTCAGACGGTTCAAATCGCATGCGATTTAGCAGTTGATCAACTAGAATCAAATTGTGTGAGCCTGGTGTTAGTTTAGTTTAGGCCTGTCAAAGTGCCCAACAAAATAGACACCATTGACAGTTTTTAAAGGTAGTTCGGGAGATGACGTCACAAGGTTTAAGGTAGCTCAAGAGATACGTCTCCACGATAGACGACTGTATGGAATGGCTAGACTGTACTAGTAGTATAGTATACTCGTCATAAGTCAGGAAAAGTAGATTCACAATTATCTAAAAATTCAAACGATATTTTTAGAACAAACTTCAACTGAAAGATGTTTTAATTTCACTTAATTCACATTTTATAATTTAAAATTAGCATCTTTACGTCTATTATTCTATGGAGATTTTGCAAAAATACTGGCCTGGTTTTATATTTATAGGTATATACTAGACCTTACTAATATTATAAACGCGAAAGTTTGTATGTATGTATGTATGGATGTTTGTTACTCAATCACGCATAAACGGCTAAACGGATTTGGATGAAATTTAGCACACAAATAGACCATGTCCTGGATTAACACATAGAATACTTTTTATCCGGGTACATCGAGTAGTTCTCCCAGGATGCGGGTGAAACCGCGGGCAATAGCTAGTTTAAAATATTAAAAGAGGCTGTAGGCAAATGTTCACTCACTTGGATCGTTTTTTTCTTCTAACTGTATCTACTGGCGTTGCTTCCACGCATAATACTATTAATCTACTGCTGCATGAATATCTGTAACAAAAGATATTATTTAACATACCATAACATCACGCCTTGTATTCCCCAAAGGGTTTTGCAGAGGCGTTTAGTAACACCCTCATTTCGCCGTAATAAGCGGCGAGCCTATTGCCATATCAACCGGGCACAAATCCAGGCTCCAGGCTGGTACTGAGAAATTCCTATTGGAAAAACCCAATATCAATTTGCCCGACCTGCGGATCGAACCTAGGACCTCACGGTCAGCAGTCGCGCCTGCGACCACTAGACTAACGAGGAAGTTATTTAAATTATCTAAAAACAGCATGTAGGTATGTGAAAAATGAAGGAATGCAAATTCAATATTTAACCCACAATCTTTCAGAAGAATGATATTTAGTTAAGTCCACAAAGCGTACCACAGTGATTCGCCTAGTGAAATAATTTTACACTTATGTCATTTATTTTTGTTACCAACTAATTAAGAGTTCCTCTTTCGAAAATCTAAAGACAAACACACGTGGAAACTTAAACTCGAAACTTTACATACTACGAGCTCCTGTTTTCATAGAAATATCAAAACCACTTACGTTTCTTGGTCTAAAAGCTTATTGGAGCGTAGCGAAGACGCGAGTCCGAACTTGTCGGGGTTACTGCTGTGCCAAGCGTCGCAGTACGCGTCCATTGCCGGCTCGCCATTGGGACTAGCGCCGTGCCACACGGCTTTAGTAGGCCTAAATGCAATGGATACTGTATATTAAAACCTGTCGCAATTGGAATGGAATTTTATACATTTTCTTCAGAGATATTGGTTTTATAAGACGCAATATGGACGTAAATATTATGAGTATGTATCACAAATTCGATAAGCCTCAGATTTCATAAATCTTACAATATAAGGTTTGTTTAATATATAAATTGATTGATGTAACCATTCGAAATAATTTGATATAATATTAAAGGTTCTTGGAAATTAATATTATTTGATAGATATTTCGTTGGATTATTGAGTGGTGTGTTTAGTGAAAATAATTATATACAATAAGTAATTATTAGAGTGGCTCCTGACTAATTGTATTAACCGCGCGGATCATACGATTTGCGAGGTTAAGCTGCGCTGGCCGTGGTCAGCCCATGGATGGGCGACCATTTGTTACGCATTAAAACCCCTCCGTGCCTCAGAGAGCATGTTAAACAGTCGGTCCCGGGTGTCATACGAATACCTATGACAGTTGTTACGGGAAGTCAGAAACTCGAAAGTTATATAACTGGTCTAACGTTAGAATATCGGCATTGCCCAGTAACTGGGTTGCGGAGATCTGATGGCAGTCGCTCCGTGTAAAATACTGGTATTCAGCCGCATCTTGTTATACTGGAAGCGGACCCCAATATAGTTTGTAAAAACCTAGGCAGAACAAGTAATTATTGTCTCCACATAAGTCAACAATATTTCTAATTACAAAACTCATCAAGAACTTTAGTCATAAGCAGTCCAGGGTCAATTAGTAGTCCAAACTCCATTAATTGTCTCTTGGGGCCCAGATCCCAGTGTCTTTGTTTAGGTTATATAAATACCAATTCTCTGTGTTTTGGGTAAATTAAACGTCAATTTCACTGGCTACAATACAACTACTTTACAATAAACTATCTTTGTCAGTAAAACATTGTCTCTAAACTGTTAAGTACCTACTAGTTTCGTCGGTAAGATAATCAATACTTTTATTAGGATAATCTGCGTAGAGTAATACACTTAGGTAAAGGATGCATCTCTGTGTCACGCGAGTAATTTTACTTTGGCTTTTAGTAAAACGAGTGACAACCGTATTACCTAAAATTAGTTTAATTCAAACTATCGTTGATACAAAGAAATAAGATATTCTCTACAACTACGAGCCCGTTCACATAGCGGATCCGTTTTACCGAATCCGTTTTAACGGATCCGTCGATACTGGATGTGTTGTTCACATCTGTACTGATGGATCAGTTAAACAAATGGCAGCTGCGTTGCATCTGGCAGCCAGGACACGATAAAAATAACGGATCCAGTACTTTTTACTGGATTCGGAATACTGTCGTGTATGTGAACTCGCTCATATAACTACAGGTGCCATCACCAGGTCATGTATCTGAATCCGCTAAAACGGGTCCTGTAAACATTTTCTGTGTGAACTAGCTGTACCTAATTTTTGATTAACAATTGAATTATTATTACATCATGATATGTATACGAAATTATAGTTGAGTATCAAATAGCGATAAGATTGTCAAAGAAGTAATAATAGTGAATGCAAATAAAATGAGTGGAGGTGAAAAGCCAATAAGATCTCGCACTGGCCAGACTGCCAATGAAACCAATCCAAGTCAAGCCAATTCCAAGAAACCTGTACCGTTTACACTTTTATTTCTTGAAGCAGAGGCGATACAACCCAACCTTGAACAGCTTGAGTGTATTGGGTTCAAAGATTGAAATACGGTAAGTAGTCATACCGCCAGTCGTTTCCAAATTGCCAGAGAAAATAAGGCAGCTTATTTCTAGGTTATCAGATGCGATAAACTCTGTTCTCCTTTCACCGTCCAATTTTCCTTTGTGTTTGATTCGTCATACAATTTCCCAAAAAATTGTGTCAACTAGTTCGTTGTGTTACAAAACAAACAAACTACAATGTGTTTTACTTATTCAAATCACTAAACGTAACACTATCATTAACCTGATTTCATGAAATAGAACACATTTAGCGGTCGATTTTCTATGTACATACAACACAACGGATATTCAGTGTCATCATAATTTCATTGTCTTTTAATTTAGAGTTTATTGCCACTCTCTATGCCGTGTTAGTGTAATATACGCATAGTGATAACGCAATCTTTCCTTATATGATTATCAAAAATATCATGACCAAAAAATTCAAGGATCAATGGAAACATTTCTTTTGACTAAAAAGCATGTTCCTTTTCGACACAAGCTCGTGATACTGGTAAAAAATACATACCATCCAGGATCCATAAGGACATTTTGCCCACTGAAGCTGTAGATCCTGGGTGCATGTGCGAAGAGTGCTCCCGAACCATCGAACATCTCGCCCCAGGAGTTGAAGAGCACATCGCCCCTCGTGTTTACTACTGGAATCTCTCTGTCCACCCAACTTACGATGGAGTCTATTGTTTGGACCCTGGTAATAAGGAAATAATCAAGAACAGTACAAAAAATTGCGTTGGAGTAAGTACATATCGAATATCAAGTTGTGTGTGAATTGACACCAAAACCGGCATGAAATTGATGGAGATAAAACAAAGTAACGATTTCCATAACCATCACCGACCATCACTGATATCGGATTTTTCGGGGCAAATTTTATCTTTACATCGATAAACATCTTTTGCAATACCTCAGCCTCTATTAAAATACATTGCTGAATTTCCAAGTTTGTTACCCTCTCTTCGACCTGAATTAAAAACCTTTAACCTTTGATCCCTTCTATAAATTCTGATAGCTATAAAAAGGTCGCTTACCTCGACGATATGAAGGCTCTGAAAGTGCCATCCATGTTGGCCCTTTGAGATTGTCTTCGACACTCGTAGTTGCTGCTACTTACTCCATGCATATCACCTGTATGCGGCTCATTTAGTGCTGCTAGTCGTAACTAAGAGACGAAAGGAATAGTTACAGCAAGATATAATTTAAAATTAGTGTAGGATAACAGCTAGTTCACACAGAAACTATTTACAGGATCCGTTTTAATGAATCAGCTTTTATTTTTGTATTGGCGCCTGTAGTTGTATGAGCGAGTTCACATACAAGACAGTATTCCGAATCCAGTAAGAAATACTGGATCCGATATTTTTATCATATTGTACCTGCCAGATTCGACGCAGCTACCATTTGTTTAACTGATCTGTCGGTACAGATGTGGACAACATATCCAGTACCGACGGATACGTTAAAACGGATCCGCTGTGTGAACGGGCTGTGACGCGTAAATATTTTATAGAATTGTAGATTAGTCATCTAAGAAAATGTCGACCTTTATTTTCAGTAATTTCCCTTCAGAATCAGTGCGATTTGTTTAACATTATTCTACTACACTTTACAAAATCAAGTATTCACAGAAGAAATCCTGTGATGACTTGAGAATAATATTAATGTTACCTGGACAAAAAAGGTTTCGCAAAGTGCTAAAAATTCATCCACGTTTTCCGTTAAACCTTGAAATGTTTTCAGGGTAGCAACTATTGCAAAATGTCAAGTAAGAAAGGTCAAGGTTATGAAAGTGCTGAATCATCAATTTCCTATAGCATTGCATAGCGAAGGTTTAACAAAGTGCCTGCTTTATATGTATAACACTTTATGGACATAAGTACTATGGTTGTCACCGACAATGTGGTCGTGTTAGTTTTTAAAGAAGATTATAATGTTTGTGAATTAATTAAGTAAACTGATTGTTAAGCTTCAATTTGCATTTGTATTTTTGGACAAAGAAAAGTTGAGACATTCAATCTAAGAAAAGTATGCAAGAAAACTTACCACAGGTCCTTCTATCGCTGGATTCTTATGATGCACCAGGCTAGAAGTTTCTAGAATGTTCTGCAAAGGTGTCCGAGTTGGACCTCCCGCTGGAGGCGTATGAATAGCCAGTAATGAGCCCATCTAAACAAAAAAAAAACCAAGGTATAAACTTGGGACATACGAACCTAATGCTGATATGAGAATAAAAATTATGGTGTTTCTTGCCTACATTTATTTTAGTCAGCTGAAGAAAATGAGAAATTAGGCGTTGATACAAAACATTGATCGATGTGCTTGAATTGAAGGTTTCGCTAACAGTTTCATATTAGAAAACCGTCTTGTTCGTACTTTCTACAACTCCTTCTGAACTTTAGTTACCGACTAAGATTGAAATTTAAATGTTTCTAGATTTGTGAAATTGTTAACTTCATCCGATGTATATCCATTGGGAATAGGAATAAGTTTCGTTCAAATAACAAGACCCGAATAAAAGCGGAGTTCCGTATTCCCAACAGGCTAAGGAAAAGAAAATTTTCTCTTATTCATGAATATTTAAGGTCTGAAATCTCGTGGTAATAATATTTAGAAATCAAGTTTCTTTTGCCGATGACGAGGAACGTTTTAATCCAAATGAACAGGCTTCTAGGGTTGGTGGGGTGAGTTACTAAAGTTATAAAACAATTTTGATTCAATATTCAATGGCTCGTTGTTTTAATAAACAATATTTGGGTAAATGTCATGTTTAGATTATACAATATGAGTTTAGTGTAGTAGTTGTTTAACTTTAACTAATTTAGTATTTTCCAATTCGGAATTTTAGTGAATTACTTACTATGAACTCGCTAAACAAACTAGGTTCTGACTCGATTTTAATTATTCCTAATTGAATTTTTCTCTTCAATTACTTTAACATTCTAATGGATGTAAAGTTAATTATTCTAGCTTGTTAATAATTTCATATTCCATTACATGTCATGTTAAAACCGAGGGTTTCAAATTATCTAACCGCGACCGTACATTAACTACCACGCACACCACTTCACTGTATTGGCAGAGGAAATTACTGAAATTAACCCCATTTAATATAACAAAGGCTAATGCATGCTTTATTTGCAGGTTTGGCATGAACGATAAAAAAATTACATTCAATTTGTTAGACTTTGCAAAAGGGTTTTACCAGATTCTGTTCAACGCTATCATCTGCAGTTATTAGAATAGTTTTGTTTGCGACGTATCTTCTCCCATTTCTATGAGTAGCATATATGCTATACCTTACCGACACGACATTTAACTATGAGACCGTGATATCCGAGATAAACAATAGAAACATACCCGTGATCCATCATATAGAAACGGCAAGGTATATGAGACCTCCGGTGATGGTTTTGTTTATCAAAGCTATGCCTACGGTCAACCCTGTTCTGCCTATCAATGCGCTAGTGATATGAAGATATTGTTAGCGATTTCTATACAAGCAATTCACTCAGGTACTGCTATGCAAGGTGGCTTGACCTGAATTACAATTGGAGTCAAGATATTATTCGAAATAACATTTGGTATGAATATTTTGAATTAGAAGTTTTACGTAAATGGTAGATGGGTCTTCGAACTACCTTTTTCTGGAAAAGATATATAAGTATATCAAACAGTCTTTGTTGTTAATTTTAATAAGCTATGTGGTTGTAGAATATCAACCACAAAACGCATCTTGCGCAAGTCCCTTACATAATAGAACAGTGCTGATGAATGTTGTCGTATTTTCTGCGCAAAAGAGAAGCCAAATTGATTCAATATTGGCAATGAAAAGTCAAGGTTGTTGAAATATCGTTTAGTATAGGATGAAATTTGTAACATGTTACTTACAGCTACGTATTGCCAGCCATTGTTAACACGAACCAGCAACGCTTGTTCTTGGATGACGTACGCCAAAGTGCCTAGTGGGCTGTTCGTGCCAAGCTGTTGGGAAAAAACGATGTTTAATATTTTTTACAGTACGAATTTAACACGATAAAATGATAAATGAGGAAAAAGGTTATTATTTTGATGTTCTAAGTCACACAATTACTTTATACCTTCTTTAATGCTATATTTTATTATAGGTACAGTCCAGCAACCAACCCGAATCAAAGAATCCGTAGTCTTGAATAGTATAGTTCCAACGATAGCTCTTCCATCTTCATCATCTTCGAAATCAGCATTATCCCCGAGAGGATCCAAAGGATCGCGGTATGCTAAAATCAAAACACTTTGTTCTATAAACTATCCATAACTGCGCAGTGCTTGACTGTGTTCATCTTTGAACCAATTTTTTGCAACATTAAAAATGTAAATATGAATTTTTCAACCCGGCGAGTTGCAAAGTTCCCGTATAAGAAAAACAATTCTGACTTAGTTCTAGAGAAGTGTTTGTGAAAAACTATTGCGTACCGTACGGCTCCTGGCGGTATTGTACCAGATGGTTCAAGTTTCTTATAATTTGTAGTGGATCGCGTTGTTTTCCTGTTGAAAAATAAAAATATTTTGAATTCGGTCAGTGAGCAGGGGGTATTGTTCCATATTTTTTAAGAATAGTTAAAATAGAATAGTTTTAACCGATTCTGTTACAATACAAATAATGTGCAAAAACACTTTTTATACACTTTATTTATAGACTTATCAGAAAGTTACAGTATTACTCAGTTTACTGACCTCCACTAGGCTCGAGCCGATTAATCCCGGGGCTATCGGTCAGTGTATCTGGCACTTCGTTGGGATAAACACCGGGCGCTCCCGGAGGGCCAGGAGGTCCCGGGGGCCCCGGTACGGAAATGTATTGGATGTTAGTTGCAGGAGACCCCGCGGGGCCCGGTGGACCCCGAGGTCCATCTTTGCCAGCCAGTCCTGGGGTACCATCGTACCCGCGATCACCTTTATCGCCTTTCACCTTAATATAATTTTTTTTTAAGTTTTTATAATACTTTTGTTATGTTAAGAACTCCTTTTTAAAAACTATTTTAATAAGTTAATAATATTCAGTTTCAAGAGTATGCACAACACAAAAAGTAATTCCAAGAATCATGGAGAAACTTGGAGAAAATCTTTTTCGCTCTTATTCTATTTTGTTTATCGCAACTTCGGTGTTTTCAAGGATGTTTGAAAGAGATTAAAAAGCTTCTCTCGCTACGTTCCGCTTTTAGTAAACTAGTGAAACAAAAGATTTAACGAGAAACCCGCAACCACACGGCGTCTCATATAAGCATATGGTACAACCACGTTATTGGTTAGTAAAGAGACTTATTCTGCTCGGGTTTCTACGATAATTTCATCTTTATCTATTAGAGGAATAGACAAAATAGGATGTATCAGTAACTTGGTAATATCGTTAGCCACTACTTATATAATAGACGAAGTTACTATGGATGTACGCTACCGAAGCCAAAGGCTTGTTCATATTAGTCAATACAAAACAAAAGAGTATTGTTGGCCGCATGCGGGTTCAGTTTGCAGGTTTGCACTGCATATTCTAGCCCGTATGTGTTATTTTTGGTATAGTATTTTGTGAATTCGGGACCTGCCCTACATACTGCTATAGTGCTATATTAGATAATCTACCGGCTAGTGAAAACGAGATTTTACAACTGTAGAATGTGCCGAGATAAGTACTTCTTTTTACATTAGAAAAATATTTGACGGCAAAATCTCGTAATAGTGGAGCTATAAGAGAGCGGAGTTATAGTAATAACAGCAAATGTCTCATACCGTATGATTCCACTAGAGATAAAACCGGGTTCAAACAAAAACATTTCTAAGAAAAAAATTGTCTGAAGTTAATTCTGTTCTTTGAAAAGCGTTACGTATTTCTACAAACGATGCACCTTCAGTAGTAACATTGAGAGTGCCACTATTCATAAAGGAAAAGAGCAGAGAAAAACATACATATTCAACTGTCCAATTAACCTGGTATATGGTATTACCTTTTCTAAGTCAAGAGGGGTAATGCCCGGATCTCCTTTCTCCCCTTTCTGTCCGGGCACGCCTGGCTGGCCGACGGCGCCGGGCGGACCCTGTCAAATGTGTTACTGTAATTATGGTTTATTCGGAATTTGGGACAGAGAGCAATATTCACTTTTGCCCAATTTTTCACGTGAAGAGGTTTCTTTTAATATGGGTTTGAATTCGATGATTTTGAGACTAATTTAATTTTTGTAAGGGGTATCAATTAAAATTTCCAACAATTCTTCAGAAATTATTTCGTCGTGTACAAAAACTGAGCGTTTTTTTACGACAGTAAAAAAGTGACGTAATTATTTTATCGGATCCAATAAATTCTCATTTTCTGATGCATTAAAATTTCAATTAACTGTGCCTTAAAACGAAAATATATAACTTAGTAACTCACCGTCCATCCAGGTAGTCCAATATCACCAGATATTCCATTATTGCCCGGGGACCCTGGTGGACCTGGTACACCCGGAGGTCCTCGAGGTCCAGGTGGTCCAGGATGTCCGCGTTTACCTCTTGGTCCAGATTCACCTTTATCCCCCTGATTTGAAAAGTTTTAGAAGTCTTAATATATGCTCACAAGACTTGGCATTGTTTGGTTAGTCGACACATACAAGACTTTGCACTTAACTTTGAACATTAATCATCTGCCGTGTAATTATTATTTGAAACAATATTAGTTATTAGTACAACAGAATAATTTTCAGAAGTAGGATGTTGACTAAGGACTTTACATTTGTGAGTGGTCTTTTGGGTAAACTAGTGAAGAAACTGTTGCAATATTAGATTACTAGTTTTTACCCGCAGCTTCGCTTACATGATCTTTTTCACCCCCATAGGGAAGGAATTTTGAAAAATCTTCCTTAGTGGATGCTTACGCTATAAAAGGTACCTACTATCAACAAGTTTCTAACCCCAGCGGTTTAGGCTGTGCGTTGATAGATCAGTCAGTTAGTTAGTCAGTCAGTTTCTCCTTTTATATAATACAGATTTGTTTAGGTGTAAAAAAAATGGAACACAAACGTAATAAGGATTTAAGGTATAAAATTTTACACCCATTCTGTATTTTATGAAACAAAAGTGTTAAGTTCTGAATCAGTATGTATGAAATGAAAATGAAGAGAAATCGTCGAAACTTTAATAATAAAATATTTACCTTCGTCAACACCAAGGCTTCATCTCTCGATATCGCGACCGGTCCAGGCGGGCCGGCGTCCCCTTTGTCTCCCTTAGGTCCATTCACACCCGTAAGACCTTGCGTACCAGGCAGGCCGGATGGTCCAATGTCCCCGCGTTCACCCGGCTTGCCATCGGTGCCCGGAAAGCCTTGGGGACCTTCCATACCTCTGATCCCCTTTTCACCCTAAATGAAGTATAGAGTTTGATTATATTTGGACTGTCAAAGAGTGTGTTTGTTATGATAGTGCAAACTCAGTACATAATAGATAATACATAATAGACTTTCATTGAAATAAGTGCACGGAAATGGGATGCATGAAAAGAGCCTCCACGAGTGACGATGCTTAAGTACGTCCAGGGCACCTTTTTTTATCGTTGGAAAATTCTCATGGATGAGGGGGTCTGCCGGACTCTTACCGGCTAAAAACCAACGGTGTTCCTCCTCCTGACCGTTCGGCCGAGGTCGCGGGATTCGCAAAAGCATGCACCGCAACCCCGGCAGATCCCGGTCCGCCAATCCTCGGTGGACCTCTCCTCTGTGGGGCCTTGCCCCACATCCTCCTGAGAAGTGCGCACGGAACACAGCGCGCCACCTTCTCGGGCCTGTTACTGGTTGGGCGGCGGGTCCCCTAACCCACTGCCCGCAGGCCACACACTAGGGTGGCTGGAGGGCGTCGCGTAAAAGTTCAGCGCAACCTGTTAGTCAGCCCCGTGACTAACCTTGCTGTTTGGCTAATCTTTTCACCACGACATGAGCTATTCTCATGTAGCTCGTGCCGACACGAGAGAAGAAGAAGATTGTAATAAGGAAATCTTTACATAGTATAAAACAAAGTCGCTCCCGCTGTCTGTACGCTTAGATCTTTTAAACTACGCAACGGATTTTAATGCAATTTTCAGCAATAGATAGAGTGATTCAAGAGGAAGGTTTATATGCCCCACATTACTATCTACATTGCACCCGAGCGAAGCCGGGGCGGGTCGCTAGTATTATATGTATAAGACAATTATTATAATTTTATAATTATTGTTAATGGAATAAGATTTTTGTTTTCCGTATATAATAAATTATGTACAAAATTCTTCAAAAGTATCAAGTTCTTTATGTAGTTACTAGGGAAAATAATATTCACAAGTCAAAAGATTTTTACGTAGGTAACAGGAACACGGGTAAGTAAGTAAATTAAAATTTCTCCACACAAGGCAAGTCATATCCAATAGCTTAATAGACTTTAAGTACATAAATCCTCTTACAAGCTAATTATATTATTTCCAAGAAATTAAGCCTTGAAGATGTTTTACCTACTGTATCTAATAATTTTATCTGTTTACGCCGAAAATTCGTTTTTATTTGCTTGTATAATTACCTTGTCTCCTTTCTCCCCACTGTCGCCCTTTCCTCCTTTGAGGACGGCCGCTTCTGGGGAAATATTGTTATATTTAAATACAGTATGTTAGGAATTATAATTATGATATAGGACGCTAAAATGTTAAGACACATTAATATGGGTAAGTGTTAAGTGTTTGAGTTAAGAACTTATTTAGAAACAAGAATTAATGAACGGGTTCGTTAAATAAATTTAAGTTCTTTACTTGTGTGATGTTTTTACAAAGGTTATGAAATGAAATAACTTTGCATAACAGAATATAGTAGGTAAGTAGAATTAATATGAATACTCGTTTGTCTAGTGACGACAACCGCGACGGCTGATCGTGAGGTCCTGGGTTCGATCCCCAGGTCGGGCAAATTGATATTGAATTCCTCAGTAGCAGCCCCGAGTCTAGATTTGTGCTCGGTTAATGGAAATAGGCTCGCCCCCTATTACATGGGACTTAAACATAACTGGCGAAATGAGGGTGTTACTATACACCTCTGCCCAACCTTTCGGGGAATACAAGGCGTGATGTTATGTTAATTTAATAATCCTATTTCTCATATCAACTGAACAGAACGTGTTACATAAATAGGTCAAAAAAAAATATCTCGATTCGTGTGTGTAATCCGCCAACCCGTACCAGGCCAGCGTGATGGACTAAGGCCTAAACCTTTCTCATTCTAGGAAGAGGCCTGTGCCCAGCAGTGGGACAGTAATATCCTGGTTATGTTATGTATATTAAATACGTTATTATAATAATTTAGGTGAGGGGATCGTGGCTAATTACCAACTGCGCGGATCATACGATTTGCGAGGTTAAGCTGCGCTTTCCGCGCTCAGTCTGTGCATGAGTGACCATTCGTTTCATATCGCGACCTCTCCGTGCCTTAGAGAGCACGTTAAACAGTCGGCCCCGACTGTCATATGAATACCTATCACAGTCGTTACGGGAAGTCAGAACTCCGAAAGTCTGACAACCGGTCTAATTTTAGGATATCGGTATTGCCCTGTAACTGGGTTGCGGAGGTCTGATGGCAATCGCTTTGTGTAAAATACTGGTATTCAGCCGCATCTGGTTAGACAGGAAGCCGACTCCAACATAGTTGGGAAAAGGCTAGGCAGACATTATAATAATTTAGGTCATGTCCTTCTTAGTCCTTTTTCAGAAGGCATGGGACAGCCAAATAACAGAATGGTAATTTACAATGTTTTATATACTAATATTATAAAGAGGAAAGATTTGTATTTTTGTATGTAACGAATAAACTTAAAAACTACTGGACCGATTTCAAAAATTCTTTTGCCGTTAGAAAGCTACATTATCACTGAGTAACATAGGCTATATTTATTACTAGAATAAAACTTCTTACGCAGGCGGAGCCGTGAGGACACAGCTACTAGTTCATAATTCCTAAATTACTAATATAAAATAATCTAAGAATTTATGTAGGTACTAAGACGTCGTTCCTTCTAAATTCTCTCGCGTACTCACTCCATCTGAACGGCCCATTAGAAGGGAACTTAATTAGTGACTAAGAAATTAATGTTTAAGCGTTTGTCTACTTGTATGAGTTTTCAACAGTAATTATTTTTCGTGGCGCTACAAAGTTATGATGTAATGAAATATTGTTTGTTTTACATAATTATGGGAGTATGAAACAGCTTAAGCTTTACGTCATAGAGTAATTGAACGGAAATTTAGGTATGTGCGAAGTCAAGAAACGATGTTTATGTGACAAAAAATTGTCAAGTCATATTCATGTAGAATCTTACTATTCCGGAGTGGAATAAAACTGCTGGTTCTTTAGCAAAAACTTCGATTACTTTTATATTTTAATAAATCTTACAAATATTTTGCAATCGTAACGTCTTCCCATAGATTCCATCGATGATCTAATCTCCGTCTTACTTTTTAAACCATTCACCTCTTCACAATCATATAATCTTTAACATTCATTCGCTCTCTCACTCACACACTTACCACTCATTACCTTTATCTCTTTCACCCATTCATGCATCGTAATTCACTCATCGCGCATGTATCGCGGAGACATGTCCAAAGAGGTCCTGCGATGTTGCATGGTTTCATCAGAATTCGTGATTCTACCCTGTGTGAGGTTAGAATATAAAACTTCCTCACCACACTTTGGGAATAGACGCAAGTTGTAAGATTCAACAAAACCCAGCACGCTTGGTGCCATGATCTATATCAGTGTTCCGCAAAGTGTGTGCCGCGGCACACTGGTGTACCGTGGTCATTAAATGGTGTGCCGCGGGAATAAACTATTTCTTGTAAAATTATAAAGGCGGACGGAAATAATGTATTCTTTGCTTTCGCATTAAATACAACGTATGCTTTAAAATTAAGTGCAAGTTTCTCAATTGATTAAAATTAAAGAATAAACGATAATTATAATTATGATTAAAATTTAATTTTTTATTCATGGTGTATCTGTAAAATTGCCCAATTTTGTAGGTGTACCTTGAACACAAAAAGTTTGTGGAACACTGATCTATACGGTCCGCCTGGCTAGCTACCACCCTCACATCAACGCCCGGCGCCAAGCAGCTTACTGTGTTCCGTCGTGTTTATGTGAGAGCCGGAGGGGTATAGGGGAAACCCTCTATATCTTTATTCCTTAAATTCGTGTGCTCCATCTTAAACCCTGTCTGCGGTTACTATCAGGTGAGACTAGGCTCAAACCCGACCAAGTAAAGAATAAAAAAAAGATTTGTCCAGCAACATCACATTAAATCTCCCCTTATAATTACAATTAGCGCTAAACGCACTTAATAGGTATAACTAGCGCTAAACATAGAACATCATTTAGTCTCTATCAACTTCAAACAATCGACTGAAATATAATGACATTTCAAATATGTTTAGCACAATAAATAATATTTAGCGAGACGTTGTACTATACGTGCCAACTAAGAATAGGATCGCGGTTGCTACAACTTCACACGATAGCTGTCAAATTAGTACGGCCAGCAAAAAAAAACTATGAAAAAAAATATAATATATTTTTTATTCATAGATTTCATTATTGTTTATATTCATTTTTATAAAATGCTACTTCTTGAATTCCATAAATAGATAATTTTGGATAAATAAATAATATTTGAAAACAGTTTTCATTAAAGAAATGAACCAAAATATATAGTTAACTTTTCGAAATGCTACTGGTCACCCTAATATGTAGCCATAATAATAATAATATAATTACTGTATAATTAATTTGGCGTAAATTGATTAGAAATACCAAAAAAGTGAACTAAAAATAATAAAACTGAGTATAATTTCTTTATTTATTTTTTTGCACACCTTACGCTTTGGTAATGAAGTTCACGAGTATTGCGGAACAAAATGGCGTCTTGACAGTACTATTCTTAGTTGGCGCGTTTAGTACAAGCGGGCCTTAAATTATTAGGTAAGTTTTCCTTTAAATAAATATCAAAACTGCCCCCGTAAACAGTTAAAAGTACAACTGTATAAAATACTAGGTTTCAATTCAATTGATTTCGAGAATTGTTACCGCAGACATTCAGCTGACTCAAGCAATTTTCACGAAACAATGAACAGCTGTCACGCCCTGTTTTAATTCATTCGGTACTAAGTAACTAAAGTAATTTCTTGCACACAAATGACAGCAAACACTGTTTTATGCTAATTAAAACTATAGTGCTAAGACCATTTTGCTCGAAGCGTACCTAATTTTGCTCAGATTTGAGATTTTCGAGATTTGAAGTTTGTTTGACTTCATCATCACTACATAATAAGACAAAATCCTATATAATCCACCTATATAATAAGACAAAATCCCCCCGCCATGTCTCTCTGTGTGTCCTAGGCGCGGGCGCAGCCAATGATTTTGGGGGGATTAAAATACGTTGAGCATATTAGAATTTATAATACATTTTTTTTGTTGTAAATTATCTATTGTTAGTAGGTTTGTCATTATGACGTGTACGATTTTAGGGGGGGGGGGGGGTCATCATGACCCCTACGACTCCCCTCGGACCGCCACTATCTGTCTATGCGTGATTTTCTCCGTAACTACTGAACGGATTTCGTTACAGTTTTCACGATTAGATAGATTGATTATTAGGGTTTATGTGTAGGTTTGTGTGTGAGGGGCTCGTGGCTAAATAACAACCGCGCCGATCGTACGATTTGCGAGGTTAAGCTGCGCTTACCGCGGTCAGTCCGTGGATGGGTGACCATTTGTTACACATCGAGATCCCTCCGTGCCTCGGAGAGCACGTTAAGCCATCGGTCCCGGGTGGCATACGAATACCTATGACAGTAGTTACGGGAAGTCAGAAGCCCGAAAGTCTGACAAACGGTTTAACCTTAGGATATCGGCATTGCCCAGTTACTGGGTTGCGGAGGTCTGATGGCAGTCGCTCCATGTAAAATACTGGTATTCAGCCGCATCTGGTTAGACTGGAAGCTGACCCCAAGATAATTAGGAAAAGGCTAAGAGAGGTGTAGGTTTGTGTGTGTTTATAATTAATAAACATGTTGTTTATGTTAGCTCAGCTATGAGGCTGATAACTATGTTTATTATCCTATTTGTCCCACCTGCTGAAAATCTCCCACCTGGACATGTCTTGGCTAACCTGAATATCTTTAAACAGACTCCGGCCCCAGGTTGTTTGAAGTAATAAAAACCTGCTCAGTGGAGATTCTTAGACGATTCCAACTTGGAGTGTAAATGTGGTGCTGTTCCACAAACAACGGGACACCTGACGTCATACCCTGCATGCCCTGATATCTGCACGTTACGGGAACTAATGGACGCTACTGATAATGCAATACTCGTAGCTAAGTTCTGGGCCGATTCAATTTAGATTGCCATCGACACGCTAATAAGAAGAAGAAGTGTGTTTATTCCTTAACGTTTCCTTTAATCTTGTCTAGCGGATAGAAATGGATCGATTGCAATAGATGAGCTAATATCTAGCCATTTGATATAAACTGATGCTCTCATAGTACGAAGATGATTAATGACTAGCGATCGTAATAGATTAGTTTAGTTCTGGGGTACTATGTATCGAACTTACATACCTAGGTACCGTTATTAACCATTTCACACATATCTATTCATTTATATCTTCAAAAGCCTTGAAATAAATAATAACTACACTCGGGACTCTCGGGAGTAATAAATCCGGGTCATCAACATAAATTTTAATATTTCGGAAAATATTATTAAACATTGTTAAACATTGTTCACTGCTTTCGAATGTATGCCGAGAAATACGTATCACAGATTAAAAGATTTCTTTCTTCATTTCTTTTTCTTTCAATTTTTGTTTGAAATTGGAATTGGAACAGTGCTCATTCAACGGAGGTTAGCTACATTTTTATATTGAACCTATATCAAAATGTTTGAAACTATTTTCCAAGCTTTAGGCTGCTTTTCCACCAACGGTGTGCATATATTACGTACGTATATTATGTACGTCATATTGGAGATATTTTCTTATTCCCTCTCGACTGCCAAAATCATTTTATTTGGATTTTTTGACTTTGGCACATTTCAACGTAGTTGTACCTGATGGTAAGCGCAGACAGGGTCGAAGATGGAGTAGACGAATCAGAGTAACAAAGATATAGAGGGATTCCCGTATATTCGTCTTGCTCTCACATACACACGACGGAACTCAGTGAAGTGCATGACTTTAATGTGAGGAAGATAACTACCCCCAAGCGTACTGAAGTGCGGTAGACAAATTCTTGCCCATCCCCACACTGGTTATTCTGTTCTCAAATAACTAGTTGTACATTCATTAACAGGCACACCAATACCTTAATTAATCAAAGACAATTACAGTTCCTGCCTTCAACGATCTGAATAGTTTATACCTACAAAATTTACTTAATTACCTAAAATAGTTCGACATACTGTTTAGAAGGACTATCTAATTAAACGGATCTAATCAGTTGATAGATTGATTGATAATTGTCTCGTGTCGTGTTAGCTATTAATTAGTTTAAGCGGACAACAGTAGCCGTGTTCCTAAAGTGGGACATTGAGGAACCATTTTCGAACTTTAGACTCTATTATGAATAATGTATGAACATTTATTTTTGTCTGTTATTGGATGTTATGAGTTATTTTTTAGTTCGCCTGGCTAGCTACCACCCTCACATTAAAGTCGAGGCATTTTACTGTGTTCCATCGTGTGTATGTGAGACCCAGAGGGATATAGGGGATTCCCTCTATATCTCTGATCCTGGATTCATGTGCTCCATCTTAGACCTTGTCTGTGCTTACTATTAGATGAGACTAGGATAAAATGTGACCGAGTCAAGAATAAATAAATATTGTAATAAGTGTTTTCCAATTGAATAACGAAGTATTTATCATCAAACTCAAACGCAAAATATTTATTTGCACACTAAGGTAAAATAATACAGATCTTATTATATAGAGTAGGTACAGCTTAGCAACCTTTTCCAGGTGTTGCAATATTTGAGGGCTCTAATTATATGAAAGTATATTTATAAATTTACTTATGTGTCTACTTGGTACATAGTGCCTAATTCTTGACTATTGTTATTCTTAATACCTACACAATATTTTTAATTAAGGATACTAGAACCAAAACAACATAGTATATCGAGTGATATGTTATTGAGTAGGTAAATAGGTATTGGTATAGGTGTATTATTAATTGTATGTTTTATTTATTTAGGTTTATGTTATTTTTGCTTATATTGGGTGTTTTTAACTTTATTTATTTTCAAAATATCATCATCACTAAAATTCGTGACGAAATAGAAGCAGAGTCATTTGTTCTGATATTGTGTGAATAATGAGGTTTAACTACGTCACTACAAAGGACGAGCGGTTATGGAAAAACTTACTTATTTCCATTAAATACTATACACACGACAACAAATCAAACTATATATTTCCAATTTATGCTGACCTCTCATTGTACAATATTTTCGTATAATGAAAGGTCACCTTATACTGGATATAATGGCTTGATTATTTGAAAATAGTTTTGATTACCAAGTTACCTGTCATTAGAATTTGGTGATCCATCCACAATGACATATCACTAATGTACAGCCAGTAGGTATATTATAGTAAAACTATATGTGTGTGTTAATGATAACGCCTCCATATTATATTAATCAACTAATTGATTTTCCGGTTACAGTGTAGGTGTCATTAAAATGAATTTACCGTTGATTGGAATTTCCTTAACGTCGATATTAATCACATATACATAACATAGATACAAAGATATCATTTTATAATAATACACTCGAGAACAATGAATCCGTGTCACTAACATAAACAAAACAATGTTTAACAATGTTTTCCGGGATATTAAGGTTGATATTGGTGACCCGGATTCATTGCTCCCGAGTGTACATAATATATCTGGTGATAAATAAAAAGTATTCCTATGATTTTTTTATCCTCACAATTTCTGTGATATGTTGAATCAATCATAGGAAACTCTGGGTTGAACCTCAATAACAAGATAAACGATAGCGACTAAAGCTAATTGGAGCGACTGTCATCTGACATCTGAAACAGTTGTGGTGCTTCCACACTGAGGTGTAATCATCATTATATTAACACGTGAACATCGAAAATTGTCATATAGTTCGTTCTGTCTAGCCTTTTCCCAATTATGTTGGGGTCAGCTTCCAGTCTAACCAGATGCGGCTGAATACCAGTGTTTTGCACGAGAGACTGCCATCAGACCTCCGTAACTACGTTATGGGGCAATGCCGATATCTTAAGGTTAGACCGGTTAAATTCTATAAAATATCAATAACTTTTTTATATTTGGTTAAGGTTTTTTGTTACATGTAAATTATACCTCAATGTGGGAGTATCGTAACAGTTTTTGATGCCTCATGATAATAACTCCACATATAACTAGAACGTTACTGGTAAAGAAAGACCGGTGCTATTTGACCAATGATGGAAAGAATCTTCTATTTTACGTATATTAAGAAGAGATAATAATTCTACTATTCATGTTTTATAGTAGGTGCATGACTTACCAGTTCTCGTGACGTCAGTTGATATAGCGTTTTCAGACATAACTGGAACGGCTGGTCCTGGGGGGCCGGGAAGACCGCAAGCACCTACATTTGTATGAAATATTAGATATTAGTTAATGTAAGCTTAAATCACACGTCAAGGGATAAGAAAAACATTTGAGAATTTGCTGAAAAATTGTGACGTATTTTTTTTTCTCAAGTTAGAAGAAGAATAGATAGCCATTGTAAGTAAACTAGATTTACTATATTCTAAATTATATTTTAAGTTGTATCTAACACCCATATTCTAAGACGTTCCTTCAAAACTAACTCGACTCGACTCCACCTCGATTTGACATAAACTTCCTCGACTCGAGATTTTTTCTCAGTCGAGGTAAGGAATCATCTGCCAAACTCAAGGTACCTCAGAACCTACCTTAAGGAAGGAAGTGTCAAAGTTCGTATGTAATAAAAAATATTTTTGCAGACGTTATCGAATATGCTTACGATAATCCTTACAATTATTTATCGCGGCGTTATTTGCGCAATGCAGCTAATTCAAATTATGACGTAATGACTCCGTCGAGGAACCTCAAAGTTAACTCGAAATTGCGACTAAGAATACAATTTTGAAGGTGTTTTCGAGGCCGTTCTGAGTCGAGTATGAGTCGAGTAAGTTTTGGAGGAACGTCTTAGAATATGGGTGTTAGATACAACTTAAAATATAATTTAGAATATAAAGCTTTTTTTCTTTTCTTTTTATTTCAATTTATACAAATGGACCGCATAAAACACACCTGTCCAATTTCAGAAACATTTATTTCAATATGTTAAGTTCACGTACAACCCCAAAAAAATAATACCGCCAAAACATCCGATACAGAAATAAAACAAAACTCTCAAGGCGATCGTAAAAAGTAACAGCAATAATAAATAAACTCCGTGCAAGCACTCGAAAACCAATCCAAAGGGTTCACTGCGCGAAGAAATAAAGATTTTCCAAATCGTTACTATAAACCCGTAAAAATCTCGCGAACACTTTACTTGAGTATAAATATGGGTCATAGAGTAACATAAAATTTGATGGTTGAGTTAGTTTTGTACCTTTTTCCCCTTTTTCGGCAGGGCGTCCGTGGGGGCCCGGCAGGCCCGGTGTTCCATCGCGGCCGGGTGTGCCCCGCTCTCCCTTTGCGCCATGTGGCCCTCTTAGCCCAACATAACCCTGTAACACAGTTATGAGTTCACGGGTCGAAGGTAACATAGCGTCACGTTACGAGGGTCAAACCGTCACTTATTGCGTTAGACCCAAGTTTATTATTCGAATACTTACTAATTTGGCGACGGGGCCCGTGTGATTTTATTTTGATGTAGCTATACTCATAAAATTCGATGGCTGTTTTCGTGTTGTTCCCTTCAGTAATGCCTGAAGGAACCGTTTGTTAAATATTGAGGAAGTAGAAACTACAAGGCTTGTTCTGTTATGTAGAGGAAGGCATAAAACATAATCTATACGTATATAATATTATAAAGAGAAAAGATTTGTATTTTTGTATGCAACGAACAAACTTAAAAACTACTAGACCTATTTCAAAAAATATTTTTCCGTTAGAAAGCTGCTTTATCACTGAATAACATAGGCTACGGGTGGAGCCGTGAGGACACAGCTAGTATTCCATATTTTGAAAATGATTGTCTATACTAATATTATAAATAGGAAAGATTTGTATTTTTGTATGTAACGAATAAACTTAAAAACTACTGGACCGATTTCAAAAATTCTTTTGCCGTTAGAAAGCTACATTTTCACTAAGTAACATAGGCTATATTTATTACTGGAATAAAACTTCTTACGCGGGCGGAGCCGTGAGGATACAGCTAGTCTAGTTATAATACAATGTAACATAATATTTCAGTAGGAAACAAAATGGAAATGATGTAGACATGTAACATTATTTAACTGCCTCGTTCCTCGTTGATGTAGAGGTGGCAAGCGTGACTGCTGATCGTGAGTTCCTGGGTTTGATCCCCAGGTCGGGCGAAGTGTTATTGGGTTTTTCCGTGTGGAATTCCTCAGTAGCAGCCCGGAGTTTACATTTGTGCCCGGTTGATGGTAATAGGCTCGCACGTATATGGGACTTAAACAATAGCGAAATTAGGATGTTGCTATACACCTCTGCCTAGCCCTTCGGGGAATACAGAGGTATGATATTATGTATGTAACATTATAGTAGGTTAGCAAGCTCAGATAGTTATATCTATACTAATATTATAAAGAAGAAAGATTTGTATTTTTGGATTTTTGTATGTAACGAATAAACTTAAAAACGAATGGACCGATTTCAAAAATTATGTTACCATTACAAAGCTACATTATCACTGAGTAAGATAGGCTACGGGCGGAGTCGTGAAGACACAGCTAGTATTATATAATTACGGACGGATTCATCAACGCAGAGCCTAAACCACTAAAGCTGGAAACATGAAATTTGGACAGTAGGTTCTTTTTGTGACGTAGACATCCACTAAGAAAGGATTTTTGGAAATTCCACACCTAAGGGGATTAAATAGGGGATGGAAGTTTCTATGAAAATTCACGCGGACGAAGTCGCGGACTAAGTGCTAGTTTAGACATGAATATCAGACTTATTCGGATAGTCGTAATTTTGTGCAGACCGCAGAAGTTTTGATTGATAGTCAGACCACGCTTAGCTAGACTAATAACCTATTTTCCTACTTTCTCAACGTTGAGGTAACACACAACATAAACTACGGCTCAGATTTAGATCAGAACGAATGAACGCTAAAAGGAATCATGTAATATCATCCTAAGTTAGGTTTCTCCCATCTTAAGGTCAACTGTTTGATGATAAATAATAAATGATTTTTATTTCTGTAAATAAATATGTTACAGACACTTTTATAAGTCAATGTAATGTTTTTTTAAACTAGATGGCGCCGGAATTTTCTGTCTGACTAGCTCTGAGAAGAAAAGCCGAAACAAACTTCGGAGTTCAAAAGAGATCTTGATCAACTTTACAACTTTTAACAAAAAATACTCGAAACCGCCATGTTGTATGTATCGGCTTTTATTATTAAACGTATTCATAACATCACGCCTGTATTCCCCGTAGGGTTGGGCAGAGGTGTATAGTAACATCCTCATTTCGCCGCTATGTTTAAGTCCCATGTAATAGGGGGCGAGTCTATTGCTATCAATCGGGCACAAATCCAAACTCCAGGCTGCTATTGAGGAATTCCACACGGAAAAACCCAAGAACAATTTGCTCGACCTAGGGATCAAACCCAGTACCTCACGAGCAGTCGCGCTTGCCATCACTAGACCAACAAGGCACTTCCTACGTTTATTTAACTATTAAAAATACCACCTTAAGTTCTACGTATTAAAGTAAAAATTTGCTATCAGACATTTGACTGTTTACCCGCACAAAGCTCAACAACGATTTAAGCCTAACTATAGGTAACATCACATAATTAATTAATTATTATCAATAAGCCCTTCTAATCCGGCTATTAATTATCTTCTACCTATTTATTCATATCCGTAATTCCGTACTAACAACATAGAATTCGTTACACCTCAAAGTCAATTTACACAATACGATTAATCGTAGCGATTTAGCTGTGGAAAATGCAGTACGTTGAAAAAAAATCACTGGGTATTTAAATACAAAATAAATGGCATGTTATTACATCCGTTTGCATAGTTAAATTGCTTTCACATGAATAAAATCAATTTGACGTTAGTATGGAAGTGACATTTTTAAACTGTTTTATTTATATCCACTGTTGACTATTCAATAACACCTATATTTTATTTTGTTAATTTTTTTTATTCTACTGTAATAGCTTTTACTCAGTTTCATTAATAAAAAATGTATCAGCGAGCGCACGAAGGAACAAAATAAACATAGTTGTTTTTTATAAATCGTAAAATTCCATAAATCGTGAACAAACAGTTTAAACAACTAGAAATACCATCACATCGGTGATAAAAAATATTGGTGATACTTTTATTAAGTCCATATTATAAAGAACGTGGTCAAAAGATGCTTTTGTCATGATAAATCAGAAATCACGAAAATTGTAAGATCGTTAGCTCTTATGTATAACGTCACAGAAGAGCCATCGATTATCGTGACGTGTAAACTTCACTATATCATATTTAGATAACACTCACCCTCTCGCCTTTGTCACCCTTAGGTCCGTGTAATCCTCTCTCGCCCTTATTTCCTTGATATCCTCTCTCTCCTTGAGGACCAGGGAGGCCCATCGGACCTCTCTCGCCGGGAGGTCCGAGAATCCCTGGATTACTAGACCCGTATAATCCTGTTGATTCCTGTGTAAGACATAGTGATTAGTAATGTATACAAAACTTGTAAGAACAAATAGTGGGTAGCCTAATTCCGGTGGGTGGGACGTAAATTTAGTTTTATAGACTTGTGTCAAATAGGTTCGGGTCGTTGACCGAGGCTTAGTCCTTAGTTCTTTTTTATATTGTATTGCTTGTAGATTATCTTGTAGATCATTTATACGTAACCGGGCAGTTATTGGCGAGATCTGAAGGGTCTCCAACCAACTTAGACGTGGTATCGTTTTTGCAAGCTTTATGTAGTGATAGCCTACAGGTTGCATGCTTGTCTTCCATGCGGGACCTCAAGGAGGAGATCAATCCCGACCTCTAAACTTTTAAAATTCACGTGTGGACTGAATTTGATTATCACTTGCGTTAACGGTGTAGAGTATAACTACTAGGTATCTATTTAATAATATTTCTAAAAAGACTAAAGCCACACGTTCTTAAAGACTAATCGAATGTTTAAGTACAGGAATGGATTGTGATAAGACTGAATTGAAAAGTGACGGCGACTTCCACTTGCAACAACATAACATAATTTACCCATTACTGTCTCACTGCTGGGCACGGGCCTCTTCTCAGAATGAGAAAGGTTCAGGCCTTAGTCCAACACGTTGGCCTGGTGTCAGTTGGCAGACTACACACACCATCAACTTTTTTTATAGGGCCCTCTCAGGTGTGCAGGTTTCCTTACAATGTTTTTCCTTCACCGTTAACGCAAGTGATGATCAAATTCTGATCCGCACACATGAATTCGAAAAGTCAGAGGTATGGGCCGGGATCAGAACTTCCTGCATGAAAGGTTAACGTTCAACCGCTAAGCTATTACTGATTACAACCACTTTCCACTTGCAGCTAAAAGGTGTTAAGTATTATAAATCCTGCCGTGGCGAGCCCACTCCCACTACAAGCATGAATTAGTTACCGAGCTTAACATGTTACCACGATTTCCTTCTAAGAGTGCATAGTTTAATAAAAACTACGCACGCTTACAAGAAACCCTTCTACGTTATATAAAATATACTCAAGTTAGAAGTAGTAGGTCAGTAAGAACTAATTTCAGTGGGGAAAGGCTACCCGCATTCAGCACGCAACTCAGCAAATAGTTCGTTGCAGTCATTTGTATCTGTTTAAGTCTAGGTAAATAGAATGAAACCTTTGAATCTAGTGCTAAGTAATAGATAGGGAGATAATTTAATTTGCTGGCTTCATTTTATCATTTTTGAATCACAGTTATTTATTGAATGCAACAAACCTTAGACGTATGTTCTACAATATTGTAACAGTGTATTTTGAAAATCTGTGTCAAAGCAATGATGTTGAGACTCAATTTTTGTCTTCGCACTCAAGATACTTTATCTCCGTACAAGGGACACTTTGTTTCCGCACAAGGGACATTTGGTCTCCGCACAAGGGACACTTTGTCTCCGCACAAAGGACACTTTGTCTCCGCACAAGGAACACTTTGTCTCCGCACAAGGGACACCTTATCTCTGCACAAGGGACTCCGTGTCTCCGCACACGGATATTAAAATGTTTTTTGGCTTGTTCATAAATAGATTTTTATTGTGTTACGTCAATCCATAGAAAAATAATCTCTTTACAAAATATCGTGCCAAATATTTACCGAACCTTAATTATTTTGTCTAATAAACCTCATTGTTATTTGGATAAGATCACAAGAGATTTCGGTTTCGTTAACAAGAAAAAATCTATCTAGGCAAAGTCAATTTATTAAGATAATGATGTAATTAATAAATAAATAAATTCGACTAAATAACCCCTTAGCCTGCAAAATTAAGTAGGACTTGTTTAGGTTTAAGAAATTAGAAAATAATTTTGTGGATGTTAATTTTTATTAAAATAAGTGGGTAAAATGTTTTTTTTAGGTTCTTAACATAAATACGCAAAATTATAAAAGCTCACCATATTACATGGGACTTAATAGCAAAAGTGAAACGTGGGTGTACAGACTCATTTAATAGGAGAACACCTTAGGTTACTCCTTCGGGGATTACAGGCGTGAGTACCTGTATGTATCAATTTTAACATACTAAATATGTATTTCTAAGTATAAATGTTGGGCACCTCTTGTATAAGATCGAGATGGCTGTAAAAGTCTGAAGGACGCCCTTAGGCGAAGGCGTTTTAGTTTTTGGTAAAGTTATTGTTATTGTACATTGTAAAATGTTAAAAAGAGCTATTTTTTTTTTCGGAAAAAACATTGCCCCACACTAGGATTTCTCCTGTATCGTGGGTGCGTTAACAGACATACATCTTCACAGGCACAAACACCTAGACCCGGAACAACTATCTGTAGGCCAGACAAATATTTTTTCCGTGCGGGAATCGAACTCACGACCCGCAGCGCAGAAGCCAATCGCTTAACCACTGCACCAAACGTGTCGTCATTTAAATATATGCTGATCTAATTTTGCATAATTGATTGGGCTGTTTGATCTCGTTATAATAAGTGCTGTGACATCGAAACGATGTTAATAATTTTCTCCTACAAATATATTTACCAAATTATAAAACATAAAAATGATAAAAGTAGTAAAACTCACTATTAACTCACTATTAATACTCACTATTAACGCTGACGTCACAGGTCCAGGCGGGCCCGGAGGTCCTTGAGGTCCTTGCAGTCCAGGGGTCCCATCCGCACCTGGATCCCCTTTAGGTCCAATCTGACCCTCAGGCCCAGGCGTACCAGTTTCACCCCTCTCTCCCCTATCCCCCTTAGGCCCCACAGGTCCAGGTGGACCCGACTCACCCATTTGTCCCTGTAATAATAAATTAGTGAATTCCGAAGCGAAGCTAGAACCTAAATAATGAGAATCAGATAATGGTATCGTGCGCACAAATCACTGGAATTTACTGTAAGACACTGAAAAAGTGCTAGACACGATGGAGATATTTCGAGCAAACTAATCAATACTGATTTGTTAGATAATTTATTTATTTGCTTAATTTTCTGTACCTCTCTACTTTGAGAAAATTAAACATTAAATAAACATAACTAGGTGTCGGAATGCTCGGTAAGGTCTGGTATTAAAATTGATTCATAACCAACCGAAAACAAAAGCTGGCCTTGAGTCAATTAACTAGCTGAACGTTATCGGAATATCCGGAAAGGTATTTAAATTGATTCATAATCAGTTTTTTTTAATGCAAAAAAACTGTTCTATTCTATTTTTCTAACATAGAACAGAAGGTGGCGTTAAGTCTACCTGCGCCTAAAAAATTCACTGACCACACGTACTCAGAGAAAAAAGAAATGAGGTTAAACAGTGATCCGTATCCTCACGGTAATTATTTTTATCTTTCCAAATCAAGACTTATTTGCCTGCACAATGAAATTCCCAAAAGCAGCTGGCGTATTAATTAAGCTAAAACAGCGTAATTCATATCATTAGACAAAATTAGTGAGGCATATTAACTGAATCTTAATTACGTATGAAGGTAATATTAGTCTAATGATGTTCCTGACATTGAAGGCAAAGTTGTTGCGCACTCGAGATTTATCTTACGTTGTTATAATATTGAAGAGAAAAACAGTGAAAATATTTATGATTTACGAGTTGTGTTCGACACAGCCTACTTGGCATTATAATTTCATTTGGTACATCTTTTTCCTTTCTTGATGTTATCAACTAATCAATCCGATGGGAAAATAAAAACTGACAGCCTTTTAAAACTTGAAACACGGACATTGAGTTATCAGTCGCTGCTAAAATAATATCTAAATATAAGCCTCCCCAAGGGCACATCTTAGGTCTAACTTTTGACAGCAAGGTTCACAGACATTTTGTAAACGTGTTAATATAAAATAACATGATTATGAAAAATATTATAACTTCATAACAGATTCTGGCCGTAAATGTATACAAAAATCGATTTAGTAGATTAAAATGTAGGCCGTAAGCCTCACAAATTCATATACGGACACGCGTACAAAATATTACTCTCATTTTGACTTCGCTATGTATTTTCTGTATAGCCGAATAAAATATAACGTACCAAGGCTAAACGAGAATCATGAGAATCTATATTACTGTTTGGAGTCCGCTGAATTATAATAGAACAAATATTTACCAAAAAATATTCATTGAATTAGATTTTTGTAGCAATTTTTTTATGAACTTTGTCTGAGTTGTGACAAATATGAAGGTTTATTATACTGAATACACTGTTAAAATTATCGCTCATAAAAAATTAAGCTGATGTCCTTCAAACCTTCATCTTTATTACCAGCATCATCGTCTGTTCCTTTTTATTCTTTGACTTGTAAGGAAGCTAAAAGTAAAGGTAAGGTCCGATAAAAGAATCCACCTCTTTGCTATTTTAACAAGTCTTAAGCCACTAATCCGCTACCGTCTCCACCACGCTCGTTGCCTTACAAGTCTACGCCTTGAGTGTAATCATATCTTTTATTAACCTCATATTTTAATCTACAAAGTTCCCAAGACGTCTGAGAGAGCTAGATTTCCCTTGGTAATCTCGAACCTTAATGTCAGCCAATAAATAGCTCTGAGAGTGAAGTAACTAGTCTTTTGCATATAATCTCGCTCATTCTGCAGTCATACTCATCTTTCTTTCATTTAGAAGTCAATAAAAGCAGAATTTGCTCTTAAAATTTTTCATCACTCCTCCAACCGATAAATATTGCCCTATTATTTTTATATGTTTACTTTAGTTATAACTATGTAATAATTTACCGTTTTTCCAGGAGTACCAGTAGTTCCATCAGCTCCCGTAGGTCCTTGAGGTCCAGGGGGACCTTTCAGCTCTGGCATCACTTCTAGAATTTGGGAGATATCGTTTAAACTGCATCTGCATTGTCCTGGCACCAAACCCTGCAAAAAATTCAAAATATTAAAATTTGCTTGAATTGAGGATGAAAATGTATGGACATGGTTCCGGTACAGTTTTTATATTGTTATTTTATTCTGGGAATATGAATAACCTAGCGTGAATAAATTTTTGTTGCCCAGATTTTATATTGTTTTTTTTTTATAAAATTGTTTCTCCTTATTTCTTTATTTAAACGACCAATTTGCCATTATTGACCAATAAGAAGAGTCTACAAATGAAATAACGTTATCCTTAAACGTGAGACATTATTCTAATATTATATTTTATTTATCGCCATAATTGTCTGTAAGAAAAATATTGCAACGTCGGCAAATCGTAGTTGACGTAGTAATAGCAACACTAAAGTGTTAATTACTTCAATTAGTGCTATAATAAAAAGTCTTTAAATGTCTATCGATTCGTTTTCATTGCCACTTTCTTGAAAGTTTCTTTTGTCACAAGTCAGTATTACTATCTTTAAGGCGACAATGTAAACGAGTATTTACAAATGGAAGAGTTTCATTTAATCACCTAACGAAATATTACTGCGGAAAAAATAATATTACCAGCTGCGAAGATTTTTTTCATTCGGCCCCAGTAAAGGGTTAATCTAGTGGGATTGCTATAGCCCTATCAAATAGAAAGGGACCGCCATCGCCATTACGTATTCTCATTGCGTTTTCTGTAGCCTCGTCTTTATCATTCAAAATATTCAACAATATACTTAAATGTTGTGAATAGAATAAGGTTCCAACGTTACTTGGCCCCTTCTACGCCGGAAAGGCCTGATCATTCACACTGTCGGCGAAAGTACGAACCCTGTTTAAACATTACAGTTGTTGTAATGTTAAATAGCATCTTCCCTTTTTACTGACCCGATTCTACTAACAATTTCTGTTCACGATTGTGCAAAACACGCGAATTTTACTACATATCGATGTAACGAGATACGTGACCTGAGTTATAACTTTCGTCAAACTTGAGCAAGGTAGGGTGACAGAGAGCCCTCGGATTAGTGAAATCTTGGCTAAGTTCAGTAAGACTTGTCCCGAAACTTTCCAAAGCCTTTTGATTGTCCGGAACAAAAGTGTTTGTTTCAAGTGAGTACTTAATACGTAGTTTTGTTTTGTTTTATGTTATTTTCAAATAGGTACTTACATCTCCCTTCTCCCCTTTGTCTCCAATGAAAACTAAATTGGGAAAAATTATGACATCATTAATCGTAATTTTTATATTTGGGTCATGATGAAGTGTAAATTTATTTGCAAATATGTAATTTGAACAGCAGAAAGTAATATTATACTAAACAATGTGGTTTCAAGGCTCATTATCAAACATTTTGCTTTAATTATATTAATTCAATTTTAATGAGAGTACCACGTAACGAAGTTAAACCTTTTATAATTTCACACTCGCATCAGGTTTGACGAGTTAGGTATGCATTATGTACCAGAACACAAATTGAAACCTTGTTTGGTATAAAAAATATATTTGTTAAAATTTAATAATAATGCATTGTGTAATAATAAATTTCCTACCCGTTGCCTTTTATATTTAAGTTAAAAGTAACATAAAAATCTTCAATAATGCATTGTTTTTTATGTTTTTCTTGTGATAATTCCCAGATAAGTTATGAAGTAATTATTATTTTAAAAGTAATATTATATATAGTAGTAGTATTATATATATATAATATTATATATTATATATATAGGTATTATTCTTATAAATGATATAATTGAGTTCAAATCTTCAACGAAAAAAGAAAAAAGATGAGTCCCAAACCAACGCAAAGAAAAAAAAATACTTTTAAGTGACTACGTAGAAAATATTATATCAAAGAAATGAACCTATCGCCTCTGAAGCCAAAGCAGAGACTTACGAAAATATGTCAAGTGTGATTGATGTATTGTAAGGAATAAAATCCACTTACATGGCGATGTGTGTGACACGACAGCCAGTCTGTTTTCATCTGGGTTTACCTGTTAAAAGAAACGTTTATTTATAAACTAAATAAACCCATATATTCTCATAGGGACTCACTTCCCCTGTGAGGGATGAAAGAAGATCAAAGGACGGGATGACAGAATGTATAGACTAAACAAATTGTATGTTTACGTTTTCCTTTATAGCGATAAAAGCAAGTTTTGAATCGATGTCTATACAAAGATCGGAAATACTTAAAGCTTCGGTGTTTGTGAAAGTGCAGAAAATAAGAACAGGATGCTAGGCCAGCGCCCACTGGCAGTATAGTGACCTAATTCCCATATCCACCATTATTTTTCAGTAAACCAAGCAAGTGATATACTTTGTACCCTATCGTTGCAGATTAGTCTATATCTAGACTACGACCTATACTTATGTTTAAAGTGATTTATGTCTGCTTGCACAACGACTCGCTAAAAACATTTAGTGCTAAAATATTTAAAATGTTTAGCACTAAATGTATTTAGCGAGTCTTAGTACGAGCGGGCCTAAAACTCTTTATGTGCAAACTAAACAGATTGGCACCATTTCCAAATTTTAGGTCATTCAAACTTGGGTCTTAAATCCTAAGTACGTCCTAAATACAAAGGTCTCTGAGTCAATAGACAACCTAACGTGTTTTTGTCGAAAAGCTTATACGAGATTAGAATACAAATGTACACACAAAAAAGAGGTCGGGTTGACAACACGGCTCACAGTCCACTTAGGACTAAAATGTACCAATTTGCAAGCGGTAGTTTAGGCTTAAAAAATTACAGCCCGCAGTGTAAAATAAATGGCTAGAATGTATCCAGAATACCAAAATAATAGTGGATATTTTTTGACACAATGTAGATTAATCATCGAAGCTTAATATCGATGGCTTATACGCAAAAAAACTTCCTTGATTGATGTGGAAAATGGTCAGCTATCGGGAATTGTGTTTTATAGGCTTAGATAAAGGGTCGATGATCGCTTGAGCTACTTCTGTGGATATACATCTATATTAACACGTATTATGTGTTCGCTAATTACATTTTTAGGGTAGTGACGTAATTGTAGCTTTGTCGGGGTCAATTTAGATCATATTGCTGTCTGAAGCACTCAAATTCCCATTTCACTAATTCATTAGAACATTTTCTAAATAAAAATTACGCAATAAGTATAATGAAATCGCTTGATGCTGGAATTTGATATGACAACAAAGGTATCCGATTTCAGTCGTTTCAGATGTAATCATAAAAAGGTTTTCTATTGTGCTCAGAAAATGTACTAAAAGGTCTCTTAGAAACATTTTTGGAGTATATCTAATACCTACGTTGGAGGTGCTAATTACCAACCGCGTGGATCAAACAATTTGCGAGGTTAAGCTGCGCTTGCCGCGGTCAGTCCGTGGGTGGGTGACCGTTTATTACACATCGAAACCTCTCCGAGCCTCGGAGAGTACGTTAACAGTCGGTCCCGGGTGTCTTACGAATACCTATGTCTGTCGTTACGGGTAGTTAGAAGCCCGAAAGTCTGACAACCAGTCTAACCTTAGGATATCGGCAATGCCCAGTTACAAGGATGCGGAGATCTGATGGCAGTCGCCCCGTGTAAAATACTGGTATTAAGTAGCATTTGGTCAGACTGGAAGCTGACCCCAACATAATTGGGAAAAGGCTAGGCAGAAAGCTTTATTATTATTTTCACGTCAAAAAAAATTCTAATGGTGCGTGCAGACCTGACGAACGCGCCGCGTATGCGCCGCTCGCGAGCAGCGCGTGTGCATTTCATGTTCGTACGAAGCTCGCGCGCCGTCCGCGCGCCGCTCGCGCGCAAGCTACGTGCCGTACGCGAGCGGCGCAGGTGGTGCGCGCGTGCCGCTCGTGGAACCTGCCACCAACGTCTTCTTTTTTTGCCTTTTATTTTTTGTCAGTAATAAAATAGCCGATGCTGCAGCAATTATGCTAACGGCAGTCGTATGGTCTGACATCTTCGGAAGCAAATTCACAACTGAGGCTCATAGTTCAAACGCGAAAGAATCTATGTGCGCTCGAACGGCGCGCGAGCCGCGCGCGCCCCACTCGAGCCTTACCGGAGTTGCACTAGAGCGGCGCGCCAAACGTACGCTGTAACTGCACGCGAGCAGCACGCGCGCAGTTCGCAAGCGGCTCGCGAGCGGCGCATTTGGCAGGTCTGGACGCAGCATAAGACTATACTAATATTATAAAGAGGAAAGTTTTGAATTTTTGTATGTAACGAATGAACTTAAAAACTACTGGACTGATTTCAAAAAATTATTTTGCCGTTAGAAATCTACATTATCACTGAGTAACATAGGCTATATTTATTACTGGAATAAAACTTCTTACACGGGCGAAGCCGTGAGGACACAGCTAGTTTATAATAAAATTGTTTTGCATTTTACTACCACGCGTAGCGAAAATCGTGAACGTTGACTATCAGTCGTTAACTACACTACATCTTCGCCAGGAAACCGCACGAGTTTCAAAGTTTGCGAAATAAATAGCAACATTAACACGTAATCGTGTTACTGCGTTAAGTTTTTACAACGGACGGTAATAAGGTCAGAGTTAACTGTGAATGTACGAGTAACTTAGAGTAGGGAAGTTCTGTGCTAATCAGGAAGTGAAAGAAAAAGAAAAAACGTAAAAAGTTTTGGTTGAAATATTATTATTTTACTAGCGGCCCGTCCCGGCTTCGCACGGGTGGACATTTTTGCCGTTTTTGCAACATTTTTTATATATCCTCCGCTCTTATTGGTTGTAGCGTGATGTTATATAGCCTATAACCTTCCTCGATAAATATACTATCCAACACAAAAATAATTTTTCAATTCCAACCAGTAGTTCCTGAGATTAGCGCGTTCAAACAAGCAAACAAACTCTTCAGCTTTATGATATTAGTATAGACTAGCGGCCCATCCCAGCTTCGCACGGGTGGACATTTTCCCCGTTTTTGTTTTTGCAATATTTTTCATTTATGCTCCACTCCTATTGGTCGTAGCGTGATGTTGTATAACCTATAACCTTCCTCGATAAATAGACTATCCAACACAAAAATATTTTTTCAATTCCAACCAGTCGTTCCTGAGATTAGTGCGTTCAAACAAGCAAACAAACTCTTCAGCTTTATAATATTAGTAAAGATTACATTGTGAATTATATTAAAATCTCATTAAAATCTCGTTGTGTTATTCGCTTTGTAGTGGTTAGCTTGTATAAAGGGTGTAAACGTAATCATGTAATTCCTTCAAACCTGGTGATGTACTGCTGACATAGATTAACCCAAGAGGGATACTTTTGGATTCAATAACAAAATTTACAAGTAAACATGTATGCTTAACGTGAGGCATTTTAGAGCTCCGAGCGGTCATTTAACTCATTTATTAAATTAAATTCATTTAACTTATTTATGCCCGGTTGATGGCAATAGGTTCGCCCCCTATTACATGGGCAGAACATAACGGCAAAATGAGGGTGTTACCACAAAACAGATAGGTACAGAAGTCAATCACATGTATGTACTTCACTTTTCATACCTACGCTCGGCGGTCGCTCTATCTATATATCTATCTCTCTCAAGCGCATGGCACTCGCGTTCGCACTCACTCGCACTCTAGTCTCAAACAGTCCGAGATATCGTGTCCGTGAGCAGTGTCTATGTGTGCGTTGCACGAGCGCACTTGTATGTAGATTGACTTCTGTACCTATCTGTTTTGTGGTGTTACTATAATACACCTCTGTCCAACCCTTCGGGGAATACAGGCGTGATATTGTGTTAATCAACTGGTTATTAAATATATATTAATGTTAATCGTGGTTTCTGGGAATATAATTAGCCCTAATTAAAACTCGGCATAATATGCTATATAGAAAGCGAAATTTTATGAATTAAGTATAATACAGGCATTTAAAAAATGAACTCCAAGAATTTTATGCGGTTACTCGGTATCGGAAATTGAAATACTTTCATAGAACAACTTTTTGAAATTCGTGTATTTTTTTACTACTTTACATACAAATTAACAAAATTATATTTTGATTTGTATGGAAATTATTTAACGCCCTGTATTTATAACGATGGGTTCCAAGAGACCCTTCTTCCTACTAGTCGCACCTTCGGTGTGTGACTGTACGTCGTTACCCCAAGCTGATAAAATTTTCATTTTTCTAATATTTAGGGAAAGGTAGTGATTACAACGGTTTCCCCCCGAAGGGGGAAAGGGCTGTGCTCCGCCAGTTCCGCACAGCCCTGTAGAGCTCGTCCCCGACTGGTCACTCTCCCACCGATTGGAGGACATCAAATTATAATAAGTCGTTATATGTCTTAATTATGTACGTTAAAAGACAATGAAAGGGATGCAAGAGACATAAGTTGTAGTGATAAGATAATGGCAAAGGGAGGAATACAAGGGACCTATAAATGATACGTAACGCTTGCGTTCAGAAACACATTTGTGTTATATTAACTAATTGCATTATAATCGAACCCCATGTCGTGACACGGTACGCCTTTGCAGCAGCTGACGTGTCGTACGTGTACCGCTAAACTCTAGGATCAGCAATTCAACGGGCCACGTTCCCTAAGCTCTCATGTCCTTCTGAATCCTAAGGCAGAGTCCTGCTAAGTCCAACTGCCATTCAGCAAGACATGTCTCCAGCAATACTGGGCGACCGGTATTAAATAACCCCACGAGTAACACCCGCTCCTCTACTAGATAAGTTATTTGAACTAGCGCAAGCGCAGTGTATTGTCAGTCGGTTGCATGATACCTCACGGTTACACCTGGTTTACGTTCGAGTGGTATTATTTGTCGTCACTTCACACTTCCTTAATCTACCCAGGTTGTGGACGGCATAGCGGGTTGTGAGGCCGCTTTCCGTCCTATACGTGTCTCGCTAAGTGCTAATTTGTCGATTCAGTAATAGGCCTGTTATGGCCGGGGGTATAACGAGACACGCTCCCTAGCGTCCTTTAGAACGACTATTCATCCAGTTTAGGGTACTTGGTGATGCCTACCCCCGCTCCCTGGAAGTGTACGTAAAACAAGTAAACATGCGCAAAGCATACGCCGGGGTCAGTCGGTCAATAGGAAATAGCCATCACTATCGTTTGGTTGCTCATGTCCTGGTTGTTGTTAGTTGGCATTGTAGCCTGGATTATTCCAATGGAGTGATTAGTATGTAATACGGTTCTGCCTCCCATGGCTAGTGTGGTTGCGTAGTGTCGATATATAATAATTCATATAAGTCCAAGTGTGAGTCAAACGTAGGGTGTTTGGTATATGATTGTCAATCGTATACCATACAAGGTTATGGGGAGGCCTTCCCCGCTTCCCTAAGAGCCAAACGTAAGTGTAGGATAATTCGGTCTAATCAGATATAAGGTATAAGGTATATACACGATGTTAAATTATACATACAGTTTTTGTACATGAAGAATAATAATCAGCTTGGAATAATTATAGTAAGACACTCACCCACTCGCTCACTCACGCACTCATGAAGATTCGCACTTGCACACTTTATTATTACTAATTAAGTCTAACGCTATACTTAAGCTAAACTATAATAATTATTAATTAAGTCGCCTCTCGCTGTTACGACTCCTTAGCTGAGTCCTCTCATGGTCTAACACCAACCCTCCTGTAATTCTAGCCTAACTAGCCCTCGGCACTCATGAGTCTCATGACCGTGCGCTCTCGGGGTCTAACAACCACTGTCTCTCCTTGAGTCCTCGATATTCCACTTCCCGTCGCTAAGACCATATTCCCATGCTTTTGCGCAATAGATTTATTGCCTTTTTTTTGTGTAGTTTCTCAATTGTTTTAAAGGGTCGTTTTGGGCCTGTTAACCAGATGAGGCACTGGTATTGTGCGTTGCACTCGGGGATTTCCTATTTCATCCATTTCTTTAGAATTTGTTATAATATATTATCTTAACTGACGGCTGGCACTTGTCCCTAGTTTGTTTCCCACAATCTTAAGATTTAATGTGTTCCTAAGAGGCCCGATATCGTGATATGCTTTTAAAATAAATAATATATTTTTTTATTAATTAGGAGTACGTGACAGTCCGTCACAGGTGGAACAAAGTCACAATAGCTCATTTTGTAATTTTACAGGAGAGGATTTTTAAGATTATTTTCGCATTTATTTCCATATTACTGGATTACTATCTAATTATTTTTAACCTACTACCGATAGTAATCCAGTAATATGGAAATAAATGCAAAAAAATCTTAAAAATCCTCTCCTGTAAAATTACAATATGAGCTATTCTGACTTTGTTCCACGAAGGTGCGTAGTGAAAAACGCGATAAAGCGAAGCGATGCAGTGCGATCTGAAATGACCAAACAGTAGTACTTTCTAATAGATGACGCACGTCGTTGTAATTATCTTACGCGACAAGATGCAACTCAATGGAAATACGATAATTAAACCATTTGACTTACAAATCACAACATAATATTACGCATGTATTTCCAGAAGGGTTGCGCAAATGTGTATAGTAACACCCTCATTTCGCCGTTATGTTTAAGTCCCATGTAATAGGGGGCGAGCCTACTACCATCAACCGGGCACAAATCCAAACTCCGGGCTGCTACTGAGGAATTTCAAACGGAATAAACCAATAACACTTTACCCGACCTGGGGATCGAACACAAGACCTCACGATCGGCAGTCGTGCTTGCCACTACTAGTACAACGAAGTATATATGTCACATCATATCCCGTTACGTCATTAGGCGTCATGTCGCGTGGCGTCGCATTTGCTGCCTCATAGGACAATGGGTCAACAGTAACGACTGTATAACTTCAAGCCCATGTTTTATATCGCTAAAGTTTTTTATGATCATTGAGTGTTGAGGTTAGTTGTTGCTGTTGTTGTACTTGTTTGTGTTATTATGAGTTTAGTGTTCGTTATGATTTCTATATTCATAGATTCTTGCTTCCGTTCCACGATTGTTTTATTTGTTTCCTGATTTTAGCTGTATGGTTAAGACTGGTTATCTGACACTTGTGAAGATGTTTCATTTGGAACACAGCAACGATTATAAAAATACTAATTCGGGTCTAATCGCGTCGAAAAAAGTCTACACGTGACCACGGCCGGTGAAATTCGGTCGAAACGTCGGGATAAATAAGGTACCTTTCTGCCTTATAAATTTTCTACACGTTTAGACACGAATTAGTATTTTTATAGTGTGTACTAATCGCGAAAGTTTGAAAACATTTACAGCAACGATTGCCCTTGGATTAAATCACTGACTAAATTATTTGTTACTAAAGAATCAAAAGTCAAGAGAAATTCGTATTTTAAATATAAAATAACACACATATACAGGCTCGCTTGCACATCGACACGCTAAATACATTTAGTGCTAAACATATTTAAAATGTCATTGTATTTCAGTCAATTGCTTGATGTTAATAGAGACAGAATGACAATATAAATATGTTTAGTACCTACTAAATGTATTTAGCAAGTCGTGCAAGCGGGCCATAAAGTTTAATTATGAATTTATACCTATAGAATAGAAATAATAAAAATATGTCACGGCAACCGTCACATATCAATGTGATATTTTATAAAATGTATTTTTCGCGTATTTATTATTACTTTGAGAAATTGTCAGTTATTTGATCGTCATGGACGTGAACGGTGTTAAAGTCAAGCTTGGTATTTCGGATACAGCGGGACAGGAGCGATTCTGAACATGGACATCAAGTTTTTACAGAAAAGCTCATGGTGCTATATTAGTTTACGATGTGTCAGAACCAACGTCCTAGCAAAACTGAATATGGGTCGAAGAACTTTAAGTATACTCCACCAAGAAGAACATAGTCTGCTTAATTGTCGGCAATAAGAAGCATTTCATTTTGGGACACAGTACATAATATCAACAAGCACATTGGGTCACCCGAGCGATGGCGCAACGAGTATTCCCAAGGAGGGTTGATGTCAAGCAGACGGCCGGTCATAAAACAATAAGCCAAAACCTCTAACTACATGGATTTATGAAATACATCGCACCTTAGTCATGTAAGGGCACAACTCGAAAATATCAACTTTTGGGAAAACGTGTTTAAAAATTCAGGGAACCCGATGTTTTCACTGTATTTTTCACTGTATTTTTTACAGAATAATTACAGTATTTGCTTTAATATTGCCTTTTTTCTCTTTCTGTGAAAGCCAAGTGGTAGAACAGTTGATATTGAGACCATCTAACACAGAAACTCAAAACTCAATATTTTGAGTTGTGCCCTTACATTACTAAGGATGCAACATGTTGTGCCGACCCTACCTAGTGTGGGTAAAGGGCAGACAGAAGAAGAAATAATAAAAATAACTTATTAGGTTCGAGTCAAACGCTCCTATCGATCAAGAAGTATAATTTACATTATTTTTTTAGGCTACAATTTCGTCATTATAAGACGGAATCCATTTTAGATTTTCGCTACCGCGACCCTAACTCTAATTACAAACTGAGGACTGAAATAAATTGTATTTTGTAAATGAATGTCGCAGCTTTGATCTTCAAGTAAAACGGAATTTTCAGTTATTAATTATTCAATTTGTTCTGCTTCACTGATCTGGATTCATTATCAACCTTATTTGTAGCTGTTTAAATTTTATAGCAGTGATAGCTTAGTGGTGTAATTGTCGGACTGCCAAGTCATAGGTCTCGAGTTCGAACCCAAGGTACGCACCTCTGACTTTTCGGATTCATGTGCGTATAGTATAATTATCACTCGCTTAAAATCGGTGTAGGAAAACATCGTGAGGAAACCGGCATGCCTAAGAAATATTTCTCGACGGCATGTGAAGCCAAGTCAGAGGCCCATGGTTGGCATAAACTCTGAAACCAGGTTAGTTACAAACCACACGAAAAGAAAGAAGCTATTTAAAGGTAGGTTTTGACATTTATTTAATACTTCTTTCCTTAATTAATTTTGAATTTTTTAAAGATTGTTAGTAATTAACTCAAAAATATTTTAGGTTTCATAAGATTGTGACAGACATAACATAACATCACGCCTTGTATTACCCGAAGGATTCGGCAGAGGTATTTTAGTAAACCCTCGTGTCGCCAGTTATGTTTTGTCCCAGGGGCACAAATTCAGACTCCGGGCTGCTACTGAGACATCCCTAACGGAAAAACACAATAACACTTTGCCTGAATTGGGGATCGACCCCAGGACCCCATGCTCAGCAGGCGCGCTTGCGACCACTAAACCAACAAGGCAGTCAATTGTGACAAAATCAATCGAAATTAGAATATCCTCCTTCCTTGTCGTTTTCGAAGGTTTCTATAGTACCTACTCTATCAATATACCTATAATTATATTCACTGCTTACATCGTTTGTGAAACAAAAAGAAAACAATGAGTTAAACTTTAATTAAACTTTAAACAAATTAATCAATAACCTACTACAACCATAATATACCAGATGAACTATTTCCTTCAGCTGACTCCAACAATATGGCCGCAATGACAAACAGCTGACACACAGATATTTTCTTCAATCCAAAAATCAGCATACGGACTCGAATATTGTTACTAGAGCACAAGAAATCGATTCGTATTACGTCGTATTATTTGATGTGACAGAGATTGAAATCTGATAGATTACAGAAAATAACTATACGTAATACAAATAATGGAAGTTTCTGTTTGTGTTAAAAAGTCTATGTAATTTTCTACAAAATAATCGTAACATAAAATCACGCCTGTATTCCCCGAAGGGTTTGACAGAGGTGTATAGTAACACCCTCATTTCGCCGTTATGTTTAAGTCCCATGTAATAGGGGACAAGCCTGTTGCCATCAACCGGACACAAATCTCGGGACTGCTACTTCTTCTTCCATCTTTTCTTTTAAAAAAAAAACATTGCCCCACACTAGGATTTCTCCTGTATCGTGGGTGCGTTTACAAAGAAACATTTCATATGCACAAACGCCCAGACCCGGAACAACTATCTATAGGCCACACAAATATTTGTACCGTGCGGGAATCGAACCTACGACCCGTAGCGCAGAAGCTAATCGCTCAGCCACTGCACCAAACGCTACTGAGGAACTCCACACGGAAAAACCCAATAACACTTTGCCCGACCTGAGGACCGAACCCTCACGATCAGTAGTCGCTCTTGCCACCACTAGAGCAACGAGGCTGTTCTGCAAATAACATACCTATACTTAATATAGAGAGTAAATTACATGATGCATGTATCCATCATTATTATAGTTTAGGCCCGCTGAAGGTTTTTAGATTCTCTGTTTGATAGAATTTTGTAAATAATGTATTTAACGGTCACCTCTAGAAAGTCAAAAAGTTAGCAGTGACAGCGGTGTAACCGTCGGACCGCCAAGTCATAGGTCTCGACTTCGAACTCAAGGCACGCACCTCTGACTTTTTCGGATTCATGTGCGCATTGTATCTTTATCACTTGCTCAAATATGGTGAAGGAAAACAGCTTGTGGAAACCGGCATGCTTGAGACATATTTGTCGACGGCATGTGAAGCCAAGTCAGAGGGCCATGGGCGGCATAAACCCTGACACCAGGTTAGTCACTAACCACTAGAAAAAGAAAGATTCAAAAAGTCGCGACACAGAAATTGTATTCATTATATCAGCACGTCTAATTCGAAAATCTCCATGATCGCTACAGTGAACTGTCAAAGGGGACTTTTCTACAATCACCACGCCAGACAAAGGGATCAGTGATCGCAGTTTGTTCTTACAGTGAAGAAGGGCTGCCAATCTTCTAGGGCCTTGAATCCCTGAATCGTCTTTTATTACATCCATGGGAAGTCCATTGGGAAGTCTATGGTTTGTCGAGAACAACAAAGAACATTTAATTATTTTGGGTAAATTAATTTTGTTGCAGATATTTTAAATCTTCGGCCTTTATTAATAAAGCTATTAGAGCTATATTAAGTGTCGTTACTGGAGAAGCTGATATGATGAAATTAAAAGAAATGTCTAATGTATGAAATTCAGATGACGTTTAGGGCCTATGCACATGATGTCTTTTCTAGGCGCAGACAACGCGTGTTAATGCAACAGAGACTAGTTAGAAACGCGATGCAGTCACAGCCTGTATAGTTTACCACTGCTTTTGATAAACTTGCCGGCGCAGATGATGCGCTATCGTGAAACGTGTGTCGTCTGCGCATAGAAAAGGCGTCGTTTGAATAAGGCCCGGTTGTTTCACGACTACGTTATTAACGGGTAACAGTTAAAAATGGCGTTAACGATGGTAAAATAAAGAATGTTTATTGTCCGTCAAACGCAGAGCGGTGTGTCTTTTGACGTATGTCAAGAACGACAAAGCGTGAAACAATGCTTATATTAATTTGAAATACTTATCCGGTCTAACCTAAGGCATTGCCCAGTAACTGGGTTGCGGAGGTCTGATGGCAGTCGCTCCGTGTAAAATACTGGAAGCATTGTTTCACGCTTTGTCATTCTTGACATACGTCAAAAGACACAACGCTCTGCGTTTGACTGACAATAAACATCCGAAAACAAACGTTGAAACAACCGGCCCTAAACCTAAATTTTGACAACTCTTCAGATTTTTGGAATGATGCTCCGAAGTCGCCATATTGAAAGGGATTATTTAATACGAGCCTTAATCACCGATAAATCATGATTACAATTTTTCTAAAAAGTACAGCGACATCTTCCTATCATATATACGAGACTCCATTAATACCTACCCTTTCTAATTGCCAACGCATTTAGCGATAACAGGTTTCAAAGGTGTGATTATGATAATATTAATGTTAGAAGCTTACTTTGATCTAAATATGTAACAAACTTTAAAGAAAAGGTAGATGGTAGGGTAAGTAGAGTATTTTCCAAATATTGTATTCCGATTTTATAGTAACACTTTCATTTTTTAATTTTCTGCAACGCTCACCATCAGCAGAACATAATGCGGAAGCATGCCAAACAGATATAAAAACTATTGACTGCATTAAATGAACATTAATATTTGTAAACGGTTTTAATTAGCTTCACTTCCTATGTTTGTTTGTTTTTTGTTGGTTTGTTTGATTCAAATCTTGCGACAGATTTTTCAACTACTTCTGCTAAACCGATTCTCCTGAAACTTTGCACACAAATTAAATTCCCATGACAATACAACATTATTACAATTTCAACCTTCAATCCTCAAATCCTGATGCTGCAGGGGTAATGCAAGATAAAACCGTTTAACTTAAAAGTTTGTTTTAAGGGATTATTAAGTATAATCTGACTACCTAGTTGGTGTAGTAGTGGCAAACGCGACTGCTGATCGTGAGGTCCTGGGTTTGATCCCCAGGGCGGGCAGTGTTATTGGGTGTTTCCGTGTGATAATCCTCAGTAGCAGCCTGGAGTTTGGATTTGTGCCCGGTTGATGGCAATAGGCTTGCCCCCTATTACATGGAACTTAAACGTAACGGCGAAATGAGGGTGTTCTATACACCTCAGTCCATATATCCTTTTATATCTTTACATAGTATAAAACAAAGTCGCTCCCGCTGTTTGTACGCTTACATCTTTTAAGCTACGCAACGGATTTTAATACAGTTTTCAGCGATAGATAGAGCGATTCAAGAGGAAGGTTTATATGCCCCACATTAGTATCTACATTGCACCCGTGTGATTCCGGGGCGAGTTGCTAGTCTATACTATAATATAATATAATCTATACTAATATTATAAAGAGGAAAGATTTGTATTTTTAGATTTTTGTATGTAAAGAATACACTTAAAAACTACTGGACCGATTTCAAAAACTCTTTTGCCGTCAGAAAGCTACATTATCACTGAGTAACATAGGCTACGGGCGGAGCCGTGAAGACACAGCTAGTAATAATATTATAAAGAGGAAAGATTTTTTTTTTTGTATGTAACGAATAAACTAAACAGTTAGTATAAAAAGTGTTAAGTATAGTAGAAGTATAGTTAAGTATAAAAAGCGTGTCGTGTTTAAAAGATTGACGAAGATTGACGAAGATGTGGAAAGGAGAGCAAATGCGGGAAATAAAGTAAATGGTGCTTTGCATGCGGTTGTGGCTAGCCGGTCGATGTCCAAAAAGGCACGACTGGCTGTCCATAATGGTGTGTTGGTACCTACGCTTATGTATGGAAGTGAATGTTGGTCGTGGCAGAAGAGGCATGAAAGTAGAATAAATGCCGTGGAAATGCGTTCCTTGCGAAGTATGTGCGGTGTATCTTTGAATGATAGATTGAGAAATGAAGAGATTAGACAAAGTTGCGGTTTAAAAGATGATGTAGTGACAAAAATTGAAAGGAGTATGCTTAGGTGGTTTGGCCATGTTGAGAGAATGAGTGAACGGCGATTAACAAAAGAAATTTATAAGGCGGATGTTAATGGGAACGCCGGTAGAGGACGTCCTAGAAGGACATACATCGATGTTATTGGTGATGTTCTTCACAAAGGTCAGGTGCGTAGTACTCTCAACCGGTGTGCGTGTATGACAAGATGTATGAATGTGGATGAAGCGAAAGGGGTATGTAAGAGTCGTAGCATGTGGCGTTCTATAGTTTCTGCCTACCCCCATGGGAAAAAGGCGTGAGTTTATGTATGAGTTTATGTATGTGTTTAAAAGATTATTTCGTCTATACCCACACTTAGGCGTGTTTCGGATCTCCTCCCACACTTTAAGTCATTTGAGAAAAACAAAACTTAATGGTCCTTTATAAGCGCTGGCCTGCCGACCTGTCACCGTTGCCTAATCTTAACTAATGGACATCGGATTTGTTTTGTTTGGCATTCTACTTTGACTGAAAAAAGGGAGGTTCTATACTTGGATTACACGAAGGAAAAACTTGGAGTAGATTTAGGTGCATTTTTTTCCGTTTTAGGCGTCTTAACGATGAATTGGGGCATTCCATTTAGCGCACCAATTTGAATAGTAACAGTACCTAATAGAAATGTAGAAGACAGAAATAGAATCGTGTAGGGGTAAATCTATCATACAGTTATAGCTAATATCAGTCTGTCAGAAGTGCGAGCATGGTAAATAAAGTAAATGAAACCAACATAGACTCTTCACCACTGAGAGAACTTATACTTGGGTTAGTGCTTAGTAAAAGAAGCTATTTCACAATTTAACATTTTATACAAGATCATAAAATAAGGAGAAGGTAATCAGATATTAAAGGTCAGACTTCTTCGACGGTTCGACATAGAATCCTTTGCTCCATCGAATGACCACTGCTTTTATAACATCGGGTACATTGATTTATCTTGCCGACTACCGTCCCTTATCAACATTGTCCAGTGTTACCAGCTACCGACAGCAGGAATAATATTGGTGTGATTCGAATTGGTGCTATTCAAATTGGTGCTCTAAATGCCTCGACAAATTCTATCGGTTGATGAAGAAGTATCAATGATGAGTGTACCTATATAACTGTATACTAATTACTGTAAGCAGTGATAGCCTAGTGGTGTGGCCGTCGGACTGCCAAGTCATAGGTCTCGAGTTCGAACCCAAGGCCCGCACCTCTGACTTTTCGGATTCATGTGAGTATTGTATAATTATCACTTGCTTAAACACGGTGAAGGGAAACATCGTGAGGAAACCGGCATGCATGTCTGGGAGATACTTCTCGGCGGCATGTGAAGCCAATTTAGAGGCCCATGGACGGCATAAACTCTGACACCAGGTTAGTCACCAACCTCACGAGAAGAGGAAGACTAATTACTGTTACCGTAATCTGTCATTAATTTATGCGATTTCCGTTAAAAGTTAGCTTTCTACGTATTCACAGATCAAGGAAAAACTACCTGCCAAATGTGAGTAATAACATTTCTATCTGAAAATTAGATCGCAAAATGTTGCATGTCATTAAACTATTAGACTGTCAAAATGTCCCCAAAACAAATCATAATATTGACATCCAAGATAAACACACAATACATTTGTCGGCGCAACATGAAGTGACACATGACATTCGCTGACCTATAACGTCGGATTAGAGTGACAGTTGACAAGCTGTCATTCTGACGGAGCGTCGCATTTGTGGTAGCGAGGCGGTAGACTCACTTTTTGCTCGAGAGCCGCCGGCGCACCACGTCCACGACGAATCGTTTAAATCCGGCGCAATCATAGAAGTGTTTTGATTTATTTTATGTGTAGTCGATAATTAGTTGCTAATTACAGTGGAATATACGATTATTTTGTTATCCAAGTTATATTTCAATTAAATAACCTTTTTTTAACACACGTGGACGATGGATTCTAGTGATGTAGGCCATCCTGAGCCTACATCAGAAGTGGGATCGGACGAACGTCATACGCAGGAGAGGCAACTTTCAAATAATGATCCTGCAACAAAATTATCGACAAATATGGAGGTGCTGTTATCTCGGCTGTGCGCGATGTCGCAACCCGCATCTACCGTGAGTACCAATACACCAAAACTCATACAATTTGATCCTGACGATACAGAGGCTGATATTGAGGGTTGGTGTGACGTCACAGAGATTATAGTGCAGAAAAAATGTCTTGAAGGTGTTGATTTATTAATGGCACTTACTAGAGCGCTAAAGGGTCGTGCCGCGACTTGCCTAACCAAATTAAACCTCAAGGAATTAACCTGGAGTGCCGTCAAACAAGCATTATTGGCTAGATTTTCTAAACCCAAACTAATTCAAGATCACTTTGACGACATCCTACGATTTCAAATCGGAATTAAAGAAACTGCGAGCGAGTCTGCGATGCGCCTGTGGAATATGATCGAGCGCATACCAAAAACCGAGCTATCTGAAGAAGTGACCACTGGTTTCGTCATATCGGTGCTTTGTCAAAAGGATAGTTTGATACGAAGGGAGTTGACTGCTCATGTAATTACTACACGCGCTCAATTATTTCGGATCCTTGGTAGCATTTCACTTAAACGACGGAATGACGTCACTGATGGTAATCAAGAACCTGATTCGAAGCGACCACGGATAGCAGACACTAGATTCCCTGGAAAATGTCACTGGTGTGGCCTGACAGGTCATCGACAGATTGACTGTAGGAAGCGAAAGGAAGATTCCGGTTCATCAAAGCCTCAAGATCATACGAGTTCTACACGGAGCAAAGACAAGACATCTATAACCTGCTATACATGTGGAAAAACTGGTCATGTGTCAACAGCCTGCCCAGACAAGAACGGTGGTGGAACTGTGACAAAGGAGGTCAACCTCTGCGATCATCGCCCCTCGAGATCCTCCTTGGAGACATCTTCCGGTGAGCAGTTTCCTTTTTTATTCGATAGCGGATCATCTTGCTCACTTTTAACGGAAAGCCTTTGCAAAAAGTTTCCTGGTACTGTACGCAATAATCTTGTTTATCTTAAGGGTATTGGAGGTAACGATATACAGTGCTCTTCTCAAATCTTAAGCACAGTAAAAATCAGTGAGGCTTTAGTCGATATAACTTTTCACATCGTTCCTGATTCTGTTATTTCTGTGCCGGTTATTATAGGCAGGGATATTTTAGATAAAGGTTTTTGCGTCACAATTAATGATGACGAACTCGTATTTAGCGTCAAAGAGCAGACAAACTTTTGCGAAAGCAAATCGGGCGAACCTGATTTTTCTCAAGTTGACACTGATTTAATAGGCGAGTATAGAGAAACTCTTTTAAAAATATTAAGTAAATATTCTGATTATTTCATAGACGGTGTACCTATTAAGCGTGTTAAAACAGGAGTGTTAGAGATTAAGTTAATTGATCCTCATAAAGTAGTGCACAGATCACCCTATCGATTAGCACCTGTAGAAAAACAGATAGTTCGCGATAAAGTACAAGAACTCTTAGACGCAGGAATAATTCGTGAGAGCTCTTCCCCGTTTGCTAGTCCCATACTTCTAGTGAAAAAAAAGGACAATACTGACAGAATGTGCATAGACTATCGAGAACTCAATTCGAATACACGACCAGAACACTATCCGTTGCCTCGCATTGAGGAACAAATAGATCAGCTTAGTGGTGCTAACTTTTTCTCATCTTTAGATATGGCTAGTGGTTTTCATCAGATCCTAATTCACCCAGACTCCATTGAGATGACGGCATTCGTAACTCCAGAAGGGCAGTATGAGTATCTTGCCATGCCTTTCGGTTTGCGCAACGCCCCTTCCGTTTACCAGAGATGCATCACAAAAGCACTACGTGATCTTAATAACAAGCCTTTAATCTACATGGATGACGTCCTCTGCTATTCTTCTGACATTCCACAAGGCCTACAACGCTTAGACGAGGCACTACATGCTCTTACCGTGGCTGGATTTTCATTTAACCTTCGAAAATGTAAATTTATGAAATTAAAAATAGACTACTTAGGCTATTCACTACAGTCAGGCGAAATTAGACCAAACTCTCGTAAAATTCAGGCATTAGCTGACGCACCCTCACCAAACACAGGCACGCAGGTTCGTCAGTTTATTGGACTGGCGTCCTATTTTAGGAAATTTATACCTGGGTTTACGAATACCATTGGACCTTTATATCCGTTAACTAAATTAAAAGGACCAATTAAATGGACTGACAAACATGAAGAAATCCGTAAAAAGATAGTAAAGATATTAATTACAGAACCAGTCCTAACTATCTTCGACCCAGAATTGCCCGTCGAATTACACACCGACGCGAGCGGCGAGGGTTATGGAGCAATCCTAATACAAAGAAAAAATAATTTACCTCATGTTGTGGAATATTTTAGCAGGCGTACATCTGAAGTAGAATCTCGCTACGCTGGCCGTCGTACGAGCGGTAGAACATTTTCGGCATTATTTGTACGGCCGACGTTTCACAGTTTACACGGATTGCAACTCACTTAAGGCGTCAAAATCTAAGGTAGACCTTACCCCGCGTGTACATCGGTGGTGGGCCTTTTTGCAAGCCTATGACTTCGAAATTATTTATCGCGAAGGTCGCGGAATGGAGCATGCCGATTATTTCTCCCGTAATCTTCGGCCTGGTGTGGGTGAGCCTTCATCTAAAACTCCTACTACAAAACATGTTCAGTTTGTCGAGTTACATCAAGGTTGGCTTTCTGTTGAACAGAAACGGGATAGTGAAATCCAGGACTTAATAACTAAACACAATAACAATGACTTTCCAGATTCAGTAGGACACACTTACGACGTTAGGGATGGCATTTTATATAGAAAAGTTGGACGCAACTTACACTCATCAACCACGTCCATAATGAAATACAACACCTTGGTAGTGACAAAACATTAGACAAACTCTATGAACAATACTGGTTTCCCCAAATGTCTAAATGCGTGCGAAAATTTATTGATTCGTGTATTGTTTGCAAAGCGTCAAAGGGACCATCGGGAGCTCAACCGGTTCAGTTACACTCGATTCCAAAAGTATCTGTGCCATGGCACACTATTCATATCGATTTTACAGGGAAACTGAGTGGTAAGAGCGACCGCAAAGAGTATTGCTCAGTCATCATAGATGCGTTTACCAAATATGTTTTGCTAGAGCACACATTTTCACTCGATGCCACCAGTGCAGTGCAGGCTATAGAAAAAGCTGTATGTCTCTTTGGTGCACCAAAACGTGTTATTGCTGATCAGGGCCGGTGCTATATTAGTACCGAATTCAAGAACTTCTGTAACGATCATAAAATTGATCTACACCTTATAGCAACCGGTTCAAGTAGGGCGAACGGACAGGTTGAGCGCGTTATGCGAACGCTAAAAAGCTTGCTCACTATAGTCGAAAACGAACGTAATAAAACATGGTGTGACGAGTTGGGAAATATTCAATTAGCGCTTAATAGTACGAAATCTACGGTTACTAAATATTCACCAACGGAACTAATGTTCGGTATTCGTGCACAATCTTTAGGTATAGCTAAAATTTGTACAACACATTCTCACGCGCTGAACAACTGGTTAGATTTAGAGTCCGTTAGAGAAGTTGCCCTAGATAATATTCAAAAGGCAGCAGCAGCAGATACTCAACGGTTTAATCGTGGTCACTCCAATATCAAACCATTTGCTAAGGGTGATTTTGTTTTTATTAAAAATAGCGAACGAAACCAGACGAAGTTAGATAGAAAGTTTAGAGGACCATTCGTTATAACCTCCATTTTAGAAAATGATCGCTACGAACTGAAAAGTCTCAGCGGCTCGCATCGCGTTTACAAATATGCACACGAGAATTTGCGTTCAGTACCTCAGGGACATACCGGTTTACTCGAAATTACCGCTAGTCTGTTGAATGAAGAGGAAGTCGAGATGACGCCGGAAGATGTGTCGCAAGACCAAAATAATCATGTCGGTGACCTAAGTATCAGAGATGATAGTATCTCGCGTTTAGATTCAGATACCATCTCGAATAATTCAGAAACCCTTACCGCTGGCTCAGATACACTCAGCGTGTACTCTGACCCCGACACAATAGATGTACAATGCGAAGTCGAAATTCACAATGAGCAAGATTGTCCGTAACTAACAGGTGTGTGTCATACTTATAAATAAAGTGATGTTGAATGTGTCGGCGCAAAGTCGCATTGGAATTGGTCGAAAGGACAGTGTCGTCCGAGCCAGCCCCATGTGGGTGGTTGAAGGGATGCACTCGTCCGGTCCATGTTTGTGGTTTTCTAATGTTCAATTGGTCGTAGGGACAGTGCCGTCCGGTCCACGCCACTTTTAGGGCTGGTCGAAGGGATGCACTCGTCCGGTCCATGTTTGTGGTTTTCTAATGTTCAATTGGTCGTAGGGACAGTGCCGTCCGGTCCACGCCACTTTTAGGGCTGGTCGAAGGGACACACTCATCCGGTCCAAGTTGTTAGTGACATTGCACGCCTGAGACAAAGATGTCATCCGGTCCATCAGTTACGATGGTCGAAGGGATACATGCTTTCATTGTGCTATAAATGTTTTACGTACTCATAGTAATAATCTTGTTCGTCAGGTTGGACGAGCAGACACTTTAGTGATTGTGACTTTGCTTTTTCCAGGACAACGTTAACATACGCCCGAGGACGGTCGAATGTCAGTCCGGCCGTGTCGGCGCAACATGAAGTGACACATGACATTCGCTGACCTATAACGTCGGATTAGAGTGACAGTTGACAAGCTGTCATTCTGACGGAGCGTCGCATTTGTGGTAGCGAGGCGGTAGACTCACTTTTTGCTCGAGAGCCGCCGGCGCACCACGTCCACGACGAATCGTTTAAATCCGGCGCAATCATAGAAGTGTTTTGATTTATTTTATGTGTAGTCGATAATTAGTTGCTAATTACAGTGGAATATACGATTATTTTGTTATCCAAGTTATATTTCAATTAAATAACCTTTTTTTAACACACGTGGACGATGGATTCTAGTGATGTAGGCCATCCTGAGCCTACACATTTTTAACCGTTATTGTCATTTTAATAAAACAAACCGACAATGGAGTTGTTTAGGGGTCCAATTATTTGTAAGAGAAAGTCTAAATAATAAGGATATAAAATATCTTTTTGTTTTATTTTTTTATATCTCTGCTTATAGGTGGTCCTTGCGGACTGCTTCTAAGTAACCGGGCAGTTATTGGCTAAACATGATGGATCTCCAGCTAATGGGGATGAAGTAAATTACTTAATCTAAGCTAACTACTATTTCAACTCTTACATCATGACTACTAGCAACAACAGCACTAAGGGCAACCCCTAATGTTACCAATAATTTTATGTAAAAAGCCGTAGCAGGCAATTTTTAGGTTACTTACACCATTCCGGGGATGCGGTGCATGCATTTGCGAATCCCGCGACCCCGGCCGAACGGTCAGGAGGAGGAACACCGTTGTTTTTTAGCTGGTAAGAGTCCGGCAGACCCCCTCGCCTTCGCCGGGTGTGGGACAGCCATGAGGAACAAAAAGACCGGTTACTCACGCCGTTAATTCAGCCCTCATCAAGCTGTCTTACTCCCAGTCCTGCCAGTAACGCTCTAAGCCGGGGTCAGAATCCCATTAGAGGTCGCCATTAGTGCTGTTGTTGCTAGTAGTCATGATGTTAGAGCGGTAGTTAGCTTAAATTAAGTATTTTACTTCGTCCTTCAGGTCTCACCAATAAATACCCGTTTACGTCGAAACGGTCCGCAAGGATAATTTCCTAGCAGTCCAACAGAAAAATAAATAAAAATAAGTTATAGTTTAGTACATAACTAGGCTGCAGTTGCTTGGTGCGAGCTGATAAATCGGCCAGTAACTATGACGTAGAATAAGGTCGAGACTTATCTCTTATATATATTACTCTTAGACTTATATCATTACAGGGGAGATGACGTGTGTCATGGTAAGAGACTACCTGGCGTAGTTATATTATGACACCTGGGTTTGTCAAAAAAAGGAGAATCATTGCCAGTAACATATTTTTAAAAAAAAACGGTGTTATTGGGGTTTCCATTAGAAATTTCTCAGTAGCAGCCCGGAGTCTGGATTTGTGCCCGGTTGATGGCAATAGGATCGCCCCCTATTACACAGCTGGCGAAACGAGGATGTATTAGAAAATACCTCTGCCGATCCCTTCGGGGAATACAAGGCGTGATGTTATGTTATGTTAAAATAAACACGTGTAGGTAGTACCTACTAGATACACAAAAATATCTGGTACCCATTATAACAAAGGTCGATAGAATTTCAACCATTATTATCTATTATAATTTCTATAGACAAACCATGTTTTTCCATAACAATAAATCATAATCAAAAGGTCTTTTAATTTCCAATCAAATTCGTAGCTAACGTCAACTGTTAATGACTTTTTTCCGTGTCAAAAAGCATTCAGTTTGGTTGTTACAGTTATTTATTTTTTACGTAAAAATTGGAGGTAGAACAAGTTAAATATGATAAATGTTTAATTGATACGGTGTGTTACTTCCTGGTATTTATTTATTATATAGATTATAGATAGAAATAGTATTATATTATACTAGCTGTTCACTCGCGGCTGTGCTCGCGTAAATAATTTAACTACAACGCCACTTATCGGATCCCAGCATAGCTACGAACCATCATCTCGACAAAACAAATAAATTGTGTAAATATGGTTTCAATCGGTAAAGTCGTTCTCAAGCTATGGCGTGACCAAGGGAAATAGGGATTCATTTTTATAAATATAGATTATAATTTTGACCCTTACAAAAAGTTCGATCTGCTTAGCCTTTTCCCAACCATGTTGTGGTCAGCTTCCCGTCCAACCAGGTGCGGCTGACTACCAGTATTTTACGCGGAGCAACTGCCATCAGATATCCGCAACCCAGCTACTGGATAATGCCGATATCCTAAGGTTAGACCGGTTGTCAGACTTTCGGGCTTCCAAATTCCCGTAACGACTGTCATAAATGATTTATTTATTACCTATGTTTATTTTATGTAATACATTCCTTCCATCTATGGTCGGAGGCCATAGCATAAGCATAATCAGCCCATTCATTTCCCGCTGCTGAGCACGGGTCTCATCTCAGAATGAGAAGGGTTTAGGCCTTAGTCCATCACGCTGGCCTGGTGCGGGTTTTCTGGCTACATACACCCTATAGTGTATGCACACCTGACAGATCTCCATAAAATTCTCGATACCTATATCGAGAACTTTATGTAGCTCTGTCAGGTGTGCAAGTTAAGTTAAGATAAGCCAAAGGTACGGACCGGCGTCGTAGGGACTTGTGTATAGGGATATATAAGTTTAATGGCTAAATACACAAACGGTACTCTATTTTAAATTACCATTAAATTCGCGCTGTCTCCGTCACTTCGCCTTAAACTGACAGTGACAGCACGACACTTATAAGCAACTTAAAATTGAGCAGCGTATAAGTATTTGGCTACAAGTCACGCTTGCCATGTTGCGTCATGTTGGCGCGAATAAACAACTTTTCTTTCTTTCTTTCTTCTTCCTATGGTCATATCTTGGATCTCGAAGAAGACTCATCTGTGCTTCGAAAACCACGCTAAGCTGTCGATGCTAGTTGACAAAAATTTTAATCTGCATGACAAAGGTTGTCTGTACTACTTATCGTCGGTCGGCAGTGAAAACCACGTATGTGTAAAATACATTTTTTTAAAAGAGATAGTAATAACTGTCTCCTACAAAAAAATGGCCGATTAGTTGTTAATACCAGTTTGTCATCGTACGTCATAGATAGCTTAGAAGTATTTGAATTGAGAGTTTGTTGAACTAGTACGTGTATGACGAGTTTATCAATCTAAAGAACAGATAAAACGCTTTTGAAGAAAATTGGATTTAAAAGGTTTTCACTCGTCCTTATATCAAAATTATTATTTAACCTATCAAGCATGTCTCAAATAGTAATTGTTTAAACATCATGTATTTTTGTGTAAAGCATTTAGTCCGTTCATATGGCCGATTAAACTGTTTGTTACATTAAAAATGCAACTGACAATTGGTTAAACAACAGCGAAAGTCAACAACAGTGTGTGCTGTATTTAATTTTAAGCGTTGATCAATAAATCTTTCGTTTAATTCCAATCTTTTGACTAATGTTCACTATGAATGACTAATTTCTGAATACCTATTAGTTATAATCTATACTAATATTATAAAGAAGTAAGATTTGTGTTTTTGTACTAGCTGCCTGGATAGACTTCGTTCTGTCAAAAGTTATTGGCCAGCAGTGGGAAAAGAAAAGTGTTGTTTTTACTATTTTCCAGGCAATTTTGGTTTTTTCTCTCCATAAGAACCTTCCTTATGCCATAAGGAATATATTTAAAAAAAAAATAGCCGAATTGGTCGAGCCGTTCTCAAGTTTTGCGCTTAGCAACACATTTGGCGATTCATATTTATTTATATAGATGTAACGAATAAACTTAAAAACTACTGAACCGATTTCAAAAATTCTTTTGCCGTTAGAAAGCTACAATATTACTGAGTAACATAGGCTATATTTATTACTGGAATAAAACTTCTACGCGGGCGCAGCCGTGAGGACACAGCTAGTATAAAATATTTCCGTATCCAAGTGTTATTGGGTTTGTCCATGTGGAATTCCTCAGTAGCTGCCTGGAATTTGGATTTGTGCCCGGCTGATGACAATAGGCTCGGCCCCCATTACATGGGACTTAAACATAACGGCGAAATGAGTTTCTATACACCTCTGCACAGCCCTTCGGGGGAATTCAGGCGTGATGTTATGTCATGCTATATTTCCGTACTGCTCGTTAAAAATATCACGAAAATAATTGCTATCATATTAACTATATATAAAAGTTCTTGATGGTTTGCGTAGTCGACCAACCTGCACCAAGTCAGCGTGGCATGCTAATGACCGATTCCTATAATTAACGGAGCGTTATTGAGACTCTTGTATCTTTACCAATAAGGCAAAGACCTCATGGCTTTGCATAGTAGACCCTCTCATATGGAAATAGCTATCACATGTAAAATTAGCTTACGTGTCTATTTATATGCCGAGTTTGGCAATAAAAAATGCTACCATTGGTAAGCAACCTGCCTTGCCTTGTTGGTCAAGTGGTCGCAAGTGCGACTGCTGAGCAAGGGGTCCTGGGATCGATCCCCAGGTCGGGCAAATTGTCATTGGGTTTTTCCATTAGGATTTTTTTAGAACCAGCCCGGAGTCCGGCTTTGTTCCCGGTTAATGGCAATAGGCTCGCCCCCTATTACATCGGGCTTAATCATAACTGGCGGACCGATGGTATACAAAAAAAAAACACCTCTGCCGCACCCTTCGGGGAATTCAAGGCGTGATGTTATGTTATTGATAATCAAATCAGTTAGTTTTTGTTTATAGGAATTAAGCATAAGTATCAAAGACACAACAGAATCTTATAGGGGGGAATCTATCGTTACAATTACAGCTAATATCGGTATGTCAGGATTGGGAGCATGGTAAATAAAGTAAATTAAACCAACAGACTCTCACCGAGAGTACTTTTAATTAGGTTAGTGATTAGTTACAGAAGCTAGTTCACAATATAATAATTAAACACAAGATCAGAAAATGAGGACAAGCAAACCAAATATAAAAGATCAGACTTCTTCGGCTGTTCGACATGGAATCCTTTGCTCCGTCGAATGACCAGTGTTTTTATAACATTGGGTACGTTGATTAATCTTGACGGTTACCCTCCTATGTCAACATTGTCAAGTGTTACCAGTTACCGATAACATATGACCTAATCCCTTCTCATTCTGAGAAGAGTAACGCTTTCATACATCAAATATTCATATAATCGTAATTCAATGTTATATTGATACTAGAGTACCGAATGCCTTCAACATCGATAAAACAATACAATGGGTACATAATCTACCAAAATCATACAGTTACCATTCGAACCTTTATAGGCAGCAATAGAAATATTTTATTGTTTGTAATCCGTTTGGATACACAACAGTATTTGGCCCATTACATTCGAGTAGTCTACACATTAATGTCATGCTAACCGAATATTATTGATAGGTTTTAGATATGGGCCTTGAAATAGGCGATTTAACTTAAATATCTGTTATATTTTTATGATTCATAAGACGATCGTCACGAATGTGGCTGCTAAAGGAATGACCAAAGGATGAAGCAGAAATAAACTGTAATCCTTCGTTTACACTTAAAAAGAATTGGTGATACAAGTTGTAAATAAATTGTTTAAAGGTCTTTTTAAAGTAGTCACTTGTTTTTAACACGTAATGAACATGTATAGAATATATAAAACAAGAATTTTAAAGGTCTACATACCTTTTTGCCACTTAAAGTACACAAAAGCAATTGTATTTTCGAAAAAAATCTCAGATATATATGTAGACAACGTTTTAAACCTAGGTGTAAACGAGGGGTTATATAAATACGTGCTATTGATGATGAGTTAGAGTCGTCATCACATCATCTCGATCTAAAAGGACACTGCAGTGAAGATATTATCTAGGATAACAACATTGCCAACCAATAAGCTTTATCCATGTTACTGATGAGGATGCCGGATGCCCAAGGAAGAAAAAAGATCCCTTGACGATAGTAGATATTAGGGCGATCCCAATAGCTGGTCCCAATCCAAAATCCCTGGATTGGTGTAGGTTTTTGACATTACTTCCATGGAATTTCTGTCAAAAATTAAAAAATTGGATTTAGGTCAGTTATTGGGATCGCCCTAATGGGGTAAGTTTTCTGTTTTACATTATAATAATTTCTAACTAGAGATTGGCAAGCAAATAAATACTCAAATAGAAAATACTCACGGCCAGTTTTTAATTTAATAATTCTAAGTTAAGTACAAGATAAGTAACAATTGTGAATCGTTTTGTACAGAGTTTTATTTAAAATCATGCTCAAGCCTCGCTTATCTCTTGCTTATCGTTTGAATACTTAACTCAGAAACCCGGCGTAAATAAACAATAAAATACTTGTTTTTATTTTATTGTGTTTATAGTATTAACTCAACCTGGAGTATTTCCGAGTAAGAACCTATTTCTATTTCGAACAAATTACTTTTTATCTATATCTAATTATCTATACTAATATTATAAAGAGGAAAGATTTGTATTTTTGTATGTAACGAATAAACTTAAAAACTGCTGGACCGATTTCAAAAATTCTTTTGCCGTTAGAAAGCTACATTATCACTGAGTAACATAGGCTATATTTATTACTGGGATAAAACTTCTTACGCGGGCGGAACCGTGAGGACACAGCTAGTATTTTATAATTGAAAGCTAACAATACAGATACGTTTTCTTTCCAAGGAAAAGGAAAAATCCAGAACGAACTTAAGTTTTCATCTCGTGGTTATTAAAAATGGCACAAAGCCAATTATTATACCTATAGATACTTCATAAGTTTTGGTCTGCAGATCCTCAAGTATGACGTAAAATCTATATTAAATTTTTAAATCAAACCTTGTAGTATTTTAGTCTCATATTAATTTATAAAATAACATCAATTCACGCCTTGTATTCCCCGAAGGGTTTGGCAGAGATGTTATAATACACCCTCGTTTTGCCAGTTATTTTAGGTATGTAACTCTTTAAATAAAGTTATTAATTTCTTACAACTGTACCTATTAATCTGGTTTAACACACCAATAAAATTAAATTACTGATAGCGAAGTGAGAATTTAATAATAGATAACTTTCTGTCTAGCTTTTTCCCAACTATGTTTGGGTAAGCTTCCAGTCTAACAAGATGCGGCTGAATACCAGTATTTTACACGGAGCGACTGCCATCAGACCTTCGCAACCCAGTTACTGGGCAATGCCGATATCCTAAGGTTAAACCGATTGTCACTTTCGGGCTTCTGACTACTCGTAAGGACTGTCATAGGTATTCGTATGACACCCAGGACCGATTGTTTAACGTGCTCTCCGAGGAATGGAGGGGTCTCGATTCGAACAAATTGTCGCCCATCCACGGACTGACCGCTGCAAACATTGCTTAACCTCGCAAATCGTATGATCCGCGCGATTACTAATAACCCACTAGCCCTCTATTTAATAATAGATAATCTTAAGCATAAAAAACCTCTCGCAGTCGGGTAGTAACAAAAATCTACATTTAAATAATTCCCAACGAAAACGCAACAACTCTAAAACATAAATTCATAATATAACAAGCGTTTTTATTTAACAAAAGTAGTAAGTTTTACCCCGTCGTTCGCTGCACTCGTGGCCACAACCTAGCCGGCTAAAACCGTTGTTCTACGATCATAACTTTGACCGGTAAATGTTGTGTTATTGTGGTCTGCATTTGCAAATATTCCCCAGAGACGTATAGCTATATTTTGAGTTGTTTTTTGTGAAAAAATTAATATAAAATATTGGATAAAGAAAGGTAGTTAGAATAAAAATAATTATAAAACTGCCTCGTTGGTCTCCTGGGTTCGATCCCCAGGTCGGGCAGTGTTATTGGGTTTTTCCGTATGGAATTCCTCAGTAGCAGCCCTGAGGTTGGATTTGTGCCCAGTTGATCGCAATGAGCTTGCCCCTATTACATGGGACCCCTTTTGAGGATGTTACTACACCTCTGCCTAACCCTTCGGGAAATAAGGCCTGATATTATGTATAAAACTGTAATGTAGATTGTTGAATATTTACAGAAGATATTTTATTATAAATTAGCTGTTCTGCCGCGGTTGTGCCCGCGTAAATAATTTGACTACAGCGCCACCTATCAGTTACAAACCATCGTCTCTATAAAACAAATATATTGTGTAAATATGACCTCAATCGGTAAAGTCGTTCTCAAGCTATGGCGTGACCAAGGGAAATAGGGATTCATTTTTATATATACCTATATAGGTATAGATGCAAATATACAAATATAAACATTATTATTCAGAAGTTCGTTATTTAAATTTAATATTAAGTGGAAAGCCAAATTTGTATAAGAATTCCTCGTATTCATTTTGTACGAGAAATATCCGAATTCTATTGAAGAGGTATAAATAAGGTTATAATCTCATTATATAAAAAATAAAGTTATTTTACGTGGAGCAGTATCGGAAAATCCTTTATGCCGGTCGCAGAAATACTGTAGTTGGCTGCGAGCCATTTTTAATAACCTACACGAGGTGAAAATTTCAGTTGATTCAGTTTTTTTTATAATGAAGTTTAAATTAAAATCTTGTCTGTTTCAATTCAATTAAAACTGGATGTTTAATTAATAAACAGCTCCTATCAAAGACTTTGTATAATTTTATATATTTATTGTTAACATCTTTGTTGGTCACGTAGATCAAAAGATAGAATACCATATTCATATGGCCAAAAACGAATCGTTTATTTTACCAATGGTAGCATTTTTTATTATTATGAGGGGCTCGTGGCTAATTGACAACTGCGCCGATCAGGCGATTTGTGAGGTTAAGCTGCGCTTGCCGCGGTCAATCCGTGGATGGGTGACCATTTGTTACACATCGAGTCCGCTCCGTGGCTTGGGGAGCACGTTCAACAGTCGGTGCCGAGTGTCATAAGAATACCTATGAGTCGTTACGGGTAGTCAGTACCCGAAAGTCTGACAACCGGTCTAACCTTAGGATATCGGCATTGCCCAGTTACTGGGTTGTGGAGGTCTGATGGCAGTCGCTCCGTGTAAAATACTGGTATTCAGCCGCATCTGGTTAGACTGGAAGCTAACCCCAAAATAGTTGGGACAAAGGCTAGGAGGAAGAAGGTAGCATTTTTTATTATCAAACTAGGCATTTAAATAGACTTGTAAACTAATTTCAACTGTGCTGGCTACTAACGTATTAGAGGGTCTACTATGCAAAGCTCTTTCAAAGGTCTTTTGCTTCATTATTGGTACAGAGGTTTTTAAACCTTTCCACATCTTATTTACATATTATAAAACAAAGTCGCTCCAGCTGTCTGTACGCTTAGATCTTTTAAACTACGTAACGAATTTTAATGCAGTTTTCAGCAATAGATGAGTGATTCAAGAGGAAGGTTTATATGCCCCACATTAGTATCTACATTGCATCCGTGCAAAGCCGGGGCGGGTCGCTAGTATAATAATATTATCATTGTGAACAAATGGCATGGCAATAAACTTCAAACATTAAATGAATAAAAGGGATAAAATGTTTACTAACTTGTTCTATTTATCAAAACTCTTGCTAACCTAATTCCCATCGCAAAATTATGGCAAACAATAAATAAAAGCACTCCACAATCAAAAGTTTAATTTCCGATACCATTTGGAAAGTTCTACACATAAACTGGGGTTCATGACTCACAGACATTTTGCGAAAAACGTCTTATATCGTGACTGTGTTACATAGACGGTGCAGTCTTGCCTTTACATCAAAACTGTATCATTTGCGCTTATTTTCTTTTCTGCTATCTTTGTGCAAGTTTTATGCTTTTTGTGCTATGATTACACATTTTCTTTGAAGAATACTTGCGATGTAATTTAATCATTCGTTATGAATAAAGGTTATTTGATACCAAACGCATATTTCTTTATACCATTCTGGCGAAAAACAGTTCATAGCACTCTTTAGTGAGAATTTGCGATAAAAGTTTTTTATCGCAAAATCGTAACGCACTCCTATTAGGGATGACACGCTAGACCGTATCGGCTCCGAGCCGAGTGTCGGCCGTAGCAGGGTCAATATTACATATATTTTGTCTCGGTTGCCGCTCGGTATAGCGTGAGTATGTACATACAAAATATATGTAATATATGTAATATTAGTTGACCGTGTTACGGCCGACACTCGGCTCGGACCCGACACGGTCTAGCGCGAGTCATCCTTTATGCGTTGATTACACCTAACGAGTACATTGGCGAGTCAGTGTCCTCGGCCGAGTGCTTGGTTGGTATAAACACTTTAACGAGTGCTCGGCCGAGTGCTAGGTCGAGCAGAGAGGCGAGAGAGTCACACAATCCCAATCTGTTTACTAGGCCGAATACCCACCTCCCCGCTTCATTCTTCTGCCCCCGCAGCGACTCGTTATCCCGCTCGGCACGCATGAACATGCACTCGCTTGTCACTCGGCCACTCGCCACTCGTTCGTTCGTCACCAAGCAGTGTGCGTGTTTATGTTTTTGTTTTCAAATTATCCTAATCTCACACACTGACTCGCCACTATAGTAAATTCGTGTGACCACCCACTCGGTTCGGCGACTCTCTCGGCCGAGAGCTTATTTACTGACTCGCCAATGTACTCGTTAGGTGTAATCAACCCATTATGCCTCTGCCGAAATGCTTATTTATAAACACGTACAATAAAACACCTGAAAAATATCAATCCTACCCACCATTTTCATTATTTTTTTCCACCTACCTGCAGTGTCGCCGATTTGTGTCTGACACACATTCGTCCCACCCACGTTCGCGATCGCCAATATTTATGCATCGTCTCCGCAGTTTTCCGCGGAAAGTATTCTAAAACCGCTTAAACTTTTGTTAACTCGTTGTGTATTGTGTGTGTGAACTTTTGTAGCCAAATTTTATATACATTTTTTGACATAGTGCAGTGAAGTGGTTATCGACAATCATGAGGTTACTTTTCTGCTGGCCTTCGTGGACTTGTAAGTGAATTTTATCTTTGATATTATTATCTATTAACGTATGGGATTTACTATACAAAGAAAGTCTTTGCTTTCTTATTGGTAAAGATACAAGAGTCTTAATTTTAACCAATAACGCTCAGTAAATTATGGGAATCGATCATCTACCAACCTTTACTTAGAACTAGAGGTGGGCGAAACCGTTATAGGTATTTCTCTAATCTTTACATAGTATAAAGCAAAGTCGCTCCCGCTGTCTGTACGCTTAGATCTTTTAAACTACGAAACGGATTTTAATGCAGTTTTCAGCGATAGATAGAGTGTTTATATGCCCCACATTAGTATCTACATTGCATCCGTGAGAAGCTGGGGCGGGTCGCTAGTAATATATATTTTTATAGCTGTTGTTTGAAAGTGTTATAATGTAATATATTATATTGTACACGTTGTTAGATTAGTTGTTAGTAATCGACGGTGTTATTATATTGTTGTAAATTCAAATAATGATTTTACAGTTGGATGTTATAATATCACACAGACTAGGAACTCACGAGTTCACGACGTAACGCAGTGTTGGTTTTGTTAGAAGGCGCTGTCTAATAATAAATATTATAACAGTCATGGTTGATTTTTATAATGTGTTATAACATTAGAAAATTATAATGAAATATATTGGCTAGTCTAACTTAAGGATATCGGTATTGCCCAGTAACTAAGTGGTGGAGGTCTGATGGCAGTCGTACCGTGTAAAATATTGGTATTCAGCCGCATCTGGTTACACTGGAAGCTAACCCCAACACAATTGGAAAAAGCTAGGAAGAAAGATTAACTGTTGTATGTTATAACGTCCAACACTACTTATAACTTACAATTACATTACAATCGCCTCAGCTGATAAAGTTAACATAACCATATATAAACAAACTACACGAAATATTCGTTTTGAACGACCCGTGACTTTCACCCACAGTTATATTATCAAAATGCATGAAAAATTAATGATTTCGGTCACGAAAGCTTTCCGCTGAAAGCGGTCGTCATAGTGATGAATAATGAATTTTTACTGAAATAAAATATATATATATTTTCTTATTTTTTTATCTATGATGAGTTTTCGTACAAATTGGCCAAGGACGTCACGGGCGTTTTCGTTTGATAAAAAAATTGGTAATTGGATATTTAGAAGCGTTATAAATATAATTCCTCACTAAGGAATATCGGAATGAATTTAATCTTTGTCATTGATAAGGTCACGTTACGTCTGGGGACTATTTTAGAATATAAGTTAAGAAGCACTTATTTCTTAATTCCCCTGATCCACCGTGCTCACTCGCCGCAGCCGCGGAGCCGGTCGTCTTTTCTGACTCCACAGCCACGCCGTTAATTCAGCCCTCATCAAGCTGTATCCCTCCCAGTCCTCTCGCAAGCAACGCCCTAAGCCAAGGTTCGAGTCCCCCCTAGGGGACGCCCTTAGTGGTGTTGTTGCTATCTAGTTATGATGTTAGTAGTAGACGTAGTAATAGTAGTTAGCTTAGGTTAAGTATTTTACTCTCGTCGGGATTGGTTGGAGACCCTTTAGGTCTCACCAATAACTGCCCGGTTACGTAGAAACCATCTACAAGCAGTCGAATAGGAAAAAAAACTTAAGTCGTCATTGCAGTCACTACTCTAGTGGTCACGGTCATATGCACAGTGAATGAATATGAAGACTCTTTGATACTGCCAAGTGTCCTCATATTCAGCATTCGCCACTCTTTTTAGGTGTCGAGCATTACCATGAAGATTTATTTATAATATGGTAAAGAAATAAAATAGTAATATTTGGAAATCCTTGCATGACAGTTCACTAAATAGAATTAGTGCTAAACATAATTAAATCATAATTTTGTCTTCCTCAACTTCAATTTGACAGAAGTACAATGGCATTTAAAAAAAGAAAAGTTAATTATTAGAATTTTTAGCGAGTCATTGTGCAAGCGCGTTACATAAATAACATAACCAGCACATTACTGTCCCAGTGCTGGGCACGGGCCTTTTTCAGAATGAGTAGGATTTAGGCCTTACACCCATATTCTAAGAAGTTCCTCCAAAACTTACTCGACTCGACTCTACGTCGAGTTGACATAAACGTCCTCGACTCGAGATTTTTCTTCAGTCGAGGTAAGGAATCATCTGTCAAACTCAAGGTACCTCGGAATCTACCTTAAGGAAGGAAGTGTTAAAGTTCGTATGTAACAAAAATGAATTTTTAAGATTTTATCGAATATGCTTACGATAATCCTTACAACTATTTATCGCGGCGTTATTTGCGCGATGCAGATAATTCAAATTATGACGTAATGACTTCTCGAGGAACCTCCAAGTTCACTCAAAATTGCGACTAAGAATACAATTTTGAAGGTGTTTTCGAGGCCGTTCTGAGTATAGTATGAGTCCAGTAAGTTTTGGAGGAACGTCTTAGAATATGGGTGTTAGTCCACCACGCTGGCCTGGTGCGGGTTAGCGGACTTCACACACCATCAAGACCTTTATGGAGCTGGCCACAATTAGTGAAAATAACTGCTCTTAAATACGAAAACAGACTTAAAATCTGTGCCTAAACACATGTCGATAATACATTATAATTAGTTACTAAAGTCCAATAAGATTAGTTTAACTTCAAATTGAAGTCTCAGAATTTGGAAGTAAGTTTATAAAGTCAATTTAAGGAAATGGGGCTATAGTACTTGTTATATAGTGCCACTACTTATGTATGTGTGTATATATTTTGAAACTTTGAAGGTTTACTGGTGAGCCCAGAAATTATTGCTATGTGGATGTTTTCACAACTATACTATTCGGTAGATGACTTGGGGATGATTAAACTTCAAGTATACTCCACCAAGAAGAACATAGTCTGCTTAGTTGTCGGCAATAAGATTGACAAACATATCATTTTGGGACCCAGTGCATAATATCAGCAAGCAGATTAGGTTACACGCGCGACGGCGCAACGAGTATTCTAAAGGAGGGTTGATGTCAGGCAGGCAGCCGGTCATAAAGCGGGCTACGCACACACCTGCCGCAGGGGCAATCTAGGGCGCACGGCGATCGCGGCAATATCGGAATTGTCTCTATACACATACCTGCCGTTCAGTGTTCGGGTTCACTTTGAGCTAAACACACGCGTTGAGAATGACACCAGTATTATCGAAAAATCAAAAGATCGGTATATAAATTGCCCCGATCGCACTACACACGCGGCAACGTAGCAGGGCGGCAGGGCCGATCTAGGGACCAAGGATGGTCTCGCGCCATTGCTGCCCTGCCGCAGGGCCAATCTAGGAAATTGCCCCTGCTTGCCTATACACATTACAATCAAGGAGGCAATCTAGGGTCCTCCCCACCTGGACTCGCCGCCCGACCAGTAACAGGCCCGAGAAGGCGGCGCGCCGTGTTCCGTGCGCGCTTCTCAGGAGGACGTGGGGCAAGGCCCCACAGAGGAGAGGTCCGCCATGGGTTGGCGGACCGGGACCTGCCGGGGTTGCGGTGCATGCTTTTGCGAATCCCACGACCCTGGCCGTACGATCAGGAGAAGGAACACCGCTGTTTTTTAGCCGGTAAGAGCCCGGCAGACCCCCTCGCCTTCCCCGGGCGAGGGTCATCCATGATGATTTTCAAACGAGAAAAAAAAAAAAAAGGGTCCTCCCCACCTCATCGCCCTAGATTGGCCCAGTCGCAGGCGTGCGAGTGGCCGGCTTAAAACAATAAGCCTAAACCTCTAACAAGATGGATTTATGAAATACATGTTGTGCCGGCCCCACCTAGTGTGGGATAAGGGCCGGAAGAAGAAGACTATTCAGCAGACGGCTACTTAAAAAATTTGGAGATTTAATATTATATCAAAAAAGGTATAAAGTAGCTCGTTGCTAATTATCAAACGCGCGGATCATACGATGTGAGGTTAAGCTGCGCTTGCAGCGGTCAGTCTGTGGATGGATGACCGTTCGTTACACATCGAGACCACTCCTCCGTGCCTCGGAGAGTACGTTAAACAGTCGGTCCTGGGTGTCATACGATTACCTATGACAGTCGTTACTGCTAGTCAGAAGCCTGAAAGTCTGAAAACAGGTCTGACTTCAGGATATTGACATTGCCCAGTAACTTGGTTACGGAGGTCTGATGGCAGTAGCTCCGTGCAAAATACTAGTATTCAGCCGCATCTGGTTAGGCTGAAAGCTGACCGCTAAAATGTTAGGAAAAGGTTAGGCAGAACGATCAAAAAAGATATAGAAAGAAAACGACGGTTGAAAAAATAAATAAAATCAATCTAAAAATGGAGGAGATACACGCGTTGAAAGTTTTTGAACGACGTATTTTCTGTCTTTGCCACACGAAACGGATATTGTAAGGGGTAATTCTGTAAAAAACTAGCCAAGTCTCGATGGAGCTGCTTGTTTATCTCTAAAAAGTAATGAAATATAGACAAAGTCGTGCCAAGTCTAAGGTTCCTTACTGCGATTTCTTTATTATTATAGTTAATGTTGTGTGACTTGGCCGTTGAACATTCTTTATACATTAGTGGGTACAAGTCAACGGGACAGGTACAGACGGACTTCTATCAATGATTAGAAGTCTGTCTGTACTGGTTTTTTTTATATACTGTTTGTTTTAGGCTCGCCTTTATATAAGTATTATTGAAATACGCAGCTTTATCAAGCCTACAATTGACTGGTTATTGAATCAACGTTTTCCAAGTGGCAATTTTCCATCGTCAATGGGTAGCGGTTCTGGCGACAGATTGGTGCAATGGTGTCATGGAGCACCTGGTTTTGTACCCTTGTGTACCCTTCAACGGCCAAGTCACACAACATTAACTATAATAATAAAGAAATCGCAGTAAGGAACCTTAGCCTTGGCACGACTTTGTCTAGATTTCATTACTTTTTAGAGATAAACAAGCAGCTCCATCGAGACTTGGCTAGTTTTTTACAGAATGTTTTTGATGGGATTTCACTTCTTTTTGTAGAAACGTGGGCATATTGATTTATTTTATTAGATTTTCTTATAATATGACAAAGTTTTTTCAATTATTTTTTTTTGCGAAATTAATATTTTAGTGTAATTTGTTTATTTAATTTGTGTAATGTTCGAGTAGAATAAAGTTAATGGTTCGACTATGTCTTCTTGTAAACTTGTAAGTATAAGTATAAAAGCCAGTCTAGTCTTATCCAGAGTTTTCCTTTAATTTTATTTGTATACGTATTAAAAGCAGAAGGGGAGGCATTCGCCCAGCAGTGGGACGCTATAGGCTAGATTAAATTAGATTAGAAGATGTGTCCCACTACGCTGGATTTTTGCAATGACAGTCGATTTTTTTATGTACCAATAGTAGAAGGGGGCATTACCATATCTCTAATACAGCTGAGACCAGCTGAGGGTTCTTCATCAGATACTTCAGACCTTCGATTTTTGACATCAAATGAAGCGGCCTACCAAGTTGAATATTTTTTGTAAAGGCGGTATGTCGATCTCTAATAGTTAGGTTGGGCTCTTGTGTTTTCTAATCAGGGTCACCAGGTACTCCAGATCTTCGATTATCCTAGTTTTTATAGTTTTCCCTTTATGTGGCCATTAAACCCTAACTCTGTACTAAATTTCAGCTCTCTGAGTTTATGGGAAGTACTAGTTCTATTTTGATGATCATGAGTGAGTGAGTGTCATAAATGCGAAACTTTGCTTTCGCTTAACTTCGGAACTAAATAACCTACAGACTTGAAATTTTGGATTTTAAGTATGTAATTATAGCTTACTGGATGACGAAAATTTCTGCGTCCTGGTCTTATCCAGAGGTTCTCAAATAGGGGCCTGAAAATGCGGCGAAATGGTTCCAGTAAAAGATGGTACGGCAGTGTTTGCTTCGCGCTCGACTTGGCGGGGGCACTGCCGTGCCCCCCGATTTCAAGTTACTATAAAGTTTTTTAAGTATGATGTCATCATTCAGTGACATTAATCATTCATTCATTATTCATTAGTGATAGCCTAGTGGTGTGACCGACGGACTGCCAAGTCGTAGGTCTCAAGTTCGAACCCAAAGCACGCACCTCTGACTTTTCGGATACGTGTGCGTATTGTATAATTATCACTTGCTTAAAAACGGTGAAGGATATCATCGTGAGGAAACCGGCATGCCTGAGAGATATTTTTCGATGGCATGTGAAGTCAAGTCAGAAGCCCATGGGCGGCATAAACTCTGACACCAGGTTAGTCATTAGCCACACGAAAAGAAGATCATTCAATAGTGCGGTCTCTTTCTAGTTAACAATTTTAAATCACTTATAATTACTTTACTCAAAAATGCTTGTAATGTGGGCATTATTTTGACAACCTTCTTTGAGCAAAGTCGACGTTTCCCCGCTACTTGAATAGGCGCCAGCAAAGTTGTATGGAATTTCATTGCTGGTGAGTATTAGCCACCAGGAATTTCCTTTGAAAATCCATTATTGTCGAGTTTTGTTTCAAAAATAGTCAGGTGCAAAAAGTTTTTATTCAGAATTTGGCTATATAGGTACAGGCACAACATTAAAGACTCATTGAAAAAAAAGGTAAAGCCCTTGGAAGAAACAAATCGTTACTTTATATAAATTCTTACTATACTAAGGTCCGGTTACACCAACTAACTGTCACTGTTAACTTGCCATATTTATGTCAAATTTGTACTGATTTGACATCAATTTTGGCATGGTTACGGTTATAGTTAGTTGGTGCAACAGAGCCTAAGCTGGTTTTATTTAAATTACTCGCATTGTTTGAGTAAAGCACTGTGCAAGCCTTGGTCCGCAATGACTGCGCTGCCGGCCACGCTATGATGGCCTCGAGCTTAGGTTAGCTACGCTCTCGGCCTTCAAGCTTGGTCATCATTGCAGCCCTTGCTGTCCGCGCTATAAAGACCTTTACCTTCGGTCTCGGCTTTTATTCCAGCTTGTCCATCAAGAGCTGCAATGCTGACCGCGCTGTGACGGCCTGGAGCTGCGCTACACTACGCACTCGGCCATCATCAATGCTGCCAGCAACGCAGTCATTACAGACCGCGGCAGTAATGTACTATTATTCATTTAAAGGCCTAAATAAAATAATACTTTTACTCTCCAGTTTATTTAATTGGCTAGCATATTTTAACCATTTATTATTTCTATGAAAAATAGACTACAATTAATCAGTTTATACAATTTAGATTCAAATAGCCTTGTGGCCTCAAAACGTAATTTAGGAAGCTTACGCAATTAACAGACTATTTTTGAATCAGCTGTTATGAATATCTAGAAAACGTTTCGTTGCGAAATTGCTTTTAGTATCGCAATATCAATGTTTGTCTGTTTATTTGTTCGTCCACTCGCTTGTCATAAAGAAATATGTCCAACAAACCCCCCCCATCTCCTCAAATGTTTCACCCGAGTGCCAAGGAAGGGTTATTAACATGCGTACCTACATATCGACGCGCGGCAGTGAAAACCTCAAATTAAATTTTCTTCAAAAGCGTTTTATTTGTACTTTAGATTGATAAACTCGTCACCAGTGATCGGAATAGGTAGAGCTAATGTGCCTAAAGTTCAAGGAACAGAAACGAAAAGTGGAGACTTCCTTACGACAATTTTTTTTTTCGGTATATTTGTTCCGAATGTCGGAACATTACATAAGTACAACTAAAACTAATAAAGTAAAACAACTATCGAATTCATTTACGATTTCAATTTAAAAAAAGTGCACGTTATTTATTGTTTAAAAAATAAAGGTAATCTCCTTATCTTCGTTTGAACGCCGTAAGTAAGTGCGGAAGCTATTTTAATTTTCATACAAGCTTTAATATTTAGAACTAACAAGGTAAAAAAAACAATTTATAAGTTTTCATAGCATTTATTCATTTTGTACAATTATTGGAACTAAACGTAAACAGAAATCAATCTCAATAATTAAGATAGCTACCAATCTTAAGACTCAGTCAGAATATTATATAAAAAATATTCAGAAAAAAAATTATGTCCTAAGGAAGTCCCCACTTTTTGTTTCTGTTCCTTGAACTTTAGGTACATTAGCTCTACCTATTCCGATCACTGCTCGTCATACACGACCTTGTTCATCAAACTTGACAAACTTGTATTAACATTTGATCGGCCATTTTTTTTCTGGAGACAGTTCTTTCTATCTCTTTTAAAAAAATGTATTTTACACATACGTGGTTTTCACTGCCGACCGTCGATATACCCACGCCTGAAATCCCCGAAGGGGTAAGCAGAGGTGTTCTCCTACAGGAGTCTGAACATCCACTTTTCGTCTCTTGTATTCTAAGACCTATATAGGTTGCAAGCCTATTACCATTTTTCGGGCACAATTATGGTGCCAGATTCGTCGTTACTTACGACTCCCTTGCCCAGCGACGGATGGGAATTAGATCCTTAATGCTACCCCCCATGGACAACAATAAATCCAAATATCTAAAGTAATATTTATTACTGCCCTTTATAGTAACTTTCAACGTTTTGCTGAAAGATTAAGCCAATATTATGGGTATACTAGAAGTCAAGTACATACTAGTGTCGTAGCGGATGTTGTATAGCGAATGAGGATATTCAGATGATCGGTTTTGAGGATGCCGATGAGGATATGGATTTTGCAAAACTAAAGAATTTACAGCAAATTTTCCATTATGAACACTTGTAAACAGTTTATTTCTATTCGACTGCTTGTAGATGGTCTTGCGGACCGTTTTTACGTAACCGGGCAGTTATTGGCGAGACCTGAAGGGTCTCCAACCAATGGGGACGAAAGTAAAAAACGTAACCTAAACTAACTACTACTACTACTAACATCATGACTGCTGGCAACAACAGCACTAAGGGCGACCCCTTAAGGCCTACGCAAACCGGGACGGCATGGCAAAGGATTTAAATTTTTACTACTGAACATTCAAACGTATCGATATAGAAATACGACATAAATTGCTATGCTTTAAAATGATGCCGTGGCATCGAAAGGGATTTCATTGCACGACATTGAAAGACGCGCCATGGGCTCCCGCGATGGGATGCCGTGGCGTACTGCGGTAGGCAACGGCATGCCAAGAACTCCGGCGCTCGTTGTGATATACCGCGGGGTGAGGCGGGGGTAGAGAAGCGGGGAATGCACACTAAAAGTGTATCGGGCAGCAGGAGCTGCCGAGGCGTGCTTTGTTGTGCCGCGGCACGCCGTGGCATGCCGTGGCAAGGCGCTGGAATGCCGCGGTATCTAAGCGGCTAGTGACTGACGGCTGACTGACGGAAAAATCCCTTGCCATGCCGCGCTGTCCCGGTCTGAGTAGGCCTTAATGAGACTCAGACCTCAGCTTAGGGCGTTGCTGGTGAGAGCACTGGGACGGAGACAGCTTGATGAGGGCTGAATTAACGATGTGAATTGTTAATTGTTTCAGTTATAAGAGTACTATACTCTATTTTATGTAACATCAGACAAATAAGATTGGCATTGCCCACAGTTGCTGGTTTGCAGTGGTCTGATGGCAGTCGCTACGAGTAAAATACTCATATTCAACCGCATCACATTAAACTGGAAGCTGACCCCGATATAGTTGGCTAAAAAGCTGGGCAGAGCATTAGACAAATAAGACCAATTTGGTAAGTAAATGTATAGAAATAAGCAACATTATGAACCTAAACGGCCAGTCAAGATGACCTGAAACTCTATCTGAAGAAATAGTTTAAAATGTATTTGTGCCTTGGTGGGCCACTTTTATCTTATATAACATAATGCCTGTCTTCCTCGAAGGGTGGGACAGAGGTGTGTAGCAACACCCTCATTTCACCGTTATGTTTAAGGCCCATGTAATAGGAGGCGAGCCAACCAACCAGGCACACATCCAAACTCCAGGCTGCTACTGATGAATTCCACACGAAAAAACCCAATAACACTTTACCCGACCTGGGGATCGAATCCAGGACCTCATGATCAGCAGTCGCGTTTTATCTAACACTAGCTGTGTCCTCACGGTTCCGCCCGTAGCCTATGTTACTCAGTGATAATGTAGCTTTCTAACGGCAAAATAATTTTTGAAATCAGTCCAGTAGTTTTTAAGTTTATTCGTTACATACAAATATCCAAAAATACAAATCTTTCCTCTTTATAATATTAGTATAAATATAGATTATATGATATAGAGTATAAGAATCTAAAACCGTGTATTATTTAACTGTTTTTACAGTGTCTCAAGCTGGCGTAAACATTTTGATAACTGAAACAAAAGAATCAATCCCCACTAAATCCAAAGGCCTGCTTTCAAAACTAATTTCTACCAAACTACTCATTCAAACGCTAAGCTAAATGATTTTTCGATCGTGTGACCCTGACCTAACTTCGGGCCTCCCTTGGGCATCAAGTTACGAACCCAATTAATTATTGAGCAGGTTCTACACTGTTTGTATTCGAACTAGTAATTTACATAGGAATATGTATTTGTCATTTACATCATGAATTCGATTCCGACTGTTTAAGTTGCGGGATCACAAGGGCACAAAACAGATAGGTACAGAAGTCAATCTACATACAAGTGCGCTCAAGCAACGCACACATAGACACTTCTCACGGACACGATATCTCGGACTGTTTGGGACTAGAGTGCGAGTGAGTGCGAGCGCGAGTGCCATGCGCTTGAAAGAGATAGATATATAGATAGAGCGACCGCCGAGCGTAGGTATGAAAAGTGAAGTACATACATGTGATTGACTTCTGTACCTATCTGTTTTGTGACAAGGGCGTTGGTAGATGCTCGGTAGACGGTTTCATGTGTATGAAGCGAGTAAGTGGTTCGTGTCTGCAAACTTTCCAAAGAAATCAGAATTTAGGAGTCTCGTCAGAAGTTCTGTATTTCCATGCGAAATTTCATGCAAATCAGTTGAGAGGTTAATAATGATGTGATTAGTTATAAATATGATTACGCAGTAATAGTCTAGCTTTCGATCGCTTGCCTTTTATGAAGGACGGTCAGGACGGTCAGAACGGTCTGAATTTGTTCCCAGCCTACACCACAGACTTTTTGAATTCATGTGCGGATCAGAATTTGATTATTATCACATATAACATCGTAAAGAAACCTGCACACTAAGGGCCAGCGTAGATTTGGCGAAACGCAGTGCAGAGCATTTTTCATTACCAAACCATTATAAATATTGCTAGCGTTTAAATAATATCGAAAATCACCTTTCGTTTCTAGTCGCTTCGATGCTCTCGGAGTCTCGGGGACTAGTAGTTGTGTTAATTGATTTTCGATCTTATTTCAAAACATACAAAGATGATAATGCTTTGGCAATGAAAAATGCTCTGCGCTGCGCTTCGCCAAATCTGCGCCGGCCTTTAGAGGGCTTCAAAACGTTCTCGATGGTGCGTGTAGTTCACCTACCCACACCAGGCCAGCGAGTTAGACTAAGGCCTAAAACCCATCTTATTCTGAGAAGAGGTTCATACCCAAGGCTGATTATGCTTTTTATTGAACCACACTGTTACGACAAAATAATCCCACAAATCAAACAAGAAAGCATCTCTAACCTTTTACCTTAAATACATCAAAGAACGAATACCAAATAAATGGAGTCGTTCCACATGACACGTACTCGTTGTTCCACATCAGCTCTGCAGTCATTAAGCCACTATCCGCCTTTTAAACAGAAAAGCTTTCAGATCTTTCTCTTAAGCAAAAAAGGAGAAACATTCTCGAAAAAAAAAGGAATATTCTCGAAAAAAAAAGTAACAATGTACAACGCTGGATAATGTAATTCCGTGCGAAGTTGTTGATAGGAGAAAATGTGCGAGTGTGTTGGTTAAATCCTGGCTCCTTTTCAAGGATGAATATTAAGGGGGAGTGGGGAATGTACCCAGCTTATGCAGGTATGAAGGAAAATGTAATGGTGAGTCAAGTGGTGTTTGCATATTTTCACGTGTGTTTACTTCCTAAAAGGAAATCCAAGTACCTATTCTAATTTTTGCGTTGCCTTTGATTAGAAAGTAAATTGTTTTTTTAATTACCTTTCTTCGCAATTTTAATAAGTTTCACTTTTGATTTTTTATGCCTTAAAGAGCAAAGTAGATTGAATGTTAAAGACTACCAAATAAAGTAGAAACGTGCGTGACGCAAAACGTGTTTCGATTTATAACCAAAAAAGCTACGCTAAGGCCTGCTTGCACGACTCGCTAAATATATTTAGTGCTAAACATTTATTTGAAATGTCTTTGTATTTCTGTTAATTGTTTGAAGTTGGTGAAGCTAGAAGCTCGCTTGCACAACAACTCGCTAAATACCTACAATTAGTGCTAAACATATTTAAAATGCCACTGTATTTCAATCTATTCAGTTTGAAGATACAGAATGACGTTTCAAAAATGTTTATCAGTAAGTAAGTAATACGTTTATTCAGTGCACACAAAAGACATAGCACATCACACAATAGCACAATCGTTATTAGATAAAAAATTACACGAATCTATACATATAAAAACAAGGTGCCAATACACAAAAAGAAAAAGAAATAAGAAAAACATATTTATGGAATCGAGTGACACTATGACAAACTTTAAAATTCAATTCGAACATGGTGCGGTGTGCGTCTCAAGGTTGCACCAAATGGGAGTCCAGCTCAGCATGTGTCAGGCAAATATACCTGACGCTGATATTCTGCTGGATCCCTGCAGTGACATACGGACGTCGAGCAGACGAGATAAATTGGTTCTGTAATAAATGTTATGCGTGGAGTGAAATTATGTAAGTACCCGCAACTTAATTATTGGATCGCGTGGTTAAGTAAAAGGTTTTTAATTTTGTTCACACCTCAGTTCAATGGCATTGCTATAAATTGAGCAATTAATATATTTACAAACACCGTATAATTGGTAGATTAATAAATTTTGTAAACATAATAAATGTTGATCAGTTTGTTTTGCAAACAAATGTGTATAATAATTATTAATGGGAAGTTATTATGCAGGATTGTGATAAAATTTAATGTGATGATAATTTTCGATGGTCATTTTTAATTAAAGGGTCGCGTATCGTATTTTGTGTTGCGCGGATTATATTTTGTGTCAACGATAACCGTAATTTCTGTGTTAGGACAAGCCTGGGTCAATTTGTTTGTAGTTTATTATCAACCTGCCTCGTTGGTCTAGTGGTGCTAAGCGCAATCGTGAGGTCCTGGGATCAATCCCCAGGTCGGGCAAAGTGTTATTGCATTTTTCCGTGTGGAATTCCTTATCAGCAGCCCAGAATTTGGATGTGTACCCAGTTGGTGGCAATAGACTCACCCCCTATTACATGGGACTTAAACATAACGGTGAAATGAAGGTGTTACTATACACCCCTGCCAACCCTTCGGGGAATACAAGCGTGATGTTATGTTATGTTTATTATCGAATCTTCTGTAATTTACTTCGATATTGTAATTGAAATAATGTTTCCTCACTTTCATAGCCCTCTCTATCTTACTACATTACTTGTTCGTGCGCTTTGCAAAAAGAAATGATAGTACATTGATTAGTAAGCGTAGTAAAAATTTAGACTTCCCTGAAGTAACTAACAGCGGCCACCCAGGTTACCGTTATAAGTGTACTTATGCAACTGCTGCGCCTCATAAAAGAGAATTTTTAACCGACTTCAAAAAGGAGGAGGTTTATGTTCGACTGTATGTTTTTTAACCGACTTCCAAAAAGGAGGAGGTTACTATGTTCGTCTGTATGTATTGTTTTTTTGTTTTTTTTTTTTTGTTTATGTTCATCGATATTTTCGCCAATTGTGAACCGATTTTAATAATTCTTTTTTTAATGGATAGAGTATACTTCGAAGTTGGTCCCATTTAAATTTGGTGAAGATTTGATGAAGAACTTCGAAGATAGACAATGGAACTCCTCAATGACGAATAGTACGCATATTGTGATGATGTGATTATGTTACGAGCAGCGTCTTTAGTAGGTCCAACCAAGTTTTAATTAAGGCCACTAAAATGAAAAAAAATAAAAACATTTTTTACAAAAAAATTAAACCGACTTTAATGATTATTTTTTGTTTGAAAGAATGATCTTTCAAGGTGGTCCCATTTAAATTTGGTGAATATTTGATGAAGAACTTCGGAGATAGACAATGGAACTACTCACGCATTATGTGATTGGGTTACGAGCAGCGTCTTTAGTAGGTCCAACCATGTTTTTATAAAGGCTACTAAAAATAAAAACTAACAGTTTCAGTAGTCGGTAGGTACCTTCAATTTAGTTCAGCGTGGATTAAGATTAGCACCGACTTCTGAAATTATTAATTTTATAAGATGGTAATTATTTTACTTCGTTTTTTTTAAATCGGTTTTTTTTTTGTTGAAAGGTTTTAAAGTTACATTGAATGAACAAAATAAGTTAGTGGGTATTGATTTTCTCGCATAGGTACCTACTCTAAGACCTGTTATAAAGTAAGTTTACTCTATTATTTCTATTAACGTGTATTATTATAACTATCAATTTGGATTATACAAAGTAATTGTTACATTAAAACAAAATGTAAGTTATTAAAAACAACGAACGGTTACCAACTCAATAACATTAATATTACACGGGATAACAAGATACTCTACGTGTTTTTATTTAATACCCGGATTAGGCTTCGAGCAATTTACTTTACTCTATTACGTAGTACCGAAACCATTTGCGTATAAAAGCAACATAATTTTTAAATCCACTCAAATCCTATTTGCATGATTACGTACGATACACTATCCAAGCTTCGCCTTAAGAGGAGCTCCTAAAAAGTATATACGAAAGCGGATTGTTTCAATATCGACTCGTATCTATTCGTATGAATTATTTATATGTATCGCTGCGACTGTACCTTACTATGCTTGAACCGAGTGCTTCTGGGCGTGACTTGACTCTCATACAGAAGGGGTTTTCACGAAATCTATTGAACGGGTTCAAAGTCAGACCCCTGACGGACAATACCAATACACCCGCTGTTTTATCAGCTAAACCTTTTCGTATAATATATACTCTTATAGATCTCATTTCGATACAATTTGTATGAGTTTTGAGTTGTATGTATCAGCTTTCCAATCGGGGCGGTAGCGGGATTTGTAGGGGTAAAATGTTTGTTGCCCGACTCCTATTTGGGTTCTTGAAAAATGGAAGCGTTTTTGCATTTTAGGTGAAGATGCTTCAAGTACCTCGCATCAAAGGAATTTTCGATAAATCAGGGAAAGCGTGCCCTTAAGGAAAATAGCTTGAGCGATACATACATATTTAAGTATACGTGCATATAGAATGTGCTAGCATATATAACATTGTTATTTTCGAAGCAGTGAAATGCTTGCGCGAAACGAAGCCGGATCAAACTATAAAATTATATGGGAAGTGTTATGCCTTAAAGGCACATAAAGGAACCCATAGCAACATCGAACTGAACAACAATTTTTAGTTTATTAGAATAGATATTACCCATATTTGTGCTGGATCAATGTAATGGAGTTGCGTTGCAGCATTTATATTTCCATTAAATATTAATGGAATTGTTATTAACTGCCATCAAATTGTTTTATAATCCAATTTTATTTCATTATGTAAACAAAAGCTTTCAACGTAACAATCATTATAACATCAGATTATTGTCCTAAAATGTAAAATTCTAATTACATTTTCCGGCACGCTAAATCCGAAACCAATTTTTTCGGCCGAAAATGTACACTTCAAATCTCTGTTTAAACAAAAATAAAATCAAATTATAACATAGCCAATATACGTGTTGTGGTACAAAATTTTAAAACTCTGTGTTTTATGTTAATTAACGTTTGCTTTTATTTGAAAACGGTCCGCTATTTTGTGGGCAGAGAGTAAAATTTAACTTTTTAAGTGTGAACACGGCGGAAGAGGCGGTTTCGCTTACGCTATCTTCTTTATAATCTATGAAATTTGTCGAGCACTGTTCAAGCGGGCTCACACTCGAATAATGGGCTCGTGAATGTTTTGTGGGTACCAGAGCAATTTTAATGTTTTTGTATTCTCCTAATTAGTTGACGTCTGCTCCAAAAGGTTTGGTCAAGTGTTTTTGTGTGAAATTCGTTCAATGCATGGCCTTGTTAGGAGTGGACAAGAGGGTTAATCACCTCTTAGGATTCCGGATCCCTGGAAATTCTCTTTCAAGGATCATGGGTTCCGTTAATCGAAAATATATGACAACATATTTCTAATGTACGAGTTGTTTGAAGTTTTGTGCCGAAAAAAGTAAAATAGGTAATTTTCCAAAAACAATTTTTTTTTGTCTGTGGTTTTCTTAATGGTGATTTTTGTAAATTTTTTGTGTTCGTAACATTTGCTTAAAATTACAAATCTTTATTAAAAGAAGAGTTACTTAGGAACTTTAACCTGATAATGTTCCCAAGGCAAGCAAACATTTTACAACATTTTGTACCAAAAAGATTTATCATATTTCACCCGAGGTTCACCTTACTGCCACACACATAGGTATTTACGTAAAACAAACATTCGCAAGTAGAAAAAAAAAACAAACCAAAACAATGCTGTTTTTGTTAAAAAAATCCCGTGGCATGCTCTAACATGCTTACGTAAGAGGCTTTTGAGGGTTTACTTATAAATGACTGCGCATCCGTTACTCCGGTGTACTTCTATTTTTATATCCTTTATTTTTTTCTAAGTATCTCATTGTTTCTGTACACTTAGTAAACTTGAGAATAATAATGTATAAATATAATTTTGAATATTTTTGCGTCAAATTCTTGTAACCTTGTGAAAAATTTGCTACGGACAAATCTAATCAAATTAAGTCCTTTGCTTGCGATATCATGTTATATTATTTATTTATTTATTTAATACTTCAATGCACAATGGTGGTACATAAGGCGGACTTAATACCACAAGGCATTCTCTGCCAGTCAACCTTTGGGTCAAAGAGAACAGCATCGAAAAGGGGTAGGTACGAAAAAAAAAATGGATATTTGCGACTTAATTAACTAGATGTATAACTAAACAACTATACATATATAGGACATACGTTATAAATATTAAATATTTATTTTTGTTATTATGTACCATACGACATCGCAGTAATCGTGATTACTGCGATGTCGTATGGTACACTTTCCGATTTATAAATCGGAAAGTGTAAAGTGGCTTGCAGGTAAGGATAAAATGCAGAATATACCGCAAAAACCTCATCACGTTAACCTAGATTGTCAGTTTCAAAACAGCCGTGAAATTCGTTTTGCTTTATCCCATCACTTTAGACCTAGCCTGAACTAACAAAGCAAGATTATTCTTGTATGTTTACATAAAAACTTTTTTAGGCAAAACATTAAAATTTTCCACGTCAACGTCCGTGGAATGAACCTTTTATATAAATAAATGGAAAACTGAGATAATTGGAAAAGTTTTTAGAGATAACTCGTAGTGCAACGCAAATTGTCAGAAACGTGAGTTCAGAATTGTAATAGAGATGACGCTACTGACTTTTGGGAACTAAACTAATGATGTGAAGTTGTTCGTGGGTTTTTCATGGATATCAGTAAAATAGGATTTGTTTTGATCACGATATGTAAACAAAAATAGGTACAGTACGCGCGCGAACTGAATGCAGAGCTGAGAAATGCGTGTTGGAATGCGCTAGTGTGCTGATAGATGACAAGCATAGCACTACATTTGCGGGCGTGTGAGGCGAGGCGTGCGGACGGTGGGGGGAGTGAACCTCAGGTCCTGAATACATTCAGTTAGCGCGCGTACTGTATCTATTACCGACCAAAGATCAGGACAACTAGGTTTGGCGATGGACAGTAGTTATTTTTAAAAAGACAACCTTGTTACAATTTTATATAATTATGTTAGCTACATATTGTTTGTAGAATGTAAATACGGCCATTAAATTTTCTATGAAAGCAAACCTTTGATCGTGAAACATTCAGTACAAAAATACGCATTTTTTAAATGATGGAATAATAAGTGTTAAGGTTTAAATGGTTAATTTAATTGGCTGGACTATAGGTTGAGTTGTGAGAAGAAATAAATAATCGGATATTGCTACTATCTACCTTCAACAAAAGTTGTGGGAAGGATTGCGTTGTGGTCTAAAAGTCTTTCTCTCTTGTCACAGTCGACTTTTCGTTTTATGAAACGTCTATTTATGTTGTCTAAAATAGTTTTAGTAATAGCCGAACCCAAAATAATTTGAAAACTCACGTATTTTATAAAAAAAAACTACTATTTGAAATAAACTTAAATAATACCTTAATTTTAGTAGCAAATTCAGATAAAAACACTCAAAAATATTGTTTACATTTTCATCAAATTGTTTTCGGTAAGACTGTAGTAGAAGCAACAATACTCACAGCACGATGTGTAACAAACGACGTCCTTCCTTGAAGTCGTGCACTCACTTTCGCTGGCGTATCTTCATCCTCCCTTCTCGGATCAAACCAGCCCACCGCCGCTCCAACCACGAGAACAGCTCCGAGAATCATCAGGGCTAGGAAACCGCCGATAGCTGCTTTAGTCGTTTGCGATATAACCATCGCCATTTTGTTTTTTTGGCACTTATCACCGCATGCTCGGATTGTCACTTGGTCTCTTCACTTAGTTCGTGGCGTCACTGTTCTGTTCGTGCGTTCACGTTTCATTGTACTTTAATGTGTTTGATTTTAATCTGAAACAATAGAAAATAAATCAAATAGCTATTAAGTACTTGCATTTTACATAGCTCGTAGAACTGATGGTCATTGGGGCAGAAAGGTTCTCGAGTGGAGACCATGCACTGGAAACCGAAGTGCGGGACGACCTCCAGCTAATTGGATAAACGACCTGGTGAAGGTCGCTGAGAGACATTGGATTGAGGGAGCAAGTAAGTGGCTGTTATTGCATTCTATTGAAACTTTTACCCCGTGTGGGGACGGGTTAGAATATAAAACTTCCTCACCGCACGCTGGGAATTGACGCATGTTTTAAGATTCAACTAAATCCAGCACGCTTGGTGGTAGGATCTATATGGTCCGCCTGGCTAGCTACCACCCTCACATTAAATTCCGGCACCAAGCAGTTTACTGTGTTCCATCGTGTGTATGTGAGAGCCATAAGGGTATAGAGGAATCCCTCTTCTCTGTTCCTTGGATTCGTGTGCTCCATCTTAGACCCTGTCTACGTTTACCATCAGGTGAGACTAGGGCCAAACGCGACCAAGTATAGAATTAAAAAAACGCATTTTAATGTTTTTTTAGGATTGTAGCCCCGTGATTCACAATAAATAATCAATGATCCTAACTTAATATTTGTGACCTCATAAACAATGACAGAATGATAAGATCAGCACTATTTTAAGTAATATTAACTTCGTTTTACAATCACCATCGTCTTTCAAACGCACATAGCGTTTGAAAGACGATGGTGATTGTATTCCATAGACCATAAAGGCCACTAAAAAGTGACCTTTCTCTAGTTTCTAGAAGACCCTACCCTCTTGTATTCTATAGGGTAATGGTAACCGTATTTTTAGAGAACAACAGCACTAAAATTATTCAGTAAAAACAGCTTTCACAAAGATGTCATCCAATGTTTAGAAAGCACTCTTTTTACTCAACAAGAAATTTTATCGATGCAGTAAAAAAAACATTGATTGTCAATCCTCTCCGCGTATGGCACTAAAATACTTTTTATATGACCAATCAATAATACTGTTACTGCAGAATTTTGTGCCGGAACCGAACCGATGCGACAACCGAAAACATTGCAAAAAGACGAGCATAAATACCAATACTTATTACTGTTACGTAGAAAGATGACAAAGAACATCTAATAAATCCTTTCTACACGACCGATATTAATCGCAGCCAATACAATGCCGCTATAAATTGCTTCATGCAAATTGTGTCTCAACATAATATTCAATGTACGACCTGTTTACGTATCAATACAAAGGTCGGAAGGGAGGGACAGTCTGACGTCCCATTCAATGCAGCAAGGAACTCGATAACCCAGATACTGGGTTATACAGTTCCAACGTAACAAAGAAAATGTACTAGTAATTGTGTGTTTATATAATACAAATGATATATATAGGTCATTGTTGGGATCGGGCGATACCTAATCGTGTGTGAAGGTGTCGGGATTTTGCTAAAAAGATATTCGTGTGTCGAAGTAAGTAACTTTGTGAATAGAATGCGTGACGTCATGGAATATCTGAAGGAATTTTAGGCATGTAAATGGTGTTTATTTTAGTCAATGTGGTACAAATTGTTACTAATTTTAGTTTGAGAGAAACGTTATATTTAGATACTGAAACCAAATTGCCTCTTTGGTCTAGTGGTGGCAAGCGCGACTGCTGATCGTGAGGTCCTGAGTTCGATCCCCAGGTCAGGCAACGCGTTATTGGGGTTTTCTGTGTCGAATTCCTCAGCCTGGTTGATGGCAATAGGCTCGCCCCGTATTACATGGGACTTATACATAACGGTGAAATGAGGGTGTTGCTATACACCCCTGCCCATCCCTTCGAAGAATATAGGCGTGACAGATGTTATGTTATGATACCAAATTCAATTTGTTTTTTTCGACATCGCATTAAGCCAACAAAAACTGTACCGTTTACTTACAGGATACAAAATTAATTAGCGCACGAAATAATAAATAAAAATATCTACTTATTTTGTAAAAATAGTTCTGTGACTAACTGACAGACAACGCACAGTCTAAACCACTGGGCATATTTGCATATAAATTCCTAATAATTATAATGTAGGCAAGTAGGTATAAAGGCAGGATTTTTTGAAATTCAACCCTAAAAAGAGATATAATGGGTTACAAAATGTATGCCGACGAAGTCGCGTGCAAAACCTAGTATAAAACACAGTAATTTATATTATTCTCAGCATGAGTATAGTTCATCAAAAATTGATAAAATCGCAATTTGTAGCCTTTACAAATCTTCAACGTTGTCAACGTCTACGGAAATATCTATTCCTCAGACGATATTTGCGATATAAATATTTTTATTACTTCTTACCCGACTGCGGGTTAGCAAATTGCAGGGTTATGTTGTTATCGTGTTATTTCTGGTGAAGAATATGTCATCCTTTATATACCTATGTTCTGCCTAGCCTTTTTCCCAACTATGTTGGGGTCAGCTTCCAGTCTAACCAGATGCGGCAAAATACCAGTATTTTACACGGAGCGCTGCCAACAGACCTCCGCAACCCAGTTACTGGGCAATGCCAATATACTACACACCTATATACTTATATACCTATGGGTATCGTAAATGCGACTCCTAAGTACCTACATAACCCCTTTATGGAACTAACAGCATTCTTTTGTACGTTAATAAAACCTTACGGACATCATAAATCCACTTTTCTAGCATGGTGATAGTGTAAATATTTTTTAATGACCGTTCAGTAAAGTTGTGTTGGTAAAGTTTGTTAATTGAAGGAGGCGATGTAGAATAGGCCACTCTATCTCCTTGGGGAAACAACGTTGTTTCCCCGGGGCGTTCCAAAGGCGTAGCACAAGGGGAAGCGCCAGTTCGTCCCAACTAGAGATCCCGGAGTCCCCCTCCTTCTTATCTTCTTTTCGTGTGGTTAGTAACTAACCTGCTGGCAAAGTTTAAGCCACCCATGAGCCTGACTTGCCTTCACCTGCCGTCGAGAAATATCTCTCAAGCATGCCGGTTTCCTCACGATGTTTTCCTTCACCGTTTTTAAGTAAGTGATAATTATACAATACGCACATGAATCCGAAAAGTCAGAGATGCGTACTTTCGGTTCAAACTCGAGATCTATGACTTGGCAGTCCGACGGTCACACCACTAGTTTATCACTGCTGTTTACACTGGTTACTATAGCAACATTGTTATTTCATAAGCTTCTTAAAAATTCGCCTCAGGCTACGTGGTTGTAAGTATTGTATATAATATCACCTCAGTACCATCCATAGCCGTGAACAGATAAGGCAATACAATGTATGAAGAAAATAATGCCCGTTGTAACTAAAACCGCCTCAAGCGAGACATTTTGGCATTTTATGTTCAGAATCGGCCTAAGACGGCGTGGTTGGTAATCAACCACGAGCCACGAAAAAAAAAAAGAAATGGGAATATTTTTAAGGTATTTTTAAACCTTGAAACAATGCCTTAGCTATAATTTAGCTTATTGAAAAATACACACTTTATTACACAAGTTCTCATAATTACCAGTTCTACTGAATAAAACGAAAATAGTAATGCGTATAGTATATTACAACACAACTAAGAAGTCGTATTCGACAAACTTGATCGAACGACCAATGGCAGTCGCTCATTTTCGCGCTACCCACACTTATTGCGTCAGCATAAAGATAATTTTTTACTGCAGCAATAATAAACATTCGTGGTCTTGCAGTGGCACTCAGTTCGGAAGTGATCGGCTTTACGAAGTTATCCGATGCGACTTTTAATCGCGGTCCACACCGCCAGCTAGTGAGCAAGCGGACGAGCTGGTGGGCGAAGCGGGGCGAGGGAAGCTATATAAACTAAGCGAAGTTTTAGCAAGCTAAACTATGTGGGTTCACACCGAAAACTACGGACGGACGGGCGAGCGAGCGGGCGGGAAAGCGAGGGGAGCATTCCATCTTTGTCATTCGCGCGCAGTTGCATAGCGCACGAACGAGCAAGCGAGCTGGGCGAGCATCGTTTCGCCTCTTTTCATACTTCGGTTCACACCGCCAACTACAGAGCTAAGATACGCTAACGAGGTGAACAAATAGCATCGCTGGCATCGTCGGATATTTCGTTCGCATTGTTTGTATCGCTGACGTACCTTATCTGTGTAGTTCGCGGTATGAATCGAAGGATTAAAAAAGGTGAAACGATGCTCGTTCTCCCGGCTCGCTCGCTCGCTCGCCAGCTAGCGATGTGGCCTGCGCTTTAAGTTGTGTCGTACTACACCCTTGTCAACGCGAGTTGTAAAAGTCAAGTGCGGCGTTATAGTGTTGTTCGTCAGCGATGGCCTAGAAACCTGTAACCTGTGATCTTTTGCTACACGTTAGTGCTGCAATACCGAGGGAATATCACGTGAAATCTGGAGTTCCTTTGAATAATAAACTTTTAAGTGAAGCGAGATTGAAAGATAAATGACCGTGATGTACGATGCACACCTAGCGAAGTGCATTGGAGTGGATAGAAGCGTAATTTATAATGCAATAATGAGAATTGACATGTCGCACCCTTAATAAAGTAAAAGCCTATTTCAAAAATATCAACTTTTAGGAAAACGTGTTAAAAGATTCAGGGAACTAGATGTTTCACAGTATTTTTTACAGTATAAGTACAGTATTTGCTTTAATATTGTCTTTTTTCTCTTGCTGTGAAAGCCAAGTGGTAGAACAGTTGATGTTGAGACCATCTAACACAGAAACTCAAAAACTCAATATTACGAGTTGTGCCCTAACATTACTATGGGTGCGATGTATAACATAACATCACGCCAGACAGACAGAGGTGGACAGAGGTGTATAGTAAAGCTATTTCGCCGTTATGTTTAAGTCCCATATAATAGGAAGCGAACCTATTGCTACCAACCGGGCACAAATCCAAACTCCGGGCTGCTACTGAGTAATTCCACACGGAAAAACCCAATAACACTGCCTGACCTGGGGATCGAACCCAGGACCTCACGATCAGCAGTCACGCTTGTCAGCACTAGACCAACGAGGCAGTCATCTGGAATTCCTTTGAATAATAAACTTAGTTGAAGCGAGATTGAAAGATATTGTGATGTACGATGCAAACCTAGCGAAGCGCATTGGAGCGGATAGAAGCGCTGTTTCCAATGCAATAAAGAGACTTGAAATGTATCTATAATGATTTAAGTTCGTTTAAGAAACAGTGCGTTTTGAAACGGTTTTAATTAGCTTCACTTCGTATATTTGTTTGTTTGATTCAAATCTTGCGACATTTTTTAAACATTTTTTTATTTTATTTTGAAATGGGTTTGCTCTTGACTCTAGTCTAGGTCAGAGGAGACAGAGACAAAGTCTGCGATGGAGTGAGCTTACCCAGAAAAATCCTGTTAACTCTAACTTAAGAGATTCAGGTTTAATGTGTTCTGGAACACAGACGCAGGTAGTGAGTTCCACTCTTTTGCAGTGCGCATTATGAAGGATGTTTGGAACCGCTTAGTGCAAATTGGTGGAATGGCAACTAAGTATGGATGGTAACTTGCAGTGCGTCTAGATGTGCGATGGTAGAAGGGGGCTGGTGGGATGAGGTTGTGGAGTTCTTAAGCACACTCTCCGAAGTACAGTCTATAGAAGACCGACAAGCAGGCAACCTTGCGGCCATGAGCCAAGCTGTGAAGCTTGGCATCCACCAGTTTTTCGTCACCAATGGGTCTCATAGCTCTGCGTTCCAGTGAGTCAAGCGCGGCAAGTTGATATTTTGCTGAGCCATCCCAAAGGTGGCTGCAATACTCCATGCAGGATCGGACTTGCGCTTTATAAAGAGTCACAAGCTGTCCAGGCGTAAAGTATCGCTTCACTCTACTAAACTACTTCTACTTAACCGATTCCCCTAAACTACGCACACAAATTTAATTCCCATGTCAACACAACATTATAATAATATCAACCTTTAATCCTCAAATTCTGATACTGCAGCGGTACTGCAAGATAAAACGGATATTTTTAAAGAATTATTACCTTGTTCCACGATGACCACAGAATTGTAAATGAATCAGACGAGTAAATGTGGGAGTGAAAATATTAGATCCCCACCTATGAAATTGGCGTTTTTTTTTCTCACAAATAGAGAACCTCGTCACTTCTATGATTTAAAATATTCATCAATTGCTTGATATTATATCGAATAATGACCATTATAGACAACTACCAATAGTAAAAAAACCTTACTTATAGTTTTCTAAACACAAAAAATACCTTAAAAGTGACTCCTCTTTTTGTTAGCAAAAATGACCACTATTTTTGTTTTAACTTAGCCAAAACTTATTTTTGTCGCATCATCTAAGTGGCATACGTTATCTTAGTTTTTAAGCATTAGTGCATAAAAGTTTTAAAACATTAGTGTTCATAGTTGTCATCATTAGAGATAGGAACAAACTGTACTTATAGTCTAAATTATCTATTAGAATAGGGTATGTGACTATAATTTTTTTATTAGAAATCTCGAAACTATTACAAAAATGATAGGCAACAGTGAAAAAACTACTGAAATATTTAATAAAATGCCCAAGTTATAAACGATTGAAAATTGCTCACTAGACAGAGACAACATGACGCCACAATGACGTCATACCTTGCAAACTTCATAATTATTTGACACCACTCCGTACAATATCCGTTTCGCGCGACAAGGACAGAAAATGCCCCCTCTACAAACTTCGCAAGCGTGTAGCTCCTCTATTTTTTCATCGATTTTATTTATTTTTTCACATATCAATTTGTATCTATACTTTCTTTAAAATAATACTAAATTGTTGTACATTTTTAATAGAAGTCAACTACCCTATTATGAAATATTTAACACATAATTTTTACAATTACATACGAATTACTGTTTCGAATATTTCTTTTTTTTTGTTTTTAAATAAGTAATAAATAAAGTACTATTTTAATTACATACATTATACAATTAAATTATTTATCTATACACAATTATCATTTACCTACATTTAAACCTAATATATACAATATAAAACTAAACTAAAAACATACTAATCTAAAGACAAAACTAACTACCTATATACAAAATTATTAAAATACAAATTATTCAAAAATATCACTTAGGCGTCAAAATATTCCTCCTCATCACCGTCATCCGGAAGCGTGCCCAGAAGACTGGCAGCGTTGCCACGCTGGATGGCAACGCTTATTCTTTGGCCAAAGAATAAGCCAGCCCTCTGGTGACGCGAAGCGTCAACCAGCCTTTGGGCAATTTCTTTAAACAAAAGATGTGTACTCGGACCCCATGGCCCGAGCGTTTCGACCCCAAACGTCTCAAAGTCATAGCAACAAATGAGGTTACTATATTTGCGCTGCCTGAGGGCCTCCGCGGCCGCAGCGGCAGCGCCAGCACAGCCCGCCGAGCTAGGAAGATGGGATGGAGCAAGGGTGTCGACACAAGTTGCGTCCCATACCAAAGGCCTACCCATTTTCCATGGCAATAGCGACATAGTTGTTAAATAAATTAAGAAAATGTTAGTATGAAAAATTCAACTTCTTTAAAAATGTTTAAAATCATAGTACATTACATCTAGAACATCCAGCTTTCCCACGTTCGATAAAGAATATCGTGTAGTAGCTACACCTTGTATAAGCTTTCGAGGAAAAACAAAGTTTATAACCGCAGAAAATTCATTAAACCGTACAAAACTTTTAACGAAATATGTTGATAAACATTGTGCCTAAACATTAAAAAGCCTCTAAATGTTATTTCTCGTGTTAAACGAGTGTAGACCCAAAATTAATACGTCAAACACAGGAAACTTAAAGCAATTATACCATTATTTCCCCATTGCTAAAACATTGCTATGTAAAATTTAAAATAAAAAATGCTGAGTAATTATTTAAGTCGTTTACAATATGTACCTTTATAATTATTTGTACAGTCTAAATTAAATTCTGCGTAGAACATTATATTGCGAAGTGGTTGCGTTTGTTCGGGTAAGTTTTAATAGGGGGATTTCCAGGAATCTTTTTGTGTTCAGCTGTAATTGTTGTTGTATCACCGAATCTGTAATCTGACGTATGTAATACGTAATTTGTAAATTACTATTATTCATAAATTGTTTTTTTTTATTTCATTTTTGTTTGTTACTTTTTGTACTCAAGTCTTTTAGTACTACATTACTCATTGGTCTGTGGTCAGGACTTCATTGTTCTCTCACTATCCTAAATCATTGTACTGTATCCACTGAAATTGTTAAAGATATTATTTTTAAAAGAGTAACTATGGAGTTTTTTCCTTGCTATTCTCCATAGAAAACGACTAATTGGAACCGTGCATCTAAATTCGACTTTTCATAAGCACCTGTATTGGTTAATGTGTTTTTTTTTTTTGATTTTATGAGCCTAGGTAAGGGGACCATGATAGGGAGGTGGGTTGCAGTATATACGTGTACCTTGGCACATGAACTGTTTGAGCTGGGATACATAGACTGCGGCCCACGGTCCGCATGCGGCCCATTGTCAATATACATGCGACCTGCTAGCAAATTAAACTCTTTTATGCGTTTATATGGAAATAATGCAATATTTTTAACAATAGGGTCTCACGATGTCTGAATAAATGTTTTTTTTAATGCCCAATCTGTTATTATTTTAACTGCCTCGTTGGTCTAGTGATGACAAGCGCCACTGCTGATCGTGAGGCCCTGGGTTCGATCCCCAGATCGGGCAAACGGTTATTAGGTTTTTCCGTGTGAAAATCCTCAGTAGCAGCCCAGAGTTTGGATTTGTGCCCGGCTGATGTCAATAGGCTGGCCCTATTACATGGGACATAAATATAACGGCGAAATGAGGGTATTACTATATACCTCTGCCTAACCCTTCTGGGAATACAGACGTTATGTTATTATTTTGTTCTTTAAACTTTATTTCACCTTTTTTGGATGTTTTTAATTGTGGTAGCCCGCTTTTAATAACACGTCTGTGTACTAATAAGTCTGTGCATCCTTACGTTAGAGGATGGAATCATTAAGCAACAATTTTACTATAGTAACTAAATAAAACAGTCACGTGAAAGAATGTGAATCTCAATCCCGTCCAAATTTCAGACTCTTCTACGAGACTACGACAGCGTAGCCGACGTAGCCGTGACATGATTGTGAAAGCTACGTCGTAGCAACAGTGTGATACTTTTATTACGAATATAATACAATATCATCCTACATTGTAATAACGTTTATACTATCACAATCTTGTTGTATTGTTTACATGTCATGAACAGTAATATCCCTAGCCGTAACTAATAGAGACCCAGGTGAGAATAGGCCGGAAAAAGTCTAGAATAAATAAATACGCTCCTAGCTATCACATTAAAGTACCCTAAACCCACATTAAGGAAAATAGTATACGTAATCAGACCACTATATTGTCCCAATGCTGGGTTTGAGCTTCTATTCAGAGTGAGACGGGTTAGGTTTTAGTCTACCACGCTGACTTTTGCATGTTGGCGGAATACGCACTCCAGTCTGCACTGCACTCTTTGTGCAGGTTTTCCCACGATGTTTTACTTCACGTCAACGTAAGTAATAATCAAATTCTGATGTTCTGCTTAGCCTTTTTCCAACTATCTTGCGGTCAGCCTTCACTCTAACCAGATGCGGCTGAATACCAGTATTTTATCCGAAGCGACTAAAATCAGACCTCCGCAACCTATTTACTGGGCAATGCCGATATCCTAAGGTTAGACCCGTCGTCAGACTATCGGACGTCCGACTTCTCGTAATGACTGTCATAGGTATTCGTATGAAGCCCGGGATCGACTGTTTCGCCCATGGGATCGAACTGATACCCTCCTGCATGAAAGCCAAGTGTTCAACCGGTAGGCTATAACTGCTTTTTGACTCCCCACAAATAAAACTTCTCACTTCATATCAGAATAAAATGTAGATACACACACACATATTACACCCTACATAAATTGGCTGGTCGTCCTCCATATTCCCCCTCAAATTTCGTGTAAATATAATGGCAACATGCTTCAATTCCTGGGAGGGTAACGTTACTGCGACGCAAAGTCCATGTGTAATTTGGGACCGTGTTAGCGTTTACCGACCGTGACAAAAATGATGCGGGCCAGACTTAGCGTATGTACCTGGACCTTTAGATAGCTGCGAAGGGTAAAAAAAGTCTGGCGGGGTAACTCTAATAACTAAATGTCAATATTTACTCCCTTGTTGGTATTTATTCTAGAATAGAATATACTTTATTGTACACCAAAATTGTAACAGAGCTCTTATACAATAACAAACATTAAAGGGGGGGTAACATTCTACTTTACATTGCAAAGAATTAATCCTCTTTGGTTTTCCTAATACTGACCGGTTATAAAAGGTATGGTTGCTCTATCTTCACCATGCTAAGAGACTGACACTAGCTAATATTATAATCTTCGAAGTGGTCATATTTAATTTGAATAAACCATTCCAAGTTCTACATTCAATCTCTGCATTTTTCTTTTCACACCCATAATCCTATTTCCTACATTACTAATAAACACTGAATAAACTTATGCCATGTATAACGTGTATTGAGATTTTCCATTAGGAATTTCTCAATATCAACCCGAAGTCTACATTTCTGCCCGGATAATGGCAATAGGCTCGCCCCTTTTTACATGAGACTTAAACAAAACTGGTGATACGAGGGTGTATTAATACACTTCTGCCGAACCCTTCGGGAAACACAAGGTCTGATGTTATGTATATACAAGGTTAGACGGAAAGGGGGTATTAAGCCGAAAGGGTGTTAAAGTACCCATAATAAGGGATAACTTTTGTTCTACAACTTTCGCCAAAACTCGATAGTTTAAGAGAAACAGTTTTTCAAAGATTTCGTAAAAAATATTTTAAAATCTATCTGTCCATAGCTATGATCAGCTGTTTTTACAATTTAGATCATATTTGGGGCCACGTATTAGAAAATTCATAACTAAAGCAGGTATGTTTTTATTTTTAACTAAAATAAAAATCTTTTTGCATGCAAATAAAAATTATCAAATTTTGAAATTTTAACACTTGCTTTAAAATAGTCATCAGTGATACTTTAGGTGGCCCGCGGCTTAGTACCCCCTTTCCGACTAACCTTGTATAACGTCAGTGTAATTTTTTTGGTATATAAGGTTGTTAATTATAAGTTTATTGAGCGTTTATTAGTAAAGGGAAAAATATGTTTCATTTTTTAATCTTTCTACAACACACTTAACACCTATAAGATAGCAAAACCATAGATACACAATCACTTTTTCTTTATTACTGTGCCTTAGGCAATAGTAATAATTATGTTTTTAAATAAACATAATATCAGTCTCAGGAGCAATGAATCCGTCACCAACATAAACCGTAATAACTCTGAAAATATTGTCAAACTTTGTTTAACATTTTAACATTGTTATGTTTATGTTGGTGACCCGGATTCATTACTCTCGAATGTATTTTAAGTTCCTCATTAAAGTGTACTATGTAAAGTTCTTTTGCAAAACTTAATAAGTACCTACTTTAATACTGTACAATACGTACTATCTATCACTCCTCTTCAAAATTCGCAGTCAACTTACAATCAGCGTACCCCCTACGGAAACAACCACCCGCAGGCTTATTACGTAATGCACAACTGCTACTAATTGCGTAACAGTTTGTCAAAGCGTGTACGTCCGTTCACACGGTACGTTGTAATTACGTAGCGAGCAACATCGCACTTTGCATTTCAATTACTTTAGTCTGAACATTATGCTGAACACATGAACGATTATCATTTTTGCACACTGATATTGATAGCAGTTGCGGTTGTTGGATTTGTTTTGTATAATCGAATTGGATTATTGAGGCGTTTATGTTGTAATGGTCGAGTGGTCGCAATTAATACAGCTACCAACTGTGAGATTTTGCTTGATTTTTAAGCTTGGCACTGAAATTGTTATTGAGTTTTTCTTTAAGAAAAAAAATCAGAAATAGCTAAAATGATTATCATTAAACATAGCTTAGAATCGCCCCAATTATAGCAGCTTTCAAACAAATGAACGGCATTGAAATCGGTTTATCTGTTTGGGAGATACGGTATCACAGACAGACACACAGTCAGACAAAGGGTTCAAACTTAGAACACCCCTCTTTTTGCGTCTGAGGATAGAAATAAAAACTGGTCAAATCACTCTATACTAATAAATATTTACACTCAGCAGCAATGAATCCGAGTCACCAACATAATCCTTACTATCTCGGAAAACATTGTTTAACATTGTATTGTTTATGTTGGTGACCCAGAGTCATTGCTCCCGAGTGTAGCTTAGTTATTTTGGTTCTGTATTCCCTTTCTAAGAATAATTCTATCTCCTCACGTCCGTGACGTAAAGCTGATTAAGAGATTAGGGATCAGTTCGGTGAGCTACAGACCTATTCATAGTACCTAGCTACATCAAATTGTGAACGTCGGGATTTTCTAAAAGTTGCGGTGGTTAGGTCAGTCTGTAGGATCGAGTAAATCTAAGTCTTCCAGAACATGTTCTTTAGCAGATTAATTGTAACATTAATATAGTTCAGACATACATCGATGTTATTTGTGATGTTCTTCATAAAAGGCAGGTGCGTAGTACTCTCAATCGGTGTGCTTGTATGACTAGATGTTTGAATGTGGATGAAGTGAAAAGAGTATAAAAGGATCGAAGCATGTGGCGTTCTATAGTTTCTGCCTACCCCCATGGGAAAAAGGCGTGAGTTTATGTATGTATGTTAATATAGTTTTTTTATTCTTAGCTTAGCCGGATTTGACCCTAGTCTCACTTAATGGTAAGCGTAGACAGGGTGTAAAATGGAGCACACGTATCTAAGTAGACAAAGATATAGAACGTTTCCCCTATACCCCTCTGGCTCTTATACACGACGGAACACACTTAACTGCATGGTGCTGGTTAATATGTGGGTGGTAGCTAGCCAGGCGGACCGTAAAAATCCTACCATCTAGCAATTTAGGAACCAAGCAAGAATTAGTCTCTATTTCCTCATTACTAGATCAAAGATTACTTAAACATGGCATACTTTGGCGACAAGCATAGAAAACGTTAAACGAGAATTTCTTAAATTAGTTCGGAAATACACCCAACTACATTTTGAAAGATACTTTGTTGGTCTGATGGATTACTCTAAAAAAAAACTAGAAAATATTAGGTCCCAACCGATGAAATCACCGTTTTGTATGGAGAATATTAAAGAAGTTGCATTTTTCATAATAACATTTTCTTAATTTATTTAACAACTATGAACACTAATGTTTTAAAACTTTTATGCACTAATGTTTAAAAACTAAGATAACGTATGCCACTTAAATTATGCGACAAAAATAAGTTTTGGCTAAGTTAAAACAAAAATAGTGGTCATTTCTGCTAACAAAACGAGGAGTCATTTTTAAGGTATTTTTTATGTTTAGAAAACTATAAATAAGAAGGTTTTTTTTACTATTGGTAGTTGTCTATGATGGTCGTTATTCAATATAATATGAAGCACTTGATGAATATTTTAAATCATACAAGTGACGAGGTTCTCTATTTGTGAGAAAAAACGCCAATATCATAGGTAGGGACCTAATATAAAAATACAGAAAATTCGAATAAGTAATTTTTCCCCGTAGTGTAGGCCAGAGGAGTATTAGTAACTCCCTCATTTCGCCGTTATGTTTAAGTCCCATGTAATAGGGGGCGAGCCTATTGCCATCAACCAGGCACAAATCTAAGCTCCGGGCTACTACTGAGAAATTCCACATCTCCAATAACACTTTGCCCGACCTGGGGATCTAACCCAGGACCTCAAGATCTGTAGTAATTTTAATAAAACTGCATAATTAGTTTAATAAAGTTAATGATGACGTAACAGCAAAATATCTATGTGAACATGATGGTATAAAAACGTATAATTCAATTAAAACTTCTGATCAAACGTCAAAATCCTTAAAATAAAGCCAGAATACACAATAAAATGAAACGGACATAAAAAGAAAAAAAAACTCAATGACACTCGCAAAAGAATCATGAAAAACTTCAATTAAAAGAAACTCCCTTCGATCCACTTGAAACGTCTACAGATAAGAGGTTGGGGTGTAACTGTGTGTCTGATACTTTATACCGACACTTTAGACTGACACTCTAGACACATTATACACCCCGAGGTGTCGCTTTGACATTGAAAGCTGAAGTGTTTACGGTTTTTTTGTACGAGCATGCTGTACAAAATTATTCAGTTTATTTGAAAGGTGTTAAAAATATTATGAGGTTACATAAAAACCTATTTGCGTTATCATTTTTTTTATTTCTTAGTAATTGCTAATTGAATTGGTCAGGTACTGGTGGACAGGCTATCTCGAGAAAGATTAGTTATATGAATTAACAAGACGTGTTCTGCCGAGTATTTTTCCAACTATGTTTGGGGTCAACTTCCAGTCTAACCAGATGCGGCTGAATACCAGTAATTTACACGGAGCTACTGCCATCAGACCTCCGCAATCAAGTTACTGAGTATTGCCGGTATCATAAGGTTAGATCGGTTGTCAGATTACGAATACCGGTCTGCCGGTTGTAATATGATTTAACAAGTAATCTTTTAAAAAAGGGAGAACTGATATCAATCTATTAAAAAATACAATCTCGTACATGTGTTTTTGTATATGTAGACGACATCATTATATTCGTGAGAATAACATCATAATCAACTTATTACTGTCCTACTACTGGGCACTGACCTCTTCTCAGAATGAGAAGGGTTTTAGGCATTAGTACACTACACTGGCCTTATGCGGATTGGCGAACTACACACACCATCGATATCTGTTCCGAGCCCTCCCAGGTGTGTAGGTTTCCTTACGATGTTTTCCTTTAACTTCAACGGAAGCGTTAATAAATTCTACTACGCACATAAATTCGAAAAGTCAGAGGTAGGGACCGGGATCGAACTGACCCGGCAAGCGTTCAATCGCTAGGCTATCATTGCTACGATGAACAGACAATACTTAAGTACGTCAGGCGCACACTTTTTTATCGTTGGAAAATCCTCATGGACGTCTCTCGTTCGGGGAAGGCGACGGGGTCTGCCGGACTCTTACCGGCTGAAAACCAACGGTGTCCCTCTTGACCTAAGGCCGGGATTGCGATGCATGCATCGCAATCCCGGACGTTAGGCTCACCCTGGGCAGTCAGCCAGGGGTACATTATAAGAGCCTCCACGAATGATGATACTTAAGTATGTCCGGCGTACCCTGGGTAGTCAGCGACGCTACCAACCTTGCTGACTGGCTAATCTTTTAACCACGGCATGAGCAGCTATTCTCATATAGCTCGTCACGGCATGGGAGAACAATCACAATCGCTTGACCGACTGGTTGTTGATTTCACATAACATCACGCCTGTATTCCCTAAAGGGTTGGACAGAGGTGTATAGTAACACCCTCATTTTGCCGTTATATTTTCGTTCCATGAAATAGACGGCGAACATATTGCCATCACCGGGCACAAATCCAAACTCACGGCTGTTACCGAGAAATTCTATACGGCAAAACCTGTTAACAGGACCTCACGATCAGCAGTCGCGCTTGCCACCACTAGACCAACGAGTCAGTTCTGATTGATGATTTCTATTCTTTTTTTATTCGTTTTTCATTCTGTACTTACTCAGCAGGGGACAACCTCGCTATTTTTATCAGACTGATAAATTACTGAAATAAAACATTTGTATGCGTGCGTGCATAAAAATGTTCAATAAATCAAATGCCCGTACAATATTTCAGTGAAAAATATTTGCGCGATACATTTGTATAGCGCTGTGGGTCACAGAGTTCGCTTTCATGACAACGCATATATCTTCATTTTGTCGTATCAAATAGCGGGCGTACTTTACTATGTCATTGAATCTATGGAGCTGAGGTAATGGAATGTGTGGGAAATTCTAAAATGCAGTAGCCTTTGTGAAACTGGGATGAGATGGGCTATATCGGCGAAGAGACTCATTTTGTTAGAGTGCTAATTTACATAAACATAATTAGCCCATTTCTGTCCCACTGCTGGGCACGGGCTCTTCTCAGATTGAGAAGGACTTAGGCCTTTGTCCACCACGCTGGCCTGGCGCGGGTTAGCTGACTACACACACCATCAAGAACTTTATGAGAGAGAGGGCTGCTAACTGAATGATTAAAAAAAAACTTTATCAAGGGTGCAACGGGGTATCGGAATTTCTACGTAAAAATCTGATTCCCGGTAATCGATTTGAAATTTGGTCTAAATCCTATTCAAACCTCTCGATAAAACTGGACCAAAGTTTATTTATATACGAAATCCACGCGGACGAATTCGCTGGAGTAAGCTAGTATTATTTATTAGTTAGTCTTAGATTAAAAAGTATTTATTTATATCCTGTTTTTCTTCCATTGTATATGCTATGTCTCTTACCTCCACACACAAAGCTGTTAATGAAATATTAACTAACGTTTGATTAAAAGTTCCCAGTATCATATACTGACCACTATTAAGGAATCGTTAGTTAGTGACTCATTAACCTTCATGAATGCGGCTGTTAGTGCTGCATTAAAACATTAATTCTATTTAATTTAATTTTCATTTAAGGTTTTGCAAAATGTGTATGTTGCATCCCCATCCGATACAAACGCTTCAGTTATCTCCTGCAACATTTACAGGAAGATATTCATGAGGCGGTTTATTCTCAGCAAGGGACCGGGCTTCGTTCGGATTATGCGGCCTGTTCCAGTATTTACACTATTAATATTAAACATGTAAAAACATTCAGTATTGACCGTTTATATTGTTTTCGCTGTATTTGCACCCTACCCTTTCGGAATAAGCATTTCCATACATATCTTATGTAAGCGTATTGACAAAAACCGCCCTCTCGTCCTATACGATTTTACGTATGTATGTTGGGTCAAACAAATTTGAAAAAACGGCAACCAATCATTTGGTGATTTACTTAAACTTTGGTGGTTTGTTTCGGCTTTTCTTCTTTCTTCTCAGAGCTAGTCAGATAGGAAATGCCGGCGCCATCTAGTCTTAAAAAAAAAACATTACATTGACTTGTAAAAGTGTCTGTAACAGATTTATTTACAGAAATAAAAATAATTTATCATTTAAAAAAATAAGTATTTTGAAACGGTCACGTGTTTTTTAATATAAAAAACTACAAACGTAGATAACAATTGGAAAAAGAAATTGATTCAATTTAAATAATACCCTTATTTTTAATAGCAGTTTTAAATAAAAAACACTCAAAAATATTGTTCACGTTTTTATCGAATTGTTTTGGGCCAGACTATATGATTGTATAATACGTATCCTTATTCTAACAACTAAATTATTAATTTTAGTACTAAAACTTCAATAAATAGTTTTATATTCATGTTGATTTGGTATTATGATATGCGAAACTAAATTTTAATATTATACTTTCTTGGTACTAGGGACCTTGGGAAATTGACTCGTGATTAAATATTAGTAGGAATAATAATAATCTTATAAATTAAACAAATAAGTAAACTGGTAATATGAAAAATAGCCTGCGGATCTGTGCCCTTAAGAAAGAATAAAATACATAGTATAAAAAATATGATTGCCTTGTCGGTCAAGTAGTCGCAACCGCGACTGCTGAGCATGGAGTCCTGGGTTCGATCTCCAGGTCGGGCAAAGTGATATTGGCTTTTTCCATTAGGAATTTCTCAGTAGCAGCCCGGAGTCTGGATTTGGGCCCGGTTAATGGCAATAGGCTCACCCCCTATTATATGGGACTTAAACATAACTGGCGAAACGAGCATGTTACTAAAACACCTCTGCCGAACCCTTCGGGGAATAAGGCGTGATGTTATGTAGAAAATAAATAAAAATAAAGGCTTCAGATTATCCCCAGCCTAGATACTTGAGCATTTGGGATTTCAGTCTGTAAACAGAACTCATATAATTTTATTATAATACAGAAAAAATCCAAGTATGTAGCATCGTTGAAAAAAACAAAAAAAAAAACAAAGTTCAATGACCTATTTCCAAGACCCGTCTAAACTACATAAAATATTTAAGAGTTTTAGTAATTGTGATAGCAACTACTAAAACCAACCAAAGAAAACTTAAAATATAAAATAAAACACAATATTTCAGCATAAAATCGAAAGAACTAATTATGTATTCTGTCAATGTAACACAATATACTGTAAGTACCGCCGCGGATGACGTAATGAGCGTAAAATGAGTTACCCGTTTATGAGTATGAAGTATTTCGTGTAATGAAACATTTTTGTGTCCCTTTTATACTCAGCTGTAAAAAGACAATAGAAGAAACGACGCCATGTTTATAAGTGACGTTTAAAGACTAAAATTAAGATGGCGTCATAAAACGAAATGGAACGGTTTTTTTTTGTTTGGATGGAGTTGTTTTAAATACATTTATTTGAATGTTTGTATAAAAATATTTTTTTATTTTTTATCATGGACTTGATCGCGTTAGTCTCTAGTTTCACCTGATAGTAAGCACAGACGGTCAAGATAGAACACACGAATCCAAGGAACATAGATATAGAGGGATTCTCCTATACCCCTCTGGCTCTCACATACACACGACGGAACACAGTAAACTGCTTGGCGCCGAGTGTAATGTGAAGATGGTAGCTAGCCAGGCGAACCGTATAGATCCTACCACCAAGCGTAGGTACTGGGTTTTGTAGAATCTTACTACACGCACGTGTACCCAGCGTTGCATGAGGAAGTTTCCACACGGGGTATAATGGAACGCCTCAACATTCTGATTGGCTTACAATGCCAAATAAAATGCAAATCTCAGAATATGCCCTAGTATCTCTGCCCGAGTTATTCATTTAGTAGAAGCAAACGAATTGCTTGTAAATAATGAGGCCTGGCTTTGATCGGCCCATCCAGTTCTTTTTTAAATCCTTTATATCCCCAGGTAGATATAGCCTTAAGCCCAGATTTGCTTTTACGCCTGATAAATCACATTTATTTAGATTCTACATATTATATATCTGCCTAGACATTTCCCAACTATATTGGGTCAGCTTCCAGTCTAATCAAATGCGGCTGAATACCAGTATTTTACACGGATCGACTGCCATCAGATCTCCACTCCCGAGTTACTGGGCAATGCCGATACTCTTTGGTTAGACCGGTCGTCAGATATCCAGGCTTCTGACTACCCGTAACGACTGTCTTAGCTATCCGTATGACACCCGGTACAGACTGTTTAACGTGCTCTCCGAGGCACGGAGTTGTCTGGATGTGTGACGAACGGTCACCTATCCATGGACTGACCACGGTAAGTGCAGCTTAACCTTGTAATTCTCATGTAAGCCCCTTAGATTCTACATGAGGATTCATCATTGGCAAACTGAGAACATGCGAATATAAGCATCTGTTCATTGGTGCCTGGAATGTTACCGTTTCAAAAACAATTAATTAAAATATTTCGTTATAAAAATACTTTAAATGCTTCAACAAACAAACACTAAAGATCGTTTATTGCAAAGATAATTACTGGTTCCAAAGAAATCTTAATAACATTGTCTGATTTAATCTAAGAGTTTATTTTTTATTTTTTCCTATTATTTTCTCGTGAAACATGTAATTTTCTTGCTCTTTGAAGATGTTAATGAATGTTAAGTTTAAAGAGGAATATATATTACGCTTAAACAATAAAAAAAGACTTTTTTTAATCTCTTGCTGTTCCGGTCATCTGCCAGAGGCACTCTTTGAAAATCCAGTTTAATTAACTGTTGCTTATCCACTAAGAAAAGTTCCTTATTTTAATATACACGTTCTTACTAGCCAATCCTTAACTGATATAATTATTCAACACTAGCTACCCGGTGAACATCGTACCACGTATTTTTTGTTTCATTTTTCATAATTATTTTTCTTTTTTCCTAAACAACCCCAGTAGCGAGGCGAACAAAACAAAAAAAAAAACAAATTAGTCAAGCCATTTTCGAGTTTTTTGATTAACGTACGGCAATTGATTTTTATACAGTGTGTAAACAAAATTATGTAATTTCTTCAAACCTCGTGATGTACTGCTGACATAGATTAACCCTGCACGGGATACTTTTGGATTCAATAAAAAATAAATACAAGAAGTAAACATTGTGTTCTTAACGTGAGGCCTTTTTAGCGCCCCGAGTTCAATGACCGCGCGGCGAGCGATAGCCGCGCTATTTGCTCGGGGCGCTAAAATGCCTCACGTTAAGAACACGTCATGTTTACTTCGTGTAATATTTTTTATTTTATTTAATCCAAATCATCCCGTGCAGGTTTAATCTATGTCAGCAGTACATCACGAACTTTGAAAGAATTACATGATTTTGTTTACACCTGTATAGATAACACAGCAAACATATTTCAAACAATATTGATAAAATAATTTCCACTATTCAATTGTAATAACTTTATCAGTGACCATGAGAAAACGCAAATCGATACAATTTGCACGGAGCATCAGACAACTGTCTGTTCCGAGTGAATTATAAGAATCGAGTGGAGAAAATCGATTTATAATGGCACAGTCTGTCGATTACACTGAAACAATTTCTACGGATTATTGATAGCTTTCAATTGTTTATTGCGTTATGAGAAATGTTATTATGCAGTAGTGAAAAGTTTCAAACCAAGCTACTAGTGTAAGTAGCTACTTAAGTATGCTACATGAGTGTCCCATTAGGTAACGGGTCTAGTTTATTATGTTTGTCCTTTGACTGCCTTGTTGGTCTAGAGGTCGCAATCATGACTGCTGAGCATGGGGTCCTGGGTTCGATCGCCAAGTCAGCCAAAGTATTATTGGGTTTTTCCATTAGGAATTTCTCAGTAGCAGCCCGCGGTGTCTGGATTTGTGCCCGGTTAATGGCAATAGGCTCGCCCTCTATTACACGGTACTTAAACATAACTGGTAAAATGAGAGTGTACTAAAAACACCTCTGCCGAACCCTTCGGGGAGTACAGGTGTAATGTTATGTTGTCAACCAAACTGTCGATCCCCAAAAATTGTAGACACGCTATCAACAAGAAAAAACATTTAAGTCAATGCATCGTCGATCAATCAACGTAGTCCATCAAATGTCAACCGTTCTGTCCGTGCGTGAATGATAGATAGTTAAAAAAAAAATACTAAAAAAAAAGAAAATTCGTTCCGCAACAAAACTCGTTTCAGACAACTCCTTGTTTGTATATCTCTCGAATGTTGGGGACGACCTTCCTCAGATTGAGGCGGATAAGTTATCACTCAAGTAACCCTATCTTGCCAAACGACATGTGTAATCTGGCACAGGTCACGGGTTTTCAGAAGTGGCTACACGACACTGAAAGTGAACGCGAGTTGTGGGTAGTTTGATTGAGAATAGGGTGTTTGACTGTTAAAATGTACTACAAATTCATATTATTTAGAAATTATAAAAAGAATACTAAAGTATCTCTTAGTGCAGTTTTCAGCAATAGATAGAGTAATTCAAGAGAAAGTTATGCCCCACATTGGTATCTACATTGCACCCGTGCGAAGCCGGGGTGGGTCGCTAGTATGTGAATAAAATCAATGAAAAAATAGAAGAGCTACACGTACGCTTTCGAACATTGTGGAGGTATTCTGTCAGTTGTTCAACAATTTTTTGACGACACGTTTAGTGCAGTCGCTGAGCGATGGGTTTCTGCGTTACGGTTCGTGGGCGTACAAATAGTATTTCCAAGTCTGGGCGTTTGTGCATGTGAAGATTTGTGTCTGTAAACACATCCGCAGTACAGGAGAAATCATAGCGAGGAGCAACGTTTTTTAAAATAAAGAAAAGAAAAGATTTTTAAATCGTATTTATCTTGGGCATTTTATTATATACTAGCGGCCCGTCAAGGCTTCGCACGGGTGGACATTTTTCCCGTATTTGTAACATTTTTCATTTATGCTCCGCTCCTATTGGTTGTAGCGTGATTTTATATAGCTTATCACCTTCCTCGATAAATGGACTATCGAACACAAAAATATTTTTTCAATTCCAACCAGTAGTTCCTGAGATTAGCGCGTTCAAACAAACAAACTTTTCAGCTTTATAATATTAGTATAGATTTCATTGATTTTTCACTGTTGCTTATTATTCTTGCAATATTTTAGACGTCAAAAAAAATTGTCAAATAGGCATTTGATTATGTTATATTATTGTGTAACGTTGTCATAAGGGGTTAATTTGAGAAGTTCCAACTATTGTTTACCAAAAGACGCATTATAAACACAAACAACCTTTGCTAAGCGTCAATTTATTTCGTTTATCAATATTATTGTATAAAGCTAAACTCAAAAAACACTATTTAAATATACCTAACACCAAATACGACGTCGTAAATTTTATATGAAAGTAATTTCATGGGTTAAGAATAGCCAAAATGTCGTGTGAAAATATTCAGATGTTTGTTTTTCCTATAATAAACACTTGAGGAGTCGGTAAACTTCACGTACAGAACACAAGCTTTTTTCTTTGTTTAAGAGGATCTTTTGGTTTCAAATGCGCAATCACGCTTAGTTTAAAATACTTAAAGCATAATCAGGTACATTGTCAAACCTGTTATCGTTAGCTTGCTGATTTGCTTGTCCTTATTTTCTGATCTTGTGTAAATTATTATATTATGATATATTGTTAACTGGCTATCTACAAATCCATTATAAGACCTGTCGTGCTGTACGGATCAGAGTGTTGGGCCGTGAAGAAGACGGATGAAAGAAGATTACACGTAGCGGAGATGAGAATGTTGAGATGGATGTGTGGAGTGACGCGAATGGATAAAGTAAGAAATAAGTATATTAGAGGAAGTTTGAAAGTGGCACCAGTGACAGAAAAGTTGAAAGGAAAGCGTTTGTCTTGGTATGGGCATGTGCTGAGGAGGGATGAAACACATGTGACTAAGAGAGTGATGAATATGAATGTTGATGGATGGAGGGGGAGAGGGAGACCTAAGAAAAGATGGATGGATTGTGTAAGGGAGGATATGAAAGATAAGGGAGTAAATGATAATGAGACGGCTGACAGGGAAGAGTGGAAGAGAAAAACATATTGCGCCGACCCCAAGTAACTTGGGACCAGGGCAGGAAGATGATGATATTGTTAACTGGCTTCTGTAACTAATCTCTAACCCGATTAAAAGTACTCTCAGTGGTGGAGAGTCTATGTTGGTTTAATTTACTTTATTTACCATGCTTCCAATCCTGACATACTGATATTAGCTATAACTGTAATGATAGATGCACCCCCTAAGATTCTATTCGTATGTCTTTTATAAACCAGAAACAATATTACTAGGTACTATAAAATGTTTATCCCATGTGGGGTCGGGCTAGAATATAAAATTTCCTCATCGCACGCTGGGAATAGACGCGTGTTGTAAGATTCAACATAACCCAGCACGCTTGGCAGAATGATCTATTCGATCCGCCTAGCTAGCTACCACGCTCATATTAGTGTTTGGCCAGACTGGCAGCGCGGTGCGGGGAGCAGCGCGGGTGCGGAAACGCGCGCGATTTACCTGTCCGCAGTGGAGCGTGGCTTCGTGCTGAGCGTTCTCGTGTCCAGTGTTTGTCAAAATATCATATGGATGAAGAAGAATTATTTTTACTGGAAAATTCTTACTAAAAAACGATGTTTCGACATCCAAAGTGCAGATCGTGCTTGAATAGCACTTATTAATTCTTCAACATTTAATTTTGAAGACGCCATCACAACAATGCGCGTGGTCAGCTCGAACTAGTTTGAGATCCCCCGCTCCCGCGCGGGTTGTCGCTTCCCGCCCGCGCTCTCACTGCGGCCACTTGTATGAACAACCTATGGCGTGAGCTACCCGCGCGTTCCCCGCGCCATGTAGCCCGCGCCGCTTCCCGCGCCCGCGTGCCCACTATGGACACTCAAATTAAGTTCTTCTGTTTGAACTCGCCGCACCGCGCCCGCCCCGCGCCCGCGTTTGCAGTCTGGCCAAAGGCTTAAAGTTCAGTGTCAAGTAGTTTACTGTGTTCCGTCGTGTGTATGTGAGAGCCAGAGGGGTATAGGGGAACCCCTCTATATCTCTGTTCCTTGGATTCGTGTGCTCCATCTTAGACCCCGTCTGCACTTACCATAACTTAACTGCCTCGTTGGTTTAGTGGTGGCAAGCACGATTGCTGATCGTGAGGTCCTGGGTTCAATCCCCAGATCGAGCGGTGTTTTTGGGTTTTTCCGTGTGGAATTCCTTAGTAGCAGCCCGGAGTTTGGATTTGTACGCGGTTGATGGCAACAGGCTCGCCCCCTATTACTTGGGACTTAAATATACTGGCGAAATGAGGGTGTTTCTATACACCTCTGCCCAACCCTTTGGGGAATACAGGCGTGATGATGTTATGTTAATAAAAAAAAAATCAATTTCAGCTTTCTTGTTAGTATTTTCTATCTTTATTAGACTGGCGAAATGAGGGTGTTTCTATACACCTCTGTCCAACCCTTTGGGGAATACAGGCGTGATGATGTTATGTTAATAAAAAAAAAATCAATTTCAGCTTTCTTGTTAGTATTTTCTATCTTTACATAGTATAAAACAAAGTCGCTTGCGCTGTCTGTACGCTTAGATCTTTTAAACTACGCAACGGATTTTAATGTAGTTATCAGCAATAGATAAAGGGATTCAAGAGGAAGGTTTATATGCCGACATTAGTAGGTATCTACATTGCACCCGTGCGAAGCCGGGGTGGGTCGCTAGTCTATATAAATAAAAATGAATCGCCAAATGTGTTGCTAAGCGCAAAAGTTGAGAACGGCTCGACCAATTCGGCATTTTTTTATATATTCCTTAAGGCACAAGGAAGGTTATTATGGAGAGAAAAAACATAAAAATTGCGTGAAAAATAGTAAAAACAACACTTTTCTTTTCCCACTACAGGCCAATTACTTTTGACAGAACGAAGTCTGTACGGGCAGCTAGATTTATAATAAAAGTACCCATAATATTTTAAAACATATTGCCATTGTTTAGATTTCAATATACAATTGCTAAAGATAATAAACGTTATTTAACCCAACAAACAATTCTCTAAGTTGATTCATTCAAAAGACGATTTCCTAAAGTAAAATTAAGTGAAGCCATCAAAAGTTTTAGGTAAGATAATTGCGTTTACCATGGTAGGTCTCAAATAGGAAATGTTAAACGAACATTATAAGTTTTGAAAGAAAATTAGGGAACTTCATTTCATTTGGAAACGTTACTTTATTTGAGTTAATGAAGTACCTACCTACAAAACTTAGTTAAATAATCCAAAGTGCGTACAACGATATTTCAAAGAGATTTTTTGACAAAATTTATCGTGTTAAAGAATAAGTCAAACCATTTCCGAATAAATGCTATAGTTTAAAAAAATATGTCATTTCTTAATTGAACTTCGATACAATAGTTGACTACGCATATATCGAGTGTATTTATTAATTTTTTATTTATTTTATTTGTATCATTACTCTCAAGATATCTTTATCTTATTTTACAATGATTTTTTGGCTAAGTTTTGATGACATTTAATTATGCCAATTGTTTTATATAGTTTAGCTTCCTTTTCACTTTTGTAAATGTGAGAACTTTGTGGACCTGCATCTATAAATTTGTAAATTACTGTTATTCATGTAGTTTTTATTTTATTTGTTAATTTTTGTACTACATTACTTATTGGTCTGTGGTCTGGACTCCATTGTTCTCTCACTATCCTAAATCATTGTTTTCTGAAATTGTTGAAGATATTATTTTTAAAGGAGTAACCATGGAGTTTCTTGCCGGCTCTTCTCCATAGAAAACGACTAATTGGAACCGTGCATCTAAATTCGACTTTTCATAAGCACCTGTATTGGTTTATGTGAAATAAAAATTTCTGATTGATTGATTGTAAAAATACCCTTAACGAAGCCGAGAGCCACGTATTCTTCCCATCATTACGAAGTTTTTTTGGTATCGGGCCATACCTGGGAACCGAATGGTTATGGGGATATAGAAGGTCAAAGTCACCATATCTTTTTACGTTTTTCACGAAAACTAAGTTTAAATGTTATTACTAAACATTCTTATATACAAAAATTATCAACATTTTTGAAATATAGGCACAGTCTGCTGCTCGCGCGCTTCTATTGCGCGCTACAATTTAAAACTGTTTTTTAATACCAAAAAATAAAAGTCGTTTCCCAGCAATTATTTTTGCTGTATGTTACTTAGTTTTATGTACAACATGCGTGGACTTCGGCTTCGTTAAGGCTATTTTTACTCCCGGTATGTGGGGACAGCGCATTGACCTTACATGCCTGAGACTGGTCGGCTTTGTCTTTTTCCGTCTATAAGACAATCCCTGCGTGGTACCATTTTTTTTAATGTTGGAAAACCTTCATAGATGGCCCTCACCCGGGGAAGGCGAGGGGGTTTGCTGGACTCTTACCGGCTAAAAACTAACGGTGTCCCTCCTAAGCTATGGCCAAGTTCACGGAATTCGCTATTGCATGCACCGCAACCCCGGCAGGCGCAAGGTACCTCTGCGCTCTGTTGTGACGCAATGTAGATAGCATATAACTTAGATACACAAAATGTAACGTAATTAACGTACACTCTCAAACACCCCAGTTAGAATATATATTATAATCATAATACCTACATACACTGCAATTTTAGTTTAACATGTATAATTATGCATAGTAATTTACTAAATTAACGTTCTTGAAATAAAGTTTATTTTTCTTTATGTTGTATTGAATGACGAAAATTGTATTAATATAAATAAAAAATCACTTTTAAAAGTATCTTTGCCTTGATTTACTGTCCATTTCGGTTTGTTTTGACTGTACAGGGGTAATGTGACTATTTTCCGTAGTTTTAATTATTTTTGGGATACAAAATTACCTATATTAAAAATGATAGAAATCGATTCAGTAAACGATTCTGAACAAACTACTTTCAGGATGTGCTTTAATTATGTTACATCTATCTATATATATAAAAGGAGAAGCTGACTGACTGACTGATCTATCAACGCACAGCCTAAACGGCTGGGGTTAGAAACTTGAAATTTTGACAGTAGGTTCATTTTGTGACGCAAACATCCACTAAGAAGGGATTTCTCGAAATTCAACCCCTAAGGGGGTGAAAAAAAAATCACGCTAGCGAAGCTGCGGGCAAAAGCTAGTATTGTATATAAAAATGAATAAATCAGAATTTAGACAGTCTGATACGTTTTTGACGTGTTCCGGTTTTTATAACATACATAAAATCACGCCTGTATTCCCTGAAGGATAGGGCAGAGGTGTATAGTAACACCCTCATTTCACCGTTCTGTTTTAGTCCCATGTAATAGGGGGCGAACGTATTGCCATTATTATCCGGGTTTTTATGCATACTACAAACAATCAACAACAGCCAAGATATAATTTTTAGTTTGTGTAAGACATCTGTTATGTTATTTTATTCTTAACATAAATACAATGCATTGTATGCATGTACTTAGGCTGAATACATTACAAAGAAAAAAGATCCCCAACGGACACAAAAACGGAATATGTATTATCTTTTTGCAAACCGCTAAGAAAGCTGTCTCAAAAAATTTGGGTCCGAAAAAGCCAGATCATTTAAATTTCAAAGCGACTGTCGCACATTTTGGGCGAGTTTCGCATAATTTCTGTGACGCAAAAAAGGAAGGGACTATGTTGTGTGAGAGCTCAAATATTACTTGCGAAGATTTCGATTGCTGGCTGGCAATATTTGCAAGGGCGAGAACTGTTTGCTTTCTTTTTATGAAACCCACTTACAGAAGTTTGTTCTTTTTATTGCGTATACAACGGCCGTGTGTTTTGCCGACTTCCTTTTTTTCTTGGCCCACATTACATTTCTTGTTGCCCTTTTGTTGCGAAGGAATTTTAAAGTGAAAGTTGGGTGTTACCTATTCAATTTTATGTTCGATAACTTTGATGTTGGCAGCCTTTCTGTGTACACTCGAGAGCAATGAATCCGGCTCACCAACATAAACAAAACAATGTTAAGATGTTAATCCGTTGTTTATGTTGGTGACCCGGATTCTTTACTCCCAAGTGTAAAATGAAGGTTATAAATATGTGATAATAACATGTGATTGTTTTGACGATTTTAATCGTCACAAACAAAAATGCCGTCATCGTGTTCAGAAATAAAGCCAATCAAAATCGTTGCGCAATACAGGTACGAAAATACACACAGGGACAATGAATCCGAGTCACCAACATAAACAAAATAATGTTAAACAATGTTTTCCGAGATCATTAAGATTTATGTTGGTGGCCCGGATTCATTGCTCCCGTGTATTACACAGCCAGTATTCGTAAAACTACTTAACTAAGACTTCCAGGCAACCAAAAACTTTACATGACTTACCTACAATGTGATACTTTTATATTAACATAACATCACGCCTGTATTACCCGAAGGGTTGGGCAGAGGTGTATAGCAACCCCCTTCATTTCGCCGTTATGTTTAAGTCCCATGTAATAGAGGGCGAGCCTATTGCCATCAAACGGGCACAAATCCAAATTCTAGGCTGCTACCACAAAACAGATAGGTACGGAAGTCAATCTTCATACAAGTGCGCTCGAGCAACGCACACATAGACACTGCTCACGGACACGATATCTCGGACTGTTTGGGACTGGAGTGCGAGTGAGTGCGAGCGCGAGTGCCATGCGCTTGAGAGAGATAGATATATAGATAGAGCGACCGCCGAGCGTAGTGATGAAAAGTGAAGTACATACATGTGATTGACTTCTGTACCTATCTGTTTTGTGCTGCTACTGAGGAATTCCACACGGAAAAACCCAATAACACTACCCGACCTGGGGATATAACCTAGGACCTCACGATCAGCAGCCGCGTTTGCTACCACTTCAACAACGAGACACTTTCATATTAAATTAGTTTACACTATTTACTCCCTACACACACACCTCTATTCCCCGGTGCTAAGCTGCAAGCGGTACTTCTCAAAGTGTACAACAACAATATGCTTCCCCTCGACTGCGAACAACGGGGCAACCCTCTTATCATCACCCACTCTTGTACCCCGGATCATAAACAGCTGACACAGTTTATTTGTACCCAACTACCGGGAAGGTTGGTAGAAGCCTAGTGAAAGTTGTGTAGGTAGTTATTAATAGGAATACGTGTTGTGTTTGCGTATTTTCTATCTGTAAGTAAATATGAAAATATTTATTTATTTATAACTAGCGACCCGCCCCGGCTTCGCACGGCTGCAATGTATATACTAATGTGGGGCATATAAACCTTTCTCTTGAATCACTCTATCTATTGCTGAAAACTGCATTAAAATCCGTTGCGTAGTTTAAAAGATCTAAGCGTACAGACAGCGGGAGCGACTTAAAAGAAGATCAACTGTAAAAAAGATAAGGGGTGAGGCAGTGATGGTCTAGGGGTTGAATGATTGTCTTCCATGTACCTCTGACTTTTCGAACTCATGTGCGGATCACAATATGTTTATTACTTGCGTTAACAGTGTTGTCGATGGTGGGTGTAGTCCGCCAACCCGCACCAGACCAGCATGGTAGACTAAGGCCTAAACCTTTCTCATTCTGAGAAGACACCCGTGTCCAGCAGTGGGACAGTAATGGGCTGACTATGTTATCATAGTAAGGGGTTAGAATCTTAAAAATAATGTTGCATGTATTTTGAAGCTTAATTCTAAACAGATGCAAGACACTTGTGTCTGAACTAGATAAGTATCTGTATTTCAGTCATTCAGAAAAATATTCTATTTTAAGAGTAGGCTTTACGAATTTAATATAGGTACGTAGATAGACATACGATTTGCGAGGTTAAGCTGCGCTTACTGCGGTCAGTCCTTGGATGAGTGATCGTTCGTTACACATCGATACCCCTCAGTGCCTCGGAGAGCACGTTAAACCGTCGGTGCTGGATCTCATACGAAAACATATGACAGTCGTTGCGGGAGGTCAGAAGCCAGAAAAGTCTGACAACCGGTCTATCTTTAGGATATCAGCATTACTCAGTTACTGGGTTGTGGAGATATGATGGCAGTCGCTCTGTATAAGTGCACTAGAAGCTAACCACAACACAGATGGGAAAAGGCTAGGCAGAAGTTCATTATGAATAGTGACGGTTCCGAATAACAATAACAACAATGCCAGTACATAAATTACATAATAACTTTCATGAGACACATTCATATTTTATTAACGGTTTACTTACGTACATTTTTTGGGTTTGTCCAACTAGTTTTGGAACCAAATGAAACCCTTATTCATGATTTCTGGGCCTAGCACCAATGCTGTCACATTATGATTAGAGATCGCCTTGTGCGATAAGACCGCCCATTGTACATATTGTGTAAATCTGTGTTCCTTTTATCTCTTACCGGTGTACTTATTATGACAATAAAGTGTATATAAATAAATAAATAAATTAGTTACGTAAATGTAACGATAATGTGAGTGAATTTTGACATGTTTGCAGTAGTAGTTGAGCGATTGGCTTCTGCGCTACGGGTCATGGGTTCAATTCCCGCATGGATCAAATATTTGTATGGCCTACAAATAATTATACCGGGTCTGCGCGTTTGTGTATGTGAAAATTTATGTCTATAAACGCATCCACGATACAGGAGAAATCATAGTGCGGACCAAAGTTTTTTCCAACAAAAATAAATAAACAAAACAACTTTCGTATAACATGGTTTATTTTGTTGCGACATGCACAATTCGTATCATGTCATATGAATAAAGTTTTCAATTTAATTAAAAATTATGTGCGAAACGAGTACTTCTAATTCAAAATTCACACACACTAACGTTACGATTACGATTCGTGCTAGGCCTACTGATCACGCGGCGAGGTCATGAGTCGAATCCCGAAAAATGATAAAAATAAAAATTGACGTCTCATCACAGTCTTTAGCGCAAACATAATCCTCTTTTCAATTTTAATTACGATTCCTTTTACTGTTAACAAAAACGTTTCTCCAGGGAAACGCTCTCCGTTTCTATTTTCTCAAAATGTAGGTACACAGTGACAGACAGACTGACATCTCTAATAGGCTTTCTTTCACGGAGGCAACTTGAAAAACCTAATTGCGATGCGTTCCTCTTGAATTGTCTGTTCAAGAAAACAGTTAATTACCTTGAAATGTGATGTTTTAATTTTGTAGCAAATAATTAAAAACGAGAATGCCGCTTTTTTACCTACTTAAAAAGAAGTGATAGCCTAGTGGTGTGATCGTTGGACTGCCAAGTCATAGGTCTCGAGTCCGAACCCAAGGCATGCACCTCTGACTTTTCAGATTCATGTGTGTATTGTATAATTATCACTTTCTTTAAAACGGTGAAAGAAAACACCGTGAGGAAACCGGCATGCCTAGGAGATATTTCTCGACGGCATGTAAAGCCAAGTCAGAGGCCCATGGGCAGCATAAACTCTGACACCAGGATAGTCACTAACCACACGGTAAGAAGAAACTACTTATTTTACTTTAAAAAATGTAACTAAAATCAGCTTTAATGATTCAAAGTCGGATTGAAAAAATTTCAACTGCCTTGTTGGTCTAGTGGTGGCAAGCGCGACTACTGATTGTAAGGACCCTGGGTTCGATCCCCAAGTCGGGCAAAGTGTTATTGAGTCTTTCCGTGTGGAATTTCTTAGTAGCAGCCTGGAGTTTGGATTTGTGCCCGGTTGATGACAATAGGCTCGCCCCCTATTACATGGGACTTAAACATAACGGCGAAATGAGCGTGTTATTATACACCTCTGCCTAACCCTTCAAGGAACACAGACGTGATGTTATGTTATATATTAAAAAAATGTTTTTCATATCAAATATATTAATGGCTTTAAATCAGTTATATTTGAAAACGAAAAGATTCATTATGCGACCTTTTACTAAATAAAAATTTTGATCTGAGAAAAAATGAGTATAACAAACATAATCAAAATCATTTGACTAATTATAAAAACCATTTTTAAACAGACTCACGCTTTGTAACCTAATCATATTTAACATACCCATCAATTTATTAATTATAACCGTAATGCAATTTAAATTTAATGACAAAACCCTAATTTCAATACAAATATGCTGGAGGTATTTTAGTAAATAGGTTATTACTCAACAATTATTAATAAAACGGCAACATCGCTTGCAATTTTTGACCTATTTTCACAGTGTCGATTTTACGATTAACTAATGTGACGTTGCCATTTACATTAAAATAAATTATTTATGGTATAAGTACATCATGTGTGATAGTGACTATTCGTTCCTTTGTAACTGTAGTTATCAAAAACATTGCTTTTTTTGTAATTTTTTTTTTTATCGGGGCATTAGTTCAGTTTACGAGTCGACCAGTAACTCCTAAGTAAAACCTAACTTAGTTCTGTGATCTAAGATGTAAGAGACTACTAAACGAAAAGGGGATAGCTCTAGCCTTATAAAAAAGAGTTTCATAAGCATCTGTCTAGGAATATAAGCATTTCACTAATCTAGTACTATAAATGTATCGATGTGACCATGGTACTAATGTTGTGATCATGTTACTAATGTTATGATCATATTTCTGGGGAGAAGTTTATGCAACGCTTTCTTATCGCATCTTACGATTTATGATCATATCGCTAGGAATATAACGTAACAGCTGTAACTATTTCACTACGACAGACGCAATCCTAATAAAAAAAAGACCCACTCCAAAATCAAAGCTTTCAAAACACAATTCCGATCGAGATATATTCCAGAATCTTCTACTAAACAAACGTCAACCTCACAATAACGCATCCCGCATCCGTAAGGCCGATTTACACCATACGGGCACGAATCGATTGCCGACGACTATCGTAACGGTCAACATCGGGCAATAATTTAGTTTCTTATCGAACAGCCCGATCCGCTGACTCAAATCCGATCCTATTCGAAGATCCTACTCGCTGAGGTTATTGCGCTATTCCTAGATATAACATTTGAAAAGGGATCCGCTAATGCAAATATTGTGGTCGTATGCTTACATAAAATGGTGGCAGGAAGTAGTTTAGAGGGAATTATGAAGGTTATTTACTGTACGGAATGTAGGAAAATTTTGTGTTGAAAGCCTTGGTTTGCCACACAAAACGCGGGGCGAGAGCGGGGCGTGTCGTCGGCGGGACCGCGTATTCAAAGGATTAGTATGAAGCATGTGACATAAAAGCAAACGCGGTGCTCGGGCGGGTCGTGAGCGGAGCGTGTCATCGGCAAACCCGCGTTAGTAGTATTCAATAGATTACTATGAAGCGTGTCACATCAAATGCAAGCGCGGTCCCGCCGTCGGTACGACCCGCTCGTGTCCCGCTTTTGGTGTGGTGAGCCCTTTAGTATTAACAATACTACGCAAAAAAAGTACAGTCGCAGATAAAACTGTTTATACTGTTAAAACGACGTCCGGCAATTCTCTTATAAACGATGTTTCTGATACAAGTTACAAATAGTTTCTTGATGTTGGTGATGTTCTTCACAAATGTCAGGTGCGTAGTACTCTCAACCGGCGTGCGTGTATGACAAGATGTATGAATGTGGGTGAAGCGAAAGGGGTATGTAAGGGTCGTAGCATGTGACGTTCTATAGTTTCTGCCTACCCCCATGGGAAAAAGGCGTGAGTTTATGTATGTATGTATGTATAGTTTCTGAAACATGACGTAAATGTTTCGGAACGTTTGCCATCAAACCAGTGTTTACCGAAACATGTGACAATGTTTAAGAAACATGTATATTCTTGTGTCTGATACAAGGTTTATAAATAAATGTTTGCAAATACATGGCTTCAAGGTTCAGATTCGCAGTTCAAAAACAACGCTATTTCTGACTGGTAATTAGAGTTCATGGTAACCCAACCTTTTAGCAAAACTGGTCTTTGTAATAAATCATGAAGACGCTAAGATACGAGGTAAGGCTAGACACAGTGTAATACACTTGAAATAGGAGACTATTCACAAACTGCTACGATATCACTTTCAAGTACCATAGTACCTACTTCCTTCAGTTTCCTTGTAGAATTTGTAAGGAGCATACATCTGATACGCAGTAACATGAACACTTAATCAAGTACCACTGGTCATGCTATATTCTTAGCAAAGAAACTATGTACAGTACGGGACTGAAAAGGTTATACACTTTAAGGTCTATTTTTGCTTGTACCGTGGAAGAAATGAACTATTTCACCGACTACGTATTGTGAAAATACAATTATTTTTTGACAGGATATTAAAAATTATAGGCGACAGTAATATAGGAGATAGTAATGTCAATTTATTGAATCGTCGATTTGATTAATGTCATGGTTTTATCAACAAACTCCTTAAATTAAATCGAAGACAGTACATGGCACTACTACGTCATATGGAGGCAAAAGGCAAAATTGATCTTTGCTACCGAATAATTGGACATAATTTTCCATGCATTGGTCTGTTCCATTCAATAGTTTGAAAAGGTAACATGTGTCCGCGATGTAGACAAGGAATGAATTTGAAAACTGACGAATCTTTTCACTCCCCTACTGTACATTGTAGGTACCGGTAGTTCACCAAATTTTAGAGGTGGCAAATCCTCTAACCAGCTTTCAAATCATAAGTCAAGCGATGTGATTGGTTGTTATTATTTTGGTGAACCAATCACATCACGGAACAAGATTTTTGACAACAAATTAAATTGATTACCCTTCCAAAAATCGGGGGATTTTGTAATATAGGAACAGTCTGAGAGGAAGAATTGAGTATGTAGCCTTCGAGGCATGATATGACGATCGAAAAGTTATTAGTTCAATTCTACCGACAAACTTTTTAGGTAGGTCCTTGTCAGAGGAAAGTGATTGGGGCTAATAGCAATTTATGTGATGGGCACTCGGGCACGTCACCGCACATCCTTTTATAAACGATTTTTTTCTTTAGAGAACGTTCTTTCAGTCCATTCGATATTGTTGAATTGTTAATGTGCATTCGAGAACAATGAATCCGGTTCACCAATATAAATCTTAATATCTCGGAAAACATTGTTTAACCTTTTAAGCGCGCGTGTCGTATTTATGCGACAAATATTTCCATGCCCCTACTGCGCGTGTCGTATTTCTGCGACAGAGAACATGCATGGTTTTTTAGTTCTATTTTCGTCCTATTCTTCTTCTTATTTTCGTGTGGTTAGTGACTAACCTGGTATCAGAGTTTATGCCGCCCAGGGGCCTCTGACTTGGCTTCATATGCCGTCGAGAAATATCTCTCATGCACGCCGGTTTCCTCACGATGTTTTCCTTCACCGTTTTTAAGCATGTGATAATTATACAATACGCGCATGAATTCGAAAAGTCAGAGGTGCCTGTCTTGGGTTCTTACTCGAGACCTGTGACTTAACATTTTAACATTGTTTTATTTATGTTGGTGATCCGGATTCATTGCTCTCGAGTGTACAATATTTATTCGAGAACAATTACCATCGTTGTTCAATTAGAACGATGCTGCTATCATTTTCTGGAAGCTCAACTTCATACCCGTAATACTGTGATATAGGTATACAACGTGTTACAAAAATACCCCTAAAGCCGAAAGGGGGTTAAAAGGTCGCTTGTAAAGAGTCTTTTGGCAATATTTGAAAATCGTAGCATGACCCAAAAAATGGATAAACCATAAAATAATCAACATTGAAGCGCAACCCTGAAAACATATAACTAAAAAGTAGACTACCCAGAAAGTTATTTACATTCTTACCTAATTTCCTCTGAGAGGTAAATGACAACAACCATAAAAGACTACTTGATTATTTACATTTCTCATGGGGAATTATGTAACATGTTGTATACCCACATTCCTTTCTTAACATAATACACAGCCACTTATATCTACTAGACATTTCGTAATTATTGCGGAAACATAAAACCAAGATAATACAAATTTTCACGCGAACGAAATCGCGCATGCTCCACTTAATTTAGCAAATTGGAACAGCAATAGTGCTTAAATTCTACTTAGCCAGAAAGTACCGCATGGGCATTCGAGCTAAACTGGCATTGTTAGACCAGACCCGTATTTCAAATGCTAAGGCCTCGCAACCAGGCACACCAATATAATTCTGTCCTCAAATGTCAGCACTATTTCGTTTCGAGCTTGTGCTTGTGTCCCTACTTTCTTTCAAAATAGATTGCTTGGATATAAATTGTGTGGTTAGTAGGTACTTGTTTAGTCAGAAAAACAAATTAAACGATCAAACTGGCAACCAAACTATTGGTGGTCTTCTGCGCTCTATTTTGTTTCTGCCTTGCCTTTTCCCAATTAGGTATATTGGAATCAGTTTCCAGTCTAACCAGATGCGGTTGAATACCAGTATTTTATACGGAGCGACTGCGATAAGACCTCCGCAACCCAGTTACTGGGCAATGCCGGTATCTTAAGGTAAGACCGGTTCACAGAGTTTCGGGCTTCTATACCCGTAACGACTGTCATAGGTATTCATATGACACCTGGGACCGACTGTTTAACGTGCTCTTCGAGGCACGGAAGGGCCTTGATGTGTAACGAATGGTCACCCATCCACAGACTGACCGCGGTAAGTGCAGCTTAACCTCGCAAATCGTATGGTCCACGCGGTTGGTACATTTAGATTAATTTATATAGTAGGGATCAATGTAGCGCTCCATATGAATATCTATTCAGAAATTGTATCTACTAGAAGTACTATGGGGCAGTAAAAGAGATTCCACAAGTTAAGGGGGGAGGGGAGTAACAAATTGATGCAGCTGTCTGTACTTAAATGTAAATAGCAGAAAGTTTAGACTTTAGATAAACCGATTCGAAATTGCTTTAAGCGATAAGACCGCCATTTGTACTGTTCTTAATAATGTGTACTCCTTCTGTTTTATTTCTTTTAGTGTACAATAAAGTATATCTATCTATCTATCTATTCGAAAATGATTATCAGTCCAGTCAACAAAGCTGCCTCGTAGGTCTAGTGGTGGCAAGCGCGACTGCTGATCGTGAGGTCCTGGGGTTCGATTTCCAAGTCCGGCAAAGGTGAAGTGTTATTGGGTTTTTCTGTGTAGAATTCCTCAGTAGCAGCCCGGAGCTTAACGATAGATGGCAGCAGACTCGTCCCTTATTACATGAGACTTTAACATAACGGCAAACTGAGGGTGTTACTATACACCTCTGCCCAACCTTTCGAATACAGGCGTGATGTTATGTTGCGTCAACAAAGCTACAGTGCTTCTTCATCAAGATGGATGCCTCTAGTAAATCATGTACTCCTAACCCTACCTTTTTGCATTCAGTCCCCCTGCGCTGCCTTCTTCACATCATTGGCCCAACTTACGCAAATTTCGCTTTCATATCTTTACAATCTCTCACGATATACGAGGGCCGCTTTAGAAAAGGCCTCGCAAGCTTAATAGAGATGACAGGTCTATCGGCCTAGTTGAGATGTTTGATCAAGATAGCCTTTTGTATGGTCTAGGTTTCAAAATCAGATTAGAACTACCTCGTTTAAACTTGCTTTGAATTAAATAGCGAACTTTATATTTTATTTATTGTAAATCCAGTAACATAACATCGTGCCTGTATTCACCGAAGGGTTGGGCAGAGGTGTATGGTGTTAAAGTCCCATGAAATAGGGGGCGAGCCTATGGGGCACGCCGCGATAGCGGCGGTAAGACCCGTGATGGAGGAGTGGCTGGAGAGGCGTCACGGCGCCCTCAGCTTCCGGCTGACGCAGGTACTCTCGGGACACGGCTGTTTCGGGAAGTTCCTGTGTCGTATAGGCCGGGAGCAGACGCCCGGTTGTCACCACTGCGACTGCCCCGAGGACACGGCGCTGCACACTTTGCAGGCGTGTCCAGCATGGGGGTCGCAGCGCCGCGAGCTAGTCGCGGCGATCGGCGGTGACCTCTCGCTTCCGGCCGTGGTTCTGTCCATGGTCGGGAGCGAGACTGCGTGGGAAGCCATCGCCTCCTTTTGCGAGGGGGTGATGGTGACCAAGGAGGTAGCGGAGAGGGAGAGGGAGGCCGCTTCTTCTCTCCCTTCTCGCGCTAGACGCACCGGGCGCCGGAGGGCGCGTGATGATCTCCGGCCACCCTAGTGAGTGGCCTGCGGGCGGCGGGTTGGGGAACCCGTCGCCCGACCAATAACGGGCCCAGGGAGGATGGCGCGTCATGTCCTGCGCGCGCCTCTCGGATGGATGTGGGGCAGGGGAGCAACTGCCCCACCACACGAGAGGTCCACCTGAAGAAGCTGGTGAACCGAGACCTGCCGGGGTCGCGGTGCATGCAACAGCGAATCCCGTGACCCCGGCCTTAGGTCAGAAGGAGGGACACCGTGGGGTTTTAGCCAGTAAGAGTCTGGCACACCCCCCCGTCTTCCCCAGACGGGGGATTATCCATGAGGATTTCCCCACGATAAAAAAAAAAAAAAAGAAAAAAAAAAAAAGGGGGCGAGCTTATAGAAATTGCCTCACCACTGGAGAGGTCCACCAGAAGAAGCGTGCATGCAATAGCGAATCACGTGACCCCGGCCTTAGGTCACAAGGAGGGCATTGTTGGTTTTTAGCCGGTAAGAATCCGGCAGACACCCTCGCTTTCCCCGGGCGAGGGACATCCATGAGGATTTTCCAACGAAAAAAAGGCGAGCCTATCGCCATCAACCGGGCATGAATCCTAACTCTAGGCTGCTACTGAGGAATTCCACACGGAAAAACCTTATAACACTTTGCCCGATCTGGGGATCGAACCCAGGACTCACGATCAGCAGTCGCGCTTGCCACCACTAGACCAACGAGGCAGTAACTAAATAATAAAAACTTTATTTTTTAATTCTAAGTCAAGCTCAACTTAATTCTCAGATTCAAGTACTTTACGATCTCAGGCACAGCCATTTGCTCTGAACATTCTTTTATTATTCATCGAGATGGATTTAATTTCATTATCTTTAGATAAGCTAATAATGGTTAGTGGACCCAACGTTTTCTATTAAACGATTGAATCGATTTAATCGGCTAATAACTGGTAGGATTATCTTCATTAGTGCTTACAAGGGTAAAAGAATCAATTAAAATAGGTTCTCCTAATTGATTCCAATGCCCTTTATCTTAAAAATATAAGAAAGGGAGAGAATGTCACGATCATATTTTGATACCAACAGAAAGTAGGTAATTACAACGAAGTTGATTAGACGTCATAAAAATACAAAAATAAAAATATATTGAACTAGCGGGCCGTCCCGGCTTCGCACGGGGGAACATTTTTCCCGTTTTTGCAACATTTTTCATTTATGCTCAGCTCCTATTGATCGTAGCGTGATTTTATATAGCCTATAACCTTCCTCGATAAATGGATTATCCAACACAAAAATATTTTGTGAATTCCAACTAGTAGTTCCTGAGATTAGCGCGTTCAAACAAACAAACCAACTCTTCAGCTTTATAATATAGTGGTTTCAAACGCGACTGCTGAGCATGGGGTCCTGGGTTCGATCCCCAGGTCGGACAAAGTGTTATTGGGTTTTCTATTATGTTATTAAATCCAGACTCCGTTGCCATTAGGCAACAAGCTCGCTCCCTATTACATGGGACTTAAACATAACTGGCGAAACGAGGATGTACTAAAACACCTCTGCCGAACCCTTCGGGGAACACATGGCGTGATTTTATGTATTTTTATGTATGTTAGAGAAAATTGCTTGGGGCTAATAGACATTTAAGTGGTGGAAAAGTAACCGTTCAAAGCTTTTTTCAATCTTTTAGTAAACCCAATGTATGTTAAAGGAACAATGACCGTTGAAACAAACGACTCCTTCCAAAAAAGCCGCGCCCCGTACTTACTTGAACCGACCTTAAGGAGGCAGGTATGGCAGACTGGATGGTGGAGAATCGTGTCTAGTAGTGGTCAGGGTTGATTTAGCATAGTAATCAGCTCATCACAGTCCCACCGCCCTCCAAGAGTGACGATACTTAAGTACCCACACACACACCTTGGGTAGTTAGCTCTGCGACCAACCTTGCTGACTGGGTAATCTTTTCACAGACCTCATATACCTCTTGCCGACACGAGAGATGAAGAAGAAGTCCCACTGCTGGGCACAGGCCTTTTCTCAGAGAGAGAAGGGTGTAGACCAGGGGTGGCCAACTTGATTCGACCCAAGATCTACTGTTTACCGAGTAGACTCTGTGCTACCAATGACATAATCAGTACCTCTTCATTCAACTTATATTTTTCTTTGCCTTGCCATGATCGACTTGATTGAGAGCCTTGGTCGATCGCGATCGACTGGTTGGTCACCCCTGGTGTAGACCTTAGTCCACTACACTGGCCTGATCCACAGTAGACTACGCATACTGTCAATACATTTTTGGAGCCCTCTCAAGTGTGCAGGTTTCCTCACAATGTTTGAAAAGTCAGAGGTGCGGGCCGGATTCCACCCTACTGCATAAAAAGCAAGCACTCAACCGCTAGTTAGGCTTGTCTAGACAGACTTGATAGATACACGGGAACGAAGTGGTAGGCACCAATATTAGGAACCCTTATCCATATTTAAACGATAGACGAAACTATTTTAAGATATCGCATAAATAGCATTAAGGACCTGCATGCATGAGGTATTGGCGCGGGCAAAGTGCAACCTTATTGCAGTACTAATAAGAGCGCACCGCGGACTTTTTGTCCGCCATTGTCCCTCGTCTAAGCAGGCTCTTAATGGTGTTGAATTAAAATCTGTATTTTCAGCCACAGACCAAACATTCGGTCGACCGTAATTCAAACAAGCATGGCTTACGTCACTCAGCCATGTCGCGTTGGCCGTTGACCTCACTACCTAGATTTAAAACCAAAACTAGCTTTTAAAGAAACTTCAATAAGGTTTCAAGTTTTGGCTTTCGAAATTCATTCTTTTTCTTTTCTATTCGGCTGCTTGTGAATTGGTGATCTTGCGGACGGTTTCTACGTAACTGGGCAGTTATTGGCGAGACCTGAAGGGTCTCCAATCAATGGGGACGAGAGTAAAATACTTAACCTAAGCTAACTACTATTACTACTACTACTAACATCATGACTAGCTAGCAACAACAGCACTAAGGGCGACCCCTAATGGGACTCGGACCTCGGCTTGATGCTTGATGGTACTGAATTAACGGTGTGACTGTGGAGTCAGAAAAGACCACCGGCTCCGAGGCTGCGGCGGGTGAGCACGGTGGATCATGGAAAAATTCTTTCATTTTTATGCGAACATTTTATAGTATAGTATAGGAATAATGTGAGTTTCGTAATGGTTTTTACATACATACATAAACTCACGCCTTTTTCCCATGGGGGTAGGCAGAAACTACAGAACGCCACAAGCTTCGATTCTTACATACTCCTTTCGCTTCATCCACATTCATACATCTTGTCATATCCGCACGCCGATTGAGAGTACTAAGCACCTGTCCTTTGTGAAGAACATCACCAATAACATGGTTTTTACGCGATGTCAAAAGATAAATTAAATTGTATGTTTTATGGGATCCCAAAGGAAAATCGGCCAGAATGTATCAATAGAGATGACAGATATGTCATTGGAAATCTATTTCAATATACCTACTTGTAGGCCTACCACGAATTCAGTTGAGTTACTAAACGTAAACGTAAAGTTAATGAAAGTGAATTTTGAATCGGAATATACTCGTTTCGTACGTACTATTTAATTAAATTGAAAACTTTATTCGTAACTATGTATGATACAAATTCTGCATGTCGTAAAAAATGACCAGCATTTTATAGGACAGTTGTATTTTGGATTCAAAATTCGTTTAAATTAGTTACGTTTACGATGCTATTCTTCAAATGTTCGTGCTACACCTACTGAACGATAAAAAAAAAACAATGAATAAAACCGACTTCAAAAAAACGATTAAAATAGAATAAAATAATTACCGTATTATAAAATTAACAGTTTCCAAAGTCGGTGCTAGTCCACGCTGAACGAAATTGAAGGCACCGACTTCTGAAATTGAATTTTTATAATATGGTAATTATTATTTTATTCTATTTTTTCGTTTTTCGAAGTCGGTTTTATTTTTTCTTAGTATGTTTTTTCTTTTTTTCTATTCAGTAGGCTCATGTTTGGACCTACTAAAGATGCTGCTCGTAACCCAATCATGTTTTCTGTACTGTTCGTTATTGAGGAGTTCTGTTGTTAATCTCCCGAAGTTATTCATCAGATTTTCACCAAATTTAAATGGGACAACCTCGAAAGAATACTCTTTCAAACAAAAAAAAGAATCATTCATATTGCCCAACAATTAGCAACGACATAGCGGAACGAACATACAAAAAAAGATACATACAGTTGAACAGAGAACCTCCTCCTTTTTTGGAAGTCGGTTAAAAAAAATGTTTCGTAGTTTTCCTCCCTAATATTTCCCCTTCCAATTACAAACAATCCTACGCAATCACACAGTAAACTTCCTAGTCAATAAATAATAATTGTATCTACACAATCGAATTGCCTACAGGTAAAGGGGAATCGTAATATAATAACAATGCGTTTGACATATCAAACACAGCTTGTTAACTTGAAGATGTTTCTTCGAGTTAACAACGTTATGTTTGATCTGTATAACTCGATCTTCGCTGTACATTTAATTGACGGATGGTAAATATGGTGTTGTTTGCGTTTAGCTATTTTGGGGATCAGTACGTTGTTGTGTCGTCAATTTGGTGGTAAATGATTGGATCGACGACTTCTGTGGCATTTTTTTTAATGTAATTATATTCTTGTATATAATTATATTGGGGCTAGGGAGTGAATATACTAAAACAGTATTTTTTTAACTAATAAAAAAAACTTTTATCCAGATTAATTAAAAAAAAAAACAAAAAAGAACAGTCGATTGGAGAACCTCATCTTTTTTTTAAAACAGTTAAAAATTTACTAAATATAGGTAACTTGAATAAGTTGATAGTGGTATGGAATATAACTTAAAAAAGGTGATAATGGATGAAATAAAATATTGAGGCACTGTCACTATAATGACTTTAAATGTAGTAGGTATAAAATTCGACTACATACATACCTACTACATTTATGAGTACACAAAATTATTTATAAGTACTAATAAATAGCTTCAGTATAGATAAAGCCAAACTACAAAGTTGTCTGTCAGTCAAGCGCTATAAAGTGTTGAAACAAAGTGAACTTTGGTACGATTTTCACCGTCAGCATTTTTCGAAGAAGAAAAGGTGTTTTTCAAGCGTATAAAACTACTAGTAGATATAAAAAAGCCCTAGTGGTGTGATCGTCCGACTACCAAGTCACGCACCTCTGACTTTTCGGATTCATGCGCGTATTGTAAAATTATCACTTGTTTAAAAACGGTGAAGGAAAACATCGTGAGGAAACCGGCATGCCTGAGAGATATTTCTCGACGGCATGTGAAGCCAAGTCAGAGGCCCATGGGCGACATAAACTCTGACACCAGGTTAGTCACTAACCACACGAAAAGAAGAAGTCGATATACGACATCCCTAAGAACTGATGTATTATAAATTCTAAGTACGAATGACGTAATCAGTAACTCATATGGCTGGGAACATGAATTATAAATGTATGTTTTTCTATGGGCCAGAATTATCCCCTAGATAGCGGTTAAGCAAATTAAAATAAGCTTTGGAGAGTGAATTTTTCTGCCATAAAAATAACTTTGTGGAATCAGTGCGTAAATCACGGCGCAATTGTAAAAGTTTTTTTATTACATTTCTCTATTTTATGTCGGTAAAATTATGAGTGATATTTTGAAAATGGAATATAATTTTCTTTTATATTCGAAACTAGTGACACTAGCGGGTGCAATGTAGATACTAATGTGGGGCATATAAACCTTCCTTTTGAATCACTTTATCTATTGCTGAAAACTAAGCGTACAGTAAAGAGTACGTAAACCAAGATCTAAGCGTACAGACAGCGGGAGTGAATTTGTTTTATACTATGTAAAGAAGATGTATCTTTGCAATATCTCACTTTATGTGTATTTTTACTCCATGTACAAAGAATGTGTAGAAATACAACAGAGTTGTTTTTGAAGATTCTATACTTTGTTTTATTCTTTTTTTTCTCTAGGCATTAGTTCACTTTACATGACTATGGAAGCCTCATAGGTAACTTCTATTTTAAAACGCCGTAAAAAATGATCATTTTGTCTCTAAAATGTTATGGTCAAAGTTCAAAGAGTAAATTTAAATTATGTATGTATTTGACGACACATTTGCTGCAGTGGCTGAGCGATCGGCTTCTGCGCTACGGGTCGGGGGTTCGATTCCCGCACGGAACAAATATTTGTATGGCCTACAGATAGTTGTTCCAGGTCTGGATGTTTGTGCATCTGAAGATTTGTGTCTGTAAACGCACCCACGATACAGGACAAATCCGAGTGTGGGGCAACGTTTTATGTTCATACAAGTACATACAAGTATAATGTAAATGTATAATTTTACTGTTAATATTCAAAACAACCCGTAAAAGTTGAGTGAGAGGCTACTGAGCAACTAGTGTTGTACTAATACATAGACGATAAGCCGTACCTGTTATTAAATGGCAAGTACAACTTTTACGTATTCTATGATGCGTACTAGAACAGTATTAATAAAAATGAAAAATTAACAAAAAAAAAAACAATTTCACTCATTCTTTTAATCAAATTCTGATCAGCACATGAATTTGAAAAGTCAGAGGTGCAAAATTTATCAATAAACATAAACTATAACTTCAACATGATCACAACAGTTGCAAATCTAGTAGGTAGTGTATATGGATCAAAGCCAGTATAGTCGCCGGCACGCAACTCCTTTCTTTCTTCTAAACAGACATTTTTAAAAATAAATTATTTAAAACGGTCTTAGACCAATTACAATAATTAAAGATAGAAAAATGAACAGGAATGGAAGAAGATACATACAAAACAATGGAACGAAAAATAATGATTAAAAAAGAAAAAAAAAAAAATGTTGTCATGTTAATGTTCAGTGCAGTATAAAGTGACAGGTTCTCAACGTAATTATTAGGTTCCACAATAATAATAACCCTTACCTTCACTAGTTTATATGACAACCGCCCACTGAACTAAAATAAAAAAGCTGTCATAAAAAAGCTTCCATTAATCTAAATAATTACGAATCCAGTAAATATGAGTCATAATAGCTTTCGTCACTTTACTTGGAATAAATTATTATTAAAATAGCTTGACAATAAAATTCTATTAACCCACTTAGCTGATGACGTCACGAATGTGGTTAACACTATTATAAAGTTGTTTACGCTATTTGTATTTTGTTTTACGGCGCGGCCGTGTTACTTATAACTACGAATGGTAATTTCTGTACTGAGTTTACGAGTCGTAGATAGTAATAGGTCACACCATTTTCTTTCAGTAGATTTAGTAAGAGGACAATTAGTATGCAATAGGCTCGCCCCCTATTACATGGGACTTAAACATAACTGGCGAAACGAGGGTGTACTAAAAACACCTCTGCCGTTCCCTCCTGGGAATATAAGGCGTGATGTTATGTTATGCGAATTAATCATTTGATTTAAGCGAAAATGCCGCAGTGTACTACCATTTTACTAATATGTTGATTATAATAGTATTTAACACCTAGGATCGTTCGTTAGTAAAGTCTTCAAAAAACAGCTGACTTAGTTCTCCTGCCAATGTATAGCAGTGGATATTTGAAGACATAATGATGACGTCACTCTTGTATTTCTGGAAGCAGAGGTACACTACTACAACATAACCTATGCGTCTTGACAATGTTCGTGTCCCCAGTACGAATATCATGTCATATAATATTATCTTATTCTGTATACAAGGTTAGTCGGAAAGGGGGTACTAAGCCGAAAGAGTGTTAAAGTACCTATAATAAGAGATACATTTTGTTCTACATCTTTTCCCAAAACTCGATAGTGTAAGAGAAATAGCTTTTCAAAGATTTCGTATAAAATATGCTAAAATCTACCTGTCCATAGCTATGATCAGCTGTGTTTGCAATTTAGGTCATATTTGGGGTCACGGATTAGAAACTTAATATTTTGAATTCACAACTAAAGCAGGTATGATTTTTTTTGAAAAATCATAAAATAAAAATATTTTTGCATGCAAATAAAAATTATCGAATTTTGAAATTTTAACACTTGCTTTAGAATAGTCATCAGTGATACTTTAAGCAGCCCGTGGCTTAGTACCCCGTCCCGACTAACCTTGTATAAAAGAAGAAACTGACTGCCTGACTGATCTATCACCGCACAGCCTAAACCGCTGGGGTTAGAAACTTGAAATTTTGACAGTACGTACCTTTTATAACGTACGCATTCACTAAGGAAGAATATTTCAAAATTCCTCCTCTAAGGAGGAGAACTATTATTTTTATTTTTTATTCATGACTTGGTCGCGTTTGGCCCTAGTCTCACCTGATGTTAAGCGCAGACAGGGCCTAAGATGGAGCGCACGAATCCAAGGAACAGAGATATAGAGGAATTCCCCTATACCCCTCTGGCTCTCACATACGACGGAACACAGTAAACTGCTTGGCGCCGGACTTTAATGTTAGGGTGGTAGCTACTCAGGTGACCAGTAATGCGAAGGTGGAAGCAAAAGCTAGTTATATCTTAGGAACCTTAACAGCAACTCTGCCGCGCGATTCATAAGCGCAGTAAGTAACATTTTGGTCAAAAATGAGTTGATCATATATTCGTAATCACCATAGGATTGTGATTACGAATATATGATCAACAAATTTTTCACCAAAATGTTACTTACTGCGTTTATGAATGGCGCGGCAGAACGAGTGCAATGTCCTCCTTTCATTTCAAATATGTGAGATTAATCATTTTTCCTTTGTAAATAAGTCCTTTTTTCGACATCAGTTCCAGATCAATTTATCAATTTGAAAAATTGAAACTTCGCTCTGCATCTCTTGATTTGATTTAAAACATTTACCGTTAAGCTCTCAAAGAAACGAAATACGGGATGTTTTTTTTTTTACTAATTGATGAAAAGTGAAATGAAAATGTATTTTTATTTTCTTTAGTATTAAGCTTGTTATTTATAATTCTGTACACGTGCCTTTCAGTCTTCTAGTGAATTTATCGATAGGATAACAGTAGGAGCTTTATTTTAAAATTATACTTGATTTTAAATACAAGCTAAAGTGATAATAGGCTGGTCATATTATTAAGCGTAGAGCCAACGATCGTTGGGGTAGATGTGATCTTGGATGGATACCGTGAATCAGCGAACGTAGTGTTGGACGCCCTCCATGTGGAGTGACGATCTTTACATGATGGCAAAGTATCAAAAGAAGACACTAGTAGTGATCATTGGAAGGCCTATGTTCAGCAGGGGACGTTTACGTGCTGAGTGGACGTAAACAAGCGGGGCATATCGTCAGTGGAAAGGTAAAAAGACTAAAGCGCCAATATACCTACTATAAAGTAGAGAGATTCAAAGTATTTTTTTAAGAAAATTAACATAGTTATTTTTCTTAGAGTATACATATTAAATAGATAATTTAATTATCTATTTTTTTATATTATTTTATGTAGGTATATTGGCGCTTTAGTCTTTTTACCTTTCCACTGACGACATATATATAAATCCTCACTAGCAATCCAATGTTTGGAACTGTTCTCAGTAAATAGCCATAGGCTGACTTCCTATTAAATGGACCTATCCCTGATACCGGCATCGGTATTGGAACTACTCTCGGTAAATGGCAATAGGGTAACCTCCTATCCTTAATACCGGCTTATCTTTAATATGGCGTCTGTAAACCACCCTATAACAATACACCTTTGTGTAACCCTTCAATGAATATAGGATATTATTATATATATCTCATAGTCTGATTCGAGTATTCAATTCAAACTTCTTCTTTTCGTGGGGTTAGTGACTAACCTGGTGTCAGAGTGTATGCCGCCCATGGGCCTCTGACTTAGCTTCACATGCCGTCGAGAAATATCTCTCAGGCATGTCGGTTTCCTCACGCTGTTTTCCTTCACCGTTTTTAAACAAGTGATAATTGTACAATACACACATGAATTTGAAAAGTCAGAGGTGCGTTGGGTTCGAACTCGCGACTTACGACTTGGCAATCCAACGGTTACACCACTAGGCTATCACTGTTGTAATTCAATTGCAATCTAAACTAAAATTCTGTAAAGGCCAGAAAATTTTGAGTGATATAATTGATAAAGTTCCCCTTTACATACAAAATCATACTCTAAGATCTTTACATAGTATAAAACAAAGTCGCTTCCACTGTCTGTACGCTTAGATGTTTTAAACTACGCAACGGATTTTAATGCAGTTTCAGCAATAGATAGCGTGATTCAAGTGGAAGGTTTATATGTCCCACATTAGTATCTACATTGCACCCGTGCGAAGCCGGGGCAGGTCGCTACTATAAACCTTATCGGGTGCATTAAAAGAGTCTCCACGAGTGATGGTACTTAAGTACGTCCAGCGCACCCTGGACAGTCAGCCTCGCTACCAACCTTGCTGACTAGCTAATCTTTTCACCACTGCATAAGCCATTCTCTTATAGCTCGTGCCGACAAGAGAGAAAGGGCCATAGACCTAGTTGAAAAAGTAATAGATTTGTATTTTCTCTGCTGTGATAAGCAACTGAGTACGAAGGTATAAGGTTGGATTCATGTGCGTATTGTATAATTATCACTTGTTTAAAAACGGTGAAGGAAAACATCGTGAGGAAACCGGCATGCCTGAGAGATATTTCTCAACGGCATGTGAAGCCAAGTCAGAGGCCCATGGGCGACATGAACTCTGACACCAGGTTAGTCACTAACCACACGAAAAGAAAGAAGAAAGACGAAGGTACTAAATTTGATGCCAACCCGCTTTGCCCACAATTCATTGCTTATAAGTATTCCAATACTGTCAGTATGGAAAAAAACCCAAACAGCTTTATTAGAAAAATAAAATTTTCTTAGAGTATCTATTGAAATAAAATACAAATAAAAATCTATTCCAACAAAAAATGGTTCCAACGCCACGCAATTGTTTGCCAAAAATAATTCAGACTATATTTACAAGAGCTGTAAAGCAAGCTGGCCTTTTATTTAATCCGGATTATTATTATACGTACAAAAATAAAAACGTTTAAAAAAAAATAGGTACTCGTTTACAAAAAAATATTTCGTAAATACAAATTTCCCCTTACAAACGCTATCAATGACCGGCTCTTTAAAACGCTAATAACTGTACTTCCACAAAGCTTTCTTATCTCAACGGACCATTAGTTACCGGCGCTTAACATTTAACGTTCCCCGTCTAAAATAAAACCTAGTAGGTACCAAAAGTGGTACAACTTAAACCTATTTTATTACCACGTAAAAGATTTTACCTGTAAAACGAATCAATTATCGTGAAAACATTAATGGAACACGAGAATAAAACACAAACACGTTCACAGTTTCGTCACTACACTAAGTCGGAGCGAGTCACTTGGTCCCGACTTGGCCCGACAGTACGGCTAGGTCGAGTCGTAGCGGCGTAGCGCTACACGTCCAACGCTCTACAACGCCGCGGCGGCACTGGCTACGCGGGCGCGCTACAATCCTCGAGTTACAGTTCGGATTATTGCTCGTAGCACAGATTCTACAATCAATAGCTTTAGATAAAATAGTGTATTAATTTTAACAAAAATCTTTTGTACTCTCGTTTCAATAAATGTAGTTAGGTATTTAAAGGGCTTAATAACTAGTCTGAACGTTCGTTAGTATTGCTTTTAAAATATAAATGGGAATGAACGGTTGATTTTATTCAAATAAAATATTATTTTTCGATCGTAATTGAATGAGTGTTAATTGGCTATTGATGCTTTTAATGTACATTGTATTATTTATGATGTACAGTTAAATGAAATGGGTACTACTAAGAATTAAAGTATTGCTTTTCCATTACTATTAACTGTTAGTGCTTAACTAAGTAGGTAGCTACAACTAAGAGTAGATAGATATTAGTTAAAGATAAGTAAATAACGACAGCAGTAATAGAATCTCCTTTCAATTTTTTTTTATTTTTCAACTCGTCGCGTTTGTTTCTAGTCTCACCTGATGGTAAGTGCAGAGAGGGTCTAAGATAGAGGACACGAATTCAAGGAACAGAGATATAGAGAGATTTCCTTATACCCCTCTGGCTCTCACATACTCACGACAGAACACAGTAAACTGCTTGGCGTTGACTTTAATGTGAGCGTGGTAGCTAGCCAGGCGGACCATATAGATCCTACCACCAAGCGTGCTGGGTTTTGTTGAATCTTACAACACGCGTCTATTCCTAGCGTGCGGTGAGGTAATTTTATATTATAGCTTGTCTAGGTTTAAGTCACACGGTCATCGCTTTATGCAAAATCTTGGAATCATTGTGTCATAAATCAATGAAGTCTTCTTCTTTTCGTGTGGTTAGTGACTAACTTGGTGTCAGATTTTATGCCGCCCATGGGCCTCTGACTTTGCTTCACATGCCGTCGAGAAATCTCTCAGGCATGCCGGTTTCCTCACGATGTCTTCCTTCACCGTGTTTAAGCAAGTGATAATTATACAATACGCACATGAATCCGAAAAGTCAGAGGTGCGTGCCTTGGGTTCGAGCTCGAGACCTATGAATTGGCAGTCCGATGGTCACACCACCACTTACAAAAAATATAAAAGTCACTTTAAGTTTTTTTACTCATAGAGAATCTTATTAATGTAAGGCTCTAGGATTGGAGACATCATTAGGCTATAGAGTGTTAGAGTGTAATTTAGGACAAGCTTATTTCTAGCAGAGGATATGAGTTTTTTTTCTATTTTTATAATCGAAGCGAAATCTATATCTAAACATAACGAACATTGACGACACGTTTGATGCAGTGGCTAAGCGATGGGACTCTGCACTACGGGTCGTGGATTAGATTTCCGCACAGATCAAATATTTGTATGGCCTACAAATAGTTGCCCCGGGTCTGGGCGTTTGTGCATGTGAAGATGGTGTGGGGCAAAGTTTAAAAAAAAAAACATAATACCACGCCTTGTACTCCCCGAAGGGATCAGCAGAGCTGTTTTTTAGTACAGCCTCGTTTCGTCAGTTATGTTTAAGTCTCATGTAATAGGGGGCGAGTTTATCGCCATTAACCGAAAACAAATCCAAACTCCAAGCTGCTACTGAGGAATTCTACACGGAAATAACACTAATAACACTTTGCTCGACCTGGGGATCGAACCCAAGACCTCACGATCAGCAATCGCGCTTGCTACCACTAGACTAACGAGTTCTATGTATGTATTATAAACGTATTATTAAATAATAAACAAATTACATAAAAACCGTTCAGAGGAAAATCTGTTTCCGGTGTAAAAACAATTTATATGGAGTTACGGTTGACCGTTCGACTCGGTGTTTCCGGTAAAATTATTTTTTTGAAAACATTTTTTTTTTACCTCCCATTTGCGGATTGAACCAACCAGGGAGATTTATTTTTCCTGTTGATGTATGGCTTCAACTATTATGCTTTAGGTAAAACATCGGTTTTTTATTGCTTTACACATAGTGGATTTTATTCAAATAATGCTATAAATGAGTAAATTCTTTCAATCGCAGTGTTTATACATGTGTGTGATTCGGGTCAGTATTGTTTTATGAAACTCGTACTGCATTTAATAAGTACTCATACTCAACTACTAATCTATACTAATATTATAAAGCTGAAGAGTTTGTTTATTTGTTTGAACGCGCTGATCTCAGGAACTACTGGTTGTAATTGAAAAATTATTTTTGTGTTGGATAGTCCATTTATCGAGGAAGGTTATAGGCTATATAACATCATGCTACAACTAATAGGAGCAGAGCATAAATGAAAAATGTTGCAAAAACGGGAAAAATGTCCACCCGTGCGAAGCCGGGTCGGGCCGCTAGTTTATCATATAACTCGTGCTGCGTTTAGTACCCGTACAACTACTCTCTCCTTCTGTAAGTTTCTGACTTTACACAGAGTTCATCATCATCATCATCAACCTATAATGTTCCCACTGCTGGGACACAGGCCTCCTTTCTGTGAGAGGGAATGGGCCGTAATCCACCACGCGGGCCCAGTACGGGTTGGTAGATGTCACATGTCTTCGAATTTTTGGTTCTAGGACATGCCGGTTTCCTCACGATGTTTTCCTTCACCGTTTTGAGAGCAGTGGTGATGAAATAAATTACACAAAGTAATGCGCCTGGCTTGGTTCGAACCCACGACATACAACTCGTAAGTCGGGGCCGTTACCACTAGGCCACCACTACACAGAGTTACTGTCCTTGAAATGGACTGGAGAGGAATCAAGGATGTACAGTGAAGATCAAAAGTAAGTGATGATTGCTCAGTTTCAAACTTCAAATAGGTAACGATAGAGACGTGAATTCTGTGCAGAATAGTATAATTATTAGACAAAGATTAACATCTGACGTAATATATTTTGAAATTCAAAAATATTCATGGATTTTTGCTGTTGACTGTACTACGTCATACATAGTGTTTACTATTTGGTAGATTATAGACGAGCCTATTCGTCGAGTATTTCCAGCCCAGAAGAGAGACCTTTTGAAAATCCCTGAATGCAATATTTCTTACGTTTAAAAATAAAATGAAGTTTCCTTTCAGTAAAATTTGCTATTTCTAATTAAACGATTTTTATAGAATAGAATAGATTTATTTGCAAAAATATGGGTAAGGACAGTTCTACATAAGTCACAAAAGTAGCCGCATATTTAACCATTCAGTGGTGTGCAAATTGAAAGGTTAAAAGGTTACACTTATTAAACGGTTTTATAATTAGCTTCACTTCGTATATTTTTGTTTGTTTGTTTCAAATCTTGCAACAGATTTTACAATTACTTCTGCTTAACCGATTCTCCTGAAACTTCGCACACAAATTCAATTCCCATAATAACACAACATTATAATAATTTCAACCCTCAATTCTCAAATCCTGATACTGCAGGGGTACTGCAAGATAAAACCGTTTAGCTAAAAGTTTTTTTAAGGGATCACAAATATTTAAGGTACTTTCCCTCCATGACCTTTGACCACGTGTTCTGGGACACTCTGTATTATCTAGACTTTAAAAAAGACCTTGATCTCTGAGTTTATTTCAGCTTTTCTTCTCAGAGCTAGTCAGATAGGAAATGCCAGCGCCAAAAAGTCTTAAAAAAAAATTACATTGACGTGTAAAAGTGTCTGTAACAGATCTATTTACGGAAATAAAAGTCATTTATCATTAACGGGCGACGCGCCCCGGCTTCTCACGGGTACAATGTACAATGTGGGGCAAATAAACCTTTTTCTTGTTGCTGAAAACTGCATTAAAATCCGTTGCGTAGTTTGAAAGATCTAAGCGTACACACAGCGGGAGCGACTTTGTTTTATACTATGTAAAGATAATTTATCAAAATATCCGCAGATTCATCTTAGTAGTAGTCACCGATGTGGCACAGGTGTACCTGTGGGGTAGTATAAAGTGTTTGTAGAAAATCATTTACATTAAGGGTTAGCATGCAACGGTGACACGCTAACAACCTATCATTACCACTTCACATTCACACGTCAGTTATACCTACTCGATTTGGAGCAGAACTGAGTACTAATTGCAGTACTAAAATAGTAGTAATATATAATGTAGGAAGGATTTAAAGCCGATGCTATACTTAGCCGACACATAAGCGATTGAAACAAATGTTTTAAGTCGATGTCCAAAAAGACACGGCTGGCTGTCCATAATGGTGTGCTGGTACCTATAGGTACCTATGTATGAAAGTGAATGTTGGTCGTAGCAGAAGAGGCATGAAAGTAAAATAAATGCCGTGGAAATGCGTTTCATGCGAAGTATGTGCGGTGTAACTTTGAATGATAGAGAAATGACGAGATTAGACAAAGTTGCGGTTTAAAAGACGATGTATTGAATAAAAATTAAAGAAGTATGCTTAGGTGGTTTGGTCATGTTGAGAGATCATTCTCTCCTTTTCATTCTGATTCCTTTTTGAAAGGAATTTATAAGGCGAATGTTAATGGAAACGCCGGTAGAGGACGTCCTAGAGGGATGTTCTTCACAAAGGTCAGGTGCGTAATACTCTCAATCGGTGTGCGTGTATGACAAGATGTATGAATGTAGATGAAGCGAAAGGGGTATGTAAGGGTCGTAGCATGTGGCGTTCTATAGTTTCTGCCTACCCCCATGGGAAAAAGGTGTGAGTTAATGTATGTGTATGTACAAATGTATTCATATTTGGTGTGTGGCTACACTGTCGGTTCTGGATGACAGCCTCCACATGATCGTGAATGTACGTCGTGCATGTGGTATACTCCGTTAAGTATGGATAGATAATGACACATTAATTGATAGCACAGCACTTGATAGTGATAATATCCGCGCTGCACAAGATATAAAACAATTGTGTCCCTTGAGCTGTGAGGAGCGACAACACCCCCACCAGTTACCGTAAATACATTTATTTATAATCAACACAACAACCAATATACTCATAACAGATTAATCAAATAAATACAATATTGATATTTTATACTAGGTAGTATAAAATATCAATATTGATATATATATATTACATCTATTTAACTAAATGTCACAGTGCAAGCATCCAGTGCTCACCCGCCGCAGCCGCGGAGCCGGTCGTCTTTTCTGCCTCCGCAGTCACACAGTTAATTCAACCCTCATCAAGCTGTCTCCCTCCCAATCCTCTCGCAAGCAACGCCCTAAGCCAAGGTTCGAGTCCCCCCTAGGGGACGCCCTTAGTGGTGTTGCTGCTATCTACTCACGATGTTAGTAGTAGTAGTAATAGTAGTTAGCTTAGGTTAAGTATTTTACTCTCGTCCCCATTGGTTGGAGACCCTTCAGGTGTTATCAATAACTGCCCGGTTACGTAGAAACGGTCCGCAAGACCATCTACAAGCAGTCGAATAGGAAAAAAAAAGAAAAAGAAACAAGCATCCAGTATTTTGGAGGTTGCCAGCTGGCACTGACGTGCGTCGTGCGTCCGTGACGTCTATTATTATTTCTGACTATTATGATTTCCCGTAATGACTATCATAGGTATTCGTATGACACCCGGGATCGACTGTTTAACGTGCTCTCCGACGCGCGGTGGGGTCTCGATGTGTAACGAACGGTCACCATCCGCAGACTGACCGCGGCAAGTGCAGCTTAACCTAGCAAATCTTACGATCCACGCGGTTAGTAATTAGCCACGAACCCGACAAGACCTTAATATCGTTCCTAATGGCTAATAACAGCAGTGATAGCCTAGTGGTGTGACCGTCCGACTGCCAAGTTATAGGTCTCGAGTTCGAACCCAAGGTCACAACTCTGACTTTCCGAAATCACGTGCGTAATGTATAATTATTACTTGCTTAAAAACGGTGAAGGAAAACATTGTGAAGAAACTGGCATTTCTGAGAGATATTTCTTGACGGCATGTGAAGCTAAGTTAGAGGCCCATGAGCGGCATAAACTCTGATACCAGGTTAGTCACTAACCACACGAAAAAGAGAAGACCCATCCACAAACTGACCGCGGCAAGCGCAGCTTAACCTCGCAAATTATATCGTCAGTGGAAAGGCAAAAAGACAAAAGCGCCAATATAGCTAATTTACAGTAGAGATATTCAAAATATTTTTTAAAGAAAATAAACATAGTTATTTTTCTTAGAGTATACATATTAAATAGATAATTTAATTATCTAAATACATATATATTATTTAAAAGTAGGTATATTGGCGCTTTAGTCTTTTTACCTTTCCACTGACGATATGATCTGCGCGTTTGGTAATTAGCCCGTCCAGACCTTATTATCGACCGTAATGACAAAATTCTGCAATATATTTCCAGGGAAAAGATAAGTTGTTCCAATAGTAACCAGAATAACTACCTATTATATATTACCAGGATAAACTTCTAGATGGAAGTTGTACAGTAAAATCGGCCCCCAAAAACAATTAGAGCCGTGCCGCTAAATGCGAAGCGACTGCATCAAACTTTAAAACGGTCCCAAGTTTTGGTACGGACGATTCAATATAGGTTTCGGTGGCTATTTAAGTGAAATCCGTTTCGCGAAAGTTTTGCAACGCTTAAGAATTATACTCATTGTTTAATTGTAAGATTGAAAATTTTACACGTAAATTATAGCGAGTAGGATAATATTTCTTGTTTTTGTTCTTTAGTGTTGTTAAGGAAAATTTTATATAAAGGAATTTATAATCGACTAATGGACCGCCCCGACTTCGTACGGGTACCATTAAGTTACTTGTATGAGGTGTTTTAATCAGTTTTTAATAACATATTTTTTTCGACTTTAAAGTTCATAACTCATCAATACGTTTGTAAATTATCCACATAATCCTTGCCTGAGAATCAAGCTGTCTAATAACTTTTTCTTTTTCAACATTCTACATAATTTAATGTAATTATATAATAATAATAGTTTTTTTTTTTTTAATTTTATTATGTATTAATATTTGTATGCCATTGATTATGGCAAACATGATGGTCTCTATTGTTACTTTAACATCTTGCATATATGCTGACAATTGTTTTTGTATGTATGTACACTCATGTTTGAGCAAATAAAAATTATCTTATCTTATCTCATCTTAATCATGAAAATTGGAACAAAATTAGTTTTGTAATTACGAAGGAAATTGCGAACAGACAGACAGACGCGGCGAAGTACTTTGTTTTGTAATATGTAGTGAGAGCGATTTAGTAATCCAAAAATTTTGTTAACTCAAAGAGTCTGACAACCGGTCATACCTTAGGATATCGGCATTGCCTTGTTTCTGCGTGGTGGAGGCCTGATAGCAGACGCTCCGTGTAAAATACTGGTATTCAGCCGCATTTGGTTAGACACGAAGCTGACCACAAAACAGTTGGGAAAAGGCTAGGCATAACAGAGTGATTTAGTAATCATCAGTCATCATCATCATCATCAGCCTATAATGTTCTCACTGCTGGGACACAGGCCTCCTCTCTGTGAGAGGGAATGGGCCGTAATCCATCACGCGGGTCCAGTGCGGGTTGGTAGACGTCACATGATTTCGAATTTTTGGTTCTAGGACATGCCGGTTTCCTCACGATGTTTTCCTTCACCGTTTCGAGAGCAGTGGTGATGAAATAAATTACACAAAATAATGCGCCTGGCTGGGTTCGAACCCACGACATACAACTCGTAAGTCGGAGCCGTTACCACTGGGCCACCACTGCTCTAATCATCAGTATTTGTTTTCTTCACCGCTTCCCAAAATTCTGCTTGACTTAAAATCGTGAACTCATTAATTTATTTATCTGCAAGCAACTCGACTGACTTCTAAAGGAAATGTTGGTTTCTCAACCTTGTTTTATTTTTTGAATGCACGAAACGTAAGAAACGTATATTATTTATAAGTTATCCCATACGACGTCCACCAGAAGGAAGTAAGTAGTCATTTCCTAGAAAGGTTTTTCATAGTTACAAACTTGTCGCTATTTATTCATAAGTACCTGGATGACCGAGCTTAGCTCGGTTTTTTATTGGTAAATCTTGTTTTTTGGTTAGAAAAAAAAAAGAATTAAATAGTCTAAAAAGAAGAAAATAAACTTTAAATTAAATCGATCCCATCAATTTATTACATTATACAACTAATTTATTAAAACAATATAAAAGTTTGTCGCGAGAAATACAATGTTATGAAGTACATAAGTACATTTTTTCTTAGAATTACTATACTTTACATTTATTAGTTATTTTACATACATATTGCATTCTTGTTTATTTAGTATCTCCCGAAAAGCTTTTATAATATTTAAATAAATTAGTTGTATAATGTAATAAATTGATGGGATAGATTTAATTTAAAGGTTATTTTCTTCTTTTTAGACCATTTAAATAAAAGCTTGTTTTTAAAAATGTTTTTTGTACTATTCATTTATTTATTTTTTAGTCGGTATATGATGTTGAAATTTAGAACAGTCTTTCATAATTGAACGCGTATACAACATTTCATGTCTGTACTGCTAACCATTGAGGAGTTCTCTAGTCAGGACCCAATCCTGAGTGCAGCAACCATGTCACGGTAAAACTTAAAACCGGCTATCATAATAAAACGCGTACACAAAATTTCGTGTCTGTGCTGCTAAACATTGAGGAGTTTCCTAGTCAGGACCCAACCCTGAGAGCAGCAACCATGTCACGGTAAAACGTAAAACAGGCTATCATAATAAAACGCGTACACAAAATTTCGTGTCTGTGCTGCTAAACATTGAGGAGTTCCCTAGTCAGGACCCAACCCAGAGTGCAGCAACCATGCCACGGCAAAACTTAAAACCAGCTATCACAATAAAATGCCTACCCAAAATTCGTGTCTGTGCTGCTAACCATTGAAGAGTTCCCTAGTCAGGACCAAACCCTGAGTGCAGCAACCATGTCACGGTAAAACTTAAAACCGGCTATCATAATACAATGCGTACACAACATTTCGTGTCTGTGCTGTTGAGCGTTGAAGAGTTCCTTTATCTGGAGCTAAGCCTGGATGTCGATTCAGGTCATGCTTACCAAAAAAATGTATTGTCATCGGAAATGAACCAACATTTTTAAAGTCAACTCCTTAGGATAAGAGGAAGTGATTCAAAATTCAGTTGCAAGATTTCAACCGAACATACATACAAACATTGCAAGTTAAATAAAAGCGTATAAAAAGAAAAATAAATTATAAAAGCTTGTAAAAAAAAGAAGGAACTTAAAAAAAAGGGAAAAAAATAATCAGCAGGACTCGAACCAGGGTTTTCAGGTTTTCGTGACCGCCCGATTTCCCACCTGAGCTATTATAACATTGTATACGGAGGCGAAATTTACTTTCGTATTCTAATGATATTGTAGCAGCTTATCATTGCCAAAAAACACGGATAAAACGACATTTTTTTTAAATGAAACCTAGCTAGATCGATTTATCGCCCCCGAAACCCCCTGCATACTAAATTTCATGAAAATCGTTGGAGCCGTTTCCGAGATTCAGATTATATATATATATACAAGAATTGCTCGTTTAAAGGTATAAGATAAATACAACTTTTTCATTTCAAACGTAACCTTTCGAAATTTTGATTGAAGCCTTCGAAAATATCATACTTTTACGAACAAATCCAAAGTGGTAACTAGAGGGGTGAACTATAATACGACATAACTAAGAACTCACATTGACAAACTTCGTAAAACCGATCCCTTCCGAACTGAGTACGACTTCAAAACCATGAGTATTTATTAGTATTGCAGTAAAAACTGATGGCTTTGTTGGTCTAATGGTTACAAGCGCAACTGCTGAGCATAGGGTTCGGTGCCCAAGTCGGGCAAAGGTTTTTACATTAGGAATTTCTCAGTAGAAGGCCGGAGTCTGAACTAGTCCCCAGTTAACGGCAATAGACGCGCCCGCTACTACATGGGACTTAAACATAACTGGCGAAATGAGGGTGTATTAAAAACACCTCTGCCAAACCCTTCGGGAATACAAGGCGTGATGTTATGTTTATGTTATGTAGAAAATGATCTTTACGCTGACGTAATAAGTGTGAGTGGCGCGAAAATGAGAGACTGCCATTGGTTGTTTAATCAAGTTTACCGCTGACTCTTCTTGATTGTGTCATACTTACCTATTTGTCGTGGCCTTTGCACGTGGGTGTTCGATCTTACTCAGAAAAAACTAATCGAGAGCAAGTACATAGCTATTCTACTTGAATAAAAAAAACTCTAAGATGAAGACCCTAGTGGCGTAGGTAGTGGATTAGTAGTACTTTCGATTATAAGCTTTTAATTTTTTTATTCTTGTTTTGCTCTCTTTTGGCCTTAAACTCACCTGATTTTAAGCACAGACAGGGTCTAAGATGGAACAAACGAATCCAAGGAACAGAGATATAGAGGGATTGCCCTATACCCCTCTGGCTCTCACATACACACCAAAAGCTTTTTGTAACCATATAAGTAAAGTTTGTGTCGACGTAAACTCTTGTAGTTATAGTAGAGTTCCTTTTGAAAGAGCTCGTCCGGGAAAGAATTGTCTCGTTGGTCTCGTGGTGGAAAGCGCGACTGCTGATCGTGAGGTCCTGTGTTCGATTCCCAGGTCGGGTAAAGTGTTATTGGGTTTTTACGTGTAGAATTCCTCAGTAGCAGCTCCGAGATGGGATTTGTGCCTGATTGATGGCAATAGGCATGCCCCCTATTTCATGGGACTTAAACATAAGGGCGAAATGAGAGTGTTACTATACACCTCTGCCCTACCCTTCGGGGAATACAAGGCGTGATGTTATGTTATCTACATAAAAAATGTTAATAAAAAACATGCAGTTTTTTTTACTATACACGCTGTCCATTCTTATTTAGAAATACATCAATGTCCTATCTACATGAGCGTATCGTTAAACTCGGTAGAGCGAAAACGGTTATCTAAAATTTGTAAGAGATTGGCTAATGGCTCGTTAATATCTAGATATTGTTACAGACTTTGTAATAGTATCTGGCCAGCCTTTAAGGCCTTAAGGTGTTTTATTGAAACATTGGTGACCGTTAACATTTGAATTTCATGATAGTATTATTACAAGAATGAATTAATATGTAGCTGTATCTTTTATTTTGCGGGAAATAAAGTAAATGGTGCTATGCATGCGGTTGTGGCTAGCCAGTCGATGTACAAAAAGACGACTGGCTGTCCATAGTGGTGTGTTGGTACCTCCGCTTATATATGGAAGTGAATGTTGGTCGTGGCAGAAGAGGCATGAAAGTAGAATAAATACCGTGGAAATGCGTTCCTTGCAAAGTATGTGCGGTGTAACTTTGAATGATAGATTGAGAAATGAAGAGATTAGACAAAGTTGTGGTTTAAAAGATGATGTAGTGACAAAAATTGAACGGAGTATGCTTAGGTGGTTTGGTCATGTTGAGAGAATGAGTGAACGGCGGTTAACAAAAGGAATTTATAAGGCGGATGTTAATGGGAACGCCGGTAGAGGACGTCCTAGAAGGACATACATCGATGTTATTGGTGATGTTCTTCACAAAGGTCAGGTGCGTAGTACTCTCAACCAGCGTGCGTGTATGACAAGACGTATGAATGTGGATGAAGCGAAAGGGGTATGTAAGGGTCGTAGCATGTGGCGTTCCATAGTTTCTGCCTACCCCCATGGGAAAAAGGCGTGAGTTTATGTATGTATGTATCCTTTATTTTGATGTAATTATCACAAATGCTGCAGAGTTAGTGGAGGCGCATACATCCAAATAAACAGTTGTGTGACAATTGGACGATTTTATTTTTATACTAGCGGCCCGTCCCGGCTTCGCACGGGTGGACATTTTTCCCGTTTTTGCAACATTTTTCATTTATGCTCCGCTCCTATTGGTCGTAGCGTGATATTATATAGCCTATAACCTTTCTCGATAAATGGACTATCCAACACAAAAATATTTTTTCAATTCCAACCAGTAGTTCCTGAGATTAGCGCGTTCAAACAAACAAACTCTTCAGCTTTATAATATTAGTATGGATTGGTATCGAATCGAGTTGGTATGCGCAGTTCCGTACATTAACATAATATACTTTAAGAATGCAACTAAACCGTCGCCTTAGGACGATAATTTAGTTATGTGTTTGCGGGGGGCCTTACTGAGAAACTAATGGCCAAATACTCAAACGGTTTTAAATTTTAAGTTACCGTTAATTTTGTGCTGTCACTGTCACTTCGCCTTAAAGTGACAGTGACAGCATGAGAATTAACGGCAACATAAAATTGAGTAGCGGTTGAGTATTTGGCCATGAGCCATATAATACATACACATGCCTGAAACAACTTAAAATTGAGTAGCGGTTGAGTATTTGGCCATAAGCCATATAATACATACACATGCCTGAAACAACTTAAAATTGAGTAGCGGTTGAGTATTTGGCCATAAGCCATATAATACATACACATGCCTGAAACAACTTAAAATTGAGTAGCGGTTGAGTATTTGGCCATAAGCCATATAATACATACATATGCCTGTAATCTCGGAAGGGGTAAGCAGAGGTGTTTTTCTATTACAGGAGTCTGTACATCTTCGTTTTGCAAGTCCCATGTAATAGGTGACGAGCCTATTGCCATATTTCAGGCACAATTATGGTGCCAGGTTCGTTGCCTCTAACAACTCGCCAGTCATATAATATGAATGCATACATATATAATTAATTGAGCTAACATTTTTTTTAAGCTAACCATAATAAACTCAGTAACTGGTCGTCACTGAGTTTGTTAAAAACGAATTTCCAAAAAAAGGTGGTTTATAAAAACGCCCGCAATCCGTTTGGATGCAAGGTTTTACTTCGATGCAGATCCGGTGTGTTTTGGAGATTATAAATACGACACAACAACATAAAAAACACGGGGTCGGACTCAGTTACCATTCAAAATTAAACACATCTCTAAGCTTGAAGAAAACACGGATATTTTTTACTCTATGCGGAAAGAATCCCGTCTATGCCAGACGGGAGCACCATAATTAATATCATTAGAAAACTTGTATAATACTCTACGTTCTTTTTCTTTCCTCCTAGCCTTTTTCCCAACTATGTTGGGGTTAGCTTCCAGTCTAACCGAATGCGGCTGAATACCAGTATTTTACACAGAGCGACTGCCATCAGACCTCCGCAACCTAGTTATAAGGCAATGCCGAAATCCTAAGGTTAGCCCGGTTGTCAGACTTTCGGTCTTCTGACTTCCCGTAACGACTGTCATAGTTATTCGTATGACACAGCTTCCAGTCTAACAAGATGCGGCTGAAACCAGTATTTTACACGGAGCGACTGCCATCAAGTTTAATAAACATTCTATGTTACATCATCCTTAAATAGGTACAAACTTCCAAAAAGTACCGTCAAGAAGTAGGTCCGTCCATTCCACAATTAAAAACGCGCTCTAATCTGATAAAATATTCTTGCCGTACACTTTTTAAGGTTGGCTCCGTTCGAACAAACTTTAGTCGTACAATGAAAAAAGAAATCCCACGATATTGTTATCTTCAACATCTTTTTAGAAACTCGAGAATGTAGAAAACGGAGTCAGTCGCCGACAATAATACTTTTAAAGGGAAACGTTTCAAAAGAAAAAAAGAAACCTATTACATAAGAAAACATCCATGCTCTTGAAATTCCCAAACAAACTGAAAAGTTTAATAAACGTTACCGCTCTCGTAATCATTATTGCTGGATGGAACAAGATTGCGAAGAATTTGGAAAGAAGTGAATTCCTGATGGTGCCTCCAAAAGTGTTGGGTCCGGTAATATAAATGTTAAGACGCGACTTTAAGACAGGATTTCGTGAGAGAACGTTTCATTCAGACTGCTATAATTTTACAACGGTTTATAGAATTATAATTGGTTTTACGGAGTGCTATGAGGATGTAAAGACTAACTTTTAAACTCTGATTTTTGTAGGATTTGCACTCATTGTTTTGATGGAGTTGTGAGGTTTTGGGTGCGGTCCCTAGGCCGGGCAAAGCGTTGTTGGGTTTTTCCTTGTGAAATTCCTCAGTAGCAGCCCGGAATTTGGATTTGTGCCCGGTTGATGGCAATAGGCCTGCCCCCTATACATGGGATTTAAACATAACAGTGAAATGAGGGTATTATTATACGCTTCTGCGCAACCCTCGGGGAATACAGACGTGATGTTATGTTTTGTCTTTTGATGGACGTAACATTGATCAATGCATACTAAGCGCCTCTTTGGCGGTATTTCCCTGGGTAAGAATATAAAACATCTTCACCATAGACTGGAAATAGACGCGTGTTGAAGAATTCAACAAAACGCAGCACGCCTGGTGGTATACGCATGGTGGATCTATACGGTCCGCCTGGCTAGCTACCACCTGAGCATGAAAGTACGGCACCAAGTAGTTTACTGTGTTCCCAAATCCCTGTACATCGCTTTTCCTTGGATTCCTGTGCTCCATCTTCGACCCTGTTTGCGCTTACCATCAGGTGAGATTAGGGCAAGGCGATCAAGAAAAGAACAAAAAAAAATACATATACATGATGATGATTTTTAATTCACTGGTAACCTTTCAGGGTCTGAAAGTATTCATGATTATAAGTAACTTTTACTATTTGACCAATTCTGAAATATCGAAAAAATATCAGCTGTTTCATAGAAAAATGCAATATTTACTCGATGAAAATGTATGAAACAAATGTTTTTTTTTGCTTTTTCGTAGTTGGTCCCACAGAGAAAATTGTTTATAATCATGAGTACTTTCACCTCCTAAAAGTTTAACAGTGAATTAAAAATAACCATATATACGATCTATGGTACACCACCTCAGGACGTAACACAAAATGTTTATGACATAAGTCAATGGACAATGGGCGGTCTTATCGCACAAGGCAATCTCTTCCAGACTAGGATTTCCAAACAAAAATAAAAATATTTAAATTGAACGGTCTAAATGTTACGAAGTGTATACGAAGCAAAAGAAAGCGATAGTAAAATAACGAGGGGAGCGGGGTTAGGCCGGCGGGGGCGCTTTAGAGTGTTCAATTTAAATATTTTTATTTTTGTATGAAAATCTGATGAACTAAAATATGATGAATTTTTAAAAGTCGTAGAACAAAAGTTGTTGATTATGATGTTAGTAACATATTTCTGAGAGGTGTCGGTGTTTTACAAATAACCCTGTATATTATAGAAATATAATATAGTACGAAAAATACTATATTTTATCCGTAATTCAACTGTCGCGCTTTTATAATATGTTAACTGCAAAAACGGAAAGAAGAAAGAAATAGAGCATCTATTAATTTAATTAAAAATATATAGTTAATTTATTTTAATATGAATCTAAATTGCTCAGGTTTCTATAATTATTTTAAAGGTAATAGATCATTGATGGCCAAAGCGAAGAGCAATAACATATCGACGGTTGAAAGGCTAATTGGTCTAAGCGACATTTTTTGCGATATTGAGTTACATACATATTTGGAATCAGCGAATTTTTCTGCGTCGTCTGAGCTTGGTTTCAAATTTTTTAAAGCATTTTTTTGGCGCTTAGACCCCACACTTACTTTGCTCTCATTTTGGAGGCCATTGTATCAACCGACACAAAATTTGTCAATTTTTTCTCCTTTGTCTTTTGAATCGTTTTTACTGCTACTATTTTGAAGATCTAATGTGCGTTAAGGCGTTTAGCTTTTTGTATAAATACTTGATTGTGTCACTTGAAACATTTTGCATTCCATCGGAATAATAGATTTATTCGTTTTAATATTTGTGTTTTTATTTTAAAATTAACCTTAATGAGCAAATCTTTTATTGGGTATTGGTGTTGTACCAGAACAAAGGTTTAGGAACCTATCTCTGACCCTACAATAGTAAAAAAAACTATTTATATGATTCGGTTTAAACACTGATCGTCGTCTGTATCAAGTTACTTTAGTCTAGTTGCTTCATACTCAATTCATTGAGTCTCTGAGAATAAATCTTCTTGCTTTGTTCTGCTTCATATTCTGTGTCAACACATGAACTAATTTACTTTCAGCTATAATATATATTACAGGCAATTGAACCACTTTGCCTTACTCCTGAAATCAATATATTCGATGCATTTTGTGTTAAGCGACATTTATTTCAGAAAATACAGCAAGTATATTCAAGTAATTAACTCTAAAAACTGTAGTACGTACTTACGGAAATAATGTATTAATATTACGAAAATCTACCCAGTAGTTTTTTTATAATGATTTTTTTTTCGAAAAACGAAACTTTAAATCCATTTCCTGCAACTTTAAAAAATGTCGCTTAGTACAAATAGCCTTTCAACCGTCGATATATAAATGGAAAAATACATAAGGATAAAAAATAAATGTGTACTTTTTTTTCCTGAATTTCCCAAATGTACTTACTATATTTTTGCATCTTTTTTGGGAAAAGTACTATATTTGTTCAAAAAAAAGGTGGCAACCCTAATACTGGTCAAAACCATAACCTTCTTTTATGCTTCACCGTAGTCGGGTAAAAAATAAATTGATATAGCCTCTTCATTACCAATAAATATTCCACCCAAATGTTATAATTTGATGAAAATTCGAAGATTCTTGGAAATCAACGGTAGGAATCTAGTTCAACTTGCTTGACCAAACGAATCTCATTCAATTACGATTCAAATGGAATGTTGACATAGACCAGTTTCCACTGGTATATTGATCCAGCAATGGAGAGCTGGCCAGTGTCAACATATCCAGAGACGGACTGCATAGGTTAATCAGTGATAATGATTGTTTCACCTGTTAAAATGATGCGTGTAACTTGTTACTTAGTCGATGTGATGTCAATACATATTGGTTATGTTACGGGCGTTTGAGGTGATCGACTTGACACAACTGGCGCAGTGACTGTGTGACTGGCTATTGTGCAACGTGTCGCGAGTTCGATTCTCCGCCGGAGAGCCAGTGATGCGGCGACATTTATCATGCAACATGTGAACTACGCAGAACGACGATTGTGTAGCAGTGTGGAGGAGCGAGGTGTGGTGTTCCTCCAACAAAAAGGGAGGATCCTCCTACCAGGCGGGTCTTATGCCTGGCGGGCCACTGCCCAACGATTGGTGTTGGGAAGTTGTATATACCTATATATTAACTCCGTGTCAAATCTTGATACCGCGATGCAGGATTTGTGACGTTTCATCTGACAGCTGTCATTGTTATCACTGTAGTTTTTTGCTAGACAATCGTCGTCTTGCGTAGTTCTTATGTGGCGTAATAGATACACAGCAGACTACAGCGACAATAACGACAACTCTCAAAGATGACGTCACTGCATCCTGCATCGCGCTATCAAGATTTGACACGCGTATAGTATAGGTACAACTTCCCAACGTCAATCGTCGGGCAGTAGCCCGTCAGGCATATGACCCGCCTGGTAGGAGGATCTTTCCTTTTTGTTGAAGGAACACCATACCTCATTCCTCCACAAGAATTTGTCTGGTCTTTTTTTTTCCTATTCGACTGCTTGTAGATGGTCTTTCGGACCATTTCTACGCAACCGGGCAGTTATTGGTGAGACCTGAAGGGTCTCTAACCAACCCTGACGAGAGTAAAATACTTAACCTAAGCTAACTACTATTACTACGTCTACTATACTAACATCATGATTAGATAGCAACAACACCACTAAGGGCGTCCCCTAGGGGGGACTCGAACCTTGTCTTAGGGCGTTGCTTGCGAGAGGACTGGGAGGGAGACAGCTTGATGAGGGCTGAATTAACGATGTGATTGTATGGTCTATAAATAATTGTTCCGTATCTAGATTTTTGAGTATGTGAAGACACTCACTGGATGATCGCATGTTCTAAGCTGGGAGCCAATCAGTTACTCCTAGTCGACAATGCAGATAAAATACCTTCAGAAATATCCTCTACTTAACCCATTACATAATAAATAACTAAATTCACTCAAATAAGATATACACAAGAAACATGTATGTTTATTTTAACAGTACGTCTTCAATAAATTGTTCTTCGTGGTCCATGAAATCACTTCCGACAAACGAGAGAAAAGATACAAATATACGAACATGTATATGTTGGAACGGGAGAGGGTTAGACAGGGTTGTGGCGAATTGCCTTCCCTCCCGAGGGACAGAATTTAATATCATAAACATTATTCCAAAATAACATAAAGTCTTTCGTTGACAAATAATATATTTGCGCTTTAATAACTTGTGCAAGGGAACATTGTATTGAATAAAAACAGCATGTCTCAGCTCCTTCGTTCGCTTACATTAACGTTTTATAATACAAGATGTCGGCGCTGTATTTTCACCGCGAGCTTGCAACTTAGAAATAATATTGAACATCGAGTTCATTCCATAGTACCTACCTATTTATAAAAGTCATCTAAGGAAAGTGGGTCATAAAGAAAGAAAGAAAATAATTTATTTGAGTCTCGTTACAGACATACAGACATACAAACATAAAATAAAAAATCAACAATATACAAAAGTTATATGCCTCTACGAGACAAAAAAAGGAGCCCATCTCAGCATAATGCTGCTGCACCGAAGTATAGCAGCGCTGGTTTTCGCATGGGTCCTGTAGTGAAGCCACGGGCAGCCACGTGCAAATACAAAAATTAATAAATTTATTACATAAATAAAATAAATAAATTAATGAATTACAATAAATACATAGATATTTGTACGTAAATGAGTGAATATTTAAATATTTAATATTTAATTTATTCATAAGTAGGTATATCAGCTGTGCTTTTGTATTAAAATATCAACCTTTTGCATGTTAAGCTGGGTACTGACCGGCGTTACTTGGCTTAATGTAACCTATTACACAGCGAGCGTTCATGCAGTCAGTACGTTACAAGCACCTTGTTTCCCGGTACTGACTGCATGAACACTCGCTGTGTAACACGTTACATTACACCCCGTAATCTGTTAACAGGAATTTGACTGTTCTGAAAAAATAAATAAAAAATAAACAGGAATTTGACTGTTCTGCCTAGCCTTTTCCCAACTATATTGGGGTCAGCTTCCAGTCTAACCAGATGCGGCTGAATACCTCCGCAACCCAGTTATTGGGCACCGATATCCTAAGGTTAGACCAATTGTCAGAGTTTCGGGCTTCCGACTTCTCGTAACGACTGTCATAGGTATTCGTGTGGCACCCGGGACCGACTATTTAACGTGCTCTCCGAGGCACGGATGGGTCTCGATGCGTAACTCACCCATCCACGGACTGACCACGGCAAGTGCAGCTTAACCTCGCAAATCGTATGATCCGCGCGGTTGGTAATTAGCCACGAGCCCCTTGACAGCAATTTAATTACGAACTCAGGATCTTGAGAAATTGTTGATTTCTTACTTGTTTACATTGTGCATCTGATCTTGTAAGATGATGTTAGTTAGATTAACCGACTACAAAACTGAAAGAGGTTATGAAAAATGAGAAGAATAAAATTGATGAATAGCGTGGATAGTGACAAAAAGTGTTTGATTGAGCTATACTTTACCTACCGATCAACCAGATTCAAGGTTGGCTCTTCGTTGTGTTACGTCCATTATATCCTAACGTGTTGGGCCTTCTGTTTTCTTCCGATTTATCTATACTAATCTATACTAATATTATAAAGCTGAAGAGTTTGTGTGTTTGAACGCGCTAATCTCAGGAACTACTGATTGGAATTGAAAAATTATTTTTCTATTGGACAGTCCATTTATCGAGGAAGGTATATAACATCACGCTACAACCAATAGGAGAGGAGCATAAATGAAAAATGTTGCAAAAACGGGAAAAATGTCCACCCGTGCGAAGCCGGGTCGAGCCGCTAGTGCATAAATATAATGAAGGTTAAACTTCACTAACCCGTTAGTCACCGATTAATCAATCAAGATTGATCTGGCACAAACCTTTGTATGATTGATAGGCTAAACCTTCATTCGTGTCCAGATGCGTATCTTACGAAAATGGTGTTGATTTTGTGAAGGATGATATGAAATCCAATAGACTAGCTATTGAAAATATAATTGAAATTGAGTGAACGGCGATTAACAAAAGGAATTTATAAGGCGGATGTCAATGGGAACGCCGGTAGAGGACGTCCTAGAAGGACATACATCGATGTTATTGGTGATGTTCTTCACAAAGGTCAGGTGCGTAGTACTCTCAACCGGCGTGCGTGTATGACAAGATGTATGAATGTGGATGAAGCGAAAGGGGTATGTAAGGGTCGTAGCATGTGGCGTTCTATAGTTTCTGCCTACCCCCATGGGAAAAAGGCGTGAGTTTATGTATGTATGAAAATATAGATGATAAGGCGAACGGTGACTAGGCGGACAATACTAACTCTTCATTCTAAAAATCTAACCTCTACAAACAAATGAAGTCCACTAATAGAACTGTCGGGCGTATCTTTAACGGCGACAACCGGCGGATTCAAGCTATTAATGAAGATTTAACGAGACCACAGACCGCGACCAATTAAGTTCCGGCTTTGATCCTGCATAATTGAATCGGTTCGACGTACAGTGGGCAAATGAGATAAGTGCACAGGTGGTACATCTGCTTCATCTATATCTGCTTCATCTACATCTGCTTCATCTAAATCTGCTTCATCTATATCTGCTTCATCTACATCTGCTTCATCTACATCTGCTTTTTAAGGTTATGTGCCCAAAGTATGCCACCGGACCCTACTTCTAAGCCAAGGCTCTCTGTCCGTCTGTCACAAAGGCATATCGGCAGCCGTAAGAGGTAGCCAGTTGCATAAATAATTTCCACAAATTATGTTTTATTATGGCATGACTCTTAACAAATAATAAAAATTCAAAAACCAATATTCCAAGGGGGTACAACTGTTCTCATAAAATTGGCAATTTTGCAACGATTTTTGTTTCGACTGTATCTTGAATATGGCACTTTCGAATCTGGCCTGATTATAGTCCATACTCTCAAGATAAGAGACAAATATGTACATAAAAAGCGCTTCTGTCCCTCTATTTGTTGGTACAGAACCCTATGTATGACTCGCAATTGACCGGTTTTTAATTGAGTTATGCATGTTCTAAATCTTTGTCGTTGCGGGCCTAATCGAACGCACAGAATAATTATGACAGCCTAGTTATCTGTGTAGTACCTAGATATCCATTATTTGGTTGTATACTTATCTTCTTTGCACACTGTACAGCTAGATTTCTATGCGTTTGCTACGGACACCCGCTGGAGGGATATTTTTTGAGCTTAGTTTTTGCATACTGATTGCGGAAATAATGGATAAATGTGTCAAGTAATTGGTTGGTGATTGGAGTTTGTGATCCATAGTGCTTTGATGCATATTTTTGTTAAGGATAAGTAACATATGAAATTATCATTAATATTGTACTGTCAAGGGAATTGAATTTGTGTGCGAAATTTCAGGAGAATCGGTTAAGCGTGAATCGGTAAATCAAATAAATATACGAGGGAAGCTAATTAAACCGTTTACAAAAAAACTTTTTCTACCGAGCATATCGACCCTGAAGTGTCAAATAACTAAGATTATGGCGATTTTCGGTTTATGGCGTTATCGTACTTAAAATAGGGTAATCCACATACGCATAAAGGTTATTTTTGTATCAACACTCAATTTAGGTAAATAATCAACTGTAATCAAGCTAGTCATCAAGCTACTGTAATTACGAAATGATACGTTTATTTCGCCTCCTGTAAAGTTATCTTTTTGTAGTTATCATAGCAGTGATAGCCTAGTAGTGTGACCGTCGGACTGCCAAGTCATAGGTCTCGAGTTCGAACCCAAGGCACGTACCTCTGACTTTTCGGTTTCATGTGCATATTGTATAATTATCACTTGCTTAAAAACGGTGAAGGGAAACATCGTGAGGAAATCGGCATGCCTGAGAGATATTTCTCGACGGCATGTGAAGCCAAGTCAGAGGCCCATGGGCGGCATAAACTCTGACACCAGGTTAGTCACTAACCACACGAAACGAAGAAGAAGTTATCATAATTATTGACACTTCAGGGTGGCTAAGAATGTTCCTATAAAACAAAGAACTGAAAATGATAAGAAATAAAGAAGAATTTATTTGAAATTATATTTTCAATAAAGCTTAGATACCGTATTGTAACACAAAGGCTACCAAGGGACCTATAGACGACACGACTGAATTTACTTCTAACACAAACAATTGCGGTTTTAATATAAAAGATTCAGTTTGTTTTCAGCGGTATAGAGGTTCATACTATGCAGGTTGTAATATTGCAATCGGTAGTGGAAATGTCACTCTGATATTTGACGTTAATTTTCACGAATGACCTGGGCATAACATAACATCACGACTGTATTCCCCGAAGGGTTAGGCAGAGGTGTATACTAACACCCTCATTTCGCCGTTACGTTTAAGTCCCATGTAATAGAGAGCGAGCCTATTGCCATCAACCGGGCACAAATCCAAACTCCGGGCTGCTACCGAGGAATTTCACGTAGAAAAACTCAATAACACTTTGCCCGACCTGGGGATCGAACCCAGGACCACAAGATCAGCAGTCGCGCTTGCCACCACTAGACCAACGAGGCAGTGACCTGGGCATGTCCTGGAAAGACCTGGAAAATCATCAGCATTAATAAGCGACCGAGTATTAGAGCTTCAATATTATAACCACTATGTCAAAACGATTAATTTTACAATAATTACAGTCTGTACTTCCTCTTTGGGCTAGTGGTAGTAGGTGCGACTGCTGATCGTGAGGTCCTGGGTTCGATCCTCAAGTCAGGCAAAGTGTTATTGGATTTTTCCGTGTGGAATTCCTTAGTAGCAGCTCGGGGTTTGAATGTGTGCCCAATTGATGGCAATAGGCTCGCCCTCTATTACATGGGACTTAAACGTAACGGTAAAACGAGGGTGTTACTATACAAGTGTATAGTAACAGCAGCACAAGTCTGCACAACCCTTCGCGGAATACAAGCGTGATGTTATGTTTAGTAGCAGTCATGAATATTGTATCCATAATTTTAAAAGAGCATCTATGTAGATTCTTGTCTGCTCTTCTTCATAGGACCTCATATTTAGAACTGAATGCAAAGCTGTGGAATGCGTGTGAGAACGTGCTAATACCTGCTATTAGATGACAAGGAAAACACTACATTTGCGGGCATGTGAGGCAAGGCGTGCGGGCAGCGGGGGGAGCGGACCTCAGGCCTCAAATGCATTCAGTTCGCGCGCGTACTGTTCCTATAATTTCATCTATTATTTAGAAATAAAAACAAATGTGTTGAGATGACCATATATTCTATCATCATATTAGTCTTTAACTATCGTGGGTGCGTTTATAGACACAAATCTTCACATGCATAAACACCTAGACCCAGAAGAAATATTAAACCCGGCAAATATTTCTTACGTGTGGTAATCATACCACAACTTATAGCGTAGAAATCCAATTCCTCAACTTCTATGCAAACGTGTCGCAATAATAAAATAAACACGGTAGGTACCTACAAAAACTTATTGAATGTATATAACTTTTTAACAAAAATAAAACCGATTTCATATTGTCTATCTCCGAAGTTCTTCATCAGATCTTCACCAAATTTAAATGGGACTACTTCGAAAGAATACTCTTTCAAACAAAAAAAGAAATATTAAAATCGGTTCACAATTAGCAAAGATATCGCGGAACAAACAAACAAAAAAATAACACAGTCGAATTGAGAACCTCCTCCTTTTTTGGAAGTCGGTTAAAAAGACATAAACCGAATCTTGTCGGGGTAAATCTATCATTACAGTTATAACTAATATAGGTATGTCAGGATTGCGAGCATGGTAAATAAAGTAAATTAAACCAACATAGATTCTCCACCACTGAGAGTACTTTTAATTGAGTTAGCGGTTAGTTACAGAACCTAGTTCACAATATATCACAATATAATAATTAACACAAGATTAGAAAATGAGGACAAGCAAATCAGATATAAAGAGTCAGACTTCTTCAGCTGTTCGACATGGAATCCTTTTCTCCGTCGAATGACCAGTGTTTTTATAACTTCGGGTACGTTGATTAATCTTGACGATTACCCTCCTTTATCAAAATTGTCCAGTGTTACCAGCTACCGATAACAAACTTCACAGAAGTCAAGTTTATAATGAACGCAGTAATAACGCTTGCAGTAGTAACTAATTACGGTATACGAGTACCTACGAGTACGTATACGGCTTATTTACTTAACTTCACTTTCATTTCACTTCACGGGAGCTCTAACGGTGTTAAGTTCTTTGCCTGCGCTTGAAGATATAATGCATAAACAGGTTTGAAGGATTTTTCTGTCACTATTGTTTTGTGTTATAGATTTTAGCTTGAAATTTTTAAAGTCGTATTCATATTTTGTACTAGTTCTACCCGCAGTTTCGCTTGCGTGTTTTTCATCCTCTTAACATACATAATTATCCCACTACTGTCCCGCTGCTGGGCATGGGCCTCTTCTCAGAATGAGAAGGGTTTAGGCCTTAGTCCACCACGCTGGTCTGGTGCGTGTTGGCAGACTACACACACCATCGAGAATTTTATGGTGTCCTCTCAGGTGTGCAGGTTTCCTCAGGATGTTTTTCCTTCACCGTTAACGCAAGTGATAATCAAATTCTGATTCACACATGAATTCGAAAAGTCAGAGGTACGGGACCGGGATCGAACTCATATTCATGGAAGGCAAGCGTTCAACCGCTTGGCTATGACTGCTTACATCCGCTTAAGGGAGGAGTTTTGAAAATTTTCAATGTATAAAAGGTACTAGGTATAGGTACAGCCTTGTTGCTCTAGTGCTTGTTGCTCGACTGCTGAGCATGGGGTCCTGGGATCGATCCCCAGGTCGGGTAAAGTGTTATTGGGTTTTTTCATTAGGAATTTCTCAATTGCAGCCCGGAGTCTGGATTTGGGCCCGGTTAATGGCAATAGGCTCGGCCCCTACTACATGGGACTTAAACATAACTGGGGAAACGAGGCTGTACTAAAAACGTCGGGATAAATAAGGTATTTTTCTGCCTTATAAATTTTCTACGCGATTAGACCCGATTTAGTATTTTTATAATGTGTACTAAAACACCTCTGCCGAACCCTTCGAGGAATGTAAGGCGTGATGTTATGCATATGTAAAAAGTACCTACTGTGAAAATTTCAAGTTTCTGACTCCAGGGGTATACGCTGTGTGTTGACAAATCAGTCAGTCAGTCAGTTTCTCCTTTCGTAAATATAGATTAGAAAATGTATTATGCGAGGTCAATGGGTTTCAGTGAGTGTTATGGATGTTAAGATTTTATGAATAAAGGAATTGAATATAATATACGACTGAACCAAAACTGGCTTCTGCCATCTATAGCATCCAGTGCTTTACCGCACAACGTCCATAACGACATAAAATTTCAAAAAATGCCATTAATACTGCATTGACAATGTTGTTAGTAGTCATAATGATAGAGTTATAATAGTGGTTAGCTTAGGTTAACTATTTTCCTTCGCCCCATTGGTTGGAGACCTATCAGGTCTCGCCAATGAACTGCCCGGTTACGTAGAAGTGGTCTGCAAGGACTATCTACAAGGAATCCAATAGAAATAAACCGGCCTAGTCCGAGTCGGACTCGCACACCGAGGTTTCCGTACAAACTTTATTTTTATTGTGATACTAGCGGCCCGTCCCGGCTTCGCACAAGTGGAAATTTTTCCCGTTTTTGCAACATGTTTCGTTTATGCTCCGCTCCTATTGGTCGTAGCGTGATTTTATATAACCTATAACCTTCCTCGATAAATGGACTATCCAACACAAAAATATTTTTTCAATTCTAACCAGTAGTTTCTGAGATTAGCGCGTTCAAACAATCTCTTCAGCTTTATAATATTAGTATAGATAACTACAAATTTACGGTTTTCGGACTTTTTCATTTACTAGTGCTATAAGAAATTGCTTCCTGCCAAATTTTATGATTCTACGTCAACGGGAAGTAACCTTATAATAGGCTTTGATTCCCTTGCATGCGTCAAAATATGCCGCATAAACGGCCGCATCTTTTGATTGCGTTGATTTAGAAGTATGATTTTTTCACACCTCTAATGGATTCTAGACCTTAGTATTTGTTATTAGTTTCAACTTGATACCTCCACGCCTTCCTGAAAAAAAGGGTCTTGACTGACAAACACCTCTTTGTCATTGGAGTTACAGACAGCCCACTGTGCAGAGCATGCATGGAGGAGGACGAGACGGCAGCCCACGTGCTACTAAACTGCCCCGAGGTCGCCACATACTGGGCCAAGTACTTCGGAAACCCGAGAAACTCTCCGAGAGATCGTCAGCAACATCAAGGGTGTGCTGGCCTTTTTCGAGATGTTAGGGTGGATCGAGTGACTACACTTACCACCCGTGATGCATAATACGCGCTCAGACGTGGCGTTGCGGACACCAGCCCGTTATACCTTTATACGGGTCTTGACAGACAGACAGACGGACAAAGAAGTGATCCTACAAGGATTCCTTTTATCCTTTTGAGGTCCAGAACCCTAAAAAAAGACGTCGTCAGTGCAATATTTACAAAATAAATAAGTCTAATAAATCTGCATGTACCGTATCACCAAAAAAGAAAGTTCTTTTTTAGTACCGATCCATTTCATAACAAGGCAAATTACAATAAAAGATCATCAGAAAATATCTTCGCAAAATACAAACTTTATCCAAAACGTTTTTCTGAACGAAATTACGATTTAAATGCAAAAACTTGAAACAATTTCGAAGCCTTAATAAGCGGCGGAGAAACAGCTGTTAATTTTAATAATTCCGTTTATCATCGCCGTGATGCCGCTTCCTCAGATAATCTGGCGGTAGTCCCTTTTGTAATTAATGACAAATAAGACTTGCTTACTAAATAGTTTAGATGTTTGCATGGAGATTAGATAAGCGGTAAGTGGATGGGTTTTAGCACGGTATTATGTAGGTATTGGTTTTGGAATTTGAGTTCTTCCGTGTGGAATTGACGACACGTTTGGTGCAGTGGCTGAGCGATTGGCTTCTGCGCTACTGGTCGTGGGTTCGATTCCCACACGGAACAAATATTTGTATGGCCTACAGATAGTTGTTCCGGATCTGGGCGCTTGTGCGTGTGAAGATTTGTATCTGTAAACTCACTCACGATACAGGATAAATCCTAGTGTGGGGCAACGTTTTAGTTCGTTATAAAAAAGTCCTCCGTAGTAGCCCGGAGTTTGGATTTATGCCCGGTTGGTGGCAATAGGCTCGCCCCCTATTACATAGAACTTAAATATAACGGCGAAATGAGGGTGTTACTATACACCTCTTCCCAACCCTTCGGGGAATAGAGGCGTGATTTTATGTATGTGTGTGGTTTAGGAATTATGGAACCTTTGTTGGAATAAGAATAGTTTATTTTGCTGAGAATACAGGTGTTACTAGGTATACAGGGTTATTGGTAAAACACTAACAACCTCTCAGGACCATATTACTAACATCATAAACAACAACTTTTATTCTATGACTTTTTACAAAACATAATATTTACCAAAAACAAACTTTCACAAGATTTCGTTGTTTTGTCTAACACATTTCAATTCTGTATTTTGTTGTACCTACGCCTCCCGTGCACTGTCACTCGTAGTAATAATTCTGATTTGGTAACTCGCTACCCTACGAGTTCCCGCCTTTCTACGTAAAAGCCAAATAGGTAATACTTACAATCGGATATTTGTGCCATGAAAATGACCGAGATCTTTCACGGTACGTACTAAACACTGTAATAAAAACAAACTACCAACTAGTACTTGTCACATTTCCTGTAAAGTTGCAACTGATTAACACTTTTAAAATTGTTTGTAGGTAGACTGAATCCCCTCTCCCTTCATAATTAACCAGGCTTAGGACTGGCTACATTAAAGAATAAATCGTAGATACCTAAATTACCTACCTACGTAATGTGACGAAAGTTGCGTTAAACATTCTTTAATGACTTCTTGAAACTGGTAAATTATTAATACATTCTTATTTTTTGATGCAGGCGTATTTAAAAAGTGAAATCAGCATACAGTGGAAACTCGATTAACCGGACTAATTGTTGTCGTTAGGCACTCGGATAATCGAAAATCCGGATAATCGAATGTATGAAGTAAAGCGGGTTTTGTGCATGTGTAGTACCAACAATACAAACCATCTTCTAATAATTCATTTTTCGGTTTCTTCATCATTTTCCGATGTTTACTCCCGTCTTCACTATCTAATTTGCAGGTGCACAACAAAATTGAATCGGTATTCTTCTTAATATCACTTAGAGCCTGCGCAGATGAGGGACAGTGGCGGACAAAAAGTCCGCAGTGCACTCTTATTAGTACTGCAATAAGGTTGCACTTTGTCCGCGCCAATACCTCATGTCGGCATGGGGTATTCCGTCCGTAAGGTAGTCCGGATAATCGCGAATCCGTATAACTGAGGGCCGGATAATCGAGCTTCTACTGTATTTACAATAATCGGATTAAAATTATTTAAATCAGTATTTACAAATTATTTACCTCTCAAGTTCAAGTCTCGCGGATGTCGGTGAGTATCGCGCACGAAGCGTTCAAAATAGTCACCTTCACCACCAATACAAAGTCCACACCTAAAAATCAACTGTTCATATTTCTGTGTACTCGACATTCGAATATTGATACGCCATCGTGCAATGATAATTACGTCCGCACTACCGAATTTCGCTACAAGGACACGTATGACGTGACGCGGGCGCATCAAAGCGGACGACAAATGGCCGCCCGGGCGCAGATAAATAGGTCAAGTCCAAGCGCCCCCACCCCCCTGCATTAGACAGCAGTTTTTTTACCTAACTAGTGCCTTCTTTTGTTACGCGTAGAGTTCGGAACATTTAGAGCGGTGAATTTAAATACTTTTATCTTTGTATGAAAATTTGATGAATTAAAATCTGATGAATTATTAAAAGTCATAGAACAGAAGTTGTTGTTTATGATGTTAGTAATATGGTCATGAGAGGTTGTTAGTGTTTTACCAATGACCCTGTATAAATGGTACTATGCCGTAATCTGCTTGTATAAAAGTAGCTGCGTGTAAAAAACTGGTATTCAGCCGCATCTGGTTAGACTGGAAGCTGACCTCAACAAAGTTGGGAAAAGGCTAGACAGAACAAAACACTAAGTTCAAACAAATGACGATGCTGTCACATCTATGGTATCCTATGAAACTTGAACTGCAATACAAATTATTCTAAATGGAACTACTAAACGGCGGGTGGAAGTAAGCCGATCAAAAACAGATAGAAAGCAGTAAATCAATTTATTTGTAAAAAGTATCTTCAGACCGAGACATTCATTAACCAATTTGCAGAGGCAGCATAATACAGAGCCGCAAACCACATTTTTCCACCCTTATTGAACGGGGAATTAATTAAAATTTCATTATTCAAGAAAAGATTATAACTTCTTTTTAGTCATTTGCATATTTGACTGAAATATTTAAAGAAATCCTCTTTAAGAGCCGTCTTATTAAATTTGTTATAAGCGTTCGAGTTCCCGATTCTCGGGCAAAACTTGTATTTCTTTTTCCCGGGTTCGTACTGAATTCAACCCAACTTCTTTTCGGGTACAAATGAATTTTAAGTAGTCTCAGTAACTGCTTAATATCATGAATTATTTTTATATCCATCAGTCCAATTATTGTTGAATACTTTTTCTTTAGGTTTTTTTTTGTTCAATTTAAACAGCGACCTTTTGTTATTAATAGGCTTGTTCCACTCTATTTTTGTTTTTCGTGGATAGATTAAGGTACTTTGGAACTGTGAGACAATAGGTAATCATTATTGTATCAGTTCGTTCTGCCCAGCCTTTTCCCAACTATGTTGGGGTCAGCTTCTCATCTAAACACGTATTTTACGCGACTGCCATGTGACCTCCGCAACTCAGCTACTAGGCAATACCGACATACTAATGTTAGACCGGTTGACTAACTTTCAGGCTTCCGACTACCCGTAACGACTGTCATAAGTATTCATAATGACACCCGGGACTGATGGTTTAACGTGCCCTCCGAGGCACGGAGATGTCTTGATGTGTAACGAATGGTCACCCATCCATGGAATGACCGCGGTAAGTGCAGCTTAACCTCGCAAATCGTATGATCGTTGCGGCTGTTAATGAGCCATCAGCCCCTCCATTATTGTATCAGTATTTTAATATAAATAAAATTGTTATTTTACTTCAGGATATTGGCCCTCTCCTAAGCCTTAGGCTGAGCATCCACCAGAGCTGTGCTAAGCTGCGTAGCGAGGAATGTGTTTTGTAAGCACCGATAGAATCACTTCATTTACCTAGCTTCACTCTGCGCAGCTCTGGTGGATATGGGTCTAGCAGTGCGAGGTTTTTGTTCATACAAAACAAGCGAGAAATGTGTTGCGAGTAATTTGATGCGAGGAATGTGTTACGAGGAATGTGTACCGGTCCCACTACGGCTCATTTGTACACATTAAGACATTACACATTACGCATTACGCATTCCTCGCACAGCTCTGGTGGAAAGGGTCACACCGTTTCACATCCTCGCTAAACATTTTCGCATTACACGTTTTCCTCGCACAGCTCTGGTGGATGTCCAGCCTTACACTATTGACAGCGAATCAAATGTAAATGTAGTAAAAACCAGCATCCGGAAAACAAAAGACAAAAACGTGACATCTCTGATCTCCTCTGCAATATATCAAGAGATTTTATCAATCAGTATGTCAACCAAGCGCATTATCAATCACCATCATCTATTATCTTAAAGCGTTCCACACTTTTATATCGAGTACAAAACATATCCAAATGTTTCAGCAATTTATTCTTCCACGGAAACTTCTCGAAGGTTATCAATCATAGGCTTGAGGTGAATGATTGAAGGGAAAATCGTCGACAGATAGGTATACGTGTTCTTTGGAAGTTTTTAAAAGACTTGTCATCGAAGACAATGATTAATGCATCAATTGTGATGGGACAAAGTGAAAATGTCGCTGGTATTGGATCGATGGGATGAACGTTTTTGGAATAGGTTAGTTATTTGAGGAATTTCAATTTCAGATTCTTTGTTTGCGTTAAATATCATTACAAAGGTTGTGCAGTGATAACCTAGTGGTGTGACCGTCGGACTGCCAAGTCATAGGTCTCGAGTTCGAATCCAAGGCACGCACCTCTGACTTATCTGATTCATGTTCGTATTGTATAATTATCAATTGCTTAAAAACGGTGCAAGAAAACTTCGTGAGGAAACCGGCATGTCTGAGAGATAATTCTCGACGGCATGTGAAGCTAAGTCAGAGGCCCATCGGTGGCATAAACTGGAGGCACACAAGGCTAGTCACTAACCACACGAAAAGAAGAAGACAAAGTTTGTAATTGCAAGACAAACATACATACATGATCTTACGCCTTTTTCCCATGAGGGTAGGCAGAAACTATAGCATGCCACATGCTACGATCATTACACACTCTTTTCGCTTCGTCCACATCCATACATCTTGTGATATAAGCACGCCGGTTGAGACTACTACGCATCTGTCCTTTGTGAAAAGCATCAACAATAACACCGATGTATGTCCTACTATGTGATGTGTTTCCACTGACATCCGCCTCATAAATTTCTTTTATTAATCGCCGTTCACTCATTCTCTCAACATGACCTAACCACCTAAGCATACTCTTTTAATTTTTGTCACTACTTCATCTCATGTTATCATCATTGACAGTCATACAGTAAAATTAGAGTAAAGTAAAATCATGGAATAACATCAAATAATGATCCCAAATCCATGTAATGAACATAGTGATTACAATAAATCACCAGAATCTCTACAAAGGAAGCGTGTCTAGTGTCTAACCAAGCTATCGTACACTTTGATTTTAAGTAGAAGAATTTGATTCCGATATTGACTAACCTCGATTGCACATAGAACACTATGTCTGGAGACACTGACTTTTTGATGTGAAGCATCTTATGCAGCGGTACGGGTGTGAAAGCGACTGTTGCGTGGCGACGCTCGCGATGGCAGACACACGACGGCAGACCTTCGTAACTCGTCGGCTCTCTTCAGTTTGATTCGGCCAGTTCTCTTTTTTACAATGTGAGTTTCGATGTTTCACATTTACCAGGCGTCCCATAATGGCAATTTTTTTTTTGTAACCAAAGTGTGTCTCCAGGACCTTGTTGCGGTGCATGCTTTTGTGAATCCCGTGACCCCGGCCGAACGGTCAGGAGGAGGAACACCGTTGGATTTTAAGCGGTAAGAGTTCGCCAGACCCCCTCGCCTACCCCGGGCTAGGGACATCCATGAGGATTTCTAAAACACAAAGAGTCCCGTGTGTAACGGTCAGCCAAAAAAAACAAATTCTTACCGAAAACAAAGTGTTCTTCCTAAATCGGCAATTAAGTACCAAGTGGCCCAGATAACAGAAATTTTCAGCCCAAAAACTGAGGCCCATTACTATAGCCAACTTGACTCGAAAACGATGAATAAAACGAAGATAAAATAAAAAATATATTAAGGTCCATAAACCCGACTGGCGCACAGACTATGAATGTTTTATTGGGCGAGAACTCGCAAATCTATTTTTGAGTGCATGTAACTTATATTTCGTTTGTATAAAATGTTATATCCTGGCAGATTACTGGCCGTTTTAAAGGCTATTCATGCTGTACTGTTATGAAACTGTTTGTTTTGTGACAGTTTTGAGTTTCGTAATAAAACGGGACTCGTGTTTCACGGATAAAAATACAACGTTGATGCAAACAGCGTTACGGATTATATCGCATTCCCTTTCTTTATTTTAAACTAGCTGCCCGGATAGACTTCATTCTGTCAAAAGTTATTGGCCTATAGTGGGAGAAGAATATTTTCCACGCAATTATTATGTTTTTCTCTCCATAAGAACCTTCCTTGTGCCTTAAGGAATATATTTAAAAAAAATAGCCGAATTGGTCGAGCCGTTCCCAAGTTTTGCGCTTAGCAATACATTTGGCGATTCATTTTTATTTAATAGATAGATATCTACGCGTAGCATCCGAACGTGCAATAAAAAATGCATGCATGAGCACGTGCAACACAGACATTGCAACATAAACATGACATCACGTCTGTATTTCCCGAAGGGTTGGACAGAGGTGTATAGTAACAACCTCTTGCCGCCGTTATGTTTAAGTCCCATGTAATAGGGGGCGAGCCTAATGCCATCAACCGGGCACAAATCCAGACTCAGGGCTGCTGCTGAAGAATTCCACACGGAAAAATCCCATAACACTTTGTTAGACCCGGGGATCGCACCCAAGACCTCACGATCAGCAGTCGCACTTGCCACCACTAGACCAACGAGGCATTTTAAATACTGGGTGTAAAAATAGCCTTAATGAAGCCGTAACATACAGCAAAAATAATTGCTGGGAAACGACTTTTATTTTTTGGTATTAAAAACAGCTTTTATTTGTAGCGCGCAATGGGAGCGCGCGCGCATCAGACTGTGCCTACATTTCGAAAATGTTGATAATGTTTGTATAGAAGAATGTTTAGTAATAACATTTAAACATAGTTTCCGTGAAATTCGTTCAAAAACATGACTTTGACCTTCAATACCTCCATAACCAGTCGGTTCCCAGGTATGGTCCGATACCAAATAATCTTCCTAATGATGGGAAGAATACGTGGCTCTCGGCTTCGTTAAGGGTATTTTTACACCCGATATATAAAACAAAATTTAGTTTTTAGAAAATATAATTACTATAGACGCAGTCAGCCCCGCTACCAACCTTGCTGACTAGCTAATAATTTTACCACAGCATGAGCTATTCTCATATAGCTTGTGCCGACACGAGAGAAGATGAAAAGGCTGAACAGTAGCATATATCATCATAACCGTCCGTTCTTGAGTAGATAGTGTGTTGGTCTAGTAGTGGCAAGCGCAAGTGATTCATGCGCGTATTGTATAATTATTACGTCCTTAAAAACGGTGAAGGAAAACAGCGTGCATAAACTGACACCAGGTTAGTCACTAACCACACGAAAAAGAAAGAAGTGGCAAGCGCGACTGCTGATCGGGGGCCTGGGTTCGATCACCAGGTCGGGCAAAATGTTATTGAGTTTTTCCGTGTTGAATTTCTCAGTAGTAGCGCGGAGTTTGGATTTGTGCCCGGTTGATGGCAATAGGCTCGCCCCCTATTACCTGGGACTTAAACATAACGGCAAAACGAGGATGTTACTATACACCTCTGCACAACCCTTCGGGGAATACAGGCGTAATGTAAAGTTATGTTACTTACAGAATGTGATTAGAAATATCTTCTATTCACCTTTCGCTCACAGAACGTGCGTGAGCGAGAGGTAAATAACACAAACAACAGTAAGGATGCCATTTCTAATCCTGTTCTTTAAGAAATTGGGTTAGACTAAAGGTTTCCAAAGAGAGCGCTGCCACTATCGAACCACCTCTAAAATGGTATGCGGATGGCGTAAAAGATAGTTTTCTGAATGATGACTAGAGGCGTCACAGAACGATATTGATAGGGTGTTACTATACACCTCTGCCCAACCCTTGGGAGAATACAGGCGTGATTTTATGTTACATACATACATACATAAACTCACGCATTTTTCCCATGGGGGTAGGCAGAAACTATAGAACGCCACATGCTACGACCCTTACGTACCCCTTTCGCTTCATCCACATTCATACATCTTGTCATACACGCACGCCGGTTGAGAGTACTACGCACCTGACCTTTGTGAAGATCATCACCAATAACATCGATGTATGTCCTTGAATTGAATAAATGCCGTGGAAATGCGTTCCTTGCGAAGTATGTGCGGTGTAACTTTGAATGATAGATTGAGAAATGAAGAGATTAGACAAAGTTGTGGTTTAAAAGATGATGTAGTGACAAAAATTTAAAGGAGTATGCTTAGGTGGTTTGGCCATGTTGAGAGAATGAGTGAACGGCGATTAACAAAAGGAATTTATAAGGCGGATGTTAATGGGAACGCCGGTAGAGGACGTCCTAGAAGGACATACATCGATTTTATGTTATGTTCAGGAAATGTCAGCCATGTTAAACACGTCATGACTGTATGTAAAATCATAAACAGAACAGCTAAACACACCCCTAAAAGTCACATTCAGAACCAACCGGCAAATATCCTAACGGAAACATGTTGCGCACGCAAGCATATTTCACATGCGCAATTACTACATTCAAAATTTATTGCGCAATAAGGTTATAATGACGGAAACGGTGCCGTCGTACAAGACGTATATATTAAAATTAACGTCCGGGCCACGATGAAGGGATGCCCCGGATAAATTAACCTTTTGCTTATTGTGGAGATGTCGGCCGGTCTGTGTGTTGCCTTATTTGTGTGTTTATTTTTTACATACATACTTAATCTTGTGAGGGACTTGGTGCTAATTACCACGTCAATCATACGATTTGCAGGGTTAAGCTGCGCTTGGCACTGTCAGTCCGTGGATGGGTGACCGTTCGTTTTATATATCGAGACCACTCCCTATGACAGTCGTTACGGGAAGTTAGAAGCCGAAAGTCTGACAACCGGTCTAACCTTTGGATATCATTGGCATTGCCCAGTAAATGGTTTGCGGAGTTCTGAATGTTCTGATGATAGTCGCTCCGTGTAAAATACTGGTATTCAGCCGTATCTGGTTAGACTGGAAGCTGACCCCAACATAGTTGGGAAAAGGCTAGGAGGAACAGAAACGTACTCATATTTGTAAAGGTTTTTACAGGAGTCTGTATACCCATTTTTCGCCTCTGGTGTTAGGTCCTATGTAGATAGCGAGCCTGTTGCTATTTTCCGGGCACAATTATGGTGCCAGGTTCATTGTATCTTACGAGTCGCTTGGCCGGGGACGGAGGGGAATTGTTTTCTAAGTCGGTCTACTCACGGGCTAAAAAAAAGTTGGACTAAAATATTTAATTCGGTAAATTAATGTAATGTGTCCAGTACCTATTATAACAGAAGGCTACGTAGAAAAAAAACCTTTATTCTGTGATTTCTGAACTTTGAAAGAGACATTCCATCACGCATGCTGCATTTTCGACGTGGCTCATTTACCTCAGTAATTACTTAATATTTTTCCACTAAGTTGCGTCGCGTCACATCGCGTCACTTTGTCCCGTTTGTTGCTCACCTAGGACAATAGATTAAATATAATATAATTTGGGTCGCCTTTAAACATGTATTCTGCGCACACAAAATAAAATAACCCACCCAACCATATCCGGTCTCACGAGCTAGTAAAGATAATCCTGTTTTGTTCATATAATTATGTTGTATTCATGTCGCGTTACGAGGGATCCGAAATTGAGATGGATGCCTGACGTAGGTGTGAAATTAACGTCCAAATTATTTTTTGGTAATTTATCAAAGTCCGTGATTAGGTCGTCTAATTGTGTATAATGAGGGTTGGCGTAATTACGTGCTGGTATCCCTTGATTTCTATGGTACGGATTTGCTGTATCTATCATTAATACTGCTTGTACTTACGTGCGTCAAACTCCGTGTGTGGAGATGGTGGGCCCCGCTTGCCTAAGCTTAGAACCACACATTAAAGACATAGGTATATTTCCACGACTCAGAACAGTACCTACCTATAGTCGGACTTTTAATTCGATGCAGTACCTTGACAGTTGGAGAGATTTGAATAAAAAAAGGATAGTGAGATGAAAAACAAGAATAAACGAAATTGAATGAACTTAATAATGTAGGTACATAATTATATGCAAACGATTTTGCGAAAAGAACGAATGAGAAACTTTTTATTGAAATTAATAACTTTATTGCAAACGGATTTGTAGAGATTTAATAAATAAATCTCTACGATTATGCGAAAAGAACGAATGAGAAACTTTTTATTGAAATTAATAACTTTATTGCAAATAGATTTGTATCTAGAGATTTATTTATTAAATAATATATCAATAAAAAGTTTCTCATTCGTTCTTTTCGCAAAATCGTTCACTTCCCCAACACTATTCGTTTTTGTATCGTAACATTATTTTTAGCATTGTACTATCAAGTTACTACATTGAATTAAAAGTCCGACTACAGTTGTAAAGGCTTTACCTACCTTACTTTTAAGAGGAAGTATTTCCAGCATTAGACTATAATAGGCTGAGTCAAACAAAAATATAGATGTAAATGACTAAACAAATGCCTCGTTGGTCTAGTGGTGGCAAGAGCGACTGCTGATCGTGAGGTCCTGGGTGCGATCCCCAGGTCGAGCAAAGCGTTACCTACTAGGTTTTTCCGTGTGGAATTCCTCAGTAGCAGCCCGGAGTTTGGATTTTTGGCCGGTTGATGGCAATAGGCTCGCCCCCTATTACATGGATCTTAAACCTAACGGCGATATGGGGGTGCTACTATACACCTCTGCACAACCCTTCGAGAAATACAGGCGTTATGTCATGACGAAACACCCATCAGAATCACTTCAAGATTAAGTTATTTTGAATCAAATATCTGAACCACGTTACAAGCACAAAACAGATAGGTATGTACTTCACTTTTCATACCTACGCTCGGCGGTCGCTCTATCTATACAGGGTTAGTCGGAAAGGGGGTTCTAAGCCGAAAGGGTGTTAAAGTACCCATAATAATGGATAACTTTTGTTCTACAACTTTCCCCAAAAGTCATTAGTTCAAGAGAAATAGCTGTTCAAAGATTTCATAAAAAATATGCTAAATTCTATCTATCCTCAGCTATGATCAGCTGTGTTTACATTTTACGTCATATTTGGGGTCACGGATTAGAAACTCCGTTTTCTGAATTCATAACTAAAGCAGGGACGAAGAATTTTTGAAAAAACTAAAATAAAATTATTTTTTCATGGAAAAAATAATAATTGCATTTTTAAATTTTATCACTTTCTTTAAAACAATCATCAGTGATACATTAAGTGGCCCGCGGCTTAGTACCCCCTTTCCGACTAACCTTGTATATTTATCTCTCTCAAGCGCATGGCACTCGTGCTCGCACTCACTCGCACACTAGTCCCAAACAGTCCGAGATATCGTGTCTGTGAGCAGTGTCTATGAGTGCGTTGCTCGAGCGCACTTGTATGTAGATTGACTTCTGTACCTATCTGTTTTGTGTTACACGCCTGCTATTCGACATAAACCTATAATTAACACCTGTCACAACACAATAGAGAATTGACAGGTCGGTACAACATTGTCTGTCTCTGAAGCAATTCGTCCCCTCAGAGAATGTGTGTACACACGCTATAGAATGATTACGTCACTGTAGTTAGTGTTCGATACCTACCTAATTTATTAAAGCGTTTAGTTCTCTAACACGTGTACAGTTTGGTATGTACACATCATAGGTAACGACAGAACTGAATAGGTAAAGTTTGTTTCGACCTAAACTCTAAAATCACTTGATTATTTAAAATTAGAATTAATTGTCACATAACATCACGCCTGTATTCCCCGCAGGGTACGGCAGAGGTGTATAGTAACACCCTCAATTCGCCATTAAAGTCCCATGTAATAGGGGGCGAGCCCATTGCCATCAACCGGGCACAACTCCAAACTTTGGGCTGCTACTGAAGAATTCCACACGAAAAAACTCACCAAAATTGCCCGACCTGGGGATCGAACCCAGGATCTCACGATCAGCAGTCGCGCTTGCCACCACTAGACCAAGAAGGGTTTCTGAAAGTAATTGGGTTGTATAATAAATCTATCATTATAATAATTATGAAGTGATGTCGAAACATTACATTGTACGTTGGTATGTAACATAAATTGCCATTACCTAATTAGAGATCAACCCAGCTAACGACGTAGCAACTTATTTGATTGCGTTGCTAAATATTATCTTATGGCATTTGTGTTCCGTCTCTCATTTTGAGGGTTGGTTCTGCAACCTTATCATGATTGGTGTATATTTAATTGACAATATGATCCTATATGTATTATACAACTAATATTGTATACTAAAGGCCTCCTCCATCCATCCTTATTTATTTGAATGAATTGCAATGAATTGTTAATAATTAAATAATGAATGCATATTGACAATGAATAAAATTGTAACAATGAATGCATGAATCTGTTATTTATTTTTATTTTGTTTAATTTATTTGCTGTTTAAGATAAAATTAAATATATTAAAATTATTGGTGAAATGAAATGTTAATTAATTTTAGTAAGGAAATAAAAGGGCTATAATAATAATAATGTTGTATACTATCTGTGCCCGCCACTTCGTCTGCATAAAAGTGGGATGGGTTTTAATGTTTTTGTGCGTAACCCTAATTCTTTTTCTAAAATAATTAGTGGGCTAATTTACTCCTTATAACATCAGCTATCTGCCAATGAAAGTCCCGTCAAAATCAGTCCAGCCGTTTCGGAGATTAGCCGAAACAAACAGGCAGTCAGACAAAAATGTAAAAAAAGAATGTTTTTTTTTATGTAAGTGCCGTATATACTTTCACGGAGACGGAGAAGGAGAGCCGAAGATCGGGCTCAGTAGCGTGCTTTGGGAGAGGCCTATGTCCAGCAGTGGACTGATGTAGGTTGATGATGATGATCCTGTAATCCTTTATATCCTCAACTTCTCCGTGTCTAGTGGTGTATTCCCACATGCATGGAAAGATGCTCAAATTGTTCCTTTACCCAAAACATCTAAACCTGCTTCTTTTTCTGATTATCGTCCAATCCCTATTTTACCATTTCTATCCAAAGTCCTTGAAAACCTTATCCATCAACAGTTTAGCTCGTTCCTTTCCAAACATAATCTCTTAAATCCCTTTCAATCTGGTTTTCGTCGTGGACATGGCACCACCTCAGCCCTAGTGAATATTACGGATGATATCAGGTCAGGCATGGAAATCGGAAAATTGACGGTACTTGCATTGCTTGATTTTAGCAATGCTTTTAATACTGTAGATTTCGATATTTTGCTTGGCGCATTATGCTCTTTAAATATATCTCCATCGGTGATTGATTGGTTTCTTAGTTACCTGTTTGGTCGCCGACTACGTATTTGTATTGAACATAAGTTCTCTTCTTGGTGCAGCACTTCTGCCGGCGTACCTCAGGGTAGCGTTCTATCCCCTCTACTTTTCGCACTTTTTATTAATTCTATCTCTCACCAGCTTACTTCCTCCGACCACCTTTATGCAGATGATCTTCAAATTTATAGCCAAGCCCCTCTCGAAAATTTATCAGTAGCCATTAACACCATTAATATAGACCTGGCTCGAATAGGCGACTGGAGCATGAAGTTTGGTCTGAAGGTCAATCCCAAAAAACCCAGGTGACTGTTGTTGGCAGTTCCCGGATGGTCTCTAGGATTGACTGGTCGATACTTCCTCAAGTTTTTTTTAATAATGTTATAATTCCTATTTTCGACAAAGTAAAGAACTTGGGGATTTATATCGACAGTACACTTTCCTGGACAACACAACTGCAGGAAGTCAGTCGTAAGATGTTTGCTTCAGCGAGCTCCTTGAGACGCCTACGAAATTTCCTACCTACTGCCACTAAGATAGCGCTAGCACAATCTCTTCTTCTCCCAATTCTCGACTATGCTGATGCCAGCTATCTCGATCTAACTGAGGATCAATTTGAAAAGCTTGAGCGACTTCAAAATCTTTGTATCAGATTCATATTTGGTTTGCGCAAATATGATCATGTTTCTGAATTTCGTACTAAGCTCAAATGGCTACTAATTCACCTTCGCCGGAACGCCCATATTCTTTCCCTACTTTATAATGTGCTCTTTAATCCTTCTACCCCGTTTTATCTAAAAGAACGCTTCGAGTTCCTCTGTGACTCTCATTCTAGGTTCTTGAGATCATCAGAAAATCTTAAATTAAAAATACAACAGCACTCCACCTCTTTTTATGACAAGTCCTTTACGATTCAAGCTACTCCTCTGTGGAATGCTTTGCCACTTAATGTGAGACGTGCACAATCACTGCCAGTTTTTAAAAAGTCAGTAAAGGAGCATTACTTGTCGCTCTAATCTGCTATTTATTTTATTCCTCTTCTCCGTTCTTACTTACTTCGTACTTATACGTACGTAGTTCGTACTTATATTTATTAGTTTATTATTGTATTATTTATGTTTTCTTTTTTCATATTTATGTAATTATTTTGCCATTTATTTTATATTATTAAATTTAAGTAATATTATGTAGGAACGTAATGTACCTACTTGTACACCTTTTTCGTTTTTCTGTTTCCATTCGTCCATTCCATCCAAAGGTTGTCTGGAAGAGATCGCCTTGCGCGATAAGACCGCCCATTATGCATTTTTGTATTTAAATAGTTTGTCCTGTTGTGTTAACCTGGTGTATGTACAATAAAGAGTATATAAATAAATAAATTATGATGTACTTTCATATGCATTTAGTAAAAAGCTGTTATTTTGATATTATAAACAGAAACTTCAAATTTATTTATTTGTATAGAGTATAGATGTACACTCGTAAATGTGAAAGTTTATGAAGATGATTATTACGCAATATCACATAAACGGCTGAACGGTTTTGGATAAAAGGCGATCGGATACTTTTGTATGGGCCTTAGTCCAAGATCTGAGGGGCTCGTGGCTAATTACCAACCGCACGGATCATACTATTTGAGAGGTTAAGCTGCGCTTGCCGCGGTCAGTCTGTGGACGGGTGGCCATTCGTTACACATCGAGACCCCTCCGTGCCTCGGAGAGCACGTTAAACAGTCGGTCCCGGGTGTCATACGAATACCTATGACAGTCGTTACGGGAAGTCAAAAACCTAAAAAAAAAGTCTGATAACCGGTCTAACCTAAGGATATCGGCATTGCCCAGTAGCTGGATTGCGGAGGTCTGATGGCAGCCGCTCCTTGTAAAATACTGGTATTCAGCCGCATCTGGTTAGACTGGAAGCTGACCCCAACATGGTTGAGAAAAGGCTAGGCAGAACGAATCTTGGTCCAAGATCTGCAGAAGACGCGCATGTCCAGCGTGAATTTCGCTTCTTCAGAAGAAGCGAAGTTCGCGCTGGTTCATCATCCTCCTGCCCTTATCCCAACTTATTTAGCATCGGCGCAGTATGTTCTTCCTTCTTCTTCTTCTTCCTGCCCTTATCCCACACTAGGTGGGGTCGGCACAGCATGTATTTTATAAATCCATGTTGTTAGAGGTTTTGGCTTATTGTTTTATGACCGGCCGCCTGCCTGACATCAATCCTCCTTGGGAATACTCGTTGCGCCTTCGCGTGGGTGACCCAATGTGCTTATATTGTGCTGATGTTATGCACTGGGTCCCAAAATGATATGCTTGTCAATTTATCGCCGACAACTAAACAGACTATGTACTTCTTGGTGGAGTATACTTGCAGTATGTTCTTCCATACATCTCTATTAGCCGTCATCTCAGTAGCCACCCCCTTTCTAGCCATATCATCTTTCACACCCATCCATCGTTTCTTTGGTCTTCTTCTACGTTCACGCTTGTTATGCGCTTGAAATGTGTGTATTTATAATGCAATAGCTGTTACCCGTGATGTCACTCGCATCCTAGGAGAATACTTCATGTTGTCAAATAAAAAGTATCCTATATCTTAATCCACGTCATGATCTACCTGTGTGCCAAATTTCATTAAAATCCGTTCAGTTGTTAAGGCGTGATTGATTAACAAACATCCAAATTTTCACGTTTATAATATTAGTAGGATTAACCCACTGCCTTGTTGGTATAGTGGTAGTAAACGCGACTGCTGAGCATGAGGTCCTAGGATCGATCCTCAGGTAGAACAGTGTTATTGAGTTTTTCCATTTGGAATTTCTCGGTTACAGCCTGGAGTCTGTATTTGTGCCTGGTTAATGGCAATAGGCTCGCCCCTTAATACATGAGACTTAAACATAATTGGCGAAACGACGGTGTACCAAAAACACCTCTGCTGAACCCTTCGGGAAGTACAAGGCGTGATGTTTATGTTATGTATGATTAATTCAATAAAAGAAAAATTATAAAAAAAATATAGCAACTACATTATTCTGTTTTATAAAAGAGTTTGAAACAGTACAAATAAATTCTATATACGAATGACAATTCTACTATTATTGCATTTTGACGAAGTTATATTGAAGACCCGTGTAACCAATAAACTTTGTTATTGCCTTTACAGAATTGTCTTATTTGAATGAACAGAAGACAAAGAACTTAGAAATAAAAAGTGCAGGATAAGAAGATAGTAGAATATGTACTTTTTAGAGATTTTAGTAGAATGCGCTCGTTTTTAATAAATAAGATATTTAGTTATTTAGAGTAGCTAAAGCTCGCTAGAGGGGTTCGTGGCTAATTACCAACCACGCGGGTCATACGATTGGCGAGGTTAAGTTGCGCTTGCCGACGTCAGTCCGTGGATGGGTGACCGTTTCCTTACACATCGAGAACCCTCCGTGCCTCGGAGAGCACGTTGAACAGTCGGTCGCGGGTGTCATACGAATACCAATGACAGTTGGTACTGGAACTCAAAATCCCGAAAGTCTGATAACTAATCTAACCGTAGGACATCGGCATTGCCCAGTAACTGGGCTGCGAATATCTGATGGCAGTCGCTCTATGTAAAATATTGGTAATCAGCCACATCTGGTTAGACTGGAATATGACCCCAACATAGTTAGGAAAAGGCTACGCATAACAGTTCTTCAGGTACTCATTAAAATGTTCTATCAACATCAGGTTCAGACAGAGATACTGCAGAGCACAGATTACCCATGAAGTAACTATAAGACAACATCTAAAAGAGACCCCTTCCATCTCCGGGCAAGCGAGTCGTAAGAGATGAATCTGGCACCATAATACATAACATCTCGCCTGCATTCCCCGAAGAGTTGGGCAGAGGTGTATAGTAACACCCTCGTTTCACCGTTATTTTTAAGTCCCATGTAATGGGCGCGATCTTATTGCCATCAACTGGGCACAAATACAAACTCGGGCCTGCTACTAAGAAATTCCAAACGGAAAAATCCAATAACACTTTGCCCGAACTAGGCATCGAACCCAAGACCTCACGATCAGCAGTCACGCTTGCAACCACTAGACCAACGATGCAGTTTATACTATAATAATTTTACTCGGAAAATGGCAATACGGTGCCATCTATTACGTGATACTTAATACCTGATGCGAAACGTACAGATTCCCATAATAGAACACCTCAGTTTAAACCCAAAATTCACCTACATAAACATACGTAACGTAATTAGGTCATTATGGTCCCACTGCTGGGCACGGGCCTCTTCTCAGAATGAGAAGGGTTTCGACCTTAGTCCACCACGCTGGCCCGATGCGGGTTGGCAGACTACACACACCATCGAGAACTTTATGGAGCCCCCTCTGTTGAGCAGGTTTCATCACGACGTTTGTCCTTACCGTTAACGAAAGTGATAATTGTTATCGGTAACTGGTAACACTGGACAATGTTGACATAGGTGGGTAACCGTCAAGATTAATCAACGTACCCGAAGTTATAAAAACACTGGTCATTCGACGGAGCAGAGGATTCCATGTCGAACAGCCAAAGAAGTCTGACCTTTTATATCTGGTTAGCTTGTCTTCATTTTCTGATCTTGTATTAATTATTATATTGTGATATATTATGAACTAGCTTCTGTAACTAATCACTAACCTAATTAAAAGTACTCTCAGTGGTGGAGAGTCTATGTTGGTTTAATTTACTTTATTTACCATGCTCCCAATCCTGACATACTGATATTAGCTATAACTGTAACGATAGATGCACCCCCATAAGAATCTCTTGTATCTATTTAATATAAAAAATAAGATCCGCACACGAATTCGAAAATTCAGATGTACGGGCCGGGATTGAACTCAGATTCTCCTGCATGGAAGGCAAGCGTTCAACCGCTAAACTTTCACGGCTTAGATACACCTACCTCACAAATAACGCCAAGAAATTCTGTTAACAATAATATCACTCCTTACAACCTACTTACACCCCGTTACGTCAAACACGAACATTACCAAAAAACGTCGCTTTGTACAAGACCGTAATATGGTACCTAACACCGATGATTGGCTATAACACTCACTGTAACTCTAAGGCTGTTTTGTCATAGCACACGATACGACACGACATAATGTGGTGACGACGACAACGACGATGCCTTTACATGTACAGTCAAACAGCAGAAGTCGATGAATATTTTGGTATCTTGAAATTAATTATCGTAATAACCTATTATTGTTCTTTATAACAGTTCTAGTCAACATAACAAAACATCTCGCCTGTATTCCCTGAAGTTTTGGGCAGATGTGCATTGTAACACCCACATTTCGCCGTTATGTTACAGTCCCATGTAATAGGGAGCGAGCCTGTTGCCATCAATCGGGCACAAATCCAAACGCCGAGCTGCTACTGAGGAATTCCACACGGAAAAACCCAATAACACTGCCCGATCTCACCATCAGCAGTCGCACTTGCCACCACTAGACCAACCATGCAGTTAGTTCTAGTCAATACAGTATTATTTACTCCATCATTATTTTTACAATGTAATAAATTTAGCAAGTTTTAATTTATAAAACACTTTTGTAACTTTGAACAATTTTCACTTACTTTTGATGTTGACTGTACAGTTTACAACGACCATTACTAGTGTCGTTGTAAACGGTACAGTCAACATCAAAAGTAAGTGAAAATTGTTCAAAGTTACAAACGTGTTTTAGGAATTAAAACTTGCTAATAATTTATTACATTGTAAAAATAATGATGGAGTAAATAATACTGTATTGACTAGGACTAACTGCCTTGTCGTGTCATTTTTTGAGTAAACGATTCATATGTGTAGGAATCAGCTCAGAGAAAATAAAAAGCAACTGATCACCGTGACCGTCCAAATCCGTATATCGTTTATATTCCAAAAATAAAATTATAAGCTTTTATAGTCGCCAGCACGTAAGTTGGCAAGAGTAGAGAAGAGAATTCCTCTCATTTCTTTCTTTCATCTAAACAGACACGTTTATAAATAAATTATGACAATAACCATAGAATAATGACAAGCAATAAAAGTGACAATTTTTTTGTTGCACTGAGTGTACATGCGCAAACTTACTCCCACTAGACCAAAACCTTGCCAAATTGCGTGCGACTATAATAAAATAACATTGCTCCTTTTTAATTTAAACTAGTTTAAATATCCGAGTTCGTTCGCCTTTTATAACTCATCTCTTTCACTCATTACATTCCGTTTTCCCACGTGTATAGCGGTCGTAATCGTCACCACGTTTGGTCTTGTCGTGTCGTGTGCCGTGAGAAAACAGCCTAACACTCGTTGTAACCGTAAAGAAACGAAAACATGGCAGAAGCATGGTTATGATTATGGTGTAAAAAATAAAGATGTCTGGGGAACAATGGTAAAGAGAAAAGTCGACTGCAAATGTTTTTATTGGTAACATACATGGAATACACTGCTTGCCCAAGTACTGCTTGTAACTGGCAAGCAGTGCTTGTAAAAGTGCCAAGTACTGCTTGTAACTGACAAGCAGTCGTCAAAAATCGGTTTTTTTTTTGTTCTGAAAAGTGGTGTTTTTGCGAATGCCATTATATTCTCCGGGAACAGCGATTTGTGTTTGCTGATCTTTTGATTCATAAATTATTCTAACCTGTACAAGTCTATTAATTTTACTTATATTACTTACTTATATTTTATTTTACTTTCGCTTTTTATTACAAAACCTTTTAGGGTGACTTGCAGCGAAATGATACAAATCACGGTTTAATTAAATAGTGATTTTGCCCTATTCTCGACTTAACTTAAATCTTATAAAGCATGTCTTGCACAATCACATTTCACATTCGATTTAACTAAACCGAGAATAAGTTAATAATTCACGCGCCATTCATTCTTTGCGTTCCATTTTCAAAGAAAAAGTGATGGCAGCTCAGTTCTGCGTATAGATAAAAATGAATTTGATTTGTCATTAAGTCTTTTATAAAATCGAGATTTAAGTAAAACCTGGAAGCCGCCCTTAATTCATGTTGCACTGATAGTGACCACGATCCCGTCTCATAATAATTTATTATCTGTCCAAGTCCACCCTGAGAGACTTATTTGAAACCTTACTCCTTCAGTTTTCACCCATCGTTGACAAAGAGCTGCGTCAAGGACCAGATAGCTACCAAGCGACTATGGATGAGTACAGGCAATTTTTTTTTGCGATGCTGTCTGCTTAGTTGCTTAGGTATATTGATTTGATTGATGAAGTACCCAACTAAAACGCGATAAGGCCAAAGTAAAAGAGAAAGGTTTTAAAGAAGTCCATCATGATGGACTTGGACAGATGATAAATTATTATGAGACTATAATACAGTCTTGGGCCTGATTGTATCTTGAGTTGTCATTAGAAACAAAAGTAGGCATTCTGCATAGTTACGTAGCAATGAAAAAAAAAAACGAAAAAAAAGGGCGTATCTCAAGAATGAAGGTAAACGGAAGTCCACAGAAGTTTATAAATGAAAAGGAAGGAATATTAACCCATATAACCGGCACGGTAAGCATTTTTTGATGCGTTTCCGACCTCACGTATCTTTTTCAACAGCCCAATACGAACCCTATACACACCTGATACATTTTATATGCTTCGTAAAAATGATAGCATCAATCACGCCAGTTGTAATATTATGTGCTGTCCCTTTCATTCTTGAAGACTTTTTTGTAAGTCGTGTTTTATCTCATTCTTGGGTGCAGTGTATTTTCAACAAAGTATCTATAGAGTCTAAGGAAAATATGTAAGTGGGGCGGTGGAAGATGGACCAGTTTCAAGGCTGTTTTCTTTGTAAACAAGACCTAAGAAGCAAACAAGATTCAACTGGGAGACATGGGTAAATAAACGCTCCACACATCCTAGGTTTCCGTTTACAGTGGGTGCCATTAAATACACAGCTGGTAGGTACATTTGCAAACGTATAGACTAGAAACCAATATTTAATTTTGTAGGTCATATAGATGCCGTTTGATTTCGCATCGATTCGGCTTTTGCATGCTTTAGCACGTTTACGCACGTTAATGCATGCTACAGTATGCTTAGGCATGCTCATGCACGCTGACGCATTGTCATACAAGCACATAAAAGCACATGATGTTAAGGTTAAAATATACTGTGTGAGCAGTGTAAGTGGTATGTAGGGTTCTATCCAGTTAAATAAATAAATAAAATAGAAAATAATTGAAAAAAGGCTAAGCATAACAGTAAGTAGGTACAGTGAACAGAAAAAAACGATGAGTGTTTAGGTATATTGAAATCAAATATCGTTAAAACCAATCCTTGTTCTTTTATAATAATGCTAGTCTCTTCAGTTGTATTTATTCTTTAATTATTTTCATATTAGCATGTTTTCATTAATATAACCATTATATGTTTACCAATAATGAAGCAAATACCCCATACATTTGCATATTGGACCCTCCCATAGTAGCTATCACAGTTAAAATTAGCTTACAAGTCTATTTATATGGCCAGTTTGGTAATAAAAAATACTACCATTGATAAGCAAAACGATTCGTTTTTATCATAGGAACGGGGCATAAGTCACCCACAGTGGAAAGAGGTTGCTGGTAAATATAGGTATACGATCAATTTATTTGAATAAAAAATATATTTTATATTCAACCGTCACCAACGAACCAAATTACCAGAAAAGTAAACAATAAAATTATTGACGTCGGCGACGAAATAATTGCAAGTAAACATTTACATTGCCCCATTAATATAACATACAAACATCCAACTCTGTGCGAAGCAACACATGTATGAAGTTGTAAATTAAACTCGAGAACTGCAACGCAGTTTGTTCACAATCCGAGGAACTGTTAATCTCGGTTTAAGCCTCACTAACTACTGTTGTTAAGTATGTGACTTCAATATACAATGTTGCTCGAGTTACGTGGATCTTTTAATAAATTGTGTTTTAGTAGGTAACATAACATAACATCACGCTTTCTATTCCCCGAAGGGTTCGGCAGAGGTGATTTTTTAGTACACCCTCGTTTCGCCAGTTATGTTTAAGTCCCATGTATTAGAGGGCGAACTTATTGCCATTAACCAGGCACAAATCCAGACTCCGGGCTGCTTCTGAGAAATTCCTAATGGAAAAACCCAATAACACTTTGCCCAACCTGGGTGTTGACAGTGGGATTCTCTCAAGGATGAACAGTGGAATAATTCAAAATGAAAAGGGGAATTTCTGTTTTTTTTTTCGTTAGGGTTCAGTTTTACCCCCTGTGGGGAATTCTCTCAAGGGGGAATAGTGGAATAAGTCCTCCCGAGTACATATCAAAATATACATTATCATCTTTTGGATGTAAACTGCACAATATTCTAAGACAAAGAACACACGACCCTCATAGAAAGCTATGGCTATACCAAATTGTCTGTTTAAAAGTTAACTGCAGTATCACGTGACGGTCACAACATCGCGATGTCTGGCTAGCACTGTAGTTTATGTCTACCTAACACTGGACTAACGCTGCACCGTGAACAGGTTTATTACTGAGTGTAAAACAGACCTGGGTAGGGTTGGTAATAAGAATTTAAACGTAAACGCAATAGTTACGTTTTATTACATACATACGTACCAAGGGCCAGCGTACATGGGTACCGGGGACTGAAAGCGGTTACGGTACGAGGTTACGATACCTTTAAAATAGAAGGATACCGTTTTCTAATAAAGATTGGGCCATACCTTTATTTAACCTTTTTATGATTTGACTTTTTTTTTGACCTTTTGAAAAGGCATGAAAGTAGAATAAATGCCGTGGAAATGCGTTCCTTGCGAAGTATGTGCGGTGTAACTTTGAATGATAGATTGAGAAATGAAGAGATCAGACAAAGTTGCGGTTTAAAAGATGATGTAGAGACAAACATTGAAAGGAGTATGCTTAGGTGGTTTGGTCATGTTGAGAGAATGAGTGAACGGCGATTAACAAAAGGAATTTATAAGGCGGATGTCAATGGAAACGCCGGTAGAGGACGTCCTAGAAGGACATACATCGATGTTATTGGTGATGTTCTTCACAAAGGTCAGGTGCGTAATACTCTCAACCGGCGTGCGTGTATGACAAGATGTATGAATGTGGATGAAGGGAAAGGGGTATGTAAGGGCCGCAGCATGTGGCGTTCTATAGTTTCTGCCTACCCCCATGGAAAAAAGGCGTGAGTTTATGTATGTATGTATGATTTCGGTACCGAACAACATCGAATGATACAATACAACACAATACTCTTTATTGTACACAAAACAAACAAGAAACATTACTATAAAAATAGAGATGTACAATGGGCGGTCTTATCGCACTAGGCGATTTCTTCCAGACAACCTTTGGATGGACATGAAATGCAAGAAAAAAAAGAGAGGGGTAGTTCTCGGTGTAACAATAAATGAGGAGACATTAAATTAAGTACTTTAAATAAACCTAAAAACACAAATGATTAATGAATCATACTAATGCCATCTACTAGCGAAGGACAGGCTGGCGCGGCGTTTCATCAATGAAAACCCTTATTTATAAAGGTTTATGTACCGATACTAGAGTATACTAGGTTAGGACAGGTCAACTCGAACCTGCTATGGCACTTTCCTCAAAAGGCCATTCCAAACGTTGCCCTACATCGTTTCACTCGCATAGTTTGTATACTACAATGTCTGGACTTTAAAAGAGACTTTGACCTCTGAGTTTGTTTCGGCTTTTCTTCTCAGAGCTAGTCAGATAGGAAATACCGGCGCCATCTAGTCTTAAAAAAAACATTACATTGACTTGTAAAAGTGTCTGTAACAGATTTATTTACAGAAATAAAAATCATTTATCAAATCATTTATCATTTACTGTTTCGCATTTTCAGACTCTACATATCGGTACCGAAATAAAGTATCGTAATATTCAGGTAAGTAACCAGAATGAAGGGGTATGACGTCATACCATATTTAAAAGGTATCTTAATTTTCGGGATATTCCGTCCCTAATGGGTATACGAGTATACTAGCTGTGTCCTCACGGCTCCGCCCGCGTAAGAAGTTTTATTCCAGTAATAAATATAGCCTATGTTACTCAGTGATAATGTAGCTTTCTAACGGCAAAAGAATTTTTGAAATCGGTCCAGAAGTTTTTAAGTTTATTCGTTACATACAAAAATACAAATTTTTCCTCCCTTTAGAATAGATGGGACTTAATACTAGAAGCGAAATGTGGGTATACAGACTCCTGTAAGTAGGAGAACACTTCTGCTTACGTCTTCGGGGATTACAGGCGGGAGTTCATATTATGTAATGTACGTAACTAGGTATGTATGAAATACCAGTTCGAACTTTCTCGTGGTGCCATTTAAAACCAAAATACGTCATTCTGCCTAGCCTTTTTCCAACTATGTTGGTGTCAGCTTTCAGTCTAACTAGATGCGGCTGAATACCAGTATTTTACGTGGTGTGACTGCCATCAGACCTCCGCAACCCAGTTACAGGGCAATACCGATACTTTACGGTTACATCAGTTGTCAGACTTTCGAGCTTTTGACTACCCGTAACGACTGTCATAGATATTTCTATGACACCCGGGACCGACTGTTTAACGTGCTCTCCGAGGCACGCAGGGGTCTCGATTTGTAACAAACCGTCACCCATTCACCGACTGACCGCGGCAAGCGCAACTTAACTTCGCAAATCGTATGTACGGCGAGGTTGTTAATTAGCCATGAGCCCCTCAACCAGAATACAACATCATGCCACAAAAATATTATTATGCAATATTCGAACTTATAACTCCGAAAATAGACTTTACAATGCGGTGACGCGTTTATTATTTGAATTCAGTTTGTCAGTTGTTTACAATTTCCTCGACTAGGTTTTTGTTCAAAATTGAACAGTTACTAACTGTTCAACATTTATGTTCAACTGTCAAACTGCTTACTTGCGATACGAATTCAGGTGGTATACTCCTTACTGGTCCCATAGGTATTACCAATGTTGAATTTAAAATTCTAATACAGTGGAATCCGCTTAATACGACTTCGCTTATAAAGACCAGCTGCTTATAGCGACTTAACCTCCCGGATTCCAGAAAAAAATTATTCGATATTATTTGAAACTTAGGTTTTATGGTATATCACGGGTCTGTACACATTTAAAAAAAAGCAAAAAAAAAAATAGTTTTTTATATGTAGATTTTACTTAGTAAGATTACACAACTACCATAAAATGATTAGTTCCGAACACAATTCTCAGATGACTTTAGAACGAATTTTTAATTCTTTATGTTATATAGGTATGAGGCATCCAAGATGTTAAGGACACCCTTTAGTTAGGTTTTGCTTATCTGGTATTTACTGACGCTTATAACGATGTCCGTTTAGTACGACCAAATATCGCCGTCCCTTTGTTGTCGTTATAAGCGGAGTCCACTGTAGTCTTTCTAAATGTATGTGGCATGACATTTTAAGAATGGATTGGGTCCGTGTAAAATAGTGATATGTAGCCTATCTGCATAAGCTGAAAGTTGGATAGAGTTAAGACTATTGAGTAGGTTTTTTGGTCTTTATCCGTCACTAGCGGCCCGTCCCGGTTCCGCACGGGTGGACATTTTTCCCGTTTTTGCAATTTTTTTCATTTATGCTCCGCTCCTATTGGTCATTGCGTGATGTTATATAGCCTACAACCTTCCTCGATAAATGGACTATCTAACACAAAAATATTTTTTCAATTCCAAGCAGTAATTCCTGAGATTAGCGCGTTCAAACAAACAAACTCTTCAGCTTTATAATATTAGTATTGATACAACTTTTTTTTAAAACGTTGCCCCACACTTTATTTTCTCCACAGACACAAATCTTCGCACTCACAAACATCCAGACTCGGAACAACTATCTGTAGGCCATACAAATATTTGTTCCATGCGGGAATCAAACCCACGACCCGTAGCGCAGATGCCGATCGCTCAGCCACTGCACCAAACGTGTCGTCACTTTGGACATTTGACAGGTAACTTAAATTTCCAGATGCTGTGTAAAGTCGGTTGAAAATGGTTATTTTTTAATAACAAGCATAAATAAAAAAAAAGGAAGCCAACGTATGAACTTTAACATACTTTTACAGACGAAAGAAATATAGAGGTACTCATAATAAAATGTCTGAAAGTATTTTCTGTGAAATGATTACTCAAAAGCTGAATGTACTACCTAATTTTCTAAATTGAAACATTATTCAGTTTCACTGGTGTATACCACGTTTCTAAAGTTGTACTAGGTTTTTTATTTGAAAACTAGCTTTCTACCTTCGGGAATATAAGGAGTTAGGCGACTGACAGACTGAAAGAATAATAGCTCCGTAAGGCACTGTTTTTTCCTTTTTGATCTAAAAATCCCAAAGGATAGTAACACTTTCGTACGCTCACACTTAACCTTTTCAGTGTGTGTTAAATTTCAGCCAATTTAAATAAAGCTTTGTTAAAAGAACACTTTTGCTTGAATTCTATATTCAAACCTCTCCATAAATCATGTATTTTTGTGTTAATAGTTCATCATTGTATAGAAATTAGAAGACCTATTTTTGTCATGTTGCTCTTTGATCAGCCAACGCGATTGACTCAAGAAGTCCAACAAAAAAGACAGTGCTATAAAGCTGCCTGTCCATTGGAGCGGAGAGGAGCGGAGCGGTGCGGCACTAACCAATAGAAATGCACAATATTCACAATGCAGGGCGGAGATGTGAATTTTATGCAATTCTATTGGTTAGCTCCGCACCGCTACGCTCCTCTCCGCTCTAGTGGACAGGCAGCCTTAGACATAATTTTTTTGCACATAACCAGTCAAGTATGAAAATACGTAGGTATACTTACAATGTTTTATCAATTAAATCGATACTAATATTATAAAGAGGAAAGATTTGTATTTTTGTATGTAACGAATAAACTTAAAAACTACTGTACAGATTTCAAAAATTCTTTTACAGTTAGAAAGCTACATTATCACTGAGTAACATAGGCTATATTATTTATTACTGGAATAAAACTTCTTACGCGGGCGGAGCCGTGAAGACACGGCTAGTGTTTAAATAATCCCTAAAAAACGTTTTAAGTTAAACAGTTTTAATTTGCAGTACCCCTGCATCATCTGAATTTGAGGTTTAAAGGTTGAAGGTACTATAATGTTGTATTGTCACGGGATTTGAATTTCTGTGCGAAGTATCAGGAGAATCGGTTAAGCAGAAGTAGTTGAAAAATCTGTCGCAAGATTTGAATCAAACAAAACTCAATTAAAACAGATTACAAAAAAGATAAATGTTACGTCACGTGACTAAAACGGTCTCTACAAAATTTTTATGCTGTTTCAATCATATTCGATCACTCATCACCCTGCTGTCAATAAAAAACCAGCCAAGTTCGTGTCGGACTCGCGCACCGAGGGTACCATACATTTTTTTTTGTGATGTAACTAATGTTACGGTTTTCGGATCTTTCCCTTTTGCTTGTGCTATAATACATTACTTCTTGCCAAACTTCATGATTATAGGTCAACGGGAAGTACCCTATAAATTTTGATTCCCTTGCGAGTGTCAAAATATGCAGCATAAACGGCTGTATCTTTTGATTGCGTTGACTTAGAAGTTTCATTTTTCACAGCTCCAAGGGATTGCAGATCTGAGTATTTGATATTTTCAATTTGATACCTCCACGCGTTCCTGGGAAAAAGGGTCTTGACAGACAGACAGACGAAGAAGTAATAACATATAAAAAACATTTTTTACAAAAAAATTTAACCGACTTCAAAAAAGAATAAAATAATTACCATATAAAATTAACAGTTTCAGAAGTCGGTGCTGATCCACGCTGAACCAAATTGAAGGCACCGACTTCTGAAACTGTTAATTTTATATGGTAATTATTTTATTCTTTTTTGAAGTCGGTTTAAATTTTTTGTAAAAAATATTTTTTACTTTTTTCATTTTAGTGGCCTTAATTAAAACTTGGTTGGACCTACTAAAGACGCTGCTCGTAACATAATCACATCATCACAAGATGCGTACCTACTGTTCGTCATTGAGGAGTTCTATTGTCTATCTCCGAAGTTTTCACCAAATTTAAATGGGACCAATTTCAAAGTATACCCTATCCATTAAAAAAAGAATCATCAAAATCGGTTCACAATTAGCGAAAATATCGATAAACATACACAAAAAAAAAACATACAGACGAACATAGTAACCTCCTCCTTTTTGGAAGTCGGTTAAAAATTCCTTTTTTCCTTTTGAAGTACGGAAACATAAAAAGGAAAAAAACTTAGATATTTAATCGAAGTCAAAGTACACAGAGCAAAAAGGAGCACACCAGTTGAACAGGAACTAACTATAAGCTTCCACCACAACCAGATTATTCTATCCCAAGGTTTATCTATAGTTGTGATGAGAAAATCGTGTTCTGGTTAACAGATTAGGAACAACTGAGTTATCAGTAGCATTGGAACGGTGCCATTGTGCGGTTTATTGAATATTCTAATACATCTGTAATGATCGAAGTAGTACATGCGTTTGGAATTAGATTTTATTACATTATGTACGAGTTTGGGAATTAGAAGATTTTAGTGTTGGAAGATTGGTTAAGTAGGTTTTCTTGGAGTTGTTTGGTTTGTGTGTAATAGGTGGTTTAGGTTGTTGAGGATTGAGCTGGTAAATATTTATTAGTTTCACTAATGACGCCATCTGTGATTTAGCATTAATTTTTTTTTTCAAGTATGGTTAGCAGTGATATCCTTTTGGTTGAATGCTTGAGGTACCTCTGACTTTTAGAATTAATGTGCGGATCAGAATTTGATTATCATATGCGTTAACGGTGACGGAAAAAAACATCGTGAAGAAACCTGCACACCTGAGAAGGCTCCATTATGTTCTTGATGCCAACCCGCACCAGGCCAGCGTGGTGGACTAAGGCCTAAACCCTTTTCATTCTGAGAATAGGCCCGTGCCCAGCAGTGGGGCAGTGATGAGCTGATTGTGTTATGTGGTAAATACTTATTTTTCCTGTAGTTAAGATTATATATTTTTGTTTAGAGTAAGATTACAAGACATGGGCAATTGTAATTTTAATAACTCTGAGAACTGTTCCTGTTCTAAAATAGTAATCTCATATACCCGGTTCCTATACATAAAAACGAATCGTTTTGCTTAACAATAGTAGCAATTTTTATTGCCAAACTGGGCATAATTAAATAAACTCGTAAGCTAATTTTACCTGTGATAGCTCCTTCCATATGGGAGGATCTACTACGCAAAGCTATGAGATCTTTGCTTCATTATTGAACATTCCTACAAGAGCGGGGTGTAATGCGTAAGCGACGAACGCGACGCGACGAACGCGACAAACGCGATCAAGACAACGGTATTCCCTACTAGCGGCCTATGTAGCGAGTCGCGACGTAACGCGTATTTGTTTCACGACGTGTCGCGTCGCGTCGCACCGCGTCGCGTTTGTCGCTTAAGCAGGACACCCCGTAAGAGAGAATACAAGAGTCTCAATTTTAGCCAATACCACTCCGTAAATACATTGCGTCCTATTTGAACTCGAAAAAGTACGATCTGAGAACACTCGGGTGCAAATCAATGAAATTCGGATCGCATGTAGTGCTCAACTGTCCATACAATTACTGCAGCTTGTTCGAATCGCATTTTCTTGTATTCAGATCGGACGCAGTTCACAGCGCTTTTACATTAATAATTACACAAAAATATTATTAATAATGTCTCTTTTTTTTCGAGCTACATCGGCCCATAGACCTTACAAACTAAACATATAATATTAATATTGTAATACAGTTTGTGTTAGTATAAAACTTAAGTCTATATTAGTAAAACACTTTACTTAAACACTATCACCCATATTCTAAGACATTCCTCCAAAACTTACTCGACTTGACTACACCTCGACTCAGCCTTTCTCACTACCATCGGTAGTTATAGTTGACTTAAACGTCCTCAACTTGAGATTTTTTCTCAGTCGAGGTATGGAATCTGTCAAACTCAAGGTACTTCGGAACCTACCTTAAGGAAGGAAGTGTCAAAGTTCGTATGTAACAAAAATGAATTGTGAAGACTTTATCGAATATGCTTACGATAATCCTTAGAATTATTTATCGCGGCGTTATTTGCGCAATGCAGATAATTCAAATTAGGACGTAATGACTCCGTCGAGAAACCTCAAAGTTCACTCGAAATTGCGACACAATTCTGAATAAAATTCTGGAGGTGTTTTCGAGGCCGTTCTGGATCGAGTATGAGTCGAGTAAGTTTTGGAGGAAGGTCTTAGAATATGGGTGTATGCCTTCGTGCGATCGTGTGGCGACGGAACATCACGCCCTGCGGCCAAAAGTCCTCTTCCATGACGAGGTGCAGAAAACACGTTGGTACTTGCACCAGAAATGCCCTAAAGTTGAGGTGGCGGCGCGATTCCAGCAGTTGCACCATCGCCGTGTACTTGGTCCTTTGGCGCACGTACTCCACCACCTCCACTTTAGTGGTGTAGTGTAATATTACAACGATATTATGTTTGGTATTTGCAGTTTCACCTTTATAGAAGAAAAATTACAAAATGAATTAGACAATAGTAGCTACATTGCGAGACATCGTTCATTTAAAAGTTAACTTTCCATTTTTATGTTTCCACAGAAAAATCTCGGTTACGTCACAAAAGTACCTAAGTGAAATATACTAAAATGCACATTTTTAAGACTAGTAGTTTGGATGGATGAAGTTTATTAAACTAAACGTACTTACGTCTACGTCAGTCTAGAAAAGAAGACATGAGAACATCACTGTTTTAATTACAATTTGTAATGGTATCAATTTAATGAACAAAATAATATTATATTTGGCACAGCCGCTAGACACATACATACATACATACATAAACTCACGCCTTTTTCCCATGGGGGTAGGCAGAAACTATAGAACGCCACATGCTACGACTCTTACATACCCCTTTCGCTTCATCCACATTCATACATCTTGTCATACACGCACGCCGGTTGAGAGTACTACGCACCTGACCTTTGTGAAGAACATCACCAATAACATCGATGTATGTCCTTCTAGGACGTCCTCTACAGGCGTTCCCATTCCCATCCCAGCTACTTTTTTTTTCTTTTGCTAAGGCCTAAAACTCTTCTCATTCTGAGAAGAGGCCCGTGCCCAGCAGTGGGACAGTAATGGGCTAATTATGTTATGTTTCTTTTGTTTTGTCTCTTATGAATTTATTTTTTTGTGTGTCTGACTGCTGTCGTGCCAAATAAATTTATTTTTTCTTTCTTTGTAATATAATAATAACTTATATTGTAAAATTTTTGACATTCAATTATTATTAAAATGTCTATTTTCTTCTATTAAATTTTGAATGATTACGTAACTGTTTGGCGGTTTTGGCAATTTTTTGTGTCCCACGCAAATGTCGCGCTGATTGGTGGCAATCGTGCGTAGACTGAATTTTTACCATAAAATGCTTCCACTAGTAATAAATAGCATGGCTCTTTATTATAAACTAGTATTTTCCCGCAGCCTTGTTTCGTTTTTTTTTTTCATAAAAACGTTCATCACCTTTGGGGGTGAAATTTTCAAAAATCCTTCCTTAGGGGATACCTAATGTTATAAAAGGTACATACTGTCAAAATTTCAAGTTTCTAACCCTAGTGATTAAGGCTGAGCGTTGATAGATTCGTCTGTGAGTTTCTCCCTTTATACTATAATACCTATAGATTCAGATAATAGTTTTACATCGTAATAAAAAAATACTGCCCTACGATTTCTAAAAGACCGTTAAGTGAGTAAACAATATTTTGAGTAATTTGGAGCAAAAAAAAATGGAATATGTTGTTTTTAGAAATTCTGAAGCCATACAGGTGTTTTTGTTATACTTAAATATTGGGTAACTATTAAGCTTAAATTGCATCATTTTAAATGAGTTACAAGACTAATATTGCTTGATAAATTATTATTTTTGTTTTTTAGTCATGCTTTTCTGTTCTTCAATGTGACCATAAATACAATATTAAAAAACGTGTATCTCGTAACTGACAAGGTATAGAAAAATATGAACCAGGCTGATAGATAAAGAAAAAGTTGCACTTTTATGAAGTACCTATCATGATTTATGGTAATTACAACAAGGGAATATTCCGAAAATTACGAATTCCCACTAAACCAGGCAATATTTTTTCTCTGGCAACATAATAATACTAGAATGTGTAATATAATGTTGCCAGAGTAAAAAATATTGCCTGGTTTAGTACAAATCCATAATTTTGGGAATATTTCCTGGAATATATAGTGAACTACGTGTCCAATATAATAATGCACTCAGGGTGCTGCTGGGGCTACCGTGGCGATGTAATGCTTCTGGGATGTTTGCGAAGACCCATATCGATGGTTTTGCTGCAGGATTCTGAATGTGTTCGTGGATCGTTGGGAGACACCCATGATGCGGAGATGGATGCAACTCCACACTGATTTTACGTAAACAAATTGTTACTACTAACTGTTATTACTAACACATAATACGGATAAGATTCTTGTCTGAAATAAATGATGATGATTATTATTACTCTAAATCTAAAGCACTTATATAAAACTCAAATTTGACAAAATTTCACTTAACGGTCTTTTAGAAGTCAGACGGCAGAATACAATGCAGTGCAAAAAAAAACCTTTTATAAAATTACACGTACGACTTCATCGTGATAATTATTCATAAAACGAATATGCCATTCTGTTACAAAGTTCCCGTCACTAGTGGAGCAAAAAAAATATACATTAAAAAGTTGCTCCTTAAAACTCATTCGCTTTGTCCACTATGGCCTAGATAGTAAGTTCGCTAATTAGTACTGCTAGCCAACATGTATGGAACTTCAGCCCCTCCAATGTTAACAAGTTGCCGCTTTTTACTTATGTTAAGTTAAAATTACTGTATAGTGCTTTTTTCCTCACACAGACTTGAAAAGTAAGGTGCATGGAATATGAAGACTTGGAGAGTGGGTAATATTTAATGGGTAATTTGACTACTTTATAAATGTCCAAGAATTTAATATTATTGCAAAGAAGGTATAGACTTAACTGTCTTGTTGGTTTAATAATCGCAAGGGAGACTGCTGAGGCCAATGTGTTATTGGGTTTTTCCGTTAAGAATTTTTCAGTAACAGCCCGGAGTTTGGGTTTGTGCCCTGTTAATGGCAATAGACCCGCCCCCTACTACATGGGAGTCAATCATTAGTGGCAAAACGAGAGTGTATTAAAGCACCTCTGCCGAACCCTTTGGGGAATACAATGCGTGATGTTATGTTATGGTAGGTACATAGAATGAACAAGATTGTTGAAAAAAATACTAAAAATCAATTCAAAATTGGACGCGTTTTTCAAGTTTCCGAAGGGGCATTTTCTGTTCTTGTCGCACGAAATAGATATTGTGCGGAGTAATGTCAATATGACGCCATTTATCAGTAGTGCTGCCTCTGTTTCGTGAAACATATGACATTGATTATGCTTTTACTAATATTTCATGCGTTTTTTAACGGTTTAAGTTAGTTTCACTTCGTATATTTGTTTGTTTGATTCAAATCTTGCGACAGATTTTTCAACTACTTCTGCTTAACCGATTCTTCTGAAACTTCGCACATACATTCAATTCCTGTTATAATACAACATTATAACAACTTTTAATCCTCAAATCCTGATGCTGCGCTACTGCAAGATAAAACCGTTTATCTTAAAAGGTTTTTCAAGGGATTATTTCACTGATGTAATAAAAAGATGTTACTATAACTGCCCTATTTAATAATTTTATGATACAGCAGTACTTTAGTCAAAAGACCACTCCACCACTGCTTTGTAAACAATCGTAATATTTGTTAGACGTAGCTTCAAGAAAACATGACTTTGCGAAGCGGAGGCAACCCAGGATGCACGCTGTTGTAATATAATCAATATTCAACGGAAAACGTCAAATAAGATTCTGTTGTGAAGCTAGAGCGGTCATATGAAAAATTCCGAATCACCCAACGGCCGCTCCCGACGCAGCTTGTAAATATTTGACCAGTAAACCTAGTACGAATGCTGTCGAGTAAACGTAACATTAATGCAAGTGAATTTTGAATCCGAAATACACATTTCGCTCATACTATTTTATTAAATTGTAAACTTTATTCATGTCTCTGATACAAAATGCGCATGTCGCAAAAAAAAATCGAAATGTAATTGTACTTTCGATATCATATTTTATAACATTTATTTTTCGTGTATTTTTTTACGTTGAGACATTATTGTAAACTATTGTACAATATTCAGAACTTATTTCAACATCATTAAGAATATTGTTGTGTACGTGTATATTTGAGGCGATCAAATTATTATTAGCTGCTTGAGTACCTCACAAAGGAATCTCATTTTATTTTGTTATCATAAATCGCCGTTTATTTCTAATGAGGAGCTCAGGAATAAAAAGTGTCATTAACACTTTTCATTTTTGTACAAAAATTTAGATTTTTATTTCCCGATTATGTCTGTTTGCCTTGCAAATGTCACTTTTTGATCAGAATGCGACTTTCGACATGCTATTTCCTCTACAATATGGCACTTTTTGAACCAAATCTCTTCAGAAATCGATAAAATCCAAAGTCCAATGAAAAAAAAAGCTTCAAGCCTAAAGTGTAAATTACACTTTTTTTCCTGACCTCCTCTATTGTAAACGATTACGTTACAACATCAAAGATTCTAGCTATCGGTGAGAGCGGTGTGGGTAAATCCGGCATAATCCTAGCGTTCACAACGGGAGACTACAATTCATCATTCCCAGCTACAATCGGAGTTGACTACAAATGTATAGTCAAGAATGTGAACGGTGTTAAAGTCAAGCTTGGTATTTGGGATACAGCGCGACAGGAGCGATACAGAACATTGAACATTGAACATTGCTTTTACAGAGACGCTCACGGTCCTATATTAGTTTACGATGTGTCAGAACCAAAGTCCCTAGCAAAAGTGAATGAGTGGGTCGAGGAACTTCAAGTGTACTCCACCAAGAAGAACATAGTCTGCTTACAGCTAGTTCACATATAAACTGTTTACTGGATCCGTTTTAGCGGATTCCTTTTTATTATTTTGGTGATGGCGCCTGTAGATGTATGAGCAAGTTCACATACACGACAGTATTCTGAATCCAGTAAAAAATACTGGATCCGTTATTTTTATCGTATCATGTCTGCCTAATGCGACGCAGTTGCCATTTGTTTAACTGATCCGTTGGCACAGATGTGAACGACACATCCAGTACCGATGAATCCGTTAAAACGGATCCGCTGTGTGAACGCGATTAGTGGTCGGCAATAAGATTGAAGAGCATATAATTTTGGGACCCAGTGCATAATATCTGCAAGCACAATGGGTCACCCGCGCGACGGCGCAACGAGTATTCCCAAGGAGGGTTGATGTCAGGCAGGCGGCAGGTCATAAAACAATAAGCCAAAACCTCTAACAATATGGATTTACGAAATACATGTTGTGCCGACCCCACCTAGTGTAGGATAAGGGCAGGGAGATGATGATGATGATAAAATTGGTCTTTCGATTCAAAATTACCTTACATTAGCGATAGATAGGTACTAATACGTCAAACGTTCAAAGGAACTTAAATCGCCAATGAAAACGAGAAACATTTTAAAATTAAGACACAATAAGAAATAAATGCATGTACATTCTAGTCTACTAAATTACATAGAAACGTATAAGCAAAAACAATTTGCGTAACAAACCAATCATGTCCACTGCTGCACCGGGTAGCATTTTCAATTTAAACTGTTTCCCTGCACTTCGTACCGATTCTTACGTACCACCTATCCCTTTCCACCTGTACGCAAAGGAGCGAGAGGGATGTATGCTTTTCGGTTGAAAATTCAAGTAAATTTACTCGGCACAGCACCGCAGCTGGCTTGGGTGTTAGTACAAAAGCAAAAGTTTAGTGTTAAAGCCGTGTGCGGGCGACAGTCTCGTAATTAGACAGTGCACGTAGAAAAGAGGGTTGAGAATTAAATCCTTTGTTGAACTGTACATCACGACACTCTGTTACGTTAATGCTGGGTTCAGAAAGGACTGCGATTGAAAGTATTTTATGGCTCTGCACTGCCACCGCAATTGATTTTCTATTTGGAGGTACTTGTGACGATATTTTATGGAGTTCTGAAATTCTGGCTTTGTGGAGTTGGGTTTGGGTCAGTTTGTTTTTTGACAATATTGGAGGCAATGATGAGCAATGGATGGGCTCGTCACATGATTTGCAAGGATATGCAGCGCTTGCCAAGGTCAGTCTGTGGTAACCGTTCGTTACACATCGAGACTCTTCCGTGTTTCGGAGAGCACGTTAAACCGCCGGTCCCGGTTGTCATACGAAAAACTATGACAGTCGTTACGGAGTCAGAAGTCCGAAAGTCTGACAACCGCTCTAACTTTAGGATATCGATATTGCTAAGTAATTGGGTTGTGGAGGGGAGGTATGATGGCAGTTGCTCCGTGTAAAATACTGATATTCAGCCGCATCTGGTTAAACTGGAAGTACACCCCAAAATAGTTGGGAAAAGGTTAGGCAGAACGAATGATTCGAGGCAATGATGACGGTTTCTGTTCTTCCAGGAGCTCTTTGAGAGTCAGCCATACTTTTATATGATGTGGGTACAAACGAAATCCTATAGCTGATAGTCTACAGGCTTGTAGATCGTTTTTCCAAATGAACGAAATTGTTAATGAAGGGATATATTTTTTATGTATACCTATATAAAATTGTGTCTTTATATACCTAAACAATATTTCACAGCAGACCAAAGATTTACAATAAATTATGACAGTTTATCGAGAACAAAATCTCATTCGTCTAATAACAACTTAATAAAAGTTTATCCTGTAATTCATACATTAAACATAACATAACATCACGCCTTGTATTCCTCGAAGGGTTCGGCAGAGGTGTTTTATAGTACACCCTCGTTTCGCCAGTTATGTTTAAGTCCCATATAATAGAGGGCGAGTCTATTGCCATCAACCGGGCACCATTCCAGACACCGGGCTGCTACTGAAAAATTCCTAATGGAATAACCCAATAACACTGCCCGACCTGGGGATCGAACGCAATACCCCATGTTCAGCAGTCGTGCTTGCAACCACTACACCATTCAAAGTCAACATTCACCTCGACGCTGAACTTTTAACTTAAAACTTTTATTTATTTTTACGCGAAAAATCCAGTCAACATTCAAGCAGTATTAGTGGAAAGAATCTTAACTTACAAATGGTCAGTGCTTTTGTTACACTCTTTAACATGACCAAAGTCCGTTGTTTCGGGGAAGATAATGGTACTACTGGTTATAAATCTTACGTAATAGCTGAAAAATAAACTGTTGAGAAACAAACGCTTGCGCTCCTACCCCGAGACGGACGTTCGAAATTTAAAATTGAATTTTACGTTCCATTGCGGTTTTTAACGGCGTGTAAATATTTATTGTTGAACGAATAGCGTAATGGATTGAGTATACAGTTGGAGTTTGTGGTTTTCCGTTTTGGTAGTGGATCACTTTGTTCGCATACCGATTGTGGTCTTAATGCTTAGTTTTGGAAGCTTATAATCCCCGTGGCGTGGTAATGAAGCCATTTTGAATAAATCCGTGTTTCACGTAACCTGGTTATGTTCTAGTATTTCCGACGGAACGTATTGTATTTTTATGGAATGGTCGATTATGAAGGTTTGTTAATAAAAGTTTATGTATTATATCGTTAAGGAAATGGGGTACACAATAAGTGTATTGTTGTAGAACTTCTTGAGTGAGGGGCTTGTTGCTAATTAACAACCGCAAGTATCATATGATTTGCAAGGTTAAGCTGCGCTTGCCGCGGTCAGTCTTAGATGGGTGACCGTCCGTTACACATCGAGACCCCTCCGTGCCTCGGAAAGCACGTTAAACAGCCGGTCCCGGGTGTTATACGAATACCTATGACAGTCTTTAAGAGTAGTCAGAAGCCCGAAAGTCTGACAACCGGTCTAACCTTAAGATATCAGCATTGCCCACTAACTAGGTTGCGGAGGTCTGGTGGCAGTTGCTCCGTGTATAATACTGGTATTCAGCCGCACCTGGTTAGACTGGAAGCTGACCCCAACATTATTGGGAAAAGGCTAGGAGGAAGAAAGCTCCTTGTAAAGGAGCACGTCTGGGTAGTACCACCAGACCTACTTCTGTCGCTAATTAGCATTGCTCTGTTCCGGTTTGAAGGGTATAAGCGTGCCGGTGAAATTGCATGAGACTTTTCGACTTTATCTCTAAGGTTGGCAACGCATCAGCCATCTTGGGATTGTAAATGTTTATTGGTGGCGGTAACCACTTACCATTAAGTAAGCCGTTGTTCGGCAGGATTGCCAACCTTACAAAAAAATTACCTATTTTTTTTATCACAATGCATGGTTCAAAAAAGTTGGCAAAATATGGAGATGAAACTGCAAGAAGTTCCATAGATAGTTTTTGTTCAATTTTATATTTATGCTTAATACACGTTTACACACACACACACTTGGTAGAAAATCGAACGAGACCACGCGTTGCATCCGTGCCATTTCCTGCATTGTCACCGCTTCGTTTAAAAAACAAAAGCTTGGCTATGAACACAGTAGACTGACACGTGCCTCATTCATAAAAGAGTAGGTGGACTTCATATTTTTTTTAAAATAGATCCTGTAATTTAGAGACAAAGCAATCAGAGTTTGTTTACTCAATGTAGTATACCTACGGGTATTTTTTCGTACATTTTTGGGTAATTATAAAACAAGTGTTTAGAAATTAAAAAACATATATTTTGTGTTTTTACTTAAATATAATTAGCAGCCCATTAGTGTCCCACTGCTGGGCATGGGCTTTTTCTCAGAATGAGAAGGGTTTAAGGCTTAATCCACCACGCTGGCCTGCTGCGGGTTGGCAGACTACACACACCATCGAGAACTTTATGGAGTCCTCTCAGGTGTGCAGGTTTCCTCGTGATGTTTTTCTTCATCGTTAACGCAAGTGATAATCAAATTCTGACCCACACATGAATTCGAAAAGTCAGAGGTACGGGCTGGGATCCAACTCAGACCCTCCTGCATGGAAGGCAAGCGTTCAACCTTTGCTTTCACTGGATTTTTGTATTTTAACGAAATATTTCTTAAATAATAATTTAAAACCAAAAATGTTGTTTATATGCTCCATAAAATTTAATATTACTAAAAAAGATCTGAAATTATTTCTTGACAAATAGATACGGGCAAATAACTTCCAAAATATTTCCAGTCGAAATCGGTAGTAATTGTCAATGAGAAAAACGACCGTGACATACATACAGACAGACGGACAGACATACACTGAAGTCTCATTATAAAAGTTTATTTTTAACCGTTTACGTACTGAACCCTAAAAAATAAATCACTCAAATCAATTCAAAAAGTGAACTAACAAAGTTTCAAGTCACAAAGTTTACCGCTCAAAAATAGTTGAACTCATTATGCTATGAGTCTCATCTGAGCACCAAAGTTTTTCCTTGTGAAGCTGCGGGCTGCACAAGAAACTTTGGGAACCATCTGCCAGAGGCTTCTTCGCAAGTAATTATACGTATTTCGAGCTACGTAGTGCTTATCCTTTCTTGTTATTGTTGAGTAGATTTAAGGATTACATAGAGACACTATTGTAGTTGTGATTGTTAACGGGTAGTATATAACCAGCCTATTTCTATCCCACTGCTGGACGTCCGGGCCGGGCATCTTCTCAGAATGAGAAGGATTTACCACACTGGCTAGATAAAACGATTGTAGGTTGTAATTGTTAACGGGTAGTAGTATAACCAGCCCATTTCTATCCCATTGCTGGACATCCGGGCCAGGCATCTTCTCAGAATGAGAAGGATTTACCACGTTGGCTAGATAAACTACTGTAGGTTGTCATTGGGAGGAGGTCAGGAACAAATAGTGTCATTTACACATTAGGCTTGAAGCTTTTTTTTTCTCATTGGACTCAAAGCTTTGGATTTAATCGACTTCTGAAGAGATTTATTTCAAAAAGTACCATATTGAAGATAAAATAGCATCTCGCAAGTCGCATTCTAATCAAAAAGTGACATTTGCAAGGCAAACAGACAATCGTGAAATAAAAATCTCAATTCTGTAAACAAAAACGAAAAGTGTAAATGACACTTTTTGTTCATGAGCTCCTTAATAGTATAATCAGCCAATTTCTATCTTGGGCACGGGCCTATTCTCAAAATAAGCAGGGTCTACGACGCTGGCTTGGTACGGAGCGGACTACACACACCATTGAGAAGTATTTGGAGCCCCCGCAGTTTTGTCGCGATGTTTTCTTTCACTGTTGATATGAATGATAATTAACACGCTCGGTCCAACGTCGCTCTAAACAGATGCTCACATTGTGACAACCTCACATATAAATCATATGTACGTTTAAAACACGTGTACCAAGCAAAATGCCTTCTCAAGTTGATGCGTTGAGGCTCTAGACATTAAATACTTTCAAGTGTTGCGGCGCAGGAATTCTGAAAATAGAATTTAGTATAGGATCCTAGCGTTGTAACACGTAGTGCGCGTAAATGCGCATGTATGGTAGGCGTGATTACACGTTGTGTTCATTATGTTTTTTACATAGTATAAAACAAACTCGCTCCCACTGTCTGTACGCTTAGATCTTTTAAACTACGCAACAGATTTTAATGCAGTTTTCAGCAATAGATAGATTCAAGAGGAATGTTTATATGCCCCACATTAGTATCTACATTGTACCCGTGCGAAGCCGGGGCGGGTCGCTAGTAAAATTATAAATTTGGTGTTATAAGACGTAGTTGGTCCGCCGATGAACTCAAAGTCAGAATCGTCGAATCAAATTCAGACCCTGTTAGGAAGGCATGGCCCCTAGGCTATATTAACAATAAAGCAGTGATAGCCTAGTAGGTAGGTAAATATTCATAATTATCATAATTTTGCCGCATTATCAACTTCTTGCCTCGATACAGTATCAAGTGCCAGACAAGATCACATACATTCTGAAATAAAAACTGAACCAAATAGTATCTTAAAAAACCTTTTTAAATTCCACATAACGTTATGCATACGCCACACAATATAAAATTTACGATGTGAGCAAATACTGTTTTTATTGCATATTCCAGCAATGTCAACACATTTTGTTTTTGCCGATTATCGCTCATTCGCATTTGTGTAAAGAACTCTGAAAGCTTGCATAAAAGGTTTTTACGAGCACCTTACAATCCTTTTCAGATTCATGCAAAATGATACGATGTTTTTTCAGGAGCGATTTTTTCTTGAATAAACATACATCGTGTTTTTTATATATCCAAGACTCTGCAAGTAAGTGCTGTTTTAAAACAGAGACTATATATTTTTCTTGGCTTTCTCTTTAAAGATAAAATACATTCAATTGTTCAATTTTAAATTGAGTTGTTCTCAGCTAAGAGTAGATAATCGAGCAGCATTACCACCTTTTTTATCGTGGGAAAATCTTCTTGTACACCGGTGTTATGCCAGACTCTTTCCGACTAAAAACCCACGGTATTCCTCCGCCCGACTTATTGCCGGGGTAGTGGGATTCGTGCTGCATGAAACGCAGCCCCGGGCAGTTTTACCACATGCACTGCACTGATTATCATCTTATTGCTAAAATCAGGTTTCTTTCCCAAAGAAAAAACAATAGAACACTTATACACTCGAGACCAATGAATCTGGATCACCAACATAAATAAAACAATGTTAAAATAATAAATAATGTATAACAATGTTTTCCGAGATAGTAAGGTTTATGTTGATGACCCGGATTCATTTCTTCCAAGTGTAAGATGACTCTTGCGTCCATCTGTTTGTCACACATGTTTAATTTATGCGGTATTGTTTGACAAGGCTACTTGCAAGGATAACATTTATTTTTTGTGAATTATAAAGACAAAATTAGCACCGTTGACTTGACCTTGCTTCTTTTCAAATCACCCTCGTCTCCAATTCAATTGTTCCGACCATTAACGCCACGTGTAAAACAAACTAAAAATGACATTAAACAAAACACCGCTGATAGAGGTCGTAATTTATAGGCACCCATTATCGTAGCAATTCTTGCATTTGCCACGATCCAGCCGATCAGTCCCCAGAGTATTTTGGGACAATTGCCGATCTGTGACGAAGATAGCCGAAACACAAATGGACCATAACACATGATATTTCCTTTGTTCTTTCAAGGTAAAGGAAATGTATACTCAGCGAAAGTACCTATGTGGGTTAATAACGTTGTAGAAATGGTAATGCAGCAATAATTGTAAGAAATAAGATCTGTTATGATTAGAATGGTTGGTATTTTTGGGATATTGAGCGATGTAGCTGAGCTGAAGCAATGACTTTGGTATTGACTTTGGTATTCGTTTTTACCTGTATTCATAACTATTTTGTTAACTATACGTACAGTACGACACACCAAGCTAAAGAACGGAGTTCATTACCGCTTACATCCGAATAAAATCGGATTCTTTCCATACAAAGTTTAGTCAAATTAACAAATGAGGAGCGTTTCTTGGCGGTCATTGGCTTAGGGATGATTTCCACCAAACGGCTCGCATCGGATCGGAAAGGATACGAACGGATGCGGTGACGGCCGATCGCGTCCGGCAGGATGTGAACGCATACGATCGGCTCCGTACCGTCACTTGCGAACGTATCCGTTTCTGCGCTTAGTCAAATAGTATTCCTATCGTGTTGACAGCCGAAAGACGATCGATTACGACGACAGGCAAACGGAGCCGTACGCGCGTCGCAGCATACTTTCGTCTACGATCGCGTGTCGTGGAAGACGCCCGCGGTCAAGCTGCTGTGCGTGGCTTGGTAATATAGACTTTAAATACTGTGTACACGATTTAATATCGTAAAGATTGTAAAATCCGTTCCAATCCGATGCGATGCGAGCCGTTTGGTGGATCTTTTAGTTTCCACATACCACGCTTGGTACAAGCTAAAGCGAAATGGAGTTTATAGCACGTTCAATCCACAAAGATGCGCCCCACTTTTTGTCTAAATCGCTCGCGTGAACAATCTGTACCTGCATTTTTTTTCACAATCTCTTCCTCCTACTACCTAACTACGTTGGAGTGAGCTTCCAGTCTAATCAGATGCGGCTGAATACCAGTATTTTACATGGAGCGACTGCCATCAGACTATCGCAACCCAGTTACTGGGCAATGCCGATATCATAAGGTTAGACCAGTTGTCAGACTTTCGGACTTTTGACTACCCGTAACGATTGTCATAGATATTCGTATAACACTCAGGACCGACAGTTTAACGTGCTCTCCGAGAGACGGAGGGGTCTCAATGTGTAACGAACGGTAACTCATACACGGACTGACAGCGACAAGCGCTGCTTAACCTCGCAAATCGTATGATCCGTTCGGTTGTTAATGAGTCATCAGCTTTTTCTCTCTTCTTTCTTTTTCTTTTTTTCCACAAACATCCTATCAAATAACTGCCTCGTTGATCTAGTGATGTCAAGTGCGACTGCTGATCGTAGGGTCCTGGATTCGACCCCAAGGTCGGACAAAGTGATATTGGGTTTTTTCATGTGGAATTCCTCAGAAGCAGCCCGGACTTTGGATTTGTCCCCGGTTAATGGCAATAACGGCGAAATGAGGGTGTTACTATACACCTCAGCCCAACCCTTCGGAGAATACAGGCGTGATGGTATGTTGTTATGTCCTATCAAAACATGCCTTCCAAACTACTTAACTCCTTCCAAACATAGACACAAACAGTTTATATTATAAATTCCCTCTTCCTCGCCATTTCTGGTTTCCGCAATACATTACACCTTCAGTCGACGTATCACCAACTTCACCCATATTTTATAAGTTTTCGAGTTCCTTCCAATATAACTTAGTAAGGGAAAGTATATTTTTCGACTCCGTATGCTTTTCTTTTCTTTTTATGTAGATTTTTTTATGTTATAGTCTTACTTTATGGTTTGGTTCCGTGGTTGTGTTTTTGTCGTGAGAAGTTACTTTTTAATGTTTTGTTCTGTATGTAACAATGATATCTAATACCCTTAAATGAGCAATTCTTGTATATATCTTTATATATAGGTATATAATTCGACTGTACGTGTATATGTCACTGAACTCCTCCTAAACGGCTAGACCGATTTGAATGATTTTTTTGTATGCGTTATGTGGCGCCCTGGATGGTTTAGATTCACAATTGGACCCGGTAGGTGGCGCTGCTGTCGGTGTGTCACCAAATTTGTGGGCAGGACGACGTGTGCCGGGTCCGCTAGTGTATATATATAATCTAATACCTTTAAACGAGCAATTCTTGTATATATGTATATATATAATCTAAATCTCGGAAACGGCTCCTACGATTTTCATGAAATTTGGTATGCAGGAGGGTTTCATAAAAAAAATAAAAAAATAAAATAATATAATCTTTATTTCGGATAAGCAATATCCATATGGTTAGTATGGTTTCAGGGACGATAAATCGATCTAGCTATGTTTCATTTTTAGAAAACGTCGATTTACCAGAAAATAAATCGAGCAAAGCTCGGTCATCCAGGTACTTATTGTAAGAAGAGGTAGATACGTTACTAGCGCGCCGAAAATTACAGATTGTATAAAGAAGGCGCCAATTATCGCCTGTCGTTCTCGAACAATAGGTAGGTACCGTTCAGTTCTAATTAACCACGTGTAAGAGTCGTTTAGTATTATTGGTGTAATTGTCATAATTTTTAGGGTTCAGTACCCAAAGGGTAAAACGGGACCCTATTACTAAGACTCCGCTGTCCGTCCGTCCGTCCGTCTGTTACCAGGCTGTATCTCATGAACCGTGATAGTTAGACAGTTGAAATTTTCACAGATGATATATTTTTGTTGCCGCTATAACAACAAATACTAAAAAACAGAATAAAATAAATATTTAAGGGGGCTCCCATACAACAAACGTGATTTTTTTGCCGTTTTTATAGATAATGGTACGGAACCCTTCGTGCGCGAGTCCGTTTCGCACTTGGCTGGTTTTTTAGTTTATCAACATAAATAAAAAAATGGTGTATCTGTGCTGCCGCTGCGCACGGAATATTTTTTTCGTTTGTCTTGTGAGCTTATAACGTATTTTTACTTTTAATATCATTGTTCTGTAAAGATTATTGCATAACACCTTAATCCATCATATAGGTATCAGTCCTATTGGTAGACAGAGCCCACAATTCTGCCTAACTTTTTATCATCTACCTATATATATATATATAAAAGGAGAAGCTGACTGACTGACTGATCTATCAACGCACAGCCTAAACGGCTGGGGTTAGAAACTTGAAATTTTGACTGTAGGTTTATTTGTGACGTAAACATCCACTAAGAAGGGATGTCTCGAAATTCAACCCCTAAGGGGGTGAAATAGGGTTTTTAAGTTTGTATGTAAGTCCGTCATTTTTGAAGTAAGAAGCTTGAAATTAAATATTAAGGTTTTTGGTTAGAAATAAACGTACACATGTTTGAGCATTTTTGGAAATTCAACCCTTAAAGGGGTGAAATAAGTGTTTAAAGTTTGTATGAGAAATCTGGTACTTTTGAAGTAAGAAGCATGGGGAGAAACTGACCGACTGGCTGACTAATCTAGCAACGCACAGCCTAAACCGCTGGGGGTGATAAAAGACGGACGTTTTGGATTTTAAAATGTCACTTTAAAATGGGCTTAACGAGGATTTCAAACTTCACGCAAGCGAAGCTGCGGGCAAAAGCTAGTCTACCTATATATTGGTGTCAGCTTCCAGTCTAACCAGATGCGGGTGAATACCAGTATTATACACGGAGCGACTGCCATCAGACCTCTGCAACCCAATTACTGGGTATTGCCTATATCCTAAGATTAGAGCGGTTGTTAGACGTTCGGATTTCTGATTTCCTTTAACGACTGTCAAAGGTATTCGTAAGACTCCCTCGCATGTTTAACGTGCTCTCCGAGGCGCGCAGAGGTCTCGAGTCTCGATGTGTAACGAACGGTCACACATCCACGGACTGACCGCGGCAGGCACTGCTTAACCTCGCAAATCGTATGATCCACGCGGTTGGTAATAGCCATGAGCTCCTCAGATAAAGGGCCCTAAGATAATTATAATAATTTATTCAAAAAACAGCCATACAAAAGTTCCATAACGTCGCTTATCTTCTAACACCACGTAACTCAAACTAGTTAACTTTTCAAAAGAGCTATATTTTATTTTTCTATTTTTCATATACCGGTAAAATGGGCCTGTTTGAAATTCATGGGGTTAATTGAAATTCAGTTATGGAACGTACCTCTTATACATATTTACCATTCCAATGAAATTGTATATTTATTATTATAAAAATAAATATTAAAAACAAAATTATTCATAGTTAGTTGAAATATATATCGAAAAAATATATATCTTCTGTACCTTGTTCGTTCCAATTAACCCCATGAATTTCAAATAGCCCCGTTTTACGGTAGTTGTTTTTAATCTACGATATTCAGTTTAAATAATATCTATACAAATCATAATTATCTTTATTTTTTTCGACGGAGCACTTTCGCGATACGATTCAGTATGGAACTCACCTGACTTACGCGCTGTTTTAGCTGTTTACGTAGCTTGATGGAAAAAATATTGCATACGCGGTGTTTTTGTTTTTGAAATAACGCGTTGCTATTAAATCTAACCATTGATTGGGATTGATCAAACGATGCGTTTTTTGATTCCCTATCGAACGACGTAAGTAACTCCAAACTGCAAATTTTTGAGTTACGCGGTGTTAGAACTTAAGTGACGATATGAAATCTTAGCAACTAATTAATAAGGAAAATCAATAACAGGCAACCATAGTCTGTTGTCACCCAAACTAGGTAATTATCTGTATCTTAGGAGGCAATATTCTACTGTTTCTGTGTACAATCTGACCAAAATAAGACGATCATGAATCTTTTTTTAGAAATAATTGTGGAAAAGCAGAAAAAAATATTACGATTCATAAAACATAACACACAACAAGTGACATTTTTATGAATACCTAGTTGAAGATAGTTCATAGGTGCCTAATAATAAGATATCGATACCTGTTATAATATTCTCTGCTGTGTCTCTCGTGAACTTTGTGTACAATAAGGGACTAGTCACATTAATCGGCATTCATTCGTCAAAATGTATAGTTTTATACACTTTTTTCTTTCAATCAATTTATTGTCCAGCCACTTTGCACTTTATGTGACTATGGTGGCCTCGTAGGTACCTCCTATTTTATGACTTAATCGATATTAAAATCGATATGCAAAAGCAATCTATATTATGCGTAACCATGCGAAAGTTGAGTCGATGAGAAGAGATTTTTTTTAAAATTTGTTATGTGGCAGTTATGTCGTCGACCTACCTGTTTGAAAGTGGTTACAGCTACCTATACTGGGTGTAATAATAGCCTTAATGAAGCCGAAGTCTACGCATACTGTAGGTATACATAAAACTAAGTAACAACAACAATAATTGCTGGGAAACAACTTTTATTTTTTGGTATTAAAACCAGCTTGTATTTGTAGCGCGCAATGTAAGCGCGCGCATCAAACAATGCCTACATTTTGAAAATGTTGATAAAGTTTATATAGAAGAATATTTAGCAATAACATTTAAACATAGTTTTCGTGAAAAACGTTCAAAAATATGGTGACTTTGACCTTCAATATGTCCATAACCAGTCGGTTTCCAGGTATGGCCAAAAATCTTCGTAATGATGAGAAGAATACGTGGCTCTCGGCTTCGTTAAGGGTATTTTTACACCCGATATAACTATCTAGGCAAAGTTGAAAAATCTCATGTGCCTGCAAACCGAAACATAGCAATGCTGCTTGGCGGTAAAAATAGATTTGATAGAAGTACTTCCCCAGACGAACTCTTTGACAAGTACCTCTACTACCAATTAAATGTGAAAGCACGCGTACGCATGTTCATAAAAAATGCCTATTTTCTATAAATGAAAATGCCAATTGATGCTGTTAAATGTGTTTAGTCCCTAAAAAGTCATCTATCTATTGGATTGACTTAAGGTTCTCGTATTGTATCATATTCTCTTAAGGCCAAGCCACACGAAACGCGGGTCGTCGGCGGGCCCGCGTTTATAGAAGAGTATTCAAGGAATGAGGGTTTTCTGAAAAATGTTCTAGGTGAGATGGCAGCACTGTAGCGTCAGGTCCAACCACCTGTCAAAACACATACAAGATTTGTATTTTTCGATCATTTTGTTGGTTTATTTATTCTTAAAAACGTTACAAAAGGAATATTGTTTTCTAAAATGCCACAGTGTTGTGCAGTGCCTATGTGTGCAAATAAAATAGGAGCACCCTCCTATTTTATTTGCATATTAGTATAGAAGTATAGATATAGATTACGGCCAGAGAAAGGTTGCCGAACTGAAGATTGAACTCAAAAAGAGAAGTGCGAAAGTCACCACTTTCGCACTTCTCTTTTTGAGTTCAATCTTCAGTTCGGCAACCTTTCTCTGGCCGTAATCTATATCTATACTTCTATACTAATATTATAAAGAGGAAAGATTTGTATTTTTGTATGTAACGAATAAACTTAAAAACTACTGTACCGATTTCAAAAATTCTTTTGCCGTTAGGAAGCTACATTATCACTACGTAACATAGGCTACGGGCGGAGCCGTGAGGACACAGCTAGTCCATAATAAAAATCAATAACACTTCCAAATACGTAGAATTTCACAAAAAAATATACGTTCGGTAAGAATTTATGCTATCTGACAGCTGTTTGGACCTGACGCATACGAAGCGCCATCTGGTGGCCTGCCATCGACACGACCCGCTCGCGTCCCGCGTTTCGTGTGGCGAAGCCTTTAGTTCTAGCGTTACGTAACAGTTACACGTGTTTCTTACCTCGTGTAGCTTACACGAGCTAAGGAACGCTCCAAGCAATGGAAACTCGTGTGGCTGCTTTCTATATCAATCGCTTAATGAGTTTACTAACAGGAACTTTGCTAACTCGCTTGTCTGCGGTGTGCATTGCAGAGTTATACTTTCGTAACTTACAGTACTGCAACACAAGTTATGCGCTTCGGCAATCTTCGTGTTTCCGAATTTATACGAATTATTCGAACAAGGAAACCATCCGGAATTTATCCGGGACAAAGCTGGACTTAATTTTAATACTATAAAGACACATAAAGAAATATTGAGTGTATCGCATAATTCGCATAAATACGGAAATAAAACGATTGCTCAGGCACCTGCTTTAAAAAAACATCATGAAGAGAATGGTTGTTGAGATTGTTACATTTTCTAAAATTTTAGTTTTTCTTGTCAAATGAAAAGATTTTGTCCAAGTTCACGCTCTAATATCGAGAAACTCTATTTTAAACATAATAATATTTTTTATAAGCATTGTTTAGAAATAGGTACCTACGTACATCGCGCGTGTATGTTACCTTCGTCCAGTCACGATTTCAATTTTGTCAAAACTTGAAGTGCTATCTCAGGAATTCTGAAAAATTTAACGTACCTATCCCTTCATCGCTCAAGCCTTCAATTTGTAATAATTTGAACATGATCGTTTTAACATACCGTTACTAACAATATATATATTTTTACTAAGTATAAAACAAAGTCGCTCCCATTGTCTGTACGCTTAGATTTTTTTAAACTACGTAACGGATTTTAATGCAGTTTTCAGCAATAGATAGAGTGATTCAAGAGGAATTTTTATATGCCCCACATTAGTATCTAAATAGCACCCATGCGAAGCTGAGGCAGATCGCTAGTAATACATATAATCTAGGTGGCTGTCGAATAAGTATATTAATTACACCACCACGTTTTGCGACTACCTCAGTGACGTCTTCCAACACCCACGCAAATGAACACTTCATTGTTCTAAAAATATTTCTCAATATTTATACAATAATCGTATTCCATTTTATTCTTAAAACGTACTACCCAAAAATACAGCTCTACGGTTTCCATTTCTCAAGTCAATCACGGCACAAATTATTCGACGTGGCCATTATATTCGTGAATCTATTCTTGGAGCATCAGAATGGCGAGCACGTAGTGTCACCGAGCAGCTCCAGAAGACTTGGGTCAATTTCCTTTAAAGGTATGTTCACATAACTAGAATGATATAAAACTTGGAGTAGTTTTTAAGATGATTGTTTTTCAGTTTTTTTTTTTTTCCTATTCGACTCTTGTAGATGGTCTTGCGGACCTTTTCTACGTAACCGGGCTATTATTGGCGAGACCAGAAGGGTCTCCGAACCAATATCTAAACTAACTACCTAGCTAACTACGCTAACTACTGTAACATCATGACTATTATAGCAGCAACACCTCTAAGGGCGTCCTTCAGGGGGGACTCGAACCTCTTAGGGTGTTGAATGCGAGAGGACTGGGAGGGATACGACAGCTTGATGAGGGCTGTATTAATCGCGGTGTGATTACGCGGAGTCAGAAGGGACGACCGGCTCCGCGGCTGCGGCGGGTGAGCACGGTGGATCGGGGGCAGTTTTGTGGTAGAGTGTATTCGTTACTTATACCTGGTTCCTATGGCCAAAAGCGGACTGTAATGCTTACCAATAATAGCTTTTTTAATTGTCAAACTGGGTATATAAATAGACTCGTAAGCTAATTTTAACATTATTTTTTAATCGTTGCCCTATAATAGGATTTCTCCTGTATCATGGGTGTGTTTACAGACCCAAATCTTCAGATGCACAAAAAACCAGACCCGGAACAACTATCTGTAGGCCATACAAATATTAGTTCCGTGCGAGAATCGAACCCACGACCCGAAGCGCAGAAGCCGATCGCTAAGCCACTGCACCAAACGTGTCGTCAAAAGCTACTAACGTATTGGGGGGTCTACTATGCAAAGCTTCAGGACTTTGCTTCATTATCGGTCAAGATCTTAGTGTCTTAATTATAACCGAAAACGATCGGTAAGTTATAGCAATCAGTCATAAATCGGTATCTTAAAATGCTACTATTGTATGAAATATTTTTTCTGTAAATACCGAAACTCCGGATGTACAGTTCGGGTGACGAGTCGTGGCTGCTCCGAACATCGTGCAGGTGGTTGCGGAATAGACTTTTTAGCAACAAAATAGCTTTTAGTTAACATGTAATTACTACGATCTTAGGATTTACCATTAGTTAAGTAAAGTTTATTTAATAGTGTTTACAGTGACTGTTTTCTTCCTTAATATACATGCGCGAAAGTTTCCAAAGCCTATGTTCAGAGAGGCCACGACTCGTCGCCCGAACTGTAGGTCTCTTTATGAAAGAGATACAATCCCAATAGTCACCCATCATGCTAGATAAGGGTATTCGAATGACGGCAGAGCCAGCCCTCTTCCAGTAACGCTGACGTAACGCTGTACATAATGAACGGGATTGAAAATGCGCTTAGAAATAACGTTATTTCCATCTCCCTCACTCACATTCTCTGTGAACGAAAGGCAGATAGTAAATCTGTCATTTTCACATTATTTAAGTAGGTACTCGTATTGTACATTAAATTATATATTATTAGACATAGTTACATACATAAACTCACGCTTTTTTCCCATGGGGGTAGGTAGAAACTATAGAACATCCACAATGACATCTTGTCATACACGCACGCCGGTTGAGAGTACTATGCACTCAAATTTTATCTTATTAGAGTCTTTCGGTAACTCTAAAACAAAGATTTAACTCCTACGAACACCTTTTCATTTCAGGGTTAAAAGTGAAATTGTAACCCTGTATTAACTGTAAAGTACGAAACAACGCATTCTCCTCCACATTTCTCCACTCAACAGTTCGCAAATGTGACCCCAGCTTTAGAAACGGAGAGTTGAGACAGCGAAGCGATTACTGTGAAGTGAATGTGTGTCAACAGTCGGAAAAGCTTTAACAAAGACATGAAGCAAAGGTCTCATCAGCAAACCAATTTAGTTTCGGCCTTTTGATTTAGTGAACATCAAAGTTTTGGGGAAAGTTTTCCGGATTTTTTTGTTATTCGTGGTCAACTGTTGTTTGGAACGTGTTTACGTTTTGATATTAGATAGCCTAGTATAAAATACATACAATGGAATCTTGTAGGGGTGAATCTATCATTACAGTTATAGCTAATATCGGTATGTCAGGATTGGGAGCATGGTAAATAAAGTAAATTAAACCAACTCCACGAATAGACTCTCCACCACTGAGAGTACTTTTAATTGGGTTAGTGATTAGTTACAGAAGCTAGTTCACAATATAACACAACATAAAAATATACACAAGATCAGAAAATAAGGACAAGCTAATCAGATATAAAAGGTCAGACTTCTTCGGCGGTTCGACATGGAATCCTCTGCTCCGTCGAATGACCACTGTTTTATAACTTCGGCTACGTTGATTAATCTTGACGGTTATAACCGTCAAGATGAATGACATGAATGACATAGGAGGATAAATCCTCCTATGTCAACATTGTCCAGTATTACCAGCTACCGATAACACTAGAGTGATAGCCTAGCGGTTGAATGCGTGCCTTCCATGCAGGAGGGTTTGAGTTCAATCCCGGCCCGTACCTCTGACTTTTCGAATTCATAATATGCGGATCAGAATTTGATTATCACTTGCGTTAACGTTATCTGCCTCGTTGATCTAGTGGTGGCAAGCGCGACTGCTGATCGTAAGGTCCTCAGTTCGATCCCCAGATCGGGCAGTGTTATTGGGTTTCTCCGTGTGGAATTCCTCAGTAGCATGTTGATGGCAATAGGCTCGCACCCTATTACATGGGACTTAAACATAACGGCAAAATGAGGGTGTTACTTATACACCTCTGCCCAATCCTTCGGGGAATACAGGCGTGATGTTATGTTATGTAAACGGTAAAGGAAAAGCATTGTGAGGAAAACCTGTACACCTGAGAGGGCTCCATAAAGTTCTTGATAGTGTAGTCTGCCAACCCGCACCAGGCCAGCGTGGTGGACTAAGGCGTAAACCCTTCTCATTCTGAGAAGAGGTCCGTGCCCAGCAGTGGGATAGTAATGGGCTGATTATGTATATCATGTTCTTTTGTTTCTTCTTCCTAGATTTTTTCTGGCCTATTTCAAGGATTCGCAGTTCTTTTATTTTTGGTGTGGAAGGCGAAGGGCCGTGTGGCGTGAAGGTTTATTTCTAGCCTGATGCTTGATAGAAGGTCGAAGATAAAAGGCTGTATATGGCAGGCTTAAAAGAGGCACATGTCCAGCAATGGACTAGCGGAGTTTGTTGATTGATTGATTTATTGTAAGAAATACAAAGTTAGTCGGAAAGGGGGTACTAAGTCGAAAGGGTGTTAAAGTACCCATAATAAGGGATAACTTTTGTTCTACAACTTTCCCCAAAACTCGATAGTTTAAGAGAAATAGCTTTTCAAAGATTTAGTATAAAATGTGCTAAAATCTATCTGTCCATAGCTATGATCAGCTGTTTTTACAATTTAGGTCATATTTGGGGTCACGGATTAGAAAATTAATTTTCTGAATTCATAACTAAAGCAGGTTTCTCATTTTTTTTGAAAAAGTTTAAATAAAAATCTATTTGCATGCAAATAAAAATTAACGAATTTTGAAATTTTAACACTTGCTTTATAATAGTCATTAGTGATACTTTAGGTGGCCCGCGGCTTAGTACCCCCTTTCCGATTAACCTTGTATACCTATAGAGACGTGCGTTCGTACGTTCGACGTGCAACACTGGTGTTGAATATTTTAGACAACATCTGATTCAAGATTCTCAAGTTGAAAACATTAAATATCTAAGTATAGACCTGAATAAAAACATAACTTCAACATAACGATAACAATACTTAAATATAATTATTAGAATTTGTGTAGGTACAAACCGTGCAATTTTTTTTCAATCCAGAATCAAATAAGACTCCCACAGTGAAATAATAATTCCTCGTAATTCTAAAAATAGAACTCTAAGCAAATTAACAATAAAGTAATATAAGAAATGAAATAATAAAAATATCGAGATTTAATAAAATGTTTCCTCATTTCTCTTGCCCTAAAAACGGTGTCATGTAAGAGTGAAAAATACAAAAAAATAACTTTTGTTCTAATCGCGGAAATTATAAATTAGACCAGCGAATGAGGCCACTGGGCGCATGGCATATTCTGAATAAACCAGCAGATCTTTGCAATTTGCGGACAAAAAGCACCCAACGCGACTCGCATATAAAGCAGGCCGTTTTTAATTATTTTGTGCCCATTTTTATACGTAATTATTTATGTGCTGTTTGGCTACAAAAAAAGTAAGTGAGTTTTTTTTATTATATTTTTATAATGCCACGTTTCATGATGATCGATGCTGCGCTATGCGGAGGTAAAATTAGCAAGCTTTGCAATGACACAAAATAAGCATTTAAGATGGTTGACGTAATTCATACAGAACCATTATAATAATATTATGATGTATTATAATTTGTAAAAAAATTATCCTTCTTCCTAGCCTTTTCCCAGTTATCCTGGGTTCAGCTTCCAGTCTAACCAGAATATGCGGCTGAATATCAGTATTTTATAAGGAGCGACTGACAACAGACCTCCGAGTTTGGGCAATATCCTAAGATTAGACCGGTTGTCAAAATTTCAGGCTTCTGACTATCCGTAATGACTGGCATAGGTATTCTTATGTCACCTGGGACCGACGGTTTACGTGTTCTCTGAGGCACGGTAAATTGATCAAATACAATTTAAGTAAATAATTTATTAACATCTATTTCTGTAAAACTTTATGTAGGCTCTAAATCCTTTATCATCAAAATACAAGTTAACAAGCACAAACAAAGGTAACTACGGTATTTTAGGGAAACATTTTCTGCTATTATGACGTTCAAAACAGCGGCAAATTGGCCATTTGAAAATTCAGAATAAGCGTCCATAATTATAGTTTAAACTTCTGCCCTCTATAATTTCTAGTTAGCAGCGTACTGTTTATTTTCTGATTTCGTAAAATACTGGAAAATCTACTTTTGTTGGAAAATCCGAAACTCGGAAAAACTAACTTACAGAGTAGCAATTACCTACTGTGATATTGTTTTATTACAACAACCAGCCCTTAAATTTTTACTACTGGGTTTGTAGACTACCATTTCTAGCAACCTTCGCGAAATATAATGGCAATGGTGGCTACATAGTTCGTAATTGCTGCCAATCATTTTTATAACATCAAAAGTAACCGCAAAGCAATAATATAAATTCAAATAAGTCCTCTTCAACCCAGCCATTACCCAACTATGTTGGGCTCTGCTTACAGTCCATTATAACGACCTTTACAGCTAAAACTCGTATGACAGCTGTGACCGAGTGTTTTAAGAACGGTCACCCTTCCAAGACATGGCCGCAGCAAGCGCGGCGTTCACAGAACTACTAAAACAAAAGTAATATTTTCTAGTAGTGGACACAAAAACCAAGAAAATATAAAATCGCCATGTTGCAATCTCCGTACAGAGACGTGACAGGTGACTGTCTCATAATGTATGAAGATTATTTCTACTAGTCCAAGCTCACTGTGCTGCAAGATAAGGCAACTTTATGCTTTTCTCTTTTCTCTCTCCCGTGCTGATTTCTTTAATAGTATTGTTCTCACAGTGACTCTTGATTTTCTTGTCTCACTCGCACATTATGATTTTCTTTATAAGATCAGTTACTGTTTTACTTTTTTTTATTTTTCGTAAGTCCGTCATACATTATGTTCCAATTTATCGTATAGAGATAAACAGGAATTTCTAGTGTCTACTGTTGTGTCGCAAGGCGATTAATATTGAGGTGCCTATTTTAGTGTATTTTCTAGTAATCGTCTTTTGCTTGTATTTTAGGCGTTGCCTTTGTTGTTCCTAGATCATATAAAAATGTAATAACATAACATCACATCAGTATTCCCCGAGGGGTTAGGCAGAGGTGTATAGTAACACCCACATTTCGCCGATATGTTTAACTTAAATCCGGTTGATGGCTATTCATCAACCGGGCACAAATCCAAACTCCTGGCTGCTACTGAGGAATTTCACACGGAAAAACTTAAAATTTAATTTTAGTTGTAAATGAAATGGAATGTGGCTCCAATTATGAGAACAAGCATGACGTAGAACTGGTTATAAATTCTGAAAACAGAAATTGCATCAATATCTGTATTTTCACAGAGATTTTTCAATATAATAGTTCGGTTTCATTACCTATAAAAAGGAGAAACAAAACATCACGACGTGACAAAAGAACTACGTGCACCCTTTGTAATTTTCAATTCCACCATCTAATACAGCACTATTTCCGGACTCAATTACATTTTCCAACTACTCCACACAGTGCTCACACGTTCAAATTTTATAACGACAAAACAATAAGTTTTTAATTTCCGAACACCGTGTCGTCACGTTTTCGCAACCTGTGCCCGCAACGTGTGTTGGAAAAGAGAAAATCACTTTGCAATGAAGTTAGATGCGCGCAAATAGCACCACTGAACCGTAAAATTAGTTCAGAGTTTCCTTAGCCGAACCGTATGAAATGTAAACTCCGTTGGCTTTTGAATTTCGAATAATTTTAAATTAGGTTCGGAATTTAAAGTATGGTGACCTGGGAGGAAGTTTGTGGACTTTTTTCTTTTTTTATTGACTTTGTACGTAAATTAAATACTTAAACTCTGCAGGTTTTATTTCATCCAATCCACGCGGGTAATAAAAATCTGATGGTAAGGTTGTTAAACAAATGCTTTTGAACCTTAGTCATCTTATTTTAATTCTTGACAACGAAAGATATAGTAATACAGTGTTTTAATTTGATTTATATTAAGATAATTAGATTAGAAGATGATTATTTTAATAATAAATCAGCTTCTTAAGGAGGCTAGTCATAGTGTCTACGTCCATCTGTTTAGTGCTGAGTATTATACCAATCCAGTTTCTCAGATATAATTAGTATTACATTCATTAATACGTATCTTATAATGCTATCAACATCATATTCTTTCATACATCTAATAATTCTAAGTAGAAAAATCTTGTAAGTAGCTTATAATAAAAAATAAATAACTTTCATATTAAGAACCAGAGCTTGTTCAATACAAAAAGAAAAATACGTAAAAAAAAAGTAATAAAAAACTTGAATCAAAAGACCAATAAAATTATATTAGAAATCGCAAACACAAACCAATTCGTACGAAATAGAAGACTCACCTGCTACGTAGAAACGATATTTTTTAAGAAGAAAAATTATGTGAAGGTCTGATGCGACACGAATACTGGGACTATTACTCAAGGTGTCATCTCGTTTCGGCCACGGAAACGGGAGTGACGCTTGTTTTCCTCCTCTTGAGGAAATGGTGCAAGTTAGGAGCGGAGAGAGAGTATTTTAATCATAATAATTTGATGTGTTTGAACAGGAATGTTATCAATCATTCCATTGGTTGTGAATGTAAGACCAGAAACTCTTTTTTGTTTCCATTCTGATTCAGACAGAAGTGAATTCAAGAACAGAGAAACAGCTATACTTTTTTTTCGTTTTTTACTTTTTACTTGGTCGCTTTTGGCCCTAGTCTCACCTGATGGTAATCGCAGACAGGGTCTATGATGGAGGACATGATTCCAAGGAACAGAGATATGAAGGGTTTCCCCTATACACCTCTGGCTCTCACATACATAACTCATATTCTCTCTCATATTCTATATTTCTAATATACATACAACGGAACACAGTAAACTTACTTACTTGCTTGGCCCCGGGCTTCATTGTGAGGGTGGTAGCTAGTCAGGCGGACCGTATAGATCCTACCACCAAGCGTGCTGGGTTTTGATGAATCTTACAAAACGCATCAATTCCCAGCGTACGCTGAGGAAGATTTATATTCTAAACCGTCCCCACACGGGGTAAAATTCCCTATACGATCTAAAACAAGGTATTTTATAAAAATCTTCCACTAGTTATAAACTCGCTGGAGATTTGAATTCTTCTCTAGTGTCGACCATACGAGGATAACTCATGCCGTGGTGAAAAGATTAGCTAGTTAGCGAAATTGGTAGCTGGACTGACTGCCCAGGATAACCCAAAAGAAAACTACATTTGCTACCATTTGTCAGCCAATTTACGGGCTTATAATGATAGTCCTCAAAATATGTAGTCGCTTCTTCCTGCTCATAGCTTTTTCCCAATAATATTGGAGTCAGCTTCCAGTCTAACCAGAAACGGCTGATACGTAGCAACTTGTTTTAAGAAAAAAACAAAAAGCGTTGTTTCTCATTTCCCACATAACATAACATCACGCCTGTATTCCCAGAACGGCTAGGCAGAGGTGTACAGTAACACCCTCATTTTAAGTCCTAGATAGCGAGCCTATTGTCATCAACAAGGTACAAATCCAAATACCGGGCTGCTACTGAGGAATTTCACACGAACAAACCCAATAACACTTTGCCCGATCCCAATCAATCAAATCAATAAAAAAAAAATTGACATAAACCAATACGGGTGCTTATGAAAAGTCGAATTTAGATGCACGGTTCCAATTAGTCGTTTCCTATGGAGAAGAGCCGGCATGAAACTCCATGGTTACTCTTTTATAAATAATATCTTTAACAATTTCAGTGGATACAGTACAATGATTTAGGATAGTGAGAGAACAATGAAGTCCTGACCACAGACCTAGACCTGGGGACCTTGCCACCACTAGACCAACGAGACTATTTCTCGCGTTATCGCTTCCCACTTATACGTTGGGCCACAACAGTACCGAGAAAACGAAGGTATCTTTCGAGTTGTTACTTCGATGGTACAAATTAACTGACGGAAATTTTATGGCTAGAACACTTTTACGATTACTTACGGTTGGGCACTTTACCTTCGCAATTTTTTTTTTACATTTGAATTGAGGAAAACAGTGAATGGCGTCGTTTTATTCTCTTTTATGACCTGGTCTCCGGGAATTTAGGAAAAGGATTGGTACTTATAACCGCTTCATTGGTACCTAACGATCTGTTTGTTAATGTGGCAATTGTGGTGTTGGGTTTACGTCCACCACAGTTGTTCATGGTCTCTAATGAAGGCCTTATTATGTACAGCTGATGTGATTTGATGATGAATTTATCACCTAAAATATGGACGTCCTAGAAGACTGCTGTAATAAATAGTGGAGAAGGAACACGAAACGAAAAGGGAGTGGTCCTTTCTTAGTAGATTTAATACCTTCTATCTGGCACAAAGGACGAAATTCTAATAGACTGTGTTCGTAAATACGAATATTTATACAATTTAAGGAAGTATATAACATAACATCACGCCTATATTCACCGAAAGGTTGGGCAGAGTTGAGTAACACCCTCATTCCAACATTATGTTTGTCTCATTTAATAGGGGACGAGCCTATTGCCATCAACCGGGCACAAATACAAACACCGGCCTGTTACTGAGAGCATGGGACTTAAACATAACGGCAAAATGAGGGTGTTACTATACACCTCTGCCCAACCCTTCGGGGAATACAAGCGTGATGTTATGTTACTAGGATAAAACTAAAACTTAAGGTAAGTTGTTTACCTCTGTCGACGTAAAGAGTTAACTACAAAATGGGTAACTATGTCATTTGTAGTAAGCAAACTATCAGGACATGCAATGTTGTAGAAGTTAAACCCAAGACGCTCTACTTTGCTGCAAGTTATCACCCTTTATAGTTCAGTTTACTTTAAGCAGAAAATATATTTTCCAAGTAAGGTAAAAATAATAGCTTTTTGTTTTTTGAATCAGGAATTTCCGGAAAATATCCCACGTCCATCCAATTAACGGAACGAAGGAGTACGGGGAATTTCACTTGATGAAAATGTATGAATACATATTATGTTTAAATGTTTGTTATAAACACAGCATTACCAAAACTTAGGTACATAATTTTTGTAATGTTAGGTGGGGAAAAGAACGAGAACATAACATAACATCACGCCTTGTATCCCCCGAAGGATTCGGCAGAGGTGTTTCAGTACACCTTCGTTTCACCAGTTATGTTTAAGTTCCATGTAACAGGGATCGCGCCTATTGCCATTAACCAGGCACAAATCAAAACTCCGGGCGGCTACTGAGAAATTCCTAATAGAAAAAACCAATAACACTTTGCCCGACCTGGGGATTGAACTCAGGACACCACGCTCAGCAGTCGCTTTTGTGACCACTAGACCAACAAGGTAGTTAAAAAAGAGAAAATGTTTTTTTTTTAATAAAATCTTTGCTCCACTCTGGTATTTCTCCTGTATCGTGGGTGCATTAACAGACACAAATCTTCACATGCACAAACGCCTAACCTGGAACAAGTATCTGTAGGCCATACAAATATTTGTTCCATGCGGGAATCGAACCCACGACCCGTAGCGCAGAAGCTAATCGCTCAGCCACTGCACCAAACGTGTCGCCAAAATGGCCCCATCTTCTTCTTCGTCCTGCCCTTATCCCACACTATGTGGAGTCGACACAACATGTATTTCACAAATCCATGTTGTTAGAGGTGTTGGCTTATTGTTTTATGACCGGCTGCCTGCCTGACATCAATCCTCTTTGGGAATACTCACTGCGCTGTCGCGCGGGTGACCCAATGGCTTGCTGATATTATGCACTGGATCCCAAAATGATAATTATGCTTGTCAATCTTATTGCCGACAACTAAGCAGACTATGTTCTTCTTGGTGGAGTATACCTACTTGAAGTTCCTCGACCTACTCATTCAGTTTTGCTAGGGACTTTGGTTCTGACACATCGTCAACTAATATAGCACCGTGAGCCTCTCTGTAAAAACTTGATATCAATGTTCTGTATCGCTCCTGTCGCGCTGTATCTCAAATACCAAGCTTGACTTTAACACCGTTCACGTCCATGGACCCACAACGGTGTACTTGGTCGTAATGGTTTTTATACCTTGTTTGAATTTGTACAATAGGTTTAATTTAACAGAGAACTCCACTTCTAAGCTATTAGCGTGAATTTACTTCTGTATTAAAAACAAAAGAAACCGAAGCCTAGAATTTTCTAAAATTATAAAATTCCAGGTCTTAACGAACCCTATTGCTAACAAATAATTATTTGCCACACAGAAATACCGGGTCAATAGTATAAAAATATCTAACGAATCCAATAAATGCGAGTAACGACCTTTATCCTATTGAATTGCAAATTAGATCTGTCAGCGAAAGTATAAAGTAGGTAGCCAGTTCTCTCCTTCAGGATACTGAACTGAAGCTTCTAATTTGTAATACAATTTTAGTATTGATTGATGAACAGTAATTTAAGCTGGGTTTAGGACTAAATAAAAAAATAAAAGCAGTAATAGCCTAGCGGTTGAACGTTTGCTTTCCATGCAGTCTGTGTTCGATCCCGGCCCGTACCTCTGATTTTTCGAATTCATGTGCGTATTGTAAAATCATCACTTGCTTAAACACGGTGAAGGTAAACATTGTGAGGAAACCGTCATGCCTGAGAGACATTTCTCGACAGCATGTGAAGCCAAGTCAGAGGCCCATGGGCGGCAAAATCTCTGACATCAGGTTAGTCATTAACCACACGAAAAAGAAAGAAAAGACCTGGGGATTGAACCCAGAACCTCATGATCAGCGTCGAACTTGCCACCACTGGACCAACAAGGAGGTTGCTATCATTAAAATCACAAAAAAAATATCAATTAAGTAATAATTCCCATGCATCAATCGCATACAGGACATTTCAGTTCGCCATTTTATCAAAACCACAATCTAAATGGACGTATTCGGGCACGCCCGTATATTATTCAAGTGACATTTTTGCGAAATAACGTGATGAAAGCCTATAATCCTCTTCCATTAAGCACTTATTGTGTGGGTGATCCCGACGCTCTTTTACAAAATCATTTTTTCATGATTAAACAGTCCCCTTTTGAAATGAATTGTACGGGTTGAACGATTAAAAAATTCGATGTTCGGCAATTTGTAAATCCTTTTGGATTGCTCATTTTGGCGGTGTGAGATCGTGGATTTCGGGTAGGTGGTCGATTTATTTTGTGAAAGCTTCCGTATATAGTAGTTAAGTTGAAAATTACCTACTGTCTGACTGATCTAGTGGTCGCAAACGCATGGGGTCCTTGGTCCAACCAGGTCGGGCAGTATTATTGGGTTTTTCCATTAGGAATTTCTCAGTAAGAGCCCGGAGTCTGGATGTGTGCCCAATTAATGGCAATAGGCTCGCCCCCGATTACATGGGACTTAAACACAATTGGCGAAACGGGTCTACTTAATAACATCTCTGCCGATCCCTTCAGGAAATACAAGGCATGATGTTATGTTATGTTACCTACTCTGCCGCGCGATTCATAAACGCAGTAAGTAACATTTTGGTCAAAAATTAGTTAAATATATCGTAATCAAAATCCTACTCATTTTTGATCAAAATGTTACTTACTGCGTTTATGAATCGTGCGGAGTATTGTCTATATCAAGTTCAAGTTCTTTATTGCATTCATGTGTTACATTGGTGTTACATAGTAAATATAGTAAGATTCAACATGAGGCCCGGTAAGGGCACAGCAACATAATAATAAGTCAGATATATATCATCAGACTAAAATACTAGTAGGTAGGTACTTAGTATTATCTTTAACAATACATTTTGTAGTTTTGTTTATCATAATCTATGTAAACATAAACACATACATTAGGTACTTAAAAACATATTACAGAAACTTTACTTGTGATCTTTAAATATTGCACATTTGTTTACTAACTTATTATTAGGTATTTGGTTATTAAATTGCTAGGATTAGACTAGATATTTTGTTATTTTGGGGTTATTGTATTTTCTAGTTTTTAAATTAATTTAAAAAAATATCGTAATTTGTATTGGGTCGCAATTTCTGTACTCCGTGGTCGCAACGTTTGTCGAGCAAATTTAGAACGCTTGAATGTATACTGTGTTTGCGATTTATCAAAGACGACGTCTACTAGCATTATTACATTTGGTGGCGCTTTCGCACGGTCAAATGATATAGTGCGCGTGCGTGCTCTTCGCTACCGTAGTAGTCAGGTAGGTATAATGTTAACTAATTAACAAAAGTTTAGTCTGAAGTATCGCCAGTTTATTTAAAGTAACCCATTATGTCTCAAATAAACAGTTTAAATAGCGATAATAGCTTATTGAGGAGCTTGTGGCTAATTACATACAATTTGCGAGGTTAAGCTCCACTTGCAGCGGTCAGTCCATGGATGGGTGACCGTTCGTTACACGTCAATAAGCACGGATAGCACGTTAAATAGTCATTCCCCGATGTCATACGAATACTTATGACAGTCGTTACGGGTAGTCAGAAACCCGAAAGTTTGACAACTGGTCTAACCTTAGGATATCGGCATTGTCCAGTAAATAGGTTGTGGAGGTCTGATGGCAGTCGCTCCGTGTAAAATATTGGTATTCAGCCGCATCTGATTAGACTGGAAGCTGAAACCAACATAGTAAGGAGAAAGCTTGGTGAAACAGAATCGGCTTTAATAGATAAAATCAGTAATATATACACTATCCAACGAACAGAACGAGTTGAACCAATGCGTATTCACTGTAATTTCAAGTGCTATTTAACATCACAGTTATGAATAAGCGACGTATGATTGGTGTGCAGCTGTGTGATGCAGTGAATTATGTCAAAGATTCGTTAGTAATTGAAATGTTAGGTCTTCAGTCTCTGACGCTGCCGTCTCGTATATGAGTTATGTGATCTCGCGTTTTTTGCTCATATTAAAAAAAATAAGAGGTACTTATGAGGCTTAGTTACGTAAAGTGCACTAAAACCTCGAGAAAAAAATATTAAAAAAACTCGATTTCAACGCCTATTCGTGTTTAATAAAATTTTAGTTAGCGGACGGCAGAACTGCTCTGTGCATGCGAAATTCAGTCGAGAGTCAAATTCATCTAACTGTGAAGTGCTCGTGAAAAAAGAAAAGCTTGTCACTGTACGGTCAGTCATCCTTATCACTCTTAAGCGTCCACTGTTCAGCACGACCCTTCTAATAATTCTTGAAATAAGCGGTCGTGTGAGTTTATTACCATAGTTTATTACCTTGACAAACGGGTTCGACATCACAAAAGAATATGCATTTATCCCCCTTATTAATTAATCCTCGATTAGCACGTTACGACGCTGAAAAGGCAATGCCCTATTCTACTATCCGGTAACAACGCAGGTCATAAGCGCCGCGGTGGTGGCAGTCTTTCGCGCTGTTTCGCACATGATCACTCCATTGGCTTACACACCCGTGTAAAATGCACCGATTTCCGTATACCGAACCCAATCGTTTTAATATTGATGTTGGGAAGGAAGTGACGCGTGATTTTACGGAGCTCTTTATCGTCGGTAATGAATCGTTATGTGTTGGCTGTACGCTGTTTATTTTGGAAATTTACATATAATTAACAGTTTTATTTAAAATGTTGGCTTCCGTGTTGCTTTATAAAGGAAGCGGTTATCTATGAGGTGAGTAATCCTTACCTACTTTTATTTTATTGTGAATATAAGCGATGTTTATTAGGTTGGTAATTATTGTCTAAGTAAGGGTTTTTGAGCATTGTTAAATGTGTTAGCAATCTTAAGTAAATTGATTTAGCGCCTTTTAAACATCTTACTATATTAATTAATTGCGAAAGTAATTTATTTGAATAGTCAACAATTAATATTGACATAATTACAAATACAAATAAAGTTTTTTTTCTACCAGTATAAAATTATTAACTACTAGTTGTGTCCTCACGGCTCCGCCCGCGTATGTCCTCACGGCTCCGCCCGCGTAAGAAGTTTTATTCCAGTAATAAATATAGCCTATGTTACTCAGTGATAACGTAGCTTTCTAACGGCAAAAGAATTTATGAAACCGGTCCAGTAGTTTTTAAGTTTATTCGTTACATACAAAAATACAAATCTTTCCTCTTTATAATATTCGTATAGAAGTATAGAAAACAGGGCACAAAATATTCATCCACGAAAATATGATGTTTGTTTGTTAATTGCATCGCAGGTAAATATCGGGTTTCGATGATATTTCGATATCATCGAAGTATATTTATGGCACTTTTCATCCCCGAAAACGAATATCTTTTGAATCAACCAAAGCCGGGGCTACATCTAGTTGTTGTCATAAACCCAAGCACACAACTCGCAACAAATTTATACTTCTTTAAAACATAATAAAGCAGTTGTATACAGTTGAATAGAGTTCTCGTAATGGGCGCTATTCATTGTTTTTAACAATAATAATTCTCACGTGTAATTGCGAGCTTATCTACTCTTGTATTATGAGAAGGAGTTTGTTTGTTCATCTTCAAAGCTTCGTGATAAAAGTTTCCTTGAAATGTTTGGTGTGAAAACATAGGAGAATATCTCAGAAGATATCCGTTATCATTGTATTTATTAGAGCACTTTTGGAAGTAGGTGTTTTGGAATGGGAATTCAGTTGCTATTTTGAGAGGGATGTTGGGAAAATATTATGTATTATCATTTCGATGTAATTATACAACGTATTACAAAAATACCCCTAAAACCGAAAGGGGGTTTAAAGGTCACTTGTAAAGAGTCTATTGGCAATATTTGAAAACCGTAGTATGACCCAAAAAAAAGAATTTGGATAAAACATAAAATAATCATCATTAAAACGTCACCCTGAATACATAAAACTAAAGACTAGACTACCTAGAAAGTTATTTACATTCTTACCTAATTTCCTCCCTAATTTCCTCTGAGAGGTAAATGACAACAACCATAAAAGGCTACTTGGTTATTTACATTTTTCATGGGGAATTATGTAATACGTTGTATGTACCTACCCAGTGGCGGTCCGAAAGGAGGGTTGTAGGGGTCATGACCCCCCCAAAAATCGTACACGTCCAATTGACAAACCTCATAAATATTTATAATTTACAAAAAAAATGTACAATAATTTCTAATGTACTCAACTTATTTTACTGTTAATCCCCCCCCCCCAATCTTTGGCTGCGTCCGCGCCTGTGCCTGCCATGAGTAGCCCACGGATTTCAAGAACAAACGCGATTGCTGATCGTGAGGTTCTGGTTTCGATCCCCAGGTCGGGCAAAGTGCTATTGGGTTTTTCCGTGTAGAATTCCTAAGTAACAGCCCGAAGCTTGGATTTGTGCCCGGTTGATGGCAATAGGCTCACCCCCTATTACATGGGATTTAAACATAGCTGGCGAAACGAGGGTTTATTAAAAACACCTCTGCTCAACCCTTCGGGGAATACAAAGCGTGATGTTATGTTATGTTAGAATTAAATAGACAAAGAAATTGATCTACTTTGCATGCCATTCAGTAGGAGCAATTCTCCTATTTGTAACGAGGCTAAGTTAGTTCGCTCTCAAACGTGTCCTGTCCGTTCCTGCAAGAGCAAATACTTGCGCGACATTTTACGCGCGAGGCGGGTGCAATGGTTCCCAATTGCTTCTCAACACTAAGTCGTCCATGTTACGTAGATTTGGAACAAAAAATGGGACACTTGCGGTATCCATTTAATTCATTATCTGTGAAATGAACAAACAACATTAATAAACCACACAAGCGGAACCAAGTACAAAATCATAGTATTTTCATGTTAATAATCACGAGCAGAACAAAGAGGCATTGTCCCACCGTGTAAGAAGTGGGTTGCAAATGAAAGAAACTCTTTTGTTTTGGGGTCGCCCGAAAGAAGTTGTTTTTTTCTAGGTTTTTCTCAGTTGAAAAGAAATAAGATGAACGATGTTCCGCTGCCCTAGTAGGCACTATTGCTGTTTGTAATTGCGACGAGTTTTTATAAATTACGAAACAAATAAAGCATATCTACTCGTATACTAGGTAATATGATAAAGCTGAAGAGTTTGTTTGTTTGTTTGAACGCGCTAATCTCAGGAACTACTGGTTGGAATTGAAAAAATCTTTTTGTGTTGGATAGTCCATTTATCGATGAGGTTATAGGCTATATAACATCACGCTACAACCAATAGGAGCGGAGCATAAATGAAAAATGTTGCAAAACGGGAAACATGTCCACCCGTGCGAAGCCGGGACGGGCCTCTAGTACATACATAAACTCACGCCTTTTTCCCATCGGGGTAGGCAGAAACTATAGAATGCCACATGTTACGATCCTTACATACTTCTTTCGCTTCATCCACATTCATAGATCTTCTCATAAACACACGTCGGTTGAGAGTACTACGCACCTGTCCTTTGTGAAGAACATCATCATTAACATCGATGTATATCCTTCTAGGGCGTCCTCTACCAGCTTTTTTGTTATGAAGTATATTTTATCAGATTTATACAGCATTTGATACGGTCAGTAAATAATTGGGTAAGTCTTACATACATACACGCCTGTAATTCCCGAAGGGGTAAGCAGAGGTGTTCTCTTATTACGGCAGTCTTTACGTTTATGTAGATGCAGACTTTTACGTTTTATTTCGAAAATTTAGGAAACGATACGCGATTTTTTGCCTGTGGGGAGATGGATTAAGAATACAACTCCTCTTCGTAACTGGGCTCCCATGATTAGGGTGCGCAGTAAACTCTCACTTAGGATTAAGTTGAGACTTTATTTGACGTGCATTCGCCCCATATTAATCTACGTTAGCGTCGTGTTCGCACATGTTAAGCCATGCCGATTTAAAGCTTTGCAAATCTTACAAAACCGCGTGTTGTGCAGAGCCGCGGGCGCTCCGTGATACATGCGCAACGTCCAACTTCACCTAGATTTAAAAATGCCAACTGTAAGGCAATATGTCAAACGCACGTCTAAGCGTTATTTCGATAATGCCCCGAGGCCCTGGAACCCTCTAGTGACCGCCGCGTCCGATTATAGACCCTCCCAAATCAGTATAGTACGCCGTCCCAGGCATGCGCTACTAGAGCCCGATGACGATATCACCCTCCTCCAGGAGGCGAATAAATCGACTAGTACAGTACATATACACCGCCGCCGCCGACCGGCGTATCGCCCTCGCCGACGAGGCGCCTCGCGACGTCCCACCGCCGCCGCCCCCGATCCACCGTGCTCACCCGCCGCAGTCGCGGAGCCGGTCGTCCCTTCTGACTCCGCGCAGTCACACCGCGATTAATACAGCCCTCATCAAGCTGTCGTATCCCTCCCAGTCCTCTCGTATTCAACACCCTAAGAGGTTCGAGTCCCCCCTTGGGGACACCCTTAGAGGTGTTGCTGCTATAATACATCATACATCATCGTCATGATGTTACAGTAGTTAGCGTAGTTAGCTAGGTAGTTAGTTTAGATATTGGTTCGGAGACCCTTCTGGTCTCGCCAATAATAGCCCGGTTACGTAGAAAAGGTCCGCAAGACCATCTACAAGAGTCGAATTGGAAAAAAAAAAACGTAACTGGGCAAAGGAGTCGTAAGAGGCGATGGACATGGCACCGTAATTGTGCCCGAAAAATGGCAATAGGCTGACCACCTATTACATGGGACTAAATACAAGAGGCGAATCGTGGATGTATAAAGACTTCAGTAATCTTCTTCTTTAGGTGTGGTTAGTGACTAATCTGGTGTACGAGTTTATGCCGCCCATGGGCCTCTGACTAGGCATCACATGCCGTCGAGAAATATCTGTCAGGCATGCCGGCTTCCTCACGATGTTTTCCTTCACCGTTTTTAAGCAAGTGATATACAATTCGCACATGAATCCGAAGTCAGAGGTGCGTGCCTTCGGTTCGAACTCGAGACCTATGACTTGGTAGTCCGACGGTCACACCACTTGATTATCACTGCTATAATAGAACTCCTGTGAGAAGAACACCTCTCTGCTTACACCTTCAGGGATTATAGACGTGAGTAAATGTATGTGTATGCTACACGATTTCACGTAAACACGGATTACGCTCGCCGAAATTACACGTTCGGTACCACTTAATACCACACGTAGCCAACTAAAATAAGAAAACCCGCGTGCTTACTTTACCCACAAAGGTTCCAAAACACATTTGCACATCGTCAACAAACTCCACCAAACTAAACAATAGATTATATCAAACTCATTTTACAAATGTAATACTTTCCCGTAACGATGAATTTTGAGCCAACAATCCATTTCATTTAGTATTTACGTTAAAAACAGGTAAACTCAAGGATTTGTCGTGCTCTGTATAATGTAATTAAACGTGTTATTTAAACAATTATGTAAATTAAAGCGACAGGAATTTCTGTTGGAAGGTCTTATCAAATAAAGGTGCCGTGAGTGCGAGATAGGGAAATGTTAAAAGATGTTACGGTCTCTTTTAGCTCAAGCTTTTGGCCCGCAGAAGTAGTTTACCTTCGGGAGGAAGCAAGACTGAAACAGAACTCCTATGTTTACGTTGGTTTTTATTAGATAACTAGCGACCAGCCCCGGTTTCGCACGGGTGCAATGTAGATACTAATGTGGGGCATATAAACCTTCCTCTTGAATCACTCTATATATTGTTGAAAACTGCATTAGAATCCGTTGCGTAGTTTAAAAGATCTAAGCGTACAGACAGCGGGAGCGACTTTGTTTTATACTATGTAAAGATATTAAGGTACTCGTATGTACATGTTTAGGTTCTTGGGGCTCGTGGCTAAATAACCGCGCGGACTATACGATTTGCAAAGTTAAGCTGCGCTTGTCGCGGTCATTCCGTATATGAGTGACCGTTCTTCACACATCGAGACCCATCCGTGCCTCGGAGAGCACGATAAACCGTCAGTCCCGGATGTCATACGAATACCTATGACAGTCGTTAAGGGTAATCAGAAGCCCGACAGTTTCACCACCAGTTTAACGTTAGGGTATCGGCATTGCCCAGTAACTGGGTTGCGGAGGTCTGTTGGCAGTCGCTCCGCGTAAAATACTGGTATTCAGCCGCATCTGGTTAGACTGGAAGTTGACCCTAACATAGTAGGGAAAAGGTTAGGCAGAACATGTATGTTTAGGTTTTGTGTGGTTCCCGACAGATGATAGGCCGCCTCTTTTCCACCCGTCGCGTCGGTATCGTAAAAGACGATTAAGGGTTTATCTATAAAGGATAGGTTTCAGCGTCCTCGTGTCTTCTATTGATATACTGCGATCGCCAATCTGTCTGGGAAGTGTGGCGATTATCCCTTTATAAGGCAGAAGATTTTAGGAAAAAAAAAAAATATTAACACCTAATAAATTAAAATCTCGATTTTTTTTTAATTGTTTTTTTTAATTAAAAGAAGGTAAAAAATTGCATACAGCCAGGTTTGAAAATAAAAATATAACAAGCAGCCTTACGCGACATCTGGAAAGTTGGTGGCAAACATATTGCCACTGCCTTATAAAGGCATGGTCATGGCGATTTCCCGTTTGACCGTTCATTGTTACGGTCATTGCGATGCCTTTGTTCACCAGTAGAAAGCGGGTTGATGTGATTGATGTTTAGGTTAAGATATTTAACCAGGAGCAAGTGCCGCCAAAAAAGAAAACAATAAATAAACTGGTTATACAATTGCAAGCCCCCACTAAGTAAATGTATGATAGACTAGCATGATCATCTCCTTATCCCACACTAGGTGGGGTCGGCACAATATGTATTTCTCTTCCATTCTCCTCTATCCTTCGTCATCTCAATACTCACTCCTTTCTTGCCCATATCATCCTTCACACAATCCATCCATCTTTTCTTTGGCCTAAGTACCTCTACTCATATATCCATCTACATTCATATTTAACACTCTTCTAACGATATGATTTTCTTCCCTCCCCATAACATGTCCAAGTATGATTAAACTGTTAAAGTAATAGCTAGTTAGTACAGTCACAATAATAAATCTAAAAGGCTATATATAATAAAGGGTATAAAAAACCATTCTGAAGTACAAAAAACAAAACATTATTCATTTTTATTCACTTTACACAACTTTTCAATCTTTGTTTTGCAAAACTACAAAGCAGTGTTTGATATAATTACTTTTAAATTCTTCCGACACAGTCCGTTGTGAACAAAAACACTAATTAGGAATTCTCTTCGGTAAAGTATTGAAAGAAAGATTTATTTAAGAGCCATAAAAATATTTTAAATGAAAAACGGAAAAGTTTGTCGTGAAATGGCCAACGCGAACGGCGCCATTTTGTACCTCGCTGCGTCTCTTCCTGTGTTTAATGCGCGAATGGTAGGATGCATCAATTATTAAGGAACTTAAAGGAACAAAACTATACGATGATTAGAATTAATCTCCAGCTTTACTCATTCAGCTTTATTCATTATTTTTGAATTCATGTTTGTTTCAGAATTTGATTATAACTTGTGTTAACGGTGAAAGAAAAACATCGTTAGGAAACCTGCACACCTGAGAGGGCTCCATAAAGTTCTCGATGGTGTGTGTAGTCTGCCAACCCGCTCTAGGCCAGCGTGGTGGACTAAGGCCTAAACTCTTCTCATATTGAGGAGAGGCCCGTGCCCAGCATTGGGACAGTAATGCGCTGATTATGTATGTTTACTCACGGGCTTGTTTCGCGCACGTGACCATGCACGCACATGCACGTGAGTAAAGCTGTACATAATCCTAAAGGTGGATTTCAGTCACGAAAGTGATAAAAACAAACGATACTATGTCCAAAATATTGTTTAAAAGGCTTGTGTAGATAAGAGAGGAGTGCTTCTATATAAAACGAGCAATTCACATGGAAAGAAGAAAGATTCGTCAGAAGACGAAAAAATACAGCCGGATTTGATGGTAACGAGAAACCACATACCAAGTAAATACATTTCTTCACACAAATCTAAAGCTAAAACCACGGATATTGAATTAAATAGATTTCGCAATTTTGTAAGAAATCAAGCGTATCACATTTTTTGTCCCAACTACTTACTAACGAGGGCAATTTAGTGCTGCGACGTAAGCTTTGCGCACGCGTTCGTGCACACGCATCTTGCAACCAGTCGGACTTGCAGAAACAGAAGCAGTGCAGATGGAACTGACTTAGCAGCGTAACAATTAGGCGGATTTCTTATTTTTCTCGTGGGGAAATCCTCATGGATATCCCTCGCCTTGGGGAAGGCGTAGGATTATACCGGACTCTTGTACCAGCGAAAACCTCATAGTATTCCTCCTCAAGACCTATGGCGGAGGTTGCGGGATCCACTGCTGCATGCACCGAAACCCCAGCAGACGAGGATTTGCTCTATCGAATGACACTCAAAGTAGGTCACTATGCGTTATCTAATCAACTCTATATCTGTGGTTACAACAGAAAAAAACAAATGACTGCTATGAATCAACACACTGTCTTGATCTTCCAACTGACTGGCCTAATGGCTGATTTTTTACCTTTCTTCTCATTTGCGTGTTTGATTTATATGTGATATCACTCAATTTTACGATTTCCGAGAAACGTTTTCTCATTCAGATTAAGGTGGAATAATGTGGGTAGGAACACAAAATGTTAAAAGGAAAGTTAATGAAGTAATCTTATACGTATAGGGGGTAGAAATAATGACGTCATGTATTATGTTGTTTATTTAGAATTATGTATGACTGCTTCGTTGGTGGTGGTGGAAAGCGCGACTGGTGATCGTGAGATCTTGGGTTCGATCCCCATGTCGAACAAAGTGTTATTAGGTTTTCCCGTATGGAATTCCTCAGTAGCAGCCCGGTGTTTGGATTTGTGCCCGGTTGATAGCAATAGGCTCGCCCCCTATTACATGGAACGTAAACATAACGGCGAAATTAGGGTGTTACCATACACCTCTGTCCAACCCTTCGGAGAATACAGGCGTGATGTTATGTTATGTAAAATATGATATGGTTTTGTGGGAACTTCAGGTTTTGCGGGGCACTGAGGTTTGAAGCCGATTAGATATATTTTTCTTGTTCTTGGAATGATAGATATATGGCCAAATACTCAAACGCTACTAAATTTTCAGTTGCCGTTAAGTCTAAGTCTTGTGCTATCACTGTCACTCTAAGGCGAAATGACAGAGACACCACGAAATTTACGGCAACTTGATATTGGCTAGTGTTTGATTATTTGGCCAAAAGCGAGCAATTTATTTATTTATTTTACTTTAATTAAAACGGTCTTAGACCAATTACAATAATTAAAGATAGAAAAAAGAACAGGAATGGAAGAAGATGCATACAAAACAATGGAACGAAAAATAATGATTTAAAGAAAAAAAATATAACAATATGAGACACCTCTTTCACACAGCCCTCACAATGAACCTGACAATTTATTCATCCATTCATCCGCAAACAGATCACAATTCAGTCATTAATGTATTTATTTATTTTTATAACATAAAATAATATGCAATATCTTCTGTGTTTGAACAACGGCATCCTGTGCTTGGTATTATAGGTATATGCAGAGCAATCTTCCTCCAACGCTGACGGCCATTCTTGGAAACGTTCGTGTTCAGTATTTGACGATTGAAGGCTGTTGTTTCAATAGGACCGACAGAAGTATAAATATACAGTATTCTAGCATAAATTGGTATTGGACTCCGGGCAAACTGTTCTGTCTGGCTATTTTCTCAACTATCTTAGGGTCAGCTTCCAGTCTAACCAGATGCGGATGACTGGAAGCTGAGTTTAAGATGGGTTAATAATACTGTTCTGTCTAAACTTTTCCCAAAGACGTTGGGTTCAGCTTCAAGTCTAACCAGTATTTTACACGGAGCAGCTGCCATCAGACCTCCGCAACCCATTTACTGGGCAAAGCCGATATCCTAAGGTTACACCGGTTATCAGACTTTCGGGCTTCTGACAACCCGTAACGACTGTTATAGGTATTCGTATGACACCCGGAACCGACTGTTTAACGTGCTCTCCGAGACACGGGGGGTTCTCTCGATGTGTAAGGAACAGTCACCCATCTACGGACTAACCGCGGCAAGCGCAGCTTAGCCTCGCTAATCGTATGATCCGCGTGGTTATTAATTAACCAGGAGTCTCTCAAAAAAATAATAAACTGCAGAACTCAAATTTGGATTGTTTTGCTCCTGTTCAAACATACATATAACATAATTAGTCAATTACTGTCCCACGGCGTGTACACGGGCCTGTTCTCAGAATGAGAAGGGTTTAGGCCTTAGTCCACCACGCTGGCCTGGTGCGGGTTAGCAGACTACACACACCATCGAGAATTTTATGGAACCCTCTCAGGTGTGCAGGTTTCCTCACGATGTTTTTTGTTATTCAAACACCAGCATAAAAGAAATTCAAAGAGTAATCAGACCACAAACTTATCAACATTTTACTTTCAGGAATTGGGCAATAATTTCCCCAAATTAGCCCATAGATCAAGGCCAAGTCCTAAACGATGCATTGAACTCACGTCACTCTATTTCCACTTCTAATTAGGAAAGTTTTTAATATCCCCCCCGCCTTTTTTATTGTCTATGCCGGGTGGCCATTGTTCACGGCGAAGTAAATTTTACAATTCCCCCCCATCTCGACAATTATAAAAGTTTTAATTGCTCGTACTTTTCTAATTACAAAAAATACAGTCTCATGAGCGAAGGGAATATAAAGGGAAAATCTTTTAAATAAAAAAAAAAACGGACCGTTATTTTTACGTTCCAATGGGTGGGAACTTTGATAATTTATGAAGCAATAAAGTCTTAAATTAATGGAAAGTAACATTAAAACGGAGCGTGCGTTTTTTATTCGGACTTGAAATGCATGCTTGCATTGAATTTACATGGGGATTAAAACTAAGTTAACGATAGTTTAGGGCGGCACGGTAAATAATATTCAAACAATAACCGTAATTTAATTTTTATTTCAGAGAATGTTTCCGTGAACGTTAAATCCTAGAGGTTATTTATTTGAGTGGTTTGCGGTTATTAGTTTAATGGTATAGTAATAACAATGCAGTCTTTTTTAGAGGGGTTAATAATATTTCCCGTCGCCCGATCAGTAACAGGCCCGGGAGGATGGTGCGCCGTGTTCCGCGCGCGCCTCTCAGAAGGAAGTGGGTCAGTGTAGAAACTGCCCCACCACTGGAGAGGTCCACCAGAAGAAGCTGGTGGACCAAGATCTGCCGGGGTTGCGGTGCATGCAATAGCGAATCCCGTGACCCCGGCCTTAGGTCAGCAGGAGGGACACCGTTGGTTTTTAGCCGGTAAGAGTCCGTCAGACCCCCTCGCCTTCCCCGGGCGAGGGATATCCATGAGTATTTTCCATCGGTAAAAAAAGGGGCTAATAATACTGTTCTATCTAGCTTTTTCCCATGTTTTGTATTGCTCATGGCTAATTAACAACCGCGTAGATCATAAGATTCGCGAGGTTAAGCTGTGTTTGCCGCGGTCAGTCCGTGGGCGAACGTTTGTACACAACGAGACCCCTCCGCGCCTCGGAGAGTACGTTAAACCGTCGGTCCCAGGTGTCATAAGAATACGGTTACGGGTAGTCAGAAGGCCGAAAATCAGTCATTCGGTCTAACCTTAGGATATGGGCATTACCTAATTACTGGGTTTTGGTCTGACGACAGTCGCTTCGTGTAAAATATTGGTATTTAGCCGCATCCGGGTAGGCTAGAAGCTGACCCCAAGATAATTGGGAAAAGACTATTAGGAGGAAGATTACCAGTTACTTTTATGACATCAGCTATAACGCTGCTTGAAATAGCTCTCTCTCCTATAGATTTCTACATTTCACAATCCATTTAATCTTCACTTTTCCGACCTTAAATATTACTGAAATTATAAGATATCTTCTTAGCACTGAAAATTATATTACTTCATCTTTGTATTGTATGGCAAAGTTAGAAAGGAACTCTATCCGGTCGCAATGAAACCTAGTTGTTAGGGAACATTACATACACAGCGTTTTGACGCTGCGTTTATTTTAGTTCTATCAGTTTTTGACCGCCTGCCGCCAAGTCGTCAGGCCTTTGGTTCTAGCAATGTATTGTTGAATTCTTTTGTTAAGGTGATCTTAGTAGTATAAAATACATACAACAGAATCTTGTAGGGGTGAATCTATCATTACAGTTATAGCAAATATCAGTATGTCAGGATTGGGAGCATGGTAAATAAAGTAAATTAAACCAACATAGACTCTCCACCACTGAGAGTACTTTTAATTGGGTTAGCGGTTAGTTACAGAAGCTAGTTCACAATATATCACAATATATAATAATTAACATAAGATCAGAAAATGAGGACAAGCAAATCAGATATAAAAGGTCAGACTTCTTCAGCTGTTCGACATGGAATCCTCCGCTCCGTCGAATGACCAGTGTTTTTATAACTTCGGGTACGTTGATTAGTCTTGACGGTTACCCTCCTATGTCAACATTGTCCAGTGTTACCCGTTACCGATAACAGTAGCCACCCAGTGTTTGTGCCTAATAAATAGGTATTATGACCAAAATCTGAGTAATCAGAAGTTCACAGTTATAATTAAGGATTAAATGAAATACTCGGAAATTAGTATAACAAAATTAAAGATAAAAAAATACCTTAAAAGAACTTTTAAGTTAACTGATCTTGCAGTACCTTTTAAGTTAACTGATCTTGCAGCATCAAGATTTGAGGATTGAAGGTTGTAATTACTATAAAGTTGTACCGTCATGGGAATTGAATTTGTATGCGAAGTTTCATGAGAATCGGTTAAGCAGAAGTACCTAGTTGAAATAACTGTTGCAAGATTTGAAACAAACAAATATACGAAATGAAGCTAATTAAAACCGTTCAAAAATCACATTATACTTAGACTATTGATTATTAGTTTTAATTGTGATGAAACTTCATTGTTTCAATTTACCAACGTTTATCAAAATGCGTGCTAACCGCAGCACGTGTATCCGTCCTAACGTGAAGTGAAAGAAATCTGAAAGGGTTAGTGAAGTTCTTTGAGACGTTTTGTCAGCGTGCACTACTGACGCGTTTTTCATTCTTAGTGACAAAGTCGCGACCTCTGTTGGACCGGTACTTGTCTGAAGTGGAATTGCTGGTACCTTTGAATGATACATTGAGAAAAGATGAGATTAGACAAAGTTGCGGTTTAAAAGATGATGTAGTACTTGACAAAAATTTAAAGGAGTGTGCTTGAGTGATGTTTGATCATATTGAGAGAATAAGTGAACGGCGATAAACAAAAGCAATTTATAAGGCGGATGTCAGAGGAAACGCCAGTAGAGGACGCCTTGGAAGGACATACTTCGATGTTATTGGTGATGTTCTTCACAAAGGATAGGTGCGTAGTACTCTCAACCAGCGTGCGTGAATGAGAAGATGGATGAATGTGGGCGAAGCAAAAGGAGGATGTAAGGATCGTAGCATGTGGCGTTCTATAGTTTCTGCCTATAGTCATGAGAAAAAGGCGTGAGTTTATGTATGTATGTTAGTAAATAGAAACAGAAACTAGAGATAGAAATTCGACAACTAATGTCAGGACCTGATTCAACCTAAAGGCTAAATAAAAAGCCTAGGTCCTGCAGAGACAGGTCGGGACGAAAAGTATATGAAAGTAGAATGATGGAAATGTAAGACTTTTACTCTATTAACCCAGCTCTCTCTTCAGGGTGAGCGCTTAGCTACTATTTGCCTAGGGTTGGCTCAAATCTATACTAATATTATAAAGCTGAAGAGCTTGTTTATTTGAACACGCTAATCTCAGGAACTACTGGTTGGAATTGAAAAAATATTTTTGAGTTAGATAGTCCATTTATCGAGGAAGGTTATAGGCTATATAACATCACGCTACGACTAATAGGAGCGGAGAATAAATGAAAAATGTTGCAAAAACGGGAAAATTGTCCACCCGTGCGAAGCCGGGACGGGCCGCAGTTCTAAATAAAACTCTAACTAACGCTATCATTATCGAAAACTCACAGAAAAACGCATTACTTTTCATTAAGCACCTAACCCTCAAATAGGAGGTTATACTAACAAACGATTGCTAATAGGTGATATTAATTGCATATTTGATTCGAAGTGATAGCATTAATGGCTATGGTTGTAGCTAAATACTAGGAATACATTGATATAGAAATGCGATCGTGATTAAATACATAGTATGCATATCTATTCAATAAAAAATTGTTGACTGTCAAATCACGCCAATCGGGGACATGAAATGTAAAATTACTATAGTTAAACACTACTAGCGATTTCAATAAAACATACATAATACCACGACTTTCCCTTACCTGAGGCAGACCTGCGTCATTCCACGGTGTAGGTATAAAAACATGCCTACGCGCTGCTGAAACTCTGGTCACACCGTTAATTCAGCCCTCATCAAGCTATCTTCCTCCCAGTCCTCTCGCAAGCAACGCCCTAAGCCAATATTTGAGTCCCCCCTAGGGGACGCCCTTAGTGGTGTTGTTGCTATCTAGTCATGATGTTAGTAGTAGACGTAGTAATAGTAGTTAGCTTAGGTTAAGTATTTTACTCACGTCGGGATTGGTTGGAGACCCTTCAGGTCTCACCATTAACTGCCCGGTTTCGTAGAAACGGTCCGCTAGACCATCTTACAAGCAGTCGAATAGGAAAAAAAAAAGCTGCAACTCTGGGAGAGAAAAACAAAAGAAATCGAACCGAATGTTAATGACTGAAGCGAAACGTAATAAGATCGTGAATGTACAGCGGAATGGGAACTCTTTCGCTTAACACTAAAGCAGAATTTCATATGTGCGGATAGCATTTTTCTAGGTAGGTACTTGATGTAATCATTTAGGGAGTGTGTTTTTTTATAAATAGTACAAGTTGTACTATTTATTATTTTGAGCCTGAAGGCTGAACATCACTTGTCTTTTTACGTGTAATTTTTTTTGCATTTTTATTATTATCAAACCAGTGTTCTTTTGTAGTCTTATTAAATCTTTTCTTTTTTGCCTCCTAGCCTTTTTCCAACTGTGTTGGGGTCAGCTTCCAGTCTAACCAGATGCGGCCGAATACCAGTATTTTACACGGAGTGACTACCATCAGACGCAACCCACTAACTGGGTAATGCTGGTATGCTAAGGTTAGACTGGTTGTCAGACTTTCGGGCTTCTGACTACCCGTAACGACTGGCATAGGTATTCGTATGACACCCGGGACCGATAGTTTAACATGCTCTCTGAGGCACGGAGTGGTCTCGATGTGTAACGAACGGTCACCCATCCACAGACTATCAGTAATCTATCGGATTCAATCTTTTCTGAGCTGAGAAATAAATTCACGTTATCTAAATGACTACGCGTAAATAAAAAAAAAACCTACAATAATCGATGGTAGGAAATCGAAAAGTTTAGTTAAACAAAGCAAATCCTAGCAGTAAAACCAGTAAAACGCTGCTGTAAAGAAACAGAATACTAAACGTTCGAAATACAAATATCTATAAAACTTTTACCGCAAGCAATAGAAAACGAAAACCATCCGGAAATATATATGAAAAATCTCGAATAAAAACCCCACTGAACATTGAATCTAGTGAATCTCAATACGATCGGATTCCCCTCGCTGCCCGCACATAGATTTATGAAGAAATTAGAATTGGTACGTGACCAAGTAGTTGATATTCACAAGCAGCGTCCACAAAAGGCAAGATGCGTTTGCGTTCAGAATTTAGACCACGTACTAACAGAGAACGCCCCGGGGAGTCCATTTCCACAAATATTGGACTGCACTACTCTAGAGATTCTAATATCTATATAGAGATGTATAGCAATAGAAATTGGTATGGAATCTGCTTGCGTCATAATTATTTAACTACGAACGTTAATTGGATCGTTTGTTACAGCAAGTGATATTATTAACGGAAATGTGGTTCTATTTGTTTGTGATTTCAGTATGTTTCAGAAATTCATGACGTAGAAGTAGGAACTGTTGTGTATTTTCTAGTGAATTTCAGTAGTTTAAGAGGCTATAAATTATGTAATTCTGAGAATAAGTTCTATATTTTATGTGGAGTTACGAGTATTTGGATAGTGGTGTTATTATAGCGATTGCTTCGACAGTGCCAAATTCTATAGTCAGTGTCACTTCGCCTTAAAGTTAGTGTTACCGATCGATAGGCGAATATCGATAGCAGTACGATAGTCTATCTATAGTTCAACGATAGTATGACTATCGATGATACTATCGGTAGTATCGATACTATTGATGCATGTCAATAGTATTGACGTGAACCATGCTACTATATATATATTACTACATAGATATACTATCGATATTCCTATCGATGAAGTAGCGGATTTTCAATTTTAATTATCGATAGTGAAACTATCGACTGTTCGGCAACACTACTTAAAGTGACAGTGACAGCACGAAAACGTAAACATTTTACAAATATCTCTCTCTCTTTTTGACAGGTAACCCTACATAGTGGAGAGGTTAGTCTTCCGTGTCCTTCTACTTCGCTTGATCCACGACATCCGATTTGGAAAGATGGTAAGTCACCATATCCTTATATACTATACTAGCTTTTGCCTGCAGATTCACTTGCATGATTTTATTTCATACAAACTTTAATCCCCTATTTTACCCACTGAGGGGATTTTTTGTCAAAAATCCTTCCTTAATGGATGCCTACGTTATGAAAATTACTTACTGTCAAGATGTAACCCCAGCGGTTTAGGCTGTGCGTTGATAGATCAGTCAGACAGTCAGTCGGTTTATCTATAGTTTTCTATACTAATATTATAAAGAGGAAAGATTTGTATTTTCGTATGTAACGAATAAACTTAAAAACTACTGGACCGATTTCAAAAATTATTTTTCCGTTAGACAGCTCCATTATCACTGAGTAACATAGGCTATATTTATTAGTGAAATAAAACTTCTTACGCGGGCGGAGCCAAGAGGACACAGCTAGTATTTTATATACAGAAGATTTATCCACCTTGTTTCAGGTTTATCACATAACAAACCAACCTAACTTCATTAATCCGGCCCTATAAAACAACTTCTTAAACGAACTGTAACACCGAAAATCTCCCTTAAAAAAAGATCGCCAGTTTTCCAAACAATAAAATTAATTTAATTTTCATTTCATTACCGGGTGCGCGCCATTTAATAAAATTTACGTATATTATTTGCCTGAAAAACGCTCTAGATTCATGTCTCGACGCCTGAAGAGTGGGATAGCGAATAAAAGAGAACAATAATAATTTTAATCAAAAACAATGAGATTGCGCTCGACGCAAATTGGTCTTCTTTTGCCATTAACATGATGATGGAACGCTGTGATGCTTGGCCGAGGGAGGTGTTAGCAGAAACTATTACACCGAACTGTAATAATTATTCCTAAAATTCTCGTTCTACTTTATTGAGGTAGTGGTAGAAAGTTGGACGGCTAATCTTCAGGTCTTTGGTTACAAGGAAACCAGTCAGGCCGTCCGCGCCGCCTGTAATTAGGCTTGTGATAGGCGACATTTCGGAATAAGCGGAATCGCTTCCGCCTTTACCACTTCAATTTTTTTTCTTTTGTTTAGTTTTTAGTAGATTACCTATGATATTCTAAATAATATTATGATATTTTAAGAAGCATTAAGGGCCGTAGTAATAAACATCTCTCATTTGAGAGATGTTCCGACAGCAGCTACCATAAAGTAACATTCCATACATTTGACATGTTTTTTTTTAATAGGTACCTAGGTACCTCTCTAATCATATTAAAACTACACTCAAGAGAGATCTCTCAAATGAGAGCTGTTTATTAATACGGAATTAAGAGCCTGTACGAGTGACAATACTTAAGTACGTCCGGCGCACCCTGGGCAGTCAGCCCTGCTACCAACCGTGCTGACTGGCTAATCTTTTCACCGCGGTATAACCTATTTACGTATAGCTCAACACGAGAGAGGAAGTAGACAGAGTCTCTTTAGCTTAAAAATATTTAAATTTTGAAATTAAAAGTTGACCCATTTAAAATTAATAGAATCTGTCCTAAAAAGTTTAATGCCGCCAGTAAAAAGTTTTTACTTCGGTTAAGCTGTCACTTTATTACATAACGGTGTTACAGGCGGCCGTTAAGGGAAACGTAGTAAATCAGGGTTTAGCATAATTCCTTTTTTATTCGACCTGACATAAAAATCGTAAACTTGTTTAGGAGTGGGTATTCTTTAGTTATTTTGCTCTTATAACACGGTAAGTACAGTAGGGGAATGAAAAAATTCATCAGTTTTCAATTTCATTCCTGTCCCACATCGCGGGCACATGTTACGTTTTCAAACTGTTGAACGAAACCGACCATTGCATGGAAAATTATGTTTAATTGAATGAATGAACGAATGAATGATTTATTCACTTAAAATTTCTTAAAGCTAGGTACATTGCCCCACAAAACTGCTTACGCAGTTTAAATGTGAGATCGTTGAGTCTCTCTTACAGTAAAACATAATCAGGTACATCTATAACCTATATGCAACTTAATACCACTTACATAATTTCTAATAAATGTTTTTTTAAGTTTACGTGCGAATTTTACTTATAGCAAAGATCAAAATTGCCTTTTACCTCCATATTACGTAGTAGCGTTGTCTTTGATATAATTAAAGGAGTTTTGTTATAAAAACCACGACGTCAACGGTACAACCGGAATGGTATAATCACTTTTTAACAAAAATAAAACCGACTTCAAATGGTCTATCTCCGAAGTTCTTCATCAGACAGTCACCAAATTTAAATGGGACCACTTTTATAGAATACTCTTTCAAACAAAAAAGAATCATTAAAATCGGTTCACAATTAGCAAAGATATCGCGGAACAAACATACAAAAAAAAAAAACATACAGTCGAATTGAGAACCTCCTCCTTTTTTGGGAGTCGGTTAAAAATAGTTCGTTTGTTGCACTGTGTAAGCAAAAATAGACCTTTCATTCTCCTACTGTACATCATTAACGTTTCTTGTCGAAAAAATATAAACTTATTTGTAATGTTTAGTTATATGAAGACGAATTTCTTTGTGGATTTTGTAAGGCAGCAGTAAAATTAGGTTTTTTCAGGATCTGTTATATTGTCTAATTATAATGGGTAACATTTAAAAGATATATAACATTATTTTCTTAAATGTATTTTACTAAATATTTCGAGGATGTTTATTATAATCTTAGTAAGATTGAAGATAAAGGACGACGACCAAAATTGTATGAGACCCGTCCCCCTATTCCAACAGACATTTGGTATGTGTCTGTAGTTCCATGTGGATGGATCTATGAAAAGCCTAGCAACTAGTTTGAAATTCAAAATCGTTGGGGTTTAGAAAAATAATCAGACGAAAGATTTGTTGAAAATCGTTCTGTTTATATCTTGGAAATCGGTTTTGAAGTTAAGCTTCTGGTCTGTGACCGGATTCCCAAGTAACCTAAGAACAAAGAACACAGTGAAACCGGAGTTATATAATATTATAAAGGCACACAAAGAAAGAATGAACTGGACGCATAATTCGTACAAATTTGGAAATACGGAGATTGCCGAAGCGCATAACTTACAGCGTAGTTACTGTACTATAGGTTTTACGTTAGCCACAATATTCTATATTCCTTATCCGAACTTCTATTTCAGTAATTCATAGAAAAAATAAACTATGAAAAATTTCAAAACTTTTATTTAAAAAACATGAAAAAAGATCAAATATTCCATTTACGAATTAATTTAGAATTCTAATCCCATACATTCTAGATAAACTGTTTCTACTATTTGCATAGAAAAACAGTTTTGTGAACGTAAAATCTGAAACAAAAGGCGCAGTACGAAAAAGGAAAAGAAAAAAGAAAAATGGCGCGTCAGTGACTGACGGTCGACCTTTCAAGTGTCGTCTAGCACTTGAAGGCACTTTGAAGTGTACTACAGCCGGTGAAAAAGATGTAAGACCTGTATGGATCATGTGAAATGCGTAGGTACTAACATTTTTTTAAGATGTTCTTGGATAAGTAAAAGGGTGTTGAAATTTCAATGCAAGTGTTGGGTTAAAAGTTGTGTGAAGTGTGAAACGTGATTTTCTCATACAAGACGTTCTAAAATTTATTTAAATTAGTTATTGCTAAACTTAAGTACGTCCGGCGTACCCTGGGCAGTCAGCCATGAGACAGACCTTGCTGACTGGCCAATATTTTAGACAGAAGAAGAAGAATTGCTAACAATTAATAATTAAAATGTTATATTTAAAAGATGCCAAAATGCTAGGTGGGCAAAGATAAATGACAGAAATAAAATAACTGTGAACGCAGTATACCCTCGTCGAAATGTCAGATTTGACGTTTCAAACCACAAATAAAAAAGAAAAACGTTGCATTCGTTTGATTTTTTTTAAATCCACCATTTTATTCATCTAAACGTCGCGTACACATGCTAAAATGCAACTAAATGCCGCGCATTAAAGTAATTTATTATTAATGTTGTCATTACTCTCATTATTTTGACAAGTGCCAAATCTGAACTATTAGGTTTAAGATTATTTTTGTATTTTTTTCTGTGAAGCTACATCTCTTTTCTTATTTTAGGTTATTCTTAAAAGGTGCTTTATTCTTAAAACACAAGTACTAAATTTTTAATAGTCTAAATTAAAGTCGAGATACCCGTGTAAAACAATTGGTATAACACCAACATATTTAATTAGTTTTCACAGTAACCTACCAAAGGTTTATTTACACCTGATCCATTGAAACTGTAATTCAGAGCCATCTCATTAAAAAAAATAGAAAGAACGTACTTGACACATTTCGACTTTAATTCGGACATCTAAAAAAGTTCTACGACATAATCTTTTCATAATAAAATCTAAAAACTAAACTAAAATTCTTTCTTCAAATTCTTATCTCCCAAAAGAATTTAACAAAACTTTTATCACCAAAGCTAAGTTACGTTTCAGGAATTCCCACATCTTTTCCTTCTTTATGAATCTTGGACTTGTACCCAATGGGCCTCGGGAAATATTGCTCAAATGCTCAGTTTCCAATAGCTTCTGGAATTCGAATTTGCTTTGCAGTTTTTCGCTTATTTCCATTAAAATTCCTCGAGTTACAATCTGTATTCAATTTATTCAGTTGTGCGTTACAACTGTTTCGCATTTATTCACGGTTTGTGTTCCATTGCGAATTGTGAACGCCGATTTCAATGTAAACTTTACAATGTAAATCTATGTCATAATTTGTAATGGAATGTTTTTGATTTCGCTAATCGTTGCTAGATTTTCAGTTGTATTCTGTTTCTTTGGAATTGTTATCAATTTGCTTATATTTAGGGTACTATTAGCTGCCCGGTGAACTTCATACCACCAAAATTTCTTTTTATATTTTTCCTAATATTCTTTCTTCCTAAACCACTACACCTCAGTATTGTTGCGAAAACAAAACAAATCTGTCGAGCCATTTTCGAGTTTTTTTCACGGCAATAGATTTTTATATATATAGATAGATGAGCGCGCCAAGCTTTAGAACTAGATTATCACTGACTTTAATGGTGAAGGTAAACATCGTGAGGAAACCAGCAAAACTGAAAGGGGTCAAATAAATAATAAGCGGCCAAACCGCTCGGCTGTGGTGGACTAGACTACACCCTTGTCATTTTGAGAAGAGGCCCGTGCACGGCAATGGGACAGTAATGGGCTGATCATTAAGCTTTTAATTTATTTTTCCAACTATTTGCTCCAATCAAAAATCAAATTGCAATTAAATACATAATCAGGTATAAAATAACTGAATTCAAGAGATTGTTTTGTTTATAGAGGCAATAAAGAGAAAAGGAAGTATACAATAAAAAACTTTGTTGGCTAACGCAAGTGAAAGCACAGCAAACTTGGCATTAAACATTTGATAACCAGCCTAAAGTGGCTGTTAACGAGTATTCTGTTGTAAGCCAACAGCAAAGAATCCTTTCAAACATAAAACGCCAGTTAACGGCTTTAATGAGGTTGTAAAAGCATTCTAGTTGTTACAACCCGGTTAGATCCAACGGGGAATATTCTGGAATAACAAAATTATACAATTCATGGGAAAATCGGATCCGGTGTCGCTTTTTTAGGGTTCCGTACCCAAACGGTGCCAACGGAACCATATTACTAAGTCTACACTGCCTCTGCCTATCCGTCTGTCTATCACAAGCCTGTATCTTTTTAACCATAATAGGTAGCCAGTTGAATTTTTTTAGAATATGTGTTTGTAGAAATGTTCTATTACAGCAAATATTAAAACGAATAAAGTCTAAACCCAAAGGGGGTGTTCCCGTACAAGACACCTCGAAAGAAATAATGTATCCAACGTTTTTTGTTCGTGCTCTATTTCAAAAATGGTGAGACATACAATCGTGAAACTTGGTATGATTGTAGTGCATACCCTATAGTTAAACAAAAAATAATAAAAACAGTTATTTCACAGCCATGTGTGGTGGTACGGGACCCTTAGTGCGCAAGTCCGACACGCACTTGGCAGATTTTTTTATTCATTATACCGTGTTGACGCACCGCAATGTTTTAAGAAAGGAATTTATGAAAAGGGTCGACGTGACGCGAATGTGTTATGAAGCCAGCCCCGCCCATCGCGGTGTGAGCGAAAAATTAAAAAGAATAATTTTCGCGGACGACGAATATAAATAGCGCGAGGCGTTTATGTGAGCGCATGAATGATACGGCGACAATTTACTTAAAAGGAAAACACGTTTTGTAAGTACCTTCACTTAAGGTCGAGATTTGTCATGATTAATATATCACCATTTTTCTTCATAAAAAAAGGATCAAATTCGAAATGGTTCAACGAATTCCAGCATTTATTTAAATTTCGAGTTTGTATGTGAGATTAATAAACATTAAGACCAAAAGAATAAAATAAAACAATAGTGTACCTAGAGTGCTTCTTCTAAAAGATACATTTTTAAAAAACAATCAAGAAACTAAATTTATAGTGAGATAAAAAATCCTTAAAAAAGCTTTTAAGATATAGTACGACACAGCTAAGATGTCGCATCGGCAAACATTATAAAACCGATCATTTCCGAACTGCGTGCAACTTCAAGACCATGAATATTTATTAGTACTGCAGTGAAAAATCAATATTATAGCTGTAAGTGGCACAAAAATGAGTGACTGCCATTTGTTGTTTGATCAAGTTTGTCGATATGACATCTTAGTTGTGTCGTACTGTAAACAGTTTTATATTGCAGTACCCCTGCAGTATCAGAATTTGAAGATTGAAGGTTGAAATTATAATGTTGTATTGTCATGGGAATTGTATTTGTGTGCAAAGGTTTAAGAGAATCAGTAGTTGAAAAACTATCGCAAGATTTGAAACAAAAAAACAAACAAATATACGAAGTGAAGCCACATCTAGCTACGCTTGCTCCTTGTATCTGCAATAACAGAACTTGTTTATTAAGCCAAAGTATTCACATATACCATCTTTCTAACAGTACCGTTTTTTTTTTTATATTGTTTTCGTATTACGCCGCTCGGTAAATATTGTTATTTTTATTGTGTTCTCATGTAAGTGAATGTATTTCTTTATGAGAATAAAGATTCTTAAACCCAAAAAAAAACCGTTTAAAAAATAAAGAAGTTTTTGGAACCCAACTTGATAGCACTGACGAATAAATACCAATGAAAGAGAAAACCCAGGCCCACATTAACGTGCCTGAGATAATCAGTTTGGCTGAACTCCTGGATCAATTCAGAAACTACACCATTAACATTAAATCAAGGGCAAAAAAAAAAACTTTTTTCATTATACTTAAGTCTTCCAAAATGGTATAAAAAGAATACAATCCAAGAAGATTCGAATTCTAAATTGCTAAGCCTATTTATTTTTCAGGAACGGAGGAATTACAGAATCCTTTCGTGGCAAAAAGTTTAAATGTGCTCTTAATGCGATTGGGTTCCGGTAAGAATTTCGCTAATGTTAAACGGAATCTGCACAATCTGATTGCTTCAATAAGTTCCGGACAGTTTCCTTTCATGCTTTAATACTTCGGAATTCCGAACGGTCCTTGCTTTGTACGGAGATTTTACTGCTGAACTTATAAGATTCCGTTCGAAAACTTTTTTTTCTTCGATGTTTATGTGGACCATTTTGGGAATTAATTAGGCTCGTATGTAAGGAGGAAAAGTTTCAATAAGGACTTGATAAGATTGAGATGGGTGATTCTGATAGAGGTGGATTAGTTTTTTTTACTTTGAAAAACTGTGATATCTACATTGTTCTTTTTTTTTTGGTTTGCGTCTTTTCTCGTCTGGATCCACAAGATTGCGGGACAAGGACTAGCCAGAATAATTAATTAAGTATTGATCCACGTTGAGGCCCAAATCGAGGTAATTTTGCAAGGCTTTCGACGTACGACTCCAATCAATACGATAGGTATCTAGATTTCAGTTTTGACGCCCAGGACCAAAGCGGAAAAAGTATATCATTTGTAAATATCAAAGTCCAAATCCAAGTTTTATCCATACTATATTAATAAAATTATAATTATAAATGCGAAAGTGTGTTTGTTTGTTTGTCCTTCCTTCACGCCCTAACTAAGCAACCAATCGACTTGATTTTCGGCATAGAGTTAGTTGAAAGGATGGAGAGTAACATAGGCTACTTTTGGTCCTGGAAAAACATAATGTTAATTCCACGTGAGCGAAGCCACGGGTAAAAGCTAGTAATGGTATAAATGGATCTGCGAACATGCGGCTTACGAATTTAAGAACCGAAGACGAGCGAGCGTCTAAAATTGCGCGTAATAACACGTGCCTTTGGAGATGATGACATGTGTACACACCTCTAAACGAAAAAATTAGTTTATTTTTTTCATCTCGTTATAATTATTTATAGTATATTTTTAGAGTATATAAAATATATTATTTTTCACCAGCAAAGACTAGGCACTTTACAAAAATTGATAAAAAATAGTAAAAAAGTAAAAATTCTCTCTTCGACTCTATTTCGTCTGTGTTGATATAGGTTGTGTAAGTAGCAAGCTTTTTAGGATATCCTTTGGAGGGGTCGTGTCTAAATATAAAACTGTCTCTCGTAACTTTTTTTCTAGTACCAAGTGTAGGTACATTTATGTCTTTACCTTATTACATACCTTCTTGTTTCACAAGTATTTTATTTCAGTTTATTCTTTGCCAGTCTGAAGGTAAAAGAAATACGTAGAATTTATTGTCTGTTTATCAGACTGGGCTGGTCGTAAAAGTAGGCTGAAGGCTGAAGTACTAGTACCCAGGTGTTGAACTGGCAATCTCATGGACTATAATTTAGTTTTATTAACTTTTGACTTGCTATTGCTGTAGTTTATTTACAATACGATTCTTATGAATTTTTTGTTCATGTCCAGCGTCTACTGGTTACAATGACTTACGCATACCATTTCTTAACGTAGTAATTCTGATTTCTTCAGATACAGGTTCATACACTTAGATGTTTATATAAATAAAGAATTCTTATCTTATCTTAGGAGTCAGAGTTTCATCTACTGTTTTTGATAATAGCCTAAGCCATGGGTTGTTCTGATTTAGTACCTGTGTTGTCTTCTAGGTTTACAGTATCATTTTTTTATACAAGGTTAGTCGGAAAGTGGGTACTAAGCCGCGGGCCACTTAAAGTATCACTGATGACTATTTATAAAGTAAGTGTTAAAATTTCCAAATTCGATAATTTTTATTTGCATGCATAAAGATTTTTAACTTAGTTTTTTCATTATAAAACACACCTGCTTTAGTTATGAATTTAAATAATTAAGTTTCTAATCCGTGACCCCAAATATGACCTAAGTAGTAAACACAGCTGATCATAACTATGGGCAGATAGATTTTAGCATATTTTTTACCAAATCTTTGAAAAGCTATTTCTCTTAAATTATCGAGTTTTGGGGAAAGTTGTAGAACAAAAGTTATCCCTTATTATAGATACTTTAACACCCTTTCGGCTTAGTACCCCCTTTCCGACTAACCTTGTATATTGTAACTTTGACTAACAAATCATTATAAACCTAACAGTCGCGACTGCATACCCTGAACTAGTGGTAAATTCAAATTCACACTTTGGAGCAGTCAATTTCGAATTTCAAATGAAATTTCGGTAATCCCGGTGATATTGAAATGATTACAATTTAAAAATCGAATTCAGAGTCGAAAGAGAACAATGAGTGGAAACTAGTGTTTTTTTTTAAATAACATCTTGCAACCAAACTTTTTCAATTTCCCTCTAAAACCGTACATTAAAATAAGATGTGGTCTCGTAATGGTTTTGAACTGGAAGACGCATAAAGACACATTCTTCACGTCTCCCTTGTAGAGTTAACGAATAGTAGCCATAAATTTCTGGACCATTCTTGCGAGGCATTTGTCCAGCTGACTGTTGGAATTGCCAGCTCTTACTGTTTGCTGGCGGTCCGGCAAAACCTAGTTTGGCAGTGGATGGTTTATTATACGTAGTTTATATGGGGAATATCAGTAGTTCGGAATCTTTTTGTGGTATTGTAGGTGCAGGTGGGAATTTGTTAAATTATGGGTTAGTTAAAAAATAAATAAAACGTACACAAAAAAATTATGAATCGAGACTTCACTCGATTCTGAACAAACTACTTTCAGTTTTTGCGTATTTCTATAACACGTGTGCAGTTCAATTTAAATGAACACATTGTATAACATAAGTAACATAACTAGGGCTAGTTAGTGAGAAGAGGCCTGTGTCCAGCAGTGGGACTGTAATGGGCATTACTGTCCCACTGCTGGACACAGGCCTCTTCTCAGAATGGGAAGAGTTTAGACCTTAGTTCACCACGCTGGTCTGGTGCGGGTTGGCACACTACCCACACCATCGAGAACTTTATGGAGCCCTCTCTGGTATGCAGGTTTCCTCACGATTTTCTTTCTTCATTGTTAACGCAAGTGGCCAGGATCGAACTCAGATCCTCCTGCATGGAAGGCAACCGATAGGCTTCCACTGCTTAATCTAAATACACTTAATAAATAAAATATTTACACATTACAGTAAAGAGGCAATCATGATATATTCTATGATGCTAAAGGAGTTCTCCAACAAAATGTCACGTAATAAGGAGCTACCTCACATATTTCGCAAAATACATTTTAATAGAGTTACTTATCCGTCTCCAAATCACACAATTTCGCACCGCAACACACCTGACGGAGAAATAAATTAAATATACTGCAAGTCTTGCAGCGCTGCAAGTATCTTATTTTCTATTTTGTGCAAAACAATGCACAATAAAGTGACAAGACAATTATTTTAGAGGAAAATGTATGCTAAGAGTATTTGACAAAGTAGAAAGGCATACCTTGATGGCAATGAATTTTGTATTAATTGTAATTATAATACTTTAACTAACCTTACCGAATTACACCAATAAAACAATGTAACTCGAAAACATTCAAGAAATTTAAAGGCTTATAAACATGGGTAAATTTATGGCCGGTTCCTATAATTTACGGAGCGTTATTGGTTAAAATTGAGAAGAATAATGAAGCAAAGATCTCATGGCTTTGCATAGTAGACTCTTGTATATGGAACTAGCTATCACAGCTAAAATTGGCTTACGAATCTGTTAATGTACACAGTTTGGCAATAAAAAATTACTACCATTGGTAAAGGCACTATACTTGGCAAAGTTTTGGCGTAGTGGGAGCACGTTTGCGCATGTACACTTAGTGCAAAAAAAAAATGGTCACTTTTATTGCTAGTCATTTTTATTTCTCTTTTTTTAAAAAAACGTTGCCCCGCACTTGGATTTCTCCTGTATCGTGGGTGCGTTTAATAATAATAATAACCATTTATTTCAGACATAATCCGTATAAGTGTTAGTAACAATGTTCTTAATATCTATGTTAGTAGGTACCTAATACAAGAAAGAAATAAATTTTTTTACATTTTTTTTTTTAACAATTATTAATTTCCCGTAACTATTCTCACCCAGTGAGCCTGAATGGGACAGTCATGTCGGGATGCAATCATTTGCAAAATGCTGTTGGAGCTACCGCGAGGTCTTTGGAATAGTGACGCCATTTTCTTACGCATTATAGCGTGGAAGCCGTCAACGCGCGCATTTACGAACATTTGCCGACGCACTACAATGCCGCGGCAACCCCAACAGCATTCTGAAAGCATTATTATACTGTATACGCCGGACGTTGTAGGCTCGTTGCGTGTACCGAACCCACAGGCCGCTCGAGTAGAAAGATTGGCAAGATTGGCGTTTAGAAAAACAAATTTTCTTTCATATGCACAAATGCCCAGACCCGGAGCAACTATTTGTAGGCCATACAAATATTTGATCCGTGCGGGAATCGAACCCACGACCCGTAGCGCAGAAGCCAATAGCTCAGCCGCTGCACCAAACGTGTCGTCAATTATTCTATGGTTATTGTCATAATTTAATTTTAAGCATGTCTGTTTAGAAGAAATAAAGAAAGGAGAGGAATTCTCTTCACAACTCTTGCCAACTTACGTGCCGGCGACTATAAGCGAAACGATTCGTTTTTGTTTATAGGAACCGGCCATGAATTCACTACATTTTCCTAGCACTTGCAGAAATCGATTCGTGAGTTACCAAACGGGCAACATCTGAGGCCTGTTTCGGACTAACCGCAGGAGTTACGAGCTTGCGACCAAATATCGAGCTACCGAAACGACGACCACAAGTCCTGTCAACGTAAAGCAAGTCAATGGCTGTCGGATGACGGTCGTTTAGTAGCTTACAATAGTACAGTAACGAAATTTCACTTTGATTTCCTCTTAATTGTGAAATTGAAGGTATATTCAATCACGTACACAAGTAGTAAAACTCCTTGGTAGAAACTTCGTACAGGAAAGTACTAGTCTAAAGCCCGGCTGATTGATAGCGTCGTGCATCGGGTTGTTGAGATCCCTAAAATAAGGTTCGAGCTACACGATGGCTGATCCATGCGAGCCGTCAGTTAGAGCAGGTCTACTCAAATCTGCTATAGCACTTTCCTCAAAAAGCCATTCCAGACGTTGCCCTACATTGTTACACTCGCAGTCTTATACCACAAAGTCTGGACTTTAAAAGAGACCTTGATCTCTGAGCTTATTTCGAGTTTTTTTCTCAGAGCTAGTCTGATGGACAACGCCGGCGCCATCTAGTCTTAAAAAAAATATTACATTGACTTGTAAAAGTGTCTGTAACAGATTTATTTATTTACTAGCAGCCCGTCCCGGCTTCGTACGGGTGGACATTTTTCCCGTTTTTGCAACATTTTTCATTTATGCTCCGCTCCTATTAGTCGTAGCGTGATGTTATATAGCCTATAACCTTCCTCGATAAATGGACTATCCAACACAAATATAATTTTTCAATTCCAACCAGTAGTTCCTGAGATTGACGCGTTCAAACAAACAAACAAACAAAATCTTCAGCTTTATCATATTAGTATAGATAGAAATAATAATCATTTATCATCATCATTTATCATACCTATTTCTGCTGCCAAGTAGCATTGCTATGTTCCAGTTTAAAGGGTATGGGTGCCGGCGATATTACAAGCACATGATACTTTTCAACGTCGTCTCTAAATTGGCAACGCATCAGCAATCCTCTCAGTGTTTTAGATAACAGGCAGCGATAACTACTTTCCATCAGGGAGCCGTAGGATCGTTTAAAACCTTTTTTTTTAAATGAAGCTGTCGCTTTGCCCCTGGCAGATGTGAAATAAATAAATTTTTTTTGTAAAAATAAAAAGCTGGCCGAATCAAACCAAAGAGAGCCGATGAGTTACGAAGGTGTGCCGTGTCTGCCATCGCGAGCGTCGCCACACAGTGGCCGTTCTCACACCAGTACCGCCGCATTAGACGTTTCACATTGTTCTTCTTTTCGTGTGGTTAGTGATTAACCTGGTGTCAAAGTTTATGCCGCCCATGGGCCTTTGACTTGGCTTCACATGCCGTCGAGAAATATCTCTCAGGCAAGCCGGTATCCTCAAGATGTTTTCCTTCACCATCTTTAAGCAAGTGATAATTATACAATACGCACATGAATCCGAAAAGTCAGAGGTGCGTGCCTTGGGTTTGAACTCGAGACCTATGACTTGTCAGTCCGATGGTCACACCACTAGGCTATCACTGCTGTTCGCATTAAAAACATGAAAAACGCACAATTCCTATTCCACTACAAAACATATTATAAACCGTCCCCTTAACCAATGGACAATACTGTATCGTCTTACAATTTGTTTCTGGAACATTCTGCTTATAAAACGATCCGCGTCCTGCTAACCGTTCGTGGTAGTTTATGTACAACGTGATAGGAATCCAAGTTGCAGAAAATTCGCTTACCAATTAACGAGCAATGTTTACTTGAGAAGTCGAATGTTAATGCAATTAAAGGACTTAAGAGTTATGATGGGACGGTATTGGGGGAGGGCACCCAGAACGTGGCCTATAGAGATAGAAGTTTACTTTGTGTGTCGCTTGCCTGATGAAATTTTATGTGATATGATTTGGAAACAGTGGCAGCCTAGCGAACCTATGAACGCTTGCCTTCCATGCAGGAGGGTCTAAGTTCGATACCAGCCCGTGCCTGTGACTTTTCGAATTCATGTGCGGATCAGAATTTGATTATCACTTGCGTTAACGGTGAAGGAAAAACATCGTGAGCAAACTTGCACAACTTAGAGGGCTCAATAAAGTTGCGTAGCCTTTTCCCAACTATGTTAGAGTCAGCTTCCAGTCTAACCAGATACGGCTGAATACCAGTATTTTACACGGAGCAACTGCCATCACACTTCCGCAACCCAGTTACTGGATAATGCCGATATCCTAAGGTTAGAACGGTTGTCAGACTTTCGGGCTCCCGACTACCCGTAACGACTGTCATACGTATTCGTATGATACGCTGGATCGACGGTTTAACGTGCTGTGCGAGGCACGGAAGTATCTAACATCTCATACATTAATCGCCCATTTATACTTAGAAATACACTCCAATACATCATTGGAGATACAATCTGGCACTAGATGTCGCCGTAAATCAAATTGGGTCCGGACAGGCTTCATGTCACCATGCATCGAAATGCGGACAGTCGGACGTATCAGCCTCGGACACGCACAAAGGCTTAGGCAGATTGTATAGGGCGTACTGTTTGAAGGACTGCCTATGTGGTAAATTTGGGATGTGTAAGGACATCGAATTAATTGTAGGTTCGTGTTTTAAGGAAATTGATTGCATGCGTTGCAGTGGTGGTCTTCTGGTTGATTTATGGCCAAAAACGATTCGTTTTGTTTACCAATAGTAGGATTTTTTACTACCCACATAAATAGATTCGTAAGCAAATTTACCTAAATAGAAAAGCAGCTAAAGCAGTGATGTGAGCCTAGTGGTGTGACCGTCGGACTGCCAAGTCATAGGTCTCGAGTTCGAACCAAAGGCACGCACCTCTGACTTTCCGGATTCATGTGCGTATTGTATATTATCATTTGCTTAAAAACGGTGAAGGAAAACATCGTGAGAAAACCGGCGGCATGCCTGAGAAATATTTCTCGACGGCATATGAAGCCAAGTCAGAGGCCCATGGGCGGCATAAAGTCTGACACCAGGTTATTCACTAACCACTCGAAAAGAAGAAGACCTAAATAAAGCTACCAAAGCATGGTCGGAGCTACGATACGATGGTGTGGGGTCTTTGCTTCATTATGGGTAAAGATACAAGTCTTAATTGTTTTAACCAATAACGCTGGGTAAATCGTAGGAATTGGCCATTAATCGACAAATTTTTAACCGACTTCCAAAAAAGGAGGAGGTTCTCAATTCGACTGTAGGTCTTTTTTTTGTATGTTTGTTCCGCGATATCTTTGCTAATTGTGAACCGATTTTAATTATATTTTTTTTGTTTGAAAGAGTATTCTTTCGAAGTGGTCCCATTTAAATTTGGTGAAGATCTGATGAAGAACTTCGGAGATAGACAATTTGAAGTCGGTTTTGTTTTTGTTAAAAAGTTATATTATACCGAATGACGTCTGCCAATCGATAAAAATTCATGATCAACCTGGCTGATAATGAAGGCTGAGTTAACAAAGCATTTTGGCGCTGTTCGTTCTGCGTAGCCTTTTCCCAATTATGTTGAGGTCAGCTTCCAGTCTAACCAGATGCGGCTGAATACCAGTATTTTACACGATACGACTGCCATCCGATTTTGGCGCTGTTCAAGCGAATTTGCAAAGCATTTACTGCGTTGCAATATTTGTATGAAATGATATTTTGATGATGCGACCAACGCAACAATAAGCTAAATTGGTGAACCACATTTAGTTAATGTCGCTTTATTCAGAAATTTAATTGCATCTTGCGTGTTTTCCAGTTACGTCATTTTGAAACGGTTTTAATAAGTTTCACTTCGTATATTTGTTTGTTTGTTGCGACAGACGTTTCAAGTACTTCTGCTAAACCGATTCTCTTGAAACTTCGCACACAAATTCAATTCCTATGACAATACAACATTACAATAATTTTATCCTTTTTTGCCTTCAATCCTCAAATCCTGATGCTGCAGGGGTACTTACATTCCTGCCGGGGTTACGGTGCATGCTTTTGCGAATCCCGCGACCCCGGTCGAACGGTCAGGAGGAGGAACACCGTTGGTTTTGAGCCGCTAAGAGTCCTACAGACCCCCTCGCCTTCCCCGGGCGAGGGATATCCATGAGGACTTTCCAATGATAAAAATAAATAAAAAGGGGTACTTATATTACAATGATTATAACCTTCAATCCTCAAACCCTGATGCTGCAGCGGTATTACTTTTAAAAAACTAAACTAAAAACTAAACATTAGGTTAAACGCTAGATAAAACTGTTTAACCTAAACGTTTTTTATGTGTATTATTATTGTTACTTCCAATTAAGCGTTAATCTGTCTAATAGATAATATACCACGACTAATAAAGTAGTTATATCGATATTTTCCTTTCACTTCAGCTTACATGATCGTGGTAAAAGTAATGCCACTAGTGTACATGTAATAACATTATCTCATTACGTGGAAGTTTCGAGAAAACCTAATCAATTACAAGTACCTACTAGTGTCGTAACCAGCTGAAGCAAATGAGTTATTAAGTGTGGTGTAGAAATATTACCGGATAGCAACTGCTTTTTAACGTGTGTAAATAATTTTATTAATTATTATTCATAGGTTAACTGGTGTTAAGTTACTTTATGCTGTTTTAATATTAAATCTTTGAGAAAAAAATAGCAGTGATAGCCTAGTGGTGTGACCGTCGGACTGCCAAGTGTTAGGTTTCAAGTTCAAGCCCATGGCCTCTAACTTTTCGGATTCATGTGCGTATTGCATAATTATTTACCTATCACTTGGTTAAAAACGGTGAAGGAAAACATCGTGTGCGTATTGTATAATTATCACTTGCTTAAAAACGGTGAAGGAAAACATCGTGAGGAAACCGGCATGCCTGAGAGATATTTCTCGACGGTATGTGAAGCCAAGTCAGAGACCCATGGGCGGCATAAACTCTGACACCAGGTTGGTCACTAAACATACGAAAAGAAGAAGATGAGAAAAAAACATTCAAGGCATTAAGAGCAAATTAGTATCTACGTATTTCTTTCTAGTAGTACCTAGGTAGCTTACAACTAGTTCACATAGAAACTGTTTACAGGACCCGTTTTAGCGGATCCGTTTTTATTTTGGTGATGGCGTCTGTAGTTGTATGAGCGAGTTCACATACACGACAGTATTCCGAATCCAGTAAAAAATACTGGTCCGACATTTTTACATGTTCCGTTTTGTCATCAAAAACTAGATGACGGAACAGTATCCGTACATGAAGATGTATGGCGAAGTACGGGTGCCTGCACGCACGATCCGATATTTTTATCGTATCCTGTCTGCCAGATGCGACGCAGCTGTCATTTGTTTAACTGATCCGTCGATACAGATGTGAACAACACATCCAGTACCAACGGATCCGCTGTGTGAACGGCCTCTTACCGTTTTCCACGTAAGGTTTTTCTAGTCATATCGATACCGGAAATTTCAATTAGCGTAAGGGACAACAATTTTCTTATCTCTTAGCGAATAAAAATGTTTAGTGTTAATGGTTAAATTCCTTTCATTAAACAGTTCGTTTTCCTTCCAGCACTCATCACGAAGAGCTTAATTAGTTTTATTTATTCTTCTTCTTCCTGCCCTGGTCCTAAGTTACTTGGGGTCGGCGCAATATGTTTTCCTCTACCATTCTTCCCTGGCAGCCGTCTCTTTATCATTTACTCTCTTATCTTTCATATCTTCCCTTACACAATCAATCCATCTTTTCTTTAGTCTCCCTCTCCTTCTCCATCTATCAACATTCATATTTATCACTCTCTTAATCTCGTGTGTTTCATCCCTCCTCATCACATGCCCATACCAAGACAAACAATTTCCTTTCAACTTTTCTGTCACTGATGTCACTGATCAGTTTTATTTATTCATGGTACCTATTATCGCAACAGGCTCGCCCCCTATTTCATGGGACTTAAACATAACGGCGAAATAAGGGTGTTACTATACACATCTGCCCGACCCTTCGGGGTATACAGGCGTGATGTTATGATATGTATGTTATGGTACCTGTTTATGTTATGTTCTGGTTTTACAAACGTCGTATAACCTCTAGTGTCTCAGATAAACCAATAACCTTGACAATGCCCTTTGAATCATCTTTTTTTTGCGAACATCTCATTCGATTTCCAGTTTTACGAATGATAACCATATTATCCATGTTAATCAACAATTCCTATTTTTGTTACGTAATAAACCGTTGATCTTATTAAGTCCTGGTACTTTCAGAAATGACTGATAGAGTGTCGGTACGTGATAAAATAGAACGGACGCATTGGGCGTTATTAATATTTAACATCTGCGCCTTTTATCGGCCCGGAAATTATATTCGGTTAATATATGAAACGTAGTACAAATGGGTGGATTAGGATAATTTGTTATAGTCTTTTGAGGGTTGGCTTCAAGCCATTTGGAAGGAGCGTTCTGTTGATTGCGATATGGTGTAATGCAGACGTTCTCAATATTTTTCGTGACTTTTTCCAGTTGTGAAAAACTTCGATGCTGTTTTGATTATCACGGATAAAAATAATGGTTTATTGTTAGTCAAAGACCACATGACACTGAGAGACGTTTTCGTTTTCCAAGAAAATAAATATTGAGATCGATATTCACTCTAGCCAATATTAAAAAAAAAACATAAAACATAATTATCCCACTACTGAGCAAGAACCTCTTCTCAGAATGAGAAGGGTTTTGGCCTTAGTCCACCACGCTGGCCTGGTGCGGGTTGGCAGTTTACGCACACCATCGAGAACTTTGTGGAGCCCTCTCAGGTATGCTAGTTCACGATGTTTTTCCTTCACTGTTAACGCAAGTGATAATCAAATTTTGAATCACACTTAAATTCGAAGTCAGAGGTACGGGCTGGGATCGAAGTCAGATCCTCCTGCATGGAAGGCAGGCGTTCAACCACTAGACTATCACTGCTGTTTCTAGTCTATACAAGACCTAAAATCACTCTGTCTCTCTAGATCCAGGATAAAATTTCTAGGAATATACAATGAGTCAGTCATTTTCATTTCCTAATAAATAAGAACGAAGCTTAGTCAAATCAAAACATTGTATCCCACACCCCTTTATTTCACGCTTTGATATGTACGTTAACAAATGAGTCTGTGTACGTGTTAATATATGGAATGACAAAGTGTAGGAAACGCGTAAAAGACAGAGACTAATGGCCGAGTGTTGAGAGCAGTCAAACTCGGTGAAGGTTGAGGAAGTAGCGAAGAAGGTTTGTTTGAGTATTGAGGAATTTGCTATGTCTAAGATCTTTTATTTCATTGGATATTGGAAAAGGAACCTGAAATGTTTTATTGAAAAATAAATTAAAATTTGAAATTAGCACTAAATGAACACAATTTTTTAAATTAAAATATCGCTGAAAATAATTATAACAACATTACATTACGCTTGTAGTGGTGTGTGTAGTGGTGGAAAGCGCGACTGCTGATCGTGAGGTCCTAGGTTCGATACCCAGGTCGGGCAAAGTGTTATTGGGTTTTTCCATTAAGAATTTCTCAGTAGCAGCCCGGAGTTTAGATTTTTGTCCGGTTAATGGCAATAGGATCGCCCCTTATTACATGAGACTTAAAACATAATTGGTGAAACAAAGGTGTATAAAAACACCTATGCCGAACCCTTCGGGGAATACAAGGCATGATGTTGTTATTATGTAAATATTTTGTTGCATTTTTCCAATGAGATGATTTTCCACAGAATTCAATATATTCCTGAATCTGGGTGAATATTCGAAATTTTTTAACATTATTTTAACAAATCATTCTTCTCCCGGGTTGTTAACGTTATAGTATTGTCAGATTGTTTTTATTCTTGTCTTATTGCTTGACGGCAGCGGTATAGTTAGAGTTTTCATTATCATAATTATAGTATTAAACATCTGCATTCTTAACTTTGGGATGATGCTAATGACCTTCTCAATTTTTGTAAATATTTTTTGAATATTGGCCCATCTGACAGAATTACATAGCTGTAATAGAAATTAACAGTACATTCACGCTTTGAGAAATTTTCGAAGAACTATTTGTTCTATACTAGGAACTATATACAAGGTTAGTCGGAAAGGGGGTATTAAGCCGCGGGCCACCTAAAGTATCACTGATGACTATTATAAAGCAATTGTAAAAATTTCAAAATTCGATAATTTTTATTTGCATGAAAAAATATATTTATTTTAGACAGAATGTATAAGAATCTCTAATTTATAAAACATCTGCATTTTTTGTACCTACTTTCTATGTAAATAAATTATTATTCTATTCTATTCTATTCTTAGTTTTTTCAAAAAAAATCATACCTGCTTTAGTTATGGATTCAGAAAATTATTTTTCTAATCTGTGACCCCAAATATGACCTAAATTGTAAATACAGCGGATCATAGCTATGGACAGATAGATTTTAGCATATTTTTTACGAAATCTTTGAAAAGCTATTTCTCTTAAACTATCGAGTTTTGGGGAAAGTTGTAGAACAAAAGTTATCCCTTATTATGGGTAATTTAACACCCTTTCGGCTTAGTACCCCCTTTTCGACTAACCTTGTATATTCTATACTAGGAAAAGAGCTTTGACAAACAGTGGACTAGGTTGAGTTAATGAAATATTCTGTACGAAAACCTTTTTGAATAATTGAGTTTCAAAACAAACAAACGATCACATCAAAGCTCTAAAAACATATTCGTTTGATTCAAACACGACATGTTTAATCTGCGTCCATTTCCGAGAATAGTTGCAGGCGACTTTATTTTCCTGTATAATAAATTACCTTAAAATGCACTGAAATTCTGGATTCCTAGCGAAAACTGACTCATAACAAAAGCGTATGATGCTTTTCAACGCAGCATTGTTAGTCGATAAGAAAGATATACAGAAGGTTCGCTTGGAAGAAACATCTCTTTTATAAACAGAGCCGCCAAACGTATTAAAAATTTAATATCGTTAAACTCCTAAATCTAGGGCCCATATTAATAAACAGCTCTCATATGAGAGATCCCCCTTAAGTACCTATCGTTTTGATACGACTTGAGATAAATTGTTCTGCCTAGCTTTTTACCAACTATCTTGGGGTCAGCTTCCAGTCTAACCAGATGCGGCTGAATACCAGTATTTTACACAGAGCGACTGCCATCAGACCTCCACAACCCAGTTCTTGGGTAATGCCAATATCCTAAGGTTAGACCAGTTGTCAGACTTTCGGACTTCTGACTTCCCGTAACGACTGCCATAGGTATTCGTATGACATCCGGGATCGACGTTTACGAGCACTCCGAGGCTCGGAAGGGTCTCGATGTGTAACGAATGATCACCCATCCACGGACTGATTGCGGCAAGCGCAGCTTAACCTTGCAATAGAACACTTTTATAGCTCTATTCTGTTTTAATGTCTAGTAGAAAGAAAGAAAGAAAGAAAGAAAAAGTATTTATTTTCCGCCCACGCGGACGCATACGGATCCTTAAAATTAAAAATATAATGTTTCTTAAAAATTAACACTTATATTTAAACAACACGGCAACCCAAACACACAAAAAAAAATAAAAAATCTATGGTTACATTTAGTACAAGTAATCCTTTTGTTCATTATCTCTACGTTGTAGTTGTACGATGGAATTTCAAGCAAGGCAGCCCTAACTTTGCCATACAGTACGCCATATGTGCAGCTCGCACCTGCGTTGCATTATGTTTATACGTTTCATTTAGGTCGATAACTGTTGAAGTAAAAACTTGGGTTCGCTTGTGTACGCAATCTGTGTACTGAGCAGTTTGGCGAGAACATAAAGATGTACATAGTGTAACGCAATTTGCGCTATACTTTGGATGAAATATATACTTATAGTTTTGCTGTACAAAGTTCACGTTCTGTTCTGCCTAGCTTTTTCCCAACTATGTTGGAATCGGCTTCCAGTCTAACAAGATGCGGCTGAATGCCAGTATTTTAAACGGAGCGACTGCCATCAGACCTCTGCAACCCAGTTACTGGGAAATACTGATATCCTAAGGATAGATCAATTCTCAGATTATCGGGCTTCTGACTTCCCGTATCACCTGTCATATGTATTCGTATGACACCCGGGACCGATTGTTTAACGTACTCTCCGAGGCACGGAGTGTTATATGTAGTTATATGTCTCGATGTGTTATATTTATGTAATTACATACTTCAATTAACATTAACCTTTTGACCACCCCAGTCGGAATTATACGACCAATAAAAATGTTTACGTGCCCGCGTCTCGGTCATATTTATACGACTCAGGCGACACGGGCACCGAAAACCTTTGTCGTATAAATCCGACTGGGGCGGTCAAAAGGTTAATAAATACGCCAATTCAAAAACAACAATTCATGCAAATTCTCCAATTTAAGACAATAATTAATCAGGGTCACTCTTCCTTTACCCAGAAATTTTCGTATATACCTACATTAATGGTCAGAGTTCATCGTTAACTGACGGTTTATCTAATTATGCATAACAACACCCAGTTTGTACGTAGTTTACCGTGTGCCGACCAAAACTGGGTTGGTACACGGTAAAATAATAAACGAAAATGCTCGAAGTAGGTACGCAGCGTTGGAAATTTAAGATCAAATCAATGAATATTAATGTAGAAGCAGAATTTATTTAAAGCCGGACTAGAGTTCCACTGTTTAAAATCTAATGAATAGTTTGCTTGGATTACAACAGAATGGATTTCAAAGTGGATCTGTTTGCCTTTTTCCGATCTTTTCTTTCTTTTTCGTGTGGTTAGTGACTAACCTGGTGTCTGGTAGTTTATGCCGCCCATGGGCCTCTGACTTGGTTTCACATGCCGTCTAGATATATATCTCAAGGCATGCCGGTTTCTTCACGATGTTTTGCTTCTCCGTTTTTAAGCAAGTGATAATTATACAATACGCACATGAATCCGAAAATTCAGAGGCGCGTGCCGTGGGGTCGAACTCGAGATCTAAGACTTGGCAGTATGACGGTCACACCACTAGGCTATCACTGCTGCTGCTTTGTCCGGTAATAGAATTTAATAATGACTTGAAAGTGACATAGTTTTCTCTTTTTTTTTCTTGCTGCTCCAGCAGTATTGACAACGCTGTACTGGGTGAGTGGGTCGGTCGCTGCACGGTCAGACACACGGTACATTACCAGAGTGTTATTTGCCTAAATAAATAAGTCACCCGTTTATTAGCAACCTTTTAATTTACGTGGGAAAATCCTCATAAATACCCTTCACTCAGGGGAAGATTGGGTTATGTCACACTCTTACCGGCTAAAACCACTCTCGAGTTCTCCGAAGACCTATAGTCGGGGTCGTGGTATTCGCTATTGCATTCACTGCAACCGGCAAGCATATACCTATCTTGTTTTATTCATAGCAGTGTGGTCCTTGACGCCGCTATCCAATAACATAATATGTACCTGTAATGTGTAAACATAACATCACACCTGTATTCCCCGAAGGGTTGGGCAGAGGTGTATAGTAACACCCTCATTTTGCCGTTATATTTAAGTCCCATGTAACAGGGGTCGAGCCTATTGCCGTCAACCGGGCACAAGTCCAAACGCCGGGCTGCTACTGTGGTACTACACACTACACACGAAAAAACCCAATAAAACTTTGCCCGACCTGCGGATCAAACCCAGCACCTCTATAATAAGTTATTTTTCCGATTTCCCTATTACGTAGATAACTCTACCTATGAAAAGTTACAAAACCCATTCGAATGTGAAGACACTACCTACCGAAGTTCCTTTCGAACTTAATCATCAAAGACAGAACTGAACGGAACCTCCACTACTTTCTTTAATTGAAGGAATTCCCGCTGAGGCACATATAAATTACTTGGAAATTGTGTACTGCATTTGTTCCACTGTGTTTCTGGGAAATGGCAGCGTTATTCTGCAAATATTTAGGAGAAACGTAAAATAGCTTGCTTTGTGTTGTGTGTATAAACTTGAATATTCTGTTGCTGTTAAACAAAGTGATAAAGATGTGTTTTATTTTTGATATTTCTTCTTGTTCTTTTCGAGTGGTTGGTGACTAACCTGGTGTCATAGTTTATGCCGCCCATAGGCCTTTGACTTGGCTTCATATGCCGTCGAGAAATATCTCTCAGGCATGCCGGTTTCCTCACAATGTTTTTCTTCATCGTTAAGCAAGTGATAATATTACATGGGACTTAAACATAACGGCAAAATGAGTGTGTTACTATACACCCCTGAACAACCCTTCGGAGAATACGGGTGTGATGTTATCTTTATGTATATTTTTTATCTGAAAACTATAATTATACTCCTAGGAGTATAATTATAGTTTTCAGATAAAAAAATATAATTAAGATAAATAAGATAGTAAGATAAATAATAATAATTGACTGATCGAGACTAACAATAAAAACAATTATTTATTACCTACTTTCTCTTCTCTAGGTAGGTATTTAAGTTCCAGTTCCAGTTTACAGGCAAACCTACAAATAAGGAATATCTATTGCTTGAAATATGTTTTAAGCCGGTATTAACACCTCAAAGAGCCTAGGGGATTAATAAATCAACCTTTTAATTAAGATATTTACACAGTTCTAGTTAAGAGTTAGAGAATTATAGATAGTGTGAAGTGTTTACTGATATAATGTACTATAAGGATTGTGAAAACATGGATTTTTTTAGGGTTGTGTTACTCACCTGCCTATCAGAGATATTTTTTGGTATTTTTTTAAACTGGCTGCGATTACGAAAATTGAAACTTACGAAAAAGTAATGAAAAAATCCTAGACCTCCAAAGTATTTTTAATATTTCAAAAGTACTTATAAATAAAATAAATTTGGCGATACTTGGCCTAATATATTTCTTAGATTTGTTGAAGGTTTATGTTCTACACATAATTGGAAGGAGAATAGTGTCTTTACATGAAAATTCAGTTTTGCTCTATCACGAAGAAAGCAACTGCTACACGATTGCATGCCTAATAAGCTAGAAATTTCTGTACAGAAATGTGACATGCTAACTATATTTATTTAATCATTCATATTATGGGTCTCTTCAAAAACCGCTTTAATAAACTATCGTGACAAAATATTATTGCCATCAGCAAACTTAGCAAACGTATTTCTTAAACCAGTAAATTCTTATAAGCGCACAAGGATAATTCCAATAACTGATGGAGCTTCTCATCGATCAAAACTCTCCACTGTAAACAGAGGAATTCCCCAAGGATCTATACTAGGACCAATTCTTTTTACATTATACTGCACGGACTTAGAAAAGTGTTTAAAAAAGTGCAAGTACCTCATTTACTTGTGTCTTATTCTTCTTCTTCTTTACGTGTGGTTAGTGAATAACTTGGTGTCAGAATTTATGCCGCCCATAGGCGGCTTCACATGCCGTCGAGAAATATCTCTCAGGTTTCCTCACGATGATTTCCTTTACCGTTTTTAAGCAAGTGATAATTATACATTACGCACATGACTCGAACTTGAGACCTATGACTTGACAGTCCGACGGTCACACCACTATTCTGTCACTAGTGCGTCTTATTGACAGCTAGATATACGCAATGATTGTTGCTGTATAGCCAAAAGCAATTGCGATCACGAATGTGTATCGCAATCAGGTTGTCGATTCAAGAATAAGTCGGTGTATATTGGCAATGTATAAACAAGAACAACAGCACTAAAGATTGCAATACACACGGGAAAAAACATGGCCGAACCAACCTACAGGCTGAATTTCAACAACGGTGAATTTGTTTGTCTCAAGCTTCTTTTTAAATTGTAGGAAATAATATGGTTGAAAATTGTTTTCTTATTATGTTTCATTTTAGCTGGGATGGCTTATTATGTAGCTGGGATCTAATGCTGCTTACGAAGTTACTATAATATATATTGTACATTCTGGAAGATAAAGTATTATTTTTAATCATCATCATAAAGCCTCACAAGTCGTAAAGCTCGGCTGTAGACTTATATATACTGTACCTATTTATGAACAAAGCGGATTATTTATTAATGTCACGTATACACTAGTCTACGTCCGTAGTTTTGCGAAATCACTGGATCTGTTCAGGAAGTTTGCGTAATGACCTTTTAATGGCCGTTATATCTTATTACGCTTACGCTTATATCTATGTCATATTCCGATTTTTCGGGAGACACCGCGCGATTTCACGAAATTATAAATTACTAGCTGTGTCCTCACGGCTTCGCCCGTAGCATAAATTACTCAGTGATAATGTAGTTTACTAACGGCAAAAGAGTTTTTAAAATCGGTTCAGTAGTTTTTAAATTTATTCGTTACATACAAAAATCCAAATCTTTCCCCTTTATAATATTAGTGTAGATATAGACGTAATCCTACGCCTACATATCTGTATCTATTATATTATATAAGGTTAATTGGAAAGAGAGTACTAATCCGAAAAGGTGTAAAAGCAGCTATAATAATGAATAACTTTTGTTCTATAATGTTTCCCAAAAGTCAATAGTTTAAGAGAAATAGCTGTTCAATGATTTCATAAAGAATACGCTAAAATCTATATTTGAAGCTCCATTTTCTGAATTCGTAAATAAAGCAGAGATGAAGAATTTTTGAAAAACTAAAATAAATATGTTTTTCTTGAAAATAAAAATCATCGAATTTTGAAATTTTATAACTTGCATTAAATCAGTCACCAGTGATACTTTAAGTGGCCCGCGCCCCCTTTCCGACCAACCTTGTATTTTGATTTTATAAAATCCTTAATTCCTCTCTACAAACTTAATAGCCTACTTAAATAAAATAAAAATTGTATTCCAAGATAGTTCCCTCTTATTACCGAAAACCTCAACTTTTACGAGATATTAAATTTTGTTTACAGCCCTTAAGAGTTTTCTCTTAAGGCTAGATCATTAATCTGTATTTTTGGATAAGAACCCTCAGGAGGTAAAAGAAGAGCCTTCTTTTTATTAATTCTGACAGAATGGTAAACGGGCTAAACAGTTCGGGCGACGAGTCGTGGCCGCTCTGAACATCGTGCAGGTGGTTGCGGAATAGATTTTTTAGCAACAAAATAGCTTTTAGTTTAATATATTTATTTAATAGTTTTTGCAGTAATTGTTTTCTTCACGAGTGTAGGTACATGCCCGAAGTTTCGCAAAGCCTATGTTCAGAGTGGCCACGGCTTGTCGCCAGAACTGTACCTTATATTATAAGAACCTATAGGTACATCAAAAGAAGTGGCTCATGGCTAATCAACAACCACGCCGATCATACGATTTGCGATGGTTGACCATTCGTAACACATCGAAACCCCTCCGTGCCTCGGAGAGCACGTTAAACCTTCGGTTAGGGTGTTATAAGAATACCTATGACAGTCATTACAGGTAGTCAGAAGCCCGAAGGTCTGATAACTTGGTCTAACTTTAGGATATCGGCTTTGCCCAGTTACTGGATTGCGGAGGTCTGATGGCAGTCGCTCCGTGTAAAATACTGGTATTCAACCGCACCTGGTTAGATCCCAACGTAATTGGGAAAAGGCTAGGAGGAAGAGAGGTACACCAAAAGTGGAATAAGCCTAGTCGTATACGGAGGTGTAGGCCGCGTAGACAACACAGTTCGGGAACCGTTTTACAATCCATACAGTTGGGCAACGCTTTTGATCTCTGGTGATGCCATAGCCCGTTTTTTTTTTCCTATTTTACTCTTGTAGATGGTCTTGCGGACCTTTTCTACGTAACCGGGCTATTATTGGCGAGACCAGAAGGGTCTCCGAACCAATATCTAAACTAACTACCTAGCTAACTACACTAACTACTGTAACATCATGACTATTATAGCCACAACACCTCTAAGGGGGTCCCCTAGGGGGGACACGAACCTCTTAGGGTGTTGAATGCGAGAGGACTGGGAGGGATACGACGGCTTGATGAGGGCTGCATTAACGACGGTGTGACTGCGCGGAGTCAGAAGGGACGACCGGCTCCGCGGTTGCGGCGGGTGAGCACGGTGGATCGGGGGCAGCGGCGGTGGGACGTCGCGAGGGGCCTCGTCGGCGAGGGCGATACGCCGGTCGGACCACCGCCCGTGTAGGCGTTCCCAACTATATAGATTGTAAAACTGTGATTGATCTGTATTGTCTGTGCGGCCTGCGCCTCTGTATACGCTTAGCCTAAAAGAGCTAGAGCTTTCTTTCAAGTTTGCAAATTTTTTAGTACCTAATTGAGACATACATACATACATACATAAACTCACGCCTTTTTCCCATGGGGGTAGGCAGAGACTATAGAACGCCACATGCTACGACCCTTACATACCCCTTTCGCTTCATCCACATTCATACATCTTGTCATACACGCACGCCGGTTGAGAGTACTACGCACCTGACCTTTGTGAAGAACATCACCAATAACATCGATGTATGTCCTTCTAGGACGTCCTCTACCGGCATTTCCATTGACATCCGCCTTATAAATTCCTTTTGTTAATCGCCGTTCACTCATTCTCTCAACATGACCAAACCACCTAAGCATACTCCTTTCAATGTTTGTCTCTACATCATCTTTTAAACCGCAACTTTGTCTAATCTCTTCATTTCTCAATCTATCATTCAAAGTTACACCGCACATACTTCGCAAGGAACGCATTTCCACGGCATTTATTCTACTTTCATGCCTCTTCTGCCACGACCTAATTGAGACAAGAGTACGATAATAACAAAATATGTAAAAAATTGGCTCGCCCCCTATTACATGGGACTTAAACAAAACGGCAAAATGTTATTATACACCTCTGCCAAACCCTTCGAGGAACACAGGCGTGATGTTTATGTAAAAAAAACATTTAACAGAAGTTATAATGACCTTGTTTGCTACAAACCCTGTTACACACTATTCTTACGGTAGTATAAAAAAAATACGTATATATAAGATAATAATTATGTATCTGTAACCACACGTTTGACGCAGTGGCTGAGCGATTGGCTTTCTGCGCATCAGGCCGCGGGTTCAATTCCCCCACGGAACAAATATTTCTATGGCCTGCATGTTTTTGTGCATGTGAAGATAAGAAGAATAAGAATAAATTTACTGTCTCAAAGATTACGATTACAATTCAGTTGAAGTCCTAGACCTCACACCACCAGCGTCAGCTCACCAGCGTCAGGCACTAGTTGTCTGGCATTTTTGCTGAACTGGGCCTTTTTGGCGCAGCCGTGTGGCACACTTTCCTACTACCTAATATCTTTTTTTTTTCTGCTTTATATTTTGTGTGCCTTTTAGTCTGTGCTAAATAAATGTATTTAAATTGTGTTAATAAATGTATTTGTAGTATTTTCTTTCTTTCTTTCTTTTCTTTCACACTAGGATTCCCTGTGTCGTGAGATCTAGGCTCTTTCGTTCCGTTTACTAATTTAATATTATTGAATTATACAAGACAAATTTTGGAAATCATGTATTAAGGTAAGTTCTTTTACATAACCTAAAAAATAATAATTATATAACATAAAGTATAAAAGATTTATCTTGTGTTTTATAAGGACTAAATAAATGTGTGGATGTGTGTGTGTTTGTTTAGATGTGTGTGTGTGTGTTTGAAGATTTGTGTTTGTAAATGCACCCATAACACAGGAGAAATCCTAGTGTGGAGCAACATAAAAGGAAAACAACGTTTAAAGTAAATATTGAGTGATTTCAGGTTCAATCCTCAAGTTTTCTAAGCGTTGAAATTAATATTAAGAGATAAACCAGTAATAAAACGGGCAAAAAAGTGACATATTAGTACTATGCGTGCCATCTAAGAATAGTACTGTCAAGACGCCATTTTGTTCCACAATACTTGTGAACTTCATTACCAAAGCGTAAGGTATGCAAAAAAATAAATAAAGAAATTATACTGTTTAATTATTTTTATTTCACTTTTTTGATATTTCTAATCAATTTACGCCAAATTAATTACACAGTAATTATATTATTATTATGGCGACATATTAGGGTGACCAGTATCATTTCGTGAAGTTAACTATATATTTTGGTTCGTTTCTTTAATGAATACTGTTTTCATATATTATTAATTTATCTAAAATTATCTATTTATGGAATTCAAGAAATAACATTTTATATAAATGGATATAAATATTAATGAAATTTATGAATAAAAAAATATTTTTCAGTTTTTTTGCTGGCTGTACTAATTTGACAGCTATCGTGTGAAGTTGTAGCAAGCGCGATCCTATTCTTAGTTGGCACGCATAGTACCTTCCTGTGCAACACTTCACCTCATTATTGAAAAAAAGTTGATGTAGGTACGTCCAACAAGCGCCATTGTGTAAATCCAATCAGTAGACTGATTTCAATCACCTCACTTAAAACTTCCAATCATTTTAAATAGAGGTCCTCTCGTAAATCATTCAACATGGAAGAGTTTGATGCCTTCCAATCTGACTTTATATCAGCTTTCACGGTACAAAAGGCGATAACATTTAGTGTTTTCGATAAAACAAGAGCCCAATAAGTAGTTGAGCTATACATTTATTTTATGATTTTACTACGATCTATAATACTAGCTTGGGAGCCAGGATTTGTTGGGTTTGTAAAGGCTAGGTCTATTTTTCCTTGTTCAATTGGGAATGGAGTATAGTCGGCGCCTAACTTGGCAAGATTTTGGTCCGTAAATTCGCATGTACACTTAGTGCAACAAAAAATTGTCACTTTTATGGCTTGCTTAGATGATGTAGTGACAAAAATTGAAAGGAGTATGCTTAGGTGGTTTGGCCATGTTGAGAGAATGAGTGAACGGCGATTAACAAAAGGAATTTATAAGGCGGGTGTTAATGGGAACGCCGGTAGAGGACGTCCTAGAAGGACATACATCGATGTTATTGGTGATGTTCTTTACAAAGGTCAGGTGCGTAGTACTCTCAACCGGCGTGCGTGTATGACAAGATGTATGAATGTGGATGAAGCGAAAGGGGTATGTAAGAGTCGTAGCATGTGGCGTTCTATAGTTTCTGCCTACCCCCATGGGAAAAAGGCGTGAGTTTATGTATGTATGTATGTATGTTATTGCTTGTCATTATTTTATGGTTGTTGCAATTTATTTATTTTTAAAAAAAAACGTTGCCCCACTCTACGATTTCTCCTGTATCGTAGGTGCGTTTATAGACACAAATCTTCACATGCACAAACACCCAGACCCGGAACAACTATCTGTAGGCCATACAAGTATTTGTTCCGTGCGGGAATCGAACCCACGACCCGCAGCGCAGAAGCCAATCGCTTAGCCACTGCACCAAACGTGTCGTCAACATCATCATCATCATCATCGTGTCGTCATTTTGATACATGTCTGTTTAGAAGAAAGAAAGAAAGGAGAGGAATTCTCTTCTCTACTCTGGCCCAGTTACGTGCTATAGAAACTAGGGAACGTATGACGTCACCATCATTGGTACCAAAGCCTTAGATTCACTGAGGGACAAATAGAGAAACATGCCGTGGGACTTAACGCGGGATACGTGAATGTCCCGGAACAAAATATCGCGAAACAATTCGCTTGTACACACCTACGCCCGCTCCCGTAGCAGCGGCTTGTAGCATGTCCCGCGTCCCGTAGAAATGTGCACAATGTTGCGCGCAACACTGTGGGACAGCGTGTAACATTGCACGTCACGTAGATTCAATGTTGCACGTCATGTTGGGAACACTTTTGTTCCCCTTGTAAATCCAAGGCTTAAAGCAAAAAAAAATGTGTTTTTAGATATTGATAATGTCAATGTAACATATTCTGATTGGTTGTGATGAGTACTTACGATGGTGCTGCCATCTGCTTACGTTTTGCGTAGGGTCAGCCATGGAACAAGCGTGAATGAGAAGAGGCATTTGCCTTAAGGTGAGTATAGACTAGAGCATTTACTTATAACAAAACATCGAGCAGCTCTATTGTGTCACCCTCTCACGAACCAAACAATGAGCACGACGCCTACTTTTGCTTGTATTGTACCATTCGTAAGAACGTTACATTACATGGAATGCTCTAGTGTATACTCACCTTTACATTGCGTCAATTCGATTACATAGGAATTAAAGTGTTGTGTAATTTCATGATATTTGTCGCTCACATCTCATACGTCTATAAGAAAATAAATTCTTATTGCAATATTAGGCGTATAGTTCTTACAATTCACGTTCGCGCGTGGCGTGACTTTTATGTACACTGTCATAAAGTTCGAATTCAACTGTTCCACGCGCGCTCGTGAATTTTAAGAAACATATTATCTAAAACACTAGACACATTGGAAAATATTATAAAATCTTAATTTAATTCTAAATTAAATCTATATAAATATAAAAATCAATTGCCGTGTGTTAGTCTCGCAAAAACTCGAAAATTGCTCGACCGATTAGAATTTTTTTTAGTTGTTCTGTATACTGGGTTGGTTTAGGAATAAAGAAAATTAGAAAAAACATCTTTTGACGATCATCAGGGCGGTGTATGGTAATATTCCCATCACAACCATTCATTGTAGACATGTTTAAGGGGAACTATTGTTTTATGATTTTTTTTATTTACAGACCAACAAAAGATTATTCTTTAGGTAAAGAAACCTTAACCCTTATTCAACCAGCTGACTCTTAAACTATGAACTGATTTTATGACCATATAGCTGAATCTATTAAATATAAGATTCAGCCATAACATGTGGATAAGTCCTATTTTATCATACGTATAAAAAAAACCAGACCACAAACAATTTTTTTTTTACAATTTTTATATGTTTACTTCTATGTTGGTCTAGTGGTCGCAAACGCGACTGCTGAGCATAGGGTCCTGGAGTCGATCCCCAGGTTGGGCAGTGTTATTGAGATTTTCCATTAGGAATTTCTAAGTGGCAGCTCGGAATCTGGTTTTGTGCCCGGTTAAAAGCAATAGGCTCGCCCCTATTTCATGGGACTTGAACATAACTGGCAAAATGAGGATGTTACTATAAACCTCTGCTCAACCATTCGGGGAATACAAGCGTGATGTTCTGGTATGTCATGCAATTGCTCATTTCACTCCTGGCCGTTATAATGGTCATCACTTCAGGGCTAATTTGCACTCTTTATAGACCAATGCCATTCATCTCTTACTGATGCTCTCATTTTTTAAACGGTTTTAATTACCTTTTCGTATTTTTTTTGTTTGATTCTTGTGAAAGATTTTTCAACTACTTCTGCTTAACCGATTCTTCTGAAACTTCACACACAAATTCAAATTCCCATGACAATATTACATTATAATAATTTCAACCTTCAATTCTCAAATCCTGATGCTGCAGGGGTATTGCAAAATAAAACCGTTTAACTTAGAAGTTTTTTTAAGGGATTGTTTACGTGGTGAAATCCTCATGGAGTGGGCCGCCTTGAGGAAGGTGGAGGCTTATGTCGGATTCTTACCGACTAAAACTGCTATGGTGTTCTCCTCCGCAGACCTAACCGCAACCGAACTGGGTCTTGGACCGCTCCTGAATTTGGTGGATCCCTCCTTTTGTAGGGCTGTGCCACACATCCTCCTAAAAATTGCACGCAGATAACACCGTGCCATCTTAATAGGGTACCATTTAAAACCGTCTAAGCCTGATCAAGTATCTCCTAGGTGACCTGTAGCGAGGTCTGATGACCTAAAATTATCCTTGCACCACTCGGAAAAATACGCACCAAGATAGTGCCATAAGGCAATAAAAGCGCGGCACTGTTCGTAAAAGATAGAAGCTGCTTGAAGCTAACTTCAAGCTTAACCGACAAACAAACAAAACAAGAAGTCTTAAACAATACTACAATGCAATGGCTAGGAAGTCCAAGTTATACTATGGAACGCAACTAGTACACACGAAGACATACATACTAAGCTATAAATATCCAGTATAAGCTGACCTTTCATTATACAGAATTTCCGTACAATGAGAGGTCAGCTTATACTGGATTGATTTAACTTGATTTGTCATCGTGTGTACACGCAAAACTATCTCTCGATACTTAGGCTGAGTTGCACCGGCTAACTATGACTGTAATCATATCGTTCTGTCTAATCAAACTGACAATTGAAAAATCGGCACCTTAATTGCGCAACTCACTCGCAATCATTTTCATTTCAATAAATTACTATTGTCATTGCGTAGTGCGTACATTCCCGTAAAATATAACATATGTCAGCGTAGGTGTTATCGTATCTAGTATTCTTTTTATATTTTTTTACAATAAAGTATTTAAATATAATAATTATGCACTTTGTAACGCTGCCATATTTAATTTTTAAATGCGCCATTTCAAAATGGCGTCGTTAATTCCACTTTCGACCACCAGGCCAGACAAGTTAGTTGCAAAATAGTTGTCAACAAGACGGGTTATCACAACATATTTATTGTTATGCATGGACATTATTGAATTGTCAAAATCAAAGCTATTGTTATTGCAAGTGAATTACACAACCAGGATACTGGTTGCGTCATCTAAAAAATTGACAAAAAGATGTCATAGCAAGGTAACATTTACCATCTTTAAGGTCTATCCGCACACATCAGTGCCGACACGTGACGATCAGTAGCGACACGTTACGATCAGTGCCGACGCCGACGTATTCCGTGATTGCTAATTAATTTTGACACTTATAGTATCAATTTCTCATCGTCATCAATCTTGAAATCATTCGTGCCATTAGTGAAAATATTCTCAGCTAGTTTGCGTCCGATCACGGAGGGCGTAGGAGCAATACTGACATCATTGAAAGTCACTGATACTAACAAGTACGGATAGCGTCGTACAAAATTTATGGAACAATATTATTAGTCACTGACACTGAGCGGCACTGATTGTCACGTGTCTGCACTGATGAGTACGAATAGCCCTTTATTGTTAAAATCATCACGCCTGTATTCCCCGAAGGGTTGGCAGAGGTGTATAGTAACACCATCATTTCGCCGTTATGTTTAAGGCCCATGATAAAGGGGGCGAACCTATTGCCATCAACTGGGCACGAATACAAACTCCGGGCTACTACTGAGGAATTCCACACGGAAAATCCCAATAACACTTTGCCCGGCCTGGTGATTGAATCTAGGACCTCACGATCAGCAGTCGCGCTTGCCACCACTAGACCAACGAGGCAGTTCAAGTCAGCTGTCAAAATACTACACAATTGCTTAATTAGAACCTCTATATCTTTGACAATTGACATGCTAGTGTATTACCTACATTGATGGGTCACGGTTTGGTTAAATTTAATGTTACTTCGACAATAACTATAACCGGTAATTTGATGCAACTGAACCTTAGTAGCGAACATTTCACGGATAGATTGGCTTTTAATGGTATTAGTTGTAATCGTACTAATGCGTTTAGTTGAGATACTAATGGATTAGTTGGGAACCCTCCGTTATGCAGTGTCTCACATTTTACTAACCCAATTCGAAAATAATTGTTCCATATATTGAATTTTGATTATTTTTCCGAAATCATTGCAAAAGCGACCTTAAAATTATATATGAAAGGTACAAATTGTTTTGTAGAGTCAATAGTTGTATTTGGTTTAATTATTATAATTAAGCACCTATTTTGGCGTATTTAGAGATTATTCAAATATAAATAATGACATTCAAAATATAATTCTGTTAAGTATATTTTGGATATTATGGTATCAATGTTTTATAATTATTTGCAATTAAATACTACATAATTGTCATACTGTCACACAATTTAATCTATATAATTAAAATGTACTTCATTTGGTGAGGTTTATAATTATGTAAGTACATCGTATTTTACTTATCTTCATTAAATAATCCCATTAACAAACACGGTGCTAATATTTGGCATCGTTTCATATAACAAACATCGCCGTGTATTTTATTAAAGTACTAGCGGCCCGTCCCGGCTTTGCACGGGTGGACATTTTTCCCGTTTTTGCAACATTTTTTATTTATGCTCCGCTCCTATTAGCCGTAGCGTGATGTTATATAACCTATAACCTTCCTCGATAAATGCACTATCCAACACAAAAATAATTTTTCAATTCCAACCAGTAGTTCCTGAGATTAGCGCGTTCAAACAAACAAACAAACTCTTCAGCTTTATAATATTAGTATAGATATCCCGGAAAAACAAGTTATAGTCTGCTAGCGTACAAGTCAACTCCACCAAGAAGAATATATTTAATCAGCTTAGTTATGGGTAATAAGATTGACAAGCATATATATAATTTTGGGACCCAGTGCATCAGCAAGCACATTGGGTCACCCGCGCGACGGCGCAACGAGTATTTCCAAGGAGGGTTGATGTCAGGCAGGCGGCTGGTCATAAAACAATAAGCCAAAACCACTAACAACATGGATTTACGAAATACATGTTGTGCCGACCCCACCTAGTGTGGGATAAGGGCAGGAAGATGAAGAGTCTGCTAACGTGATTACCTATACCAAGTGTAAATTAATTAATTAGAAACCAGAAAGTACTCTGTTGAGAATCGCCTACCTATTCGATTTCAGCAATTCTTAATCATTTATGTGTGATTCTTTTACCCGCCTACGATGCCAAAAATGGAGGGTTTAAGTTGGGACCCCATTAAAAATCTAGACCGGCTCAAATCTTACCAATAATGGGTCCCGACTGTTAAAGTCGCTATGTTCCGCATTAGAATATATTATTGATACTGTACTTGTTTTTTTCTTTTCAGTTTTTATTTAAAGTTCATTTTTACGCAGTCGGATTCTTTGTTTATTTAAATTTCCTTTTTTTTAAGAAGTACTTATTGCATCTTTCTCACCTAGCCAACGAAGGCTAAAGGTCTATCCGAACACATCAATGTCGTACATTCTAGTACCGTGATATGCTATTCGCATTCGTCATTGTTGACGCCGCCGCCTTCCGGAATTCCTAGTTAGTTTTGACACTTCTAGTATTAGTTGAGCTGTGTTATGCTATAATGTGTCAACCCACAAATATATGATTTCTGTGTTAACGCCATCTAGTTATTGTGCTAGGTCTACTCAACGCTTGAAAAAATGCAAACTGCATTAAGATGTTTTTGATAGACGGCGCTCTATAAGTTTACATACCTACTATACTTCTGGGCATATTTTCAACCGTTGAGTTTTATGGGTTGACACATTATTGCATAACACAGCCCAATTACTCGTCATCCATACTGAAATCGTCCGTGCCGTCAGTCAAAATATCCACAGTTAGAACTTCGCGACGGATCACGGCGGGCGTCGGAGCAATACTGACATCACTGCGAGTCACCGACGCTGACATGCATAAATATAAGAAACAATATAATTTTGTACTGATACTCACATTTACGGCACTCATCGCCACGTGTCGGCACTGATGTGTGCGAATAGGCCTTAACGAACGTTAGTCATTTTTTGAATTTGATCAAACTTTGTATAGAACGAATTCGGTTTCATTCGGCTTTTTCGAGCCCAGTTCGTTGGCGTTCGTTGGTTAAATGTATACGTTGCATTTTATGAATCATTAAGTCAATCAAATATAATTAATTAATTGACATAATTAAGACTTCTGTCTAGGCAATCCAATGAGACAGAATTTTAAGTGCAATTAGTAGCGAAAAAGTACTAACATAACATATTAATGCTGCGTCCAGACCCGCCGAATGTGCCGCGAATGCGCCGCTCGCAAGCCGCTTGCGAACTGCGCGCGTGCTGCTCGCGTGCAGTTACAGCGTACGTTTGGTGCGCCGCTCTAGTGCAACTTCGGCAAGCCTCGAGTGGGGCGCGCGAGCAGCGGGCGCGTGGCGCGCGCGCCGCTCCTGCGCACATAGCTTCTTTCGCGTTTGAACTATGAGCCTCAGTTGTGAATTTTGCTTCCGAAGATGTCGGACCATACGACTGCGCCGTTAGCATAATTGCTGCAGCATCGGCTATTTTATTACGGACAAAAACTAAAAGGAAAAACAGAAGACGTTGGTGGCAGGCTCGACGAGCGGCACGCGCACCACCTGCGCCGCTCGAGTGCGGCGCGTAGCTTGCACGCGAGCGGCGCGCGGACGGCGCGCGAGCTTCATACAAACATGAAATGCACGCGCGCAGTTCGTGAGCGGCTCGCGAGCGGCGCATTCGCGGCGCGTTCGTCAGGTCTGGACGCACCATTACGTAACATCACGCCTTGTATTCCCCGAAGGGTTGGGCAGAGGGGTTTCAGTACACCCTCATTTCGCCAGTTATGTTTAAGTCCCATGTAATAGGGGGCGAACCTATTGCCATTAACCGGGCACATATCCAGACTCCGGGCTGCTACTAAGAAATTCCTAATGGAAAAACCCAATAACTCTCTCCCTGACCTGGGGATCGTACCCATGACCCCATGCTCAGCAATCGCGCTTGCGACCACTAGACCAATAAGGGAAAACCAATACTCTCAAAAAATGTGGTAACGGTAACTTTTGCTGTTGTATGGTGCTTTCTATTTGATACTCAGGTGTTGGAGTTCTTTGGACACATTGCCAAGAAAGATTGCCATAGCCTCGAGCAACTAATGTTAACTGGCAAAATCGACGGCAAACATTCCAGAGGTCGAAGCCCTATCAGATGGTCTGACCAGATTCGCAAAGCTTTAGACACCAAACTCCACGAGGCATTCCACATCGCCAAAGACAGGCACAGGTGGCGCAAGGTTGTTAGAGAAAAAATGATTCCATGGGGTAATCACGACCCTCAGTAATGAGGAACACGACGCGAGGAAGAGGAGGACTTGATATCTTAATTGTAGTATCTGGGGTTTCTGGTTAATCATGATTCACGTTGTATATAAATAATATATTATACCTAAACGTTGTCCCTTTGCGTCCTAAGCTAGGTCAATGTTCAGTCATCCCTTACTTAGTAGCTAGTAAATATTAGGTCATAAGGCTAAAATTAGGGTATCTAGCTGTCTTCTTGCTAAGCTCCTTTAGGCACTGAGTTATATATATAAGGCTTTATTCTCGAGGTTGATATAACAAACAATAAATTAAATTTACTTAGTAATTGAAGAAAATAAATCTGTTTTTATTTTCTCAAAAGGACTTGAAACTTAATCTCCCATAACCTGCGGGTGTATAAAATGATATTTCACTTACATAACTGTAGCTTTCGAGTTTCATAACGTCGTCCAGTCGGTGTGAGTCAATTTTATTCGTGGCTCAACCTGCCGTCCACCTTCAATAGTGAAATATTGTAAAATTTCTTGAAACGAGATGGAAGATAGATTTAAAAGCAATGACAAAGGATGACGTTGGTCTCAGTGATGTGTTATTAAATAATACCTAATATGGAGTGGCTAATTACCAACTGCGCGGATGATATGATTTGTGAGGTTAAACTGCACTTTCCGCGGTCAGTCTGTGGATGGGTGACCATTCGTTACACATCAAGACTCCTTCGTGCCTCGGAGAGCACGTTCAACAGTCGGTCCCGGGTGTCATACCAATACCTATGACAGTTGTTACGGGAAGTCAAAAGTACGAAAGTCGGACAACCGGTCTAAACTTAGGATATTGGCATTGCCCAGTAACTGGGTTGCGGAGCTCTGATGGCAGTTGCTCCGTGTAAAATACAGCCGCATCTGGTTGGACTGGAAGCTGATCCCAACATAGTTGGAAAAAAGGCTAAGCAGGACGACTAGACTTTGTTAATTTGAAAATTAGAATAAATATCATCAAAAATATACGGAAGATTTTATACAGTAAAATTAAGGACCGATTTTCAATTTGTAACTGTAAAATGAATCCTGATGGTGCGTCTAGACCTGATGAACGCGCCGCGAATGCGCTGCTCGCGAGCCGCTCGCGAGCTGCGCGCGTGCATTATATGTTCGTACGAAGCTCGCGCGCCGTCCGCGCGCCGCTCGTGCGCAAGCTACGCGCCGTACGCGAGCGGCGCAGGTGATGCGCGCGTGCCGCTCGTGGAACCTGCCACCAACGTCTTCTGTTTTTTCCTTTAGTTTTTTCAGTAATAAAATAGCCGATGCTGCAGCAATATGGTCCGACATCTTCGGAAGCAAATTCACAACTGAGGCTCATAGTTCAAACGCGAAAGAAGCTATGCGCGCACGAGCGGCGCGCGAGCCGCGCGCGAGCCTCACGCGCGCCCCACTCGTGCCTTGCCGGAGTTGCACTAGAGCGGCGCACCAAACGTACGCTATAACTGCACGCGAGCAGCACCCGCGCAGTTTGCAAGAGGCTCGCGAGCGGTGCATTCGCCGCGCATTCGGTCTGGACGCAGCATTATGTTCGAAGTTGAATATTTACCAAAAATAATATTTTCATAAATTATATAGTAAAAATCCGATGGAATAATTAATTAGTTCACCATTTTATTTACAACGCACATGATCAAAATTTAAAATACGTATCTTTAATAACGTAATTTTATTTTCCAAGAAGATTTTCACGGGTGAAATTGAATATTTCCTTTATAGTGTACATATTTCTCATTTAAACATAACCTTTAATATCCATAGAGACAAGTATAGCGAAATTTATGGCACAAATTAGCCCAACGTCGACTGCGATAAATTTACATATGAAACTCATAAGTTAAAACCCTTGGCTTGTGTGTTTATTACTAGAAACGGTAACCGTGTGCTATAAAGCGTTTACCTGTGCCAACCGTTTGTGAAAATTTAACTTACTGTGGTAAAAATAAATATGAAATGTTAAATAAAACGTTCCAAGAATAAAAAGTTACTGTTGTTGAAAAAAAAGACTATACGAGGTATGGAAGGACAGTTTATCAAGACAGCAAGGCTTAAGGCTCATTTACACGGAGATAGTTTCTTGAAGCGAGTCTCATGCGATCTAAAGAAAGAAAGAAAGAAAATTATTTATTCTGGACTCACACAGCCAGTTACAGAAACAAAAACAATATTTACTAAAAAAGAAAGGATAAGAATTTAGACTACCTGCACGAGGCCAAAAAGGGCTCCTATCTCAGCATAATGCTGCGACATTTAAAAAAAACGAATTGTCGCAACGCTGGTGTTCAGATAGGACTATCTCTGTTTTCATCGTAGAGACGGACAAAGACAGAACGAGTACGCCTTGGCAATCAAGATATTATTGCGCTAATAAATCTATTATTTTACAAAATCAACTTTACAACAAAATCTAAATGTATACTTAACCATATTTAATCACACTACACTCGGAAGCAATGAATCCGGGTCTCCAACATAAACAAAACAATGTTAAAATGTTAAACAATGTTTTCCGAGATATTAACCTAATGTTGGTGATCCGGATTCATTATTCTCAAGTGTAGTTATTTTCAATAGTAGAGCAACGTGACAAAGAAAACCGTTAACAAAACTATTCGAAAACTACAATCCAAACGAGAGACATTCGAGTACCCGATATCTTTCGCTAAAGAATTGTCACTTCAATTTTGCTTAAACCTTTTTTTCTTGGGTCTAACAAAACGTCTATAAATATTTAGATACCCTGTTTCCAGAATATGGGCTTTATATCTCATTCAGCGTCGTCTCCACAAAATACTGCCTTAGTGTATTCAGTCAACTGACGCAATATTTCTTTTGCTCAATCAGGAGAGAGCTTCCTTATCCATCTTCTCATCTTATTTTAGTTAGAAGCTTATACTTATATAGTACAATACCTATACAATGTACTTTAAACAAATGTCAAGAATTTTAAATTAATTCAAGGAAGGTATAGAGAGATCTCGTTAATTGAAAAATAAATAAAATTGAACAAAAAATGGAGGAGATACCAACACGCTTTTAAAATTTTTGTAGACAGCATTTTCTGTCCTTTTTGCGCGTAACGGAAACTGTACGGAGTGATGTGAAGTTCTTGAGTAATGACGTCATAGCATTGTAGTGCTGTCTCTGTCTAATGAACAAAATTTTAAATCGCTTTTAACTTTATCATTTTATTAAATACTAGCTGTGTCCTCACGACTCCGCCCGTAGCCTATGTTACTCAGTGATAATGTAGCTTTCTAACGGCAAAAGAATTTTTGAAATCGGTCCAGTAGTTTTTAAGTTTATTCGTTACATACAAAAATATAAATCTTTCCTCTTTATAATATTAGTATAGATTTAATTGGCTTTTTCCCTGTTGCTTATGTTTTATGTAAAAGTATCGAGATATCCAATAAAAAAGGCTACTGCCCCATTTATATTATTATGGTTGGCCCGTAAACATTCACTACTGAACATGGGCTTTTCCATAAATAGCTACAATAAACTGTCGTAAAAAAACGACCATATTCACTAGTCATGGTAAACGAATGTGATTGTAGTATAATAAAAATCAGCGTACCCGTGGCTTTGCCTGGATATAATGTTAGTTTTCTTCATAACATCACGCCTGTATTCCCCGAAAGGTTGGGCAGAGGTGTATAATAACACCCTCATTTCGCCGTTATGTTTAAGTCCCATGTAATAGGGGGCGAGCTTATTGCCATCAACCGGGCACAAATCAAAACTCCGTACTGCTACTGAGGAAGTCCACACGGAAAAACCCAATAACACTTTGCCCGACCTGGGGATCAAACCCAGGACCTCACGATTAGCAGTCGCGCTTGCCACCACTGGACCAACGAGGCAGTTATTTTTCTTATGTCAAGTTAATGTACAAATATTACCCAATTATTTAAAGAATGAGATAAGGAATGGCGGCGTCACTATTGTTGGCGTATTTCCTTCTTGCTCACGCACGTTCCCTGTGAACGAAAGGCAAATAGTGGATCCGTCATTTCCAGTTACACTGACATTCATTTAGTTAGGCTGACCTCAACCTATTTACAAATAAGGCTAGGACTTTGATGGCACTAAGATAAAACAATAGGTAATTTACAGTCTAGTCTTTTGTTTTCGTTTAATTCAGTCTAAGTGTCTCTGACCTGAAATCTATTTGGGTTTTATAGCCTTACCTAGACAATAGAAAAACATTTAGGCAATCAGACGAATCCAATTATTCCCAATTTATCAAGATTGGTCTCGCCATTCGGTTTAGTTTAGGATACATGCACTAGAAATGCTGTGTACTTCTCTTGTCTCTTGATCACCGACAAATTAGTATAATAGATAATGTTCTGGTTAGGTTTTTTCCAACTATATTGGGGTCAGTCTACCGTCTAACCAGATGCAGCTGAATACCAGTATTTTACACGGAGCGACTGCCATCAGATCTCTGCAATCCAATTACAGGGCAATGCCGATAACCTAAGGTTAGACCGGTTGTCAGACTTTCGGATTTCTGACGTCTCGTAACGACGATGAATTAACGTGCTCTCCGAGGCACGGAGGAGTCTCGATGTGTAAAGAATGATCACCCATCCACGGATTGACCGGGGCAAGTGCAGCTTAACCTCTCAAATCATATGATCTGCGCGGTCGGTAATTAGCCATGAGCCCCTCGGTTATTAACACGAGTCTTATAGATAATCTTCCTAATAAAATTCTGATCGCTCTGACTAGGATGGCGTGATGACCCCAAAGTTAATTTTGCACTCCAACAGTAAAAGACACCATTACTTACTCCATGCACGACCTCTTGCCAATTAGGCAACTGGACTTCGAAGATCTTTTTGGCCAAATACTCAAAACGCTACTCAATCTTTAGTTGCCGTTAAGTCTCGTGTTGTCACTGTCACTTCGCCTTAAAGTGAGAGTGACAGCACGAAATTAACGGCAGCTTAAAACTGAGTAGCTTTTGAGTATTTGGCCATCAGACTCATCTTTACTTCTAGCAGTTTATGGACTATCCAATTTGCAACGACGTTTTTGATTGGTAAACGGGCCGACAGTCCTGATGGAAGTGGTTACCGCCGCCTATATACAGTCCACGACAGGTAGACATGGCAATCGGGTATGAGGTGAGTCGCGTAGGGGGGGACGCCCCGCACACCCGCAAAGCGCCCGCGCCATCTTAGTCTCAGCGCTGCACGAGTCTGCATCGACCGCGTTTATCGATTTCGATTTCGCTCGCGTTGTTGCTTGTAGTTGTGTATTGAAAATGACAAAAAAATTGCAATGTCGGCCTTTCGCGAACTATACAACCTACAACCTCAAAAGGTTTGCTGACACACTGCCAACCTTAGAGACAAAGTTGGGAAGTGTAATTTGCCTATATTTTCACTGACACCGTTACCTTGCTGTTTGGCGACAGAAATAGGTACAGCGGTAACACTTTCCTTGACAAACTCTTTTACAAGAAGTACTTTACTACTAAAAACGTTGGTCGTCCCATGTCCTTACTCCGAAAGTCGATCTGTGAAGTTTCGGCTAACGGATCACACGTTTTCCAACCACGAAAGTGTTTCGGATTCAGCGATCGACTAGATTTTCGGATTTGACATTTTGTCTTTCCCCCTACTTTTCTTCTTCTTCCTCCTGCCTTCATCCCACACTAGGTGGGGTCGGCACAACATGTATTTATGTAATCCATGTTGTTAGAGGTTTTGACTTATTGTTTTATGATCGGCCGCCTGCCTGACATCAACCCTCCTTGAAAATACTCGTTGCACCGTCGCCGGTGACCCAATGTGCTTGTTGATATTATGCACTGGGTCCCAAAATGATATGCTTGTCAATCTCATTGCCGACAACTAAGCAAACTATGTTCTTCTTGGTGGAGTATACTTGAAGTTCCTCGACCCACTCATTCAGTTTTGCTAGGAACTTCTTGGCTTTTCCCTACTTCCAAATATGAATTGACTTCTAGTAGTTCGTTGTTTGACAATACTTTGATCGTATATTTATAAGTTCAATGTACGTCGTTGTTTCGTTTTCGATTCAAAAAATCGACGTTAATTTTTTGGAGTAGGTTTCCTGGTGTACGCGTCATAGCACGATCATCTAAACTGATGGAATTATATAACTAATATTTTAATATAGAACAGAGAGATATTTGCTAACACATAGCCTCTTAATATGCAAATAACATGTAATCTTGTTATCATATAGTCTTAACATAATCTCAGCATAAAACACGCCACTCACAGAAATAGGTCTCGAAGTTTTGGATATTAATAATGACCCTGTTAAGATTAATGTTCCTCTGCTAATAGAATTCTAAGCTAGACTGCCTGTTAGTTAGTCAGTGTTAGAGTTTTATTAAGTAGATTTCATCCCCTATTTAACCCATTTAGGGGATGAATTTTCAATAATTCTTTCTTAGTGCTCACCTACGTTATATGTATACGGAGCTCCTGTGTAAAATTTCATGCTTCTAACTTCAAAAATGATGCACTTCCATACAAACTTTCAACCCCAATTTAACCCCCTTAGGGGGTGAATTTTCGAAAATTCTTTCTCAGTCCTCATCTACGTTATATACAAGGTTAGTCGGAAAAGGGGCTAAAAGCCGAAAGGGTGTTAAAGTAACCATGATAATAACTTTTGTCCTACAAGATTCCCCAAAACTCGATAGTTTAAGAGAAATCGCTTTTCAAAGATTTCGTAAATAATATGCTAAAATCTATCTGTCCATAGTTATGATCAGCTCGACGGTCCCTACGTATACTATCGAAACTACAAAATCTCAGTTTTTATTTTATTATGTATGTACAGCGATTACGCTGAGATTTATGATCCGATTTACGTGATTCTTCTTTAATTTGATGCGGAATAGTTGCCATTTAGTCCCACAAACATTTATTATTTTATAACCTTTAAGATAACATAATTTCACACATTTTAAGCAGATAAAATAAAAACTGAGATTTTGTAGTTTCGATAGTATACGTAGGGACCGTCGAGCTGTGTTTGCAATTTAGGTCATATATGAGGTTACGGAGTAGAAACATAATATTCTGAATTCATAACTAAAGCAGGAATGATATTTTTTTGAAAATCTAAAATAAAAATATTTTTTCCTGCAAATAAAAATTATCGAATTTTGAAATTTTAACACTTGCTTTATAATAGTCATCACTGATACTTTAAGTGGCCAGCGGCTTAGTAGGTACCCCCTTTCCGACTAACCTTGTCAAGACCTCGTGTGCAAAATTGCATGCTTCTATACCCACCGATTTAAGCTATGCGTTATCCGAGAGTTAGAGATTTATTAAGTAGATGTTTAGGAAATGATGTGTTTATTATGTTAGATTTAGTCGAAAATGATTGTCGTTTGAATTTATTGCACTGAACGAAAACGAAACGAAATTATAACCATGGCCAAATAAGCTGATATAATAACGAGGGGAGAAATACGATGTCATATTATATTCATTACAAATCATGTAAATACATCGGGTGATAAAAATTCACCCCTGAAATAACATTCATGTCGTACACCTTTGCTTCAACTGAAATGAGGAAAATACCCCATATGTATGTATGCATATACTTTTATACATACACACGTTGTCTTTCTAAACGTCCCCAAGGGGTGCCGCGACACAAATATGGAACATTTCCAGTAAAACATTACCTCTTTGTTACAAGCTGTATGTAATCACATGCTTACGGTACGAGCCATATTGCAATTTCGGTGTCGCCGGCGCATTTTCCGACGTGGCAACCCTGACGCAATATGTGCTTCTGAATACATACGATAGTGATGTGCCGATCTATCGATAGAGGTTCGTGCCAAGCAAGGTGTGAATTTCTAGTAAGCGGCTTAGACCATATTCAAATAAGTTTTCATCGTATTTAAACAACATTACACCTTATGGGATTTCGTCACTGAAATAAACCAGTTGAGATTCCAGGAAAAAGGTCGCCAGTGCAATATTCATACTAGGACCAATCCGCTAGACAAACAGCATAATGATTAATAGATAAAGCATTTAGGAAAATTTATAATAAAATACCCCAGTTTCTAAGAGAATTACCCTTAAAGTTATTTAGAGTACCTACATTTAAAAAGATGGCTAACAGAAAAATGTTTCTACACTATTCAGGAATTTTTTGCATTCAAAAATAAGTATCACGGACACTTTTGATTGATATTAACATGATTTTTATTGTAATTATGTATTTCTGGACTTGGTCACGTTAATTTAAAATTATTGTACGTCCACAATGGACTGATTGCTGTACACTATCACATAAATATATAACAACTGTAAATAATCAATCAAAAACAATAAAGGATACTTTACTTACTTTACTCTTCTCAATCGAGAATTCACTTAATTTCTTTTATAAATTCAGAAGAACATCAAACTTTTAATTTGAATTTTAGTGCACGCGCAGACTGCCGACTAACTACCGCCGGACAGTTGCCCGATTCTATTTTTATAGGTGAGACCGAATTGTTATAATGTGCTCACTTGCACTTGTACTTCATACTGATTAAGAAACCGACTACACTATCGGCCGATGGAAAGTCATGATAATGCTTGTATTATGATAATCGATAACTAGCACAACACTAAATGCTAATAGTTGACATGAAAACAAGGGTCCACACGTGAATGCTGGAGCTATTAATGACTCAATAAAACTGTATTAGGCGAGTAACGAGCTTTATTTCTTTAATTGCTTATTTGCGACCAACTTGTAAACGTAGCTGGCAAGAGAATGGGATTAACTTGGATTTGTTTTGTTTTTGCTTGCTAAGATTTGAGGATGTACTTGACATTATGACCGTCTTTGGGACCAAGGTTGTGACCTTGGATTTTGGTCAAATTTTGCGCGTAAACTCGACGTACATATTCAATTATTAATGACTTTGATATGATTAAGTACCTAATCAAAATGAGATTGAGAACCATTGTCTGCAAGAGCTTGAAGTGGGGTGACTAAAATCAGATTCAAATATTTAATGTTTATATCTTTTGATGAAAGGATAAAAGTTAAAGATAATTCTTCGCGCCGCAGGATACAAGAGCAATTCTTTCAGTAGATTCGTTTTGCCTAGCCTTTTCCCAGCTATGTGAGGTCAGCTTCCAGTCTAACCAGATGCGGCTGAATACCAGTATTTTACACGGAGCGACTGCCATCAGAGCTCCACAACTCAGATACTGGGCAATGCCGATATACTAAGGTTAGACCGTTTGTCAGACTGTCGGACTTCTGACTACCCGTATTCGTATGACGCCTGGGACCGACTGCTTAACATGTTCTCCGAGGCTCGAACGGGTCTCGATGTGACACCCATCCACGGACTGACCGCGGCAAACGCAGCTTAACCTTGCAAATTATATGATCCACACGGTTGTAAAATAGCCATGAGCTCCTCAATTCTTTCAGCACCTAAAATAAACATCAAATTAATTTTGAAGCCTCTATCTGTAATATTCTGCACATCAATATACAATTAACTCCTCCAACAAAGCTACTCAATAAGCTTACGTAAGGGTCAGTCCACCTCAATAGCTCTATTGACTGACATGAACCCGTGACCTAGTGTTTATAGCTGATTATGGAGTGGTTACTGCAATGAATAATTAATTGACAGATCAATGACGTAATACAAGGTTAAACCTATGTGTTAATGTTGTAATCCGCTCAGTTTGAAGGGTCAATATGTAATTAATGTTAGATCTATGCTAACAAGGTGAGTCGAATTCCGTATTCCATCGCCATTAATTGCATTATGGCGTGTTCTATTTACGTACGCGCATGAAGCAACAACACCGCCAATTGTACCCGTGTCCAAATGCACGGAGCAACCACACCGCGAACTGTTCGCGTATCCACATGTCATGCACGGAGCAACCACATCGCGAACTGTTCGCATGTTTACGTGCACGAAGCAACCACACCGCGAACCGCTCGCGATCAGTTCACGGTGTGTTTGCTTCGTGCACGTGTGCAAACGGGGACATAGAATATGATGGAAAGTATTCTAATAGTAGTTTAATAAAATAAACGGATTTTTTTTTTGATAAAAAAGGAACAAGGAAAAGTTGTTTATTATGACGAGTATATTTTATCCTTGAGAGTTTGTTTAGCCACTATAAAAGCACGCTAAAGTTTTACTTTTTTTCTAGTACGACGCATGTGTAACTTTCTACAAACAAATTATGAAATAGTGCAAAATGCAATTTCAAATAACTTACAAATTGTTATTTGGGACTGGTACAGGAATGGCTTTTTAATATAACTAAAACAAAATAAACATTGGGTACCTACGTATTTTTTTTGTTATAACTAAATGACCTAGTGAAATGAAACAGTGAAATTTTACTTCATCCTAAACCGCCCCTAAATTGAGGCGAACAAAACAAAAAACAAATTCAAATCGGTTGAGCCATTTCCGAGTTTTTACGAGACTAACGCATGGCAATTGTTTTTTCAACCAAAGTATGTTCACATCGGTTTTGTCCAGACGCGGTTTAATATCAGTAATAAATATTAAAAACAATTATTCTGATTTTTGTCAAAGCATCAAGTGCAGTTATCAAAAATTATGCATTTTATTTCTAACTTAAAGCTAAGAAGTTTTCATTTCAACACGAAAATAATAATCATAGCTGGCCAGAATGATTAATCGTCTACTTAACATGAAGTACAATAGGCACGACTTTTAAAAACTTCGCAACTTTTTAACATTCATCCAACTATTGTTAGAGTGAAATAATAAAATTCTTCTATAAAATACATTCTTGCAAAAGTATGAATGTCGTGGGGGCCAAGTTCTCTGACTCGCTAGTTCGTCACACAGAAAGCATTCAAATAGAATTAATGGCAATGTCAAGTTTAAAAAAAAACTTCTTTAAAGGCAATAAAGTCATGGAAAATTAAATCTTTGTAAATAGGCGATAGAGTTAAAAATAACTTATCTCAAGAGCACCCTCTAGAATCTAGAAGCATTCGATTTTATAAATAACAGCATATCTTATCTTATCTTATACCTCTATACGAGCAATTCTTGTATATATATAATCTGAATCTCGGAAACGGCTCCAACGATTTTCATGAAATTTAGTATGCCGGGGGTTTCGGGGGCGATAAATCGATCTAGCTAGGTTTCATTTTTAGAAAACGTCGTTTTATCCGTGTTTTCAGGCAATGAAAAACTGCTACAATATCATTAGAATATGAATGTAAATTTCGCCACATTTTTCAAGGTTGTAATAGCTCAGGTGGGAAATAGGGTGGTCCCGAAACCAGAAAATCTCGGTTCGAATCCATACGATTATTTCTTTCCCTTTTTGTTTTCAAGTTCCTTCTTTTTCTATTTCCCCTTGTTTTCTTTCCAAAAAACACGATTTACCAAAAAAAAACCGAGCAAGGCTCGGTCATCCAGGTACTTGTGGTTAAAGAACACGTTTGCCGAGTGTCGTGATTTAAGCAATTTTCTTTTAGAAACGTACACTGTGCCTAGTTTTTACGAAGGCCAATATTTATCTATGAGATATTTTATAAGAAACACGTCGCCGCAGCGATGATGCTGATTTCGAAGACGAGTCCGAGCCGCAGCGACGTCTTTCTACTAGAGCAGTGTTCCGCAAAGTGTGCCGCGGCACACTGGTGTACTGTGGTCATTAATTGGTGTGCCGCGGGAAAAATCTATTTCTTATAAAATTATAAAGGCGGACGGAAATATTTAATGTATTCTGGGTTATCTTTATATGATTTTTTTTTTATTTATGGTGTACCTCTGAAATTCCCCGATTTCGTAGGTGTACCTTGAACACAAAAAGTTTGCGGAACACTGTACTAGAGAATCTCACTGGTCCTGAATTTGGCTAACACATTGCCGTGTTCCCACATTTGGAAACGTTAATACGAGTTTGCATTTGAACAGAGGTTTCATATTGCTTTCTATAAAGTTTCAATATCCAGTTTTTGAATGTGTTTTTATCGTCAACAATAAAATATTTTTACTGGCGTTTAACGCTATTTTAGTGCATAGTTTTCTGGCTCTAGTGTTTGAATAGTGTCTTTTATAGACTGTAAAACTGTTTATCATATCTTTTGTCATACAAAGTAAGGTTTTGCTGATTAATTGCATTTGCATATCAAAGCTTTATCATGTCCATAGAAAATTTAATTTTTGAGAGAATAAACAAATACCTTCCTAACCTAAACCAAAAGCAGTGATAGCCTAGTGGTGTGACCGTCGGACTGCCAAGTCATAGGTCTCGAGTTCGTACCCAAGGCACGAACCTCTGACTTTTCGGATTCATATGCGTATTGTATAATTATCACTTGCTTAAAAACGGTGAAGGAGAACATTCTGAGGAAACCGGCATGTCTGAGAGATATTTCTCGACGGCGTGTGAAGCCAAGTCAGAGGCCTATGGACGGCATAAACTATACTGGCCTGCAAAAATAAGTATCACACTTTTAAAATTGCAATAACTTTTTAGGTACACAAGATATATTTTCGAAACAAAAAGGACTCAAAAAAGAGTTTAACTTTGTTACTTTAGTTTCAAAGAAAGCTGATAAAAATAGCCATATAACGTTTTTTATTTTAAATCTCTAACTTCTATAGTTGAGAAAAAATTGAAATTTTAAAAGAGTGATACTTATTTTTGCAGGCCAGGGTATGACACCAGGTTAGTTACTAACCACACGAAAAGAAGAAGATCAAATACTTATATTATAATTATGTAGTTTTCACGTGATTTTTTTAGGAAAAAGGAAAGAAAACATATGTATTAACGCACAAAGACATGATGCACATAGCAAAAATGAAAAATAAAAGTAAAAAAAATAACGTTTTTGTAACGTCCAGTCGTGTAATAAATTGCGATAAAAACACCCTAAAGGATTGTATTAAATTGTATCTACCATATTTTATCACTATTCCCAGCAGCATAAAAGCTATTTCATTTTAAAGACCTCATGCGGCGATCATCTGTTTGACTTTATATTTGAAAACGTAAACACAAAAAAACGTTCAAAATGGCTTACCCCGCGGTCAAGTGCGAAACAGTCGTGTACTGAATTTTAAACATCTTAAGTCCCTTATTCAAGGTGCCCTGAAACTACGGCCCGTATTAAAAATAGCTCGCATTTGAGAGCTGTCTCTTAAGTGTCGTTTTGTTATCATTTGAGATGGAATGTGGAGTAAAAAAACTGTTTTCTAATATATAGAATTCAGATGACGTGAATGAGGAGATCAGGAACAAATAGCGTCATTTACACGTTAGACTTGAAGTTTATTTTTCTCATTGGACTCAAAGCCTTGGATTTTATCTATTTCTGTAGAGATTTGGTCTAAAAAGTGCCTTAAATAAGAGAAAATAGCATCTCGCAATTCGCATTCTGATCAAAAAGTGACATTTGCAAGGCAAATAGACATAATAGTGAAATAAAAATCTCAATTTTTGAACAAAAATGAAAAGTGTAAATGTCACTTTTTGTTCCTGAGTTCCTCGTTTATAATTTTGGGAGGAGCTCTTATGGGATCCATGAGGCCGTCATGTTGTAAGGGGTTTATTATTACGGGTTTTAAACAGTATTGTTTGTGAATTTTTTAACCCGTTAACCTTCAAAGTAAATAAGCATCTTCTGGATACGTTCGTTCCATAGTAGACTTCGTTCATCGCTTTCCATCAGGCGTGATCGAGGTGAAAACCGGGCCCATTCATATTAACAGAAAAGTAAGCTATTTGGAGTAGTAGCAGTTATATAACCTAGCGGTTGAACGTTTGCCTTCCATGCAGGAGGGTTCGATACCGGCCCGAACCTCTGACTTTTCAAATTCCTGTGCGGATCAGAATTTGATTATCACTTGCGTTAACGGTGAAGGAAAAACATCGTGAGGAAACCTGCTCAATACATAATATATTATTTAACATGAATGTATTGTAAAAAATGAATAGATAATGCAGTTTTTTGTCTCTGCTGAAAACTAAGCAAATTTGATTAGCGCGGTATTATTGTATAAGCAGCGGTAGGTATAGTTATTCAGCAATTTTGCGAATTAATACTGATCAACGTCACACGTCAACAATTACTTCTACAGCTTTGGAATTCCTAATGTCTGAACAAGTGTTCATACATTTTATATGCTTCAATAATACTTATACAAATTGGTGTCTATCAAATACTACTTCATACAGGGCTTGTAATAAAGAAGTAATTCGAACAAATAGAAACAATTGGTTTAATCAAAATATCTGCAAAACTCTTGGCGAACATGGGCAATATTTTAAGGTGACAGCCATTTGTCTGGTGTAAAACAACTATTTCAGATTAAGACATAAATATTAATCATACGTGTCGCTTTAATTATAAAAAGTGATATATTGCTAACCGTTTTGGAATTTATAGTATGACATAAGTCCAGAGATCGGATAATCGGATGCATATTTACCTAAAGTTAATTTTTCGCTACAAAAGTATGAAAATGGCTTCTGAAAATAATTTATTAGAAAAAAAACCCGATATCACGGAATTACATAAGTAATCAACGTATATACTCGTAATTGCTTAAAAGTTAATTTTTAACCCCCGATTCAAATATATGTGTATGTAGGGTGTAAGAAAGTGAGGGGTGCATGTCTGTATTCGTTTAAAAAAAGGTGCAACTTTAGGTATGTAAATAAATAAATATGCATCCAATTCTAGGTAAATATGATTCCATTCTACAGAACACTAAGTTTGACGATCCCCGAATTGCGGGATTTTTTCGATACAAAAGTGCTTTCCATATTAGCCAACACCAGAACTTTAAGCAAATATGCATCCGATTATCCGACCTCTGGACACAACTAAGAAGACGCATCGGTGAACTTCGTAAAACCGATGACTTCCGAACTGAGTGCGACTTCAAGACCACGAATGTTTATTAGTATTGCAGTAAAAATGATCTTTACGTTGACACAATAAGTGTGAGTGGCGTTATGTTAGGGGCCATTCAAGTATTACGTAAGCGCGAAAGGGGGGTGACGGGGTCTTTGCTTAGGTTATTTTTGATGACACGGGGGACGGGGGTGTCTAGATGATAAAATACCAATGTTTACGTAAGCATAGCAGGGGGGGGGGGGTAAAACCTTTGCTTACTTTTGCTGACAAGGGGGAGGGGTGGGTCAAAAATTACTAAAATTCTGCTTACGTAATATTTGAATGGCCCCTTAGCTGCCTCGTTGGTGTAGTGGTGGTAAGCGCGACTTCTGATTGTGAGGTCTTAGGTTCGATCCCCAGGTCGGGCAAAGTGTTATTGGGTTTTTCCGCGTGGGATTCTCCAATAGCCCGGAGTGTGGATTTGTGCCCGGTTGATGGCAATAAGCTCGCTTCCTATTACATGGGACTTAAACATAACGGCGGAATGAGGGTCTTACTGTACACCTCTGCTCAACCCTTCTGGGAATACAGGCGTGATTACGTTAGTTAAAAGATCTTTTGCTGTGAAATAATCGATTTAAAGCACACCTATGAAATTACAAAAACCACGTTAATACCCTTTATTTCGTATCACAATCTTCCTAGTGACGTAACAGTAACGGACTGTACTTATTTCATTAATCCAACCGACCGCGGTCACTAACTAACCGAAGGTAGAACGGAAAGTTCCAGAACTTTGTTTTTTGTTAGTTAATTAGTGCTAAAGACAACCAACGAGTGGCGCTAGTTAGCCGAAGTTGTTCTGTACTTGTGTTGCTAGACGTTGCGGGAATGTTGATGGTTGGTTATTTTTAATATACACTAGATTTTTTGCTATAAAATCATTTTTTGAAATGAAATATTTATATTTTGGTAACGAAACGTCCACATTATGCAAAAAAGATTAATAAGTATATTATTATATAGAGATTCATTTAAATATAATTTATAACTGGGTCTATCATGTGGGTGGGATACCTGATCGCTGTGCTTTGACATTGTCAGTACATAAGTAAAGTGCTGCTGTCGATCTATCTGATAATTATACACAAATTATTTTACCCCATACGATACTTACAACAGAAAGAATTATTTTTCGGAAAATCTGATCTTTGAAACACGAATATTTTAAGAATCAACTAATAGCATAATCAACTGCCTATGCTTTTAAATTGTATTTGGTATCTGTGAATTACGTTTGCTTTAATAAATCTACGGTGTATATTAATTGTATATTGCACACAAAATTTTTATAGAGAAATCACAAACGCCAATATTCAGCAGTAACTCCACCAATGATGTTCAAACTTTTACCAAGTTACCTGAACAAACAGTCTAGTAATGTTCTTCAAAGACCGAAGTTAAAGTTTTAACGGTGCAAATTAATAAATTTCACACGGAAATCTCTTCGGCGCAGTCCACTCAGTCTACTTAAGGAATTGTCGTATTTCAGTAAGTAATTAAGGCTGTGTTTGGATACAAAAGAGATTTAAATACATATAGACACAGCTTTTTATAAAGAATAAGTATGCGTAGTTATAGACGAGCTAATGTGTGCACTATCTATCTATACTTATAAAGAGAAATGCTTAAATGTCCTGACTGACTGCAGCCTAATTCATCAACGCAGAACCTAAACCACTGAAGCTGAAAACATGAAATTTGGACAGTAGGTTCCTTTTGTGACGTAGGCATTTACTAAGAAAGGATTTTTGGAAATGCTATCCCTAACGGGGTAAAATAGGAGATGGAAGTTTTTGTGAAAATTCACGCGGACGAAGTCGCGGCCAAAGTGCTGGTTATAAATATGAATGGCAGAGTTTAATCTAAGAAAATTATAGGATGTAATAGACTTTAAGTGACCACAACTTGAACATAAACTGGAAATCCAACTAGATTTTGTTATATTTTGATTTTTTGTTTAGTAATAAGCATTCACAGAAATATTAGCAGTTTCCAGCGTATATTGCTACCATTTAAAAAAATGGATGCTCGGTTCCTATGTTCGATTACGAATCGTTTTGCTTACCAATGGTAGCATATTTTTATTCCCAAACTGGGCATATAAATGGATTCATAAACTAATTTTAACCGTAATAGCTACAAGGTATGGGAGGTCTACTAAGCAAAGCTAAGAGATCTTTGCTATATTATCGGTAAAGATACAAAAGTCTTAATTTTAACCAGTTCTGCCCAGCTTTATCCCAACTATGTTGGGGTCAGCTTCCAGTCTAACCAGATGCGGCTGAATACCAGTATTTTACACGGAGCGACTGCCATTGGACCTACGCAACCCTTGCTGGGCAATACCGATATCCTAAGGTTAGAACAGTTGTCAGACTTTCGGGTTTCTGACTTCCCGTAACTACTTACCGTATTTGTATGACACCCTGGACCGACTGTTTAACGTGCTCTCCAAGGCACGGAGGGATTTCGATGTGTAACACTCGGTCACCCATCCACGGACTGACCGCGGCAAACGCAGCTTAACCTTGCAAATCGTATGACCCGCACGGTTGGTAATTAGCCATGAGCACCTCTTCACTTTAACCAATAATGCTCAGTAAATCTTAGGAATCAGTAATAAATTGCCAATTCGTAAAAAAAAACTTTCATTGAATTAAATAAATCTTTTAGAACTATTATCTAGATTTATTAACATTTTATCGTTTTTTGAACCAATGTTAAAGTGTTTATTTTTTGTTATTTTTATCAAATTGGTATTGAAAAAGAAAAGTCAAGTCTATAGGTAATTACTTTAGTGTTGAAAAGAAAATTTCAATTTTATGTAGAAATCTCACTATTATAAATCTTTAGGGACCTTGTGTATATTTGCTATTAAGATTAAAAAAAGTATTTCACATAAATTGTAGCAGGCACATGAATTAGTTTACAAAACGTTTTGAATAGAAAAAAATGTATTATTCTTTTGAAAAAATCTTTAAATTGTATAAATATTTTGCTTCGATCTGAAAATGAATAAAATAATGAGATATAAATTCATCTATTCGTGTCGCCATTATAAGTTATAAATTCAAAATACGGCCCAAATAGATTGTACACGTATTCATTAATGTTAATTTTTTTTATGAAAATAAATTACACAGTGACATTTTAAGATTTTTCTTCCAAGACAATCTAGCTCTTGAGACAGTTTATAAAATGGATCGCCTATATTACGTTTTTAAATGAATGAAAAGCAAAGTGACTCACTGGCAATGGTTTTTAATTATTTTCTAGTGTTTGATTCTTTATTTCAAATTAAATTACGAACCAGATTAATAACCATCGGTGTCTGAAAGTCTAATCAACGTGAAATTGTACTAATTGGCTGTCAAATCTTATGTTTTGTATCATTCACTCAACAAAGGATGCATAATAATGTATCATACCTAATAACTGTTCTCCCGCGGCTGTGCTCGCGTAAATAATTTGACTACAGCGCCACTTATCGGATCCCAGCATAGCTATGAACCATCGTCTCGTCAAAAAAAAATTGTGCAAATATGACCTCAATCGGCAAAGTCGTTGCGTGAAGTTGTGCTGAAGTTGTGGCGTGACCAAGGGAAATAGGGATTCATTTTTAGATTAAACATTATTTTCAATTTTTTTCGAGTCATTCTTTTACTTTTTCGCGACTTGTTCGTGCAAGCTTCATACGTACCTATTTTATTACTTAAAAATAACATTCAATATAAAAAAAGACATTTTTTTTTTATAAATTCGACATCAGGGAACCGCTACACAATTCCACCGTCACGGATTCTCACAACAGAGGAATCAATGATACTCCCAATCAACTCTCTCCAAAGAAAGCAATTAACACTTGTAAGAATAAGATGAAGCTACTATATTGTTGTCCCTATCCCCGTACTGCTTATCAATTCGTTTGGCTTTAAATTTGTTGGCAAGCAATGCGATTGTCACGGAGTGTTTCAGTGTTTTTCATTTGTTTATGAAATTACACTGTGGTGACATCTACCACGGCACATGCGAATTAGGTTTACAGACGATTGTGTAGCAGACTACAGCAACAATAATAACAACTCCCAAATATGACGTCACAGAATCCTGCATCGCGATATCAAGATTTGACACGTAGATTGAATTACATATTCCCAACATCAACCGGTGGCTTGGTGGGAGATCCTTTAGGTCTCGCCGGTAACTGCTCGGTTACGTAGAAATGGGCTGCAAGACCATTTACTAGTCGATTAGAAAAAGAAAAAAAACATCCGTTGGGCAGTAGTAGACCGCCTGGTTGGAGGATCCTCCCTTTTCGTTAGAAAAACACCATACCTCGTTCATCGCTCGTTCGCGCTTTAGAGACCAAGGAAATTTTGTAATCTTTAAGTTTAATAAAGTTTCACAATACCTAACTATTTTTTACCAATATCGACGTACGTTTACTCTGTCTAGCAAAACTATCCACCTGGGAATTTCTCTCAGTTAATTCTTAAAACTTAAGCGACAGTTTTATTTGCGGGTCACACAATAAACAGAGTAAATAACAATCAAATTTAAAATCGCATGCATTTAAATAGCGTTATTAAAAGCTAACAACACAACTCTAAAACAAAAGCGATTGTTTGAACTTTAGTTATCTTAAAAACTAATTAGTGAAATGCATCCAACTTTGATTAACAGATACTAGAATGTAGTTGATTCACTTTATATAAATACAATGCATAAATGTGTTAATTGAAGAGTGACCCGCGTGACGCGAACAAATGAAAATTGCATATATATATTGACAGCAAATTTATCATTTAATAACCGCCTCGTTGGTCTTGTGGTGGCAAGCGCGACTGCTGATCGTGAGGTCCTGGTTTCGATCCCCAGGTCAGGCATAGTGTTATTGGGTTTTTTTCGTGTGGAATTCCTCAGTAGCAGCCCGGTGTTTGGATTTGTACCCGGTTGATGGCAATAGGCTCACCCCCTATTACATGGGACTTAAACATAACGGCGAAATGAGGGTGTTACTATACACCTCTGTTCAACCCTTCGAGGAATACAGACGTGATGTTTTGTTATGTTTTAAACATCAGCTGAATTTTTCGCTGAAATTCAGTCAACTGAAGATACCCCTTCCTTGTTAATTTCTATGTTAAAGCCAATGAACTCTGAAGTAAGCCATTAATATCTTCAGGAATAGAGATAGATGAGTTTCTGTTGTTTGTGAATTCATACATAGTTAAAGATGTATGGAACATAATGAGCTACGCTAATTAATACGGGTAGGATGTTATGAAGATCGATGTTCACGACAATTAGTTATTGAGAAAGATCAATGAGCCAGTTTCCCAAGAACTCAAAGATCGAACAAAGTGAATAGTATGAAGCAAGGTGGCATTAAGCGAGAAGAATAGATACATTTGGCGGCAATGAATCCGGGTCACCAACATAAAAGAGAAAACAGTGTTAAACATTGTTTAATATTTTAACACTTTTGTGATTGCCTCGTTGGTTTAATGGTGACAAGCGCGACTGCTGATCGTTAGGTCCTGGGTTCGAACCCCAGGTCGAGCAGTGTTGTTGGGTTTTTCCGTCTGGAATTACTCAGTAGCAGCCCGGAGTATGGATTTGTGCTCGGTGGATGAAAATAGGCTCGCCTCCTATTACATGGGACTTAAAAATAACGGCGAAATGAGGGTGTTACTATACACCTCTGCCCAACTCTTCCAGGAATATAGGCGTGATGTTATGTTATGTAATATTTTAACAATGTTTTGATTATATTGGTAACCCGGATTCATTGCTCTTGAGTGTATTTTATCAAATTATTTATTATTCAGAAAAACGTACTATTTCTTAAAAGTGCTACCAACACGAAGAAGCCTTGCGTCTAACTGACCCCTCCCAAATGCGGCGACTTTGTTGAAATCACAGTACAACAAACTCCGCAACCACGTCGATAGTACTAAGTCCGGTGATTCTAATCCGCTAATTACACAATATAAGCCGAGCTAGCCTAAAGCTTTCGGCACACCAAACGCGGGTCACACGCGATGCGGGTCGTGGGCGGACCCGCATTCGCATTTTATGTTTCTACAACTCACGCGGGTCCGCCTATGACCCGCACTGCTCGTGACCCGCGTTTTGGTGTGCCAAAGGTTTAAGTTAATCCCACCCTTTGTTCACAGTGAGAGTTTCCTAAAGGAGTTTCCGGATGCACGTGTATGCGGTCAGTTTCTTCAACTTGCTGAGTTTGGAACTTTACTTGTGTAAAGGACAAACCGACGGGGAATTTATTTTGTACGTTTTGTTAATGGTTTCGCTTCTGCGGTTTTAAGGATTGTTGGCGATGTTCTTGTTTCGGGATTTGATGTTTAAGTTTTGTGATTTTTTGTGGAGTAAATATTATTAAGCACATTAGCAGATTAAGGTGTTCGTGGCTAAATAACAACCGCACGGATCATATGATTTGCGAGGTTAAGCTGCGCTTGCCGCGGTGAGTCTGTGGATGGGTGACCGTTAATTACAGTCAAGACTCCTCCGTGCCTCGGCGAGCACGTTAAACCGTCGATTCCAGGTGTCATACGAATACCTATGACAGTCGTTACGAGAAGCCAGAAGCCTTAGAATATCGGCACTGTCCAGTGACTATGAGTTGCGGAGATCTGGTGGCAGTCGCTCCATGTAAAGTACTGGTATCATATATTGCGAGGCATGCACACAAATGATCACTGTCTTTCCTGTTTGGTTCAACATTACAAATTTTTCTTTATCATGGTTGAGATGAGCACAAGCCCAGGTAATAGGTAGATGTAGGCTGTGTATTTTTCGTTATTGCATGTGTTGTACATAAAGTAAGTGGTAATTTTATTTCGAGAAAATTTTAAAATAAATAAAATAATTCGTAAAATGAAGGGAGTAGTACAAACTAACCCAACTTTGGCACACTAACTTAATTATTAGGGATCTGAAGTATGTAATACATGAACCAACCATACCTTACACCACAGATAAAACGTTGAACTAATAACGTAATTTAACCCACTTTCCTTGCTCGATAGGAGCAATCCTCCTACTAGTTACGACTCTAAGGCTGATGTTCACCAATAGAAATTGTCTGGTACTAGAAGGTTAACCAGAGAATTAATGTTGCTGAACACCAACCTGAGTCTGTGCCCTATCGACCGTTTCCGTGTCTGTAAGCGTGAATGGTTGCAGGATGCGTGAGCGCAACCTTTCATTGCAAAAACGTGCTCGAGTCGCGCACATTGTTTATTTCTCGGTAATAAAAATTGCCTTCGTTACATAGCTACTTGGAACGAAAATTGTAACACGCTTTTTTTAAACAAATTGACATACTTACGTTTTTTTTATGTTATATGTTGACAAACAAACCGACGCGACGGTCCACCTAATGGAAAGTGGTTACCACCGCCTATATACACTTACAACACCAAGAGGACTACTTATGCATTGTCAACCTTAAAGACAAAGTTGGAAAATCTCATGTGCCTGTAATTTCACCGGCACTAATACCCTTAAAATCGTAACACAGCAATGCTGCTCGGCGGCAGAAATAGGTACGGTGATAGTTCTTACTCCGACGAGATCTTTCACCAGGACCTGTACTTCTTCTTCTTTTCGTGTGGTTAGTGACTAACCTCATGTCAGAGTTTATACCGCCCATGAGCCTCTGACTTGGCTTCACATGCCGTCGAGAAATATCTCTCAGGCATGCCGGTTACCTCACGATATTTTCCTTCACCGTTTTTAAACAAGTGACGATTATACAATACACTCATTGATGCGAAACTTTCGAAGTTCAAACTCGAGACTTGGCTGTCTGACGGTCATGCCACTAGGCGATCACTACTATACGAGCTCTACTACTATTACGGTATCTATTCAACTCAATATCTGTGCCTTACACCCATTATTATGTTACTACATCCTCCTTAAATTTCTACCGATCCCTTACCATGTCCAACACGATATCACAATGTAATATCGTCAAAAGTTAGTCGCTGGAGGTGCATAACTTGTCCATATTAATAAGGCCACTGTACAAAGTTCTCAACTACAGGCCGTGAAGGAAACTACTCGTCTAATTAATAATTGTCTACGTGTTTTGTATGTATATCAATATATATTATTCATATATGGTTTGGTTTGGTCATGTTGAGAGAATGAGTGAACGGCGTTTAACAAAAGGAATTTATAAGGCGGATGTCAATTGAAACGCCGGTAGAGAATGTGTATTTGTACTGCAGTAAAAATATATCTTTGCGCTGACACAATAAGTGTGAGTGGCGCGAAAATGTGCGACTGTCATTGGTTTTTCGAACAAGTCATAATTACATACCTAATTAGTTCATTTTTAATGATTGTCATTTTTTGTTTGTTTAAGAGTCCTCTACTCAAATATACCACTTTCAAAGAACGACGCAAATTCGAAAAAAAATGGCGGCCGATTGGCTAAGTCAGATTCGATTGAAAAATGCTTCAACCTCTTTAGTATCTGTTCTGTAATTATACGAGTACCATCAGTACCCATATGAACGGTTATTTCTTAACCCACGACGCGAAAAGAGTGGAGTTATGTTTGAACTTTTTGTCTGTCTGTCTGTAGCATCATAGCTCTTAAATGGAGGAACCGATTTCAATACAGCAACAGCATTGATAACCTTGTAGTGTGACCGTCAGACTGCCAAGTCATATGTCTCGAGTTCGAACCCAAAGCACGCACCTCTGACTTTTCGGATTCATGTGCGTATTGTATAATTATCACTTGCTTAAAAACGGTGAAGGAAAACATCGTAAGGAAACCGGCATACCTGAGAGATATTTCTTGACGGCATGTGAAGCCAAGTCAGAGGCCCATGGGCGGAATAAACTCTGACACCAGGTTAGTCACTAACCACACGAAAAGAAGCAGAAGAAGGAAAAGAGTGCAGTGTTGTAGGTATCTGACACAGTTGCTGTGCTATGGTTTACACGATCTGTACTACACCGCAGCGGGTCATTATTTTAAGATCTTGTTTAGTGTCTTCTTCTTCTTCCTGCTTTTATCCCACACTAGGTGGGGTCGGCACAACATGTATTTAGTAAATCCATGTTGTTAGTTGTTTTGGCTTATTGTTTTATGACCGGCCGCCTGCCTGACATCAACCCTCCTTGGGAATACTCGTTGCGCCGTCGCGCGGGTGACCCAATGTGCTTGCTGATATTATGCACTGGGTCCCAATGTGATATGCTTGTCAATTTTATTGCCGAAAACTAAGCAGACATGTATTCTTCTTGGTAGAGTTGACTTGCATACTTGAAGTTCCAGTTTTGCTAGGATTAGGTTGGTTGGTTTGGTTCTGACAGTCATCGTAATTTATTTATTTACAATTTACACACCGTAGTTTACAATTTGTCAACGTAAAAATTAAATAATACTCAAAAAGAAATTTTATAAAATTTCATAATATTTCGGTTGCCATGGCTACTAACACAGAACAGATAAAAGCTACTAAGTTTAGTGTGTGTGTTGTTCTTTTGTTTGGTCTAGCCAATGTGCTGCTTTCTTTATCGTCGGTAGCTGTGACATACGTGCTTTTTAAACATAATTGTATCTACGAGGTGTAAACGAAGAATACATTAGGATTCAAAAAAAAAAACAAGTAGTAAACATGTGTTCTTAACGTGAGGCATTTTAGCGCCCCGAGCGAATTGCGCGGGTATCGATCGCAGTGCGATCATTTAACTCGGGGCGCTAAAATGCCTCACTTTAAGAACACATGTTTACTTCCGGTATTTTTTTTATTGAATCGAATTTGATCCCCTGCTTTTTTAATCTATGTCAGCAGTACATCACGAGGTTTGAAGGAATTACATGATCTCGTTTACAGCCTGTATAAATATTAGGTCCCCACCTATGAAATTGGCGTTTTTTTTTCACAAATAGAGAACCTCGTCACTTCTATGATTTAAAATATTCATCAATTGCTTGTTATTATATCGAATAATGACCATCTTAGTGTTCATAGTTGTTAAATAAATTAAGAAAATGTTAGTATGAAAAATGCAACTTCTTTAAAATTCTCCATACAAAACGCTGATTTCATAGGTGGGGACCTAATATTACCCGTCCTAACTCGGTGAGGCAAAATTACGTAAACGCTAGCTATTAACAAACTATTATTAGTTTGTGACCGGTACTAATTAGTATTCCTAACAGCTGCACTCATTTGGGACTTAGTCTAATATCTGCCTCGTTGGTCTAGTGGTGGCAAGCGCGACTGCTGATCGTGAGGTCCTGGGTTCGATCCCTAAGTTGGGCAAAGTGTTATTGAGTTTTTTTGTATGTAATTCCTCAGTAGCAGCCCGAAGTTTCGATTTGTGGCCGGTTGATGACAATAGGCTCGTACCCTATTACATGGGACTTAAATATAACGGTGGAATGAGGGTGTTACTATTATAAACACCTCTGCCCTACCCTTCGGAGAATACAGGCGTAAAGTTATGCTTTAATAATGAACTTAGTGAAATATTTTTTGGATGTTTTTTAAAACAAACATTTGTTGCTGGATTTCTACTTCCGACTAACCACATCAAACGTCAGTCTAAAATTATAACTGACGGACATGACTAGAAAAGTTTTTAGGGAAACAATATTGTGCAATATTTCAGAGTTATTTTTTAGAGAGTCGGACAATTGTTGCATTGAAATTGACAGTTATATCATATATCTGCCATTTTTAACAGGAAAATAGAAAAAAGCATAACATAACATCACGCCTGTATTCCCCGAAGGGTTGAGCAGAAGTGTATAGTAACACCCTCATTTCACCGTTATATTTAAGTACCATGTAATTGGGGGCGAGCCTATTGCCATCAATCGGGAAAAACCAGACTCCGGGTTGCTACTGAGGAATTCTACACGGAAAAACCCAATAACACGGCCCGACCTGGAGATCGAACCTAGGACTCACGATCAGCAGTCGCGCTTGCCACCACTAGACCAACGAGGTAGTTAAAAAATAACACAATAGACATTTTTCTTACAGAGTTCCTAAAAGATATCAATCGTTTGAATGGTTTTGTGATTAAACCACGGGAAGATTCTTCAATATTATCACTCTAGCGGCCCGTCCCGGCTTCGCATGGGTGGACATTTTTCCCGTTTTTGGAACATTTTTAATTTATGCTCCGCTCCTATTGGTCGTAGCGTGATCTTATATAGCCTATAACCTTTCTAGATAAATGGACTATTCAACACAAAAATATTTTTTCAATTCAGCCAGTAGTTCCTGAGATTATCGCGTTCAAACAAACAAATTCAGCTTGGAAGTAGGGAAGGTCGGGCTCATGACTAATTGACAACCACACAGATCATACGATTTGCGTGGTTAAGCTGCGCTTGCCGAGGTCAGGCCGCCGATGGGTGACCGTTCGTTACACATCGAGAGACCCCTCCGTGTCTCAAAAAGTACGTTAAACTGTCGGTCCCGGTTGTCATAAGAATACCTATGACAGTCGTTACGGGTAGTCAGAAGCCCGAAAGTCTGACAACCAGTCTAACCTTAAGATATAGGTATTGCTTAGTAACTGGGTTGCGGAGATCTGATGGCAGTCACTCCGTTTAAAATACTGGTATTCAGCCGCATCTGGTTAGACTGGAAACTGAATTCAACATAGTTGGAAGTCTTTAGTATCGGCTTGGGCAAAAACACAGCAGTGCCTTGCGTTTCGACGTAAGGCACTGCTGTGTACTGCAACTCATACTTCTTACTTCTACGTTGCAGAAGTTGAAGCAACGTTTAAGTTGTCACTGCCATGCCCCATGACGCTGTTCCGCGGTAAGGCGACGGAGCGGCGCCAACGTAACGCCACAAACTGCGTTGCGTGCCGTACGGATGTTATTCCTTTTTTATTTGAATTAATTCTAGGCACGTTTTATGAAAAAATCTCTTGCCGTTTTTAGGGTTCCGTATCCAAAGAGTGTCAAACAGGACCCTATTACTAAGCCTACACCGCACCGTCTGTCCGTCCATCTGGCGTTCACAGGGCTGTATTTTTTTAACCGTAATAAGTAGTCAGTTGAAATTTTCACAGAATATGTGTTACTAGAGCCACTATAGGTATTATAGGAAATATTAAAAATAAAAAACGTCTAAACCCAAAGGGGGTTCCCATACAAGAAACCTCGAAAAAAACGTATTTTTTCAACGTTTTTTGTTCCTGCTGTATCTTAAAACGGGTGACACATACATAACAAGCGTGAAACTTGCTACGATTTTAGTGCATACAAATTAACGGTGTTAATACTTGTTATTTAATTATAGAAATTAAATAACAAGTATTAACACAGTTAATTTTTCACAAAAAACTTTACTATTTTGTAGACATAAAGACGCTTTACTAAGATTTAAAAAAAAATGTTAACTAAAATGCACTAGTGCGGTAATGTAAAGTAAAAAGCACACGTGTTTAATAAGCTGCATTATGAACCTAAAAGCGATGCAATAAGAGCCACTTTACGAGCAAATGTGTTGTAAAATCAGTTATTTCACAGACATGTGTGGTGGTACGGAATACTTAGTGCGCGAGTCCTACTCGCACTTGGCTGGTTTTTCTGATTGGTAAGCAGACATTTAAATAGTGAAATATTAGAATAATGTCTTATTACACAATAGAATCAATACAAATGCCACACACGCCACAGTTACGGTTTCCGCATTTTTATTGCCAATTTATACTGCTTTTAAATAATATTACACGTTTTGTAAATTAGGGTCGCCGCAGATCTGACGGAAGATGCGTCGGGCGTATCATCGTTAGTACGCTCGACGCACTAACGCATCTTCGGTTGAGTGTGTAAGGTAAAGATTGAATGTTTTATTATCTACTTGACCGTTAAGCGATGGTCGATGCGCAGCGCATCTTCTGTCAGATGTGTGGCGACCCTTAGCGACATTTTTCAAAAAACTTGTCACGTAGACATTCAAATTATAATCGTCTGTCTGTCTCCTTTGCTTATAATATCCCCCGGGCTGTCAAGTCAAGGATAGCTGATAGGTCATGATGACAAATACTTAAAATAGATATCCCACCCGACGCTTGATTTTAAAGGACATTGCCAATCTATGTATGGAAGTTGGACCAAGTTCTACCCAGAATGAACACATAGTGCATTTTGTTCCTCAGGCCAACACTAATCAGTAAACAGAAGCGCTCTCAAATCTGTCCGAGGAGTCAAGAGAAAAAAGTGTTTTATTGTGAATTATTTATTTGCAAAAAAGGACTTAATAATTATTTTCAGTGTATCTGTGAGCACATTACACAACGCCCGCCGCAGCCGCATACCGTCCTCGCCGCCGCAGCCGCATACCGTCCTCGCCGGCGAGGCCCGTCGCGACGTCCCACCGCCGCCGCCGTCCCTGATCAGCCGTGCTCACCCGCCGCAGCCGCGGAGCCGGTCGTCTTTACTGACTCCGCTGTTAATTCAGCCCTCATCAAGGCGTTTCCTCCAGCAATCCTCCTGCCAGCAACGCCCTAAGCCGAGGTCCGAGTCTCATTAGGAGTTGCCTTTAGTGCTGTTGTTGCTAGTAGTCATGATGTTAGTAGTAGTTGTTAGCTTAGGTTAAGTATTTTACTCTCGTCCCCATTGGTTAGAGACCCTTCAGGTCTCACCAATAACTGCCAGGTTACGTAGAAACGGTACGCAAGACTATCAAATAAGCAGTCGAATAGAAGAAATAAAACACGGAGCGCGGGATTCTATGTCGAGCCGCCGTAGAAGTCTGACCTTTATTTTCTGACTAGCTAGTCCTTCTTATATTCTGATCTTGTGTGAATTATATTGTGACTGGACTCATGTTACTAACAACTAACCCAAATGCAAGTACCTACTCTCAGTGGTGGAGGGTCTATGTTGGCTTATTTACCAAATACCCGCTTTGCCTTGTGATAAGCAGACACTAGTCTGAACTGTAATGGTATACTCATTTTTATCCAATTCTATAAACGGTGTGTCTGCGACATATACAATAATGGCATGGCGCAAGCGAGACACACTAGGAGCTTTTTGAGTTTGGCGTGCTTCGGGACAAGATGTGAATGTGGATTTATATATTTTGGAGAGAAAAACATCTCATAAACATGATTTAATGAAAATTAATTATTAACAACAAAACTTGTTTTTATTTGGTTTTCAGGAGCCAATTTTATTAATTATATTATTTTTAGTTTACATTAATGCTACGATACCACTGGAGCTACATTCACTCCTGGGCAGCATTTGGTCAATGTCCTTTTACCAGTACTGCACCCATAAAAATCTCTCATAGAAATCGTCGCATCCCACGCTTTTGTATTTAATTACCATTGATTAGATAGAGATATTGATCAAGGTTGTAACATTTCATTTAAATTTAAAACCTAATTTATATTTATATATCCGTAATTGCGAGGGGCTCGTGGCTAATTAACAACCGCGTGGATCACACGATTTGCGAGATGGGTGACCGTTCATTACAAATCGAGACCCTCTGTGCCTCGAAGAGCACGTTAAACAGTCGATCACGGGTTTCATACGAAATACTACAGCAAAAATGACAAAAATTGAAAGGAGTATGCTGGTGGTTTGGCCATGTTGAGAGAATGAGTGAACGGCGATTAAAAAAAGGAATTTATAAGGCGGATGTTAATGGGAACGCCGGTAGAGGACGTCCTAGAAGGACATACATCGATGTTATTGGTGATGTTCTTCACAAAGGTCAGGTGCGTAGTACTCTCAACCGGCGTGCGTGTATGACAAGATGTATGAATGTGGATGAAGCGAAAGGGGTATGTAAGAGTCGTAGCATGTGGCGTTCTATAGTTTCTGCCTACCCCCATGGGAAAAAGGCGTGAGTTTATGTATGTATGTATGTATGTACTACATCAATTGTTACATGAAGTCAGAAGCCCAAAAGTCTGACAACCAGTCTAACCTGAGGGTATCGGCATTGCCCAGTAATTGGGTCGAGGAGGTCTGATGGCAGTCACTCCATGTAAAATACTGATATTCAGCCGCATCTGGTTAGAATAGAAGCTGACCCCAATATAGTTGGGAAAAGGCTAGGCAGAACGAACATCCGTAATTGTAACTTGACAAGGACAATTCTAAAGCCCAACCTTATTAGGAGATTCCAAATAATTTAAACTAACCAACTAAAGTCTACCCCGCCTATCTTATTCATTGACTTCATGTTCCTCCAAAGGTTGTCTGGTAGATATCGCTATCAGCGATAAGACCGCCATTGTACCCTTTAATGCTTGTTATTTTATAAGAGCTGTGTTACAATTTTGGTGTACATACAATAAAGTATATTCTATTTTATCTGTCTAAAGTCAGTTGTGCGTCGAAAATGGACAATTCTCGCATAAATCAGTCGTTATTGTAGAAATTGGCACCGCTTGAACTCCACATGTCATTGAGTAGAATGTTTGTACAACTACGGAACCCAAATGAGTAATATGATAGAGCTGATTGTGTATCATTATGTTATACTAAATTCTTAATGACTTGTATGAATAAAACATCGTTTGATCTTAAAATATGAATATTTAAAGAATATACCTCCTCGATATTAAAGCACTACGGGATTTTATCTGAAGTTTTGGTACATTTTTGCATAAGTGTAATCAGCACATTACTGTCCCACTGATAGGCACACGGAATGAGAAGGGTTTAGGCCTTAGTCCACCACGCTGGCCTGGTGCGAGTTTGCGGACTACACACACCATCGAGAACGTTATGGAGCGTGTGCAAGGTTCCTTCACGATGTTTTCCTTCACCGTTAACGTAAGAGATAATCAAATTCTAATCCGCTCATGAATTCGCAAAGTCAAAGTTGCAGACCGGGTTCAAAATCAGACCCTCCTGCATGGAAGAGCACGTTTATCCACCACGTTTACCTCCACATTTTATTTACCATCAAATTCACAACAGATCCTTCACAGGTATTTTTTTTTCTTTTTTTGATGTGGTTTTGCTCTTGACTCTAGTCTAGGTCAGAGGTGACAAAGACAAAGTCTACGATGGAGTGAACTTACCCAGAAGAAGCCTGTTCACTCTAACTTTCAAGAGATTCGGCTTGTATGCGTTCGGGAACTCAGACGCAGGTAGTGAGCTCCACTCTTTTGCCGTGCGCATTATGAAGGATTTTTGGAAGCGCTTACTGCGAATTCTTGGAATGGCAACTAGGTACGGATGGTAACTTGCAGTGCGTCTAGATCTTCGGTGGTAGAAGGAGGCCGGTGGGATAAGGTTGTGGATAAGCAAAAAACCCGACTAGATTTATCCACAATGTTCAATGTGTATAGAACGACCACTGTAAAAACAAAATGGTCTTTATACTTCGGAAACCGACAAAGATCAACTCCTAGTTCATTTTTCTTCATCTAAAGTTTCCTATCATTAACAATTGCTGTAATAACACTAAATCCTACACCATCAATAAACTCCTGAATTGCACCTATATACCAGAGCAAATGGCAATTACAAAGAAAAACTATCAAAGTGCCGGCGACTGGAATACTAATCTAAAACCATTTAGAAACCATTAGAGGTATTGAACTCTTAAGATGTACGAGCACAAACATCACAGAGTCTAAACGCTGATTAATTTATAGACCATAATAGCAGCTAGGCCATGTCAGACAAGTACAATGGGTATTGTACTTGTCTGATGTTTTATTCTGTTATTGGGTTATTTCGTGTGGAATTCCTCAGTAGCAGCCCGGAAATTGGATATGTGCTCGGTTGATGGCAATAGAGTCGCTCCTTATTACATGGGACTTAAACATCACGGCGAAATGAGGGTGTTAGTATACACCTCTGGCTAACCCTTCGGGGAATACAGGCGTGATGTTCTGTTATGTGGTGTTTTATTTAGTGTACCTATAACTTATGATCTTAAGCTGCGTTCATATAAAATTATATCGAGACAAAATATTTTATCTCCTCCTCACCCAAGTAAAGGTAAGCGTTCACAGTTCTACATCGTATCTATCGGACGTGTCGTAACAAAGGGATCTGTAAAGTGTAGTACATCCACTGTTTTCGTAGCATTCGAAATGCCGTCGCGACTCTTTCGAGTGATCGGATTTTTTACATTGTCAATTGTCATTCAGCAACGCAAATGACGTCATCCGCACGCGCAGCATTGACGGTGATCCGATGCGAGTGGTTCGTCCGTTGCCCATTAATGGAGGCACTAATAGGACTAATCATAAAAAAAATACTTTACTTTTAAGCCGTGATGTAAACTATGTATGATTATATGACTATAACAATAGTTAGTAAACTTGAATAAATAAAAAAACTGAATTCCGTTTGATGCGATCCATTCGATGTGGACCAGTGGACGATTACCTTTAATCACCACTAATTAGTGCACTTTGAAATACACATAAATGACATCATTTCGCAAATTTTTGTGCCCGATGAATGACAATGGGCTCGCCACCTAATTATTACATGGGACTCAATACCAGTGGCGGAAAGTGGGTGTACAGACTCCTGTAAAAGGAGAACACCTCTGCCTAACCCTACGGGGATTATAGGCGTGATTATATCGTCAGTGGAAAGGTAAAAAGACTAAAGCGCCAATATACTTACTTTACAGTAGAGAGATTCAAAGTATTGTTTAAGAAAATAAACATAGTTACCAACGGAACTGTATTATATATTATTATTTTGTGTACAATTAAGAATAAGAATAAGAATAGTTATTTTTCTTAGAGTATACATATTAAATATATAATTTAATTATCTATTTATTATGTATACTCTAAGAAAAATAACTATGTTTATTTTCTTAAAAAAATACTTTGAATCTCTCTACTGTAAAGTAGGTAGGTATATTGGCGCTTTAGTCTTTTTACCTTTCCACTGACTTTGGATCTGATGAGGTCAGACGATAAGTGATAGAATTTAAAACGCGTTTGGTAGCTGGCAACCAACCAGTTCAGTTTCTTAAGGCGTAGCGTATCAATGTTTTTATTAGCTAGGACAGTTATTTTGAGAACTCCCTCTTTTCGTACCCATTACAGTTTCAAGGGTATCTAGTTTCTTTTGGTGCTTATTTTCTTTCTTCAAAGTGTTTTTGAGTGTTTGTTTAAGGGGCATGGTGTATTTTTGTGTGCAGTCTGTTTCTGGGTTAAGAACAGGAGTCTTCATGCTATTTTATTTCGGAGAAATAACATAAGATAGACTAATAACAGTAAAAGAAGAATATTTTACAAAGACACTAACACCGAATGTCGCCATTTGCCTTACTTTTTCTTTTTTTTGTAATCATAGAGTATATATAGAACTTATACTTTACATAACATCACGCCTGTATTCCCCGAAGGGTTGGGCAGAGGTTTATAATACCACCCTCATTTCGCCATTATGTTTAAGTCCCATGTAATAGGGGACGAGACTACTGCCATCAACTGGTACAAATCCAAACTTCGGACTGCTACTGATTAATTCCACACGGAAAACCCAATAACATTTTGCCCGACTCGGGGATCGAACCCAGGACCTCACAATCAGCAGTCGCGCTTGTCACCACTTAATCAACGATGCAGTTATACCTTACTTATATCTTTATACTTTTCTCGATATGCAAGGTTAGTCGGAAAGGGGGTACTAAGCCGCAGGCCACTTAATGTGTCACTGATGGTTGTTTTAAAGAAAGTTAAAATTTCAAAATTTGAAAAAGAAAATCCTTAAAAATCATTTTTGTTTTAGTTTTTTCAAAAATTCTTCGTCCCTGCTTAAGTTTCGAATTCAGAAAATGAAGCTTCTAATCCGTGACCCCAAATATGACGTAAATGTAAATACAGCCAATCATAGCTGAAGATAGCATTTAGCGTATTTTTATATTAAATCTTTGAACAGCTATTTCTCTTAAACTATTGACTTTTAGAGAAAGTTGTAGGACAAAAGTTATCCATTATTATGGTTACTTTAACACCCTTTCGGCTTAGTATCCCCTTTCCGACTAACCTTGTATAAGTGAATTGTAATGTTCTTTTTTTACACGCTCTATATTAGCTTCACTTGTAACTAACTAACTAACAATGTAATAAAATCTTAGAAGTCAATTTAAACCTACTTCTAATTTGAGAAAAATGTCTTTAAATCGAAGGTAACATTACTCCTGGCATCCTCAAATGCGAACCGTATCAAATCATCTTTAAAATCACATTCTAAATAATATATTGCAAGCTACACTTATGTCTATGGGATATGCCGTAATCGCATGCAAAGTCAACGCAGTCATTTCGTATTATACTCCACACACGATGGCTAGTCACCGCCTGCGGTATGCGAGCAGCAGGAGGGGGGTGCACGCAGTAGACAAGACAAAGCAAACTGACAGAGTGCGTCTAATGTTTTGCACCCCCTCTCGCCGCCCACATACCACAGGTAGTGACTAGATCTCGCGCGCGGTCTATAATGTAAACCTTCAGTTATTTTATTAACCGACTTCCAAAAAGGAGGTGGTTACTATGTTCGTCTTTATTTTTTTTATTTTTTTGTGTATGTTCATCGATATTTTCACCAATTGTGAACCGATTTTGATGATTCTTTTTTTAATAAAATGATAAACTTCGGAGATAAACTATGGAATTCCTCAGTGACGAACAGTACGCATATTGTGATGATGTGATTATGTTACGAGCAGCGTCTTTAGTAGGTCCAACCAAGTTTTAATTAAAGCCACTAAAATGAAAAAAATAAAAGCATTTTTTACAAAAAATTTAAACCGACTTCAAAAAAGAATAAAATAATGACCATATAAAATTAACGGTTTCAGAATTCGGTGCCTTCAATTTGGTTCAGCGTGGATCAGCACAGACTTCTGAAACTGTTAATTTTATATGGTCATTATTTTATTCTTTTTTGAAGTCGGTTTATAAACATAGTATTTAACGACCTTCTTCCGCACCAGTTTTGTCGAAGGCAATTTAAACGCTTTCACGGCAATTATGACCGTTTAATCAATAAATCATCAAATTCAATGAAACATCTTACATTGAGTAAGTTATAACCCCGTTTATATGTAATTCGGTTGCTTTTATGGTGAATTGAGTTTATTGACAAGTTGATTGATGAGATTGACTTAGTAGGTCTTCGTACATCATTTCCAATTTATTTATAAGATCGGCGTTTATAATACTGGTATTCCAATTTAGTTATTTCACGGAAACTTAATTATTTGATTTTATGACAGTACAACAGTGGTTCGGAGAGCAACTTTCTCTGGTCAAAAATTATAGCTTATATTTTTTTTATGAATAAATTCTAAGTATTTTTTCTTATAAATCCAATTTAATACCGGTAAATAGTCACCAAAAATCTGTTATTGGATTCTAGTTGGAGTGAAATTATTTTAGATTCGTTAGAAATAGTTCAGTTCTGTGAAACAAGCACGGGACGTTGTAAACCGCTTTGACCTAGTCCTAGAGACTGTGAGCACTAAATTATGGTGACCGTCCACCTTCTGACGTCACACAATTTATGCTTTACGCTAGAATTCCTGAAATCCATATAAATTTACCGTCGTGTTAGCACTTAACGAATATACGAAGTGTTTTACTGGCGTACCCAACACACCTGAAAATTAGCATAAGCAATAAAACTTTATGTTGAAACATCGCGGGCTGGAATACCTAACGTGGAATATTTTGGGAGAATATGGTAGAAATCGCCAGTGTTATGTACTCATGATAATGTTAGTTCTCCGTTTTCTGTAACGTGTATTATTATTCTAGAGGGTCACCTTAAAATCTTATGTGACTGTTATTTAGAAAGTCAACATTACTTTGTTTAGTGGTAAACATTTCATGCCGAACCTTGAGCTGATTATTTCCGAAAGATCTGATGTCATATGAATCTACCTACATTCGAATTTAATGCTAGGTAACAATGGCTTTTTGTCTGTTCAAAAACAAGAAATGGCACACAAAATAAAAAAATAATATTTTAACTGCGGTACAGTTTCCTTCAATATTCATCGTCCGCGCTGCAAAGTAGGTATAGAACGAAATTGCTAATGGTCATAATTATATTACAACAAAGCGCAAAGCGCTTCATAGAAACCACGATCCTCGGAATTAAAAAGTACATTGTTCTGCCTAGTCTTTTTCCAACTATGTTGAGGTCAGCCCAACTATATGGGGGTATTTATAGGGACCGACTGCCATCAGTCCACCGCAACCCAGTTACAGGACAATGCCGATATCCTGAAGTTAGACCGGTTGTCAGACTTTCGGGCTTCTGACTCTCTGTAACGACTGTCATAGGTATTCGTATGACACCGGGGACCGACTGTTTAACGTATTCTCCAAGGCACGGAGGGGTTTCGATGTGTAACGAACGGTCACCCATCCACAGACTGACTGTGGCAAGCGCTGTTTAACCTCGCAAATCGTATAATCCTCGCAGTTGGTAATTGGCGACAAGGCCCTCAATAAAAAAAAAACATTACTGATTATTAAATTCAATTACTAGACTAGAATCTGACCTTCACAAAACTTACGAAAAATAGTTACATAATGTTTTATTTTTTATGTTCCGTAGATTGATTAAGCGTTCAGTTTACAGTCTGACCAACCTACAAAGACGAGTTCGGCGGTCATCGATACGTCATCAAATGTAAGAATAAGCAATCACCAGTCACTCATAATTATTATAAATAAACTAATCAAAATATTTAGGCCACGATAGCAGTTGACGTTTAATTTGATTACTGTTAAAGATATATATCGTGACATCACATGTCATAATGTTTATAAGACCTATCATTGTCTGTTTGATGTGCTAAATTCTAGAACACGTATTAATCAAAGATTTTTATTTTTTATTATTCTACATTAAAAACGTAGCATGTTTCTCCATGTGGTTTATTAATTGCGACCTATTTACGATTGACCCAATTTTTTTATATAGGTAGGTACTGCAAAATATTTTGCAGAAATGAAATTTCATTTTCTATAATCTGTGACAAATAAAATCCGGATTCGCATTTAATAAATAATTTCTTAAATGTTCTGCATTTCAGTTTTGAGAATAATCAAAATTGACGTGAAGCGGCAATGATTTTATGCACGACATTTTTTGAACACAGTATTGCACGTCATCAATGGATAATAAGTAATAACATTATGATAAAATAATTTTAATTTAAACGTTCTTTGGCGTTCCCTACATTATATTATGTAGCTTCTAATTAGTATTTTATCAAAAGTATTTACAATGTTCTAATAAAGGTTATTATTAATTAAACTATTATTTTTTTTACGTTTTCCTGGAACTGGACCACTATGTACAGTAAAAACACACGTCATGTCTCCAATAAACTGTACTTGTAGTAGCATCTATTTATTACCTAAATTACCATTAAATAATTGATGGACCGCATCAATTCATAGTACACTGTTAACGAGTACCTATTTACAACGTAACTGTTACCCGTTACATACTGGTACTATGATGTCATTTAAAATACCAACTTTGTCACATTCAGAACTATTGAGTCACTGAAACTATTTTTTATTTCTGTTCGTAATTGACAAGTTTGTTTGTTCTGCAATATTTATAATTAAGAATGCTATCTTTAAATTGTTCCGGAATTTTAACGATGAATAATTACGATAGAATAGAATATACTTTATTGTACACCAAAATTGTAACACAGCTCTTATACAATAACAAACATTAAAGGGTACAATGGCGGTCTTATCGCTGATAGCGATATCTACCAGACAACCTTTGGATGAACAGGAAGTCAATGAATAAGATAGAGGGGGTAGTCCATGGTGTACTGCTGCAAAATATATACTACACACCATACATAGACATATTACTTACATATAGATATATATATACATTTATAAATATTGTAATATATATATATGATATTATATAATTATGTGATAGGGAAAACAAGGTAGATTGATGATGAGGTACTAATTAGCTCATGCCTTGGTCAAATTAGGCAGTCAGCAAGATTGGTAGCGGGGCTGACTGCGCCAGACTTACTAAGGCATCGTCACTCATATGAGTACTCTACCAGACTTATGTTTTGTTCGTGCATGCTTTTCCGATACTTTACATTTATTGAGTATAGTCCGCGCGCAAGTGTTAGTCAGTCAGGAGTTTGGATTTGTGCCCAGTCGATGGCAATAGGCTCGCCTCCTTTTACATGGGACTTAACGGCGAAATGAGGGTGTTACTATACACCTCTGCCCAACCCTTCGGGGAATACCGGCGTGATGTCATGTTATGGTAACACACTATACCTGCACAGCTTATTCTACAATCTCACCAGTTAAGTGAAAACGGTATAATACATCACATTCTCAACCGGATGCTAATAGCAACCGCCATTAATGCATTATCACTTCCGGTGCGCTGGAGTTTCACGTTATTTGCTTCGCCCGCACATTTAATTTTGCAAACTAAAGTTTGTCGAGTGAAAATAGCACAACACAATATGCTGTTGCTGAGTTTGTTTTGTTTTAATGCATTTGAAAGGACAGAAACAGAATATGGACTGGAAACTGTAGAAAGTAATAAGCAATAATAGATACGGGAAACACTAAAAGAAATGTGCAATATAAATAACTAAATAGATAATAATGTAGGTATTGGTTAGCACATTATTAAATTCTCTAATAGTTTCTAATAGTCTAATAATTATAAGATAGTATTAAATAAAGTAAGTGTACATAAATTAGTATTTAAATAACTAAGCCAAATAAACTTGCAATCTTAATATTTGAATAGATAAACAAATAAGTACTCTAAAAAGATAAACAGGGTAAATATAGTAATAAATAGTATAATATAAATAAATTATTAAACTCCGAATATAATTTGAAATACAAAATTATAATTTAAATAAATAGGACAAAAAAAAATATATAATAATTAAATAAAGGCAACTAAATTCAAAAAACCAAGTTATCTACCAACATACAAAACAAAAAAAAAACATAACTATACTTCATACTAAACTTCTATTTGTTTTAAATTCTATCTAATTTAATAATGATCCTCCTCTCTCCTACTTTGCTGTGCCCAACAGGGTCCACAATTTTAACATAATTTTCTATTACTACCACCTAAGTAACATTGTGGAATACGCAAATAAATATTGAGTATTGAGTATTAAGTTTTGTGTACTGGATGAAGTGTTGTGAGGTAGAAGACTCAAGTGAAAATGTTGTTTTTTTATAGCTTAATGTTATTGATAGAGATGTTCAATTCTTTTGCGGCTTTCAAGGTTAGTTTAGTGTTCCCTGAGTTTCTGATTGATGTGTTTTATTTGTTTAATAACTAGCGGCCCATCCCGGCTTCGCACGGGTGGACTTTTTTCCCGTTTTTGCAACATTTTTCATTTATACTCCGCTCCTATCAGTCGTAGCGTGATGTTATATAGCCTATAACCTTTCTCAATAAATGGACTATCCAACACAAAAATATTTTTTCAATTCCAACCACTAGTTTCTGAGATTAGCGCGTTCAAACAAACAAACTCTTCAGCTTTATTTATCTATTTGGAACTGGTTTACATCAGTTACGTCACAGTGGGTTCAGTTGAAAACCAGCGTCAGGCACTAGTAGTCTGACATTTATGCTGAACTGAACCTATTTGGCGCAGCCGCTAGACACACAGATACTTTATTTTTGTTTGATTTTTCTTTTGTTTTGTCTCTTATAAATTTTTTGGCTGTGTGTCTGACTGCTTTCGTGCCAAATAAATTTCTTTCTTTCTTTCTTTCTCTTTCTTCTTTATAATATTAGTATAGATTAGAAACTACTTTTGACCCTGGCTTTCAAAGATTTGATGCAGAAAGTGAATCTAATCTTTGACATCCAGTGTCATACGTATTTTATCATCTCGAAAATGTCGACTGCTGAACCTACCTACAATATGTTTTTCCAAAATAAGTTTAGTGTGACGACACAGCGCTAAGTGCTCAAATTCGGTCGTGTGACTCCAGCAGGGTGCACTTTAAGCCGGGTCTCCTGCGCGTGTTTTGTTCTAAAACAAAACACGTTCAAAAATATCTACGCAAATCAGTATTGTTGCATTCCGTACGCGACGGAAACTGTTTTGTGTCGATGTTTTTATGTAATGTGTGGATCAAAACAGGCACAAGAGATCCAGATTAAAATACAGAAAATAAGCATACTTTTGCACAAATTTTACCTCAGTTCCAACCGTCCGGGAAAGAAGCAAGTTTGTGCTACTAATACCTACCTTGCTTGTCCTTATTTTCTGATCTTGTGTAAATGATTATATTGTGAACTAGCTACTGTAACTAACCACTAACCCAATTAAAAGTACTCTCAGTGATGGAGAGTCTATGTTGGTTTCATTTAATTTATTTACCATGCTCGCAATCCTAACAGACCGATATTAGCTATGACTGTCATAATAGATTCACCCCTACAAGATTCTGTTGTCTGTCTTTTACATCATATAATTTGTGGTATCTATAACTAAATGTCTGTGTTTAAAATACACAACATATTTTTTCACAAATTCTAACTCAGTTCCAACCGCCCGGGAAACAGGTAAGTTTGTGTTACTAGTACAAGATAAAACGAAGCAAGTCTTCTAAAATCACACATAGTTGTGGTACTCAGTTCAACCCTGCAAGTCCTACAACAGATCTAAAGATAACCCATAAGTCGGAACTCTCGAAATATTCCTACTTTGTCTTTGACAAAATTACATCACACAAGTTACTATGTAACAAACTTACGACGCCTTTGTCTGAATAGACTTTGTTCTGTTTATACCTTCCGTCTTTGATCTCATTCGCTGAAATGCTATTTGGGGCGTCGCTGGATACGTTTTAATATTGTTTGTTGGATATCGTTTTAGGGTTATACTTTGTGGCAGAATGTAGGTATGTCGTTAATTAGTTTTAGGAGGGTTATTAATATATGTGCTAATTGTGAAACAATGGGTTGGTAATGGGTCATTTCAAAGTTTAATTTACTAACTCTTCACACAAATATCTTTAGTTTGGTCTTCAGTTGTTTTTTCTGGTATATCCACAGAACAGATAAAGTTATAAATCTTACCAATGAAGTTGAAATATTATGCTATATATATATATTGTTGCTTGTGTTAGGAATAGGTAAAATCTATAGTGCAACGATTACCGGTGTCATGCTATCTTCTTTACATAGTATAAAACAAAGTCGCTCCCGCTGTCTGTCTGTCTCAATGTATGCTTAGATCTTTAAAACTACGCAACGGATTTTGATGCGGTTTTTTTAATAGATAGAGTGATTCAAGAGGAATATTTATATGCCCCACATTAGTATCTACATTGCACCCGTGCGAAGCCGGGGCGGGTCGCTAGTTCCTAATAAATAGTACAAAAGAAAGATAAAATATTTGAAATCACCCACATACCTACAGTCGACCAATTGGAATCATGACCCACCTTAAGCTTATTTTTTACTAATGAAATTAGGTTGAATTTCGCTTAAACATGTATTACCCTGGTAACAAACTTGTTATCAATTTTATCAGTACCTACATTACAAACTAAAATAAAGCTAAATACACACAACTCTAATAACACAAATAAATGTTCTACCTAACCTTTTCCTAATTATGATGGAGTCAGCTTCCAGTCTAGCTAGATGCAGCTGAATACCAGTATTTTACATGAAGCAACTGCTACCAGACCTCCGCAAGCTAATTACTGAACGATGCCAATATCTTAAGGTTAGACCGGTGGTCAGACTTTCTATCTTCTGACTATCCGTAACGATTGTCACAGGTATGCCACCGGGACCGGCGATTTAACGATGTGTAATAAGTGTTCACCCATCCACGAACTGACCGCGTCGCAAAATCGTGTGGTCCGCGCGTTGTTATTTAGCCTCAAGCCCCTCTAATAACACTAATAAAACAAAAAAGAAACATATTTTTTGCAACATCGTGCAATTATGACGAATGACGTCATTATGATAGTACTGTATCGGACAAAGTACTGGGAGTAGGTACATTTAAAATATTAAAGTCATAATAATACTAACTGTAGGTATTGTACTACAAGAAAATTATACACTTGTTAAAATCGTGTTTAACTTAATTTCCCCAAACATTTAAACGCATTTAATCCATGTTTAACTCTAAACGACTGCTAAACACAATTTCGTGGTACGACGATTAACGTGTTTTTAGGAAACTAGCTTTTATACTTATTTGTTTTAGTAACTGCCTCGTTAGTCTAGTAGTGGCAAGCGTGACTGCTGATCGTGAGGTCTTAGGTTCGATCCCCCGGTCGGGCAGTGTTATTCGGTTTTTCCGCGTGAAATTCTTGATTTGTGCCCGGTTGATGACAATATGAAAGAAAGAAAATTATTTATTCTGGACTCACACAGGCAGTTACAGAAACAAAAACAATATAAAAAAAAGAAACAATAAGAATTTAGACTACCTGCACGAGGCCAAAAAGGGCTCCTATCTCAGCATAATGTTGCGACATTTAGAAAAAAAACAAAATGTCGCAACGCTGGTTTTCTGATAGGACCATAGTGATGCCACGAGCGATAACGACACAAATAAATAAATAAACATATTACGTAAATATTAAATTTCAATACTACTAAACAAAAGCAATAAATAGTTTAATACAAACTTATGTGTTACGTGTGTGTGTGTGGAATAGTCAATAAAATTAAATGTTTAATTAAACTTAAATTAATATGCTCGCCCCCTATTACATGGAACTTAAACATAACGGCGAAATGAGGGTGTTACTATACACCTCTGCCCAACCCTTCGGGGAATACAAGCGTGATGATATGTTATGTTGTGTGATTTTAGTTTCACAATTAGCTTAAGAGCTCTAATTTAAATATTACTAGTTAACAGATGTAAAAAACATAGGAAAGAATATTGTAGGGGTGAATCAATCATTACAGTTATAGCTAATATCGGTCTGTCAGGATGGCGGGTATCTATCTATACTAATATTATAAAGCTGAAAAGTTTGTTTGTTTGTTTGAACGCGCTAATCTCAGGAACTTCTGGTTGGAATTGAATAATTATTTTTGTGTTGGATAGTCAATTTATCGAGGAAGATTACAGGTTATAACATCACGCTACGACCAATAGAAGCGGAGCATAAATGAAAAATGTTGCAAAAACGGGAAAAATGTCCACCCGTGCGAAGCTGGGACGGGCCGCTAGTGGTAAATAAAATAAATGAAACCAACATAGACTCTCCACCACCGAGAGTACTTATATTTGAGTTAGTGGTTAGTTACAGAAGCTAGTTCACAATGTCATAATTTACACAATTTACACAAGGGTCAGAGAATAAGGACAAGCTAATCAGATATAAAAGGTCAGACTTCTTCGGCTGTTCGACATGGAATCCTCTGCTCCGTCGAATGACCACTGTTTTTATAACGTCGGGTACGTTGATTCATCTTAACGAATGTTCTGCCTAGCCTTTTCCCAAATATATTGGGCTCAGCTTCCAGTCTAACCAGATGCGGCTGAATACCAGTATTTTACACGGAGCGACTGCCGTCAGACCTCCGCCACCCAGTTACTGGGAAAACGCCGATATCCTAAGGTTAGACCGGCCGTCAGACTTTCGGGCTTCTGACTTCCCGTAACGACTGTCATAGGTATTCGTATGACACCCGGGTAACGAACGGTCACCCATCCCCAGACTGACCGCGGCAAGCACAGCTTAACCTCGCAAAACATATGATCCACGCGGTTGGCAATTAGCCATGATCCCCTCGATTCATCTTAACGAATACCCTCCTTTATCAACATTATCCAGTGTTACCAGGTACCGACAAAACAGACCACAATATTGGCGGTGCAAAACTAATAATTAATTCACTATCTGCCTAAGTGTTTGATTTTGATGTAGATACAACAGTGTTTTATGATTTATAAGCCGCTGAAACTGAATGAATTCTTGATAACCCGTAACCGTGCGTTCACACGGCGGATCCGTTTTAATGGATCCGCCGTGTCGTATCTGAGAGGTAGGATACGATAAAAATAACGGATCCAGTATTTTTTGCTGGATTCGGAATACCGTCATGTATGTGAACTCTTCACACAACTACAGGCGCCATCACCAAAATAAAAACGGATCCTGTAAACAATTTCTGTGTGAACTAACTATAACATAGAACTGTAAGTAAGGTAGAATTATCTGAGTTTAGTATTACATAAATAAATAATCCCTTAAAAAAACATTCCAACCCGATGACCCCATCACCCTCATTCAAGAGAGTAGTAGGGAAACCAGTACACGTCGTAGGTACAAAAACAAATACAAACCGCGTTTCCGGCCTCGCCGCCGAGGCCCCCCGCGACTCCCCAGTAACATCACAGACCGACCCTTGCTCGCCACGCCAGCCCGCGAAGCTGAGCCTGTAACGGTAATAAACCAGTCCCCAAATAATCTAACCCAGCCCGATATTGATTGCCCACCCCTCAGTGACCCACTAAGCCGAGGCCCATACCCCTCAGGGGGTGCCCTTAGTGCCGCGTCACTTAATTAAATATCCATAGTTAGTAAGCCCTGGCTGGGGGCCTTAAAGTAATTTTTGGCCACCACAGGATAGTCCGGTTAAGTAGTAACAAAGCCCTCGCGCGCTTTACACTACGAGTGGTCCTTCATAAATTAAATTAACTTAAATTAACTTAAAAAAACTTTTAAGTTAAACGATTTTATCTTGTAGTACCCCTGCAGCATCAGGGTTTTAGGATTGAAGGTTGATATTAAAATGTGTTGTCGTGGAAAGTGAATTTATATGCGAATTTTCAAGAGAATCGGTTAAGCAGAAGTAGTTGAAAAATCTGTCGCAAGATTTAAATCAAACAAATATACAAAGTGAAGCCAATTAAAACCGTTTAAAAATAAATAATATCTTTACATAGTATAAAACAAAGTCGTATGATAGAGGATATGAAAGATAAGGGAGTAAATGATAATGAGACGGCTACAGGGTAGAGTGGAAGAGAAAAACATATTGCGCCGACCCCAAGTAACTTGGGACCAGGGCAGGAAGATGATGAGTATAAAACAAAGTCGCTCCCGCTGTCTGTACGCTTAGATCTTTTAAACTACGCAACGGATTTTAATGCAGTTTTCAGCAATAGATAGAGTGATTCAAGAGGAAGGTTTATATGCCCCACATTAGTATCTACATTGCACCCGTGCGAAGCCGGGGCGGGTCGCTAGTTTATGAATAAAAAAACAATTCTTATTCTCAGAAGAGGCCTGTGGCTAGCAGTGGGGCAGTAATGGACTGATTATGAATATAAATACTGAATTTGATTGAAAAATTCACACCAATACAATTTACAAAATATTAAGCTGTTGGATAGATTCCATGTAAGACGCTCGTGGCTAATTAACAACCGCGCGGACCATAACATTTGCGAGGTTAAGCTGCGCTTGCCGCGGTCAGTCCGTAGATGGGTGACTATTCGTTACACATCGAGACTCCTCCGTGCCTCGGAGAGCACGTTAATCTGTCGGTTCTGGGTGTTATACGAATACCTGTGACAGCCGATACGGGTAGTGAGAAGACCGAATATCTGACAACCGGTCTAACCTTAGGATATCGGCAATGCCCAGTAACTGGGTTGCGGAGGTCTGATGGCAGTCGCTCCGTACAAAATCCTGATATTCAGCCGCATCTGGTTAGACTGGAAGCTGACCCCAAGATAATTGGGAAAAGGCTAAGAGGAATATACCAATGTATACTCCTCCATAGGGGGAAGGGTGGGTCAAAAATCACTAAAATACTGTTAACGTAATACTTGAATGGCCCCTAATCTACATGTGAACAACGTTAGTACAGACTCCAGGTGTTAATGTTAAGCAATCATAAATCGGTTAACCTTTTCGATTATAAGTTACCACATAACACTAAAGATTTTAATCGTGGTTGTTAAATGTACGAGTCATTTAAAACTTTAGATGTCTTGAATTTTAGTGTCGCTATAAAATGTTTTCGTAATATTTGTATTGTTTTAAGCAAATAAATCTTAATAGGAAACCTTGGCTCAAGCCCTTCTCTCTTTTCGATGGTTTTATCAAAACATTGCATTGCCTACAAAAATAAGATACAAAACTCTTCTGGCAGTTTTGTCAAGGCGACAAAATCCCTGCGTAGATAGCCACTCGTGCGCTCATTTGAACGCAATGGGGCAATGATATTTATTAAAAATAATACTGGATTTAAAAAAATGAAATCATAAGAAATTTAAATATTAGAAAAACAATAGATAACGTTAAGAGATTAAGAGACGAGTGATGAGATTAGAACATATTCAAAGATCAAATCATTATCAGCCTACGGAAGCCAATGTGCCATGGTCCAATATTAATTATAAATTAAATTTTATTCACATTGACTTTTATTCGCTCCAATGCATCTAAAGGCGCGTCCAGACATTGCGAGGTGTACTCCGCGAGTGGCTTGTCACGCATGCCTCAGGGATTTGCCACGCTTGCATCGGACTGTGTGGACGGGGTAGCTCACTGCGACCACTCGCAACGCATGCCTCGCCATCCGTGGCGCATGCCTCGTAACGTTTGTATTAAGAGTAACTTAAGAAGCGACAGTTTACAATTAGTAAATCGAGAATCTTAACTTTCGATTTATTAAAAAACAGTAATTATTAAGAAAAATTGGCTCAAACATCTTGTTTTTGGATTCAGTATGTTCAGCGTTGTTTGTTTTATCTAATGTGGGGTAAACTAACCTAATATTTTGCGTATGCGGGTCGAAAAAATCTTATAAATATGATTTCAATTGACTGGAAACACTCGAAGCTAAGTGTGGCCGTACGAAGCAATGGATACGATAGATACGTAATTACGTAATACGTAATGCTGAACTGAACCTATTTGGCGCAGCCGCTAGACACACAGCTACTTTATTTATTTTTTATTTTTTGTCTCCTATGGTTTTTTTTTTGTCTGTGTGTCTGACTGCTTTCGTGGCAAATAAATTTCTTTCTTTCTTTCTTTCTTTCTTTCTTTCTAGATACACGCAGTCGGCCAGGCAGCTAACGTGGGCCACGTGTTTTGATTTTGTGTTTGATTTTGTGTGCAGCAATGGATCCTCAGCTTAACTCTAATCAACCTCACTCTCATAGGGGTTAATAGCTTCTTTTCGCGATAACAATCCACAAATCTATATCAGAATCACAAAGACAAATTGACTAATTCTAAAATCATTAATATCAATAGAACATAAAGTTGTAAAAGTAACATGTGTCCGCCCCGTCGTTAGTTGGTATCGTTAAGTGTAGAAATGGTTGTTAGTATAATAAAGATATTTTTAATCACCTCGTAGACGATACTTTTATATCTTCGGACCGTTGAAGATGAACAAGAATCAAATATCGAAAACTGAGTTTGCTGCTATTAGGACCATTCCAAAATGGAATAATGGCTATCTAGGCTGCCTAAAATGCCTGATTTTGCAGAAAAATGCCTGCCTTAGGTCTTTCTCTTTCTCTCTTGTGTCGGCACGAGCTATTCGAGAATAGCTCACGAAAGATTAGCTAGTCAGTAAGATTGATATTGTAGCTGACTGCCCAGTGTGGTATCGCCACTCCTGGAAACTGTTTTATGCAACGCAAAAGTAAAAAGCTGGTATAAATTTAATATGAATGCCTGTGTAGGGGAGCGAGGTATGGTGTTCCTTCTACGAAAAGGGAGGATCCTCCTACCAGGCGGGTCTTGTGCCTTGCGGGCCACTGCCCAACGGTTAATGTTGGGAACTTGTATCTGCGTGTCAAACTTTGCAGGATAGTTCGTATGTGGCGCGATAGCTACCGCCACACCTGTCTTAGTGCTTGGCCAGAGTGGCAGCGCGGTGCGGGAACGCGCGCGATCTGCCTGTCCGCAGTGGAGCGCGGCGTCGTTCTGAGCGTTGTCGGGTCCAGTGTTTGTCAAAGTATCATATGGATGAAGAAGACTTATTTTTACTGGAAAATTCTTACTAAAAAACGATGTTTCGACATTCACAGTGCTTGAATAGCACTTATTAATTCTTCAACATTTAATTTTGAAGACGCCATCACAACAACGCGCGTGGTCAGCTCGAACTAGTTTGAGATTCCCCGCTCCCGCGCGGGTTGTCACTTGCCGCCCGCGCTATCACTGCGGCCACTTGTATGAACGACTTATGGCGTGAGCTACCCGCGCGCTTCCCGCGCAAAGTAGCCTGCGCCGCTTCCCGCGCCCGCGTGCCCACTATGGACACTCAAATTAAGTTCTTCTGTTTGAACTCGCCGCGCCGCGCCCGCCCTGCGCCCGCGTTTGCAGTCTGGCCATAGGCTTAGAGTAATGCCGGCCGCACGCCTGTCAAACCTTAAGATGCCTGTCAATTGGGGCAAATTCCTGTCATATGGTAACTTTAGCTGCAACCATCTTTTTGTTACTTAGATATCATAGCCCCTAACATGTTTTGCTTACAAAATTGGGCCGTGGTCAAACTGTTGCAATCGGTGCAAGTGTTCCCACATGTTTTGTTAGTCTTTTGTCGCAGCAGACCCGGCTTAACAGACACATGGAACGCAGCACGTGTGCAGCAACACACCACGCCGAAAATACGGGACGCAAATTAGGCGTAATTACGCCTGCAATGTTTTTGAAATTACCCGCGACACACCAGGCTGCAATTACATCGCGTCTTGCCGATACAAAAAACATAGATTCCGAAGTACGGTCGCGTAATTTCGGCATGTGTGGCGCTATGCTTAGGTATTTAAGATCCAGGCGCGCATTACCATTTTGCATAAATTCGCATAAAGCGTGTTGCAAACGCATTACGTGATATTCTTGTATACAATCTCAACCTTTCCTATTTCCACTGTTTCTTAATGAATCGTGTGTGTATTTTTATAAACACAAATTTCTCACATGTAAGCACTAAACACACTTCTTGGCTTATAAGGTGGTACGCTTACAGTGACGTAATTCGGAGCGATACGCGTCAGAATGATTTTAGTATCCCACTGACTTGTACGATGTCGCACGACAGTCTTTTTATTTTTTTCTTCTATTGGCATGCTTGTATATTGTCTTGTGGACAGTTTCCATATAACCGGGCAGTTATTGGCGAAACCTGAAGGGTCTCCAACCAATGGGGAACGCACGACTGTCGCATAGACGCACGTCTTTATAGTACACACGCGGTAATTGTCGCTCCGACTTACGTCGCCGTGAGGGAACCGCCTTATGGCCGGTTCCTATAAACAAAAACGAATTATTTTGCTTACCAATGGCAGCATTTTTTTATTACCAAACTGGGCATATAAATAGATTTATAGATTCCCGCACGGAACAAATATGTGTATGCCCTAAAGATAGTTGTTCCGGGTCTAGATGTTTGTGTGTGTGAAGATTTGTGTCAAAACACACCCACGATACAGGAGAAATCCAAGGACGGGGCAACGTTTTCTTAAAAAAAAATATGGATTCGACCATTAGTCGTCTTCTCCCGTTCGAGGTCATCAATAAATAAAGCCAGCAAGAGCTTATCATCAATCGTAACTGGTAATTCTTGCCTTATTCTAAAAGTAGTCGTCCTTGGTATAAAAGTATTCACACATTATTTTCCATGAACTTCTTACTATATTTATAGACATGTTAATTATAATACTAATTAACTTAATGCTTGTAGTTCAAATATACATAAACATTTTGAATTAATTAATCGTTTATTTATTCAAAGTATTTCAAATAGCATGATTTATAATACTTACTAAACTGTTTAACGTAGACTAACTATGTTGTTTGTGTTATGTAAATCAAATTATTTATTCCATTAAAACTTTAACATTAATTTTATAATACCTACCTATTATTATCTGCTTAGGTAACTGCGTAACGCAGGCTAACTTTAAAATAAAAAATGAGCCCGTCGTGGGACACCTGGCAGATGTGAAACATCGAAACTAAAACCTCGTATCCGTTAGGCAACAATTGACGCGCAACACGTGACGCTCAACATGTTCGGCAGCGTTGCACAACATCGCGCGACTTTGCCAGCTGGCGCGCAGCATGACGCACGGCTTGTTGTTTCTTTCGGTGCAACATGCCGTTGAGCATCAAATGTTATCGAATAGAGACGTGACGCGCAGAAATGTCCGTGTGGTGTAACGAATACACTGAACACATTTTCTTTATTTTGTAAGTAATTTCTAAACCACCAACGTGGCTTTTTTCTTTTTGATGCATTTTTCGATAAAATTATAAGTACCGCCGCTGAAATCAACACTAGTTCGGTTACAAGGTAGTACGGTTACAAGTGTTATTCTTTATCCTCCCGTAAGTACACACCTGCTAAATTTTATGTGCACATACTAGTTGAGGGTTGACACCTAAAGCCACCCTAAAGTGGTACATTGGTACTCTCTTCTACAGGCTTTTTCCAATAAATACACATATTATTAGTCATATTGAATATCCTGTACTTATTTGGTTGGGATCCTCCAAATCGGAATGTCTATGGGTAAATCATATAATCCCGTATTTTTTTAAATGGTTTTAATTAGCTTTAGTTCGTGTATTTGTTTGATCAAATCTTGCGACAGATTTGATAACTGCTCCTACTTAACCGATTCTCCTGAAACTTCGCGCACAAATTAAATTTCCATGACAATACAACATTATAATTATTTCAACCTTCAATCCTCTAATCCTGATGCTGCATCCCTGCTGCAAGATAAAATCAGTTAACGTAAAATTTATTTTTTAAGAGATTATTGTATTATTAAATCTGTCTCCATATTTTATGATCCAGTCATTTACATACTCCATTGGCCTTGCAAGTTCGTAGGTAGTAGTGGTTAGTAGACAGGTATTTTAACAGCAGTAGGTACTAAAGTACCGAACTAAAACTTAAACTATCAACATACCGAAAAAGAAAAACGAACTATATCTTCTATTTACCTGCCTTGTTGGTCTAGTGGTGGCAAGCGCGACTGCTGATCGTGGAATCCTGGATTCGATCCCCAGGTCGGGCAAAGTGTTATTGGGTTTATCCGTCTGGAATTCCTCAGTAGCAGCCCGGAGTTTGGTTTCATGCCCGGTTGATGGCAATAGGCTCGCCCCGTATTACATGGGACTTAAACATAACAGCGAAATTAGGATATTACTCCTCACACACATACCTCTGCCCAACCCTTCGGAGAATACAAGCCTGATATTATGTCATGTTATTTTCTATTTACTCCCATAATGTCTCTTTCATTGCCACCTTCCAATTATTAATATACCGATAAACGCACTACGAAAAATTAAAAATGCATTCAATAAGGTATTGCATACGTACGCAGTCTTCCGGAACAGTAAACTTAGCGATAATCCTAGTAAGAAAAATTGATTTGCGCTGAGCCATTACCTGGAGAGACCTTACATTGTAAACCCAACCTTAAGACCTAAATCCTAAAGTCAGATTTCAAATGTAAGGTTCTGCCAAAACAGCAAGTGGTAACAGCTGTTCTATGTCGTTGACCTGACCTAAAGAAGATTCATTCATATTTAATACCTTCGGGAGATAGGGTCTCTAGAATGAGACACTTTTACTTGATTCATGAGTTGAGTACACAGATTTTAGAAATTTATTGAAGGAAAAACATTTTTCACCTTCAAACAGATTTGTGATGTTGCGTTTTGATGTGCGTTGAGTTCAAATCAGACTGTTAAGTGAAAACAGTCTTATTGGTTGATGATCGATTTATAGATATTTTTGCAGTTAAGTAGTAATTAATTTTGATAGCCTAGTGGTGTGACCATCGGACTGTCAAGTCATAGGTCTCGTGTTCCAACCCAAGGCACGCACCTCTGACTTTTCGGATTCATGTCCGTATTGTATAATTATCATTTGCTTAAAAAAAACGGTGAAGGAAAACATCGTGAGGAAACCGGCATGCCTGAGAGATATTTCTCGACGGCATGTGAAGCCAAGTCAGAGGCCCATGGGTGGCATAAACTCTGACACCAGGTTAGTCACTAACCACAGGAATAGAAGAAGAAGACTGCACTAATTAAAAGGTAACAAACAACATCTATTGAGGCTTTCGTTGGGCGGCTGGGTCAATGACCTGATACAGAAAGCGATACTTCTGGACACGGCGCGTATCGTTAGGAAGTTCCCCTCTCTGAAGTTCTGACCGGTACCTTGGTCTCTGTTCCCGATGCCGGTAGGCTACTATTTTTTATATTTTAATATAATTATACAATATGCACATGACTCCGAAAAGTCAGAGGTGCGTGCCTTGAGTTAAAACTCGAGGCCTATGACTCGGCAGTCTGACGGTCACACCAATAGGCTATCACTGCTTTTTTGACGTCACTAATACTTCACATGTCAATCATAGTACCAAGAATTCTCAAAACCTTATCACAATTCTCACGAGTAATTAGCACTTACTAATAAAATAACCAATTCGATACCACTTATTGACAAGTGTTTCATAAACATTTTAGCGGTGTTTTACTAAAGACGTTAATTTATTACCGTGTACTTCTCAAGGCTATATGAAATGTTCACACGTGGGTTGAACATAAAACCTGAACTAGTTCCAATATACGATGTTTTACATTCGACTTTGTTCATATTTGAATTAAATTATCTTGAGTAGTTTTAGGACATTTTTTTACCCCGTGTGGAGACGGGTTAGAATATGAAACTTCCTCACCGCACGCTGGGAATAGACAAGTGTTGATAGATTCAACAAAAACCAGCACGCTTGGTGGTAGGATCTATACGGTCCGCCTGACTAGCAATCACCCTCACATTAAAGTCCGGCGCCAAGCAGTTTACTGTGTTCTGTCGTGTGTATGTGAGAGTCAGTGGGGTATAGGGGAATCCCCGTATATCTCTACTCTTTGGATTCGTGTGCTCCATCTTAGACTCTATCTGCGCTTACCATCAGGTGAGACGGGCCAAAGGCGACCAAGTCAACAATAAAAAAGTATTCAGAACTGGAGCAATTATCTACCTTAGAAAAACAGACAAAACTGGCCACTGGCGGTCGCGCATATGGGTGATCAATTTTTCATATACAGTAGGTACCTATTAATGAAAATAGAGGGGCTCATGGCTAATTACCAACCACGTTGATCATATGATTTGCGAGGTTAAGCTGCGCTTGCCGCGGTCTGTCCGTGGATGGATGACCATTCGTTACATATCGAGACCCTTCCGTGCCTCGGAGAGCACGTTAAACAGTCGGTCCCGGGTATCATACGAATACCTATGACAGTCGTTACGGGTAGTCAGAAGCCTGAAAGTTTGACAACTGGTCTAACCTTAGAACATGGGAATTGCCCAGTAACTGGGTTGCGGAGGTCTGATGGCAGTCGCTCCGTGTAAAATACTGGCCTTCAGCCGCATCTGATTAGACTGGAAGCTGACCCCAACATAGTTGGGAAAAGGCTGGACAGAACCTATTAATGAAAATGATACAATTTACATTATATATTTCCGTTGCACACAACACACACAAGCAAGAGTTTATCTTGACCCCAGAAGACGGATTTCGTTAAGCAGACAGAATTTTCCAAAATTACTGGACATAACAACACGAGGCACAGTTTTATGTAAGTAGATACACATTTAAAACGGTGATTATAACCAGTTTCAACGCTGTAAAGTGTTAAAGTAGTAGTAATGTGTTTATTAAAAGCATAGCTTATAAGGAAAATGATTACGAGCAATTCTAGATAAGAACTTGTCAAGATCTTAAGTGACTTGTTCAATAAATAATTATATGAATAACTAGCTGTGCCTGAGACTTCGTCTGCGTAGAAGTCGGGTGGGTTTTATTTTTTTCTTGTGCGGGACCCTAATTCTTTTTTCTTTTTCTAAAATAAAAGTTGCCTAAGATACTCCTTATAACATTAGAGTGCGCGCAAGATAACTCTGCGCGCGACGGAGGGCGTGCTAAATGTTGCCATGATCGCAAAAATACAAAGTCCTACTTTTTAAGGAAAAGTAATATATTCGTGAACATCAAAATTGGGCATCCCTTTTTTGCAATTTATTATATTTTAATTGAGCTAAATTATGTACGTTAAAATTGACTACCTATCTATTAAATTAATTAGTATTTTTACTTAATTTGCAAAGGAAAAGAACTAAGCTTATAAATGTGCCGTGAATGAATACGAATGCATTATAATTATTATCGTCTGATGCGATCTACTATAATCTTTATTATTATATTTTCTTTTATTCCTAAAATCAGGTTGATCTAGTGACAAAGTTAAGATAACGGCAACACTATGGCGGACCATGATTAGTTCTGATTTTGGCCGCGCGCAGAGTTATCTTGCGCGCACTCTAGCTATCTGCCAGTGAAAGTCCCGTCAAAAACGGTCCAGGCATTTGGGAGATACCTAAACCGAAATAAACAGACAAACAGAAAGACAAAAATTTAAAAATTGTTTTTTCGTTTAACGTACGCTATCATATTTTGCATTTAGTAAAAAGCTGTTATTTTGATACTACAAACAGACACTTCAATTTTATTAATTTGTATAGATGTATAGATATAGATAAAAACAGGTGTAGTAAAGTACCAAATAACGTGTTTTGTAGTCATAGGTAGGAAATTTTGCAGCCGAAGGCCTCGTTTATGCTGTCTTTCCATCAAAGATGTGCTACGTTCCGTACGGAAGTGTGTCCAACCCACCAATATGATCGCTTGATTTCCATAGCTTAGCTCTGGTGGAAAGGGATTCAACGAAGAAACGTTTTTGACGTACTAGTTGAAGCGAGTGATACGAGCTAGGGATGCGCGAGTGGTGTAGTTATGAGAAACACGGAGTATAGCTAAGTAGACGATACTCATCTTCATAGCATATCTTACCCGCTCCGCTACACTTATCATTGGTTGAAATAAGCACATAGTTTCGTAGCATTTACGTCATTCACCGCTTAGCTATCTCGCACATCTGTAGTGGAAAGGCAGTCTTATGGAGACGCGGGAAAGGCCGAGCACACTGCCGCGTGCAACTTAAAAAATTGGCGCGGAAAAACGCGTCACCATTGACACTAATGAATCTTCAATATGTTTGGATTGTCCGCTTTGCGCCCCGCAGCACGCTCTACGCTAAGCTCCGCTTCTCCATAAACTGGGCCTTAATAATGTACCAATCAACCCGTTTATTTGCATTTAAATGTAACTCTAACACTATGAGTCATGACCTCTATGTGCACTTGACCCAGTGCAGCCTTAAACCGTAAACAAAAATCGAATAATGAACTTCGTCCCCATTTTTAAGAAGTGATCTCGGTTTATGGCTCCAGATCTCGCCAGATCGAGATTAAAATTTCTACTCATACATTGGTAGTTGGTTTCCAGGTATGCCTAGACAAATCTAACAACAACAACATAACATCACACCTGCAATCCCCGAAGGGTTGGGCAGAGGTGTATAGTAACACCCTAATTTCGACGTTATGTTTAACTCCCATATAATGTGGTGAGCATATTGCCATCAACCGTGCACAAATCCAAGCTCCGGGCTGCTACTGAGGAATTCCCTACGGAAAAATCCAATAACACTTTGCCCGACCTGGGGATCGAAACCAGGACCTCACGATCAGCAGTCGCGCTTGCCACCATTAGACCAACGAGGCAGTTCAAAAAGGTCTAATCTAACAACAAAATGATAATATTGGAACGAACGAAAAAATATTATACCTACACCTTTTATATTAACAATAAAGATGTGTTTGTAATGGCCAAACTCAAACGCTACTCAATTTTAAGGTGCCGTTAAATTCGTGTTGTCTCTGTCACTACGCCTTAAAGTAACAGAGACAGCACGAGATTTAACGGCAACTTAAAATTGAGTAGCGTTTGAGTATTTGGCCAAAAGTCCCCAAAGTTTTAGTCTATACGTGTGTCATTGCTAATTATAATTTACGACTGTTCCCATAAAATTAACGGGTTAACAGTACAGACATTACCGCTCAGCTTAAAGAGATTTACCGGTTTCTTAATCACTCTGAATACTAAACATAAGTAAGTATTAACAACAGTTTAGATTTTGCTTGTTGCACCTTCTACGCGAAGTGACATTCCCTGCTTAATATTACCAATTAGCGCTTACCTCGAAATTTTACCTTATACCCCGATAATAAAGTTGATTTTAGCAATATAAGATTATTCTAAATCCTATCTCCTAATATACATGATGTCGATATTAGTAACGAAACATTATATATTATTATTATCTTATTCTGTTTAATACCTTAATGATGTACATTTACTATATTTTAATTTATTAATACCATTAAACAAATCATATCCATAGGCCTTTAATGTAAATATTTATCGTTCAATAGTGTTATTCTCTATAACCCATCGTCCTATGCGAGTAATTAATGCGAAAAAAAGCATCGGGAAGTGACGTAACGGGACACGATGTGACGCAATCTTAATGTAGAGTAGCATCAAACACTAATTCACACTTCACCACATTGTGTCGCATAATATTGAAATGTATGACAACGAAGGGCACCCAGTACCATGCTTACTTATATGGAAGGCAACAAAATTTAACATTTATACAATGTGTTACATAATTCCCCATGAAAAATGTAAATAATCAAGTAGTCTTTTATGGTTGTTGTCATTTACCTCTCAGAGGAAATTAGGTAAGAATGTAAATAACTTTCTGCGTAGTCTACTCTTTAGTTTCATGTTTTCAGGGTTGCGTTTAAATGATGATTACTTTATGTTTTATCCAAATTCTTTTTTTTTTGGTCATACTACGTATTTCAAATATTGCCAATAGACTCTTAACAAGGAACATTTTAACCCCCTTCCGGCTTTAGGGGTATTTTTGTAACACGTATATGTATTTGTTTGATATTTTCAGATTAAATCGCGACGCCTCGCATTTGTCGCTCACACAGGACGTTGGGTAAATTGGAAAGATAATGTTGTATTTCGACATTCGACTCGATTGGATATCTAATAAGCATCGTTTGCGGTATATCAAAATATATTAATAAAAGCGCATGTTTACCTAATTTTGATTAACAATTTGATTGCTAATCTAATATCGGATTAAAATCGATGTCGGTTGCATGTCGTAACCACGATTAGAGCAGCTATTTATAGTTAAAATAAACAGTATATTAATCTACGTATTGAGTCATAATCCTAGGATTATTAAGAGTAAAAATTAAGCCGGCACGTATACCTAAAAAGTTTAAAATTTGTTAATATTAGTCAGTATAAAATAACCTTGTGAGTTAGATTTCTAGCTCATATATTGTGTTATCGTTTAAACCAGTACAAATTAGCTTAGATATTTTATTAGCAAAAAAAGTTAAAACCAACCTCATCGTCATCATCTTTTTGCCCTTATCCCAACGTATTTGGGGTCGGCGCAGTATGTCTTCTTCTTCCATACATCTCTACTAGCCGTCATCTCAGTAGTCACCCCCTTTCAAGCCATATCATCTTTCACACTATCCATTTATCGTTTCTTTGGTCTTCCTCTACTCTTATAATCATCCACATTCATACTCAAAACTTTCCTCAGGACATGTTCCTCGTTCCTCCGCATCACACGCCCATAGGTACCATGACAACCGGTTTCCGTACAACTTCTCAAAATCAACCTCACTGAAATAAAATTAATAATTTTATTGAATAAACACGCTAAAAACTAAGAAGAAAAGTAGGAGCATATTTGATTTTTTATCCGGAATGCCCGACTAGTTTCGGACTCAACCGGAGCCCTTAATTATGCGCAGGTCACCTGAGGGCTCCAGTTGAGTCCTGCAAAAATATCACTCACGAAAGTTATTATATAAAAAGCCAAACGTGGCGGCTGACTAGATAGGCTGGAGACCGTTCGGATCTTGACAATAACTACCCGGTTACGTAGAAACTGTCCACAAAGACCGTCTACAAGCAGAGGAATAGAAGAAATAATAATATCAGACTAGATAAACGCTAGGAAGAACATACAGATTATACTCCGGATAAGATTTTTAAGCGAAAGGAGTACCTATGCAAGGATCGTAGCATGTGGCGGTCTATAGTTTCTGCTTACCCCCATGGGAAAAAGGCGTGAGCTTATGTACCTATGTATGTATTATTTATGTCAGTTAGAGATAGTATAGGTACTTTTTGGAATTAATTTTGTACTGATCATATCAGTAGTCTCTTCCTTAATGTAAGGAATGCCCACTTTAACCCAGTTATCGAGAAGATAGTGCAAATGAACATTATGCATAATTTACCAGAGTTCTAAAAAAATCTACTATGCCCTAAATCAGTACTAGTACTAACGTGTTCTATTTTTTATTTCAGTTAAGAATTCAATGATCTCGTGGATATTTACCAACCACGTAGATTATACGATTTGCGAGGTTAAGCTGCGCTTGCCACGGTCAGTACGGGGATGGGTGACCGTTCGTTACACATCGAGCCCCTCCGCGCCTCAAAGAGCACGTTAAGCAGTCGCTCTCGGGTGTCATACGAATACTTATGACAGTCGTTACGGGAAGTCAGGAGCTTGAAAGTCTGACAACCGGTGTAACCTTAACATATCGGCATTGCCCTGTTACTGGGTTGAGAAGGTCTGATGGCAGTCGCTCCTTGTAAAATACTGGTATTCAGCCGCATCTGGTTAGATTGGAAGCTGACCCCAACATAGTTGGGAAAAGGCTAGGTAGAACAGAACAGTTTAGAATTAATTAGTAGTTATGGAAATATTTATGAATCACAACCCACTATCGCTGAATGGACGTTATATGTATATACCTACTTATAGGATACAGGAAACATGAATGATCTCAATACATTATAATTTATTATGACTAAGTACTATGACACTCGGCTATTTTAGACAATCCGACCGTAATGTTAAATGAATAGTCGTCATTGCGTGATGATTTCCTAATATGATATTGGCTTAACGCAAACAATTATACGGAATTCTGAGTAGACAAATAGTTTTTATTTATAGACGCTTCGCATAAAACTTGCAAATGGACAGTTAATTATGAACAAAAGAATCAGCAGTGTGATTGTCAAACAATGTAAGACCTAGCTTAAATAAATATCACGAAAAGCAATTACTTTTTTCTTTTTTTTTTCCTATTCGACTCTTGTAGATGGTCTTGCGGACCTTTTCTACGTAACCGGGCTATTATTGGCGAGACCAGAGGGGTCTCCGAACCAATATCTACACTAACTACCTAGCTAACTACGCTAACTACTGTAACATCATGACTATTATAGCAGCAACACCTCTAAGGGTGTCCCCAAGGGGGGACTCGAACCTCTTAGGGTGTTGAATGCGAGAGGACTGGGAGGGATACGACAGCTTGATGAGGGCTGTATTAACAGTGACTGCGCGGAGTCAGAAGGGACGACCGGCTCCGCGGCTGCGGCGGGTGAGCACGGTGGATCAGGGGATTATTTTTTTCTATTCGACTGCTTGTAGATGGTCTTGCGGACCGTTTCTACGTAACCGGGAAGTTACTGGCGAGACCTGAAGGGTTTCCAACCAATGGGGGCGAGAGTAAAATACTTAACTTAAGCTAACTACTATTACTACTACTAACATCATGACTAGCTAGCAACAACAGCACTAAGGGCGACTCCTAATGGGACTCGGACCTCGGCTTAGGGCGTTGCTTGCGAGAGGACTGGGAGGGAGACAGCTTGATAAGGACTGAATTAAAGGTGTGATTGCGGAGTCAGAAAAGACGACTGGCTCCGCAGCTGCGTCGGGTGTATTCAATAAACATCCATACATAACATTATAATTATATTCTAAACATATTTTCGTCTTGATTTGTAGCCTAAAGAGAGAAGGAGAAAGAGAATGTACCTATGTCTTTTGTTTTTCTACCTATATATATATCATGTGTGGAATAAAACTATTGTTTAAATATTTGTGATGACAGGAGGAGGAACACCGTTGGTTTTTAGCCGGCAAGAGTCCGGCAGACCGCCTCGCCTTCCCCGGGCGAGGGATATCCATGAGGATTTTCCAACGATAAAAAAAAACAATGTATGATACAAACTGTACATGTCGAAAAAAAATTAAGCAAAATGTAGGACAGTTGGACGTATTTAAGCAGAAAGGACTCAACCCACATACAGTCCCTTTTGAGTTATTGACGTTTTAAGTTCAGAGTGGTTTTCTTCAGTGATGCTGTATTCAGATTTTGTTACGTCATTACAGATCATTGGTAAAATCGGTGGTTGATGGTTATATTGTGTATTTCTGGACTTATTTAGGAAAATATAGGGTTGTATGATTTAAGCAGGTTGGGTCTTTATATGTAATAAAAAGAAAATACCTGAATAATATGTGGTTTGGTTCCCTGTCACAAAAAACGTATTTCCTTTGTTTAGTATTTCTTGGATCTTTTTTGCTGAATGAAAGGCCCTACCTTATAGACCATTTTGGTACCAATAACTCATTTTTGACAATTTTGTGGATTGAGTCTTTTCTGCTAAACTACGTCCAGTTGTATTTTCGATTCGAAATTCGCTTACATTAGCGATATGTTTACGATACTATACGACAAACGTTCGTACTAAGCCTACTGTTAATTTTACGATGACTTCTTACTATCGTATAAAATGATTTCCTGCTAGTGCAGATTATACTGTCTATGTAACGTAAATATCAGGCCAGTTGCTAATCATAAAATTATTCTGAAGTAGAATACTTAGATTTAGTGCCGCCACATGTTTGTCGTGTGTCATGGTTTATCGCGGTATCGGTAGCTGGTAACACTGGACAATGTTGACATAGGAGGGTAATCGTCAAGATGAATCAACGTACCCGAAGTTATAAAAACAGTGGTCATTCGACGGAGCAGAGGATTCCATGTCGAACAGCCGAAGAAGTCTGACTTTTTATATCTGATTAGCTTGTCCTCATTTTCTGTTCTTGTGTAAATTATTATGTTGTGATATATTGTGAACTAGCTTCTGTAACTAATCACTAACGCAATTAAACGTACTCTCAGTGGTGGAGAGTCTATGTTGGTTTAATTTACCTAATTTATTTACCATGCTCGCAATCCTGACATACCGATATTAGCTATAACTGTAATGATAGAATGATCTGTTCTATGTATATTATAATAGTGGAACTCTTCAGTGGTTACTAGTAAATCCCTCAAGTTTGGCAGTCAACGCCATTTTGGTTCTAGTTACTTGACACGCACTGGACTTCGCTGTACCTACTTTCCGTGCATTCCACACAAGACAAGGAAAACCAAATCACTATCCCACATATTAATCTATTGTTGCTACCAATTATTTTCCCTAACAAATCTCACACGCAACTGAACAGCTCTATCTATTTACTTATGTTTTGCCGCAGGATAAAAAAATGAAGAAGGTCCACTCTAAACAATAATCCCTTGAAAAACTTGATTTGAGGGTTGAAGGTTGAAATTACTATAAAGTTATTTAGTCATAGAAATTTAATTTGTGTGCGAAGTTTCAGGAAAATCGGTTAAGCAGAAGTAGTTGAAAAATGTGTCGCAAGATTTGAATCATACAAACAAATATACGAAGTGCAGCTAATTAAAACTATTTAAAAAAAGAAGGTACCGTGTTAAAACGCCGGTGGAGCGGGTCGCCAACCGAAGGCCCGCTCCACACCAATTCAATTCTCATGGCAGTACAGCATTACAAAAATTTCAACCTTCAATCCTCAAATTTTGCTGCTGCAGGGATACTATAAGGTAAAACCGTTTAATTGAAAAGTTTTTTTGTGGGATTATTTAAAAAGTCTTTATCTTACAGTTACTTGTAACAAGCTAATATGAGACTTGAATGCTTATAGTCCGCGCGGAACTTGTTAGCCGCCGCTTTGGTATGTGAGCGGCAGGAAGGGGGTGCGAAACAATAGACGCGCTCTGTCAGTTTGCTTTGTCTTGTTTTCCGTGCACACCCCCCTCCAGCCGCTCAAAACCTAAGGCGCGGCCAACAAGTTTCGCGCGGACAATAGTGGTTAGCTTCAGAGCCTATTAGGATGTTAGAGCCACAGGTTACACCACGTGTAAGAGACAACCGTAGCCTTACCGAACTTTTACACTCTTTTTTCCCTCAGCATTCAAAGTCAAAGTTTTTTATTTCAAATAGACCAGATTTCAGGCACTTTTAAAACGTCAAAACTAGGTTCACGGTTCCAAAAGGTAGGTTCTATGGAGAAGAGCCGGCAAGAAACTCCATGAATACTCTTTTCAAAATAGTAGTTCTCTTTTCAAAACATTAGTGTGCGTGTGTTGTAAGCCTTCTGCGTTAACCTACATTGTTATATTTTGTTCTAGTCACGCAACAGTGTTAGCTAGATCACAGGCGATAGACGTTACGTGCCTACGCTTTGTTAGCTGGAGGAAATCACTTCAGTAATGGGATATTTTGCCTGTATTCTGCGTTCCATGTTGAGTAAGTACACAGTTTAGATCTGAATTTAGGCTCAGTTCTACCAAATCTTTACATAGTATAAAACAAAGTCGCTCCCGCTGTCTGTACGCTTAGATCTTTTAAACTACCCAACGGATTTTAATGCAGTTTTCAGCAATAGATAGAGTGATTCAAGAGGAAGGTTTATATGCCCACATTATGCATCTACATTGCACCCGTGCGACGCTAGGGCGGGTCATTAATTACTATATATAACATAACATCACGCCTGTATTCCCCGAAGGGATGAGCAGAGGTGTATAGTAACACCCTCATTTCGCCGTTATGTTTAAGTCCCATGTAATAGGGTGCGAGTCTATTGCCATCAACCGGGCATAAATCCAAACTCCGGGCTACTACTGAGGAATTTCACACGGAAAAACCTAATAACACTTTGCCCGACCTGGAGATCGAACCCAGGACCTCACGATCAACAGTCGCACTTGCCACCTCTAGATCAACCAGGTTGTCAAATAACTATAACCGTACCTAACCATACCATGTTCTGTTCTGCCTAGCTTTTTCCTAACTATATTGGGGTCAGCTTCCAGTCTAACCAGATGCGACTGAATACCAGTATTTTACGTGAAGCGACTGCCATCAGACCTCCGCAACTCAGTTACTGGGCAATGCCGATTTCACGTTAAACTGTCGGTCCCGGGTGTCACACGAATACCTATGGCAGTCAATACGGGTAGTCAGAAACCCGAAAGTCTGACTACCAGTCTAATCTTACGATATCGGCATTACCCATTAACTGGGTTGCGGTGGTCTGATGGCAGACGCTCCGTGTAAAATACTGGTATTCAGCCGCATCTGGTAAGACTGGACGATAACCCCAACATAGTTGGGAAAAGGCTAGGCAGAACAGTTAGGGAGTGAGGTTTCGGAAAGCGATGAAATTTTATGGCCGCAATAGACCTCTCTAAAAAGTAACAAAAAAGTGATTACTATTCTGTAAGTTCTTGAACTATGAAATAAATTTAGACTTAGATATGTATGCGTTTTGCATAAATAGGCATATATTTCATTCAGATTGGTCTTGTTTTGTGAATATCAATCAGTAAAAAGCGCCACCAAAATTCAAGTTTGTTTAATGAAGACCTCCGTGTATAGTAATGAATGTTTTCTAAGAATTGGAATAATAAGTAAAAAATACTATTTTATTACTTGTGATCACATATTTTATTAGCAGTGATAGCCTAGCGGTTGAACGCTTGCCTTCCATGGAGGAGGGTCTGAGTTCGATCCCGGCCCGTATCTTTGACATTCCGAATTCATGTGCGGATCAGAATTTGATTATCACTTGCGTTAACGGTGAAGGAAAAACATCGTGAGGAAACCTGTACCCCTGAGAGGGCTCCATAAAGTTCTCGATGGTGTGTGTGGTTTGCCAACCCGCACCAGGTCAGCGTGGCGGATTAAGGCTTAAACCATTCTCATTCTGGGAAGAGGCCCGTGCCCAGCAGTGGGACAGTAATGGGCTAGTTATGTTATACTAGCTGTGCCCTCGCGGCTCCGTCCGCGTAAGAAGTTATTTTTAGATATTTGCGTAACTTAAACCGTTTACGCAGCGCACGCAACGGAAGCTCTCATAAAGGAATAATTTTTCCCGTTTTTGCAACATTTTTCATTTATGCTCCACTTCTATTGGTCGTAGCGTGATGTTATACAGGTATAGACTATAACCTTCCTCGATAAATGGACTATCCAACACAAAATAATTTTTCAATTCCAACCAGTAATTCCTGAGATTAGCGCGTTCAAACAAACAAACTCTTCAGCTTTATAATATTAGTATAGATTATATTATGAGGTTACACTAGCTACCTCCATGGGTAGGTATTCCTTACGCATTTTATGCATAAAAAACCAAAATGGCTACATAGATCGCTACAATAAAAACTTAGGCAGACCACACATGGGCCACTAAATTGCTCAAGACACAGATCACCATTTGTTTATAGCCACAGGACATACACTAAATGGTAACTGCAGCTACAAACTACTATATTGTATTGTATTCTATTGTATTGCAACACAAGAAAAAACTAACGTCTAAGATACAGGCGCGACCTAGTTTAGACGTTAGTGTTCGTCGATAAATGTAATTGAAACCTTATAAGATTGGTTTACTTTAATGGAATATTTTCTTAGTGCCAAATAAATAGCGATCAATTGTGTCACAATCAACTTAGCGGCCCACGTGCGAGCAGCCTTATGGGGTATAAGTTTTCAGCTACTATCGACTACTTAAGCTATCGCAGCTCACAGCAGGCTAGAAATTAACCTCTTCTAAAAATACAGCATTCTCAGCATGGTGAATCTATTACAATTTATATAAAAAAAGGTTTGAGGTCGAAACCTAAATTAATTTCGTCTAAGGAACTAAAAATGTTAGTGGAACCTAAAACAAAACGTATTATTTTTTAAATTGCTTTCGATGGTCAGTTTCCAAGATATCTGGGTCTCCAGCTGTGCCATTTAAAGACGCCGAATCAGCTGTCAACATTAATAAAAAAGTAAAACGTTGAACAAAAACCGAAAAAAGCTAATTAGGTCCCAGTAATTAGAACGGAACCTCGGAACTAATTAAGATTATTAGTTTTAATTACCGATGACAACCGCTAAATTAGGACGATTAAAATAAACTGAAATAAAGTCTGTGACTGCCTTGTTGGTCTAGTCGTCGCAAGTGCAACTGCTGAGCATGGGGTCCTGGGTTCGATCCCCAGGTCGGGCAAAGTGTTATTGAGTTTTTTCATTAGGAATTTCTCAGTAGCAGCCTGGAGTCTGGATTTGTGCCCGGTTAATGGCAATAGGCTCGCCCCCTATTACATGGGACTTAAACACAACTGGAGTAACGAGGTGTACTAAAAACACCTCTACCGTACCCTTCGGAGAATTCAAGGCGTGATGTTATGTTATGTGTTTTTATGTTATGAAATAAAGTACTTAACTATTTCATTTGAGTTATCTAGTACTGGCGGCCCGTCCCGGCTTCGCACGGGTGGACATTTTTCCCGTTTTTGCAACATTTTTCATTTATGCTCCGCTCCTATTAGTCGTAGCGTGATGTTATATAGCCTATAACCTTCTTCGATAAATGGACTATTCAACAAAAAAAAAAACAATTCCAACCAGTAGTTCCTGAGATTAGCACGTTCAAACAAACAAACATACAAACAAACTCTTCAGCTTTATAATATTAGTATAGACACTGATTTGGATTTAACCCAAGTTTAATATATATATCCATAGGAAACAACAAATTGGAACCGTGTACCCAATTTCGACATGTCATAAATGATGTAACTAAATGAATAGAAAAAATAACAAAATTCTCTGGCAATGATAGCCTTGCGGTTGAACGCTTAACTTCCATACAGGAGGGTCTGAGTTCGACCCCGCCCGTACCTCTGACTTTTCTAATTCATGTGTGGATCAGAATTTGATTATCACTTGCGTTAACTGTGAAGGAAAAACATCGTGAGGAAACCTGCACACCTGAGAGGGCTCCATAAAGTTCTCGATGGTGTATGTAGTCTGCCAACCCGCACCAGGTCAGCATGGTGGACATTACCAAGTGCGGATCATACGATTTGCGAGGTTAAGCTCCGCTTGCCGCGGTCTGTTTATGGATGGGTGACCGTTCGTTACACATCGAGATCCCACCGTGCTTTGCAGAGCATGTTAAACCGTCGGTCCCGGGTGTCATACGAATACCTATCACAGTCGTTACGGATAGTCAAAAGCTCGAAAGTCTGACAACCGGTCCAATCTTAGGATATCAGCATTGTCCTGTTGACGGGTTATGGAGGTCTGTTGGTAGTCGCTCCGCGTAAAATACTGGTATTCAGTCGCATCTGATTAGACTGGCTGACCCCAACATAATTGGGAAAAGGCTAGGAGGAAGAAGAAAGTACTTATCTATTTAATTTTATTCAGAGTTTTATCTATTATACTGATTTGGATTAAACCCAAGTTTAATATATCCATAGGAAACGACAAATGTGTGGAGGAACGAGGTATGGTGTTCCTCCAACGAAAAGGGAGGATCCTCCTTCCAAGGCGGGTCTTATGCCTGGCGGGCCACTGCCGAACGGTTGATGTTGGGAACTTGCATATTATCTGCGTGTCAAACTTTGATATCGCGATGCAGGATATGTGACATTTAATGTGACAGCTGTAATTGTTGTCATTATTTTTGCTGTAGTCTGCTTGATCATCGTCGTGCTACGTAGTTTGCGTTCGCATGTGGCGCGATAGATGCCGCCACAAATGAAACCGGGCACTCAAATTCGACTTTTCTTAAATGGTGTTGCATAATGAATTCTTTCCTTCTTTTTCGTGTGGTTAGTGACTTACCTGGTGTCTGAGTTTATGTCGCCCATGAGCCTCTGACATGGCTTCACATGACGTCGAGAAATAACTCTTAGGCATGCCGGTTTCCTCACGATGTTTTCTTCCACCGTTTTTAAGCAAGTGATAATTATACAATACGCACATGGATCCGAAAAATCAGAGGTAGGTATGCCTTGGGTCCCCCCCGGTGGGTGCCCGCATTGTCGTTACGGGGGGCTTAGTAGCCGTGGCATTGATCCCCTACGGTGCCACGGTGAAGCGAAGAGGAACCTGAGGAGGGGTCGCTCGTCGGGGCTTGGGCCTGGTAGCCCTCGATGTAGGGGCCAAATAGGTTGCGGTGTCGCTTAGGCGTCATCGCAACTGAGGTGGGCCGCGATATCGTTTGGAACGCATCGCATCGGGAGAGGAGTGCCGGTATTACGGAGCGCCGTTCTCCCTACCTTCCGGGGCCTTGACGGGGCCGCCACCGTCAGATGGCGGACGCGGTGGGGCCGCAGGGGGAGAGGAGTGGCGGTGTGTACCCGGCCGCCCTTTCTATCCTCTGCGGCTGAAAAGTGGTAGGCGGCGGGGCCACTAATCTGACCCGTCTCAGGGGGACCAGGGGTGCTCAGACACGGGGTAGTCTGGCGCCCATATACTTGTTTGGTCCACGGGGTGGTCACGGCGTACCATGTATTCTGGTGCGCCGGTGATGTGGGGTGCCCCCCGCGCCTTTCAGGAGGTCTTGGAGTGGGGCCCTACAGTGGAGAGGTCCACCAGCAATTGGTGGACCAAGACCTGCCGGGATTGCGGTGCATGCAATAGCGAATCCCGCGACCGCGGCCTTAGGTCAGAAGGAGGGACACCGTTGGTTTTTAGCCGGTAAGAGTCCGGCAGACCCCCTCGCCTTCCCCGGGCGAGGGACATCCACGAGGATTTACCAACGCAAAAAAAAAAGTTATACCTTGGGTTCGAACTCGGGACCTATGACTTGGCAGTCCGACGGACACACCACTAGGCTATCACTGCTATAATATATATAATTAATATAAAAAAAAATAGTGTTTGTCTGTTTACTTTTTAAACTGGAAATGTTAATAGGCCAAAGTCCGTAGGCATATTAATTGATACTACCTAATTGATGGACATTGGCAGGTGGCAAGCGTGACTTCCGATCGTGAGGTCCTGGGTTCAAATCCCCAGGTCGGGAAAAGCGTCATTGGGTTTTTCCGTGTGGAATTCCTCAGTAGCAGCCCGGAGTTTGGATTTGTGCTCAGTTGATGGCAATAGGCTCGCCCGCAATCACATTGGACTCAAACATAACGGCGAAATGAGGGTGTTACTATACACCTCTGCCGAACCCTTCGGGGAATACAGGCGTGATGTTATGTTATGTATGTTGTTTTTGTTTATTGTGTATTCCTATACGGTATACGGTATTAGGCACACCGAACGTCTATCACGACCGATCAAAATTCCCACGTGAGATGTAATGGGCTTACTCATGCACAACCTGTTGGAAATGCCCAAAATTTTGAATTGTTAGATTGGTTGGTTGGTTTCAAAATATTATGCGCTGAGCCGCTGAGCGGAGTGTGGAATTACTTACATATTGTATTGACATAGGATTATTATCTTATCTCATAAATAACATGACCAGCTGAGAGACTAAACCCAAGATTTACTTTTTGTGGTGATAAAATGTATACTTAGAGGAGAAATTGAAATAAAATCTCAAAAATCTCATCTTGAAACATCTATACTAATATTATAAAGCTGAAGACTTTGTTTGAACGCGCTACTCTCAGAAATTACTGGTTCGAGTTGAAAAAATCTTTTTGTGTTGGATAGTCCATTTATTGAGGAAGGTTATAGGGTATATAAAATCACGCTACGACCAATAGGAGCGGAGCATAAATTAAAAATGATGCAAAAACGGGAAAAATGTCCACCCGTGCGAAGACGGGACGGGCCGCTAGTGTATTTATAAAACTAATGATCCCTTAAAAAAACTTTTAAGTTAAACAGTTTTATCTTATAGTACTCCTGCCCTGCAGGATTTGAGGATTGAAGGTTGAAATTATTATAATATTGTATTGTCATGGAAATTGAATTTGTGTGCGAAATTTCAGGAGAATCGGTTAGTCAGAAGTAGTTGAAAAATTTGTCGCATTTGAATCAAACAAACAAATATACGAAGTGAAGCTAATTACATCACGCCTGTATTACCCTTAGGGTTCGGCAGAGGTGTTTAGTACACCCTCATTTCGCCAGTTATATTTAAGTCCCGGGGCGAGCATATTGCCATTAACCGGACACAAATCCAGACTCCGAGCTGCTACCGAGAAATTCTTAATAGAAAAATCCAATAATTCTTTGTCCGAACTGGGAATCACACCCACGATCCTATGCTCAGCAGTCGCACTTGCGACCACTAGACAACAAGGCAGCGCGAAGCTAATTTAAACCATTTAAAAATTCAGTAAAATAGCATTGCATTATAAATATTTTTCTGTCTTTACATAGTTTATAACAAAGTCGCTCCCGTCTGTACGCTAAGATCTTTTAAACTACCCAACGGATTTTAATGCAGTTTTCAGCAATAGATAGAGTAATTCAAGAGGAAAGTTTATATGCTCACATTAGTGTCTACATTGCACCCGTGCGAAGCCGGGGCGGGTCGCTAGTATTGTACAAATCCCTAATAAAATTGAAAAAAACAATATATATTTATTTATTTATTTATATACTCTTTATTGTACATACTAAGTACACCGGCAAGAAACAAAAGGAATACAAAGACTTACACAATATGTACCTACAATGGGCGGTCTTATCGCACAAAGCGATCTCTTCCAGACAACCTTAGGATGGACTGGAAGAACGGAAATAGATATCGGGCAGTCTTGGTGTACAAGTACGTATCGTACATAATATTACTTAGATAATTATAATAACCATAAAATACATATCAATTATTACACAAATATATAAAATAGAAAGAAAAACGTAATACATATAAATTAAACAAACTAATAAGTAAATAAGTATATTATAAATAAATTATAAATAAGAAAGGAGATGAAATGTGATCGATAATCAAGAAATAGCATATTAAAGTGACAAGTAATGTTCCTTCACTAACTTTTTAAAAATTGGCAGTGATTGCGCACGTCTTACATTGAGTGGTAATGCATTCCACAAGCGAGCAGCTTGAACTGTAAAGGACTTGTCTAAAAAGGAAGTGGTATGCTGTTGTATTTTTAATTTAAGATTTTCTGATGATCTCAAGAACCTAGAATGTGTGTCACAGAGGAACTTGAAGCGTTCCTTAAGGTAAAACGGGGTGGAAGGATTAAAAAGCACATTATAAAGCAGAGAAAGAATATGGGCATTCCGGCGAAGGCGAATAGTGTAACAGAAAAATAAACGTCACGTAGAAGAACAAAAAATAACAGTTTTTCTTAGTGCAATGACTCCAATGACTTTTCTAGGAAATATTTATAGGTTAATAGGTACGTTAAAGTGATACCACTCGACACTTTAATAAAGTACAGCTATCAAATATCAAACTCCTTCCAAATTGGATAATTGGTACGTATAATCGCGGGTCCGTTAGATGTGACAAACATCTTGACATTATTTTTTATTTGTCTCTTTCGTTATTCCTATGGTTGTCCCAAAAAAACAATGTTCAGCAGATGTCATTTTTAAATCCGTGGTATGTGTCACGTACCATTTTTAAGATTCCCCTTTTGTTCTGCCTAGCTTTTGTCATGCACCATTTTTCAAGTCTACCCATTTGTACTGCCTAGCTTTCTCCCAATTATCTTGGGGTCAGCTTCCAGTCTAACCAGATGCGGCTGAATACCAGTATTTTACACGGAGCGTCTGCCATCAGACCTCCACAACCCAGTTACTGGGAAATGCCGATGTCCTAGGGTTAGACCAGTTGTCGGCTTCCGACTTCCCGTAACAACTGTCAGAAGTAATCGTATGACACCCGGTACCGACGTTTAACGTGCTCTCCGAGGCACGGAGGGGTCTCGATGTGTAACGAATGTTCACCTATCCATGATCGGGGCGGTTGTTTACTAACCACGAGCCACTTTAAGTTTACCCATTTATAAAATACTAGCGACCTGCCTCGGCTTCGCACGGGTACTATACTAATGTGGGGCATATAAACCCTCCTCTTGAATCACTCTATCTATTGCTGAAAACTGCATTAAAATCCGTTGCGTAGTTTAAATGATCTAGGCGTACAGACAGCGGGAACGACTTTGTTTTATACTATGTAAAGAACATATGGATAATTTGATAAATCCTGATATTACATTCAGTATTGACGAGTGTGATTGACATTTTGTATGAGTACACAAAATGTCAATCGCTCTTCTACTCTGAATTTCAAACAGTTGTCATATAATTTTTATTACGCCTATTTAACCACAAATACATAGTTTCAAAGAACAATTACTCATTAATATGCTCATAAAACAAAAATAGAATTTGTCTTACACACAAAAAATTACATCATTGGGACGTGATAAAATGTCGAATTGAATCGTGAACACATTAAATGACATAGTGATGTCATTTAATATGTTCACGATTCAATTCGACATTTTATCATCATCAGTGGATGATGACATAATTTCGTGTTGGGAGAATATCATGTCAATGGATACGTTACAATGTCATTTGGGCAATGCTCTGATGTCATTTGGGGAATTCTATAATGTCATTTTGACGCGTCAGCCAATAAGAAACGGTTAAAGACAATTCGGGTGACCGAAGGGGACGTGGGGGTAGACTGAAATTCATAGATTTTTTCACCAAGTTCTAGAAATAAAAACAAAAAATACAGAAACTTAAACGCCTGTATTCTCGGAAGGAAATTTATTTCTGAACACCCAAAAACATAACATAGGTACATAATTAGGTTAGGTTTAGGCCTTACTCCACCATGCTTACTGGTCCAGATTGGCAGACTACACACACCATTGAAAACTTTATGGAGCCCTCTAAGATGCGCAGGTTTCTTCACGATGTTTTTCCGTCACCGTTAACGCAAGTGATAATCAAATTCTGATCCGCACATGAATTCAAAAAGTCAAAGATACGAGCCGGTATCGAATTCAGATCCTTTTGCAAGGAAGGCAGGCGTTCAACCGCTAGGCTATCATTGCTACACCCAAGATAATCAAATCCTATTCATCCAGATCTACCATTTTGCTCGATTGTTTTTAAACTAAAAGAATTCCAAACTCCAGTTTTACTTTTCTTAACAGAAAATTCCGCTTCTGACAGGTGGTCGCGGACTGGCGGGAGTCCGGGTCTATAAAAAGGTCGGGCACGCTGAAGATTGGCTCTCGCGCCACTGCAGTTGCCAAGTTAAGTGCTACACCTGCTTAAGAAGACCCTGGACTCCTCGCATTGCTACGAACCACGCCCTGTTGATCTATTTATAATTCTTATTAAAATATATATATAGTGTACGGTTACAAGTGTTATTCTTTATCCTCCCTTAAGTACACACCTGCTAAATTTTGAGGGTTGACTCCTAAAGCCACCCTAAAGTTTTACACGCTAAGCACAAAATAATAATAAGGTACCAATCACAGTAATACCTCTACATTGTGCAGTTACAACTGCGTATAAGAAGACAAGGGATGTATCTCAAACAAGGTAAACAGAGATACTTTAATGAAATGTCATCCCTCATCGCAATAGACCGTGCTTAGCGTGAGCACAATATCTGATGCTACCGTATAGAATTAGTTATTATTAGCGTACGAGTTCCTTGATGGGTTTTCGTATGACGTTTGAGAGTTGGGTTCCCACAAGAATAAGGGTTCCCTCTTTTCCTTGTGACGTCAGTTTAATGTTGCGTAAGAATTACACAATTTGGTTGTCAAAGTCAAAGTATTTATTTCAATTAGGCACACAAAAGACACTTTTGAAAGTTAAAATTTACAAAAAAAAATTATTATTGATTCTAGTCACCCCTTCCAAAAGGTAGTTTCGTATGGAGAAGAATGAGCAAGAAACTCCACCGTTACTCTTTTAACATTTTTGTTGTTGTGACGATAATATTCTGTACGATTAAGTTCAGCTGGAGCTGCCTCATTGGTCTAGCGGTGGCAAGCGCGACTGCTGATCTTGAGGTCCTGGGCTCGATCCCCAGGTTGGCCAAAGTGTGACTGGGTTTTCCGTATGGAATTCCTCAGTAGCAGCCCGGAGTTTGTATTTATGTTCAGTTGATGGCAATAGGCTCGCCCCCCGTTACATGGGACTTAAACATAACGGCGAAATGAAGGTGTTACAGTACAGCTCTGCCCAACCCTTTTTTTTTCTCGTTGGACAATCCTCATGGATGTCCCTCGCCCGGGGAAGGCGAGAGGGTCTGCCAAACTCTTACCGGCTAAAAACCAACGGTGTTCCTTCTCCTGAACGTACGGCCGGGGTCGCGGGATTCGCAAAAGCATGCACCGCAACCCCGGCAGGTTCCGGTCCGCCAACCCATGGCGGACCTCTCCTCTGTGGGGCCTTGCCCCACATCCTCCTGAAGAGCGCGCACGGAACACGGCGCGCCGCCTTCCCGGGCCTGTTACTGGTCGGGCGGCGATTCCCCAAACCCGCCGCCCGCAGGCCACACACTAGGGTGGCTGGAGGTCATCGCGTACACGCGTCCTCCGGCGCCCGGTGCGTCTGGCGCGCGAAGGGAGAAGAGCACACCGCTCCCTCTCCCTCTCCGCTTCCTCTTTGGTCGCCATCACCCCTTCACAAAAGGAGGCGATGGCTTAACTCTGCCCAACCCTTCGGAGAATACAGATGTGATGTTATGTTATACCTCCTGTGCTCCCTAATTATGCGTGATTATTGATACAAACGTTTCGTTTTCATGGAACGACAAATAGAACTATTTGACAGTCTTTCTCAAAAACACTTCACATCACAACCCATTAAGATTTTTCTTAGTTCATAAAAAAAACAAAGACGAGACAGCCCTGGACAGACAATCTGTCGTACGTGCAAAATTTTAATGAAGACATGTCATGTCACTGACTCGCCCCAAATTTTTGACGTTGATTGCAGATGTAATTAGAACTCGACACTTGATTAATTATTTTTTTAACAAAATCGGGTCAAGGCTTAATAAACCCATGGGAGTTATCTTTTTCTACTAATTGGTGGGATCGTGTACAAGGAAACCATTGCATATTAAAAAAAATCGGGGCGCCTGGCAGATGTGAAAATAAAATATTGAAAAGCACGTCGTAAAAAATATTAAATCTGGCCGAATCCAACGGAAGAGAGCTGACGGGTTATGAAAGTCTGCCGTCGTATGTCTGCCATCGCGAACGTCGCCACGCAATAGCCGCTCTCACACCCGTACCGCCACATTAGTTGTTTCACATCAAAAACACTGAATAAAACTATTGTCAAAGTCAAAGTTTTTTATTTCAAATAGACCAGATTTCAGGCACTTTTAAAACGTCAAAACTAGGTGCAAGAATACAACGCCTATTCAAGGACCTTCGCGAATGCAGACAATACAGCCACCGGTCTATACCCACTAACGTCCGAGCTCGGAGTACCCTTTGGCACAAAACATATAAGATAACCGGTTCAACAAGCGATTATAAAAACTTTTCTCACTATCGTTCAGAAGTTAAAATGGTCTAATTAAAAGTAGTAATAGACCTCCTTGTAAAAGAGCTCATAAATACTACCACCATACATCTTTGCCGGCAAGCAGCATTGCAATGTTCCAAGGTGCCAGTGAAATTACAGACATATGAGATTTTCCAACTTTGTCTCTAATATTGGCAACGCATCAGCAATCCTCTAGGTGTATTGGCGGCGGTAACAACTTTCAACCAGGTGGGCCGTCGGGTTGTTTGCAAACATTAAAAACCGGCCAAGTCGAACTCACGCACCGAGGGTCCCGCACAATTTGTTTTTTGTGATGTTTTGAACTACAAATTTACGGTTTTCGGATTTTTCCCTTTACTTGTGCTATAAGACATTGCTTTTTGCCAAATTTCATGATTCTAGATCAAGGGGATGTACCCCATAGGTTTTGATTCCCTTGCGAGTGTCAAAAGATGAAGAAATAAATTTATTTGGCACGAAAGAGTCAGACACACAGACAAAAAATTTATAAGAGACAAAACAAAAGAAAAAAATAAAATAAACAAAAATAAAGTCGCTTTGTGTCTAGCGGCTGCGCCAAATAGGTTCAGTTCAGCATAAATGTCAGACCACTAGATGCGGCATAAACGATCGTATCTTGTGATTGCGTCGCCTGAGAAGTTTGATTTTTTCACAGCTCCAAAGGATTGCAGACTTAAGTATTTGATATTAATTTCAACTTAATATCTCCACACGTTTCTTAGAAAATGGGTCTTGACAGACAGACAGACAGACAGGCCGACGGAAAACGAAGTGAGCCTATAAGGGTACCTTTTTCCTTTTTTGGTACGGAACCCTAAAAATAGCTCCTGTATACGAACCACACGTAAATGTTAACCATTTTGATTGACTGTTGGTTGATTTCAGCTCGAAAGCATTTCCGTGTCGCTAGCTAGGAATAGACCAATCTTAACAAATTGTGAATGTCGTAAGATGCTATTAGAAAAGCACAAAGGAAGGGTTGACGTGCAACAGAATTAGTACTGTCTAAACATGGTAGTGCAATATTTCTGCTCCGCCTTCAAGACGAGTTGAATACATCAACGTGTAAAATCATTTTTTTGACAGGATGATAGTTCTTACAATTTACGAGGGCACGTGAAACAGTTGAATTTAAACCCTATGTCAGTGTTCTTAAAAGTCACGCCACGCCGCTCGTCAGTTGTAAGAACTGTAGCAGAAAACGTTAACGCACTTATTATAATAATATACCTACCATTAAAATGTTTTCTTTCGTTCAATCATACATACAAAGAGCAAAATAAGCGCATTTCAGACTATGCTATAATATTCTGCTATATCGTTCTGCCAAGTCTTTTCTCAACTACGTTGGGGTTAGCTTCCAGTCTAACCAGATGCGGCTGAATACCAGTATTTTACACGGAGCGACTGCCATCAGACCTCCGCAACCCAGTTACTGGGCAATGCCGATATTCTATGGTTAGAGCGGTTGTCAGACTTTCGGGCTTCTGACTAGCCGTAACGACTTTCATAGGTATTTATATGACACCCGGGACCTACTATTTAAGGAGGGGAGGAGGAGGGGTCTCGATGTGTAACGAACGGTCACCCACTACAGACTGATCGCGGCAAACGCAATTTAATCTCGCAAATTATATGATCCGTGCGGTTGGTAATTTAGTCATGAGCTCCTCAGATTCTTTCTTCTTCTTTCTTCAGATTATAACCTATAATTTATTTATAAACAGACAAAACTGACAGGGAACATCAACGACGTTGAAATAAATAGACACTCTATCTTGTATAGGCAACATGCGTCAAATTCAAACTACCGCTAAACAGCTTTTAACTTCAAGGTACTGTGGTTCCGGCACCACAACTCTTTGGTACCATGTTGTTTTGGTTTTTTTTAATTCTAATATTCGTTGCCTTTGGCCCTAGTCTCACCTGGTGGTAAGCGCAGACAAGGTCTAAGATGGAGCACATGAATCCAAGGAACAGAGATTAGAGGGATTTCCCTTGAGATACCCCTCTGGCTCTCACATACACACGATGGAACACAGTAAACTGCTTGGCGCCGGACTTAAATGTGAGGCTGGTAGATAGCCAGGCGGACCGTACGGTACAGATCCTACCACCAAACGTGCTGGGTTTTGTTGAATCATGGAGGAAGTTTTATATTCTAACCCGTCCCCACATGGGGTGTTGTTATTCTAAGCAGCACATCTAGTACGTAAATGGCTAACATAGAACAATAATAAATCAAACAAGAACTCCTTACCACGTTTGTGATTGGTCACTATAATATTCGGGTCACTACCCTCATTACAAACAATCACCAAAACCATTTCAGTCCACACCTTAATCTATTCAGAAATTAATACGACACAATTATCACTAACGAGATCCAACGAACCGAGTCGGGACCATTCGTCGATACTCGGTACGGAAGTAAGGGTCATTGGTTGATGTTAATGCGCCCAAAATTGAGGTTACAGACGAAATCTCGTGTGACGTCAGGAGGTACTATTGTTAGATAAAGCTCGTTAATTTAGGACTGGATGTCTGAATTGATTTTTCAATTGGTTCTGAGGATAGGAATGAGTATAATGAGGTAATGTGTGTCAGCTACCTTTGGACCTAACATAACCTTCCCAAAGTCTGTGATCTTAGAACAACGCGCTCGACGACCATGGGTGGCCGCGTTGCTCTATAAGTTATAAGTACCATTCTATATGTTTGCACTTGTTGATAGATATCGATAGGGTTAATCTTCTTCATCTTTTCGTGTGGTTAGTGACTAACCTAGTGTCAGAATTTATGCCGCCCTTGGGCGGTCTTAGCTTCACATGCCGTCGAGAAATATCTCACAGCCATGCTGTTTCCTCACGATGTTTTCCTTCACCATAGGGTCAATAATATGGATCAAATCTCTCGAACAGACACAGTGTTTTAAATTAAAGGAACTCCATGAAGTTAAAAATATCTTAGGATTCTATCAAATGTGGTGTCAAAATCATATTTGTAAATATAATTAATTGACAGCCTTTTTTCATGTGCACGTAAATCGTCATAAGTGACGCCTGAAACAAACTAATAGACGCTACTTAGAGACACGATGAAAATGACGCAGAAGCATAAATTCTAGCGACGCCGCGCGACGTCGCCGTCGCTGGCCATTGCGCGATGCTTTTGGCGACTAATCAATAGAACAAAAATTCCTGGGAAATAGATATCTGGTGACGTCACACGGCGGTCCAATCGCTGACAACATTTGACGATGACGATCTTTAAAGAATTGTTCTACCTAGCCTTTTCCCAACTATATTGCGGTCCGCTTCCATGTTAACCAGACGCGGCTGGATACCAGTATTTTACATAGAGTGACTGCCATCAGATCTCCGCAACCCAGTTACTGGGCAAAGCCAATATCCTAAGGTTAGACCGGTTGTCAGTCTTTCGGGCCTCTGATTTCCCGTAACGACTGTTATAGATATTCGGATGACACCCGGAACCTACTGTTTAACGTGCACTCCGAGGCACGGAGGGGTCTCGACATGTAACGAACGGTCACCCATCCGCGGCAAGCACCGCTTAACCTCGCAAAAACTTATGATCCACGTGAGTGGAGCCACGTGCTCTTTAAATCTTTATTGATCTTTAAAGAATACGTAGCTTTAAACAGTCTTGCGCCGCATATTCATCATTATCCTTCTGCCCTTATCCCAACTTATTTGGGGTCGGCGCAGTATGTCTTCTTCTTCCATACATCTCTATTACCCGTCATCTCAGTAGTCACCTCCTTTCTAGCCGTATCATCTGTCCACCCATCGTTTCTTTGGTCTTCCTCTACTCTTATAATCATCTACATTCATACTCAAAACGTGGACTTCGTTTATTTTCAGACCTGTCATGTCTATCAGTGAATAGAGTACCAACACATCTCACGCGATTATATTATCGACAGATGTTAAATTAATATTTCGACATCAACTGACTATTATTACAACATTAATTAATAAAGTAATTCCATCCGAAAATTATTGCTTGTTTGCGAAATTTTCACATCATGCCCGATATTTATGACATAGTAACATTTATGTGTCATTAATTAAAATGTCATGGTGTAGCTGATGGCGGTCTTAGCGTGTGGATTGTTAATTGAACGTTTGCGTTATTGGATTTACAAGGCTTCTGTGTCAATGTTGGTAATTATACGGGGAAATTGAATCGTTGACTCTAGTTTGTAATGTTGTTTAAATAAGAGTAGGTGGTCGTGTGTTTGTGCGTGGGAAGCCATCGCCTCCTTTTTCGAGGAGGTGATGGTGACCAAGGAGAGAGCGGAGAGGGAGAGGGAGCTGTCTGCTCTTCTCCCTTCTTGCGCCAGACGCACCGGGCACCGGAGGGCGCGCGTATGCGATGACCTCCAGCCACCCTAGTGTGGGGCCTGTAACCCACCGCCCGACCAGTAATAGGCCCTAGAAGGCGTCGCGTAGTGTTCCGTGCGTGCTTCTTAGGAGGACGTGTGGCAAGGCCCGGCAGAAGAGAGGTCCGCCAGGGGCTGGCGAACCGGGACCTGCCGAGGTTGCAGAGCATACTTTTGGGAATCCCATGACCCCGGCCGACGGTCAGAAGGAGGAACACCGTTAGTTTCTAGCTGGTAAGAGTCCGGCAGACCCTCTCGCCTTACACGGGCAAGGGACAAGCATGAGGATTTTCCCACGATAAAAAATAAGTGGTCGTGTGTTTACCGGATGTTATGATGGCTATACATACTTAGATATACGTAACAGTATTGAGCGAGGTAGTCATTTCACTTGGCCTGTACGCGATATTAACTGTCAGTGTATAGTGCCTTTAAGGCAGACACACCCATCATTAAAATTCCCCAAACGACTAGCTCACCATCATGGGATGTGGCCTCCCACCTGACTGATAAAATTCTGATGACCCTGATGACAACTTCCCCAGAAATCTTCACTAGTACAAACTCTCAAACCCGGAACAACTATCTGTAGGTCACACAAATATTTGTTCCGTAAACAAACTCGCAACCAGTAGTGGTGCAAGCTAATTGCTCAGTCACTGTACCAAACATGTCATCATTTTGAAACTGGGTTTGTCTCCTGCGACCACACAAATAGAGCCTAGCATTCCTCTTCTTTGTGGCTTTGTTCGATCGGAAAGTTAATATGGTCGTTATTCTTAGCTATATCGCAGAAGCTCGTAGCTTAATTAACATTCGCGCCGATCATACGATTTGCGAGGTTAAGCTGCGCTTGCCGCGGTCGGTCTGTGGACGTGTGACCGACCGTTCGTTAAACATTGAGACCCCTCCTTGCCTCGGAGAGCACGTTAAACTGTCGGTCCCGGTTGTCATGCGAATACCTATGACAGTCGTTACGGGTAGTCAGTAGCAAGTCTGACAACCGGTCTAACCTTAGAATATCGCCATTACCTAGTTACTGGTTTGCGGAGGTCTGATGGCAGTCGCTCCGTGTAAAATACTGGTATTCGGCCGCATCTGGTTAGACTGAAAGCTGACCCCAACATAGTTGGGAAAAGGGCTAGTCAGAAGAAGACATAAATGTAACAACGAAAGGTCATATCGGATCTAATTTCCATTAATTAATATACATTACCTACATGTATTTATTTGCATACAATGTCATTGTTTTGATTTACTGACCTATAGACAATTTAATAACAATAGATGACGTATGAGGTAAGTAAACGCAACTGATTACTACACGCATTGCTGTGTTGGACGCACGATTAATAATATCTATAATTACATAATTATCATAAACTTTATGCCTGTAAACTCCAATAAGTCAGACAGAGGTATCGTAATTACAATTTACATACAAAGTCCGCCGCCTGTGACGATCTCAATGTAACGAACTAACTCGATCGAGTGGATCCACCCATCAATAAGGTCTGACAGTAAAATTAAGATATGTGTATAGTACGACATATCTAAGAAGTCGCATGCAAACTTGATAAAACCGATCTCTTCCGAACTGTGTGCGACTTCGAGACCACGAATGTCTATTAATACTGCAGTCAAAAATGATCTTTACGCTAACGCAATAAATGCGAATGGGGCGCGTAAATGAGTGACTAACATTGGTTGTTCGATCAAGTTTGCCGATGCGACTTCTTAGTTGTGTCGTACTGTGCCAATAGTTTTTGCTTGAATCAAGGAAATCGGTAGGAACCTTCGAAGCTTGAATGCCTATGATGGATGACAGAGTTCAAACAGTAGTTGCACTGCATAGATTTGGTATCAACGCAGAAGTCGGCTCTTAACCTAACGGGGTGTCCTGCGTAAGCGACAAATGCGACGCAGTGCGACGCAACGCGACATGACGTGGAACAAATGTCCGTTACGTCTCGTCTCGCTACATAGGCCGATAGTAGGGAATGCCGTTGTCTTGATCGCGTTTGTCGCGTTCGTCGCTTACGCAGGGCACCCCGTTAGCATATACAGGGGTGCAGGCCGCGCAGACATTACAGATCAGCCACAGTTTTACAATCCATACAGTTGGGCAATGCCTTTGATGTGGGGCGATGCTACCGCTGGTGTAGGCGTTGCCCAATTGTATGGATTGTAAAACTGTGACTGAGCTGTGTTGCCTGCGCAGCCTGCGTCGCCGTATACTCAGAGGCTTGCTGCAGCCAAAGTGTAGGAGAAAACAACATCAAGCTCTTCCTCTTAGCCTTTTCCCAATTATCTTGGGGTCAGCTTCCAGTCTAACCAGATCCAGCTGAATACCAGTATTTTACACGGAGCGACTGCTATCAGACCTCCGCAACCCAGTAACTGGGCAATGCCGGTATCCTAAGGTTAAACCGTTTGTCAGACTTTCGGGCTTCTGACTACCCGTAACGACTGTCATAGGTATTCGTATGACACCCGGGACCGACGGCTTAACGTGCTCCCCGAGGCACGGAGGGGTCTTGATGTGTAACAAATGGTCACCCATCCACGGACTGACCGCGGCAAGCGCAGCTTAACCTCGCAAATCGTACGATCGGCGCGGTTGTTATTTAGCCACGAGCCCCTCTCAACATCAAGCTATGCTTATTTATTCTCCAAAACGTTCACACACATTAACATCGAAAGTTCCGTAATATTATTGCGCTAACATTGGGAGGTCAATTTGTCAAAGAAAAACAGCGGGACACCGCATAGAGGTAATTTATGTAAGTACCGGTTAGTAACTAGTATCGTGTTTCACAATACGTTGAAAAACAAGATTGTTGTTCATAAATATACGAAATCGCAGACAAAACGTTTGTAATTAGGTATGTCGCCCACTCACCGCTTTGGAAAAAACCTGTGGGCTTACTGAAATACGAGTCCTGCATCAGAAATGCACAATAACAACATTCTGTGATTAAATAACTGTTTACCTAAAATTCTAGTACATTTTTCGAGTAATCGTTAGTTTAACCAGAGTATTAATGTTGGTGAACATTAACCTTAATCGGATATCTGATATAGTCAAGAGTGATGAACTGCATTTGTGACGAACGGTGTGTATGACGAACGGCGTATGTGACGAATGCCGTTTGTGACGAAGTGCGTGTGTGACGAATGTCATTTGTGACGAACTGCGTGTGTGACGAATGCCGTTTGTGACGAAATGCGTGTGTGAATAATGTCGTTTTCGCGAACTGTGTTTGTGACAAACAGCGTATTGAGACCTTCTGCATAAGTGACTAATTGCGTTTGTGACATGGAGCGTATGATCCATTCTAACGGTCTGTTACGAGTCCTTTGTTTCGAAATGGTGGTCTAATGACTGAAAATACATACTTGATTTCAAAGTCATGGATCGGATCCGACCAATAAAAGCGGAGATTCATTATCAAAACTTCGTTAGAAATTCCTTCATGTGAAAAACGATGACAACGATATCTTTGCCGACAATATGGTTGCGCCTCACCCTATAGGTACCTACTAGTGATTTTATAGCGCTAAAATATGATTGTTTTAGTGCTCTCGTGGACAGTGAGTTATAACCACTGTGCTTACAGAGTGCGAGTGCGAAAAGCTTCGCAATTTCTGTCGCAAGAAGATTCGTTTACGATGTACAGATGACATTAACTACGATTAGTGGTATTTGCGGTCGAGCAATCTATTTAAAGAAATAACCCTACTTAGTTATATATAAAGAATATCGCCAACAGATAGGCAGACATTAAATCATTATCGATCCATTTTATGTTAATTCAGCATTATTATCTAAGTTTCATTCACCCTAATCTTGGGTACGGCATAATTATTCAACTTTAATTAGTAAATTATTTTTGTCCGTCCGTGAATAGTAACGTTATCAACTTAGCCACTTCCTATGTTGAGGTCGGCCTCCAGTCTATGGTTGTATATCTTCAACGCAAAAACAGAAATATTCACAAAGTTCTATCGAATAAAACACCGGAATAATTCCATATATCCACTGTTTACCCTACTAAAGGACCAACGACCCCAAAAACGAAATCTAGGAAACCAAAATAAATTAGCTTTACCTACTTCTAAACTTGCCATGTTCCACGCTGGACCGCTTGTAATGTGCTGTGAAAATATATAATAAACTACCTGACACAATAAAAAATATAGAGTTTGATAATAAATTTAATAAAGAATTAAAAAAATACCTAATCCTAAAATGCTATTACAACTTAAATGAATATCTAGCTTAGAATAATTGACTAATAACATACACACTATTACAATATACACACACACATAATATACAATACAGTCAAATAAATAATATAAAATAAATACTACAATATTGGGATAAGATGTAACGTATAATTGACATAATTAATATAGATAATAATTTAATTAATATAAAATAATAAAGCATACCAATGTATAACTGTATAATTAATAAAAATAATAATGTATGATATAGTATAAGGTAAAAATTAATTAATATCATTTTAATAAAAATAGAATTAAGATTGTTTTATTGTGCCCTATAACAGGGTCTATAATTGTCACTAAACTAAATATTATATTTTACCATCTAATATTATACACATTATGGAAAGCAAATAAATGAATAAATGAAATGAATAAATATATAAAGCTATTTGCAGATAAAGCTAAACAGCGAATCAACAGCGAAATCTTTCCCAAACAAATCCGGCAGCGCGAGCGAAACCATGGCGTTGGTATTAAAGGTTCGCAAGTATCAGCGATACGAGAGCGAACCTCCACAGACAAAAGACAAGTGTATACGCGGAATACTTTCTTACAAAGACTTTATTGTGATTTCGCTACCAAAGGTATTCACTGTTCGCGGCAAAGGTGTGCTAACAGCGTATCTTTAAGAAACTAATAATATGAACGCAGTGACAGGTTTTCGATAGGTGGTATCGACTATTTTGACCTATGACACGACCGGCGCTTATTAAGATGCGACGATCGTTTGATTTCATTAAAATTTATACCTCCTTGTGAGATAACGTAAACAGATTAGTTATGTATGTAATTTGTATTTTTATTTCTTATATAATATAGCTGCCGTCCATTAATAAATTGAACGATTGAGCTTTTATTATCTACCTACAACTCGTTTAACACAACATCACGCCTATATTCCCCGAAGGGTTGAGCACAACACCCTCATTTGGCCTTGTCATTGCCATGTCCCATGTAATAGGAAGTGAGCCTATAATATTGCCATCAACCGGCCACAAATGCAAACTCCGGGCTGCTACTATGGAATTCCACATGGAAAAACCCAATAACACTTTGCCCGATCTGGGGATTGAACCCAAGACCTCACGATCAACAGTCGCGCTTGCCACCACTAGACCAACGAGGCAGTTATTAAACCTTGTTTATTAAATGGGAAATAATTACCTATATATATTTTTTGGAAGAACTCCAAAGGGACACTCAAAATGTACCACAGGTTTTAATAAAAATATACCACGTTCTGGAATCAAAATAACTGTTATGAAAATATTACTGTTATTGTATTTTACTTTTATGGAAAATCTTTATTGGGAAACTAGCGGCCCGTCCCGGCTTCGCACGGGTGGATATTTATCCCGTTTTTGCAACATTTTTCATTTATGCTCCGCTCCTATTGGTCGTAGCGTGATGTTATATAGCCTATAACCATCCTCGATAAATGGACTATCTAACACAAAAAAAAAAAAATTCCAACCAGTAGTAGTTCCTGAGATTAGCGCGTTCAAACAAACTCTTCAGCTTTATAATATTAATGTAGATTAAAAATATATCACAGGTTATATTAAAAATATACCACGTTATAGAATCAAAATAACTGTTTTAAAAATACTATTACTGTATTTTTATTTTTCCAGTTATCATTTAAAACATTTTAATCCACGTAGAAGAGAATTGTTAAAAATAACAGCGTATATTTTAATTTTGTTACAGAAATAGAATCTACGTGAATTACTGCAAAGCTTTTTGTAATGTCTGTCGCCCATTGCGATAAATTTGCGCAGGAGTGACGTTTGTATAATGTACAGATGAGCACACAAGTGGGTGACGAGGTTTTCCTTAAATAATATCTCACCTAATAAATTTTTATTGGTGACGTTACACTGGTGTTCTGCTTTAATAAAAAAAGTAATTTGATATCAAATCCGAAGGTTAATAAAAAGATCTTATGATTAGGGAAATTTCGGAGCTTATTAATTTGTCGGCTGGTTTAATTCAGTAGAGAGTCTGATTAAAGTTAACTATTAATTTATCTTCTCTGGGTGAATAACTTCAACTAGCAGTGATGGCCTAGTGGTATGACCGTCGGACTGCCTAGTCATAGGTCTCGAGTTCGAACCAAAGGAACCCACCTCTGAGTTTTTGGATTCATGTGCGTATTGTATAATTATCGCTTACTTAAAAACGGTGAAGGAAAACATCGTGAGGAAACCGGCATGCCTGAGAGATATTTCTCGACGGCATGTGAAGCCAAGTCAGAGGCCCATGAGCGGCATAAACTCTGACACAAGGTTAGTTACTAACCACACGGAAAGAAGAAGAACTCAACTTCAACTAGTGTGGGGCTGAATACCGTAATATATAACTGTATTTTACACGGAGCGACTGCCATCAGACCTCCGTAACCCGTTTTTGTAACAAATCTTGAACATTTTTTTTGACATCTTTCGTCTTTCTTATTTGTTAATGCCAACCGACAAATATTTTTTTTTCTATCTAATAAAGCGAATTATTACACAAAAGCAAAATAAAGTTTTTTTGTTTTTTTTTATTTTAATGTGAACTTTTATTGTTATGTATAATAAACAGGATAATTATCTATCATCTACATTGAGATGTTTCTCATAAAACATAACTAGACCAATAAATATTCAAGCTTATAGTCGTTATATATAAGTTCACGCGATTATCTAATAATTATAAATCATTGTCTACATATCCCTCGTTAGCTTTGACAGATGTTACAGACGGTCGCAAGCGCACGTGGTTGTAACGTTTCTAGACGACTATTAGGGTTGCCAATTCGCAAAATTAGTTTTTTTTTCATCTAGGTTTTTATGTCGCTTATTTTTTGTCTTTTTTTTTGCATTAATGATTTATTCACTTAAATTTTCTTAAAGCTTTGCCCCACAAAACTGCTTACGCAGGTTAACTGTGAGATCGTTGAGTCTCTCTTACAGTAAACATAATCAGGTACATCTATAACCTATATATATACAACTTAATACCTACACTTACATAGTAAGGTGTCATGACACTTATTTAGGTGTCACTCTCCCTGTTCCCCTGAGGGAGAGGGGGATCAGATGATGAGGAGCAGCTTGCAGCTTATAGATCTTTCTGTGCATATATAAGATACCCAGGGACTGGGGACGCTAATTATCAAGCCATTAGCAAGCCAAATATGCGCAGCACGACATAATTTTGTCGTCGCATTATCTCGTGCCGAGACGAGATACTTCCTCCTAGCCTTTTCCCAATTATGTTGAGGTCAGCTTCCAGTCTAACCAGATGCAGCTGAGTACCAGTATTTTACACGGAGCGACTGCCATTAGACCTGCGCAACCCAGTTATTGGGCAATGCCGATATTAATTCTGACTGCCCGTAACGACTGTCACAGGTATTCTTATGACACCCGGGACCGACGGTTGAACGTGGTCTCCGAAGCACGGAGGGGTCTCGATGTGTATCGAACGGTCACCAATCCACAGACGGACCGCGGCAAGCGCAGCCTGACTTCTCAAATCGTATGATCTGCGCGGTTGTTAAGTAGCCATGAGCCCCTACTGAAACGAGATAATGTATGACTTATCTCGTCTCGTCACGACATAATACGACGACAAAATTATATCGCGTTGCGCATGCTAGGCTGGCAGGCCTGTTGATTTATGGGTCTTGTTTATTTTTGTGTACAAAATATAGTATTGTATTGTATTATACAGTGTGTCCCTGGATAATGTGCACAAATGAGAATGAGTGAAACTAGACCACAATAAATCAACAATTTTTTTTTTTATCGAAGATTTTTTTTTTAATATTAATAAAAATGAATAACTTTTATTCATTGCATGTTTTTCGTTTAAATGAAAATAATAATGATGGCAAAGAGTTAATGTTGCATAGCAAATAAAAAGCAACCATTAACAACCAGTCATCAAGTTAAAAAAACGCGATTATTAAGTCTTTTTTTTAAAAAAGTGATTTTTTTACAACGATTTTTACAAAAATAAACAACTTATGTTTTTTTTTCTATTTTTTTTGTCAATAAATTGTGGTCTAGTTTCACCCATTTTCATTTGTGCACATTATCCAGGGACCCACTGTATATTTCTTTGTAACTGATTATTGTAGCAGTTTCTCAGGCATAGAGGCCGATGTGTTGATTAACCTTTTGGACGCCATTGTCACATATATGTGACAAAAACGATGGGATTACAGTTACCTTGGCGTGGGGGGTATGCCGATGCGTTTATCCTCTGGCATTCAAAAGGTTAATTAAGTATATACTAATTAATTTTGTTATCTGCTTGAATTATAAAAAACCCGAGCGTGTTTTTAGTCTAACTTAACAAGGAAATTATTTACATAAATGTAATTCTGAGGTTTAATTTTAAAATAAAGATAATTAACCAAATATTCCAGGACATTATTAATTTTAAGGAAAATATAATGCAATGGCTATTATTAGTTGTAGGAAAAAAAACCCGCTTTTTATTTTTACTTCCCAGCCTATTGTAATCCAAAGCTGGACACACGTTTCCTTCTAGAAGAGAGGTCATAGGCACCACGCTGTATTATATATTTGCACCATTGACATCAGTAGCGGTTGCGGGGGGGTCGTATGGATCATTATATTTTTTTTATTGCTATCATTACTCTCAAGATATCTTTATCTTATTTTACAATGATTTTTTAGCTGTTTTGATGACATTTAATTATGTCAATTGTTTTATATAGTTTAGCTCCCTTTTCACTTTTGTAAATGTGAGAACTTTGTGAACCTGCATTTATAAATTTATAAACTACTATTTTTCATAATGTTTTTTTCGTTTGTTAATTTTGATACTCAAGTATCTAGAAACTCAAATTAGAATACTAGTCGATACACAGCAACGCTTATCTGCTGCAGCTTCTTAGTCATAAGCTCACGACAATGTCACCGCAAAATAGAACAAAAGTTCCACTCCAACAATAGGGTATTAAATACCATAATGTTGGAGTGGAACTTTTGTTCTATTTTCTAGTCAAATTTTGACTATAATTTTTTTATTAGAAATCTTGACTGCCTTGTTGGTCTAGTGGTCGCAAACGCTACTGCTGAGCATGGGGTCCTGGGTTCGATCCCCAGGTCGGGTAAAGTGTTATTTGGCTTTTCCATTAGGAATTTCTCAGTAGCAGCCTGGAGTCTGGATTTGTGCCCGGTTAATGGCAATAGGCTCGCCACCTATTACATGGGACTTAAACATAACTGGCGAAACGAGGGTGTACTAAAATACCTCTGCCGAACTCTTCGAGGAATGTAAGGCGTGATGTTATGTATGTAGAAATTTCGATACTTTTTTCTTTAATCTTGCAAATCGTATGTTCCGCGTGGTTGGTAATTAGCCACGAGCCACTCAACTAAAATGTCCTGTAAAATATTTTAAAGTTAAAAAATAATAAGCAACAGTGAAAACACCATTGAAATATACCATGAAATGTTCAAGTTATAAACGATTGAAAATTGCTCACTAGACAGAGACAACACTACTACCACAATGACGTCATACCTTAAACACTTCATAGTTACTTGACAGAAAACGGCCCCTCCTCAAACTTTGCAAAAAGTAACTTCTCAATTTTTTTATCCTATTTTATTAATTTTTTCACATATCGTGTTCTATCTATACTTTTTTTTAAATAATAAGTACTAAATTGTTGCACATTTTTAATAGTAGTCAAATAACTCTATTTTCTAAAACTATCATCACACCAGATGGGCGCAAACTTGCGGGCTCCATACCTTTTGATATAGGTACTTCCCCATAAAATTTAATAATGTGGTTCGCAATCGTGGTCCAGCCTTCGATAAAATAAACATCCGATTTAATCTGACATTTGATTAGATAGAGCATAATTAGACAATGGCATAGCGCCGTGCCGAGGCGATATGCACAGACAGATATCATGACGTCACTGGTATTTGTGACGCCCGGGGCCACATCCCTGCGTTGCTTTGGGAAAGCACCTATAATTCCTACAGCCTCGTTATTTTTCCTGTCAGGCGTTTTGTGTAGTGGACCTTCTGTTTAATTTTATTCGTGTTGTCACGGTGGCCACCCAACTCACGCGTAGGCGCCAGTCTAAGACTACCCGCGCCAACGTACAGATGCGCGTGCGCTATCAAAAGTGCGAATAATTCGAGAATACGATCTTTTTATATGAAAAAATGTGAAACGAAGTTTTTAATAAATTATTTATATAATATTCGGTGATGGTGATTATGTTTATGTTAAATTAGTGTTGTGTTTTTATATTGTGATAAATTGGGATTTTTATAGTTCAACATGAAATTAATTTTGTGAGTATTTTTTTTTATTTTAATATAAAATTATTAGAACGAAATGGAACTTGTTTTGCAAGTTTTTCATAATTTATGATACATTTTATCGATATTGATAAACTATATTATTATTTTCTATATATCGTTTATTAATAGATTTACATCATTCGATATTAAAGTCTGCGCTATTATTTTCTAAAAGCATAGTATTCTAAATTAAGCATAATTTTAACCAACCGAGATAACTGCTTAATTAAAATCACCTAATTATTTTTTTAATTACTCACAGCAATTTACAATATGTATCTTACTTATGAGATTAAATGTGACTCACCAGCACATATTATTTAATACTCCTTCATATAATAAGATGCCTATTCTATTTTCAAACAGCCATAATATAAATGTACGTAGGTGCAGTCACTAACAAAAGTGCAAAGTAAAAAAAAATCGTATCTTTATACTAAATCGCCAAATTAAATAAATACTCTATGCTAATAAAACTATCGAAACACTTAAAGCCTCCATATACGACTGCCAAAGCAGTAACATAAACTTAATTACCCATTAAGTTCAATAATTAAACTGAATTAGCAATTAATTCTAAAGTAGATAACTGCTTTGTTGGTCTAGTGGTGGCAAGCGCGACTGCTGATTGTGAGGTCCTGGGTTCGATCCCCAGGTCGAGCAAAGTGTTATTGGGTTTTTCCGTATGGAATTCCTTAGTAGCAGCCCGGTGTTTCGATTTGTGCCCGGTTGATGCCCCTATTACATGGGACTTAAACATAACGGCGTAATGAGGGTGTTAATATACACCTCTGCCCAACCCTTCGGGAGATTCAGGCGAGATGTTATGTTGTATGTATAACACCCTCATTTCGCCGTTATGTATAAGTCCCATGTAATAGAGGGCAAGCCTATTGCCATCAACCGGGCACAAATCCAAACTCCGGGCTGCTACTGAAAAATGCGACCTAGGGATCGAACCCAGGACCTCACGATCAGCAGTCGCGCTTGGCACCACTAGACCAACGAGGCAGTCATCGTTATTATATCTCATATAATATCTCACTTGCTAGAGTGTCCCAAATGTCCATCCACTTGCACCTTCGATGATCTGCAGAGCGCCACAGAAATTGCAATTAATGTAGCCATCTACTGGGCGCTAGTATTATAATTATTCATAGATAATGAAGTACCGTAGATACGAAAAGAAGAAGAAGAATTGTGATATTATTCAAAAATGATAATAAATGCCTGTAATAGAGAGATTCAGTTGATGATTATACATACAATGCTGCTATAAGAAGTTCTGCTTCCAATACCTCTCTAATAAGTCTAGCACGAACATTTGACGTATAGTATCGTAAATGTAAGCTAATTTTGAATCGAAAATAGATCTGTCCTATAATATTTTGTTAATTTTTTTGCGACATGCACAATTTGTATCATAAATAGATATGAATAAATTTTTCAATTTAATTAAATAATAAGTGCGAAACAAGTGGTCTAACCTTAGGATATCGGCATTGCCCAGTAACTGGGTTGCGGAGATTTGATGGCAGTCGCTCCGTGTAAAATATTAGTATTCAGCCGCATCTGGTTAACTCACACCATTATTTCAACCCTCATCAAGCGGTCTTCCTCCCAGTCCTCTCGCCAGCAATGCCCTAAGCCGAGGTCCGAGCCCCATAACGAGTCGCCCTTAGTGCTGTTGTTGCTAGTAGTCATGATATCCGTAGTAGTAGTAGTTAGCTTAGGTTAAGTATTTTACTCTCGTGCCCATTGGTTGGAGACCCTTCAGGTCTCGCCAATAACTGCCCGGTTAAAAAAAAAGCATCTGGTTAGACTGGAAGCTGACCCCAACATAGTTGGAAAAAGGCTAGGAACAGTATGAGTGAAACTAGTACGTATTTCCAATTGAATATTCACTCTCATTAACGTTACATTACTGACGTAAAAACATTCTTGCCAGGCCTATTGTTACAATTACAATAAATAAAATTCTGATACATAACTTGAGAATTCTGCTAATAATAACAGAATGAGGGCTAAGGGCGTCACGTTTTCTAATCGATGCGCGTGACCATGAACATGACCTAACCGAATATCATCTAACGTATATGTATAGATAGTGACTCATTTGACTGTAGAAAAAGAAACAGGGTCGAATAAAAATAAAATCATTGTTCTAAATCTACATTTTATTCATCATCATATATCAACTAGTAATGATGATGATTTGAGGAAAGAGGTAGGGTTCTTTGAAGGAGTGGCTCATAGCTAATTAACAACCGCGCGGATCTTACGATTTGCGAATTTAAGCTGCGCTTGCGCGATCAGTCTGTAGATGGTTGACCGTTTGTTACATATCGGAACCCCTCCGTGCCTCGGAGAGCACGTTAAACAGTGGGTCCCGGGTGTCATACGAATACCTACGACAGTCGTTACGGGAAGTTGGAAGGTTGGTGAGGAAAGGAAGGTAAAGAAGGTATGTTTCTTATTCCTCGTTTACACCTTGGTGTAAAATATGATAAAGAATCAATAAAACAAAGGTAATCGATATTTTTATATTGGTTGATCCATGTGACTGAAGAAGAAGAAGCGAAGTTAGCGCTGGTTATGCGCGTGAAATGTGTCCCTCCCTCAGGCCTCCCGGTCCCCTTTAGCGCCTTGCTTTTATCGTGTTGCGTCTGACGCGTTCACCTATCTCATTTTCACGCAGTTAGAAAAGAAATACCACGTGTTTGAACTACTCTGACTCAGACACGTGCAAATAAACAATATTATAATATAAAAAGTGGTTTTATGATAAATATTTGAATATTCAAATATTAATTTTAATCACTTTAGCGAATAACTTTTTTCTCCATGGATAGATTTTTTTAAAACCCATAGAAAAAATACATCCCTTTATACGCCACTTGGACCGCCCCCCTCCGATCTCCTTTATAAACTATAATCTAGAGTAGAGATGAAACGGATAGTGGTTTGGCCGGATACCGGATATTCGGCCCTTTATCGCGTTATAGAACGCAATCAGTTTGATTTGAATATAGGCGCGGTGAACGAGGTCGGTTTTTGACGTGCAATTATAAAAATAAACGGTGTCCATAACTTATTGTGTAAAATAATCAGAATTTTTTGGATTTTACTATCCGGTATCCGGCCGGATAGTGCAAACAAGGCCGGATAGGCCGTATACCGGATAGTTACCGGATATCCGTTTCATCTCTAGTCTAGAGGCGAGAGTGTGCGGCAATGTAATATTTTAAAGCAAAAATAAACCTTTGTCGGTCATTCTCAAGAAGAACTCGAACATTAAATTAAATGTAAACAATCACATGGTGACGCCAATATTCTTCTTTTATAGATTCTGACACAGATTTTCGCGATACTTGCCAAATTTTGTACAAGCGCCAACACAATGTTACTAAAAGCTAAAATTGTTTGTGTTGCATTAAAATCTCGTGAAGTTACGTGACAAGATGCAATAGAGGGCTTAAAGTTAAGCTGGACATACGAGCTTGTAGTTCGTTGAACTTGCAAGACGATCTTAATTTTATTTTTGGTCTACATTTCATAAAATACAGAATAGTAGGAGTATGTATAGTCTGGCCATTTAATTAAGCAAAATAGATAAACAAACCTTCGATCGTAAAATGTTTATATGTTAAAATAATAACTAAAAAAATTACTAAAATAAAATTGAAGAATAAGAGTAAAGATTTTCTAAAAGATTCTTAAAGAAAACTGAATGTTGTTCGATAAAATATTTGTTTACTTATTATACACAATTTAAATGACTGGACTGTACGTATGCAGAGCTGGATGAGAAATTTAAACATCAAAGCCACTAATAAGAACCGTCAAGCAAGATTCTTTAGTCCCAAAATGGGCTATCTCAGCAGATTTTTTATTACTTTTAGCCAGTACTCGTTGCCAAAATGTTTAAGGACGTAAACGAAAACCCGTAAGTCTTTACTGTTTTTAAATCGCGTATTCTGACTCAGTAGACTCATAAAAATCGAATTTAACTATTATGTTTGGTTTCTGAATAAAATGCGTCGTTTGTTTTGCATTAAATTGTTTCTTCAGAAGTAAGCAAGCATTGCAGTTTGTTGCGTCATACGGGTTTATTGTTCGAGCTTTTGAGTATCTTCTTAATATTCATTATAACCCAATGGCCCGTTATTGCAGATGGCTGTAGTTAATAGGAGAGTCTTACCTCTGGCTTTTCGAATTCATGTGCATGTACAAATCAGAATTTTAATATGGTGTCAACAGTGAAGGAAAACATTGTGAGGAAACCTGCACACCTGAGTTGGCTTTAAAAAGTTCGCAATGTTGTGTGTAGTCCGCCAATCCGCACCAGGCCTGGCAGCATGGTGGACTTAGACCTAAATCTTTCTCATTCTGAGAAGAGGCCCGTACCTAGCAGTATGACAGTAATGGGTTGATTATTGTAGCTAATAGGCCATTTCAGGAAACATAATGCCCAATTCTTGGTAATACATTACTTGAAGTACAATCTACATTATTGAATTTAGAGAAAATGGAAGAAGGAAGGACAATTCTATAAGATATAAAATATCATAGCCTAAAAGGCTAGGCAAGCAGGCCAGTCCAAAAAACTAAATATAATTTAGGTGCAATCTATTTAAATTTTTTAAATTTTATAGTTATAATAAGATTCACTTTGTATATTTGTTTGTTTGATTCAAATCTTGTAACAGATTTTTCAACTACTTCTGCTGAATCGATTCTCCTGGAACTTCGCACACAAATTCAATTCTCATGGCAATACAACATTATAATAATTTCAACCTTCAATCCTCAAATCCTGATGCTGCAGGGGTACTACTAGGGATAAATAAAACCGTTAGAATTAAAAGTTTTATTTTTTATCTTTATTTATTATAAATCTAATGTAAAAGACAAGGAAAATGGTTAGTTTGAGAAAACCCATATCTGTGTTTATTAATAAGGTCTATCGCGTGTATTTCCCAGGAAACTAGACATGAAACTATGACAATATGAATTCATTATTAATGTAATTTTTATTTAATCCTTTCTACTGAGAATAATCGTTTCCTCGCATCATCAACATCATCTCAGCCGTTTTAGTCCACTGCCGGACATAGTCCCCTATTTCCCACTTCAAACAGTTTTTGGCCGTTTCCATCCAACGGATCCCCGTGTCCTTCATTGGATCGTCTATCGATGTAGTTGCAATAGGGCCCGTCTTGCCGGCGGTCTGGTCGGCTACTTGAGTCGTGGTCTCCATTCGAAGACCTTCCTTTCCCAGTGGTTGTTGGTTCTCCGAGCAATGTGGACTGCTTATTATTCCTTGAAGCTTTCCTCTACTCGACAGCATCGTTATTTTTAGTGTAAAATGCTGTTAAAAAATCGTCAACGATCTGTTTAGCGCCACGACAGTGAAATAAATGAACTCTACTTGTAATTTTATACAAATAATTATTTATAAAAACGTTTCATACCTAAGTAGTAGATCAATTACTATCTGACCTAACAAGTAAAAAAAATATGTACATCAAATAACAATTATATAGGTATTATTTATCATTCGCTTATTATCGCGAGAACTAATGAGACGATATCAACACAAAGTTATTATTTCATACCTATATAAGTACTTTTTATTTTATTTTTTACGTCTTGCTTGGAATCAGGATTTTTTGACGACAGGTTTTGTGCTGTGGCTAAGCGATTGCCTTCTGCGCTAGGTGTAGTGGGTTCAATTCTCCCGAGGAATCAAATATTTGCATTGCCCGCAAATATTTGTTCCGGGTCGAGATGTGTGTCTGTACAGAGAAATCTAGTGTGGGGCAACGTTTTTTAAAAAAGAAAAAGAAAAAATAACGCAGTCTGTCGTGTGAATCCCGTTAAAAGACGGGCCTACCCGTTTCTATCGATTGCAGCCCTGGGATTATGATAAGAGTATAAGTAGAATCGTCTCCCTATCTGTTAACCAGCCATGCTACAGTCATTAGAATCTGAAAGACTCCCTTCCCTAACGACCATTGATTGTGCCTATATTGTGTTATTAAACAGATTATTTATCATCATTGCTACATTATTGTTACAAGATCCATGTAGCTAGTAAGCAAATATTTACAAGTTTAGTGAGACAGAAATTCCCAGCCGTTCGTCGATTTAGTTTTAGTGTCCACCATATGGGATTCTCGGATTTTATTGCTTGTGACATTCTTGCACATTGAAGCGGATCCAATGACATTATTATTCCTAGATCGTGTGAATTATGAAATTGTGTTCTTCATTTTAGCTAAGATTAGCCTAAACTGCGACTGCTGATCTTGAGGTCCTGGGGTTCGATCCCCAGGTCAGGTAAAGTGTTATTGGATTTTTCCGTGTGGAATTCCTTAGTAGCAACCGGTAGTTCGGATTTGTGCCCGGTTGATGGCAATAGGCTCGCCCCGGTATTACATGGAACTTAAACATAACAGCGAAATGAGGGTGTTGCTATACACCTCTGCCCAACCCTTCGGGGAATACAGGCGTGATGTTATGTTCATGTTAGCCTAAAACCATTTCTTCTCTTGATATAAGAAGTGTATGATCTCATGTTGTCTGGATTGTAGAATTATTGAGTGAGCAAAATGGTAAGCTCCCAAGTAAAAACCATTTTGATAAATTCGTTTGTTGTGGCTGTCGGAAAAGATGATTAGGGAATAATATTGAAACACTAACATCCTCATATACGCTTATAACCAGACTAATCCTTTTGTAACCACGGTCAAAGAATGAACAAGAAGTTTTTTATTTTTTATTCTTTACATGGTCGCGTTTGGCCCTCGTCTCACCTGATGATAAGCGTAGACAGAGTCCACGATGGCGCACACGAATCCAAGGAACAGAGATATAGAGAGATTCCCCTATACCCCTCTGGCTCTCACACACTCACGACGGAACACACTATACTGCTTGGTGGCGGACTTTAATGAGAGGGTGGTAGCTAGCCAGGCGGACCGTATAGATCCTACCACCAAGTGTGCTAGGTTTTGTTGAATCTTACAACACGCATTCGGTAAGCGTGCGGTAAGGAAGTTTAATATTCTAACCCGTCCCCACACGGGGACAAGGTTTCAAGCAAAGTAGGTTGCAACAAGACCAGAAAAATCCTGTGAATCTGATGAAGAAGTAATCTCTGTTACTAACGGGCTTCTTCCAAGAAAGATGGCCACTCGAAACTTTGACGCTCTCTGTAAATGTAAAAACAAGTTGTAAACAAGGTCTTTTTAAAAGAAATTACTAGGTCTTAACACTTAATGATCATGTATTGTGTAAAATATTTCAAACGTGTGTTTTATATATGTTTGCTACTTAAAGTATGCATATTTGTAATAATTTATTTGAAAGAAATTTTGATACATGTAGAATATAATGTTTACCTAGGTGTAAGCGAGGGGTTAGCGTATCTCCTGAGCAATGTGTCTCGCAACTAGTTTTTGGTGGTATCTCCGAACATTTTCAATATAGCTCATGTTGACACCTATGAATGTTACCTGTATAGGACGTCACTATAACCACCTTCCGATGCCAAAGTAAACTTTGAAGAAATTGGAGTGGTAATAGCATAGTTCGGGTCGTAGATTGAGGATCAAAAGACCACGTTTTTAATGTATGTTCAACGGGATTGCCGTATAATGACTGTATAGACTGTTAACTAGAAAGGTAATAGGAATTATAATGAATAATGGGATATGTAGTAAATGGCTGATTATGAACTATCGTGAACATCAATGAGAATTTATTAATAGCGACACTGCTGCCATCACTATGGTCTTTTGTCTCTTTTCAGAGAAATGATCGAATAATTCCAAAAAAACATATTTGCAATATAAATATTGGCATTCAAACAATAAATAAAAATTCTAACTCCGTCCAGTAATGTTTTTGTGTATCATAACATCACGCCTATCAACCGAAGGGTTGGGCAGAAGTGTATAGTAACACCCTCATTTCGCCGTTATGTTTAAGTCCCATGTAATAGAGGGCGAGCCTATTGCAATCAACTGGGCAGAACTTCAAACTCCGGGCTGCTACTGAGGAATTCCACATGAAAATACCCAATAACACTTTGCCCAAGCCCAGGACCTCACGATCAGCAGTCGCGCTTGCCACCACTAGACCAACGAGGCAGTCGTATTATGTGTACTTCTCTAAGATGTAAACAAAATGTAAATACTATCTCTTTGTTAATATTTATTTCCTATTTCCAATTAATTAGAATTCAAATTGAAAACCAGTGAAGTTAGTGCTACTATAAATTTTGCAAACATAAATCTGTACGTGCCAAGTTTAAGATAACAATAGTTTAAATATTAAATGTCCACTAGATCAGCGCCCACGGACACCTTTAACCTGTTTTACTAAAGCTTGTCCAGTACGCGAATCGACTTGGCTCGAAATAAAGTGTTTTATTCTCGAATCGACTTGCTGTATGTAAATGCGCATTGATGAGATAGGTAGGTGTCAATAAATTCAGGTTGTTATATGAGCGTGCATTCTCGGAATCTTAAGGACCTGAGGCTTTTGAGTTAAGGATAGAATTGGATATTAATCATTGCATTGCCAGATAACGTCGTACTCATCATCAATGACAGCTTATTAGAAACAGTCAGTAAATGAAGACACGTTTGGTGCAGTAGCTGAGCGATTGGCTTCTGCGCCGTCTGGTTCGATTTCTGCACGGAACGAATATTTGTATGGCCTACAAATAGTTGTTCCTGGTCTGGGCGTTTGTGTACGTGAAGATTTGTGTCTGTAAACACACCCACGAAACAGGACAAACAGCAAAATGCGGCAAATTAAAAAAAAATAAGGAAAGAAAGAATGAAAGAATACTCCCAAAGAAATTGGTATTTCAATAGACATCATGTTAGGTTGGTGGTGGAAGTCTTGTCACTCGGTGTTGCTATGCAACTGGCCTAGGTGTTTGGGCTATCTATTTATCTGCTATATAAATAGCCAATTAATTTAGTATGTTAGTGAATCTTGGCCTATGTATCAGTACAGTACCAGAGAGGAGTTGGAATACAATAATCTGGAGAAACTGACTGACTGACCTATCAAAGCACAGCCTAAACCATTGGAGGTAGAAACTTGAAATTTCTATTGTTGGTACCTTTTATAACGTAGGCATCTAAAAAGAAAGGATTTTTCAAATTCTTCCCCTAAGGAGGTGGAAAAAAATTACGCAAGCGAAACTGCGAGCATAAGTTATACAATAATACAATCTATTTATGTGACAGTAACTTTCTACTTTCTTTAATTCTTAAATCCGCATAGGAATAATATAGCATCAGAACGTCGTAAAAATACTTGTCCATCACAGTGCTAATCGTACGACAATGAGAAATGCGTGTGTTGTCAATTAGTACCTCATAAACACATTCTGAAGAACAGTTAGACCTCCATGAGGTAGTTTGAAATACAATAACCATTGATTTCTTCATTTTTGTATTTTTTATCTTCATTATGCTAACTTCAGGTCCATAGTCCGCGCGCAAGTGCCAGTCCCACCTGAAGTACGCCTGGAGCGGCAGTGGGGTGCGGGCGATAGACAAGTCAAAGCAAACTGACAGAGTGCACCTTTTGTTTCTAACCCTTTGTTCCTGCTGCTCTCATACCTCAGGCAAGCACTTGCACGCGGACTATAATACACCGTACTAGCTCTGTATTGGAAGATCTTGGGTTTTTGCCCAACTGCTGGGTGATATAGACTTATACCAGGCAGTAACTGTCTTTTGGATTAATAATATTATAATTGGTTCTGGTTTACATAAAATAACTTGATTTACAAGTGCTACTTACGTATTCATTAATGATAGCAAGCCGAAAAGTGTCCGTTTTAGTCAAAACATGCTCTTTGACCTTTGCGACCTCTACGGAAATGTCATTAGTGCACTAGAAATAAACATGCTTATGTCTTCATTTGTATGGGTTAATCGTTCTGCCTAGCCTTTTCCCAGTTATGTTGTGGTCAGCTTCCTGTCTAACCAGATGTGGCTGAAGACTAGTACTGTGCCATCACACCTCTGCAATCCAGTTACTGGGCAATGCCGATATCCTAAGGTTAGACCGGTTGTCAGACATTCAGGTTTCTGACTACCCGTAACAACTGTCATAGGTATTCGTATGACACCCGGGATCGACGGTTTAACGTGCTCTGCGAAGCACGGAGGGGTCTCAATGTGTAACTATATAATGGTCACCCATCCACGGACTGATTGCGGCAAGCGCAGCTTAACGTTAATTAGCCACGAGCACCTCAGTTGTATGGGTTAATACTGCTGGAAATTGGAAAGCAATAAAATCTAGCTAATCATTTCGTTAGGTTATCAGTGAAAATATTATCGAGTCTATCGGACAATCAAAATGGATAGGGAAACCCTTATCTTTTTACGGAAGCAGATAGTTAAGAATGTCTACGAAAAACAGGTTACCTCAGTGCAATTACCTCTAAGACGTGCTAATAACTAGTGTAATCGGTTGTAAATGATCAGTTTTAGTACACATACTGACCTGCTTTATATCTTCGATGAGGTGAATAGAATTTTAAGAACTGTTAAATTAGTCATCGTCAAAAGTTTGAGTTACTCGTTTCCTAGTATGTTAACCTCACGAGGATAGATAGTATAGTATAGAGAATAGATCAGTATACAAGGAATGACTGCTATTGGAACTCCGTAATGCGACAATTAGGGGATAAGGAGACACCAAGATCCTAAGAACCTAAATGTCAGATATGATTATTGCAAGCTTCTCACTGCATTTGATAACTGTCCACATAGCAGTCTGGGACGACAGCTTTACGAGTTTTCCGACGTACAACGGACTTGATGAGACAACATCATTCAGATGAAAGACTTGGTAGACTCTGTTAACCTTGTAGATTGATCGATCTGTGCGGTAGCCATTAAGGTCCACGTTGAATTGTGGCAAGCATGGGTCGTTGCGTACACGCAATAGCTCCCGCAGGAGCCGTTATAACTTGCGGGGGATGTAGAATTAATATTAATTTCTTCCATTCACCTTTCGGAAATAATTTCGACCTAAAATTTCAACTTAGCACTTGTGGTTCAAATACAAGTCAAAACAATTATGTTTTTACCAAATACTGTAAAGGTGGGACTGAATACAATGGAAACGTAAAGTTTGTAAGAAATGCCGACAGCCGTATAGTACGTGTAAACCATTGTACTGTTGACTTTACGACGTGTACCAAAGAGAAACCTAAGTGTCTCCGAAACCTTCCGAACAGGTTCTGCATTGGCTTTTACAAAAACATGCGAGTACTGTCGAATTTCTCGGTTTATGTAAATTCAGTAGAATAAATCAGGTATCGTATCCCGTAAATGGATACTACTGAATACTGGCCACTGTCAAGTACCGCTTTAACACAACATCGAAGGTAAATATTATCATACCGACAAATCGAAAGTATAAGTAATTTGCTGACATGACTATGAGAATATCCAAGCAATATCACCTAGCAAAAAGCATGCCTATGCTGCTGAAGAGGCCAAAATAAGCATTGCATCTTTAGCCGTGGGTCGGATTAGGTAAACCAAAATACATACCTAATTAATAATTTGAAAGATATTTAGACTCTTGAATTAAATAAAAGAACAGATCCTATCGATACGCCGGAAAACAGCTAGAGAAGGTTGAGAAGAGACAAAGCAAAATAAATCCGCAAAAGGTAAATCAAACAAATTTAATCAATGACAAGCATGACACATAGTTGCAATACGTTATCATTTAATCAGTCACGATGATCGCAGTTCAATGACACTAAATGACGACTTTGTCCTAGATATTAGCACGAAATGTTTCTTATCTGATTAATCACTTGAGATTATTACATGTAAGTAAACATACACAAGCCTTATCACCGGATCCTATTTTAAAATACGTAATTTGGAAGAATTTTCAATGCCAAAATTTTCCTTTAAATAAACTAAGTTTACCTGCAAACGGATCAAATTGATATTATGATTAATAAAGATACACGAGCCTCGAGTTTAAAAATAATAACCGTTCTAACACTATCGTCGAATGGTGTTAGATTCCCATAAACTGATACGGCTTGTATCAAATAGATGAAGCGTGCTTTTGGTCGTAATGATGCAGAACCTGTTTTAAGTGGCGGACAAATCATCTTGTAGTAAAGGGCTTACATGTTACTAATCTTCCTTGCTCTCCCAGTTTATTTATTTTGTCTTCTACGCTATTAAAATATTCATCTGACTAGGCCTTTATTTGCAGGCGCATGACCATATTTACCCTTTGCCCATTTTTATTGTTAATTCTAGTTTATGGCAGAAAAACAGCTGTCGTCTAACCTTAATCAGCTTTTACATGGAACTTCAGAATTTCGTAATGATCTGGTCCGGAGTGGGTCTCAGTGTATACTTTCCAGTCAAATTATATCAGACTCGCATATTCTGTTATCTATTATGAATTGTCAAATTCCTCGTTGCTTTAATTATCGCCTAATTTTAGCATTGTTTAAATTTATGTGTGTTATATAATTCTGTGTAAATAGCGGCTTATCTCATTACCACGGAATAATAAGGAAGATTGTTGGTAAATATATGTATAGGATTCCAAACTTGCTCATTAAAATAATAATGCGTAAACTGAGGTGTTGGCTTCAGGTGTTATGTTGACTAACAAAAAATACCAACTTTGGAATAGAGGAAATTAAGTACCAACTTTATTTCACTAAAACTTCAAATTATTTTTTGAAATTAATTTGTTTATTTCTTAACATAAACATAACATCACGCCTGTATTCCCCGACGGGTAGAGCAGAAGTGTATAGTAACACCTTCATTTCGCAGTTACGTTTAAGTCCCATGTAATAGGGGGCGAGCCTATTGCCATCAACCGGGCACAAATTCAAACACCTGCTACTCAGGAATTCCACACGGAAAAACCCAATAACACTGCCCGACCTGGGGATCAAACCCAGGACCTCACGATCAGCAGCTGAGTTTGCCTCCACTAGACCAACGAGGCAATATAAAATTACTTCAGACTACTACCAATACTTTTCTTCGAAATCTGTTTTTTATCAGCGCAGTTCGATCAAATATTTGCGTTCCGCAATCCTCACAACGTAAATAAAGCGATTCAAAATTATCAGTTAACAGAATTGACAATAATTATAGAAAGTGGAGTAGTAGTACGCGATGACACACGTGTACTAACTCTTTCAATGAAATCAGTAGTTAATCAATGTAACCAAGAATTCCGGCCGCTTTCACAAAAGATGCGAAATCGAAAATGAAAAGCGAAAAAAATATTGTTGCTACTGTCGACATGTAACGCAAACATTTTTATCGAATCTATCTCCCGCTAAATATCAGCAGCGTAATATTTGCTAAGTTCATTCACGGGCTAGTCTATCAATCTTGTACAACGTCGAGTGCTATACAAACATTTACTACACCTCACAACATCAACACCACCTTTATTCTCTCCCACTTAAGAACCAATTTCGTTTAAATTTTCTTTTCCCGTGTACTTTCTGGAGGGGTCAGTGTCATTGTTCGCTTTCCTAGATTTCGAGTTCGAACACCTTAGTAACTCTTCCTAACCGTTTGAACTAGAACCGTTTCCAATATATCTTGGAGCTTCTTCGAAGTAGACAAATAAAAGTGTCGTTTGAATAATGGCTTTTGATATGAACGTTTTTGGGATATTTTTATTGTAATCAAGAATTTACGAGGAGAGAAATGCATATGAAATAACGTAATGAAAGAAGAAAATCAAAGGACGTAATATTAAAGGCATAAGTTAAGAGAGTAACAATAACTCAACAGTCAAGACTGATAATCAAGTAGCCGTCGGTTAAAATACTGGTATTCAATTCTCAGTAAAGGTCAGGAGTTTTAGTACCTTATTTGCAACAACTAAACATAAATTGAAAATAACAGGAACAAATGTTTCTCCGTCTAATGAATGATCAACCCGAAGAAAATAGATTTCAAGCAAGCATACATTCAATTTCTTACAGCATTTTAACATTATGCTCTATCATGAATCTCTTTAAAATATAGCTACACTTAGCGTCAACGTTCAGATAGTGTCAAGAAAAATGATACCATGATGCCGCTTGTAACTCGGCTTGTCCAAAGGAATGATAAAGTGATAGAAGCTAATAAATAACTGGACTTGGTAGTATGTGATATCAAATACGATGCAAGTAGTACAACTGGAAATAACGAATACATTCTTGCTAATTTTAATTTTTTATCTATATGGCAAAATGTTAAAAATAATTTATCAGCCGCTTTGAATAAACTTCGAATTAAAATATCATTAAAACAAGAATTGCCACTCTGAACCTTTATCGAAGCTTTTATGACAAAAGGTAGCATCGAGTCGGGTTCGTACTTTCATTTTTCGAAGTCGTATCCATAACAGTTTGTTCAGAATTTTTTGTCAAAACAATAAAAAATATTTCAAGAGCGGGTTAAGAGGTTTTAGTTCATTGGAACACTATCTGTGTTGAAAAATTTTTTATCAGAGTAGTGCTAATAAAAGCTGGTAACATTTTACTGAGGTAAGTGTTAATAATACTTGCATGCGTTGAGGAAGGCGTTCTGTTCACTATCAAAGCTGCCGCAAGCAAGCCCCACCTGTATCGTGCAAAATTAATTGTTAGAGCAAGCGCTAACCGTGCAAATAGGTTAGGGGAAACCAGGTTGTATACCTAAATAGAAGCTGAAAACAAAATTTGTAGAAGTGTTCTGGAAATGTTAATGCATCGATAAAATCGGAGGTATCTATACAAATAAAATTGATTGTGTGTGTTTCTAATGTCAAAATGACAGCTTTTTATTAAATGCATATGAAAATATACACGGTACTTCTAATAAAAAAACATTTATTTTTTTTGTCTGTCTGTTTGTTTGTTCCGGCTAATCTCCGAAACGGTTGGACCGATTTTGACGGGACTTATACTGGCAGATAGCTGATGTTATAAGGAGTAACTTAGGTTAGTTATTTTTATTTTATAAAAAGAAAAAGAATTAGGGTTCTGCGCAAATAAATTAAAACCCATCTAACTTCTACGCAGAGGAAGTCGCGGGCACAGCTATTTTTGATAAATGCAAAAGGTAATGAAGATAAAAGATTAGAAAAAAATCGTATAGTATTTTATCTTTATTTTCATTGAATGCAGCACCTGCTGTTTAGCTAGGTATTAATACAAGACTTTGTATGCAAAGTGACATGTTGCTGTTATATTATAACAATTTTATTGTTCTTGGTTTATCGCATTACCACTACGTTTAAGTGGCAGGATTCTAAAAGACTGGCTGCCGTCTTACTTTGTCCTTCAGTTACTTTTTTGCTGTATGGACATTTTTATTTATTCACTTATGTACCTACGTTCTTTGATTGTGAGTAGGGTTGGCATCTCTTTATCCTTGCTTTATACTTTACATCAGTATGTTTCCCTTCAAAAGTAAGAACTGTATAGTTTTAAAATAATATTGACAGCCTCACATCTGATAGTCGTCGTAAAGCGAGCTTGTGGGTTATAAAAGCCTATTTTTCGATCAAAGAAGAGAGTAAATTTCACTAGGGCATAAATCATATTATGCACGTTTATCGAGATGAGCGAGGAATTTCATGTGACTACCGAATCAAATTGGTAACGAATGTAGTGTCGCTGAATAAAGTAATGCAAAATATATCAGCTGTTCTATTACTTTCCAAGCCGACGTCATTCATCGAGCATTTTATATTAATAAAAGTTCATTAACACGAAGTATCAAAAATTTGCTGGAAATTGATTCTATTATGTTGGAATAAAAACCAGGGACTTAAGTTTCTGAAGTACTCATAACTGCAGACGATACTATTTACAGAATTTGTTCACGAGCATTTGCAAATGCATCCCAACGCATGTCATCGGCAATTTTGCTTATAGTTGCATCACCACAAATTACTAATTCAGGATATAACGGGGAACGCAAGCCACAGAAGACATTTAAAGAAAACATTATTTAAACATTAACATATAGCTGCGAAGCTATTCAAGAGCCGACGGTTAAAGAATTTATATTGACAGAAATTAATTCAGTGAGTAAAGTTAATTGAATGGAACACGATGTTATAGATAACCGCAAAGAAACATAAATTTTATCATTCAATAACTTGGCCTTGTGAAGGTGCCGCCCACTGGAGTCACAGCTAAAGATTCTTTATGGTACGATACGTGGAGATGTCTACCTAGGACAATGTTGCTTTGAACAATGTGTTTTACAAAAACTCTTGAGTTTTGTTTTTTATTTACATGTGAAGATCTTAATTCTTAAGGTTTTGCCATTAATGACATACAAATTTTAATATTTATTTCAAAATAGGGATGACTAGAATTCATAAATTTATTACCATACAATATTATAAGTATTTTAGTACCTATTTGTATTAACGCATACATGCAAATTAAATTTCATTACAGTTCATAGTCAATTTCATTTCATGTTAAATTTAATGTCAATTCAAATTGTTATGCTTATTAATACAATATTTTATTAAATATTAATAATCATTGGGAAATCCCGCCATATCTCTGTTCCTTGGATTCGTGTAAGTACTCCGTCTTAGATCCTCACTGTGGTTATCATCAAATGAGACTATGGGCAAACGCGCCAAAATAAAGAAAAAAAAATGAGGTCGTCGCGGGACGCCTGACAGAAGAGAAAAAACGAGACACATTTCGTAAAAAAAAACTGGCCTAATCAAACCGAAGACAGCCGAAGAGTTACGAAGGTCTGCCATCGCGAGTTAGCCACGCCACAGCCGCTCTCACACCCGTACCGCCGCATTAGATGTTTCATATAAAAAAAAATGGTAAAAAATTTATATGTCCAAATTTTTTCAAACCAACATAATTACTATGTTGCAGTTGTGAGAAAAAAAATAGAAGGTTTGCTTAGTTATATTATACAATTTTATCGTCCACGTCGCCTTTGATGTAACTCCACCTTACTTGATGCGATGCCAACTGTTCTGCATTCAGTGAATCATCAATCATGCTGGGGTGCAGGTTTCTTGTTATAAATAACTTTAGGCTTGTTAGTGTGGGCTTACTTGCAAATTATGCTGTCAAAGTCGTCATGTTTCTTTTTATTCGCAGCTTTTTTAATTTCGAAGGATAAATTGCATGTATTATGTTCCTTTTATGTATCACTTTTTGATTTCAGTGAAACAGGAACTTCTTTGTAGTAGCATGTATTATTGTTTGAATGTATTGTTTTTGGAGTTAGGTTAATATAAATTAGCTTTTGTTTTTCAAACTTTTATTGGGTTTTTCAGTGTGGAATTCCTTAGTGGGAGCCCAGAATTTGGATTTGTGCCCGATTGATGGCATATAATAGGCTTGCCTCCTATTATATGGGACTTAAACATAACGGTGAAATGAGGGTGTTACGATACATCTTTCTTCGGGGAATACAGTTGATAGTGATGCTACTTATGTTATTTGTATATCTTTTACTGTCAATAATCAGAAAAAAATATATATTGACGTTTATCTCTTGCTACCGTCATCGCGTCAGTGGATTATTAGCATCTTCGACTATTTTACCTTTTCCTTATATCTAAATATTAATTAATAAAATTCCAGTATTTCCCACCTTGGAATATCCAGTTGCCAAGTAATGCGTATTTTCAATAATCAGGTTGTAACTATTCTGATCATGCCGGCATCACCCTTTGCTGCCTTATTTCATTTAGCTGGAATTTTTGGAAGTCTCAATTGTGAATTCTCACTTTCGCGAATAAATTCAACATTTACACCTCCTCCTCTGAAGGCTATTTTCGAAATTGGATTCGGAACAAAGTAAGCTTTAAAGGACGCTTGGAATGAATTCGCGGAGGTAAAATACAAGAGGTAGGAGTACCGTGCGTTGTGTACGATAATGCTGGCCTTTTCGATCCAATCTGATCTCGATAACACTCGAGATTAGAACGGGTGATCGACCCTCTGGGTAACAACTCTAGAGACTTTTCATACTATAGGTACAAGCTGGGCTCAAAAAGGTTACGAAGGACTTGAATATTAAGAGCATTGATATGCAAGGGTTTATAAATAGCATTTACTGCAACCTTAAGTTTGTTGTCGACAAACAAGTAATCTTCTTCTTAGCGTGTCGATGGCAATCTAAATTGAGTCGGCCCAGAACTTAGCTACGAGTTTAGCGTTATCAGTAGCGTCCATTAGTTCCTGTAACGTGCAGGTATCAGGGCAGATGTCAGGTGTCCCATCGTTTGTGGAACAGAACCACATTTACACTCCAAGCTGGAATCGTCTATGAATCTTCACCTGAGCAGGTTTTCCTTGCTTCGACCAACCTGGGTCCGGAGTCTGTTTAAAGGCTTCCAGGTTAGCCAAGGCAACTCATGTTTAGGTGGGAGATTTTCAGCGGGTGGGATAAATGGGATAGGTAGGGAATCACAGCTTTAACCTTTGTCGAGACTGTTCGCCAGTGACCGCAGATACACTTAATAAAAATTAATAATTATAGTTCAAATATCTAAGGATTGACTCCGATGCAATCTATTGGCGCCAAATCTTGAAAGTTAAAGATTGATTGCTAGCAGTTGGCCTTTAGAATTTTTGAGAATAGGTCAGTCTGGCAGTCATTTATAATATGGCTGAATTTGAATTGACACTTCATTTTGAAATAGCTTAGCGTTTGCAAATTCCTTAAGGAAGAAATCCTTGAATAACGGACATGCAGAATATGATTACTAACAAGGTTCTACCGACTCACATTTATTATAATTTGATACGTGCACTAGTTACGTGAACTGCTTTATAAATGAAATTTATAGAATATTTTTTTACATACATCGTAGACTTGGCGCCGTTCCAATAATTAATTCGATATGTCGCCGATTCATAGTGATCATTTTTGTCAAGCGCCGATGTAAACTGGGATTTCCGTGAATTTGTATTATTTTTAGCATTTCATTAAAGATCATGCAACGTTAAATTGAATGGCCTTCGGCGAAAGATGGCGCCAAATTCTTGTTTAATCACAACATTGATTTCCATTTTATCTAACGTATCAAATTCAGTTTTGAATAAATCAATAGTTATTAAGTTGTTTGTGTGATATTAGATATTAGTATGCTGGAGTGAGTCCGTCATTATTGTGTTGATACCTATTCGAATTGAGAATAACAATTCTAGTCTAATTCTATTATAAAACTATGTTACCATAATATCAAGGAGTGTTAAAACAAAATAAAATAATAGAGGATTCGTAAAATTTAAAAATAATGTATAAACATAACATGTACATAGATTTTACGAGAATAAAAGAGCAACGAATATTTATTGGAGCTTGCTGTATTTTCAGATAAATTATTACTACAATCATTATTTACAATTGGAAATTGATAACTTGCAAATTATGCACAAAAATGTTGGATGATTATGAAGGCAGTCAATATTACTTTTGGTAAACAATCTAAGATTTTGACTAACATTATTGATTTTCAGACCCTACAACAAATGACTACAAATGATAGCTACGCCATTTTTAGTAGGTACAATAGAACAGTTTAGTAGATCATAAATGTGGTGTCTAAAATTATTATAAAGAAATGTTCGTCACATAGTTTCGTATTGAAAACAGCAACTTATCATGAAGACAGATCATTTGTTATTTGTTCTTATATTAGTAACTAATGTTTCCGTGTATTCATTGTACACGACGTTTTTAACAAAGAAATATTTGAAGTAAAAATATACCAATCTATACTATCTATACTAATATTATAAAGAGGAAAGATTTGTATTTTTGTATGTAACGAATAAATTTTAAAACTACTGGAACAATTTCAAAAAATCTTTCGCCGTTACAAAGCTACATTATCACTGAGTAACAGGCTACGGGCGGAGCCCTGAGGACACAGTTAGTATACAATAAATTTGAGGCAATAACTGCCTCGTTGGTCTAGTGGTGGCAAGTGCGACTGCTGATCGTGAGGTCCTGGTTCGATCCCCAGGTCGGGCAAAGCGTTATTGAGCTTTTCCGTGTGGAATTCCCGAAGTTTGGATTTGTGCCCTTTTGATGGCAATAGACGAGTCTATTACAGTGGACTTAAAAATAACGGCCAAATGAGGGTATTACTAAACACCTCTGCCCAACCCTTCGGGAAATACAAGCGTGATGTTATGTAAAATATACCAACATATCAAAACACTGAGAAATATCGTTCTCTTAGAATAATAATGCCATAATTTTTCAAACGACGAGATTAAAGTGCAGTTTTGTAGAATTATAAGTACCACAATATTTCTATCGGTTTTTTCATTAGACAGATCTAATAAATACTGAATGCTTCAGTACAAATGTGAAAAATGGATTACGATTTATAAAATCTGATTCCAATGTATCAGATTCATGCTGAGGTGCACATAAAATAGATTATTTTATCTTTTTCATTTCATTTTTTTATTTTATTTCGTCTGCTTTTAGCTTAGTTATCAATTTGATTCCATTTAAAATAAGTGGTTTTCTTCATCTTGACCTAAGGGTACTGTCAATTTCACTTCATTATAATGGAATCTATACTAATATTATAAAGCTGAAGAGTTTGTTTGTTTGAACGCGCTAATCTCAGGAACTACTAGTTGGAATTGAAAAAATATGTTTGTGTTGGATAGTCCATTTATTGAGGAAGGTTATAAGCTATATAACATCACGCTACGACCAATAGGAGTGGAGCATAAATGAAAAAATGTTGCAAAAACGGGAAAAATGTCCACCCGTGCGAAGCCGGGACGGGCCGCTAGTATATCTATAAATAATTTGGTAACATCATAACATCACGCCTGTATTCCCCGAAGGGTTGGGCAGAGGTGTATAGTAACACCCTCCTCCGCCGTCATGTTTAAGTCCCATGTAATAGGTGAGGATTCTATTTCCATCAACCGGGCACAAATCCAAACTCCAGGCTTGCTACCGAGGAATCCCACACGGAAAAACCCAATAACACTGGCCGACCTGGGGATAGAACCCAGGACCTCACGATCAGCAGTCGCGCTTGCCACCACTAGACCAACGAGGCAGTTGCTTTATAAATAACAATTAAACTAAAGCCTACTGTGGAAGTAGAAGAAACCGCTGACGTCACCAACCTTTTTGGAAAAGTCAATGAACTGCGTTAGACAGTGCAAAAATAAATAAAGAGCTGATATTCACGTTCAATATTCTTAATTCACAAATCAGCCTAAATCAGCCTTCTAAACAATAACATCCTAAACTATTAACAAGTGTTTGAACCGGAACTACTAAACTCTTTTTATTTACCTGTTAACTGACAGACATATAGCAGACATGTTTAATTAAATAAACTCAGACTAAATATAGGAAGCCCATAAAACTTTAAATATAGGTGACCTGTATTGATTTTTTGCAAACTATAAATAAATTGTATTGAACAAACGCGCAGGCACCGATCGGAAGACACATCATTTATTTATTTGGTCTATGGTCAGGACCTCATTGTTCTCTCACTATCCTAAATCATTGTACTGTATCCACTGAAATTGTTAAAGGTATTATTTTTAAAAGAGTAACCATGGAGTTTCTTGCCGGCTCTTCTCCATAGGAAACAACTAATTGGAACCGTGCACCTAAATTCGACGTTTCATAAGCACCTGTATTGGTTTATGTGAAATAAAAATTTTTGATTTGATTTATCTATTTTAAAATCTCCAACAAAAGATATACACAAAACATTACATATTGTTAATACCGAACAAAGTATTTCGTAGGTGTACTCCTTCAATTACAGGAGACCACAGCATGCACAATAAAATTTACAACTAAGTTAGGAAATTAAAAATGATCATAATGATTTGATTATCATTGAGGGGATTTGCGAGGTTAAGCTGCGCTTGCCGCAGTCATTCCGTGGATGGATAACCGTTTGTTACGTACGAGACCACTCTGTCCCGGGTGTCATACGAATACCTATGACAGTCGTTACGGGAAGCCAGAAGTCCGAAAGTCTGACAACTGATCTAACCTATCGGCATTGGATAGTAACTGAATTGCGAAGGTATGATGGCAGTCGGTGCGTGTAAAATACTGATATTCAGCCGCATTTGGTTAGACAAGAAGCTGAACTCAATATAGTTGGGAAAAAGCTAGGCAGAACAATTATTTGTTCATCATAATCAAAATGATCGCATCGTGATATCATAGAATAAATTTAAGACGGTGTCAATTTTTGAACTGATCTGTGAAATTTCGATGCCTCCTATGACATGACGAGAATTATTGCGATTAGTCCACAAATATTTATTTTATTTGAACTATGTAACCAAGAGATATAAATTCAATATTAGCTTTTATTTTTAAATTAAAACTTAAAAATTTGTTTGGCTAGATTTAAACAAACGTATTCTAAAAATATTTATATTGATACTTTCTACAAGATTAAGCCCTTATTCGCACGAACGCTTTTTCAACGCGCGTTAAAAAAGCGTTCTAATACAGCAAATAGCAAGCCGTATAATGTGTTCAAATGATAGCGCTTTTTTAACGCAGCTTATCTATTGTACTCTCTTTAACGCACGCTAAAAAAGCTTTCGTGCGTATCAGGCCTAATAGTGACAGTTATAAACACCACCTACCACACAGTACAGTAAGGGCCAAGCCACATCTCACGGAAGATACTTCGTCGATCATACGCCGCTACACATAATTACGGCGGGCGACTCAGATCCGACACGTTACATGTGTGTGACTTACGTGCGAATAGATGTTTATGGCTCAAATGATTAGGTGCACAATATTATTGATTTGTATTATCCTTTAAGTATTAGTAATTAAGAACTGTTGTAACAAATGTGAGTACCAATACAAACCATTCCAGGTTTAATGGTACAAATAAAATTTATAATGTATTTTAAACCTTACATAAATAAATGTAAAAAAAAAATCCATATAAACTTCTCACGCTGTACACATTTTACCGAAGATGCGTTACTAAAATTCTTTGAGTAAATTACGCGACGTAATATCGGCGACGTAATATCTTCCGTCAGATGTGGCTTGGTCCTAAATCTGTCGAAAAGTTCTCCCGGTAAACATTCAATTATAAAATGTCAATATAATAAAGTTCATCATAATTTACGATGACTGGTCTTGAAGACTACACCAAAAAAAAACAAGCGATTTTAAACCTTATGACGTCGAAGTAAAGACTATTGAATTTGATTCTAATGTTACAATAATTATAATCGTGTCTACGTGATATTATTATTTATAGTATTACATTTAAACCTGCCTACCTCAACATTTGTTGAAGGTTGTTCATAATCAACAAGTAAGCGAGCTGTTTGTACATCCGTTCTCAATATAAAACAATAAAAATATAGATAATATAACCTTAATCGTTTGATTATACTTACCCACATAACTTAAACTGGCCTGACTTTTTTGTCTAGTTAATTATCAGTCAAGGTTTGACGACATGTTTGGTGCAGTGGTTAAGCGATTGGCCTCTACGCTGCGGGTCGTGGGTTCGATTCCCGCACGGAACAAATATTTGTATGGCCTACAGATAGTTGTTCTGGGTCTGGGTGTTTGTGCATGTGAAAATTTGTGTCTGTAAACGCATCTACGATACAGGAGAAATACTAGTGTGGGGCAATGTTTAAAAAAAAAATAAAGCTTATTTAATTTTTTCTTCTCAACCGGCGCGGGCGCAATCTTCACATGACAAATAAATACAACTAAATTACCTAACGGTATACGTAGTTGATTGATCTTAACGACGAATGATAAGATAACATTCACTGATTGTCAAGCATTGATAAATGTATGGGAATAATATGAACCAAAGACATTGCAGGGTTTTGACCCTTGTCTTGTTTGTTAACTGTTTGGGTCTCGTTATATTAGAAGAGACTCTTGGCTCTACTCCTCACACTAAGGATTTCTAGCATGAATATAAGGAAGGTAAGTAGAGACTTCATGGGACCAATAAACATTTGTTTAAAAACACTGTTTAAGAAACAAGATTATACGTTTCTGGAATTTTCATACATGTTGCGGTAAACAAGTGTTTACGGCCACGGCAAAAGCTCCGGAACATTTTTGTTACGACATGGGAGTAGCAAACATTTTGTTTAAAAACACTGTTTCAGAAACAAGTTTCTACATGTTTCTAGAACCTTCATACATGTTGCGGTAAACTAATGTGTTTAAGACCACGGCAGAACTCCGGAACCATTTTATAACTATAGGGGAATAGTAAAGATTTGTTTAACAACACTGTTTCAGAATCAAGTTTCTACATGTTTCTAGAACCTTCATACATGTTGCAGTAAACAATATGATTGTGTTTACGGCCACGGCAAAAGCTCCGTAACATTAGTTCTAGAAGTGTTTACGTGGTGTTCCAGAAACTACTGGCAACTTGTATCCAAAACATTGTTTACTAGTGCATACAGAGCTTTATTCTTGCATCTTGAATTGTTAAAAAGAGAAAGCTAAGCTTTATTCATAAGTGTAACTAGCAAGTAATGCCAAATACATAAATTATGCAAATTATTCCAAATATTTGGTACCAACACTAATGATGAAACTGGCCCTTAAAGTCGAAACACCAATATTGGGCCATGGCTGTCCAGATCACGAGCTCATGTTTCAAACTAATGATAAACAAGTTCAAATGAATAAACAACATAGATATTAATTAGCCAACAAATTTAATTAAATCTATTAGGAAATGTCACTCTACTAATAGTAATAAATCACTTAAATAAAATAGACAACATAACATGACATCACGCCTGTATTCCCTAAAGGGTTGGGCAGAGGTGTATAGTAACACCCTCATTTCGCTGGTATGTTTAAGTCCCATGTAATAGGGGGCGAGCCTAATGCCAACAACCGGGCACAAATCCAAAATCCAGGCTGCTACTGAGGATTTCCACACTGAAAAACCTAATAACACTTTGCCCGACCTAGGAATCGAACCCAGGAATTCACGATCAGCAGTCGCGCTGGCCACCATTAGACCAACGAGGAAATGTCACTGTACTATCATAGTAATAAATCACTTAAATAAAATAGATAAATACTATTGTTAGGAGTTCGTTATTTAAGACTGGACAAAAATGGCCGGAATTAAGGTCACTTCTTAGAAGATACGGTTGTGATGCGATCATACAAATAATATCAATGATGCAGTTTTGGAACAAGTTATAATTAAGGTCACTTCTTAGAAGATACGGTTGTGATGCGATCATACAAATAATATCAATGATGCAGTTTTGGAACAAGTTATAATTAAGGTCACTTCTTAGAAGATACGGTTGTGATGCGATCATACAAATAATATCAATGATGCAGTTTTGGAACAAGTTATAAAATGGACAGGTATATAATTTACTATGTCAAGTCCATTGTAGGTGGTCTTCTAACCCTCAAGTTATCTCTATCTCCTTGCCTTTTCCCAATTATCTTAGGGTCAACTTTCTGTCTAACCAGTTATGGATGAATACCAGTATTTTACACAGAGCGACTGCCATCAGACCTCTGCAACCTGGTACCTGGGAATTCCGATATTCTAAGGCAGGGGTCGCCAATTAATTTCGCTCGGGGTCCGTTTTAAGAAATGAAATGACCTTCGCGGTCCGCACAACATTTTATAGTTTTTGTTTTATCAAATTAACTTCAGCAAAGATAATGCGGGCAAGTTGCTGTGTTCTCGCGGTCCGCTCAAAATGGGTCGGAGGTCTGGATGCGGACCGCGGTCCGCCATTTGGCGACCCCTGTTCTAAGGTTAGACCGGTTGTCAGACTTCCGAGCTTCTGACTACCCACAACGACTGTCATAGGTATTCGTATGACACCCGGGACCAACGGTTTAACTTGCTCTCTGTGGTAAGGAGGAGACTCGATGTGTAACGAACGGTCTCCCATCCACGGACTGACCGTGGCAAGCGCAGCTTAACCTCGTAAATTGTATGATCGGCGCGGTTGTTAACTAGCCATGAGCCCCTTTATCAAGTTTTATAGATACTAATTCAAAATCCGAAACAAGCGATATCTTGGTCTGTTTTCAAATGGTTTTAATTAGCTTCACTTCGTATATTTGGTTCAAATCTTGCGACAGATTTTTCAAGTACCTCTGCTTAACCGATTCTCCTGAAACTTCGCACACAATTTCAATTCCCATGACAATACAACTTGATAATTATTTCAACCTTCAATCCTCAAATCCTTAAGCTGCAGGGATACTGCAAGATAAAACCGTTTAACTTAAAAGTTTTTTTAAGAGATTATTTAGAGATCCATTTATTGATAAGAACAAGATTCCAATCTGTTTTTTGAGGATTTTGGAAGTCGGATCCATCTAAAACCGAGAAATCGTCACTTCATGGTATTTACCTTGTCCAGATTTTATCAATTTGCTTTTGAATTGATACGCTAGTGGATGAACGCTTGCCTTCCATGCATGAGGGTTTGAGTTCGATCCTGACCCCTACTTCTGACTTTCGAATTCACGTGCGTATTAATGTTTTTTTTTTTTATATTTGCCCCACACTAGTATTATTATTACTTGCGTTAACGTTAAAAAACACCTCTTAAACGGTAAAAAAGCAGTAAACGGGAGACTGCTCAAAAACAATGTATCGCGATAGCGTGTGCAATATACCTTTTTTATTTTTTTTACGTAGTGAAATCCTTATGGGCTGTCCCCTATCTGGGGAAGACGGGGGGGTGTGCCGGACTTTTACCGGCTAAAACCCCACGGTGTCCCTCCTTCTGACCAAAGGCCGTGGTCACGGGATTCGCTGTTGCATGCACCGCGACCCCGGCGTGTACAATATACCCACATCAGGCCAGCGTGGCCTAAATCCTTCTTATTCTGAGAAGAGGCCCGTGTCCATTTATTTTTTATTTAATAAAAACTTTGCCCCTCACTACGATTTCTCCTGTATCGTAGACGCGTTTACAGACACAAATCTTCACATGCAGAAACACCCAGACCCGGTACAACTATCTGTAGGCCATACAAAAATATATGATCCGTGTCGGAATCTAACCCATGACCTGTAGCGCAGAAGCCAATCGCTCAGCCACTGCACCAAACGTAAAGGACAGTAGGTACCTAAGGGTTGATTATAATAAGTTACATTCAAAATATTCCATATTCATTAGCTACTTATTGTTGATTTTTAATTAAACAAATAGCTAGTGTAAGTGTATATTTTTTTATAACAAAAACTATGAAACGACATAGAAAATAATGCTTGACAAAATAACTAATAACAAGTACCTAATTTTTATTATCATAATATCCATTATACATAGTCGGCGAGGGTTTCCCGGCTAATCTCCAACGGGAACTATTACGATCATCCGGCTCAGTTATCTTATAACTTGCAGAAAGATAAGGGCCTGATACTCGTGCGGAATCAACAGTATTATAATTGTTATGGTTCTATTTTATGTATTTATACGAAACTACTTCATTTATACTGCTCGTTCACACAGAAACTGTTTACAGGACCTTTTTTTAGCGGATCCGTTTTTATTTTGGTGATGGCGCCTGCAGTTGTATGAGCGACTTCACATACACGGCAGTATTCCGAAGCCGCAGTAAAAAATACTGGTTCAACATTTTTATACGTTCCGTTTTATCATCAAAAACTGGACGCCGGGAACAGCTTAAAATATGGATCCGTACATGAAGATGTATGGAGAAGTATGGGTGCCTTCACACAGGATCCATTTTTTTTTATCGTATCCTGCCTGCCAGATACTGTATATCGAGATCGGTAGGACGGAACAGGATTCGACAGATGTGAACAACACATCCAGTACCAACGGATCGGTTCAAAACGGTCCTACGAAAACAGATTCGCTGTGTGAACGATGTTTTCCTTCACCGTTAACGCAAGTGGTAATGAAATTCTATAGGCGTTTTTTACGTGGGGAAATCCTCATGGACTATCCCCCGTCTGGGGAAGACGGGGGGGTGTGCCGGACTCTTACCGGCTAAAACCACCACGGTGTCCCTCCTTCTGACCTAAGGCCGGGGCCGCGGGATTCGCTATTGCATGCACCGCAACCCCGGCAGGTCTTGGTCCACCAATTGCTGGTGGACCTCTCCACTGTAGGGCCCCACCCCACGACCTCCTGAGAGGCGCGGGGGGGCACCCCACATCACCGGCGCACCAGAACACATGGTACGCCGTGACCACCCCGGGGACCAAACAGTACATGGGCGCCAGACTACCCCGTGTCTGGGCACCCCTGGTCCCCCTGCGACGGGTCAGGTTAGTGGCCCCGCCGCCTACCACTTTTCGGCCGCAGAGGATAGGGAGAGCGGCCAACTAAACACCGACACTCCTCTTCCCCTGCGGCCCCACCGCGTCCGCCATCTGACGGTGGCGGCCCCGTCAGGCCGCGGAAGGTAGGGAGAACGGCGCACCGTAATACCGGCACTCCTCTCCCGCCGCGGCCTCCACTCTTCAGCCGCAATGCCTCCCATAAGACATCGCGGCCCTCCTCAGTTGCGATGTCGCCCAGGCGACACCGCAACCTACTTGGCCGCTACGTCGAGGGCTTCCAGGCCCAAGCCCCGACGAGCAGCCCCTCCTCGGGTTCCTCTTCGCTTCACCGTGGGGCTCAAAGCCACGGCTACTAAGCCCCCCCGCAACGACAATGCGGGAACCCACCGGGGGGGAAATTCTATAGGCCTAGCACAAATAGACGTATAGCATCATAAATGTATCGCTAATATAAGCGAATTTTCAAACAAAAATTAACTGTCCTATAAAAATTTTGGTTTATTTTAATTTTGTTTGGTTTAATTTAATTAAATAGTAGGTATGTGCGAAATGACGCTTTCTAATTCAAATTTCACTTATATCAACGTAAAAGCGTCTACACACGGCCCTAATATCAGAGGCAATATCAGGAGAGTGATGGTGGGGATGAAATCGGCTAATACTCTACACACGTCCCTGCCAGTTAGTACTTAACCCACCGTGCAGCAAAGCGCTCGTCGATCCAAGATGCCGCCTACACTCTCAAAACATCAAAAAATTAGCATCGCTCTGGCACTTGCTATGGTGCGACCAAAATAGAGACAAAAGAGGAAGACCTGGGTTAAGAGGTGGTTGATGAACACTGCGGAATACTGATGAACACGCACACTGCGGGGAAATCGGTCTCGATTTCGCTACACGCGCACTGACAACGCTCCCTAGACGATAGTCGGCCCTAAATCGTGAGCTCACCCGAACCGATTTCTGAGTTAGGGGTAATAATAATAATACTGGTTACGATTTGCCTACACACGAGGCGATCAAGAGAGCGATCTAGGGCGCTCCCCACCACTCCCCTGATATTGCCTCTGATATTAGGGCCGTGTGTAGGCGCTTTTAGGTTTACGTTAGTAACACGACATTATTCGTGCTAGGCCTTTTGATCCGTTAATGAAATCGAAAAGTCAGTGGCGTGGGCCGAGATCGAACTCCGACGGTCCTACATGAAAGGTAAGAGTACAACTGATAATTATAAAAATACTAAATCGGGTCTAATCGCGTAGAAAATTTATAAGGCAGAAAAATACCTTATTTATCCGATATTTCGACCGAATTTCACCAGCCGTGGTCACGGGTAGACCGTAGTGGTGAAGCAGTTGTCATCTTCGTGAAGCAAGGGTATTTTCATCTACCCTCACTTGATCTTGATTTTTAAGAATATTATTATCGTCGGTACTTCGACACACCACACTAACGACGCGACGTCTTTCCACTCGCCTAAAACGTCCCGTCGACGATAACACTTGCTGATGACCGGATTCCATGATGTTGATAGTTTGTATCCATATTTCCGATTGAAATTCTTGTACTTCTTAATTTCAATCGGGAAGATGGATACAAATCGCGAAAGTTTGAAAACATTTATTACAACTGATAAGCTATCACAGTTTTTCAAAAGATTAAAGGGCCACAAAAAAAACTAATGCTACAACAAAATTACACAATTATACATACATACATTACATCACGCCTGTATTCCCCGAAGGGTTGGGCAGAGGTGTATAGTAACACCCTCATTTCGCCGCTATGTTTTAGTCCCATGTAATAAGGGGCGAGCCTATAGCCACAACTGGACACAAATTCAAACTCCGGGCTGCTACTGAAGAATTACACACGGAAAAACGCAATAACATTTTGCCCGACCTGGGGATCGAACCCATAGGACCTCCCGATCAGCAGTCGCGCTAGCCACCACTAGACCAACGAGACAGTCCACAAGTATTACGTTGTTTATCTATACTAATATTATAAAGCTGAAGAGTTTGTTTGTTAGTTTAATCTCAGATACTACTGTTTGGAATTGAAAAATTATTTTTATGTTGGATAGTCTATTTATTAAGAAAGGTTATAGGCTATACAACATTACGCTACGACCAATAGGAGCGAAGCATAAATGAAAAATGTTGCAAAAACGGGGAAAATGTCCACCCGTGCGAAGCCGGGACGGGCCGCTTGTATGTTATAATATCAAACATAACCTCAAGCTAAGCAAACGTTCCGTGTGTTGCGTCAACATGAGATGTGCAAATGTGCAAGCTCATATAAATACGAAACGAGCCTAGACTTGTGCTGAGACATAAATTAAATGTCATTCGTTGTGACCGGTTTGTTTGTGAGATTTGTATGTGTGCGTGCGCGCATGTTTGTGTACGTCCGTGTGTTTGTGTGTCTACGAGTGCGTGTGCGTGCGCGTGTTTGTGTGTGTATGTAACCATGAAACCTATACAAGGTAAGTCGGAAAGGGTGTTAAAGTACCCATAATAAGGGATAACTTTTGTTCTACAACTTTCCCCAAAAATCGATAGTATAAGAGAAATAGTTTTTCAAAGATTTCGTAAAATATATGCTTAAAATCCATCTGTCCATAGCTATGATCAGCTGTTTTTACAATTTAGATCATATTTGGGATCACGGATTAGAAAACCAATTTTCTGAATTCATAACTAAAGCAGTGTTTTTTTTTTAAACTAAAATGAAAATCATTTTGCATGTTTTTTATATCGAATATTGTAATTTTTACATTTTCTATAAAACAATCATCAGTGATACATTTAGTGGCCCGCGGCTTAGTACACCCTTTCCGACTAACCTTGTATAAGCCTATAGGCAATAAGTAATAAGGTATAACCAACTATTTTACTTCAGTGTTGATAAGAATGAAATCAAGCTTCAACTTATCTTTTACTAAGAAACTACCCATTGCCTCGCCTTTATTTTTGTTCACTCGAAAAAGTTAACTACAATTTTAGGTAAATGATTATTTAATCACAGGATTAATGTAACACCAGCCTTAGTCCAGATTTTCGCACTATATTATCCTTCACAGTTTGTCAGTGGTATCTCAGATTAACAGCTAGTTCACACAGAAACTGTTTACAGGACCCGTTTTAGCAGATCCGTTTTTATTTTGATGATGGCGTCTGTAGTTGTATGAGCGAGTTCACATACACGATAGTATTCCGTATCCAGTAAAAAATACTGGATCCGTTATTTTTACCGTATCTTGCCTGCCAGATGCGAGGTAGCTGCCATTTGTTTAACTGATCCGTCGGTACAGATGTGAACAACACATCCAGTATCGACGGATCCGTTAAAATTGATCTGCTCTGTGAACGGGCTCTAACATAAAAAGCTTATTGTTAGGTGGCTACGGTACTGTAAATATATTTTATAAAACACCCAATACATGTTGAAATTAAATTTGTTAATCTGGAGGTCAGGTTACATAATTTGTTATACAAAAGATAAAATAAATTCCATTGGGAATTACCAAGCACAGAAAGACACAACTAAGAAGTCGCATCGGCAAACTTCGTAAAACCGATCTCTTCCGAACTGAGTGCGACTGCATTAATAAAAGATCTTTACGCTGACGCAATATGGCCGGGGCTGCACTGGTACGGCAACGGCGACGCGACGGCGATTTCGTGAAAACAAACTCATATAAACATTATGTCAGTGGCCGCACTGCAGAAACGACAAGCGAAATTTATTTGTTCATATCGTAAAGAAATTTCAAATGTTCTAAAAGTAATGAGGGTGCCCGCATTAAATAAAATGATTCAGTGACCCGCAACCTCACGTGAATTTTGTACGACAAGCAGCGGTGCGACGGCGATTTGTTACGTTTTGCAACAAAATATGCGGTGGTGTACCTGAGCGGCCGCACTGCCTCGCGGCGTTCGTGCTAAAGAACGCGACATATTCGAGCGAAGAGGTGCGGCCACCCATTTAGCGTTTCGCTGGTGTGCCGATGCAACTTCTTAGTTGTGTCGTACAATACTACTTAGTTACACGATAATTAAAAATAAAAATTTGTTCGATATCACAAATGTTTATTATCAATGTTGTTTACATTGATAATAAACATTTGTGATATCGAACAAATTTTTAAACAAGTCAATTAATTTAATGATTTGTCTTTCATGTCCATCAATGAATTTATAAACATTCTTCTTATTTTCGTGTGGTTAGTGACTAACCTGGTGTCAGAGTTTATACCGCCCATGAGCCTCTGACTTGGCTTCACATGCCGTCGAGAAATATCTCTCAGGCATAGATGGCGATTTCCTAACGATGTTTTCCTTCACCGTTTTTAAGCAAGTCATTAATTATACAATACGCACACGAATCTGAAAAATCAGAGGTGCGTGCCTTGGGTTTGACTCGAGACCTATGACTTGGCAGTCCGACGGTCACACCACTATCACTGTTGTTAAAAATATAAACATTAATAATACTGGTTCGAATGGTCACAGATAACAATTTAGATCATTTGGAAAAACCAATGTGCGTGAAGTACGTTAAACAAAACATGCGGGGAAATAACTGTCTTAGTTCTGCCTAGCCTTTTCCCAACTATGTTGGGGTCAGCTTCCAGTCTAACCAGATGCGGCTGAATACCAGTACTTCACACGAAGAGTCTGCCGTCAGACCTCCGCAACCTGGTTACTGGGCAATGCCGATATCATAAGGTTAAGGTTGTCAAAATTTCGGGTTTCTGACTACCCGTAACGGCTGTCATATGTATTCGTATGAGACCCAAAACCGACAATTTAATGTGCTCTCCGAGGCACGGGGGTGTCTGGATGTGTAACGAACTTGTGGCAGCCATATCTCTTTCCTCCATAAACTGTTACGCACTTAAGGACTGACCGCGGCAAGTGCAGCTTTACCTGCAGTTGTTATGAAACCACGAGCTGGAAATAATAGACATTAATCTTCTTCTTCTTCCTGCCCTTATCCCACACGAGGTGGGGTCGGCACAACATGTATTTAATAAATCCATGTTGTTAGAGGTTTTGGCTTATTGTTTTATGACCGGCCGCCTGCCTGACATCAACCCTCCTTGGGAATACGCGTTACGCCGTTGCGCGGGTGACCCAATGTGCTTGCTGATATTATGCACTGGGTCCCAAAAGAAATATGCTTCACAATCTTATTGCCGACAACTATGTACTTCTTGGTGGAGTCAACTTGAAGACAAAAGAAATTAATACAATTATGTTTCAATATTAATATCTATTATCAAATAATAGACATTAATTTTGAAAAAATAATTGTGGTGGTCCGAAGGTTCCGCTGTTCCGCTTTTTGAACATCAGATTGTGGGTTAAAAAACCTGGCATGGATTAATAAGACTTGCAAAGTCATACGTACCTACTTTCTAAGTTCATCTAAGATACCACTGACATACGGTGATGGAAAACATCGACTCACAAATACTCGATTAACAAAACTATGAAATACAGCTTCGGAAGAACTTGGGTAGATAATGAATGAAGAACATAATCTACATTAAATGTTAATACCAGCCTTATAAACATCATTATAGATTTATAATTACGTATTTATTCGATTTATGGACAATCACAGCGGAACTGTGGCGCCCTTATGACATCTATTATCTTAATATACACGAGTTAAGATAAACAATATGTCGATAACGCGTACAATGAAATTAGTGTTTCATTAATGTAACAAGCAAATGCTTTGATTTAGATATTTATTTTATGTTGCCATGCCGTGAATGAATTGAAAGCAATTGTTAGTATTATGTAGGTATGTATGGAAATTGACTGCCTTGTTGATGTAGTGGTCGCAAGCGCGATTGCTGAATATGGGTCCTGGGTTCGATCTTCAGGTCGGGCAAAGTATTATTGGGTTTTTCCATTAGGAATTTCTGAGTAGCAGCCCGGAGTCTGGATTTGTGCCCGGTTCATGGCAGTAGGCTATAACAGGCTATGACCCCCTATAACATGGGATTTAAACATAACTGGCGAAACGGGGGTGTACTAAAAACATTTCTGCCGAACCTTGGGGAATATAAGGCGTGATGTTGTGCGTGTGTGTCAGTGTGTGCGTTATGTATGGAAATGTAAGGGATAAATCGCTGTGCGTAGAATGGATGGAGGGAGAGGAGACCGAGGAAAAGATGGATGGATGGTGTGAGTGAGGATATGAAGGAAAAGGGAGTGAATGATGAGAAGAATGGAAGAGAAAAACATACTGCACCGACCCCAAACAACTTGGGAATAGAGCTGGAAGATAATGATGATGACATGCATGAATTGTATATTGCAGCCAAGAGCCTGAAATACTATGAAACTTATTTTAGTCCATATCAGCTTAAAGAGTCATTTAAAAGCGACCGGACTGCGGGATGATTTTAAGAGGAAAAGCGGTCGGCATTTAGTCCATACAAACGTATTCTTCAGTTTCCTCCTTGGATAATGTCATTAGAGTAACTCCTTTAGGTGCCAAAGTATACGCTTCTACAACAAAATTCCAGGCAATATTCAAGACTTAAGTCTTAATAAATTTAAGTCCTATGTAAAGCAGAAACTATGCAAAAAGGGTTTCTATAACGTTAAAGATTATATGGACGATAAAAATGCCTGGAATTGAGCCGCTCGCTGTTATCACAGACACATCATTGTAATTGGACGTCCTAGAAGGACATACATCGATGTTATTGGTGATGTTCTTCACAAAGGTCAGGTGCGTAGTACTCTCAACCGGCGTGCGTGTATGACAAGATGTATGAATGTGGATGAAGCGAAAGGGGTATGTAAGAGTCGTAGCATGTGGCGTTCTATAGTTTTTGCCTACCCCCATGGGAAAAAGGCGTGAGTTTATGTATGTATGTATGTATATCATTGTAATTATTGAAATTTTTTTCATAACATTATTATTGTATATCCTTTTGACATTTATAATTGAATTATTTTTTTCAATGATTATTATTATTTTACCATCGCCTTATTTGTTATTTTACTTTTTTAATTAATTGTGAATGTGAGTACCATGTAGGGTAGCTTTATACACGAATTTTGTAAACGTTTGGCGGTTCTTGAGTTTTTTTTTTGTGACCCACACAAATGTCCAGCTGAATGATAGCGTCGTGCAGCGGTCGGGTTGTTGAGCTCCCTAAAATAAGGTTTGAGCTCCGCGATGACTGATGCAGATGTGCCGTTAGTTAGGACAGGTCACCTCGAACCTGCTATGGCACTTTCCTCAAAAGGCCATTCCAGACGTTGCCCTACATCGTTTCACTCGCATAGTTTGTATACTACAATGTCTGGACTTTAAAAGAGACTTTGACCTCTGAGTTTGTTTCGGCTTTTCTTCTCAGAGCTAGTCAGATAGGAAATGCCGGCGCCATCTAGTCTTAACAAAAAACATTACATTGACTTGTAAAAGTGTCTGTAACAGATTTATTTACAGAAATAAAAATTATTTATCATTTAGAGCAAATGTTTTTTACCATATGAAATATATCTACCACCACTAAGTTCCTATGTTTTGTTTTTGTCAATAAATTAATTACTAAAAGAACTAGAAACGTTAACTTTACATAATCTACCGATTTTACCACCGTTTTCAAACATCTGGCAAACAAATTTGACGAATATAAAAAATAAAAAAAAACATACAGACATAACCAGTCTTTCTTAATTTATTACAAAAAAATATATTAAGACGGGCCATATTTGAAGAAGGAAACAGGGAAATACGAAAGTACGATTTCGCTAATATTGCACAGGAGAAATCAGTCCGAGATGCAGGTGTCTCTTTCGCGCTCAATTGAGAAGGTTTGCGGGAGGGGTGGAACGGAAATAGATCGCAAAAACCTATTCAAATTATTAATACTTTGCAGCCCGCGTTTCCTCTTAAAGACAGAGTATTAGAGTTCCTTGTGAAAAAGTTCGTCCGGTTTACTACCATCGCACCTATTTCTGCCGTCTGATTGGCGTGTTCCGGTTAGAAGGGGAAGACTTTCCAACTTTAACTCTTGGGTTAGTCTAATCCTCTCGTTGTTGTAAGTGTATACAGGGTTATTTGTAAAACACCGACAACCTCTCAGGACTATGTTAATAACATCATAATCAACAGCTTTTGTTCTATGAATTTTAAAAATTCATCATTTTTTAGTTCATCAGATTTTCATACAAAAATAAAAATATTTAAATTGAACGGTCTAAATGTTACGAAGTGTCTGCGAAGCAAAAGAAAGCGATAGTAAAATAGCGAGAGGAGTGGGATTAGGGCGGCGGGGGCGCTTTAGAGCGTTCAATTTAAATATTTTTATTTTTGTATGAAAATCTGATGAACTAAAATATGATGAATTTTTAAAAGTCATAGAACAAAAATTGTTGATTATGATGTTAGTAACATATTCCTGAGAGGTTGTCGATGTTTTACAAATAACCCTGTATAGCGGGCGGTAACCACTTTAAATAAGGCTATCAGTCTGTTTGCCTATTAAATTAAATAACACCAAAAGCGTACTCGCAATGGGATTAACGGTATAATTGATCCCAATCCAAAACCGTCGACTGATGGATCGGAATCGATTATCAATTTCGGCCGATAAAGCAATTGATAATCGATACCACTTGTGTATCACGCACAATTCTAATTCCGGATCACGGTTGGAATATTTTATTAAAGAATAACCAGACGATATTCTCTGTTATTTATAGAAATTAATAAGGCAAATTGTATTGTGTACTAAGAGCATTATAATTGGATACTATAATAAGCCAATTTAAATCAGTGTTCCAAGGATATACTCCAATAATCTCGCTAGTGGCTTCCTACTCATACAGACTAATAAAGCTTTGGGAGCTTTCTTTTATAGTCTTTACAGGGTGAGTTTTAGATGGGCCTTCATGGCCAAAACCAAAACTATAAAAAAAGTAATTAAGGTAGGCATTGCCCAGTACCTGGTTAGCGGAGATCTGATGTCAGTCGCTCCGGTAAAATACCGGTACTTAACCGCATCTGGTTAGACTGGGAGCTGACCCTAAAATAGTTGGGATAAGGTTAGGAGGAAGAATCAAAGGAGGCGTTGAGCTCAATTTTTAAGACAAATAATTCTGCATTTCACATTTTCGAAAAAATAGATTGTATAGCTGGGAATTTAATTCGATGTTTTTTGTATAAAATTATCATAATAATAAAGGCTTGGAGAAGTGTCGACATGGGACTATAATATCGTCATTCACTTTCTTTCTATGAGTGAAAAATACAGTAGGCTGATCATTACGGGGTATGTATAAAGGTGTTATAGAGTAAGTAAATGGTGATACGAGCTAGATCTTATAATTTACAAGGATATTACTCATTACTTCCACGAGTAGTAGCCCGGAGTTTGATTTTGTGCCCGATTGATGGCAATAGGCTCGCCCCCTATTACATGGAACTTAAACATAACGGCGAAATGAGGGTTTACTCTCACCTCTGCACAACCCATCGGGGAATACAGGCGTGATGTAATGTTATGACCACGGAATATTGGAATTTGCATTCTGTGAATATAACTCTGTTTTCTACGAATGCACTAATGTAAAGCAGTTACAGAGTTCGAAAATAAATACTCCTTGAACGACACCGATTAATATGTGTTGCCAACAAAGCATCGGCAAAAATAAATGTTTTAGCAAATGCATGTGAAATTAATTTTACGACAGGCAACAAATTGTTTTATCTTAGCCATGTGTCAGACCCCCTTCAAGGTTTGCCTTCGTTGGATTAACACTGAGCTTTTAAGTCACGAATAATTTTTTCAAAATATCTGTGCCTACGCTGGATATTCTTAGGGCTGCCACCTAAACTGCCAACACCGGACAAGGATTTAAAAACCCCGAACATTTGGTTGAAATTGGGATTTTTCCCCAGACGCCCTTGAAAATATAAAAAATATGTATTTTTTTTATGTATAGCCAAAATGTAAATTTTCGTATCCAAGTCATACGTGTGTGTGTGCTGCGTGGAACTAATTACTTGAATAAAAAACGAATGAAACTGCCAACGCAACGGCCCTCCGGGTTTCATCCGGTCACTTTTTGAGAACCTCCCCGGACACCCCCGGACACCTCCACAAACTAGGACGAATCTGGGGAAACCCGGAAGGATGGCAGCCCTAGATATTCGTATCATTTAATTTCCATTTTCATAATTGTAACAGGTTATAGCAATTTTGCATGTGGATATCAAAAGCAAATTGTTTACTTATCACACACTCACACACACACACACACGCATCTATATTGTGTTTGATTCAATTTGTCTACAGTCGACTAGATTTATGTGTATACGAGTTCGAGTTTGACGCGCTTACTTGACAAATTTTGATTGATTATATGTTTGTCAAACCGGTGAAAAGTAATCGCAGTAGGTATGTATTTTTGTCAAAAATTTCTGATGGTTTACAAGACTAATGGACTGCATATTATCGTATGATCTAAATTTAAATCTATTCCTTTGCATTACTACAGTATTACATGAGGTTTAGTAGTTCCGTACAAAGGTCCTTTAAAGTGTTGGTTGAAATCAAGCCAGGGGGTCTATTCTACTTACAAAATTGTTGCAAAACCGCAAACAAAGCACAACCGTTTGTCAGTTTTCGTGTTTTTATTTACAAAAATGGTCGAAATGTTTGAATTTGGTTTTATTGTCAAATAATTTGACAGGTTTTATTAACGAAAACTTTTTAAATAAACGGTTCTGTTGCGCCTTTTTTCAAGTATGTTGGGGTCAGCTTCCAGTCTGACCAGATGCGACTGCATACCAGCATTTGACACAGAGCGACTGCCATCAGACCTCCACAACCCAGTCATTGGGCAATGTCGATATCCTAAGGTTCGACCGGTTGTCAGACTATCGGGCTTCTGACTTCCCGTAACAGCTGTCATAGATATTCGTAAGACATCCGGGACCGACGATTTAACGTGCTTTCTGAGGTACGGAGGGGTCTCGATGCGCAACGAATGGTCACCCATCCACGGACCGACCGCGGCAAACGCAGTCACGAGCCGCCTAATTAGCCACGAGCCCCTCTTGCTAAATATAAATGTGAATGCAATTGCGAAGCGTTTGCCTCCTCTTCATTGGGTCATCAAAATCGATAGTAACATCGGAATAAATATTTGTGGGAAGTGCCATCATTTATCTTAATCATTAGTCAGGACTTGTCCTCCTTGGAATACTAATTGATCGTAATAAATTAATGTACCTAAGTATCACAATACTGAATTCCTATCTAGATTTAATTACAAGATATGATATTTTAAACTATTGCTAGCAAATTAATGCTGTGACTTCGTACTAATTGGAATACCCAACTAAGAGACGGCAAATGTACTTAGAATAGTAGGCGGTAGTCTGACCACCTACGCTTCAAATATGGGTAGAAAATTATGTACCGATTTATATCTAGAAACATAGATATATATAGATATCAGGATATCCCGAAAGCTTGAAAAAGGTGTGCTTTTGACAACTGACTGGTAGAATATATCTCCCAATGTGATAGTGGGGTCCCAAGACCGAAGCTCACCTATAGTGGTCAATTTTGGGTACGGCATGGCGGCAGTCTAAATCTTTGTTCCTATACATAAATAAATTCTATACGTTTTTGGTTTGTTTTTCTATCAATAAAGGGTTTTTACCTACTTGACATCTAAAGAACCTAATAAAATTATCGATTTCAATGAGAATTATTAATCGATTACCTATAACATAAGACCTCAATAACGTTTCTACCTATAAATATTTAATCGTATCCGACTTCAAGTTTAATCATTATGATAATCGCAGTAATAAAATACTCGATGAGATCAATCGATGAAGAGGACCCAACCGGTTCTTGAATGTTTAATGAGTTTTAGATATAGAAATGAAACTTTTTGCATTTCTATGGAGTATATTTTTTTGTAAAATTTGAAACATTCTATAAACCATCAAATATACCAAACTTTTCTTTTCACATGTTTGGCAAATATACTCACAAATAAAAAGGTCAAAAAACAAAAAAGGTTTCAAACATTTAAATTTTCTCAAAAATGTTATGGGTTTACGTTTTTGATGAGAAACATCGAATGCGGCGGTACGAGTGTGAGAGCGGCTGTTGCGTGGCGATGCTCGCGATGGCAGACACACGACGGCAGACCTTCGTAACTCGTCGGCTCTCTTCGGTTCGATTCGGCCAGTTTATTTATTACAGAATGAATTTCTATGTTTCTCATCTGCCAGGCATCCCACGACAGCTTTTTTTAAAAATTATGTAACATAACATGATAATATCACGCCTTACATTCCCCGAAGGGTTCGGCAGAGGTGTTTTTTAAAACACCCTCGTATCGCCAGTTATGTTTAAGTCCCATGTAATAGGGGGCGAGCTTATTGCCATTAACCGGGCATAAATCCAGACTCCAGGCTGCTACTGAGAAATTCCTGATGGAAAAACTCAATAACACTTTACCCGACCTGGGGATCTAACCCAGGACCCCATGCTCAACAGTCGCGCTTGCGACCACTAGACCAACAAGGCAGTTTAAATTTAATTTATGTACAAAGTTTAAATTATGTACTGATTCAAAATCATTAGCAACACCACACCACAGAGCATAATAATACAACGGGTTAAAAACAATCTTCACCGTTCATATGTGAGTATAATGTGGATTCTTTGTCGTCTGGAGTAGCCCTTAGGACAAAAAACAGTTGTAGGTTAAAAGAGTCACGACTCACGATGTCGTGACGATAGATTGGAATTTAGATTTATAATCACCATAACATTGATCTGCTTTGCTTTTTACTTTCATTGTTGTTGATATTCATAGCAGCTTAGAGATAGCAATGACGATGGAGGATTTGTTTGTTGGAGCTTAAATGATCGCTGCATTTTGGTACCTTTATGATTGAAGGTGTAGTCGCCGACACGTAACTTGGTAAGAGTAGAGAAGAGCATTCCTCTCCTTTCTTTCTTTCTTCTAAACAGACACGTTTATAAATAAATTATGACAATAACCATAGAATAATGACAAGCAATAAAAGCGACCATTTTTTTGTTGCACTAAGTGTACATGCGCAAACTTACTCCCACTAGGCCAAAACCTTGCCAAGTTACGTGCCGACAACTATACTAAAACAAATACATTCAGTAGATTGATTTGTTGAAACACTTTATTAATAGCGCACTTATGGTCGCCTAGTGGTGAAATTTTTATTAATATTCAATTTTAAGTCAAATTAAAAATATCTGATTCGTTGGACTAGTGGTGGCAAGCGCGACTGCTGATCATGAGGTCCTGGGTTCTATCCCCAAGTCGGGCAAAGTATTATTGGGTTTTACATTAGGAATTTCTCAGTAGCAGCTCGGAGTCTCGGTTCTCGGCAGTCCAAAGACATATTTATGAATATTGGCACATTTAAGTGCCATTGACTACAACTGAGACGAATATACCTACAACGTCAGAAAATATAAAGGTCTAAATTTTCTCAATGCTATTTAATTATAATTTCCACGTAGCTAATAAACGGCTTTCACAGTACAAGCTACGAACACGGGAAATTCGTCAAAGTATTATGTTAAAATTGATATCGTAGCTGAGTCGGATAGTCAACAGACTGAACGACTTTTAGTCGCAACAAAATATAAAAATTGCTATCAATTTTGACAAAACACGATTAATTTGTTATTTTTTTGCTGTGTGATGAGATCTTATAAAATTTCTGGAAGCCTCCCAATGACCGCTACAGTAAACTTTTTTATTTTTTATTTTTGTTGGCTTAACAAGTTAACCCAAAGCATCTACAAACAAGTTACAATTTACTTAATATATAACACATCATACAACGAGAATTTGCATGATACAATATCCATAATTAATATAATAACCATTACATAACTAAGATCAGCTAAATATGTCATTGACTTGTGTGCTATGAATGGTTAGTAATTATGGTAGATTGTGAGGTAGACATGTGTCGCGGATATTATTTGATTTAGTTTATCCGATAACAGGTCCACATCTTATGTAGATATCAGTGAGTTGAGAAGCGCCAGAGAGCGTCGCGTAGATGCGTTTCCCGCGGCATTGGTGCGTGCACCAGCCTCTGCCAGCAAAGGCCGCTGTCGACGCCATTTTTATGGCCGATTTCTATAATTTACCGAGCATAACTCTTGAATCTTAACCAGTAATTAAGCAAAGAACCCCATAGCTTAGCATAGGGAGGGTCTACCCTCCTATATGTTAGTGGCTATCAAACGACTCTTTTTACTTGCCAGCTTGGTAATATAAAATGCTTCCATTGGTGAACAAAACGATTCATTTTTGGCCATAGTAATCGGGCATTAAATTATTTTGCAATAGCTAGGTTTTTATTGACAGGTTTAGATTATCTGGAGCTGCAAATGGCTGTATACTTTACAGGTATAATTTACTTTATCATACGGTAGGTACCGATAAAATACACCTCTTATTTGCATGAGCCTGTTAAGTATTCAAACAGGAATAAACAGAAAAAAGATTTACAGTCGTTATTTTCAATTAGAATGCTGCGCTTGCAATTAAAAACCCACCCAACAGATAAACTCTAAAAAATATGCGTGTCGACTAAAACATGCGACTAAAAGTCGACCCACCTATCCTGCCTTAACGCTCGCGAGTGAAGTCAAATGCGATAATTACGCGATAGGCGCGCAGTTATGGTAATGCGTAGGGCGGCCATGATTGTGCATTCGTGTGAAACTCCCTTTGAAATATTAATGTAATTATTTCTTATAATATATCTATGTGAGAGGCGTTTAATGTGTTAGGTATTTTATGTGAACGTGCTTTGAATAGATAAATTTCATTATCATTTAGAAAGGATTGGCAATCTCATTTTAGTTCATTTCTCTTCTCTTGTGTCGGGATGAGTTATACAAGAATATCCGATGCCGTGGAGAAAACACGACACGTTTGGTGCAGCGGCTGAGCGATCGGTTACTGCGCTACGTGTCGTGGCTTCGATTCAAGCACGGAACAAATATTTGTATTAATAGATAGTTGTTCCGGGTCTGGATGTTTATGCGTGTGAAGATTTCTTTATAAAAGCACCCACGATACAGGAGAAATCCTGGTGTGGGGCAACGTTATATTCAAAAACAAATAAAAATAAAAGTTTAGCCAAAATTAAATAATTTATTGTGTTGATCAGTCTATCAAAGACGAAACTTATGGTTATCTATCCTCATTGGCAATACGCAATACACTAATAAACACCAAATCTTAAAATATAGTAAAAAATTGCCAAAAGATAAGACCTAAAGTAAGATTTGATCTACACGATGCGTGCATGCGTGCCGTCAGTTAGAACAGGTCAACTCAAACCTGCTATGGCACTTTCCTCAAAAGGCCATTCCAGATGTCCTCCATTGTTACACTCGCATAGTTTTTATACCACAATGCCTGGACTTTAAAGATACCTTGATCTCTGAGTTTGTTTCCGTTTTTCTTCTCAGAGCTAGTCAGATAGGAAATGCTGGCGCCATTCAGTCATAAAAAAAACATTACATTGACTTGTAAAAGTGTCTGTAACAGATTTATTTACAGAAATAAAAATCATTTGTCATTAAAGTCTCAATTCTCCAAAGCAATACGAGAACCTTGGAACCCCAAACCAACAGGCCTTTACAGTATTCAATGATCTATATAAATAAAAATGAATCGCCGAATGCGTTACTACGCGCAAACTTCAGAACTGCTCGACCAATTCGGCATTTATACATATTCCTTAAGGCACAAGGAAGGTTCTTATGGAGAGAAAAAACAAAAATCGCGTGGAAAATAGTAAAAACAACACTTTTCTTTTCCCACTACAGGCCAATAACTTTTGACAGAACGAAGTCTGTCCGGTAGCTAGTATTAAATATAATTAAATAGATTATAAAGAGGAAAGATTTGTATTTTTGTATGTAACGAATAAACTTAAAAACTACTGGACCGATTTCAAAAATTCTTTTGCCGTTAGAAAGCTACATTATCATTGAGTAACATAGGCTATATTTATTACTGGAATAAAACTTCTTACGCGGGCGGAGCCGTGAGGACACAGCTAGTATTAAATAAATCGATATCCTATATCTTTCTAAATATGGAATGCATTCACACTAGTTTCTAGCTATCCTATTCAGACTAAATTGTGAAAGCCCATACGGCTATCCGTGTTACTTAGCACTCCTATTTAACACATTCACTTCGATTTGCGATATTAAGTTGAAATGTACTGGATATTCTCCTTTGCGATTGTGCATTTTCTAAAGTCTAGTGCACATAACATAACATCACGCCTTGTATTCCTTGAAGGGTTAGGCAGAGGTGTTTTAGTAACACCCTCGTTTCGCCAGTTATGTTTAAGTCCCACGCAACAGGGGGCGAGACTATTGCCATTTACCGGGCACAAATCCAGACTCCAGGCTGCTACTGAGAAATTCCTAATGGAAAAATCCAATATCACTTTGCCCGACCTGGGGATCGAACCCAGGACCCTATACTCAGCAGTCATGCTTGCGACCACTAGACCAACAAGGCTAGTGCAGTCTAGTGCATATTATTATAATTTGGTATTTCAGACAAAAAAAAGACTAATAAGTATAATTTTGAAATTCTCTTGACAAGTTAATATATTTAATTTGTCACAGAAGTAGAACAATTAAATGTTACTATCTAATGTGAAATAGGAAAACAAGGGTATTATTTTTAAATGTACTGAATATGACATAATATTGTCCAGTGGCGAAAATAACAAAATGGCTTCCAATTTTTGTGTTATAATCTACTAGACTATTACCCGCGGTTTCACCCGCATCCTAGGGGAACTACTTGATGTACCCGGATAAAAAGTATCCTGTGTGTTAATCCAGGGCATAGTCTATCTGTGTGCCAAATCTCATCCAAATCCGTTCAGCCGTTTTTGCGTGAAAGAGTAACAAACATCCATACATCCATACTACCACCCATACAAACTTTCGCGTTTATAATATTAGTAAGGAAGTGGGGAGAGTAAGGAAGTAAGGATAGTAAGGATTTAAACATCTTCGTTTTGTATCGAGTATTAAATCTAAAACTCAACTAAAAGCACATTAGATAGTAACACGACCATGTTATTTGCATGTTACGTTTTGATGTGTCATAGTAAATCAGGCTTCAATATCACACCTCACAATGTGCCATGTTTATGTGTGTGGGTGTCATACGAATACCTATGACAGTCGTTACGGGTAGTCAGAAGCCCGAAAGTCTGACAAACGGTTTAACCTTAGGATATCGGCATTGCCCAGTTACTGGGTTGCGGAGGTCTGATGGCAGTCGCTCCGTGTAAAATACTGGTATTCAGCCGCATCTGGTTAGACTGGAAGCTGACCCCAAGATAATTGGGAAAAGGCTAAGAGGAAGACAATGTGCCATGTTTAAAAAACCTTGCAGAGCTTCATTTGCAAAGGAGCTAAACAGACACGGCGTATGCCGGTTTCACACTAGACTTACGTATCGCGTCGACACATACAAAATACTAGTGGCCCGTCCCGGCTTCGCACGGGTGGAAATTTTTCCCATTTTTGCAACATTTTTCATTTATGCTCCGCTCCTATTGGTCGTAGCGTGATGTTATATAGCCTACAACCTTCCTCGATAAATGGACTATCCAAAACAATTTTTTTTTTTCAATTCAAAGCAGTAGTTCCTGAGATTAGCGCGTTCAAACAAACAAACAAACTCTTCAGCTTTATAATATTAGTACAGATAAGTAAGAATCCGATACGTCGGATGCACTATATTTTTTCTTTCTTATTCTTGACTTGGTCGCGTTTGGCCTTAATCTCACCTGATAGTAAGCACAGACAGGGCCTAAGATGGAGCACACGAATCCAAGGAACAGAGGTATAGAGGGATTCCCCTATACCCCACTGACTCTCACACACACACGCCGGAACACAGTAAACTGCTTGGCACCGGATTTTAATGAGAGGGTGGTAGCTAGCCAGGTGGACCGTATAGATCCTACCACCAAGCGTGCTGGGTTTGTTAAATTTTACAACACGCGTCTATTCCCAGCATGCAGTGAGGAAGTTTTATATTCTAACCCGTCCCTACACGGGGCACTTACTGATGTGTAACGATACGACACGTAAATCTAGAATATTATTTATTTCCATTTGTCTTCTTGTAGATGGTCCTTACGGACTGTTTCTACGTAACCGGGCAGTTATTGGCGAGACCTGAAGGGTCTCCAGCCAATGAGGACGAAGTAAAATACTTAACCTAAGCTAACTACTACTCTAACATCATGACTACTAGCAACAACAGCACTAAGGGCGACCGCTAATGGGACTCGGATCTCTGATTAGGACGTTGCTAGCGGGAGGTCTGGGAGGGAGACAACTTGATGAGGGCTCAATCGGTGTGACTTCTTCTTCTTCTTTTCGTGTGGTTAGTGACTAACTTGATATCAGAGTTTGTGCCGCCCATGGGCCTCTGATTTGGCTTCACATGCCGTCGTGAAATATCTCTCAGGCATGGAAGGCGGTTTACTCACGATGTTTTCTTTCACCGTTTTTAAGCAAGTGATAATTAAAACAATACGAACATGAATCCGGAAAGTCAGAGGTGCGTGCCTTGGGTTCAAACTCGAGACCTATGACTTAGTAGTCCGACGGTCACACCTATCACCGCTTTTTGGGTGACCGATGGGTGAGCACGGTGGATCATGAACAGCGGCGGCGGCGATGTGACGTCGCGACGTGCCTCGCCTAGTGTAAATCCAGCTTTACGTGCTTTTAAGCGCATTCCCGTTTGAAATCCACACCACTTTTATGTCGTATCTCACTTCGTAATTGCACGCTCTATGTAATGATTTTCTAACAGCCGTGCAGCTAATGATTATGCTTTTGCCACTAACAAGCGGATTGCAAATGGTTCTCGTGTTAAGGTTGTCATTATATCTCGTTTAGTGTGTGAAATAAATCTCTAGGTTTTGACGCGTTTATTAGACGTTTGGTGTAATTTTGAGGTATGGAATCAATTGTATCAAGTTGGCTTAGAAATTGACACAGACTATATCGCACTGCCAGATTAATAATATTGTATCAACTCAAAATTTGATCAATTTGAGACAGCTCTTTTTTTTTAAAAAAAAAACGGGTCCCCGTATGTACTAGGATTTCTCCTGTATCGTCGGTACGTTTACAAACACAAATCTTCACACGTAATTCATTTCATTCACTTCATTTGTAATCTACAACAAGAAGTAATTAGTCAGTTTTCCGTCGGTTCTGAAAAAAACTTTGAGTTGTTACAATATTAATCTAGCAGTGCGATACCATAAGAGGCGATGAAGGCGTTATTAGTTAAATCGGCTACCTTCTTGTTACATGCAGGTATAGTACGACACAACTAAGAATTCGCATCGGCAAACTTCGTAAAACCGATCTCTTCCGAACTGAATGCGACTTCAAAACCACATTTTTTTATTATTACTACTGTAAAAAAATATTTATGCTGATGCAATAAATTTGAGTGCTGCGAAAACCAGTGACTGCCATTGATTGTTAGATCAAGTTTGTCGCTGCGACTTCTTAGTTATGTCGTACTATACCTTCATCTGATGACGTCATACTTTTGTGTAAAATCTCTTTCTCCAATTTTGCTAAAAAGCTATTCAGTTTTAGAAAACCAGAAACTCGCCTTAACTGCCAGACAGTAGGTATTATATAAAAATAGGCACTATAAGACTACCAAACACTCTTAAAACTTTCAAAAACTGTCTGTCACGTAATTCAATTTGTTTTTTTATTTATAACAAGTCTAACTGTCTCCAAAAGATTTACAACAATCCTTTTGGACCTCATTTGAATTTAGCTATTATGCAAAATTATTATTATCTAGATTCATTTGCAGAAAGACGTAGAGATGTACCTATGATGTTTTATCTTTTTATTACATTTACGGTTCATTTACATAAGGAGATACGAAAAGTTTACGAGAAATCCACATTCATTGTCCTTTACAGAAACCGGCCCTTCCTTATAAACTGGTAAGAAACTAATATTCTGGGGTCAGAGATAGCCTAGTTGTTGAACGTTTGCCTTCCATGCTGGAGGGTGTAAGTTCCATCCCGGCAGGTCCCTCCGACTTTTCGAAATCACGTGCGGATGAAAATTTGATTATTTCTTTAAATATCATGAGGAAACCTGCACACCTTTTTTTATCGTGGGAAAATCCTCATGGATCGCCGATCCTTGCCCGGGGAAGGCGAAAGGGTCTGCCGGATTCTTACCAGCTAAAAAACATACACCGCAACCCCTCAGATAACTCCAAAATATTGTCGATGCTGATTTGTAGTCCACCAACTCGCACCAAGCCAGCATAGTGGACTAAGGCCTAAATCAACCCGTCTCGTTCGGAGAAGAACTCCGTGCCCAGCAGTAGCATATTCGTTTGTATCGCAAACACCATTCTTATTATCTATACATTTACACCTTTAACGAAATCTTAATGATGCTAAAACTGTACATTAAATATTTTTGGAAAAAAGTAAGTGTAACGCATCCTAGGATCGATACTGTTGCCAAACATTTCGTTTGTCTGATTGTCCATTTCTATGTTTGAGCTTCACGTCAGTGCTACTGGACAGACCCAATTGAAATTCGGCAGCCACATCCGTAACTTTTTTTTTACATCTTTGCCCCACACTAGGATTTCTCCTGTATCGTGGGTGCGTTTACAGACACAAATCTTCACATGCACAAAAATCCAAACCCGGAACAACTATCTGTAGGCCAAAAAAATATTTGCTCCGTGCCGTCCACGACCCGTAGCGCAGAAGCCGATCGCCCAGCTACTGCACTAAACGTGTTGTCAAAGAGCGGGTCAGGCTATAGGGTACAAATTATCACGCTATTGAGTGTGGGTGATGAGCAGTAACCTTATGTTTCCGTAGGCGAAGCTGCGGTTACAACTAGTTTTAAATATGCATCTCGAAAAGCGCCCTACAAAATCATAATGATGGTTGCACACAAATATTTCAATAACTAGATCCAGAATCAGTATACAGATGGATTTGAAAGGATCGCAGTCCCATTGTCATATCTCTCCTTCCATCCAAGACTAATGTTTTTTCCGATATCGTTATAGTTTAAAGTGCATTTCCTTCTTCGTATAAAGAAGCCGGATGTTTTATATCGAGACGTTAGGTTTAGATTCTGTGCATTTTCCGTTGAAAGGTATCTGAATCGAAGTTTTACGACTGACTTATTATAATAATGGTTTTTCGTATCAGTCGGGAAAATAGGGGCTTGTAAATTATAGGATTCTGAGTTGAAGATGACCTAAAGGTTCCATCAACATAAATATAGGGTTATTATCTATTTTATTTTATTATTGACCCTTGTCTCACCTAATGGTAAGCTTAGACAGAATCGAAGATGGAGCACACGAATCCAAGGAACAGAGATAAATGATAAATGATTTTTATTTCTGTAAATAAATCTGTTACAGACACTTTTACAAGTCAATGTAATGTTTTTTTTTTAAGACTAGATGGCGCCGGCATTTCCTATCTGACTAGCTCTGAGAAGAAAAGCCGAAACAAACTCAGAGGTCAAAGTCTCTTTTAAAGTCCAGACATTGTAGTACACGAATTATGCGAGTGAAACGATGTAGGGCAACGTCGGGAATGGCCTTTTGAGGAAAGTGCCATAGGAGGTTCGAGTTGACCTGTCCTAACTGACGGCACATCTGCATCAGTCATCGCGGAGCTCAAACCTTCTAGGGAGCTCAACTACCCGACCGCTGCACGACGCAATCAATCAGTTGGACATTTGTGTGGGTCACAAAAAAATATATACTCAAGAACCGCCAAACGTTTACAAAATTCGTGTATAAAGCTACATGGTACCTACTCACATTCACAATTTATTAGAAAAATAAAATAAAAAATAAGGCTATGATAAAATAATAATAATAATTGAAAAAATAATTCAATTGTAAAATGTCAAAAGGATAAAAAATAATAATATCATGTTGTAAAATAATTTCAATAATTACAATGATGTGTCTGTGACAACAGCTCAATTCCAAGCATTTTTATCGTCCATATAATAATATAAAAAGATATAAAAAGATTCCCCTATACCCCTCTGGTTCTCACATACACACGACGGTACACAGTAAACTGCTTGGCGCCAGACTTTAATGTGAGGGTGGTAGCTAGCCAGGCAGACCGTATAGATATTATAAATGTGAAAGTTTGTCAAGATGCAAACATAGTAACTAATTACCCAATTACGCATAAACGGCTGAACGGATTTGAATGAAATTTGGTACACAGATAAACAATGTCATGGATTAAAAGATCGAATACTTTTATCTGGGTACATGAAATAGTTCCCCTAGGATACGAGTGTAACTGTTGGCAACAGCTAGTAGTATGGAATCAAAATAAAATAATTTCTATCTCTCTAATCATTACATCAGCCAACAGATTTTATTGCATAGAAAGATGTTTCCTTTTGGCATAACATAACATCACACCTGTATTCCCCGAAGGGTTGGGCAGAGGTGTACAGTAACACCCTCTTCCACCGTTAAGTTGTTTAAGTCTCATGCAATAGGAGGCGCCTTTTTTTATTTATTTTTTATCGTTGGAAAATGCTCATAGATTTCCCTCGCCCGGGGAAGGCGAGGGGGTCTGCCGGACTCTTACTGGCTAAAAATCAACGGTGTTCCTCCTCCTGACCGTTCGGCCGGAATCGTGGGATTCGCAAAAGCGTGCACCGCAACCCCGGCAGGTCCCAGTCCGCCAACCCTCGGCGGACCTCTCCTCTGTGTGGCCTTGCCCCACGTCCTCCTGAGAAGCGCGCACGGAACACTGCGCGCCGCCTTCTCGGGCCTGTTACTGGTCGGGCGACGAGTCCCCTAACCCGCCGCCCGCAGGCCACACACAAGAGTGGCTGGAGGTCGTCGCGTAAATAGGAGGCGAGCCTATTGCCATTAACCGGGTACAAGTCCAAATTCCGGGCTGCTACTGAGGAATTTCACACGGAAAAACCCAATAACACTTTGCCTTTTGGCCCTGTGGGTTTATCAATTTTTACTAAAACCAAGAGAATAGATGTGTTGGGCTATTATTTGCCGGATGCTACAGCAGTACAAAACACGGTAAGCTAAATATTTAAGCTGATTACACCTTGTGGCTCTAAGTTAGTGAGCGACTCATGTGACTCATATGCACTCAGCCTTAAGCTGTGTCCAGTACAACAGTATTATTTAGGTAAAGCGTAATCGGCTAATGAGTTTCCATGAGACACATCGTGTAGCGTTATTGTTTTAATCGTTTATCTTCCTCCTATCCTAGTCCCAATTGACGACACGTTTGGTGCACTGGCTGAGCGATCGGCTTCTGCGCTACGGGTCGTGGGTTCGATTCCCGCACGGAACAAATATTTGTATGGCCTACAGATAGTTGTTCCGGGTCTGGATGTTTGTGCGTGTGAAGGTTTGTGTTTGTAAACGCACCCACGATACAGGAGAAATACTAGTGTGGGGCATATTACATTAAAAAAAAAACTTGTTGTCAGCTTCCAGTCTAACCAGATGCGGCTGAATACTTGTATTTTACACAGAGCGACCGCCATCAGACTTCTGCAACTCAGTTACAGAGCAATACCGGTATTCTAAGGTTGGACCGGTTGTCACACTTTCAGGCTTCTGACTTTCCGTAACGACTATCATAAGTATTCGTATGACACCCGGGGCCGACTGTTTAAAGTAAACACAACGCACGGTAAACTTAATATTTCAGCTGATCGCACCTTGTGGCCCTAAGTTACTTAGTACGCAACTTGATGGCCCATGTATGTTCAGCCTTAGACCCGTACCTCTGACTTTACGAATTCATGTGCGGATCAAAATTTTATTTAAACCTGCGTTAACGGTGAAGCAAAAACATCGTGAGGAAACCTGCACACCTGAGAGGGCTCCATAAAGTTCTCGATGGTGTGTGTAGTCTGCCAACCCGCACTAGGCCAGCAGCGTGGTGGACTAAGGCCTAAACCCTTCTCATTCTGAGAAGAGGCCCATGCCTAGCGTTGGGACAGTAATGGGCTAGTTATGTTTTATGTAGTTAACGTACAAGTTTCCACGAAAAACACCGCGTAGTGTTATTGATTTAATCATTTGCATTCCTAATTTTTGTTTGAAATCGACATCTATCAATAATTCTCACGATATATTTCCAAACTGGTCAATTGGTCTGTTCCTAACGTAAAAATATGAGATGATAAAATAAGTGAAAGTATTCTATGGAATAAATTATATGTTTTAATTATTTATTTTCCCACGCGATTCATGAGAGTTAGAGAAAAATGTTATTACTCTCATAAGCGAGCTAATAACACGTCGCTGCGAAATTATGATCTCTTAAAACTTGTGAAACATAAATCACGCTGTACTACTTTTATAAATACATGTATTTCAAATTCATTCTCCATGCTCTAAAAAAGTATGAAAATAGTAGATTGACTGTGTTTTTCTTGATAAATGAGTTTTTAGAGTAGTGTAATCTACAAAGTGTCCGTTCATATTCATACGTAAACGTAATATAAACCGATTCTAATTCTCTGTCGTTACGTTCTATTATTATGTTAAGACGTAGTCATTTCTTTTGAATTTCGGAATTAGTGCTTTGAATTTCTTCTCTCTGTTTATACTTATAATATATAAACATAACATCACCCCTGTATTCCCTGAAAGGTCAGGGAGAGGTGTACCTATAGCAACACCCTCATTTTGCCGTTATTTTTAAGTCCCATGTAATAGCGGGCGAGCCTATTGCCATCAACCGGGCACAAATCCAAACTCCGGGCTGCTTCCTACTGACGCATTCCAAGACGAACCCAGGACCTCACAATAAGCAGTCTCGCTTGCCACTACTAGACCAACGAGGCAGATTATGTTTATACCCCTGAATATTCTACAAACAATATGAACCTACCCATAATGATTAATGAAACCCAATTGATCTCATAGTCAAACCGATGACACGGTTTTGTGGGGCTATTGGCAAAATTACCAAACGTTACTCAATTTTAAGTTGCCGTTAAGTCTCGTGCTGTCACTGTCATTTTAAGACGAAGTGAAAGAGACAACACGATATTTACGTTAACTTAAAATTGAGTAGCGTTTGAGTATTTGGCCAATTATGAAACACAATGATTATACGTAATATAATAAATGTAAAACAAACTTAAGAAGACAATCTATACTAATATTATAAAGAGGAAAGATTTGTATTTTTGTATGTAACGAATAAACTTAAAAACTACTGGACCGATTTCAAAAATTCTTTTGCCATTAGAAAGCTACATTATCACTGAGTAACATAGGCTATATTTATTACTGGAATAAAACTTCTTACACGGGCGGAGCCGTGAGGACACAGCTAGTAGAATATAAAACTTTAGTATCAATTATGATTTGTTCTGTAGGCTTAGCACTATAGTACCGTAGACATACCGATAGTGTAAGCGAATTTTGTATCGGAACTACAACTGTCCTATAATATTTTATTAGCGACATGCACAATTTGTATCACACGTGAATATGAAAAAGTTTTCAATTTATTGAAACAGTATGTGTGAAACGAGTATTTTAAATTCAAAATTTACTCTCATTAACGTTACGTTTACGTTGCTAACGTGACAACATTCGTGTTTGACCTACAGTTCAAAGTCACGATAGAACACGACCAGTTAGAAGGCAGTATACCAACATGCTACGTGTTAGTGGTCATGACACTGCATTATTAAGGAAGAGTGTTATATGTATGTACCCGATTATCTTTAATAAAATACCCGATGGAATAAAAAACGACTCTATTCCACTGTTTAAAAATAAATTGTCAGTCTTATTAATTAATAAATGTTATTACTCCATTTGTGAATTTCTAAATGATAAAACTTTATAGTTACTTAAATAATCCTGACATCTTTAATTCTTCATTTAATTTAATTGAATATAGAATAGAATAGAATTTTATTTTGCAAATATGGGTATTACATAATAGTTCTTAAGATAACATTTAGCTCAGCCACATTTTACCAATCGGCATGCAAACATTTGAAATTATTTATATCATTATAATTACACTTATTTAGATCCATGTATAAATTACTGTTATAATTTTTTTATCATCAACTTAATTAAAAAGTATATGTTGGTATTAAAAGGAAAATATAGATTAGTATCATTAGATTACTCATTTCATTACTATTACAAATATCATACTATTATATTGTAAGAATTTTTCATATTGACAATATTTTAGTCTATTACACACTAAATGTTTGCATGCCTAATTTAGGGCAGAATGTATAAGAATCTCTAATTTATAAAACATTTGCATTTTTTTTACCTACTTTATAAAACATTTGCATTTTTTTTTATAAAACATTTGCATTTTTTTACCTACTTTCTATGCAAATAAATGATTATTCTATTCTGTTCGATTATTTCTATTGCAACCTAAAAATTTAGCCCTATTTTCTCACGATACCCGGAAATAATCCAATAATACATCATTACAAATGGCGCCAGTTGACGCAATTATAAAAATTCTTTCGAACTCATTACATTTCTGCACTCATGCCAGACGGGTTAATCATATCATAATAAGTAGGGCTGGCTCATACACTATATTTATTTTTCATATCGGTATAATGCACTTGCTCATAATGTTAGTAATCTAAGGAAGTCATAAAATAAAATTGACTCAGACAATAATTTATTTAGAGTTTTTTTCATCATCATCTCCCTGCCCTTATCCCACACTAGGTGTGGTCGGCACAACATGTAATTCGTAAATCCATGTTGTTAGAGGTTTTGGCTTATTGTTTTATGACCGGCCGCCTGCCTGACATCAACCCTCATTTAGTGTTTTTTTTTTTATATTTACTTAAAATGCGGAACATCTTTGAGACATCATTTTATTAATAGCATATATTTATTTGTTTACTTTTCAAACCGTCTTATTTAACTATGTATATTTTTGCCGAACCACAGAAAAAATATTATACTTATTCGACAAAAATACATGACCGTGTGTCGGAATTTCGGAAGCGGCTGAAGTGGCTTCCTATTCGGCAAAGTCGTGATACTCACATTATTTCTTTTCTCTTTTCTGTTCTCCACAATCCTAATTCTCCTATGTATCTTCGAGAACGCTTTGAATTTCTTGTTCCTAGAGGGAAACCTTGTCGCTCATCCTCATCTCTTCTCCTTCGTATGCCTTCCCACACCTCGAGTCGTTATGATAGATCATTTACTGTTCGTGCTTCGCGCCTTTGGAATTCTCTTCCTCACTCCTTACGTGATAGCCCGTCGTTAGATGTTTTTAAGAAAAGAATTAGGGAACATTTCCTGTCTACATGACCTGTATGTATGTATGTATGTATGTATGTAGTATTTTATATATTATATTGTATGTATTACGTTTATGTATTGTGTGCTATACACATATTTGTTTAGTTTATGTAGATGTGTATATTTATTGTGTATTTAATTTGTAATTTTATATAACTTGTACACTTAGGTAATTGTTCTCCTCAACATCAAATCTCTCTATCGCTCTAAGGTTTGCTGTTAGAAAACTCATTTGTGAGTTAAGCTCGCCTTTGTACATGAATTTACCAACGGAACTGTATTATATATTATTATTTTGTGTACAATAAATAATAAGAATAAGAATACAGTAAAATGTGTCAGTAAAAAAACTAAAAAAAATGAATTTCGCGGGCCGACTGAACGGATTCACCTTAAACAGCTATAAGCGGTCCGCTAAAAAAGGTAATTGCACGGGGATATCAAAAACGGGATAGTTCAGTTTGACAAGTACCACATCATGTGTGTGTAAGCCAGAGGAGTATAGGAGAATCCCTCTAAGTAATAATAAAAATAAGGATTTTCCAACGATAAAAAAAAAGGGTACGCCGGACGTAAGTAGTTAAGCATCGTCACTCGATTGTCAATGATGATGATGATGAACTGCAGTAGGCTGGAATAATTGATTGATATACCTGGTCAACAATACCCATAGATGGGAATTCTTTATAAATACAATAATATTTCCATATAAGTGGCAACCTTATTCACGTGGCTGTCAATCAATAACATAATTACATACGATATATAAGATTAAAAGCCTTAATACCTTCTACGGTAGCGGTTCCTTGTAGAAACTTTATATTAGTATCAAAACCGTAAAGAGGTAAAGGGCTATTATTTTTAATAATGTTCGTTCAAGTTGATGTAATATTAAATTGCTAATTCGTGATAGGTGGCGCAGAGACGTACTTGGGACGTTCTCAATTAATTAAATTACGTAGGAAAATAATTGAGGTGGTACGTGAGTATGGAGTGAGTATTTTCTTAAATTAATGAGTTTTCTCTTTTGTATCGTAATAAGAGTTTTAAAAGTCAAATTATGTGTTGAATAAATGAGGATGCCGTAAAAACTTAAGGAACAATGTAAGGGAATGGAGATGTTGTAGTACATACATACATAAACTCACGCCTTTTTCCCATAGGGGGTAGGCAGAAACTATATAACGCCACATGCTACGACCCTTACATACTCCTTTCGCTTCATCCACATTCATACATCTTGCCATACACGCACGCCGGTTGAGAGTACTATGCACCTGACCTTTGTGAAGAATATCACCAATAAAATCGATGTATGTCCTTCTAGGACGTCTTCTACCGGCGTTTCCATTGCGATCCGCCTTCTAAATTCTTTTTGTTAAACGCCGTTCACTCATTCTCTCAACATGACCAAACCACCTAAGCATACTCCTTTAAATTTTTGTCACTACATCATCTTAGATGTTGTACTGTATACAGTTATCAAAATGATAAGCAAAATATCTACCTAATGTGGGTAATTAAGACGCCTACTATGCAACCTTATTTTTTGTATACCCTAAACCCGAAAGGGGGTCATTTTACTCGTCATTATGAACAATTTTCTATGGGAGATATACTGCAATCGCGAAAAATAAAAACAGCTGTTCACATAACTCGACAAAATGTATGGGACAGCTGTTTTTTTTTTGTATATGCCAGGAGAAAAATTAAAACCCCAAACATTTCAACCAAGAAAATAAAACCTTTTCAGTTATTTTTTGTCTCGTCGATTTGTGATGTAGGTACTGTTATATTAACGGAGCCACAATTATTGTTCTTTGAACAATCAATACCTACTTTAAATATTTACTGTCTGCATACAATGGGCGTGTGGGTGTTACGATTGCAATTAAGTCAATTATTTTAAATTACATCATTGAACATGTTCGATAAAATTTGAGTTCGGGTTACACCTCTATATGAGTCACCGATTTACTGTTATTACATACATACATACATACATAAACTCACGCCTTTTTCCCATGGGGGTAGGCAGAAACTATAGAACGCCACATGCTACGACTCTTACATACCCCTTTCGCTTCATCCACATTCATACATCTTGTCATACACGCACGCCGGTTGAGAGTACTACGCACCTGACCTTTGTGAAGAACTTCACCATTACTGTTATTGTAAGGGAAATACTTCTAGGTACTAAGTTGTATGAAATACCTAATACTTGGCTTATTCAAGAAAAGGAAAATGTCTACTATTTTCAATAGCCTCCAAGCGAATTGGTTACTGCCTCGTTGGCCTAGTGGTGGCAAGCGCAACTGTTGAGCGTAAGGTCCTGGGTTCGATCCCCAGCTCGGGCAAAGTGCTATTAGATAATTCCTCAGTAGCAGTCCGAAGTTTGGATTTGTACCCGGTTAATGGCAATAGGCTCGCCCCCTATTGCATGGTGTGAAATGAGAGTGTTACTATACACCTCTGCCCAAACCTTCGGGAAATACAGGCGTGATGATATGTTATATTTGAAGGTAGATTAAAGTTCTCATTGTAGTAATGGCTTATCTTCCCATACCGGTAATAAAAAAAAACAACAGGTAATTGTACTAAAAATAATACTTAAACGTCTAACATCCGACACAGCCACCCACATCAAACAATCAAGATAATTTGTTCTCCCAAATTGTTTCAAACGTGTACTTTTAATTTGATTAAAATACTTTCTTTTGTAATCGAGCCCAAATTACCTTAATCAATTATCGTAGAACGTGCTTCCCTTAATATAGCTTCATAGATCATAAATTTTGTTTTCTTGGCAATCTAAAAGTTATGTTCGTAAATTACCATGAATTTTTATGAAAGTTATTTCTCGTTTATATTTGGATACTTTTTCCAGCACCTGATTCGGCCCTGGAAGCGAGCTTATAAATCGTCATTGAATTGTAAACCTTATGCTGCTTAATCTAAAGTTCAAAATTGATAGAAGCGAGTAGTTGGTGGACTCGTATTGTATGTCCATTTATGAAAAACACCTGATTTCCATTCGATTAATTTCATGTCGCCGACAGAGGCTGTCATTACGAGCCTGATTGCGTCCAAGTTACCTGAGAGACGCGTTAATAGTAGGGTATAAGTGCCATTCACCTGTCATTGCATTTTATGCTAAAAACTTGTTACAGTCATAACTAATTTGCCTTAACGACTATGCAAGTGTCGCTCGAAGCGAAGTATAGAGGTAACATGATTGGTCTGCAAGATCATAAACTTGTGCATTTGGTTACTTTGATTGATTTACCGTCTCACTCGTCTAGGCGACGCAAGCGCAGCTGGCGAGTATGAGATTGAATTTATGAGTTGGCCATTTTGTTCTTAACCGACTTCGAAAAGGAGGAGATTATCAATTTTCCTGCGTTTTTTTTTTAGATATTTTTGTATCCGGGAATTCTTGGATACCAGGCTCTGTCCAACTAGATAATTTCCACATGGGAACGACCTAATATCGTCAGTTGCGAGATGTGGGCCTGCCCGACTACCTGCTGCTGGTGTCATAGTTATGCCCTAACCCTTTGGCATTTTTGTAAGGAACCCATTTCAGCACAAGTATAATAATACAAGCTACTTTAATAATTGTTAATAATAATAATCACTGACTGCCTTGTTGGTCTAGTGGCGACTGCTGAGCATGGGATCCTGGGTTCGATCCCCAGGTCAGGCAAAGTGTTATTGGGATTTTCCATTAGGAATTTCTCAGTAGCAGCCTGGAGTCTGGATTTGTGTCCGGTTAATGGCAATAGGCTCACCCTCTATTACATAACTGGCGAAACGAAGGTGTTATAAACACCTCTGCCGTACACTTCCGGGAATGTAAGGCGTGATGTTATGTTATGTTATAATAATCAGCCTATTACTATCCCACTGTTGGGCATGAGCCGTTTTTCAGAATAAGAAGGGTTTAGGCCACAGTCCATTACGCTAGACTGGTAGGAATTGACTACAGACATCATCAAGAATTTTATGGAAGACCTCAGGTGAAGATTTCCTTACAAAATTTTCCTTCACCGTTCACGCCAGAGATAATCAAATTAAATTAATTTGAGTAACTTAATTAGCTAGAGGAAATAACTTACACGTAAGTAACAAACTTAACTCAACACATAATTTTCAAGTTTTGATTAAACTCGTATCTTCAATCACATTGAAGTCATCAAGTTTATTATACCTCAAGGATAAGACACATCTCCTTTATAATTCCATAATAAGCTACCCAGTTTCCTCAATCTAAGCTGCTTAGAACACGTTCAACCGAAGTATATAACGCGTCAAGTCATAATTACGTAATCCTTTAGAGAATCCCCTTTGATACGCCGTTATTGCTAAACCAACGACAGTTTAGATAGTAAACGGTATTTTGAAACGGGAATGATGTGAACGCAGCATGCAATTCATAATTGCTTTTAGGTGTGAAATGTCTACTGGGGATCAAAAGTGATAATTAAAGCTTGTTGATCACTTGAAGTGAATGTTGGTCGCAGCAGAAGAGGCTTGAAAGTAGAATAAATGCCGTGAAAATGCGTTCCTTGCGAAGTATGTGCGGTGTAACTTTGAATAATGGATTGAAGAATGATGAGATTAGACAAAGTTGCGGTTTAAAAGATGATGTAGTGACAAAAATTGAAAGGAGTATGCTTAAGTAGTTTAGTCATGTTGAGATAATAAGTGAGCGGCGATTAATAAAAGGAATTTATAAGGGGATGTCAATGGAAACGCCGGTAGAGGACGTCCTAGAAGGACAAAAATCGATGTTTTTTACAAAGGACAGGTGCGTAGTACTCTCAACCGGCGTGCGTGTATGGCAAGATGTTTGAATGTGGATGAAGAGAAAGCAGTATGTAAGGGTCGTAGCGTGTGGCGTTCTACGGTTTCTGCCTACCTCCATGGGAAAAAGGCGTGAGCTTATGTATGTATGTATGATCATTGTTCCACATGACGAGAACCTTATGAAAGCCGAGAAGGATAAAGAAATTAAGTATCAAGACTTGGCACACGTTGTGGACACGTGGGAGGTTGACTCAGCAGTCGTTGTGCCGATAGTCGTTACGGCCAATAGCTTTATCCAAAAACCTCGACCAACATCTGATGAAGCTGTCGTTGGGCGGCTGGTTCAAGGGCCTGATACAGAAAGCGGTACTTCTGGACACGGCTCGTATTGTTAGGAAGTTTCTCTCTCTGAGGCCCTGACCATTGGTAGCTTGTTGGATCCTGTTCCGGATGGGTGGGATTATCTTTTATATTTTTAAATGATTTTTTATAGAAATATTTAAAAATGTAAATGATATGGTATAGTGAATGAATAAACGAAATAATAATTAAAGCTTCAGTTATTATGTTTACTTTTACTTTTATGTTTACTGTATGCTTCAAAAAGTGTAAGCAGAGGCGTATAATTCACTAAGGTTGTATCGAATATTCGCAAAACATTTTTAGACGTTCCAAGAACATCATTTCGAATCACACCATTTTTTTATGTAATTTTATATTTAAGTTATAAAATAGGAGGTACCTATGAGGCTTCCATAGTCACGCAAAGAGAAGCAAAGCCTCGAAATAAAATTGTCTAAAAAAAAAATATTCCTATTACTATTGGTGTGATTCGACTTTGTACCTACTCTTCAAATTGGTGCACTAAATGAAATGCTTCAACATTTCCATCTGCAACTTTTGATATTAAAAGCTCCATAATAAAATTCGTCAAATCAACAAAAAAACTTGCGCCGCACGCAAGTCGGGGCGACAACAACCGCGTACGTACTACAGAGACGTGCGTCTATGCGACAGCTCTGCTATCTGCAACTCTGTACAATTCAGTGCGATACTAAAATCGTTCTGACGCGTGTCACTCCGACTTGCATCACCGGGTACCGTCTAAACCTACCTAAATATAGGTAATAATTGTGCTCAAGAACTTCACAACCTCATCCCACCGGCCCCCTTCTACCATTGGACATCTAGACGCACTGCAAGTTACCATCCATACTTAGTTGCCATTCCACCAATTCGCACAAAGCGCTTCCAAACATCCTTCATAATGCGCACTGCAAAAGAGTGGAACTCACTACCTGCGTGTGTTCCCGAACGCATTCAACCTGAATCTCTTCAAAGTTAGAGTTAACAGGCTTCTTTTGGGTAAGCTCACTCCATCATAGACTTTGTCTCTATCTCTTCTGACCTAGACTAGAGTCAAGAGCAAACCCATTTCAAATAAAAAAAATCGTTCTCCAAACCTTTTGCTAGTAAAGTTCTACACTGACGTGCTTTACAGGTGTGCAAACCCCATTTGTTTAATAACAAATTATTTCAGTGCATAACCTCGCATACATACCTTAGTCATCACGTTATTATTATGCAAGTAGCACAGCTTTATAATAGTATTTTTATTATATTTTACATTACCCTGCAATCATAAGGACATTTTTCAACGGCACACGACTCCGAGCGGTACTATATTTCTACTAGCTTTCGCCCGCAGCTTTGCATGCGCGATTTTTTTTCACCTGCTTTGGGGAGGAGTTTTGAAAAATCCTTCCTTAGTAAATGCCCATGCTGTAAAAGGTACCTACTGTCAAAATTTCAAGTTTCTATCCCCAGCGGTTTATGCTGTACGTTGATAGATCATTCAGTCAGTCAGTTTCTCTTTTTATACATATACAAGGTTAGTCGGAAAAGGAGTACTAACCCACGGGTCACTTAAAGTATGACTGATGACTATTTCAAAGCAAGTATTTCAAAAATTTTTTTTTTTATTTTGTTGAGACACGGGGTTATCATTCAGGATGAGAAATGAGAACATTATATAATTTCAATGCATAATGATTTTTATCTTAGTTTATTCAAAAAAAAAATATCCCTGCTTTAGTTACGAATTCAGGAAATGGAGCTTCTAATCCATGATCCCAAATATGACCTAAAATGTAAACACAGCTCATCATAGCTGAGGATATGTGGATTTCAGCGTATTTTTTTAAATAATCTTAGAACAGCTATTTCTCTATGGCCTAAAATATAACTATCGACTTTTGAGGAAAGTTGTAGAACAAAAGTTATTCATTATTACGAGTACTTGTGAGTATTGATTTTTAAGGAAAAGTGGCAGTGACACACCAAAATGTGTTATCTCAGGAGTATATAAAAAAAATGGCAGCGTTACGTCAAAAATTGTGGTGTAGGCAGATTTTTGAACAAAAAAACTCATTTTTTCCCACTGTGCGCCGGAGCGACACCTGTCAGAACGATTCTTGCATCGTACGGAGTCGCACACAGCTGTCGCACGGCTGTCGCATAGACGCACGCCTCTGTAGTACGCTCGCGGTTGTTGTCGCTCCGGCTTGCGTAACCGTGGGGTAACCGCCTACCTACTACAATATTGTCATAGTAACCAGGTAATTGTGTTTAGTCCTAAAACGCATCATAGAATACATGGTATCATTTAACGTCCTAAAGTCATCACTATGTCTAACAATATCAATTCAATGCAGCCATTGCATAGCATGCAAATCGCAAAGCAAAAGGCTTATTCTACAGAAAAATAAACCGCGATTTAAAAAAAATTGTTAGTAGGGCCTCCAATTCTGTTAGCTTGCCATCTAAATGCAGGCCGTCTATTTACACCCTAACAATTATGAATAAAACACAGAAAAAAAAACAACACTCATGCAATTGAGTTGTTAAAACCGACGCGTAAGTTCATAAACCACTAGTTAAAATAAACAGAAAGGCCTTCTAAAAATAAAAATCCATTCATTCATTCGTGTCGTACAAAGTCGTTGGGTTCTAGTACTCGGGCGAATGCTGACAGCGGAAAACTATTCTGGGTCGCGAATAAAAGTGACCCAGTTACAAATGATCTGGCCACGCTGCCACTCGTAACCTAACCAGAATAAAACACGTTATTAGGTTTGTCCGGTTCCTATAACTTACTGTTCGTTGTTGGTTAATACTACGACTAGTAGACCTATTACCGATTATAGAGCGTATTGTCAAAATCGTTACGAAACCTCTCATATGTTAGTAATATCTATACAGGGTGTAAACGAAATCATGTAATTCCTTCAAACTTCGTGATGTACTGCTGATATAGATTAATCCTGCACGAAAAATTATTGGATTCAATAAAAAAAATACAAGAAGTAAATATGATGTGTTCTTAACGTGAGGTATTTTAACGCCCCGGGCGAATTGCGCGGCTATTGCTCACCGCGCGGTCTTTTAACACGGGGCGCTAAAATGCCTCACGATAAGAACATATGTTTACTTCTTGTAATTTATTTTTTATTTAATCCAATAGTATCCTGTTCAGGATTAATCTATGTCAGCAATACATAACTAGGCTTGAAGGAATTACATGATTTCGTTTACACCCTGTATATTAAAAAAAGTGGTTATTTATCCAAATAATTTGGCAGTACTTACTGAGAGTTTCTTACTGGCTCTTCTCTATAGAATGATATTATATTGAACCAGGAAGCTTTGTAAGTGCGTTTTATAATTTTGGTATAATAATCATGAAGAATATGTTTTGATTATCGATTATAGGTACCAATGTTAAGCAAAACGATTCGTTTTTGGATATAGGAACCGGGCAATAACATGTGACGCTGTGACGCAGAATTTGCGGTCGCGTAAAGTCGACGTCGTAAATGAACACTGTTGTGCGTGTATGTACATTCATGGTGTACTTACTTTTATTGGCTGTTTTATGCGGCTGCTCTAATGAGTACAGTCGTGAACAGTTTACGGTATGCCGTCATAATGTTTAATTTCAGGCTTAAGTATGTAAGGAAGTAAGGTATGGAAAAAGTTACCTAAGTAAAAATACGATACACTATTTGGTGAAGCAACAACTCGATATACCTAATTATCAAAACGAATATGTAGGTACAAGTTGAAGTCGTATTTATAAATATTGTAACAAAGAGCCAGTACGACGATTTGTAAACGATATTTTCCTATGTATTGACCGAAAAATGCGTAGGAAATAAACAATATGTAAAATAATTAACGCACATCCTGAACGTAGTTTGTTCAGAATCGTTTACTGAATCGATTTCTATCATTTATAATATAGGTAATTTTTTATCCCAAAAATAATGAAAACTACGGAAATTAGTCACATTACTCCTGTACAGTCGAAACAAACTGAAACGGACCGTAAATCAAGGCAAAAAGACTTTTAAAAGTGCATTTTTATTTGTATTAATACAAATTCCGTCATTCAATACAAAATAAAGAAAAATAAACCTTATTTCAAGAACGTTAATTTAGTAAATAACAATGCATATACATGTTAAACAAAAATTTCAGCGTATGTATTATGATTATAACATAATATACTAATTGGGGTGTTTGAGGGTGTGCGTTAACTACGTTACATGTTGTGTATGGATTGATCTATAAAAAAGTTTTTCTATGAATGAAATATTATAGGTATCCCTACAAGCGTTCAGGTCTCGGTCTAGGCTAAGTTAAACCTAGCTTTATAACTAAGGGTGCCAGCACGGGGGTCGCTCGCTACAGTCCTTCTATCCGGGCCCTTGATAATTCATTTCTGATAGGAAAGAAATATGATTCACCAAATGTGACATCTCCAACTCTGCTTTCTCTACTATTCATAAACGATCTATCATATTATTAATATCTCAGTGAATAATATCGTAATCGATAACATCACGCCTGTATTTCCCAAAGGGTTGGGCAGATGTGTTTAGTTAACACCTTCATTTCGCCGTTATGTTTAAGTGTCATGTAATAGGAGCTACTACTGGGGAATTCCATACGGAAAAAACCCAATAACACTTTGCCCGACCTGGGGATCGAACCCAAGACCTCACGATCAGCAGTCACGCTTGCCACCACTAGCCCAACGAGGTAATCGATAAACCTTTTTTTATAAGACGCCGGACGCGCCCAAAGTCAAGGTAATCTCTTTGCTTGCACGCTTATAGCCTGACAACTATGAAGTCACACTGCTTACCGCGCGTTTTGTCTCGAGAAACGGACCGTACAAAATGGTGACGACTAATTGCAAAGCCGCGAGGCCAGGCCAGCGGCACGAGGCCAACACTATTGACATAGAGATTCCTACCGTTGAGGACAGGAGTGTAAAGGTATTTCTGACACACAAATAGTTACTACTGGTTTCTTGAGTATTACTAGGAGACGTAGGTACTTACATTGCCCCATTGGTCTAGTGGTGACAAACGCGACTGCTGATCGTGAGGTCTTGGGTTCGATCCCCAGGTCGGGTTTTTCCGTGTGGAATTCCTCAGTAGCAGCCCGGGGTTCGCCCCTATTACATGGGGCTTAAACGTAATGGCGTAATGAGGGTGTTACTATATACCTCTGCCTATCCCTTCGGGGTATACCGGCGTGATGTAATGTTTGTTTTTTATGTACTTGCAAGAAGCCAATTCTTCTAACAAAATTTATTTGACGACACGTTTGGTGCAGTGGCTGAGCGATTGGCTTCTGCGCTACGGGTCGCGGGTTTGATTTCTGCACGGAACAACTATTTGTATGGCCTACAAATAGTTGTCTGGATGTTTGTGCATGTGAAGATTTGTATCTTCACTTACACAAATACCCAGAGCCCGCACAATTATCTGTAGACCATACAGATACTTATTCCGTGCGGAAATAAAAACCGCGACTCGTTGCACAACAGCCAACCGCTACGCTACTGCGGTAATTGTCTCGGAATTACAGATTAGTTACCTATTTACTGTTTTTACATTTATTTTTATATCCTAAACGAATTCCCGGAGCATTTCGACCTAGTTTTTGAACACAAACTTCTGGAAACACAACAATTCTAGCCTTTCCTGTAACTAGAATTAGTTTTTAAACTCTTCGGTTGTTGGGGTAATATATTTTGCTGTTCATAAATATTTATAAAGCATCACCACGCCTGTATTCCCTGAAGGGTTGGGCAGAGGTGTATAGTAACACCCTCATTTCGCCGTTATGTTTAAGTCCCATGTTACAGAGGGCGAGCCTATTGCCATTAATTGGGCACAAATCCAAACTCCGGGCTGCTATTGAGGAATTCTACACGGAAAAACCGCAATAACACTTTGCACGACCTGGGACCTCACGATCGGTAGTCGCGCTTGCCACCAACTAGGTAGTTAAATATTTATACAGAGTCGGAATCTAGATTAAGTAATAAAAATTCAGGTAGGCTCAGATTTAAGACTCGTTACGCCTGTCCTATTTCGTTTCTTGTGAGTCTTAATGATCTTTTTCGGACTGGATTTAAAGCTAATTTAAAAGAAAAATAAAGAAGACTGAAGTGGTGTTGCTCAGATTTATTTTTTTGTGCCTAGGATTTGTTTGGTATACGTTTTTTTTGTGTTTCTTTTTGTAGACGTGAATAAAATTGATAGATACATTTCTTATTTAGTTAAAAAGTCTACAACGTCTTTATTTTTTAAACAAAGGAAGAGGAATTACCCTTTTTTATGTATTTTATTTAGGTACTAATTTTGCACCAGCAGTGATAGCCTAGCGATTAAACGCTTCCCTGCCATGCAGGACGATCTGAGTTCGATCTCGGCACGTACCTCTGACTTTTCGAATTCATGTGCGGATTAGAATATGATTATCACTTGCGTTAACGGTGAAAGAAAAACATCGTGAAGAAACCTGCACCCCTGAGAGAGCTACCTACATAAAGTTCTCGATGATGTGTGTAGTCTGCCAACCCGCACCAGGCCAGCGTGGTGGATTAAGGCTTAAATCCTTCTCATTCTGAAAAGAGGCCCGTGCCCAGCAGTGGGACAGTAATGGGCTGATTATGTATCATGTTAATACTAATTTTAGAATTTAAATAAACTATATTTCAAATGACTGATTATCCCACTGCCAGTTTTACGTAGGTAGGTACTTATTTATATTACCAAATTTCAGAATCTGTTGATAAAAATTAACTAAAATAAAGATCTTCTTCTATGAAACAACAACTGGTCTAACTTTAAGATATCGGCATTGCCCAGTAACTGGGTTGCGGAGGTCTGATGGCAGTCGCTCCGTGTAAACTACTGGTATTCAGCCGCATCTGGTTAGACTGGAAGCAGACCAACACAATTGGAAAAAAGCAAAGCAGAACAGAACGAATATATAAACCTATACAAAACTCTTTGATCGTTACACGTACCTAAAATACATACATACATAAACTCACGCCTTTTTCCCACGAAGGTAGGCAGGTAGGCAGAAACTATAGAACGCCACATGCTACGACCCTTATATACTCCTTTCGCTTTATCCACATTCATACATCTTGTCATATACGCACGCCGGTTGAGAGTACTACGCACCTGACCTTTGTGAAGAATATCACCAATAACATCGATGTATGTCTTTCTAGGACGTCCTCTACCGGCGTTTCCATTGACGTTACCTAAAATATCAAGATAATAAAGCTCACTCACGACTATTGTATTAATTATGAAGACACGCGAAACGAAATGAACACCGTACGGCGTGACGTCATCCGTACAAATACTTACACACGGCTTAATTAATACCTGCCCCGACGCAGCCTTCATCAAACCTCATACGAATATCTAATTTAATTTAACATGAAAGCAATTTCATGTACAAGTAAAATAGAAGCACACACACATATAAATTGATCCATGTCTGTATGATCGACTGACAAGATGACACAGAGTAAAAAATTACAAAGATTTTTCCGTGAAAATTTTCAGTCTATCAAAAAGTGTTCTATGCTAAATTTTAGACTGTGTCAAGAAATATGATATTACACCGCTGAGTAAATTGAACGCTAACGACTCTGTAGAAGGCAATACAGTAGACGGTGTTACTAATTTTGACATTCGTACCACGTTTTAATTGAAAGCCGACGTAGTTGGAAACGGCAGTGATTTTCGTATTCACATAATTATGTATTCCTGGTACAGAGATTGTAATGATACTTTGTGTTTGATTTGAATGGTTACCTAACAGTTTTAGATAACGTGAAGCTTTATTAATAGTTTGATTTCTAGATATTATTTGAATATCTCGTTGCTTGTTACTGAAATGAGGTACAGAATATAATCTCTAAAATTAGATTCAGTTATTTACGTACAAGGGATTTGAAGATAAATAGTTTCTAACTAAAATTTGACAGACTGGTTATTGAAGCCGACTCTATTATGTGTATGTTTAACCATTGTAGGTACCCATTATTATACACATGCAGATGTGCCGTCAGTTAGGACAGGTCAACTCGAACCTGCTATGGCACTTTCCTCAACAGGCCATTCCAAACGTTGCCCTACATCGTTTCACTCGCATAGTTTGTATACTACAATGTCTGGACTTTAAAAGAGACTTTGATCTCTGAGTTTGTTTCGGCTTTTCTTCTCAGAGCTAGTCAGGTAGGAAATGCCGGCGCCATCTAGTCTTGAAAAAAAAACATTACATTGACTTGTAAAAGTGTCTGTAACAGATGTTTTTTTTTTTTTTTAATAGCCTATGAAATATCCCACTGCTGAGCAAAGGCCTCCCCTTTTGCCTTCCAAACCTCTCTATTTTGTGCCGTTTCTAGCCATGCTAGTCCCGCAAACACGTCTAGATCGTCACGCCACCTACGCCGCGGCCGACCTCGACGACGACGTCCTCCTTCAGGTGTCCAGTGCGTGACGATCTTTGCCCACCTCTCCGAGTGCATTCGAGCGACATGACCGGTCCACTCCCACTTAAGCTTGGCTGTTTTATCTCACAGAAATAAAAATCATTTATCATTTACCATTTATAAGACCATTATACTTGAATTCTTCTTTTGATGAACAAAAGGTAATAAATTAATATTAGGTACTGTTCGTCGCAATAAATTGACCCTATGCCTCAATATAATCTCTAAACTTAGGCAAAGTTAATTACGTACAAAGGATTTAAATTATTTCTAACTAATATTCGACAAACTCTGGTTATTAGGGCAATTATGTCTATTTAAAGAATTTGTAGGTACCCATTTATAAGACCATTATACTTAAATTCTTCTTTTGGTGAACAAATTAATATTATCGCTCGTCTAAAGAGTTTTACCCTATGCCTCTGTAAAGTCAAAAATACCAAACAGGTCACCACAAGTAGGCAATTACGATAAAGACCACCATTACCATCCATTTCCATCAGTTGACATAGGTTACGTGAATAAAAAGAACTTTCCACAAATTCTTAGGGTTGACCGACAGAAGTCTAAATAATACCTAAGTGAACAAAAGCTGTATTTTTCTTATTGGGTTATCAACATCCTTCATAATGCGCATGGCAAAGGAGTGGAACTCACTACCTGCGTCTGTGTTCCCGAACGCATATAACCCGAATCTCTTCAAAGTTAGAGTTAACAGGCTTCTTCTGGGTAAGCTCTGTCACCTCTGACCTAGACTGGAGTAAAGAGCAAACCCATGTCAAATAAAAAATAAATAAAAAAAAGTTTGTTGTCTAATCTGAAAACTACTAACCACACGAAAAGAAGAAGACTTAATCTCAGTTAATGCATCTATCATGTTTTCTCTCTGCATCACCTTAAAGTCGACTGGTAGAAAATACCTGAGTCAAATCCGCCTCTGTACCTACCTACAATGTTTTTACGAAAACATAAAATTTTTCATTGAGGCAACTGAATAGCTAAACATTTTTTTAAGACTTAAGTCTAGATTAAAACGATCAAAACTTCCTGTGATAGATTCACACGTATACATTATTGAGTAGGTACGTCACCCACCGCTAGCAGACGAGTTATTTTTAGGGTTCAACGGGCAAACGGGACCCTATTACTAAGAGTCCGTTGTCCGTCCGTCCGTCTGTCACCAGGCTGTATCTCATGAACCGTGTCTGAGATGATGTATTTCTGTTGCCACTATAACAACAAATACTAAAAAACAGAATAAAATAAATATTTAAGGGGGCTCCCATACAACAGACGTGATTTTTTTGCCGTTTTTATAGATAATGGTACGGAACCCTAAGTGCGCGAGTCCGACTCGCACTTGGCCGGTTTTTTATTTATAAGCGTAGTAAGTAGCTGTGTTTCCGACTGGCCCCCGATCCACCGTGCTCACCCGCCGCAGTGGCGGAGCCGGTCGTCCCTTCTGACTCCGCGCAGTCACACCGCGATTAATACAGCCCTCATCAAGCTGTCGTATCCCTCCCAGTCCTCTCGCATTCAACAATAGAGGTTCGAGTCCCCCCTTGGGGACACCGTTAGAGGTGTTGCTGCTATAATAGTCAGTCATGATGTTACAGTAGTTAGCGTAGTTAGCTAGGTAGTTAGTGTAGATATTGGTTCGGAGACCCTTCTGGTCTCGCCAATAATAGCCCGGTTACGTAGAAAAGGTCCGCAAGACCATCTACAAGGGTCGGTTAGGAAAAAAAAATTGTTTCCGACTGCGTCAAAAATTCCGAGTTTTATGGTATGTCAAGTACCCCATGTGGTAATCCGGGTTGCATTTTACTTTCAATCTATGCTATCTAACAATTATTATGCATTCAGTTATTTAAACCGGATGGCACATGCCAAATCAAATTGTAATTTTAAAATAACAAAATCTCTCTCTGTATATCTCGGAGTATGGTAACACCCTCATTTCGCCGTTATGTTTAAGTCCCATATAATAAGGGGCGAGCCTATAGCCATCAACCGGGCACAAATCCAAACCCCGGGCTGCTACTGAGGAATTCCACACAGGAAAACCCAATAAAAGTTTGCCCAACCTGGGGATCGAACCCAGAATCTCACGATCAGCAGTCGCGCTTACCACCACTAGACAAACGGGGCAGTTGATATTTTCCTTTACCAAACTCCAAATAGCATTCATAAACAATCCTAAAGATATTATTTATCTTCTCTTATTTATTTGGGAAGCTGATTGATTTGTTATGATTCAATTATTCTACTTCTAGGTAATAGGATAAAAAAGAATCATAGGAATTTATTTTTAAGAAACTTAAACTTTCGGTGTTAATTACCAAGAAAAAATCTGGTCATCAGTTCATTTATAAATATAATGTCAAGGCCTGAGCCAATCTAGTCACAGTAGTCACTATCATGACTCTTTGTATTTAAAATCAATCGAACAGGTGGGAGCTTGGCACACTTATCGAGTGACTTATTGAATTGACCACGACCAGCGAGCGGTTCTGCTAGCCTAGTAACTCACGACGTTATTTATTAGGGTATAGGGCTAGATAAATTATGTTACTATTTTAGAGAGGGCATGTATGTCATAAAGCAGTGGTCGGCGATGAGCTAAGCTGATGGATGACAATTTTATGTTTATTTTTCTTTTTGTGTGGTTACTGACTATCAGAATTTATGCCGCCCATGGGCCTCTGACTTGGCTTCACATGCCGTCGAGAAATATCTCTCAGGCATGCCGGTTTCCTCACGATGTTTTCCTTCACCGTTTTTAAACAAGTGATAATTATACAATACGCACATGAATCCGAAAAGTCAGAGGTGCGTGACTTGGGTTCGAACTCGATACCTATGACTTTATCTTTTTAGAGCTGTCGATCTCACCGTACATTTCGGCGGCATATTATGTTGTTTCATCTAAATCTGTAAAAATTTTAGTTTAACCTAATCTGACAGCTCTAATATTTTTCCTTCTCTTTCTTGTTTTATCTGCAAGTAAAGGATAGCAATACTTTTAGTTATATTTAGTCGGTGCCATTATGTTCAAACATTGATAAACGTTGGGCAAAAGCATAAAATATACAGGTTGGTATATTTATTTATTATTCCCAATTAATACCACGTCATTGTGGCGGAGACCATCAAAGTAACAAAGTTTACGTTACGAAGTTAATTTCCTTCTTCTATTTTTGTTTGTCAAGCCCACGGGTTGGTTTGGACGCCATTTTAAAATAAACAATTAAATTACATTGAGTTTCGCTGATGAATGACAATTTTGATGGACGATTGCAGATATTTTAGGGTCTTAAAATGAATATTTATTACGGCCATAATATTAATGTAATTAGAAGTCGTTATTAGAAATGTCGATCAATGAGATGGTGAGATAATATTAAAAATACTTTGTGGCGTTTAATAAACTTTAAGCATAGCTAGCAACGCAGTCATTGCGGACCAAAGCTTGTATAGTGCTTTACTCAAACAATACGAGTAAATCCCATGTAATAAAAAAAGTCCCATGTTATAGATATCCACCGGGCACAAATCCAAACCCCGAACTGCTACTGAGGAATTCCACACGGAAAAACGCAATAACACTTTGCCCGACCTGAAGATCGAACCTAAGACCTCACGATCAGCAGTCGCGCGCCACCACGAGGCAGTTAACTATAACTTTTCTTTGTGCTTTTATTCAAACAAAATGAGCAAATGAAAACAAAGGCGCGTAAAACAAGCTATTAAAAAAAATACCACGCTAACTTATAGTTAAACTTCGTAGACCAACCCCGCATATTTATCTTCACTGTCCCTTCTAAGTAGTGTCCATCTTAACAAACAACTGAGGCGACGTTGTTCTAGTTCTTAGACGAAATAAACACATTTGTCTTGGTCTAAAGCCCGAAACCCTTTGCGTGACACGCTAGGCGAGGCGGCCATGTGGCCACGTCAGCTGTACTGTGACGTGTATTTATAGCTGTTATATAACACGCTGTATAGTACAGTCTGTTACAGTCAAATTATAATAAGATAAATTAGTTTTTATTTATTTTGAATTTGGAATTTAGGCGAATGAATGAGTAAACTCGACCACGATTAGTGACGATAGAAAAATCGGGCGAATAATTAAAAAAATATTGCGTGAATTCCTGTTTCGTAATAATTATTAGTAATATTATGCACCGCTGTTTCTCGCCAGACAAAACAATTATTCAACGCTAGTGATAGGCCCATTCTCTGATATAAAAATTTCGATGATGCAAGGAGTTCTTATTTGAATTATCCACATAATTTCTGTGGTTAGATTTAACTGTCAATCTAAATATAAAAATAAAACTTATAAGAAAAGGAAGTAAGCGTATAAAACTTAATATATAGAAAACATAACATCACGCCTGTATTCCCCGAAGGGTTGAACAGAGGCGTTATACATTCTCATTTCGCCGTTATGTTTCAAGTCCCATGTAATAGGGGGAGAGCCTATTGCCATCAACCGGGCACAAATCCAAACTCCGGACTGCTACTGAGGAATTCGACACGGCAACATCTAACAAACCTTTGCCCAACCTGGGGATCGAACCCAGGACCTCATGATCAGCAGTCGCACTTACCACCAGTAAACCAACGAAGCAACTTAAAACTTAATATTAAACGGAATATAATTTCAAAATATCACCGTTCAAAAACTACAAGTATTTGAGTCTAATAGCAGTGACATTGAGTGTACCCAAGCAATCGCTTTGGAACCACAAACTATTCCAATTCCAGAAGTTTTCATCCCTCATTTTTCATTCCTTCAGGGATTAGGAGCTTTAGTAAGTGTCAACTGTCGTACTAAAAGGTTAACAGTGTGAATGTGAACGCTTAGAGTTAGTTCCTTGATAGATGGTGGCCTATTAAATGGACACTTGTGTCTTTGAAATGGGGTGTTTGGTGATGCAGATTCGTTTTATTTTTAACTAGCGGCCCGTCCCGGCTTCGCACGGCTGGACATTTTTCCCGTTTTTGCAACATTTTTCATTTATGCTCCACTCCTATTGATCGTAGCGTGATGTTATATAGCCTACAACCTTCCTCGATAAATGGACTATCCAACACAAAAATATTTTTTTTAATTCCAACCAGTAGTTCCTGAGATTAGCGCGTTCAAACAAACAAACAAACTCTTCAGTTTTATAACATTAGCACAGTCTAATAATTAGTATAGACTAGCTATTGCCTTTTTGTGCTGGGAAAATCCCCATGGATGTCCCTCACCCGCGGAAGGCGTGAGGGCCTGCCGGTCTCTTACCGGCTAAAAACCCACGGTGTTCCACCTCCTGACCGTCGGCCGGGGGTACGGGATTCGCATAAGCATGCACCGCATTCCCGGCAAGAACTAGCTATTGTCTTTTTTTTCCTGGCAAAATCTTCATAGATGTCACCCGCTTGGGGAAGGCGAGGGGGTCTGCCGGTCTCTTACCGGCTAAAAACCCACGGTGTTCCACCTCCTGACCGTCGGCCGGGGTCGTGAGATTCGCATAAGCATGCAACTCATCCCCGGCAGGAACTGGATATTGCCTTTTTTTAACTTTGGAAAATCCTCATGGATGTCCTCACCCGGGGAAGGCGTGGGGGCCTGCCGGTCTCTTACCGACTAAAAACTCACGGTGTTCCTCCGCCTGACTGTCGGCCGGGGTTGCGGGATTCGCATAAAGATGCACTACAACCCCGGCGGGAACAATCTATTGCCTGCGGTTATACTCACATCCAAGGAGAACTACTTCATGCACCATGGTAATCTAGGACATGGTCTATCTGGGTGCCGAATTTCGTGCAACACGTTATTTAATAAATAAAAAATATTTAAAAAAAAATTCAAGAAAAATTAATTAGAAAGAAAGAAAGAAAACGTATTTATTTTCCGCCCACGCGGACGCACACGGATACTTACAATTACTACTCAATGTTATGTAACAATTATTAAAATGGCTCATTATTTTTTCTTTTGTTTCAGATATATCGTTATTAGTTCAGTTGTCATATACAAGACGAACGCATTTGGTGGTAAGATATTTTTTTGTCATAAACCTAGCTTTTATGTATTATTCAATTTATTTATAAGAAGACTAACTAATTAAGTAACACCTACAGAACATCATGCCTGTATTCCCCGAAAGATTGGGCAGAGGTGTATAGTAACACCATCATTTCGCAGTTATCTTTAAGTCCCATGTAATAGAGGACGAGCCCATAGCCCTCAACCGGGCACAAATACAAACTCCGGGCTGCTAATGAGGAATTCCACACGGAAAATCCCAATAACACTTTGCCCAATCTGGGGACCGAGCCCAGCCTCACGATCAGCAGTCGCGCTTGCCACCACTAAACCAACGAGGTAGTTAAATAGGTAACACCTACTGTTGCCTAAAAGTGAGTATTAAATTGGCTATAGAACTTTAAAATCTGTAGATAACTAACTGTATGTCGTATCCTCTTATCATAGACTTTGTCTCTGTCACCTCTAACCTAGACTAGAGTCAAGAGCAAACCGATCTCAAATTTAAAAAAAAAGTACCTGCCTACTGATTTACTTTAATCCTAAGGGTGGGTCCAGACCAGACATTAGCAGCTAATAGCAACGTAGCACGTAAGACAGTACGTACTTTTAAATGGTTATTAAACAGTCAAAATCTTCTTTACGTGTGGTTAGTGACTAACCTGGTGTCAGAGTTTATGCCACCCATGAGCCTCTGACTTGGCTTCACATGCTGTCGAGAAACATATCTCAGGCATGCCGGTTTCCTCATGGTATTTTCCTTCACAGTTTTTAAGCAAGTGATAATTAAACAATACGAACATGTATCCAAAAAGTTAGCCTGTCAGACCTATGAGTTCGCAGTCCGACGGACACACCTGCTATTAAACACAGTCAAAATGATCAAATGTTATTACATTAGACTAGACTGGTTACATTGCATGTTCAACTGTCTGTACCCACCTTATATCTGGCAAATAAATTAAAATAAAACAATACTTTATGTCAACTAAGACACTATATTTTATAACAATTGGCACCAAAAGCTACCGTGACGGTCACCATTAGTGCTCGATCAAGATTAGTGTAAACAGCAACCTACTAATATAAGGGAGCGTCTTTGTGCTTCGTTTAAACTACTGAAATATAGCCAAGTTGAGTGGCAAGTAATAATTAAAACAAAACAATGCTTCTAACTTGTTTTGACATCTAAATGCCGGTTGCTTAGCAACAATTAAAAATAACCGACCAAGTGCGAGTCAGACTCGCGCACGAAGGGTTCCGTACCATTATCTATAAAAACGGCTATCATGTCTGTTGTATGGGAGCCCCCTAAAACATTTATTTTATTCTGTTTTTTAGTATTTGTTGTTATAGCAGCAACAGAATTACATCATCTGAGAAAATTTCAACTGTCTGACTATCACGGTTCATGAGATACAGCCTGGTGACAGACGGACGAACGGATGGACGGACGGACGGACAGCGGAGTCTTAGTAATAGGGTCCCGTTTTACCCGTTGGGTACGGAACCCTAAAAAAAGGAAACGTTTACCCAGCAATTTCTGCTTCCCCATAAATCACTTCTGGCGGTCTTTGAAAGTCTGGTTTTAAATATTCACAAAATAGGACGCACGTATAAGGCTTGCATAGTTGCGAAAAAGTGAACTAACGACTCAAATATTTTATTAAAAAAAAGTTTGTACCTATGTGCCCCGAGACCTTTTTTTGCAACCATTTTAATCACACTGCAGGACAAAGTCCTCCCTACTCTCCTTCCACTCCTCTCAGTTATATTTAAACAAATAAGAAATTATATTAAACTAACTGATGCCCGCGGTTTTACTCGCATCTGAGGGGAACTACTTTATGTACGCGGATCAAAAGCACCTTATCTCCTAATCCGGGTCATGGTCTACCTGTGTGCCAAATTTCATCCAAATCCGTTTAGCCGTGATTGATTAACAAAGATGCAAATTCAAAAACTCACAAACATTCATACTTTCACCTTTGTAATATTATTAGGAGTTGGTAACTGCCTCTTTGGTCTAGTGGTGGCATCCGCGACTGCTGATCGTGAGGTACTGCGGGCCCTAGGTCGGGCAAAATTTTATTTGGTTTTACCGTGTGGAATTCCTTAATAGCAGCCCGAAGTTTGGATTAGTGCCTGGTTGGTGGCAATAGGCTTGCCCCCTATTACATGCGAAAATAGGTTGTTACTATACACCTCTGGCCAACCCTTCGGGGAACACAGGCGTGGTGTTATATTAGGAGTAGGATATTTGGCATTTAAAATCATCAATTGGAAGCCAAGAAAATATCACCATATCTACTTCTAGACTTCTAGTGGTAATCCATACGAGAGAACACCATTATAGAAGTAAGTATATCTTTGGCCACAGCATTATCACAAGTTTAAAAAAAAAATATCTCGGTCATTTCGTACAATAACACAGTAACCTACATAATTTTACAAAATCGTACAATCGTATACAGCCTGTAAACGAAATCATGTAATTCCTTAAAGAGTAACCCTGCACGGGATACTTTGGGTTACAATAAAAAAAAATTACAAGAAGTAAACATGCGTTCTTAACGCAAGGCATTTTAGCACCCTGAGTTAAATGACCGCGCAGCGAGCGACAGCCGCGCAATTCGCTCGAGGCGCTAAAATGCCGTACGTTAAGAACACATGTTTACTTCTTGTATTACAATATGTAAAAAAAAACCTTGCCGGATCCGAAAGGGGCACAAAGGTACCGCAATAACATTACTAAAAATAAATAAAAAAACACATCATTAATGAATATTAAAATGTTATTGTTATTTAAAAAAGACGTTTTTACTACCCAAATTACCCCAATTTTCATAAAATTTAGCAAATTCTCAAAATTTGACTTCACCTAGTCGGCGACGGTCCCTTTGAACGAGTGTTTTAAGGAAATTAGGGTAATTTGGGTACTCAAAACGTGCATTTTAACCTCCTGGATTCTAGAAAAAAAATTATTCGATAGTATTTGAAACTTAGGTTTTATGGTATATCACGGGTCTGTACACATCCAAAAAATGCAAAAAAAAAATGTTTTTTACATATAGATTTTACTTATGTCACATATATATGACAAATATATATATGACAAATATATATATGACATATATATATATATGTCTGTCAAACTCAAAATGGCGTGAACGAATTTTTAATTCTTTATGTAATATAGGTATGACGCTGGCATCCAGGAGATTAAATAACAATAACATTTTTAATATTCATTAATCATGTGTTTTTTTTTGTTTTTTTTCTAGTACCTAATGTTATTGCAGTACCTACCTAGCTTTGTACCCGTTTCGGATCGGACAGGGTTTTTTTTACATATTGTATAATAAAAAAAATACGTTTCTTTAAATTAAACGAAGCACGACTGGCAGATGGGGTGTTACTAATTCAGCTATTTGTTTGCTTCCACTTTGACAAATAGCTATAGATAAGAAATTCGTGTTAACGAAGATGTTTATGGTTTAAAATGTAGGTACCTAAAAGTCAACTGTGAGTGGCTATTCAGACACCTAGCACTTAGTATTACAATTAAATATAGTACGGCGGAATGCCTGAGATAAGCCTGAATCGCCGCGACACGACGCCGACGAAGCGTTCAATCCACTATCAAGTTAAATTGTGCAAGTTTACTTGTGTAACTGACTTTTACCGTGGAAACATCTGGCGAGTTCTGGAAGTGTCAAATTAGGAAAAAACTAAAACAGCATTATTAGATTTTTGAAAAAGAAGCTCGTTTAGCTGGGAATTGTTTTTGAAAAAAAGCCATCTCGTATCATTGCATTAATTGATAATCTTATTGGTTAGGATCAAATATCAATGGTTCAACAACTGTAGACCCTAAAGTAAATTGCTGTGAATGTTCTGCCTAGCCTTTTTCCAACTATATTGGGGTCAGCTTCCAGTCTAACTAGATGTGGCTGAATACCAGTATTTTACATGGAGCGACTGCCATCTGACCTCCGTAACCCAGTTACTGGGAAATGCCAATATTCTAAGGTTAGAAGGGTTATCAGACTTTCGAGCTTCAAACCAGTAACGACTATCATAGGTATTCGTATGACACCCGGGACCGACAATTTAACTTTCACTTGTTCAAAAATATGCTTTATTTTTCAGATCGAAAATTTACGCTACTTCAACCGCCGGACGAGAGTGAAACAGTTTCGGATTCCTTCAGCAGCGATATTGAAGCATACCAATTTACCAGCGGAAATCCTGTACCTGTCGATCCCAGCACTGTAGATCTAGTTGGAGAAACATTGTCTAGTCCATTCATCGTCACTGCCATATTTAAATCCTACAACGGAACATCAGCATGTCTATTTTCAATACAGCAAGGCGATAATATAGTCCTAAGTCTTTGCTTCGAGCCTGCTGGCATGGACGTTGCAAGAATCACTCTAAATACGCAAATGTATGAACCAAACAATTCAATAGTATATGTATTTAATGAGAATTTGAAAGATAATTGGATAAAAGTTGTAATTTATGTAAAAGATGATACAGCAACTTTATACGTGAACTGCAGTAAGCAAGAAGAACTGACGTCGTTGACGCGAATAAGTGATGTGGTTGTGACGAAAGATATGAAGATCAATTTAGCTTTTTCACATAGACATAAGTTTATGGTAAGTCTATCAGTTTATCTTTTATCCTTTTCTTTGGTCTATTAACGAGTACCCACCCTACAAACGAATCTTTTTCCTCATCAGCCTTTGGTAAAACCATGATATAAGTACATATTTTCTAATTTTACAAGTAACAATTGTCGCCTGACCTCTGATATCTTTGAGAAGAAAGGATTTCCCAGTATCATTGAACAATTAAGAATTTCATACTAGTGATGAGAAAACAGAATAATTGTATTACCACATTATTTTGTGAACGTTATACTATAATATTATAACGATTCAAATAAAAAAAAAATCATAACAACACAAAAATCTGAGATTTCTTAATGGTGGCCAAAAAAAACGCTCACGGATATTACATCAGTCATAATAAGCAATTTTATGCTCTACGTCTTTTAACGCACATCCAGGCTGCGATCCATTCTCAGTTGCGCCAACGTTTTGTTTGGCTTGCACTATGTTATTAGCCAATCGAATCGCAATAATGCAGTCAGTTTGCGCCCACTATAGTGTTTAAAATATAATAGGCCTGTTTTGACAGCTGTCAGATCAGTACATTTTATGTCGAAATTGACATAACATGTTCTAAACTGACAGCTGTCAAAACGGGCCTAGGTATTAAATTTTAGCCACTATAATACAAAGTAGCATACAAATATCAATACTTTTTTAATACCGAACAATAAAATATAATAATACGCTCACTCTTTACCATTTTCTACTGTTTTAAATGGTATGAAAAAGAAACACTAAATAATAACATAAAAAAAAGTAAATGCATTAAACACGACAGCTGTATTATTTTTTATTAGCTTTTTCCGCAACTTCGCTTGCCCGATTTTTTTCTCCCCCTTAGGGGAGGAATTATGGAAAATCCTTCCTTAGTGAATGCCTACGTTATAAAAGATACCTCCTGTCAACATTTCAATTTTTTAACCCCAGCGGTTTAGGCTGCGCATTGATAGGTCAGTCAGTCAGTTTCTCCATTTACATTGTGGCGGCATCTATCTCGCCATATGAGAATTACGTAGCACGATGCTTGTCTAGCAGACTACAGCGACTATAATGACAACTCTCAAAAATGATGTCACAAATAAATTTACCGATATCAAGAGAAGAAGATACCATCGCGATATCAAGATTTGACACGCAGATAATATATAATACAACTTCCTAACATTAACAGTTGGCTCCCTGATCCACCGTGCTCACCCGCCGCAGTCGCGGAGCCGGTCGTCTTTTCTGACTCCGCAGTCACACCGATAATTCAGCCCTCATCAAGCTGTCTCCCTCCCAGTCCTCTCGCAAGCAACGCCCTAAGCCAAGGTTCGAGTCCCCCCTAGGAGACGCCCTTAGTGGTGTTGTTGCTATCTAGTCATGATGTTAGTTGTAGACGTAGTTATAGTAGTTAGCTTAGGTTAAGTATTTAACTCTCGTCGGGATTGGTTGGAGACCCTTCAGGTCTCACCAATAACTGCCCGGTTACGTAGAAACGGTCCGCAAGACCATCTACAAGCAGTCGAATAGGAAAAAAAAGAAAATAACCATTGGGCAGTGGCCCGCCTGGCATAAGACCTGCCTGGTTGGAGGATCCACCCTTTTCGTTGAAGGAACACCTTACCCTCGTTCCTCCACAATATATACAGATATTTCCTTTTCTATAAGATATAATTTATGTGTGTCTTCGCACTATCAATGGGGTCAAAGTTTCCTTGCGGTCATAACAATTATACTACATAAATAACGGTGACTCACGAGATGGGAAAGTTCAAATTCACGATAATTATGATTAATGAAGAGCTAGATAAGTCAAATAGGTCAAACTAGTTGTATCTAACGAACCCAACAAGGTCTTCAAGTGATTGGTGTAAGGCCTATACGTCATTAGACTTTTATAAAGGGGTGTAATCTAGGCATTATTTTGGTTTCATGAAAAACCCAATAACACTTTTCCCGACCTATTATATCCCAAAGTATAGGAAGGGTTGTATTGCATACCAACAGTTCATCTATTTACGTATAATTTCCTATATGGCAGGTCCAAGGATCGGGCCTACTCTATGTTTTGCTCTATGTTTATACTTTTCTCAACTTTGTTGGAGTCACCTTCCAGTCTAACCAGATGCGATTGAATACCAGTATTTTACACGGAGCGACTGCCATCAGACTTCCACAACCCAGTTACTGGGCAATCCCGAAATCCTAGGATTAAACCGGATGTCAGACTCATGCTTCTGACTTCCCGTAACGACTGTCATAGGTATTCATATGACACCTGGGACCGACTGTTTAACGTGCTCTCCAAGGCACGGAGGGGTCTCTATGCGTAACGAACGGCACCCATTCACGGACTGATCGCGGCAAGTGCAGCTTAACCTCGCAAATCGTAAGATCGTATGATGATAATTAGCCACGAGCACCTCTGTGACCTACTCTATATTTAATAAAATGCCCAAGTTATAAGCGAACGATGACGTCATTCCTCAAAAACTCCATAGTAACTTCACATCACTCTATACAACTTGTTTAACATTCTATGAAGAGTATAGTGTAAACATTTCTTATCGTACCCGACAGTCTTACGTCATTGCCTGCTACATAGTACGTACGTATCACAACATAACAACACTAGATTACACATGCGTTCATTCACAAATCACACCTACAACGCATGCGATTGGTATATCATAATTAGAGATCGGATAATCGGATGTATATTTACCTAAAGTTAATTTTTCGCTACTAAAGTATGGAAACACTTCCGAAAATAATTTATTAGAAAAATAAAGTCCCGATATCACGGGATTACATAACTAATCGAATGCATATGATTAATTGATGTTAATTTTTAACCCCCGATGCAAATATGTGTGTATGTAGGGTGTAAGAAAGTGAGGGGTGCATGTCTGTGTTAGTTAAAAAAGGGTACAACTTTAGGCATCTAAATAAATAAATATGCATCTAATTCTAGGTAAATTTATTGATTTTATTCTACAGAACACTAAATTTAACGATCCCGGAAACGCGAGATTTTTTCGATACAAAAGTGCATTCCATATTAGCCAATATCTGAACTTTAGGTAAATATGCATCCGATTATCCGATCTCTGATCATAATGTATAGTAGGGAAATGGAAAGTTTCTTCAGTTTTCAAATTCATTCCTTTCCCACACCGCTGACACATGTTACCTTTTCAAACTGTTGAACGGGACAAACCAATGCTTGGAAAATTATGTTTTATTATTTGGTAGTAAAGATCGAAATTGCCTTTTGCCTCCATATGACGTAGTAGTGCCATGTAATGTCTTTGATTTGATTTAAGGAGACTTGTTGTAAAAACCACTACATATCAAATCGATGATTAAATAAATTGATATTACTGACTAGCTTTTGCCCGCAGCTTCGCTTGCGTGATTTTTTTTCACCCCCTTAGGGGTTGAATTTCGACAAATCCCTTCTTAGTGGATGTTTAAGTCACAAAATGAACCTACTGTCAAAATTTCAAGTTTCTAACCCCAGCCGTTTAGGCTGTGCGTTGATAGATCAGTCAGTCAGTCAGTCAGCTTCTCCTTTTATATATTACTGATGTCTGTCACCATGGCACCGTTACAAATTTTCATTTCTATAATGTCGGCAATTTGTAGTCAGTAAAATAGTTCGTTTCTTGCACTGTGCGAGCAAAAATAGACCTTAAGGTACATTACCTTTTCATTCCCCTACTGTACCTAAGAATAAAGCTGCGTATCCATTATGCGCTCCTGGCGCGCGTGCCATGAACACCCGCGCCGAGAGTGCGTTCCGCGGTTTTTTTTTTTTTTTTTCATATTCGACTATTGTAGATGGTCTTGCGGACCTTTTCTACGTAATTAATAATCTTTCAAATTCGTCCAAAAAACATGTTCAGACCGAAAAACATATCCGAAGTTGTTTATCTTTGCATGATTTCGAAAATCGTAGGACAGAAACCTTTTTTGTTAATACGTATGAAGTTCATAATAGAAGAAAAGTAGATCGGAATAGAAGTTTAATGAAACGGTTCATCGACACAGTAATTTTGCTAGGTAAAAAATAATTAGCTTTTCGCGGCCACCACGAAAATCCGGTAACCGCGGTAACTATATCGAAACGTTATATTTAAGCAAGTATGATACCGTAATCGATTCGCATTTGGAACAATGTTCCTCAACACAGAATCCCACATTCTCTGGCCTTTCGAGTGATATACAAAATGATTTAATACAAAGTATCGCATTCGTTTTAAATTAAAGTTGGAAATAAATAAGGCTCAGTTTGTATCGGTCATGATTGACGAAACGCCCGATGTTAGTCATAGGGAGGGAGCAACTAACGGTAATATTTAGGTATTTATCTGAAACTGGAATCGAAGAACGTTTTCTTGGTTTCTATGACGTTAGCGTCAGTCGGACTGCTGATATTCTTCTCATATCCATCCCCAAACGGCTTTTCTCAAAGCCACTTTTATTATACTTGCAAGACTATGTATCAGTGCTTACATGTATAATGAAAGTGAGCTAAAGCCAATTCATCTGTACAAGATTTCGAAGTCAGCCACAGGGCCACAGCTATACAAGTAGTTACTGGAATTCACGCATCACACTTGAGCAAGGTAAGCATTTTTTGGTTCGGCTTCCCTTTTAAGAAAATTCACCCTTCGCCACTGAATCATACTATCAAAATAAAACCAAAAACAAATAGGTAGGCTTATCAAAAAGTGAAAAGATGAATAATAAACTATGACTATTTAACTTACGTAATTGGTGACCCTGGTCTCACAGACCGGGTTGGAGCTAAAACTCAGAGATGTGCGTCCGCGTCGCTAGCGCGGGGTGGACCAACGGTGGGAGACGCGTAATTAGGAAAGTACACGAAATCACAACTCAATTCGGTGACGGGTAAAAAAGTTATTCGACTTTTTCGAATAACCCGGTCTCACAGACATATAGGTATAGGTCACAAATGGCGGGTTAAGCTAATCTGGAGACCTTTTTGGTCCAGCCGTGAGACACATACTCAAGACTTTAATTTGATTTTTATATCACACTTTTATCTGCCATGATGTGTCTCTTTGTACTGTGGCCAAATAAATGTTACTTTTCTCTCAGGCTTCTAACTACCTGTTATATTATTCGTATGATACCCGGGACCGGCAGTTTAACGTGCTCTCCGAGCCACAGAGGAGACTACGGCGACCCATGCACAAACTAACTGCGGCAATGGTAACTAATCCTAGCATATCGTACGATTCTCGCAGTTGCTAATTAGCGAAGAGTCCCTTCTTGGAATTATACAAGGTTAGTCGTAAAGGGGGTACTAAGCCGAAAGGGTGTTAAAGTACCCATAATAATGGATAACTTTTGTTCTACAACTTTCCCCAAAAGTCAATAGTTTAAGAGGAATAGCTGTTCAAAGATTTCATAAAAAATACGCTGAATTCTATCTATCCTCAGCTATGATCAACCTGTGTTTACTATTTAGGTCATATTTGGGGTCACGGATTAGAAAATCCATTTTCGAAATTCGTAACTAAAGCAGGGATGAAGATTTTATTTAAAAACTAAAATAAAAATAATTTGGAATTGAATTTTTTTTTGTTGAAGTTTGAAACTTTAACACTTTCTTTAAAACAATCATCAGTGTACATTAAGTAGCCCGCGGCTTAGTACCCCCTTTCCAACTAACCTTGTATAATCGCTTTGACTAGAATATTATATTATGTGTCGTTACTACACTGTTCTAGTTAAGACTTAATAACATTGATTCCAAACTGAATTTGCACCCAATTCCGATTCATACACACAGCTGTTTAGTTCGTTAAACATCTGACATAGTTTGTATTTACATATCCACGTATTCACTTGAATACGACAATAATACATACAGCTTCATAGTTTCATATGTGAGAAAACTAAACGCTAGAGATAATCTATACTAATATTTAAAGCAGAAGAGTTTGTTTGTTTGTTTGAACGCGCTAATCTCAGGAACTACTTACTGGTTGGAATTGAAAAATTCTGATAGTCCATTTATCGAGGAAGGTTATAGGGTATATAACATCACGCTACGACCAATAGGATCGGAGCATAAATGAAAAATGTTGCAAAAACGGGAAAAATGTCCACCCGTGCGAAGCCGGGACGGACCGCTAGTATTTAATCATGTATAATTATATACTGTTCTAATACAGCTGCCTCGTTGGTCTAGTGGTGGCAAGCTCGACTGCTGATCGTGAGGTCCTGGGTTCGATCCTCAGGTTGGGCAAAGTGTTATTGAGTTTTTCCGGGTAGAATTCCTCAGTAGCAGCTCGGAGTTTGGATTTGTACCCGGTTGATGGCAACAGGCTCGCCCCCTATAACATGGGACTAAAACATAACGGTGAAATGAGGGTGTTAATACACCTCTGCACTACCCTTCGGGGAATACAGGCGTGATGTTATGTTAATTTCTATATCGTTGGGGACGGGTCTATGACCTGTCTTTGAGCAAACCTCCTAACACGACTACATTTCCAAGCAGAAAATGCTAGGAAACGTAGTGTAACCTGGATATCAAACTCAAGATTTCACACCTAACAATTGCAGTCAGTAGATGCGGTTTATATTTAACTTCACACGGGTAATGCAAGCATGATACTAACTTATTTACTCAACGTGATATCATTGTGTGAAACTACGACAAACTTCCGACCAGAGCTTAGAATTTAGACCTAACCGTCGGTGTATCGCTACTAAACTCAGTTCCATTGCTAATGTGGCCAAAACCTAGATGTTAAATCAGCCGTTATTACTTAATTAAGCCGTGCTTCCTACGTAACACATGTTAATGAATTATTGTTTAAACAATTCGTATTCAATTTACGAGGTTTTAGGGAAGTGTAATTGGACTTTAAGTTTGTAACGCATGTGTATGAAAGATGATGTTTTGGCTGTTAAAGGTTATTTACACGCCTTGATGTTAGTCGCGAATCAAGTAATAAATGATAAATGATTTTTATTTCTGTAAATAAATCTGTTACACACACTTTTATAAGTCAACTAACGGCGCGTCCCGGCTTCGCACGGGTGGACTATTTTCCCGTTTTTGCAACATTTTTAATTTATGCTCCGCTCCTATTGGTTGTAGCGTGATGTTATATAGCTTATCACCTTCCTCGATAAATGGACTATCCAACACAAAAATATTTTTTCAATTCCAACCAGTAGTTCCTGAGATTAGCGCGTTCAAACAAACAAACAAATAAACTTCAGCTTTATAATATTAGTATAGATATAATGTTTTTTTTATAAGATTAGATTGCGCCGGCATTGGCTGACTATCTCTGAGAAGAAAAGCCGAAACAAACTCAGAGATCAAGGTCTCTTTTAAAGTCCAAACATTGTGGTTTATACCACACAAACCTGCTATGGCACTTTCCGCAAAAGGCCATTCCAGACGTTGCCCTACATTGTTACAGTCGCATAACTGTAACAATGTAGGGCAACGTCTGGAATGGCCTTTTGCGGAAAGTGCCATAGCAGGTTTGAGTGGTATAAACCACAATGTATAAAAACTATGCGACTGTAACAATGTAGGGCAACGTCTGGAATGGCCTTTTGCGGAAAGTGCCATAGCAGGTTTGAGTTGACCTGTGCCAACTGACGGCACGCATGCATCAGCCATCGCGTAGCTCAAATATAATTTTAGTGAGCTTAAAAACCCGACGCACGACGAAAATGCCTCATATTAAGAACACCATGTTTACCTCCTGTATTTTTTTTTTATTGAATCCAATAGTATCCCGTGCAGGGTTAACCTATGTCAGCAGTACATCACGAGGTTTGAAGGAATTACATGATTTCGTTTACACCCTGTATACTCATTTACAACTGTGGCGGCATCTATCACGCCACATGCGAACTACGCAGCACGACGAATGTCTAGCAGACTACAGCGACAATAATGACAGCTGTCATATGAAATGTCACAAATCCTGCATCGCGGTATCAAGATCTGACACGGAGTTAGTATAATTATATACAACTTCCCAACCTTTGGGCAGTGGCCCGCCAGGCACAAGAGCCGCCTGATAGGAGGATCCTCCCTTTTCGTAGGAGGAATACCATACCTCGTTCCCCTACACAACAATAGACTGCACCAACAATTAGTCCTAAAACCAAGAGAACATTTTATAAGAGGCATGTTAACGGCTTTGCAAGTTTTAATTACGAATATTCAATTCCTAAAATTAATTATGAAATTCTGCCACGGAATGATAAAACAAAAGTTTAAAATTTGAAATTAGTACGCTCCTGTGGACGGAGATCGCGTGACGTTCGCTTTTTGTAAATTAAAAAAACTGGCCAAGTGCGAACCGGACTCGCGCACAAAGGGTTCCGTACCATTATCTATAAAAACAGCAAAAAATATCACGTTTATTGTAAGGGGGGCTCCCTTAAATATTTGTTTTATTTTAATTTAATTATTTATTTTTAAAGTGAACATATAACTAAATATTCTGTGAATGTTTCAAGCGTCTACCTGTTGCTGTTATCAATATTGAGCAAAAACGAGCAAAAAAATCACGTTTGTTGTATGGGAGCCCCCTTAAATATTTATTTTATTCTGTTTTTTAGTAATTTTTGTTTGGGCAACAGAAATACATCATCTGTAAAATTTTCAACTGTCTAACTATCACGGTTCATGAGATACAGCCTGGTGACAGACGGACGGACGGACGGACAGCGGAGTCTTAGTAATACGGTCCCGTTTTACCCTTTGGGTACGGAACCCTAAAAAAAGATGCTTGGTAAAAAAAGTTTTATGTGATTAGCTCTCCTGTTTGTCTATTAGTTGGGTGGGTTGCAAAGATTTTGCTGTTAACACGTTTTGTTAATCGTTTATTTATTTTACAAATTATTTTGTTTAATCTCCACGAGATTGTGTTTGATCAAACTGATGTTTGATCTTAATTTTGTACTTAAACTACTAGCTTTGCTCAATAATATTTTTGAAACTCAAAATTACGACCTATCTTTACGACTGCAGTATATTACAGTCGTAAATATAATAGGTAGGTATGCATAAAAATCGTAAAAATAACATCCATCAGAACTGCAGCTTTTAACTGTTGTTATTAGATTAGGTATAATATAATTATGGACAGACAGACATAATTTTTTTATAACATTAGTGCCTGCCGCATAAAAGCTTTCGAGTGTGGCTGACGCGTCGTGATAAATATATCGCATTTAGAATAACTCCGTAAATGGGAAATTTAAAAAAATACTGCTTTTTCCATTCATTCTACTAATATTTATGTTTTAAGGATTATAATAAATGTATCGTTACAGCTAGTTCACACAGAAACTATTTACAGGAACCGTTTTAGCGGATCCCCTTTTATTTTGGTGATGGTGCCTGTAGTTGTGTGAGCGAGTTCGCATACACGACAGTATTCCGAATCCAGTAAAAAATACTGCATCCGTTATTTTTATAGTAACATGCCTGCCAGATGCGACGCAGCTGCCATTTGTTTAACTGATCTGTCGGTACAGGTGTGAACAACACATCCAGTATCGACGGATCCGTTTTGACGGATCCGCTATATGAACGGGCTCTTACTTGGTTGAGCGAGAAAAAACAAGTAACAAACAATTGCATAAACTACTCAGGCTCTCACACAAATCGTCACAACCCAAACAACACACTAAGGCTCGGTATCCACCAAAGCGGAGAGGAGAGGAGACGAGACGAGATGTGTTTGAATAAACCAATCCGATTTCGTTATTTCCACATCTCTTCTCCGCTTAGCTTAGGTGGAAATGGATCAAGCGGAGAGGAGAGGAGATGCCTCATTTTTGTATAGAATTTTGTGCGGCGAGCGAGCAAGCGGCGCGGCAAAGCGGAGAAGTGTCTAGTCGGACGGCCGGGCAGTGCACGCGCTCGCGCACCCCGCACCCCAAATATCTATCGATCTCTCACAGCTCACATCTCTGCTACACAAAGCTCACATCTCCTCTCCGCTACACTTCTCCTCTCCGCTTTGGTGGAAATAACCTGCCAGCTTCGCAGCACATCTCCTCTCGTCTCCGCTTTTGTGGATACCGGGCCTAACACAGGCACCTGTCTCTTCCCGTGACATTTCGATCGAGCGTGACCACGTGACTGTTCACATGTTACGTCATCGTGGTGTATTTTCTACCATGCACAACAAACAATTCAGTAAGAGTCTGAGATAACACCCGGCCTTATCCCGATCAATGAGGATTTCCCAATTGTAATAAAATGACAATAATATCATTCTCTGAATTAGACAGATGAGGAATTAAATGCGACCTTTAACTCTCTTTCTCCTAGCCTTTTCCCAATTATCTTGGGGTCAGCTTCCAGGCTAACCAGATGCGGCTTAGTACCTACCAGTATTTTACAAGGAGCGACTGTCATCAGATCTCTGCAACCCAGTAACTGGGCAATGCCGATATCCTAAGGTTAGACCAGTTGTCAGACTTTTGGACTTCTGACTACCAGTAACGATTGTCATAGGTATTCTTATGACACCCGGGACTGACGGTTTAACGTGCTCTCCGAGACACGGAGGGGTCTCGGTGTGTAACGAACGGTCACCCATCCACGGGCTGGGCTGCGACCTTTAACTATTCTCAATATATATTTAAACAAAGAAAAATATTTGTTATTTTTTCCGTGAGTACCTAAACTGAAACTGTTTCAATCTTTACTTATTTCTAACAATATTTAGCAGAAAACCAGGATAAATAAAATGAAATTGTAATGAGTTGGTCCAAACGAAAACTAAAGTTTATCTAGACACGCGGTAGCGTGTCGAGCCAAGTTCAAAGAAAAAGGAACTGGCGACGCAGCAGCCGTATGTTATATTACACGAACCATTTGAAGCCACTTTTGAGCCCTTAATAACTCAAAATCTATTCAACATAAACACATGAAATTTGGTTTGTTTATTAAAACCCCTGAGATTAACTATAATCCCAAATTTCATAAATACAGCTCAAACGGTTATTGAGATAATAACGTCTAAAAATCGGAATTTTTAACACTGACTGACATATAGATCAGAAACCTAACCCACATCCAGATGACCTAGAAAGTTGAAATTTGGCGTCCAGCTGGGTAATTGTATGTATACAAAGGAAAAAGTCAGAAGACAGTGAATTTTTACGATTTGAATTTTTTTTCAAACAATCTATTTTTATTACTTAGCGCCTTGCAAAATTATAATAGCAAAATCTTTTTCATTCGCAGGAGATTATAGGTTCCATGATTCCATGATGAAATGTCGCTTTTATCGTTTTATATACCAGATTATTTGATTCCAGTGGGAAATAAAAATATACGTAACAGGCAAATAATGATAAAAAAGTCAAAGGAAGGACTTTCGATATACTTCTAACGTTCAAGAAAATGTAGAAAATAGTACAAAAAAGAAAACTATACAGCGTAAACCTTTTACAGATCACTTTTGAATGATGAATAATAATAATTTATTTACAAAAAGTAATGATACACAATAAAAAAACATGAATGTGAAAATGGGAGCCAAGTTCAATAATAAGAATATGCTTGGTTGTCGACTTCGCCGTCAAAAGCATTGAGATCTAAATGGGTGCCAAGTTCTGTAGATAATACTGAAATTTATTTATAAGATCATGAAGCTCAAGATTTGACTTGGCTAGTTTTCACCTACAAGTTATCTTATATTTGGCTAATTAACTCATCTTCTTTATGTAATACGCAAGTTACTGTTTTTATATTGTAAGGTCAATATAATTATAATCCAACTCTTCAAAAAATTTGGTTTGCTGGTAAAACTTAGCCAAGTCAATTTTGAGTTTCGTGATCTTATAAATAAATTTCAGTATTATCTACAGAATTTGGCACCCATTTAGATCTCAATGCTTTTGACGGCGAAATCGACAACCAAGCATATTCTTATTATTGAACTTGGCTCCCGTTTTCACATTTATGTTTTTAATGGGATTATATTAAATTGGTGTGTTGTCTCATTAACACGTTTGAATATAACAATAATGATAAAAAGACTAGCAAATTAGCGCGAACAGAGCTTCTGCCGTACGCGCGAGGAACGGGAACCAATTAAACTTTTCTTCCGCTAGGTAGCGCTAACAGCAGCACCCGATCGATTGTTGCGATTTAAATCACGTGGCGTACGGTGGATTAAAAAGATAAAAAAGATAAAGAAACATTTATTTGGACACAGCACAAAGAGACACAACAGATACAAAGTGAGATATAAAAAATAAGAATAAAGTTTTGGGTATGTCACTCACGGCTGGATCAAGGTGTCCAGATCAGCTACATGTCGAGCACTATAAGTACTTGACGCTGGTTTTCGGATTATTATAACATACGTTACAAAATTAAATAATTCTATCTAAGTTAATATCATTTTCCTATCACTTACAGACTATACTACCACACAATTAAATACATAAACCGTACAAGGGCAGTTTCAATTTTATAGCGCAGCCGTCTCAAAGAAAATCCAATTTTCTTCCTTCCGTAAGATCCGTCTCTTATTTGTGGCTTGCGTTCAATGGGACAATATTACACACAATCTGGGGCCGGCAATTCACTGGATCAGTTACCCATATCACTCAACACCACTGCTGCAAGATTGTATCTTTCTCTTGTAGTTTATTTTATAAAGGATTATAAAAGACATACAACAGAATCTTGTAGGGGTGAATCTAATATTACAGTTATAACTAATATCGGTTGGTATGTCAGGATTGGGAGCATGGTAAATAAAGTAAATTAAACCAACATAGACTCTCCACCACTGAGAGTAGTTTTAATTGGGTTAGTGATTAGTTACAGAAGCTAGTTCACAATATAACACAACATAATAATTTACGCAAGATCAGAAAACAAGGACTAGCTAATCAGATATAAAAAGGTCAGACTTCTTCAGCTGTTCGACATGGAATCCTCTGCTCCGTCAAATGATCACTGTTTTTATAACTTCGAGTACGTTAATTAATCTTGACGGTTACCCTCCTATGTCAACATTGTCCAGTGTTACCAGCTACCGATAACAGGTTTTGGTATAGTAAGGATTTTAATGTTTCAGTTAGGGCGAAGAGTATTTTTTGGCTAATCAGTGTTGTGTTTTGCATAAATCGGTAAAGCTTTGCCATTCGATTGCTTAAAATGCATTAAATGCATATCCAAGAATTAGCTCAGCCACCGGGTCGTAAAAAAGGTGTTTACCTTGCAAAAGGTCCGTCTGCTAGCTAAATAGCTCAGATCAACGTCGTCCGTAAAACCCATAGATAAGGAGTTATTTAATAAAAACTCATTTTTGGGGTGTTTATTCCAAGATGGCGGAGCGCGCGGGGTCATCGCTCAGGATGGAAATTTTAAATTTTCATAAGATCACCTAAATGTAGCACATATCCAAAAATCAAAACAGACGAACCTTTTGAAAGGTATAACTACCCAGTGACTGGGTTAAATCTCAAACCACCATTTTAAATAACCTTTGACGTTTTCTGTTCCTAACGGCTAACGGCATCAGCCACGGGCCACGGCCGAGCGCATACCATGCACGACGACGCGCACCGCTGCGCCCCGACGCGTGTCGCTAGGAACACTGGTCACAATTATTAACCTCACTAAAAGTAAAAAGAAAACTGTTAATCCGATTCTTTTGATTGGCTTTTAATTTGTCAATTTATTAATAATAACAGACTGAAAAAATGTGAACTTATTCTTTTACCGAAGAAAGCGGAGAACTGTATATTTTTGGCAAATACAAGAAAAAGACGTGTCGGCAATAAAACACGAATATTTTATTGTAAAAATAATAATCGTTACTATGTATCTAGTTAGTTTATACAGGCTGTTAAAAATTTACTGGGGTACATTGAGAGTCTCCACGAGTGATGGTACTCAGGTATATTCAGGTATATTCGGCGCGTTGCGGTGCATGCTCAGGCGAATCCCGCGACCCCGGCCGACGGTCACGAGGAGGAACACCGTGGGTTTTTAGCCGGTAAGAGTCCGGCAGACCCCCTCGCCTACCCCGGGCGAGGGACATCCAAGAGGAATTCCCCACGAGAAAAAAAACAAAATAAAAAAAAGGTATATTCGGCGCGCCCTGGGCGGCTGCCCTCGACTGACTGCTGACTAGCCTCGCCATCAACCTTGCCGATTGGCTAATCTTTTCACCACGCCATGAGCCACCTTGTACAGTTCTTCGACACCAGAGAGGAGCAATTTACTCTAAGAATTTATGGGGTTACTCGCTATTGGAAATTGAACAAATTTCTTTTTCCAGCGAAATCAAATAAAATTATTTTTGATTTGTATTGAAAGTAATAAAAAAATACGCGAATTCCGAAAAGATGGTCAATTTCCGATACCGCGTAACTCCACACAATTCTTAGAGTTAATTTTTTTACACACTGTACACTTCGTACCAACTACCTACCTAGGTATAGTGAGGTATCAATTTATTTTCTTTGCGACACACTGTCAGCTGCACAAAGAAGAAGCGATGAAGCTGAACGTTAATTCAAAATACTGTATTGTTTATTTTAACTTGTCTTTTTTTGTAACCATTTATGATTTGTTTCTTCAGATGTTATGACAAGGTCATTCTTTAAATTTTATCTATATTTTTCGTTTTTATTGGGAGAAATTTGCATTTAAAATTATATATTTTGTCAGGGCTTTTGTGTTCTCAATAACATAACATACCTAACATCACAGCTGTATTCCCCGAAAGGTTGTGCAGTGATGCATAGTAACACCCTCATTTTGCCGTTATGTTGAAGTCCCATGCAATAAGAGGCGAGCCTATTGCCATCAACCGGGCAAAAATCCAAACACCGTGTTGTTACTGAGGAATTTCACTCGGAAAAACCCAATAACAATTTTCTCGACCCAGGCCCTCACGATCAGCAGTCGCGCTTGCCACCACTAGACCAACGAGGCAGTGGCCGTGATCGACTAGTGGTTAGAACCCTACGTTGTGTGTTATCAATGTATATATCGACGGTCGGCAGTGGAAACCACGTATGTGTAAAATATTTTTTTTTATAAGAGATAGAAAACCCTGTATACGAAAAAAAAATGGCTGATCAAATGTTTATAGAAGTTTGTCATCTTACGTCATAGATGGCTTAGAAGTATTTGAATTGAAAGTTTTTTGAACTAATACGTGTATGAAGAGTTTATCAATCTAAAGAAAAAATAAATCGCTTTTGAAGAAAATTGGATTTACGAGGTATTCACTGCCGATCGTCGATATATGCAATAATAAGTATAGATTTTTATACGAAAATTACAAATCTCATGTGTATAAGTGTAAGCTTTCAAAGAACAGCCACGAACGGGGCTTGTCTCCATCATCACATTAGCAGGTCTTCTTCTCTCATATCAGCACAATCTATACGAGGTAGCTCATGCCGTGGTCAAAAGATTAGCCAGTCAGCAAGGTTGGTAGCGGGGCTGACTGTCCAGGGTGCGCCGGACGTACTTGAGTATCATCACTCGTTGAGGCTCTTTTCATGCACCACACTAAGCAGGTGAGATGGTGGGACAACATAATAAATAGTACTCCTTATCCATCAAATACCTAAAAAAATGTGCTACGCGCAAGTGAAATTGAGCTTTAGTGTTAGGCAACAGACTTCTAATTCTGTTGTGCGTTCGCGCTCTTATTACTTTTCGATTCAGCCACTCACACACATTTAGTTCGGTTTTCTTTTATATTTCACTTCAGAGTTACAGCAGCATATAGCAATGGTTTACCGTGATCATGGATCGAAGTTATCACCGTGAACGTTGCTGCCTGACTATTCCAGAACCTACTTAAGGCAAAATCCTTAGTAGCGGCCCGGAGTTTGGATTTGTGCCCGGTTGATGACGATAGGCTCGTCTGCTATTACATGGGACTTAAACATAACGGCGAAAAGGGTGTTACTATACACCTCTGTCTAATCCTTCGGGGAATACAGGCGTGATGTTATGTACTTATCGGATAGTTTTACTTAAGTTCCAATCATTTTAACCTCAACACAGGAACTCCGAGCACCCAATTCTTAGTTCTCATCACCCGCAGTATAAACTAGGGAGGTGCTGGTTGAATGCTTAATGGCCAACATCTTGAACTTAACAAATTGAGACCAAGTCTCTCACTCACGTACTATGGAGACAGAAAAACTTGGACCGCTACCTGTCTGAACAATGAGCACATAGCTACAAACTTTCAACTGTTTGCTATTGGATTGAGAGAGAAGGTTTTAGCGGTATTTGTGGAGCGAAAGTTTCTCCTTGTGACGTAAGCGAAATCGTAATGAGTCTTAACGAACCTATAGAAAACGCTGATTAAGAAATATTGAATGAGGAAACTTAGATTACGTCACTATACACTCAATTTATACACCGAGGTTCTGTGTGTAAACCAACCTGCGACATTTCGCTATAACGCCACGTCGACTGTTGCGCAAAGCGCTGTGTACCGCAATATCTAAAATTAAATGGAAATGGAAAAAAAATAAGTGTCACACATTTGAGTCGCAATTAATGTGATAAATCAATTTATGATGAGTTTTTGGCGCTGACAAGCTTTTATATATCTATTCAACCTAATCAATTCTCGTGTTGCGATCCATTGTGATCTTTACGATTTTGTCCGACCATCGTGTTGGGGGTCTTCCTGGTGGTCTCCATCCGAAGTCTAGGTCGCCCTTTTGTCTTGGTTAACCTTCATTTCGACTAGTTTCTGAACATCCATAAATAATAACTGCACAAGCAGCTGACGATATCGTTACTGACAGAACCAAATCACAATAAGAAATAGCGCAACTTATGAATAGAGACACGGTGTATCGTTTGACTTGCGCCACACCACTAAAGTAAGATACCAAACCGTGGTTTGGGACTCTTTGCTAAGAATTTGAGTGGGTTTCTTCTTGAGGTCCACTTCGTTTTTGTTTGAAACTTTCTTTTTGAAAAGCTTTAAACAAAGAGCAGCAATTGATTTTATATACAATTCAATAGAACGATTACAGTTTCTTTAACGTTTAGTTTGTGGAGTGCTGCTTTTATTTTACAAGTACTATACTGAGTTAGAAATTCTTTTGACACAGATTTCGAATTTATTGAAGATCCTTCAGTTAAACGTAGGATCCAAACGCTTGTTATTTCTGCCCGTGATGGTGATATCGAAAACTATGATAAAGAGTAATATTTCGGAATTAATGTTAAAAATAATGAATTAGTTACTATGCAAAATTTAACTGGGGCTAATATAGTAATGTTTTGGTTCTTGTAGAAAATTCTACAAAAAGAAATTGTCTATCGATAAAAAAAAAATATTGGCTGTATGACCGTCAGAAGTAAGAATAATCTGGATAATTGAACACACGGATAAATGAACGCAGTTTTCTATAGCCGATTCCTATAATTTACGGAGCGTTAATGGTTAACATTGAGACGAATCTTTACCAATAATGAAGCAAACACCTCATGGCCTTGCATAGTAGACCTTCCCATGTTGAAGTAGCTATCACAGGTAAAATTGGTTTACGAATCTATTTATATGTTCAGATTGGCAATAAAAAAGCTACCATAGGTAAGCAAACCGAGTATTAGAGACTAAATGAACGCCGTAACCTTATCTAACCCTGCAAGTACAGCACCAAAAATCCACAAGCAAGACCGCGTGCGAATCCTACCAATAACAAAACACATGTAAAACCGACATAAATCATAATAATAGACAAACTTAAGTACCATTACTGGTGTTGAAAAAATACGTTCTTGTTCGGAACAGTCGCCAAACGTGACCTCATTCCCTTCCAACATTTGATACGACGAATCAAGATTTATGAGACAAAAAATGAGACGGTTCTTTGACGGCTTTATACTTAGTAATAAAGGGTTATGTTTTCTTGTTTTTTTTTTATGATTTAGTGGGAGATGAAGATATTAAACGTGGGTGGTTATAGTATGGTACTCATTTTGTTTCAGACGGTTGTAAATCATTGGGTAATAGGACAGACATAAGTGCATATTACGTGTTTACTAAAGACGTTAACTTTTCGTGAATAGACGACATATTTGGAGCAGTGGCAATTGGCTTCTGCGCTTCGGGTCGTGGGTTCGCACGGAACAAATACTTGTAGGGTCTACAGATAGTTGTTCCGGGTCTGGGCATTTGTGCGTGTGAAGATTTGTGTATGTAAAAGCAACTACGATACAGGAAACATTCTAGTGTGGGGCAATGACTTTATAAAAAAAAAAGAAAAACAAAGTATTAGTAGTTTTACGGGTTATATCAGAATTGGAATGAGAAGGAAATGTTTGTTTGTGTTTGCTCAATGAGTATTGGCCAAATACTTAAACGCTACACAGTTTTACGTTGCCGGTAATTTCATGCTGTCACTGTCATTTCGCCTTCGAGTGACAGTGACAGCACAAGACTTAACAACCGATCTTAAAATTAAGTGGTGTTTGAGTATTTGGTTTGTGTGTTGTTAAGAATATAGAAAACGAAAGTAGTCTGTAAGGATCGTAGCACTGTATAGATGCTATCTACAACAACGAAAAAAAAAACATAATCAGCCTATTACTGTCCCACTGCTGGGCACCGGCCTGTTCTCTGATACAGATTAGTGGACTACAGACAACTCGAACGTCGAAAACTTTTTATTTACGTCCTCCCATTTGTGCAGGTTTTTTTTCCTTCATCGTTAACACAAGTGAATAATTACTAGACGCATTAAGAAAATGCGTCAAATTATAGATTATTTTTTTAGATAGCTTTGTATTGCATTTATAATTGACATATTATTATCGTAAAGTTCTTTTTCACTATGATCTGCAACGTTCCACTACAACGCTTTTCAGGCTGTCAACGTTTTCATAATATCGTCATCTACGCTTCTTCAATCAACTATTTATCTCTGCTGCAATGTCTGTTATATAAAATCATCATTACCTTCTTGTTTATCTGCATCTATCTACTATACCGCTTCTCAGGCTGTCAGTGTTTTCATAGTATCGTCGTCTTCGCTTCTTCAATCCACTATTTAGCTCCTCTTCAACTTCTACTATATAAAATCATCACCACTAAACACATGAAAAGAGTCCCTACGAATGGCGATTCTTAAGTACGTCCGGCGCATTTAGCGCAGCCACACTTGCGACCAACTTTGACTGGATAATCTTTTCACCACGGCGTTACCTATACTCATATACACGAGAGAAGAACACATTCACAGCCTCAAATTCTCATCAACAGCCCTAAATACCTTCAAATCAAACACACATTCGGTCCCACATCACGTAACAATTTGAGTTTCAGCGGCACCTCGGCACGCGTTCAAACTGGATCCTCCTTAAATTTGCCTCAATTCTCAAGCGGAAAATCCAATGATTTACGTGGTTAAAGCCTTATCATAATCTTGCACGTCCCTCATATTTCACGGTGAGTTAGTGCCAGTCTCACTCGCACACTATTTTCACTATTCAAATAACTATTAGGAAATTGTGCTTTTATTGTGTGTTTGGTCTGAGTTTTCTCTCGAAATAATTAATAAAATTTGCCTGGTTGGTCTAGTGGTCCAAAGTGTTATTAGGTTTTTCTATTAGGAATTTCTCAGTAGTAGCCCGGCGTTTTGTTTCGGTTGATGGCAATAGGCTCGCCCCCTGTAACATGGGACTTAAACATAACTGGCGAAACGAAGGTGTACTAAAAAACACCTCTGCCGAACCCTTCGGGGAATTCAAGGCGTGATCATTTGAAATTAGAATTACAACAGTTCCTGGTTTTGAATATAAAATTAGCGCTTTTATTTTTTTAATTTTAGAATCTTCCTGTCGCTTTAAAAATAGAAACGTTATTGTTACCCTTATCAGAAATTGCTACACAATGTGGGAGGAAATTGCTGCTAAAACGTATAAACCCAATAGTTTTAGGTGATTTCAGATACGAGATACGTACCAACGTATTTGTATTGTGTACTTTATTGTTCATTATACCAATTTTCCTTAAAGATTAAACCTCACGAGAATTTTTAATTTCAAAGCTATTGTATTCATATGTAGGTAAGTGCCTAGTTAGATAACCGTATAGGAATTATTTCATATTACAAGCAATGATAGCTTAGCGGTAGAACGCTCGCCTTTGAGGACTTCAATTTATTTTTGTATTTTAAATTTCGTGAGTCTCATTCTTATTTATTTATTATATTTCTTATTATTCTTGTTTCGTGAGTCTCATTCTTATTTATTTATTATATTTCTTATTATTCTTGTTTACCCTTTACTAACGTGCATTTTTCGGAAAAGCCTGACTAGTTTTTGGCCCAAAAAAAGCCCTTATCATGAGATGAAGACGTGGCGAGGTCACAATACATTTAAATAAAAACCGGCCAAGTGCGAGTCGGACTCGCACACGAAGGGTTCCGTATCGTTATCTATAAAAACGGCAAAAAAAATCATGATTTTTGTATGGGAGCCCCCTTAAATATTTATTTTATTCTGATTTTTAGTATTTGTTGTTATAGAGGGAACAGAAATATGTACATCATCTGTGAAAATTTCAACTGTCTATCTATCACGGTTCATCAGATACAGCCTGGTGATAGACGGACGGACGGACGGACGGACAGTGGAGTCTTAGTAATAGGGTCCCGTTTTACCCCTTGGGTACGGAACCCAAAAAAGTATTCAAATCACAAAGTTAAAAAATAACTAGGTATATCAAATAAATAAACCATTTTCAGAGCACATTCATTTAACCAACGTAATGCCGTTGTGATATGTTTGAATATTTTATTACAGCTCCACATCACGTAGGTTGAGCTAAAATCTCTCATTAATTCTAGGTTTGCTATCGAGTAAGCGCTTATATAAACTATAGGAACTCGTGACTGGCATATTAAAGATCTGCAATGGTTTGCTGGTTAACGCAAAGATTGACATTGAGAAACATTGAAAGTAGAATAAATGCCGTGGAAATGCGTTCCTTGCGAAGTATGTGCGGTGTAACTTTGAATGATAGATTGAGAAATGAAGAGATTAGACAAAGTTGCGGTTTAAAAGATGATGTAGTGACAAAAATTGAAAGGAGTATGCTTAGGTTTGGTCATGTTGAGAAAATGAGTGAACGGCGATTAACAAAAGGAATATATAAGGCGGATGTTAATGGGAACGCCGGTAGAGGACGTCCTAGAAGGACATACATCGATGTTATTGGTGAAGTTCTTGACAAAGGTCAGGTGCGTAGTACTCTCAACCGGCGTGCGTGTATGACAAGATGTATGAATGTGGATGAAGCGAAAGGGGTATGTAAGAGTCGTAGCATGTGGCGTTCTATAGTTTCTGCCTACCCCTATGGGAAAAAGGCGTGAGTTTATGTATGTATGTATGACATTGAGAAGGGTCGTTTGTCAGGACATTATGAAGGTTGAGTACGAGGAGGATGTTGAACTCTTCACACAGTTTGTTTGTTTCGTGAACATTCGTCACAAAAAAAGGAGAAAGAAAAAAAGCTTTAGTTAGCACCAGTGCACTCGGGAGCAATGAATCCGGATCACCAACATAAACAACACAATGTTTAACAATGTTTTCCGAGATAATAATGTTTATGTTGGTGACCCGGATGCATTGCTCCCGAGTGTACTTGTAAATGTTAGAATATCAACCTGAAAAAGAAGAATTATTTAAATCATTATTCTTTACTGAAGATTAATTTGCTATAAAATTTAAACTAGAGACAATATCACATAATTTACAATATTGTTAAAACTATTTGTTACCAATTTTATGGTATTTTTTTTATAAAATTATGTATCGTGTTAAGTATAGCAATTTTAAATCTTGATTTTTATTAGTAAGTAGTTAAAGTCGACTAATATAACTGAGTTCTTAGTTACTTTGTATTTTACATTATCATTTAAATTTTTATTACATAACGAGTTGAATAAATTAATTTGGCATTTAAACATTTATTATCTAAGTATTTCGTAAAAATTATATGGGGTGAGATTTTCGTATAATTATGTTGGACGAGCTTTTCGTATAATTATACAGGGTGAATTTCTTGTATACAGGCTGAGTATTTCGTATCATTATACAGTGTGTATCCAAATTTGTATAATTCCTTCAAACCTCGTGGTCTACTGGTGACACAAATTGACCCTGTATGTGATTATTTTGGATCTAACATTTATTTATATAATTTCTTGACTCCATTTGCTCTCACATACACATGACTGAATTAAGAAAACTGCTTGGTGCCGGACATTCATTTTAGGGTGACAGCTAGCTAGGCGGACCACAAGATCCTACCGCCGAAGTGCTGGGTTTTGTTGTACCTTACAACACGCGTCTATTCCTAGCGTGCGTTTAGAAAGTTTTATATTCTAGCCCGTAGCACGGAATATAACATAACTTTCATTTGAAAGGGTCACAGAGAAAAAAGGTATGAAAATTAAGAATAACACCACTATTTAATGCTGAATAAAGTTTTTCTAAACGTAGATATTGGCATGCTAGTAAGATCATCAGATTTTTCATTCGAAAACTGAATGTGAAGAATCTAGAGAAACGTATATGTATATCGTAACGCGAGAAAACCTAGAGGAAACGTTTATACAAAAGGTTTCCGAGTTTTATTATTACAGAACCTTTTATTCTTGCTAAAAACATGCAAATTAAAAATGGCGGCCATATACAAAACTTCCGTTATGACAAAAATAACTTTTTGAACGAAGGTACCTATGAAATCCGGGTATAAAGCCTGGTGCTACAAATAACGATTTAATTAACTGTTATAAAATGTAAAATAATAAAATAGGACTACAGAGTGATATCTTATTTAATGTACCTACCTACTACCTATTTAATAATAACAAGGATAATTAATTTTTTTAACACATTAAAATTCACATTAATTAAGAAGCCTAAAAAACAGGCCATAAAGTGTGTTCTTAATTTAAATTTACACAAAAACAATTAAACTACCTATATTTGAATAATAGGTTCATAATTCAAACTTGAATTTTATTTTAACAAACGCCATCAGAATTCCATCACGTCAAATATATCAATAGTAACAACTTTATACGAATATAATGATAGCCGTTAATTATTTTATTTGTTACATATTAAATTATAGGTAGGCAAATAAAATAAAAAAATAGTCAATAGCAAAAGTCGATCAATATTTCCCAGTGAAAATTTTATTTGGCAAGATTTTATTCATAATACAATTTTGAAACTTTGACCAATCATTACTTTTGATTATGACTGTATATTTTTCTTTTTGTTTTTTTTTATAAATCTATTAATTGATTTTGGCTAGTTTTTTATATCTGCATCACATAATTTTCAAAATAGGAATCTATACTAATATTATAAAGAGAAAAGATTTGTATTTTTGTATGTAACGAATAAACTTAAAAACTACTGGACCGATTTCAAAAATTCTTTTGCCGTTAGAAAGCTACATTATCACTGAGTAACATAGGCTACGGGCGGAGCCGTGAGGACACAGCTAGTAATTAATAATTAAACGCGAATAAAACCATGTTTACTCATTAATATTTTAGTCATTCACGAAGAACAAATTTTTACTCCAAAATAATAACCTATATTTCAAAAAATAAATTGTGTAGATATTTTTCAATAAAATCTTCCCGCTGTGTTTGGGACCTTAGCCCTACATAGGAAGGGAGGAGAAAAGCAACACTTGAGAAACGAGGTATCCAAACGTCAGCCACTGTGATGTATACCTGAAATATATGGCTGTACTTTTTGTAAAAGTTTACAACTCCACGCGTGAAATTTACGGTTTTGGAGGGCCCACTTACAAATTAGCCGAGGCTTTAAGTACTTCGAGGTGCAACGGACGTAGAAATATCCGTTTCTTTTTCTTTACAATGGAAATGCTTAATTTGGATGGGCGTTGTTTTGCTTAGCCTTTTCCCAACTATGTTGGGGTCAGCTTCCAGTCTAACCAGCTGCGGTTGAATACCAGTATTTTACACGGAGCGACTGCCGTCAGACGTCCGGCAACCCAGTTACTGGGCAATCCCGACATCCTAGGATTAGACCGGACGTCAGACTTTCGGGCTTCTTATTTCCTGTAACGACTGTCATAGGTATACGTATGACATCCGGGATCGACTGTTTAACTTGCTCTCCGAGACACGGAGAGGTCTAGATGTATAACGAACGGTCACCCATCCACGGATTGACCGCGGCAAGTGCAGCTTAACCTCGCAAATCGTATGATCCGCGCGGTTGTTAATTTGCCACGGGCGCCTCCTTTTGCCTTTACAATGGAAATGCAAAATTTGGATGGGCGTCTATGCTTTTAACTCACGAGTTATTCACGTCTTTCCGTGTGTATATTAATCGCTTTTGTCTTGAATGTTCTCTGTTCAGTGAATAGGGAAGTGCTTACAGTATATTTCACACGACTTAAAGAAATTGTAATGCATTTACGTTTCTGTAAGCTTTGGTGTGAATGTAGGCGTAATGCGTTTAGGGGTGTGTTGAACATCGTAAGATGTTAAATTGAACTTTTGTGTTCAAAATAATATCGATATTTCGAGGTTCAAAGGGTACAAATGACATTTAGTTGAAAATAAGTTTAATACACCAATATTCCTGTAATTCCCAAAGGTAGTTTAACACCCTTATTTTGTCGTTAAGTCCCATGTAATAGAGGTCGAGCCTATTGCCATCCACCGGGCATAAATTCAAACTCCGGACTGCTACTGAGGAATTCAACACGGAAAAACCCAATAACACTACCCGACCTGGGGATCGAAGCCAGGACTTCATGATCAGCAGTCGCGCTTGCCACCACTAGACCATAGAGGCAGTTAGTAATATTATTATTAAATTAATATAGTTCTGTCATTAATAACGTGTTATTTTCAAATAAACTTTTTTTGCAATAAAGATAACAATAAAACAATATTTTTCATAAAGCAACATTTTTCATTTATGCTCCGCTCCTATTGGTCGTAGCGTGATGTTATATAGCCTATTAGGCCTGACCTTCCTCGATAAACGAACTATCCAACACAAAAATATTTTTTCAATTCCAACCAGAAGAGAGTTCCTGAGATTAGCGCAATCAAACAAACAAACAAACTCTTCAGCTTTATAATATTAGTATAGATTATTATCCGAGTAGCCACGAATAACGTGATCGGACAGAAAAAATAATCCATACATTTTAAGTAGCTTCTGGTCATGATATCAGATGCTACTATTTGCCGTGATCCGTTGCTACCGCAATCTGATCTCGAGATCCGTTAAAACTAACCCCAATAAATTACCTTCATCACCTCAATCGATGTCAATTCTTTGACTTTACTTCTGACAAGAAAGATAGATTTCATATACTTAGTACTTGCGTATTATTTTTTTTGATACACCAAAGGATCGCAGATTCTTCATTGCCTTCCATGATTTGTAAAATAATCTCACAATAAGTTAACTACACCCCTTCCAATGAAACTAAATCCCTTACAATGCAGACGGTTATTGATTAGTTCTGACGGCTCCAAAAGTTATTGGAGCCCCGCTTCATCAATAACATAGTAATTGTTCTATGTAATCTAATATTTCACTTGAACGAAATAACACGTCTGCGTTATTAATCATTGTATCGATGAAATAGATCGGTTATTAAAGGTTTACGAGTACCTAATTGGCCTCGTGTAGCTCAAAAAATTTTTTTTATTTTACTATGAAGTGTCGCGTCTGCGGTAAACTAGTGAGTAGTGATTTCAAGTTTAGGAAAGGAAATAAATTCATTACATAAGCTTGAAATCTTTTGTTCACATTTAAAATAATACAAATATAACCAGTGAAATTGTTTATTTTACAAAAAAAATAAAGTACTTTTTTGCAAATAAAAAAACAGAACTTTTTTTTTTAATTAAAAGATTTGTTTACAAAAAGTTTAAAGTATTTTTTACAAAACATTTAAAAGATTATGTTTTTACAATTTGTTGTTTTATTCAGTCTAAAATCAGCTCATTGCCAACCTCTGTTGGACTTCCTCAGTAATGCGGATATTACCTTGAGGAAGACCCTAAAATGAGAACCTAATTCATAGTACCTAATGATAAGTACTACGTACAATCCTAATTCTCGGAATCATTTCACTGAGGAAGCAGGTTGTTGATCGCAGACAGACTTTTCAGTACATGCTAACAAAACCCGTACAATTCCCGGTTCCTTAAAATAAGATTTTCACACTCTTAGTAATGTAAGGGCACAACTCGAAATATTGAGTTTTTGAGTTTCTGTGTTAGATGTTCTCAATATCAACTGTTCTACCACTTGGCTTTCACAGAAAGAGAAAAAAAACAATATTAAAGCAAATACTGTAATTATACTGTAAAAAATACCGTGAAAACATCGGGTTCCCTGAATCTTTAAACACGTTTTTCCAAAAGTTGATATTTTCGAGTTGTGCCCTTACATTACTAAGGGTGCGTTTTGTGAATACAAATTGCATCCTTCATCCAGAGATTTTGTTTCGTTGCAAGCTGTAGATAACCGCCAGGTGAAGGTAACGTTCGTCGACAATGGGATGCAGCGTGTCGCCTCTCAAGTATCATTGTGTTTCTTACTTACACATTGTTGCTTGCGTAGATGCAAGCATAGCACTCGGTGTCAGTATTGTGCGGTTTTTCATAATTTCAGAAATGTATATTCATGTAAAAAAACATAAAACATAACATAACATTTTATAGCAGTGATAGCCTAGTGGTGTGGCCGTTGGACTACCAAGTCACAGGTCCCGAGTTCGTGCCCAAGGCACCTCTGACTTTTCGGATTCATGTGCGTATTGTATAATTATCACTTGCTTAAAAACGGTGAAGGAAAACATCGTGAGGAAACCGGCATGCCTGAGAGATATTTCTCGACGGCATGTGAAGCCAAGTCAGAGGCCTATGGGCGGCATAAACTCTGACACTAGGTTAGTCACTAACCACACGAAAAAGAAAGAAAGACATAACATCACGCCTGTATTCCCAGAAGGGTTGGGCAGAGGTAACATAGTAACATCCTCATTTCGCCGTTATGTAAGTTCCATGTAACAGGAGGTGGGTCTAGCCATCAACCGGGCACAAAACCAAACTCCATGGTGCTACTAAGGAATTCCACACGGAAAAACCCAATAATATTTGTTGCCCGACCTGGGGATCGAAGACAGGACCTCACGATCAGTAGTCGTGCTTGCCACCGCTAGACTAACGAGGCAGTTTCATGAAACATAATATGCCCAATACTGTCTCACTGCTGGGCACGGATATCTCAGAATGAGAAGGGTTTACGCCTTAGTCTACCACGCGGTTTTGATGCGGCGCCGACCCGCATCAAAACAGCGTGGGTCGACTACCCACACAATCGAAATATTTTTGGGGCCTTCTCGGGTTTCCTCACGATGTGTTCCTTCACCGTTAATGTAAGTGTAAATATAAAATGCATTTCTGTAAATGCTGCTACAGAGATGAAGCCCCGTTTGAAGAAAGGGATGTTTATTTAGATACAATATTTAAGAAACCAAAGGATATCGGCATTCCCCAGTTACTGGATTGCGGAGGTCTGATGGGAATCTCTCCGTGGAAAATACTGGTATTCAGCCGCATCTGGTAAGCCTGGAAGCTAACCTCAACATAGTTGGGAAAAAGCTAGACAGAACATTTTAAGACATCACATCTGAAGTACCTACGTTTTTTTTTGTTACTCAATCGCGCTATAATTTAAATAATGTGTTTTTTAAGGCAGAAAAATAATACAAATAATTACCCATAGTATAATAATACGCTACGCCAGGTATCCTCTTCCCATAATGGCCCAAAACTACGTCACGATCAATGTTACCATAGATCTTCAATACAACGAAGAAGATTTTTAATCTTTACATAGTATAAATAAAACAAAGTCGCTCCCGCTGTCTGTACGCTTAGATCTTTTAAACTTCGCAACGGATTTTAATGCCGTTTTCAGCAATAGATAGAGTGGTTCAAGAGGAAGGTTTATATGTCTCACATTAGTATCTACATTGCACGCGTGCGAAGCCGGAGCGGGTCGCTAGTTCATAATAAATCTATACTTCTATACTAATATTATAAAGAGGAAAGTTTTGTATTTTTGTATGTAACGAATAGACTTAAAAACTACTGGATCGATTTCAAAAACATTTTTACCGTTAGAAAGCTACATTATCACTGAGAAACATAGGCTACGGGCGAAGCCGTGAGAACACAGCTAGTATGAAATAAATTGCTAACTAACTACTTGCTATCTCGTGTTATGCATCTATTTAGTTAAAAATATGTCAATTGTATAAAATTACTGGTTCTAAATTGCTTCTTTATAGAATCAAGTAAGTCATAAAATGCATTTTGCTCGTGTAATTTATTTCACCACAGCGATGACGTAGTCTTGCCAATCACGAGACCTAGCTGTCACGCGAAGAGTATACCTGGTGTATCAATTATTATAAAATGGAAATACCAACTTGAGTGGAAACCAATCTTACGATAGGCTTGGGCTGGAATGACCCTTCTATAAAGGTCTTCACACACACATATACACGACAGCACACCTACAAACCTTACTGCGATACAAAGTTTGAAAGCCCGCTAAAAGATATAGAAAGATGAATGGGCCAGTGCCCCGACGTTCGGTTAGGTAATATCCGCCACGTCATAACTTCACAGCTGCTGCGGATCTGCTTCCTCTGGAACACGGAATTAGGAAGCTGTTCGGATAATTTATTTTGTTTATATTTTGATGTAGAGTGTTACGTGACGATGTTCGCTTGCGGTTTAGATATGACGTATGGAACATAGTTCACGGAGATTTTTTAAAATCCTTTTTTAAATTTTACTTATCCTACCTCGCTGGTCTAGTGTCGGCAAGCGCGACCGCTGACCGTGAGGTCCTGGGTTCGATCCCCAGGTCAGGCAGTGTTATTGGGTTTTTCCGTGTGGAATTCCTCAGTAGCAGCCGGAGTTTGGATTTGTGCCCGGTTGATGGCAATAGGCTCGCCCCTTATTACATGGGACTTAACGTTAACGGCGAAATGAAGGTGTTACTATACACCTCTGCCTTACCCTTCGCGGAATACAGGCGTGATGTTGTGTTATGTTAATTTTACTTTGTCAAAACCAAAGGGTATAAATGCTTCCAGTACCAGTAGAGTTGGTTTTTTACTAGGATAAGTACTTGAGGTCGAGGAAATATTCATAAACACAATAGAGTAAAAACGAGTATTTACTCATGTTTATGGTTTATTGAATATTTATTATTTGGGAGACTAGGGGAATGTAGTGGGGGAGTAGAGGGGGCTTGGGGCTAATTACCAACCGCGCGGATCATACGATTTGCGAGGTTAAGCTACGCTTGTCGCGGTCGGTCCGTGCACATTGAGGTCCTTCCGTGCCTCGGAGAGCACGTTAAACAGTCGGTCCCGAATGTCATACGAATACCTATGACAGTCGTTACGGGAAGTCAGAAACCCGAAAGTCTGGCAACCGGTCTAACCTTAGGATAACGGTTTTGCCCAGTAACTGGGTTGTAGAGGTCTGATACCTGTCGTTCCGTATAAAATACTGGTATTCAGTCGCATCTGGTTAGATTGGAAGCTGACCCCAAAATAGTTGGAAACAGGCTAGGTAGAACACATTGAGTATTTATTATTTGATTATTTATCTACTTGACCATCCCTAAACACAAGTATTATTGTTAAATGCTGATAATAATCATCGAGTTATTTTATGACGATTGATTGATGACGACTTTTATTGACTGACCCTTGGCAAACCTTGAAAGCTCAAAACATCAACTAGACTTGAATAAAATATTAAAATCTTCTTCTTCCTGCCCTTATCCCACACTAAGTGGGGTCGGCACAACATGTATTTCATAAATCCATTTTGTTTGAGGTTTTGGCTTATTGTTTTATGACCCGCCGCCTGCCTGACATCAACCCTCCTTGGGAATACTCGTTGCGACGTGAAAAAATGTATTAAAATTGATAAATAATTACCTACTTCTTTCAATAGTGCTCTGTTTCTTCCTCTATTGCAGATGCATCATATTACGATAAAGCTCTAATACCTCTTTCAAAACCACATGTTACGATTTAAATATTAGAATACACAATGGTGCCGCTTCTCTTATTCACCAACTAAACTAAAATGAGAGAATTGCTATCTTTTACTAACAGGCAGCGCGAGTAAAGGACGGTAATAGATAAGAACTAAGTTAGAGACGTCAAACTAGTTTACGCCTTGAACTTCACCGTGTTTTTAGTCGACACATTCTAACGTGTCGTCAAAATTTGTACGGAAATTTTAGTGCAACTAAATTTTATAATTCTTATTTACATTACATAATAAAATAACATCACGCCTTGTATTCCCCGAAAGGTTCAGCAGAAGTGTTTTTAATACACGTAAGAATTAAAAAATCGTTCACGTCATTTTGAGTTTGACAGACATATATGTCATATATATATGTGTCATATATATGTGACATAAGTAAAATCTATATATAAAAAAACTATTTTTTTTTGCATTTTTTGGATGTGTACAGACCCGTGATATACCATAAAACCTAAGTTTCAAATAATATCGAATAATTTTTTTCTGGAATCCAGGAGGTTAATAAGCGTGCACTGAGCTAAGAGGTTACCTTGACTTTGGGCGTGTATTCTTTATCGATTACAACAACATAACATAATATAACATCACGCCTGTATTCCCCGAAGGGTTGGCAGAGGTGTATAATATCACCCTCATTTCGCCCTCAGTTATGTTTAAGTCCCACGTGATAGGGAGCGATACTATTGCCATTAACCAGGCACAAAACCAGACTGCACTGCTACTGAGAAATTCCTAATGGAAAAACCCAATAACACTTTGCCCGGCCTGGGGATCGCACCCAAGAGCTCACGATCAGCAGTTGCGCTTGCGATAAATAGACCAACAAGGTAGTTATTTACTTCCATCTCTTATTTTATCAGAGTGAGAAAGATGGTAATAGGCTAAATTAAGTTTAGTTTGTGCCATGGGCGTAGCCAGGATTTTGTCCAGGGTGGGGGTAAACTCAGTCAGACAGTAAATATTTGTCTTTTCAAAAAATCTGGAAGTGCAGAATGGGATTATGGAACAACCTTGCCCCAAACCCTTTTTTGAGGTCCAAATAAGTGTAGACGGCGTCGGGCATTAGTCTGCCTATTTTGGGTAATTGTTCTGTGGACATACGTGGCGAGTTGACTGAATCTAGATCATTTAGGTACCTATTCTTTCCTTAGCCAGGGTGGGTCAAGCGCCCCATCAGCCCCACTCTGAATACGCCTATGGTTTGTGCACAACAGCAATAGTATAGTTAGTAAATAGGTTAGTCTATCACTCACGAGGTGCATAGTAATCTGTCACATTCGGTTGACATTTATATCTGACGCGGAGTGACGCACAGCATTCAGTACTCCTCTCCCATTCACAGTTCACCGCGAAATATAGCCTATTTTTGGCTAAAAACCATGTAAATGTTGACATTTACGGCTTAGGTATTAAAATATATGAGTTTGGCTTTTTTATTAAAATTAGGCTTGCATACACTTAATCGGTTTGATGATAAATAATCGAATCTATCGTAACTAGAGATGTCTCATCCCATGAGCCAGCCATGTGCCATTATAGCAGTGATAACCTAGTTGTGTGGCCGTCAGACTGCCAAGTCATAGGTCTCGATTTCGAACCCAAGGCACGCACCTCTGACTTTTCGGATTCATGTGCGTATTGTATAATTATCACTTGCTTAAAAACGGTGAAGGAAACCATCGTGAGGAAACCGGCATGCCTGAGAGATATTTCTCGACGTCATGTGAACCCAAGTGCCAAGCCCATGGGCGGCATAAACTCCGACACCACGTTAGTCACTAACCACACGAAAAGAAGAAGAATTGCTTAATGCCCCGTTCTTATAAACAAAAACGAATCGTTTTGCTTACCAATGGTAGCATCTTTTATTGACAAACTGGGCATATAAATAGACTCGTAAGCTAATTTTACTGTGATAGCTAATTCCATATGGGAGGGTCTACTATACTAAGCCATGAGGTCTTTGCTTCATCAATACTAATATTATAAAGAGGAAAGATTTGTATTTTTGTATGTAACGAATAAACTTAAAAACTACTGGATGATTTCAAAAATTCTTTTGCCGTTAGAAAGCTACATTATCACTGAGTAACATAGGCTATATTTATTACTGGAATATAACTTCTTACGCGGGCGGAGCCGTGAGGACACAGCTAGTTATTAGTAGAGATACAAGAGTTTCAATTATAACCAATAGCGCTTCGTAAATTAGAGGAATCGGCCATAAGTGCTCCATTTCTTTTTTTTACGCTTTTTGATGTAACCCTTTAAACTAAAGTTAAGTCAAAACAATATTGGATTTAGAAAAAAAAACATTTTTAGTGCAATATTTTTTTATGACTTGACTGCCCAGTCGGTCTAGTGGTCGCAAGCGCGACTGCTGAGCATGGAGTCCTGGGTTCGATCGCTAGGTTGGGTAAAGTGTTACTGGGTTTTTCCATTAGGAATTTCTCAGTAGCAGCCTGGGGTCTCGATTTGTGCCGGTAAATAGTAATAGTCTCGCCCTCTATTACATGGGGCTTAAAACATAACTGGCGAAACGAGGGTGTATTACAAATACCTCTGCCAATCCCTTCGGGGGATACAAGCCGTGATGTTATGTGTGATAATTAAGTCACAAATTCCTCACACGTTTCCGACACCACAACTCAGTATAATTTTTGTTCCTCCTAAAGAACAAAATCGAACACTGTGCACACTAAGTTTCGTCACTCCGTATCCGTTAACATCCCTTCCCTAAAGTGAGGTGCGCTTCTAGAATCCGTTCGGAATCAAACTGCGGTGAAACTGTTCGGAGGCGGCGCGAGTTTGCAGCTAATGTATTTAGACAGGTTTAGCTATGTCGCAGGCTGTGACTGCTAACGTAAATATAGAGGTACGCTCTAGTTTGTTTGTAGTGATAAAATGTGTGTATAGATTGTGGTTAGTTTAGAACAGGAACTTGTTTCACCTCACTACGTTGTTAAAGTAATGAAAAAGAGATACGCCGTTAAGACTCGTGCTGTCTTTGTCACGTTGCCTTAAAGTGAGCGTGACATCACGAAATTTACGACAACTCAAAACTGAGTAGCGTTTGAGTATTTCACCATTAGTGATGCATTTAAAAATAGAACGAATATTTGAATTTTTTTGAATATATTCTTTAGATGTATCGTAGTAACTAACCTAGATGTATGCCGTTGGGTGATTCTTCGAAATTTTTTAACATTATTTTAACAAATCATTCTTCTCCCGGGTTGTTAACGTTATAGTATTGTCTGATTGTTTTTATTCTTGTCTTATTGCTTGACGGCAGCGGTATAGTTTCAGTTTTCATTATCATAATTATAGTATTAAACATCTGCATTCTTAACTTTGGGATGATGCTAATGACGTTCTCAATTTTTGTTAATATTTTTCGAAGAATGCCCCCGTTCCTTTTTAAAAACTGTTACAATACTACCACAGTGTAACTATTTAATTTATACAGTATTTCAATGTGAGTTTGTCATTGATAAATTTAAAAGGCAATTCGGGGTATTTAAAATGGTTTAAAGTAGTTTGGGTCATCTAGCTCCCACGTTGTACGACTGTATAGTTGCTAGACTGTGATACTAATGAAATTTTGCTATAATATTATATTGTAAAACTTGAAGACTAATCGATACGAAAATTGTTACTATCGCTTATATGAAAAAAATATTAAGCTATTTACGAAATCAAAGAGTAGTTTACTCACTTGTTTTCTTTATCCAAGCAAGTTTACATAGCAGACTGGAGTTTCATTTTAGTTTTAAGTTAAACAACTTCAAATAAAAACTATACCTGATTTGTAATAGTTTTATTATTTATTTTTCCGAGTTATTGAGCATTGTTATTCTAAAACAGTTGACTTAGAAAATAACTTTGCTAACTTAAGCAATTTTCTCAACAATATGTACTTACGTATGAATATTTTATTTCCAAACAATAATTCTACAAGTTAGAATGTTTTAGTATATTCTTGTAAAGGTTACCAAAATATTGCCCCTTAGAAGAGTAAGTTATGTTTAGGAAACCCAGTTAGGTCGGCTTAAGATTAATTGCGGACCTAAATAAAGGATTTTCCGAAAATCTAGACTTGTCTCTGGTAACAGATTTTAGTGGCTAAATGGCTAAGACCTTACCTTTTGTTAATTATTTATTTTGTCTTGAGAATCGGTTGCTTTTTTTAAGATAAGGTCAAACCAACGCGATCCGTCATTCAGATCAGATCTTCATTTTTAATTCTTTTTACCTATTGTGGTATAGTAATTTTATTCTAGGTGCATCGTCTTCACATATAACTGTATAATTAATGTGCCTATACAAAATATTGTAAGACATTTTAAAAGAGTACCAGTGGAGTTTCTTGCCCATTCTTCTCCATACGAAACTACCCTTTGGAAGGGGCGACTAGAATCAATTCTAATTTTTTTTGTAAATTTTAACGTTCAAAAGTGCCTTTTATGTGCCTAATTGAAATAAATACTTTGACTTTGAGCTTGATCGCGGTGGCGTGCACGGTTGCGATCAGTTACTGCAACTTGTATATGTAGCGACGTGTTCAAACCAAACGCGTACTGTTTGCTTTGAACATGTGACTGAGGCTGTAAGCTCAACGCATTAGTTTGAGCGTACCCTTTTATCTGTTTAGTTGCTATGGTAGCACTAACAGCCTAGCGGTTGAACGGGTTCTTTTCAAGCAGAAGCATGGAACAATGACTTCTTAAGCGGTCATTCGGGTCTGAGTTTGACCCCGGCCCATATATCAAACATTTCGAATTCATGTTCGGATCTAAATTTGATTATTACTAGCATTAACGGTGAAGGAAAATATCCTAAGGAAAAAGTTCTCGATGGCGTGTTTATAGTTCGCCAAACCGCATTAGACCAGCGTGGTGGACTGAAGCCTAAACTGTTCGCATTCTGAGAAAAGGCCCGTGTCCAGCAGTGGGATGGTAATTTGCTGGATATGCTAGTTGCTATCGTAAGATAATAACTTGCATTAAAAAGCAGATTTCATGAGAATATTCTGTGTAGTATTAAATTACAATATACAATTCACACAGAGCTGACGCGAACCTACCATAGAGACGTCTGACATCTGTGTACATTGCGTATATCACAGTAAGTATTATATTAGTTTTTTATAGGTATAGGAAAAATAATGAAAAAACCAGCGTCACGTCTCGTCCTTTATGTGTGGACTTCTCTGTAACATCACGCCTGTATTCCCCGAAGGGTTGGGCAGAAGTGTAGAGTTAACACCCTCATTTCGCTGTTATTTTTAAGTCCGATGTAATAGGGGGCAGCCTATTGCCATCAACCGAGAACCAAATCCAAACACCGGGCTGCTACTGAGGAATTCTACACGGATCCAAGACCTTACGATCAGCAGCCGCGCATGCCACAACAAAACCAACGAGGTAGTTGAATTAAATGTTTGACAATATTATCGTAAATATTCAAACATTTAATTAAACAAATATAGTTTTATTATTTTACCTGATTCAATCTTCAATAATAGGTATTATGAAGAGCTATTTACAACAACTATGCCATACCATTCAAACTGTGTCTTCACTGACATCAGAAATTAATTAATATGCAACGAACAAACTTGTGTCAAGTTGTAATCTCATGCAAGTAACAGCAATCGGTACACATCAGCGCAAGTTGCAATCTAATCCAAGTGGAACACGAAGTATACTGTTTAGAGAACATCTGTATAACTCCCCAGTCCTATGTAGATGATGAGGTGCGAAGCGTTGAAATGCGATAAAACTAAACAAACATCTGTATACAAGATTAGTCGGAAAGGGGGTACTAAGCCGAAAGGGTGTTAAAGTACCCATAATAAGGGATAACTTTTGTTCTACAACTTTCCCCAAAACTCGATAGTTTAAGAGAAATAACTTTTCAAAGATTTCGTAAAAAATATGTTAAAATCTATCTGTCCATAGCTATGATCAGCTGTTTTTACAATTGAGGTCATATTTGGGGTCATGAATTAGAAAATTAATTTTCTGAATTCATAACTAAAGCAGGTATGTTTTTTTTTTTAAAAAACTAAAATAAAAATCTTTCTGCAAGCAAATAAAAATTATCGAATTTTGAAATTTTAACACTTGCTTTAAAATAGTCATCAGTGATAATTTACGTAGCCCGCGGCTTAGTACCCCCTTTCCGACTAACCTTGTATACAAGCTGTAAAAATTTTACTTTAAAATTTTATAGGGTTATTTTGCATCGGAAATTGAACAACTTTCATAGAACAATTATTCGAAATTCTCGCATTTTTTTATTAATTTCCATACAAAATAAAAATATTTTATTTGATTTGTATGGCAAGTAATAAAAAAACACAAATTTCGAAAAGTTGTTCTATGAAACTTGTTCAATTTCCGATACTGAGTAATCCCACAAAATTCTTAGAGATAATTTTTAACACGTTGTATAAAAAGAGAAACTGACTGACTGATGTATGAACGCACAACCTAAACCGCTGGGGTTAGAAACTTGAAATTTTGACAGTAGGTACCTTTTATAACGTAGGCAGCCACTCCGGTTTTTAAAAATTCCTCCCCTAAAGGGGTGAAAATAAAATCACGTAATCATTTTCATAGCAAAAAGTAATTATATTGAAGAAAGTTATGTCCGCGGCACATGATCACCTCTCATTATACCTACTAGCCACTTATAGTCAGTCCACCAGTCCTCCTATTCCAACACATCAATTTTCGATCGATGGTTGAAAAATAATTGTTGGTCGATGGTTAATCGATTGTTTTATCGACCCGTATCCGTTACCACACCATCTACATCGATCGACGACACGAATCAACGAGTGTCGAGTGATTGAGGTAATGTCGGACTCCCACTAGACTTACGTGTCGCGTCCTACGCATCACATTACAAATAGTGTGCACGCTTTCATACAAAATATAATGAATCCGATAGCGTCAGATGTACCTACTGATGCGTCACGACACGACAAGTCTAGTGTGAATACGGCGTAACACTCTTCAGCTAAACATCCTACCACTAGACTAAAGAACCAGGAAGTATTAACAAAGTTACATGTTTATTAAACAGGTCTTTGCCTAAATATAAACTATATTCTAGAAAGGAATCTCATCTCGCTCAAGTAGTAAAAGTCAAAAAGCGGTAGGCAGTAGGCATAGTACAGTCAACAAAAGAGTTAGGTAAACAGGCAGACAACGGACATCAATTCACTATGCAGGCAAATATCATTATATTTCGGTAGTTAACTACTTTAAATATTTAGGAAGAAGTTAATTGAATTTTAATTTTATAAAAAGAGCTATAGAAAGAATACGATCGTTGAAAAAATAAATCAAAAAATGGAAGAGATACCTACACGTTGTTCAAATTTTTGAAAGGCGCATTTTCTGTCCTTGTCGCACGAAACGGATATTGTACGGAGTAATGTCAAGTTACTATGAAATTTTTGACCAATGACATCCTCGTTCAATAGTGCGATCTCTTTCTTTTAATAATTTTCAATCACTATTTTATTGACTTTTTTATTGTAGCCTATGATCTTTGTGAACGTTTCGAGACAAAATAATTATCAACTAATATAATTGTCAACTACCCAATTGTGTACGTAATAACTTTTTATACGCAAGACTCGCTCAGACAAGCGATGGCAAAAACTTGGTCACTCAACATAAACATAACTCTGTTAATCTACGAATGTATTTAGTTGCCTGTAAACTTATCTCTTTGCTTGACTGTACGTAATAATACTTGCAAGTGATAGGCTTTTAACGTCACATCAATTATACATAATAGTGCTATTTGCTCTTTGTATGGATTTAACCGGACTGAAATAGTTTCTATGTCTATACTGAATATTATTATAGCGATATATAAAGGTGAGTAGGGAGTAGTAGGAGGGGCTCGTGGCTAAATAACAACCGCGCCGATCGTACGATATGCGAGGTTAAGCTGCACTTGCCGCGGTCAGTCCGTGGATGGGTGACCATTTGTTACACATCGAGACCCCCCCGTGCCTCGGAGAGCACGTTAAGCTGTCGATCCCGGGTGTCATACGAATACCTATGACAGTCGTTACGGGTAGTCAGAAGCCTGAAAGTCTGACAAACGGTTTTAACCTTAGGATATCGGCATTGCCCAGTTACTGGGTTGCGGAGGTCTGATGGCAGTCGCTCCGTGTAAAATATTGGTATTCAGCCGCATCTGGTTAGACTGGAAGCTGACCCCAAGATAATTGGGAAAAGGCTAAGAGAGGATATAAAGGTGAGTATACATTAGAGCAGGGATGCAAAGACCGGTGCCCGCGGGACGCATGCGGCCCTTCTTCAATATACATACGGCCCGCCCGCGAATTAAACTGTTATGCGTTCGTATGAAAATATTGCAATATTTTAACAATAGCGGCCAACTTAAGATCACTGTTTTTTTAAACCCTTTTTACCTTTTTTTTTTCATCAAATTTTATTTCAACTTTTTTGGTTGTTTTTAATTATGGTGGCCCACTTTTAGCTCATAGTCTACCCGAGTGACCTCTAGTCCTAATAAATCTAGATTATTATCATTAGAGTATTCACTTAACGTTCCTGCGTGTGATCGACGCTGTTTTCAACGAAATGCACATGGCGCGTGACCTTTTTCTTGTAAAATTCCTCTATGTTTTACATTGTAATTCTTCTCACGCCGCGTCGCACGTTTCGTCCGCGCTAGTGTCTTGATCTATGAAATGTTACCTATACTAATTCGCTCGTATTTTACAACAAAATCTCGAGCGTCGTGCTCGATGTTCGGTTCATCAAAGGGTGACATAAGAGCGGCACGACGTTCTGTTACAAGTAAATACTCTAAGGCCGTGGTCGCACTGGTACGGCGACAGTGACGCGACGGCGATTTCGTGAACAAATAAATTTCGCTTGTCGCTTCTGCAGTGCGGCCACGGACCTATGTTTATATGAGTTGATTATCAAAAAAAAAAATCAAAACAAAAAAAATATCGCCGTCGCGTCGTTGTCGCCGTAGCAGTGCGGCCCCGGCCTAATGTGTAACCTTTACATGTTTATGAGCGAAATAAGGAAATGGTAGACCTAGCACGAATGTTGTCAAATTAGTAACGTAAACGTACCTAACGTTAATGTGAGTTAATTATGAATTGGAAATACTCGTTTCGCACATACTATTTAATTAAATTGAAAACTTTAATACAAATTGAGCATGTCGCAAAAAAATACCAAAGCCAGACTGCAAACGCGGGCGCGGGGCGGGAGCGGTGCGGCGAGTTCAAACAGAAGAACTTCATTTGAGTGTCCATAGTGGGCACGCGGGCTCGGGAAGCGGCGCGGGCACGCGGGCGCGGGGAGCGCGCGGGTAGCTCACGCCATAGCTCGTTCATACAAGTGGCCGCAGTGAGAGCGCGGGCGGCAAGTGACAACCCGCGCGGGAGCGGGGGATCTCAAACTAGTTCGAGCTGACCACGCGCGTTGTTGTGATGGTGTCTTCAAAATTAAATGTTGAATAATTAATAAGTGCTATTCAAGCACGATCTGCACTGTGGATGTCGAAACATCGTTTTTTAGTAAGAATTTTCCAGTAAAAATAAGTCTTCTTCATCCATATGATATTTTTACAAACATTGGACACGACAACGCTCAGAACGAAGCCGCGCTCCACTGCGGACAGGTAAATCGCGCGCGTTCCCGCACCCGCGCCGCTCCCCGCACCGCGCTGCCAGTCTGGCCAAACACTCAATGTTATATAGGACAGTTGTATTGTCAATTCAAAATTCACTCACATTAACGTTACGTTCACGTCACTTATGCCCGGTTCCTATGGGCAAAAACGAATCGTTTTGCTTACCAATAGTAGCATTTTTCAGTATCAAACTTGGCATATAAAGAGATTCGTAAAGTAATTTTAAGTGCGATCGCTACTAATAAATGGGAGGGTCTACTATACAAAGCTATGTTGTCTTTGTTTCATTATTGGTAAAGATACAAGAGTCTTAATTTTAACCAATAACGCTCGGTAATTCATAGGAACCGGCCATAAATGTGACAACTTTCGTGCTAGACCTACATGTCTATATAGATAAGTATCGTATTTATAGACTTCTGGAAATTGCGTTATATTTAGCGTACGCACATGTAATATTTATAAGTAAGACTCACAATAACGTACAAAATACAATACATATTTTTTTAGGATTTTTCTCTACACTTCGTTTCTGAATTCTTTGTAGCAAGGATCCTTTAGAAGAAATTAGCTTCACACTGTCCTTCACTTCAGTTTCAGTGATCATAAAACCGTGATTCTAGCAAGAAACTTTATGAAGAATTAAAAATAATATCTTTTCATATACGTTCTGCTGTAAGCGGATATAAGACGTTAAAATGTAACTGTTTTACATTCATTTTAGTGCTCGTAAAAAGTTGTCGTATTCCGACAGTCGGCGGCGACGCTTCTCTATTATGCGGAGAAGTTAATAATTCAAATGTTGGGAAAAATTGAGGTCTAAAGTTGAACTGAGCTCTGACATAAGATCACACGGGAAACTTTAGAAAATGGCGTCTTACAGTTGTGAGTTTGGTCTTTGGGTCAATGTGATTTCTTAACGTCTTTCTAGTAGGTACTTTAATTTTATAATGTGTTTTATATCATTTTAATAAAGAAATATTAATGTTGATATTTTTTCGTTCACCAAAAAGAAATACTTTTCAAATCCCAACCGTATATTTACGAGAATACAACTCCTCCCTGACAAAAACAAAACCATAAAATTAATCCAATCGTTTGAAATATTACGTTGCAAATTCAAGGTGACTTTTCACCTTCATCCTCAAAAAAATCCAACAACACATTTCAAAATACAGCATACCATCTATCTTCAAAATTTACCGTACAAAATTTCGCTAAAAAGTATGCGATTTCATTCAGTCAGGCCCCGTGTCGATGGCAAGCGAACATTTTCCTACGTCAGTTTCATTAAAAATCTCGCTCCATCCTCTCACAAAAGCGTACTGAGTCCCGCCATATTTTTAATCTTCTAGCAGAACAATAAGTCTGGCGATGTTACAGAAAATATCCTTATACGCCAGACCCGCGTCCGTCGACAAACTATCAAACAAATATCAATGTTTCATTTTGAAGCTGTTGATGCGCGAGGATGATCTAATTTACTCATCCGCACTCATGAACGTTAATGGCTCATTAACTAACGATTACTTAAAAGTGACCAGTATAGTATCTATATTGGGAATTCTTAAGCAAACGTTAGTTAATGTGTTATTAACGTCTTTGAGTGCGGAGGTAAGACTCTATTATGTAGAAATAAAGTTGCGGGATTTCAAGTTTGCGTAAATCATTTGTATTAAAACCTGTGATTCATAAAAGTCCATTGATGCGATCTCGTTGTTTGCAAAAACTTTTTACGAGTTTGTATCGCAGTTGGTGAACTAAGCTGTTGCGTATCAAATTATTTTCTTTGGGTTAAACGGTATACGCATATTTTAAAATGTACAGTCATTGACAACGATAATGTAACTCCGACAGTAATTAATCGAAATATTATGGGTGAACTAAAATTATGGAATACCTATTAGTTTTACCAGGATATTATTATGGTCACTCGCCTTTAGAAGGGACAGATGTGGTAATAATATATTTTTTTGTTTCAGGGTGTTATACAGGAGATAAGTTTGTATACAAACGCTGATGACGATACCCTGAAGTATAGTATCTGCCCATCGGTAAATATTATAAAATAAAATTTTATTTAATATTTTTTCATAATTTGTTCCATTTCATTTATTTTTGTACCCGTTTTAATATTTTTTTTACATTCCAGGGTAGAAGTATTTTAGACATTGTTAGTATATATTTCAATACATTCAGATTCTTGTCGCTTTCCGCTGCTGTCCTTGTCGAAACTCGATGTTCTAACTTTTTGCAATCTTTTTAACGCAAACTTTTTTCAGAACTTTTGACACTACTGAGAAATTCAGTCATAATAGTTAGGTTCATGTTTTAACTAATTTTACGAATAATAAAACCATTAATTTATTTTATAAAATTAATAACTTATATATTTTTACACAAGTTTTATTATTTCTTAAGTACCAAAAATTATTTGAACGGCACGGCGTTAAAAAGATTTGGGACAAATTTTTTCCAAATTTAAATTTATTTTCGTTTCGGCAGTTAATAAAATTGGGGTGAAATTTGACCTGGCTTATGAGATACTGTGATAATAACCAACTCGTTCTTAATGTACATACACACATAACCATTTATGTCTATTAATAGATATATTTTTAATACTAGTGCTAACAAAAATGGTTCATTTTGTATTACCAAAAATATTAATTTTAACTTCGCTTTATTCTTAACCGATTTAAAGAAAGAATCAGAAAAAGCGCGTCATCTAAAAAAAAACTTATAAAGTAAAAAATCAGTTCATAAAACATTTTTTTTTATTATGATTACTCATCAATGAACCAGTTTTGTTTAAAAGTCGTATTACTTTATTAACATTAATAATTTCTTTCGTAGCTTCTGATGACAACCACTGAGTCAGTAAGTGCGTTGCTTGTTTTATTAAATCTACTAGTATTAATTAGGGTTTGAAAATGTATTTTTTATTGGAACAAGCCTCAATATAATGTTCTAATAACTTAATAATTGCATGATTAAAAATTATCTGAATTATTAGAAGTAGGTACATTTAAAACGGACAAAACTTTGTACCAGTGATTTTTGTTTAATATTATTATGCAATTTTTCTTCCTGAAAACTTTGAAATGCAAGAGGGAGCTTGAAATAGACTAGAACTAGAAAGCTTATATTCTTATTTTACTCAAGTAAACCTAACTTTACTTATAGGTACCTCTACTAACGTACCATTGGGATTCGAGATCTCGGTGGTGTTCAAATCTGTACCAAACTCGAAATGGCCTTATTAGATATGGCTTTCCGATATCGAAATTAATGTTTTTTTTTTCTATATTATTTGTGATGATTTTTTTAAATCGCACTGATTTTTTTATATTAATGATACATCAACGTAGTTTTATTAAAAAGTTCCCTATACTGCTACATCTAGGGTACCTATTTCTTTGTAAGAAAATTCTTAACCTGACAATAACAACTATCTAACACTTAAAAATTCTAACAATATTTAATCGGCTTTGTAGTTCTTATACTTAAATCAGTCTTTGCGCTTATTGCAGTGTTGTAGTTAATTCTTCGCAAAGAAATAAATAACCAATAACCTGAGTCATCTTCTATAGATTTTCAACAACTCTTAATTTTTATTGGTATGTTCAACAGCTAGGGGAAGATGAGGTCACAGATACACCGCCAACCATATCAGGTAATATTTACAATATTTCCGTTTATTGATTTTATATACATATTTACATTTTAAAATCTTTTTATAAAAAATATAAAAAAAAACATTTAAAACTATAAAAAATAGTAGCCCACCTGCATTGGGAACGCGGTCCAAGCTACCGGTGGTCAGGGCCTCAGAGAGATGAACTTCCTAACAATACGCGCCGTGTCCAGAAGTATAACTTTCTGTATCAGGCCTTTAACCCAGCCGCCCAACGAGAGCCTCATCAGATGTTGGTCGAGGCTCTTGGCTATTAAGCTGTTGGCCGTAACGACTATAGGCACAATGACTGCTGAGTCAACCTCCCACGTGTCGACAACCTCGTGTGCTAAGTCTTGATACTTCATTTCTTTATCTTTCTCGGCTTTCACAAGGTTATCATCATGTGGAACAGTGATATCAACAATCATTGTGAGACGCTCTGATCGATCTATCACCACCAGGCTTATTGGCAACAATAGTCCTGTCCGTGATGATAGATCGATCCCAGTACAATGTGACGTGACCATTCTCGAGAACTGGGTCGGGTACATACTTGTAGTATGGTACTTCTGCGTTGACAAGGTTGTATTTCAGAGCAAATTGCTGGTGGATAATCCTAGCCACTAGGTTGTGTCTGTGTAACTCGCCGTTAGCAAGACGAGAACAACCAGAAATAATATGTCGAATGGATTCACCTGGACAATGCCCAACAGATGTCAACCGTGCCGTCCTTCACAATATATTTCCGATAGTTGTTCGCCATCATAACTTCGTCCATAATTGCACAGACAAAACCTTCGGTTTCCCCGAAGAGGTCACCGAAACGTAGCCAGGCTACGGACGCTAGGAAGTCTACATCGGGCCCACGAAGGGCTCGGTAAAAGCGTCCGTGAAGCTCCTTACTCTGCCATACCTCCCTGCGGCCATTAGTATCCAGTACTACAAGCTTGTGCCAGTTCTCTTTAGCCAAGGAGAGTGGGGTGAATGCTTTGTCCACTGCGACTACATCTCGATGCATCCCCACGTCGCGCGTCGGCTTGGGAGAAGTACTCCCTAAGGCTGCACACCTCGCGGTTGTGGAGGGTCTTAGCATTTAAAAAGCCTCGACCCCCACACTTCCTTGGAATGTACAGCCTCATCACCGATGAACGTGGATGATGCATTCGGTATGCAGTCAGCTGCGTACAGACCATCCGATCCAGGGCGTCAAGTTCAGTCTGTATCCACTTGAGTATGCCGAAGGAGTACATCAAGACCGGCATGACTCAACCGTTAAAGGCGCACACCTTATTTCCGCCTGACAAAAGACTTTTAAGTACTTTTTTCAGGTGGCCATAGAAGAGCTCCCGTAACGAATGCTTCGTGTCGGCCTCATTGATGTTTAACGCCTCCGACATGCCCAAGTACTTATAGGTTTCGGTTGAGGAGAGAGATCTAAGGTGTATGGAAGCCGAGAGTTGGGTTCCCACGGATTCCATAATCCCTCTTCACCTTATATGCATGACCGCACATTTGTCCACACCAAATTCCATCCTGATGGAATTATTGAAAGTTTCAGTTACATTCAGTAACTCCAACAGTTGCAATATAATTATTATCTTACATAATTACTATCAAATATTACAAATGAATACCTGTATGTAATGAAACTATTTCGTATAATGATTTATCTTTAACTATTACAGTTCCAATACCGCCCGAAAAAGGAGAAAAGGGTATGCAAGGGTTAAAAGGTGAAAAGGGGGACAAAGGTGATACTGGACAAAGAGTGAGTATCTTATTGTTATAAACATGATGTATGGAGACTGGAGAGTCTAACCCTAGCTCACTAACCTTAATTTCGAATAACGTTATCACTAATCATTCGTAAATTTTACGACGGATTAAAATATCAATATTTATTTAATCAACTTTATTTATGACACAAAATGACCTTAATTATCAGTCTTACTTTTTTTCTTAAACAAATAACATAATCTGTTTTAGACATAACCTACATGGAACAGTGATTGCACATAGGAACAATATGCTCCCTGCAAATCGCTTTTTTACAGCCATTGCAGAAGCTCGTGGTCATACATCAAAAAGTTGCAAATAATATTGAAATCTATTAGTGATATAATTATTACGTCTTATTATAACATAAAAATAATAAATGTTCTACTAGTAATTATCAAAAATAATCAACAAATAAATAAATACACAACTTTGAAAAAAGTTACGATTACTCGATAAACCCCGATCTAATGTGCGTGCATCTGTATTGAGTGATTGTGGGTCACTAAGGATGCGAATTAGGAAGGCATTAGAACGGGCGGGGTGGCGGGAGTCGGGATCTTACCGAAACACTAAATGCGCAAGGTACGCGTCGTCATTTTGATGAATGGATAGTGACACAGGACTAAGAAAGACTCTTGCTATTATAAACCTGGTATAATAATATAATATATAAACCTGGTATAATTTATTATATTTTATTAAGATGACATATCAATCTTAATAAAATATAATAAATTTAACAACCCTACACCTATAATACAAGAAACTTTAGAAACAACAACACGATGGCTTTATGACCATAACTTAGAAATAAATTATAATAAAACTAAAACAATACAATTTAGGTCTTATAAAACTCCCCCATTAACAATAGATACATCTTTTCGAAATATAACTTTAGAAAACGTAGACACATTTAACTTACTCGGCATTAACATAGACACCCACATCAACTGGAAAACCCACATTGAACATATAAAGTCAAAACTATCAAAATTCACTTACGCTCTTTTTCAAATCAAATGTAGCATAAACATTGAGACAGCGCTATCGGCTTACTTTGCTTATGCGTACTCTTGGTTGAGATACGGCATCATGTTATGGGGAGATAGCGTAAACATTCATAACCTATTTATTTTACAAAAAAAATGTATACGAATCATAGCCCAAATAGATAATGAAAGTAGCTGCAGACCCTTTTTTATTAAATATAAGCTTCTTACACTCCCATCTATTTACATATATGACATAAGCATATTCGTTTTTAAAAATATTATTAATTTTACGAAAGTTAAAGATACCCACAATATAAACACAAGGCATAAAAATAGGCTATATTTACCATCATCTAGGATTAAAATGCTCAACCAAAGTCCCTACTACATGGCAGTAAAAATATTTAATAAATTACCAAATGATCTACAGAACGAAACAAAAGAAATAGTATTTATTAGAAAATTAAAAACATATTTAATAGAAAAATGCTTCTACTCAATCAACGAATATTTTGAAAATAAATAAAATTAAAAACACCCAATATAAGCAAAAATAACATAAACCTAAATAAATAAAACATACAATTAATAATAAACCTATACCTACTCGATAACATATCACTCGATATACTATGTTGTTTTGGTTCTAGTATCCTTAATTAAAAATATTGTGTATAAGAATAACAATAGTCAAGAATTAGGCACTATGTACCAAGTAGACACATAAGTAAATTTATAAATATACTTTTATGTAATTAGAGCCCTCAAATATTGCAACACCTGGAAAAGGTTGCTAAGCTGTACCTACTCTATAAAATAAGATCTGTATTATTTTACCTTAGTGTGCAAATAAATATTTTGAGTTTGAGTTTGAGTTTCGAGTTTGATAATAAATATATAATTTTTTAAATGAAATATTTTTTTAGGGTGATCTGGGACTTGAAGGACCAATAGGCCCAATAGGTCCGATTGGCAGACGAGGAGAAAAAGGGGTAAGAATTTACTTAAAACATTTAACTTATTTGAGCATAACTTAATTATTTTGAATCATTGTAATTATAATTTCTTATGGCGATTTATAATGATACCGACATAGTAAATTATTTTAAAAGCAAACTAAACCGAATGTATATTTTAGTTACCGTTACAGCTAGTTCACACAGAAACTGTGTAGATTTTAGCGGATTTGTTATTTTGGCGATGGCGCCTGTAGTTGTATGAGCGAGTTCACATACACGTCAGTATTGCGAATCCGGTAAAAAATACTGGATCCGTTATTTTTATCGTATCCTGCCTGCCAGATGTGATCCATCGGTACAGATATAAACAACACACATCCAGTACGGACGGCTCCGTTAAAGCAGATCCGCTGTGTGAACGAGCTCTTAGACATAGCGTTGTAGTAATATTTATCAGAATGCAGATAACTTGTGTTTGATCAAAGTAAAATTATGTAATTTTTTTTAAATTCAATAAATACACTTCTAATCTAATTGCGAATGTTCTCACTAGGCATGTCAATGTTCAAAAGGACTGGTGTCAAGTCTGTTGCTGTCAATGCCAGAAATGAAAGGTCCTGCCGGTGAAAGAGGTCTGCCAGGATATGATGGCATCCCAGGTCCACCAGGTTCAACTGTAAGTATTAACAGAACTCGAAAGTTTTGGAAATATTATTCTATATCAATTAACTGGACTTTTATAAGAAAATATTTCAATGTTATAAGGAAACAAAACCAAATACAAGAAATCAATCCGTCTACAGTAAAATTAACGATGAACTATTAATGAAGACTGCTTGTATTTAGGGTAACATCGGTCCTCAAGGTGAGAGAGGACCACAGGGTTTGAGAGGTGAAACAGGAGAAAGAGGAGATGTTGGACCACCAGGAAGAGATGGAGCAACAGGACCAAAAGGAGAACCGGGAAGAGATGGCGTGCCAGGATCAGCTGGTGTACAAGGACCTATGGGACCTCAAGGACCACCGGGTCCAATATATATGGTGATTATTGTTTAAGTTTTTAAGTTTTATTGTATGGAACTGCTATACAATACAGCACAGTGGCAGCTCTTATTGGTGGGAAAGAAATAATTTTATTTAAACATGATGAAAATATTTTTTACTTGATTTAAGCTGAAACACAGAACAATCGTTTAAGGAATCATAATATTATATACATCATTAATGTATTTATGCGTATATTAATTGAAAAATCTATTGCCAGGATGGACCAATATTTTTTTCTTACATGCTTAAACATTATCTATGTTAATTGGGTTTTAATGTAGAAACCAAACAAAAATCTCAGAAGTAACTTTGACAGGAAACAGAAGAGGAGAAAAAAGCAAGAATCGTTAAAATACCTGGGGAGAGGGGTGACCAGGGGCCGATTGGACCTCCGGGCACGCCAGGACAAAGGGGTGATCGAGGAGACATGGGTCCAAAAGGAGAGATAGGCCTAAAAGGAGAAAAGGGCATTGAGGTAAGAATACCAGTATCCTATGATATTCGCGAACAAATGCATAAGTTTCCACAACTAGAATAGAATGGGTAGACATGCTATAGCCATACTCACTAACAACATCGAAAATTTTAGGGCCACATGGGTCTTCAAGGTCCTAGAGGTGAAAAAGGCGATATAGGTGAGGCAGGAATGGATGGTCTACCAGGCACTCCAGGCACACATGGACGACCAGCAGATAAGGGCGTAAAGGGTAAGGGTACCCATTGAGATAATAATTAACCTACAACACAATACTCGTCTATTACTTAACAACGATCATGAGACTGCATCTACTGACATATTTATTATATTTTCTAATGTTCTGCCTAGCCTTTTCCCAACTATGTTGGGGTCAGTTTCCAGTTTAACCAGATGAAGATGAAGACCAGTATTTTACACGAGGCGACTGCCATCGGACCTCCCCAACCCATTTACTGGTCAATGCCTAAAGTTAGACCGGTTGTCAAACTTTCGGGGTTCTGACTATCCGTAACGACTGTCATAGGTAATTCGTATGACACCCGAGACCGACAGTTTAACGTGTTCTCCAAAGCACGTTTTCTTATATAGGCTAAATTAAATAAAACAAATAATTAACAGATATTCCATAGTCTCAGTGAACTATCTAGTAAGTATACTCAGATACTGAGTCATTGATCTAATTTTAACCTTGGTTTAATTGAAAAATGTCTTCAATTATATATTAGGTATAGGAAGGAGGGTGTAGGTATTGGAACTCTGCCTCAAAAATGGTTGAAGATTGTCATTATCACTTGAAACCTATTTTCATTCAATAATGTTTTTAATGAAGCAGTGATAGCCTAGCGGCTGAACGCTTGCCTTCCATGCAGGAGAGTCTAAGTTCGATACCGACCCGTACCTCTGATTTTTCGAATTCATGTGCGGATCAGAATTTGATTATCACTTGCGTTAACAGTGAAGGAAAAACATCGTGAGGAAATCTGCACACTTAAGAGGGCTCCATAAAGTTCTCTATGGTGTGTGTAGTCCGCCAACCCATACCAGGCCCGCGTGGTGGACTAAGACCTAAACCCTTTTCATTCTGAGATGAGGCCCGTGCCCAGCAGTGGGACAGTAATGGGCTAATTATGTTTTTTTTTTTTTTATAAAGGTATTGATTCTACAGGAATTTTAGACGTGACATTTATGCTGACTTAAATAAGAGAAACACAATAAAAAAAGTTCTAACCAGATAAAATAAACAAGCTTGTATACAGACAATGGTTTTCCTACTTTCAGGTGACAGAGGAGACAAAGGCTCATCTGGTCTAGCCGGATTACCAGCATCGCTAACCTCTGTTCTCGACGCTGAAAGTAAGTTATCCAAATTATTTCAATAATACAATAATCTCCTCACATACCAACAATTTACTGTTTATTTAGACCTTTCCATTTTAGTTCAAGACATATATAACCTGAATAAATTTCAATATCAAACAAAGCATTCTGGTCACGTAAATGTAATAACGTAAGTAGATTGAATTCCGAAACATTTTTTGCTACTATCGGCTCTATTGGCTTTGATCCTGACTCGACGTTGTTGTATTATTGTGTGGTATTGGGTACGTTTTTGTTGCTGTCCCTTTCCACCACGAGAGGAATTACAGAGATAGAATGAACGTATATCTCAATTGGGTTTTTCGTTTCTGTTTGTACATCAGATGCGCGCCTGGTATTGTCATTTTTCTGTGGAACAAAACGCATCAGAAAATCTTTTGATCTAATAATTTTATTAGTTTCTTGTATGGGAATAATGTTAAAGATATCTATTATAAGTGAAACACTGTTTGTTTCTTTCGGCATTATCATTTGGAAACAATTTAAAATTATTGATATTACTAATTAGTTTAGTAAAGGTTTGAATTGATATAACTAATTAAGATAACTTCAACACAAGTTTTAAAATATAAAAATAAAGTCTAACAAAAGCTGAAAAAAACCAGCTTTCATAACTCACAAAGAAAGTTGTTTGCACTTATATTTAAATTATATAATAATGCCTCGTTGGTCTAGTGGTGGCAAGCGCGACTGCTGATCTTGAGTTCCTGGGTTCGATCCCCAGATCGGACAAAGTGTTATTGGGTTTTTCAGTGTGGAATCCCTCAGTAGCAGCTCGGAGTCTGGATTTGTGCCCGGTTGATGGCAAAAGGCTTGCCCCCATGGGACTTATAACGGCGAAATGAGGGTGTTACTAAACACCTCTGCTCAACCCTTCAAGTCATACAGGCGTTTGTGTGTATGTTAGTTATATAGTAATTGATAAACTTCGGGCACATTTGTATATATTACCTCCGGTAAGTACCTTGATTTTTCGATTTGCGTTTATACCCAATTTTCGTACCACAACACACGTGAATATTACCACAGCAATATTTTTTCAAGCTGTAGAAGCTCTAGTGTAGATCACAATGGATAAAATACCAGCCATACTGAAAATTATAAAGCTTTACAGTTAAATACCCAATCGTATGAAAGCAGCACCACCTCGTGTTTACATTGTGATATGCAAATAAAATGAAAATATATATTTCAGATGCAGACGTGGTGGAAAAACTGAGGGGTTTTAAAGGAAAAAGGGGAGAAACAGGTGAAAAGGTATTTCATTAACCCCTATTGAAATCAGCAAAGCAATATAGCTTAACGATTTTATTTTTTTATTCTATACATTTAATTTTTATGTGAGCAAGAACTTGGCTATAGTCGATATCGTCAGTGGAAAGGTAAAAAGACTAAAGCGCCAATATACCTACTTTAATAAACACAGTTATTTAAGAAAGATAACTATGTTTATTTTCTTAAAAAAATACTTTGAATCTCTCTACTGTAAAGTAGGTATATTGGCGCTTTAGTCTTTTTACCTTTCCACTGATAATATGTTTACCGTAACCAACTAATCCACCTTTGCATGTGAGTGTAACATTATAAAACAATATTAATTAAAAATAAGACAATAAGTTTCCCTCATAAAAACCTTAACACCCGTATTCCCCCCTTTTTAAGGGTAATTTAAGGGAATTTTTAAAATTCGATAAAAAAGTATTATTTTTTGAGAGTATTTGTACCATTTTTTTATATAAAATTTTATACGCGGCTGTACAAATACACCCCTTATTTTAGGATGAAACGTTTTTCTTTCTTGAATAATATGATAAAACTTATCAATAAAACTAATTTCATGTGTACCCCCCAAGGGTTCACCTTCATACAGTTTTGTCCAATGAAAGTATTTCATTTTAAATTCTTTATATCAAATCAGTTACATCATGGGCGGATATCTCATACCTATATCTAACTTATTTCAGGGTGATAAAGGCGATAAAGGTACAACTGGTATACAAGGACCACGAGGGAAGGATGGCAAAGATGGTTTACCTGGGGCCATAGGAAAAGTCGGGCCAAAGGGTGAGCTTGGACATAAAGGAGATCGGGGTGAACCAGGCCCAGCCGGGCAAGTTCCTGCATCAGAAATAGCATTATTGAAGGTTTGAAGTTAATTAAATTTTTCATACTTCGACATTCCACAGACCTTAACTTTATTTTGATTTAATCTATGTTAAACCTACATTGTCACATCCAAAGGTTACTATAGCTCTACCTATTGTAAGTTTGCTTACGAACACACATGCTTCATGCGGCTATTATTCTAGGGTGCAAAAGGAGACAGGGGCTACCCTGGACTTGAGGGTGGACACGGTCCTACTGGCAGCAAGGGGAAAACAGGAGCAATAGGTCCAGTTGGCCCAGAAGGACCAAAAGGAGATCCTGGTCCTATCGGCCCTATGGTAAGGTTCAACACTCTTCATCCTCAATAGTCTATTAGTCTACCAGTGAACACAATAATATTGCGTCTCCCAAAAAGGAACCTTATCTATTGTCACTGGTCAAGTTGTGAATGCACTGTCGCACCAGTGAAGCTGTTGCCCTTGTTACCAAACGTAACTAGAATCTTAATAATCACGTCTTCTTCGAATAACTTCTACATATCTGAATCATTAATACCTACTTGACATAACATAACATCACGCTTTGTATTCCTCCAAGGGTTCAACAGAGGTGTTATAGGCCCATTTATTAGTGGGCGAGCCTATTTCCATTAACTGGACACAAATCCAGACTCCGGGCTGCTACTGAGAAATTCCTAATGGAAAAACCAAATAACACTTCTCGAACTGGAGATCGAACCCAGGATCCCATGCTCAGCATTCGTGCATCTGACCACTAGACCAACAAGGCAATCAACCTACATGAGTTTTCAAAAAGTTTATATTTTTCTAGGGACCTATGGGACCACCGGGATATAATGGCACGATTGGAGAAAAGGGACAAAAAGGTGATAGTGCACCAAAAATTAATTTGTACAAGGTTAGTTTTGAAGTCTGTACTACACATTGGGTACAAAATAATATTATCGTAACTAAATAACAGTTACAAGACATTTTAAAAATATAGCTTTACTATAAAATAACTTCTTACAGCTAAAGGGTGATAAAGGAGACAGTGGCCCTACGGGCAACCCTGGGAAGCCAGGAGAAACTGGTCCGCAAGGTCCACCAGGAACCTGTGTTGAAACATCTACCCGAGCTCCTACAGTAGGTCCGCCTGGACCGCCTGGGCCACCTGGTCGTCCTGGCGTATCTATAGTAGGACCGAAGGGGGAATCAGGAGTAACAGTCATACAAGAGACATATCATAAGATTATTTCAGGGTCAGGTAAGAGACTTTAGTAATAGCTTCAATAATTGTAAAAAAATGTGTTTGAGTATAGCATCGTTCGAACATTTTTTTCTTACAAGCTGATTAATTTTCACGTTTATTTAAGTATGTTTTTACTACCGCAAATTAATGATAATGTGTCAGAATATAGCTTAGTTTAATGGTTAGTTTACCATGTGTCAGAACCAAAGTCCCTAGCAAAACTGAATGAGTGGGTCGAGGAACTTCAAGTATACTCCACCAAGAAGAACATAGTCTGCTTAGTTGTCGGCAATAAGATTGACAAGCATATCATTTTGGGACCCAGCGCATAATATAAGCAAGCACACGGTCACCCGCACGACGGCACAACGAGTATTTCCAAGGAGGGCTGATGTCAGGCAGGCGGCCGGTTATAAAACAATAAGCCAAAACCTCTAACATGGATTTATAAAATACATGTTGTGCCGACCCCACCTGGTGTGAGATAAGGGCAGGGAAATGTTGATGATGTGTCATAATATAGCTTCGTAGTCAAAAGCGCGACCGCTGAGATTGTGCTCTGGGTTTCGATTCTCGGGTCGGTTAAGGCCTAGTTCAGTTTTTCTTACAGAGTATTTTAGCTCCAGACTCAGGATTGGACTGGTATCAGACAAATGGTAATTTCTCTCATTTTCTTGTAGCAATATTGTAATTTATTTTACAACAATCATAGGAAGAGAATAGATGGGCAATAACGTAAGTACATAAATATTGCCAATATAATGTTTCTATTATTTATTTGCAGGTGATCCAAATGACGAAGACGATTTTTACTCAGCCAATACTGTTGTTTATAGAACAAAAAGAGGTCTGATGAAGGTAAAACCTTTTTGTAATTTTTAAACAGTTACGTGCGATCTTTTCCATCTGATATTTTATTCAAAACTTTTTTAATACTCTTCCACTTTTTAATTTTGTTCTAAATGCAAAACATAGCGATACTATTAACTATTGATACCTAGTTCCAAGGGATTTTTTTGGTAATTATTATACAGATTTTGATACAAGTCAATCAAAGAATGAAGCGGTAGCCTTTTATTGATATTTTTTTGTCTCTTGCGACACCAATTCGCGTAGGGAAAATGACTATTTGAAGCAGAGATAACGTTTCAAATGAATACCACTGGAATAATTATAAATATTGTTTTGGTATCTTGGCAGCCAAACATAAATTGTTTTATGAGATATTTGTACGTAAACGCTTGGTTCTTAAGATTCTGAGCGATAAGAAGCTATTAACTTTTAGTGAGAAATACTAAAATGTTAAAGTGCCGCTGTTTACGAATATTTCATAGTTTTACAAATTCATTGCCTCGTTACTCCTTCATGATTGTTTGGAATTCTGGAAACAAGCATGACGTTGTTCTGATGTTTCGTAACGGAATTTGCGAAAGCTGAAAATATGTACAAGAGAGGCTTTCGTCCAGCTATGAGACAGTAGCTATAAACATGAGGTGTCATAGATAGAAACTGCATCGAAAATGTATGATTAATATCTAGCAGTTATCTTAGTAAGACAGAAAACTAAAAATAAAATCATAGTTTTCAAACAAACCCGAAGTTAAAAACGAGCATCTGAAAACAGGAAAACTATTCAAAGCGAAATATTTCTTCCTGAACAGTTCCATTACCTTGAACAATAGGTAAATATATGTACATAATTGGTTTCCTTTTGCAGAGAACAGAGGAAACAGAGCTGGGAACGCTGGCATACGTTTTACAAGAGAAAATATTGCTGCTCAGGGTTGAAAACGGATGGCAATATGTTGTGGTAAAAAGCGTTATTGATTCTGAATGTGTAATGCCTTTTCGTATGTATCGATGGATTTTTCTGGTGTTTTAAATGGTGTGTGCTGCTAAAATACACTATACGTAATAGTACGACACTACTTAGAAGTCGCATTGGCAAACTTGATCGACAATTAATGGCAGGCGCTCATTATCGCCCCATTCAAACTTTGCGTCAGAGTAAAGACCATTTTTTACTTCAGTACTAATAAACATTCGCGGTCTTGAAGTCGCACTCAGCTCGGAAGTGATTGGTTTTACGAAGTTTGTCGATGCGACATCTTAATTGTATCGTACTGTAATCCTATAATCGTGATTATTAGATTTAAAAAATCTGTTTTTAATTATTTCACAGATGGGTTCCCTGATGGATGCGAAGCCACCATCTACCACCACTTACAGACCACCACCTTCTTCTACAACGTTTAGACCACCCGTTTCTTCAAGTTTGAGGCCCCATCATATTGCTGCTTCGCCTAAACCTTGGGTACCAAAGAAGAATAGAGGCTTTGTAAGTATAATACATACAAAATTCGCAAAATCAAGTAAAATTTTCCAGTTATATCGTTTTATGCAGTTTATTGGTTATGCAGTAATTATTTTATTTTTTATTTATTTTATTGGTTTACCAACAATTGTTTACACTGGTTATGGGCACAAAAAACAAGCAAAAACAGATTAACAATAGTGTACAATCACTTATAGGTAAACTCAGCATGCAAAAAGAAAGTTGTACGTACAATAGAAAAAAAAACTATCCTGATTTATATCAACTACCAATATCTAAATTGTTACATGTTATTTAGATACTGACACAGGGAACAAAGAAAAAAAAAATCCCTATCTAGGTTTTTCAAAGTCTTCGCTTAAACTGTATAGTGAGTCGAAAGTGCAAGTCGATTAGATCGCTACATTATGTTTGTCGTATAACACATAGTTTATAGACCTCAGCGGTGAAAAACATGACCAGTGTCAATTCAGGAGTTATAAAGAGGAATAATTTATTGGCTTTGGAGTCAATAAAAAAAAAATTGGAATTTTCTCTTGCCTAGAGGATACATACAACCCATCATACAATGAGATTCATTCAATCATGCAATAGGACGCCTTTCAAGGTCCTCAATTATTTCCGAGAGGTTGTACAATATTGACATGAGAATTAAAAATGATATTTTTGGTCTAGATCCGAATGGCGGCGCTCAATGAGCCCTACTCAGGAAAAATGTTAAGTGATATGAAACTTGGCCGAGAAGGTGCTGACCAGTTGTGCTACGAGCAAGGCAAGATATTCAAGTTAAGAGGGACGTTTAGACCATTCTTAGCAACAAGGTAAATGGATACTCCATAATAAACAACAATAATTCGCTAGATCCACAACTCTGCGCGATACAATTACTCAACTAGGATGCGTCTTGGGACATTTTCATAGAACGTAACGGTGCAATGAATGTCGAATATTTGAAAATAACATAACGTAGAAAATGTTAGCTATTTTTCGGTTATCGAATAAAACTTTTTAACAAAAATGAAACCAACTTCAAATTGTTTATCTCTGAAGTTCTTTATCAGATCTTCACCAAATTTAAATGGAATCACTTCAAAAGAATATTCTTTCAAACAAAAAAATAATCATTAAAATCGGTTCACAATTAGCAAAGATATCGCGGAAGAAACACACAAAAAACATACAGTCGAATTGAGAATCTCCTCCTTTTTTGGAAGTCGGTTAAAAAGGGTCTACGTTTTTTTGATAAAAATAATTATCCCATCACTACTATGTATGAAATGAAAATTGTCTCAAGACTCATCAGGTGAGCTTATTGTTAAGTCAGAACTAAACATGAATAAACTTTCTCTTTATCTCAGTGACCAAGACCTCATCTACATAGTTCAAAGGGGTGAAAGGGATCTTCCAGTTGTTAATCTTAACGGATCTGTTTTATTCAAATCCTGGTCAAGTATTTTCGATGGAAGTGGCGCTGAATTTGCTAGTCATCCAACCAACATCTTCAGTTTCAACGGGAAGAACGTTATGATAGATCCTAACTGGTAAGTGTCAAAACTTGTTACAACAATCGAAATTTTTCTTCATAAGACTTGACTTATTTTTTATTTTACGACAAGTAATCATGTTTTGGTTAACATTTCCACCAGAGAACTAGACAGAGTTTCTTAAGAGTTTATGGATGATTTATGTTTAATACTAATTTCAGGCCAAATAAAACGGTGTGGCATGGCGGTAATACTGATCATAATGGCTCGGTATATCGAGATGAGAATTGTAACGATTGGAGAAGTGGCTCTAAATATTACAGTGGAGTCGGATCTTCATTAGAAAATAATCGACTATTAAACCAAGAATTGTAAGTATTTGTTGAAAGGTGAAAAAAGATTTAGCGAAATACATTAATGAGAGCTAATGATTGGTCATCACAGTCTAACAAAAGACAGAGCCACGTTTGATTGTAAATCGCCTGATTTAAATGGCGTGTTTTGTTGCCCATCCGACAACAGTTCATAGCAAACTGCTATTATTTTTGACAATATTTGTGACTAAAACTGAAATATTATAGTCAATAGAGATGTAAGCGCCATTATTATGTTTTCTTTGAACTATATTTTTTGTTTCAGTTACTCCTGTGATAATAAATTTATAGTACTTTGTGTAGAAGTAGCAGCGTACAAAGGCTCCATGCCCGTGAGACGTAAGCGGTAAGTAAAAAAATTGCATGCATAATTTGAATTTATTGTTTTTAATGAGCAACATTTCGCTATAATTTTGTTTTCTGTTTTCAGGCACCATCGGCGGCATAATTTATTATTGAATTAGTATTTCTAATATTAAGAATACATAGTTTTTGTTGAATTACAATTTGATTGGATTACAAAATAAAGTATTTTAGTCTTTTGTTAGATAGAAGAACAAATTACATATAAAAAAAATTAAATTAAAACTCAATATAAGTATTGTATAAATTCTACTCAACTATAGATATATACTCTACTCATGATTGTAAATAGTAGTTAGGTAGCCTTATTTTAATTGAGGTTATTGTAAAAATAATCATACTCATTCGAGAGCAATTTGAACAAAATTATCGCATTTATGAATCTAATTGTATGTTCTTTATTAGAAAGTAATTGAAAAGTATTCTTATAATAAGAATATTATATTCTAATTTCCGTGTAACCAAGATCAAACCCTCAGTTTTTTATTTCCCGTTTTTTTTAAATACTGTACGGTAGCTAAAATGTCAAAGAGTGACCCTTTTTATCTGCAGACCTTAGGCACCCCTAATTTGGGTACTATACCAAAATATGCTCACGATTGAGTGTGGTAGGTAAGTAAAAAATAAATTTAAGTTTATCTTCTACTAACTACAATTCAATTCTGCCTGTGGACGTTTAGCAACGTCCATAGTAATAACTGTGACACACTCAGTATCAGTCGCGTTCGTTCAAACAGGAAGCCAACTCAAAAATATTTCAAAGGATGCATTATGCGTCCTACGGACTATGCATACATTTTCCCCAAGTTCTGCATCGTGTCCCAGTAGTAACTTTGTGACGGGTGGTGGCTGATTGGCGGGGGTCTGGGCCTATAAAAGGTCTGACACACAGCAGATCGGCCCTCTCGCGCCGCTGCAGTTGCCCAGTTAAGTGCCACACCTGCTAAATTTTATGTGCACAAGCTAGTCGAAGGTTGACTCCTAAAGCCACCCTAAAGTGTTACAACTTAAAGAAGTTATATATGTTAAATCTTGGTTACATGAGAAGAATATAGATAAAATGAATTGGTAAAATATTAGAGCTGTTTATTTTCCATTTTCTTTAGTCATATTATTTATATTTAATGTTAAGTCTGTGCCATAATAATGTCATCATAAGAAAATAATTAACAAAAATAAAATTGTTGTTTGTAACCTTTCATTTTTCCTCTCTTAAGGGCGTAACGATCTTTATTTTACGGCAATGTGTAAGTGGCAAGGATGGCCAAAAACTATTTCCAGAATCACACGCTGAATTCATTGCTAGCATATTGCTATCAATAAAGTAAGCTACTTATGAAATTGCTGTCTACTATCGCTCAGCGGTAGCCATACTCGGCAACACACGACCATACCAACAATATTGAAACAAAATTGCCGGGAAACTTGTCAGTGTTGCCCGGGTAATGCGACGATGTTGGCCTAACATTGCCGGCCATACATACCAGCCACACATTGCCGTAAAATTTTGATCGTTTTCCGACCCCTTTAATTGATCGGCAATATTACAGTCATAATGAAAGATTATTATAACACTACCGACCTACAAAAAATTAAAAACTTTAATTAAAATCTTCTTCTGTCTTTCAATAAATAGGGTTCCTATACCGAGTGTAGTTTTCTCAATACTCTTAATACACTGAAGCAGATATTTAGCCCACCAACTGTGCGCCAGTAGAACCTCCTTAAAAGTGTTATTACAATAATCTCATTTCAAAATTAGGTCTCCAATCCCGCAGCCATTTCCACATTCATGCCGATGCATTTCTCCAGAAGTGCCACAGAGCTCATTTGCAATAAGAGCGGTTGCAATGAGCGGCATAATGCGACTTGGCCGGAGTTACCTCCGCTGCATTTACCACAAGATTGCAATAACCCCCCCATCTAGGAGCGTCCCTCTGAAAATTTGCTAGGTGCTCATTTTTAAAACGGACTTACAAATTTCTTCGATTGCACAAAGGGTCTTTTGTGTTTTGCGCGTCAGGTAGCTTTGTATGTTTGGACAAATCTTTGGAGTAGGCTTTTTGGGCTTAAATAATGTTAGTTCTTGTTCGTGAAGTTGGTTTATGGGCAAGTTCAAGGACACAATAAAATAAAATCCTGACTGTGATGGAATACCTAATTTTTTAAATTTTATTAAAGATTTGTATAATTATATACATACATACATAAACTTACGCCTTTTTCCCATGGGGGTAGGCAGAAACTATAGAACGCCACATGCTACGACTCTTACATACCCCTTTCGCTTCATCCACATTCATACATCTTGTCATACACGCACGCCGGTTAAGAGTACTACGCACCTGACCTTTGTGAAGAACATCACCAATAACATCGATGTATGTCCTTCTAGGACGTCCTCTACCGGCGTTCCCATTAACATCCGCCTTATAAATTTCTTTTGTTAATCGCCGTTCACTCATTCTCTCAACATGGCCAAACCACCTAAGCATACTCTTTTCAATTTTTGTCACTACATCATCTTTTAAACCGCAACTTTGTCTAATCTCTTCATTTCTCAATCTATCATTCAAAGTTACACCGCACATACTTCGCAAGGAACGCATTTCCACGGCATTTATTCTACTTTCATGCCTCTTCTGCCACGACCAACATTCACTTCCATACATAAGTGTAGGTACCAACACACCATTATGGACAGCCAGTCGTGCCTTTTTGGACATCGACCGGCTAGCCACAACCGCATGCAAAGCACCATTTACTTTATTTCCCGCATTTGCTCTCCTTTCCACATCTTCGTCAATCTTACCATCTCTTGTAAATATAAACGTAAGTATTTATAAGAAACCAAAAATTTTGAACCTTCTGTAGTTTACCACTATACCAATCACTTAAGTAACATGTATTTATTTAAGTCCAATGACTAATGTACATGAAGATAAATCTTGGCCTAGATTTTATACATTTTTATAGATACATTTGATTAAATTCACACGTCGATACCTTTTACTCTTTACATAGTTTCAAGTATTATGTACATTTCTATTGGCCAAATACTCAAACGCTACTCGATTTTAAGCTGTCGTTAATTTCGTGCTGTCTCTGTCACTTCGCCTTAGAGTAACAGTGAAAGCACAAGACTTAACGGCAACTTAAAATTGAGTAGCGTTTGAGTATCTATACTAATATTATAAAGCTGAAGAGTTTGTTTGTTTGTTTGAACGCGCTAATCTAAAGAACTACTGTTTGGAATTAAAAAAAAAAAATTTTGTTGGATAGTCAATTTGTCGAGGAAGGTTATAGGCTATATAACATTACGCTACAACCAATAGGAGCGGAGCATAAATTAAAAATGTTACAAAAACGGGAAAAATGTCAACCCGTGCGAAGCCGGGACGGGCCGCTAGTTTAGGTATAAGACTTACACATAGCTAAAAAGGCATTAAATTACAACAACAGTCACATTTTTTTTACCCACAAAAGTTTTCACCCAATACCTACCCAATACAATCCAGCCACCTATCAGAAGTTGTTAATGGAAATGCCGCCATGAAAACACAGAACAATCATCCCGGAACCACAGAAAGGTTATGTGCAGCGATTGATATTGGTTTCAATTGCTATTTTTAGATCTGAAACGGTCTATACGGGAATTTTCGAACCGATTTTTGGTGCGAAAATGGTTTCCATCTGCGGAATTGTTTTTTAACTGCGTACAATTAAAACAATGATTAATATGTTTGTTTGTTGTGCTGATTCGTGAATGGAAGAAAAATAAAGCACAATTAAGAACAGTAGTCTATACAGGCTGTTTGGTGCATCGTGTGCTAAATTGAAATGGTCGACTGGGGGGGTCATTTGCTATCATTTTAGACCCATAAACACTTCTCATGCCCTATGGATATTTTTTCATCGACTTTTTATTATTTTATTAAAAAAATACCCAAATTTTACATTCAAATACAAATTTTAAAAAAAGTATAAGTCGTAAACTCTGAATATTAATTTCATTTAGATGTGTATTGTATTAAAGTACTTTTAAATTCAAAATTAGTGAAATTAGCCATCTAGTTTTTTTTTTTTAATTTATTCGCAAAGTTTCAGACTTCAATTAAAGCTGTCCATGTTACAGCTATTTACATGGCTATAAAAAAAAAACTAAAAGCGACCGGGATCTTCGAACTGCCTCAAAAATTCTCTAGTCTATCCTCTTGCTAGTGATGTACCACATGCCATAAAAATCTTTTTACAACTTTGTGAATTCGCTAGAATTGTGAATCGAGTCACAAAATTCTACAATTCCAAATTATGATTTAAAAAAATATTCTTGCTTAAATGATACCTGAAGTACTTATTAAATCTGTTATCTCACTCTTATAAGGTTAAAATCTGTCTCGTATCACTCTTGGGGGGGGGGGGGGTAATAGAAATTAAAAAAAAAAGCATTGTTAATATTTATTTATTTTTCACATATTCTGCTCAAATTGTTGGCCTCTATTGCGAATGCAGGCCCGACATCTATTTCGTATTTCCACAGTTGTTGTACGAAGTCGCATTTCCTCCTTAATTTTATTGAACGCCGTTTCAATGGGTTGAAGTAGTACCTCTCTAGTCGGAACCTCCGTGACGTATACCAGCTCTTTGGCACGTGCCCAGACATAAAAGTCTAGCGGAGTTAGGTCTGGGGAACGTGCCGGCCATGCAATAGGGCCATCGCGACCAATCCACGCATTGGGGAACACATCGTCGAGATATTCCCTCACAGTCAAACTCCAATGCGCGGGACAGCCGTCATGCTGGAATACTTTGGGCACATTTTCATTAAATACGGGCACCTCGGACACTAATTCGGGCAGGTCATTTTGAAGGAACTCCAAATAGTTATCGCCATTGAGGTTATCGGGCAGGTAATGCGGTCCAACTACCTGATTCCCAATCACTCCTGCCCAAACGTTTACACTAAACCTCCTTTGAAATGATTTCTGTCTTTTAACACGTGGGTTTTCCGTTTTGTTTGTCCAGTGGTGCAGATTGTGAAGATTGAGAATTCCTTCTTTGGTAAATTTGGATTCATCCGTCCACAGTATTCTTTTTAAAAAATGAGGATCATCCACATCCGTGTGTAACATAAAGCGACAGAATTCCACTCGTTTCTCAAAGTCGCCACCCTTAAGACCTACAAACAAAGAACTCTTAAATTTCTGTTGAGCAGTAAATAATTGCACAATAAGATTTTTAAGGACCGCCTGTATGGGCTAAATGATTCACTACCTGGAAGTGACGTCATACTATACACATTACCTGCTAAACATAGGCATCGTCAAACAAAGCGTGTACGGGTTTAAAGTTAGTTTAAAATTACGTACCTTGCACCGGAGTGTAATGGAATGGATGCTTTTCGTTTTGCTGAAGAACTTTCCACACTTTCCATATTGAAATATCAAGATGTGCTGCCACATTTCTAATACTTCTTGTAGGGTCTTCCTCAAAAAGTGCCAGTATTCTCTCGTCCACTTCAACATTATGTCGCACAATATGGCCCCTTGTTTCATGAAAAGTGACACTGCCAGTCTCGCGTATGCGTCGGTATGTGTTTTGGAAGACTCTGCGGCCAGGTAATCGTCTACCAGGAAAGCGTTCTTGGTAAAGTCGTTGCGCTGCACGAGCGACACCATGGGCGGCTCCATAAGCCATCATGATGTCAGCATATTCTTCGTTAGTAAACGTCGCCATTGCAGCAACAAAAAGTCAACAAAGTTTAACAATAACACCAAAAGTTAAAACGTAACAAAAACCAACAAAACAAAGTAACAAAATGAAAAAACGCGGAGTACGGTGAACTAAGCACACACGTCAGGTACCAGAGGCAGTGATGTCTCGACTAAAATTATGACGGATTAACGGCGTCGGCGGCAGTTCGTCGTTTGTTCAAACTAGTTTACGCTGTGCAAGAAAGAGATAGAAGATAGATTTTACTTTGCGAGAGTGAGAAAACAAATTTTACATGTGTCTCAATTAACAATTACGCAAAAAGACTTTTTTTCTTTAGAATTTGGAATTTAGTATTTTGTGACTCGATTCACAATTCTAGCGAATTCACAAAGTTGTAAAAAGATTTTTATGGCATGTGGCACATCACTAGCAAGAGGATAGACTAGAGAATTTTTGAGGGAGTTCGAAGATCCCGGTCGCTTTTGGTTTTTTTTTATAGCCATGTATATAGCTCTAACATGGACATCTTTAATTGAAGTCCAAAACTTTGCGAGTAAATTAAAAAAAAACTAGATGGCTAATGTCACTAATTTTGATATCAAAAATACTGTCATACAATACACATCTAAACAAAATTAAAATTCAGAGTCTACGACTTATACTTTTTTTAAAATTTGTATTTGAATGTAAAATTTGGGTATCTTTTTAATAAAATAATAAAAAGTCGATGAAAAAAAATCGACAGGGCATGAATAGTGTTTAGGGGTCTGAAAGGATAGCAGATGACCCCCCCAGTCGACCATTTCAATTTGGCACACGATGCACCAAACACCCTGTATATATAAAAAGAGAAGCTGACTGACTGACTGATCTATCAACGCACAGCCTAAACGGTTGGGGTTAGAAACTTGAAATTTTGACAGTAGGTACCTTTTATAACGTAGGCATCCACTAAGAAAAGATTTTTCAAAATTTCTCCCCTAAGGGGGTGAAATAAATCACGCAAGCGAAGCTGCGGGAAAAAGCTAGTATCAAATAAAAGTTGAATTAAAAATAACTTTTTTAAAATATTTGTTACGTAGGTATCTCATTTTGAAATGAAATCCAATGATGCCCCGTGTTCTGCGGGTGCAATTTTTTTACACAATTATGATGATATATGAAAACCATAAGTGTATAATTTTGGGCCCCAATGCATAATATCAGCAAGCACATTGGATCACCCCCGCGACGGCGCAACGAGTATTCCCAAGGAGGGTTGATGTCAGGCAGTCGGCCGGTCATAAAACAATAAGCCAAAACCTCTAACAACATGGATTTATGAAATACATGTTGTGCCGACCCCATCTAGGGTGGGATAAGGGCAGGAAGAAGAAGAATGAAAACCATAGGCGTCAGGCATTTAGTAATGAATGCTCGGTTCCTATAGCCAAAAACGAATCGTTTCGCTTACCAACGGTAGCATTTTAATTGTCAAACTGGGCAAATAAATACATTCGAAAACGATGATAGCTAGTCAACTATGCAAAGCTATGGTCTTTGCTTCATTATTGGTAAAGATACAACAGTCTTAATTTTGACCAATAACGTTCGATAAGTCATAGATATCGGTCATATGTCTGCACTATTTGTAATCCTAATCAAGACTATACACCGAAGCCGGAGTTACCGGATTCGACGACGTGGCTTGTTTGACTCAATTGAACCTTTGCAGGCTTTCTCACGGCGGGAACTCTTCTAAAGCGCTTCTAAAGGGCTATGACTAATGCTTATTAAAAATGTAGTAATTTTATTTGTAAATGTACTCCTACATAATGTGTCGAAAAAATCTTGCATTTTTTAAACCTTAATCACGTAGTTATTGTTACTTAATATAGTCGGCTGAGTGTTATTATTTTTATATGATTTTTGTGCAACGGGATCTTCCTCTTAGCCTTTTCCCAATTATCTTGGGGTCAGCTACCAGTCTAACCAGATGTGGCTGAATACCAGTATTTTACACGGAGCGACTGCCATCAGACCACCGCAACCCAGTAACTGGGCAATGCCGATATCCTAAGGTTAAACCGTTTGTCAGACTTTCAGGCTTCTGACTACCCGTAACGACTGTCATAGGTATTCGTATGACACCCGGGACCGACGGCTTAACGTGCTCTCCGAGGCACGGAGGGGTCTCGATGTGTAACAAATGGTCACCCATCCACGGACTGACCGCGGCAAGCGCAGCTTAACCTCGCAAATCGTACGATCGGCGCGGTTGTTATTTAGCCACGAGCCCCTCTGTGCAACGGGATCAAGATGGTCAAATGTACAAATCATGTGAACGGAACGTCATAAAAGTATTATGCAAATTGTGTATGAAATGGAATGTAATGTTTACGAAAATGTACATTGTAATAAAAATTATTATTTTTTATATTTAATTATATTCCATATTCAAAAAGACGCAATTGATTGTAAAAAATAAGAAAATAATTACTATAGTACCTACTTTGATCTTGATGCGTGAGAAAATTTGCTTGCACGTTGATCCATTCTCCTTTAACACCTAAACAAACAAGCAACCTAAATTCTCCACAATGTTTGCTTCAGACGCTAACCCAAAGAAACATTATAATATAATGCAAGTCACTAACTAATGGCAAGGGTAGTAAAAAATAACTGAACAGTTAATATGCTTCCTGAAGCTGAAAATCCACAGGTCGACTAGATTGCACTTCTTGTGTTACTATGAGTACTCGAAGGTGTATCACTTTCATAAAAATAGAAACACATACCTATAGAGTTTTTTTTAAAACGCCAATAGTCACGCTGAAGATAAAAGACAGGAATAAATAAAAGATTAGGCAGAACCAGATATTTATATTTTGTTTTCTTACATGTTCAGCCTACCCTTTACCCAACAATGTTGGGGTCAGCTTCCAGTCTAACCAGATGCGGCTGAATACCAGTATTTTACAAGGACCGACTGCCAGCAGACCTCCGCAACCCAGTAACTAGGCAATGCTAATATCCTAAGGTTAGACCGGTTGTCAGACTATCGGGCTTCTGACTATCCATAACGACTGTCATAGGTCTTCGTACGACACCCCGGACCGACGGTTCAACGTGCTCTCCGAGGCACTGATTTGTTAACAATTTCACCTTGGCGGTCTAAGAAGATCAAAAATCAAAATCAAATTCGGATTGCAGGTCTCAGTATAAAGCCCAGTGGAAACGAGGGACAGTCCTCAGTGTACTTTTGTCCGTGAAAATAAGACACTTAAAATGTACGCGGACTTCTAGTCCGTCGCGTGCGTTAGGTGATGCAGTTCTAAGTTTTTTTATTTTCACGGACATTAAAATACGCCGAGGACTAACCCTCGTCTACGCTGACGCTGGTCTTTAGATGTTATCATTACCTTGACTAGACCAAATCCTGCTAATTCATTATATCTATAATCTGTGTCATTATCGTCCATACTACTGGTAAAGCTGTCATTAGCTTTAGATTGCCAGTAATTTGGGCAAATTCAATGGACTCCGCTTCAACGAGAAGCCTCAAAAGGCTAGAATGAGTTAGTATAGTAAGGCCCCGCGGTCTCAGATTTGGCCATATTCCAACCACCAATCTCCTTAGCGCAATATCCCCCAGTTCTGTATTATTGCAGTCGAAAACATAAATATAAAGTTGGTAACTGTCTGTTCTCGTGATAATATAGGCGTCGAGTTTTGTTGGCAGTGTTGGCACCCTTGCTCAGCTTATGATGAAGGAGTTATAGACAGTGGTAAAGTGAATACTGATGTTAATAAATGATAAATTATTTTTATTTCTGTAAATAAATCTGTTACAGACACTTTTACAAGTCAATGTAATGTTTTTTTTTAAGACTAGATGGCGCCGGCATTTCCTATCTGACTAGCTCTGAGAAGAAAAGCCGAAACAAACTCAGAGGTCAAAGTCTCTTTTAAAGTCCAGACATTGTAGTACACGAACTATGCGAGTGAAACGATGTAGGGCAATGTCGGGAATGGCCTTTTGAGGAAAGTGCCAAAGGAGGTTCGAGTTGACCTGTCCTAACTGACGGCACATCTGCATCAGTCATCGCGGAGCTCAAACCTTCTAGGGAGCTCAACAACCCGACCGCTGCACGACGCAATCAATCAGTTGGACATTTGTGTGAGTCACAAAAAATATATACTCAAGAACCGCCAAACGTCTACAAAATTCGTGTATAAAGCTACCCTACATGGTACTCACATTCACAATTTATTAAAAAAATAAAATAAAAAATAAGGCGATGATAAAATAATAATAATCATTGAAAAAATAATTCAATTGTAAAATGTCAAAAGGATAAAAAATAATAATATCATGTTGTAAAATAATTTCAATAATTACAATGATGTGTCTGTGACAACAGCGAGCGTATAATGTTCTGCTTAGCTTTTTCCCAACTATGTTGGGATCAGCTTCTTTTTTAACCAGATGCGGCTGAATACCAGTATTTTACACGGAGCGACTGCCATCAGACCTCCGCAACCCAGTTACTATAGGCAATGCCGATATCTTAAGGTTAGACTGATTGATAGACTTTTAGGCTCTTTACTACCCGTAATGACTGTCATAGGTATCTGTATGATACGGTTTAACGTGCTCTCCGAGGCACGGAGGGGTCTTGAATGGTTACCCACCCACGGACTGACCGCGGCAAGCACAGCTTAACCACGCAAATCGTGTGATCCGCACGGTTGTTAATAAGCTACAAGCCCCTCATTATTATTAATAAGACAGTCTTATAATAATAATATGGAAGTGTCCTGTCTTCATAGATACATTAATCAAATCAGAGTTTATCTATACTAATATTATAAAGAGGAGATATTTGTATTCCATATTTAACCGATTTCAAAAATTATTTTGCCGTTAGAAAGCTACATTATCACCGAGTAACAGGCGGAGCCGTGAGGACACAGCTAGTCATTAATAATTCCTAACACAACATCAACATCAGTTGCCTTTATTAATCACTAGATGCCGCTACAAACTATTAGCAGCGTTTAAAAACTTTCCAACACTTTATTAATATCAAGTGTTGGTCGCAATATAAATTAATAATCCTGCTCTCAACTGCGACCAAAAAGTTTTTTAATAACACCACACTATTAAGTTGAGACTCATTTCGACTGGGTCCTGAATAGCCAGCCTCGTTCATGAGTTTAGATTTTATAAGTTGTACTGTTTTGCCTAGTAGTGATAGCCGAAAGGTTCAACGTTTGCCTTCCATGCAGGAGCGTCTGAACTCGATTCCGCCCCGTACCGTAATTTTAATTTTCGAATTCATGTGCGGATCAGAATTTGACTATCACTTGCGTTAACGGTGAAGGAAAAACATCGTGAGGAAACCTACACACCTGAGAGGGCTTCATAAAGGTCTCGATGGTGAATGTAGTCTGCCAACCCGCACTAGAACAGCGTGATGGAGTAAGGCCTAAACCTTTTTCATTCTGAGAAGAGGCCCATGCCCAGCAGTGGGACAGTAATGGGCTAGTTATGTTTATGTCTATTTTGCTTAGCCTTTTCCCAACTACATAATATGTTGGGGTCCGCTTCCAGTCCAACTACATACGGCTGTTAACCAGCATTTTACACGGAGCGACTGTTATCAGAGCTCCGCAACCCAGTTAATGACAATGGCAATATCCTATGGTTGTGTGTGTTAATCCAGGATATGGTCTATTCTGTGTGCCAAATTGTATCCAAATCCGTTCAGCCGTTTATGCGTAATTGAGGACCAAACATCACAAACTTTCACATTCATAATATTAGTGGTATTATAATAATAATAATCATTTATTTCAGATAAGAATCCAGTACCTGGATGACCAAGTTTTGCTCGGTTTTTTTTTTGGTAAATCGACGTTTTCTAAAAATGAAACCTAGCTAGATCGATTTATCGCCCCCGAAACCCCCTGCATACTAAATTTCATGAAAATCGTTGGAGCCGTTACCGAGATTCAGATTATATATATAGACATATATACAAGAATTGTTCGTTTAAAGGTATTAGATATTATGTGTTAGTAACAATTTGTTTACGTACTAGTGTTAGTAGACAATTAAATTACTTATTGCATAAACTCAGTGTGGAGTTGCATCCATCTCCGCATCGTGGGTGTCTCCCAACGATCCGCGAACACATTCAGGACAGTGTTGGTGCTACCGCGAACTCGATCTAATAAAGAGGCGCACCTTTTTCGCATGATGGCAGCAAAACCATCGATATGGGTCTCCGCAAACATTCTAGAAGCACTACATCGCCACGGTAGCCCCAGCAGCACCCTGATTGCATTATTATATTGGACAAGTAGATCACTATATGCCCGCTGAGTATACCTTCCCTATTATTCTCGGCCAGAGAGTGTCGTGAATGCCTATCTAATTGATGTCATTAGATACGTCGTCTTCCAAACTTCCCACCCCAAGTGCTGAACTAATCCTGCGTTTGATAGTAAGAAGTCGATCTGTTATTTTAAGAAAAGCGGTTCTTGGCAATTTGCCAGGTAGGGATAAAAAGAGGATGTGTTTGACTGCCCCTCTTGGCAAAATTAATCGGTTTTCAAGACACTGCACTCATCGGAAGCAGCGGTTCTATGCGCTTTTGTATTTGAACAGAGTCTATTAAAAACAGAACACAAATTGAACACACGATTCGATTTACATACCTATTTTACTATACGAAGGTGCACAAATGTATAACAGATTTTCTAAATTAGATTAAAAGTTACTTATAGATTATGAATATTATAGTAAATGAATAATATACTAAATGAATATTATGTCAAATGTGCATTATACGAAATTTTCATTATATCATATGAAATTAGGTAAAATTAAATTATATCAACAATTCACTATCTCAACTGATCGTTATATTAAACAAAAGTATATTAACTGAAATTAGGTCAAGTGAACGTTAGATTTTTTGTTATTATATCAACCGTTACATACCCGTTACTATACACCTCTGGCCAACTCTTCGGGGAATACTGGCGTGATGTTATGTTAGTAAAAAACCGACCTTCCATCATTAATTTACTTCGCACAGGTGACATGTAGATACTAATGTGGGACATATAAACCTTCCTCTTGAATCACTCTATCTATTGCTGAAAACAGCATTCAAATCCGTTGCGTAGTTTAAAAGATCTAAGCGTACAGACAGCGGGAGCGACTTTGTTTTATTTATACTACGTAAAGATTATTTTTAAATCAATGCATTCTATGTTGTTTAGAAAACCCCCTCACAATTTTACTAACCAAAAATCAGTAAAAAAATATGTTCTTAATTTACCTGCAGATTCAGAAATAAGTATCACAATAATTATTGGGCTCATAATGTAGCACGGTTTCTTTAATCTTAAACCGTAGAAAGTACTTTGCTAAAGTACAAAAATAATTAAAACCGCGAACAGCCACATATATTCGGCTTAAAGATCTTTATCGGTCATGGGACGATGAAATGGCCATTGTCTACCATCATTATGGCAACCCGCTTCCTTCAGTTGATGGCTTCCGTTCCCTCCTTTTCTCTTTTGCAGCATATGCGAAATTGTGAGGTCGTAACTTTGCAGCGACTTTATTCACTATAACATAGACAACACGACCGCATTACCATTTGTAGGCATAGCACGAACATTTGACGTATAGTATGTTATATGGTACGTATGGTACATACGTTAATGTGAACGAATTTCGAATCGAAAATACAACTGTCCTATACATTTTGATTAATTTTTTTGCGAGATACACAATTTGTATCATAGATTTATGTGAATAAAGTTGTCAATTTAATTAAATAATATGTTCGTAACGAGTATTTTTCGATTCAAAATTCACTAACATTGACGTTACGTTTACGTTATACCAGGTTCACACGATTGCCTGATTCACGACCCGCCGGGGTTGCGGTGCATGCTTTTTCGAATCCCGCGACCCCGGCCGACCGGTCAGGAGATGGAACACCGTTGGTTTTTAGTCGGTAAGAGTCCGGCAGACCCCCTCGCCTTCCCCGGGCGAGGGACATCCATGAGGACATTCCAAAGGAAAAAAAAAAAAAGTTTCACACGATTCGATTCTAGTTGATCAACCGCCAAATCGCAAGGGATTTGAACCGTCTGAACAGACTTTCAATCAAATTTAATCAATTTAAAGGAACAAAACGTTTCAACTTTTGTTCAATCAATCAATCAATATCTTTATTGTGGATCATAGGTAGGTACATAATACAGGTGTTAAATAATTAAATTGAGCTCAGCTATGTCCCGCCCATAAGGCATACAATAGTCACTTACATGAAAGTTGAATGATCAATAAATGTTGATCAACTAAAATCGAACCGTGTGAACCCGCTATTACTAACGTCACAACATTTGTACTGTGACTACTGTATGTGCAATTGAAATTGGCATTAATTGTCGAATGGCCTTTGCATGCGGCGCCACTATAATCTGCAAAGATCAAACTATCACACTTATATTATAAATATCAAAGTTTGAGAATTTGGATGTTTGTTACTCAATCACGCATAAACAGCTGAACATCAAAAAGAAGAAAGAAAGAAGAGAGACATCTACTAAGATCCGTCTCTCAGTGTCGAGCCATCAACACAGGCCTGTCTCAGTATTTAGACATCAGTATATTATGTCAGGTTTCAGTGTCAAGACATCAACACAGGTCAGTCACAGCCCGTTCACAAAGCAGATTCGTTTGCGTAGGACAGTTTTTAACTGATCCGTCGGTACTAGATGTATTGTTCACATCTGTCAAAATCCGTACCTTTCTACCGATTTCAATAGACAGCATCTGTCAGGTAGGATACGATATAACTTTTTAACAAAAAATAAAACCGACTTCAAATTGTCTATCTCCGAAGTTCTTCATCAGATCTTCACCAAATTTAAATGGGACCACTTCGAAAGAATACTCTTTCAAGCAAAAAATAATCATTAAAATCGGTTCACAATTAGTAAAGATATCGCGGAACAAACATACATAAAAAAACATACAGTCGAATTGAGAACCTCCTCCTTTTTGGAAGTCGGTTAAAAATAACGGATCGTCTGTGAAAGCACCCGTATTTTCTCCATACATCTTCATCGAGGGATCCGTTTTTTATACTGTTCCGGCATCCAGTGCTTGATGACAAAACGGAATGTGTAAAAATGTCGGACCAGTATTTTTTACTGGATTCGGAATACTGTTGTGTATGTGAACTCGCTCATATAACTACAGGGGCTATCACCAAAATAAAAACGAAACCGCTAAAAATTATCCAGTGAAAAGTTTCTGTGTGAACTAGCGGTCAGTGTCCAGACACTATCTAGTCTTAAAAGGAATACGTCATATTAAATTTCATAATAAAGCCCAAATTCTGAGGCTAAAAATATCTCTACAAAATCCGAAAATAAATTGACTTTTAGAATATAACCTAATATTGCAAGTCCTCAACTAAAATCTGAAACAATATCAAGTTACATGAGCTCAGAGGGTGTTTGAGGGTCAACAAGAATTCAGGTAACTATAGCCTAAATTCAAGAGGCCACTTACTCCCAACTATGTAGGGAGGTACTCAAAACATTTGAAACTACAATTCACGGGTAGTTTAATTTATAAACAATTTTTGAAGCGCTACCTCCAGTTATGGACTTTGGGTTAACTGAGTACTAGACTTTGAATTGTATCACATAAGGGAATAGACACACTTATCAGCATTGATTCGCATTTTACTCACACAAAATGGTATTTTACATGACGTATCTTTCGCATCTGAGGTAATGTGGGTACAAGTGTGATTAATTCAGACATTTTCGGACACTGACGCATGTTTAAACAGCTAATCGGAGTTGAATAAATCGCATTTACGTTACTGGCGATGCGTAAGCACGCTTGAACATGCTGCATTAAATGCAGCAGAGTCCGCAGCTGAAAGCACGCGATCGAAACGAACAAAACGATTCAGCTTTCTCCGAATTTATGTGATTGGGCTTTAACACAAAAAAAACGGCCAAGTGCGAATCGGACTCGCGCACCAAGGGTTCCGTACCATTATCTACAAAAATGAGCAAAAAAAATCACGTTTGTTGTATGCGAGCCCCCTTAATTATTTATTTTATTCTATTTTTTAGTATTTGTTGTTATAGCGGCAACATAAATACATCATTTGTGAAAATTTCAACTGTCTTACTATCACGGTTCATGAGATACAGCCTGGCGACGGACGGATAGACGGACGGACAGCGAAGTCTTAGTAATAGGGTCCCATTTTACCCTTTGGGTACGGAACCCTAAAAATATGTTTTATCACTATTATTCAAAGTTAGTTAAAGTTCAGCCATCTAAGAATTATTTAATATCTTCAAATAGGTGTTGTGTCGTTTGCCAACAAATTTAGCTCCTATCGAACTCCGACCCTCCTGCATGGAAGGCAAGCGTTTAAGAGTATCACTCCTATAATAAGTTCAACAGTGCAGAAGCCGAGAAAATGCATTATTTACAGTTCATGATTCATGTTATAACGTCAACCGTAAACTAAAATAGTTTACAGTGCGGCCGCCGAGAGAATGCGCTCCTGACACCATTTAGCGCTAAACTATTTTCCGAATTGTCAGAAAAGCATTCTCTGGGCGGCCGCACTGTTCTGCTCTGCCTAGCTTTTTCCCAACTATGTTGGGGTCAGCTTCCAGACTAACCAGATGCGGCTGAATACCAGTATTTTACACAGAGCGACTGCCATCAGACCTTCGCAACCCAGTTACTGGACAATGCCGATATCCTACAGTTAGACCGGTTGTCAAACTTTCGGGCTTCTGATTTCCTGTAACGACTGTCATGAGTATTCGTATGACACCCGGCACCGACTGTTTAACGTGCTCTCCGAGGCACGGAGGGGTGTCGATGTTTAAAGAACGGTCACCCATTCACGGACTGATCTCGGCAAGCGCAGCTTAACCTCGAAAATCGTAAGATCCACGCGGTTAGTAATTATAGCCACTGTAAGTATACAAAAATATTATTGCGTAAAAGAAGTATAACAGAACAAGCACGTAAAGAATATCTTCGTCACTAACACAACCAGACATCCAAATACTTGCTTATAAAGAATTGAATTTAAATTTATTTAGAAAGAAATTTAAAGATTTATTGTATTGTAAATGTTATTATAGTATTAATGATTTTTTGAATTACACTTTTACATAATCTATTGAGATATTAATTATCTAATTTAATAATTTATTCTATATTAAATATAAAATGTGTGCTTCTATTGTAATAATTAATAGTATTAACTAATTCGGATGTCTTAATAGTTTTTATAGTGAGTATTCTGATATGCATGTTTTGCTACGATATTTAATGATTTGATTTAATTATAATAATGATAATTATTTGTTAATTTGCATGCCTCAAATGGCAGGATATGATGTACTTAATTTCAAATTTCAAGACCTGTAACGACCATATTCAGACAAATAAAGATATTGCATTGTATTGTAAGTATTCACTTATATTGCAATAAAATAACATAGTCCCATTAGCACTTAGACATTTGAAAGCGGTTGATAGTGAAGTTATAAGCGTCCTAGGAAGTTGCGGTTAAATTTGGCGCACTTCCAACAACCGCTTAATTACGAAAGGGACAAAAACCAAAGGCTTTTTGTTCATATTTTGTTGTACGGAATGGTCGTAATAAAGTCTCAATTAATGCTTCGTTTTAAACTCACATAGTCTTCTATTAGTTTGGTTATTTATATGTAAGATTAAAAAAGGTTTGAGCTACGCGATGACTGATGCAAGCGTGCCGTCAGTTAGGACAGGTCAACTCAAAACTGCTATGGCACTTTCCTCAAAAGGTCATTCCAGTCGTTGCCCTACATTGTTACACTCGCATAGTTTTTATACCACAATGTCTGGACTTTAAAAGAAATCTTTGAGTTTGTTTCGGCTTTTCTTCTCAGAGCTAGCCAGATAGGAAATGTCGGCGCCATCTAACCTAAAAAAACATTACATTGACTTCTAAAGGTGTCTGTAACAGATTTATTTTCAGAATTAAAAATCATTTATCATTTGCAAGTACATACCTACATACATAATCAGCCCATCACTATCCCACTGCAGGGCACGGGTCTCTTCTCAGAATGAGAAGGGTTTAGGCCTTAGTCCACTGCGCTGGCCTGGTGCGAGTTGGCGGACAAAAGTACAACATATTTATTATTACAAACTGATGTTAGTTATTGATAATGTGTTAGTCTGCCAACCCGCACCAGGCCAGCGATGTGAACTAACGCTAAACCCTCCTTATTCCGTGTGGAAGCCCGTGCTAATATTTACTTATAACCATGTTGTGCTAAAAGGTATCACACTTCTTTTAGCGACGTCTCCTCGAAGTAACGGGTCGGACCTCTCAATGGCCTTCCTATTTCAACGCCCGACAATTCTTTATCTTCATCAAAAACAACATGTAGTGAGATACCTAGTGTTTCTTCCATTTGATTGGACTTAATTTACATATCCATGTCGGTGACGTCCCTTTTTTAGACCATGCTAAGGACTAATAATTAAAATTGTCTAAATTGAAAGAAAGTATACTTTAAAGAATTTGTAAGTACCTACAGTACGCGCGCGAACTGAATACATTCGGGGCCTGAGGTTCTCTCCCCCCGCCATCCGCACGCCTCGCCTCACATGCCTACGAATGTAGTACTGTCCTTGTCATCTTACAGCACTAACGCATTCCTTAGCTTTGCATTCAGTTCGCACGCATACTATAGATACTCTGTAAAGTCCGTTTATTAAACCTAGAGACTAAATTAACAGGTATAAATGTCAAACTTAAAAAATTTAGATAACATTATTTTCGAGTTTGACATTTGTGCGTTAACAGACTTTACGTCGCATCGCGCATTTACGATTTTGCGTATAGGGAATAGGGATTCGCTGACAAATTGAGCGGAACTCCCTACAGAGTGCCAAGCACTCATGTAGATTAGTAAGATCGGTTTTCTAGGTCATCGCCTTTATGTACCTAACATTGATACTTATAGTTAAGGTGGCCAACTGATCTGTGTTTTACAGGACATTCTGCATTGCAGTCATCATTTTGGCCGTGTCGTTGTTCCTACTTACAAATATTTTTATTGTTATTTTTACATCATTTGTAAAAATCTAAATATCACCTACCAAATTGACACCAGTCAATTAATGAGTAATATCTATAAAGAGATTTATAATTGGACGTAGTTTAGCAGTAAGAACTCAATCCACAAAATTTTCAAAAATGAGTTATTGACACCAAAATGGTCTATAAGGTAGGGCCTTTTATTCAGCAAAAAAGATCCAAGAAATAAACAAAGGAAATACGTTTTTTGTGATAGAGAACCAAACCACATTAGGCAGGTATTTTCTTTTTATTACTTATAAAGACCCAACCTGTTTAAATCATCCAACCCTATATTTTCCTAAATAAGTCCAGAAATACACAATATAACCATCAACCATCGATTTTGCCAAGGATGTGTAAAGGAACCTAACAAAATCTGAATACAGCATCACTGAAGAATACCACTCTGAACTTAAAACATCAATAACTCAAAGGTGACTCTGTGTGGGTTGAGTCCTTTCTGGTTAACTAGTACATCAACATCACATTTTACAATTTGACACCAAAATTACATTCAAAATTATCTTCAAAAATAACCCTACAGGTGACGTCAAGACAAGCAGTGCTACAAAACTTAAAAAAAAAACAAATTGAGCAGCAACTGTTCCATTTCTACTTCAACTCAAAACCAACAAACAACAGAAATATATCATTCAACAACAACATAATAAATAAAAACAATGAACAAATAAAACAAACGGTCGGTGTGAACGATGAATTTTCTTCTGACACTGGAAGAGAAATAGTGGTACAAATGTACTTGCCCATTATTTATTATAGTTCTCTCATTCCTCACAGCGGGGCGTTTAGTTTCTTCAGTTTAATCTGTCGCTATTTTATACAGGGTGATTTTAATCAACAAGAAAATATTGTAAATTGGAATGTTGATCGACAGACGAAATTTTGTGTATTTTTTTTAATTTCACCCTTTTTACCTTTAGTTGAAGGAATGTCGAAATGGAAACTTATGTCAGCTATATATTCTGTTTAACACCTATAAATAAATAAAATAATTTTGATTTGAACAGGTCATTAAAGTAACAATTCCATAGCAACATTTAAGCGTCCTTTTATACAGCGGATCCGTTTAAACGGATCAGTCCCTACTGGATGTGTTATTCACATCTGTATCGACGGATCAGTTAAACAAATGGCAGCTGCGTCGCTTCTGGCAGACAGGATACGATAAAAACAACGGATCCAGTATTTTTTACTGGTTTGGGAGTACTGTCGTGTTTGTGAACTCGCTCATACAACCACAGGCGCCATCACCAAAAAAAATACGGGTCCTTTAAACAGTTTCAACGTGAGCTAGCTGTAAGACTTCGGAAGTCATCTAGACTACAATAATGAGATGAAACGTAATCGACTACCCACTGATTTTGTTAGGTCCAACCATTAAAAGCTAGGCATCTTACAAAAGACTTTAAGTGCTTCTTAAGCTTACTTTCAGTGCGGTAGTAGCCTTAGGCCACTTGCACATTGGCCACTCGCCACAGCCACAAACTGTTTCCATAGATTTCGACTAACCGTCACGGGCCTTATGTGTACGGCTAGTCCATGCGAAATGTATGGTAAAGTTAGTCAGCAGCTTGTGGCCGGCCACGTGTGGCTGTGGATCGTTTAACCCTAAATATTTTGGAGGTTATACAGTCGCCAAGCGTAAACAAAAACGACCTACTCAAACCTTTCACTCCAAAGCTAACTCAACCACACTATTATAATGTTAAATAGCGGCCCGTCCTGTCTTCGTACGCGTGGACATTTTCCCCGTTTTTGCAACATTTTTAATGTATGCTCCGCTCCTATTCGGCGTAGCGTGATGTTATATAGCCTAACCTTTCTCGATAAATGGACTATCCAACACAAAAAGAATTGTTCAATTCCAACACGTAGTTTCTGAGATAAGCGCGTTCAAACAAAGAAACTCTTCAGCTTTATAATATTAGTATAGATTCTATTATTCACGTCACATTGTCGACTATGACACAGTTCATACTAGTAAGTGATCTCTTATAAATATGTATTCATTGCCATGATTTTGTACATAGACTAAGAGAAGGATTCGAAGAGGATCATTCGCAACCAATATAAATATGATATAGTTTTACCCAAAGTAAAGAATATGATGTATTATAAGAGTACTTACATAATTGCTATTCGTGTATACCATAATTTACCACCAGCTTTAAGACAATTAAATGGAATCATGTTTAAAACCAAACTAAAAAGAATGTTGCTTAATAATGTTTATTATAATCTGCATGAGTTCTTTGGCAAAAAATGATGTAAGTAGGTATGTAATTAACAGTTGGAAATAAATAATCAATTTGCTTTTCTTTGTTAAATATTACATATCCGACATGGGTAGCCTGTTGATCCTAAAATCTGCTATATTATAAGATCTAATTGTACACAGTTACGCAATAAATAATTCTTATTCTTAGAAATTTGTAATATGAAGAGTGATTAATAAACTATTCTATTCTATTTATTTCACTCAGTCATTCTTAATGTTTATTCGCATTGCTTTAGCAGTGGTTGCACTGACACTAATTATGACGCTTGTTTAATGAATGCACATTTACGGATGTCATGTTGAGCATTGTCGTTGGTCGCTGTGACGAGTACGGTGGAATTTTGATGCTGGATTAAGAATGCAATGAAAAATGACTCGACTCGTTTAGTTTACTATCTGCTTCGTTGGTCTAGTGATGGCTGATCGTGTGGTTCCGGGTTCGATCCCCAGATCGGTCAAAGTGTTATTGGGCTTTTCCGTGTAGAATTCCTCAGTAGCAGCTCGGAGTTTGGATTTGTGCTCAGTTGATGGCAATAGGCTAGCCCTCTATTTTATGGGACTTAAACATAACGGCGAAATGAGGGTCTTCCTATACGCGTCTGCCCAACCCTTTGAGGAATGCAGGCGTGACGTTATATTATGTTTATAGTTTAGAGTGAAAATAATCGATTTGTTATCTTCATATTTTAGTTTTTATCAATTATATACAGTGAACAGCAAAAGACGATAATCTTTTTTTGGAGTTTAAAATTAATTAGCTCTGGATTTTATTGTTTATCTAAATGTGTCATAGTACTAGTTTAAATAATTCTCAACTCTATCAAAATAGAGCAATCATCACCCACTTTTGATGTTGACTGTGACCTGAAGTGCAATTTTTTCTTTAGAACTGTGGCGGCGGCATGTGTCACGCCACATGCGAACTACGCAGCACGACGAATGTCTAGCAGACTACAGCGACAACAATGACAGCTGTCAGATGAAATGTCACAAATCTTGCATCGCGGTATCAAGATTTGACACGGAGTTAGTATATATACAACTTCCCAACATCAACCGTTGGGCAGTGGCCCGCCAGGCACTATACCCGCCTGGTAGGAGGATCCTTCCTTTTCGTAGGAGTAACACCATATCTCGTACCCCTATAGAACCATATTTAGAAAAGAGGCACATTCTCTTGACATCCATTTTAATTCTTTTAATTTTAATCGCTATCTCTACAGAATCAAATTTTAACACTTTTAACGTTTGACATATAGTATCGCTAATGAATTTTGAATTATAAATATAATATAATAACATAGTCTTATAATATTTTGGTTTTTTTTTGCATTATGCACAAATTGTATCGTACGCAGATATGAATAAAGTTTTTAATTTAATTAAATAGTATGTGCGAAACGAGTATTTCTGATTCAAAATTTACTTACATTAACCTTACGATTACGTAAGTAACTCGGCAGCATTCGAACCAGGCTTACAGGCATACATCCAATAGTATTGAAACAGTCGTTATTGCAATTTCTCCGTAGTGACAATGTCAACCTGCTGTACTCAGAAGCCTTGGTACTGTCTCTAAATAATTCGCACCCTTAGTAATGTAAGGGCACAACTCGAAATATTGAGTTTTTGAGTTTCTGTGTTAGATGGTCTCAATATCAACTGTTCTACCACTTGGCTTTCACAGGAAGAGAAAAAGACAATATTAAAGCAAATACTGTAATTATACTGTAAAAAATACCGTGAAAACATCGGGTTCCTTCTTCTTCCTGCCTTTATCCCACACTAGGTGGGGTCGGTGGGGTGGGTTCACTAGGTGGATTTATGAAATACATGTTGTTAGAGGTTTTGGCTTATTGTTTTATGACCGGCCGTCTGCCTGACGTCAACCCTCCTTGGAAATACTCGTGGCGCCGAAAACATCGGGTTCCCTGAATCTTTTAACACGTTTTCTCAAAAGTTGATATTTTCGAGTTGTGCCCTTACATTACTGAGGGTGCGATTTATCCACAGTCCATCCACACGCAGCCAAATATCCGCTTCGATTCGTGTGTAACGGTACCTATGACGTAGAACATCTAAGTAACTATAGGCTAAAGGGTGTTGATTTACTAACATTGCTCCTTGAGTAAACTGTACCTCTGTTCCCTCCTTAAGTGAGCGGCATTCAGTTGCCTTGCTTCGTCTCGCATCTTGCGATTGCAATTGCACTAATTGCGATGTCGTTGGCGCAAAGTGAGGATTGTAGATGTTCTGAACTGCTGTGTCTATGTTGTATTCCTTTCAGTATTGTACCGAGAATTGTTTTGCGTCTGAAATTATAACGGTTTTTCAAGTTAAGGTAAGAAATAGCCATCATTCTTAAAAAAAAAGTTGTATCTTTACATTGGTATCATCATCATTATTCTAACAATCCACTGCTGGACATAAGCCTCGCCAATTCCAGGACACTGAGCTCGATCCTCGGCCTCTCTCATCCAACTACATTCCATAATAATACACACACACAGTGGTAATATAATATTCAACCAAGAAACACATAATTATTATGGTTTAATAGATGTTATTATAGCATGTGTTTCTTATAATCCTATCTCAATCTCATATAACTTGCCTTAAAGAAAGAAAGAAAGAAAGAAAATACATTTATTTAGCACAGACTAAAAGGCACACAAAACATAAAGCAGAAAAAGAAAATAGTAGGAAAGTGTGCCACACGGCTGCGCCAAAAAGGCCCAGTTCAGCAAAAATGCCAGACAACTAGTGCCTGACGCTGGTTTTCAACTGGACCTGACTTAACTTACCCCTACACATTGAAACCACTGAATCGCTTCACCAAGTCAAGCCAAAAAGCTTCCCGAAAACCGATTTAAATCGCTCTACATCTTCATATTTCAGTTCGACAGTATAACTTTAAAATATTTAGTAACATTTCGTATCCACTGAATATTTCAATTCGAATTGATTCGAGCTATTTCGACGTCTCGTAATAAATTCTTTCCGACGCTTAGATCTGACATTCGCGTCTATCTGAAAATCCGCGTTGCGTCTACTCCGTACTTAACTGCGGATTTCATCCGCGTCTAGGCCGGGAGTGCGGAGCATCACCGACGATACCATTTCATGGCGGATATTAGGACATCGCTCAATGCTGTCGCGTATACTCTGATATATAGCTTGGAACGATGTTCGGGGAATCATGGATTCCTTGAAATCCTTTAGACATAGTGCAGTCTTGGAGAAATATGAGACGTATTCTACAGTCACTTTATTGCCCGATTGTGGTTTGCATCGACTCTCCTAAAAGTATATTATCTATATCTATACTAATATTATAAAGAGGGAAGATTTTTATTTTTGTATGTAACGAATAAACTTAAAAACTGGTAGACCGGTTTCAAAAAATCTTTTGCCGTTAGAAAGCTACATTATCACTGAGTAACATAGGCTATATTTATTACTGGAATAAAACTTCTTACGTGGGCGGAGCCGTGAGGACACAGCTAGTTATATATAAAAGTACTCTTTGAAGTATATTTCGAACATTGCTGTCACCATTTTAGGCAGATAATTATAACATAACATCACGCCTTTATTCCCCGAAGGGTTTAACGGTTTTATCTTGCAGTACCCCTACAGCATCAGAAATTGAGCATTGAAGGTTGAAATTATTATAATATTGTATTGTACTGGAAATTGAATTTGTGTGCGAAGTTTCAAGAGAATCGGTTAAGCAGAAGTAGTTGAAATATTTGTCGCAAGATTTGAAACAAACAAACAAATATACTTGTACGAAGTGAAGCTTATTAAAACCGTTTAACAAAAAGCAATGACACAACAATATTTCTTTCTCTCCCAAATCTGTTTGAAAATATTGCAAAAAGTACGTGAACGCTTTTCTGCGTCAATATTCTTACTATCGTACTCCTATTTGCTTTATATCCTTCTAAAGTAAAACTGACAACCCTATGCCTACCCTTATCGCGCGGGATTATACATCTTAGCTGGGTATCGAGCAGCCATTGACCTCGGCCGCGAAAGTAAACCCAATTTGTTCATACAAACAATAAAAAAAGATAAACTAAATAAAATATTGAAACTATAATTCCCAAAAGCGAGAGTTATAGGCGAAAATCTTATTTTACTTGAATATTATAAACGTGAATGTTTGGATGTTTGTGAGTTTGTGAATTTGAATGTTTATAAAACAAAATGGGTGAATATTCGAAATTTTTTAACATTATTTTAACTAATCATTCTTCTCCCGGGTTGTTAACGTTATAGTATTGTCAGATTGTTTTTGTTCTTATCTTATTGCTTGACGGCAGCGGTATAGTTTCAGTTTTCATTATCATAATTATAGTATTAAACATCTGCATTCTTAACTTTGAGATGATGCTAATGACGTTCTCAATTTTTGTTAATATTTTTCGAAGAATGCCCAAATTACGCCTTAACGGCTGGATGGATTTGGATGAAATTTGGCAGACAGATAAATCATGACCTGGACTAGGACATAGAATACTTTTTATCCGGATGCATTAAGTAGAACGCAAGTGAAACCGCGGGTAACAGCTATGATAAATAAAATATAGAAGACCCCAAACATTATGCAGTACAATACGTATAAGTAATAAATTTGACTACAATATCGGTATCCAATATGCAAATAGGCATACCCAAGAATCACAAGAGGAAAATAAAAGGATAGGAGAAACAAAAAATATATGATAATCAAATGTACTGGAGTCGAAGTTATGTCTAACGTTCGAAGAGTTAAATCGGTTGCCATGGATACATCCGATCTACTATATTTATAGAGATTATTCATGAGTCTGAGAATTATTTGGATAATAAACGATTGAAAAGGTTTACGTAGAAAGTTGTTTATTTATTACTAAGATAGGAGTTATTTACATTTATGTGAGCAAACAGAAGCTTTTTTTTATGTGCGGTACTCCTCTTCAATAAATTTAGATAATTCCTTTTTCTCCTACAGATGTCGCAAGAGGCGTCTATGAAGCTTTTTTTTTTCATTTTTGTCTTAGTCGTCTTTGGCCATAGTCTTACCTAATGGTAAGCGCAGACAGGGTCTAAGATGGAGCACACGAATCAAAGGAACAGAGATATAGAGGGACTCCCCTAAGGTCTCTGGCGCTCACATTACACTCGACGGAACACAGTGAACTGCTTGACTTTAATGGAATATCAAGAAAATGGACAGCAGTTTTGAAGTTAATATTTTTTTACGATTTCCGATCTATGCCTCAGAGAGCACGTTAAACACTCAGTCCCGAGTTTCATACGAATACCGGGTGTCATGACAGTCGTTACGGGAAGTCAGAAGTCCGAAAATTTTACAACTGGTCTAACCTTATGCTGCGTCCAGACCTGCCGAATGCGCCGCTCGTGAGCCGCTTGCGAACTGCGCGCGTGCTGCTCGCGTGCAGTTACAGCGAACGTTTGGTGCGCCGCTCTAGTGCAACTCCGGCAAGGTTCGAGTGGGGCGCGCGTGTAGCGCGCGCGCGGCTCGCGCGCCGCTCTTGCGCACATAGCTTCTTTCGCGTTTGAACTATGAGCCTCAGTTGTGAATTTGCTTCCGAAGATGTCGGACTATACGACTGTCGTTAGGATAATTGCTGCAGCATCGGCTATTTTATTACTGACAAAAACTAAAAGGAAAAATAGAAGACGTTGGTGGCAGGTTCCACGAGCGGCACGCGCGCACCACCTGCGCCGCTCGCGTACGGCGCGTAGCTTGCGCGCGAGCGGCGCGCGGACTGCGCGCGAGCTTCGTACGAACATGAAATGCACGCGCACCGTTCGCGAGCGGCCCGCGAGCGGCGCGCGAGCGGCGCATTGGCGGCGCGTTCGTCAGGTCTGGACGCACCATTAATATATCGACATTGCCCAGTAACTGGGTTGCGGAGGTCTGATGGCAGTTGTTCCGTATAAAATACTGGTATTCAGCCGCATCTGGTTGACTGGAAGCAGACCCCAACATAGTTGAGAAAAAGCTAAGCAGAACGATTTATCTACGATTTCAAAGGAAAATTTGCCTTATGTGTGCTTATAAAATTTCAGAATATTGTTTAGAGTTTTGGTGTAATCTAGAAACAAAAGAGTGTCAACTAAAATAATAATTAAGGGGATATTCGTCAAAGCAGCAACAAAAATAATAGAGTTATCGACATCCATCCTGTGTGGACAGATCATTAAGACCGGACGGGGCTGACTGACGACGGCAGTTAGTAACACGTCAACACGCTAAAATGGCGCTCACTGCATCCCGTATGATTTGAGATAGTTTCAATGTTTGGTAAAATTATGTTAGGAATATAAAGAACCCTTGCTTTTGGCTTTTAAAACAATTAGAAGTAATGAATCCGAGTCACCAACATAATCTTTAATATCTCGGAAAATATTGTTGAACATAATTTAACATTTTTTTATTTGTTGTTGACCCGGATTCATTGTTTCCGAGTGTAGTAAAAATGACACATATACCTACACAGTTCGATGTACTACTTAACCAAGTTTTGTGGAGCACTTTAGCGTTTGGTATTAACAGAAAATACCCGAGCCAGAAACTACTCAGCCTATTTTAATTTACGGCCATACCGGTATTGCAATAAATTAAAAATTACATGTGTTTCCATAAAAACCGGCCAAGTCCGAGTCGGACTTGCGCACGAAGGGTTCCATACCATTATCTATAAAAACGGCAAAAAAAAATCACGTTTGTTGTAATGTAACCCCTTAAATATTTATTTTATTCTGTTTTTTAGTATTTGTTGTAATAGTTGCAACAGAAATACATCATCTGTGAAAATTTCAACTGTCTAACTATCACGGTCCATGAGATACAGCCTGGTGATAGACGGACGGACGGACAACAGAGTCTTAGTAATGGGGTCCGTTTTACCCTTTGGGTGCGGAACCCTAAAAACGACGATAATGCGTCCAATCGTGTCTACAAAGCCAGTCTTTTTGCCTGAACCTACTGAAGATACTGTCCAGAAAAACGGACTATTTTATAAAAGGCTATACAAAAAAGTGGTTCATAAATCGAAGACAGAAGAATAAGTGTACCCAAGTAGGTATCTACCTAACGAAGGTGAGTGCCCTTACACCGAGTAGTTTGTGAACGTGGGCTGAATAAAACAGATAGATCTGTAATACAAAACAAATAATAATTTACCCTGTTTTTCAATTTCTCAAAACCAATAGTGTTCACGTTTGTGTTCAATGAAATAAGATATTTATTGGATTAGATGATATACCTAGGTAGGTATCAGGACCTTTGTCCGAAAAAACGTGGCTATAATAGGTTCTATAAGCACGTTTTTTCGGACAAAGATCCTGCCATCGTCAAAGCATATTGAGGTCAAAGGTTATTTCAATTTCACCATTTATAAGCACTTTCGAAAGTCAAGCCCAAAGTAGTCACGTTCCTAGTGTCGTGATAGTTTTTTTAATCATAATTATAACGAAAAAATGTTTTATAAGTATGTATTGCCATGACAAGCGTTATGTTGTGGCTTCGGACCGTATTCTCAATATACTTGCTGTATACGTACTGTAATACTCATCTCTGAATAGTTTGCTACACAGCAGCATTTTAGCCGCCAACGTGGAGTGCTAATGGCTTTAGAGGGTTAGTCCCTTGTAATTTCTGTGCTAATGTTTAGGCTATTAAAGCTAGAGCTTGCCTATTGAATGGGTCACCTTTCAATCCACACAAATAGGAGTCTAACCAATTCACGACTGAAGGTAACTCGATAGAAAATCTAGACAAAATTGGATTGACATGTCAAATTGTTAGGCACAAGTGGGATTTAGGCAATTAGTGGCCAAGTACCCTTTTCATCTGCTAACGGAATTGGAATTATTCTGGAAAGGTCTCTGGAATAATTCCAGATATGGGCACTTAATTGGGTTATTTAAGAAATTAGGTTCGGTAAATGTTCATTATGTTAGAAGTTTGAAAGTAGCGTCAGTGACTGAAAAGTTGAGGAGTAATAGGTTTGCGTGGTATGGACATGTTATGCGGAGGGAAGAAAGTCATGTCACTGGAAGTGTTAAATATGAATGTGGATGGATATACAAGTAGAGGTAGGACAAAGAAAAAATGGATGGATTGTGTGAAGGATGATATGCGTAAGAAAGGAGTGAGTACTGAGATGACGGCTGATAGAGGAGAATGGAAGAGGAATTCATGTTGTGCCAACCACACCTAGTGTTGCATAAGGGCAGGTAGATGATGATGATGATGATGAGATGTTCATTTTATGACTACTTGCTCATAATTATTGCGACTTTTCCAGAGGGAAAAGTCCCGTGCAAGCTTATTTTTTTAAATACAAATTATGAATACTAAATAGCCGACACTCAAAACAAAGCATGATAATTTCAATAACAACAAAAACTCGAATTAATATTCACGAAATCAATCAACATTTTTCGGACGAGGTAACACGGAGAATCAAACAAACAAAGTATGTAAACCGCACATTGTATAAATGATAACGAGCGACACCAGGGGCTGAACATTACAGGCGTTTGCCCACTGAAAATATTCAATTTTAATTCTTTAGCGTCAGTGAAAAATGCGTCAGCAATTAATTATTATTTACTAGCTTTTGCCCGCAGCTTCGCTTGCGTGAAGTTTGAAATCCTCGTTAAGCCCATTTTAAAGTGACATTTTAAAATCCAAAACGTCCGTCTTTTATCACTCCCAGCGGTTTAGGCTGTGCGTTGCTAGATTAGTCAGCCAGTCAGTCAGTTTCTCCCCATGCTTCTTACTTCAAAAGTACCAGATTTCTCATACAAACTTTCAACACTTATTTCACCCCCTTAGAGGTTGAATTTTCAAATATGTGTACATTTATTCCTAACCGGAAACCTTAATATTTAATTTCATCTTTCTTACTTCAAAAACGACGGACTTACATACAAACTTCAACCTCCCATTTCACCCTCTTAGGGGTGGAATCTCCAAAAACCCTCAAAACTTATACGTTTATTTCTTACCAAAAGCCTAAATATTTAATTCCATGTTTCTCACTTCAAAAATACCAGATTTCTCATACAAACTTTCAACACTTATTTCACCCCTTTAAGGGTTGAATTTCCAAAAATGCTCAAATAAGTGTACGTTTATTTCTAACCAAATACCTTACTATTTAATTTCAAGCTTCTTACTTCAAACATGACGGACTTACATACAAACTTAAAAACCCTATTTCACCCCCTTAGGGGTTGAATTTCGAGAAATCCCTTCTTAGTGGATGTTTACGTCACAAAATGAACCTACTGTCAAAATTTCAAGTTTCTAACCCCAGCCGTTTAGGCTGTGCGTTGATAGATCAGTCAGTCAGTCAGTCAGCTTCTCCTTTTATATATAGGTATATAAGATATAAGATTTATACAAGGTTAGTCGGAAAGGGGGTACTAAGCCGCGGGCCACTTAAAGTATCAGTGATGACTATTATAAAGCAAGTGTTAAAATTTCAAAATTCGATCGTTTTTATTTGCATGCAAAAAGATTTTTAATTTAGTTTTTTTTTTTAATCATACCTGCTTTAGTTATAATTCAAAAAATTAAGTTTCTAATCCGCGACCCCAAATATTATCTAAATTGTAAACACAGCTGACCATAGCTATGGGCAGAACTAATAGATTTTAGCATATTTTTTTACGAAATCTTTGAAAAGCTATTTCTCTTAAACTATCGAGTTTGATGGAAAGTTGTAGAACAAAAGTTACCCCTTATTATGGTTACTTTACACCCTTTCGGCTTATTACCCCCTTTCCGACTAACCTTGTATATTTACTGCTTCGTTGGTCTCGTGGTGGCAAGTGCGACTGCTAATCGTGAGGTCCTCGGTTCGATCCCCAGCTCGGGCAAAGTGTTATTGGGTTTTTCCGTGAGGAATTCCTCAGTAGCAGCCCGGAGTTTAGATTTGTGGGACTTAAACATAACGGCGAAATGAGGGTGTTGCTATACACCTCTACCGAACTCTTCGGGGAATACAGGCGTGATTTTATTTATGTTATTTATACTTACAGGCTAGATGCAATGTGATATTGTAGCACACTTTATTTAAATAGTTCTACTGTTTATACCATAGCAAATTCTATAGATAGCCATCCTTGTAAATTCACTCAGAGCGTAACAGAATAATAATGTCAACGTCATCACCAATCAGGCGCAGTCTCAGCTTAAGATTTTCGGAGGGGTCAACTTGCCTCAAGTACCTAACAGCTATAGTTGCAAGTAAATCATATATGAATATTTGAAAATAAAATAAAGTAATAAAATATTGTTTTAAACTATATCAGTGAATATTCGCCGATTAATCAGTAGGTTCCATTCATTTCCATCCATTTAAACATAATAATTATGATGAATTTGGTACTAACATTGTTTAAGAGAGTATCGCCTTGTTTATATTCGAAAAAACATTATTAAACTTACTATTACTCTCAAATTTAAGATTTTTCAGGTTGATTTTGGGGGCTCATGACTTCCCCCCCCCCCTGGACCGCGCCTGTCAGCAATGGAGTTGAAAGTGCAGAGTGCGCTCGTCAGCGGCACCTCGCGCATCATGTTATTTCGCACACGCGGTACTACCAGCAGCCGTGGCGCACGACGACGATCCGCATAATTATTTATACCACATATTTATATTATGGTTGGGTTAGTGTTGGATTGCGACTGGACCATCCAGGTTTATAGCTTATTTATGAAGCGTAGCTCAATATAATAAAATATCATTTAAGCTTGTAAAATTCGATAGCTGAACATAACTCTGCAATGATTACGAAAGATACTGTTTCCCATACGTTTCACATAATCTAGAAGCCACCTTTGGACAACTTCACGGCACAATTTCTGCTATACAATATTTAGATTTCTGTGGCTGCAACGGATATCCTCATCCACATCCGCAGCTGTGTAGCATCCTTACAAATTTTGATATCCACAAAACATTGGCCCCACAACTTTTGATTTTAATAGCTCTGCACCCCCAACCACATCCTCATAATATCTATGAGGATGTGTAATTGACAATTTAAAAACTCACGCTGACCCGAAGCGGACTGGTTCTTTTATTCGTATATCATACGTACCATCCACATCTGTAGAGGGAATTTCCCAACATCCACATCCTCATAACCGATCATCTCAATATCTCATCTGCTAAACGACATCCATTACAACTCTAGTTATGTCTGATTAAGAAGCAGCGACCACATTTCTTCTGAAAAGCTGTCAAGAGGAATTAATCTAGTACATTCTCAAAAAACAACGAACTGTTACTTTAAACAATTTGGTGGCTGGCAAGATTCCAGAAAAATAGAATTCCTTTTTCTTTACTTTTCTCAAAGAAATGTTTTAAGACTGTGTGATATCTATATATATAGGTAAATGGATCTAGGCTACAATTCCTTGTGTTCATTTGACCAGATTGTTTTATTTTGTTAAATCGAAATATTTTGTTTTTAATTTTTGATGATATGCTTGGCTTCTGTACATAGTGTCGCGGGTTCAATTTCTGCACGGAACAAGTGTTCGTATGGGCTACAGAAAAAAATCCAGGTCTGCGTGTTTGGACAGGTGAAGATTCGTGTCTGTAATCGCACCCACAATGCACAATACCGGGGTATTAATAGTGATTGACAAAGTTAAAAAATAAATAGAAATAAATTTCAACAATAAATTGCATTCGTATGTTCTTTTGGCATCCACAAAAGGAAACAAATCGATGGCAATTTCTAGTCTCGTCCAAATGAGCTTTAGTGAATGGGAACCCTATTCCCCATGTAATCCTCTGCCGTTCCATGGTGAATGTTTCCGTCTCATTTATAAGGGCAGGTGAGCCCGGCTTAGGTGAATATTGGTCGCTAAACTCTAGGACATTGATTGATGGACGGGGTCACACGTTGGGTGCCAATAAACTGGATTATATTCAATTATTCATATACATACCTACTCACTTTTAATCTCCTGTTTCTATGTATAATATCGTCAGTGGAAAGATAAAAAGACTAAAGCGCCAATATACCTACTTTACAGTAGAGAGATTCAAAGTATTTTTTTAAGAAAATACAGATAGTTATTTTTCTTAGAGTATACATATTAAATAGATGTTTAAATTATCTATTTAAAATGTAAAAAAAATAATATGAAAAATATAATAAAATATCTTAAAAAAATACTTTGAATCTCTCTACCGTAAAGTACCTAGGTATATTGGCGCTTTAGTCTTTTTACCTTTCCATTGACGATATGAAAGTTTTTTTTTTAAGTATTTTTCGTCACCATGCTTATCCATTATTTTAATTGCAGTTGTTGCGTTAAAACTGTTATTATGTAGTGTGCTTTGATTTTTTTAATAGCTTTTATTCTTCTTTATTTGAATACCTGCAAGCAGTGGAGTTTAGCAATCTCCTTACCACTCAAAGGATGGCTGGCAGAAAATTAATTTTCAAGTTATGCTCGCCTTCGTACATACTAAATTGTATTATAAATTAAATTGTATTATATTGTTACTGTATTGTATCATATTGTATTTTTCTTGTGTACAATAAAGAATTAGAATTTGACGACACGTTTGGTGCAGTGGCTGAGCGATCGGCTTCTGCACTACGGGTCGTGGGTTCGATTCCCGCGCAGAACAAATATTTGTATGGCCTACAGATAGTTGTTCCGGGTCTGGATGTTTGTCCACGTGAAGATTTGTGTCTGTAAACGCACCCACGATACAGGAGAAATCTTAGTGTGGGGCAATATTTAAAAAAAATCCTTGTGAGACCGGCTAAGAGTATTTTCTAAAAAGGATCACTTACAACAAAAAACCAAAAGCGAAAGCACAGTTACGTTAGTTTCAAAAATAAGAAAATAAATGCAAAGACATTCAATAGTAGTGGATATATTTTGATCTCTTTGCGTAAATATAAATGACTAGCTGTGTCTCCACGGCTCTGCCTGTAGCCTATGTTACTCAGAAATAATGTAGCTTTCTAACGGTAAAAGAATTTTTGAAATCGGTCCAGTAGTTTTTAAGTTTATTCGTTACATACAAAAATCCAAAAATACAAATCTTTCCTCTTTATAACATTAGTCTAAAAAGCAAAAAAAAAATGACAAGTAACAACGAGATTTATATGCTTCACTATGATAGATGTTAAAACATTTAATATACCTATATTTAAAACAACGCATACAAATATTTGACCCGGCTGATTCTACATGAACACAACAATACACACAAAAATAATTAAAAATCAATCCGACCAACACATGCCGCAACAAAGCAGAAAAAAGCACCGAGATTTATTAACAAAAAGATATTTATAACATGAACCAAAATATTTCGATAAAAATACCTGTAAGGGCGCGGTCCTACTATATCGTGACGATCAATTTACCATTGGACGACTGTCGTCTCTAGTTGTTCCCATTATAACGATTGTTTGTCGTCAAAATATTTTATCGTTTAGCGACTATTGTATCTAGCTGTTCCCATTGCGATGACATTTTATCGTTTCACGGCAGTCGCTTTGTCGTTTGCACATCAGTAGCAAGCTACAAAACGAGACGATATTTTTTATCGTGGCCACGACAGATAGTCGTAACAACGACACATGATTTGCCGTCACGATATCGTGACGTTTTCTTATCGTTTGACGACTGTCGGGCTAGCCGTTCCCATTGACTTGACAATCTGTCGTCACTGCAAAAACAAGTCGTAAACGACAGTTAATCGTGTCGTCTTATATGTGAACACCTTCATTTAAATATATAAGCCACGACACTTAAAACTACACGATTATCTGTCGTCATGACAAAGTGGGAACGCGGCCTAAATGTTATTGTGAGAAAGGGTTCCTTTGTTTTTCACTACACAAACCTTTTCAGCTAATAAGAATGTTTGTTTCTGAGAAGTTTTCTGGTTGAAAACCTTCTTTGTTTAACGATTTCCTGTCGGGTATCCTCTGTCGATGAGTTTTCATTGTATAATTTGAATGGGCCTTTTAAAAGGTTATACAGGGAATTCTATTTATTACCTTTGACATTTCTGTACTTTCGATGTTATTTTTATGTTATTGGAACCTTTTAATATTAAAAAAAACTTTAATTTTAATCGATATTCGATTGTATATAACATAACATCACGCCTGTATTCCCCGAAGGGTTGGGCAGAGGTGTAGTAACACCCTCATTTCACCTATGTTTAAGTCCCACGTAGGGGGCGAGCCTATTGCCATCATCCGGGCACGAATCGAAACTCCGGACTGCTACTGAGTAAATCCACACGGAAAACCCAATTACACTTTGCTCGACCTGGGGATCGAACCCAGGATCTCGCGATCGGCTGCCACGCTTGCCACCACTAAGAAGGCAGTTGTGAAATAGAATAGCAGGCAATTGTACTACGAGTCAATCGTTCGCACATTAACAATTTTCAAATAATGAATAACAGATACAAAAAAAAATATAATTTTTAGACATAAATGTGCAATCTTACGAATCTTGAACACGCTACGAAAAAGCGTAGCCATATGCTACATTTTGCTACGCCAAACTTTGACGTAGTATACACGTGTTCATATTAAATTTTGTTGATTGTATAGAAATTCTGTGGGTGGCTGTATAGAACATACATGATTAAAAATCGTTGAAGTGTAAACTTAGATCGACTTTTCATGAAGAAATGAAGTAAATGAAAACTAATTTATTTCGCAAATTCTTTCATAACAATATTTTTTGTCGTTGATTTATTATTTCTTATAATTTCAGAATACTTTTCATGTCTGAATCAAGACTGAAGGATATCTATTTGTTGAAATGTCAAAAAACAAAAGAAAATAATACAGGGTTCCGTGTAAAAAAATTGCTATTAAATAATCTGTACAATTGTGTTAGTAATATTTGGATATCAGCTTTAAAGTTATGATACAGCATCGACCCATAAGCCTTCCAAAAAAAAGGCGAGGTGTAACGAACAAATCTCAAACAAAAAGTAAATCTACCATAAACATTCACTAAGGCCCATCAACTTTTTCCTCCCATCACATTTACCCAAAAAGTTAATAAGGACCGGTTTTACAAACATTTAAATTTATCCCGGGAACAATAGCCAAGAGTTTCTCTTGAAATAAAGTCCAAACTCGTAAACGTGTTTTAAGGTTGTTTCCAAAGAACCCTAAAATGCCAAAAGGCGAGTTCAATTTATCTCTGTCAACCCTCAAGGGGCAGACACTGTGAAATCTCCACTCCATTAAAATGCTATACACCCTGTATATTGGATGTAACAAATACGAAATACAAATACAATTTTCTTCGATCATTAAATGTCAGTCAAATACAGACAGAGCGCATAGACTGTGTGTTTTTAATAGATATTATTTTAAATAATAATAATAATCATTTTATTATCAGGCAACTGAGGCCCATAGAAAAAAAATACATAAAATAATCTTATACAATAATAAAAATAAAATAAATAAATAAATAAATAATGGAATCAGGCGTTACTTTGCGGAAATCTATGACATATATTTATACAAGGTTGGTCGGAAAGGGGGTACTAAGCCGCGGGCACGTAAAGTATCACTGATGACTATTTTAAAGCAAGTGTTAAAATTTCAAAATTCGATAATTTTTATTTGCACGCAAAAAGATTTTTATTTTAGTTTTTTCAGAAAAAAATCATACCTGCTTTAGTTATGAATTCAGAAAATTAATTTTCTATTCCGATACCCCAAATATGACCTAAATTGCAAACACAGCTGATCATAGCTATGGACAGATAGATTTTAGCATATTTTTTACGAAATCTTTGAAAAGCTATTTCTCTTAAAGTATTGAGTTTTGGGGAAAGTTGTAGAACAAAAGTTATCCCTTATTATGGGTACTTTAACACCCATTCGGCTTAGTACCCCCTTTGCGACTAACCTTGTATATGACATATACAATATATGTAGATATTTTTTAGAGAAATTTTCAGATGCATCTATTAAGATTTAAAGCAAACCACAACCAGTAAGCTTAACGTGCGCAGTGCGACATAATTCTGTCGTCGCATTATCTCGGGCTGAGACGAGATAATGTACGGCTTATCTTGTCTCGGCACGAGATAATGCGACGACAAAATTATGAAGTGCGGCACATGTTAGCTCGGCTGGGACTATAGGACGATTTGGGGGAAAAGTGATGCTAGTACAAATAATTAATAACGAAAAGATTAGTATTATTACAATTATTATAGACACTGTCAGTTAAACATGAAGTAAGCGCGAATTATATTTTCCATTTCAACGACTTAGGTACGCAAATTATGTTTCAATTTGAGACAGACTATTGACTTTTATATTTGTAGTTATATAAAAATTCTCGCAAATTAAGGCATAATTTGAGACGGAGAGATTTTTTTTAGTTCTTTAAAAATTACTAACGAGACCTTGTTACTGAGAGAAGTCTAGTTTATTTAATATTGCTTATTTAAACATATTTTCTTGAAACGTTAGTAATTTGCGTCTAATTTTTTTAAGTTAACGACTTGAAATATTATTAACAATTTTCGTAGTTTTATTATGAAAGACGAAGAGTAGGTACACAGCTTTTAATAAAGAAAATAAAAATCTTTAACTACCTCGTTGGTCTAGTGGTTGGTAAGTGCGATTGCTGATCGTGAGGTCCTGGGTTCGATCCAAAGGTCGGGCAAAGTGATATTGGGTTTTTCCGTATGGAATTCCTCAGTAGCAGCCCGAAGTTTGAATTTGTGCCCGGTTGATGGCAATAGGCTCGCCCCTTATTGCATGGGACTTAAACATTACGGCGAAATGAGATTGTTATTATACACCTCTGTCCAACCCTTCGGGAAATACAGGTGTGATGTTATGTTATAAAAATCTTTCTCTTTTTAATTCTTAATTCTTAAATATTTGGTTTTGTGAATAAACGAAAAGTAAATGTTTTATATTTGAGTACATTCATATTGTCAAGTTGTGGTTACGATAACTATGTATACAACGCAGTCAATTCTACAATCTTCATATCTTCCTGACTAATCTACAAGTCTTATCGTCAAGGCATCAAAACTTAATACCTTATCTCAAAATTTTATTAAGTAAACATAAGTTAATATTTATTTTAATAATAACATTAATTTACTACTAACAATTAGATTTTCTCATACAAAACTTGCCGAGACACATAACTTACAACAAGCGTGGTCAATTTAATACTCACTTATTCATTACTAAACGAAGGAGAACAAACAAAATGCATTCCGCTTTGTCCTCGAGGGGGAATTTTGTACGTTACTACTATACTGCCGTCCGTAAAGCAAAAGGGCCATAAGTTTCAAATTCATATTTTAAATTATTAGCAAAAAAAATACGCAGATTTATTTCTTTAGACGCATTTATTCTACAAAATGATTTATAAATCAGGAACGTTAGATAACCATGTGTTTTTATGCCGGATGCGATCGGAAAATCGTTTAGGTAAGCCGTTTAATGCAACCAGATAGCAAATGGAATTCAGCAAGGTCGGTAGAAAGTGGTTCGAACATTTTTCTATAGACACTGGCATAGCCACAAAACCGCCATTTTTTAAATTCTCTAATTTCGGATATAAACACGTAATTAGTTAATTATTAATTGATGAATGTTTAGGACACCATAATGCAGTCATTTTTTGTTTGTTTAAATATCCTCTACACATACATATATACCAACACAAATGTACGTCGCAACTTAAAAAAAATATTAAAATGGCTGCAGGGTGACTATACCACGAAGGTTCCATCCCCATTCGCATCTTTGTCACCATCAAACATTTATTTGCAACTAAGTGTACAATAGTTCCTATTTATTAAATTACATTATGTAGACACTTATAACTTAGCGGCCTTCTACATTCGTGGAAAATTTCAACACCTCAACTTTAACTCAAAATAAACAAAATGTCACTTACCGGTCTTTTAGTCTGCGCACGGCAGCATAGTACAGGGGGTTGCAGCCCCGGGCTGAATTTACTGCCAACAATAATATATTTTCAAACCATTAACGATATTATTCCATGCATATAAGGTACAGAATTGCTTGATTAATTTAAATGAGAAGGTGAATATGAGAGGTAGGTAATTAAGATTTCATACGTTGTTATTCAATAAAAGAATAATATTATAACTATATACATAAACTCACGCCTTTTTCCTATGGGGGTAGGCAGAAACTATAGAATCCTTACATACTCCTTTCGCTTCATCCACATTCAAACATCTTGTCATACACGCACGGTTTCTCAACCGTGCGTGTATGCGTGCGTAGTACTCTCGTACTACGCACCTGTCCTTTGTGAAGAACATCACCAATAACATCGATGTATCTCCTTCTAGAGCGTCCTCTACTGGCATTTCCACTGACATCCGCCTTATATTAAAATTGTCTTGTTATATCAGTTCATAAAAATTGGCTTTTTATTTCTATGTACATATATAGGTACTATAATCATTATAAAAACAGAATATCACACCGATAATTCAGCCCTCATCAAGCTGTCTCCCTCCCAGTCCTCCCGCCAGCAATGCACTAAGGCGAGGTCCGACTCCCATTACGGGTCACCCTTGGTGCTGTTGTTGCTAGTAGTCATGATGTTCTTAGTAGTAGTTAGCTTAGGTTAAGTATTTTACTCGTCCTCAGTGGTTGGAAACCCTTCAGGTCGCGCCAATAACTGCCCGGTTACGTAGAAACGGTCCACAAGACCATCTACAAGCAGTCCGGTAGAAAAAAAAACCGGATTAAATACAATTGCCCGTAAGACAACATAAACATGTCATTTATAATAGTATATAGTCTTTAGTATTTAGTCTTTCCTATTTATAATATTAGTATACCTATAGAGTATATATAGTACTCTATAGGTATACTAATATTATAAATAGGAAAGATTTGTATTTTTGTATGTAACGAATAAACTTAAAAACTACTGGACCGATTTCAAAAATTATTTTGCCGTTAGAAAGTTACATTATCACTAAGTAACTTAGGCTATATTTATTACTGGAATAAAACTTCTTATGCGGGCGGAGCCGTGAGGACACAGCTAGTATAAAATAAAAATACTACAAACAAAGAACGTAGCACTGAAATTTTGAACAGCCACAACCATTAAAACACTGTCCATCTCCATTTAAAAACAAAATATCTTCTATTTTTCCAAACAGCATTCATAAACAAATTTTTTAAAAAGTTGAAGGCAATGAACGCAGTACATTAACTGAAACAAACGGTAAACGTTTGGACCCAGTTGAAAACTCCCAAGCAAAGGAAACATCTGTTGGGTATAATTAATTAGTACTCTACTTGCACTGTCTTCGTTAACAGCTTGCAGTTTGTACGTCGTAAAAATTTTGTCCATGGTAAAGAAAAAAGGTTTTTAATAGATGTCAATTTATGGTCGATAGCAGAAGCATGAGAATGGTTACACCCAGATGTGTTCGTTTATAGAACAGAAAGATCCAAGACAAGCAACACCTCCTCTCGTAGCCTTTTTCCCATTTATATTGGGGTCAGCTTCCAGTCTAACCAGATGCAGCAGAACACCAGTATTTTACACGGAGCGACTGCCATCAGATTTCCGCAACCCAGTAACTGGACAATGCCGATATCCTAAGGTTAGACCGGTTGTCAGACTTTCGGGTTTCTGACTACCCGTAACGACTATCCTAGGTATTCTTATGACACCCAGGACCGTCGGTTTAACATGCTCTCCGGGGCACGGAGGGGTCTCGATGTGAAACGAACGGTCACCCACTCACAGACTGACCGTGGCATAATATAACATAACATCACACCTGTATTCCCCGAAGGGTTGGGCAGAGGTGTATAGTAACACTCTCATTTCACCGTAATGTTTAAGTCCCATGTAATAGGGACGAGCCTATTGCCATCAACTGGGCACAAATCCAAATTCCACACTTAAAAACCCAATAACACTTTGCCCGACTGGGAATTGAACCCAGGATCTCACGATCAGCAGTCGACCGCGGCAAGCGCAGCTTAACTTCGCTAATCGTATGGTTCGTGTAGTTGTTATTTAGCCACAAATTCTTAAGGTAAGTAACACAAAAACTGAAAATAAATCATTACACAATTTAAATTCTTCAGTATCTCATTTTCAAATTTATTTTAAAGTGTAGTTGTAAATTTAATTTCAAAAGCTAACAAATGTTTAGTATTCGGATTATAATTCTTAGCGAGGCTCATTTGGCATGTTAATTGAAAAAAGTCGAGTCTGATAATCCGTCGTGGTGCATTGCGGTGCTGCTCTCAGCGTTGTTATTATGAGTAACGATATTCATTATGATTTTTTTATATTGTTTGTATTTTTTATTCAGTTGTATTATTTTGTTTGTATATTTTTAAATCTTGACTCGAATAACCTATTAAGACCACTGAAGATTCCTTGTTGATACTTGTTGATTCATTGATTTAAGCACAATTTTATGAAATAATTGTAAAAGTTGTCAAAATTGATTCCTATAGAAAACTTTAAGTCGACTTTGTCTTGTTACAATTTCTTATTAGCTCTCTCTCTCTCTGTCTTTTTCATGATTATTAAATAGGATAGCTGTTGTTGGGAAACATGGTATGTTTTCCTTTATTTACCTATAAATAGATAAATGAGAATATTTATTTATTTGTGAGTAACCGAAGAACAAATTTTGCATATTATTATTACGTTTATTCATTTATAATACATACTTAATAATATTTTTAAATATTTCAAAACACAAATAAAAACATTTAAAAATATAAAAAATAGTAGCCCACCGGCATCGGGAACAGGGTCCAAGCTACCGGTGGTCAGGGCATCAGAGAGAGGAACTTCCTAACAATACGTGCCGTGTCCAGAAGTACCGCTTTCTGTATCACGCCCTTAACCCAGCTGCCCAACGAGAGCCTCATCAGATGTTGGTCGAGGCTCTTGGCTTTTAAGCCATTGGCCGTAACAACTATCGGCACAATGACTGATGAATCAACTTCCCACATTTCGACAACCTCGTGTGCCAAGTCTTGATACTTAATTTCTTTATCTTTCTCGGCTTTCACAAGGTTCTCGTCATGTGGAACAGTGATATCAACAATCATTGTGAGACGCTCTGATCGATCTATCACCACTATATCGGGGTTATTGGCAACAATAGTCCTGTCGGTGATGATAGATCGATCCCAGTACAATATGATATGACCATTCTCGAGAACTGGGTCGGGCACATACTTGTAGTATGGTACTTCTGCGTCCATAAGGTTGTATTTCATTGTATTTATATATTATTATTTTCGTTTCTCATATACTGTCTGATTTTTGTATAATAATTATATCAGTAGTTGCAAGTTTTATACACAACCCCAGAATGTTATCATATCTATTAACTATCACAATACCTCTTGTCTTGAATTACAACTTACAATCATATCGTTTTCCAACCGTTTCAATATCGTTCACCTTCATCAGCGCCCTCCCTGCAGTCAGCAGGATTTGTGAATAAGCCACCGCTCACCCTGTTCTATTTGTTGCCAGATACCCTTGTTGCCGGCTAACTAGCGCATTTCGGCTTTATTAAAATTAAAAATACATCGTCTCTCTAAAAAATAGCCGTGTATTTTCTTATCAGTATATTTTGTATTTAAGTAGATTCCTATATCATTTACTTCATAAAATAAAAAGACATTTCTTTTTTTCTTCTTGCCTAGCATTTTTCCCAACTCTGTTGGGATCATCTTCTAGTCTAACCAGATGCGGCTAAATTCCAGTTTTTTACACGGAGCGACTACCATCAGACCAGTTACAGGGCAATGCCGATATCCTAAAGTAAGACCGGTTGCCGGACTTTCGAGCTTCTGAGTTCCCGTAACAACAGTCATAGGTATTCTTATGACACCCGGGACCGACTGCATAACAACAACAACAACAACAACATCCAAGGCACGGAGGGGTCCCGATGTGTTACGAACGGTCATCCATCCGGTCAAAAATAAAAAGACATTATGACTGTAAATATTGGAGTCTATTGAAAACTAACACTTAGGATCCTTTTAAGGTACTAAGCACATTGCTTTTATTATTATAGTTTAGTAGATTATAACGTGACCCATCGTCCTATTTGGCAGGCGGTCGCGCGACCGTGCGATGCGATGGTGCGAATGCTCAAGGAAATAACTTAAAGGACGAGATAAAATGGTGTTTTTACGATTTTGAATTGAACAATGTGGTCCTAAAAAGCTATCGTAAAAGTTTCAATTAGAAAACATGACTATCATTAAGATATTTGATTGAGCATTTGTATGATCGCACCGCATCGTCGCGCGACTGCTTACCAGTTACGACGACGCCTAGGACAATGAACTTCTATTCTTATTCTCTTTATACAAAGATTTGTTATAAGTATTCTACTTCATACTTACGTCATGCTCGTGAACGGGTGCCGTCTGTCGGGACTGAACAGCGCTTAACTGCTATGGCAATCATAGAAGGCATATTGTTCTATTTGTTACTCTTATGTGAGTTTATTTGTTACATTAACCTGCATTATTCTCATTCTATTTCTCACACTACTGTAATGGAATTGTAATGAACTACTATTTTAAAAAGAGTATTCATGGAGTTTCTTGCCGGCTCTTCTCCATAGAACCTACCTTTTGGAACCGTGCACCTAGTCGTGACGTTTTAAAAGTGCCTGAAATCTGGTCTATTTGAAATAAAAAACTTTGACTTTGACTTTGACTTCACACATTGCGTCCATGAAAGTTTTAATTTAGTTAATTAGCTAATAATGTTGCCTGTTAAGTGGATCTGTCTCTTAATTGTTTTATAATTTGAAACTGCTAGAGCGTTGAACTTTCAACGAGGAAATGAAGAACTGAAGGTAACTGATATGTATTTTGGAATATCAAGAATAAGTATTCTCATAATCAGCCCATTACTGTCCTACTGCTGAGGATGGGTCTCTTCTCAGAATGAAAAGAGTTTAGGCCTTAGTCTGCCACACTGACCTGGTGCGGGTTGGCGGACACACACCATCGAGACCTTTTTGGAACTCTCTCAGATGTGCAGGATTCTTCACGATGTTTTCCTTCACCGTTAACACAAGTGATAATCAAATTCTGATCCGCACATGGATTCAAAAAGTATAGTGCGGGCTGGGATATAAATCAGACCCTATTGCATGGAAGGTTTAACCGTGAGGTTACATCACTGCTTCTTTTAATAGGATGAGCGCCATTATGATATTGGTATACAAATTGTTTGTTGAATTACCACGTGTGGGGGCGGGTTAGATTAAAAAACTTCCTCGCCGCACGCTGGGAATAGACGCGTGTTGTAAGATTCAACAAAATCCAGCACGCTTGGTGGTAGGATCTACACGGTCCGCCTGGCGCTAGCCTGATGGCTACACTACTCTCTCATAAAAGTCCGGCGCCAAGTAGTTTACTGTGTTTCGTCGTGTGTATGTGAGACCCAGAGCGGTATAGGGGAATCCCTCTATATCTCTGTTCCTTAGATTCGTGTGCTCTGTCTGCGCTTACCATCAGGTGAGACTGGGGCCAAATGCGACGAAGTAAAGAATAAAAAAAAGCCATCACATTCTTTGCAACTATAGGCTGCTGTTACAATTATATACATTCTATAAATACCTGTCTTTAAATATACTGGCCTGCAAAAATAAGTATCACACTTTTAAAATTGCAATAACTTTTTAAGTACACAAGATATATTTTCGAAGCAAAAAGGACTCGAAAAAGAGTTTAACTTTGTTACTATAGTTTCAAAGAAAGCTGATAAAATTTGCTATAAAACGTTTTTTATTTTAAATCTCTAACTTCTAGTTTAGAAAAAATTGAAATTTTAAAAGTGTGATACTTATTTTTGCAGGCCAGTGTAGTTTTGTACTTACTATAACCGTTTGAAATTCGATGCCCAAAATATACATTAGAACAAACTGAAGATAAATAGCGCCGTACCCACGGCTCGCATTACTGAGAATCCGAATGGCTTCTTATTCGGGATTCGCAAATCTCGTCTTAACCCAGTTTTGTTTGTTCCTTAGAATGCCAAGGATTCCGCTGTATTATACTTGTTTAATTTTATTTACTTATCCGTTATATTTGTGTTTTGTGAATTCCTGAAGAATATTCAGGCTATCTTCTCTCTTTCAGTGGGCGTCGTACAATATTATTTTTTATTAAACAAAGTAATTTTTCAGTTTCATTACTGTCCATTGGGACTTCTCAAAATGAGAAGGGTTTAGACCTTAATCCACAACGCTTGCTTGGTGCGGGTTGCAGACTACACACACCATCGAGAACGTTTTGGAGCCCTCGTAGATACGCTTGCGTTCCATGCAGGAGGGTCTAAGTTCGAAACAGCCCGCACCTCGGATTTTTCAAACTCATGTGCGAATCTGAATTTGATTATCACTTGCTTTAACGTTGAAGGAAAACATCGTGAGGAAACATTCACGAATGAGAGAACTCCAAAAATAATTCTTGATCATTAGTGTAGTCCGCCAACCTGCAAGAGGTTGGCTTACCAAGCCTAATGTCTACTAAACTCTTCTCATTCTGAGCAGAGGCCCAGTGAGACAGTAATGGGCTGCTTGTGTATCAAGCTGCCTATAAGAAGAGTTATGGTCAGATTTTGTCGTTTGTTCTGTCTAGCCTTTTCCTAATCAGATGAGGGTAAATACCAGTATTTTACACGGAGCGACTGCCACCAGACCTCTGCAACACAGTTATTGGACAATGCCGATATTCTAAGTTTAGGCCGGTTGTCAGACTTTCGGGCTTCTGACTTCCCGTAACGACTGTCAGGTATTCGTATGACACCCGGGACCGACTGTTTTAACGTGCTCTCCGAGGCACGGAAGGGTCTCGATGTGTAACGAATGGTCACCCATCCACAGACTGACAGTATGATCCACGCGGTTGGTCAGCCACGAGCCACTCAGTCGCCGCGTCAATTACCGATTACTGGGCTTTAATGATGCAATTACTTGTGTGTTGCGCGACACATGAATTTGTTACGTAATATAATATACTAGCGGCCCGTCCCGGCTTCGCACGGGTGGACACTTTTCCCGTATTTGCAACATTTTTCATTTATGCTCCACTCCTATTGGTCGTAGCGTGATGTTATATAGCCTATAACCTTCCACGATAAATGGACTATCCAACACAAAAATATTTTTTCAATTCCAACCAGTAGTTCCTGAGATTAGCGCGTTAAAACAAACAAACTCTTCAGCTTTATAATATTAGTATAGATTATTTGCTATGCATGACGTGAACGATATTGCTTCCCGCTGGCCAAGTTTGTGACGATTTGTATGTAAGCAAGTACCCGACATGAATACTTGCGAACCGTATATCAAGTTTCAGAGTTTGACCAAGTGAGGAACAACGATATGCTGAAACTAAAAACGTCGATGACCTACTAGAGCGTGGTAAAGTAAGAAATATGTCGCCCACCGTAGACTAACACATTGGACAACTTTTTTTTAAATCGACGCTGTTTTCATTTTGGCCAGAAACAATTAAAGAAAAATGATCTCAATGTGTCCCTAGATACTTTAAGTAGGCCTAGTATGAACTTTTGACTACATGTGGTAGGTATCGTAAAAGTGTTGCTAATGTAAGCGAATTTTGAATCGAAAACAACTGTCCTATAAAATTATGGTTTATTTTGTTTCAACATGCACAATTTGTATCATACATAGATATGAATAAAGTTTTCAATTTATTTAACAGTATGTGCGATACGAGTGTTTCCGATTCAAAATTTACTTACATTAACGTCACGTTTACGTGAGTAACTCGTCAGCATTTAGTTAGGCCTACAGAAGACGGTTAGCTGAAACCGATGTTAAATATAGAACCATCGTCAAAAAAAAAAAAAAAAAAAAAAAAAAAAAAAAAAAAAAAAAAAAAAAAAATCAAAATGTTTATTTCATATCATTTAGGCTATCATTGCATGTCGAGAAGTCTCCATTTAGGCATAGAAAATGCCTGTAGTTGAAGGCTCCGCTCTTCCCTTATATTATAAACATATATTACAAATAGTTTAAATACCAAAAAGAGAAAAATAGGAAAAATAAATAAAAAACAAAATACAATCAATTAATAAGTGTGTGTATGCGCGCGTGTGTGTTTGGGTGTGTGTGTGTGGGTGTGTGTGTGTGGGTGTGTGTGTGTGGGTGTGTGTGTGAGAGAGAGAGAGAGGGAGAGACAGATTTTGGATGTAGGTACGTGTGACTAAACAATCGAATAACGTCACTGTTACTTTATTTATTATTAAGTCACACGTTGCAAAAGTAACTCTGTATCATCATAATTTAAATTTTGTAGCCATATTATTATCTTTTTTTTGCATTCATATTTTTTTTTATCATAAATATATATTAGTTTATTTATTTTATTGTATAAAAAAGCTGAGCGTTTTTTATATTGTCTGCTGGCAAATTCTGTTATAGTTGTGGGAACCTTTACTATGCAGTGTTTATTTCTCTTTTCTAGTATCTTAGGGTCATACGGTATCTCTTTGTGCGTTTTGAGGATGATAAGAAGGATGTACAATTTTCTCACTGACAGCAGATTACATAATTCGTAAAGCTTTTCAGTGGAGAATCTTCTTTTTTTGAAGTACATCACTTTAAGTATCGCTCTTTGAGCGCGTTCTAAATCTAGAAAACTAGATTTCGATGCTCCACCCCATGCAGTTATGCAATATACTAAAACAGACTGGACCAGAGATACATAAACTTCATTTAATATATTTCTTTGATTGACATTATTTTTATTTACATTTATTCTCCCAGGTACAACATATCTCAACTCTTTGAATATCCAGATGAGTTTACGCACTCTACTCATGACTTGTTCCAGTTGAGGATACCAGGAAAGACGCTGATCGATAATCACTCCCAGATATTTTGTTTGGGTAACTTGTTGGATAGTAGGGCAATTGCAGCAAGTTCCAACTGTAGTAATGTCGCACGTGTGGATTCTTAAATTAAATTCTCTATCTGGTCGAAACCGATTATAAATATTAAAACAAATGAAGTTGGTTTTACTAGTATTCAGGGTGAGCAGGTTTTTGTTAAACCAAGTTGCAACAAGAGCTAGCCCTTCTTCTGCACTGTTTTTAGCATCATCCCATGTTTTCCCTGAGAAGACGACAGCTGTATCATCGGCGTATGAGAATACTTTGGCATTATTAATCCTCATGTTGCAGAGATCATTTATGTAGATTAAGAAAAGCGTAGGTCCTAGTACACTTCCTTGCGGTACGCCATATGATACATCTACGTCCTCACCAACAATTTTTCCAAGTTTAACTTTTTGTGTTCTACCAGAAAGATAGTCCTTAAAAAGTGCCAGCGGTATTCCACGAACTCCAATAGCTTCAAGCTTGTGTAAAAGAATGGGAGTAGAGACGGTGTCAAAGGCTTTTCTTAGATCCAAAAAGGCAGTCATACATTTGTTTCCTTTATCGAGTTGCTCGGTTACTAAAGAGCTTAGTGCTATAACAGCATCTTCAGTTGACTTATTTTGCCTAAATCCAAATTGAGAAGGTGACAGAATATCAAATTTATGTAGATACTCCAAGAGGCGAGAATTTACCAATTTTTCTATAATTTTTGAAATTGCCGTTAAGACGGAAATAGGTCGATAATTGTTAACATCGTCTCTATCACCACTCTTATACACAGGAGTAATAATAGATTTTTTTAATGGCGCTGGAAAGGCACCTCTTTGAAAACACAGATTGGCAAGGTGTGTGATAATTGGTACAACTTCGTTTTTAGCAAGTTTCAAGAAGCAAGTGGGTATATTGTCCCATCCGGGGGCACTGTCAGATCGTAGATTCATAAGCGTAGTACAAACTTCGGGTTGATCAGTATCCAGAAGTACCATTGAGCTTATCTGTGATGGCGTTTTATCTAGAAGTTTGCTAAATAAGTTAGTACCAGATGCTATGTTTTGGGCCAGATCTCTGCCTATACTAGCAAAATATTTATTTATAAAGTTAGCGGATTCTATGGGAGATGATTTAAGCTGCAACAATTCTAAGTTTTCTGTTCGTAATTTATTAGTATAAGTGATATTTTTTATATTTTTCCAAAGAAGTCTATTGTTTTTAATAGAGTTTGTAATTTGTTCCCTATTATATTTTCTTTTTAACTTTTTTATAAGATTATTGCAATAGTTTCTATAGCGCTTATATGTCATTTTATCAATTTCATTGTGATGATCATTCCGTGCCCTTTTCTGCAGCGCATTACGATTCCTAATACATCTCAGAATACCCTGAGTAATCCAGGGTTTTAATAACCGTTTACTGCTTGGTATGGTAGTAGTGCTTGTGTTAGCAGTCAAAGATTCTGTTATTTTTTCTATTAAAGAGATTGTAACTACACTTGGATCATCCATAAATAGAAGTTCAGCTAAATTTTTATTCTGCAAATATAGGAGAGCACTGTTAAAATCTACAGTTGTTTTAATTTTATCTGGAGTGAATTTGTGTTTTGTTTTTGCCAAAGAAAGAAAGGTGGTATAGTGATCTGTAGTGGTAGTGCGTAAGATTGCTATAAATGCAGATATTTTTTTCGGATTAACTTTTAGCATAAAATGATCAAGACAGTTCATTTCTCTAGTGGGTAGTGTATGCCCGGCCAGAATTCCGTATGACGATAACATAGTAATGTAATTTATTCGATTTTTGTGTTCGTAGTATTGTTCCGTTTCCCTGGGTCTCAAGTTAATATTTATATCCCCTGTGATCACGATGTTTCTTTTTTGTACTTTTAGCGATTCCAAATGTAAACTCAAAGAGTCAGTAAAATTATCTGCGCTTAAGTTTGCAGGGGATCTGTATACACCAAAGACAATGTTATTTAGTACCTCGATTTGAAGACAAGATGCGTGTAAGAGCTTAACTTCTGTAACTTTATGTTTTAAAGATTTTTTCACATACGCGACAACTCCGTCATGTTTGTTTGAAAGGTTTGTGGTATAATAGCAATTGTAATTATCAAGTTGTGGTATAGGTTTATTTAAATTAAGTTGGCATTCCGTTAATATAATGGTGTCTGTTTCAAATTTAAGACTAGACAATGTAAGTAAAAAGTCGTCGAAATTGCAGCAAATGCCTCTAATGTTCTGGGAAATTATAGTAAAATCATTTTTACGTATGGATGTATGTTTCTCAAGATCTGTACAGTCGCATGTGACCGATGTAGCAAGCTGTATGTTGTCTATTTCTTGTAGTGTTTGTAATGACTCAGAAGCGGCCGCCATTTTTAAAATAATAAGTAATACTTGTCCAAGCTACCCGTTGCTTAAAATGTGTGTAGTGTGTCGGTATGATGTTTGTGTTTGTCTTGTGTGTGTTTATGTTTGTTTGGACATATATTTTAAGAGTGTGTTTATTGTAGTAGTGTGGTCTGAAGTGTGTAATGGCATTATGTGTATTTTTTTGTTTTTTGTAATTGAGTGTACATTCATAAGTGTTACAATTTACGTTTAAAGCTAACAAATCAATTAGAACTTTACAAACCAAAATTATAAAAAGGTAAGAATGCAGAAAATCATGCTTTATTTTTAATGCTGGCGAGATCGTGCTCTGATTTGATCTGCACGCGTTCGTTATCACCGAGACGCAGAAAAACCGCTCCACGAAAAGTCCAGCATGTGAAGCCATTTGTTTTGGCAAATTCACGGACTTGAGAGAATAATTTGGCAGTCTTTTTTGTTACACTCTCAGACACATAGACGGGCTTCCTTTCTCCTTTCAAGCTTAGATGTCCAGTATGTAGCTTATCACTTAATGCTTTATCTTTGTTGAATTTTTTTGTAGCTGTAAGAACCTTTTCTTTCCTCAGTACTGTAAAAAACTCAGCAATAATAGTACCTGTGCCATTCGATTTTTCATGTGGCTTTATTCTGTAAATGTCTTTGAAATCCGTATCTTTGATTTCAACATCAACTATCTTGCCCAGCTCAGACATAAAATTGCTTAGTTCCTCTTTACCTTCAAAATTATTCTGGTCGGAGATCAGTTTTGGTACATTTCGAACTTCGATTGTTGCTGAACAGGTTTTCCTTTCCAAATAATCAACTCTTTCTTCCAGCGCAATAATCCGTTTCCTGTCCTCCTTCCTCTCATTTTGTAGCGATATAATCTGGGCCAGAGCCGCGTCGTACTTCTCTGATAAGAAACTGATACTTTGCTTAATCTCTTCGCTCTGTTTCTGTAAGGTCGCTTGCATCTCCCGGAAGCGCACATCTTGTTCAGCTGCCAGAGAACTGAATAATGTACGCATTTCTTGCATAACATCGCCCATATTCGTAGCATTCACAGTTTTAATTTGAGGAGGCGTTTTCAAAGCTCTTCTTTTATTAGTCCTACGGGTCACATTTTCATATTCATCTGTATGTTCTTCCAGATCCTGTTCAGATTCATACTGCAACACACAAGCTAGCTCCTTTAATTTTTCTTTGTCTTTTAGAGGTGGACTGCGCTGAACTGACATGGCTGGCTCGGTTCAGAATTACTTGAATGTACTAGGGAGTTATCACCTACAGTGGTCGGTGCGGTGGTTCCTGATTTAGTAGGTCCCTGGAACGCCACCGACAGATGACAAGCGACGGTTGTCAATGACAAATGACACTGACGGATGACGGATGACACTGACGGATGACGCTGACAGATGACACTGACAGATGACACTGACAGATGACACTGAGAGTGGCGGTGACAAGGACAGGGAACACTCACACTTCGCTGTCGCCGATGCACGCTCGCGTAGTGGTGATGGTTGTAACGTCCATGTATGTGTGCGTAGTTTAACGCTCACCGCGCCGCACGTTCACTGCCGCTTGTTTCTGCGTTCCTAGTACTTTTACTGAATTGTTTCTATTGTATTTTTGATTTAAAATATGCTTATTTAATTATTTCCTTTCTATAATTTAAAAATTTTCTTTCTATAATTTATATCGTCAAGAAACATTAGATGGAAATAATAGACACTCTTATCACACAAATAGATTTCAATGACACTAAAAGGTATGTAGCAGTAAGCAGGCGTAGAATTTTAACGTTATCCCATTTATGCCCGGTTTCTATAAACAAAAACGAATCGTTTTACCTACCTACCAATGGTAGCATTTTTTATTCCCAACCTAGGCATATTAAATAGGCTCGTAAGCAAATTTTATCAAAGTCAAAGTCAAAAAAGTCAAATTATTTATTTCAATTAGGCACATAAAAGGAACTTTTGAATGTTAAAATGTACAAATAAAAAAAAGATTCTAGTCGACCCTTCCAAAAGTTAGTTTCGAATGTAGAATAATGGGAAAGAAACTCCACCGTTACTCTTTTAAAATGTTTTACAATATTTTGTATGGGTACATTAATTATACAATTAGTGAAGACGATGCACTAGAATATTAAAAATTTTAAAAACACCCGAGGCAAAAAAAAAAAAAACTTTTAAAAAGTCAAAAATAATAGTTACGTTGAGCCATCAAATTCGATTGAGTAACACCTATATATTTGATTACAGAATTTGATGGATGGCACGATAAGGTTTGCTCGTTGAAATGGCGATATAATATCGCGTCGGGGTACCGCTAAAGTAAGTCAGATCCTTCATTTAATTGACCATCTATTAATTTACTAGCTAGCTAATTTACTTAGCGGTACCCCGACGTGATATTATATCGCCATTTCAACGAGCAAACCTTATCGTGCCATCCATCAATTTCTGTAATTAAAATATATAGGTGTTACTCAATCGAATTTGATGGCTCAACGATACTATTATTTTTGACTTTTTAAAAGTTTTTTTTTTTGCGTCGGGGGTTTTTTAAATTTAAAATTTAATTTTTATTTTAAACTTTTTAAACTTAATATTTTGTTAAAAAATTTAAACTTACTTTTGGCAAAAAAGCACGTAAATTGTTAAGTAAATATATATTTCATAAATTAAGATTTCAGTGTGAACTCGCATTCTTTGTTTAACGTGTACAATTATTCATATGTTTATAATTAACTTCTATGTATACATAACATAGTAATTGACTAATTATTTTGTGTTTCTCCTTACACCATTGTATTGTATGTAGAATCAAATACTGATCAAAACGAATCCAAACACGACGTATCTGCTATTATTTTTTCAAGAGTGTACTAGTGCACTGGTTATCCTGGCTGCAGCATCAGACCAAGAATTTCATAATCCTGCATAGTTATATAGCATACATGAGTGTTTCAAATTTTATTTCACACGTATGTTTGAAAGTAAAGTATACACATTATGCGTCTAAGAACCCTACCGCAGCTAACAAAACAGCCGATAACCTTGAAATGGCTGAACCGATTTTAATAAAACATGTCTAAGATCACTCGCTAAAAAACCAGCTTTCAAATAAAGAAAACCGCACTCAAATCGGTTCACCCGTTTAAGAGCTACGGTGCCACAGACAGACACACACACAGACAGACAGACACACATAGCGGTCAAACTTATAACACCCCTCTTTTTGCGTCGGGGGTTAAAAATTACTATACCACAATAGGTAAAAAGAATTAAAAATGAAGCAATGACAAATTAATTATGTGATTATACATGGTGCTCACATATTTACAAACATTGTAAAAGTGTACGTTTTCCCAAACATTTTAAAGTAATAGGTCAGTGTGTGAGTTAAGATACCTACTCACAGAATCTAAAATAAATGGCACAAATATAATCTGTGATATCTGCTTCCATATGGGAGGGTCTACTATGTAAAGCCATGAGGTATTTGCTTCATTATTCGTAAAGATACAAGAGTGTCAATTTTAACCAATAAAACTCCGTAAATTATAGGAATCGGCTATTAGTCGTGACCAATACACGTTCCTTATCTATGTGTGAAGGGGCCTGTATCCTTTTTAAGGGCCATCGCTAAGTAATGACCTATTACTTTCTATGTTTCGAGTAAATTGCCAAAAACAATAACATCGCTCTCATATAAGACACATATTGCTCAGTTCCCGTCATTCATTTCTGTCAGCGCTTATGATATTTCATTTCTTGGCACCATAATATCTTTTACAATCTCAGCTGAAGAGATCCACGATACATGGAGACGTTAGCCCAGCGTCATGCCCCAACGAGCAATTTCACGGACAATTTCATGAGATAAATTCTAAAAATGCAATTTTTAAAAATGCTGTTACCTTATTTGCTTTTACATTTTGCCTTGGAGCACTATTTGAGGTTTTGACAGCGTCCGTTCCTATGTTGTTGTGTGTGATTTATTTTAAAATGTCTATTAAATATTATAATAAATTAAGGATTTATTTTTCTTTCATCACATTCATATATTGTTATTTTTATTTCGTTGGAAACAAAAAAAAACAATTATATTTAATACATCTGCTTTTTTTTTGTCCGTATCTTTTAAAACTTTTAAATAATTATATCCAAAAATTACATACGCCATACATCACGCCTTATATTCCCCGAAGGGGTCGGCAGAGGTGTTTCTAGTACACCCTCGTTTCGCCAGTTATGTTTAAAGTCCCATGTAATAGGGGGCGAGCCTATTGACATTAAACGAACACAAATTCAGACTCCAGGCTGCTATTGAGAAATTCCTAAAAGAAAAACCCAATAACACTTTGCCTGACCTAGGAGTCGAGAACCCAGGACCCCATGATCAGCGGTCGCGCTTGCCACCACTAGACCAATAAGGCAGTACAAAAATTGCTTGAAACAAACACTATTTAGTTCAGTTCGATCGATACATCTATTTAATTAGAGCAATCTTGTGGGTCGGCTCTAATCACTCACTCGGCAAGACAATTTGTTTGGAACAAATTTTGCCACACACGCTATTATCGTTAATCTTTTTGGCCAAAAGTGAATTTCGTTGTACGAGGACAATGGAATGTACTTTTATGAAATATTTCTTGTTTGATATTTTACCCAGAATTGGGCGTAAGGTTTTAAGAGAAATAAATAACAATTTGGCATTTTGTGTTAAATAATAAAAAAAAGTATTTTTATATCTAAAAAAAATAACCAATTAAAAAAAAATATATATTAAATTAATATTATTTTTATTTGCTACTAGCTGTATACTCACGGCTCCGCCCGTAGCCTATGTTACTCAGTGATAATGTAGCTTTCTAACGGTAAAAGAATTTTTGACATCGGTCCAGTAGTTTTTAAATTTATTCGTTATTTACAAAAATACAAAACCTTTCCTCTTTATAATATTAGTATAGATTAAAGAAAATAGTAAAATATTGTAATATTGCCAGGTTTAAAAATATAACAAGGTGGCTTACGCGACATCTTCCTGAAAAGACAATGGGAAATATATTGCCTTTGGCAAATTAAGGGTTAACCTAGAGACCTAAATTCATTAAATGTATGATAGATAGAAATGTAACGCTGAGAAGATTGTTGCGCTGTTTCTTCTTCCTAGCTTAAACACTAGGAATCGATGAAGGGCGCGTTTTTGGAGACTGTTTCTATAGTCGACATTCAGAAAGTCCTAGCCTATTTCGAATAAAAACTATTTTGATTTTTATTTAATGTTTAGCTTTTAAAAATATAATCTAAAATAACATGAGTAAAGTAAGATTATTAATTCCAGTCAGTAAAATGACATTTCCAGTGTTGCAGGTTTTTAGTCCCAAATAAATAGTGATGTGGTAGAATCAAGTTTTTACTATTAAAAGTTAGTCGAGATTACATTTTTTTATTCAATATCAAATTGCCTTGATATAAATAAAAATATGTAATTTACGGTAATTAAACAGAAGACATACACGGTAGGTAATTAAATATAACATTAAATACTGTTATATTATTTGTTTTTGGTTATTGGAAGCACTATGGTCATCACTTGTCACGCTATGGACGCCATTTTGTTTTTCATTCTGCTCCCGAATTCCGACGGTGACAGAAGTGTTTAGTGTCCTCTGTTTATTTCTTACTTGTTAAATTGTTATTTTTTTGTTGAGTTTTGTTACGTTGGTATTTGAGATGGATCCCCAGCCGTCCACCTCTACAGAGGGATGTCTCCCTCCAAAAAGAAAGCGTCGATCATTTGTTGTGAGTGAGAAACAAATGGTTCTCAATGCATATAATTATGTATGGAATCAAAATGCAGCAAAACCTTTTGATGTTCCAAAGAAAGATGAGTGTGTGAAGACAGTATCTGAAATTTTGGGAATTTCGACTAGATCTGTGTATCGGATACTGAAAGAACAAAAGGAGAACGTTCAGTTATCAAATCAGAAAAAATCTGGACCCAAACTGACATTCAAAGATAAAATTGATGATTTTGACTTTTCGGCGATACGTCGTAAAGTTCACCAATTCTTTTATGCAAAAGACCCTCCAACTATTGCCAAGGTATGTAAATTTATAAAATTATAATACAATACAAAATACATAATTGCACATCATACATAATAATAATTAACACACATTGTCATTGTCTCGCTGTAGTTTACAAAAATTAAATACTTGTAATATTTTACAGGTTCATCAGGTTGTAAATGATGACCCTGACCTACCAAATATGTCAAAGAGTACCATGCGAGCAGTTTTAAAACATTTAAAATTTAAATATGCCAGTCGCAAACGACGCAGCTGCTTGACAGACCGTCAAGACTTAATTCTGTGGCGTAGACGGTACTTGACGACAATCAAAGAATATCGGAGACAAGGAAAAGTAATTTATTATCAAGATGAGACCTGGATTAATGAAGGTAATTGAATATTTTTATTTATTTGTATTTAGTGAATAGTTTTTCAGTTTCAAAATGTATTTGTGTCAGTATTATATTATTTATATGAATTTTGTATATTAACAGGTCATACAACTGGTAAAGTTTGGGTGGATACAACAATAGAATCTTCCAAACAAGCGTTTTCTAAAGGTTTGACTACAGGCCTAAAGGGCCCAACCGGCAAAGGTCGACGCCTAATAATTTCACATATAGGCAGTGATGAAGGTTTTGTAGAAGCCGGTTTACTTATTTTTGAATCGAAGAAAAATAGTATGGACTATCATGAAGAAATGAACTCGGAGTGTTTTGAGGAATGGCTTAAAAGCATTTTGCCAAATTTAAAGCCAAATGCAGTGCTGGTATTAGATAATGCACCGTACCATTCAAGAAAAGTCGAGCGTATCCCCACTTCAAACTGGCGGAAGGCTGATATTATTCAGTGGTTGGATGAAAAACAAATTCAATATCAACCTACAATGATAAAAGCTCAATTAATAGAAATAGTAAAATTACAAAAATCTAATTACGAACGCTATGCTGTGGAAGAGTTGGTCGCTGAATACGGTGTCACAATCCTGCGTCTGCCCCCTTATCACTGTGAGCTCAACCCAATAGAGTTAGTTTGGGCTCAAGCAAAGGGGTACGTCGCCAGGAACAATAAAACTTTTAAAATAAAAGATGTAAAAAAAATATTTGAAGAAGGCCTGAAGGAAGTGACGCCTGAAAATTGGAGACAGTGCATCAACCATGCCATAAAAGTCGAAGACAAAATGTGTCAACTCGACCACATCATAGATGAATATGTGGATTCATTCATTATAAATGTAACTGATTCCGATTCCGATTCTGAATATACCGATTCAGAATCGGAGTCGGAATCAATAGCAACCGTAATGAATAAAAACGTATAAAATTACTTGTATTTTCCTGACTTTCTAGTGTTAATTCCTCTGAATCTCTTTATACATTTTTTTCCCAGCTTTTGTAATAATGTTGTAGTGAGAAATTTTAATATGCTGGTAAGGTCCATATTTCTAAAATCGTATTATTTAATACGGTATGTATTAAATATTTACAATAAAAAAAACGCTGATACCTAATAAAATAAAGCATGACTAAATATCTAAGTCTATTGATTGCTGAACATCACTATTGTAGCGGGTCACCCTTTTTTGTATCAGTGACAGTTGCACTTGTCATTTTACTGACTGGAATTAAAAATCGTACTTTAGACTTAGTACGAATGCTGTCGAGTTACTAATGGAAACTTTATGTTAATGTGAGTGAATTTTGAATCGGAACTACTCATTTCGCACATACTATTTAATCAAATTGAAAACTTTATTTATATCTATGTAAGACACCAATTGAGCACGTCGTAAAAAAATAAACCAAAATGTTATAGGACAGTTGTATTTTCGATTCAAAATTTGCGTACATTAGCGATACGTTTACGATACTATATGTCAAACGTTCGTCCTAGGACTACAGAACCCGCCGATTTATTTTGAAAATTATATCGTAGAAGGTACTCTAGCACTTATAATCTTCTTCTTTTCGTGTGATTAGTGACAAGCCTGGTGTCAGAGTTTATGCCGCCCATGGGCCTCTGACTTGGCTTCACATACCGTGGAGAAATATCTCTTAGACATGCCGGTTTCCTTACAATGTTTTCCTTCACCGTTTTTAAGCAAGTGATAATTATACAATACGCACATGAATACGAAAAGTCAGAGGTGCATGCCTTGGGTTTGGCAGTGCGACGGTCACATCACTGCTGGTACTAATAATAATTTGTTATCTTTGCCGACTTAGCAAATTCGAAATCAGTGACTCCAAATACAGAACTACATTTTGTTCACACAGAATCTTTCTCTACATCGCTGCATTTCTTTATCAACTTAATTTGCATCTTCAACTTAACAGCAAGGTAAAAGCTGATAGCGAAGGCTTTGATAACGAGACCTGCAAATGAGAATCCATTCCAATGTTCGCAAAACGGTGGTAACAGCCTATCTGCGTAAGGTGCATTAACAGTTGGTTGTGAAAACCGATATTCAGATTGGCATCACCTGGTAGGCTGGTTACACACAGGGAAACACGAACTGAGATGGCAAAGTTTTGAATAGCGAACACTCGAACAGTTCTCGACCTAGCTTGTTCCGAACTACGGTGGGGTCAACTTTGAGTCTCGACAAATAAGGTTGAATATCAATGTTTTATTCACGTAAAAAACTAATATTAGTAACACTTTCGATATGAAAATATATTTAGTTGACAATTGATTAAAAATGTTCATTTTATATTTTATACAGGGTAATTAAAAAAATACCTGAAACCTCTTTAAGTTCCCGTTCGCACAGTGGATTCGTTTTAACGGATCAATTTTTCACGGATCCGTCGGTGCTGGATGTGTTGTTCAGATCTGTGCCGACGGATCAGTTAAACAAATGGCAGCTGGGTCGCATCTGGCAGGCAGGATACGATAAAAATAACGGATCGTATGTGAAGGCATCCATACTTCTCCATGCATCTTCACGTACGGCTCTGTTTTGTATATTGTTCCGGCACCCAAATTTTTTATGACAAAACGGAACATGTAAAAATGTCAGACCAGTATTTTTTACTGTCGTGTATGTCAACTCCCTCATAAAAGTACAGGCGCCGTCACCAAAATTAAAACGGATACGCTAAAACGGGTCCTGTAAACAGTTTCTGTGTGAACTAGCTATAACTTTGTATTATGACCCTGAACAATGTTTGTTCTACGACTTTTCATAATTCGAAACTTTTTTATACGAAAATATGAAAGTACCTACCTACTCTGTAGTTTGCATATTCTAACTGAGACGGCCAACGAGACGCGACGGGGGTCGCGTCGGCGGGTATGCGCGAGTAATACAAACGACGCAAGCGGCAAAATGGCTAACCTGTTCAATTTTGGTCAAAGTCGTAGAACAAACGTTGTTCAAGATCATGATACGAAGTTGGTACTAAGAGGTTTCGGGTGTGTAGGAACGAGGTATGGTGTGTTTCTCCTACGAAAAGGGAGGATCCTCCAACCAGGCGGGTCTTATGCCTGGCGGGCCACTGCCCAACGGTGGATATTGAGAAGTTGGTATACTATCTGCATGTCAAATCTTGATTTCGCGATGCAGGGTTTGTGACGTCATTTTTGAGAGTTGTCATTTTTGTTATCGCTGTAGTCTGCTACACATTCTTAGTGCTGCGTAGTTCGCATGTGGTATTTTTTCAACTACCCTGTATACATATCGATGCCCCCATGCAACAAGTCTGTAATTGTAAAATCCAAATTTTACAGGAGAAATGTTTTACTGTTTTTGTTAAATATCTTTTCAACGAGTCGGAGTACTGCGGTCATTGACATATCAAATGAAAGCAATTTTTTTGTGAAATGTAATTGTCATATCAACATGGAATTATGTATGCGCCAAACCTAGCAATTTAAGAAAATATATATTACAGGAAATGTGATAAGTAAATTATTTTACTAATACAATATATCTTCGTTAATATCAATTGGAAAAATCTGAAAAAAAAATCTTAGATGTGTTCCAACTCATAGGTGCCGAATTTGACATAACAGCATTAAGTCCATAATAGCATATTACCGACTTATTGCTTGGGGGCATCGATATTACTTTAGTGCTTTGTGCATTAGAGGTAGGTAACTTCCTATTATTCTTCTTACCCTTATATCCATCTTCTTCACTCAACTGCCTCGTTGGTCTAGTGGTGGCAAGCGCGACAGCTAATCGTGAGGTCCTGGGTTCGATCCCCAGGTCGGGCAAAGTGTCATTGGGTTTTTCCGTGTGGTCCTCAATAGCAGCTGGGAGTTTGGATTCGTGTCATGTATCACATGGGACTTAAACATAACGGCAAAATGAGGGTGTTACTATACACCTCTGCCCAACTGTTCGAGGAATACAGGCGTGATGTTATGTGTTATGCATGCATTGGTCTTACATTCGTTTGTGCATAATACAACAACAACTAGAAAATTCAACTACTACGTTGGATTTTCGCTTCAAAATAACAAAATAATCGCAAGCTGAGTGCAATGAAATATTTACTTAACCCACTCTTGTTTCGCAATCTACTAAACTATTTCTCTATGTGGGGTAAACATGACATTTCCAAGTCCTATTTAGCTGCTACCTACACTATCCTCTATCCAAAGAGCTGTCTAATACACTCTCTGGAATATCTTGAAGGTTGCTGGTACAATCTAGTTGCTTAGTGCACAGATAACCTAATACTATTCTGCATTATCTTAGAAAGAATTCTTAATAGGAAACTGTTGGGAAAATCGGATGCATATCTTTTATCTTTGAAGATAAGAATGTATACTACCTATTAAGCTTTATATCTAGGCTCTGTTTACATGACCTAAGTTCACACTTGTTACCAGAATATATTTTTTTCGTACAAAAATTGTTGTTTTGTTAATTTGCAGAAGGTTTTTGCGATTAATTATTTTTGACTGCCTTGTTGGTCTAGTGGTTGTAAGCTCCACTGCTGAGCATAGGGCTCTGGGTTCGATCCCCAGGTTGGGCAAAGTGTTATTGGGTTTTTCCATTAAGAATTTCTCAGTAGCACCTCGGAGTCTGGATTTGTGCCCGGTTTATGGCAATAGGCTTGACCCCTATTAAGAATATTTTTTTTTCGTACAAAAATTGTTGTTTTGTTAATTTGCAGAAGGTTTTTGCGATTAATTATTTTTGACTGCCTTGTTGGTCTAGTGGTTGTAAGCTCCACTGCTGAGCATAGGGCTCTGGGTTCGATCCCCAGGTTGGGCAAAGTGTTATTGGGTTTTTCCATTAAGAATTTCTCAGTAGCACCTCGGAGTCTGGATTTGTGCCCGGTTTATGGCAATAGGCTTGACCCCTATTACGTGGGACTTAAACAACTGTCGAAATGAGAGTGTATTAAAAATACCTCTGCCGAACCCTTCGGCAGAGGTTATGTTTATGTATATTTTAAATTTTTGTTCTTCTTAGCCTTTTCCAACTATGTTGTGGTCAGCTTCCAGTCTAACCAGATGCGGCTGAATAACAGTATTTTACACGTACTGACTGCCATCTGACCTTCGCAATCAAGCTACAGGTCAAAGCCGATATCAAAAAAAAATTACAAAGTATTAGAAATTGTTTTTAATGTTTCTTGCTACTTATTTGGTTTATTTTGGTTTTTAGACCGTAAGTAGTTAAATTGGTCTTTAGCGTCAAGTTTTCTACGGCATTCACAGAACAAACAGGTCTCATCTAAGCCAAGTGGAACTCAGAACCATAGTCTTCGAATAGTTGATGCCGTGGTGAGATTATAAGCCAGTCAGCGAGGATGGTAGTGCGGCCGACGGCTCACGGCTGACGTCATTGTTACAGCTAGTTCACATAGAAACTGTTTACAGGACCCGTTTTAGCGGATCCGTTTTTATTTTGGTGATAGCGCCTGTATTGTATGAGCGAGATCACATACACGACAGTATTCCGAATCCAGTAAAAAATACTGGATTTGCTATTTTTATCGTATCCTGCCTGCCAGACGCAGTTGCCATTTGTTTAACTGATCCGTCTGTACAGATGTGAACAACACATCCAGTACCGACGGATCCGCTGTGTGAACGGGCTCTTACTAGAGAACCATTGAAACATAACCTATTTCTACATTAAATTCCTCCGTTCTTTGTAAAAGAACACTGAATTCCATTTGTATTCCTTTGTATAAAAAATAAATACTACGGTACACAAAAGCAGTGTCATTGCATACAGGATTAATCTGCGACCAGTGTTGTTTGTTTGCAGACCGTACAGAGGTTCTGGACTTCATTACTTGACCACCTCGAAAACTGCTCAAAGGGAACAAATATTTGGAAGAATATTCTGGAATGTTCGAGACTTCCATTTTATTTTAACCCAAGGGTTAAGGGGATGCTGTTATAAATTAAAAACCGACGCCTTTCGAGTATCAGATGTCTGCATTAAAATATCTTTAGGGAATTTTTAATATACACAAATTTTCATCGTCAATATTTTTTAGGTAACGAAACCAATCAACTTCGACCTCTTTTTTTCTTAAGTATATAAAAAAAAGGGTAAGTATCTTGTTTTGATGCTTTAAACCGAACTTGAATGAGTTAAAAAGTTATTTTATTCATAGGGTAAGACTTATACTGATTAGGGCTCCAAAGAGTTATCGATAGTGCGTGTAGTCCGCCAACACGCACCAGGCCAGCGTGGTGGACTAAAGCCTAAACCTTTCTCATAATTCTGCAAAGAGGCCCGTCCCCAATAGTGGGACAGTATTGGGCTGATTATGTTTATAAACGGTGTAAATAGACCCTTAACGAAGCCGAAAGGCACTTATTCTCCAACTCATGCGATATTTTTTTTGTTCTGGACTATGCCTGGGAACCTTCTGGTTGCGGAGATATTGGAGGTCAAGGTTCCAACTTCTTCACAACTTTTTTTTTAAAATACTAGTTTTGTAGGTTACAAATGTACTTGAAATACCTACATTACCCGTTTACTACTCATTGCATCTATCAGCACAGTGTTTTGAGTGCGTTACATTGAGCTTTACAGTAAAACGAAATATTTTACCCAAAAAAAAGTCGTTTCCCAGCGACAATTTTTGTGTAGGGTTACTTATTTTGATGTACTGAATGCATAGTTGACGGCTTCGTGAAAGGTCTTTTTGTATTTATATTACGTAAGCTGTGGCGGCTCCACTCGCGTATAAAAGTATTTCTCTAAGTGATCATCCAGGACTGAGGACCCATCCTTTCTATCAAATTTCATCCAAATCTGTTCAGTAGTTTTTACGTAATTGAGTTACAAACATCCAGGATTCATAGGTCTCGATTTCAAACCCAAGCCACGCATCTCTGACTTATGTGCGTATTGTATAATTAATCACTTGCTTAAAAACGGTGATGGAAAACATCGTGAGGAAAACGGCATGCCTGAGAGATATTTCTCGACGACATATGAATCCAAGTTAGAGGCCAATGGGCGGCATAAACTCTGACACCAGGTTAGTCACTAGCCACACGAAAAGAAGAAGAAGAATAGTAAGGAAACAACTTTCTTTTATCTTAAATCCACAGTCAACGTGAAAACCTTAATCCAGGTTGTTTGTACCATGGAATCAACACAAATCTTATAATCACCGCTTTTAATACCGGCTTCCAAGTTAATTTCTATCTGTAACGCCTTTAAAAAGTGTTTGAAGAAAATTAAAAGAGCCTTTTGATGTCTTGTTACGGAGTTTTCATCCTTAATATTTATTAAAACGGTTTAGTTTTCTTAGACGTTATCCGATTAGGGTTGGTATTTACAAGTTTAGTGTTTGTGAATTGCTAGGGGCTCGTAGCTTTAACAACCGCGCCGATCATACGATTTGCGAGGATAAGCTGCGCTTGCCGTGGATGGGTGACTGTTTGTTACACATCAAGACCCCTCCGTGCCTCGGAGAGCGCGTTAAACAGTTGGTCCCGGTCATATGACTACCTATGACAATCGTTACGGGTAATCAGAAGCTTCAAAGTCTGGTAACTCTAACCTTAGGATATCGACATTGCCCAGTAACTAGGTTCCGGAGATCTGGTAGCAGTCGCTCCGTGTAAAATACTGGTATTCAGCTGCATCTGGTTAGTCTGGAAGCGAACCCCAACATAGTTGGAAAAGGCTAAGAAAAACAAACTTAGTATCTTATCAGCATATTACAGGACCTAGCAAGCGGAGCCATTCATTACCAGGCTGCCATCATCATCATATCGATACCTCAGTTCCAAAGTGTAACAATTCAGAAACAGGTTTTCATGAGACAGGAAACAAATAGAGTTGTCACTGTATGAAAATAAAATAATCTAGAGTTAGGAAAAAATATTAGGTGTAACAATTGAACTACATTCAGTTATCGACTTGTTACTCTTTGGAAATAGTACGTAATCGTTTTGGGAACTATTTCTCACACTTATCTCAATTTCACTAAATTTCGAATTTGTTACACTTTGGAACTGCGGTATCGATATTTATATAAACCCGCAAAGGAGCCTTCTTATTCATACGCATATAACCAGCCCATTACAGTTCCCAGTTACAGGGCACGGGCCTTTTCTCAGAATGAAAAAGTTTAAGCCTTAGTCCACTACGCTGGCCTGGTGCCTGCTGGCAGACAACACAGAAATTATAAAAAGAAAAACTAAATCACGCCTGTATTCCCCGAAGGGTTAGGTAGAGGTGTATAGTAACACCCTTATTTCGCCGCTATGTTTAATTCTTAGTAATAGGGGGCGAGCCTATTGCCATCAACCGGGCAGAAGATCAAACTCCGGTATGCTACTGAGGAATTCCACACGGAAGACCCCAATAACACTTTGCCCGACCTGGGGATCGAACCCAGGACCTCACGAAGCAGTTAAAAATAAAATCTCTTCCTATTATCCGCTACAATATCCAGCGAACTATCTGAAGAATAACAAAACAAAATTTTAACAATTAAGTTTAGAATAAAGAATAAAAAAAAACAGTTTACTTTTTATCTTCGTCTGAACTTTATAAGAGAACGCTTGATACGTAATATAATTATGTAAAAATATTAAAATCGATGTGCAAGTTTTGCTATGTAAAAACTTTCCCATTAGTTTCCCAAACTATCCAACTCGAAGATCTAAAAGTTTGCTACGAACTCAGAACCCTTTTAAACAAGCCTATACTGAAGTAAAAATCTTTTATTTTATACTTTAAAATTTACTTCAGATACGCTTAACATTTTTTCTTTGTTCCTTACTTGTGATGTAGTGCAATCTCTGGTTATTCTTTTAGGGTTCTGTATCTTTACTCTTGCGACTGTACGTCTGTCTGTCACAGACGTATTTCTCGATAACGACGTTTTTGTGTAAATTGTTCATCAATAAAGTTCTAGTACGGAACCATGATTACGTGAGCCCGAGTCTCTTCTTGTTAGTCCACCTGCAAGATAATAATTATGATATTATTGTAAGCACAAATCACATTACACATTTTCTGCAGGTTAGTAATTAAAATGGTAAAAAAACTTCCCCCGCTTATTTTTTTTGTATTCAGGTCTAGTTGAAAACCAGCGTCAGGCACTAGTTGTCTGACATTTTTGCTGAACTGGGCCTTTTTGGCGCACCGTGAAGCACAATTTCCTACTAATCTCTTTTTTTTTCTTTCTGCTTCATGTTTTGTGTATTTTCTTTCTTTCTTTTCTTTTGTATACCTACTCTGTGTATGTTGGCTACTGGATCAAGGAATCGTCTCCAACAATGCTAGAGATCTATAAATGTATATTATACACCTAGTGCTGGAGGAGCTCGTGGCTAATTAACAACAGCGCGGATCATTTGATTTTCAAGGTAAAGCTGCGCTTGCCGCGGTCTGTCCGTGGATGGGTGACCATTCGTTACACATCGCGGTCCCTCCGTGCCTCGGAAAGCACGTTAAACGATCAATCCCGAGTCTCATTAGAATATCTATGACAGTCGTTACGGGTAGTCAAAAGCCCGAAATTCTGACAACCGGTCTAACATTAAGATATCGGTATTGCCCTGCTATTGATTGCAGAGGTTTGATGGCAGTCGCTCTGTGTAAAATGCTGGTATTCAGCTGCATCTGGTTGGACTGGAAACTGACCCCAACGTAGTTGGCAAAAGGCTAGGCGGAACGACAGGATCTTATGTTTTTTCATAACAGGTACCAATTTGTTGACACCTAACACTCAGAAAGGTATCAGTTAATCAATCGAGAACCTTTCAAAACATTGAGCGACATGACGAACAAATGAAGTCGCTCGAATGACGAATGAAGCGACAAACTCGCCAAGGGTCTGGGGCGGCCTTTGATTGTAACATTCGCAACACGACGCTGTTAGCCGCTCGTGCTAATACGAATAAACGGTTGTACTTTGACATAGAGTGTTCTGGAAGCGCTGGAACGAATAATAATAATTATTTATAAGATAAGACTAAGGTACAGGATAAATTATTTTTAAATGATAAATTATTTTTATTTCTATAAATAAATCTATTATAGGATACTTTTACAAATCAATGTAATATTTTTTTTAAGACTAGATGGCGTTGGCGTTTCCTTTCTGACTAGCTCTGAGAAGAAAAGCTGAAACAAACTCAGAGATCAAGGTTTTTTTTTAAAGTCCAGACATTGTGGTATAAAATATATGTGAGTGTAACAATGTAGGGCAACGTCTGGAATAGCCTTTTTAGGAAAGTGCCATAGCAGGTTTGAGTTGACCTGTCCTAACTGACGGCACACATGCAACAGTCATCGCGTAGCTCAAATCTTATTTTAGGGAGCTCAACAACCCGACTGCCGCACGACGCTACCAATCAGCCGGACATATGCGTAGGTCACAAAAAAAAAACTCAAAACCGCCAAACAGGAAGTATGCGTCTGCTGTAGTGAGCATCAATAATTGCATTAAAAGAGCTTCTATGAGTGACGGTACTTAAGTACTTACATCTGGTGTACCCTAGGAAATCTGCCCCGCGTGTCATGAAATTATATGCAGCCCTATAGATTTAGTAACAAATGCTTAGAACTGATAATAGTACATTTTTTTCCGGACTTAAGAGTGGCACCAAGACTAAAATCTACGTTATTGAGGCGATCAGAGAACCATTCATTTAGTCCTTAACTGTATTTCAATTCCCAATTTAAAAAAAAGCCCAATCTCAACACAGGCATTTCAAGTAGCGAATGAGTTAGTTTTATACCAAGGGGTGAATGAAATCGTATTACAATCACTCCACTTGCCAAGTATGAAGTTCATTGTAGAATCATCTCCATACGAGGTTGGCAAACGTCCAATACTAAATGTCTTCGTGCTAAAATAATGATGACAAGTGGCAAGTTACTGGTCTTGTATCATTACCACAATTTCATAGATAGACGCTACAGCCTGTCAGTTAGGGATCCTTGCTAGCTAGTTACTTCTACTACTAGCTAGCTAGCTTATCGCTAGAGGAGTGTATTACAATAATTCTGGTATAATTTAGAAATTCGACAGAGATTTATGGGGTGCCCAGCGCAAGCGACGAACGCGAGGCGACGAACGCAACAAATGCGATCAAGACAACGGCATTCCCTACTAGCGGCCTATGTAGCGAGACGCGACGTAACGCGTATTTGTTCCACGTCGTGTTGCGTCGCGTCGCACCGCGTCGCGTTTGGCGCTTATGCAGGACACCCCGTTCCAATAAAAATAGGCGATCACGGACAAAGGTATGATCCGAAGCTAAGTTTGTGTTGAAGTGTAGAGGACGCGCGTGAAGCACGGCGGTGCGGGATCGCGGGGCGGGGGTACCGCCGGTGTCATCACGCGTTTAGTGCGTAGACACTGTCTGTAAGCTTCCTTACACATCGATAAGACAGAAGGCAACCCTTATTAGGATTAGCTATACAGTCGCAAACAATTTATTACTTAATTTCTACTCTCATCATTATCTACAGCTCGTCGCAGCCCACTCTCTAACCCACATTGGATGAACTGTAGTAGACACCACAAATTGGTACCTGCAGAGCCAGCACTCAACACGGGTGGTGTTGTTATGGCTCGAGGGCTGTATGGTAGGCCGTTAAAGCGCGTCGAGGTAAATTCGGAATAATTCGGATAATTCAGTAGGCCTAGCACGAAGTTTGACGTATAGTATCGTAAAGTATCGCTAATGTAAGTCTATTTAATTGAAAACTTTATTTATATCTATGTATGATGCAAACTGTGCAAGTCGCAAAGAAATAGATCAAAATGTTATAGGACAGTTGTATTTTCGATTCAAAATTCGCTTACATTAGCGATATGTTTACAATACTATACGTCAAACATTCGTATAGTGTAGTGTCGTTCCGTGAGTAAATAGTGTGTATAAACGACCTTATGACATTTAAAATCGAGCATAACGATAAGTACTTATCAGTCTTCACGAGTCCTTTCCAGCAAATCTACATCCTAGCTGACATGTAGTGCTCATTTCGCACTTACCCTTTTGACAGCCCTAAAAAGGTCGAGTTCATTTGCCGCCAACGCCATGTTGGATGGAATGAGACCGTTTGACGGGAGATTACAGGAGCACTGTACCGTTTTCTTTGTATGTTGATTACTGATTGGCTACGAGTTGTTAGTAGAAAGGCGAAAGTGGAAAACGATAAGTCTTGTTCGTGCTTTAGTGGACTTTTGTATGAGTAAAGACTTTTCGAATTTTTGGTTGAAGGAACTCAGTGAAAATGGCCGTCCATATTTTTTTGTATTGTGTTTCTAGGGCTTTCTTTAGGGTTGTGCTTAGCATTTTTGTATTGTAAAGAGGTTGTAATTGTACGCGGTATTTTCTTTCGCCAAGTGACTGATACTTGAACGGGTGTCGATTCAGAGTTACAAAAGTGTGTCCGATATCGGTCAATGGTTGTTTAAGTAGACGGTCAGATATTAAATATGGAACAGAAAACTCACTTCAACAGCAATTGAAACTCCTTGTCTAACAGATCCATAAAACCTTCATACAACAATAAACTCTCAAGGATCTCAAAATTCATATCGCATAGACATAACTCAAGCCGTGAGCCCACTTAATACCGCCGATGTAACCCTTAGCCCAACCCGATTACGTTACAAACGATTCCGCGTCTCAGTACCAAATGACCGATCTCTTTCCTTGCTCCCATTTGGCACATAGAAATGAGGTCTTAGAAATTACCGTGCAGAGGAAACTTGACTTTAACTTTATGAAAATAAGGTTGGTTTTATTTTGAATATTGTAGAAATATATAAAGGTTTACGTTCGTTACGATTGACTTTAGGTGTTGGGATAGATACGCACGATTCGTTTTGAGTTTTATTTACAATTGATAGTTACGGTGCTATGGTGTTGGCGGGTTCTGCAGAATATTAGGTACTTATAGGTTTACACACAATATTTATAAAAATAAAAGTATTATAAGATTTTCAAAAAGACACATTGGTACAAGCCAGGTTTTGAACTCATAACTTAAGAAGCGAGTCCGTTACCTCCGAGCCACCAGGAAATTACGTAGAAACCTAATTAAACCATTAATGACTTTTAACATAAATAGAGCTGGTTGGGCAGAGGTGTATAGTAACACCCTCATTTCTCCATTATGTTTAAGTCCCATGAAATAGAGGGCGAGCCTATTGCCATCAACCGGGCACAAATCCAAACTCCGGCTGCTGCTGAGGAATTCCACACGGAAAAACCCAATAACACTGCTCGACCTGGGGATCGAACCCAGGACCTCACGATCAACAGTCGCACTTGCCACCGCTAGACCAACGAGTTATGACTTTTATAGCAGCCATTTATATCTACTGATGGTTGTCCATTGTTGGACATCAATGGCAGCTGTACGTTGAATATCCTGGCCGAACAAAGCCGATAGAATCATCGTGACATGCACCTCAAAGATTCCTTTGTATGTATTAACATTTTACATACAACAAACATTTAATAACACTAACCAAGACGTGACTGCCAAGTTGGTCTAGTGGTCGCAAGCGCGACTTCTGAGCATGGGGTCCTGGGTTCGATCCCCAGGTCGGGAGAAGTGTTATTGGGTTTTTCCATTAGGAATTTCTCAGTAGCAGCCTGGAGTCTGGATTTGAAGATGGATGGATTGTGTGAGGGAGGATATGAAAGATAAGGGAGTAAATGATAATGAAACGGCTGACAGGGAAGAGTGGAAGAGAAAAACATATTGCGCCGACCCCAAGTAACTTGGGACCAGGGCAGGAAGATGATGAGACTGGAGTCTGGATTTGTGCCCGGTTAATGGTAATAGGCTCGCCCCCTATTACATGGGACTTAAACATAACTGGCGAAACGAGGGTGTACTAAAAACCCCTCTGCCGAACCCTTCGGGGAATGTAAGGCGTGATGTTATGTAAGCAAGACAAGATTACATTAAACCATATTGCAAAAAATCTTTTAAGTAAAACGCAACTCATGAAAATTGCGACAGCGAGCACTTTATTCGCTTGCACTTAAAAATATCAACTAAAAAAAAAAAACATTTTCATATTTCATAATAATAATATATCAGACTACATTCAAAAGGTTTTCAGTAAATATTTCAAGATGTATGAGAATATTCAATGATATAATAACTTGAATTTAAAGTTGCTAGAATTTAAAATTCTGGCTCAGACTGGATGCTTTCCTGTACCTAATGTAAACTGTATAACTCGAATTTGTTTAAATATCGTGTATAGCTAAAGGTATCAAAATTATAATAAAACTTTGAATAATACTGCATACTCTTTATGTAGATAGGTTCATTCTGCCTAGCCTTTTCCCAACTATGTTGGGGTCAGCTTCCAGCCTTACAAGATGCGGCTGAATACCAGTATTTTACATGGAGCGACTGCCATCAGACCTCCGCAACCCAGTCAATGGGCAATGCTAATATCCTAAGGGTACCTACTCGTATGATACCCAAGACCGACGGGTTAACGTGCTCTCCGAGGCACGGAGGGGTCTCGGTATGTAACGAATGGTAAATAAATATATCGATATTATCGATTGTTTTTTTTTGTATATTATGTATCCCATCATAAACGTACATGTGAAAAAACAGGTCAATTTTGCATCAGGATTGAGTATTGCTATCTGAACAAAAAAAACTGAAATTTAGAACTTATGCAAAGTTCTCGGCCAAGATCAAACTTGGCAAGTATTCAAGAGGCTCAATACAGCTCGGTTCTTAAATGAAAACTTGCCAAGTCTACAATTTTTCACAGGTAATGAGGATAAGTTTATCATAATATAGAAGTTATACAAAGTTCTTGGTCAAGATCAAACTTGGAAATTGTTCAAGGGGCTCTATATTGCTCAGTTCTTAAATTAAAACTTGCCAAGTCTGCAATCTTTCACATGTAATGCGAATTAATGTGTCTAAGACCATCCAGCTTTTTACGAATTGATGCTTCTTCTTCTCTCGTGTCGGCACGAGGTAAATCAGAATAGCTCATGCTGTGGTGAAAAGATTAGCCAGTCAACAAGGTTGGAAGCGGGGCTGACTGTCCAGGGTGCGCCAGACGTACCAAAGTATCGTCACTCGTGAAGGCGAATTGATGCTTCTTCTTCTTCTTAGCGTGTCGATGGCAATCTAAATTGAGTCGGCCCAGAACTTAGCTACGAGTTTAGCGTTATCAGTAGCGTTCATTAATTCCTGTAACGTGCATGTATCAGGGCACGCAGAGCATGATGTCAGGTGTCCCATCGTTTCTGGAACAGCACCACATTTACACGCCAAGCTGGAACCGTCTATGAATCTCCACCTGAGCAAGCTTTCCTTGCTTCGACCCAGGTTGGTCCGGAGTCTGTTTAAAGACTTTCAGGTTAGCCAAGGCAACTCATGTCCAGGTGTTGCTGATTTATGTGATAAGAGGTCAGTAGTAGAAGTACCGAGCTGGTAATGATAATTATTATTTCTTGGCCTTAGATGAGATGAGGGGCTCGGGGCTAATTACCAACCGCGCGGATCATACGATTTGCGAGGTTAAGCTGCGCTTGCCGCGGTCAGTCCGTTGATGGGTGACCGCTCTTTACACATCGAGACCTCTCCGTGTATCGGAGAGCACGTTAAGCAGGTGATCCCGGGTGTCATACGAATACCTATGGCAATCGTTACGGGAAGTCAGAAGCCCGAAAGTCTGACAACTGGTCTAACCTTAGGATATCGGCATTACCCGGTAACTGGGTTGCGGAGGTCTGATGGCAGTCGCTCTGTGTAAAATATTGGTATTCAACCGCATCTGGTTAGACTGTAAGCTGACCCCAACATAGTTGGGAAAAAAGCTATGCAGAACAAATGACGCGGTCGACGAATTCTACCTAATAAAGTTTGCACAAACTCAACTGAAGCAAAAGATTTGTATAATCCAGAATTTCAAATACCTATAGATGCAGATGTCCTAAACTAATTTACTAACAAACGAACCATTTACTCAAACAGATGCTGCTATTTTAGTACTAAATTCTATTATAATTTATACAGTTAGCGTAGTGGGGGCTTATTAAAATGGTCTGATAAAATATTAAAATGAGATTAAAAAGATATTAGTTTCTGTAATGTTTGCTAAGTTATGCTTGAAAGTATAATTGTTAGAATAATTCGCAGTGAGGGTTAACAATTGCGTGGGTCGTACGACCTGCGAGATTCAGCTGCGCTTGCCACGGTCAGTCCGTGGATGGGTATCCGTTCGATACATATTTCGACCCCTCCGTGTCTCGGAGAGTATGTTAAACCGTCGATCCGGCTTGTCATACGAATATCTATGACAGTCGTTACGGGTAGTCAGAAGCCTGAAAGTTGGACAACCTTAGGATGTCGGTATTGTCCAGTAACTGGGTTGCGGGGATCTTACGGTAGTCGCTCCGTGTAAAATACTGGTATTTAACCGCATCTGGTTAAACTAGAGGCCAAGCTTGGTATTTATGGGCAAAAAGTTTTTTTTTTTAAACTTTGTTCCACACTAGGATCACTCCTGTATCGTGGATGCGTTTACAAACACAAATCTTCACATGCACAAACGCCCAAACCCGGTACAACTATTTGTAGGCCATACAAATATTTGATCCGTGCGGGAATCGAACCAACGACCCGTAGCGCAGAAGCCAATAGCTCAGACACTGCACCAACCATGCCGTTAGTTTATTGTTGGCCTGAATATTCTGATCGGATCTTCTTCTTCTTTTCGTGTGATTAGTGACTAACCTGGTGTCAGAGTTTATACCGCCCATGGGCCTCTGACTTGAGTTCACATGCCGTCGAGAAATATCTCTCAGACATGCCGGTTTCCTCACGATGTTTTCCTTCACCGTTTTTAAGCAAATGATAATTATACTATAATACAATACGCACATGAATCCGAAAAGTCAGAGGTGCGTGCCTTGGGTTCGAACTCGAGACCTATGACTTGGCAGTCCGACGGTCACACCACTACGCTATCACTGATCGGATGACGTCATTGTTTACAACTATGAACTTAAGGGCGGCTCATTAGTAATGTCAATGTGGAATCCTTCTTTTATCTTCGTCCAACTCAGTTGAAACAGTAACTTACATCCATCGCATCTCTGGTTGAACCTTTTCACCACATCCACAGCGTGTTTACAAAAAAATGTGTGAACTTAGAACAAAGTGCTCACCACAAGCGGGGCATGTCTGAAGCATTCGTGTTATCCTACCGCGTTTATTTTGTGCTCACCCTGTACAAAAGACTGTGGTAAGCAAATGAGAGAATTTTATTTCAGTACTGTGGCAAAGGAAAGGTTCATAATGCCAAACTAAAAAAAGAACTGTGTGAATCTAATCTAGGGTACTGGATTCTTAATGATGCATACAGAACATGGGATGTGTAGAATTCTATGTTGGGTATTTGTGCAAATTTATTTCGGTAGGTAAAGACTAGGATTAGTAAGTACCTTATAAGGTAATTATTATTACTTATTACTAAGGTCGTCTTGGCGCTCTACTATCTATACGGTTAAAGCTATTTATTTCTCAAAAGAATTACAAATTCACTTACAGAGAAAACATACGTAGGATGAAACATCATTAACTGCCAGTAAGCGGTAGGTATTAAACCAGGGCTGAAGCCTTTGATAATGGTAAAAAGTAAAAAATAATAAAAAGATAAAAACGTTCGAAGCAAATTGACTTGTAGGTAACACTTGACGAAAAACGCCAAATACGTAAAGAGAGACCTAAGGCCTCCTACACATATACTTTTAATTCTGCAGGACTACTTTATTGCAGTTCTTGTGATCGGGTATTTAAAACCAAATTCGGTCTAGTGAGTCATAGTTACACATACACCGCCGCCGCCGACCGGCGTATCGCCCTCGCCGACGAGGCCCCTCGCGACGTCCCACCGCCGCTGCCCCCGATCCACCATGCTCACCCGCCGCAGCCGCGGAGCCGGTCGTCCCTTCTGACTCCGCGCAGTCACACCGTTGTTAATACAGCCCTCATCAAGCTGTCGTATCCCCCCCAGTCCTCTCGCATTCAACACCCTAATAGGTTCGAGTCCCCCCTTGGGGACACCCTTAGAGGTGTTGCTGCTATAATAGTCATGATGTTACAGTAGTTAGCGTAGTTAGCTAGGTAGTTAGTTTAGATATTGGTTCGGAGACCCTTCTGGTCTCGCCAATAATAGCCCGGTTACGTAGAAAAGGTCCGCAAGACCATCTATAAGAGTCGATTAAGGAGAAGGAGTAGTGAGCCATAGTAGGGCTCATGCTAGGAAGTAATTTCTTTTAGGGTCTCCGTTATTGAAATCGATAAGGAGGACTATATATATATATGTATATACCTTATCATTTTTTTTAAACGATTTGAGATTTCGTTTGCTTGTTTTTTTTTTTGTTTAGATACACACTTACACACATAACATCACGCCTGTATTCTGCGAAGGTTTGGACAGAGGTGTGTAGTAACACCCTGTAGTAATTGTAATAGGGGGCGAGCCTATTGCCATCAACCGGGCCCAAATCCAAACTCCAGGCTGCTACTGAGAAATCCCACACGGATAAACCCAATAACACTTTGGGCTTGTACACAAAACTGCGAATCGGTGCGATGCGAATTCGCAACACAGAAAACTGCGACGCAAATTGCTGCGATGCGATTTCGTGCGGTAAGGCGTCTTCCTTCAAAGGTTCGGATGACCAATCCCTCGACGATCGTCAACCGTATTGAACGTATTTTATACTAGGTAGAATAAATATGCGGAAAAAGATTTGCGCACTGCTGTTACTGATAAGAAGATATAGGAAAAATCAATTACACGAATCAATTCGTAAATTCTTGCGATTCGTCGTGCGAGCTCGTATATTTCTACGACGCGACGTCGCATCGCAGTTTTGTGTACAAGCCCTTTGCTCGACCTATGGATCGAATCTCTTGGCACCTCTAAACCAACGAGGCAGTTACACACTTATCAGCATTAAAACAAGTACTTTTGAACAAGATATGGCTTTGAATCTCACTTTACCAAAAATATATCATAATAATTCATACAAGCGTCGAAATCATCCGTAACAATTCAAGCGTTGTGACATCTAGAATGTTCGTTGGAGCAGACGACAGATGGATTAACTTCTGACGGCTCCGTTAATTGCAGACCAATGATTTCTATGTTTTTAATGTATTTAATACTAGCGGCCCGTCCCGGCTTAGCACAGGTGGACATTTTTCCCGTTTTTGCAACATTTTTCATTTATGATCCGCTCCTATTGGTCATAGCGTGATGTTATATACCTTCTTCGATAAATGGACTATCCAACACAAAAAACAAATTTCAGTAGTTTTCAGTAGTTCCTGAGATTAGCGCGTTAAAACAAACAAACAAACAAACTCTTCCGCTTTATAATATTAGTATAGATGATTTTGAAATAAGAGGGGCTCGTGCCTAATTACCAACCGCACGGATCATACGATTTGCGAGGTTAAGATGCGCTTGCCGCGGTCTTTCCGTAGATGGGTGACCGTTCGTTACACGTCGAGACCCCTCCGTGCCTTGGAGAGCACGTTAAACAGTCGGTCCCGGGTGTCATACGAATACCTAAGACAGTCGTTACGGGTAGTCAGAAGCCCGAAAGTCTGACTAGCGGTCTAACCTTAGAATATCGGCATTACCCAGTAACTGGGTTGCGGAGGTCTGATGGCAGTCGTTCCGTGTAAAATACTGGTATTCAGCTGCATCTGGTTAGACTGGAAGCTGACCCCAACATAGTTGGGAAAAGGCTAGGCAGAACAATATGAGTTTGAAATATTAAATGAGTCGCTTTTGAATCTTCTATCGGCTTATGTATGAGTGAAACAATACTCTGAAATCGAACTCAGTCCCTCCTGCAAGGAAAGCAAAGACTATACGAAATATGAAATTAAATAAAACCCGACCAAACCCATTAAAATAATTAATGGTGTGGCGGCATCTATCACGCTACTTGCGAACTACGCAGCATGACGAATGTCTAGTAGACTACAGCGACAACAATGACAACTGTCAGATGAAATGTCACAAATCCTGCATCGCGATATCAAGATTTGACACGCAGATAGGGTTATACAAGGTTAGTTGGAAAGGGGGTACTAAGCCGCGGGCCACTTAATGTATCACTGGTGCTTGTTTTAAAGAAAGTGTTAAAATTTCAAAATTCAATAAAAAATATTGCCATACAAAATTATTTTTATTTTAGTTTTTTCAAAAATTCTTCATCTCTGTTTTACTTACGAATTCAGAAAATGGATCTTCTAATTTGTGACCCCAAATATGACCTAAAATATTAACACAGCTGATTATAGCTGAGGATAGATAGAATTTAGCGTATTTTTTATGAAATCTTTGAACAGCTATTTCTCTTAAAGTAATGACTTTTGGGGAAAGTTGTAGAACAAAAGTTATCCATTATTATGGGTACTTTAACACCCTTTTTGCTGCGTACCCCTTTTCCGACTAACCTTGTATATACAACTTCCCAACATCAACCGTTGGGCATTACTTTAGCCCGGTAGGCACAAGACCCACCTGGTTGGAGGACCCCCTCTTTTCGTTGGAGGGACACCATACCTAGTTCCCCCACAATGCTAATACATTATTTACACTATGTTATTAATTTAGTAAGTATTAATATTAAAGATTATTTAATAACCTCAACAGACAGCATCAAACAAAACCTCAACCAACTGATTGTAAAAAAACACTAAAATATACAACGTCATTCATCTTTTAATTAAACAGTATCACTCCAGAGACTTGGCGATGACTAAATTTTGATACAAATAGCCTCGCAGTTGCAGACCATACCGAGCTACGCTGACTTACTTAATTGAAGCGTATAAAAATTATATGTTTATTTTAAGATGCAAAGGACCTAGTCGTTGAGGGTAATAAACTAGAAAACACACAGATTACAATACTAATTTTTGTTTGTTTTATTTTGTGTTGACTTTGTTTGCTGATCATACAACAGAATTTTGACATTTTTAATTCATTTTAAAGCGTCATTTTGTAACTTCATAACATAACATCACGCGTGTCCCCGAAGGGTTGAGCAGAGGTGTATAGTAATACCCTCATTTTGCCGTTATGTTTAAGTCCCATGTAATGTGTCCCTATTGCCACCAACCGGGCACAACTCCAAACTCCGGGTTACAACGGAAAAACTCAATAACACTTTGCCCGACCTAAGGATCGACCTCACAGTCGATCAGCAGTCGCGCTTCCCACCATTCATTAACTTAATAATTTAAGCATACACAGGATTGTTTCACCCAAATGACGATACAAAAAATGTACTAGTACTAAAATCCATAAAAGTCGTTCAAAATAAAGCGCAAACCAAAAAAAAATACCTCTTTATTATTTTCATAAAGTATTTCAAAATGTCCGTCTTCATTTCACCCTTTATATACAACGCACCCTTCCTCTCAAAATGTAAATCCTTCATTAATTATTTAAAATATTTCCTTAATCCTGGAACAAACACTTCAATTAATAGTCGAGTGACTTTACAGGATTAGACGGGAAACTCCCGAAACCGGGGATTCCCGGGGATTAGTTAGAAGCCCGAGACAACATTATGGAATTACCACTGTAAGACGATCGCCAAATCTCTCTGAGACAATAGATTGGCTTTTTTAAATGATGCTTCTGATAAATTACATTTTATTGAGGACAAACGAGCTGATACTGATGATTTCTTAACAGGAAAACATAAACAAAACTGTCGAATATTAAAATCGAACCTAGAAGTGTAATGGTGCGTCCAGACCTGACGAACGTGCCGCGAATGCGCCGCTCGCGAGCTGCGCGCGTGCATTTCATGTTCGTACAAAAGCTCGCGGCTCGCGAGCGGCGCATTCGCGGCGCGTTCGTCAGGTCTGGACGCACCATTAGCTCGGCATCAGAGGACTAAACATACAGACAGACAGGCAGTTAGCCGATTAGCACACTGCACCGCATCACGCAGCGTAGCGCGGGAGTACGTGTTCTTACGTTGTTTGCAAGTATCTGTGTTTGTATAGAAAACACGCGTAGTGCAACACACAGAAAACGCATTCACGCGCAGTGTTGTGGCTTCGTCGCCACGCACTCCGCAGCGTAGCGCGGGGCAGTGTGTGTTTCGCCTTAGACAGACGAACAGATAGAGAAACAGACGGACAGACAGACAAACACCGAAGTCTCACCATAAAGGTTCCGTATTAACCTCTGAAACCTAATACCACGACATAGTTATTACTACATATTCCAAAAAAAAAACTTTTAGGTACGCTACTGTACCTATCTATCGTTCTGCCTAGCTTTTTCCCAACTATGTTGGGGTCAGCTTCCAGTCTAACCAGATGCGGCTGTATACCAGTATCTTACACGGAGGGACTGCCATCAGACCTTCGCAACCCTAGTACTGGGCGATGCCGATATCCTAAGGTTAGACCGGTTGTCAGACTTTCGGGTTTATGACTTCCCGTTACGACTGTCATAGGTATTCGTATGACACCTGGGACCGACTGTTTAACGTGCTCTCCGAGGCACAGAGGGGTATCAATGTGTAATGAGCGATCACCCATCCACAGACTGACCGCGGCAAGCGCATCTTAACCTCGCAAATCGTACGATCCGCGTGGTTGTTAAGTAGCCACGAGCCCCACTATTAGGTACGCTACTGTAAATTATTTGTAAAAAAAAAACCAAAGAATGAATCCTCATTTTTCGTGATTGCGCAAGTTAAGTGTGCTGAAACTAACACGATTTGCTTTGTCAGCAAATCACCTCCCACCTAAACTAACGAATAAGTAGTTCATAAGTAAATTGTTAACTTAGCAATAATTAATTATAAATACATCTGTTCAACTTAGAATAAAACATTATTATCTTCACTGTTACTCTGGTAGTTAAATAAAGTATTTTTATAAACTCTTTGAGTGTCGTTTACTTAATTCGCACTTACATCAACATAGGCACAGAACACCTGAAAGGTTAACATAATCTATGGTTAATGGTCTCCTATCTTGAAATCCGTCGGTTAGCGGCCTAGCACGAGATAAGCCTACACGAAGCATTAATTAAACGTATCTCTTTAGGGATGTAGTCGTTAGCCCTTGCTATTTGTTACTGGCCCCTTGGTGTTGGGGTTGTTCCATTGCTATGTTTGAAGTTCATATTAAATCCATAGTGTAATTGATTTATTTTTGATAAATATTATTAATTTTATAGGTTTAAAGTTATTAGGGCTTGTACACAAAACTGCGGGGCGACGTCGCGTCGTAGAAATATACGAGCTCACACGACGCATCGCAAGAACTTACGAATTGATTCGCGTAATTGATTTTTCCTATATCTTCTTATCAGTAACAGCAGTGCGCAAATCTTTTTACGTAAATTTATTCTACCTAGTATAAAATACGTTCAATACGGCTGACGATCGTCGAGGGATTGGTCATCCGAACCTTGGATGGAAGACGCTTTGCCGCACGAAATCGCATCGCAGCAATTTCCGTCGCAGTTTTCTGCGTTGCGAATTCGCATCGCGCCGATTCGCAGTGTTGTGTACAAGCCCTTAGATAGTTTCTAAATTTAAATTGTTGATCAATAATAACAGTGGGTTGCGGTGCATGGAAAAGCGATTCCCGTGACCGTGGCCATAGGTTAGAAGGAGGAACACCGATGGTTTTTAGCCGGTAAGAGCCCGGCATAATCCTTCGCTTTCCCCAGGGTGGAGGGTATCCATGAAGATTTTTCGTTTTTTTTAATAAACATAGCATCACGCCTTCGCTTCGCTTCGTCTTTTTATTCCCCTAATGGTTCGGCAGAGGTGTTTTTAGTACACCCTCGTTTCGCCAGTTGTTTAAGTCTCATGTAATAGGCGGCGACCCTATTGCCATTAACCGGGCACAAATCCAGACACCGGGCTGCTACTAAGAAATTCCCAATGGAAAAACCCAATAACACTGCCCGACCTGGGGATCGAACCTAGGACCCATGCTCAGCAGTGGCGCTTGCGACCTCTAGACCAACAAGGCAGTCTCATTGTTATCAATATTGTAGGTATAAGTCTAACCTAACTTATGTGAGTCGGGGTGGTCAGACCACATTCGAAATAAGGTATATTGCAATTACTAACTGTCGAACTATTGTACTTTGGGATGGAAAACATTCGAAATTAAGTACGTATATCGCTTTATCATACAATACAATACTCTTTATTGTACACAAAACAAACAAGAAACATTACTATAAAAATAGAGATGTACAATGGGCGGTCTTATCGCACTAGGCGATTTCTTCCAGACAACCTTTGGATGGACATGAACTGCAAGAAAAAAAAGAGAGAGGTAGTTCACAGTGTAACAATTAATTAGGAGACATTAAATTATGTACGTTAAATAAACCTATAAACACAAATAAATAAATATTATATACAATAAATATGAAATAAATATATATATATATAAATATATATAGTGTAATGTGTATGTAATACATAATATAAACAGACAATAAATAACTATACATAAAGATGCTAAGATCCTTGACGAGTCTTTATCATACTTTTGAACTAACATATTCTAGTACTATAGCAACGACAGTCATAGTTGTTTCACAAATTTCAGAAATTTCGGCATAGGTACCTAAGTATTTGGTGTTCTTTTCTTCTTAAAAATACCTTACAACTTGTACTAAAAAAAACCGGCCAAGTGTGAGTCAAACTCGCGCACGAAGGGTTCCGTACCATTATCTATAAAAACGGCAAAAAAAAACACGTTTTTTGTATGGAAGCCCCCTTAAATATTTGTTTTATTCTGTTTTTTAGTATTTGTTGTTATAGCGGCAACAAAAATATATCATCTGTGAAAATTTCAACTGTCTAACTGTCACGGTTCATGAGATACAGCCTGGTGACAGACGGACGGACTGACAGACAGCGGAGTAATAGGGTCCCATTTTACCCTTTGGGTACCGAACCCTAAAAACTAAGCACACTCTTAATCCTGTACCTATCATAGCTACGTTTGCACACACAAATACCTAGTGAAAAAGCTAGTGATCCTCAAAGTATTTTCAGCAAGAATGTAGTCGTTGACTCGTTACAATTTGTGAACAAACATCCAACATTTGTTTGTTTTATCTGAGTGCAATGTAATGAAGATGTTTCTCTTGGTTTATGAGCACCAAATTCTTGCTCGGCCATTTGAGGAATGTGGGATATTTCGCAGGCATTTTGTTTTCAAGTATGAAGTCAGATATTTTGTGTACAATGCTTAGCAATGGGTTCAAGTCAGTATTATACAGTATGTTAATTAAAGAAAGGCGTTCCCGTTAACCTGCAATAGTATAACGTCCATACATGCTAAAAAAAATATTATCATTGAAATAAAAAATAGTGTTATTTTTTTATAATTATAATAAAATATTCCCAAAAAATATTAAATTGACACGTAAAAGAAACACTGCACACGCGCTCTTGTCTTCCAACAAGGAAGTACGGCAATGTCGCAATTAATTAAATTTAATTAAATATTTTTTTACACTTATTTTTTCTTGCTGATATTTTTATTTTAATCTATTAATGATATAGATTAATGAGTTTAAGGGAACGCACTCTGTTATTTAACATACTGTATAATGCTCTGTGAGTTCAAATGTTGAATGGTCAACAATATTGATTATCTATACAAGGTGGTCAAAAATGGGGTACTTATCCGAAAGAATATTAAAGTACCCTTGATAATGAATAGTTTTTGTTCTACAACTTTTTCGAAAACACTAATTCATTAGATTTTGAGAAATTGCTGTTCAAAGACTTCACCAACGTAAACTGCATCTTGCTGTATCGTTAATGAAAATAATACACTCGGGAGCAATGAATCCGGGTCACCCACATAAGTCTTAATATCTCGGAAAACATTGTTGCCCATTTTAACATTGTTTTGTTTATGTTGGTGACCCGGATTCATTGCTTCCGAGTGTAGATTAAAGAAAATTGTACCTATAACGAAAACTGTTCTCACTAAAATATTCATTACATGTAGGTCATCGACATTTTTTTCAAAGGTCTTATGTAAGTAACAAAAATGCAAATTCACGGCTATTCGTGAAACTTGTAAAATATCTACCAAAGTTCGTCGTTCGCGCGATAAATTTACAATACCATTAAACTTCCGCCTCACTTGCTGTACAGTTTCAACAGTGATCTATTTAATAATTATAATGCTTAACTTATTCTACAAATTTTGTTAACCAAAACCACGATACATTTACACTTACAAAAAAAATATTGCTCCTTATTGCGTTGTTATAAGGTGTGTTCTTGCTTGTAGTTGTTTTTTTTGTCTGCAAAGTGAAGTTGGTTTAAACTGGCGGAAGAGACAAGTCTGAAATTACACGTTTCTCAAAGTTTATTAGTTAGAGTGTTCAGGTGGAGAGTTTTAATCGAACGTCTCACCTGAGACTATTGACTTTTCACTTAATTTTGATTGACCCAGTTCAAGTACCGCGTAACGATGTAGGTAAGAACGTCATAACAACCTTGAAAGCCTATGCTGGCAGAGATCTTACATACAGAGACCGTATCTTTGGAATCTGTTCTAATGGTGGGAACCATCTAGTTGTCGGCAATAAGATTGACCAGCATATCATTTTGGGACCCAGTATATCAGCAAGCACATCGGATCACCCGCGCGACGGCGCAACGAGTATTCCCAAGGAGAGTTGGTGTCAGGCGGCCGGTCATAAAACAATAAGCCAAAACCTCTAACAACATAGATGTACGAAATACCTCCACCTAGTGTGGTATAAGGGCAGGGAGATGATGATTTTGATGATGGTCGGAGGTGGCAGACCTGTGTCTGTTCACTGTTTAGGTATAAAAACATACCTACACGCCGCTACAACTCCCGGAGTAAATTATAACGTAACATTTATAAACATGAATTAACATGTCCCACTGTTGGGTACAGGCCGCTTCTCAGAATGCGAGGATACACATCTTAGAGGGCTCCATAAAGATCTCGATGCTTTGTGTAGTCCGCCAACCCGCACCAAGTCAGCGTGTGGACTAATGCTTAACCGTTCTTATCCTGAGAAGAGGCCCATTCCCAGCAGTGAGACGGTAATGGCATCATAACATATACTATACTTAAGAAAACAAAAAATTGGAAGGTAGGTATTTAAAAACATGGGATGAATATGTGTAGGAGAGACACCTCTCTCTCGTTCTTCCCTAAATCACTTAAAATTAAAGCCTGATTAACGTTTTCAAATGATATTTATTTTACCAAATTTTAACCTTTTTTAACCTTCTTGTTTTATTTTAACCAAACTAAATTTTAGATCGAAAATAACAAAACAAATTCCATTCAATAACAAATAAGAATAAAATCAATAAACAATGAGCTAATAAATTAGTGGAAGGCCCGATAACTCTACAAAGTTTGATACTTAAAGATAACACTCGATAAAGTATCGATGCAAATTAATTCACTCCTTCGTGGAATAGCTTCTAACTTCTAAGATAACAAGTGGAGGATAGAAAATGTATACCAACTTTAATTTTGTAAGAGAAAAATATATTAGCCTTGTGATGTCTTGTGAAAAAGAGAGGGGCTCGATCATATGATTTGTAAGTTTAAGCTGCGCTTGCCGCGGTCAGTCCATGGATGAGTGACCATTCGTTACACAACGAGACCCCTCCGTGCCTCAAAGAGCACGTTAAGCAGTCGGTCCCGAGTGTTATACGAATACATAAGACAGTCGTTACGGGTAAAGTTCGAAAGTCTGATAACCGGTCTAACCTTAAGATATCGGCATTGCACAGTAACTGGGGTTGCAGAGGTCTAATGGTAGACGCTTTCTGTAAAATACTAGTATTCAGCCACATCTGGTTAGACTGGAAAGTGAACATAACATTTTTTTTCTTTTCTTTTTTTTATTAATCGCTCCATACTAGGATTCCTTCTGTATCGTGGGTGCGTTTACAGACACAAATCTTTACCTGCACAAACGCCCAGACCCGGAACAACTATCTGTAGGCCATACAAATATTTGTTCCACGCGGGAATCGGACCCACGACGCGTAATGCAGAAGCCACTGCACCTAACGTGTCGTCAAAACTAGTAAATATAATTGTTGGGAAAAGACTAAGCAGAACTTTATTTCTTGTGAAAAAAAGATTTATCACAACCGGAGCTCTTGGAAAAAAGATTGATCATATTAATTATATTCGAAAAAATTAATGTTATAGAAAAATTTGGTACATTCAAACACAGACCGCTCGTCTGTACAAAATGATCTGCTAACTTGGCATGAAGCAACCGCGACTGGTTCTTGTTCAAAACTTGGTTACACAGTTCTGACAGAATTAAACCCTAGTTACGGACTCTAGATACTATTATGAAGTAGTTTTACATCAGGTAAAATTATACCAACTTAAATATAAGCCGAAATTCGTCTCCATGTGGGTAGCATGTGGGTTTGTTTAGCAATAATTTTGACTTAGATTTTAATACTGACTGTGGGACGCAAACTAAGTAATTGATTAAGTTTTGTAACTACGTTTGTAGAGCATTAAGGAGTTGGTAGAAGCAGGTGTTATGTGATTTTAAGCGAAGAATACGATATCTGGGGGTTTACTCCCGACAGCTACGAGTGAATCAATCAACCTTCAACCTTTGTGGCATAGGCAATCTGCCGCCATTTTTAAAAAAAAAGTTTTGTCTCACTTTGAAACTAGTATACCGACTTGACCGTTATGTTTCAGTCCCATGTAATAGGGGGTGATCCTATTGTCGTCAACCGGGCACAAATGTAAATTCCCTACTGCCTCGTTGGTCTAGTGTTGGCAAACGTGACTGCTGATCGTGAGGGCCTGGATTCGATCCCCAGATTGGGCAAACTGTTATTAGTTTTTTCCGTGTGGAATTCTTCTGTATTTTTCTATTTGTTACTCTTATGCGAGTTCTTGCGTTATTCTCACACTACTGTAGTGGAATTGTTATGTTTATTATTTTAAAAAGAGTATCCATGGATCTGCTTGCCGGCTCTTCTCGATAGGACCTACCTTTTGGAACTATGCACCTAGTTTTACGTTTAAAATGTTTTTGTAATCTGGTCTATTTCAAATAAAAAATTTCGGCTTTGACAATTTTCTGGTTTCGACAATAAATCATAAAATAACATCACTCCTGTATTCCTTGAAGGGTTGTGCAGAGGTGTATAGTAAAACCCTCATTTCGCAGTTATATTTAGGTCCCATGTAATATGGGGCGAGCCTATTGCCATCAACCGGGCACAAATCCAAACTCGGGACTGCTACTGAGGAATTCCATACGGTAAAACCTAATAACACTTTGCCTGACCTGGGGATCGAACCCAGGACTCCACGATCAGCAGTCGCGCTTGCCAGCAATGAAGCAGTTATTCATGCTGGGCTATTAATTGCATTTGTCAAATATCAATAACATTTCTTGTATCCGTACTATTCAATCATTCGCTGAATAATGTAAGTGTGACCCCGTGACTAATCACTCCAACTAAAGCCGGGTACAGATTTACGAAATGTAACATGCAATGTAACACGCAATGAAAGAATTTGCCGTCCACATTGTCGCAATGTATCATGCAATGTAACAGAATTCCCATAGTGTGGACGCCTTGCGCGCACGAACCGAGCACACTACGCGTGAATATACGTGTTATATTGCATGTTACGTTACAGCAGTCTGTACCCGCCTTAAGCTAGTGATGCGTGTAGGTGCTAAGCGTGCGTTACCACAATAGCTCAATAGAGCATGGTGTGACTTACGACCACTTGACCAGCGGTCTGTCTTAGCCATTCGGTTTAATCAATGCGAAGTGGTAATTCTACTCAAAGGTGTATATTGATGTTCAAGTTCAATAAGTTGTTAGTTATGTATCGCATATTGCGCTCACAAAATTATTGTGGCGATGTTCAAGTTCAAAGTTCACAAGTTTTTAGTTCAAATAGGCACAGTACATGCTCTTAAGAAATGTCGAGAAGTTAGTTTCACGGTTCCAGAAATGAATTGGAAGTACTCTTATTAATATAGTCATTGTTACATCGTTCTTACTTTTTTTTATTATATATCCAACATTACTGTAGATATACAGGGTGTAAACGAAATCATGAAATTCGTTCAAACCTCGTGATGTACTGCTGACATAGATTAACACTGCACGGGATGCATCTGGATTTAATTTAAAAAAATACAAGATGTAAACATGTGCTCTTAACGCAAGGCATTTTAGCGCCCCGAGTTAAATGACCGCGCTGTGAGCAATGGCCTCGCAATTTACTCGGGGCGCTAAAATGCCTCACGTTAAGAACACATGTTTGCTTCTTGTTTTTATTTTTTAATCCAATTGTATTTTCTGCAGTGTTAATCTGTCAGCAGTACATCAAGAGGTTTGAAGGAATTACATGATTTCGTTTACACTCTATTTTTAATCAGAAAGTGTAACCATGGAATTTATTTCCCGTTCTTCTCTATAGGAATCTTATCCACTTTAGAACGCGTCAATACCTAACTTTATGTTTCGACAATTTAAAGTACCTGTAAGTCGTGCTCAATAATCAGTCGTAATAAGTGTTCGTGGCTAATTAACAATCGCACGGATCATAAGATTTGCGAGGTTAAGCTGCGCTTGCCGCGGTCAGTCCATTGATGGGTGACCGTTTTTTACACATCGAGACCCTTCCGTGCCTCGGAGAGCACGTTAAACTGTCGGGCCCGGGTGTCATATGAATACCAGACAGTCGTTACGGGTAGTCAGAAGCCCAAAGGTTTGACAACCGGTCTATGTTTAGGATATCGGCATTACCCAATAACTAGGTTGCGGAGGTCTGATGGCTGTCGCTGCGTGTAAAATACTGGTATTCAGCCACATCTGGTTAGAACTAGAAACTGACCCCAAACATAGTTGGGAAAAGGCTTGGAAGAAGAAGAAAGTACCTACCAGTATTTGGTCTAATTGAAATAAATGCTTTGACTTTGGTGATGATGATATGGGAGACAGTGAAATAATGTGTGAAATTATTTTTATTTTTGTTTGTTAATTTTTGTACTCAAGTCCTTTAGTACTACATTACTCATTGGTCTGTGGTCAGGATTTCATTGTTCTCTCACTATCCTAAATCATTGTACTGTATCCACTGAAATCGTTAAAGATATTATTTTTAAAAGAGTAACCATGGAATTTCTTTCCGGCTCTTCTCCATAGGAATCGACTAATTGGAACCGTGCATCTAAATTCGACTTTTCATAAGCACATTTCATAAGCACATAAAAAAAAATGATTTTGATTTTTGATTGAATGACAAATACCTACAATATTTCCCAAGAAAAAAAATACTTTTTTTGTAGGTATAATGTTTTATTTTTCAGGTTATACCTTTCCTCATTGAAGTACGTACTTAGCTTTAAGCTTATGCCTAAGTACCCGCAAAGCTTTATTCACCCAAAAACGTAGGCAAGCTCAAAAAATTCATAATACATACTTAACCTGTCAACTTGTACCGTTAAACCAATTTTCATCCAAAAGTTGTTACGACCTATTTACCTACGTAATTAAATTTTTGCGACCCATGGGCTACGAAGCATATTTAATGTATTTTTGTAAAGATTTTATGAAACTTTCTAAATCCCTTGGGAGATCCATTATTTCTAATGGAGTTAGTTATTAATTCACGCCTTGAGATTCGGAATATCGCACAAGGATTAATTGTAATGGGTTTATCATATTTTTCGGTCCAATAAGTCTTGTGTTTTGAAGCCTCTTTTATTGGATGCAAATTTTTGAGACTGAATAATGTGTTTTTATTAAGTGTGTCTATATTTAAGATTTTATCTCGAAGGACTTATTTATATTCAGATGAACAATTAACTAACTACCGTCTCGATTCTAGACGGTAGTTTCAGTCGCGGTTAAGCTATGGATGGTTAACCGCTGTTTCTGTAATCTCCATGTTTACTCAGTCTTCCATGCCTCAGATAGCACGATAAACTGTTGGTCCAGACAGTCCAGCGAGCATTCATTTTGCCTGCTTGATTATAATTCATAGCTAGTTGGTTGTTACTCTTATCACAAGAACCCAATAGCGAAAAAATATGAAATAATTTGAATAATAGAGTAAAATAGATAGCACAACTTTGAAGACTTACTTTGCATGCCATTTAGTAGGAGCAATCCTCCTACATATTACGCTGATTCCGTTTCCGCAAACACGAATTGCAGGATGCGTGTGCGCGACGTTTCACTGAGAAGCGTACGCAATGTATAGTTAGAATAAAAATATGACACTCTTGTTTTCATACAGTTTGACAAACTTGCGGTTTAATACCAACTCAAAACCGATATCTACAAAGAACTAAGCTTAATTTTCGTGACAGCTCTACAATACCATAAAACCGCAATACGATTCTTATGGAGAGACTTCCCCTATCCAACGCCATGTCCCAGTCGGGGCATAATCATAATATTGATGAAACTGTGTCGATCGTTATTGCGTCTTTGTGTATCTGTCTGTCCCAGATGTTAATAATAACACCGTCAAGATATTTGGCGTTTATCACTTGCTATGACATTGCTGGAGGGATGTGCACATGAAATAAATAAGACGTTTTGGTCTAACGTGACGTAACCGAAACGGGAACGGATTTGTTATCATATTTTATTTTACACTGTGGCGTAAATAGGAAAATAAGGAATAAAATCTACTATTTACGTTAAAAGTAAGTATTAAAGACTACTTAAAATATTATATTGTTTATCCTTTAGGTACTGAATTTAGATGTATGAATGTGGATGAAGCGAAAGGGGTATATAAGAGTCGTAGCATGTGGCGTTCTATAGTTTCTGCCTACCCCCATGGGAAAAAGGCGTGAGTTTATGTATGTATGTACTGAATTTATCATGCTTTTTTAGGTTCATACAAACACTCATTATACAACGCACGACGAGTTCTTGTGTAGTAGTGTTTTTCATCTGACCTCCTTTAATCCTTTTTAAATTTTTTTAATTATTAATTATTATTAATTTTTTAAATTCCCTTTACCCCATTTAGTGGAAGGAAATAGTTGACGACACGTTTGGTTTAGTGGCTGGGCGATCGGCCTCTGTGCTACAGGTCGTGGGTTCGATTCTCGCACGGAACAAATATTTGTATGGCCTACGGTTTGTTCCGATTTTGGATTTTTGTGTGTTTGAAGATTTGTGTCTGTAAACGCACCCATGATACAGGAGAAATCCTAAAGTGGGGCAACGTTTAATAAAAAATAAAAAAATATTATAGTCAATAGTAGTTTATTTAAAGTGGTAGATAGCAGAGCAAAAAGCGTCTGGTGATATTGGTCAATCAATTAAATAAGTTTTTACATATTCTTATGGTTGAAAACTCATGCCAAACTACAAGAAACCGTATAGGGACGGGTTAGAATATAAAACTTCCTCACCGCACGCTGGGAATAGACGCGTGTTGTATAATATTCAACAAAACCCAGCACGCTTGGTCGTAGGACCTATAAGGTCCACCTGATAGCTACCACCCTCACGTACCAGTTTACTGTGTTCCGTCGTGTGTATGTGAGAGCGAAAGGGTTATAGGAATCCCTTTATATCTCTGTTCCTTGGATTCGTCTGCTTTATCTTAGACCCTGTCTGCGCTTACCATCATGAGAGACTAGGGCCAAACGCGACCAAGGCAAGAAAAAAAAAATCAAGACAGAGCAAATGCAATAAATTCTCCATTACGCCTCGAACTCGTCAAAACATCGTTGGGTGTAAAGAGGTCTCCTAAAGGCGAAAGATGTTATAATTATATCGTTATTTGCTTCGCTCAGGAAATGAGCCTCAGTTCTGTATCACATTTGGTAAGAACTTTCATATCAGACCTCATATTGTGTTTGCTGCCTATCTATAAATAAAGAGACGCTTTCATTTCGGAAACCAGATCTTAGAAGGTTTTTGATAAAAAAAATGAGACAAGATTTATTCAGAGTAAAAATATACTACATACTTTTTTTTCCAACCCTATTGGGGTCAGCTTCCAGTATAACCAGATGCGGCAGAATACCAGTATTTTATATGGAGCGACTGCCATCATACCTCTGCAACCCAGCAACCGGGCAATGTCGATATCCTAAGGTTAGAACGGTTGTCAGACTTTCGGATTTCTGACTTCCCGTGACGACTCCCAAATATTACGGGGTAATGGAAGAAAAATCTGATCTGTCACAATAGATTCAGATTTTATGAAATATCGTCCAATATACCTACTTTGCAGTAGAGAGATTCAAAGTATTTTATTAAGAAAATATTGTGACGATATTGTGTTAATTTGTATTTTGTGGAGAAATATGTTATGGAATCAAATACTTTAAATATTTTATTAATTTATTTATTTCCTGTCTTCTCTAATGATATAACAGATACAATATATTCCCAAGGCGAAACAGTTTTGTCTAATAACTATTTATTTTAGCAAATCTACAACTATTTACTCTATTACATACAATAAATACAACTCAATATGTATATTTTATTATCTTATAAATATCTAATAATATTACACACGATTTCCCTTAAGACTAGTCAGGAAGTTATTAAATGTTATTATTATTTTTTGAACAATTGTTAATGTTAAAATTATAATAATTACAAGGTTTCTGAATGATTACAAAGCATTTTTTTTTTGTTTAGATTTTTTCCATTTTTCATCGACAGGATATCACAGCTATTAAAATTAAATTATATACAATACGTCTTATGTTATGGTTTTGTTAATATAATAGTTCGTTATAGGGCACATAAATGTTAAAACATCTAAATTTTGGTGTAAAGCTAATTTAAAACTAGTGGCAAACTGTTGTTGGATATTTACATTAAAACAAAATAAAAACAAATACCAGGAATGTTTAATTATAATTCTAGTACAATAATTTTATTTCAAATGCACGCATTTCATCATTTTCTTTTAATTTAACAATATTTGTCACTAACCCTTCATGCTCTTCACCAATAACACAAAATCCATTCCGTAAAAATACCACACCATTAAAGGGTTTATAATAGACCTTTTTACTTGAGTAGAGGGCACCACTAGCGCTTGACCTGTCTTACATATTGATAATAAATAATACGGAACTCATATTTGTTCGCTACACACCAAAAAATATTGACGACAACTGCTCCGGCCAATTGATATATTTTTTTAATCGATGTTGTAATAATACAAATTATTTCTATAGTGTATTTCAAAGGGACAGATCAAATAGTTACTTAGTTATTATTTTGACAAGGAAAGAAAAAAAGAGAGAAAAGATTATTCCAATGGTTTGTTTTTAAACAATCCATTTTCACAATTCCTAGATCAGAAACTCAAGGACAGTTGCAGAAGACGAACATACATCAAGGGAATTCAAAGGCATATTATCTGAGACAGTATTAAAAGAAAAGTTTACAAAAGGTTTAAGAAATGCATAAGACAATAACATTTTTATTATTCCAAAATCATATTTTTATTATACCAAATCATATTTTTATTATTCCAAAATCATATTATTATTATTCCAAAAACCATATTGGTCACAAAGCCCATAACGATGTTTTTCTTCACTCGACCCTCTACTAGTACAAAATGAATAAGGTCATTTATTCCATGTAACCCACACAACACTAAATCAACGTTCCAAAACATATCGGTACCATATTATAGTCCTTATCATCAATTTCTGGTCAGCATAGGGTTGATCATAATATTGGCGAGTGCGTTACGTCGCTTGCGCCACGCGCCCGCACCTTGTGCGTGGTACTGCAGCTGGCGGTACCATGTGCGCGTGCGCGAATTTTCTTCCGCCTGTAACAAAAAGTGTGTAAGTATTAAACTGTATCATACTAGACCAGTTCACCAGAGCCACCAGATTAGACCACCTCCATTTTTATCAGAATCGTGGGTAAGCTTTGCGTGATGAATGGTAGAATGTTGAAGTCCCAAGGTCTTATCGAATACAGTGCCTGTGAAGAAACCTAATTCCAGCATTGGAAGACGTTGTAAGGTTGAAGAAATTCCTTGATTAAAGAAATGAATGTGCACCTCCATGTTTTTTATTTTACAGTGAAAAAGGTGACTAATAATCACTTTTTAACAAAAATAAAACCGACTTCAAATGGCCTATCTCCGAAGTTCTTCATCAGATCTTGACCAAATTTAAATGGGACCACTTCGAAAGAATACTCTTTCAAACAAAAAAATAATCATTAAAATCGGTTCACAATTAGCAAATATATCGCGGAACAAACATACAATAAAAAAAAGAAAAACATACAATCGAATTGAGACCTCCTCCTTTTTGGAAGTCGGTTAAAAATAAAGGGAACAAAGGATAAGCTGCCAAGCTGTGTTGGGTCCAAAAGTTATTCTGTTAAAATGTGGTACCTGATAGAGTTAGATAACGGTCAGGTGAAATACGTGAATTTTTTTCTTCCATAATGATAAATATGCCTACCATCTCTGCAAGAATGTCTCAACGAAGCTCTATAATTATGTTTTGATGATAAACTAATCGAAAACCTCACCTTAAAAATATAAGAATCCTTAGTAGTTATCTCGTGCACTTCGAAGAAGTGTTCGGGCTCGTGGTCTGCGGCGACCACGCAGCGGTCTAAGAACAGTGGCTCCCTCTGCAGTGTGTACCGTCCTGCTTTCTCTCTCACTAGCAATAGTGCTGCCTCTCTTACTCCACTGCGCGCGAACAAAGCTTCTCCCTCTTTTTCTCTTGCTTCTCTGTCTCTTGCTTCTCGTGTCTCTCGGATCTCGTTCGTTTTGTGAGTGATCGTTGGCTGTAATAAAAATAATAAATAAAAATATGGTAGTGTATTTTTAGAGTACATAATATTTTTGCTTGCTAATAAACAAGTCTTAAATAAAAACAGTGTTTACGATGGTAGTGCTAAAATTTCTAAAGGTTAACTACGAATTCGTAATCGATTTTAAATCGAATAGCCATAAGTGTCGGTGAATCGAATTGACTTTACCCCAAACTGACACTGAAAGGAATAATACGCTAGCACACTATGTTTACGATCGCAACTTTCACTAAACCACACTAGGTACTAAAAGTCTGACAACCGCAAAGAAAATAAAAATCAGCAAAACTCACCTTTCCGTTAGTTACCAAAAGAGCGTTGATTGGCGTCAACTTGATGGTGCGTCCTTTCCGCCAGTTGTTGTCGTTGGGCTGAGTGAACAGCAGCTTACCCTCCATTGCGAACCTTATTGACAAGAGAAAAATGTCCAAAATTGATCAACAGCACACAAGAGTTCGTAGGATTTTGTCGTCATTTTATTTGTAGGAGGTACGTCAATTTGGTGGAATAAGGTCGATTGGGCTTTGCGTCACTTGAGAGTGACTCGGGCTGTGTTATGGGCGCGTAAAAATCTCTGCTTATTAAAGGTTAAATCGGGTGTAGAATATATAACCTACCTTACCAAGATGGCCGTACTTCACACGAGTGTTATTTATACCTATACGTATAGATACAACCTTTTCCTTTAGGTGACATTTACAACTGGTGTAGTATGATTTTCCTTGTTTATTCGGATTAAAATAGGTTGTTCTTTCCACCTCATGGCCACCCGTGGGTGTTACAACTGAATCTATACATAAATGTAGGCCTATTGATATCATCCTTGAAATGATCCATGTTTAATAATGGACAAAACTTTCTATAATCGCTATAATTAAATGACATCATGATTCGATTTCTTTAACACGAGCAGCCAAAAAGATACATCTTCCTTTCACCTACAAACCAACATGAAAGCACAACACATCTAAAATTATTTCATCTCCAACTTAATTCGCTAGCTGTTGGCAACATCGCAATGTATTATTGCGTGTGACGTCACAACAGAGCGTTTCATGTTCCACCGTCGCAACGGCCGTGATAAATACCGCGCCAGCTAAAACATTAATTTCACTCCAGTGTATTACTTCCTAAATGAGATATATCTCTGGCATTCGTCTAATTTTAATTAGCTATATGTAAAATAATGGTTTGTAAGATATTAAAACGAAACTTTCTAAAACTTGGTCGAATACCATTCTTTTAGTTAATGCTAACGTTTTGAGTGAATAAGAATTAAGAGATTATTTAGAATTAGAATAAAAATCACTTTCACATTCTTTTTTTTGTAATATATCTTCTCTGTTTTCTTTATCTTTTTATCAGAAATTAGTTTTACCTTTGCTACAAAATTTTCTACGACTATAATTTGCTCAAGACACGATCATACCAATAAAATAAACTATTTAGTTACTCAAGACGTAAGTTACAATGCAAGTCCCATTAAACAGCGTTCAGTAGTTTCTAAGTTGCGAGCAACAAAATTGCAAAAACGGTTGCTTTACTTAAAGTGATTTCTAATAGCACCTGGAGTTGTTTTTCCATAAACCTCTTCAATGGATATACGTGACTTAGTATTGTAAATATGGAGATACAATGTTTTTTCTTACAGATAGTATTCTACTAACGAATTAGATTTGTTCATAACAAATAATGGTCGGTAAGGGCATTGACAATTACTATTATTTCGAATTGTCATAAAGAATCTACAGTTCATTGCCCAAAACCGTATTTAAAATTCTCAATAAAAATCAAATCGTCTAAAATCAATTGTAACGATAGCATTGATTACCGATCTCTCAAACCGAATGGCCCTATTTGAATTTAGCGATTTCGTGCACATTCCCCTATAAACATTTTAGATCACAATAAAACACTGGGTTTTCGTAGCTTATATAACCCTTCCAATAATGCTCTTCGAGACTTCACAAGCATTTAACACTCGTAAAGCCTCAAGCTTTAATTTTCAAAACTTTTAGGAGTACACCGTTTACTTTTACCATCCAATAACATATTTTTGAACTAATAGTACTATTAGGTACTTAATTTAATTGTATTACATCCTTTTTACACTTATAATTACTTGTGTTTGTGAAAATCTTAAGTCGTAAAAAGCCCTGTTGAATAGCACTTGTCGCTGTTAGTGCCACTAAAGCAACGATTATCAACTTTATGGTCCAAGTAATAAGAGTTAAGAGGCGATAACAAAAGTATGAAAGTGATTTTATCTAAAATTATTATTTTTAATAGTAAGATGACTAACTATGAGAGACCTCTTTCAGTTTTAATGGTACTGCTTTAAGATTGGAAAATTCCTTGCGTCGTGTGTTATACTTTTTTATAGCAAAATTTTTATTTATTTAATCTCACATTACTAGCACTATCCTAAAAAGTATTTTTCCATAATCTTTACTAGACTTTGCAAACGGATTGGTATTCGCAGTATTGTTTAGTGTTACTGATAAGACAGCTTCTGGAGTTCTGCATATTAGAGAGAGTTACATACTCATTATTTTCTTCTCATACCTAAAGACAACATAATTGGGAAAAGGCCTAAAGGAAGAAGACCTAAAGACTTATGCAAACCAATATCGAACTCGAACTGTTACCTCCTTCTCTAAATAGGTTTATTCAACGAAAAGAGGTATCTAAAATTTAATCAAAGTTTACAACTTAGACCATCAAGCGGACCTGCGTCCCATAATGGATCTAGTAATGGGATCATTTGTACCATCTACCAATAGAACTAAATGTGCCAAGGCTACAATTTGCCGAAACATCTCCAATTATACAGAGAGCTAAGGCTAATGTTTATCTTTATAAAAAAGATTTCAAGGAAATCTTTGACATTTGCTAAAACATTTCTAGACGCTTTCATTGTTATGTAAGTGGCTGTTCAAGAAAATGGTGGACAATTTAAATCTCATAAAATATGGATGCGTAATCTCCTCATCGTAATGACATCGTGTGATAGTCAAAATTTTGGTAAGATGTAATTTTCTTGATGTCTCAATTATCTGTCTAGCAGATTTCACGAGTAAGCTACTTGAGAAAGCTCTATACATCTTGTTGTTTAGTCAAAACAGAAAAAGTTAGATTAATGACGTCATTCCTACACTGTGTACCATAAAAAATAAAATGAACATCCTTTTACTCTAAAGTTCTATATTTAAAATCAGTCACCCACCTGGCGTCATCATGATTCCAGTCCAGAATATCGACGGCCATCTTCCGCAGCTTGATATCAGCCACATGAAGGTCGTGCGCAGTTCTTCTTGCTGCTGCAAGTCGTCTCCACAGAGGTACGTCTCTTGCTGCAGCGGCAGCGGCCGCGGCTGCCGTGTTGATTTCTTCGAGCCTGCATTCTACGCAACGTTGAGCTGACTTCACGTCTTCCCGCTCTGTTGCGCACGCGGCAGTTGCGCGGTATAACCGGGAGAGAAGGAGGGGATATTTTGTCACGCGTTGTACTGGCACCTGGAATGTTTGTGTAAAAAATTGTTAGTAGAAATATTTGATATTGACACTGCTAAAAATTATCTATAGACTTCAAATGATCTAAGACTATGACTGAGGACGAGTCTTACCGATCACTATATTTTACACGTGAGTTATCACAAAAGGCAAAAATAGTAACAAAATCATAAATTACCATGAGAAATGAGTTTAGATTCATCCTCCTCAAAACGGTGTTTTCCATCTGCGAGACGCGCAAGAATATCCTCAGAAGTTCCTTCTCCTTCTCGAGACCAGCCAGCAGAAGGGCAGCACCAGCTTGCTTTACGCAGTATGACTGAAACGCTGTCAGCATGCCTGAACATTCCAGCAGGATTTTTCCAACGTTCACAGTCAAGAGATCCTGGAAAAAGACACGTTAAGTAACGTTTGCTTAAAGACTGTTTAAATTTAACAGAGCCAATAAATGCATCGCATGACAAAATAATTAAAACGCAATATAATAAGCAATTTCAGAAACAAAAAGCAAATCTGTACCTCATCTCCTTGGTCCACTGCGATTTCAAGACCGTCTCTTAATTTTTCAGACAGAACTTGGTTGTTCTCAATTAGCTCTTCAACGTTCAAGAAAATAGCGCTGAGTTGTTCGTGGTTCAGTAGACCAGCTACCAACATCGGTTTGTAAAACTCTTCAAGGATGATTTGCAAATCTCTGCCATACTTTTCTTCTGTTTCTACAATTTCTGTTATTATTTCCTTCCTCTCGGCGCGTTTCTTAGCACACTTTCTGCATACTAATGGAGCGTATATTGAACCTAAAAAAATACATTTGGTGTTACACAACAATAATTTTGGCAAAATTTTAATAAATTTGTATATAGTAAAAATGATGACTTACCTTGTTCTGTCAATTGAGTTTCCACAGCGGTGTCACAATCTTCACAAAGATGTATAGGCGTATCCTTGTCGTTTATCAAATTACATGGAGACGTTTTACCCTGAAGTCTACTTCTTGAAGACTTACTCGTCTCCGAACCAACGCCAGAGTCATTCCTTTCAATTTCTGCCGATGTCTTTTTGCACACAACGGCTTTTTCTAGAGTCTCGTGATTAATAATTAAAGAGTTATCCTCGCTTGAATCTGATGCGTTTGATAACTGACTGGTGTTACTACTAAGATGTGTATTAATTATTTCACTGTTGTTAGTTTTATCCTTTGATTCATCATTCATTTGATTTGAATCATTATGAGTAGCGTAACTCGTTATGTACGTTTCTTCATCATCAATACCTCTTTCTTTAGCATCAACTAAGTAAGACAAAATGTCGTACTTTGACGCACCTTCAAATATTGAACGTGATCCACTGCGTTTCTCGTCGTCTAAGATCATTAGTGAATTTGGTGGCGGGTTTACGGGTAAAGGCGGTGGCATATCTCCAATCTCTTCGTATATAGGATCACTGTTCAAACGAATCGATTCGTAATGGTGATCGTCGTCGGTATTATTCGATATTTCAATATCACACAACGCGGCGTCGACCAACATTTGATAAAATTTCGATCTCGTTGAATTCGTATCGTCTTCGGTGGAAAGCTCACTCGCCGAAGCATTATAGCAGTCCGACATTGGCTCGAGATCAGAAAAAACTCCCATAGTACCGCTCTCATACTCCATACTTTCATAGGGAGCAGAGCAGCTATTATCTTCATTCTCTGGGCAGACGGAAGAGTCGATTATATTTTGTTTATTCGACACATCGTCTTTGGCACTATTCTCATTCTTTGGTTTCACTTCCTCTTTCTTTTCAACATCCTTTGCACTCTCTTCTTTTAGATTTTTCAACGAACTTTCTATCAGCTTTTCAATAGTCATTTCACTGCTGTCTGTCCCTTCTGAATTCTTAGTTTCTTGGAGTTTTATCAAAGAGTTTTCTATTAATTTTTTTACCAAATCTGAATCCAAACCCTCGGCTAGATGAGCAAAGAAAGGATCATCGAAAAGTTTTGTGACGGTATTGCCATTCTTTGGTTGAATATCAGGGGATTGTTGGCTATCAGAATATATTGTATCGTCGTCTTTTTTACCACAAACGTGTGGAATCAAATTTCTTCTTACAGCTTCAACTGGATCGTTCAGTATTGAAGATAGATCGTTTGAAGACTTCTGATCTCGGGAGCCATAGCAGTCATCTTTATTTTTGTCAGCATAATATTCTTCATAAGTATTCGCCTCTAAATTATTTTCAGCTTGTTGGGAGAGTACAGCACCTATGTATATTTGACTTTTTGATTTTTTTACTTCTTTCTGTGGAGTTCCAACACTTATTGTGACGGTAGTACCCGTCTGGTAGGTATTGCACGTGTTTCCACAATCATCATTTACGACGACGGATGATAAATAAATAGGTGTGTCACTGCTTACATTCATGGTTGAGTAACACTCATTACCATTAATTTGTATGGAAGTTTTTCTAGGTTCGTTTTCCGATGACCTCAGAACACCAGAAGCAGATTTTGGTTCATCAGTATCAGAATCAAATTGTTTAACACGTAAAATTGTTTTTTGTTCGTAATCATTAGCATCTGACCATTCATCACTAGTGGAGCTAGAAGAGTTGTTGCGCACAAAGCGCGTTTTAACATAATTATGCTTCTTAGATTTTGTACGTTCTTTAGCTTTGAGCCTAGGTGGCGGTTCAGGTGATTCTGATATTCCGCGGCGTAAATTGGTTAAAATTGTTCTTGTTATATCACTACTGTCGCTGAGGTTCCCAGATTCAATATTATCATTATAATGAATTTTTGTCGTCCGCTGAGTTATTATTGGACTCACCTGTGGCTGATTAAAAATATATTGATTTGGGCTGCAAACTTCGTTTTCTATGACAGATGTTAGAAAAACTTGACTTGTATGTCCATGTTTACTTTTTGGTCGCAAAGCCATCGTATCTAAAAACTTCGGTGGATCTATGGATAGAATTGATGGGATACGTTCGGATTCCGATCGACGAAGAACTGGTATTCTTGGTATGTTGTTATCTGAAAACGAAAATAAACAAATTAAAAATACATCAACGAGAAAATAATTTAGGTAAAAATATTCAAGAAATGATTTTAAAGATTGCTGGTAAATCGAGAACAGAACATTTTACCTTCTTTGTCGACATTATTTACAATTTCAACGCTTGTAGTTTGTTGCGTAACTTCTGTTGTTGACTCTGTAACTTCTTCGACTACAGTTTCAAATGTATTGTTATGCATTAGGACATGTTCATATGTTTCATTATCATTTTGTGTTACAGTTTGGCTAATTAATTCTGATAATTTCTCACTAGATTCATCTAAGCTATGGCTTACAATGTCACCTTCAGCTATGACATCCTCTTCAGTTTCAATGCTCACTTCAGCGGGGACATCCTTGGTTGTATTTTGTTCAAGGTTAAATTCCGCAGTATATATAACTTTTGTTTCTTCATTTTCAACCAAAAACTGTACACGTTTTCTATGTAGTATATTTTGAGAATTGACAGCCGTCTTGTCTTTAGGTTTAGGAAGATAAAACAAGGATGTGTTAACTCGTTTGCTTTCAAAAGATTCGTTGGATGTTTCTAGTTTTGCAGTGGGGTCAATGGAATCATAATTTCTGGGTTTTTTCAATATGGATTTTATGGTGTCTGTATTCTGATTCTTAAGTTTAGAGGCCCGAGAGTGATTATTGTCAAATTTCCTTCTCTCTGTTAACCTTTGATTGTCACTTTCACTGTCATCATCTGTTTTGATATTTCTTATTCTTCTCGGTGGTCGTTTTGGAGAAACGCTTTTTTGTTTAGTACGGTTTGATGTAGATATACTCAAGATTTTCTTGCTCGTACTCTTACTTATAGATGCTGTCTTCTTATTTTCATTCTTAATATTTGGTAATGACAAAGTCGGGGATATCTCTTGAGTTTTTAATTCATAGGATTTGAGATCATAATCGACGGGATCATACACTGATACTTCTTCTAGATTAGATGATTTAGACTCGTCAGATACTCTTATTCTTTGTCCACTAATGGCTTTCACACTGGAATCCGACTTAGATTTACTTGAGGAATTAGTGTTTTTATTTTTCATAGATTCTTGAAACACGTGTCCAAAATCGTCGTCAAATTCAATTTCTACTAAAGATTTTGAAGTGCCATTAGATTTTACTAAGTCATAAGGATTGATATCACACGACAATATTGACTTCTTTGAGTCATTACTCGTGTTAGCGTCCTCTTCAACCCATATTTCATTTACTCGACTTACAGATTTGCTTCTATTTTTCCGAAGTGTCTCTGGACTTGTGGGTTTTTTGGTCTTCACTCTGCATGGACTGATACTTTTGGCTCGTAATCGTGTTGTTGAAAATTGGCTTCCTATACGAGCTTCATGGGGAGGAGCCAATCTGTTCCGTCTCATTAAATCATAGGGATCCGTGTCTCCATTTGATTTCAGTATAGAAGGCCGCGCCTTCGAACCTTGTACTCTAACTGTCCCAGCTCTCAGCAAGCCAGACTCACGACTGACTTGAGGACCTCTGACCGTACCTCCAACTAGCAACTGTGGGCTATCAGCTATAGTTAATGGCAAACGAGATCCCTTGCATTTCTTACAAATACTGACTTTGGTTGAGCTGGTTTTCTTTGTACCGTTCAGGTACTCAGGACAGGAACATAGTATGACAGCATAGTTGTGGGGTGTAGGTTTTTGAGGCGTGCTTATAAGAACAGGACCAGGGACGTCTGGGTAAGCAGAGAAGACGCTAGGTCGCATAGGTGGGGTTTGGGTCCTAACAGACCCATAAAGCCAGGTTTCAGCATACTTCATTGATTTAGACAGCGCTGATCCTCCTGGCCCACTGATGGTTCCGTACATGTACGGACTGTCTGGAGATTTTTCTGATGTCTTGGAGCTTCCTGATGTATTCAGTTTCAACTTCGATGACCATTTCTTCGGCCGCGTATTCTCTGTCGTATCGTATATCTGAAATAGAAATAAAAATATATTATTAACTTATTTGATTCATTTTTAAGCGCCAAGCAGAAGAAGTAGACCATTGAAAAGTGATATTTTCTGCTTCTTCTCTTGGCGCTTTGATTAGAGTCAGGTTAGGGTCCGTCTACTATAGTTAACAGCTTTTTAACTAGCTTATCATTGTTACATTAAAAGAGCCTCCACAATTGACCAGTTCTCCCTGGGCAGTCAGCCCGGCTACCAACCTCGCTGACTGACTTAACTTTACACCACTATATAAGCTATGCTTAAATAGGTCATGTCGACACAAGTATAGAAGAACTACCTTTCGGTACTGCTTCATAAAACAATGTTTTAGTACTAAAAATGTCTACAAGACTTTATAACAAATATATTTCTTAAATGTAATATTTATTCATACTGGATTCGTCATCTAGCTCTCACAGCATACTAACTACTAGTTTACTTAGCACGTTTTCACAAAACTTTTGCTCATAAATATCTTCTTCATCCAAAGGCATTTTGTTTACTAACTCTCCAAAGCTAAGAGCTTTTTCATGCAAATATTTTTAGCCTATTTACAAAGTCGAATCGATACTTGACAGTTAAAGCCTGTTATAGATAGAATAATTACAATTTGTCATGTAACTTTCTTAGCAAACTTGAAATATTTATAAAACCTGTTGACGTGAAATATTTTTAAGGCTGATTTTACTTATTTATAGTAATAAAGAAGTATGCCCAAAGTATATCGGTGTATATTTTCCATAAAATAACGCCTAAAATCCCCGAAGGGTTGGACAGAGGTGTATAGTAACACCCTCATTTCGCCGTTATGTTTAACTCCCATGTAATAGGGGGCGAGCTTACTGCTATCAACCGGGCACAAATCCAAACTCCGGGCTGCTACTGAGGAATTCCACACGGAAAAACCCAAATAAACTTTGCCCGACCTGGGGATCGAACTTAGGACCTCACGATCAGCAGTCGCGCTTGCCACCACTAGGCCAATGCGGCAGTTTATTTGTATATTTTTCATTTTGTGAATTTGTTTCTCGTACAAGTATTACGTTGTTTGGCTAAAGACTGTAATGTGTAATGACGCCTAAGTACCTATGCCTAATGCATTGTTGGCCTATTGCTTCATAGAACCTTTAACCCATACAAACCATTAGGAAGTATTCTATTGCTCTATGTGTCTGTTGCAAAACGGCCTACACATTCTTTATCTTAAATTCCAATCAAAAGCACGACTATGGAGTAATTTCATAAAAATAACATCAAAAGCTTTATAAAAAATATGATTTAAATGACCTTTCCACAATAGAATTCCACAAAGCGATTTGTCCTAATTTTAAACCAACACCTTAAAAGGCATAATCAATATTAATAGCTGATGCTAATAATATCGACGATTTGAGGACATTCTCTAGCTCGCCTTTTGGGTCATTCCTAATTATTTTCTGATTCAAGAACCAAATGCTAATTAACAAAAAAAGTAGCTATTCGTTTGGGAGAATGTTTTCATTACTCGTTTAAATGACTCGATGCTTCGGGAAGGTTAATTGCCCACTTTAAGTTTAATCAGACGAATTTGTTGTGACGTTTTGATTACTCATTCTGTTTTCTGCTCTCTTGTTAAACATTGTTAGGGATTTGTTTAAGTTTACCGGGGGAGTAGCTATTGCTTAATCTTGTGCAAGGATATTTTTTTTACGTGTAAGTATGCATATAAGAAAGTATTTTTTATCTGAATCATTAAGATTAGTAAGCGTTGCGCTAGATTATTGTAATATGGCGATCGTGAAATAATTTTAACGCCCAGATTAATGCTGATACCAACACATCCGTTCCAATTTGGAATCTAAATACAGTATATAACAAGATAATCATTATCAATTTTTTTCACACAACACAATTTGGGTTTTTCGTACAATAAAAGCAATCAGAATTTAGATGAATAATTTCCAAAGAATAACAGAGTACAATAATAAATAAACTGCGTTTTTTGATTCAAATTAAAAACAATTCCCTGTTATTTAATGTTTTTCTAAGAAGTTTTGTGTTCTTTTGGATACCGAGAAAACTGAAAACGTTTTCGAGGATAGCGTTCTCGGAAAATATTCCATTCAAAAATTTACCGAATTTTGCTCCGAGAAAGTCTACAGAAATTTTTCCGAGAAACAAAAAACTACTCTCGAATACGAATGTTAAGTAGGCAGTGTAGGCTCTTGCTTCAGACTTTAGACAAACATAAGTCAAAATGTTGTTTGAATGTGGGATGTGTGTTTTGAGAAAATTCATAAATTCGAAGAATTTCAATGTATGAGAGTCAGCCTAACGAAAACTAATTTGAACTTACAATCTTTCAACTGGGATGAAATCTCTAGAGGTATGTATGTATGTAGTACGTAGAATATCTATAGTTTGCGTGTCGGTATTAGGTCCAATACAGTAAACATGACATCAATTTATTCTGTTCAAACATTTTCAGATAAAAAATGTTTAGAATAAAAAGTCCCTATTACTAAACGTTTGTGCTAGTATCTTATCTTGCTGCCTACTACTACACCAGTAAAGGGTATTTTTTATAATTATTAGTAAGTATTAGACTCCTTTTAAATTGTTTTAATGGAGTTTTATAATAATCAGTTTAATTGGAGAACCCTTTGCTTTACAATTTCAAAGATAAAATTCTCAATTTGTTTCTTAATTGGATTCCATTTAGCATAATTCTTTAAGAATATTCATTCGTTTGAGAATATTGAACATCGTTTGCATTTTAACCTTTTAAGTTATGTAGTTCATTTGTGGGTTATTTGTGGCCTTAAGCAACTTTGTGTTCCTAGTAAGTGATATAGACTTCAAATATGGATGCAACAGACATTAATATTATGTAAGTAGGTTTATGTCGTCTTATATATAAGGTCCAACCAAAATACCTGGACAAACTTTTACACAGTGTTCAATACGTTTAACTAATCACATCTATGTAAAAAAACGAGATCCAAGTGTTTTGTTTCTAACCAAAAAAATAATAACGTTTTAAATTGCCTGTACTCTCTAAGAATAAACTCATCCATTTCTTACACATCGACCGCCATTGGGGCGCGCGCTAATTCCGTGCCGTGTTTTACCTAAACAGCGAAGTGAAAAAAGTTAAAAAAATAAAATAAAAGTAAAATTAAATTCGAAAAAAGGTATTGGTTTGGAAAAAAAAACACTTTGGTCTCGTTTTTTTTTGCATAGATATTTTCAGTTACATGTTCTGAACACTGTAAAAATTTGTCCAGGTACTTTGACTGGATCTTATATAATATTTTATTTATACGGTACTTACTTCATTAACGTTTGCATTAAGTACTTGTGTTCAAACGAAACTTCCGTCTTAGCAATAAAGTTTTCTTATGTATTTTAATTTGAAACAACGGTTTTAGGAACTGAGTTTATTTCGTCAGTAAATGTCAAATACGTAATTGGTTTTTTTAATGGTTATATTTATAGATTGGAAATAATCAAAGTATGCTAATGGGACTTTGAAGGAAATACCAAGAATAAAAAATAATTAGATAATATTGGAACTTTTTATATAACATCACGCCTTGTATTCCCCGAAGGGTTCGGCAGAGGTGTTTTAGTACTCCCTCGTTTCGCCAGTTATGTTTAAGTCCCATGTAATAGGGGGCGAGCCTATTGCCGTTAACCGGCCACAAATCCAGACTCCGGGCTGCTACTGAGAAATTCCTAATGGAAAAACCCTATAACACTTTGCCCAACCTGGGGATTGAATCCAGGACCCCATGCTCAGAAGTCACGCTTGCGACCACCAGACCAACAAGGCAGTCCAACTTTTTATATTTTGGTATCAAAATGTTATCCCCAAGATAAATCCGACTACTCTGCCGAATTCGGGTGTCCACACTTTGGCATCGCAAACAATATTGTCCAGTCCTAATTACGTCCTAGACTGAGCTGACGTGTGCTTTGTGAACCAACCACCTGGGACGATGTCCGGGACAGTTTGATTGCGAATACCCCGTAGCTTTTGATTTGTGAATTCCCGCATTAGCAGATTAGGCGGTGGATGGCTTTTAATAAAATGTATGAACTGAGCATTCAGTAATTAAAGGCGACGATTGACGCTATGAGTAGTTCTGACTGGCGAATAAGTGCTTATCAATTGACAGTGACGTTTACTGCTTCTTTGGTAGTACCTAACCAGCTGCCTCGTAGGTATAGTGGTGGCAAGTGCGACTGCTGATATTGAAGTCCTGGGTTCCCCAGGTCGGGCAAAGTGTTATTGGGTTTTTCCGTATAGAATTCCTCAGTAGCAGCCCGAAGTTTTATTCAGGGTGCAAAATAGGAAACTAAATTTCAAAATAAAAAATTGACTTAATTAAATATTTTTTCTTTTCCAAACATTGTTTGGCTAGGTGCAAACACACAGCAATTTCTATCAAGACCCAGCTACATTTTAACCTGCCCCCCAAGTACCTCAAAATCAGATCTCTCTGTTATAATAACCCTCCGAGTGACACCGTTATCTGTCACAACGTAATAGCCGCCCGCATCGCTTACTTTGAAAGGGTTCGTCCCGGGTTATCGTAAACAAGCTATATTGTTAGTCTAAATAGTGCAGTTAGGAGGCATTGCGTGGTTTTCAATTTACTATAACAATAGCGTACACGGATACACTCTTGATTTGAATAATCGATCCGCTGGATCGTGTGGCAAGGCTGGTAGATATAGGATATTAAACTATTTTAAGACGATCGGAGATAGAATTGATTTAGATGAGATTTAAATATTCCATGAGATTTTTCTTCTTGAGTTCAACTGAGATTTTAAAATAAACATACATACATAAACCTTTTTCCCATGGGGTAAGGCAGAAACTATAGAACGCCACACGCTACGATCCTTACATACTACTTTCACTTTATCCACATTCATACATCTTGCTATACACGCACGCCGGTTGAGAGTACTCTCAACCGGCGTACGTAGTACTATTCGCACCTATCCTTTGTGAAGAACATCACCAATAACATCGATGTATGTCCTTCTAGGGCGTCCTCTACCGACGTTTCCATTGCCATCCGCCTTAGAAATTCTTTTTGTTAATCGCCGTTCACTCATTTTCTCAACATGATATTAAAATGGATATAATATAATCAAATTTTAAATTGGTTTTAGATAACTTCAATTGTAACTTAAAATAATTCTACCCATAGCTCTCTACACTCTAGTGTAGAGAGCTATGGGTAGAATTATTTTAAGTTGAACTTCATGCTTTAATTTTGTAAAAGTGTTATTACATACCTACCTGTTTAAGAGGTGATGACGAAAATCATAATAAAAATACTAAAACTATAGTGAAATAATTAACATTTCAGCTGTCGCAAACGTTTAACAACATTTACAGCCTCTATTCAGTATTAAGCTGCGCTTGCGCAACTCGTAGTCACGATCGATTACTTATTGTTTGGGTAACGGAGCAGTGTGCAACCATTGGTACGGCTTTCTATAACATTGCTAGTACCCATGTCGAACTTTGTAGATGTTATAAAGTCTAGTACGATTCACACCTAAAGATGCGTCAGAGCGCATCAGTGCGCTTCGCTGCGCATCGGAGCGGATCGAAGCGCCATTTATATTGGCATGTGCTTTATGGTAGCAGTGATAGCCTAACGGGTTAACACTAGCCTTCCATGCAGGAGGGACTGAGTTCGATCCCGTCCCGTACCTCTGACTTCGAATTCATGTGCGGATCATAATTTAATTATCACTTACATTAACGGTGAAGGAAAAACATCGTGAGGAAACCTGCAACCTGAGAGGGCTCTATAAAGTTCTCGATGGTGTGTGTAGTCTGCATAAACCCACGCCTTTTTTCCATGGGGTAAGGCAGAAAGTATAGAACGCCACATGCTACGATCATTACATACTCCTTTCGCTTCATCCACATTCATACATCTTGTCATACATGCACGCCGGTTGAGAGTACTACGCACCTGACCTTTGTGAAGAACATCACCAATAATATCGATACAATTATTAAATAAAACTATTCTTTTCTTTATAGGAACATGTCGTGGTACATGTCGTAATAATCGACTACCCGATTACAAAACTTACAATCCTTTATACATGGTGGTTAAATTATAATCTGCCATATTAGAACTTACTTAAAATAAGCAATTCTTATATGTGGTCGGCATTACATCTTGTGGATAATATTCAGTATAGTCATGGCGAATACTGATAACATCATAATATCAAATGCCTGATTTCCCTGAGGACTGCGGTGCTTAGACGGTAGTTATTATTATAGTTAATATCAGGTCAGAAACAGAACCTGCTGTTATCTTGGTTAATATGGAAAGGCTGGTTCCTGTAAACGGAGAGAGTCTTGCTACATAGCTTCTCTAAATACAACTAGTGTTTTAAGAAGAATTTTACTAACAATAATTGGACGTAGTTTAGCAGAAAGGACTCAATCCACAAAATTGTCAAAAATGAGTTATTGGTACCAAAATGGTATATAAGGTAGGGCCTTTCATTCAGCAAAAAAGATCCAAGAAATAAATAAAGGAAATACGTTTTTTGTGACAGGGAACCAAACCACATATTAGGCAGGTATTTTCTTTTTATTACCTATAAAGGCCCAAACTGCTTAAATCATCCAACCCTATATTTTCCTAAATAAGTCCAGAAATACACAATATAACCATCAACCAAGTTATAGATATAAAAATACGATTGATTTTACCAAGGATGTATAATTACGTAACAAAATCTGAATACAGCATCACTGAAGAAAACCACTCTGAACTTAAAACGTCAATAACTCAAAAGTGACTCTGTGTGAGTTGAGTCCTTTCGGCTTAACTACGTCCAATTGAATATTGAATACAAAATTCATTTTTGAGATTTGTTTGGCCAAACTGAAATTTTCTTTCTCTCAGAATAGCATGCTGTGGTGAAAATATTTGCCAGTCAGCAAGGTTGGTAGCGGGGCTCATGCCAGCCCATGGTGCATTGGACATATCTGAGTATCACCACTCGTGGAGACTCTTTTAAGGAGATCTAGAGAAAAGTGGAATATTGTTTTTTTTTAAATATCATTTAGGCTCGATTTTACCAACGTCGGATACCGTTTATCCAAGGAATAAGACAGACGTTTTGACAGAATTTCTATGCAAAAGCTGTCAAAACGTCAAATTTATTCCTCGATTAAAGTTATCCGACGTTGGTGAAATCGGCACTTAATTGATTAAGGTTATGTCTGTAATTTTTCTCATACAAATTATGAAAACGCATAATAACATCCCAAGTTCGCAGAACTCATACGCCTATCACGCACACAGACACAATTATATTAATTCGTACATAAGTGCGGTTTGTAATTCAAAACTGCAGCGATCGTGTGACAACTGCAGAGACATTCAACACCCGGCCTTCCTACGTAACCTAGTTAGTACGGGGGGACCTAACACTGATCGGTGTTGAGTTTCACAGTAATGATAATATTCTTGTAATTGTGTAGTCGAAGAAGTTACGATAAATTTTAAAATATTAAACACTAGCTGTGTCCTCACGGCTCCGCCCGTAGCCTATGTTACTCAGTGATAATTTAGCTTTCTAACGCCAAAATATTTTTTTTAAATCGGTCCAGTAGTTTTTAAGTTCATTCGTTACATACAAAAATATAAATCTTTCCTCTTTATAATATTAGTATAGAAGGAGGAAGGTTAGTAACATAATAATCTTATTTAATTTAATTCTTATTTGTTTATTTAAAGGTAAAATGATTAGACTGGGGGACGTAAAAAAGAAATCTTCCGAACTTGGCTCGACACACTGCCGTGTGTCTAGGTATTGGTTAAGTCATTTTAAAAACAGAGATGTCAATCGAAGTAATATTCCGTTGCATGTATAGATGATGGATGGAACATAACATTCACGCCTATATTCCCTGAAGGGTTGGGCGGAGATGTAAAGTAATACCCTCATTTCGCCGTTATGTTTCAGTCCCATGTAATAGAGGACGAACCTATTGCCATCAACCGAGCACAAAACTCCGGAGTTTCTCAGTAGTAGCCCGGGCTACTACTGAGGAATTCCACACAGAAAAACCCAATAACACTTTACCCGCTCTAGGGATCGAACCCAGGACCTCACGATCAGCAGTTGCGCTTGCCACCACTAGACCAACGAGGCAGTTTCAGATGGTCAGTTTTTTAAGTTCATATGCATGGAATTATTCTGAAATAATTGTAAGCTCTCGCAATTGAATAATCGAAAGCATGTAGGATATTATCGATTATAATAAAACTACTCCTTAGGAACAGTAGTTATAACACAAACCTTCTATTCGTTTAACACAATATAGGGAAACTTGGGGCTATCAAAACTTTTTAATTATGTTTAGCGTTTGTTCCCAATTATTAAGTATTGGATAACAACCACTTGTTAATAGCGTTGTTCTTACCAAAAAACTCAATTACGTAAAAATCCCTGAAAAATATTTGAGGATAAGCGCCCTTAATGAAGCAGGGAATTTCAAATAATCGTTTGGATTATATAAATATTTTCAAACATGGGAAAGCCTTTTTTAAGGTGATAATTAAATTTTTTTTAAAAAAAACAAGCAAAACACGTGTAACTATAAAAATAACTGAGGCCCGACTTTACCAACGTTGGATAGCGTTTATCCGAGGAATAAGTTTTGACACGTTTTGACAGAATTTCTATACAAAAACTGTCAAAACGTCAAATTTATTCCTAAGATAAAAGTTATCCGACGTTGGTGAAATCGGCAGTGAGTGCGGCGAACACGTGATACATTTCAGAGTTATTGGTTAAAAGGACATTGCCCAGTCTTCATCCCAGAACATTACCGAAAAAAAAATGTGGAATAAACTCTTTATTTTATGATAAACCAAAATCATAAAAAATAATTTTAATTTACAGTTACTAAATATAGAAAAATATTTTTTAAATGTTTGTGTTTTTTGTTGAGATCATGCATTCCTTCGTGAAATGGCTTAAAGGCAATGAGTCAAGTCATTAAACAAATTGAGGGCCCCACGATGTATGGGAGATGGAGGATGTCCTTTAAAACGTGTATCTTTACCAATAATAAAGCAAAGACCCCATAGCTTTGCATAGTAGACCATGCCATACGTTAGTAGCGATCAAAGCTCAAATTAGCGTACAAGTCCATTTATATTCACAGTTTGTCAATAAAAAAATGCTACCATTAGTAAGCAAAACGATTCGTTCTTGGCACATAGGAACCGGGCATTAGAACAACGCGGTCACCGACTACCCCGGATTGCCGCGGCCGCGTTACTCTAAGGATGATTCAGATGCTTTTCTAAAGCTAGGAAAAAACATTGTACAACGCCGGGACACAGATTCAACTAAATTAAAAAACAACTGCCTCGTTGGTCTAGTGGTGGCAAGCGCGACTGCTGATCGTGAGGTCCTGGTTACGATCTCCAGGTCGGGCAAAGTGTTATTCGGTTTTTCCGTGTGGAATTCCCCAGTAGCAGTCCGGAGTTTAAATTTGTGCCCAGTTAATAGCAATAGGCTCGCCCCCTATTACACGGGACTTAAACATTTCGGCGAAATGGGCGTGTTACTATACACCTCTGCCAAACCCTTTGGGGAATACCAGGTGTGATGTTATTTTCTAATAAAGATATTTTATGTAATACAATGGGGCTCGTGGATAATAAACAACCGCGCGGGTAATACGATTTGCGAGGTTAAGCTCACTGTCCCATTTTGACCTGGTGATCGAACCCAGGACCTCACGACCAGCAGTCGCGCTTGCAACCACTAGACCAACAAGGCAATTTCGTATAAAAAGTATACTATTATTATAACAGAAACACAAATATACGCTTAAACAAACACAGAACCCATTAACTAACATCTGAAGTATATCATTTTCGCGGGCGTATAACAAAATATCAATTATAACGTACTTGAACAAACTTTGCTACTTTCCCACAACATGCCGAACTGTACGAACAACTTCTATTCATCTTTCCGAAGAAAATGTATCAGTATTTTTGTTCGAAACTCGATAACAGGGTACTTGGCGAAGTTTGCTAAAAGGTTGCCCGATGCGATGGATGTGATCTCGTGTGTTTTTCACACTAGTTTATCTATCATGAGATGAGGTACCATTGTTTTGAATGAAAAATAATTATGATTTTGAAGATCACATACATACGTACACACAAAAACTCAGACCTTTTTCCCATCCGGGAGGATGGCGCGCCGTGTTCCGCGCGCGCCTTTCAGAAGGAAGTGGGGCAGAGGAGAAATTGCCCCACCACTGGAGAGGTCCACCAGAAGAAGCTGGTGGACCGAAACCTGCCGGGGTTGCGGTGCATGCAATAGCGAAGCCCGTGACCCCGGCCTTAAGTCAGAAGGAGGGACACCGTTGGTTTTTAGCCGGTAAGAGTCCGGCAGACCCCCTCGCCTTCCCCGGGCGAGGGACATCCATGAGGATATTTCAACGAAAAAAGAAGGCCATTTTCCCATGGGGGTAGGCAGAAACTATAGAACGCCACATTCATACATCTTGTCATACACGCACGCCGGTTGAGAGTACTACGCACCTGTCCTTTGTAAAGAACATCAGCAATAACATCGATGTACGTCCTTCTAGGACGTCCTCTACCGGCGTTTCCAATGACAGCCGCCTTATAAATTTCTTTTTTTAAACGCCGTTCACTGATTCGAAGATCACAAGCGAGGATATTTGAGGAGGAAGCCAGAGAATAGGTTGTCATCTTATACGGAATTAGGTTTTGCCCGCAAACTCGCTTGCGTGATTTTTTTCACATACTTAGGGGAGGACTTTAAAAAATAACTCAATCCCTACGTTATAAAAGGTATCTACCGTCAAAATTGCAAGTTTCGAACCCCAGTGGCTATGCGTTGATAGATCAGTCAGTCAGTTTTTCCGTTACAGCTTCCGAAAAAAAAAGAGGGCTGTTTTAATTTTAACGTGTGTATCAGTGTATCTGTGTGTCTGTCTGTGGCATCGTAGCTCCCAAACGAATGAACCTATTTTGATGCGGTTTTTTTATATAAATTACTATAAAATTACTATAACCGCCCGTCTTGCGATCATGTTTAGAATGCATCTGATATACTCCAAGTTTCATAAGGAAGTAATATATTTTTAGCCGGAGTCCAAATGACCAGTATTCTGCCAACAAACTTAGTACTTCTTAAATCATAACATAACATCACGCCTGTATTCCCCCAAGGGTAGAACAGAGGTGTATAGTAACACCCTCATTTCGCCGTTACGTTTAAATCCCATGTAATCGGGGGCGAGCCTATTGCCATCAACCGGGTACAAATCCAAACTCCGGGCTGCTACTGAGAAATTCCGCACGGAAAAACCGAATAACACTTTTCCCGGCCTGGGGATCGAACCCAGGACCTCACGATCAGCAGTCGCGCTTGCCACCACTAGATTGACGAGGCAGTTTATAAATCAATTTTTCTAAATAAGGTCACAATAGGACCAAACACCGCATCCAAAGTGTGACGTCTTTTAAAAGAGCCTTCATCATTTAAACGCTCCATGAACTGACCAACAAAACAAAAGGCTAGAACAATAGACTTGCAATCGAAACGCAAACGAGCTAGTCTATAAATAAACAAAGCATAGTTTCCAGTCTCATTCCCTTTACTTTCGAATGCGATTTCCCGGCGTCGCGTTACGGTAACCCTATAGATAGCGTTAGCCGAGCCGGTTTGCGCACTCGTATCGTGTTCGCGGCTCTGACATATTTTTTTCGAAGCCACATCTTGCGGGGGTTAGTGTCACCGAGGGGTTTATAAATATTTATTTATGATTCGGGATACTGACTACAAATTGCCTTTAACAATACGCGAAGGTTAGGAAATTGGTTTCATTACATATTTTTGGGAGTCCTTTGTATACATGGTGTTTGGGAGATGGATGGCCATTTATGATGGGTGGCCCTCGTTTCGCCAATTACATTCAAGTCCCATGTAGTAAGGGGCGAGCCTGTTATCAGTAACTGGTTACAAATCCAGACTCGAGGCTGAGAAATTCGTAATGGAAATACCCAATATAACACGTTGCTCGACCTGGGGATCAAACCGAGGACCCCATGCTCAGCAGTTGCGCGTACGATCACTAGACCAATAAGACAGTCCACGCCATAAATAAAAAAAATAAAAACATAACCAGCACTCGGTGACACGAGCCGCGTATAATTTCCAGTTCTCTAGGGTTTCAGCGCATCAGATCCGTAGGACGCGCCACTCGAGATTAGCAAGCGAAATATTTTAATGGTGATCACGGCTTGCTGCCACGCACAAATGATGGGAAATATACACCATATTTTACGTCGGATTAAAGTTGCAGGCTTATAAAATATATTGCAGGGTTTAATGTAGTGGAAGTCAGATTTTAGATAAGGTTCGAATCCAAATGGTGTAAAAAATTTAAAGCATTTGAATCCATGAGAGGATTTTTTAAATGTTCGCTTACTGATTATGCATTTTTCTATCATGGAAGATTACTTCTAAATTATGAATCGTATTTTTTTATATTTCATTCCTGTCTTGCTCACGTTTGATCCTAGTCTCACCTGATGGCAAGCGCAGACAGGGTCTTAGATGGAGTACACGAATCTAAGGAACAGAGATAAAGAAGGATTCCCCTATACACCTCTGGCTCTCACATGTACACGACGAAACACAGTAAACTGCTTGGCGCGACTTTAATGTGAGGGTGGTAGCTAGCGAGGCGGACCGTATAGATTCTACCACCAAGCGAAAAATTGTCAAATTGCATAATATATTTGTGTTTCTTTTCTTTTAGTATTTTGTCCGACTCTAGACTTTTATTCTTTTTTTTCACGGAGTATTCTTCATCGATACCCTTGTGACGGGTGGTGGCTGACTGGCGGGGGTCTGGGCCTATAAAAGGTCGGGCACACTGCAGATCGGCCTCTCGCGCCGCTGCAGTTGCCAAGCTAAGTGTTCACCTACTCAAGAAGATCCTGGACTCCTCGCATTGTACGAACCACGCCCTATTGGTCTCTTTGTAATTCTTAATTAAATATATACAGTGTACGGTTACAAGTGTTATTCTTTATCCTCCCGTAAGTACACACCTGCTAAATTTTATGTGCACATGCTAATTGAGGGTTGACTCCTAAAGCCACTCTAAAGTGTTACACCCTCCATCACACACATCGCAATTTTTTCTAGTTATTTGTCGCCTTAGTTAGAGAATTAAGTTTTTAATTCTGTACTATGGTTCTAAAATAAAATTGAGCCAACAAAGTACCCATTCATCAAACTATCTCAAAGGAAACTACAGGGGAAATAAAATTAATCCATCCAATTTTGGACTAATCCTGTACTTCCTGATGGGAAAAGGTGAACGAACTTGTATTATTAATTTATTGGGTAGCTTCCGGTGTATTGTAACAGTGATAGGTACGTGTGTATTTTCATGTCCAGTAGGGGAATCATAATGTTATACACCTTACGGTCTATTTTTCCTTGCAGAGTGCAAGAAACGAACTATTTTACCGACTACGTATTGCCAACATTATAGAAATGAAAATACAGTATTTGTGACAGGATATTATGGTGACATAGTGACAGACACAATTAATGACAATTTATTTAATCATCGATTTCATAGATGTCATGATTTTTACAACAAAACTCTTTAAATCAAATCAAAGACGTGGCATTACTACGTCATATGGAGGCAGAAGGCAATTTTGATCTTTGCTACCAAATAATTAAACACAATTTTCCATGCATTGGTCTGTTCCGTTCAATAGTTTGAAAAGGTAACATGTGCCCGCGATGTGGGAAAGGAATGAATTTGAAAACTGACGAACCTTATCATTCCCCGACTGTACACTTGTAAAGGATTATTTTTATATTTTTTCTTACAAACGGACTAAAATAGAAAGGTAGAGCCGTCTTTTCCTATTTTTATCAGTAAAGGGTATTCCAGACGAAACGGTTTGATTGAAAATTGAATTGGGTGTTAGACAGATTTACTATTTATATCGCCAACTGCTGTCTAATGATACGATTTTATTCGCAGTTCAAGTAACTTGTCGATCAGATCGTGCTGTCTGGGATACACTTTATACCGAAGATCTATAAAAAGATAAATAAATAGGTATCTTACTTGTATAAGAAAACCCACGATTTGCCATAGGTAGTTAGTTACTCATATGTATACCTAATAAAAAAACAAGACATTTCTGCAATGAGATAATCTTAATTTTAATGAATATTCATTGTAGCGATTATTGAGAGGGCTATATTCAGCAATGTTCATTTGCGGGATTATATAAATTATTAAATGAAATGACAAGGATATTGAAAATTCTTATTTGATCAAAAAAGAGTTGGATTACTTCAACATTATATTTTTAGCGATCTCCATTTATTGTAGGTAGATACAGTCGGTCACAGAACCCGCTGGGCACATAAAGAGCGTGTTGATACAGCTTCCGAGCTATACCAACAGAACGATTCGGCGAATTAACAACACGCACACATCAACACATTACATCCCAACCACAAATAGTACCTACGTGGTGTTCAACAAAAAGTCGAGAATTTCGGCAAAGGCACGATATCCCACGTCATACTCGTTTCCACGATTCATTACCACACAAGAGCAAAAAAATGTGTAACCACAATCACTTGTGTGGTCGAGTGTACTGTGGTCCTTGTCAGTGAACGCACTCCTGGGTCATGCGATAAAATCGATGCGACCACACCTGTGTATTTGTGCCGTAATATGGCTTGTGGCAGATTTTTTTTCGGAATCTCATCCCTCGAGAGGTGTGAGATACGTGATAATGAATGGACATAATAATTTTGTGGGAGATATGCGATTTTTTCTGCCGATGTCCTAGTGCGGATAGTGTTTGGCTTCCTTTTGATAACGCTTGTGTGATATAGATTGACAGCACCTTGAAAAATTGTCTGACTTTGTTTATTAACCCCCGAGTAAAAAAGAGGGGTGTTTTAAGTTAGAAGACTATGTCTTTCTGTCTTTGTGTCTGGCATCGTAGCGTCAAAACAGATGAACCGATTTGAACACCTTTTTATTTTGTTTAAAAGCTAGTTTAATAGTTCGGATAATTGATAAGCATTTACTTTGGTGCTCGATATCGGAAATTATTTTCTATTTTCAAATATTTTTAATACGCTATAACGTTTATTTTAAAATGAGAATAAATTATTATTGTTTCTTTTTTTTGCAGTATTTTTCCAAATTTAAAATGCAAACAATAAAAAACAAATTAAAACATTAAACCAGTCCCAATTTTAAGCTCGGCCTATAAATAGACGCTGCACGAATACAAAACACGATTAAGTAGGTGTCTGATTTAAATAAATTGCCCTTTTAAATTAAAAAGAGACGAGCACTTTTATCTCGACCTTTATATCTTTGTTGACCGTCGGAAATACTGTTGATATTTTTCGCGTTATTTCGCCCAGCGCGGTTTTGTTCGACAAAAAGTCGAGCGGACTCGCATGAGCGGACTCTGCCCGCTTTTTGTACAATCACCTACACAGTTTGTTATATCAATATTTTTATGTACACAACATTTCCGTCGCTAGCTCCACACGATAAGGTCGAAAATCGTATGGGTTTTCGCAAGCTTTGTTACGGATGCTGATAAAATGTACTTTGTTAAATACTCGGCGGCAAACTAGCCAGTGTTTTCATTAGCTTTCGGAATGTTTTCCGTTTTGCGAATTATTGTCAGGGAAATATTCGGAATTTACTCGTTCTTTGAAAGTTGTGCAAAAATGTGTCTGGCTGCAGTTTTGGTAAAATGTCGAGTATCTAGATAAACTCAACATTTATTCACAAAAAGAAGATACTAAATGTTTAGAAATAACTTACATACGATGATACGATGAAAGAATAAATACCTACTGTGACTGGAAATCGTTCGTAGTTTTGTATGCCATCAAATTTTAAAAAACAAACATATCATCACGCCTTGTATTCCCCGAAGAGTTAGGCAGAGGTGTTTTTAGTCCACACTCGTTTCGCCAGTTATGTTTAAGTCCCATGTAATAGGGGGCAAGCCTATTGCCATCAACCGGGCACAAATCCAAACTCCGAACTGCTACTGAGCAATTCCGCATGGAAAACCCCAATAACACTTTGCCCGACCTGGGGATCGAACCCAGGACCTCCCGATCAGCAGTCGCGCTTGCCACCACTAGACCAACGAGGCAGTTAGGCCATCAATTTATATGGGTCCAAAAAAAAGACGGTCAACCAAAATTGTATTCAAAGAAAATATTATGATTGTAACAAACGACTAACTGAAATTAAACTTGGGTTCCATTGCTAGCGAGAGCTATTTTCATAATATATTTTCTAAGCACTGATAGCCGCTAGGCCATCAGTGCTTAGAAAATATATTATGCATGGAAGACACTTGCCTTCCATGCCGTAGAGTTTTATTTTTTATTTTTTATTCGTTACTATGCCTGCGTTTGGCCGCCATCCCGCCTGATGTTAAGCGATGATGCGGTCTACGATGGAGCACGCTGGCCCAAAAGAAACCGATTCACTCGTGACTTGAAGACACCCAGATTGTAACCGTCGGGGAACACCCACTCAGGTAGCGCATTCCACTGTTTGGCGGTTTTCACAATGAAAGTGGAATCAAAACGCTTCGTTCGGGTTTTTGGTATATCAACCATGAACCGATGGCGCTTTTTCGTGTTTTTTCTTTTTTGAGTCTGAGTTCGATCCCGGCCCGTACCTCTGACCTTTCTAATTCATGTGTGGATCAGAATTAGATTATCATTTGCGTTAACGGTGAAGGAAAAACATCGTGAGGAAACCTGCACACCTGAGAGGGCCCCATAAAGTTCTCGATGTGTGGTTTGCCAATCCGCACCAGTCCAGCGTAATAGACTAAGCCTTAAACCCTTCTCATTCTGAGAAGCGGCCCGTGCCCAGTATTGGGACAGTAATGGACTAATTATGTTTATACTATGTTATTTTCTATAACGAAAATGCTAAAATATATCACGCCAGTATGTCGAGGCAGTGTACTGTTGTACAGTCGATAGCAAAAGTTGAAGTATATATTGGAATTTTAATATTAGTTATCACAAGAGTTAACTGTTTGTCTAAAAACATAATATTATTCTTGAAAGAAACAACTGCCTTGTTGGTCTAGTGGTGGCAAGCGCGAATGATGATCGTGAGATCTTGGGTTCGATCCCCAGGTCGGACAAAGTGTTATTGGATTTTTCGGTGTGGAATTCCTCAGTAGCAGCCCGGAGTTTGGATTTGTGCCCGATTGATGGCTATAGGCTTGCCCCCTATTACATGGGACTTAAACAACACGGCAAAATGAGGGTGTTATTATACACCTCTGCCGAACCCTTCGGGGAATACAGGCGTGATGTTATGTTATGTAAAAAAAGGAAAGATTATTTTCCTTTTTATACAAAACTAGCGACCCGCCCCGCTTCGCACGGGTGCAATGTAGATACTAATATGGGGCATATAAACCTTTCTCTTGAATCACTCTATCTATTGCTGAAAACTGCATTAAAATCCGTTGCGTAGTTTAAAAGATCTAAGCGTACAGACAGCGAGAGCGACTTTATTTTATACTATGTAAAGAAGATTTAAATTGTTGGACTATATGTGATTTTCGCTATAAATGTCTACTTTCAACACGTTTTTCCAATACACAAAATCTAAGCTACTAGCTACTAGTGTAACTTAGGCTTTATATTTAAATAACAATATAAGTGAGGCCCGCGAACTTCTTGAATAAATACGAAACTTTCAAGTCACGTTTACGGTATTCCATTTCAGGCGATTCCTTCATACAATTTATTATAACACGACTTATGTATACTGAACGTTCTATATAATATAATAGAGTGCGGAAATAGATTTTTTTGTTCAATATAGTTTCGGTAAACGGTTTTTATTTGTTGCTATCAAACGGGAAGCCTTTTAACTTGATATCGTTCCTGTCAATAGTATTGAACTTGTATAAGAAAAAAGATATAACATTTTTATTATACGTTCTTAGGACGTCATAATGTTATCAAATTAATATTAGGTGAAAAAAATAATAAAATGTTTTAACATGAAATGGTAGAAAAATTGCAGTGATAGCCTAGTGGTGTGATCGTTGGACTGCCAAGTCATAGGTCTCGAGTTCGAACCCAAGGCACGCACCACTGACTTTTCGGATTCATGTGTGTCTTGTATAATAATTATATTATCTCTTGCTTAAAAACGGTGAAGAAAAACATCGTGAGGAAAATGCCTGAGAAATATTTCTCGACGGCATGTGAAGCAAAGTCAGAGGCCCATGGGCGGCATAAACTCTGACACCAGGTTAGTCACTAACCATATGAAAAGAAAAATCTAATTAATAATTATCATATTCCATTATTTTAACCCTAGTAAGATAACGTACGTCGCAAAGACGTACTCAACAAAAATAAATTGTTGTAGGTTCCATTCGACGGGTGAATTAACTTTGTACTTCTCAGTCAATACAGTCGTCAGTCAATATTTTTGAGGGACGGCTGTTTTGATCGGGTATGTGCCATAGTTTAACTGTTTATGTTAAGCTGATGGTGGTGAAAATGGTCTCAGAGTCGTATGGTTATCTTTAATGTACGTTTTAATATCTTTTCATCCCATCTATTCGAAAAGGACGACTTGGTTCGCCTTTAAATGCACCCAAAGGTGGTGTTTTCTATAGGAAACTTTTAGCGGGCAGTAATGAGTTTTTAATCCTCTTTATAAGTGCACCGCAATTATCTTTGCCGCGCACTTTTTGAATTTTGAACATCTTAGTGTTCAGCGCCAAAGAAATCGAACGCAAATATTGTTTCAATAAAGACTGGCAGGTACGACGGTCCATAGTCGCGAAAATATATCAAATGTAAATATAAGTTTTTAGTTGTTTTATTATTAGATACTATTTAATTTCAATTTAGTTGTTACTCTATGTTTTATTAAATAATAACATTACAATAAAATATGAGGCGCCTTATATTTTCTCATAGTGGGTGATGAAAAGTAGAGTGTATCATTCGGGCGCAAAATATATTTTTGGCTCGGGCGACGTACTTTGAATCCCTCGCTACGCTCGGGATTCTACTCTAGGATCCCTCACTTCGCTCTGGATTCAAAAAAGTGCCCTCGCCGTAAAAATATTATTTTGCTCCCTTATGATACAATCTACTATTCTAAGGTTATGAAAGTAATTCCTACTGACAATCTCCAAAATCATCCTAGTATCCGACCACTGTTCCTTATACCGTCTAAGGCTAAGTACTTTCTCTCCATAAAGAAACCTCCATTCACTTCAGTCATGTTTAAAATTAAATCAAAGATAAGTAAGCCGTTAATATTATTACTTCCCTGGCCTTCGTTTATAAACAGTTTTCAAATAAGAGTTCGGTAGAATGGTGCCGAGTTTTCCATTATTTGAAAGCCACAAAATATCAGAAAATCTCATTGGTAACGCGACTCATCAACAAATGGATGAGATACGCGACCCGAAAGGGAAAATTCCGGGTATAATGTATATCAGCAATCTTACTACCTATAAGTATTATATTTGTATAGATTTTTGTTCATCGTAACAAGAAATCTAAGCCTTATTCACGTCCTCATCAGTTAAAACGTTATCTAGTATAACAGAAATAGGGAGTGTAGAACTATTTTGAAATAATCACAAATAAACGCCTGTCATAATAAGTAAGTATTTCTTCCCTTTCAAGAGACATCATGACTCTCACAGGCTTTTAACAGGCGGTATAGATATATTGACGAAAAGGAAATGAAATAAATTCAAACACATTTCTTTTTTAAATTTTGTGTTGAAAATCTGACCTCTATTTTCAATTCAAAGCAAACCTGGATCTTAAAAGTGAGTCACAAGTGTGCAAAGTAGTTCTAAGGGTCACATAAAGTGATATTATTGGATAAGTAACCGCAACTTTTGTCACGTATGCGAACAACTGAATTTGCAAGTTTTCTCTCGTTTTTGAGGGGTTAAAGTGATAAGCTTTGGACGTTATTCACGTCATCATTGAGAGCCAAGAACACGCTTGCTCTCTTTGCAGGAGTGCCCGAGTTCTTCCAGCCCCCATCTCCGACTTTTGCAATTCATGTGCAGATATAAGACTATCACTTGCGTTAACGGTCCAGGAAAACATAGTGAGGAAACTGTACACCTGAGAGGATTCCACAAAGTTTTCTGTGTGTTTGGTTCGCCAAACCGCACCAGGCCTGGTGGACTAAGGAAAGAAAGAAAGAAAGCTAAGGCTTAAACTTTTTATTCTGAGATGTGGCCCATATCCAGCAGTAGGACAGTCAAGGACTTATTAATGCACTGAGAGCCTAACACAGACCTCTTATGGAGAATTTAGACTTTGATCGTAGTCCGCGCGCAAGTACTTCCTGAAGTATGGAAGCGGCAGGAAGGGGGTGCGCGCGGTAAACAAGACAAAGCAAACTGACAGAGCGCGTCTATTGTTTCGTACCCCTCTCCTACCTCTCCCATACCTCAGGAGGGGACTAGCACTTGCGCCCAAACTATACCTAGCTAGACATGATAGGTGGATGGGTGAGCGGCCTAAGAAATTCGATTTCTCTATTTTCAGAGCCTTAGTCGGATTAGCGGTAGGGTGCACGCTGGAGCACTATACCCAATAGCCGACCCAAAACTGTTTTTTAAATATATTTTATCACACAACCAAACCGTCGATGGTCTTGTAAAAAAACCGTTTGTTAAAACGGTTCTACTTTGCAGTGTATTAAATTTATACAATTAATTCGCATAACGTGGTCGAAACACGCGACCGCCTGTGACCGACACACATGTTTAAGATGATTCCAACGATTTCTTGTCACGGGCTGTTAAATTTTTTATTGAATGCTGTTTTTATGCGAACATATAAAATCGACTATAGGTCCTTGTGAGGTGTAAAATCGGTCTATTTTTACGCCCCCAAAAGCCGTAAATCGGAGTGGATTTTTATTCGTGTGACAATTTTTTTCGAACTGTTACGTAGGTGGGCAATGCCTACTTTTCGATGATGATTTTTTTTTACGTTTCGCATAAAAATTTGAGTTGCTATTTGTAAGTAACGAATTTCTTTTTATGTTTACTTCTTAACTTTCGTATTTAGACATTGATGGGGACATAAAGCGTGTTCCGAATACGTCCACGCGAAAGGTATGTACTTAAAGTCGTTTATTTATTTATTGGCTTACGCTGTGTCCGCATTAAAAGCATTTTTATTGCTAAGTCGAAATGGTTTTAAATGGAGGAAATTCTAAGAAAATGGTACTGTACTTTACTTCAAGGTAACAAATCCAAAAGTACTTGCCTTCCACGCTGGACCGTCTGAGTTCGATCCTGGCCCATACCTCTGACTTTTCAAATTAATGAGCTGATCAAAATTTGTTTATCACGGTGAAGGAAAATATCGTGAGGAAACCAGCACACCTGAGAGGGCTCCAAAAGGTCGATGATATTGATTGTGTGTGTAGTCCGCCAACCCGCACCAGGCCACCGTGATGGATAAGTCATAACCCTTCTCATTCTGAGAAGAGGCCTGTGCCCAGCAGTGGGAAAGTAATAAGCTGATTATGTATTACTAGCGACCCGCCCCTGCTTCGTACGGGTGCAATGTAGATACTAATGTGGGACATATAAACCTTCCTCTTGAATCACTCTATCTATTAAAAAAACTGCATCAAAATCCGTTGCGTAGTTTTAAAGATCTAAGCATACATAGGGACAGACAGACAGCGGGAGCGACTTTGTTTTATACTATGTAATAATACTAATATTATAAAGAGGAAAGATTTGTATTTTTGTATGTAACGAATAAACTTAAAAACTACTGGACCGATTTCAAAAAATATTTTGCCGTTAGAAAGCTACATTATCACTGAGTAACATAGGCTACGGGCGGAGCCGTGAGGACACAGCTAGTACTATGTAAAGAAAATATGTAAGAAATCCAGCGACAAATTGTTCGATATTATTGTTGCGTTATAATTACGTAATTAACTAATGTGTTGAAATATCTGAAGCTGAAGTTTGATTTCACACGAAATCCAAAGGAAACGACGGATGTAACAGATTGTACATCACAGTAAATTATCACATTTGTGTCTAAAATCATTTGAATATTAATTAATTAATTAATCGCTGAGTAATTAATAGCAAATTAATAGATGCTTAGCTAACCGAATTATTAAACAAACAGTAGGCAATGATTGATGATTACTATTAACAATTTTTGTTAAAATTAATTAATTTAATGTAACATAACATCACGCCTGTATTTCCGGAAGGGGTCGGCAGAGGTGTATAGTAACACCCTAATTTCACCGTTACGTTTAAAGTCCCATGTAACGGTGAGCGAGCCTATTGCCATCAACCGGGCACAAATCCAAACTCCAGACTGCTACTGAGGAATTCCACATGGAAAACTAAATAACACGTTGCCCGACCTAGGGATCGAACGCAGAACCTCACGGTCAGCAGCCGTGCTTGCCACCACTAGACCAAGAAGCCAGTTAATTAATTTAATTGGCAATAACGCGATATTTTGTGGCCCTTTCAGGTGTTCAGATTTCCTTACTATGTTTTCCTTCACCGTTAACACAAGTGATAATCAAATTCTGATTCATATGAATCCGAAAAATCAAAGGGCCAAGTTCGAACTCAGATGTTCCTACATGGAAGGCAAGCGTTCAACTTTTCGACTATCACTGCTTGGCGGGGTTGCGGTGCATGCTTATGCTAATCCCGCGACTCCAGCCGACGGTCAGGAGGTGGAACACCGTAGGTTTTTAACCGGTAAGAGTCTGGCAGAACCCCTCACCTTCTTTGGACGAGGGACATTCATGAGGATTTTCCCACGAAAAAAATAAATAAAAACCGGCCAAGTGCGAGTCGGACTCGCGCACGAAGGGTTTCATACCATTATCTATAAAAACGGCAAAAGAATCACGTTTGTTGTATGGGAGTCCCCTTAAATATTTATTTTATTCTGTTTTTTAGTATTTGTTGTTATAGCGGCAACAGAAATACATCATCTGTGGAAATTTCAACTGTCTTACTATTACGGTTCATGAGATACAGCCTGGTGACAGACGGACGGACGGACGGACGGACAGCAGAGTCTTAGTAATAGGGTCCCGTTTTACCCTTTGGGTACGGAACCTTAAAAAGGCTAGCACTGCTTAACTTGATAACCTTTAATATAATAAAACACCATTTTTCAAGAGCTTACAAAAAATCAAATTATGTCTCTTAACATTGTCATTCTGTGTTACGTAAAAATAAAAGGTTTTCGCTATAATTACTACAAGAGGGACCCATTAAATTATTGAAACCTTTTTACCCTCACATTATCTAAGACAAAGGCGGCACCTAATTAAGCTCATTTTGTGATTTAAACAACGCTTAACTTCGGCCCTCGAGTATTTGGTAGCCGAAAATACGGTATTGTTTGTTGTGTAAAAATACTTTGTTTATCTAAATTGAAAAACACGATACCTTAGCTGAATTGAGTTAGTAAAGTAAATAGTCTTATTTACTAATGAGAATTTGATTGGTTATCAGGATTTAAATCAATATTAAGGCCGGCCGCGTCATCATCATCATCTCCCTGCCCTTATCCCACACTAGGTGTGGTCGGCACAACACTTATTCCTCTTCCATTCTCCTCTATCAGCAGTCATCTCAGTACTCACTCCTTTCTTACCCATATCATCCTTTACACAATCCATCCATCTTTTCTTTCACATCTGAAGGCCGGCCGCATATAGTAAGATTTTTTCTGTCAAAAAATGTATGATCCGGATGGCACTCTGTGCACGCATTTTGTACCTACTAAACACCGTATACTGTCAAAATTGACAACATTTTGACAATCTGCGGTATCTTTTCAGAATATGGGGCCGGCCTAGTGTCGTATTCACACTAGACTTACATGTCGTATCGTGACGCGTCAATAGGTGCATTTGACGCTGTCGGATTCATATATTTTAAATGAAGGCGTGCACACTAGACTTACATACATAAATTCACGCCTTTTTTTCATGGGGGTAGGCAGAAACTATAGAACGCCACATGCTACGACTCTTACGTACTCCTTTCGCTTCACCCACATTCATACACCTTATCATACCGGTTGAGAGTACTATGCACATGTCCTTTGTGAAGTGTTCTTCACCAATAACATCGATGTATGTCCAAGACAAAGCAATCTGACAGAGCGCGTCTATTGTTTCGCACCCCCCTCCTGCCGCTCACATACCTCAGGAGGTGACTAGCACGCAGACGATACGACGCGATACGTGAGTCTAGTGTGAATGAATAAGAAAGCAATAAAAGAAGAAAAAAAAAGAAACCACCAGCCTGTTGTGTCAGTGTTGTAATAAGAATGATGTTTACTCCGACTTACCTGAAACAATAGAAGAATAAAAATTAGAACACTATAAAAACAAACCGTATCTAAAATCATTTTCCCGCATCAAATCATCACAAATTAGCAATTTCGTCACATTTTCTCGCGAGTCAACTTTGCATTACGTGACGAGACGAGACAAATGGTCTTAAGGTACCTACGCTCAAGCTAAGGCGTCCAATCTGCGTTCACGGTGGCAGCAAGTAGGTAGGTACTATTCCAGTAACTGATCGCCACCGCAGCCACTATCGTGAACTCAGATTCGACGCCTTGACTTCGACTCAAATTTCAAATTTTCATACACATAACATCACTCCTGTATTCCCCGAAGGGTTGGGCAGAGGTGCATAGTAACACCCTCTATTCACCATTTATTTTTAAGTCCCATGTAATAGGGGGCGAGCCTATTGCCATTAACCGGGTTCAAATCGAAACGCCGGGCTGCTACTAAGGAATACCGCGCGGAAAAAACCAATTACACTTTGCCTAACCTGGGGATCGAACCCAGGACCTCTCGATCAGCAGTCGCGTTTGCTAACACTAGACCAACGGGTTGCGGTGCATGCTTAGGCGAATCCCGCGACCCCGGCCGGACTGTTAGGAGGAGGAACACCGTTGGTTTTTAGCCGGTAAGAGTCCGGCAGACCCCCTCGCCTTCTCCGGGCGAGGGACATCCATGAGGATTTTCCAACGAGAAAAAAAAAGGCTAATCACTGCTTGTTAAAACTTCAACAACAACAAAAACCTTTTAACATTTTATTCAACCAATTCTGTTATACATTATGCAATGTCATTCCTATAATGCGAAAGTGAGGTCACTATAATATCCGTAAATGGTTAAAGGTGACTACAAGAGAATGCTTTTATAAAGTTTTAGGTTTTTTCCGTACTGACCCGTGTATAATAGGAAGTGACGTTTTTGTTACCGCGGAACAATAAAGACATGTCTTTTTCGACCTAGTAAGAATGATATAGTCACAATGCAAAAACAATTGTAAAACTAAATGTTTTCAAACTTTCGCGATTTGTACACAATATAAAAATACTAAATCGGCCTTATAAATTTCTGCCTTATAAATTTTCTACGCGATTAGACCCGATTTAGTATTTTTATAATTGTAAAACTGACATTTTAATTTTTTTAATCTTTTTTTTTCAATTTTAATCCGAACAGGCACTGAATCAAACAAAGTGTAAATCCATTACCTTATTATAGTACATAATAATATCAAGTACTTTAGTCGTAAACTACCAACATGTGCAGTAAATATAACGTTTCAAGTATAAGAAAGTCATAAAATAAATTGCAAACTTTATTGCAACGTCACAAAGTATGCGCATTAAATTCATGTGCAACATTATTATTGTGGCAAAACGAGTTGGATTTTATTATTTTATGTAGATTTAATATTTAATATTAAAATTCTAATAGCTTTATATCACAATATTATGATAACACTGCGGTATTGTGATGTTTTGTGGTCGATTTTATAACTATAACCACAATCATCCCATCATTTCGTGTATATCGCAAAAACCGACTACAATATTGTGTTAGATGAATTAATGCCACTATGTACTATGTGCCCACATGTTAGCCATAAAGTTTTGGTTGGCATCAGTCTAATTAACATAACATCACGCCTATATTCTCCAAAGGATTAGGCAGAAAAAAAACTCATAATCTTTGATTTCCTACTGACTAGACTAGTGCAACTGCCTCAGTGGTCTAGTGGTGGCAAGCGCGACTGCTGATCGTGAGATCTTGGGTTCACAGGTCGGGCAAAGTATTGTTGGATTTTTTCTTGTGAAATTCCTCAGTAGCAGCCCGGAGTTTGGGTTTGTGCCCGGTTAATGTTAATAGGCTCGCCCCCTATTACATAGGACTTAAACATAACAGCGAAATGAGGGTGTTAATATAACTGCCTCGTTGGTCTAATGGTGGCAAGCGCGACTACTGATCGTGAGATCCTGGTTCGATCCCCAGGTCGGGCAAAGTGTTATTGGCTTTTTCCGTGTAGAACTCCTCGGTAGCAGCCCGGAGTTTGGATTTGTGCCCGCTTAATGGCAATAGACTCGCCCCCTATTACATGGGACTTAAACATAACGGCGAAATGAGGGTGTTACTATACACCTCTGCACAACCTCTCGCGGAATACACGCGTGATCTAATGTTTATTCTCTACATAATAAGTGAAGATTAAAGCAAACAAAATACCATTTTATGGTATAATATGTTAAGGCGCCCCAATAATTACGTAACATTTCCATCCTGACCTTAACGTTTCTATATTCAGAAAAAAAATAGTCCAAAGGCTACTGCCTGGCTCATCCATCAAGCGGCAAGTGCTCTTGGCAAATTAACATCAACTATATGCGATACTAAGTATGGAGGTCTAGACCTTGATGTGATACATCAAGTATATATCTTAATATACTTTCAAGGTTCTTTCTTAGTATTAGGAAAAACATTTTGGGCGTGGGAAGAAAACCTTAGACTATTTTTGGGACTAATTACATTTGTTAATCAGCATTAATTCGCAAAACTGCTGGTTTTTTAGGGTTTTGTACCCAAAAGGTGTCAACGGGACCCTATTACTAAGGGACCATTCAAATATTACGTAAGCAGAATTTTAGTATTTTTTGACCCACCCCTTGTCAGCAAAAGTAAGCATTCAGTAGTACCTAGTAATACATACAAGCGTGAAACTTGTATACTCTATAGTTAAATAAAAAATAATAAAAAGAAGGAAAACTACTGGTGGTACGAAACACTTAGTGCGCGAGTCTTGCACTTGGTCGATTTTGTCACACTTGTCTTGTTCTCATTACCTCGAAAATTGTGTACTTTCAGCTGCTAAATCATTATTTAGAATGCGTAAGCGTAGTGAAGCATGGTGCATTGAAACTTTTTCAAATACGTGGTTGCTTTTTATTAAAAGGTTTAATTAGCTTCACTTCGTATATTTGTTTGATTCAAATCTTGCGACAGATTTTTCAACTATGTAGTTTCAGGAGAATCGGTTAAGTAGATGTCTACTTAACCGATTCTCCTGAAACTTCGCACACAAATTCAGTCTTCAAGATAATACAACATTATAATAATTTCAACCTTCAATCACAAAACAGATAGGTACAGAAGTCAATCACATGTATGTACTTCACTTTTCATACCTACGCTCGGCGGTCGCTCTATCTATATATCTATCTCTCTCAAGCGCATGGCACTCGCGCTCGCACTCACTCGCACTCTAGTCCCAAACAGTCCGAGATATCGTTTCCGTGAGCAGTGTCTATGTGTGCGTTGCTTGAGCGAACTTGATGTAGATTTACTTCTGTACCTAACTATTTTGTGCTTCAATCGTCAAATCGTAATGCTGTAGGAAGTACTGCAATATAAAACCGTTTATTTTGTCCTTTTTTTAAGGTTTTTTTTATTATTTCTTTTATTTTAAAAGCCATAATAACATTTTTTATTTATTATAAGGCAACCAAAAAAAAACGGGTACAAATTCTTACAATTTCTTACCGGTTCAAAACTCATAAGTTCCACTTCACAATATTGAACTTGTGCTCAATAGCATCTGCGCTGTTTCTTTGTTTTTCATAAACTAGCTGGTATAAGTATTGTTCCAAGTATATTCCTTTAAAATTGTTCCCGTTTTAATTTAATATGGTTGAGATATAAAGAAAATTTCGTTGTGATTTCAAATTAAATTTAAACCTTAAATTAAAACTGTAATTTCACATAAATACAAATTATATTACAGAGTAAGGAAGGTTATGAGATAATTTTCCGTGAATTATAACAATAAAAATTTATAACTAAGTGCATAATTAATAAAATTAGATAATACATAGTTTATGGCGAAACGAGGGTGTACCTACTAATACTACAAAAATCCACCTCTGCCTATCCCTTCGGGGAATACGACGCGTGATATTATAGTTATGTTACATAGTTTATAATTATTGGTATTTCGATACCGTTGGAGTGCTCTTATTGTGTATACTATAATACCTAGTATAGTATTTTTTGAGTCGATAACGGACATAAAATCACGAAGATTCTATCATAATGTAAATTAAACTGAGTTTATCGTTTCATACTTTTCAAGGCTCAAATGTATTTATTATTCAGCAAGTAAAAAAAAACATTTGCATTTCTGTTATATTAAATTAACAGTCGATTTACTCTTTACAACGGAAATGTTTTAATTACGCTATTTGTAAACAAACTTTATTATTTGATAACAGGAAATGTAATTCGAACAATTAATAAACTATGAATATAAATTCATAAATAACAAGATGTTTAATTGGCATGTAATCTCCATTACTTCAGAACTTGTTTAAATAACCGAAACACATGAATAACGAAGTAATTACAATGCATCACGATATCGATTAATTAAACGTAAATAAAATCTTTTTGATATTTAAAAAAACATTATTTCCGATAATTCCGTTGGGATATATTTTTATTACTATCCAACTGCAAAAAAAAGGTATCGAACAGAATTATTCCATTTTCAAAAAAGTTATTTTTTTATTGTGTCAACACAAAGGCTCTCTTAGAAACAATATTGGCATAAAATGAAGTATTCATTTTTTTAAACGAATGGGCTTTTGATAATAAACTTACCTATCCTACAATTTCCGGGAAAAAACTCTGAATATTATTATTAATTCTACGTTTTAATATATTCCTACAAAAAATAATTAAATACAGGTAGGTACTTATACAAAAGATATAGACAAGTAATAAATCAGAATTGCATAAGGAAAAATGACAAAATCCTCTTTTATAGAAGATGAATTGAGACGAAAAGGTTGTCAAGGCTTACAATTATCTGTATTCCCGTGGGGCCCGCCCTCGTCCTTAATTACATCGACGGGCGAATTACCAACAAAAACAGATACAGAAGTCCCACACTTAAAGATTATAAAGACTCAAAAATCAAGAATAAATCCTTACCATTACATCACTATCTAGTAGGGTTTTTAAATTAGTTACATACATACATACAATCACGCCTGTTTCCCATTGGGGTAGGCAGAGACTAGATTTCCACCTGCTACGATTTTGACACACCGTTTTCGCTTCATCTACATTCATTAACTTTCTCTTGCATGCTCGTCGGTTTAGGGTGCTAACAACCTGGCCTTTTTTGAGAACGTCCGCGATTTGTTCGTGGAACGTTCGCCGAGGTCGGCCCCTTCCAACTGTTCCATCCACACTCGCCTTTAATTTAGTTGACGAGAATATAAAATTGTTAAAGGTAAATGATATGATAAGTGGCCAATTAATTAATGAATTTGATTATGCGGTGAGCCTATAGCCAATTACCTACTGAGCATCACTTTAACCTCATTCTGCAATTCAAAATGTTCTGAACGAAAATCTCATAATTATTCATGTCATATCTGATTGGTGCCGAAGCCGAGAGTTTACACTTTATAATACCGTTGCAACCTGCGAGTAACTGAGGAGATAAAATTATAATTAAACAACAATGTAGCTATGATTGTTAACAGTTTACTCACGTGCAATTTTTCGGGATTGCCCGACTAATGTCACAGCCTCAGAATCATGAGCTGAATGAACACGAGCCAGCGAAGATAGCGAGTCGAACTCTCAAAAAAATGTACGGGAATTACTCCGAAAATCGTACTACGAAGTTTCGACAGACGGATCGCACGTTTTCCAACCACGGAAGTGTTTCGGATCCGACAATTTCAATCCATTCCATTTTTTTAGAATTCCATTTTCGCGACTTGACATTTGTCTTTCGTTCACCTTACTCCCAAATGTTAATTGACATCTAGTAGTTCGTTGTTTGACAATACTCTGATCGTATATTTATTAAGATCGATGTTCGTTTTTCGGTGTAGGCGCCCTGGTGAATAAATCGTAAATAATCATAAATATGAATATGTCTCACGAAAGTTAATACAAAAATTGTGTAAGTAGCTGTTAATATTTTCGTTTCATTTAAAGGAATAGACCTTCTGCGTTTCTGTCTCGATACAATATTCATGGATTTCGTTTTATAGGCTCACTTCCCTTTGTACATCGTTATTTGTGATTTAAAATGCTTTTTGCAACAGGAATTAAAATGTAAACTCTTTATATTGAATATGTTGAAATGCAAACGGGATTATGCATCGTTATAATTGCAAATAATACCTACTGATACGATTAAGTTTCAATAACTACTATAAATTGGAAAAAACCGCTTTCTTTACATTTTTGCTGCGATGTCATACATAGGTATATGTTTTAGGAAGGGTTTTTAAATCGTGTTGTAGTGTGTGTAGTCGATAGATCAGTCAATTCTCATGATTTATCGAGAGTTATTGGTTAAAAATGAATTCTTGTATGTTTACAAATATAAAGCAAAGACCTTTGCACAATAGACCCCCCACATAGGTTTGCAGATATCACAGGTAACCTTACGAGTCTTTTTATATGATTTGGCAATAAAAAATGTCACCATTGGTAAGTAAAACGATTCATTTTTGGACACAGGGACGAGCACTCTAATTGCTAAACACACACAATAGTAATAGCTTTGATTTTGACATTTCAACAATGTCCAGTGCATCGTATGTTTTAACAATATGTCTTCTCGATAACTTCTCGATAATTTTTTATTGCGATTACGAGTATTTTGCGCAATTAAGGGACAGACCTATATTGGCAGTAATAATTTTAGTGTGTTGTTTTCTAGAAGTTATAGTACATTACTGCCGCGGTCTGTAATGACTGCGTTGCTGGCAGCACTGATGATGGCCGAAAGCGCAGTGTAGCGCAGCTCCAGGCTATCACAGCGCGGTCAGCATTGCAGCTCTTGATGGACAAGCTGGAATAAAGGCCGAGACCGAAGGTCGAGGCCTTTATAGCGCGGACAGCAAGGGCTGCAATGATGACCAAGCTTGAAGGCCGAGAGCATAGCTAACCTAAGCTTGAGGCCATCATAGCGTGGCCAGCAGCGCAGTAATTGCGGACCAAGGCTTGTATAGTGCTTTACTCAAACAATGCGAGTAATTTAAATAAAACCAGCTTAGTATAGTAAGAATTTATTTAAAGTAACGATTTCTTTCTTCCCCGGGCTTTAGCTATTTTTTTATGAGTCTTTAATGATTGTACTGCCTGTACCTATACAGCCAAATTATGAATAAAAACATTTTGCACCAGACTATTTTTGAACCAAAACTCGACAATAATGGATTTTCAAAGGAAATTGCTGGTGGCTATAACTCACCAGCAATGAAATTCCATACAACTTTGCTGGCGCCTATTCAAGTAGCGCGGAAACGTCGACTTTGCTCAAAGAAGGTTGTCAAAATAATGACCACCTTACAAGCATTTTTGAGTAAAATATATAACACTTCTTTTCTATACAATTTCCCTTTAAAGAAACAGCGTAAAGTACAAAACATTGCGGTCTATAGTACCAGGGTAGCATGAAAGCCAAATACTTTTGTCAGCTCGTTGAAAATAAACAGGCGAATAATCTTGGCGGTAACCGCTTGAATTGTTACCACATAACACGCAAACGTTAGGATTATTAATCACATGTTATCCTAGTACGTCCACGCCACGTGAGTTCTCGTGACGTCAGTTTATAGCTTTTAACACTTGAAATACTTATTTAGTGCTTCCTTAACATAATTTTACATGGAAGGAAAGTGGGTGTCTGTTATCTTGAAGTCTGCAGCTCGTAAATTGTGCTACGGAAATGTTATGATTAATTGTTGATGTATGATAGTGGCAAATGCAAGGTTGAAATGTTCAAAATGTTGTCTGTTTTAATCAGTTTTACATAAACTAATTTTGTCTGAAAATAGTTTTACTATGGGTGTAAATACAGACGTTTACTAACTCCATACCTCAACAGAATCGATTTTTGATTGAACACAGATTGATAAATAAAATAAATAATTGTCTTGCCAATAAAATTTATTTATTTATTTATTGACCAACTTATACTAACAGTTTAATACTACACATATAAGTTATAGGTCTAATGAACATAAAATTGAAAATTATAATAACTTCAGCTTTAGATAGCTTGAACCGACCCTGTTTCCGACGACGGTGTGTTACTAATTTTATATTTCTTAAATATTATGTATTTTTACATAATGTCCTACCAAAGTACCTTCCCAAATTGAGAGACGTACCTACACATATTAAAAGAACGTAAGTTTTTTTTTTTTAATCTGATTCGTTGGTCTAGTGATGTCAAGTGCGACTGCTGATCGTGAGGTCCTGGTTTCGACCCCCGGGTCGGGCAGTGTTACTGGGTTATTCCGTGTGGAATTCCACAGTAGCAGCCCGGATTTTCGATTTGTGCCTGGTTGATGGCAATAGACACGCTCTGTATTACATAGGACGGCGAAATGGGGCATATTTAATTACCCAACCCTTCGAGGAATATAGGTGCGGTGTTGTTATTATGTAAAAAAAAATTGTTGTGTATATGTCTCGAGAAGGGGGTGAATACCGAAATGACGGCGAATAGAGATGTATGGAAGAAGAAGACATACTGCGCCGACCCCAAATAAGTTGGGATAAGGGCAGGAGGATGATGATAATAATATGTCTCGAGAATAAACTCATAAACGATTACTTTTACAAATCAGCTATGAAAGCTCCTACTTACAAACATTTATGTAGGTACGTTTATATATTACGTGTGTGGACGTACTCTAAGCCTTCCGGTACATGCTGATCATCACTTCCTCTACTTTCTATTAATATTCTCACTGATGTTGATGCGTCGTCTAATACACTTGTAAATTATTCATGACACTGAAGATTGGTATTTTAAAATCGTTTGAATATGAGGAAATTACATTATGTAATAGATATTTTCGATTGAATACTATCGATGTTCTGCCTAGTATTTCCCCAACATGTTGGGGTCAGCTTCAGATGCGGCTGAATACCAGTATTTTACACGGTGCTACTGCCTTCAGACCTCCACAACCCAGTTAAAAGGCAATGCCGATATCCTAAGGTTACACCGGTTGTCAATCCCGTAACGACTGTCATAGCTATTCGTGTGACACCCGGGACCGACTGTTTAGCGGGTACTCCGAGGCACGGAGGATTCTCGATGTGTAACGAACGGTCACCCATCCACAGTCTGACCGCAGCAAGCGCAGCTTAACCTCGCAAATCGTATGATCCACGCGGTTGGTTATTAGCCACGAGCCCCCTAATGAATAACCCCCTATTGAATAATTAATAGTATCGATGTTAGTTGAAATTGAGGGGCAACGGCAAGACTTCCTTATTTTTTTCACGCGAAAATTCTGAGAATTCAAAGAAATAATATAACTTTTTAACAAAAATAAAACCGACTTCAAATTGTCTATCTCCGAAATCCTTTATCAGATCTTCACCAAATTTAAATGGGACCAGTTCGAAAGAATACTCTTTCAAACAAAAAATAATCATCAAAATCGGTTCACAATTAGCAAAGATATCGCGGAACAAACATACAAAAAAGAAAAAAAAACATACAGTCGAATTGAGAACCTCCTCCTTTTTTGGAAGTCGGTTAAAAACGAGACACGCTCTTACGATGTCCTTGAACCTTGAACGTCTCTAGCACTATCGTAAAAAGGCGTTTCGTAAGTACCATTGGACCCCATTGAGTATGGTACTGTCATATAAAAAGTCCTGTTTGTGTGCGGGACAAATCATAAATTTTCCCTATTTTGAGGGTTTAGGATAGACTAGCGGTTGAACGTTTGTCTTCCATGTAGGAGGGGTACGACGAAACTAAGGAGCCCAATAAAAAAAATTCGTAAAACCGATCACTTCCGAACAGCGTGCGACTTGAAGGACATGAATGTGTATTAGTACTGCAGTAAAAAAATATCTACAAGGTTAGTCGGAAAGGGGGTACTAAGCCGAAAGGGTGTTAAATTACCCATAATAAGGGATAACTTTTGTTCTACAACTTTCCCCAAAACTCGATAGTTTAAGAGAAATTGCTTTTCAAAGATTTCGTAAAAAATATACTAAAATGTATCTGTCCATAGCTATGACCAGCTGTTTTTACAATTTAGGTCATATTTGGGATCACGGATTAGATAATAAATTTTCTGAATTCATAACTAAAGCAGGTAAGTTTTTTTTGAAAAAACTTAAACATAAATCTATTTGCGTGCAAATAAAAATTATCGAATTTTGAAATTTTAACACTTGCTTTAAAATAGTCATCAGTGATACTTTAGGTGGCCCGCGGCTTAGTACCCCCTTTCTGACTAACCTTGTATAAGCTGACACAATAAGTGAGATTGGCGCAAAAATGAGTGCCTGCCATTTGTTGTTCGATCAAGTTTGTCGATACGACTCCTTAAAGTCCAGTCGCGGAGCAGGAAGAATTTCGTACAATGACCTTTGTGCCTACAACCAATTGCAATCTGTGTTGACGGCGGTCACCGCATCTGTGCGAGCGCGACGGCAAGATATTTCTGCGCGAGCGACAGAGATAAGTATTGACGTGTCATTGTACGAAATTCTTTCTGTACCGCGACCGCACTTTAGTTGTGTCGTACTGTATGAGTACAATTTAGGGTCGCACCTCCGACTTTTAGAATTCAAGTGTGATTAAGAATTCGACCATCACTTGCGTTAACGCTAAAGGACAACATTGTGAGGAAAACTGCACACCTAAGAGGGCTTAAAAAAGTTCTCAATCATGTGTGCAGTCCGACAACTCGCAGCTGGTCAGCCTTTTTTTTTCTACTTCACTGCTTGTAGATGGTCTTGTGAACCGTTTCTACGTAACTGGGCGAGATCGGCGAGACCTCAAAGATCTTATACCATACTTAACCTAAGCTAACTACTACGACTAACATCATAACAACTAGCAACGACAGTACTAAGGGCGTCCCCTAATGGGTCTCGGAGCACCTAGTCAGCGTGGTGGACTAAGGTTTTAACCCTCCTCATTCAGAGAAGATGTGCCCAGCAGTGGGACAGAAATGGGTTGATAATGTTTTTTTTGCTTGTTAGTTATAACTCGGTTACCGTAAACACTGTATTTAATTCTGCGCAGGATAATAAGAAAACATATTTTATGTGACATTAAGTCCGTCCATGGAAGTGTAAATATTTAATTAAAGAAATAGAAATGAAATTGAAACACAACTGAATTAATTAAATGCTTCCAAGAAATCGGTGTCTGAGGAAATAAGTTGTGTAGGTACTAGGAACTCATTAGAGTCAGCATTTAAAAATCCGGACTATTTAAGTGTTATTTTTAAACGTTTTTATTAATTAGCTTCACTTCGTATATTTGTTTGTTTAAAATCTTGCGACAGATTTTTCAGCTACTTTTGCTTAACCGATTCTCCTGAAACTTCGCAAACTAATTCAGTTCCCATGACAATACTAGCTACATTATAATATTTTCAACCTTCAATTCTCAAATCCTAATGCTGCAGGGGTACTGCAAGATAAAACCGTTAATGTTTTTATTTTTTCACAAGATTTTAACCAAAGTTTAGATACCTACACTAAGGCCTGTAATGTACATGCTATTAAAAAAAGCATGCTTATCTGATACTAAGTAGAATGCTCGTTTATTAGTATGCCCACCGAATATATTTTAAGTTTGCTAGATTCGTTTGCACGTGCTAATTTTTTGCTACAAAGTTTTGTTTTTCCTTTTTATATAAACGTTGCGTTGGATTTCTCCTGTATCGTGGGTGCGTTTACAGACACAAATCTTCACATGCACAAATACCCAGACCTGGAACAACTATAAACGGTATAAATAGACCCTTAACGAAGCCGAAAGGCACTTATTCTCCACGTCATTGCGATTTTTTTTTTGTTCTGGGCTATGCCTGGGAACCTTCTAGTTACGGAGATATCGGAGGTCAAAGTTCCATCTTTTTGACAACTTTTTTTTGAAATACTAATTTTGAAGGTTGCAAATGTACTTGAAATACCTCCATTACCCGTTTACTACTCATTGCATCTATCAGCACAGTGTTTTGAGTGGGTAACATTGAAATTTACAGAAAAAAAAAAACACCCAAAAAATAAGTCGTTTCCCGGCGTCAATTTTTGCTTAGGGTTACTTTGATGTACTGAATGCATGGTTGACGGCTTCGTAAAGGGTCTTTTTACACCTTGTATGTAGTATGCCCTCAAAATGTATTTTAAACGTGCTAGATTCGTTTACACGGGCTAATTGTTTGCTACTAAGTTGTACCTATCTGCTTTACGTATCATGTATTGTGTATTCCAAGTCTGATAGGTACTACCTATAAATTTAGCGTCCAAAACACCACCAATTAGTTACAGCATTGCGATAATTTTATCGCACATCTATAACCGGCAGAACAAGCATTAGGTACTAGCCTGCTTTCCCATATCGTTCCATGTAATATGTAGTACCAAGAGCGAGAGTAACAGCTTTCTATGGAAGATTAAGGGCGCACACACGGTGTAATTTGTTGACAATACCTACCGGATGTTGAATGAAAACAGTAAAGTTGGTTCGAGGGACAAATACGAATTTTCTGTAAGACAAAAACAAGTTCGGGGTCTCTTCTCAAAATGAGAAGGATTTAGACCTTAGTCCACCACGCTGACCTGGTGCGGGTTAGCCAGACTACACACACCATCGAGTACTTTTAGAGCCCTCTCAGATGTGCAGGATTCCTCACGATATTTTCAAGTGATTTGCCCAGTAACTGGGTTGTGGAGGTTTGATAGCAGTCGCTCCGTGTTAAATACTGGTATTCAGCCGCATTTGGTTAGACTGGAAGCTGACCAGAATATCAATCAAATTCAGGTCCTCATACGCATTTCGAAAAATCAAAGGTGCGAGGATCGAATTCAGACCTTCCTTCGTGAAAGGTAAGTGTCCAAGCGGTAGGGAACCCGACGACCAGCAACGTAAATATTATTATTTCTTAAATATTTTACACTCTTTAAAGTTGTATTAAATTCGTGACAAGAAACAATTATCGCATTAAAACGACCGGTCTCGTGCTTAGTTTTCGCACAACACTAGAATCGCACACATATCAACATTCTTGAATTTGAAATTGAAATGAAGCGAAAACATGGCGTTTGTCGTGAAGTACGATTTTTTCCGGCAACAATGGAACGAATTACGTTTATTTTTAGTTACGTTTTGTTGATAAACGTGAGTTTAAACGGTGTGAATTATTTACCTTGTGATGTTTGTTTGTTTTTATAAACTGACTAGCGGACCGCCCCGGCTTCGCACGGGTGGACATTTTTCCCGTTTTTGCAATATTTTTCATTCATGCTCCGCTCCTATTGGGCGTAGCGTGGTGGTATAATAGCCTATAACCTTCCTCGATAAACGGACTATCTTACATAAAAATATTTTTTCAATTCCAACCAGTAGTTTCTGAGATTAGCGCGTTCAAACAAACAAACAAACTCTTCAGCTTTATAATATTAGTATAGATATGGAAATAAGTGACGAAAGAAAAATGTCAGAAGAGATCGTTCGTTCTGCCTAGCTTTTTTCCAACTATGTTGGGGTCATCTTCTAGTCTAACCAGATGCGGCTGAATACCAGTATTTTACATGGAACGACTGCCATCAGACCTCCGCAACCTGGTGGGTTACTCTCGAAAATAATTTCAATGTGAATCCAATTCCTATTTTGTTTAGTTCAGTAAATATCCGCTAATCCCTTCAAAATTTTGCAAATGCTGGTGCCATCTGACATTATTTCGAAGAGTAAGGGGGCTGGTTATTAAGCAATGCCGATATCCTAAAGTTAGACCGGTTGTGACTTTCGGGCCTCTGACTTCCCGTAACGACTGTCTAGGTATTCATATGACACCCGAATATAAGCGAATTTTGAATCGAAAATACAACAACTGTCCTATAACATTTTGATTAATTTTTTGCGACATGCACAATTTGCATCATCTATACTAATATTATAAAGCTGAAGAGTTTGTTTGTTTGTTTGATCGCGCTAATCTCGGGAACTACTGCTTGGAATTGAAAAATTATTTTTGTGTTGGATAGTCCATTTATCGAAGAAGGTTATAGGCTATATAGCATCACGCTACGACCAATAGGAGCGGAGCATAAATTAAAAATATTGCAAAAACGGGAAAAATGGAAACCGGGACGGGCCGCTAGTACATAGATATGAATAAAGTTTTCAATTTAAATTAAATAGTATGTGCGAAACGAGTATTTCAGGTTCAAAATTCACTTACATTTATGTTAGTAACTCGACAGCATTCGTACTAAGCCTACAGGCGTGTTTTTATGAATATTATGTTGTTTACATAAATAAGTTGTGTAAACGTTCACAGTCATCGTATCCGGGTGGTCCTTCGACACGATTGATGGATGGTAGAACAATTTGATGGATGGGTAGACAAACGACTGCGCAGTTGCAACAACGCAGGTTAGTCAAGCGGCAAATGTTTATTCTGTAGGTAAGCTAAAAGTGTACAAGTTTGGAGAATGAAATGACGGTAGCTACATCATTTATTTACAAAGCCTTCAACTGTGTTCGTTCTGCCTAGCTTTTTCTCATTTTTTTTTGTTTTTTTTTTATTTGAAATGGGTTTGCTCTTGACTCTAGTCTAGGTTTGAGGAGACAGAGACAAAGTCTACGATGGAGTGAGCTTACCCAGAAGAAGCCTGTTGTGTCTAACTTTGAAGAGATTCAGGTTGAATGCGTTCGGGAACACAGACGCAGGTAGTGAGTTCCACTCTTGTGGAATGTTGGGTTCAGCTTCTTGGCTAACCAGATGCAGCTGAATACCAGTATTTTACACGGAGCGACTACTATCAGACCTCCACAACCCTTTTACTGAGCAATGCCGCCGACATAGACCGGTTGTCAGACTTCCCGCAACGACTGTCATAGGTATTCGTATGACACCCGGGACTGAATGTTTAACGTGCTCTCCGAGGCATGGAGAGACCTCGATGTGTAAAGAACTGTCACCTATCCACGGACTGACCGCGGCAAGCGCAGCTTAACCTCGCAAATCGTATGATCCGCGTGGTCGGTAATTAGCCACGAGCCCCTCAAAGCCTTCAACCGTGTGATTTAATCGAAAGCTAAAAATACAAATGATGCAACTTGAATAACAATATTCCAATACATTACACTATACAATTAAATTATAGGTAATATTGCATACATACATACACAAGCTTATTAAATTATTCAACAACTCATCTTTTGATACAATCTATGCAAAACACTCATACTTCGCATTTTCCGGCATCATTAGGTACATGGGACTTAAACATAACTGGCGTAACGAGGGTGTATTAAAACACTTCTGCCCAATCCTTCGAGTTATGTATGTATGTATCTTCTCACAAGTCAATTTGTAAAGCCTCTCAACGGAATTTATTTGATCAACAATTCACGAGTTTCGTATACGTTTTTACCTCAAAACAAAAGAGAATTCGCACATGTATTAAGCAAGCTTCCTTAAGAAGACAATGGTGTCGATTCTTCTTCTTCTTCTGCCTGCCCTTATCCCACACTAGGTGGGGTCGGCACAACATGTATTTCATAAATCCATGTTGTTAGAGGTTTTGGCTTATTGTTCTATGACCGGCCGCCTGCCTGACATCAACCCTCCTTGGGAATACTCGTTGCGCCATCGCGCGGATGACCCAATGCGCTTGCTGATATTATGCACTGGGTCCTAAAATATATGCTTGTCAATCTTATTGTCGATTCTGTAACACATTTTGACACTACTAAACGAGACTAAACGCAACTGTCACTTTCTTTTTCTATTGAAACAGAAAGAGACAAACACCCTTAGTTTAGTTTAGTCCTGTCAAAGTGCGCTAAGGAATCGACACCATTGGCTTAGTGAAGCTAAATTTTTTAAGCTTAAGCCGGTTCTGCTTCAACAATAAACAAAGTAACCAAACATGTTTAGTGAACACTTAGACCAGTTACAACACAGAAAAGGTTTAGGTCACGCCTCAATATTGTTAGCAATATTGTTAGGAAAACATGTTAGGAGCTATTTCTAACAAAAACATGGTCACAGGAGAGCCGGCTTTAGAAATAGCCCCTAACATGTTTTTCTATCAAAATTGGGACATAGACAAATTGTTTACTGTGTTGTGGTCCGAGTGTTACCTGAGTATGTTTTGTTAGTTTGTTATGTTACACTTTTGTCGCATCAGACCCGGTTTAATATTATGTTACAATGCGCAGTTATACACCTTCTTTTCGTGCTTTTCTAATAATGTAAACACAAGATTACTCTACTTATAAAATGGAAAAGATGAAGTATTTGTTCACCATATTTATTGTTAAGTTAGAGTTCTTAGAGGCAAATGAAGTAAATGTTATTGTCATTCAATTTTAAATCACATGTTGGTATAACAAAAAAATCTTAAGCTGTGTACTGACCGACGTTACGAGGCGTAATGTAACGTGTTACTCAGCGAGCGTTCGTGCAGTCAGTACGTAACAAGCGCCTTGTTTCTCCGTACTGGCTGCACGATCGTTCGCTGTGTAACACGTTACATTACACCCCGTAACGCCGGTCGGTACCCAGCCTGTACCTTTTAAACAATTTCAAGTTAAACCTTTTTGTTTACCTAGTCGGAAAGTACAAAAAATCCAGCGTATAAATGGTAGTTTCTTTTTAATTAGAGATAAGGTTGGACAGTGCAGTGCTCGCTGTACTGGTTACTGGTTATCTAGCACTGCTCTACGTGATCCCAGTACAAATTTTTATACAGTTCTATCGCGACAACTAAAGTGAGATTGCACACGTTATGAACGCTATCACGTTATCGTTGGTACTTGGAACTGTAATAAAAGACTTGGTTTTTGGAATAGAAATACTATTGCCAGGGACTCGACAGGCTATTAGATTAGACCTTCCACAGATTATGAGCATTGCCCAGTAACTCAACCCCAACATAGTTGGGTTTTTTATTTTATATTTAAACGTTACCCCACACTTGGTTTCCCCCTGTATCGTGGGAGCGTTTACAGACACAAATCTTCACATGCACAAACGCTCAGATCCAGAACAACTATTTGGAGGTCATACAAATATTTAATCCGTGCGGGAATCGAACCCACGACCCGTAGCGCAGAAGCCAATCGCTCAGCCACTGCACCAAACGTGTCGTTACATCGTGTCGTATATAGCACAACAGTTAGACAAAAGAACTAACGACGTAAAATTTTTTGCTTCATAGACTTAAATGTCGAAGGTTCGAGTATTTTGATGTAACTAGGAAAAGGCTTATGTCCAGTTCAGTAGTGTGATTCTCTAAAGCCCTGAGCAGACAACGGACCTTTTGTCCGACGGAATGCCGCGGACAAGCATAGGTAGTTGTTGCCCGTCCTGACATTCGGCACGTGGTTGGTGATTATTTTTTGTCCACGGCAGTCTTCCTAGCAAAAAGTCCGTCGTCTGCTCAGTGCCTAGTAGAAACACGACGCTGCGGCAGCGCTGCGACGCGGACTCGTCGACGAATGCAGCGCTACGGTGCAGACTCATCTACGAACGCAGTGCTGCAGCGCGGACTCGTCTACGAACGCAGCGCTGCTGCTGCAACATATTTCTACTGAATAGAGAATGTCATAGCTAGATTGACCAAGGCTCATTTCGTTCTGCCAAACCTATTCCCAACTATGTTGGGGTCAACTTCCAGTCTGACCAGATGCAGCTGAATACCAGTATTTTACACGGAGCGACTGCCATCAGACCTCCACAACCCAGTAACTGGGCAATGCCGATATCCTAAGGTTAGACCGAGGCTCGGTTGAAAGACAATAAATATTATGTATAACCCTTTTTCCAATTTTAACGCAAAACACTAAACCGACCCGCACATTAAGGGCGGCCGTTATTCAAGTCTGAATCTGCATATACGATTGCACACACGCTATAAAACGCGCCTTCCGCGCACTGTGCTCGTAAAGTGAACTGCGACCCTAACACTGACGCATGATACGCAGTAAGAGCCCGTTCACACAGCGGATCCGTTTTAACGGATCCGTCGGTACTGGAAGTGTTGTTCACATCTGTACCGATGGATCAGTTAAACAAATAGCAGCTGCATCGCATTTGGCAGGCAGGATACGATAAAATTTACGGATCCAGGATTTTTTACTGGATTTGGAACACTGTCGTATATGTGAACTCGCTCATACAACTACAGGCGCCATCACCAAAATAAAAACGGATCGACTAAAACGGGTCCCGTAAACAGTTTCTGTGTGAACTACCGGTTACTAAGAAACTGTTTGCGAAGAATACTATTTTACTGGTATTGTTGTATTGTAAATCACAATCGTCTGTCAATATGTCCCAGTGAGTGGCTTCACGGAGTCGTACGGCAGCTGAACGACGGCCGTTCGACTTTTTAACACGCTTATATTAGCTTCACCTGTAACTTACCAAATTAGTTTGTGAAAAAATCTTGGAATTCGATTTGCATCCACTTCCAACTATCGCATCGCTGTGAAACTATGTAAATGTATGTAATTCTGACAACAATACACAGTACAGCACAATGTTTATAGTACACCCTCGTTTCACCAGTTGTGTTTAAGTTCCTTGTAATAGAGGGCGAGCCTATTGCCATTAACCGGGCACAAATCCAGACTCCGGGCTGCTACTGAGCAATTCCTAATGGAAACCCCCAATGAAACTTTGCCTTACAATCAGCAGTCGCCCTTGGCAGCACTAGACCAACGAGGCAGTGTGGAATTCCTCAGAAGCAGCCCGGAGTTTGTATTTGTACCCGGTTCATTGCAACAGGCTCACCCTCTATTATATGGGACTTAAACATAACGGCGAAATGAGGGTGTTACTATATACCTCTGCCCAACCCTTCGCGGAATACAGGCGTGATGTTATGTTATGGTTACAAGGTAAGAGCGAAACTGCGCGCTGGTTTGTACGTGAAAATTTTCGACAGTTGTACACAGCTAAGCTAAAAATCTAGCCACAGTCTGGCAAACATTTGTTACTGATCTCACCAAACAAAATAATTCACAAAGCAAAGTGAGAACAATTCCTGTAGTTAATTCCAAAGAGAAGCATTATTAACACGGCTAGCACAAAGAGGAGTTAAGTTACATTAAGACTTATAGACCACACCAAAGATGGTATAGAAAATCCACTCCAAACAACGTTAGATAAAACAGTCTTGCATAGATCCGCTGCGCAGTAATCCCACAACATACCAACAGCAACTCGGTAGTTGACTACTTTAAAAAATTAGGAAGAATTTAATTAAATTTTTAATATTAAAAAAAAAATTAAAGAAATTATTGTCAAAAAAATATAACTAGGATTGGAGGGCATTTTCTGTTCTTGTCGCACGAAACAGACATTGTACGGAATAATGTCAAGTTTATGAACAATGACATCATTGTGCAATAGTGCGGTCTCTGTCTATTAACAATTATAAACTATTAATTATCAACTACCCAATTCCCAGTCTCCCAAAAGTTAAGTTATACCTGCTGTCATAACGTTCTGTAAGCGGACCAGTTATCGCAATAGCAGTGTTCTTACTCCAGTGACGCCGCTGTCCATTATCATTTTTAAAATTTTAGCAGTCAACATCAAAGTTGCCAATGTTAACAATCATTAATCGTCAATTAATATCACAGAGAAAAACACTGAAAATCACGCTATAACCGATTTCTTCAAAAAGGAGGAAGTTCTCAATTCGTCTGTTGTATATATTTTTTTATGTATGTTCAGGTATAATTCATTTTGTTTTATGTGGCAACCATGTAGGCTTAAGCATAGTTCATTGTATTTGCATTGGTTTGTTTAGGGAGCGGGCTGTATCAATAAAGCGAGTGACGGGTACCTTTTTTTTTTTTTTTTTTCTCGTTGGAAAATCCTCATGGATGTCCCTCGCCCGGGGAAGGCGAGGAGGTCTGCCGGACTCTTACCGGCTAAAAACCAACGGTGTTCCTTCTCCTGACCGTACGGCCAGGGTCGCGGGATTCGCAAAAGCATGCACCGCAACCCCGGCAGGTCTCGGTCCGCCAACCCATGGCGGACCTCTCCTCTGTGGGGCCTTGCCCCACGTCCTCCTGAGAAGCGCGCACGGAACACGGCGCGCTGCCTTCTCGGGCTTGTTACTGGTCGGGCGGCGAGTCCCCAAACCCGCCGCCCGCAGGCCACACACTAGGGTGGCTGGAGATCATCGCGTAGAGTGACAGGTACCTACTACCTCCTCTCGCTTATCTTGCCCTGGTACTTCTGCATCTACTAATCGTGTTTACACCGTCTCAAGTTAACTTCACGTGAGTTCGTTAAAGTTACGAAGATACTCGTACCTAAGCTACATCACTTATTAAATTTCGCTCAAGTATAGCTGAGGCTGAATACCGTGTTCTCTAACTATATTAAGATTAATACCTATAATAGCTAGTTTGAAATTAATCTGTTTCAAGTAAAGTTGATAGTGTTGAACAGTTGTTAGTTGTTGCGGTCTTCTTTTGTTTTGTTGGCGTTGTTAGGGGTACTTTAAAGTACTTAGCAGGTGGATTAGTGATGATGCCGGGGTCGCGGTGCATGCAACAGCGAATCCCGTGACCCCGGCCTTAGGTCAGAAGGAGGGACACCGTGGGGTTTTAGCCAGTAAGAGTCTGGCACCCCCCCCCCCCCGTCTTCCCCAGACGGGGGATAGTCCATGAGGATTTCCCAACGTGAGAAAAAAAAAAAAATGGATTAGTGATTGGTGTTTCTATGGTAACAATATACTAGGAGACACTTTTGTGTCTATCATAGTGGCATACAGCCGATCTCAATAAACAAAATCTTTAGATTGATGTAGGTTTTTGACAGAAATTATATATAGATATAGTAGAACACAACTAAGACATCGCATCGGCAAACATCGTAAAACCGATCACTTCCGAACTGAGTGAGACTTCAAAACAACGAATGTTTATTAGTACTTACTGCAGTAAAAAATGATATTTACACTGACGCTATAAATGTGAGTGGCGCGAAAATGAGCGACTGCCATTGGTTGTTCGATCAAGTTTGCCGATGCGACTTCTTAGTTGTGTGGTTACTGTAAGTAATGTCAAAAACGTACATCAATCTATGGATTTGGATTGGGATCGATTATTAGTATCGGCCGATAGTCTAGAGCTCTTTGTTAATGACTTCATCCGGGGAAATAAAAAAAAAAGTTTATTTCAGTAACTTATGAACATATTACATTACAGTGTTAGGAGTCTTCTTTTAAGCAATTAATTGCTTGTGTTAGAAGAAACCAAAGAAGAAAGAAGGAAATACTACAACCATACCTATTTCTGCCGCCAAGCAACATTGCTGTATTTCAGTTTGAATGGTGTCTAATCTAAGTTTATCTCGTTCATGTGTAATCTATGTCAGCAGTACATCATGAGGTTTGAAGAATTACATGATTTCGTATTTCAGTAACCACGTAATATCAGATAGGCCATCGCATCGACCTGCTTCCCAATCTGTTACATACAATAACATCTACAACGGCTTCTATATTCGATTGTCTCTGCTTTTACATTACACACCTACAACATACGCCGAATATAATAATTATACAACAAAAAGGCGAAAAACATATTAGTATACCCCAAAAATAATTTCTAGGATAAAATTCAGGTACTGAGAGAATTCAGGCAGGCAAATAAGCCGGTAAAGAACAGGGACACAGGTTAACGCTTTGTTCAAACAATTTTATCTCAAAAACTTAGGTTGAATTTCATACATTTCAACTGGTTAAATATTTTTCGCTGTCATCATTAATGTTCCTTTTACACAGCGAATTAAATTTAAATTACTATAATATTACGGAATTTATAAAGCGGGTGTTAATGGAAATGCCGGTAGAGGACGCCCTAGAGGGACGTACATCGATGTTATAGGTGATGTTCTTCATAAAGGACTAGCTGTGTTCTCACGGCTCCGCCCGTAGCCTATGTTACTCAGTAATAATGTAGCTTTCTAACGGCAAAAGAATTTATGAAATCGGTCAAGTAGTTTTTAAGTTTATTCGTTACATACAAAAATACAAATCTTTCCTCTTTATAATATTAGTAGTATAGGTGCGTTGCACTTCTCAACCGGCGTGCGCGTATGACAAGATGTATGAATGTGGATAAAGCGAAAGAGTATGTAAGGATCGTAGCATGTGGCGTTCTATAGTTTCTGCCTACCCCCATGAGAAAAAAGCGTGAGTTTATGTTTACTTAATAAGTTTTCTAAAAATTGACCACGTGGATAAAACAAATTACGAAAATAACAAAATTATTCCAAACAATAAGTTGGCAAAGCGAGAAACACAGGTTTTCAATAATTTATTTAAAAACAAAAGGAATTCACATTTTAATTATAGAATCTTTGACAAACATAAAGCTTCCAAAAAGAGAAATGTTTAAATCAAGCTTTTGTCTGAAAAATTAAGTGGTTGTACTACCTACGCTTCAATAATTTAATTTATCCTCGAATAAAATTGGAATACCAACATTTTCTTTTTTTTTCTGGAATATACAATGTGTAACTGCCTTATTGGTCTAGTGGTGGCAAGCGCGAATGCTGATCGTGAGGTCCTGAGTTCGATCCCCAAGTCGGGCAAAGTGTTATTGAGTTTTTCCGTGTAGATTTCCTCAGTAGCAGCCCGGATTTGTGCCCGGTTGATAATCATGGGCTCGCTCCCATTACGTGGTGCCTAAACATAATGGCGAAATGCACCTCTGCTCAATCCTTCAGGGAATACAGGCGTGTTACTGGCGTATTGTTTACGAATGGACTTTACCAAAAAATACCCAATCGTACAGGTAAATACCATATAAGCAGGAAAGAGAAATCGCACCATGCCATAAAGCAGTTGTTTTAAATTTGCCGCATTGAAATGGCTGAAGTGATAATCATCAAACATAACGTATAACCATCCCAATTAAATCAACTTTCAAATGTAAAAAACCCCATCGAAATCAGTTGATCCATTTGGTAGTTACAGTGCCACAGAGACACAAAAGGTTCAAACTTAGAACACCCCTCTTTGCGCAGCGGGTTAAAAACGTGAGAAGAGGGGTAGCAGAAACGTATTAATTAATTTTTTGCGAGTACTAACAAACTTAGCAATTGCTCTGAAATCGGAAAATGCTTCTGTAGTAGATTTAGCGAAACGTGTGTGGTGAGTTGGTGACAAAGGATATAATGGTGCTGATTCTGGTGCTCACCAACTAAACTTAACTAAAAATATTGCTATCTTTTATTAACAGGCAAAACATGAAAGAGACGGAACATTTTTAGAGCTGTCAAATTAGTTTACTTATGGAAACATCACCGTGTTCTTTTTTTCTTTGACATCGCTTTGCTCTTAACTCTTGTCTAGTTCAGAGGTGACAGAAACAAGGTGGATGGAGTGAGCTTACCCAGAAGAGGCCTTTTCACTCTCACTTTGAAGAGATTCGGGTTGTATGCGTTCAGGAACACAGACGCAGGTAGTGAGTTCCACTCTTTTGCCGTGCGTATTATGAAGGATGTTTGGAAGCGCTTAGTGTTTTTAGGCGGCATACGCTGAGGTGTCATCTAATGTCCGATTCTTATGATTTACCGAGAGTTAAAGGTTAAAATGAAGACTCTTATATCTTTGCCAATAATGATACAAAGACCCTTATCTTTACATAGCAGACCCTTCCAAAAGTTAGTAGCTATGATAGGTAAAATTAGCTTAAGAGTCGATTTATAGGACCAGTTTAGCAATCAAAAATACTATCGTTGGTAGGCAATACGACTCGTTTTTAGTCATAGGAACTGGGCATAAATCTATTTGAAAATTTTAGTTCATACTAATTTGACAGCTCTGATATTCTTTCATCTCTTTCACGTTTTATCTGCAAGTAAAGGATAGCAATATTTTTAGTTAAGTTTAGTCTGTGCTCAACAGAATCGCGTCCATTATTTCTTTTACACGTTTTCGTATGAACGTCTGAAGAAATAAATCTAACAGTATATTTGAGTAGAAGAGGCCTGAAGTATACCTAGGAGTGATTGATAGACCTAATTCATTGCCAGCCGGTGAACGTACGGAGGCAGGGATCAAAGTCCCGAATTTGGTACGTTCTGCGTCGACAATACGTGCCGATAATATGTATACCTACTGAGTTGTACTAATATGTAGGAAGGTAACCTCTAAAAATATGGGTACATACTCTTTTTATAAACTTCTTTTATAGACACAAATCTCAATTACACATACACCCAGACTAGGAACAATTACCCGTAAGGGTATCCCTTGATTCGCATTCGCGATTCCTTTGATTCGCATAATTTTTAAATTCCTAATCTACTTTGACATAGCAAGTTAGGCATAACTTTTATTGCCGGGGTTGCGGTGCGTGCTTTTGCGAATCCCGCGACCCCGGCCGTACGGTCAGGAGAAGGAACACCGTTGGTTTTTAGCCGGTAAGAATCCGGCAGACCCCCTCGCCTTCCCCGGGCGAGGGACATCCATGAGGATTTTCCAATGAGAAAAAAAAAGGCATAACTTTTATTGGTATAATAATACTTTGACATAATATTTTTTGTCATACTGTTTAGATAAGCATAACTATCATTTGGCTTTATTTTTTCGGTGTAATTTTGTAGATAAGGTTAGTTTAGTTTATTATGGTTAAAAAAATTATGTCTATACATTTATGCAGAATTAATATTAAGTGTAACAATCATTAGGATAAGTGACAGTATGCCATTCAATTTTATGCGAATCAATAATGATCCATCTGTGAGCCATACAAACACTTGTTCCGTGCAGATATCGGACCCGCAACCCACAGCGTTAAAAGTCAATCATCCAATGCGTCAATCGTGTCGCCAATAATGTGGAAGGTAGACCACACGGTACTGCGACGCAATTTAGGAGAGACCTAAGTCGGCAGTGGACTGCGATAGACTGAGTTATTGATGATGACGAGGCTTAAAAACTCAAAGTCGTTTCGTTAGTAAACTGCTTGTACATAATGGCGCTCGGAGTCATCACCACATTTTTTGTGCCGTTTTGTGAGCCATGGAAAAACAGCCATCTCTGGTGGTTGCATTTCTGCCAGAGATGTGCTACGTTGCAAAGCTACGGATGTGTGTCAAAGCCACCAATAAGATCGCCTGATTGTCATAGCTCAGCTTAGCTCTGGTCGAAAGTGGTTTAACGAAGCTAAGTTTTTTACATACTTGTTGAAGCGAGGCATGCGAGCTAGGGATGCGCGAGTGGTGTAGCTATGGGAAGTACGGAGTACACCTGAATATACGACGTACTACATAGTTATTGCAAAGCGCATTTTCATAGCACATCTGGTAAGAGCATACGCTCTGGTACACCACTTAGCTTTGGTGGAAATAGCTAAGACACATAGTAGCTTAGCTACCTCGCACATCTGTAGTGGAAAGGCAGCCTAATGCCTGCCTAAGAGGATTTTATATGAAATATTATAATAGCAATTAGAAATGACAGCACTCCACGTGAAGACAGTGTGGCTACCAAAGACCCTGACACAAAACATTAGCATTTATAATAAAACCGCAACTTTACCTTCAAGGAAAACCGACTGTTTGTATCTCGTTTGGTTTATAATTATTTTCGACATGTACTTTTGAAATAAATAAATGAATGATGACGTGAAGGAAGTATTGGGTCCCCACCTATGAAATTGGCGTTGTTTTTTCACAAATAGAGAACCTCGTCACTTGTATGATTTAAAATATTCATCAATTGCTTGATATTATATCGAATAATGACCATCATAGACAACTGCCAATAGTAAAAAAACCTTATTACTTATAGTTTTCTAAACATAAAAACTACCTTAAAAATGACTCCTCTTTTTGTTAGCAGAAATGACCACTATTTTTGTTTTAACTTAGCCAAAATCTATTTTTGTCGCATAATCTAAGTGGCATACGTTATCTTAGTTTTTAAACATTAGTGCATAAAAGTTTTAAAACATTAATGTTCATAGTTGTTAAATAAATTAAGAAAATGCTAGTATGAAAAATGCAACTTCTTTAAAATTCTCCATACTCCATATTCTAATATGATGTTTTTGTGAAAAAAAAACAAATAATAGGCCACCTCTCGCCACCCACAGGCGTTGTAAGAGGTGACTAAAAGGTGACGACGTTAAGAGGATGGGCAGGAACGTGCCCCTGTCTGCTAAGCGGATGATTTTGGAAATATCCTCAATGACTGTTAACGGTTATCGCGAAGCTTATGTTCAGCAGTTCATGTTTACAAATACTGCTGCAAATACGTATGTACCTATGTATTAATTACGCTTCGTGTATATTGAAACACTAGCGGCCCGTCCCGGCTTCGCACGTGTGGAGATTTTTCCCGTTTTTGCAACATTTTTAATTTTTGCTCCGCTCCTATTAGTTGTAGCGTAATGTTATATAGCCTATAACCTTCCTCGATAAATGGATTATCAAACATATTTTTTTTTTTACAATTCCAACCAGTAGTTCTTGAGATTAGCGCGTTCAAGCAAACAAACAAACTCTTCAGCTTTATAATGGTATACCTATAGATAGGTAAACGACAACCTACGACTTTATCCTTGAGTACGTCGCCATTCGCAAATCATTAATTTACAAAACAAGATGAAAAACACGTTGCGGTCAAAAGTTTAATTATAATTGAAAGGTTACCATGTAGCAGCACCTATCATTAATTTGTCCTTGCTAAATATAATATTGCAAACATAAAAACTTGATGAGAGAAAAAATAAACACAGAACGAGAACATGTTTATGAATCTCACCAAGATTTTCATAGCACAATTAATCCATTACTGTCCCACTGCTGGGCACGGGCCTCTTCTAAGAATGGAAGGGGGTTAATAAGCCTTGTCAACCACTCTCACCTAGAGCGGGTTGACGGGTTACACACACCATATAGAAGAGTTTTGTGAAGTCCTCTCATGTTTACTGAAAGATCCGTGGTGAACATCCATCGAAACTCGGTGGATTCATAACCGATCACATAAAAAAAGACATTTACGACAAATTCAATAATAAAGATCACTGAAAGCTTCTTAAATTTTAATTTACTTAAGAACCTGGAAGCCGTTCAATCAATTTAGAAAAAAAAATGCTCCATTTTCTCTAAAGGTCATTCAAGTAAGTCGAGTAGAAAGCTTATTTCAAAACCTTTTTACCTTTAACGTTACAAAATAATTACTAGATACATAGATACTAATGAAATTCCATTCCATAGAAACGTTTCAATTCAATTAACCCATTTAATTGAATTGAAACAATTGGAATCCATCCCCTTGGTTGTTTTTGGGGGAAATTTCTAAATCGGGACATTGAACATTGGACTTTGGAATTATAACTTAATTACGTCAAGTAACGGTGAACATTTTGTATTGTGTAATAGTGTGTTTCTTATTGGTGTTGTCGAAAGATGTTACTAAACTCGGGTTAGTAGTTTTTACGACTTTATAGTACCTAAATCTAAAGCGGTTATTACCTACACTAGCAAGATAGATTGCGCAGGTTATTAAAGCATGTGCTTGTTCTGCCTAGCCTTTTCCAAACTATGTTGGGGTCAGCTTCCAGTCTAACCAGAATCGGCTAAATACCAGTATTTTACACGGATCGACTTCCATCAGAACTCCGCAACCCAATAACTGGGCAATGCCGATATCTTAAGGTTAGATCGGTGAACAGACTTTCGGGCTTCTGACTTCCCGTAACGACTGTCACAGGTATTCGTATGACACCCGGGACTGGCGGTTTAACGTGTTCTCCGAGGTATGGAGGGGTCTCGATGTGTTTCGAACGGCCATTCATGGACTGACCGCGGCAAGTGCAGCTTAACCTTGCAAATCGTATGATCCGCGCGGTTGTTAATTAGCAATGAGCCCTACTCGAAGACGTCACTGCGTTTTATGGTATCGTGTCGTGAGCTATGATAAAACGGCCTAATAATTGCTCATACAAGTGTAGGGGAACGAGATATGGTGTTCCTCCTACGAAGAGGGAGGATCCTCCCACCAGGCTGGTCTTGTGCCTGGCGGGCCACTGCCCAACAGTTGATGTTGGGAAGTTGTATACATATATACTAACTCCGTGTCAAATCTTGATACCGCGATGCAGGATTTGTGACATTTCAACTGACAGCTGCCATTGTTGTCACTGTAGTCTGCTAGACGTTCGTCGTGTTGCGTAATTCGCATGTGGCGTGATAGATGCCGCCACACAAGTAACTGCGATGATTTCTATGAACCCCTTCCCTCATTTGACTCAAAACTTCCTTAGCTTGATGACAAGCATTATTTTTCATTCTCATCATTTATCAGCGTGGAAACTAATCAATCAAACCTTTAAATCCTACAACATAATAATTGTAAAAAAGTGTCAAGAAAATTCTTGATACTTTCACTGTCTGATAAAAAGCGTATGAATAGAACAACACTCAATCAACGAGGTATTAAATGGTTGTTATCTAGAAATTTACCGCACAACTGTGTTGCAATGTTTAATATTCTTATGATAAGCATGAAACTGGTATCTGTGAGACATGCTTTCTATTTTTTATCATTCATATATTTCTGTGCAATCTTAGTAATCAGAGTTGTTGCGCAGGATTGCACGTTGTTAAATTTACATTCTATTAGACAAGTTAAAAACGTAAATTACATACATACATAAACTGACGCCTTCTTTTTGTAGACAGAAACTATAGATCGCCACAAGCTACGACTCTTACATACTCCTTTCGTTTCGTCCACGTTCTAATCATACACGCCCGCTGGTTATGAGAACTACGCACCTGTCCTTTTTGACGAACATCACCAATAAGATCGATATTATATCCTTCTAGGGCGTCCGGGTCCTCTACCGGCGTTTCCACTGATGTAAATTATTTTCGCTTATCGTAATACTGACTGTGGGGAACTTAATACACGCAAATACTTATAATAGGTAAGTTCAACCTTTCTGTGAATCTTCAATAAATAAAAAAACAACGGATGAATTCCATGCCAAGAATAAAATTCCAAATTAATACACAAAAAACAAAATAAAAACATGAAATAACCATTGAAAAGAAACAGTCTTAATATTCCAAAAGATACTTAAAACATTTCACGAACATTCGCGGACAGTCAAACAGACTACTAAATCATTAAAATTGCCATTACAAATCCTCATTACTTTGTATACAACCGTGTTATGCTCTCGAATAATAAAGAAAAATATTTAAAAGATTCAGACACCCTTCTGCTATCACTACATCATGCAAAATAAACTCCCTTAGTCTGTTTATACAAGCTTATCTCGAAAACTGCTAAACCAATTTGAATAGAACTTTCACAACTCCAGATCATGTTTTTGAATAAAGAATGAACGCAATAAAACTGCTGTCGTTCAGATATTCAGCATAGAACGTAAAATTGAAGCCAGTCAGATGGCTGTCACGATAATTCTTCCATACCAACCCGGGTTGGTTTGCTAAAGGAGTATAAAAATCCACGGACAATCTCGGCGGGAAATTTATAGCAACAATAAAATGTGGGATGTTTCCTCGCTCCAGCTAAGAGCTATACCGGGATTGTTTGAGCCACCATTCTTATAGTTCTTCACAAATATATCTTCTATCACAATGCGGTAGTGTTGAACTTTGTTGGCGAGATTAAAACGGTCGGCGTTAGTGTTTCCTTCTGTCAAAATTGGTGCAACTTTGTACGTGGCTTCATCAACCGTGAATGGTGTAATATATTTGATGAGTTGGTTTATTTTAAAAAATACTGTTAGTTTATGGTAGTTTTATATTGAAGCTATATTCTGTGAAGAATAGGGAAATGGAAATTGAATTTACAAGCACAATATCGTTTTGGGACCCAGTGCATAATATCGGCAAGCACTTTAGGTCACCCGCGCGACAGCGCAACGAGTATTCCCAAGGAAGGTTGATGTCAGGCAGGCGGCCGGTCATAAAACAATAAGCCAAAACCTCTAAGAACATGGATTTACGAAATACATGTTGTGCCAACCCCACCTAGTGTGGGATAAGGGCAGGAAAAATAAGAATAAGGAAATGGAAATTGAAACTTTTTGTACCAAAAGGTATGAAACAAAATTACTTTTTATAAAAATTAAAAGACTGTTAGCCACTGATTTGACAGATGAAATGCGACACGTAATAATTATGCTCTAAAAAATAATAAAAGTCCTTGGTTTCAAGGCAGTTCCTCGAATACTACTTGTGTTTTAAATTTTAAAATACGCTTGTGCTCACGCATTTTACTATGACGAAATAGATATTTATCTTACTCTAAGAGGTATTTGTGTACTTCTTGAATGAGCAATAATAATAACATAATGTACCTATATTATTTTAGATTGACCAACTATACAATATTGCCCAAACTATGGATATTAAAATAGGAGAATAAGAGCTTGGAGCTCATTCACAATTGCACATAGTTGAATTTTGAAAGATCAGCGTTTCTGTAGATGGTTAAAAGCTTATCCGCCATACTTCTATCCTACAAACTAACAAAACTAACTGAAGATTCAAATACAATTTTTTGTTTTAATATAACACTAAAAACTTATCCAATCGTCTCACCTATTACACCTTACACCTTAAGGCGGTTCCTTCAGTCGGCCTGCGAAATTTTTTTTTCAAGTTTTTATTTTTATCGTAAAATGTGAATATCTTTGAGACTTTATTCTGTTATTCGCGATTACTAAAAATTGCATTGTATTTATGTACCAATGTATTTATTTCGCTTAAAACGAACATTTAAAGTAATTTCTAAATATCATTGTATCGCTACGCCGAGAGGGCTATTCACCCAACGCTCGCTTTCGAAATCAGTTTCACTATCTGGTCGCTCTGGCTAGGTACATGTCTAGTCAGCTGTTGTACAAATTAATGGCTGAAGTTAGTTTGAATTGATAAAATATTAGCGCCGAATGTCTAGGAAATTATGTGTTGTTTGTCTATTATTATACTATTTGTTTGTTTGTCTATTAATCTACTATTTGTTTGTTATGTGCTATTTATCTATTTAGAACTGGTTTACATCAATTACGTCACAAAGGGTTCAGTTGAAAACCAGCGTCAGGCACTAGTGGTCTGACATTTATGCTGAACTGAACCTATTTGGCGCAGCCGCTAGACATACAGCTACTTTATTTATTTTTTATTTTTTGTCTCCTATGGTTTTTTTTGTCTGTGTGTCTGACTGCTTTCGTGCCAAATAAATTTCTTTCTTTCTTTCTTTCTCTCTTTGTTGTGAATTATGGTGATATATTGTCATGGTAAATATTACTTGTGTTGTTGAAATAGGGTTGGTCCACGATTTAGCTTTCTCTTCAATGGCGTCTAAAAGAATAACAATTTTTTGTGTTTTGAACAATCTATATCTTTATATAACTATAATTCGACTGTACGTGTGTATGTCACTGAACTCCTCCTAAACGGCTGGACCGATTTGAATGATTTTTTTTGTATGCGTTTGGATGGCGCCCTGGATGGTTTAGATTTACAATTGGACCCGGTAGGTGGAGCTGCAGTCGGTATGTCACCAAATTTTCCGGGCAGGACGACGTCTGCCGGGTCCGCTAGTATTATATAAAAATGAATGTCTATTTCCCTTGGTCACGCCATAATTTAAGAACGACTACCGATTGAGGTCATATTTACACAATATATTTTTTTTGTCGAGTCGGTGGTTTGTAGCTATGCTGGGAATCGGTAGGTGGTGTCATAGTCATTTTTTTTACGCGGGCGCAGCCGCGGTAGAGTATGTAGTATAAAATATTTTTTACAGTGCAACCGCAGAGAGAATGAGAATGCAGATCGTGTTTCATATTATAACGTCAACCTACAACAACCTACAATAAACTAAAATAGTTAACAGTACGGCCGCCGAGAGAATACATTCCTGACACTATTAAATTTAGCGCTAAACTATTTTAGTTTAATGTAAACACGATCTGTCAGAAACGCATTCTCTCGACGGCCGCACTGTTAGTATTTTTTGTTCAAACTTTAACCTTACAGTAATAAATAAATAATGATAATTTTATGTCATAATAAAACAAGCAAATAATATCTAATAGCAGTAATTATAATCCATAAAAACTGAGAGACAAACACTTCCTCATTATTGAAATCGTTAGAAATTTCATAATTATAATACTTTGGTCACGAGTTTTTTATCCGCATTCGTCGCTGCTACTACTATCAATAATATTAGGTATGTCAATTTTTTGCTTGGTCACATGTAACATAATACTTAATAATATCCAATGAAATGTACCTAACTTATTTAAATTTAATATTGCAATATTTCCTACACGTGTATGCAAAGTCAACTATTTAAAGTTTCCGCATAGTTTGTTGACTTAAGAGACAGCTGAATTGTTTACTGTTTTGTGCCTCTGTCTATGTTAATAATCATACTTTCATAGTCTATTTCCATGTTGGGGTCAGCTTCCAGTCTAACCAGACGCGGCTGAATACCAATATTTACACGGAGCGACTGCCATCAGACCTCCGCAACCCAGTTATTAGGCAATGCCGATATTTTAGGGTTAGACCAAGTGTCAGGCGTTCTGGCTTCTGACTGTCCGTAACGACTGTCATAGGTTATTACACCCGGGACCGACTGTGTAACGTGCTCTCCGAGGTACATTGGACATAATTTTCTAATTTCATAAATTACATTTAAGTCACCAAAGCTTCTATCAAAAATGTTTTTATCGTATACTATGCCATCCGGCCCTCTACATACATATTATTTGCTCCTCATTATGTTAATATACTGTAATGAAAATTCACAAGCCCACAATTTATTTTACGATTATAGTTGATAATAACAAGGTTGTATGTTTAAAGGTTTGTTTTTAGTCTACTCATACTGGACCCCGCTAATTGGCGGCTACGAACAATTTAAACTTCAGACACACACTGCCTCATTACCGTTAAACCGTAAAACGTTTAAACTTAACTCAAGGTGTGACCCACTTTTAATTGTAGACAAAGAAAAGTTTTAAAACACATTTATTTTGACATTTACACGCTTTTAGCAAAAAAATATTATTTCGTTGCATGTAAGTGGATAAACGGAGATTTTGTGCTCGTGTTTATTTTTTTCGGAAATCCAGATTATAGCAGGTTGAGATTTTAAGATAAAGAACCAAAAAAAAAAATTGACTGAGAAGTACCTACCTTGCTAGTTATAATTCTACAGATTCTACAGATTACACAGATAATTAGGTAAGTATGTTTGATACGTGATCCTAGAAGCAACGGAATTCTTCGAGCGGTTACAATATTCTAGGATAACCCATAATATGTTTTTATTTGTTAATAAAATTCAGGCACATCATTGTTAAAACAATAATTACCTATAATGAGGCATAAATTGAGAAAAACGTGAAAAATATTAAAACATACATTTTCAACTATGTATAATATAAATACCCATCTAATGTTCACACATCAGTAAAACGATCGTTATTCCATAAACACAAGTAATGATGTGGGTCACCGATAGATGGCGTTATTACAAGAAAGCTGCGATCTTGCGGTAAAGGCGCGAATGCATTGCGGTATCACAACGGGATGAAGCTAATGACTACTCTTAATACATCATTGGAATGGGAACAGCGAACATATTAACGACTACGAGTAGGTACGTTAGATTTTCTTTATTTCCAAAGATGATTTCAAGTGAGTGTGTACCTAAATGACGTAACGCTCTTCTTGTATATTCTTGTACATATCTTTCTCATTTTTTTAATATTCACGGCATCTTGTGTCAGAAAAAAAAATCTCTTCATTTTTTGCTCACACGCATTCTCAAGAAAATTGACATCAGTACAATCGCGAACAAAAATATTAAACATAATTATATTTATGTTGACTTTCTTTGCGGTTGACTCGATTACTTACATTCATCAATCATCTAACGACGGGCTCAACGAGTAATTATTCGAAGTGTTATTAATAATTTCTACTCAATAAATAATGAAAAGTTATTAATAAGTTAATAGTTACTTCATTGAATTGCTATAATTCGACTTTTCAAAGAGTTAATTAAGGTATATTTCTTAGCTGTCAAAACTTTGTTTGGTAACTGATCCTGCAAAGCCACTTCAGTTCCAATACGATAGTAATGATCCATAACCATATTATTTTTAAAAATAAAGACTTAAAGACATTTAAAATACCAATTTGTTAAGTTTTTTTCTACAATTAGTAGAATCTAGTAGTTGTGTGACTTGTACTTACTTAGGCTAAACCTTTACTCTTTTTAATAAATGCTGTCACTGTCAATATTGCAATACGATGTTAAAAGCTTTACGAATAAGTTCCAAATTCCTTTGCACTTGTAGTGAAAAGTGATTTTACAATTTTAAATACTACGTAAAGCCCGTTAATACTATGTTGAGTATCGGTATTTCTATCGGTAAGGGTAATATGATAAATATAATAATAAAAAAATCACTTACAGCCTATGTCTTAAGTTAAGGTTACTTAAGACAGAAATACAGCCTTTGCTACAACAGTACCATGGCAAGTGGTGTAATTAAGAATTAAATTTAAAAGTTCTGTATTTGAAATACTGCTTAAGATACTAAGATATTCTGGGGACTCTGTACCTACATCTTGCCGCTTAGCAAAAGCTTTCGTGTCCCACTGTTCAGAAACCAGATTCTGGCGTCTGCAAGAAGGGAAGACGTTTTTTATCATTATAGATACTATCGGTACTCAATTATCACCTATAAAGTTTTTGTAATTGGTTTGCCTAAGTAGTCATGCTGCTTATAAGATCGTATCAGATCATAGCTAAACCTGATTGGTGTAAAAAAAACATTATTGGCGATGAATACTAAGTATCTACTTAAGATATAACGGTGAATATAGACTAGAGCATTTACGTGTAACAAAGCGTCGAGCGTCGCCGCGTCGTGCTCATTTTTCGGTTCGTGAAAGGGTGAAACATTAGAGCGGCTCGATGTTTTGTTACAAGTAAATACTCTAGTCCAACCAGTTGATCGTGGCTCTTAATCCAGTTGATCATGGCAAGGCAAAGAAAAATATAAGTTTAATATAAGTTTAATGAAGAGGTACTGGTTATGTAATTGGTAGATCGCACAGAGTCTACTCAGTAAACAGTAGATCTTGGGTCGAATCAAGTTGGCCACCCCTGCTCTAGTCTAAACTCACCTTAAGGCTCTCTATTGTGCGCGTGGGCACCACACACACACACATATAGGTACACATTTTATCACGTATAGACACATTCTATCAAATCAAGACCAACCAACAACTAAACAAAATAGAAAATTATAAACTACAAAAGTGCGAAAACCCTTTCTAATTTCATCTGAACCCAATGTGGTTACCATAAGTCCATTGCGTGCCGTGCTATACATTCTGTTAATAATAGGGTAATTTTGGCCCAAAACCAAACTTCATTATTTTCACCATACACCTCAGGAAACGATTATACTTTCGTCGCTCACTCATGACGGATGCTATAATCGTCAATTTTGTATTCAAATCCATCACGAAACTGGTTTACTGCGGTTTCATAACCCGTAAGTACGATAAATGATTTGATGTCACAGAATTTTGAACTGTATTGCAAACTCATAAGCTTTAAAAGATGTGGAGGTTTTGTTTTATTACTTATGATGTTGTATGTTGAACAAATAAATATGGGAAAGCAGTGTAAAATAATTTGTTATACTTTATTGACTGTCGTAAAATTAGAATTCTGCGATGATTTAAGAGCGTGGACAAATTCACGCTATAGTGAAGATTTCGTATTAGTAATGAAAGTATTTGTCGCATTTCGAAATTTCAATAAAACAATACAGTAATTCTATCATCTTCTTCTTCTTGGTGTCAGAGTTTATGCCGCCCATGGGCTTCTAACTTGGCTTTACATGCTGTCGATATCTCTCAGGCATGTCGGTTTCCTCACGATGTTTTCCATCACCGTTTTTAAGCAAGTGATAATTATACAATACGCACATGAATCAGAAAAGTCAGAGGTGCCTTGGATTCGAACTCGAGACCTATGACTTGGCAGTCCGAAGATTACACCATTAGGCTATCACTGCTTAATTCTATCAAAACTTAATGATTGCATTAACATAGATACCTATCCCTTAAACATAACAGACGTTTCGGAAACAATAACACCAATTCTGATTCACCTAACATACAAATACCATTTGATTTCAAAGATTTCCAATAAATTGCTAAACTAAATGGAACCTTGACTCAAAATCATAAGGTTGAATTCTAACATGACTTGGGAATACAGAAAGTCAAGTGTTAATTTTATAGTCCGAGGAAGTGTAATAGGTATCATCACAAAACAGATAGGTACAGACGTCAATCACATGTATGTACTTCACTTTTCTTACCTACGCTCAGCGGTTGCTCTATCTATATATCTATCTCTCTCAAGCGCATGGCACTCGCGCTCGCACTCTTTCGCACTCTAGTCCCAAACAGTCCGAGATATCGTGTCCGTGAGCAGTGTCTATGTGTGCGTTGCTAGAGCGCACTTGTATGTAAATTGACTTCTGTACCTATCTATTTTGTGGTATCATTGAGCACGCGCTGATTTGCTAAAAGGATTATTGCTGTAATTAACAATTAACATTCTTGAAAGTTTTAATATTAATATGTATTGATATTAATTATGCCCTTAGATTGAGAACTGGGTCAGGTGTAATTGGCAGTACATTACTCCACTATATCAAGTAAACAACATTAAACATAACAACATCATGCCTGTATTCCCCGAAGGGTTGGGCAGAGGTGTATAGTAACACCCTCATTTCGCCGTTATGTTTAAGTCCCGTGTATTAGGGGCGAGCCTATTACCATCAACTGGGCACACTCCGGGCTGCTACTGAAGCATTCCACACGGAAAAACCCAATAACACTTTGCCGGACCTGGGGATCGAACTCAGGACCTCACGATCAGCAGTCACGCTTGTCACCACTAGACCAGTGAGACAGTTATATTATAGTTATATTTCTAATGTTATATTTGTCATACATGCAAGTATTTAATATTATGACTTTTCAGTTTTTCACATAGGATTTCAAAAACCCTTTTCCAAAAAAAAAACATGCCCTTTAATATTAGATACTGGCACGTACACAAAGCACGGAAATTATTACTTTTTGTAAGTCAGCTTTTTTTTTAACCACAAATTAAAAAAAGAATCAATACCACATGAAATGCTCGCGGCATATATTGGAACACGATCACAATATTTTAACAGCAACATTAGCGCAGCCCACCAGTTTGTAAATGGCGGCGCTTATAGATCGCTGCAATTTGTAAAATAATTAAAGAAGCCTCAGGCGTTCTGCGGTTATACGTGCATGTTATATCACCGGTGTTATGCAGGATTAGGTAACTAATGTTTATATGAATAATTTGGTTAGAAAATGGCAAAATGATGACGCTAGAGGGGCGGGATTTGCACAATTATTAAAAAAAAAGAATCTCTTTTTTTTTGTTTTATCGTGGAAGTAATAAGCACTACTAACTGCCTCATTGGTCTAGTAATGGCAAACGCGACTGCTGATCGTGAGGTCCTGGGTTCGATGTCCAGGTCGGGCAAAGTATAATTGGATTTTTTCCGTGTGAAATGTAGCAGCCCGGAGTTTGGATTTGTGCCCGGTTGATGGCAATAGGCTCGCTCCCTATTACATTGAACTTAAACATAACGGTGAAAGGAGGATGTAACTATACACCTCTGCCCAACCCTTCAGGGGAATACAGGCGTGATGTTAGGTTCTGTTATGTAAGCACTAATGTCCTTGAGGATTATATAATAAAATGCCTATATCATTCGCTTTATCTATTGTTAGTTGGCGGGAGTAAGGTTCGATGGCTTACAATATTTTTACAATGGTTTAAGTACCTATTTCTAAATAAAAAATGTTTATGTAATAGAAAGTTTATAAAACGTTTGTCAATTTAAAATAACTATGTTTTTATTTTCCTTAACGTTACAACGATGCCGCGTATTTACCAAGCAACTACAGACTTTATTAAGAAAAAAAAAAGTAAGAAAACCAACGCATAATGACTCAACCTTTTGTCTCTGGTCGTTGTTAAGTAACTTCAGTGAAGAAACTGTTTACTAACAGGGCCTTTAAGAAAATTGGCTTTTTACACAAAATGTCAAAGTATTACGTAAACTAACGCAAATATTATTGGTATAACAAAATTGACAAAGTGAACTTAAAAATAAAAACTTATTGATAAAAAATACTGTTTTTTTTTTAGTGACTGTACCTTAGTAACAAAGTCGTTGTCACTCACTTTTCTTCTTTACATAGTATAAAACAAAGTCGCTCCTGCTTTCTGTACGCTTATATCTTTTAAACTACGCAACGGATTTTAATGCAGTTTTCAGCAATAGATAGAACGATTCAAGAGGAAGGTGCATATGCCCCACATTAGTATCTACATTGTACCCGTGCGAAGCCGGGGCGGGTCGCTAGTGTTTTATAATAATCAAAACAGATAGATATTGTAATTCCTTCTTCTCTGCTTAGTGCTAGGTTCTGCTCTGCTTACAGAACTGGTGGGGCTGTTAATAACTAAGACCCGTATTATAAGGGGTGAGGTAATGAATTTATTATAGTCACCTCCTGAAGTACGAGAGCGGCTGGAGGGGGGTGCGAAACAATAGACGCGCTCTGTCAATTTGCTTTGTCTTATCTACCGCGCCCACCCCCCTCCTGCCGCTCCCATACCTCAGGAGCTGACTAGCACTTGCGCGCAGACTATAATAAAATCCTTTCAACATGGCGGCCTCATCCCAAGTGGCACTGTCAAAATGGAAACGTCATCGAAATTTCATACGTTTGACATATTTTTATTTAGAATCTCAAGTACCTACCTATTACTTTTACTAGTTACTCCGAGCAATTATGGTCTACCCTTTGTTCCACATCACAATAAATATATAAATAAATAAACTCACGCCTTTTTCCTATGAGAGTAGGCAGAAACTATAGAACACCACATGCTACGATCCTTACATACTCGTTTCGCTTCATCCACATTCATACATCTTGTCATACACGCACGCCGGTTAAGAGTACTACGCACCTGTCCTTTGTGAAGAACATCACCAATAACATCGATGTGTGTCCTCTACCGGCGTTCCCACTGACATCCGCCTTATAAATTCCTTTTGTTAATCGCCGTTCACTCACTCTAAACATGACCAAACCACTTAAGCATACTCCTTGCAATTTTCGTCACTATATCATCTTTTAAACTACAACTTTGTCCTATCATATCATTCCTCAATTTATCATTCAAAGTTACAATACTCAATTGATAAAAATTTTTAGTAAACACAAACAGTTGAAGAACCAGAAACATTATTTTCTTAAAAAGATTACAATACAATACCACAGAAAAAAGGAACCCGGAAATGTCCCTTGATCTCACTAATTACGTACAAACGAAATCCATCCCTTATCTTTTTGATATGGGAATACACTTATCATCCCGTCTTATAATACGAGTTTCCTCATTCGTGGCGTGGAATGAGTTAGCTGTTCCAATTTCTATACAATGTAATTAATCTTGTGGTAAATTGATTCGTGTTGCAAAAATAGGCGTGTGTAATTAGTGGGTAGGTATCTAATTGAAATCTTTTGCAAATTATTATTATTATGTTGTGGAGAGAATATTTCAACTGCCTCGTGAGTCTAGTGAAATCCTGGTGGAACCCCAGGTCGGGCAAACTGTTATTGGGTTTCTCCGTGTGGAATTTCTCAACAGCATCCCGGAGTTTGGATTTGTGCACGGTTGATGGCAATAGGCTCGCCCCCTATTACATGGGACTTATAACGGCGAAATGAGGGTGTTACTATACACCTCTGCTCATCCCTTCGGGGAATACAGGCGTGAGTTATGTTATGGAAAATATTTTTTTGATGTGGCCTGCTTTTTTCTGGGAAGAGTTTAGGTAAGTACTAACTAAATGATATCCCATTTGACCTTTCAAGGATAAAATCATTAAAATAAAATGAAGAAAAGAGTTTTTCTATTGATATGAAAGCTTTTCTTTCTACAATAATACACTACAACCATTCTTAAAAGAAGCCCAAAGCATATTCGGCCGGCGAACGGTGCGTCTCAAGCGGTGTTCGCCCGAACGCAAGCATAGATGTCGGTTTCGCCGTGCGGCGCTCTGTAAAGCTCCATAATTATGAATTCATACATCGTAAAACGCATGCACTTGATATGACACGCAACCCTTGTCGGTCGAGCTGTACTTTGACCCCAAGTCTAGCAGAAAACCATACCTACACATATAATGGCAGGACTTTTGTGAAGTTCTAATATCGCCACCAGTGGACGCCACTGCAAATGTAGACCTGTCAAAACTTTATTATGAATATTTTACAACATGAGTCGCTGTATGAACACAATTAAATTAAAATTAGGTATATTGTAATTTAATCTGCTTTACAACATAGCATAAATTACTGGCTTATGTGTTAGACATTGACATTTTGATTGACTATCTCACATTGATTGGTCTACATAACAACAGCGCCATTCTATGCTGCTTTTACAATCAAAACTACATATTGTGACAGTTATCGACATTATTTTCTCCGTGTCGCAATTTCCGTCTAATGTTTGTCACATTGACTGTTATAACTGTCAAAAGGTCGTTGACTTCCCACCACATTGTCTGCAACTTTTAAGCTACCAGTAACTGGCTGGTAGCATGCAACTTGTGCATTGGCAAATCGGTATTTTGTCGAAGCAATATAGTAATCAACTTTGAGTGTATTGCCTAAGTGGTCTGTAGTATGCAAATAAAATACTTAAAATGAAAACATTAAGGCGGAACCGTGTCGTTGATCCAGTTATTGCTAGTGGCCGGCAATGGCAAGAGTGGTGGCAGATCTTGAGGTTGCCGGCTAAGCATAACTTCACAGAGATTTTCTGTAGGAAAATTCATAGTTACAGCCTGGATTGGACTTGTCCTAAATGAATAGCGTAAAGCTCTTCTTCCAATCACATGAGACCTATTACAGATTACTATAAACATTTATAAATCCAAGAATTTCGAAACGCAATGTGTATTTAAAGTGATCCAACTGAAAACAACCGCCATATTGACGGTTACAAATGTAAAACAACATGTGCATTCCGTGTTTTCATTAGCATATTATGGCGAACAACAGGTGCATTTACCGAATCTTAACAGGCAGTCCCTTCATACCAGTTTCAACGACAATCGTCTGACAATGATCAACACTTGAATTACTAAATAAGAAAGTACAGAATGTCCACTCCACAAAGCGGGGAAAAGGCTTTAAATTGCTCATATCAATACCTACCTACAATAAAGGTGATGCGTGTGTGTGTATGGTGTTTTATATATTTTATATTTTTTATATATATATATATTTTTGTATGTTGTTAATTTTTTTTTTGTTGTTTTATTTTATTTATATTATATGTTTGTTTTGTAACTAGCTGAATGTCCGCACGTGTTTTAGGTGATCACTGAAAATCAGCGCTGTGTCTGTGGCCCACGCCATAGCACAGCATTATGCTGAGTGGTCACCTTTTTGTCACAGTTGTCTTTTATTTTAATATTATTTATATACTATCATGTTTTGTGTTAAAGTGTATCTGTGACAAATAAATGTTTTTTCTTTCTTTCTTTCTTTCTCATGTCATAGGCAAAATGTTTGCAACCACTGCACTTGTTTATCTATAGAACAAAATGGTACTATGTTTTATTATTACATAGTGTTTTTCCGGCACTGAAATGTCCGCCTTCTCTCTACAAACAGGTGTTATAAAAGCCGACCAATGCATGGTTCCTATAAATAAAAACGAATCGTTTTGCTTACCAATTGCGAAACTGGGCATATAAATAGACTCGTAAGCTAATTTTACCTGTGGTATCTACTTCCATATGGGATGGTCTTCTATGAAAAACCATGAAGTCTTTGCTTCAATATTGGTAAACATACAAGTCTCAATTTTAACCAATAACGCTCCGTAAATTATAGGAATCGACCATAACGGATTGTGTCAAGAGAATGGACAGCAGTATCCATCATTTTACACCAATAACAACATTTACGATGACCATGTATAATGCCAAGCCTGTTGCTTTTGGCTCACAGCCGTCTATTGCAGAGATCTAAGAAGCCTTACGTTAGAGATGGGCGTTTATGGTAATGGTAAAGCTGGGCCTACGCTAGGCGAGCCGAGCACAGGCGGAGCACAAGCGGAACACGAATTTGCATAGCGTAGACGGCTGTCAAGTCCATCCACGCTACGCGAATTCGTGCTCCGCTAGTGCTCGGCTCGCCTAGCGTAGACCCAGCTTTAGACCTTCTGTTCTTATCTATTTTGTGTTTAAAATTGGAAAGCGATTGGGCGATAAACGGCGCGCGCGCACCTGTGCCTTTCACGCCATCTGTTGCGTAACTGTGGTATGCGCGCTTTTGTGTCCAGTGTTTATTGATATTTAGTACTGGGTGGGTATCTACATATGTCTTCTGTTATTGAATGTTACGTCATACATTTATTACTGCTTTGTGGTTTGTGTAAGAGATGTTTTTTTTGCAAGTTTGTGAAGTCACTGCTGGGGTTGTTGGCGTCTTGAGGTTTGAGACTTCTGATATAACGAAGTTTTCTTTCTGATGTCTTTGAAATAAGCCACTGGACAGAAATTCATAATAAAACACGCTGGTACAATTTCCAAAAAAACAATTTATACTGTTGTCTAAATTTTAAAGGGAGCAAAATACGTCATATTCAATTCTGACAATCCACACTTAAAAATATTTATACTGTAATGGAAAAAACAAACACAGCGAGAACTCCAATTAAAAAAAATCTAAACCGAATTTCAATTTGATTCAATAAACCGATTTCCTAGTATCGCAAAAACTGTATCGTTACTGATCCGCATAAAAACCCGATATAAACTATGATCAATAAAAGTGGTCGTAATTGAACCGTTTCAATTAAACCGAATTAAATTAATTGTTCAGCGTAGTTTGCTGTCTTTACTAGCGTACGTAGATACGTGTATCGCAGCGAAATAGATCATTATGATTTTAATTATTAGTAATGTATATTGTGGTGTATTGTGTCGGCGTATTAATTTGATTTGCGATTTAATTTAATGTTTGAGCGCTAAAGGATATATTATGCGTATTAACAAAGCTTGACGACTCCTTTGGTACAGGCTTTCTACGCTTCGGAACGCGGTCACAGAATAATAAGTACTGCGTTCAGAAACCTCACTCCTGAACTAATGCGTCAAATGCCTAGAAAAATGTGGTCAGCGCGTGCGAAATTGATATCGAGAGTGTTGGGCGAAAGCACTTCCATTCCCATTCCGCAGTACATTCGCGCTCTTATTATACTCCAGTTCAGTCACTCCCTAACATATGGTTCGGTTTTATTATTTTTCACTCCGGAGGCGAAGCGGCGCGTAGGTATGTTATCTACCTAAACTGCGGAGTTATATAGGCCTGCCGCGGGTTTGAATCAAAATATTTTATACACTGAATGTTTTTTTTGGGTCTAGGTGTTTATGAATGTGCACGATTCATGACAAATCCTAGAGCGCCAAATCCACTAGCAAGTTTTGTTGTGCAAGTTGACTTGCGCAACTGACTTTCAAGACACACCCGCAGCTAGTTGTCTTCTGCAAGTTTTACGAAGTGAGCGAGGGGAGCGATTTGACGAGCGATTTGGCGCTTAGGGTAAAGAAAACTCTAACAACTTTTGCAAGAAACATTGCAGTTTCTCTAACGGTTGGCAAACATTACGATCCGTCTGACGGCTCAGTACGCGTGAAATCCGCATCTTGACGCATCAAACAAGAAAGCACCGATCATGCACTGGCTGTCAAGCGTCTAGCAAACAGCCCGATCCGTTTGGCAAACCAGATCGTTGACTGAACACTCGTAAATGAGGAGTAAAATAATAATTAGCACGTTAATAGGCTAGCTACAAAGAGGGGCTCGTGGCTGACCAACTGTACGGATCAATAATTTGCGAGGTTAAGCTTCGCTTTCCGCGGTCAGTTTGTAGATGGGTGACCATTGGGACCCCTGCGTGCCTCGGGGAGCACATTAAACAGTCGATCCAGAGTGTCATACGAATACTTATGCCAGTCGTTACGGGAAGTCAAAAGCATATCGGCATTGCCCTGTAACTAAATTGCGGTGGTCTGATAGCAGTCGCTCCGTGTTAAACACTGGTATTCAACCGCATTTGGTTAGACTGAAAGCTGATCCCAATATAGTTTGGAAAAAGCTAGTCAAAACAATAGGCTAGCGATAAATCGATTGAATATTTTGCTGAATCGCAGCACCAAATCAATTAACTAACTTCTCGAATTCAAGAGTCTTATTAATAGACTCCTGGATAGAAGGCAAGCTATCAACAACTAGCTTATCACTGCTTTATGATATAAATGTGGATCGTCTTCCATTCAAAGCAATTTTAGCAGCCATCTTACAACTTTCATTCATGTGCTATCAACGATAAGACCACTTCTATGCCAATTAACAGCTCAGATCAGATTTCAGCACCCCTTCTAAGTACATACCATGAGCAGCATTCCAAGAGGAAAGTGGATTCCGTGTTGCATGCCAGTTTGTTATGCAAGTATGCAGTTAATTTGCCAAGTGATCCTAGTCACTACTACTGGTTATAGAGACGAGAATTATGAGATCGTGTTTGTGTATTATAAGACTGAGTCATTTTGAAAGTGGACTAGTGTGCTAGCTTCAGCTATTTTTAATTCTGAATATTACTTAATAGGTATTTCTTTTTTTTATATATTTTTTTAAATAACGTTGCCCTACTCTAGGATTTCTCCTACAAAAAAGACAAAAATGTTCACATGCATGCATGGGCACAAACGGCCAAACCCGGAACAACTATTTGTACGACATTTTTTTTTTTTGATTACGACCCATGGCGCAGAAGCCAATCGTTCAGTCACTGCACCACACGTGTCGTCATATTAGTGCTTATTTTAATTTGCAGTCGAAATGATAGGATTAGGACACTTCATATGTACAAAAGTTACACACATTACAGACATTTTACTCATATAATTATTCTTTCTTTATATTTTTAATGATCGCTACCTACTTACTAAAGATAGCTATCATGAAAAGCTGGTTTGATCATCGCAATTTGATGTTGTTAGCACATATAGGAGGGTTAATGCTAACTCTAGAACTTATAAAATCCACAAGTCAGTCCCCTCATTTGCAAGAAACATAACTGGAGACCATACGGCGAGACGAATGAGATTTAATTTACTTAAACAATCAAACAAGTACCTACTTCAAAAGAAAAATACATAATTTGACGAGTTTATTGATTGACTAGACAGACTATTAAAACTAAATCGAAAACTAGATACGTTGCCTTGGCTCACCGCCCCAAAAATCTATTTCAACGATAAATAATTTCGATTTCTGATCGAGAATCCTTTGTACCTCTGACCTCATTTTAACCTAGACAAGTCGTGATGTTAAAATAAACCGCTCAACACTGAGAAACGTTATTGAGATCTAATCGAAAGTAAGGTCACGATAGGTAATCGTATTCTTGTAATAATGTATCGATGGTTATGCATACCTACGGCTAGTTTGCATCAGTTTAAGTCATATCGATTTACGAGACTAAAGGCGATTGGAAGATCGAGTCAAGGTATTCTAATCGATTGGTCATTTTCTAGGGCTTTGTTGTTCCCGAATGTGGTTCCAATAACTCGAACAAATTATAGTCTATTCAAATACTACAGGTGTTGCAACATCATGGTGTTACAGATAGTCATTCCACAGTAAATTCTAATCGATGTAGTATGAAAGGCAAGGGGAAGATGTTGAATTTCACGCTTCACGAGAATTTTGGGGTTTTCAACTGTGTATCGAAAATTGGACAGTGAAGTTTTGAAGCTACGTATATAATTGATTATAACATCACGCCTCGTATTCCCCAAAGGATCCGGCAGAGGTGTTTTTAATACACCCTCATTTCGCCAGTTATGTTTAAGTCCCATGTAATAGGGGGCGAGCCTATTGCCATTAACCGGGCACGAATCCAGACTCGAGGCTGCTACTGAGAAATCCCTAATGGTAAAACCCAATAACACTTTGCCTGACCTGGGGATCGAACCCAGGACCCCATGCTCAGCAGTCGCGCTTGCGACCACTAGACCAACAGGACAGTCACGTATTTCTGTTATAAGATTAACGTCGTCAACGGAGTGTGTGAGAAGACAAGGCAATTTTATCACGAGTTGATATCAATCTTCTTCTCTCGTATAAGCATAAGTTATACAGAATAACTCATGTCGTGGAGAAAAGATTAGCCAGTCAACAATGCTGGTAGCGGGGCTGACGGCCCAGGGTACGCCGGTATCGTCACCCATGGAGACTCTTTTAATTCACTTTTGATATCAATGAAAACAATACTCCCTATGTAAGTAACATTCTCTTGTCCCACGTTTTTTCAAGCTTATGTATAATATATCTTCGTTGCTTACAAAAGAGATCGTGTAATAAGCTCTTATTATCTCTCCGTGCTGAGTGCCAATTCCTTGGCCAAAATCATGACTATACTACCTATAGCATAAAAGTTTAAAAAGTGAATGCACGACCGACATGAAATACAGCACCAAAAAAAATTAACTCACCTCCAGGCAAGCTCACGATAAATATGTACATACGTAAAATATTTATCCTCAAAACGTGACGTCATAAAGTTTAAACATGGAAGATTCAATATTCGACCGCCATTATTGCAAATTAAACATTTCAAGCGTGACATTAATGTGAGAAAAAGTCAACAGTCAGCACACGAAATTCACGTTAATTAATTTCATCTTCAATGTATTAATATTGCTTGATTTATTTAATTCCGTAGTTTTTTATCGTCAATATCGGTCTTGTTTATTGGTAGGTAGCTATGTAGGTACTATTCTTATAACCGATAATTATTCGTTTGAATTGAAAGCACAGCAAAGTTAATTTAATTATATTTATGAAGTATCTTTCTTGACATTTATTATGCTGCTGCAGCGGGCAGCCAAAAGTAACATAGGTTATGTATTATACGTTGAAAAGACTAATGCCCGGGGCCTGCATCAAAAAACGAATCGTTTTCCTTACCAATGGTATTTGGTGAAACCACTCTTAACCCAATATTTCATACGGATGCTACCAACGCATGGGAGTGTCTACTTACTACACTACGAAACTACATTTCATTATTGGAACAGATGCCAGAGGTAGGTACTTTTACTAGTTGAAACTATCCATTAGACAGCTGTAGCCATCAAACGGATCTTTTAACGACCGCGAACACAACAAAAGCCGTGGTAGCCTAGCGTTTGGACGTTTGCCTGATCCGGCCCACACCTCTGACTTTCAAGTACATATGCGAATCATAATTTGATTATCACTTGCGTTATCGATGATGCGTGTGTAGCCCGCACCCGCCCCAGGCCAGCATGGTGGACTAAGGCCTAAACCTCGCCCAACAATGGAACAGTAATGCTCTGATTATGCTATCCTTATGAACATAACTAGAAGACAAAATTAAATTATCGTTTATCGCGAAATTGCTCACACACTGCCAACAGGTGAAAGTCAACGATAATAGGTACTACACATACTACACAGTTTTTTCCATGCCCATTTTACTTGCGATTAGAAAATTTTCACTTTTCTTTCAATTGAAAATTTTTGCGTTCATTGCAGATGTTCGCACGATATAATTCGTATCAACGAGATCTATCTGTCTTTAACTAGATAATTGCGTTTACAATGGAGCTGTCATAATGGCCGTTTATGACACGTTTCTTTGCGTGGTATGACTTTATTTATTACTAGCTTTCGCCTCTGCTCATAGCATGTACTTTTTGATTCAACATAACATCACGCCTGTATTCCCCGAAGGGTTGTGCAGAGGTGTATAGTAACACCATCATTTTGCCGGTATGTTTGAGTCCAAGATCCACACTCCGGAATGCTACTGAGGAATTCCACACGGAAAACCCAATAACACTTTGCCTGACCCGGGATCGAACCCAGGACCTCACGATCAGTAGTCGTGCTTACCATACTAGACCAACGAGGCAGAGTATCTTTAAGGCTTTTTGATTTAATTATCTGTAGGCCTAGCTCGAATGTTACATTAATTTGAGTGTATTTTGAATTGGAAATACTCGTTTCACACATACTAATTAATAAAATTGAAAACTTTATGCATATGTATGTTGTATGATATAAATTGTGCATGTCGTAAAGAAATAAACAAAAATGTTATAGGACAGTTGTATTTTCGATTCGAAATTCGCTTACATTAGTGATATGTTTACGATACTATACATCAAAAATATTCGTGCTAGGATCTGTTTTGGTAATAATATAAATACCTACGTTATGCGTATGTATATTACGTTACGGTTAAAAGCTGAATTGCGGTTACACCTAGGTTTAGCCGGCTACAATTAGATGCGGCCGGTTGTAATTGTAGCCTATTTAAAGACGACTTAAACTAGGTCTAAGCACTTAAGATTAGCCTGAAGGCTGAGCATCCCGACTCAGGTAGGTTATGGTTTTTTTTTAACAACACATAATTAATCATTCTTAAAGCAAATTAATGTTCGACGATCAAAGGTTTGTTTACCTTTTATACAAAATTAAAATGGCCGGTTTATACCTAAATATTATTAAAACATAATTTTCCTCATTTTTGTTCGCCGTTTAAAGCTGTTGGTAAGTCCTTAAATAAGTACTTACTTGAAAATAAAGGACACCGTTTACACACATACACACGTGATTTCACAAACCAACATTAATAACATTTTGACCTAAGGGCCAACTTGAGAAGTAAATGGATACGAAAATCATCAATACTCGAAAGGTGTTTAAACGTAGATGGGTACTCAGTTAACATCTTGACCGGAGTAACGGTAATTGTTTCTCAAACAGCTCATTACACGTCCATTACGGTGTATAAACATCCGCGCTGAAGTATGAATTTAATAGCTGGCGCTTGCGCATACGGGCTGCGTCCCTACGTTATGTGACCTGCGTTTGACGTTTTGATTGGTGCACGTGAGTACACGAGCCAATCGAAGTGTTGCACGCAGAACGCGGACTATGAAATAAGCTATAGACATGGATTGCTGATGTAATCGTTGGTAGTACCTTTGAATTCAAATTAGGAACGGATATTTTCTAAAATAATAGTATATTTTGTCTGTACGTATTATTTCACTTGAGGGTTATTAACGACCGCGCTGATCATACGATTTGCAAGGTTAAGCTGCGCTTGCTGCGATTATCTTGGAATGGGTGACCGTTCGTTACATATCGAGACCCCTTCGTGCCTCGGAGATCACGTTAAACCGTCGGTCCCGGGTGTCATACGAATACCTATGACAGTCGTTACGGGTAGCCAGAAGCCCGAAAATCTGACAACTAGACTAACCTATGGATATCGGCATTGCCCATTGGAATACTGGTCATCTGGTTAGACTGGAAGCTGACCCCAACACAATTAGGAAAAAGCTAGGCAGAACGACCTATTATTTCACTTCCTACTTCCATAGTTCTCGGTCTCTGAGCTCTATATTTGCTTGTCATATTCAGACTTAAAAGTCCACCACATTTTGGTACGACACAGGGCGCAAGCGCAACTGACCGAGGCTTTATAAACAATCCTTGGGAGACTAAAATGTGCGGTTACAATTTTGTGGTTATTAGATGATAATAGCTGCGATTACGTTTTAAATGTGTGGACATTAAAATTCTGGGTCAAGGACGAAAGATAATTACAGCTCAGTGATATAATACCGTTCGCTACAATACCTACAACCAAGTGAGACTTTAAGCTTATGAGATCAGAATACAATTCAAATTTTAATTATTTTAGAATTTATACCTAATATAAGTTAAAAGTTATATTTATTTAAAAAAGGATAAATATATAGGTAGATATAGTTTTAAGGACGACTCCCGGATAGGGTTGCCAGATGTCCGGCTTTAGCTGGACATGTCCGGCTTTTGTCAGGCTTTTGGTCAACCCCGCCACGTCTGTCAGGCTTTCAGGGCAAAATGTCCGGCTAAATATGAATCTGTGTCCGACTTTTCTATTTTTGCGCCTGGCAACCCTACTCCCGGAGGCAGATCTAATGGGGGTGAATTTAAGGACTGTTCTTCAATGCCTACTTGTCTCAATTTCAGAGGGGAAATTCGACTTACGAGTTTCTGAATATAAAATTACCTAACAGTTTTTTTAAGCTCTTTTTAAATAAAGTATAATAAATAGCTATCAAATAAAATAAAGCGTTTCCTCAAAAAAATAAACAAGGTAACAACTTTCTAAAACAAAGGATCTTTACACAATAAATAAGCGGACAGCGGAGCGCCATTTTAGGCGTCTCTGTTGACTTATGCAGAACGGTTATGTCAGTTAATGCTGATACGCTGCAAAGAGACGGTTAGAAAAACATTGTTATTTGCAAAAATAACGTGGGAGGAGGAAAGTACGACTTTTTTGTTTGTACGAGAAACATATGTAGGTACTTACTTATAAGAATATGACTATTAATATTAAAGCATTTTTGGTGCTGGAAGAAAATTATGATGGTAGCTTTTTTAAGCAGGAAGTAATTTATAGTAGGTACTTATAACATTAAATTATAATTTATTTATACTTCTACTAACGACCCGCCCCGGCTTCGCACAGGTGCAATGTAGATACTAATGTGGTGCATATAAATCTTTCTCTTGAATCACTCTATCTATTGCTGAAAACTGCATTAAAATCCGTTGCGTAGTTTAAAAGATCTAAGTGTACAGACAGCGGGAGCGACTCAAGGCGGACTTGATGCCATAAATAAGGCATTTTCTACCAGTCAACATTCAGATTTTTTTAAAACCATCAAATGGGTACTTGGAAAATAATAATAATAAAGATGATTTTAAAGATTTTGTTTAACTGAATAGACATTTTTTTTTGAAAATTGAATCAATTTAATGTTGATTATAGCAATGGATACGGTTTCTGTTTTCCCCTCTATTTAACTTTAAATAATATTTTTAAACCAGGAATACACGGACGGATGCGGAACTAGAAGTTCAACATAATAGGATTTAAAATCACGCAACTTTTCGCCGACCAATTAACGCATTTACCGTTCAGATTATACTACCAACTAATCGCTCATTATCCCTAATATAGACAGCTTCATTTTAATGAGATATGATGCTATCCGGAAACAGGAAATATCATGATCAACGTTACAAGACAATAATTACCTACTCTTATCTCTGTGCAGGGCCGTATTTAAGCATAGGCTACAGGCTCAGTGTATTCATATCTGACGTTGGACCGCATCTACATTGTTTTTATACAACATACGACATAGCCCGATGAGCCGTCCCTGAATTAGAACAATTCTTACCACTAAACACCTATATTTTCATAGCTCTGTGCAGGGCCGTATTAAGGCACAGGCTACAGGCTCAGTGTATTCATATCCGACGTTGGACAGCATTTACATTATTTTTATTCAACATACGATATAGCCCGATGAACCTTCTCTGTATTAGAACAATTCTTAACATTGGACAGCTAAAGGCAGTTTTTTTTTTCTTTAGCGGACAACGACGAGCACTATAGGAGTTAAAAGCTACTCACGACTAGGGTTAAAACTCACTCTAAAGCGCCAAATGCACTAACAAGTTTTACCCCGCAAGTTACAGCACGCAAGTGCTCGCTTGGTTCGTAAAACTTGCAGAAGTTAAACTTGCTACGGTACACTATTTGCGGTGTAGCATGGTGCGGGTAACAGCTTTTGGTATTTGATTTTATTTGTAGACAATAACATTTTGGCAGGGTACATTTATTTAATTTACTATAGGTATTACTGATTCTGTAGTTTACGTCTGTGATATTTAGGGTAGAACTGAAATATTAAGTCATGATTGTAAAGTTCATCTAATGTCACCCGCACCAGGCTGCACCGCAAATAGTAGGTATATCTTATGGACAAAAGTCAAGCGCTTTCAAAAATGGCAATACTCTACTTTTAAAACAACGCCATCTATTAGCCAATATCGGTACTCACCCGTTGCGTGGCATAGCAGGAGGGGTCGAGACCGCCCCCGGGTCGGAACATCGCCGCGCTGACTGCTGCCATCTGCCGGCTACCTTAGTATACCCTTCCACCGCGACATCGCTCTGAAACAATAGAACCTTCTGTGAGGTTTGAAGAGGAAATGTTTATAGGTAGCAGTGTTATTAGCCTACTAGATGCCACCGGTATTACGGTTGTTTGGAATCTTTCACAATCAGTTAATATATGATGATTTATAATTAATTCAGTGAACATAGTACGTAGTACGTAAGTAGGTACTATTCCTTAAATTAGGTACTAAAAACTGCAGGACAATCAACACCGCTAAGAACACTAAGGAAGAATATTTGGTCTGTTAAAACTATTTGAGAGCATGACACTTAATTACCAGTTACAGAATAAAAGGTGTTCAGATTTTCCTCAAGTTCTAAATTAATTAAAAATCTTTTTAAATATTAATTATCTGCAAATTACAATTTTCATTAAACTTTTTTATAGTTGTACTAGTACAAAAAGTACCACTGCACTTCAACACCCCAATACGGCAACATTACGAAAACACAAAAAATCACCGCCAACTCATTGTTGTAAGCAAATATTGCACATTTAACTGCAACCCGTTCTGCACATAAGGACAGTTGCTCACTGCCCACCGGTAAATTAGTACTGCGTTCAACGGGAAGTATGAGTCACGGGCCAACTGATCGGAAATGGAGCCAATGACCTTAATAAGGGCTTACGAAATGAGAAATTGGTTTTGGAAGTCTATTTTGCCTTTGTCATAAATTGTGCTAGAATATTTTTATATCGCTTAGTTCACCTACCATGTTTATATACCTACATCACGCTACGGTTGACTGGTAGAAAATGTTTATGCTAAACAATAAAAAGTGTTTTGTGCGAACTAAATGCAACGGATGAAGGCTCTATGGTTTCCCTTCAGTCAGAAACGAAGATGAACTTATTTGGTTACAGAAAACCTGAAAGTAAAGTGCCGCCATGAATTATAATGATAATTTTATATTTTATAGAAATATTTAAAAATGAATCTAATAAGGAGGATGTTAAATGAATTAAACGAATGATAAAATTTATCCGCTGATTTAGTTTAGACTTACAATGCATATCATATTTTTTGCAACACCACACAAGACAGATAAACGCAATAGGCATAATTCAGAGCTTTTTGTAACAAAAAAATATAATATGTCTAAAAAACAAGTGCTCCCTACAATCAATCTGTACTCAAAGTTCAATAAACGAACCTTAATACAAAAAAGTCACAACTTCACAAGCCACGATTGTGCAGCGCAAGCGCATCCGTATGACGCGCCGCGTCAGTGCACTTGAGGTCAATGCCCCTGCTTCCTAGCAGAGACAATTCCCACACGGGTCGCGATAATGAGTATGTCAGTACTAACTAGTGATGTTCCACCTAGATCGGGATTGAAATAGGGTTAAATCTGAGATCTATTTTTACAATTAAAAAATAACTGGACTCAAACAAATACCGGATGAAGATATGAAATCCAAAATCGGGATACGGATTGAATTTTTTTCACATATTCTGGTCCACAATTCCAAATATCAACAAAATAATAAATTCAATTTAATCAAACATTTAATTATCACTCACAATAAAGAGAAAGGAATATCATACGTACCATTTACATTTAACTTGTAGCAATATTAGGTAATTGCAATGGAATATACGGAAGTTGCAATTGCTGTAGAATTTCTAATCGTTAGCAGTTCAGAGTTCAGATTCTATTACTCTGAAGTGTACAAAATCATTTAGTGACAAATCTCCTTCCGCCTGCTAGAATTATCCTGGATATGATATTTCCTTAAGTATGCTTCCTTAACTATCCTTAAGTATGCTACTCGTATACTTATTGACAAATAAAATAAATTGTATCTTCATTCCTGTTATTATTTTGGCAAGAAAATCTACTTTTCAATGTGAATTAGGTTTTTGTTAGCACTTTCTACTTCCCTTCTTCCTTTCTACTTTCCACGAAGGGTTGGGCAGAGGTGTTTAGTAACACCCTAATTTCTCCGTTATGTTTAAGTCCCATGTAATAGGGGGCGAGCCTCTTGCCATCAACTGGGCACAAATCCAAACTCCGGGCTGCTACTGAAGAATTCCACACGGAAAACTTCCATAACGTTTTTTTTATTCTACTCTTCTAATAAATAATACGACAGCCACAGCTAAATTAAGATACAATTTAACGACTCACAGCTCTCTCATTAGATCGTTTGAATCTCGTTCCCGGGAAATCAGCGAAGCTTATAGCAACACTAAACCGAGATTCGTTAAACAAAGGAATTAGTATAACCTACAATAGAGCCATTTAAACTACGATTGTTTATCGTAGGTAGTTATTTATTGACTAGAAATGTTCCTAGAAAGTCTAGGAGAGCTAGAATATTCAGGGGTTTATCGCTATAATAAAATTACTAGTTAGCACTGATTTCTATTTACTATGTATCTTCTCGCACCTATAGATTGTACTATACGATAACGCTAATAAGAAATCAAGGCGATTGTGTGTATAGTAAGTATTTTGCAGTGGCGTGCATTGGTTTTCGGACTAGGTAGGCAGGCTCTAGCGATCTCACCTTTCAATTATACGATTAAGCTCATCTCAATACGATTCTGACCAAAAGAAATCATAGCCATACACGCTTGTTTTATTTATAATAATAGTTTAAGATGGAGTAGTTAATTAAATCTTAGGAGGTAGGCACTGCTTAATTGCCTATATGCAATGTACGCCACTGGTATTTTGTTTGTAAGAACTAATAATATTGAATGAATTAAAATTTTACATTGAAAGCAGATATTTTTTCTATCCGGAACGGAATTCATATTTCTATAATATATTATATGTTACTTTTCTGATATTGGTTCTTCAAATTCTTTATCATATTGTTGTTATTTTAGTGTTATTAGATCTTTCTTCTCCATTCTAGCATTTAAACCTATTGCTACCTCTTTCCTTAAACAACTAGTCGTTCGCTCATTACCAATGTGACCACAATCTTCATCTGGCACTTATTGGCTATCTATTATATCAATGTTAATTCCGCTCATTTCAGCTACTAAAGCAATAAATTCAACAATTCTACTAATAAAACCATTATATCGTTTCACATTTACGTAGGTTAAGTTTATCATCATTATTCCTCAAGTAATTACAATGCATAATTAAACACGCTAGTTTAAACGACCGCTCCCAGCCAAAACCGCTGATTACGTCAATGTTTTCAGTCGAGCGTGCAAAAACGTATGCACTTCAAACACATATGATATAATTACACAGAGGTCAGGAATAAGCTGTACGAGTGTTAGAATCACCTTGCGAATGCCTTTCTTGTCTATTATTATCTTTTTTAGTGTTCCGTACTTTAATAGTTAACAACGAAACCATGGCAAGATCTTCAACTGTCTTGTCAGACGAGCTACATGCGACTTGCTTATGCCATAGTAAAAGGATTAGCTTGCCAGCAAAATTGGTAATGTGACCAGGGTGCACCAGATGTACCGAAGTATCGTCACTCATGGAGGCTCTTTCAATGCTCAACATATTAAGATTACTTAGCGACTTTTTGTCTCAGTCTGTTTTTACAGTTGATTTAGTTAACAATGAAACCATAGCAAGATCTTCAAGTCTCGGTTCGGACGAGCTATATGAGACTTCCTTATGTCATCGTAAAAAGATTAACTTGCCAGCAAAATTGGTAATGGGACTGACTGCCCAGGGTGCACCAGATGTACCGAAGTATTGTCAGTCATGGAGACTCTTTTAATGCTCCACATGTTAAGATTACTTTGCGATTTCTTGTCTAAGACCGCTTTTAAAACTGATTTGTAATCAAACGTATCCAAATAGTCTGTGGGAGAAGACTCTAGTCTAGCAGTAGACTACTATTGACAAACACGATGATTAATAGATTATATTACAATCGGGTTATTGGGTTTTTCCGAGTCGAATTCCTCAGTAGCAGCTCGGAGTTTGGATTTGTGCCCGGTTGATGGCAATAGGCTCGCCCCTATTACATGGGACTTAAACATAACGGCGAAATGAGGATGTTACTATACACCTCTGCCTAACCTTTCGGGGAATACAGGCGTGATGTTATGTTATTACAATAGTTAGTGTTTCTTTAACGGTTCTAAAAACAAATACATTTCACCATTTGAGTATTCGTGGCAATCCCTCTGTGCGCAAGTCCAACTCGCTCTTGACCGGTTTTTTATAATAATTGGATGGTTACCTCGCCATAAGTCGTAATTTCTTCCTTGTACTAATGACTGCTGAAGGATCTTATAAATAATGACATATCATTACCTTAAACAAGACAGTATAGTATTATTGTTTACAATAGTTGGTTTGTTGGAATTGATGAGGTATTTCAAGTACTTAATAAGACACGTGGCGTAAATTGTAAGCTGTATCCTCTAGTTTTCTTTTTTAAACGTAATCTAATGTGTTGTAGTATTTTTAACCGTAGACAAAAAAGAGGGGTGTTATAATTACATGTTCTGCCTAGCCTAGTCAGCTTTCAGCCTAACCAGATGCGGCTGAATACCGGTATTTTATACGGAGCGACTGCCATCAGAAATCCGCAACCCAGTAACTGGGCAAGACCGATATCCTAAAGTTAGACTGGTTGTCAGACTTTCGGGCTTCGGACTACCCGTAACGACTGTTATAGGTATTCGTATAACACCCAGGACCGACGGTTTAACGTGCTCTCCGAGGCACGGAGGGGTCTCGATGGTCACCCATCCATGAACTGACCATGGCAAGCGCAGCTTAATCTTGCAAATCATATGATACACGCGGTTGTCAATTAGTTACGAGCCCCTTACTTTAAAGCAAAATAAAGTGCGTTTTGTTGAAAGCATTCCACTTCCTTAATTCACATGAACAACAGAAGCTATAAAAAACCACACACTTAAATCTATTGTTAAATTGTGACCATGAAAAATAAACAACAACGCACAGTCACTATTCGGCGGTAATGACATAATTGTGACCTCGAAAGAAATGCCCCAATGACATAAAGATGGGCAGCGAAAGTCGCACTTATGCGTCATTATCGTCGAAACCAAAAGTGTACAATTTTGGCACAATCACAACACTATTGTCGACAAAATGACTCGAGAATTGGATGACATACTTGATAATGGTACCACGAGTCCACTGTAGGGTTGTAAAAAATAAACGATTGGCTTTCGATAATTCTTATTTGTCGATGAATTTACAAACTTCGGCCACCCATTACAGTAAGGTTTTAAATATTTGATTTTATTTTTACCTCAGCATTTCTCCCACCTTTCACTGAACTTAATTTAACTTGTAGAAACAAAACCTGCTCAATCTTCCATAAAACAAAATCATAATGGTGCGCCCAGACCTGACGAACGCGCCGCGAAAGCGCCGCTCGCGCGCAGCTCGCGAGCTGCGCGCGTGCATTTCATGTTCGTACAAAGCTCTGCGAGCGGCGCATACGCGGCGCGTTCGTCAGGTCTGGACGCACCATTACAAAAGTCTTCATTAATTTCTTGTACAATTCTGGTTTTACAAAGATTGACCGCCGCATGAACTCAGCAAAAACTACATGTTTGAATCATTTAGTAACCCTAGCTTATATTAATGTTATGTATACAGAATAATCGTCATTGCAAATTATGAGAAGATTCCAGCAAAAAATATGAATTGTTGACCATCACTTTTCATTGTTTGCTACACGGTCCAGCAGCATCGCCATCTAATAGATGGGAATACAATTTTCTGTCAGTTTGTACATCATTATTTTACTATTTAAGTGTATTACTAGAATTAGCTTTCCATTACTTGAATAGTACAGAACATACAATGTTTGTTCCTTTCTTTGAATTCTTGCTCTATTTATTCGACATCCGCCGAATGTGGTTGAGCCAGGCTACCGGGCTTGACCCAGAAAATATTTGTTCTGTAAGTGGATTAAAGCAGGGAGTTTAAATGTCCGTATTTAAATTGAAGTTGTTTACTTCTTTTAGCAAATACGAAATTACAAAAAAAACATGTTGATATCTTTTCAAACAAAATTTTGTTCAAGAAGCAAGTTTTGGTAATACCACATAAATGGATCAAGAGGAATCATTGACTAAAATAACTAAATCTGCATTATTTTCGTAAGTTTGAAATTATATCGATATTTCTATAACTCTGCATTTAATCTAAAAGGTATTAAAAATAGACTTGGCCTTGGCTTTGCTCAAACCTTCATACTCTGCACACTAACAACCAAAGAGATACAAGGTGATGTAAATTTGGTATATCGCACTTTGCGTTTGCGACATAAAAATAATTTACTATTCCATGATTCTGGTGTATATTGTATTGCAACAATATTGCAAAATGGTGTGTTTTCTAGAACATGACCTTATCGAAACGACGTGACGAGCTAAAGATATTATGGCCACTTCACGTAATGGGATATAGACGTGGTGTGGCCTACACCATGATACTCAAGAATGTGTAAGAATCGTATTAATGGAATGACCTAAACGTAAATATGTTTGTAGTTTATTTAAGAGAAGTTCTGTTTGTATATTCGAATGAAATTCAGAAACCTAAGAATATCCAAAAAGGGTTGAACTTTTCAAAAGACCGTATATTTTGGAGACACGTCGTCGTATGTGAACGTCGAAGAAGAAGAATTATCATCATGCACAAATTGAGAAAATATTTCAGACAGTGTCTAAGGTTAAGGAACAGAGATATAGAGGGATTCCCTTACACCCTCTGGCTCTCAAACCTACGAAGATTGTCAATGAAATAACAGCCTTGTGCACTTTTTATCTACTTATTTATTTCGTACGTGGTTCTAATTGAAAATTCACGATATATGAACACATTGAACGTGATATTTTTGTGAATCATTATCTGTTTACATTTGCAATAACTAGATTACACCACCTTTCATCTTATTGAGAAATGTGATGAAATTTTACTTTGCTATATCGTCACTTCTATGGGGAGTTCGGTAGGCTTATGTCCAACGGTGGACGTCTTTCGAATAATGATACTTGACACTTTATAGGTTACTCTATATCTTTGTTTACAATTTCTGATTTTCTTAAAACAATATTAAATATAGCACCTGCATACTTTCCAATCGCATCTTTACCAATATATCCAGTTCCTGAATACCAAAATGCTGTATATCTACCGCGTTAAGAATTTATTTAGGCCAGTCATTAGGCCGAGAATCAGCTTCGACCTACAACAGTAAGATCCAGTACACACAATGTATAGTCAATTGTCGTCTTACTCACCAGCCTCGAAGGCATCATTACTGACGTCACCACGTCACCTCAAATTCATTGTGTTAGTTTTCGATGCACCTAACAATTTCTATTGTGCTCTAATGACCGTTGCCTATTGGCCTACAATCGTAAGTTAATGATGTTGTCGTCCCACTTCGAAGTTCCCAAATTGTTTAGAAAAAGTAATTGTAACAAGCTTTAGAATAAAAACTCGAGCGAAGTCGTTCAAGGGCGATGAACAATTTTTTGCAATTCTATCGACTGTTAGCCCACCATATAAAAGCCATAAGTGGTTTCAATTATTGTTTCGGCCATTATTGGAACTGTGTTACCAATTTGGTTTACGATTGGTTTTATGAAATCATCTTCCGATGACAAAAGAAACTCCGAATTGAGCCATAAAAGTAACTCCTTATACGGCACAAGTGCGCAACAGAAGTTCAAAAAGCTATATATTACAGTGAGTCAATACCAGTTTAGTAAAAGTCTAAAAACTTTTACAAGCGTAGGTCTAAGGTTATAATAAAACCACAATAGTATCAGTGATACAGAAGACCAAGTTTAGCAATGCGCGAGGGCAGATACATTGACAGACACCCATATCATAATAAGCCTGTCCCTGTCCCACTGCTGGACACGGACATCCTCGTAGAATGAGAAGGGTTAAGGCCTTACAATACAATACAATACAATACAATACTCTTTATTGTACACAAAACAAACAAGAAACATTACTATAAAAATAGAGATGTACAATGGGCGGTCTTATCGCACTAGGCGATTTCTTCCAGACAACCTTTGGATGGACATGAAGTGCAAGAAAAAAAGAGAGAGGTAGTTCACAGTGTAACAATTAATTAGGAGACATTAAATTATGTACGTAAAATAAACCTAAAAACACAAATAAATAAATATTATAATTATACAATAAATATGAAATAAATATATATATATATAAATATATATAGTGTAATGTGTATGTAATACATAATATAAACAGACAATAAATAACTATACATAAAGATGCAAAATTAACTATATTGATAGGTAGTGATCCTTAGTCCATCACTTTAGCCCGGTGCGGGTTGATTGATGGACTACACCTCGAGAACTTTTGAGACTCCTCTCAAGTGTTCAGGTTTCCGTTACCGCAAGTGATAATCAAATTCTGATCCTCACAGAAATTACAAAAGTCAGAGGTGTAGGGCGAGATCAAACTCAGATCCTCCTGCACGGAAAACAAGCGTCCAACACCCAACAAAAGCAAAAATAAATTCAGAGATGTAGCATCTGTAATTGTGGTGGTTCAAAACAATTCTGAATTTACCCTACACCTTCTTTGCCATCAACAACAGCTTATAACACTATACTGCAATGACGTCTTCCGAAAAAGGGGTAGTCTGTATTCCGTGAATATTGCGCAAGCGCATCACGGTGAACAAGTGGGTTGGTAATCGTACAGCTAGTGTTCTCGCACTGGGATTAATACTTTTGCTCTAAAAAAATAGCCCCGTCTCTCTTAGTTATATTATATCGTTAGAAAGTGATGGGTATATTTTAAATCTGGGTTTATCTTAGTTTTGGTTTAAACCATCTTTTCATCTTTCATAAAGGGAGTTAAGCTAGTTTTTCGGATATTATACAGAATATTCTTTAGGTGCGTGTGTCCTTATCGACTTGTAAGGATTTTTCCTTCTGCGCTTTCTTATTAAACGTCACACTTTCATGCAGCCTACATTGTTTTATCTCGTGCAATATCGACGCACGCGCACCGTATATGACAATTTAAATCGTTACATACAGCGCCATAAGTTGTGATGCAAGAATTATTGTAAAATAAGGCATGTATATTGATTAATAAATGGAATAAAATAACATGTATTGTGATGATTACTTAATTAATTTTGTCACTTTCAACAGGATGTGAGTAAAATTATGATGACATTAATTTGTTTTTTTTTTTAAATTAATATGTTTTTTTTTAAAGTATACATATGTGTGTCAGAGATTTTACAATAAATTGCAAAGTATTCTTACATTACCTACTTTCCAATGAAAATTAAAACATACAGATTAATTACAACCTTTCTTATAAAATGTTCGATGCAACGTTTTCCCGTATGTAAACATGGTGACCAATGTCGGCCACTGAGAGGGGGCGCGCCCACAAGTGAAATGCACAAAAGACTGCGCTTTACATATTATAGCACTGAGTTCACATTGTATGAGCGAGCGAGTTTATTCTCTTTATTAAAAAAACATTGTCTTACACTAGGAATACTCTTGTTGGGCGTGGGTGCGTTTACAGACACAAATCTTTACATTCACAAACTCCAAAATCCGGAATAAATTATCTGTCGGCCATACAAATATTTGTTTAGTACGGGAATAGAAACCGCGACTCGTCAGCAAGCCAAGCGCTCAACCACTGTGTCAATCCAACACGATTACGAGAACATGATGTTTTTGTAACACAATTTTCTCTAAACTTGTGTGAACTGTCGGTTGTATTTCCCTATTATTTTAGGGTACATTAAAAGAGCCTCCACGAGTGACGATCGTCCGGCTACCCTAAGTAGTTAACCCCGCTACCAACCATGCTGTCGGGCTATGTTCGCCACGGTTTTGTTTTTTCTGTTCGACTGCTTGATATGATTTTGCGGACCGTTTCTACGTAACTGGGCAGTTATCGGCGAGACCTGAAGGGTCTCCAACCAATGGGGACGAGAGTTAAATACTTAACCTAAGCTACGTAACTACTACTACTAACATCATGACTAGCTAGCAACAACAGCACTAAGGGCGACCCCTAATGGGATTTGGACCTCTCTTTTCACCACGGGATGACCTAACCTCATTTAGCTCGTGCCGATATGCGAGAAGAACAAAGACTTATAATATTTGTAAATGTAAATTCATTATTTGATAACCTAATACCACCTTCTTTGCAAAGTGTCATACATCGAGACAAATGTTTGTATGACCAGCTGTATTATTTATTCGTGTCTAAATATTTATATAGACACAATCACGCTTTGACACGAAACGGAAGGCAGACATACCGTCGCTGCATTCCGGTCGAGTGAGAAAGAATAATAAAAATCAAACAAACAAAATATTCTATTGATGAATTCAAATTAAAAAATTACTTAAGTAAATGTTGATAAATAAATATGGCAATCAGGGAAGTGAAAGTCTTTGTCCCGTTTTGGAATGATATTGTAGCCTGACGAAGTAATTATAGCTGTTAAATATCGCTTTTAAAGTCAAAGCCGGAACTACATTTCCAATTTGCAAGTCCAATTGTCTGATCTGACAATCTCTTCTCTTGTTCTAGCCTTTTCTCAATTATGTTGGGGTCAGCTTCCAGTCTAACTAGATGCGGCTGAATACCAGTATTTTACACGGAGCGACTGCCATCAGACCTCCGCAACCCAGTCACTGGGCAATGCCGATATCCTAAGGTTAGATCGGTTCTCAGACTTTCAGGCTTCTGACTACCCGTAACAACTGTCATAGGTACTCTTATGACACCCGGGATCGACGGTTTAACACGCTCTCTCAGGCACAGAGGGGTCTCGATGTTTAACAAACGGTCGAACGGTCACCCATCCACGTACTGACCGCGGTAAAGGAAGCTTAACCTCGTAAATCTTATAATCGGCGCGGTTGTTAATTAGCCATGAGCTCCTCTGATTTGACAGTCTAAAGATATTTAATGTTCTTATACCTTCATGCCACACACATCTGATCTGACTTTCATATCGCCCAGAGTCGGGTGTGCAAGCATGGACAGAGCATCAGAAGATGAAGCAATTTATCATTGTAGGTATAAGATCCGATTATCGGATTAGACATTTGAACAAGCGATTTAGAACCAGGGACTGAATAACCGTATAATTAAGATACCTTTGACGACACGTTTGGTGCAGTGGCTGAGCGATTGGCTTCTGCGCTACGGGTCGTGGGTTCGATTCCCACACGGAACAAATATTTGTATGGCCTTCAGATAGTTGTTCCGGGTCTGGGCGTTTGTGTGTGTGAAGATTTGTGTCTGTAAACGCACCCACGATACAGGAGAAATCCTAGTGTGGGGCAACGATTTTTTTTTTAAACCAAATTAACTTTAAAAGTTATTACGTCATACCTCTAAATTCTGGTTACCTGAATATTACGATACTTAAATAAATTTCGGTACCGAAATGTAGTTTGAAAATGCGAAACGGTAAATTCCGGTATCGGTACCAAAACCTTTATAAATAAGGGTTTGGGAGGGACAGTTTTCGTTTACAAACACTGTCAAATTTTTTGACAGCAAAAACAAAACCAACCATTTTGACAGTTCTCGGAAATGAAAACTGACTAAGGGTAGCTATACACATTAATCGGCACAGCCGGGCGGTTAAACCGAATATATGTAGTTGAATGTTCGGAATCACAACCCGCTCGGCTTAAATTTTAGTTCAGCTAAGAATTATTATTATTGGAGCCGAACGTATGTAGTAGTTGCTACGGGTCGGCTTTTTCGTTCCACAAGAACTGCCGAATCGAATGATGTGTCGACACGAATGAACTACCCAATCGGCACAAGCCGAATGAAGCCGAACATGTGCAGTAATTACTTCGGGTTAGCTTTGCTGTTCGACGAAATACTGCCGAACCGACTATGTGTGTACCTCCCTTACAATTTTGTTAGTAGTATTGGCCTCCTGGCCTTACAGCAACATTGGCACACACTCGTGACGAACGTCATAAAAACACCATCACCGTTTTATGATACCAACATTATATAGTACATAATTCCACGTTTTCTACTTCTTATTACGCACAAAGTATCATGGCTAATTACCCCCATCTTTACTACTACTCATCTCACACACGATCTAGTCGCGACCAAATATGAAAGTACTGAGTTACATATATAACTAACTAGGTACCAGTACTACCAGTTATCATATTTTACAGAAGTTATGTTTTTTTAAGTAAACGTGAACTTATTAGATTGCTGATCATGAGGTCATCGATGGGATTTGACGGTGAAATGAGTGTGTTACTATACACCTCTACCCAACTCTTCGGGGAATAGAAGCGTGGTGTTATGTTATGAGTTATTAGAAGAAAATAATATTTTATAAATAATTTGGCAATAGTGTCCGGTACTAACTGCCTTTTCCTTCTTGGCGGCTTCTACACTTTAGTCTCACTGTGGGGTTAGAACCTAGTAATCCATTTTAAGAAGCAAACTTCGCTTTGCTATATTTGAGTCAGAGAAATAATCCCTTGGAACACAAATATTAAGAAGTGGTAGAGGGCGGGCGTTTTTGGAGGCTTTATCAATTGACAAAGTACTAAACTGATTTTAATCGGTATTTTTTAAATTTTTGGTCAATTTTTTTCATTCAATGTTCAAAACATATCAATAATCTCAGTATAATTCACTTTTTTATCCCTATCAATAAATATAGAACTTTGATTCTTACGCGTACGAAGTGGTCGAACCACATAAAGTCAGGTATAACAAGTACCTAGTTAAACGTTTAACAAGGCTTAAACACAGATAGATTACTGCTAAATTGTCTATAATTGATTTCTTTTAATATAAATAAGCCAATTATACACTTGGAACTGGGCTGCTTATAAAAACGGTAGTGAAGGATTTTTTATAATGAAACTAGCGGACCGTCCGGAAAACGTCGTCCTATCCGGAAAAGCAGCGCCACCTGCCAGATTCAATTGTGTTTCCAAACCATCCAGGAACCTATTGAAATATACACAAAATTTCATCCAAATCGTTCCAGCCGGTTAGGAGGAGTTAAGTGACAAATATACGTACAGAAGAATTGTATTATTAAGATGAAAGATAACGGACCATCATTTATACGAATGAAAAAGTTTAAGGCACTAAGCCTAGTACGGATTTTTCAAGAGCTAAAGTATGTGACGTAATGTTTTTTCATGGTAGGCCGACGACGGACGTTTTGTCAGGCAAACTGCCGCTAACAAAAACCACTAACCCCGTGCTGAATGTCGCGACGGGCAACAACTACCAACCACTGTCAAGCTTATCCGCAGCAGTCCGCCGGACAAACAGTCCATCGTCTGCTTAGGGCGTAACAGTGATCATAACATAACATCACGCCTGTATTCCCCGAAGGGTTCGGCAGAGGTGTATAGTAACATCCTCATTTCGCGGTTATCTTTAAGTCCAATAGAGAGCGAGCCTATTGCCATCAACCGGGTATAAATCTTGGCTGTAACTGAGGTATTCCACTTGGAAAAACCCAGTAACACTTTGCCCGACCACAATCAGCAGTCGCGCTTGCCACCACTAGACCAACGAGGCAGTGATCATAGCAAGATTTCTCTAACTACTGATTCATAGCTACTAAAAGCCATTGTGCTATAATTAGTTATTTTAATGGTCAATAATAGTTTAATACTGAAATCAACGACCTGCCTATAATTTCCTCTGTAGCCATAAATATTTATGTAGACACTTATATCAAGTAATATTTTAATGCTAAATATAATTAAACTTAGACCGTTATCTGTCATCGATGCTGGCATGTCGGATCCGGCGCCGGTCTGACGTCATCTCGTTGGTCAGTTTTCCCTTCCACTCTATCCGTCTTACTAATAAACGCTGTGTAAAGTTATAACGCTGTTTAACGTCAGTATAACCATACATTTATTGATATATAAGCTTGTCATAAATCTACACAACGATTATTGGGGGTGTGTGAGTAGATACTGATTAAAATTTATGACCAGACTAGCTGCCCGGACAGACTTCATTCTGTCAAAAGTTATTGGCCTGTAGTGGGAAAAGAAACGTGTTGTTTTTACTATTTTCCACGCAATTTTTATGTTTTTTCTCTGCATAAGAACCTTCCTTGTGCCTTAAGGAATATATTTAAAAAAAATAGCCGAATTGGTCAAGCCGTTCTCAAGTTTTGCGCTTAGCAACACATTTGGCGATTCATTTTTATTTATATAGATGACCAGATAAACGACTCAATGGACTTCGGTCTTTTGGCCTTTGAGACTAATGATGAATGAACAATGGAGTTCGTTCTGCCTAGCCTTTTCCTAACTATGTTGGGGTCAGCTACCAGTCTAACTAGATGCGGCTGAATACCAATATTTTACACAGAGTGACCGCCATCAGACCTCCGCAACCCAGTAACTGGGCAATGCCGATATCCTAAGATTAGACTGGCTGTCAGACTTTCGGACTTCTGAATATCCATAACGACTGTCATAGATATTCGTATGAGTCCCGGGATCGAAGGTTTACCGTGCTCTCCTAGGCACGGAGTGGTCTCGATGTGTTACGAATGGTCACCCATTCATGGACTGACTACGGCAAGCGCAGCTTAACCTTGCAAATATGATCTGCGCGGTTGTTAATTAGCCACGAACCCCTCTATGAACAATAAGGTAATTTTATTTTTTGTGTTATGGATTGGTAAACATGCTGACGGCTCACCTGATAATAAATGGTTACCGTTGCCTTATACACCTGCAACCAACAACACCAAGATGATTGCTGATGCATTGTCAAACCTGAGACAAAGTTGAAAAGTCTAATGTGCCTGTATATTTATACCCCATAAAAAAAATTCATGTAAAAAAAAGCCTATTCTAGCGACTCTTGTCGACAAAAGTTCTGAGATCTAACAGCTTAGTTCACATAGAAACTGTTTACAGGATCCGTTTTTATTTTAGTGATGACGCCTGGTAGTTGTATGAGCGAGTTCACATACACGACAGTATTCCGAAACCAGTAAAAAATATTGGATCCGTTATTTTTATCCTATCCTGTCTGCCAGATCCGACGCAGCTGCCATTTGTTTAACTGATCCGTTAGTACAGATGTGAACAAAACATTCAGTACCGACAGATCCGTTAAAACGGATCCGATGTGTGAACGGGCAATAACAGAATAATTTCAAATAGAACAAACAAACATAATCTATAGTCTCGTAGAAGGAAATGAATAATTTAACATAGTAGACGATCGTAAAACAAACACTTTGGTAAGCAGACATTGATTCAATATTGACCTTTGTATTGTTTAAACAAAATATTTGAAGAACTGTTTACTTAGAAATCGAAATTATCTTTTACGTCATAGAAAGTGAAACGATATAATCTAAAATTATTAGTTAGGTACTTTCCTTGGAAAAATGACCGGGATATTTAAATACTGACTGTTACTAGGAAATGTACGCAAGGTAGATAGATCTGAATGTCCGTTCACACGTATTAACAGAATTAGAAATCATTTCCATAGGCCAGGTGTCGGCAACGTGCGGCTCGCGAGCCGCATGCGGCTCTTTCGATGTAAAGATGCGGCTCTCCAGTTCCATACGCAAAAAATAATTATTTTAATATCAAAACCCTTAAAATCGTGCAATCGCTTTATAATTGAGTTCTAAAATATTATAGTATGACAGATATACTGACTATGGACTGAGAGATAGATATAATAAGTATATCTATCTCTATATATTGGATTAACTATTTTATTATTCTAGCTAAAATATGTTTTGTGCTAAAAATATTTGTATGTTTTTAAATGAATAAATATGATTTCGTATTTAAAGTCGTTTATATTAAATAATAAAATCAAACATATCCTATATGAGCAAATACTATAATATTGAAAGGAATTGTTTAGAGGCTCTTTAAAAACTGAAATTTTGTAAATTGCAACTTTTGGCTCTTCCGTCTCAAAAGGTTGCCGACCCCTGACATAGGCTAAACTTTAATTAGTACTTGTATAATTATCGTTGCATTTACCTATGCTGGTGCTATCCTACTTAACATATACGTAGCATTTACATAACATAATATCACGCCTTGTATTCTCAGAAGGGTTCGGCAGAGGTGTTTTAGTACACCCTCGTTTCGCTAGTTATGTTTAACTCCCATGTAATAGGGGCGAACTTATTGCCATTAATCGGGCACAAATCCAGACTGTGAGGTGCTACTGAGAAATTCCTAATGGAAAAACCTAATAACACTTTGCTCGACCTGGTGGTCGAACCCAGGACCAGGCTCAGCAGTCGCGCTTGCAACCACTAAACCAACAGGGCAGTCTTAAGGCAGAACTTAGCATTTATCACATGCTACAAAAATATATCGTCATCCAACTAACCCATCCAATTTGTGTCCTCATCAATAGTTGCTTAACCTCATACACCTATCAATATTCCAAACTTTAACTAGGTCAGTAAAGGGTCTAAGCACCGGAACAGTAGAGTACAGTGCGACAGTAAATTTTCTAAAAACTGCATTAATAGTCAATGTACAACAGGTGCTACTTTCTATAGAAAACGTGTAGAGACATGTTAATGTCTTGACGTGTTGACGTATACGCCTATTAGGCAATATTGGACATGGTGGCTGCCTCGTTTACTATGAGCTAGTTGACTTGACTGGACTGAGTTACTAGGAACTTGAATCGTAAATACTACTGTGAGTTGTATTTACAGAGAGAAGGTTAGATAGGATGATATTGTAAACCAATATTTGTGTTACGAACTTTTTAACCAATAAGCTAAGAAAAATAATGATAAAATAGTTGGTAAAAAATATTAATCGTGATATAATAATTACTTATTAACTACCTCGTTGATCTAATGGTGGCAAGCGCGACTGCTGATCAGTAGGTCTTGGGTTCAATCCCTAGGTCGGGCAAAGTCTTATTGGGTTTTTCCTTGAGGAATTCCTCAGTAGCATCCCGGAGTTTTGATTTGTGCCCGGTAGATGGCGATAGGTTCGCCCCTATTACATGGGACTTACACATAACTGACGAAATGAGGATGTTACTATACACCTTCATGGAATACTGGCGTGATGTTATGTTATTGATTAGTAAGAAAATAAGATAAAAAAAATGTTTACAATTATACACACAAAACAATCAGTCCATTTTTTACTCTGCACAAGCTTTTACGTGGTTAGAAACACAAAGAACTCATTAACCTTATGCAGGTCTAATCGTATTCACATTTGATTCAGAATAGATACTTTATCAAGAAATAATAAGCACATGTTATGTTCCATCAACTTGACTTATCTATCGGGACAATCTAAACGCAGCTAAGAAATCCAAGTAAGGTACAAGCACTCTCAATCGTGTATGAGTTTTTATTGCAATAAGACAAGACATTTGTCCAATGGAGAGACAGCGACTAAATGCAGCAAAACCACGCGAGAAATTAATAAAAAAAAAACGTTATTCTAGGTACATGACGATATCAGATTAAAATCAGTTCCGTGGTAGTTGAACCTTTTTTCTTGATATGGATGCTGAGTATATTTATTGTAAGCATATGTATGATATAAATCTCGTATACAAAGCAATTTTCCATGGAAACTGTTTATAAAGTATGCAACAATTAAAACGGAAAAATAATATTTTTTTATGTAACTTTTGAAACTTGACATGTTGTCGAGACTACTTATTTCAGAAAATATTTAATTAATTTTATATTTTTTGGCCGCTTTCTCTTTTTCTGGTTTTTTCTTCCAAAAAAAAATGTACATACATACATAACATCACGCCTGTATTCTCCGAAGGGTTGGGCAGAGATGTATAGTAACACCCTCATTTCGCTGTTATTTTTTAAGTCCCATGTAATAGGGGGCGAGCCTATTGCCATCAACCGGGCACAAATCCAAACACCAGGCTACTACTGAGGAAGTCCACACGGAAAAACCCAATAACACTTTGCCCAACCTGGGGATCGAACCCAGGACCTCATGATCAGCAGTCCCGCTTGCCACCACTAGACCAACGAGGCAGTTAAATAAAAAAACCTTTCTTTTAATTTTACAAATGCGAAAATTTGTATGGACACAGAATATTCATAAACGGTATTTTTCATCGCGGTATTCACATTTCCCACGTGCACAGCCACAGGCAAAACTCGTACCCAATAAAGAGTATCAAAACATCCCGCCATAACATAAATTCACCATATTATTACATCATGCGATCCTTTATATTATCCACTACATGATTCTATCAGCGATAGTACGCTGAGATTCAATTTGATCAATAAATAAAACGCATCGCGGAACTGAACCGTCGCGCGTCGGTATATAATTTTATATTGATGATTTATTTATTTCAACTATCACTGGATACAGCGGTATCATGATCGTAATGAAATTGATATTATGTAGTGTCATAGCTCGTGGCTAATTTCCAACCGCGCGGATCATACGATTTGCGAGCTTAAGCTTTGCTTGTCGCGGTCAGTCCATGGGTGGGTGAGCGTTCGTTACACATGGAGATTCCTCCGTGCCTCGGAGAGTACGTTAAACAGTCGGTCCCGGGTGTCATACGAATACCTATGACAGTCGTTAAGGGAAGTCAGAAGCCCGAAAAGTCTGACAACTAGTCTAACCTTAGGATATCGGCTTTGCCTAGTAACTGGGTTGCGGTCTGAAGGCAGTCGCTCCATGTAAAATACTGGTATTCAGCCGCAACTGGTAAGACTGGAAGCTGACCCCAACATAATTGGGAAAAGGCTAGGCAGAACATAGTCGTATTATCGTTGAAGCGAAAAGTTGTTATCTAATTTTGCCGTTTTTATTTTTTTAATTTTTGTCGACTACTTATAGAAGCACTTTACACAGTTATGTGTGATAGAAAAATTACTTACATATACGTTACTTTTCATTACAAAAAATATAGAATTATACAACGTGACAGACGTAAAAAAATCGTTATATTGGAATCAATCGACTGGAGCAAGTTACTGGCATAATTGAAACGAGCAAAAAATAGTCGTTCGCTTCCCTACTCTGGTTTTTATCACATTGCATATGCATCGTTTTAAATAGTTTTTTTCTTGATAATAACTAGTTTAAAAATAATAATGTAACAATTATCTTTATCTTTACATAGTATAAAACAAAGTCGCTCCCGCTGTCTGTACGCTTAGATCTTTTAAACTACGCAGCGGATTTTAATGCAGTTTTCAGCAATAGATAGAATGATTCAAGAGGAAGGTTTATATGCCCCACATTAGTATCTACATTGCACCCGTGCGAAGCCGGGGCGGGTCGCTAATAATTAATATTTCATAAAGTAGGTAATGAAAAAGGTTTGACCCAATCAATGGTAGCTGTAGAAAAACCTCATTTATGGCCGATTCAATATACGGAGCGTTATTGATTAAAATTGATATTCATGTATCTTTACCAATAATAGAGCAAAGACTTCATAGCTTATAATAGAAGACTCTCATATGGAAGTAGCTATCACAAGTAAAAGTAGCTTACGAGTCTATTTAAGTACCCAGTTTGACAATAAAAAATACTACCGTTGGTAAGCAGAACGATTCGTTTTTATTTATAGGAAACGAGCATTAGTTTACAAACTCAGGAAGAAAATTATAGTAAAAGCTAGAAGGAAGACAATATTATCTAGTTGTGTGATATGCGACTCACATTAACTAATACCAAACTAAGAACCATCTACGTCTCATAAACGTACAGTACGTCTCATAAACGTACAGTACGTCTCTTAGACGTAGTTAGAAAAGCTAATCCAGAATCAATTCCGATTTAATTCCGGAAGCGACACTCCTACTCGTGAACAATTTAATGTACTACCTACGTGATCATCATGACATGTGGGAAGGTGAATGTTGATCAAGATTAGACGCGATTTCCGTGGTAATCTGGGGAAAAACGTACACGACACGTCTTTGATTTCGTTTCTACCGCGTATGTGGGATAATAGTGAATGTGGCCGTTCTAAAGCTATTTATCAATGACTACTCTTTCTTTGCGTCTCCGAGTGACATAACATCAGGTCCTGTATTCCCCGAAGGGTTAGGCAGAGGTGTTTTGTATTAACACCCTCGTTTTGCCAGTTATGTTTACGTCCCATGTAATAGGGGGCGAGCCTATTGCCACTAACCGGGCACAAATCCAGACTCCGGGCTGCTACTGAGAAATTCCTAATGGGAAAATCCAATATCACTTTGCCCGACCTGGGGATCGAACCCAGGATTCTATGCTCAGCAGTCACACTTCCGACCACTAAACCAACGAGGCAGTCAAGTCACTCTGAGTGGTTGAGCATTATTTTGTTGGTGTTGTGTGTTTTCAACAACTACATTAAAAACTCATGCGCACTTAATGTTAATGAACAAAATGTGTGAATAACATCCTCATTGGTCTAGTGGTGACAAGCGCGACTGCTGATCGTGAGGTCCTGAGGTCGAACCCCAGGTCGGTCAAAGTGTTATTGGGGTTTTCCGTGTGGAATTCCTCAGTAGCAATCCGGAGTTCGGATTTGTGCCCGGTTGATGGCAATAGGTTCGCCCCCTATTACATGGGACATAAACATAACGGCGAAATGAGGGTGTTACTATACGCCTCTGTCGAATCCTTTGGGGAATACAGGCATGATGTTATGTAGTGCAGAAACTTAGACTGGTATTCTAAATACGTTTTTGAATACCGATATTAGTGAAATAATTAACTACTGAGATAACCTAATGAATTTTAAAGTTTAAAATATCTTTTGCTGGTGTCTGTACACAAAATTTTAATACCTATTGTATAAAAGAGCACTTTATGATACCACACAGCACCAACAAAATAAATCACGCTACCATTAAATTAAAACCATGAAATATTGCTAATCCTTCGTACAATCCACACCCTTAATAATTCAAGGAGCTAAGAAATAAAAAATAAAAGAACCAGAACGATTCGATTCAACATTTTATATCTTGATGGTCAATTCTGCTAACAAAATTATTTAAAATCGAAATTGAATCGTAACTGAATCACGGATGACCGTACAATTGGTACGTCTATAAGAAAAAAGTCAAAAGTTAATCTTCTTCTTTTCGTGTAGTTAGTGACTTACCTGGTGTCAGAGTTTATGCCGCCCATGGGCCTCTGACTTGGCTTCACATGCCGTCGAGAAATATCTCTCAGACATGCCGGTTTCCTCACGATGTTTTCCTTCACCGTTTTTAAACAATGATAATTATACTATACGCACATGAACCCGAAATGTCAGATAAGAGTTAGTAAAGTCGTGGTTTAGCTGCGGTTCGATTGCGAATTTTAACAATTTTATTAGTAGAATAGAGGACTCCTGGTAAAACCCCCCGTATAAACAAACAAGTTTTGTTCGTCCGTTCGTTTTTCCGTTTAGGCAACAACATTATATTGGTTGTTGATAAAAATAAAACTGTTTACTTTTGTGCCAAGTGTAAACAAATGAATAAAGCTATTTTATTAATCGATACCTTTTAATTTAAAGTTTAATGTGGAGTTCAATAATACTTCAAATAATTTGAATGCAACGATACCAAAACTCGAGTAAAATAAGTTATAAATTGTTATTGGTTTACAAAAATAATGTACCCATCAGGTCTCGCCAATAAACTGCCCGGTTACGTAGAAGCGGTCTGCAAGGACCATCTACAAGCTGTCAATAAGACAATAATATTAACAATAATGGCTTTGGCCCCGTTCCCGATGCCGGTGGGCTAATATTTTTTATATTTTTTAATGATTTTAGTTGTTTCATTTAAATATTTTAAACTATAAACATATATGTATTGAAATAAATAAAGGAAATAATAATAACGACTGCCTTGTTGGTCTAGTGGTCGCAAGCGCGACTGCTAAGCATGGGATCCTGGGTTCGATCCCCAGGTCTGGCAAAGTGTTATTGGGATTTTCCTTATGGAATTTCTCAATAGCAGCCCGGAATCTGGATTTGTGTCCGGTTAATGGGCAATAGGCTCGTCCCCTATTACATGGAACTTTAAATATAACTGGCGAAACGAGGATGTACTAAAAACACCACTGCCGAACCCTTCGGGATATTACCCGTGGAAGACGTGATGTTATAATAACGTAAATTACAAATGTATAAGTTTAAAATTGATAATGACTTTTCGGTAGAATATTACACATTACCAATTTTTTTAAGTAAAAATATTTGTTTGCTATCATCGAGTACATTTGAACCCCTTTCATTGATCTCTAGCAAAGCATAGCTAATTCGCACATGTCTTCAAAACGTGTTCTTATATTTTTAGTTCTAACTAACAAGCAAGAAAACATTATTGTTGTTTTAATCCATTTAATAATGCCAATTTCACGCTTTAGTCTATCCACGTGACAGTAAAAATTATGTACAACAATTTCACGCTAATGATGTCTGTCAAAAAGTGTTATTCACTTGCGTGAAACAGTTGAAACTGAATACGTTGGTCATTCAAGAGTGATTCTGGTAGACGACAAACATAAATCGATGGTCCCTAGTGTCTCTACGTATACTATCGAAACTACAAAATCTGTTTTTATTTTATTTGCTTAAAATGTGTGAAATTATGTTATCTCATAAGTTATAAATTAAAAAGTTAAAATATCATAAAATATTATTTCGTGTTTTTCAAAACGTAAAGTTGAAAATATTCAAAGAACAAACTTCAAAACGCTTTCCTCAAAAGTGGTCATTTTCGATTTTCGGTAGTTTACGTAGGGACCGTCGAAATAATTTCAAACCAAGTGATGGTAGCGTGATGGTAGTATGTAGCTGGTCTTTATGGGAATTGAATGAGCGGTTTTCTAGATGGTCTTTGGTCAAGGATTTTTCTGTCTCGCATTCTAGACTTACCGTGTCGTATCGCGTCAGTAGGTGTATCAGACGCCACCGGTTTCATATATATTCTATGAAGGTGCGCACACGGACGCGACATGTAAGTATAGTGTGAATAAGAAAATTTCGGCAAAAAATTATGACGTGCGCCCGAAGGCACTTTGCGCATACACTTGGTACTAGACCTTTGTGTCAGACCCGGCAAAATTCTGGTGGGTCTAGTCACTATAACGTATGCTAGACTTTTCTTTCAAGATAAAACTTATTCGAATACGTGGATGAATTTGCTGAACTTGTTTGTACTTAAATATTAACATAATCAGCCCATTACTGTCCCACTGCTGGGCACGGGCCTCTTCTCAGAATGAGAAGGTCTTAGTCCACCACGCTGGCCTGGTGCGGTTTGGCAGACTACACACACCATCGAAAACTTTATGGAGTCCTCTCAGGTGTGCAGGTTTTCTCACGATGTTTTCCCTCACCGTTAACGTAAGTGATAATCAAACTCCGATCCGCACATGAATTCGAAAAGTTAGAGATACGGGCCGGGATCGAACTTAGACTCTCCTGCATGGAAGGCATGTGTTCAACCGCTAGGCTATTACTGCTTTTATTTAACCGCAGTAAAATTAGTTAGTTTTGTAGAAACAATGAACTTAACCGGACCAATCATAATCGTGGTTTTAATGGACAATATAAAGGGTTTTAAATGTTAGATTAAATGGGAAATGTCCGATTTCTTTCAAGGAACTTTCATCGTTGGCTATGACTAAGATCTAGACAGTACTTAAGATATACTTAAGACGCGTGTTGTCACAGTCACTTCGCCTTAAACTGACAGTGACAGCACGAGAATTAACGGCAACTTAAATTGAAGACGCGTTTGAGTATTTGGCCATAAGTAAAGATCACGTTCTGCCTAGCCGTTTCCCAACTATGTTGGGGTCTGCTTCCAGGCTAACCAGATGCGGTTGAATACCAATATTTTACACGGAACGACTGCCATCAGACCTCCGCAACCCAGTTACTGGGCAATGCTGATATCCGAAGGTTAAACCGGTTGTCAGACTTTCGGGCTTCTGACTTCCCGTAACAACTGTCATAGGTATTCGTGTGACACCCGGAACCGACAATATAACGTGCTCTCCGAGACACGGAGGGATCTTGATGTGTAACGAACGGTCACCCATCTACGGACTGACCGTGGCAAGCGCAGCTTAACCTCGCAAATGTTATGATCCGCGCGGTTGTTAATTAGTCACGAGCCCCTCTTAGCAAAGCCCCCTAAGTAAAGATCACGATAGCTAAATAATAAGGTTAAGTACCTAGGCGGTACATATCTTCCTATATGAACTGGACTACTTGTAACAAAATAATGTCCGCTTAACTAGGTACTTAACACACTTAAAGTTAATCTGTGCGATATTTGACGAAACAGAAAGATGTGAAAGGTTATATTTTGTAACAGAACATGACAAAACACGACGTGCTAATAGTAACATGTTCCCGTTTTACACTAGTGCGTCACGTTTGAACGTAGATCAGTGATGCTCAACCTTTTTGAACCTTTGAATTCAACATTATAAAAAAAGGGCAAAGAACATGTAGCAAGGCGCGGAAAAATAACAATAAAACGGGGGACTATTTTTGTTTTGTGTTAGAAGAAGCGCACATTCTACAAATTCCGGATTAGGTTATGTTAACAGCACATGATCCACTCTGTCGGTGATCATCGAGACTCTGACACCAACAACAGATAGATATGGATCTTATTGACAGGTGAACATCTAATTTGCTACTTCAAACATAGACAGTAAAAACACAAAAGAATAACTTCCGCTCATCGACTGTCTTACCCGGCGTGGTATGGGAACATTAAAGCTTGACATGGGACATAACTGAAATTATGAGGAAAAACATAACTATCAAAAAAAAAAAAAAACTACCCAGCCCCCTGATTCTGAACGTGTTGATAAGTCAGCTGTTGAACGATTCGAATAATTATCTCAGTTCGTCTACGATTCTCGTAACGAGAGAAAACGAGATACAAACCCAATCCTTCTAACTAACCTATCGAAAACTTCGGAATCAGTGGGTTGATACAATACAAAACAATTCTTTATTTGATAACTTCATAGTTACATGTCATTTGATTGACGCACAGACCACAATCGTATGTTGAGCATCCCTGTCATAGATACTCTTTGCCCATACAAAAAGGTGAACATATAAATTTTATTATAATCACGTCTCATAGACGACACTTTTACAACATCACGCTGTGTTTTCCCACGTTTGTGGATTACTATATCGTGTGCCTAGTTGTAGTATAGTTGCAATATGAATCGTGCTTACAACTATGAAAGTTCTTATCATTGTGTAACAGTAATATATCAATTTACACTTAGGCTGATGTTAAACAACCGTTTTAATCAGAGAATTATTTTTTATGAACACAGATTAAGTACTGATAAATCAACTGATACCCGGACATGTTTAAAAAAAATTGTATCGAATGTTATATTATCGATTCCGATCCTTTGCTAGAGAGTTCTAGAGCTCTTTTTTCATATTCTGTACCTAAGTTATTTTATCAACACGAAAATAGATAGAAAAAAACTTATTGGTAATGTAAAAAAAAAAACAGAATTTTGCAAGAACCACGATAAAAAGCTTCAATCAATTAACTCAACCTATTTTAGCTCACAGCTGGACCTGTCAAATAAACAAAAATAATAGTTGAATTTAATAAATAACTCGCAACTAACATGCAACTAACAGAGCGATGCATTACATACAAATTAGTAACACCGGAACCAACATTACGATGCATCAAGTCAAAGCTTGCCACACTTTAACACATATTACTACAATGCATTAATAAATTACGCTATATTTTACGTTAACATTCAAATCGGATGCGTACGCGCACGCTGACACAATGAATGACGCAACGTAATTGTCGAAATAAGTAGAGTGAGACGTTCACACACGATGCTTTTACGTTAACGTTTAACTTAAGTAAGTAATTATATAAAACTTATGTCCACTGTAAATTTGGGGTTAAATAGTTCAATGGCTAAATTCTCAAACACTACGCAGTTTTAAGTCGCCGTAAAGTCTCGTGCTCTCACTGTCATTTAAAGGCGAAGTGACAGTGACAGCACTAAACTAACGGCAACCTAAAATTGAGTAGCGTTTGAGTACCTATTTGGCCACAACACACCAATTTTTCAATCGGTCTTGTAAAAATATATCAAATCATTTGCAACTGATTATTATAAATACTGGGTGGCACAAAGCTACTGGCATTATAGAAATTACTTATATTTCTTTAAATGGCGTCTCCTCTCATCCTGATATAAAAAATTGTGTAGTAAACAAATGTAGAATACACCGAAAATAAACATGGACCGTTTTACTCCCCAAGATCGTTTCACTCGTTAGACAAAAGTGGCCCACCAAGGCACGAATATCTTTTAAACAGTTTCTTCAAGTAGAAGTTTCAGCTCATCTTGATTGACCGTTAAGGTTCATAAAAGCATAATACTGCGTTAAATCCCTGCTGAAAGCAAACATGTTGCTTATTTTTATGCAATTTTGCTGTCTTATTTGTCTAATGTTATATAGAATAGGTATAGGACATATTCTACTACGTATTTTAAGAACCAATTAATTATTCAAAATAATAGATACTTAAAAGAACATTTACAGATCTTGCTGGCTCCATTAGGTATTATACTTAAACTCATATTTAAGTAGAACAATTAAAAGTTCGCTCCCAATACAATCAAACAATAAATTAAAAATAAATTGATGATGCCCAAAATCGATGAACAATAGCAAATCAATTCATACCGAACACCACAAGTGATCATTATGCTCAACCGATTATTATCGTTAACCGATCAATCAAAGATTAATCGGTCGAGTAACTGTCTACTCGTTAACCTGGACCCGATTCTCTGTTATTAAACGCGAAACATCAGATTGTAATTATTAATTTATTCGACATTAATATCCTCGTAATTTGATACTAAAAATGCGAAATTTAACGTCCCAATAAATAATGTACCAAAATAAAACATGGATTTTGTGCTCGTTCTTTGTAATAAAAGATCATGCAAAATTAAATCGTATCAGGAACTGTGGATCGCAAAGTACCTAAAAAAGAAAGCTTCAACCACAAACAAAAATAATTTAATAGGCTTAATAAACATGCGAATCATTTAATGGTTTACCATTCGATAGCATTGCCCCACACTAGGGTTTCTCCTGTATCATGGATGACGAATCTAACATGCACAATCACCCAGACCCGGAAAAACAATTTGTAGACCAAACAAATATTTGTTCCATGAAGGAATCGAAATCGCGACCCGTATGGTAACGCAGGGGCAAATAGCTGAATTTGACAACAAATGTGCAGAATAAGAACAAGAAGAAGATACTTAAAACATTGTTGTCTCTTTTCCTCATAGAAAATTCCGATTGCGACACTTGCAGTTTACTTAAAAGAAGACTAAAGGTGAAAAAATGCACATGGGTAAACCGTTCTGCTTAACTTTTTCTCAACATGTTGGGGTCAGTTTCCAGTCTAACCACTGCGGCTGAATACCAGTATTTTACACAGAGCGACTACCATTAGCCCTCTGCTACCCAGTTATGAAGCAATTCCGATATCCTAAAGTTAGACCTATTGTCAGAGTTTCGGACTTCTGAATTCCCGTAACGACTTTCACAGATATTTGTATGACACCCGGGACCGACTGTTTAATGTGCTCTCCAAGGCACGGGGGAGTCTCGATGTGTAACGAACGAAGTGACCGCGGCAAGCGCAGCTTAACCTCGCAAATCTTATGATCCGCGCGGTTGGTAATTAGCCACGACCCCTCCAACGTGAATAAATCGTAAACAACCATAAATATGAATATGTCTCACAAAAATTATAATACAAAAAGTAACTCGAGCCATGCAAAGCGAAAGAAACTACCTACAAGGAAGGTACATCAAAGTCTCCGAGCGATTTTCTTACGGAGAACAGTAAATCAGCTGTTCTTTTCCCCGAAGCGGCAATAGGTCAGTGTTCGTAATCCATAGACGCAAAGCGGGGCCATTAGCGGCGGATAACTGTACGCGACCGGTAGTCGAGAGCAAAAACTATGATGTGGTACAAGGCACAAGAGATGAGAGGTTTTAAATTGAAAATTGACAGAAAAGTTAGAAGAAATATCTGAGGGAAGTAGGTTTTCAAACAAAATATATTCCAACATTTCGTTTCCCAGGAAAACGATCGACCAAATATCATTAGATCCTCATTTGTTAATCATTTTTTATAACATATATGCAAAATTAAACATAAACAACAAAAGACTAATAAAAAGAAATCCTCAGTATTCGCAAGAGGACGTATGCGTTTCGGAATAGCGTCATACACAATATTCCGCAAGTTCCTCTGAAAGACAGACTTATTAGGGCTAGGGGCCACTTGGGCAAACTATGATCTAAAAGTGGGCCACCGCAATTAAAAACAACAATAAAAATGTTAAAATAAAGTTTACTGAACAAAAAAAATTTAATTCACATGAATTGTTTAATTCGCGTATATTGACGGAAAACCGCATGCGGCCCGTGGGCAAGGGTCTGTGCATCCCTACTCCAAAGGTTGAAAAGGTGAGAAAGTAAGGACTCCTAGTAAAATTAGGAACTAACATAATGAAACATTCTTGTTATAAGTTATGAGCGATTCTGGACGCTAGTGTTGTTCCAAGCGGTTGCTTAGAAGAACGCCCAGAAATATTAGATTAAAAAAATAATTAAATCTATTCTCTTATAACTTACTTCTTCCGCTTTAACTACTTGATACTTCAGCACCGTTTCTAATTAATGTGACTGACTAGTGACACCTGAGTTTACGACGTGCCTTACTCGATAAGGTTTGTTTTAAGTTAATTACTCTAGCACTATTGGTAAAGTAATTTAAATCTACATAAAAAGTACTCAAACGTGCACATATCAGGCCGTAAACGTCTACTGCTTAACATGGGCGTTTCATTGAGTAAAAAGTACTGTTTTAGATTACCTATAGTTAAATAAGTTTCCACTACGACGTTCCTTCACTTAGAGGAATGAGTGAAATAAAAAAATCATGCGAAAAAAACACTTGAAAATAACAGGTTTTATATACAACCTTATTTGTTGTATACCCTAAACCCGAAAAGGGGTCATTGTACTCATCATTGTGAACAACTTTTACTATGGGACCAAACCTGAACTGCCAAAAAAAATTTCTTTTCCATACATTTATGTTCTCATAACTCGACAAAATGTATGGAACAGGTGATTTCTTTTGCGATTCAGCGTTGGTTCAGTATTAAAAGTTGTTCATAATAATGAGTACCATGACCCCCTTTCGAGTTAAGGGTATAAAAAAACTGAGATCGTATAAAATCAACCTGCTTCCTTAGTACCTATACTGAAAAATCTTAAGAGAATAAATCCATAAGACTAATTAAAAGTACCTATATATTTTTCAACGACATAGCGGTATAATATGCGCACCTCAACCTGTGCTGTTTCAGTGCGTCCAGCAAAAAAAAACGCTAAATAAGTTTCCACTTTAACGTTCCTTCACCTAGACTACTTAGAAAGGGTGAAATTAAAAAATCCATACGAAAAAAACACGCTAGAAAATAACAGTTTTTATATAGAACCTTAGTTTTTGTATACCCTAAACCCGAAAAGGGGTCATTGTACTCATCATTGTGAACAACTTTTACTATGGGACAAAACCTGAATTGCCAAAAAAAAAACATCTTTTCCGTACATTTATGTTCTCATAACTCGACAAAATGTATGGAACAGGTCATTTTTTATCACGATTTCAGGGTTGGTGCCATAATAAAAGTTGTTCATAATGATGAGTACGATGACCCCTTTTCGGGTTTAGGGTATACAAAAACTAAGGTTGTATAAGATCAACATGTTTCCTTAGTACCTACCTGAAAAAATTAAACAGAATAAATTCCAAAGACTAATTAAAAATATTTTTTTTTTCAACGTCATAGCGGAATAATAAGCACGATACCTGTGCTGTTTCAGTGCGTCCAGCAAAAAAAGCGCTTGATCCGTGAAGGTTACCTAAAAATATAGCAGGAACCGTTTTTGTTGTAACTAAGACGTGAAACGGTTATCTCCAATTAAAAAACAAAAAACAGAAACCTTTATTGTCTGTCATTGATGGAGGCTTTTGTGAAGAGATATATACGTGAAGAGAATAATATGGAGGTGGCATATAGATCCTGAACTGAAAACCACTTTCAAACGACCGTTATCATTTAGCAGCCAATTAATTTTGTGGATGCAGACATAAAGACGGTTTTACATTGAGTCAGTTACTGACTTCAAATTCAAGTGAAGTCAGTGTTGACCTGGTACAGGCATCGTATAAACATATATCAAATCAGTGTAACGACAGACTGACTATATGTAAACAGTGTGAGTCAGTTATAGCTATATAGGCTATGTTCACCGATGCGCGCACCGACAGATGCAACGCCATCTGGCGTAAGAAGTCCGCCTCTCTAATTCGCAGGCTGCGCGGCAGCCCTAACACTATCCTGCGCATGATAGCCGCCCGGACTGATAGCCCGCTTGTGTGGGCGCTGGTCAACCGGACCAAGTCTTTACTAGTTATTAAGTACTAACATAGAATAAGTCACTTTGTTACTAACACACTAGACCCAAATGTTGTCTGTAAAATAAAGATAAATAAATAATAAAAATAAAAAATAGCGCCAGTCAGTAACTGACTCAATGTAAATCCTCCTTAATCCACAGAATAATAGATAGTACACACGGGAGCTATGAATCCGGGTCACCAACATAAATAAAACAATATCCAAATGTTAAACAATGTTTTCAGAGGTATTAAGGTTTATGTTAGTGACCCGGATTGATTGCTCCCGAGTGTATCTACTACGTAAAAAAACCCTACTCGCGTCACTTTAGCTGTATGTTCGCGCTCTTATTTTATTTCGGTTCGGTCATTCACTAACATTTAGTTCAGTTTTCTTTAATATTTCACTTCAGAGGTGAATCGCTAAGTGTCTTACACCTGCATAAGGTCCAAGAATGCAACGTGAAAAGATCCAAAATAGAAATATAGACCTCTCACATATGTGCGATGAATTACACTTCAAGATTGCATGTAACAAACACATTTTTAAATATAATGTACTCCCAATATTTCTTCGTCCGTTAATAAAATGTTAATGCTTTTCAAACTTCGAACACTTCTTAATTAATATTTACTTTTGCGTGTTTCAATTATTTTAGCTCGTAGTTGTACAATACGTAACGCAGTGAGCTCGTTTGAATTGACCATTGTTCCAGAGCTCACCCAGTTGCCAATTGGAGCACGGTGCCAGTCTTGTGTTTACATTTGTACATATTACTAACGAAGCGTTTGCGGTCTCATATGAGGAGATATACACTGCAACTTGCCTTGAAAAATTGTATTAGGGATGTCGATAATAGCCAATGACTTTTATTATACAGAACTAGGTAGGTACACAGAGTAAAATGGCTGGAAATGATTGTATTGACAACCGTTCAATGGAAAAAAAACTAAAATACCTTTTTGAAAACTCAAAAGTAAAATCCAGTAGTGGTAACTGCGTCATTAATCTGGCAAGCTGTCAAGCGTGAGGAGGGTTAAATTGCCAGGTTAGACTAATAGTTATTGAGAATTTTCTGCAAGCAAAGTCTCAGTTGCAATTGTGCCCGTAAACGGTAATAAGCTCGCCTTCTATTAATTACATGTAATCATGAAAAATATAGTTTGAAACCCTATAGTTAATGACGCAAACCTCATTCGGAAAAAGGTGACATCACACAACCACCACACATACTTACATACTATTAGCAAATACTCGATAACTCAGCCGATTCAGTCTTCATAACAACCGCTTGTAACATTTACCTGAAACAAACAACAAATTAATTAACAAAATGTTTTACAAAAGCATTTCGTCAGACATCACCATTATTTTAAATATGCCTTGTGCCGTATTACGAGATAGTCAGCGATTGTAAGACGGACTTTCACAGCTGTGCTGATTGATTGGATAATTGTTCACATACAAACGTTGCTACATGACAAATAAATTATAATGTGTTTGGAAGTCTTAAATGCTATGTGGTTCAACACTAAATGCTAATTTACACGAGGACAGTTTCTCGAAGCAAGACTCGTTCTGCCTTTGTCTTTCTCTACGATAAAAACAGAGATAGCATGAGACTTCCTTCAAGAAACTTGCTCCGTGTAAATGAGCCTTGAAATATGACCACCTCACTTTTTGACTTTTGCTAGAAGCTACTAAGAATACTTTCATCCCGTGTGGGGACGGGTTAGAATATAAAACTTCCTCACCGCACGCTGGTAATTGACGCGTGCTTTAAAATTCAACAAACCCCAGCACGCTTGGTGGTAGAATCTATACGGTCCGCCTGGCTAGCAGCCACCGTCACATTAAAGTCCGGCGCTGTAGTTTACTGTATTCCGTCGTGTGAATGTGAGAGCCAGAGGAGTATAGGGGAATCTCTCTATATCGCTGTTCGTTGAATTCGTGTGCTCTATTTTAGACCCTCTCTGCTCTTACCATCAGGTGAGACTAGAATCAAACGCGACCAAGTGAAGAATAAACAAAGGATCGTCATAAAATAAAAATGCAACTGCATCCACTTAAAGGCTGTCCGCACATAGGCTAGTAATTTGCTCGACACACAGTAATAGTTGATAGCCATTTGTTTTAACCTACAGGCCCTAAACCAAACATACAAACAAATAGAAATAAACTGTGTCTCGAGCAACTTATAGCCCATGTGCGGTCAGCCTAAGATTTTGAACTAAATCATTCTGCATGTTACTGCAGTTATGTTACTGATTCTTAAATCGTATTTATTTTTTAAACTCCTTAAACTACAATAAGCTTAATTCATACAAATGGCATAAGGTGTCATAAGAATACATATTACGACAGTCGTTACGGGTAGTCAGATGCCCAAAAGTCTGACAAGTGGTATAACTTCGGGATATCGGCATTGCCCAGTAACTGAGTTGTGGTGGTCTGATGGCAGTCACTTCGTGTAAAATACTTGGTATTCAGCCGCATCTGGTTAGACTAGAAGCTCACCCCAACATATTTGGAAAAAGGCTCAGATACAAAATGGCATAAGGGCAGATCCTGATACTTTTAAATTACTATTAATAGCGTCATTGGAAGAACTAAAAGATCTTGTTGCAGTAACCTACAATTTTCTTTGACCTCAAAATAAAAAAGTATGTACCAACACATAAACAGGACATGAAACAGACAGACTTCCAAAAACGTTACGACACACATCAACCGCATAATTTTGACGACATGCAAAACGTTAATAATCGCTCAGATTCGCAGACGGACCCACGGGCGTCATTCAACTAAACAAATACATAATTACACGTTTATATCACAATACCGACTATTATACCTCTTATGTAACGTTACATACGGTCACTTTTTCTTTCACACAGACAGAAATGAGATACGGTACAGCTAACTTATGACTGTCGTTGTTATGTAAATTGAAATACGATAGCTTTTTGCTTGAGTTTTCTTTAGAAATTGTAGATGTGTAAAGCCTTATTTAAACTGTGTTATGCGTTATCACATACTTATTTGACAAGGAGAATGTTCTGCCTAGCTTTTTTCCAACTAAGTTGGGGTCAGCTTCCAGTCTACCCAGATGCGGCTGAATACCAGTATTCTACACGAAACGACTGTCATCAGACCTCCGTATCCCCGTTACTAGGCAATGCTGATTATCCTAACCCGTTGTCAGACTATCGCGCTTCTGACTTCCCGTAACGACTGTCATAGGTAGGTATTTGTATGACACCTAGGACCGACGATTTAAAGTACTCTCCGAGTAACGAAAGGGTCACCCATCCAAAGACTGCACGCGGCAAGCGCAGGTTAACCTTGCATATCTTTACGATACGCGCGGTTGGTAATTAGCCCAGAAGCCCCTCAGGAACAAGTAGAATAGGGGAAGAAATTAAAAGGGCCTCCACAAGTGACTATACTTAAGTACATCCGTCGCACCCTGGGCAGTCAGCCCCGCTACCAACCTTACTGACTGACTAATGTTTTAGCCACGACATGAGCTATTCTCGTATTACTCGTGCCGACACGAAAGAAGAACAAGGAGATAATATCAGTATTAATAGTTCATCGTTCGATTCAAATTGTCTATCGATTAGTTGAAACTGCGACTGTAAATTGGACGTAGTTTAGCAGAAAGGACTCAATCCACAAAATTGTCAAAAATGAGTTATTGGTACCAAAATGGTCTATAAGGTAGGGCCTTTCATTCTGCTAAAAAGATCCAAGAGATAAACAAACGAAATACGTTTTTTGTGACACGGAACCAAACCACATATTAGGCAGGTATTTTTTTTTTAATACCTATAAAGACCCAACCTGCTTAAATCTTCCAACCCTATATTTTCCTAAATAAGTCCAGAAATACACAATATAAACATCAACTAACTTATAGATATAAAAATACGATTGAATTTACCAAGGATGTGTAATTACGTAACAAAATCTGAATACGAGTACAGCATCACTAAAGAAAACTACTCTGAACTTAAAACGTCAATAACTCAAAAGTGACTCTGTGTGGGTTGAGTCCTTTCTGCTTAACTATGTCCAATTGAGTCGCAGAATTAGTAGGTTAGTTACGATCCGTTATCCTATTAATGATCCTAAAATTGACTGTGATAATGGATCGTCCGTAGACCGCAATGACCGGAAAACTGCATGAGCAATTACTGCATATTACCAACTCATTGCCTACGCGCATGATAAAGATCCGTTTCACTCTAATGCCTTTCGCAAACATTAAATGTGTGTTACCGTTTTTTTTTTACCTTCTATAAAAATGGAAATTTATTCCACTGCCGTTATCTCCAAAATACGACTCCAAAACATAAGTTCAATGACTTCCGTAAGTACAACGACTCGTATATCGGTTAACAAATTGATAAAAACAAAACATTTGGCGAAAACATCGGGGCGGTACCTACTTCACTTTAATGTTCCAACAGTTTTCTTTGCCAGTTTATCGAATTCTTACAACGTTACAAAAGAAAAAACACGAAGACCTTATTACCATTGACAAGTAGATAAACAACGATAATTTTCCGCTAAAAAATTAAATGCCGAGCCATTATGTTGCTTAATATTGTGCAATAAGGATTGTGGTTTGTTTATTCAAGTGCATTGTTTAAAAAGAAAATTCGAGATAATAATATGCTAACGACACACTATCCCCTCACGCGACATCGATGCAAAAATAGTAGCTTTTGTATAACTGAGTGAATCCACGCAATGATAGAGGTATAAAATTACAAGAGGTAGGTATATACCTATATATACGTATATTCGTGAGGACGACAGTATTTCCTTTTATGTAGATATGACATACTTGTTGGCGATTTGTTTTCTTTGTTGTTGTGTAGGCTGTGTGCACAGTATTTTATCATGTAAGCGCCTACGGAGGTATTGATTTGTACAGTAGGCAAAAGAAAAAAGTGGACAAGCAAAAATTTACTTCGAAGCAGTATACGGGTAACTATGAAAATATTGTGTACCTACGTAATAATTTCTTTGTATTGGACACACTCAGATGAGCGACGACAAAGTCTCAGCCGGTTTCTGAAATAACAAGAACTTAAGTACCTAACATTTAAGCATCGATTTGCTCAAATCAGAAACATTTTTTTTGTAAAATCCATGCTTCACTGCTTTTTAAGGTTTGCTTAGCTTAGAGTTCTGCTTAGCTGAGAGGTTTGCTCAACTTAGAAACCGGCGGTTAGCCACTCAACACATGCATAACTCTGTTAAAAAGTAGATATTATAAGTAGCTGCCAGTGGCGTGCATTGGTTTTCGGACTAGGATGGCAAGCACTAGCGATATCGCCTTTCAATTGCACGCTTAAGTCCATTTCAATACGATTCTGGCCAAAAGAAATCATAGGAATATACGCTTATTTTATTTATAGTAATAGTTAAACATGGAGTAGTTAATTAAATCTTATGAGGTAGGCACTGCTTAATTGCCTATATGCAATGCACGCCACTGGTAGCTGCCTATGCATCTCTTTCGCCTACTGTACCTACATTTGTACATGTACACATTTATCGCATCATGCATGGTCGTTAATCAATCACGCATGATCTGCGATTGCATTTCTATCAGCGGAATTTTGTTGGAATTGAAACAGTTTAGCATTATGGTTAAGAGCCTCGAGCTGCTACGGAAGTGCTGCTTTCAGATGCAATCTGCAAAGCAATTTATTGGACAAAACTTAATAGTCGTGTGTATTGTGTGTAATCTTACTTATCAGAAATTGATTGCGAGTCTGGAACTTCTGTAGACACAACAGACCTTCTGTGAAGTTGTGTGATTGTATAACATAACATCACGCCTGTATTCCCCGAAGGGTTAGGTAGAAGTTTATAGTAACACCCTCATTTCGCCGTTATGTTTAAGTCCCATGTAACAGGGGGCAAGCCTATGGCCATCAATCGGGCACATATTCTAACTCCGGGCTACTGAGGAATTCCACACGGAAAAACCCAATAACACTTTGCCCGACCTGGGGATTGAACCCAGAACCGCACGATCAGCAGTTGCACTTGCCACCACTAGACCAACGAGCCAGTTTTGTGATTGCACTTGCATTAATATACGTATCTAAGACCCGTTCATAATCGTGAATGCTTACAATAAGCACAATGATTTTGCTAAGGTATCTACTATTAAACAGACTTAATTTATTAAAGTGAGCAAATTACGCCGAAAGCGTTTTTCAATTGAATCTATTGCAACAAACTCCAAACGCCTTTAATTTCCAAATAACCTTATTATTGTCTAGAAACCTGAATCTACATTCCATACCTCGACTTTCACCGCTTAAACTCCCATCAAACCCTTCATCAACTTTCATCAAATTATTCGGAACAATTGTACCGAAAATTTGAATATCGAATCGGCGCGTGCATTGCGCTCGCGCCGGCACTTATGCAAGCCGTATGTAGGTCGGGCCGCAGACGCCGGAGCAACGTTATCTCGATCGTAGTAAGTTAATGCTGGTATACAAATACTAAATAACAGTATTTTATGCACATCATAAGTTGTTGCGTGTATAATTTCTATGAAGATCTCTGAGATTTCGGTTAAATTGAGCCCTTTGTGAGATTCTGACGAGATTTCTTATGGTCAATTGTTTGATGATTCTTAAACCAAAGTCGCTTAAAGGAAGATTAAATTTGTACGTTGAAAAAGTCGCACGAGAACTTTTTCAATTCTGAGCATCTATGAATGTTTGACTATAGAAAACACAAACTTCCTTTACCGTTTTTATATACCACATAAAATCATAGGTTAACATTTATGACACCATAACATTTTTATTTTTAGACCTTGTAGTGCATGTCATGAATATTATGTAGGTACATACTTAATAAAAATAACATAAAATAATACCTGCCATATTTCACGAGCTATAACATATTCTAACCCCATATAAACCCCATACCAAGGTTGAATGTTACATCTGTTTATTCCATATAATATAAACATGATATTTTCCACACATAATATTAACATAATATTTCTTCGCGTTCGTTTTTCTTTTGCATACACTTTTTCATATTGACAAAATGGTACATGAACATGAATACATATTTAAAAGTATTTTTATTCGCTTCCTTCTTTCATATAAAAGTTACAAGCTTGACGTCATCGTCACATAAAGGCATAGTTACACGAGCAGTTCCTTAATAAAATAACTACTATGATGATATATTATGTTCTGTAGCAAATTGAACTCTACGAATAAAATTACAGTGGATCACTACAACACAAAACAACTTTCCAACTGTCACCCAATGACCTTATTGATTTAACAAAACTACCATCTAAAGTTCACGACTCTTCAATAAATCTAGGAATTGTTTTATGATACATTTTCAAAAAGATCGATCATTCTTCTGTAACTATTCCAAATCTCCTTCAAAAGAGATTTTTGCCACCCACATAGGCAAATTAAGTTCTCAGAAGATTAAAATTTCAAATGAAATGAAGTAATAACATTTGACTGACAAACTACTAGGAAACGAGTTTTAATTAAAATAAAATTCAAGTTTCCGATTCAGTGACAGTCGAGGGCCATTAAATGGCGGCGATAGATAAGCCTTATCATAATCGCAAGGAGAAAGCCGTTGAACTTCGTCTAGTCTTTTTATGGCTGTACTAGTACTCGGTAAAATTGAAAGTTATTTGTACTCGATAGTAGGTTATCGATTTCGTAACTCGGGAACAACGTAAAAAAGGGAAAAAAGTCGCAGTAATGGTGCATATTTTTTGTCGGCAAGAAGGGAATTAGCTAACCAATTTTTAACCACGAACTGTTGTGAATAAGACACAAAATTATTACACTAAAGCTATATTTATATTAGTAACCATAAATATCATATACATGTAATTAATTGGTTCACAATATTATTATATTATAATGTACTTGTTAAATCTATAGTTCCTGTTGTACCATAAAGTACAAACTGTAATTCATCTAACGTTGCTATCACTTTAAATAAAAGCCATACATTCATAGCACCAGGCTAGGATTTCCTGTACTGTAGGCACTGTTATACATACAAAAAAATCGAGATTCCTAAATGATAGCCATTGCAAGCCATTCAAATATGCTATCCTTATCTATTTATGCGTAGTCAGTAATTGCCCGAATAGAAAGATTTGAAAAGAGCGACCTTTTTAAAAAAGAAAACACCATTTTAAACTACACTGGCCTGCAAAACTAAGTATCACACTTTTAAAATTTCTTTAACTAAAAGTGTACTAGTTAGTTTTGCAGGCCAGTGTATTAACAGATCCAGAGAAGGTGGTCACAATGAAAGAAATGATACAGCTCAACCTTACTTTTCGATACAAATAAGTAACATAATTGAATTGCAATAGTTTACCCACGAAACAAACCATTCTATTATAAATTGAAATAATTGCCTGAGAACGGTAAGCGGGCTGTGTCGAATGATCGTCTATATTATTAAATCGGACTGGCAGTTCACACCAATAGTAGCTAACGAATTTCACGCCCTACTGAACTTGATGAATTTCAAACTTCAAATTTTCGAACAGAGTAAGCAAAATTCGTGGGTATAGGGTTGTCGAAGAAAAAGCAAGACTTTATCGTCTAGATTTTAATACAAAATAATCTAAGCAGAATCAGCAAAACAGAGATCAAGCAATGCTAATTATGGTAACTTTTTTATTCTGATAATTGCGTATACTGTAATTATTCTCCATTAAAAAAATCAAGTCAGTCAGAAAGGCTTTGAAGGTCGGAATGGTGTCCTTAAAAAATCTACTAATCCTTACATATTATTTTCATTTTCGTTAGAATTACCATCTCTCAGGAAAAAAAGAAATTTTAGTACAATAATTTGTGGAAAACTACTAACATTTATGAGCATTAAAATAGGATGTATTGCAGTTAATTCGAAAGGACATTCAACTTTGATACATTTAACTACTTTGCTGATAACAGTTATATTCAAAACGTGATCAAGCAATTGCCACATTTTGCCTCGGTCTGCCGTTTGCTTAACCTAAGCCAACGGCCTGAGTGTACTTACATTTTATTCCAGCGAACTTTTTATCTGAGGATCTTATTATATTCTGCGAAGGTAGTCCTTTATGTCTGTTATTTTAAAACAAAAGGAGCTTTTAACCTTTTTCATTCACCAGTCTTAAATATTTAATCATTGCGAATAATAATTTTGGTTTCTTCTTGATTTGGTTGATGTCTGAAACCATAAATATGTAGGCTATGAATGCTAAGAGATCGCTTAGCTTAGGCTAAGTTATCTCTTAGTTATAACGAACTTCTCTTAAGTTATCTAACCACACACACATGAATCTGACCTTTATTCCGTCTGACAAAAATTAGATAAAGATAACTTAACTGCACAAATCACTATATTTGCATCACTTCTCTTATCATCATTAACAAACAAAATTCTGATAGCCATTCATAAATCACTGCCAATGCTAAACAAACAAACAAACTTTCAATCACAACATCGAAATAGAAACAACTTTCAATTAATTAATTGCTTTACTAACTTCACCAGCCCTAAACAAAACAGATATGACAAAACGATTTCTAAGTTCTCATTGCTTTCACCAAACACTTTACAGTACTGTTTATTTGCCATTTGCACCTATGTCCATTGTTCTCAACTGAATACCAAAGAGTATATGGTGAAAAAACAAGTACAGTTTGCATTATTGTACCTTTTCAATGGGATGGTGCTGGATGCCAATATGGCTGTGGTTTTTCTTTTCTGGTGTTTATGGGTATGACTGTATATAGGTGAATAGAATACGTTGAATAAAAATAAGAGTTTCGTAAGACGACGTTTTGGGAATGGAATTGCGCAAATGTGTAATAAAACCCAGTGAACTATTTGAAACTCTAGTCATAATTATTATTGTTTATTTGCTCGTCTTCTGAGATCTTAACAACTCAACCTGTTGAGTTGGTTCCAAATGCTACTGGAGAAATCAACACAAATCCTCATAAAAAAACTCACTTAGTTAAAGTAGTCGGAGATTAACACCGATTTCAATACTTCACCCACAAAAAACCACCACACATTGCCGCCATGCTCACAACATGCCAACACTGTCTCAATGGGCAATGTCATTTAGCTCGATCCGGGAAGTTTAGAACGTGCAACGAAATTAATCAGAATAAGAACATAAAAAGAGTAGGCGTAACTCATAGTAATAGTAAAATATTAACAACAACACGAGGACTTGCGTAACATTGTCTAATGATCTATACAAACGGAAGAAATTCGTAGTTATCTACTAATTTACACGTATTACGCTACATGGAATTGAAATCTTGCCATTTTAGATTCCACTTTTACGTAGGAATGTTTACTTACAAATAGGGTCGGAGGAAATCCTATCGTGTTAGATCAGAAACTCTAACGGACCATTTGGATAAACTGCAAGAAAACTAGGATGGTAATGAGGAAGCCTTTTAAACATCAGTAGATACAGAAGAACTTGATAAAGTAAGTAACGATCCGCCAATAAGAATTATTGCTACTGCATTTAAACCGAATAATGCAAACAAGTTTACCAACATTTCTAATCTTTTAAAAATCTAATGTTACTCAATCACAGTTTATTCTGCAATTAGACGATCTCAAATCACCAATGTGATTTTTAACATTACCAAAAAATTTCCCGCGGTAAACAAAATATAAGAAAAGCGGATACTTGTCCAAAATGAAAGTACTTCAGACTTGTCTTGCCCATTCATTGGAGCATTAAAAAGGCATTCACATAATGACAGGTTACAAATTGACGAAAGTAAGAATTCTATTGTGTGTGTTGTTTGAACGTTGTTCTCATTTCCTGGGTCTTTGTGGCTTACTGTGTAGGAGGGCTTTTTGAACGCAATGAGCTCAGTTTTGGACTGATTGAATTAGCGTAGGTTTGTTAAGTGTTTTAGGTTATTAGGCCTAATTGGGTTGAGTGGTCTAATTTGTTGTATGAAAGAATGTATTGTGTTAATAGGTTATGGGTATTGAGCCTGGGTCCATTCTGCTTACGAGTTTGTAATAATTAGCAAGTGTAGAGCCAGTTCCTTTAGTGGTGACAAAATCGAAATGTGTATATTATTTCAATTTTTATAAATGTTCTAAGAGTTAAACCCTCTGCAACAGTGAGAGGAACTAATAGATTATAAGTTACCAATGTAGATGTTGCTAGCTCCGATACAACCTCTGGAAGGTCTAGAAGGTCTTTTACAATACCAATGGCAGATAAATAAAAAAATAACGTAACGGACTTTTGTGTGACAAAGAAACCTCTGTGTAACATCCCTACAATCTTATTTTAAATTAAATAACTAATTACGCAGAAAACTAGACATATGAATGTGATTACGCACAGCATTAGATAAGGACCGTTACAAACGACATGCAATCTATAGACAACCGAGAGATTCACGCTTCCTGCGATGCTGGTTCCGTTTATCGAATGTAATCGACATTTAAATGGATCTGCACCGGATAGCATGTTGCACTGATATACAGGTGATTTTAAAGTAATTGATGCTTGTACTTCTTGTGGTAGAAAAAGGTTAATTCCAGCGATGATTAAATTGAAGCCAAAAGTTGGTTTATTGGGTCAATAAAAGATTTTGTCTTTATCATCATCATCGTTATAATCCATCATCCTCCAATCCTAAATCCCAATTTATTTGGAGTCAGCGCACAATGTCTATTTCTTTCATAGGTACATTTTTATCAGCCGTCATCTCAGTCTTCAATTCCTTCCTATCTATGTCTGTATCATCATATAAATAAATAACCTGTTTGGAAATGCATCGTACACGCAATGTTTACGATGCAGTACATAGGCTTCTTAAGATATACCTCACTCTGACCAAGCATAGCTTAGCTTTAACAATTTCATGGTTATGTCATCATGATTTGTGGTTGATAAAAGATTTGATAAAAGAAGGAAATGACAATATATGCAACAATTACAATGTAATTCTAAATTAATTGCTAAACAAGAATTACATAATTACAAAACAATGATCGTCTTTCATCTATTCAAACACAGTTTATTTAATTACATCAATAATTACGAAGGGTCTGGCGGAAATTGAAACAGAAATCGACAAAATACTTTCACTAAAATTTATTAGAAAGAATGAAAAATGTTCGTTACCTAACACTTTAATTAAAACAACGCTTAAAACAACGCGCTTTATTTCGTAGACAACAAAGTTGTTCTTAATAGTAAAAGTAATTGAGGATATTATCTCTAATATTTCAACTCAAAATACGCTTTCGTTTGTTTTATACTTTCCTAGTACAATTCAATGATCGGAACAGTGTATTTTGAAAGTTTCTACAACGTAAATGGCCATGCGTAAAATTAAATACAAGGTAAAATGAAATACAATATTACTTCAACCTTGTAATATTAAGTACTTATTACGTTGTAATGACACTAAAAATGACTGTATTAATCATACTTTTTATTTGGAAATTTGCCTCACCACCACTATGACTGCTGTATGCCGAGATATTAATCGATTCCCAATTAATAACTTTCGGTGTATAGTTATGTGTAAAAAAAATACCTAAAACTATTACCCCCAACGACTTTTATCAGATCCACAAACTCCCCAAAACGATATCTAAAATTCATTATCTCAGTTAAAATCCATTCCCATTAACCCTATTCATAATTCCATTGAGCTTCAAGCAAACATCAATATCAATAAAGTTCTCCGTAATCTAAATTTCGAATCTGATATCAGGGAATGTTCATTGCTATTATTCGCAATCACGCCGCGAGATTCAATCCGACCGCGTTTCTAAACGCTCTCAGCTAAATGTTATATCTACCACAATAATGGGCATTACTCGTTTTGAGGTTGATGGTACAAACAGTGAAGGGTTAAGAATTTATTTGGATCTTATTTCTATTTTAATGTTAGTTGGAACTTAATTATTATTCTTTCCATCCATCTGAATAAGCCTTCTAAACGATTTGCACAACGAAGAAGATAATGAGAAAGTTAAAATAATGAAATATTGCGGTAATGAACCGCAGTCGTTTTCAATTTTGCCATTATGATTTTGTGACCGATAATAATTAATTAAATTATCTTAAATGTCTTAAGGAAAAACTAAGGTAGGTACTCCTTTCACGTCTCCTTTCTCAACGATGAAAAGTCAAGCTTAAGAGAAGGCACTCGTTTACCTAAATACCTAGTAGCACAGTTAAAAGCCATCAGCCATCTCAATTACAGAAACTTATTATTAAAATTCCTGTCTCCACCGCAATTTCATGCCGCGTCAGTTTCATTCTTGCGCCACACTTCACAAAGATCCAGGGCCATCTCCTAAGGCAATAAGTCACCATAGAAAGCAAGGAAGTGGCGACGCCTACAGTTCAATATTGTCTCGGCTCAATAAACTGAACTGGTTCAGTTTCAAGCGGATCTTTGTTTAGAGTTTCACCAAATATTTTTGTTTACAATGCACTGACCGAGTTACTTGGTTTATGTAGAACAGGTGTTTTTTCAAAGTCCATTGTTGAATCAATGGTAGCCATTGATGTAATAGAACAGGTGATCTTAAAGTTAAAGATTTTTAAAGTGATTCTAAAGCTATAGTTGTTCATAGTAATCCAGTTGCATTAAAAAAACAAGAAGATTATCTTAAGACCAAAGTTAATGACGAAGAATGCAACCAAAATAAGAAGAATGAAGTTATAGTTATCATAGATTTTAAAATCGTTGTAACTAACAACGTTACAGGTACTAATTATAAAGATGAAAAAAACATTCTACAAATTCTTTAAATCATTTTAACAAGGTTGTCCTTCTTACGTGTTATTAACACAGAAACCAACGGATCAGGATCTAAAACCGTTCGTTCACACTCGAATCGAAACAGGAAAGCGGTGACAGTGCAGCTTTTTCAACAAAAAAACTCGAGTCTCGGATCTAGTTCATCCAATTAACACTTCCACGGTAGATAAGAAGTTGGCTGAGGTGAGCTAGACATACTTGGAAATACTTATTGATTTACGGATATAATTGGATGTTTTTAATATCGATTTAATATTGCACCTACAAGATTTATGCTGTTGCAGACAACATCTTGGCAATTTTGAATATGGCGTGAATTCTATTTTGTTTCGATTGAAACCCTATCTTTGTTTATTATTCAGGTTTAATTAGGACTTCACTAAATTGATTGTTTATTAGTTTTAGCCACTCTTGAAATGTAATGCAGCAAATATTGAAAAAATCACAGTATCATCAGTTCGACGCTCTATTTCACTTATTTTATATTCTATACCCATTATATAGGTATCATTGGTTGTTACAAAGTTTATTTATTACCTTTCACTATTTACACTGATATAACTTCAGCAATCATTATTAAATCTACACTCACTTCGAAAGCGTCGCTTCAGTCGTTTTAAGCCCTTTCATACAGCACAAATTGCTGTTGTGCGAGTACGCCTGAAGAACCGTTATTCGTGCTAAATGCACTAAGTCGGAACGACCTAGTTCTTGCGGTTTTACATATCAATAGACTGACGGATCTGCTGGTGACTAAAGAGAGACAATTAGTCGTGTTGACTTGTCTAGACAGGTTGACGTTCAAGGTAAAAGTGATAGCTGGGTAATGGTGAGAAATGCGTAAGTGCGTCGTTTACTTTAATGTGAAAGAGTTTAGTTTTTTTAAATAGTGTACTATTCATCTAAAGAGGGGCTCATGGCTAATAATCAAACGTGCGGACCATACGATTTGCAATATTAGGCTGCACTTGCCACGCTCAGTCTATGGATGGGTGACCATTCGTTACACATCGAGACCCCTTCGTGCCTCGGAGAGCACGTTAAACAGTCGATCTCGGATGTCATGCGAATACCTATGACAGTTGTTACGGGTAGGCAGAAGCCCGAAAGTCTGACAACTGGTCTAACCTTAGAATATCGACATTGCATTTCGTATTGCGATGGGTGTTGACTAACATATGTAGTTTATAAGATTCTACTAACACTAAACATTGTAATTAAATTTATTTTATGTATTTTTACTATAATTTTAAGAATGTAATATTATAATTGTATGGATTATTTATCTGAAATAAATTGATTAATAATAATTGCCCAGTAACTGGGTTGCGGAGGTCTGATGGCAGTCACTCCGTGTAAAATGCTGGTATTCAGCCGCATCTGGTTAGACTGGAAGCTGACTCCAACGTAATTGGGAAAAGGCTAGGCAGAACAGTGTACTGTTCATGAGAATGTTGAAGCAACAAAATTAATTGAAGAAGTATTCATGTTAAAGCTTCTTTTAGGCCTGGAATACACATAGTACGTAGTACTACAAAAGCACTTTCAGGCGATGCAACTTTGTAGTAAACAAGCAAGTAAATCTCAAAATACACTATGGAGGGCCTGCTATAAACTAGCATTCTAGTTAGAAGTTGCGGGATTCACTAGTGCATTCACCGCAACCCACAAGGTTTTGGACCAGGCTTAACTTGATGGTATCCGAAGACGTAGTCTATCTTAGAATACCAATACAGCGCTCTCCAAGAGATTTCAGCAACATTAACAGTTTGCCTACCTTTCTCGAGGAGTTGGGTAGGATCTAATAGTAATTTATTCCTATCCGCACGCAAAATACGCGCTTTGACGTGGAGTTGTGGTAACCTGCCCGTTAAAATAAACTGAACTAAACTTAGAGTACGCTATAAGATGATTTTATCTTTAGCTTGATCTTCTATCCTATTATCGTTATCCTAGTATCGTTCTCGGAAAACATTATTCAATAAGTGCTTCGTTGCTGATCGTGAGGTCCTGGGCTCGGTCCCCAAGTAAGGCAAAGTGTTATAGGTTTATCCGTGTGAAAATCTTAAGTAGCAACCCGAAGTTTGGATTTGTGCCCGAATGATGGCAATAGGCTCTCCCCCTATTTCATGGGGCTTAAACATAATGGCGGAATGAGGGTGTTACTATACACCTCTGCCAACCCTTCGGGGAATACAGGCGTGATATTATGTTTTGTTATTTAATAAGGCAATTAAATCTAAATATATGTATTATCTTATTATAAAACACTGTAACAATCATTTATATTTTCCTACCTACAGAACAAAGCTTGAATCATTCGTCTATGCATAAAAAATACTTAAGCTTAATCGATCAAGCCTTACATATCACACCACATTTAATTGCATAAAAAGCTAGATACTGGAGGTTATAAATAAAGATGATTTTCTAAGAAATACCACCATTGGGTGCGCCACCTACTTGTGATAGTAAGAGACTGGACCCGACAACCTTGGTGCATGCAGCTTTTTAGATTCACTTCCTATTGTGAATTGCAGTTATAATGGTAGGGTAGAACGGACAATTTGCATCCATTGAGATGGTTTAGTTTTGTCCCGTCTAAGTTAGCGCGTATAAAGACGTACCATCAACTAATGACTGATGTCATTGCTGTTATTGTGTTTCGTAGCCACCATTTTAACCGTATTTTAGTATCCAATTACAACACACTTGTTCAAAATAATCAATTTGTACCGAATAAAAACACATGTAACGTACTCTAATGTGGTCTATTTTGTTTTATACATAACATCACGCCTTGTATACCCCGAAGGGTCCGGCAGAGGTGTTTTAAGTACACCCTCGTTTCGTCAGTTATGAGATATCCCTAATGGAAAAACCCAATAACACTTTGCCCGACTTGGGGATCGAACCCATGACCCCATGCTTAGCAGTCGCACTTGCGACCACTAGACCAACAAGGCAGTCAGTTTTATTTTATACTTGTCTCATTTTAATAGTTAACAAAGTACATAATACTGTTCTGTCTAGCCTTTTCCCAACTACGTTGGGGTCGGCTTCCAGTCTTACCAGATGCGGCTGAATACCAGAATTTTAGACGAAGTGACTGCCATCATACGTCCGCTACCTAGTTACTAGGCATTGTCGATATCCTAAGATTAGACCAGTTGTCAGACATTCAGGCTGTTAAAAGTATAAGTAAGTCGCGCAGTCCGAGGCACTCAGTGCATAATACTACACTATGATTGTCTAAACGTATACTAGAAATAGGCTAACCGCACTAGCCGCAATAGGGGTTAGGTCTATGATCTCAATTGCAGTCATGGCCTACAGATTATGGTTAGGCTATTCAATAGCTGCTATTTACTACTCTGTATAAAGTCAAATTATAATTGAAGAGCGCCTACGCTTCTCACGAATGGGGTGAACACAATTCTAATTAAGTCGAATGTTCGAGAACTCGTTTGGATAGGTAAAGAATAATGTTTACAGACATATAAACATATACTCACGCCTATGATCCCCGAAGGAGTAAGCAGAGATGTTTTTCTAGTGCAGGACCCTGTACACACACATTTCCCCCCTTTATAAAACAGCCTAACGAACAGAGAGAAAACTACCCCTACCCACCCAGATAATTTTATGACCTTAAAAGTACAATTCAACCTAAGAAAAATGTTTTACTTATAATGTACGAAGTCATCTTTCAAAAAAGGAAATAAATACATAGCTAAGAACTGGTGGTTTCACCTTACATAGTTTGACATGCAGTTATAAATATACAATAGATTTTTTTCATCAACCAAACGATCCTAAATGAGGAAGTTATTAAATAACTCCGGTAATGAGGTTTTTAGTTTATAATTATTCCGTAATTAATGGTTTTGTGTGAGCTATTAACAGCTCGGCGTTCGCATCAAATTCAGTAATGTTATACAATTCAAGGCCGCTGCGTAATGATCATTATATTCAAAAACTCATTAAAGAAATAATAAACCTGACGGGTACAATAATTACAAATGTATACAAAATATTATTACGTTTGGTGGAACGACAAACGTTGCACAAAACGTCTGTAAATGCAAGAATTCCTTAACGGTAATAAGTTCTTAATGAGTTCCAGCACAAGCCTAATAAAAAACTTATTTAGATAACCAGAAATTAAAAGAATACAACATAATAAGAAAGTAAAAAAAGAGTTAGTTTTTTACTTTTTAAAGATTTAGTAGGTATGTTATTTCAACTTATACCCCAATTCATTACACATCGAAACCCCTTCGTGCCTCGGCAGAGCACGATAAACCGGCGGTCCCGGGTGTCATACGAATATCTATGTGATATGACAGTCGTTACGGGGTCGAAAGTCTGACAATCGGTCTAACTTTAAAATATCGGCATTGCCCAATAAGTGGGTTGCGGAGGTCTGAAGGCAGTCGCTGCGTGTAAAATACTGGTATTCAGCCGCATCTGGTTAGACTGGAAGCTGACCCCAATATAATTGGGACAAGGCTAGGCAGGCATTAGACAAATGTGCCCACCAAGGCACGAGTATCTTTTGAACCATCTAATAGAGTGTCAACTCATCTCGGTTGTAAGGTTCATGGGAAGCAAACAAGTTTATTTCTATAGGTACATTTCCTTGCTACATGTTAACTTGTCTAATGTTATATGAAAAAAACTACGTTTAAAAATCCGACTTCAAAAACTAAAAAGTATAAAATAACTTAATAAAGATTTAATTTAATACACCTCTTATGCAAACCTAATACCTTTACCATAATATAAAAATAACAGTTTCAGAAGTCGGTGCTAATCCACGCTGAACCAAATTGAAGGCACTGACTTACAAATGAAAGAGATGTTCACCATATTTATCGATAGATTTAAAATACACGAGAATGTCTTTGATATTTCCTGAATCGATACATGCCATAAAGTGCAGCCAACACTATCGTTATGACATTATTATTAAAACCTGTCCTTTGATAGAAGTTACTACACAATGTTGCCAAGTTATTGCCAATTATATTAAATATTATTATCACATAAAATTGTAAATAAATAAGCCAGCCCGATCAAGATTTTTATCCATAGCCGATCCAACTTGTTCAGACAAGTATTTCTACCACGTAGCAATTTATATTCTCTTTGAATACTACTAGATATAGGAACAAAAAATGGACAGTTAATTATTTATCATTTATTATCTGTAAAATTGCTAATTGTATTGCTAATTAATTGAAAAATATGACAGGCTTAATTAATTGCAGATTCATAAGATGATAGAACAAGTTTATGATTACACTTTTTATGTCTATGCTTTTTGAGTTCGTGATGTTTAAATCTCTTTACTGTGTTTAAGTACTTAGATAATTACCCATCTCATCGTTTACCTAAATAACCCGCAACCTCAAGAGTTAACTGTAGTACTTCACCACGTACCTGCCTCGTTGGTATTTAACGGTGAAATGAGGGTGTTATTATACACCGCTGCCCAACCCTTCAGGAAATACAGGCGTGATGTTATGTATGTATGTATGTACTTCACCAGTTTCCACGTACATTACCCAATTACCAACATTTTATGTATGTACAGGTACAGCCATTTTCAACTTACGGCTCGCCGTACATTGTTAATTGTGAGTGGTCCGGTCATGGTCTAGTAAAGGCAGTCAATAATCTTTTTAAGAATAATAAGTAGCAGTTACAAGGTCCCAAAAAAAGTTGAGTATAGCTGCTCTAATATATTTTATATTTATTACTGAAACCCCCAAGGAATCTATCTCTAATATCCTTACCCTATGAGATTCCCATCGTTGTTGTCCAGATTTGAAAGATCTCGTCTTTCCATTGGTTGTCGTTCAGTCACTTATAGGCTGTTGCTACACTTAGCCGCGACGTGACGCGAGCAATTGAAACAACTATATCTATTAACATTCACGTCTGTGGGTCAACTGTACAGCGAATTTTGGTGTAGTGTAGCCTCATCCTTATTGTTATACGATATGTTTTAATATTATAATACTATGAACTATTCTTTCTACTCTTGTAAGGCCATCCTGTTTTCACCTCCGGGTCTTTGTTAATTTTTCTCAGTCACAAGGCTACGCCAATTATGGTGGTTCTCTATTACTAACGATTTCTTGTGCCTTCATTCAAACGATAAATGATTGAAATAATAGCTTTGTGAATTTATTCCTATAATTATACAATCAATTATGTATTGTAGTGGTTCTTTTTGTGGTTTTTAGTTTTTGTTGTGTCCAAATTAGATATTTAGTGTTTAGGAGGTTGACAGAAAAAGATGACTCTATTATTACTAAATTAATTGGTCTAGTGGTGGCAAGCGCGACTGCTGATCGTAAGGTCCTGGGTTCGATCCCTAGGTTGGGCAAAGTGTTATTAGTTTTTTCCGTGTTGTCTTCTCAGTAGCATCCCGGTGTTTGAATTTGTTCCCGGTTGATTTAAATAGGTTCGTTCCCTTTTACATGGGACTTAAACAAAACGGCGAAATGAGGGTGTTAATACACACCTCTGCCCAATCCTTTGGGGAATTCAGGCGTGATGTTATTTTACGTTTATGTTATGTTAACATCTTACTGAATTCATTCAACATAGTACCTATTAAGTTTTTTTTAATTATTTATTCAAGCAAAGAATAAACTACAAACTATGTTTGATTTTAATGCGTAACTAGTTCAGTTTTTACTATATTTCCAAAGGTATGAATTAATTAAGTTGTCACATAATTTCACAAACCTTCCAGCACAAATCGCTGCGGTAGTAGACATTATGTCAACCGCGAACTTAATAGCCAAACATAGCCCATATCTGTCAGGTTTCTTATTAGCAGAAGTAATGATAATTAAGCCGAGACTTTCGCCGGACGACACTGACACAGTGGCCAGATTCCGACGCAATTAGCCCAGCAATCGCTATTATAGAATTTTATACATGTTCCCTGTATTGATACCATGTTTTATGCGAAAAATGAAACAAAGAAACAAAAATAACCCTGTTACCAAAAAAATAACATTAATTTATTCTTTAAAAACTAAGAGTTCCTACTCTGAACATGTTAGTTTAGAAGTATGTAAACCTAGCTATATTATATATATATATATATCTATATAAATAAAAATGAATCGCGAAATGTGTTGCTAAGTGCAAAACTTGAGAACGGCTCGACCAATTCGGCTATTTTTTTTGTATATATTCCTTAAGGCATAAGGAAGGTTCTCATGGAGAGAAAAAACATAAAAATTGCGTGGACAATAGTAAAAACAACACTTTTCTTTTTCCACTTCAGGCCAATAACTTTTGACAGAACGAAGTCTGTCCGGGTAGCTAGTAACAAATATATAAGAGGACAAACTGACCGTCTGACTGATCTATCAATGCACAGCCTAAACCGCTGGCGTTAGAAACTTGAAATATAGACAGTAGGTACATTTATAACGTAGGCATCTACTAAGAAAGAATTTTTCAAAATACCTTATTCACCCCTAAGGGGGTGAAAATAATCACGCAAGCAAAGCTGCGGGCAAAAATTTGTTAATAATAATGCGCCACAAAAATGATGTCGGCAAAAAGTTCACAATAAGTAACTGACGACACGTTTGGTGCAGTGGCTGAGCGATTGGCTTCTGCGCTGCGGGTCGTGGGTTCGCTTCCCGCACGGAACAAATATTTGTATGGCCTGAAGATGGTTTTTCCGGGTCTGGGCGTTTGTGCATGTGATTGTGCCTGTAAGCGCGCCCACGATACAGGAGAAATCCTAGTGTGGGGCAACGGTTATTATTAAAAAAAAAACACTGTTTATGCTAATAGAAACACTAGTTAAACCTGTAAAAAGAAGTACTTTTCCAATCTTAACACAATAATAACTCGGTAACCTACTTAGTTTGAAAACAAACAAAATAAACGTATCGTGTAACGCCAGTCAAAGCTGCGTGCAATTCACAATTGACTGTCAGTCAGTTGTTTAATGCAATTTTTAAACATACAAAAAATTGTTTTTTCCAATTACGCGCAACGTAACTTACAGTTTCTCTCTGGGTATTACGTCACGAGCAGATTGCAGATCTCCGCCGTTCATGAGTATTTATGTACGTTTATTCTACTTTGATATGTATGTATCATTTTCATTTCTTTGTTTGCTTATTGGATAACCTAGAAATTTGTGTCAATTAGATAACACAACAACAATCACGGCTGTATTCCCCGAAGGGTTGTGCAGTATAGTAACACCCTCATTTCGCCGTTATTTTTAAGTCCCATGCAATAGGTGGCGAGCCTATTGCCATCAATCTGGCACAAATACAAACTCCGAGCTGCTGCTGAGGAATTCCATATAGAAAAACCCAATAGAACTTTGCCTGACCTGAGGATCGAATCCAGGACCCCACGATTAGCAGTCGCGCTTGTCACCAATAGACCAACAAAGCAGTCAATTATATCATTGTATGTAAAGGGGTGCATTATCATAATATCAGCAAGCACATTGGGTCACCCGCGCGACGGCGCAACGAGTATTCCCAAGGAGGGTTGATGTCAGGCAGGCGGCCGGTCATAAAACAATAAGCCAAAACCTCTAACATGAATTTATGAAATACATATTGTGCCGACCCCACCTAGTGTGGGATAAGGGCAAGAAGGAGAAGATATAAAGGGGTGCATTTAAAGAGACTCCACGGGTTCTCCATCCGGCGCACGGTTGTCAGCCCCACTACCAACCTTGCCGACCACGATCTTCCCACCACGGCATGAGATATTCTTATATAGCTCGTCTCGATACGAGAGAAGAAGTATTGTAATCCATCTTAGTGGAAATGTTAATTTTCTTTTATTTAAAACTATCGACCCGCCCCGTCTTCACCCGGGTACAATGTAGATACCAATGTGGGGCATATAAACCTTCCTCTTGAATTGCTCTATCTATTGCTGGAAACTTCATTAAAATCCGTTGTGTAGTTTAAAAGATCTAAGCGTACAGACAGCGGGAGCGACTTTATTTTATATACTATGTAAAGAAGTTTCTAGACCATTCTTTGGTCAAAATATCAGATACATGGAGTTTTTCGGATATTATTGGTTTATTTATTTTCTCCATAAAATACCACTTGCAAGTTGCTAATAACAGGTCTATAACAAATCTAATCAAACACTCACTATCCCGGAAAACATCTAAAGCATATTGACAGTACCCAACGGTATGAGGACATAGCTTGTCTGTCGCCGTGTAGCGACACCGACATAGAGACGGCAAAAACTTTAAACACTAATGATATTATTGAGGTTTACTTTACCGTATATTGTACGGTCAGCAACGAAAGTTGATTAACGCTGTTACTTTTATATAACATCTAAAAGACACAAAATATTCGATACACTGCTTTTCAGAATTTCATATGTCAAGAGTTTGTGTTATTTTATTCTTACATGTGTTCCGATTAAATTTGAATATTATTGTGTTCAGTTATGATTTAAAAAACTGAAGTATTAACATACTTTTGTTGTTGACTGTACATAACGACATACTACATAACATCACGCCTTATATTCCCCGAAGGGTGCGGCAGAGATGGTTATGTTCTATGCAATAGAGGGCGAGCCTATTGTCATTAACCGGACACAAATCCAGACTCCGGACTGCTACTGAGAAATTCCTAATGGAAAATTCCAATAACACTGCCCGACCTGGGGATCGAACCCAGTACCCAGCAGTCGTGCTTGCGACCACTAGACTGACAAGGCGGTCAGCTACATACTTTTGTAAACAAACCATAACATTCCAATAATTTGTGTTTTATAGCAAGATATCTTCGGAAATATTAAAGAACAGGTATATTATTATGACTAATATTATAAAGCTGAAGAGTTTGTTTTTTTTATTTGAGTGCGCTAATCTCAGGAATTGTTGGTTGAAATTGTTTTTTTTTGTGTCGGATAGTCCATTTATCGAGGAATGTTATAGGCTATATAACATCACGCTACGACCAATAGGAACGGAGCATAAATGAAAAATGTTGCAAAATCGGGAAAAATGTCCACCCGTGCGAAGCCGGGACGGGCCGCTAGGTATTAATAATAAGGAAATAAAAATGATAGGTAATAAATGGATACGGTACTTGGTACTAACAGTTTCTTTAGTACCTCTTTTTTATGACTAGTCACGGAATGAATGCTTTAACTGTCTATTTTATGACTGCACATAGGTACTAGATAAATCAATGCAATTGAGATGAATATGACACTTAAAATTTTACAGGGAAATCAAGTATTCACTGCATTGTCGGCAATGCAGCACTGCAAATACCGATATAGCAGGCTATATTGACATGACGTGACTTTGACGACCAAATCATAAAAACTATGTAAATTCACGCCATTTCTAAATTTATTCGCTTCAAATAAAAAAGTACACTCGTATACACAAACGTTGAAACGTAAATTCCATTACATAACATAACATCACGCCTGTATTCCCCGAAGGGTTAGGCAGAGGTGTATAGTAACATCCTCATTTCGCCGTTATGTTTACTTCTCTTTTAATAGAGGGCGAGCCTATTGCCATTAACCGGGCACAAGTCCAAACTCCGGGCTGCTACTGAGGAATTCCACACGGAAAAACCCAATAACACTTTGCCCGACCTAGGAATCGAACCCAGAACCTCACGATCAGCAGTCGCGCACGCCACCACTAGATTAACAAGGCAGTTTCCGAACGTTGTTTGCCTCAAATAAAAAAGTACACTTACAGACACAAACGTAACGTAAATGCCAAACACTTGTGGGAAAAACAAAAGTGAAAAAGATGAAAGCAGCGCTGTTTTTTCTTGAACAAAAGTCGATTTAAAACGTTCCCAGAAACTCACAATGGACGTTTGTATATACGAGATTATAAAGTCGTAATTGTCAAACGTAAGCGGATGAAAGTGTTACCACATCGCTTAGCTCCGAATTATATTTATGCTATTAATTAGGCGTAAGCTTTCGCTTTTGTACGCGTGAGACTGTGATGAAACCGTAGGAATAAGGCACGATGAACGATGAGTTTGATGGCGTGTTGCAGTGTTTGTACTTGTGTAGTAATTGTGGGAGAGTTTCGTCATGAATGTCTCTCTAGTAATCTAAGTGTGAATTAAAAATGTTGCGTGTAACCGCTCTGTCAAGACACTGGTAAGCGACACTCGTCACCATGCTTCTGTACAAGTGTCTATGAATACACTATGGTCTGGTTTATGGAGCGGCTTCCGGCGCACACACCGCCGCGTTTTCCACCGCGTACTGTTATACAATACAACTATAAAACAAACAATACTCGCGGAAAACGTGTCTCTATAAACACTCTAACACCCATATTCTAAGACGTTCCTCCAAAACTTACTCGACTCATACTCGACTCAGAACGGCCTCGAAAACACCTTCAAAATTGTATTCTTAGTCGAAATTTCGAGTGAACTTTGAGGTTCCTCGACGGAGCCATTGCGTCATAATTTGAATTATCTGCATCACGCAAGTAACGCCCCGATTAATAATTGTAAGTATTATCGTAAGCATATTCGATAAAGTCTTTAAAATTCATTTTTATTACATACGACCTTTGACACTTCCTTCCTTAAGGTAGGTTTCGAGGTAGGTACCTTGAGTTTGACAGATGATTCCTTACCTCGACTGAGGAAAAATCTCATGTCGAGGACGTTTATGTCAACTATAACTACCGATGGCAGTGAGTCGAGGTGGAGTCGAGTCGAATAAGTTTTGGAGGAACGTCTTAGAATATGGGTGTAATACATCGCCATATGTTTGAATTGTACGGTCTACGCCCCGCATCATGCCACGCGGTTAGCTCCAAAATGAGGCCTAACTAACTGGTCGGTAATCCATGGTTGAACCAATATTTTAAATAGTTACCTCTCAGCATAATGCTGAGCAATGACCTAAATTTTCACGCACCATGCGACGCACAAATTCAACATGTTTAAATTAATGTTTGTATTGTTTGTTTATTGTCACTTAGATTTATTATGCATGAGGATTTATGGTAGCCCGTGCACCATAGACTAAATAGTAACCATAGATTATTTTATTTTTGTGTGTTTGGGTTACCATGTTGTTATATATTATGTTTAAAAAGTGCAAGTTAATTTTAAGAAACATTATATTTTTAATTTTAAGTATCCGTATGCATCCGCGTGGGCGGAAAATAAATACTTTTTCTTTCTTTCTTTCTTTCTTGTATAGTCTTGCTTGATATTACGTAATCTTCAGCCGATGAAAGGTGAATCCTCCACCATGCATATTTTTATGTATTTGTTTCTAAAGAAAAAAATAAATGCAAAACTACTTTCTGCCCATTATTTATTTATTTAAACTTCATGTACAATTGGTGGTACATAAGGCGGACTTAATGCCAATGGCCATTATAAACTAGCGCTGTTACTCGACAGATTAATTCAACCGCTTATTGAAAGTCACCATTAGCATTTCCACTAGGGTAGTATTCGTTCCGATGGAACCGCGTGAAGTCATAAATCTTCATTTCACATCACTACAAGACAGCCAGATGAATGATTATGCAGCCCTACTACTTTCGATTCTCATACGATCTTGAATATAAATTGGTGTTTACTTTATGACGACTTTTTTCGACTTTATAAGGTGTAAGATACTAAAAGATTGATGTGTTAAAAAAGAACAACATATTTTGTGAAAAATTTGACCGAAAATTTACGAATTAATATTTTTTAACTCTAACACATTGACAAAGAAGGATATCTCACTTTTGATTCCACCTAAAATGACATTAGTTCTTATCATTGTCCATTTTTTGTACTTCAATTCATTCCTTACACGTGCACAAAAACCTTTTACGCTTATAACAGCAGAATAAAACCAATTAGCGTAACAAAATAACTTCGCACCAACAAATTGATTACACAATTCACGCCGCCACTGTTAGCGGCAAAAACTAAATCAAAACATTCGAACAGGACCATAAATTGGAATGACAAAGCTTATAGCGAGCAATAAACTGAATAAACTCACTTTCGCCCTGTCACTATGACTTGTGACATTGGCTGTACCGACACGCGCTCTCGTAGAATAAAAGCGCCTTATACTAATGCAGATTTAATCTGGAGAACAATCGCTATTATAATTAACGATATTGTTAGACCAGTTGTGATTGTTGCAGTCAATCTGTTGATAAGTGTTGAACTGACAATAAGCTTTGTCAGGGATCAGAAAAGTTGCAGTTTCGATTAGTCTATGCAATATTGAGAACAGAATTTCGATTTGCGGAAACCTTTTGTCAAACAAGAATTCAATCATTTTGTCGCGGAATCGCTTTGTGGAATCTGAAGAATTTTATACATATTTGACTTGTTTCAACTTATTCATTGTTTTTTCTCTATTTATTAACAAATCGTTGTCCGGCACGCGAGTCTAATTGAGAAATAAATAATTGAACTACTCATTGTTTGTTTTAACAAATCTAAAATTAATAACCTCGTAGAATTAATTGCATACCAAATCATATCTTGTTGGACATGTCGTGTACATAAGTCACAGTAAACGAAAGCTATTGACGTTTAATTATAGTTTCGGTTTCAACAGAGACGTGACCTCAGAGCAATTGTTCGTACACTCATTAAACTAATTGATAAATATTATAGAATGGGAAATAATAGGAGTGCCTCAGGGGAACTTTTTTTACCACTTATCGGTCGCGTGGCCTTCGTTATTGGACGAAATATTATACAGCTATTGTTCCACTTCTATATAGCCATTGTTTGTTCTAGACACTGTGTTTTAATCATGTCTGTCTTATTTATTCGCTTTCAGAACTTAAATGATCAGTCCTATTAATTTGTCACTTCAAGGTTAATATTTTTCGATTTATAACTTTAAGCACTGTTTTGTTTCACTGATTGCTTTCGGATGTACAAGGCAATGACCGAGAGGATATTTTTTAAATACAGAAACTATATGAAAGTTAGCAGCTAGTAGGTAATACTTATGTCCACAAGCGCCATAATCATTTAACTTTTACAACCTGCTCAGAAAGAAAAGTTCCTCAAGCAATTTTCTTTACGTACCCGGCTCATCGTGAGGAGTATTAAAATAATTAATAAAAAATTCTTCTTCGTTATTTTCCACACAAACCAGCCGATAACTTCTAAGAATTTCAAAATCACTTTCAACCCATCACGATTCATAAACATGTCTACTCAAGTCAGCTGACATTTGACATGGCCACGTTCAAACGTATCTCGATTCGTGTCCAGCTTTAAGATTGACATTTCGTTAGTCCTTTATGGAAAGTTGAACAGATGAATTACTTGTTTACCCCTTTTGGCGATGATTTTGCAACGATAAGTATTATTGTGAGTCATAAGACTACATACACATTTGGCTACTGTGAATCATGTATGGTATGATTCCGTAACATCAATTAACACCTCGTACTGCTTTTAAGCCCAATTAATTCCATCAAAGGGATCTATGATATCGAATATATAGCATGTGATCATATTTTATTCTATTCATATTTTATCTAAGAATTCTAATACATGTGCAAAATCATTTTTCATATATGAAGGATGTTTGTAAGTCATATTTGATTTAGGTAAAGAAGAAGTAATTTAGGATACATCATAAAACACAAAATTAGGTACGAATATAAATCTTACAGAAACCTAGTTCATTGAAATTACAGTAATAAAATTCAAATCAAAACCCATATCCACTTATTTACGCTCTTCACGTGGAATTTCGGCTAATCTAAATTAGCATTTATATTCTTACAGCTAGAGTTTAAGATCAGATATCCTTGTGTTAAATAAAGCAGAATCTAAATTGGTGTACGTATCCTCGAAAGGCTCGGGTGGTATGCGCGGGCGCAAATGCCACGCTCTACTCCGCCCGTAACGATATTTCAAATGTCAAAATCGTGATTTTTGTTCGAGAAATGTTTCGCAACTGTTTTGGTGTACATACATGGCTTCCATTATATGACTCACATTTCTATTAAAATATATTGCTTTGTATTTTCCCTGCGGCCCTATGGCCACCAACAAAGTTTTAGTAAAATCATTGTGATAACTATATTCCATATATTTTTACCATACTCATTCTCCCATCCTGTCTTGTAAGTGATTGTAACATTTTGTAATTACCTGAAACAAGAAAAACAGTTGTATTAAGTTGCAGTTTACTATTTTAATATCTATTTATTTTGTCTACCACAACATCATCCAAGTTGTCCTGGAAATACGTTCACTAACATAAATTAATAAATTCAATTCGCATTTACGGCCATCCCATTACTTGGCACCTTTAATTCTCAAACGATGCCTGAATGGACCAACTAATCGTTTCCCACGGCCCTGATTCCCATTATTGCATTATAGTTTATACGTATCTGAACAAACAAATCATAATTATCTTAGGCTTACTAATAACGTTAGGAAATAACGCCTAACATGTTGGAACGAATGGCCTAAAGCATTAACTATAATACAGAACATTCTAATAGAAAAGGTCCAAGAACCTCCTAGATTAATGAAGAAAGTAATCGTGAAGATAAGATCTAAGACACAATTCTTTACGACGACAATCCTGTCAAATAATGTTAATGTTTTATGCAAACGCCACCATAATTCAGACTTCCAGTAGAAGTAGGCAACATTAGAGTCACCGCGAAGACTCCCAACTATCTAGCTAATGCGCTTATAATGGTACCATTATATACAGGGGAAAGTAGGCAAGGTCGTTTAAATGAGACCTGACTTGAAGCTACCACACATAACGCTGATATGGGAAGAACAGAATTGGCTAATAAAGGCAATTAACGAGCTAATGCAATGCATGCGAGCAGATAAATGAATACAAATGAAGCAAAGAAAAATATGCGGGAATTAAGCATAATTATTGGAACGCACGCCTTCTGCCTTTTATGGTGAATAGAAATGCATGTTGATAATCGGGAATTGGTTGGTAACAGTTAGCTACGTACGACAATAACGTTAGATTTATGGATTATAACAACAAACTAATAGCATGACGCCTCCATGGCCTGCAAACCCCACTATAAAGTATAAGTTTCTGATTTACTAGCTTCTGGCTAGCTTTAAATATCGCGGTAAGCTTCATATTGATGGTGTGTCGGAAAGTAATAAAATAGGTAGAAACGATTTCCAGGTTGAACTTTCTAGATACAACTACATAATGTAAACAGCATGTGTCAAAATAGATCGTGCTGCGCTGAGTCAAGACTGCACTAGATAAAATTAAAACAACTAAAACTCGAGCAGTTTTTGAAATAGTGAAACGTTGTTTCATTGCGAAAAAAATAGTTGAATAATATTATTACATCTATAGATTACATCCGTCATAATTTATTTTATTTGCACATTGCATAATTCATAAAACACCAACTGGGAATTAAGTCAACCATGGAAAACTGTAATTATATGGAAACATGGAAAATCGCTGTAATAGCTTGATGGAAACATCGGATGCCTCAATCAGACACGTTTACCTTCTTCATGGTCTCATAACCATTGATAAACGATCCATCTTCTGAAATAATAGCTTTGGAAACTGGTGCCTTTACGAATGAGTACTCTAATGTCCAATCTTGGTGATCTCCGGAGTGGAATAATGTTTCACAAGATAAAGTTCCAGTTACAACGGTCGTGAATATTGAGTTTAAGGAATTCGCATCGGTCACGCCTGACCTCGCTTTGCGGAAGAAAGGTATCAGAGTCAAATTACTTCTTTTGTTTCATTGCTATCGATCAGTGGTGCGATAAGATTTTTTGCTCCATTTACTTCATCCTATTTTTTATAATGGAATTTGAAGGTGAAATTAATCTTAACACCAACTATTGTCACTGCGTCGTTTAAGAATAATTATCAAGTAAAATGTTTTAAAGAAAAATTGTAAATGTTTTCTTGTCGTGTTCTTTTCTCATTATTGTCAGAATTCTTTGGAGTGGTATTCGCATTTATTTGTATAAATTTACAAATAACCCTTTCAAAATTCCTCGGCAATTTGAGATTAAGCTAACAAAGAGTAAGTGGAATAAAAAAACATCTACATGTATAACTGTAAACGGTTTTTCCACAAAATATTAACTCCTAAAGTAAGATTTCGTTCAGTTGCCGACGTGTAGCAAACAAAATGATTAGCGATATATTACAAATAGGCCAGTCACGAAATGTTTTGTAATCCTTACGATATCAGTTTTGAAACAATGTCATCTTTTGTTCTCTTCATAACCTGCATAAGACCAAGAAACAATAATACTGGAGCAATTGTATCGATGAAGGAAAATAGATTTTGACGTTAATCAACATTTCTCTAATTAATCAGTTTGATGTTGAGATGAATAAAACAATAAGAATTTGATTGTTTATTATGATGCCTTTTCACTGTGTAGCGTTATATTAGGAAGCATCCTTGTCAAGACTTCTATTGGGTATTGTTTGTAACTCATGAGTAATATTTTTTTCTTCCACACCTGAGTCACTGTGAATACTCCACGAAACATCAAAATTACTCATAACATTTACCGTTTGTCCAATATTTTCTTCGAATATTTGTTTATATATAACGGTTCATCCTTGACGTTCACCGATTGCTATTAGCATTTCATACGCAGGAAAAAACGTTGTTTGTGACCGATTTGTCCTAAACTCTCTAGTCACGAATACAACGCTTTTATTTCTTTTAATGTTATATGTAACCTTGATATCGTTTATTTTTACCAAACGATTGTCTGGTTAGATGATTGTAAATCGTCCCATAAAATTGTGTAGATAATTTCCCTGGATATAAATCATGTTATGTCGCATTTTTGTTTAGTAGTTTATGTATTTTTATCGAATGTTCTCTAAGAGTTAGAAAACTTTTGGCAATTTTGTTGTAAAAGAAAACCACGACTTGAAAACTTAACAAAAGTTATCTTGAATCTATCTAATATACTAGATTCTTATATTTTTTTGTTTATCATAGTTATTGTTACGAAAATATATATCAATAGAAAGCAAAATGAAACTCGTAGTATAAAGAAAGCCAGACTAGAAATAATCTCGCTCCAAATAAATTGTGGCCATAACACACATAGAAATTATATTCTCCAACAATATTACCAACTTCGTTCTAATATTATTGAAAAACTCGAAACATAAGCTACCGCTACCATTTTCGTAAAGTAATACCAGTTCTGATTGCGCACGACTTTCTCAACCTTTTTTGATTTTCTTAACATGTCGATCGGCTTTTACCATAGCTTCGATAATAGCAATACTTAACTTAATATCAATAATTATTATTCCTAATTGTCTGTTCGTGCTGCCGAAAATTTATCGCATTTCGCTGATTTTCAAGAAGTGGTTATAAAATTCATATCAGCGATATCAATCGTTTTACCTCTTTCCAATATTATTTAAATAGGTATCGTTTTTATAAGCTAGGAATACAATCGCTTTTCGAAGAGACAATAAATTTAGTCTACAGGCAAAAAATAGACGAACGGTTAGGCTAATGTTACATAATGTATACCTACCTACTAGTTAATGAATTCTGAATACAAAATTAATAGGACTTAACAATAGAGAAATAAATCAATGAGATTATGCTGTATCCGGCTCTAAATGTTAACAAGTCTGTTCAATTAAAAAAGGAATTTCATACATTGATGATAGACACAAATTATCGGAACGCCAACGTCCTTACAATTTATTAAGACCATTGAGTAGTCATTGGAGCGTAGTGAAACGCTTTCTATACGCTCTGACTGACGTTGACGTGATGACGCGCCATTCTGTAACAAATCTGCAAAAAAGGGAGCTATCAACTTAGAACATGCTATCCTAATCTTTAGTGTTAAATCAAAAACTGATCTAACATGTTTTTACCGGAATAATTATAATGTTTTTAATAAAAACCAAAATGGTAATATTGCTTAAAACGATATTCAATATCGATAAGTAATGGTCTAAGGAAAACGAATCAGGCTAGAATTAATTTTCAAAATAACGGTACTAAGTTTTCATAGAAAATTTTATGGTGCCGTGACTTGGAAGTATCAAACACTGTTTCGAGTTTCAAATTAGATTCACGCTCTGTCTAGATTAACAAGATAGTAAACACCATGATAAATTGTCTTCATCATAGCTTTTTACTGTTTTATTGCTACAATCCATTTTGCTGAAAATAATTTGTGATGCGAAAGTGAGGTACTCATTACAAAGACGACACGAATTGTCTTTAGGTTTTACGTGAAACGACTATACTGTCGCAGTCGCTACTGATTTCCATAAATCAAGTCTACTTGGTTTTTGAGTTACGATCTTATCCATACACAAGTAAGTTCAAATTATAGTTCTTTAGATATAACCACGAGATGATACGATGAGATATAAGGTGTTTTTCTTTAGCTAGAGATACATCATATTCCTACAGTACTCATCATCATCTCCCTGCCCTTATCCCACATTAGGTGGGGTCGGCACAACACGTATTCCTCTTCCATTCTCCTCTATCAGCCGTCATTTCAGTACTCACTCCTTTCTTACCCATGTCATTCTTCACACAATTCATCCATTCTTTCTTTGGCCTACCTCTATTTGTATATCCATCCACATTCATAATATTTAATACTCTTCTAGTAACATGACTTTGTTCCCTCGGCGTAACATAACATCCTACAGTACTCATATAGCTCTAAAATTCAAATGAACGTCAAACTGTATGACGTACCTCTCAAACTAAAGTTTTCATATACCTATTCAATTTCACTATACTAAAACCCAGCAACATTGTATATATACAATGGTAGTGGACAATAGCGAGGAACCACGGTTGGATGCACATCACCACAAGGCCTCGAGGATGTCCGTCCGGCTTCATGTCTGATCATAACTAAACGTTGAGTGTTAGTTAAGATACGGGTTTTAATTGCCTGCTGTCTTAGAGTAAACAATTTAATCGGCAGAATAAAAAATAAAGACACGAACTATGTGCTTATAGAATTTTATTTTTTGTTAATATTTCTGTATAAGTTGATAAAAAGTTTTGGTGTTTTCCCATAGGTGGTAGATAGGGCTTTAGACGATGTAAAAGATGCCTTATATCTTTATAGGCCTTTCGACATGATATCGTGATGATTTAAAAATAGAGTTATTTCGAACTGCGCAATTTAAATGAACATGCGATCTGTCTCGTTATAGTGGTAGTTTTGAAGTTATATTTATCCACTGGTAATTGTGAGTAGGAAATGACAACATCTCAATTCTTAAGGCTTATTTACACGAGAACAGTTGCTCGAAGCGAGACTCGTTCTGACTTTGTCTTGCTCTGCGGTAAAAGCAGAGACAACATGAGACTCGTTTCGAGAAACTATAAACTATAAAGTATTCTCGTGTTCATCAGCCTTTAATATCAAATAAACACCCTATAATTTCAAACCCACACGTCAGAAGACACATAATTACACTAAATCCAATAAATTGTACTTAACACTCGCAAGACCTTTAACATGGGGCCTTTAGACCCAACCAAATACAGTGGCAATTAATGTGACTGCGATAACATGGTCGAAGGCCAATCTGTGTCGCAAATCACGTAACTTCACTTCGCACCTTTTGTACTTAAGTTAGAACAACAATGCGAAGAATAATGTTCTATGTAAAAAAATATGCTATTATGTTCGGATATTTTTATGTTCGGATATTTTTATGTTCGGATATTTTTATGTTCGGATATTTTTATGTTCGGATATTTTTATGTTCGGATATTTTTATGTTCGGATATTTTTAGTACCATCGTAAATCTTTTAATTGCTAATAAAGTTGAAAAGTTGAGTTTTTATGTTAAATGTTTACCCAACACGTTGTTAACTAAATTAGACATTACATGCTGTGTAAATATATGTAGTTAGTCGTTTAAAATTTATAATTTCTTTGCAAGAACCTCGTGTTTTGAAATAAAATGTTCGATCTACCTATCTTTTTCCCAACTATGTTGGGGTCAGCTTCTAATCTAACCAGATGCGGCTGTATACCAGTATTTTACACGGAGCGACTGCCATCAGACCTCCGCAACCCACTTATTGGGCAATGCCGATATCCAAAGGTTAGTCCAGTTGTCAGACTTTCGGACTTCTGACTACCCGTAATTACTGTTATAGGTATTCGTATGACACCCGAGACCGACTGTTTAACTTGCTCTCCAAGGCACGGAGAGATCTCGATATGTAACGAACGCTCACCCATCCATGAACTGACCGCGGCAAGCGCAGCTTAATGTCGCAAATCGTATGATCCGCGCGGTTAGTAATTAGCCACGAGCCCCTCTTTTGGACAAAGAAAAGATTATTTTTAATTCTGTTTCTTTATAATGAGATAATTAATAATTATAAGGCAATAAATTTGCTTCTTCAGAATTATTAAATAAATACAAACATATTTTTGCGCGCATACATTAACTTCCTTAAGTAGGTACTTATGCAAATTTTATGTTTCCTATGCTTCCCATTGAACATGCACAAGTTCCCATGAGAGCAACTGACAGCCTAGTCTAACAAAACAGTCTAATTAGTATAACTCAGCTTGATATATAAATCTGAGAACTTGTTCACGTTGCGTGCAACTGGAACTCATTTAGCTTTCAAACTATCAGCGGTTATTCTATTAAAGCCAGTAGAAGAGACCTGCTATTACGCGGGGCGCGAAACTCGGGCCAATTTCGAGATCTACCATTAACTTAATAATGAGGAAATTATTCAGCCCTCGCTTTACAACAAACTCACGTCTCGTGTTTTCATCATCTTTAAAGCGCCCGACCAAATTGCTGGCGATACGAATGCAAGGACGTGCATCTTCTGAAATAGCGAATTTGATTTTTATGTAATAAATTTTAAGGTCTAAAATGTAAGAGTAGCGAGATCGACTTCTGAAGATAATTTGTATCGATTTTAATAATACCGATTATGGTGATCGATTGCATTCTATTGCAAAACACTTTTGTTGTTTATTCCATTGTTTGAAAGTGGGTGGCCGCGTGTTCTTATTTTGAAATTACATATTGACGCTTTTGTTTTCTTTTTTAATTTATTGCAAGACGTTACATATTGTTGATTGGACTGCCGATCAAACATGGAACTTTCATCTGGTAACAATCAAAGATGGATTTTTTTCTACTTTATATAATTTTTAAATCAATTTGCATTCAAAGTTAATTAAGGTTAATAAATCTTATAATGAAGAAGTCTTACAGCCAGTCATTAGTCAAATTAATGCATTCACGGTTCGCTTAAGTTATTAATTTACTTTCAATTAACTATCATGTAAAATGGCGAGATATAAAGATGATTTACGACCACTTTTCTTATACTTAAATGAACAAAAACGAAAGTTCTAAAATTAAAATACCTAGGCTGTTTCCGAACGCACCGTTGTATTTCTCGCAAAATATTAAAAAATAAATGTTGTTTGTGGATAGCCGAGAGAAACCTGCACAGCATTGACCTAAGACCTCTCTGCATGTAACCAACCGGCTCTGAAAAAACCGTGCCAATGCCACAGGGAGAATAAAAAAACAACCCGAGTGTTTTTTTAATGAATTGTCAAACCTGTTAGACAGCCTCCGTGACGTTTTTTCACCAAAATTTATAATAACCGTAAAGATAAAAATTGGCTGCACATTTTTTACTGTTTAATATTTTACTAGTTTTATTGCGATTACAAAAAGAAAAGTATTTCAGGAAACATATAGGTAATTTTATTAATTTCCAGATAAAGAAAAACATCGTAAGGAAACCTGAGAAGGCGACATAAAAGATTTTGATGATGTGTGTAGTCCACCAACCCGCACCAGGCCAGCGAGGTAGACTAAGGCCTAAACTCTTCTCATTCTGAGAAGACGTCAGACGTCTGAGAAGACATAGCGCTCTGAGTAAAATATTGATATTCAGTCGAATGTGGTTCGACTGGCAGCCGACTCCAACATTTTGGAAAAACGATTGTTTAATGAGCCTTTAAAAAATAATCTGGCGCGATCTGTAGGCCTAGCACAAACATTTGACGAATAGTATCGCAAACGTATCGCTAATGTAAGCGAATTTTGAATCGAAAATACAACTGTCCTATAACATTTTGGATTTTTTTTTTGCGACGTGCACAATTTGCATCATACATAGATATGACTTTTTTTCAATTTTATTAAATAGGATGTGGGGAACAAGTATTTACGATTCAAAATTCAATACTCAATATCTTTATTGCTTTACCATAATGTGTACTTAGGTGGTAACTATATAATTGAGATCATTATGGACCCTGTAGGGCACAGCAAAAGGGTAGGAGAGAGGAAGCCCTGTTTTAGGAGATAATGAACAGTAATATTATTGCTATATTATTTAATTTATTTCACTCACATTAACGTTCCATTTACGTTTTTAATGCCCGGTTCCTATGGCCAAAAACGAATCGTTTTGCTTACCAATGCTAGCATTTTTTTATTTCCAAACTGCCCATATAAATAGACACGTAAGCTAATTTTACCTATCATAGCTTCTCCCATATGGGAGAACTAGCGGCCCGTCCCGGCTTCGCGCGGGTGGACATTTTCCCGTTTTTGCAACATTTTTCATTTATGCTCCGCTTCTATTGGTCGTAGCGTGATGTTATACCTATAACCTTCCTCGATAAATGGACTATCCAATACAAAAATATTTTTTCAATTCCAACCAGTAGTTCCTGAGATTAGCGCGTTCAAAAAAACCAACTCTTCAGCTTTATAATATTAGTATAGATTTACTATGCAAAGCTGTAAGGTGTTTGCTTCATTATTGGTAAAGATACAAGAGTCTTAATTTTAACCAATAACGCTCGGTAAATTATAGGAATCGGGTATAAGTTGATAGTATTCGTGCTAGTCCTACTGTATATTATGTAGTGTACGAAAGTCTTGAATATTTATTTGCTATGCCCCTATTTATAATTAAGCATGTATAATGGCGTACGCGTTTCAATGATATAATTTAAATCGTGCGGCATGCATCCAATTATAACATAAAATATGCGATGCATGGTTGCCGTGAGAAAGTGTTACATAATGCTATAGAAAGAATTTTGCCGCTCATTTCCTTAATACTTGTCAAACAACGGATGCTTTATTGATGTTTTAATTATGTATTAATTGCTTCATTTTTATTTAGTTGCAGAAACTTTGCTTAAAACGCAGGTCACACCGCGAGCTAAGCTAACTTAGCTTAGCTTAGGTCAGCGTGCAACCAGCTATGCGAACTAATCTAAGGTACGTTAGCTATTTTATCTGGGTCCACACCGACAACACTGTGTTAGCTTGACACGCGCGGGAGTGACGAAAGACGGAAGGGTGACAGAGTTCACTAAGCTTAGCTGGGATTGTATGGTAAGCTAGTACACATAGTCAGTTAGCTCGCTTAGCTTAGCTCTGTTATTTCGCCGTGTAAACTGAAGTACGGAAAGACGCCGCAACTGTGTAAACTAAGCTAGCTTAGCTTTCAGTGTGGCCTGCGCTGTATAGTGGCGCTTCAAACCGCTGACGACGTAGTTTATTGATGGAATAATTGTAGTGATTAGAGAATGGCATTCGACTCGATCACATTGTAATTAGTACCACATAGGTATCTATGTTAGATAGGTAACTACATATTAACATGCTCATTTCCAAACTCTTTGTCAATTAAGAATGGCTGATTCTATTAATAATAATAGGATTAGTTGTATTGGGATCGATCTATCATCACTGACAGGACTATTGTTGCCAATAAACCTGATATAGTGGTGATAGATCGATCAGAGCGCCGCACAATGATTGTTGATGTTACCATCCCGCATGATGGGAATCTCGTGAAAGCTGAGAAAGATAAACAAATCAAATATCTTGACTTAGCACACGAGGTTGTCAACATGTGGGATGTGCAATCGGCAACCATTGTGCCGATAGTCGTAACGGCCAATGGCCTAATGGCCAAGAGCCTCGACAAACATCTCATGAGGCTCTCGTTGGGTGGCTGGATCAAGGGCCTGATACAGAAAGCAGTTCTCCTCGATACGGCGCGTATTGTAAGGAGGTTCCTGTCTCTGGAGCCCTAACTGCCGGTAGCCTGGACCCTGCTCCCGCTGCCGGTGGACCCCTATTTTTTATATTTTTAAATATGTATTTTGTTTTCTTTTTATATGTATTTAAAAATGTAAATAATATGATACAGTGTGAATATAGGAAAATTGTTAGTAATGTGAAATACTTGACCACATTAAAAATAACACGACTACATTAAACACTCATACAAAAAATATTAAAGCAACTTCAATCAATCATTGTGCAACGCTATCATTGAAATGTCTCGAGTGACGAGCTTGAAGTAGCATCTAAATAACATAATTCATGACTACATTATGTTATTTCACAACTGACATATACTATGAGGTCAATAAAACCAATTAATAAATACTTGTAAGCTAGCTTTGAGCTAGTGCTAGGAAAAGCATGCAAATATCTGACGGCATAATTCTAACCGCAATTTTGATTACACAATCTATTTAAAATATATTACACCTTGACTCAATCGCATAGAGTCTAATATTGATAAATACATTCAACAGGTGTTTATTTAAACATCGATTTGAAAGAGAAAGAAAATCCAAAGTACTTACCTATTGTAGCTGGCTGGTAAGAATTTGGCGTTTTGTTCGTTTAAAACATAATTAAGCTGAGTCACGAACAATTCTCGTTCTAAATTCAAAAACATAGTGTTAATGACCCTTCAAAAGGTAGTTTGAATAAATTAAGAATCGCTTATGAATTGAGTGTAACTTTAATCGCATTATTTACGAAAATGAATAATGATTGCCATGTTGAAAATAATTTGATAGCAATAATTAGAACATAGCAATTTTATTTGTAGGTGCTTTTAATAAGTTAGGAAAATAATCTTTCATCAGCAAAGCGTAGGAAATAGTAATTTATAGACCGTAATATACATTAGACACATTAGCAATCATCTTTCCTCCTAAAATACGTCAATCAGTAAACAAATCACAATATTTTTAGCAAAGACTTTCTCAACATTATAAATCTAAGCAAGCACTAAGATTAAAGTCAAGCCATTAAAATGTTGTTTCTAAGGTAAACAAACCTATGATCGTGAAAAACATTCAGCGATCTTTAGGAATTTATTTAACGTAGGTACATATAATAATTAGAAACTACCAACTGCGCGGATCATACTATTTGCAAGGTTAAGCTGCGCTTATCGCGGTCGGTCCGTTGTTGGCCGTCCATTCGTTACATATCGGTAACCCTCCGTGCACCCTCTGTGCCTCGGAGAGCACGTTAACTCGGTCCCGAATGTCATACGCAAACCTATTACAGTCATTATGGGTAGTCTGACTCATAATCTCCATCATATAATCCAGTCTAACCTTAAAGTATTGGCATTGTCCAGTAACTAGGTTGCGGAGGTCTTATGCCAGTCGCTCCGTGTAAAATACTGGTATTCAGCATCATCTGGTTAGACTGGAAACTGACCCCAATATAGTTGGGAAAAGGCTAGATAGATAATTATTGGAAACTAAAATAACTGATAATAAATTTAAAAAAATGTGTATGTTATTCACGAACAAGGTGTGTTTACCTTTTATACAAAACTTTAATGGCCGAACTATACAATATAATTAATTCATATATTAACGAAGAGTTACACGCCCAATATTATGTTGTATATTTAATATATTATGTAAATTACCAAAATTTCTCCCATGAGGGTCATTCGATGACCGAGACCTACTCTTATGTAAGTACGTTATCAGGTGTTATTGTTATGTTAGCGAAAGTTCCCAACCGCCGCGCCAGGTGCGTTACCGTACGCCGACGGCTAATTTCGAATTTCACCGCCAAACCGGTTTGGTTTCAACTATTGTAATGGATATTATTGATTTAGTTATAGTAGTTTTCGCCTAAGGCTTGGCTCGTTCGGGAGATGGTGGTGCTGATTGTATAAGTTTTACTGATTGATAAGGAAAATAATAGAATTATTCTATAAGGGAAATAGTCTGCCAATAGCTGGTGGTATTATTATGTTCTCTTCTAAACCTGGGGACTTATTCCCGACAGTTTCAAATTCTGAATCAATGGAGTTTGATTCGGATTAGTGTCGATTCGTAATCTTGAAATCGACAAATCTCTTAATCAGCGGAGGTTCAAATTGAAACTAACGAAAGATTTTAATTTGAAGTAGTTTTAATTCGAAACTCTGCTCGATCGCGAGCTTCTTTCGACTTCAAGAGTACAATTTGACATTAATGCGAATCAAACTAGATTGATTCAGAGTTCGAAGCTGTCGGGAGATAACCTCTATTGTTTTAAGCTGTAAGATAATTGTCTGGGGAATACTTGATATGATTTTAGGGTTTCAAACCTAGACCGGCGTTCCAAAGAGAATGTAAAGGTTCAAAAGTTTACAATTAAACTTTTCTTGCTTACTGATCATTGATACACGATCATTAATTTTCATCGGTAGTCATCTAGTTAAAATCAATTAAGTCATTTGCGTACTTAGCACTTAGTTCATGAGCGAATGAATAACATTTAGAAAAATAGTCAGTATAGCACAAGTAACTGATAAACAATAACAATGCTTCGAATATGGGAACAACGAGGTCGATGAACTTTTTGCTTACGCAGTCATTATGTATACTGCAAACGCTGCAATTATGTCAGCTGACAATGAGCTAACTGTCTTGACAGCAGTATATGGATTGCAAGATGTCATACTTTTTGTTCACAGAAAATCAAATACACATCTCAATTTTGCCTACAAAATGGTAAAATTAGCACTTTTGAATTTGGAACAAAGATATCAGATATGAATGATAGTTTTGATGGACATACGAATAGACCTTCAAACTATAATTTGTGTATAGGAGATGAATTTATAAAAGAATACAAAGAAGTGGTAATTTTGTTCGAATTCAAAAACAAGTTTTTCTTTTTCGGAAGTTAGCAAACTACGCAAATAAAATGCTTGATGCTGAAAAATATAAGATGATAAATTAACACGTCAAGTCTTCACAAAAATACATAATTATATACGGTAAATAGGTATTAACTTTGCACCTATGTTTTATTTGCGGAAATTTTCCACACTATGAGCATAATATTTATGTGACCTTTCAAGAAATTAATTTTGTATTTTAAGCAGCGTTAGACATTCGTATCGTTAATGCGACGACCATTCGTGTCGCGGTTTTTTATGAATATTAACGCTCTTGACATTTTGATGAAATCCGCGACAAATGATCGTCTGTTTTTGTTGGTTTTGCAACATCTATAATGGGAAATTAATCCGTACTGTTTAGTTCTTTGTTCAAACAATTTTAGACGGTAACGGACCGATTTTGACGGAAGGGTACCTAATGTTTTCTAAGGCCATAAAGCATGTATATATTTTTTTTAAAACCTTGCTAAAGCAGAGGTCGTCAACAATTATGATCGAACTGGAGCATGGTTTTTAGATGTGGGACTATTCTACATACCGCATTGTCTCTATGAAAATCATATCAGAACTTCAAAATTCCATAATATTTTTTTTAAACTATAACTCACCTTAAATATTAGCGAAGCTCCACAAATCGCGTACCACAATCTGAAATCAAAATAGAACTTTTAAAAAACATATTAAGTAACATCAACCATAAAATTATGACTCTTAAATAAGTACCAATTATTTAAACGGCAATTAATAACATAAACAACGACGCCCACATACGGAAGTTTAAAACGAGATTAAGTAACATAATAATAACATTATCTATACAACGTATTACTTAAACGAAAGTGAAAATAACGAAAGTAAGAGGTCCAACGACTCGATCGCCGCCATATTGATGAAACAAATGATGCGCGCGTATTTCGAACCTGTTCCTATGTGTGGGTGTGGTACACACGATTGCAATAAAATTATAGTAGACGCACGCAGTGTTTTTACTCATGGCGTCTTGATACTCGAAGTTTTTGCGCGGTCATTTCATCTGTCAAGATTATTTTGTTCGTATTGGAAGACTTGATATCCTTACTGGAATTCTTGTACAATTTTATTGTCATGGCTAAAAGTCGAAGGTTTATCAAGGAGGTTGACATGCAATGATACAAGTAATGTGTTCGTTTCTCGAATCTGGACAGGACCACCTGTAAATAAAGCCAAATGCTTTATTTAATGTAAATCAATCTTTATTTGTACTACCACAGAATTGATTTTATTTCAGACCATGTTATATAAGTTCTGTTAGAAGTATAATTGTCAACTCCTAAAAGTCTTTCCCTAAATGTATTGTCCGACATTTGAAATCAAGTCACGTTTCAATTTTGGTGTAGGTCCTCATTGTGTCGAAATACCGCTAAGTTGGTAATAAATTAAACTGGCCAAGCATCAGCTGGATGTATTCTACGTATATCAGCATTATAACCTGCCTAAATAAGGCTGACCTGTCTTAAAGTTGAAATGATATGATCTTCAGGGTTAACAGATGGTGGTTCTCTATTACGAGTCTAGTTGCCTTTTGAGGAAAATTCTGTGTTACTATTATTACTGCAGTGTTCGTGTATAGAATATTATAATAGATTAAGATTCTATTGAAATGGTATTTTTGTGAGAAGTAGATTCGAAAATTGAAAATCTTAGAAATTATAGCAAAAATCTTAACATCTTTTAAATTCATGATCACGAGCGAGAACCAAGTTTAAATTGAAAGCCGTCACTAAGTTATGTAGTTAACTAATTGACGTCAAAAAGATCGCGTGAAAATCTTTCTTGTAAATGTGCGTGCTGCCAACATGACAACCTGACTATGACAGATGGTATTACAATGTTGGTACATAACAGATGGTTAAGAACATCGAACGTTGCGTAACTTGAAAACTTGCTTCAGAGATTTCGTCTGCACAACACACTCGCAAGTATTTCTGGGAGTTATAACTTGTATAGGTAAAGTTAATTAATTTCAAAACTTTAACAGTTTGTAGGCTTTTAACATAAATGTTCCAATTATTTGTAAGCCTAGTTGAAACTTTTCTGTAACATTTGATGCTATAAGACTTTGAAGCGTTGTCAATTCATTATGTTATAATGTTATTTGGTGACCAGCTAATAAAATGTTACTGGCACACAGTGGCATTTCCTCTTTAATATTTTTTTTTAAATGTTTGATGTCATTAAAACAATTCAGTCTATATTCCGCCAATAGGGTTCTATTTTCGTATCAAAACTATAAACAGACTGTTGTCAATCTATTCAGCCAACAAGGAGGTTCTATTTTCAAATTATAGTTATAAATAGCCAGTTATATCGTTGGGTATAACGTGTTCCGTCGCAGATGGACGGCCGGTGTTGATCGACACGTATGGCGGCAATGAACTCGACGACGCCATTATTGAATTCTAATAAGCACCGTAATGAACTGTCTAGTGCACTAGATTGTTTGATGTAGGTTTATTGATGTTACGCGAGAATCAATAAATCTGGCAAGATTTATGTGTCCATAGAAATGGTTGGCGAACCAAGATCAGTGATATTCATGCAAATATTAGGTATCACTTTCATCGTCACGTTAAAGTTTAATAGTAACAGTAGCTTTAAAGTTTAAAACTATCTGTTCATTAATATACATGAATCTTGCACCGTTTTAGTTTACCATGAAGCTTTACCATTCTTAACAAAATTTCTTAAATACTTATTCTCTTACTACGGATCGTTTGGTTACATAACCTACAAAACGACTTTTAATTTATTAATAGTAAAACAATAACGGGTGTTAATAAATAAGTACTATTAGCAATAATTTAGTTATACAATACAACCTTTAGCAAAATAGATAATACAACGCATACGCAGGTCAATGTTCCGTAAGACGTAGTCAGGAATTTCCCATAATTTTTCTATAACTATTGTCTATATTCATTCCCTACGTTCATTTTCTCTAACGGGAAGAGTACAACCATAGACAAAACAAACAAAGCCTAACAACAGCAACAAGTTTTTATTACCAAGAAGTTTCGTTACCAGTAAAATCTTTAGAATTCCATTCTATACAAATGTTCGAATTCTATGTACTAATAGCATGATTGATGCACATTATTTCAACGTAGTTATGCCTCATATTAATGGTCGTAAGAGAGTAATGAATGTTATGAAAACGCAACAAGTTATTGCGATGTAAAATTAATACCTTTTTAACCGTTACTCGACTGTAATTAGTTATGACATAACGCTTAAAGTGATTTGACAATTTATTACCACGCCAAGTGTTTTAATACGACATTAACATTTTGAACCGTAAGTTTGTTATATTAAAGGTGATTTTTTTTTGATGAAACGAGTTATACATGTTTAGGCTTGTTGGTACTAATAACATGTCGGATTTGAAAAGGTTTTTTCTCTGACATGGCTTAGTGGAAAAGTTGTTTGTCATTTAGTCGTAATTGAAAAACATAATACGAAATTAAAAATAGAATCACAAACTATAAAAAACAGCAATAACAATTTAATAAATAATTTAGAACATAATTTAAAAATAATAAATGAAAACCCCGGTTTTCGGTGCTTAAACAAGTGTTCTTTAAAAACACACCAGCCATTGACAGCATTTGAATGTCACAAAATATTTGAAATTCGAACAATACGTCTTTGACAAAAGTAAGGCACGCTACACACAATACATTTCGTGTGCGTTTATAATTTGTCTCATTAGTATTGGCCTCCCGACCGCTTCGTGTTAACCTATGGCCACCTGTCTGGGTATTGTTTTGTCACTAGCGTTAGAGCTGTGTGGGACATGAAGAGAGGAAAATACGTGAAGAGGATGGTTGCACGAGCAAATAAATCTAAGAAATGAAAAATTTGATCCCTTCATCTTTACATAGTATAAAACAAAGTCGCTCCCGCTGTCTGTACGCTTAGATCTTTTAAACGACGCAACGGATTTTAATGCAGTTTTCAGCAATAGTTTGAGTGATTCAATAGGAAGGTTTATATGCCCCACATTAGTATATACATTGCAACCGTGCGAAGCCGGGGCGGGTCGCTTGATTACCGTAAAATAATGTTTTTTTTTTTTAAGAAAACCAATAATTCTCTGTCGGCTTTGTGATGGTAATTATAAATTAAATAAAAAATATTTCAATGCATAATAATGAGATCTACTCCACTCAGTGCAATTGGAAAAACAATCGCGTGTTCCACAGTTGTCAATGAACAATAAGCCTTAAAATATCATAATGCACCGATCGAAAGAACAATTTTACTGACACATCAATATTGTTAATTTATTTTTTTACTAGCAATCACTTTCTTGACATTGTCTTGTAGAATTAGTTGCCATATCCAACGGACTACTCTCATTGTAAGCCCCACCGTTATGTAAGCCTGTGAACATTGTGTTCTCTCCACGCCTATTGTAACATGGGAATATGAGCTTTCTACGCAAGTATGTAAAAAAGATCAGTTTTGTCGATGACTAGATCACGAAGCCAACGATATTATTACTTTTTTTTTAATTACACACATTGTTTATACACATGCGTTAATTTTGCTTGATGCTGTTAAAAATACTTCTCACAAAAGCATCGGTTGTTGTAGATTTGAAAATGGAATAGATTTCTTTTTTTTTTCTTTTTTTTTATTCGTTATGACGTGTAAAGTTTCCAAAATTCAAACTGAAAAATAACATTATTATTTAATTAATTACATAACTAAATGAATATCAATTTGATTAGTCATCAGATCCCTATACTTATTCAACTTAACTTTACTGTTAAACATAATTTTATAAACTAACTAATGAATTCCAATCAAAAATATTGTAGTCTACATTTCTTTTAGCAATTAAATTAAATATTTTGAACGCAAGTTACAAAAAAGCTATTCAAAAAATTCATAGAGGCCACATAACATTGTGTAACGCAAACATGTTTTATCAACAATGTTGGACATACCAATAAAATTTGGAAACACCTGAACATACACAGATGTATGAAATATTCTAATTAAACCACTAAACCTTGCGTAAAACGAACTTGTATGAACGTACCTACTTACTACCTATATTTATTTACTTATAATGTTTAAAAGTCCCTACTTATACACCTGTAAATACAAAACCCCCGTACCCCTGTTGAACGTGATGTTAATAATTCATCCCTGATGATAGAGATGAAATTCAAATCAGTACCTAGAGCAAAGACTTTAAATTTTTTAACAGAGACGACAATATATTTCATTTACTGTGGGAAAAACCGTAAACATTTCAACTAAAAGAAAAAATACATACTTAGGTACCTACAATTTAAAATAAGAATCCGCATAGATAATGACGTCAGATGATATGCGATTTATAAAGATGAGCTCAGTCTAATCAATCGGTGAAATAGCTTGTAATAACACATTAGTTCAAGCTTCCTGTACGACATTGAAACTATTTAATAAAAACAAGGCGAACAACTCTTAATTTCCGTTCCGTTTGGTTAGAATTTTGCGCTAAATGGGCAACTGTTATGATTCCTCATCGCTCTATCTACGTTCGTTGTTCTGCCTAGCCTTTTCCCAACTATGTTGGAGTCAGCTTGCAGTCTAACCAGATGCGGCTGAATACCAGTATTTTACACGGAGCGACTGCCATCAGACCACCGCAACCCAGTTACAGGGCAATGCCGATATCCTAAGGTTAGTCCGGTTGTCAGACATTCGGGCTTCTGACTTCCCGTAACGACTGTCATAGTTATTCGTATGACACCCGGCACCGACTGTTTAACGTGCTCTCCGAGGCACAGAGGGATCTCGATATATAACGTATGGTCACCCATCCACAGGCTGACCGCGGCTAGCGCAGCTTAACCCCGCAAATCGTATGATCCGCACAGTTGGTAATTAGCCACGAGCCCGTCCAACTCTATCGCCAACGTACAGGTGATTAAAATAATTTAAGTCGATAATATGCACGTAAACAGGTGTAACTGCCGGAAATATTGTTTTAAACTCCCTAAAGTATTAACCGACCGCTATGTAGGTACAGATATTATGTAGGGTATCTTCGTGACATTTTTTATGTAACAGAGTATAAAAATAAAATATTGCAACCAACATTCTGCCTATATTTTTCATTACCCGCGCTTGTCGAAAGATACATGACGATAATCGCGGGAAATGAAAACGATGAACGAATTGGAAAATAATCCATTGCATTTCATTTTAGCTATTATTACATTTTGCTGGCTTACTACTGAAACAGATAGATAATAAATCTTTAGAATTCCAACATTCCCAAGTAACATCCGAAGATATTATTTACATTCGATCACGTATAAGATGGCTGTCGTCCGTCATGTTGGTATACGTTTAGATACACGTAAAAATCACGCGCAACATACTATAACGTGAAGGTATGCGAAGAATCAGTTTCCGTGCATGAGCACAAATTAAACGTCGATTCAGGATATCTTAGTTACAGTGACCATCCATTTAAGTCTTTATGGACGAGCAGTCTATGATTTCTGAAAGGTTAACAGGAGGCTATTTGTAGTAAAAAAAAATGTAAAAAATCGCAATCGCCGGGATTCAGCTGCGGTTCGATTGCGATTTTAAACAATTTTATTAGTAGAATGGGCCTACTGGAAATGTGTTTGCGGACGGACGAAATCAGTTCACAAAATAAATGATAATTATCTTATCTAGAAATATCATTAAGTTTTTTGTTCAGGTAGTAGTAGTATGATAATAATACTGTTGTAATAGTAATCAAAAACAAATTTAGAAAGGTTATGATATACTTAGATTTAAAGCGCTATTAAATGTTGTTTATTTTTTAAAGTAGGTACTTCACTGTTGAACACGCCTAATAAAATTGAAAGCATTTAATCAGACGTGGATTCGACTTATTCAACGAAATAAAAAATGAAGGATAACTCCATACTTTTTGTGTAAAATCAACAACGAAGGTTTGCAATGTTAGTATCAGCAACCAATAAAAGTAACAAGAGTGTTTTATTAAAATACTCAAAGATACTTTTGTTTGTTTTATACATTAAAGTATAGGTGTATTTTTTAGATTTTCTTAACAGCCAGTAATAACTCATACAGTTCTTAGCTACATTAAAAACTTCTTTCAATCTTCTAAAAACATGGCAACACTACTAATTACGCGTCAAAGAAATACACTCGTGTTTATAATTGTCCATTGTTATTTGTTACTCCACGTTAGTCATAGACAAGCAAAGCAATGAATTAATGTAATCGTTACCCGATGCAAGAGAATTTGTTTTGGTTTCACTTTGCAACAAAATGCACATAAAAATGCTGTTGTAAGACAAGAACACGTTCTTATTTATTCAAAAGTGAACACCGAACCGCGATAATAAAACGCGCGTCAATAAATCGTCTTGACGGTAATCATTTTACCAAATTGGTTGTGTTTAGACACCATGGACACTATATTATGAGCAAAGATCTGTTATATGATAAACTATGTCGACAAGCCGTAAAGAAAAGCAAGTGGGACAGCCATAACCAAAGAAAGGATTTATTCATAATTCATTTTCATAGCCTTTTCACTAAGACGAGTAGCTACATACGGCGTCAAATTATAAAACTTCAGAACAGCAAAGTACTCGTATATCTTTTAAAAACTATGAATAACAATCTTTGCAATCCCCTCTAATAAAATAAACACAATTAATCGTTTTTAACACATAAATAATATAACAAAAAACAGCAATTAAACTTTAATAAAACCCTATATAAATTATCTTATGCAGGCTGTTCCATCTTCATTCTTTATGGTTTCATACCATTGTGTGTCAGGCACGAACATATTCTGCCAATGACAAGGACGTTATTTTATTGATATAATTATATGATTAGCTTGTTAGCTACACATGCTTATTCATTCTATTTTTAGATATAATTTCAAAAGGTTAAAGGTTTTATGGCTGCACGTCACTAAGTTCTCCGACTGACCAATGTACTTAAGTACATACATTTTTCTGTTCGCGTTTAACATAATCTAAAAATGCATTTGTAGGTGGCGAATCAGGGAAAACCATTATTGGTCATAAGACAGAAGAAAATTTAACCAAGTTCTTTATTATTTGCTTTCTCTGGTACACTTAAAACGAAACAAAACTGTCGTAACTTACTGAGCAGAAATTGCGAAGTTGAAGAAGTAGGGAAGAAAGAGAAATTACTGTACTGTGGTGGTCGATACATGCTGCCAATCTGCCATTACCTATGTTTCGACTATTACGAGCCACTTAGTCCCTAACATGGTCTTACAAATCCACAAAGGAGACCCCACATGAACATACCGAAAGACAATAAAATAAGTTTCTAGCATACCAATACAAAACAACTTTCGTTGGCTGTTTAACCAAATTTAATCCGCGCATTATGTCGTTTTCCCGCGCTTTCTATTCTAGTGCCGGTCGTGGTGCGTCTACGCATACTATAGCGATCGATTTAACGCGCGACAGGTGTGCGTTTAAAATTGTCTGACTGAATATGCTTTATCGGTAAGCATTGTTTGGTTTGATGGTATCGATTACTGGAAGGGTTTCAATAAGACAATAAATTCTTATATCTTTTTCTATACGTGTTGTTTTGATTGGAATTTATGAGATACGGATATGTGTGCAATGATTGAAATTATTAAAAATATTTTTAGAATGTTTGGACGGAAATTCCCCGAAAATGGATAAAAAAAAGTTGCTCTTTCTAGGATGTAAAGACTCAAAAGGCAAAAAGTGTAAAAGCAATCATAAAATAAATAAAATATCACAAAAACAAATGTCACCTTATCCTTGAAACAGATAATAAAAATTAAAAAATATTTTAATAAAAATATTCGTGTCAGGTGACCACAAAAAAAAGAAACTAGTTTCACCTACAAAAACAATCTCTAAAATTATATCATCTACCTATTTTTTCTCTAAGTTACATGGTTATAATCTTGACATTTACTGACACCCCGGAACCGAGCAGTGTCTGTACGCATCATTAGATGCTTGAACATAATATTTTCGCTTTCATGCCAGTCATTAATTACATCGCTTATTAAAAAAAGTTAAAAGTTTTACTTGAGTTTCTATGTAACAGAAAAGTAGGGCCGTGTTACGTCACGAATAACTAATTATCATTGTCTTGTATACACTATTTGTGTAGTCTTGGTAATTGCTATGAAAACTCGGCTAATGGCTCTCCAAGTGATTGTTGACAAAGGTTACGAAAAGGGTAAAAAGATGAACAGAGAAGGAAGAATTTTTTCGTCAATCTGTGTACCTATTCTGTATACACAAAACGCAATTTTCTTTACCAAACTTGGCTTAATCCACTGCCGAGTGTCTAAATTGTATCGATAATTTTACGAACACCCGATCCGCTAATGTTAAGTTGTATTGTTATTTTTATGAACTCGGGTATATTTACTCGTCTTTAGAAACCTCTTAATGAAAACATTTCATTAGAATCTTTCAACTACACTGGCCTGCAAAAATAAGTATCACACTTGTAAAATTTATTTTTTTTCTAAACTATAGAAGTTAGAGATTTAAAATAAAAAACGTTTTATAGCAATTTTCATCAGCTTTCTTTGAAACTATAGTAACAAAGTTAAACTCTTTTTTGAGTCCTTTTTGTTTCGAAAATATATCTTGTGTACTTAAAAAGTTATTGCAATTTTAAAAGTGTGATACTTATTTTTGCAGGCCAGTGTAGTCTTAGGCTCTTTCTTCGTCATATAAGTATCATTTACTCGGTCTATTAAGGATCCGTTTTCAGACGATTAGTTATAGATTAAAGTACCAATTTTGAATATTTTCAACATATTATAAATAACAGAAAAACAATTTCTAAGCACAAAAAAAAATTTCGTAGTCTGAACAGTAGCACGCGGTTTTACTAACCGTAATATTTTCTAACGACATCTGTTATAAATGGCAATAAACGAACGACCTAAAAATTAAATCTGCTCCAAAAGTGTCAAAATTTTACATATTATCTATCTTATTAAATGGAATACAGCTATAATGTATGGCAATTTGAAAGTGACTGACATTGAGAGTCTGAAATGTCAGTGTAATAGGGGTCAGACTGGTCAAATGTCATTACTTACATAAGTAATAAAATGATAAATAAAAACATGAAACATTTATCTGGGTCATAATGCGCGAAATTAATACAACCATGATAATTTGTACTTGATTTAGAAGAATTGATTAACTTTTGACATAACACCTCGAGAAATCATACACTGATTCTTACGTGGTTTAAACCAATAAGCTGCATACTGTGCTACCAAATAAACTCGAAAAATATTTATTTAAATTTGAATTCTCCAGACTAAAGTTTAAGGTACTAATTTAAATGTTCTTACAGTATACTAATTCAGGTCTGATTAGAAGAAAGCCAATCGTTTTCACCACCATAAAAGGCATCACCGTCGAAACAAAGAACATTTTCTAACAAGAAACAAACATTAAACATGAAAAAGTCAAACAAAACGCAAATGGCGGAGAAAGTGGTATCTTCCTATTCTCACAGAGGCTAATCATTGGTGGAAACTACGTAGGTAGTGTAGGTACACATGACAAGATGGTAGATAAAAGCGTGCGTCAATATACAGATGATGGCTCATTAGTCGAAGATTTTGTTCGTTAAGGAGTTCCTATCGATTGTATCAAATATGTAAATTATTAAAACGAATGTTTCATGACTTTGTTTGTTAGAGATTTGCAGAAAAACCGATCTTTTGGGTGATGTAACCTCTACGCACTTAATTTTTTTACTGGAATACCGACCATCTGATATTCAAGAGGGCAAGCCAACAAATACTTCTTGAGAACTGATGTTACGAGTATAGAAAAATTGTTCTTTGGCAATACCTACAATACCTGTGTATTTGTTTTAATTGTTTCTTTCTAAACATTTCAACAATATTCGATTCAACATTTACATAAAAATATACCTATTACAAAACATTTCGCTTCACAAACTATCATATCTAAATGGCCTTCGCAAACTACGCGACAGGTCGAAACCAAAACAGTTGCGACAAAATTACAACAAACTCGATCTCGATCGTTTCGTGAGGACAATCTTTTGATATCAATAGTAATGGCGTTGCTAAATTTTAATAACGTTCGTTATTCTTCGGTGCGTGAATTTGTGTCTCTTTTTGGAACGAAAGAGGGTGCATACATCCAAGTAAACAGCTGTGCGACAGTTGAACGATTTCATGTTTGTATAAGAATTGGGTCGAGCTAGTGTGCGCACTCCCGTACATCGCCATAGACTTTAGCAATGCGACTAATTATTGAACAACTGTTTAGTTGGATGTATACAAGTGGTCTTAGGAATGTTTGAACTTCATCTTCTCTCGGATCGGCATGAGCTAGATGAAAATAACTCATGCCGTGGTGAAGCGATTAGCCAGTCAGCAAGGCTAGTAGTGGGGCTGACTGCTCAGGGTGCGTCGGACGTACTTAAGTATCGTCACTCACGTTACATCATAAGCTGTTAATGCACCCCAATGCCTTTTAAAATGTTTTAACATTCTTGTGAACACCGATACTCGATAATCAGAAACTGATTATATTGTTGCAAAAATGTTATCTGGTCTTTGGATGCTTTTATCCAACTCAAGTTATGTTTGTATTTAATGTTTAATATCCTGCAAAACGCTTTAATGTTTACCAGTTGGTCTAAGGATGTTTATACGCGTAATTTAACCTCTGAACATTGAATTACAGTTTTAAGATTCCTTGCAATTGGAACTCGGAATTCATTTATGCCATATATAGCAAAGTCGTGTCTGGTTTAAAGATAGGAACAGTTCACAGGTCGATAGAACAGCGCCTACGACCGTCGTAGAAACGTTTTCCTCAATGTAGTGTTACAGCATTTGTGGAATATTAAGCAGGTAATAGCTACCTACGCTCTTGAATTTGGTGTCGCTACTAAATCAAGTTTTAAATTAGACGGAAAATATACGAAGTGTTCCAATCTTAAAACAGCAGAATCAGATATTGAAAAGTAAAGAATCGTTCGAATTTGAACGCAGATGTTGCGTGTTAATAATTATATATTTGTTCAGAACAACGTGTCTAGTATAATGTCGACATCCAAAAATGATTTCAATAAACTAGTGAACATAGCTGAATCGTTAACATCTGCTGAAGATCGAGATAACATGAATTCAAATGATGAAATTGGAAACCATAGGAAGGTTGGAAGGTTGTGTACAAACACAACCTCTTTTATAGTTTTATAATAATACCTATATTGCTAAATAAATTGACACCACAATGTGGCGACCTCGAGACTGCATTCGATATCATGATATTTACATATTTTGCATATTGTTGAAATTCGAAACTTGATTTGCAAATTTTAAATTGTTTTATTAATTTCGACATAAAGTGTTGTCATTTGAGAAGAATATATTCGATATTTTTAGATTGAGCTATACCTACATATTCAGTAGAAGGCTAAAACTGACGTATTATACAGTTGGAAGATTTTAATTAAATACATAATTAGTACTGAGAACTGAAAAAACAGGATCTTAATAAAAAGTTTCATTAAGTACCTAGTTCTAATTTTGCACATCTACGACACTGCAATATTCTTCAGGTGCCTAGACGAAATTCTGATGTATCATTATAAAAATAATGACACTGATTAGCCTCATTTCGATGCAAATCAGTCGGACAATCGCGGTAAAAAACGTTACAAAAGAAACTCAACACACGCTGTAAAATGAGAAAATCGAATGAAGCGATGTCACTATTACATAAACATTAGACATTTATTCAAATGCATATGCAAATCAATACATACTCAGTTAAGCGCAGGGACATCGCTGTAATGAGGCGTCAACTCGATTTTAGACTCGATATCGGTGCGAGACGACTTCTATCGAGTCGAGTCTATGGAGATCTCGTTACGAGAATCAGCGAGGCATGATGACGATGAGAGCTTGTACGGAAGGTGGGAAGAGTGCTTTTTATAAAATAAATTCGAATAAATACGACATTCAAATGGATTCAAAAAAATCGAACGCTCGTTTAACGTCACGTCGGGTCTGAAGAGGTTGAATTGAAGAGGATTGTTACCAGAAAAAGAGATTACAGTTGACGTTGGTAAACAGTACAATCGAATTTTGGAGTACAATGTAAAGATTGACAATGACAAAAATAAACGTGAGCGGTAAACAAGCGTTTTGGAAAATAACGATAGATTTAATTTAAGAGCACATTTGCTTAATTAAGTGGCATTTGAATCTACAATGTCCACTTAAATATACGAGATAAATCGATTTCTCACAACTGAATCATTATGTGGATTCTTGAATCTGAATGAGGTTGGGGAGAATCTGTATTATTTTCAAATAAATTCATAATATCAGATTGTTTAACAGTTGTACTAGACTAGACGAAGCTATTAACTTATTAATAACTAAAAACCTTGCACATATAAACTTTGGCATTTCCGATACTGTTTTTTTTAATCTATCAACAAACCAGACACCTAGACAAACAATAAAAAAACAACAGGTATTAATTTTGAAACTGCCATTAGAGCATCAAAAAATAAAAATATGCATCATGAAAAAACAAAAAAGAGCTACATTTTTAATTTTTACTACCAATAAAAAATAACAATTGTGCATAAATAAACAATCGATGACATTGACACTTAAGACCCGGATCTACCGAGCAGTTATTATCACACGATCTTATTGTAACAGCACTAACAGCCAGGCAAACAAGGTGGACCAGTAGGCCTTACCTTGCAGCTAAGCTTAGAAAGCCAACTTTTTTAACAAGATATCTATCAACGGCTTTCTATATGATTTCTATATTGTCTAAAGATAGACTCGTTTTATCCATAATTCATTTTAAAAAATCTGAGACTAGATCGATGTTTTTTTTTCTAATTTTTACGTCATCGCACATTTTCTTCGTCTTCCTAAGTTAAATGTATTCATTGAAGGAGACTAGGAACTATACGTAATATCTGTGCAAAGAAAAGTTTCACAATATTTAATGGTCGATATTTGTAGGCTACTAGCAAAAATATTGAAGCAGTTTATGATGCCAACAACTTTACTGGCTTAAGGCCATGATTCACACTTTTCCGCACTGAGACGACTCGGTACTGAGCGGTTTGGAAATTATCATATAAAGGCTTTATTCCAACCACTAACTGGTTCCGATCACGATACATAAAATAATATCCCAATACCTGTTATAAATATAAGGAAACCAGTTATTAAGGATTTCTTTACACACATACCTACTATTAATTTTGTTGGCTTCATTTGTACCGTGAGAATAATGGCAGGTATTTACTGAGCATTACCAGATATTTTTTCTTATTCTGCTCGATTTTCGGAAGATATTATTGTCTTAAAACCTGTAGATCTTTGTGTTATGACAGTGGTCCACTCTTCAGGAACAGTTGCTGTAACTACATCTGCATTTAAATGATCTATGACTTCATTATCTGAATGTCATGTTTTGGATTAATAGCCGTTTTAATTTTACATTTTTGATTGACGAAAGTTGTGCCTATAAAAAAACCCCGTCAAAGTTTTACATGTTTTAACTTTTAATTCAAGACTCAAATCACACTACTCTTTACCATAACGTATTTAAAATTTACAGAGGTATAGATTTCGATGGCTTTTAATAGATTAACACCGGTCCAGATACAAGCATGCACGGCATATCGTGAATCATCCTTAAAATCTTGGCCATCATACCGGAGAACCGTTTTGTGCCGTTTCGAAAATGCCATAAAAACTCATAACAGTAACGGATGAATATTAAAAAGCCAATCGTATTGCAATTTGCCTATGACGGAAACGAGACGGCTTGAAAGATATTTTTTGTACGAATTGCAAATTGCGAATTGATACACTTTAAATTTTAGAGTAATGACTTGAAAACTGAATGGAACCGTGTCTCATAATGTCAAAGGCATTAGACAAATATACGGTACATTGTTCAAAATACATAAAGGACCATGTAATTTTATCAGTGATCATTGACAGATTTTGTTGCATAAAGGCTGCGGGTAATATCAATACGACCCCGGCCTAACAATAAACAAGTGACATTGCACCAACAAAGCCAAGAGGAAAACATTCAACGGAATTCAAACTTCAGCTTTATCGCAAAAAACTAGGCCGTGCATGTACACATCTCAGTGCCTCTATTTAAGGAGTTATGAAATCTGGAGGAAGGAGATAAAATCCAAAGGAAGAGAATAATTCCGCACACAATTCGAGAAACTGGAAATGGCCGATTAAAAACAAGTAAACGGGGTCCTTGACTTTGTAACAAAGACCTTGCGTCATGCTACTCATGTTATTACAAAGATAACAATTTATAATTACGTACAGCAAAAACTTTACTTTCACGGACATAAGGCGCGATCAAACTCCGAATTAAGATTTTACATGAATATGACGGTTTAACGTAAACTAACGGCATTTACAGTTTCAGTTTAAGATTGCACTTGGATATCAAAGTAATCACTGATCGGTCACACTGAACGGGCAACGACCTAACACGAAATCTAACAATTTTCCACTCGGAGAGGCATTTCGAAAACATCTGGCGTCCAGTTTGAGAAAAAACTTAACTTTGCTAGCTTAGAAAGCTGTATTACGTAGAGAATAAGATCTATTTCTAGTTTTAATAAATACAAAAGTAAAATTGTATAAACATAGCTCTGGTTCGCTGATTCGTTAAAACGTTTGTATAACGAAATTGTTTAATACTGTTGGTGGACTTTCTGTTGCTTTTGTTATTCGCTTTGACAGTTTTTTTATCGCTAATTATAATATAAATTGGCGTGTCGTCTGCCGTTTTTATCAAATTCTTGTTTAATTGAATTGCATCAACTGCTCGCTAAACATACATTTTGCCAAACCAATTTAAAATGGACCGAAAACCTATATCTAGCTAAAGTAGTCTTGCAAAATGTATACTTTATTTTCATTATGTTGTAACCGTAATATTCTTACTTACGAATATGTATTTATTGTAGAAAGCCAATATAATATTATGTATTCTATTTGCTACACCAGTCCTGCCCTTATTTGCTCCACCTTGCGTGGGTGAAGCAGATACACTCATTATTGTGTTTCTATTATCAATTAATAATTTTCTGTTAGCTCCACGGAAGCGTGCAAGTCGTGCTACTTCCTAAATCCGAAATCATACAGTACATTACCAATAATTCCTACTTTCTATCAAACATCACCACCACACATAGAATTTGTGTCTGTTATAGAATCAAAAACTACTTGTACCCATGTAATTTTTGCCAGTAACCGTGACGTTATAATCATATCGTTTTGTCCATCCATCAATATACAGAATCGTAGATAGAGAGCTAACGGTATAATCAGTCACATCTGAATGAACGGGCAGCAGGTCTAGATTCCATCACGGGGAGACCTCGATAGTTTTTTACTACAGTTTCTCTTTTAGCTGCATTATTAATGGTCTTTATGGCTCAGTTAATTAGGTATCTATTTGTTTAACTTAGAACGGTTGTAGCTTTGTTCGCTCCGTATTTGTTTGCGATAATTACTTTGATGCTTTCTTAGTTTAATTTTCTACGTCATTTCGTTTTGACGTTGATGTTATTGTATGTCCAATACGACATTAATTTCCACATACGTGCTCAGAATAAAAATATCGATTAAATGTTTTGACAAATTGTGTAACAACATTAAACACTCTTCAAATGATAAAATCATTTCTAAGAAATTCAATAGTATCTTTACTAAAGTAAAACAAAACGACGTTCATTCAAGCAAGAGCCAAAATAGTTCACAAAAAGTTACTCAAGTTCTAAACAGTCTGAATATTCATAAGTATTTCGTATCTTAATAGTCTTGCCATTTAATAGCCAAGTCTTTTGTCCATAACTCACGTATTTGTCAAGGAACTAACATGATATCATCACTCGAAATCGTGACTTAATATTAATCTTTATTTTCTATATTTCCTTGTTTGTCCATATGCAAACCAGTATTTGTGTACAAGAAAATTATCTAGCAAATTCTATCAGTGTTTGCAGCAATATCTATTGCTATACCGCTGTGAGATCAGTTTCGCAAGTTTATAAGTCATTAGGTGAATTTTGCACAATCTGTAGTAGGAAAACGAAATCTGTTTTGCATGCTAGTTAATAATATCGACGAAATTGGTTCAAGAACATATCTTTGTGTCTTTATCTTTATTCATATTAACTTTGACCTGTATGCATATTTGTTTGTTTTGTTATGAAAAACGAAGCAAGAATTCTAGACCGTTCATTCCGTTTGAAAATTTCGAATTATGATCTAAACCGTTACCTATTTTGCATTATCTAGTTTTAAACCTTAACTTCTTCTCGACCGACAAATGTCAATAACAACTATTTGCAAGAAAATATCACCATCAACTTAGCTGTAAACATACAACCTGTAATATGAGAAAATGACCAGCATGCTTGGCCCCTCATCTCTTAACAGCTGTTTACAAGTTACTCATTCCCAAAGTTCATGTTATAGTGGTGTAAGAACGATAACAATCTGGAATTGTGTCATGGCGATTATCGCTTGCGCAATACACACAACAGCTAGTAGTAATGTCTCTGCTGTTCCCATGGGCGGTGCACGCCATTATAAAGTTAATTGACTAACACCAACCGCTCATGCTCGCTTTTTACTTTTGATTGGAGAAGGCAATTTCGTAGATTGCACTCGTTAACTTCGTTTTCTGATAGCTTTAATTGTGCTTTTACTGGGGCATGTTTGAAAACCAAACTGTTTCGCTTGCATGATCTAAACTTCCAGTTATGAATTTTCCAGAAGAGTTGGTATTAGAGTTTAATTGGAGGGTTGTACTATAAAAGTTTAGACGCTCGTTAAAACCGTGTCTAACGTCAAACTTAGTACATAAAAAAAGGTTTTTAAGCCCTGTTCAGTCTAAACAACTGTTAAACACGATTTTGTGGTAAGACAGCTAAGGTTGAAACGGAAATTAAACATCAATTTCTACCCTCATTTTTGATAGCTCTAATAAAGTGGTAAGTCTGTGTTAAAGCCGAGTAATATCAACTTGAATAGAGACAAAACTCGTAAACCTATGTCAAAGATAATTAAACTTCTATATAAGGCATTTATCGTCTAGCCCTAGAGAGACAACAAAAAAATATTTCCCAAAGCCATTAAACCGTTCGCGAAAACCATATAAGACGGTCATATCTAATGGAGACTGTTTCCGACATCGGCGCAAGCGCAGCACAAGTATCTCTCCTTGAATGTTCAAAGAAATCTGGCGTCGTGAGCACGCGACGTTTTCTCGTTCTAAACATGTCTAATGTAGGTGAATACGTACTATTTGATACATACCTCTTTACGAATAGATAAATGAGTGTAATTAGTTCTTCCTGTAGTTTCAAAGTCTAGAGCAATAACTTCTCTAAATGATGTGTTCGTATATGTGTCATACCTTAATGGTAGTGCGGTAAAGTCCATTTAACTTTGACATTTAAGAGTAACGGTTATCTAAACATTTAAGTCATTTCAATACAAAAAAGTGCCATAAAGACATTTTGATTTCCTAATGAACTTCACACAGAGATAGTTTTTTGAAGCGAGTCTCATTCTATCTCTGTTTTCATCGTAGAGAATGACAAAGACAGAACGAGACTCGCCTCGAGAAACTATCTTCGTGTAAATCAGTCTTTAGGGACTGGTTTGTCTGTCTTTTGGTCTTCTATTTTTTCGGCGCTAGAAGTCACAATTTCACGCTCAATCTGTTGTTGTTGTTATCATCCAAGGCAACTCAACTGGTGCAAAGAGCCTTTACGAGATTCAATCTGTTAGGCTGATATAATTTTATAGACAAAACATAACATAGCTTTTCTTTATAGACATACCATAACGCCTTGTATTCCCTGAAGGGTTCGGCAGTGGTGTTTTAGTCCCATGTAATAGGGGGCGAGCCTATTGCCATTAACCAGGCACTAATCCAGACTCCAGGCAGCTACTGAGAATTTCGTAATGGAAAAACCCAATATCACTTTGCCCAACCTGGGTACAAACCTAGGACCCTATGATCAGCAGTGGCGCTTGCGACCACTAGACCAACGAGGCAGTCATAAGGGTTCCTTTATAGAGACCGTCTAATAGACTTCTTGATTTGTAAAAATCTTGCTTTAACCCTTATAAAAAAAAAAACTTGCGTTATAGCGGGTTCACACGGTCCGATTTTAGTTGATCAACTGCTAAATCGTATGCGATTTGAACCGTCTGAACAGACTTTCAATCAAATTGAAGCAACAAAAACGTTCCTACTTTTGTTGATCAAGTCATTTGTTGAAAGCTATTCGATCCGTCTGAACCTGCTGTTAAGGTGTGCCACTGAAATGTCTATAGACATTTTTGTTTGAAGCAAGTATACTACTGGAATATTTGGAAGATAAAACTGAAGTCATTCATGTTATTTTTATTATAATTTAGTTGACAGTATAAAAGCTGACGCGACGCTAAGGTCACCTCAGCCTGAACAATGAACGTCAATATGATTGACATTTTAACACACCTCATTCAGGGTTTCCACTACATTTAAAGTGGCATAATTATCTGTTAGTGTCATCTTTTTCTACTTCCTGCCCTTATCCCACACTAGATGGGGTCGGCACAACATGTATTTCGTGAATCCATGTTTTTAGAGTTTGGCTTATTGTTTTATGACCGGCCGCCTGTCTGACATCAACCCTCCTTGGGAATACTCGTTGCGCCGTCGCGTGGGTGACCCAATGTGCTTGTTGATATTAAGCACTGGGTCCCAAAATTATATCTGTTAGTGTGTATGGTTTAAGAATCGTTACTTGACAATCTTTTTCGGAGTACATTAGCAGTAAGCTTTACATCCGTTCAAATTTTTTATCATAAGATTATTGGAATGATTATGAAACCCTTTAATAACTTTAAATTATGTTTCACAATAATAATCCATGTAATAAAAAATTGTCTGTTTTTTTGTTTTTAAATTATTTAAAGTATACTGCCAACCCTACCGATAACAACAATTTCGTCAAAGGTTCCAAACACTCTTATTACAAAGTATTAAGATTCAAATTCGTATTATTAAAATGTTCATGTTTATCAATCCTACAGTTACACAAGTGTTTTGTTGGGACAATACACTTGTTAGTGTGCCAGTTACCTGTTTTAAACACGTGTAAAACCGGCAGTGTATAGCAATCAAACAAACGACGCTTGAAATAACATGGGATATGAATATGACTATTGTTGGAGGATACCTGCTTAAGTAAATAACCGACATTTTTGAAGAATATTAAGTAAGACTAGAAGATTAACCGCCAAGGTTCGTAAAAAAATTAGTAATTTAAAAAGCAGGGAATTTCCGCTACATCGCATGTTGACAAAAATTACTCAATTTAACTACCTCGTTGGTCTGGTAGTGGCAAGCGCGACTGCTGATCGTGAGGTCTTGAGTTAGATCCCCAGGTCAGGCAAAGTATTATTGGGTTTTCCCGTGTGAAACTCCTCAGTAGCTGCCCGGGGTTTGGTTTAGTACCCGGTTGATAGCAATAGGCTCGCCCCCTATTACATGGGTCAAACATAACGAAGAAATGAGGGTGTTACTATACACCTCTGCCCAACCCTTACTCATTTTATAATAACTAAACCTGGTTTTTCGATGTAGAAGTATAAAACAATTTTAAAATCTGCCTTTTAAATTTTCTGCCTTCTGTTTCCAAAGGTAACAATAGAGCTCTTCAGAACTTTCAAGAAACAATCTCATAAAATCAACGGCGCGGCATTTCGATTTTCTGCATTTAATTACGCTAAGGAGAGTTTTATGACCGTCAAGGTGTCACTTAACGCATAAATCTCTAACGCGTCAAAAGAAAGCTGTAGAAGGAAAATAAAGATTTAGTACTGGAAATTAGATGCGCACCCATGTCTTTTCACTTTTTGACGTCGAAAATGAAGAGTTACACACACGCTGTTTGAAAAGTAGTCCTAGCAAACAGGTTTGACGCATAGTATCGTAAACGTATCGCTAATGTAAGCGAATTTTGAATCGAAAATACAACTGTCCTATAACTCTTCTTCTTCCTGCCCTTATCCCACACTAGGTGGGGTCGGCACAACATGTACCTATTTCATAAGTCCATGTTGTTAGAAGTTTTGCTTATTGTTTTATGACCGGCCGCCTGCCTGACATCATCCCTCTTTGGGAATATTCGTTGCGGCATCGCGCGGGTTACCCAATGTGCTTGCTGATATTATGCACTGGGTCCAAAAATGATATACTTGTCAATTTTATTGCCGACAAATAAGCAGACTATGTTCTTCTTGGTGGAGTAGACCTTGAAATTCCTCGACCCACTCACAGCTGTCCTATAACATATTGGTTAATATTTTTGCGACATGCACAATTTGTTGTGTTGCCTTTTCCCAACTATGTTGGGATCGGCTTCCAGTCTAACCAAATGCGACTGAGTACCAGTATTTTACACGGAGCGACTGCCATCAGACCTCCGCAATCCAGTTACTGGGCAATGCAGAATTTCGGGCTTCTGATTTCCCGTAACGACTGTTATAGGTATTCGTCTGACCCCCGGGACCGACTGTTTAACGTGCTCTCCGAGGCACGGAGGATCCCAGTGTGTAATAAAATAAATAAAAATACTTTATTTCAGACCTTGATCCATATGATGTTAGTAATGAACGGTCATCCATCCACACACTGACTGCGGCAAGCGCAGCTTAACTTCACCAATCGTGTGATCCGCGCGGTTGGCTACGAGCCACTCAAAGTTTTCATAGTATGTGCGAAACGAGTATTCCCAAACCAAAATTCACTCACATTGACGTTACGTTTAGTTACTAACGTGACGTCATACGTGCTAGGCCTACTGCTTTATTAGAATAAAATTTAGTTAATAGACAGTCAAATTATATACTTGTATTTGTAATTATGGGTAATCACGAAAACACGTATACGTAGAAAGCCATATTCAATTATTAGTTACACATTAACTTTCGACTTTTACTATGTCGTAACCTAAACTGTCGCGTATAGGCTTCGCATGGTGTGTATTATAACATGATTTATAGTATTTATGGGTATTATCTATACCTGCTTTGTTGCTCTATAATAGATCGTTTCCCCTAGCTTTTTCCCAACTATGTTGGGGTCAGCTTCCAGTCTAACCAGATGCGGCTGAATACCAGTATTTTACACGGAGCGACTGCCATTAGACATCCGCAACCCAGTAACTGGGCAATGCCGATATCCTAAGGTTAGACCACTGCTCTATAATAGATACCTGTGTCAAATCACGGAGGATGTTTTTTCCCTTCCGTCTCAAGTCGACTGCACGAACACAGCTCCAAAGTATGGTGAGTCAGTAAAGGCATTTTAAATATAATACATAACATCACGCCTAGTATTCCTCGAAGGGTTCAGCAGAGGTGTTTTAGTGCACCCTCGTTTCGCCAATTATGTTTAAGTCTCATTTAATAGGAGGCGAGCCTAGTGCCATTAACCGGGCACAAATCCAGACTCCGGGCTGCTACTGAGAAATTCCTAATTGAAAAACCCAATAACACTTTGCCCGACCTGGGGATCGATCCCAGGAGCTCTTGATCAGAAGTCGCACTTGCCACCACTATATAATACCAACGAGACAGTTAAAATATAATATAATTTCTATGTAATGTGTATATATAATTATATAATTTCTATGTATATTATATCTAATGTATTCAACATTTTGTTCCTAATGTCTGCAACTTTGTGTGCTATTATTAAAGGGCAGGTTAGATTTATCTAGCCAATAGGGTAGCTGACCACTATTAAAAATGTACAACAATTAAGTATTATTTTAAAGAAAGTATAGATACAAATTGATATGTGAAAAAATAAATAAAATCGATGAAGAAATAGAGGAGCTACACGCTTGCGAAGTTTGTGGAGGGGGCATTTTCTGTCCTTGTCGCGCGAAACGGATATTGTACAGAGTGGTGTCAAATAATTATGAAGTTTGCAAGGTATGACGTAATTGTGGCGTCATGTTGTCTCTGTCTAGTGAGCAATTTTCAATTGTTTATATCTTGGGCATTTTATTAAATATTTCAGTAGTTTTTTCACTGTTGCCTATCATTTTTGTAATAGTTTCGAGATTTCTAATAAAAAAATTATAGTCACATACCCTATTGCGACATAGGGAGTTTTTTTAAAGATTTTCGTCCATCTTTATCTTAATTTATTCGGCCATGTTGTTTTTATATAATTCGTCTTCTCTTTCTTCTCTCGTGTGCACGAGCTAGACGAGAATAGCTTATGCCGTGGTGAATAGATTAGCTAGTCAGCAAGGTTGGTATCGAGGCTGACTGCCCAGGGGGCACCGGACTCTGCCGGGGTTGCGGTGCATGCTTTTGCGAATCCCGCAACCCCGGCCGAACGGTCAGGAGAAGGAACACCGTTGGTTTTTAGCCGGTAAGAGTCCGGCAGACCCCCTTCTCCCTGGGCAAGGGACGTCAATGAGGATTTTCAAACGATAAAAAAAGATGTGGGCACCGAACAGACCAATGTACTTAAGCATCATTACTCGTGGGGGCTCTTTTAGCCCTCGTTCGCACGGACGCTTTTTCAACGCGCGTTAATAAAGCGTCTAACGCGCGCAATAGTTAAGCTGCGATAAAAAAGCGCTATCATGTGAACACCACATTATACGGCTTGCTATTTGTTGTATTAGAACGCTTTTTAACGCGTTTTGAAAAAGCTCTCTTGTGAACGAGGGCTTAATGCTTCTTTTGAACGTCCATTACGTCGTCCGGTTTCATCAAGTTATAAATGAACAAAATAACAGTATGACACTTGAAAACTTAATGACGTGTCAACGGTTCATTTTTCCGCGAAAGTCTTAACACTCGAGTGTAAACGGGTAAGTTAACGGTCATAGGCAAAGGGCCAACTTGGTCACACCATTGACCTCTTTGTGTGGATGTACTTACAAATTTATATACTTTTGACGTACATACTTCAAGTGAAATCTGGTTTCACGTGAAAAGTCCCATTTTAAGGGTTCGAAAAATGTATTTTTCTTTTTGTCTACTACTGATGATACTATTGATAGCCTAGCGGTTGAACGCTTGCCTTCCATGCAGGAGGGTCTGAGTTCGAACCCGGCCCGTACCTCTGACTTTTCGAATTCATGTGCGGATCAGAATTTGATTATCACTTGCGTTCACGGTGAAGGAAAAACATCGTGAGGAAACCTGCACACCTGAGAGGGCTACATAAAGTTCTCGTTGGTGTGTGTAATCTGCCAACACGCACCAGGTCAGCGTGGTGGACTAAGGCCTAAACCCTTCTCATTCTGAGAAGAGGCCCGTGCCCAGCAGTGGGACAGTAATGGGCTAGTTACGTTATGCTTGTCTACTTCGCAGAAAGAAAGAAATTATTATTATGTTGGTACACAATTTCACGTTCTAGGACAAACAATGTTGTCTGTCATTGTGTCAGTGAGTCATCTCGTACTTTTACCTACATCTACTTAAAAGGAAATGGTGGCTGGCTGACATTCACAAACCTCGACCGCTGGTCTCAATATGGTGAAGCTGTCAATATATTGACACTTATTTATTTATTGATACGGGCCATATTAAAAAGGTTTGTTTTGAAACTGCCTCGCAGGTCTAGTGGTGGCAAGCGCGATTGCTGATCATAAGGTCCTGGGTTCGATCCCCAGATCGGACAAAGTGTTATTGATACCCTGTGAATCCAATACACTGTAACTACGAAAGACAGATTTTGAGAAAACGAGTAAAAAAACTTTTTTTTTTCAGTTATAGTTAAATACAGTGTACTTTGCATTGCGATATCTCAGTTTTCATGTATAAGAACCAAAAATATGTGAATGCAGAACCATATAGGCAAAGAGAAATCGAATGGACGTTGTTAATTTAAAACACTGTAACTAGCAGATACAGTGTATTGGATTCACAGGGTACATTGGGTATTTCCATGTGGAATTCCTCAGTAGCAACCCGGAGTTTGAATTTGTGCCCAGTTAATGTCAAGGCTCGCCCCTTATTACATGGGACTTAAACGTAACGGCGAAATGAGGGTGTTACTATACACCTCTGCCCAACCCTTCGGGGAATTCAGGCGTGATGTTATGTTTTTTTGAAACAGGTCTTGTCTGTCCTCAGTTAAAACTCAGAAGTTTTCACGTTTTATCAAATTTTAGTATCGTATCATATTGTAGTATCGTCTGACGGTATCATGATGCCAGATAGAGTGAAACTAGATGAATTAAACATGAAAAATAAATAATTTCTAAACGTTCAACTAGAAGATCTATTATTAAATTAATGCAATTAGAGGCAACGATCTTAGACGCTGTAGTTTCTTATTTTTTAATTACCGTTTTTGCATATGCGTGTTATTAGATGTGTGTTTAAAAGTCTATAATTATTGTCTTATGTATATTGATATTTTTTGTAGAAAACTAACAAAAATATTATTTATTGTGCTATACAACATGTGTGTATAGAAATGCGTGTTCATATTTAAGGGAGTTGTTTGCACTCTTATTTAAAGAATGAATGAATGATTGAATGATGATTGATTTTTAATTTCTGTAAATAAATCTGTTACATACATTTTTACAAGTCAATGTAATGTTTTTTTTAGGGCTAGATGGCGCAAAGCAACCTTTGATAGGTCAAATAATAAAAATTCGATATAAATATTTTTATTCTCCATACGCATTGACCCGAACAGCAGATTTGTATGGAGTCGAAAAAATAATGCCCTAGTTTTTTTGTTTGATCTATCATATGTTGCTCTGAATAAGAGTCCTAACACCCCCCTTCAATATGACCCCGCCTTTCTGATACACGTTGTATAATTAAGAATAGTTTAAGAAGTTGATTAACGTCTTATACCTACAAATCCTCAATATTAAACATTTTATTTCAATTATTCGCAGTACAAACCCATATTTCAATACGCATGCATTCACCAAGAAGCATTTTACTTAGCCTCTCTATGCCTATCAAATAACACATCCTTGATTTTCCACTTTCATTTTCTTCACGTAGCAAGAGGTTAGCTTTCCTCAAGTTTAAGTTACTTAACACCTGCATGGGTCAAAAGTTAAAAGTGTTCACTTTAAGTATGAATTATTACTAAAAATTGCCAAGTAGGTCACACTCGTTAAGAATATTTTAAAAAGTATTTATTTTAACACCTATGGAATATAAGAACAATGAGATACCTACTGATTTTATTGATGTAATTACCTACTTACTTAATAGCTGTACGGTAAACTACTTTCAAGTCGACCCTTAGCTTGGCCCTTCTAACATAAACACATGTCAAGAGTTACTTAAAAGTTAAGCCAGTGTTGACATCACAGTAGATTCGCCTATACAGGTATAAAGCCGACAACCGGTCGTGCTTATTTCTTTAATTCTAGGTCAGAGCATGCCCAAAAATGTTATGCTTGATAGTATTTAAATTTACATGGTAGCGTAGGTGGGACATGCAGACGAACAACAAAATCTAATGAACGCAATCCATTGCGCTGTATATTCAAATATAATGTTATCGAAACCTCAGTTGCTAGTAAATGAAATGGAAACAGTAGGTGAACTGTTGTTTTTACTTTCGCAGTGGAAGCTCAAGTGTCACTTATAAAGCAGTGTTTCGACTTGTGAACGTACCACTTTGGCGAACAACTGAATACATTAAATACACATGAGTGGACAATTTCGTGCTCATTACCTTGACTCGCATTTGAAAAGGAAAATGTCGTAGTTTTGTTACTTAATGACGAAAGCGTTGACAGTTCAGAATAACAATTTACAGAGATGGATAAGTGTTTGAAAAATGCTAGTAATAAATCGTTAAATGAAGAGAGAATCGAGAATAATTCATATTAATGCGGTGTTTAAACCTGACACATTAATAAATACTCCATCAAGCAGAACCAATATGCGAAGCAAGTAGCATTCACCCCATACAAGAAACAAAGCAGCCATAAATACATTAAAGTAGCCACAGACTATTTCCATCGCTCCTTATCGGAGATAATCACTGCAAATGTGAACAATCCCTACATATTTCCCATGCTCTCTCCACTTTCTTAGCTTACATGCAAAGTCAATACAAGATGCTAACGAAGGCAGACGAGAGGTCGCATCGAAGTGACGATTCAATCTCCTGTCCCATATAAGGTTAAGACGAACAAGATGAATGAGACAACTCACCCAATCACGAGAAAGTAGGTTGTAAAACAGGAAAATATTACACGCAACATTAACTCATCGATAATAACCAATTTATTTTTAAAATCCTTCAAGGAGTTTCGCAAAATGATTTTTCCAAAAAATCTTTGCACTTAAAACGCAAATGTTAATAGTTGTAACAGGGTCTCTGGGACATCACGTAAGCCGCATAATTTCCATACAAATTACGGTCACTTTCGAAATTGTGCATTGAAATTCGGTTGTGCTGACAATTTTAAAACACCATTGTGATCGGTGCACGATCATTTGAGAAGCCGTTTTTAAAGTTTGCCTTGAAGTAGAAACAGACGTGGTGTAATATAATATATTGACAAAGGAAAGAATTTGATTAAACTGGAGAACAATAACATCCACGTAATTATTGCTGTAAACTTTGAATTGTGCATAACAATGGATATTGGAAAGACAAACAATATAACAAACGTATAATGTTCTGCCTAGCTTTTTCCCAACTATGTTGGGGTTAGCTTCCAGTCTAACCAGATGCGGCTGAATACCAGTATACTACACAGAGCGACTACCATCAGACCTCTGCAACCCAGTTACTAGACCGGTTGTCAGACTTTCGTGCTTCAGACTTGGGCTTCTGACTTCCCGTAATGACTGTCATAAGTATTCGTATGACACCCGGGACCAACTGTTTAACGTGCTCTGAGAGCCACGGAGGGGTCCCGATGTGTAGCGAACGGCCGGCCAGCCATCCACAGACTGACCGCGGCAAGCGCAGCTTAACCTCACAAATCGTATGTTTCGCGCGGTTGGTAACTAGCCACGAGCCCCTGTATGAATTTGTTGTGAACACAACAAACGTATAACAACACTTAAATTTCAATAAAAACATTTTTGATTGTATCTATTGACAGTTTTTTTTTAAGTAATGCTGTATCTAAAAGCAGTCATCCGTTTTAATTTCAATGACTGCGGTGAGACAAGAAATTTTATTACAAAACTTGAGAAGAATAAGAGAAATATTATAAGACAGTGTCGTTGCATCACCTTCATTCAGTCACGATTCTATCTGGGCTACCACTTACTTGCATTAATATGGAATTATGTTGACGAACAAACCACAAGCCGGTTTTGACATAAGACAGTATTTTATTATAGCAGAAGATTGATTCAGATGCTGTAAAGAAAATGTGAAAGGTATTCGAAATTTTGATAAAGCTGGTATAAAATTGTTAAATTATGACTATCAGACCATACTGTACCGTTGCAATCATATGCCTCTTTGTAAATGAGGTCAGTTTTAATAGAAAAATCAATAGAATAGACGTCTTCATTTTAAGAGTAATTACTTTATGCAAAAACATGAAATAGAATTTTCATTTTAGCATTTTAGGTGGTAAATAGAAAATAGATTCTTCTTAAACCTTCGCTTGCCTAAACGGTACATGTGAATGTAACTGCACAGTAGAAAGCTTGTCCAATCCAATAATTACCGGAACAAATGAACCTACTAAATTCAATGTTAGACGATAGCTTGTCCCCGCTTTTAGTAAATTTATATTTAAATAACTAGTTAACCTACTGAGTAAACTACTGCCAAGAATATTATTTCTAGTTGAAATTTATAATATCGCTTTAAATATCAATTAATTTAAAGCGTAAAGCACAAAATGAGATCACTCCTGTCTCATAATAACTTTGACTTGTATTTAGCCTTAATGACGTCATCTGGCACTACTTTAGAAAAGGTCTATCTTAGCTTGCTCACCGTATGTAGTCAGCAAGGACCTATTAGTAACCTGTTTGAAACACCATATTTTGTTTATAATGTCATGTCAAACGCGTATAGAATTTAAATAAACACTTAAATTTAGCTGACCCCAGCACCGAGCAAAAGTCAAGGATGAAGCCTTAAAAGACACAACGTAAGATAATGTCAGAAATGTTAGTTATCTATCATCGTCTGTCTTTGGTTAAATCCCAAAGGCAAACCAGTACTTATAAATAAACAAAATGTAATGTTTTGGGACCCAGTGCATAATATCAACAAGCACATTGGGTCACCCGCGCGACGGCGCAACGAGTATTCCCAAGGAGGGTTGATGTCAGGCAGGCGGCCGGTCATAAAACAATAAGCCAAAACCTCTAACAACATGGATTTACGAAATACATGTTGTGCCGACCCCACCTAGTGTGGGATAAGGGCAGGAAGAATGTAAATGAAGTGTAGGAATATTTTCACCAAAAAATCCGAAATCTATTCAATTCTATTTGAGATGAAAAACATATCGACGCATGTGTATTATCAATATTATAAGGTAGGCAGTATTATTAATTGTATGAAGTTCAGGACACTGCCTAGGAAGTAGACAAAGTGGTTATAGAAATAGAAACGGATGTTATAAATACTCACATATTAGTAACACATTATTTGTCGAAACTTCCTTCTAACTTAAGCATGCGTAATTAGATAAAGTATACAGATAATATTCACATAATATCAGATATTTCAATCATGTTGTCAGATCTAATTTGGTAAATATTTAAAAACAAGGATTGTCATTTCAACTGATTTTCAAAATGTCACCGCCATAAATATTTTTCTGGTAAAAAAATTCATTATGTTGCTAAAATTATAATTAAATCACATCGATGTTTTACGACTGCTTACAAAACTAGACAGACCATCCTACGTAAATAGAGAGAATCTAATAAAAAGCAGCACTATAAAGATTTTATTACCAATTGTATATTTAAAACCAATTTAAAAGTACCAGGTATACATAATATCACAATGGTGTACTCTCAATTTCCTCTAGAAAACTTAGAAGTGAGAGTAAGGAAAGTGAATGATCGTGTGAAATTTATATAGGCCCTGTCACACACACGATCATTTTATGATACGCATTTTAGCAGTAAAATACAATATCGATTTCATTGGCTGAAGTTCAACGCTTTCCATCATGCTTTAGAGGTTTTGCTATAAGGGCCCACGTAGACAATCGACATTTCATCAACTAAACTGTTTTATTGTGATGATATCGCCCACAATTTTGTTTGAATTGATAGTTATTAAAGATGAAATGAGAAGTTGACCACAGTTATTCGAACCAAAATCAATGAAAGTCGATTTCTTTTTGGCTTTACTAGATTTTGTCAAGCCAATACAGTACTTAAAGCTATGGTATCAGAGATACTGAATAATAATAAAGAATTGCAGAGAATCGAAAGGCAAAAACACAATAGTAAATAAAAACAAGAAGGTCGAGGGACTTTCCTTGATGCGCGAACGCAATAATACTTTAATCGTGATCGGCCATTTTCCTTAACTTTAATAGAAGGCTCTTGCGGTCAGCCTTTTACGAATTTTATTTTTTTATTCAACATGGAATAAGCCAGGGATTGTTTTCTACAAAATTATTACAAGACCGTGTAAAGCCCCTAAATCCGACCACATCTATATGGCAAATATATGCTAAATATTATTTTAATGGAGTATCACATCATAACAATACTGACTAGAACAGTCTTGACATTAAAACTGTTAATTTATTATAATAATTCGATGTAATTGTGTTGATAACCACTTCATTCAAGGCGATTCACACGTTTAGGGCCTTTGTCAAACAAACAATTGAAAGTGAATATTTTTAACGACTATATTTTTTAGAGACAATGACATTTATTTATGTAGTTCCATCATTAGAGACTATAATCTTGAATTATGTAAGTCTTGTCGCTGGAATCTTGGTTTAAAAACTTAACTTTGTTAACGTTAAAGTATTGTTTGACTTAACACTTAAGTAACGTTTACAGATAACACGTAATGTGGTTAAATATTTTTACAGTTGCAAAAGCAATTTCATAGATAAACCCAGAACGATCTACATTTACCTTTGCTGGTGGCAGCTATGACAATACAAAGTAAAGATTATTTTCTATTCCAATCGTAGTTAATTAATTTTTCAATAATTATTATCAAAGTGTAAAATTTAAAAACGGAACGTTTCCAAACTCTTACTTTGAGTAAAAAGTACCGAAACAATAATCAAGCCATTAGTTCCATCGGAAAGCAATTTAAAATTCGTATTGCACTACTTAAGACCCGTTTCGTTTTATGCGATATTTAAAAAGCTGGTGCCGAAACTGTTCCGTGACATGGAATATAAAAAAAAACTATATTTGGAGGCGATTGCTGCATTCGCGCCAATAGGAGCGGTGAATGCGGTGGCAGCGAGGTTGTGGCGAGGTCGTCACGAGGGCCGACGGACTGCACACTGGACCGATTTTAAACTTTTATAGAGCTCACGACTTGTCAGGTCCTGTTGTGTCGGGACCTTGACTGCGCAAAGTGGTCGTCGATATTACTCATGCTGTTTACTGTAGCATTAATTTAATTGGTTGTACTTGAAAAGTGGATCATGATTGATTTAAAGCTGTTTAGATTGAAGATGATCGTGATAAGAAAAGTTATAACAATTAATTGGAAACTGAATGTTTGTAGGTCGAACAAAGTTTTCTTTTTCACTTTTCCAACACGCAACCTAATAAACCATTCTTAACGGAATGTATTACAAATGCTATAAATTCATTATGAATACTTAGTAACCATGAAATAAAGAATATAAATTATACACAAAACCTATTATCAACGAATTTATTCAAGTTTGGTCGACCCCTTAAACTTCTGTACTTTGGTTGTTTGTCTGTATCAATGAAGTAAATTAGATTTTAGGGCAAATTTCCGATTAAGTATGTGCACTATTGGAGAAGTTTTATCGCCCGAAATGTTTTAAATAAAGAAATGTGCTCTAACCTTAAGCTTTTCACTGACAAAGATCTAAACAAGTCATCAAATGAAACCTACCTCGACGTGACAGTGTACTTATGCAAAACAATGAAAAGTCTCCTTGTCCCAATTACATCGCCCTTTGCATAGTGGGCGGCTGAACTGGCCCGCCTTGTACGACCGCTCTAGATGTTAACTCGAACATCCTAACGAGACCACTTAAATTTTATTGTAATTAAAAGTAAATAAACACGACCTTTGAAGGTAAAAAAGTGGTTCTGCAAGGTATAATATTGGGTCCATTCCTAAATTAATAAAAGTAAGGTCTCAATTTCATTTCGTCTCTCGTTATGAGAAAAAACAAGTATAACATTATGGGTTTGGATGGGAATCAACGCCTGAATAATAAAAGCCTCCTAATACATGTAACTAACACATTTTTGTAAAAACGAAAAGCATTTTTGGTAAGTGTGAATATTTAGTCAATCTGGCTACGCGTCTGCTTACAATATTTAGTCAATCTGGCTACGCGTCTGCTTACAATATTTTATTAGATAAGGATAAACCACTATCATCGGAAGACCGTAGGCGTCATTTATAGTTACGTACACAGGTCCTATCTATACTTTCACTATCATTTAGATATAACGATAGTTTTTGGTTTTACATAACTGCACTATTAATATCTGATAATTTTATAGAAAAACTTGTTACAACACATAATTTAAAGTAAACACGTTAAATTATATAAGGCATCGAAGGCAAGGTGAGTTGTAAAAGCCAGCTGAAATACTTTCCCTCAGCAGCCTTAGCTACTGGTACATTAATCTTTTCTTTCACTCCTTACATTTACTTGTCAGTAAACGATGCAAATGCATTATGTTATCTGATTAAGAAGAAGCTTCACCTTTCAAAAAGGTAGCTGTTTTATGTCCCTGTTCTTTGCCATATGACCATGCACACAAAAAGACTACTGAAAAGATATACATTGTATAACTTTATGAATAAAAATATTACGATTGACGTAATTTGAACGCTAATGCATAGATAGCATTACTTTTACAAATAAACATTAAATATTTCAAATACCAATTTAAATATCAACACGTGCCTACAAAATTACACACGAAAACATGTTTATCGATAAATCGTGACGCAAATCAAATAACTAACAAACAAATCAGTAATATAACACCTGACTGGAACTATCTTAACTATCGCAGGTTAACACCAATATTTCACTTCAAATGAAACGAGAGTTATAAACGTTCTTAAGAAAATAATAAATAGTGTTGAAACAATAGCGGAAAGCCGGAAACAGGAAACTGTTAAGTGTGAAGACATGGACACACGGGCTTCCAGTTCATCAAGCATTAATTCGCTACTGTTTATAGCAGTGTGTGTCATAATTCAACGTTGTGGAGTAATGATGTTGCATCAAATGCAAGCTGACGTTATGTAATTTGGGCAACTTTATTTAAGATACAATGTGCAGTTATTGCAAGCTGTTTTGCCTTACGGGCACACTGCGGGTCAGTGAAATCTGTCGAAGTAATGAAAGGTGTATAAAATTGATTTAAATATTTTTCTGATTTCAAATTATAATTTCAATCCAAAGAAACTTGTTCTTTAGGATATCACTGTCATTCTAAGTAATAAAATTAAAATTAATTTGCGAAATGACCTTTTCAGGTGACATTCTAGCTTTTATTTCGAAACAAAACAAGTCTGCTACAAAACCAACCTGGAATAACAAGTTTCAGTTGAAAAACTTTTATTTTAATATGATAACGAACTTAACCTCCGAATTTAATATCATTGGTTAATCAGATTCCTTTTTTTTTGTGCAATAAAATTGCATTTATAGCTATTATATATATTGTATATGTAATAAGCTTTGGCATTTTAAAGTGGACTCGTAAAATGTTATAGACAAACGTTCTTGACCTTTATGCGATCAGAAGTTTAAAGGTCACATTCATTTTGTTGAAATAAATCGCAGAGCTACTTATGAAATATAAAAGAAGTTAATTAAGTAATTTATATTTTATTATCAGCAAAAACTTACTCTGCATGCTAGATATTATAATTGGCTAGGTGCCATATAGAAGTATCATACATAACCTTCAATTTTTAAGTTACAGGTCTTTAGATTTGATAAAATGTAAAACAAACCTTAATCTAATACAAACATTGTCGTCACACAAAGTTAAATCCACAGAGGTGATCTCAAAAATGAAAAAGTTAAACAACCAAGGTCAGAAAACAAGCTCAAAATATGTCCCAAGCAAGGAGCCTTATCAGCAGCTGGATACTTTTACAACCATCCTGTGTTTGCACTTTCATAAACATCGGATACCTTTGTTATGATAATGTGACTTGTTTATAGACCCTGATAAGAAGTTCAGTGTTATTTTTTACTTAGATACTATGGGGATGAAAATACATGTTAACAAGCCAACTATTTCTGATTAAAAATATCTTAAAGTTAAACTTTTTTTGACTAAATCCTGTTTTCTTATTGCATAAAGCCCTTGAGATTTCTATAAGTAATATAGATAAGTCATTAATATTTTGTTATCACAATAAAAATAAAAATATCTGCATCTAAATGTTCATAAACGTTCAGCAATCTTTAGAAAGTTCCAAGACCGCCATATATCTTAATGGTTGAATGAGTTTCTATAATTTACTACGAGCGTTGTTCTACATTTAAAACGTAAAATATCATGTTTATAGCGCTAAATGTTAGCGATTGGAACAATGGTAATAAAATATAATTTCCGTGCTTTTCTCGAGAATTACTCCCAGACATCTCTTTGGTTCGGCGTTGCACGTACGATAAACTATTGCCACGATCAGCCTTCTGTTGTAAATAACAACTTTTGTTTATAGGAACTTACGGAGAAATGGATCCAATTGATATAAATGCTTTGCTAACAGATTATAGCTCATATAACCTAGCCTTGCCTCGATGATCCATCAAACCTCTTTTCAGACACAATGATTGAAAGTTGATAATTTTGGAGCTAAAGACTACTTTTTGGGCAATGAAACAAATATGTCAAGAAATGTCATTTGGACTGTTTGTTATAGTTTTGGGAACTTCAAGAAAAGTTTGTAGGACGGTTATGCTCTCATTTGCATCTTTTTTAAAACTTCGGTGGCGTCATACACTGTCGCCACCGCAATGTTGCGCATTGCAACACCACATAACTGGACGACACGTCTCAAAAAATGGAATGTCGTCTACTGATGTAATGCATGATCTCGTCAATTTTTAATAGTCTTTATAGATGAGGCTAATTTGAATGTGATAGATGCATCGTTAAAGAAAATGTTTCGACTAATTGGTTTAGTAAATAAACTGTTATGACCACTTTTGCAAGTTTCAAAGAAGTCACAACACTACTTTACCGACGATCAGGTGGTGCAGCTAACGCAAAGAATAATTAAACAGATATAAACAAATCGCTTTTCGTCCACTGTTTACTAAAGAGACATACGAAGCTCGTTTCGAAGGTAAATTTATTCTAAACAGAAGCTTCGGCCGCGAGTGCCGCACGTAAGATGAGTCAGGGACCTTTTCACCCGGCGAGCCATTGTTTATTCTAGACGCAAACACATCCTTAAGTTTTCCCTCACATTTTCGTTGGTGACTCTAAAAAAAAGTCTAAACGCTTCGTTTGAATATTCATAACCTCTTTTATGAATTATGAATGTTTTAGAATTTATAATATCTTGCTTTTTACTAGACTCGTGACTTTGTATAGAAAACTTGTTTCTGTTGAATATTTCATTATGAGTGTGTTTCAAATTCTTAAATTCGTTAAGAGCGTTGGAGATTAATAAAACGAAGTCAGGAGGCAATCAATCAAAGTAATGTTTTTTTATGTTTTTATTTAACAACTTTCCATCATCTGCAAATCTAAAAAACTTAATGCCTTATGATCTACTAGAGATGTCTGCTAATTATTAACGAACATGATTCTTATGAGATAGCTTTCTCCGCCACCGTTAAAGTTATACAATAACCATAACTGTAAACAGCCGTTCTTACCTCTGCTTAGGCAAGTCCGTTAAAATTCCGGCACACTGCTTTTAAGATACACTAACACTTATTCGATTTTAGCGAGTCGATCGAGCGTCGGATCCCCGCACCGTTATTCACGTCATATGTGTGTCAAATAACGAGAAAAATTCTCACAATCTCCGTGGGCACTCACTTAGGGAGCAGTCGAACACAATCACTAACACAAAGGTTTAATTCACAAGATCACTGTAATGTGGGTATATTTTGGTGGTAGGTGCAGGGAGTGCACAGTGTGTTGCGCGCGCGGCGTTGTGTTGCGCGTGGGGTCGTGTTTCGCGCGTACAGCGCAAGCGTCGGTCGTGCGCCCGCCTCTCACTCGCATCGGCGACTGGCGCTCGCCTCCTTCACCTTCGCCGCGCGGCCCGCCCGTTTCGCAACCTCAGCGGTTTCCTTGCAGATATCTTGTTGCATGGCAACTGTTGAAAACGATGTGACGCCGCAATAACAAACCAATTCTCGACTATATTTATCGATTCTTTTCCAATCATTTTTTGTGTCTCAAATCTAGTGCCCCTAATTTAGCACTTTGCATGCATTCTTGTGAGCGATAAAAAGATTGAAGCTCAATGTAAACAAACAAACTGTCGTTTGCCTGAAGTTTTAAATTGCATCGCAGTGTATTTAAAGTAAAGCATACTCTTAACCAACATTACGTTATATTTGAATTAATTTCATAGTAGATGAAAGGTGCATTCAGAAGTTCACTAAGCTTAAAGAAACTAGTCCGAGAATCGAACCCGGAACTGCAGAGTGCAGACAGATGTACAGCAGGTCGAACCAAGTCAAACTGGTTGTATTGCTCTTGATCTTAACAAAGACTAGCCTTTCAAAACTAGTATTGGAATACCTAATGGTATTCATAATAAAATTTTACAAGAGAATTGAACCGAACGTGACCGGACAACTGAACGTGAACTTTCTATCGATAACAAATCGATTATTGTTACTATTCTATGAAATAGCACATATATCGATATGTGGTGAAATGCTGATGAAATCGATACTGTATTAACAATTCATATTAGTGTCACAATTATGATGTATATGTCTTTATTTTCAATTGTCTTCAGCTAACGGATGGGCGTTGATATCTTTTGTACGGTCGCGGCTCTAATGTACAAATTAGTCGCACTTTGCAATCGGTCCAAAGTCGCTTTCTAAAAAGCGTTAATGTTATCATTTTGATTGCTATTAGCTATCTATTATTAAGATTTGATTCAATTTTTTTGTTGGTGTGCCTAATATTAATAAATAAATAAAAACCAACATAATAAATTTAGCGCGAACTCTTGAAACAATTTATACATAATTTGTATCTTTGTCACACGTTATCAATTCTGGAGGGTCATAGAATTATTTGTATGAATGCGCTGCTCCTTATATTTTAATGAATTCGAACCACTATATTCTGTCCTGCTTAGCCTTATTCCCAACTATGTTTGGGTCAGCTTCCAGTCTAACCAGATGCGGCTGATAACCAGAATTTTACAAGAACCGACTGCCATCAGACCTCCTCAACCCAGTTACAGAGCAATGCCGTTATCCTAAGGTTAGACCGGTTGTCAGACTTTCGGGCTTCTGTCAACAGCAGTAAAAAATCTTATTACACAAACAGATATCAAATAATTATACTGCCTACATAAAATGATTATTACCCAACATGTCATCAAGAAATTTCAGTAATGTTGCAGATAAGTAGACGAATACTTAGCTACTTACCCGACCTAAGAACGGATGTTACGTTGAGCTGTGTACAAAATTATACCCCGGCCAGTCGATGGGATTTAAATAGCTGTTTTATGTAATATATATTAGTTTGTGGCTATGAAGAAAGCGATGATAGCAGAAAGAGATGAAGATGACAGCTTAGAAAAATGTTTAATTGATAAAGACCATAAATCAAACAAGAATGATGAAATGGATTGTTGATTGGATTTGGTCGAGCTTACTTGTAGGTAAATCAAATTCAAGACAAGACGAATATAAATGCTAACGACACAGAATTTATGTGAAAATCAACAATATCTAGGATTAATCATTTCATTTCAAATCAATGCTAGGTACTCTGAGATACTTAACTCTATCTAATCTTAACTCCTACATTGAAACTAAATAGAGAATTCCATTCAGATACGAAAATATTTTATTAGTTCAAGAATCTATATACAAAGTAATAGTAAACTACTTAGAACCGTTTTAATGCAAAATACCAGCAACCGGTACTTTAATAGGAAAATTACTATTTAGTTTATTGCCAGCGTATTAAGTATTTAATTTTATTGCCTAGTTTCCACTGAATACCTTCATTAAAATAATAAATGTCAGACCTTATTAAAAATGATTGAATCCACTTATCGGCACCGCGACTCTCGCGGCCCCTTGCGAAACCATAAATGCAATAAAGTAAAAAAAAACAATAACAATATTATAATGCATTTCGAAGATAATTTAATTGGTCTATACCAGAGGTCCCCAAACTTTTTTGTCTCATAGACCACTTGCCATGTTTTTTTAGTTTTGGATAGACCCCCCACCTCCCCGCTTAGCAATGCAAATTCATTGACTTAAAATGTGTTTAGAGCGAAAAAACACGTTAAATTTTATACATTTAGTAAACCTACGACAGTACCTACAATAGTACTATCATGGTCGGTCTGTTTGTTACATTTTCAGGTAAAAACTAACCAACAAATAATCGGTATATGTGAGTTAAATTCCATTAATGGCAAGTCAAAATTAAAGTCACGACCTGCTTAAATGAGATCCACTAACATGGACCCCCAATTATTTTTTCACCCACATGGACCCCTTGTAGGTCGTCGTCGATATAGACCACTTTTGGTATCACTGGTTTATACGGCAATGAAACCATTGCAAAAGCAAAAGATGAAAATATTGCAATAAAAGTTGAGAAATATTTGTCACAAGCGAAGTCATAGGTCGCTTGTTGTTTAAATGTCTGGCATTGAATTACTTTCTAACTGTATTATTGCTTGTATAACCTGCTGGAGTTTTATTTACAGTATTTTAGTAACATGCATTTTTAAATATTATTCGCGACTCGTAATAAACAGTGTCACATGAAACTATGTTTAGCGAAATGTGACCTACTACTACACACAAATAGTATTGGTTGAAACAGTAGCAGTAACATCCATATTATAGTTTTTTTAATTTCCACAATAATATTATGATAACATCCCTATAATTTCTATCTGCTAACAACAATACGCTGTGATTACCAATCCATTTGCCAAGAGTAATAATAACGGCAATGTTTGTTCACAACTGTTCATGATAGTGGTTTATGAAAAAAAGAACGAAACGAAAGACGAATATAAAAACCCATGTCCCACAGTTGGTGGTTATGATCTGATATATATTTTTCTTGGTGGTAGGATCTATACAGTCTACATGGCCAGCTACCACCCTCACATTAAAGTGTATGTGAGAGCCAGAGGGGTATAGGGGAATCCCTCTATATCTCTAATCCTTGAATTCGTTTGCTCCATCTTAGACCGTGTCTGCGCTTACCATCAAGTGAGATTAGGGCCAAACGTGACCAAGACAAGAATAAAAAATATATATAAATGCCATAGAATGATGATGTTATAACCATAGTAGAGCCAGTCCACAATTCTCCACTCTACTTACATAAACAGTAGAAAACGCAGTAAAATTATATTCAGATGAGTAACAATTATTGAGACATTAGAATCGGAAACGTGATGAAATAATAAACATGATAGTAACAACCTCTGATAACACGCCATAGAAATAGTCACGCAAAGGCAATTCACAGAAAGCCTCGTTACTGTTCAATTATGAAGGTAGATAAATATTATGTTAAATATATGAGCGGGATTTCACTTTACGTTATAAGGAAGTACCAAATTTTATGCTGTTTTGAAAGTTCATTTACTCCAGTTTCATTGTTTTGTCATCATGATCTGAAGGATACATTTAAAGAATCTCCATGAGTGACGATACTGAAGTACATTACACCCCGGGCAGTCTGACTCACTATCAACCTTGCTGACATCACGGCATGAGCTGTTCTCATACCTATAGCTCGTTCCGACACGAGAGAAGAAGTCATCATGATGAGACCTTGAAGGAACGTCCATTGCTAACAAGGGCCTTCAGAGGCCTTTCAACAGGCAGCGCCTATGATGAAGGTTCATAACACTTGACAGACAGGGGGACGGTGCTGCACATCCTCCTTACAACAACCAGGGATAAAGAAGGATATGAGAAAAGAGGTTGGAATTTTTTTTCTGAGACTCACATGGCAAATTCCGTTACTTACCTAATTTCTTAAAATAGTTTATTAATGTTTAGCCGCGACTTTGTTCGCGTGACCAATCTGATTTACAACCCCATTTTCCATGTTGAACTGCCTCGGACTGACCTCTGAACTATTTTCAAGTTCAACCTCTGCGTGATTGAGGAACAAATATCCATCTGAACTTCCGCGTTTATAATATTAGATCATTCTGTATTTCCTTTTGAAAGTTATGAAATATCAAGTGTAATCTGCTCTACTCAAAATATTAGTGGTACAAAAAAACCTTTATCCATTTATACCCCAAACTGCCTTGTTGGTATAGTGGTGGCAAGCGCAACTGCTGATCGTGAGGTCCTGGGTTCGATCCCCAGGTCTGATAAAGTGTTATTGTGTTTTTCTGTGTGGAATTTCTCAGTAGCAGCCCGGAGTTTGGGTTTGTGCCCGGTTAATGGCAATAGGCTCGCCCCCTATTACATGGGACATAAACATAATGGCGAAATGAGGGTGTTACTAAACACCTCTGCCCAACCCTTCGGGGAATACAGGTGTAATGTTATGTTTTATTATGTTACCTCAAACTCTGTTGCAAACACTTAAGGACCTACAATTAAATTATTTTGATGGTTCCCTACTTCAGATTATATTGTAAGTGGTGAATTTATTAATTTATACAACCATTTCCACGTTTCTGCATTTTTTTCTCGCAGTCAAGGCCGGAGTGCTCTTGATGTGTAAGAAACGGTCATCTATCTACAGACCGACCGCGGCAAGGCAAGGTGCTATTTACTTCAGCATTTTTTTGTTGGAGTCTGTTTGTTGCAGATTTAGTAGTAACAGCCGGAAAAAAAATAATAAAGACATTTCAGAATATAGGCTACATTAGAAGTGATAGTGAATCGTGAGCGATTTGTCGCACTGTTAGTTTTTTGTACGCACGTTCAGACAGAAACGACAATCGTGTCTTATGATAATTAAAAATAGACCAAGTTTACAACTTCCGTGTATAATGTAGGTATATCTCGTACATATTTGAGGAATGCGTGAATAGAACCTCATGCCACAGCTTCGGTATCTAGTTTGTAGTTGATATGCTATAACTTTTAACAAAAGACACATCCATATTGAAATTCTTAGCTTTCTGTAATGCGGAAACCATAAATTGATGATTTTTTATTCACATAGAAATGTTCCATTGTTTTGCATGCTCACTTATTAGTTGTGATTAATGTATAAGGAACAAATCTTCGCAAATTGGCAGACGGAGTGCTAGCGACATTTCTTATTTTCTTCTATTTCATTTCTAGAAGGAACACATAATCGTAGTTATGTTCTTCATCAACATGGATACTTTTAGTATTAACATTACGTTTTAAAATTTGGTACTTGGTAATTGTAGTGCATCGAGACCCCTCCGTGCCTCGGAGAGCACGTTAAACAGTCGGTCCCGGATGTCATACGAATACCTATGACAGTCGTTACGGGTAGCCAAAAGCCCGAAAGTCTGACAACCGGTCTAACCTTAAGATATCGGCATTGCCTAATAACTGGGTTGAGGAGGTCTGATGGCAGTCGCTCCGTGTAAAATACTGGTATTCAGCCGCATCTGGTTAGACTGGAATCTGACCTCAACATAGTTGGGAAAAGCTAGGAGGAAGAGGTAAATAGTAAGTGATTGACCAGTTTCTTCCCCCGTGTAGCGAGTACAGCGTCATACAATGATTTGTATTCTATTTTCTTTAGTTTCTAAGCGGATGCGTCTGCAAGAATTACTATGTTACGTATTCCATGTGCATTGGTAATATACATATGTAAAGTATACAATATGTAACGTAATTAAAGCACATCCTGAAAGTAGTTTGTTCAGAATCGTTTACTGAATCGATTTCTATCATTTTTAGTATAGGTAATTTTTTATCCCAAAAAAAATTAAAACTACGGAAATTAATCACATTCCTCCTGTACAGTCAAAACAAACTAAAATGGACCGTAAATCAAGGCAAAAAGACTTTTAAAAGTGCACTTTTATTTGTATTAACTTCCGTCATTCAATACAAAATAAAGAAAAATAAACCTTATTTCAAGAACGCTACTTTAGTAAATATCAATGCATATACATGTTAAACTAAAATTTCAGTATATGTATTATGATTATAACATAATATTCTAATTGGGGTGTTTGAGGGTGTGTGATAATTACGTTACATGTAAGATAATTCTGTGACTCCCAAATTGATAGGTACGTTTACATTGATTTCTTTTCAGTGTAACCCGCACCCCGTCATTGTATGTATGTAGGTCAATCATCACACCCAAGCGATAGTCGACTACAAATGATACCGACTTTCGATAGTAATAATAATGAATCGATACAATATTTCCGTTGACACTTCAATTTAGGTCGGTTGTTTTAAATTCATGTTACAAATAGTCTCTATTTTATTTTACTTCCAATCAGAAACGAACATTTCCATCGATTTCGATTCCATGTAGGCCGGCTGTACCGGCAGACGTACATTTGCAATATTTCATGTGGTCCGCTCCGAACGTCATTGTGTGTATGTGGGTCGATCGTAACAGACGATAGTCACGAACAGAGCTCGTCAACGCATCCGCCACCGGACGAGCGTTGCTCTTTTGTGTGCGAGTACATTGTTACATACGACACGGCATACTTTCTGGTAAATAAAATACAAAGAACAATTTAAAAAAATCAAGACAATTTTTATTAGCCGATATTGGAATTGGTTGACAAAACTAGTGCTTTTAAAAATTAAATTAAATTAAAAAGGTAAGGAGAGCTGCGCGTGGTTTTTTTTATATCTATATTTAACTGAAAAATGTATAAATATACAATAAAATATTTAGTGTTAATTCCGCGAAAAAACAGTTGATCAAGCCTGAATGCAGTATGCAGCACCGCCCTCCCGCCCGCAAATATATGCAAATGCAGAAGGTGCGATTAATAACATGCAACACACAAGCAAAACAAACCGATACGACACGTGTTTCGCCCCTCCACGGGGCATCCTCAGGTGATGTTGACTCGTCGACCGCTTGGACGCGAATGGCACGACTGGGTAGCGCGCGCCCCTTTATACATCGCCTCGACCTGTTGTTTGTGTCGAACTACCCACACAAATACGTAATAATGGGGATGAAACTAAATTAGTTTGGTCATTCAACAGTGTATATCTATCTGTATTATGTTTTAATATTTCCAACTGTTCCAACACACACAACCGGAAACTTTTATCACATACATGCAAAATACTGTAACTATTATTGTCGCTTAAGGAATGGCCGGTGTCAAGTAAATGTTTAGCAAAATGAGATCTTTCTGGATGGCCATTCCTATATGCGGCAATATGTTCCTTATGTCTAACATCGAAATTACGGCCCGTCTGACCTACATAGACTCCGTTACAGTCGTTACAAACTAACTTATATACACCGCATTTTTTTTGAAAAATGTAGTCCACCAGCTTAACTAAGCAATACAAACTTAACGTATAGTCATTGTCTATTATGATCGTTTTAAAATTTTGATGTGATTCGTGTTTATAAAGAAATTCCATAGTGGGATCTCGTATCTACTATTGATGTCATAATATTTAACGTAATTCCTAGCAAAGAATATCTGCTCTTGCTCTTTCAGTAGCTGTCGTAAATTCATGGGCTACAGGATACTTCTATGAGCTAATAAAAATATACTGTAATCAACAAGCCAAGGCCAAGCGTGGTAACGATCCATGATTACTAGTAGCCGGTTACGGAGTCCTATAGGTATCATCCCACTGCAAGGGCACGGACCACTATTCAGAATCAAACGGGTAAATCCACCGCGCTGACCTGGACCTGCGGACTACATACACCATCGAAAACTTTTTGGGGCCTTCACAGGTGTGCATGTTACCTCACGGTGGCTATGGAGTGATAAGTGTTATTTTCGTTTTTGTAAAAGGGGTGAAGATGTCAATAGATTAAGACTTCAATTTTTCGTCTCTATTCATGCTGGTTGGTAGCACCCTAAACCGACGAGCATGCATGAGAAGGTTAATGAATGTAGATGAAGCGAAAAGGGTGTGTCAGGATCGTAGCAGGTGGAAATATATAGTCACTGCTTACCACAATGGGAAATAGGCGTGATTGTATGAATTCATGCGTATGATTTTTTATTAACCGACTTCCAAAAAGGAGGAGGTTACTATGTTCGTCTGTATGTATTTTTTTTTTTTTTTGTGTATGTTCATCGATATTTTCGCCAATTGTGAACCGATTTTGATGATTATTTTTAATGGATGGGGTATACTTCGAAGTTGGTCCCATTTAAATTTGGTGAAGATCTAATGAAGAACTTCGGAGATAGACAATGGAACTCCTCAATGACGAACAGTACGCATATTGTGATGATGTGATTATGTTACGAGCAGCGTCTTTAGTAGGTCCAACCAAGTTTTAATTAAGGCCACTAAAAAGAAAAAAATAAAAACTTTTTTACAAAAAATTTAAACCGACTTCAAAAAGAATAAAATAATTACCATATAAAATTAACAGTTTCAGAAGTCGGTGCTGATCCACGCTGAACCAAATTGAAGGCATCGACTTCTGAAACTGTTAATTTTGTATGGTAATTATTTTATTCTTTTTGAAGTCGGTTTAAATTTTTTGTAAAAAAGTTTTTTGTAACATACAGTCTACATCAGAATCACATAAGAATACAGTACCTACTACTACATAACTTATGTGCCTGGGCAATCTTTGTCTTTCCAAATTTATGTGAACAATGCGACGCAGTCTATCTTTCTTTGGTAGTCTTTATAATATTATAGTATAACTGCCTCGTTGGTCTAGTAGTGGCAATCGCGACTGCTGATCGTGAGGTCCTGGGTTCGATCCCCAGGTCGGGCAAAATGTTATTGGGTTTTCCCGTGTGGAATTCCTCAGTAGCAGCCCGGAGTTTGGAATTGTGCCCTGTTGATGGCAATAGGCTCGCCCCTTATTACATGGGAGTTATACATAACGGTGAAATGTGGGTGCTACCACACCACTGCCCAACCCTTCGGGGAAATACAGGCGTGATGTTATGTTATAACTCCGGCTTTGCCCCCTTTAGGTCAAATCCAAATACATCATTCGTAAAAATTCGGAAACATGAAGATTGCCGAAACGCAAAACTTCTGACGTGTACAAAGTTTAACGCATCACCACACTTGCCGTGATACAATGAAAACGAACATTATTATAAGTGATGGTCCAGAGCCATTCACCGGCTCTGTCCGACGATCGGATTCTCAGTCTATTCTCACTTACATAATAACAGAAATATTTTGCTTGATTTGCTTCATTCAATGTATTTCATTTGGACGACCAATTCACAAAGACCTCTTGTTGACAACAGCAGTTCTAGCGTAGTTTAAAAAATCTTCATAAAAAATCTATAATATGAAAGGTCTAATAGTTCTTCGTTGTCTGGTTCAAATCCACCATACTCATGAAAGAACTTTTTTTTAGATTGTGTCTTATAATAACTGGTTTTTTGTCGGTCTTAACTTTTCAGTGACGATAATTTGATTCAGTTTTCGCTACAATACAAATGTTATATGGTCACAGTAAATATTTGTATCATTCGATGATATAAAAATCGTTGGTTATAACTGTTTAGATATTTCTGAGAATGAACATTTTAAACCATTACTTCACAAACAGATTGATACAGATTTATGTTATCAAAATGCAAAAATTACAGGAAAAACCGTTACAAGAATCGGATTATTACAAAACCTCTTCGTATAATTTCCTTGCAAATTTATTTAAAATAAATACAAGATTAAATCCTGTACCAGCCCGTACGACGTTCTTATACTTACTCATAAGAGGAAAATGAAACCAAAGAGAATAGAACTCTTTGCTTGAAACCTATTGGTATTACCACGCGATGAATCGTCTCAGACCAACAGAGACCTTTCGTCAATTTCCTGTACATGTAGCAACACTAATAAGCTTCATATATGAAACGATAAGTAACATCACGATCGTATGCGCAATGACCATTAAAGTATCTACAAATGGCGGCAATTATGTATCATTTGCTTGAAAATAGATTGAAAAATAGAATCTTTTGCATTAACCTAATTTTTGCATATGTAATTCCTTACGTCAGAGATGAGATAATCATGCGCAATTGCCTTGTCAAAAATACATAATAATATTCTCGTTAGGTAAGTAACTGGGCTACTTATGTACTTTTTTTCTCAGCAATATATTCTATATCATATTTAAGTGTAGTCTTAAAAGTTTCCGGTGCCAACATCGGGATATTTACAACTGGAAATAGACAGTTTATTTAATGAAATGCCTAATGAGTTATTGTAATTGAAAGAGTTTATATCCATTACTTTTTTCAGTTCCTTAGGCCAGTATTTTGTAAATAACTATCATTTGAGCTCCCTCATAAGTGTCGTTATGATATCCATTGAGATGTTGACTCAAAAAAATGTGAATGTATGAAATTCAGATCTTGTTTACATTTTAACAGCCCTCTTTAGGATGCTCCTCTCATGCCGCTATATTGAGAGGGACATATAATCGTAGGGACCTTAGACCCGTATTAATAAACAACTCTCATTTAAGAGATCTTCCAACAGCAGCTACCATAAATATATATTTGACTATTATATTTGACTATTTTTTAAATACGTCACGTCATGTTAAAACTACACAAGAGAGATCTCTAATGAGAGCTGTTTATTAATACGGATCTTAAAATTCTTTAGAGCATTTTGGCTATAGGTACAATAATATACCCGAAAGCCCATACCCAAATTGCTACTTCCAAAATTAACACACCATCTGATCTATAACACCTTAGAATTCAGATTTTTGTTACATAACGTGCAATTTTTGACATACTTTGAATTACTTTACGTACAATTTTTGACTTACTTCTGCGGTTCGCCGCTGGTGTTCAAAGGAATATTTTCAAAACGGGTCTAAATATACCACTTATGTAAACTAGCCACAACATTGTTGCCACCCACCGTGTTTGCTTCAGAAAATCACTTGTAACATTAATATATGCATATTAAATACCTAGGCTAGACTAAAGTAGGTGTCATGATAGCTCGATGCATGGAGTGGGTGCCGCCGACTTGACCATTGCCATTTCGACAGAGGTCAGTCGCATTCCTACGTTGCGGATCTATAAAAACAAAACTTTGTACCTACATGTGTATAGGATCACGCTGTTTATTGTGATGGAGTAGGCAGGAGTAGGAACAATTGGTACAAAAGCTCTTAGTATAATCAAGTTTGGCGTCTGTCATCATTAATTTTAACCCATTATGATTTGCCTAGCTTCTTCCCAATTATGTTAGGGTCAGCTTCCGGTCAAACCAGATGCGGCTGAATACCAGCATTTTACACGGCGACTGCCATCAGACCTCCGCAACCCAGTTACTGGGCGATGCTAGTATTCTAAAGTTAGGCCGGTTGTCAGACTTTCGGGCTTCCGACTACCCGTAACGATGGTCATAGGTATTCGTATGACACCCGGGACCGACGGTTTAATGTGCTCTCTGAGGCACGGAGGGGTTTCGATTTTTAACAAATGATCACCCATCAACAGACTGACCGCGGCAAGCATTGCTTAACCTCGCAAGAATATGAGCCCCGCAATTTTAATTTTAATCCATTGCATGACTGATTTTAGCAGTGATATCCTAGCTGTTAAACGAAGGTGTTGAGGGAGTGGTGGATCAAGGGTCCGTACACAAAACTGCGATGCGACGTCGCATCGTAGAAATATACGAGCTCGCACGACGCATCGCAAGAACTTACGAATTAATTCGCGTACTTGATTTTTCCTATATTATGTACCTTCTTATGAGTAACAGCAGTGTGCAAATCTTTTTACGCAATTCTACCTAGTATAAAATACGTTCAATACGGTTGACGACCGTCGAGGGATTGGTCACCCGAACCTTGGAAGAAAGACGCCTTGCCGCACGAAATCTTTTCTGCGTTGCAAATTCGCATCGCGTCGATTCGCAGTTTTGTATTTAGACCCTAAGACCTAAACCGTTCTCATACTGAGAAGTGGCCCGCACCCAGCTGTGAAACAGTAGTGGGCTGATTATACTACATGATTGATTTACACTGCGTTAAATGTTACTAATATAACAATTAACAAAACTGGATTAGTGCTCGCAAGCGGAAGATACTGAGATGTTTTTCTTTTACTGTTACAGAACTCTAGTAATCTATTTCCTATGTAGGGGAACGAGGTATGGTGTTCCTCCTACGAAAAGGGAGGATCCTCCTACCAGACGGGTCTTATGCCTGGCGGGCCACTGCCCAACGGTTGATGTTGGAAAGTTGTATATATACTATCTGCGTGTCAAATCTTGATATCGCAATGCAAGATTTGTGACATTTCATCTGACAGCTGTCATTGTTGTCGCTGTAGTCTGCTAGACATTCTTCGTACTGCGTAATTCTCATGTAGCGTGATAGATGCCGCCACACCAACAGCCCCGTCTCAAGAATTATCCCAAAATCATATCCAACAAGACTTTGTTTTTTAACATCTATCTAGTAACCTTTTAATTCTCGTAAGGGCCACAAAAAGTGAAAATGCAACAAAAGTTTGAAGCCATCACGTTTTGAAGCTCAATCAATCGTGACTCGTGACGCAATCAAAATTTGATCAAACGTTGAGTTTTCCGCGGTTACAGCGAAAAAATTGTCACGCACTTCATTGTTAACAAATATGAGGTTATCGAAACGAAAGCGATGAAAATTGCTTATGAAATGGAAGAGCGGGCAAGAAAGTCAATGTAAGAGATAGAATCGTTTTTATATTATCCGCGACAATGGCTTTTGATCATTGTTTGGTTTATTCCGTAAAGGTTTTGTACATTTTCCCTCTTATAACGAGAGATGATGTACATAAAACCCAGGTCTTAGAATAGCCCCGTCTCTTTATTTAATATAGCATTAAAAGTGATGCATATGTTTTAAATCTGGGTTTACCTTAGACTTAGCAAAGAGATAATTCTCGAACTGTGGTAAATCTGTTGGTTAAATTATGAATTATTCTTTATTAAATGTAAAGTCATGGACGTGAACGGTGTTAAAGTCAAGCTTGGTATTTGGGATACAGCAGGACAGGAGCGATGCAGAACATTGACATCAAGTTTTTACAAAGAAGCTCACGGTGCTATATTAGTTTACGACGTGTCAGAACCAAAGTCCCTAGCAAAACTGAATGACTGGGTCGAGGAACTTCGAGTATACTCCACCAAGAAGAACATAGACTGCTTAGTTGTCGGCAATAAGACTGACAAGCATATCATTTTTGGACCCAGTGCATAATATCAGCAAGCACATTAGGTCACCCGCGCGACGGCGCAACGAATATTCCCAAGGAGGGTTGATGTCAGGCAAGCGGCCGGTCATAAAACATTAAGCCAAAACCTCTAACAACATGGATTTATGAAATAGGTACATGTTGTGCCGACCCCACCTAGTGTGGGATAAGGGCAGGAAGAAGAAGAAGAAGATAAATCTATTCATTGTATACCTTACCTATGTACTTACATGTCTTTATATATCTTTGGGTATTCCTTAAGACGGCCCATATTAATAACCTATCCGAATCCAAAATCTCTTGATCGATGTAGAATTTTAACATTGCTTATCTATATTTAATTTCTGTCAAAAACCTACATCAATCCGGAGATTTTGGATTCAGATCGGTTATTAAGAGCGGCAGTTAGTGTCCTTTCCTTATTTGATATTTTATTGCTGATATTACTGTTTTTTTTAATTTTATCACCAGTACAACCAAATTCGTTTTACATTATATACGCCAAGTAAATACTTTTTGCGCAAAATGTTAAATTAAAACTCATTGCTAATTAACAAGTAGGTAAATTAAATTACAGAATCGTGTCGGATGATGATGCTGATTGTAATTGAGTGCCACCTTAATTAATCACGGTATGCCTTGCATGCGAGATTGTTCTACATTGAGAGTGCAGTTGCATTTTGCGAGCAAAGTTATATTTTATACTGCCAAACATAAACAGTGAAGAGATTTAACGGTGTAACAAATTTTACTGCAGTTGTTGTGTGCAGTGGTTTGTATTAATATGTATGAAATTGTTTTGTGAAAATGTATTTTATCTATTATTCTTTGCATAATGGATTTTGCTTGATTACTAAAAGAGGAGTTTCTTTGTTCGTATACTCCTTTTCATATGACAAATATGGCCCACCAAGACACGAATATCTGTTCAACTATTTCTTCAAAAAAAGTTACAGCTTATCTTGATTGACCATTAAGGTTTAAAAAACCATTATACTTTGTTGAATCTCTGCTGAAAGCAAACATATTGTTTATCACTATACATTTCCTTCCTAAAATGGGTCTTTAAAATAGCGTATAGCAATAACTCAATAACGTTTTAACATCCAACTCCATCAATAAAATATATCGTATAAATATAACACTGCTCCTTCAGATCTCCAATCCGCTTATTGAATCTCTCCGCTAACATCCTAAGTCCTGCGTCTGGGAACGACTCTGATCCACGAGGACAATTTGTTAGTGTTATTACGTGCTGTTAAAGTTTGCGTCAGTAGGTACTCCGCGGTTGAAAGGGGGCGCGTAACCGCCGTGCTCCTGGCCAGTTGCGTTAAAATAAAAAGAAAAAATATAAATTTAAAAAGTGCAGCAGTGATCCGTTGTTTACAATTTGAAATTTTCAAATATGGAATGCGCGCCATAATAAGTTTGAATATAAGTTTATTGTTACGAGTGCTGTTTGAATGTGCAAATGGTTATTTTAATAGTATTTCGGCTGTGATTTCTTAAGATATTAGTGTAAGTTTATTTTAAATATTTATTTCAATATGTGCGAGACCTAACTTGGATCATGGATCACATGTTTCACGCGATAACTATGTTTTAGTTGTAGCGAAATGTCTAGTCAAGCAATGAGATAAATTAAATCCTGCGTGCATTTGTAAGATAAAATTGACGATGTAAACAAGAATTCCGAGTTCAGTACAGGATTTCCCGCTATATACGCTGACACGGTCGGCACATAATCTTGGATACCATTAAGTCGTTTCCTCTGGATCCATTCGTCAAGTTCCTTAAGCATGTTCTTTATACTATGTGCTTTTAGAGATGTGCACACAAAGGCCGTTATTCCGTTCTTCGGTTTATTCCGAGCGGAACCCAATCCAATCCCATTTGTGGGTTTCCTTAGGAATGAAAATAAAAATTAATAGGTGTTTTTTTCCGAATGGATCGGACGGTTCCTTGTGAAACGGCCAATGAAAATAAAAAATATTATGAGAGACAAATCTCTTGGTTTAAATTAATTCTCTATGTCATGAATACAAGATTATCAGTAGTCGATGCTATCATTAAGATGCTCCTAACTGGATCCTAGATTAATTAGGCATACATTTAATTCTACTTATTCCCAAGGAGGGTTGATGTCAGGCAGGCGGCCGGTCGTAAAACAATAAGCCAAAACCTCTAACAACATGGATTTATGAAATACATGTTGTGCCGACCCCACCTAGTGTGGGATAAGGGCAGGAAGAAGAAGAAAACATTTAATTCTACTTACTTACTTACCGTTTGAATTATTAATCATGTAAACATGGTACACGTTGTAAAACCTGTAGCCAATCTAAAATCTGACCCCACATTCAAGTCTTGAATGTCGGGTGCTCCCAGTCGCAATTTCGTATCAAACCATTAATCAATTGTTGTTCTCGATATAAATCACCTATCCCAGACATAAGTCCAACATAGTCATACACAAACCAACTCAAAAACCGATGTGTCAACCGAAACCCGCTTCTCGAGACAACTGTGGTTACTTGAGCCAATTTAACATGACAACTGAATCCAATATAATTTGACCCTTTAAACTTCGAACAGTTCCTTATTCCCAGTCGCATTTGTAAACAGTTAGGGGATAGCGGATCAAGTTACATTGGGCGTGTTTTAGCCAGCCCACACTCTAACACTCTGATTCCACATTTCCGCCCAATGCCCTATACAATAAGTTATACATCGAAAATAAACCCTATTTCGTTCATAATAGAGTTTAAGTTTCTTTATTTGGAACGAATTCAAAATCCATTTAAAATTTGAACATGAACTTCATATACACAAAGCCGAATTCGTATGAAAGGTCTTTTCACGGCTGATGCTACGAGTACATGAAGAGTTTTTATTGGCCAAGGCGCCTCGCTGACTTTTCGAATTAATATGCGGCTGAGAATTTGATTAGGTATCTCTTCTTAAAATCAAGATTGATTTGAAGAATGATTTCATAGATACTGTGACATCCTTTTCTCTTTCGATGTTACGCGAAAATTAAGTCTCTTATAAACCAATAAACATCTAATAATATTCGTCTAATCTTATTTACTTTTGAACACCTTCTAATAATAACACGCACTATATTTTCTTTTTTTATTTATTAATAATACGTCATGACATTGTATTGCCCCACAAAACCGTGTTGTCGGTTTGACTGTGGGATCGAGTCTGCGTACAATAGTCGAACTATTAATACTACATAATATATCATAATTAAATTCATATATAACACTTATCCAGGTAATATTTTTTAGCTTATTCTTAAAAATGCGTTTGTCTCTTTCATACCTTATGACCTCCGGCAGACTATTCAACAAATAAGGCATGCGTTTTTTAATGTTCTGGCACTACAGTAATTAAAAATTCTTATAACCTGAATGAATTATTGATTAATTGCAGATAAATGAACCCTATAGAGCAAAATGGCTACACCATCTCAAAGAAGAAGAATAAGTATGATCGTTTTATTAATTTTATATGGAACAGCTGATGTTGGATGCAGTCTACCGGTTGATCTGGCTTCTGAGGAAAAAGGTAAGCAGTATAATTTATTTATTTCTATACACTTATGGCGAAATCTTCAAACGCTACTTAATTTAAAGTTGCCGTTTATTTCATGCTGTCACTTTCACTTCGCCTTAGAGTGACAGTGACAGCACGAGACTTAACGGCAACTTAAAATTGCGTAGTGTTTGAGTATTTGGCCATTAATAACATAAAATGAATAAGCAGCCTAATGATACATTTAGATTAAAATTTTGGGCTTTTATGCTTAAGAGCGCTTTGTGCACTGCGTCCGATCCGAATCCGAGAAAATGCGATCTGAGGAAACTCGGCTGCAAATCTATGAAATTCGGATCCGTTCATAAAAATAGTACTGCAGCTTGTTCGGATCGTATTTTCTCCAAAACGGATCGAACGCAGTGGACAATCGCTCTAACAGAGACAGAAAAGAAGATTTTCCAAAAGTACTTCATTAAATGTACTAATTTTGAAATGACTACAGAAGCACCGAAACATTACACCAAATTAACCAATAAATTGTTTCTTTTAACACCTATTATCTCTAGTTATAAGGCTATCTTTAAAATCTGTTACCAATAAAAACATAACATAAGATCACGCCTGAATTCCCCGAAGGATTGGGCAGAGGTGTATAGTAACACCCTCATTTTGTCGTTATGTTTAAGTCCCATGTAATAGGGGCGAGCCTATTAAAAGCATGGTTTAAAAAATATATCTTAAAGCTCCAAAATGTGCCTATTACAAAATATACGCAACATAATGTAATAACAGTTCTGAGCTAATTGAAGCCCTCATGGCATAATAATTAGCGGTAGATATTAAAATAATAGGTACATGATACACGTAATGTTGTTACTCAAATAATTTTTTGTTCGTAATTAATTTATGTCATTATGCCTTAAAACGAATTGCATATTGTGGAACTGCTCGTGTTTCTTCATTTTGACAAACAATATTTAAACAGAATACAGGTTCTAGTTTTTTATTATTAAATTTTCAATAACTTAATTTATCCCATTTCACCATTCTAACTGAAAAATAATAATTTCCCATTTATTTATTGTCAATGGCTAAATAATTTTATGAGTATATGGTGAGGGGCTCGTGGGTAATTTAAACCCAAGCCGATCATACGATTTCGAGTTTAAGCTACGTTTGCCGCGGTTAGTCTGTGGATGGTTGACCGTTTCGTTACACATTGAGACAACTCCGTGCCTCGGATAGCACGTTAAACAGTCGGTCCCGGGTGTCATACGAACACCTATGACAGTCGTTACGGGTAGTCAGAAGCTCGAAAATGTGACAATCGATTTAACCTCAGAATATTGATATTGCCCAGAAACTAGGTTGCGGAGGTCTGATGGCAGTCGCTTCATGTAAAATACTGGTATTCAGCCGCATCTGGTTAGACTGGAAGCTGACCCCAACATAGTTGGGAAACAGCTAGGAAGAACAGGGTGTTATTTACATGTCAAAAAAGAGGAGGATTGCTATGCAAAAAAATGCTTAATATTAAGTAGGCAATTTGTTAACATAAATGCAAGTTTATTAGCTTTAAACATGTCATATATACCTCGCACACGCTCAAATAGTCCACTAATAGAAATTCCGCTTAACCTGATCAAGTGTGAAATTGTATTCATTCATTCAACAGATTCTCCTGTAGGTAGGTAGTGATACCGAATGGTACCAATTTAACTCACATCGGTATCACTTAGAGTAGGATCCGTATTGATTTTAATTTAGATCCTTGAACCCAAGACCTGAATGTACCACGTGGCATATAGATGGCCTAGCCACTATATGGACTAGAATTAGATACCTTAGCAACAAGGCAAGGCAGGATGTGAAGATTTTATTCCTAAAATTAGATATTATTACTTTGCGAGCGAAATCTCGGGAACAGCAAACTGCAATTTTATTACGGTAGTAACACACTCTTACGAACAATCAGCGGCATTAGACTAATTTCAAAATCCTTTACTCTATTCATACTACAGATATTCTCGATTGAATCGAATGATTTTTGACGATGTTTAATATCCAAGAACAACCTATTACTGTCAGATTGTATAAATTGACAGCATCGATCATCAAAATCAAACAAGCTTATAGGTACCTCCACCCAACGTCCATCGCTCAATTTGTTTACTAAAATTTCATCACAATTAGCCGTTAGTAATCCCCTAAATTCTTAGGGGCAATCCCTTAGAAATTGAACTTAGACCACTAACCTAATATTACGTTCCAGTGCTTCCACCAACAACATTACCCTTAACATCGCCATCATCAAGCGTCACCACTGTCAACATATCGACCTCGACCTACGTCACTGCCATCCCTCCGATACCACCGAGCGACAGAGACAGGTTTCTAACGTTCGCGGAGTCGGGACATCACCAGACCTTCATGTTTGCCAAGGACAATACATTTATACAGCTGGATGGGGATATTATACAGAGATTTCAACTCAGGTTAGTACTAACTTACTAGACTTTAGCCTGTCTTGAAAAGTCTCGGAATAATCTCTAAATTAAAATTGCGTAATGTACGGGAAGACTGGATGTACCTACCTTCCTTTTACGGAAATCCAGTTAAAGATTACTGGCTCTTGATATTTCCAATATCACTTGAAGTACCTGTAAAATCTTCTTCTAAATTACAGGTTGTGCAGAGAAATATCATTCAAATTTCGAACACGTCTACCACATGGCCTGTTGGTGTACCATAATGTAAAGAATCCAGTGTTTAAGATGCAACCCTATGCTCTATACGTGATCGTGGAAAAGGGCGAATTAAAAGGTAAACACAAAAATATTTGGATGTTTTTCGTCTTTATTATCATCTGTGTGCATACATGAAGATCCTCGTTAGACGAAATGCTTTCCAATTTTAACGATATAAGTTGTAATAAAAATGAAAGAAAACTACGTCTTTAGTAAGTTTTTTTTTATATTGGAAGTGACGTAAATGTAAACTACTTGTATATTATTAGTACAACATACGTAGGAAAAAAAATATACAAAAAGGGCACTTAGGCATCGATGTATAGTATGTACACCTCCACATGACTGACATCTGGATGCGTTCCCAGAAGACTTTGATAAGTATTATGTAAATTAAAATCAAGTACACAACCAAACTGCAATCAATACGTAAATTCATCCTTATAGATATCGCATATTTAAATTAAACCCCCCGATTTCACATTCGCGAGAAGTATATCACGAATCTCGAGCCTCTTTATATTGAACAAACCTACCGTGCGTCGCCGACATGCAGTAATTCAGGGACACAAACAATAAATATTAGTTGACGGCACGCATTAAGGCAATGCCGATCAAGTGCCGAGAGTCTGCGACATTGAATGTATGATATCCTTTGACTACTATGGAATTCTTTCTCATATTAATAATATATTTTGTAGGCTTGCTTTATGACTTACTTATCAGGGACTTATACTATAGATTATTAGACTGTGCTTATACTGAACTTTTCTACAACTGTGTGTAAGCCTATATCTACAATAGTCATCAATCAAAAACTGAACTATGACACCTGGCGTGTCCCAGAAAATTTGAGAATTCAGAAAAGCATATAAACTATCTTCTTTTTCCTAAATTACGAAATCAATTTGAATATAATTTTGATCTTAGTTGAACCATGGCAAATTCTATAAAAAATTACATCGATAAATTGATCTCCGAAAAATGATTGGACAAAGATGCACATACGCAATCGTAATAAAGAGCAATGATTACAAAAGTCACTATGGATTACCACTGTCAAATAAATTCAGCTTTTTTGTCTAATAATACAAACAAACATACTCCCTTTTCAAACCGGTTAAACAATTAGTACTCTAACTTATTTACTTTTATAAATTCCAATGCAACAGCCATCATCATTTATTATCATTTGCTTCATAATAATTTCTCATCGTCCATACCTCCGGGGTCGTATCAGAGCCTTCACTTTTTTCTCCAGCGTGACAAGACTTTCCTATTCAAACGTCTGTCCATCAGTATGTCTTGTCTGTCGATCTGTCTATCTGCCTTACAATGTCTTAGTGTTTTGTATTCCCAAGTCGGCCACTACTACATTTGTAGATACAATTTATTCATGCGTTTATGGTAGTTTCTCTGGGCTTTCTTTATAGTATTAGAAAAAAATGTGTTAGAATGTTGCAGAAAACAGTCTACATTCTATGAAAACATTAATATTTTCATTTTAAAATATACGCTACAACGATTATATCAGAATTTTTAATTTAAATTTTTTCATTGAATAGATCCTGCTTTTCTATATCTGGAATTTAAAAAGTCTTCTTTAAAAACTAGATGTTTTTTCAACGTTTAATTCATTATAAAGACCTATTTGTAGTAATTTTGCATGTAATGCCTATAGGCCTCAAATTACATAAGCAAACTTCAAATCAACATAGGCTTTTTATTCAGTCTCAGTACTCAGTTATTTTTCTTGCTTTTTTCAGTCGTCCACGTATTTGGCAAGCACCTAACATCGGTCACAGTCGGCAGAGCGTTGAACAGAGATCAGTGGCACAGCGTGGTTGTTACCATTGATGTCCATGGAGCGAGGCTTATTGCTAAGGTGGACCATCTTAAAGAAGAAGTCTACTTAAAGGTAGGTTATTACCACAACCCTATATAAACCCGTTTTCAGTCCCAGACACGTAAAAAAATTATGTAATACGACGTCAAGAACAAAGTGTATGCAACATCAGTTATTGTTTCCAAGGATCATTAAATTTGGAGTAAATGTAAATTTTTCGTGTTCCAGTTTATGTTGTCTCAGAGAACCAACCTCTAATATGAAGCTATTTAGAAATTTTGATTTAACGTTCTTGATCGAGATTAAATCTTTGGGCTCTAGTTATAAAAACAGCATAAAGCTTGCAATGTTGCGTAAATTGCCAGAATCAGATAAGGGAAATGGCTCACTTCATAATGTCGAGTTAGCGACCTGCCACAACGTGTGTGTCATGTGTTTAGACCTAATTGTTATACGAGGACATCAGTGTTACGCTTGACTCATGATTTTGGGTACTTTATCTTTGTATGATTTAATAGAGGCACAGTAGTTCAAGGTCAAAGTCCCAAAGACGTGCAGTGTACATCTCCATAATTCTGAAAAGTACTACCGTTCAACGCAAAATACAGAAATGTTTATTCTGTACTAGACTTACTATGTGAGTTTGAAATGTGCTCGAATCTTTATTCTTTAGCGCCAATCTTAGTAACTCTGTAGTTTGTTTTTTCTATTAACATACTAAAATTCATTGTTTTATTGGCTCATGAGAAATTGGAGAATTTCTTATATTCATAAATACTTTCACTCATTTTGTATTAAACTTTTTGTTACAGGGTCTTAGTTTCGACACTAATTACGGCATCACTGATAACTTGATATCAGTTATTCTTATCGGAGGTAAGTTGTCTCATTTCAACTTAACAGCCACTTTAATTATCCAGAACCTTATCTTAAAACACATCAATTCACAATCAAAGTTAATTAACAAAACTTTTACAAATTCAGTTGAAAGTGGTGCTCCTTCTTTAGGCTTTGAATTTCCACAAACATTTACGCCAATAGAGAATTTAAAAATGTCTTAGATTGAGCTTACCACTTTTTCAACATTCGACATTTATAGAGTAGGTACATAATGCTACCGATAGATTGAAATAGTTAAATAACATGATTTCAAAAACGTTATTTCAAACATTATTCACTCCTATATAAGTAGATAAAGACAGACCAGTTGATTTGTCTTTTGGAATTAAAAATAACATTGTAGAAAGCGACTCTAGAATATCAAAGAGCCTAGCTAGTCAGTGTCACTTTCAACAAAGTATTCCAAATTATTCTTCCTTCTACCCAGGTCTAAGCTCCGAAGAGAAACTCCACGGCGTAAAATACATTATAGAATCCTTCGTCGGCTGTATCAGTGATATGGTCCTTAGTTCCGGAAAGGCAGCTTCAGACCTTCTACCAATCGTACCTCTAATAGCTACTAAACATGAAAACGTTAAAGAAGGTTGTATTGATAAGTGCAGGACTATGGAAAACCTTTGCTTTGAAGGCTCCAGGTGTATCAATGAGTATAATGGGTACAGATGTGATTGCTTTGGGACTTTGTATGAAGAACACCTTTGTGATGTTTTTAGTGAGTATTTTTTTCTATACTTAGTTTGCTACTTAGACTGGATCTCTGTTAAGTTAAATCTTCATACGTCATGAGTACCCGCAATATTGCTGATACAATTATTACAGGAGGCTGGTACAATTATTTTTATAATGACCTTGTACTTGTACATGAAGACTTGCATACACTCTTATAGCACATTTAAAGTCTGCTCAATACCGAATTCTTCTAAAACTATTCGTTATATTACAGTTAATTCTAGTTATCAGTGCTATTTTGAATCAAATCAATTTTGTCATCCAATTTAAAGCAATCTATTATTGACCTATTACTTTTTTTATTGAACATTTCAATATTAATTTCTAATAGTTACGTTGTCTTTGAAAATTCTACAAAATAGGTTGTTTAATTTTGATTTCCGTATCTCTCTCTTTGTTCGCTCTTAATACGTTGACATTAAGAACGAATTGGGGTCAATTTAAATCTTTACAACCCTGTAAATATGCTTTAGAAATTATTTAGGTTTATTAATCCTTTCAAAAGTCAACCAATCTCGAGCACTACTTACATAAGTCCAAGAAAAAATAATTAAAAAGTTACGCAAACTTGTTATACATCAGGATTTTAACTTAATTGAACATCTAAAACGAGATGATTGTTTGCTTTCACAAAATCTATAAATAGTAGTAATAATGTAACAAGGCTGCACTATTGCGCCAGTATAACTTGGCACTTCGTTGGGGCGTTGCTTGTCAAGGCAATATTTCATATTCAGTACATTTCATGTTAGTTCTCTGTTTGCCGCGTATCAAGATATAATGGGCATAGTTTAGATTAGCGATGGCACTAATGACAGCCCGTGTAACGTTTGCTCTCTTTTTAACGCTTAGCTTTTATATAGCGTTATCTCCTTCTATCATCCCGGTTGCTTTTAGGTGCTACCGCAAAATTGACCTGTTTGTATTAAGTGATTTTGCTAACACTCTAAGCTAAAACTCGTTTGGGGAACTTGTTTGATATAAATGAAGTATCTGAACTTTGACCGAATCGCCACTTGTCCTTTCAAGCGTCGATGTCAATAAAATAACATCTCGTTACTGCATTGCCATTTATAGCTTACACTGTACCCTGTAACCTGTCTACAGCATATCCAGAACTACACGATTCAATCGCAGTGAAATTAATTTGTGTATTTACTTTCTCGAGTTTCTCAGTAATTTCTAAACACAATTTAAATTCGATTTTGGCTGATCCATGGACTACTGAAATGCTATCACCAAAACTGGTTGTTGAATATATTTGAGCATAACTTACTTCACAACATTTTAGAATTACCAGAAGCGAATTATAATGAATTAATTATGTATATCAACAAGATACTAATAATTTTAGTACGGATGCTAATGAGTCTATGATATCAGCTTTTACCTGAGAAATACAATAAAAATTTTGACAACTAATGTTTAGAAAAACTGTCAAATTGTCACATCTTTAACTTAGTTAAAAACTATGTAACGTTGGCAAATGATTTTGCAAACGTTACATGTTACATAGCTTTTAACTAAGAGTTTCAAAAATAATGCTAAGGGACGATTCCCTTAGTATTATTTTTGAAACTCTTATCCTAAAAAAGAAAACAAACAACAAATAGTTATATAGTTCAAACAAAAACAGGTCAGCCAAGTATAGGATTTCCTTTAATAAAATACGTAGCTTCAGTCTTGAGGCTAAATATCCTTTAAGCGTAGCTTGACCACCATAGACAAGGGTTTTGTCAACTGAAGAAACAAATACCTACCATTGTGTTTATTTCATTTTGTCTATTCTTCAGTCGACAAAACACATGTCTACGGTGGTCATGCTACACCTGCTGGTATACGGTGATAATTTGACACCTATCTCACTCGCATCTGATTTTGTTATCATACGTAAACATAATTAGCCCATTACTGTCCCACTGCTGGGCACGGGCCTCTTCTCAGAATGAGGAATGTTTAGGCTTAGACCACCATGCTAGCCTGGTGCGGGTTGGCAAACTACACACACCATCGAGAACTTTATGGAGCCCTCTCAGGTGTGCAGGTTTCCTCACAACGTTAACGCAAGTGATAATCAAATTTTGATCCGCACATGAATACGAAAAGTCAGAGGTACGAGCCGGGATCGAACTCAGACCTTACTGCATGGAAGGCAAGCGTTCAACCGCTAGGCTATCATTACTTGATTTATTGGTGATATTACCAATATCACCAACAAATATAAAAACGTCATATTACAGCGGCGACTGTCTTAACTCTCCGGGGCTCTAGTTACGTGTCGTATCGCGTGTACGACTGGAAGGACAGAGTGCACTCAACTAGCACGCGTGTCAGCATGCACTTTAAGGTAATGTGGTTTTAACTTGATTTACTTGCATGTTATTTTATTTGTATCAAAATATTGATGGTTACAATAAATGTAACAATAAATGGTAAGTCGGAACTGTAATGGTTTATTTAAATTGTAAAGTACGGTTATGCCGTCTATCTTGGCTTTTATACGAGTATCTTTATCAGGCGTTAGAAACAGTCAGATTTTTAGGTCCGTAATATTTTTTTTAGGTCAGTCTCTATGTGGCGTCTTCCATACAGTGTCATAGTAATTCGGAGGCCAAGAGCACGCGACGTGAATATCACACCCAGCCACGCTCTCTGTCTGACCAGGCCTTTAGACTATATTCCAGTCGTCGGTAGATAAAGTAAATGAGTAGCTGTCACTCTTAAGGCATACAAGCACTACAGTCTGCCGTTTTCGTATTACTTATAACTTTCGTAAGACACATTAATATTATGGTTGTATACGGTTGATTATATATACGGAGATTGCCTGGCTAGTTGCGGACCTTTAATCATGAGCTGATCACGCGGCGAAGTCTGGAATCGCTCATAATTAAGGGTTCAGTGACGTGACCAATGCTAAATAACTTATAAAAAGTGGATTGGAGACCGCAGATCCTTTAAACATTGAAGTTTCTACCCGATCCCGATCTGGGCCATTTGGTGTAGCATATTGGATGACTATGCAATCATCTGTAGTCAGAGCTTCGTCAACCGTTGGCTGGGAGTATCGGATACAGCTTGACGCATTTTCTTAATTCATCATCATCATCAATCTACATCAATCCACTGCTAGACATAGGCCTCTCCCAAGGCACGCCACTGAGCTCGATCTTCGGCTCTCCCTCTCCAGTCGCTGCCGGCTACCCTACGTATATCGTCGCTCCACCTAGTCGCAGGACGTCCTGCACTACGTTTGCCGATTCGCGGTTTCCACTCTAGAACTCGTTTACCCCAACGGTTATCGGTTCTGCGGCAAATATGACCAGCCCCATTTTCTTAATTACTTCTTTGGAACTAAACGGCTACTTAAAATATTTTTATTTAAAAAAGCATTTAATGTTTTTACGTATTAATTAGGTACTAAATTGTTAGTATTTTTCCATATTTGCACATTATCACCATCCAAACGGATATATTAAAATAATTTCTAAGCTCATATAAAGACACTAATTAATGTTGGTCGTTTTTATATAATTAAGTTAATAGTTCAGGTTTTCATAATAAATGTCCTTAAACAGCATTAAGTATAATCAACACGATCTAATCAGCATTTTTATTGAAAGCAAAAATAAACTTCAACGGAAATCAAAAAAAGTTGATAATAAAAGTAGATTTTAAATCCTTTAAACGGACACCAAAAATCACCATTTATTTTGATCAATAATTGAAACGAACAGACTTTCACTTGAACGAGTTTATGACTACAATGACGTCATACCTCCGTTTCGCAATCAAAATTGCAAAATGTTTAATGGATATTATTTACAGTTAACATCGAGATTGTTACGGATATGTAAAAATAATGTAAATGCAAAAATCAGATGCAATAATAAAGCTACTTCTTAAGTTTAAACTCAGGTTTATTGTATAACGGAACTAGTCAACTTTACCTATTTAATAATTTAAAAAATATTACCTTATTTGGTCATCAGCGAAATAAGGCCAACACATCTCCTTTCATATAATCGTTAAACCTGAATATGTACAGCATCATCTGTACTTTGATAAATCATACCTACTACAAAAACAATGTTACGACGGTCAGCGGTCCTTTCACTCCGCGTATAACCAGAATCTCCCCGTATTTTGGATGGAGAAATGTCTTTTATAAGCACAGGTATGATAATTTTTTTAAGCAACGCATTCTCTAATGTTAGATCTTGATATCGCATTACATATTACATACCGAATGCAGATGTAGTATTTGACTGCCTCTGCTTATCCAGCCAGCGAGCGGCTTCATCATAAAATACATTAACATTTATTATAATCTGTGTCAGTTGATCAAAAAATTATTATCTTGTTTGCGCACAAAGCAATTCATTATCACATGCAAATAAAAGAGCGAACCACTTAAAAACATTTTGCATACATTTAGATTAAGGCAGACAATTTATAGTGGAGGTTATTTGGAAACAACATATTCTGATATTCATCGCTACTTTGATATAAAAATAGACGAATTTACCAAATTATTACCAATGATCAAGGCTTCTTAGGTGTATATTCTGATACAAAATGTAGGTAGGTATTAAGTGTCCATTTAAACTTATATATATAGGTTACTACGGTGTTCCAAATTTATGAATTGTCATCACGCATTCACCGTTACTAACATGAAGTACGTTCTCTTTTTTGGAGCTGCACTGATTCCGTAAGAAGAAAAGAATGATTGATACAAGTTACCAAATCAATTTCACAGACTAGATTCGACGATTCGGCGCTATTCTACGCGAGCGGACAAATAGACGACAAACATCATTACATAGCTCTATCGATACACGATGAAAAAGTTGCCGTACAAATAGATTTAGGTGACGGACCCGTTGAAGATTATTTAGGAGAAAAAGTTAACAATAATATGTGGCATAATCTCACAGTAATACTACAAGAACAAACTATATTCGTATACCTTGATAACACAACAGAAACTTACGAAGTACCCGGAAATGCTCGATACTTGTGCATTGATCCAGAAATTTACATATGCGGTGGTCCAGATTTACACAAAATGAAAGGATTGAAATCTTTCAACAATTTCGCTGGCAACTTGAAATACGTTTATTACAATGACGTTTCAATTTTATACGAGTTGAAGCAAAATAATCCTAAAGTCCACTACATAGGGGTATTGGACCCTGAGTTTGAGGAGATAGATATAGAAGTGATACCGATTACGTATCCTTTTGCAACATCGCATATATGGTGGCCGTTGAATCAGAGCCATACAGTGAATTTGAAGTTTGATTTTAAAACGAGCAAGAATATGGCTGTGTTGGCTTACAGTCAGACGTCAACGCAAGGTTACTGGGAGGTAAGTTTTAATTATACCTAACGCTTGACAAACGAGTCTGCTATTTTTTATGTTAATTGGATTTCGCTCGACTGCTTTCAAGTGATATTGTTGTACAATTAATAATACACTTGTTCAAATAATAATTTGATACAGAATTTTAAAATAACCAAGTTATTACTAATTAATTAAATATTATTTTTTACTGAGTGTTAACAAATAATTTACATGAAATACCTAGTATTTACCACTACTACTTATTACAACACGAAACAACATAGGTACAATTTAAAACATGAGCAATAAGCAGCAAAATCACAGCGAAATCTCCAAAAAGAACACTCAATTCAGTTTATATAACGCTTTTAATTACAACACAAGAAACAAGATACGAATTAATTGTAAATAAATGCAAATACGGTCTAGACTTCTCCGTCAGGTTGCAAGAACGAAATTTACCCAACCTGCCGACGAATATTACCTCACTGGCTTATTGATAACAAGCTCCACTTTGGCAATGCTTTTGTACTTCTTGGTCCAATTTCCAGATCAAACACAAAGATAATTAGGCTTTACGGTGATAGGGTCGCCCTTCACATTGGATTACAAAAAAAGCGCGTCACGTGCCTACAGATGAACTCCATACAGAACAAGCCCATTGTAATTTATTGCCCACAATTCGAATATTCGGATACAACAATGTATTTTACAAGCAGAAAAATCTTATTTTGTCTGATCTGGAAATTAAACCGAACCAAATCTCAAGGCTATACTTGCCATATGACCACATAAAAACATGATGTCGTATAAAAATGTAGGTAAGGATGGTGAAAGAAGAGATAAGATTCGAGCTTGTATCAGACGTTGGCAAGAACGTGACCGTGTTGAAATCCGTGAAGTTCAACGTCAGCAATGATTGGCACAACGTCGAGTTGGATTACAGGAAGGGCAGGATCAAGATGACTGTTGACCATCATAATAAACACGTGCAGATGTTTGGTAAGCTATCTTTTGTTTAAAGGCAATATACACAATATATACAGTTGGTATCGTTGATGTTTTTGAGAAAAAGAAAACAGCTTTTCTATAAATAGGGCTGTTGCTCTAAGCATCTATTGTTTTATTATTATTCGTTTACTTTATGTATCATTGGGTACAAAAACCCTATGAGACAATTTTATTTGGACGTTTAAAATATTGCCGTGCAAGTGTTGCTATATTTTTTTTTCAATCGTAAGAAGTACCTAAGTACATATTCCTAACCATGAGGACTAAAAAAATGAATAAATGGTTTGGTCCATAATCGAATAAAATCACCGAAAGATTTTTTTTACCAAAATCACAACGAAATCCGTTTTCTTTCAACAACAGTTACTTCACTAATGAATCCAATTTCTCAGGCTTAGACTTCGAGCTCCAAGACAAGATCGTAATAGGCAGTGGCCTGAAATCAGCCAACTTAGGTCTAATTGGTTGCATGAGGAACATAAAAATAAACGGCATGCTAATTGAACCGAGATTCGTGATAATGACCGAGAGAGTGGTCGGTGAAGTGGCTATAGATGACTGTAGATACGTAGACCCGTGTACCAGACCTAATACTTGTGAACATGGAGGAATCTGTTCGGTTAGAGAGGACAGAGTTATTTGTAATTGTGATAATACTGGTAAGTAACGTTATTGACACTAGAGTAGAATACAATAAAGATGTTATTTCAAACTTTAAGGGAGTGTTTTTAAACGATCTTTGTTGTCTCTGATTAACCAAAAGAACCATGTTAGAGAATTCATTTTGATTATTCATAAAGTGCAATATTCAAGGCAACTGCACTAAGTGAAGCTTTTGCTCTACTCTTAACCATAGGTGCTAAATCGATTTTTATTAGATCTTGATTTTACGAATTTAGGCACTCGTCACTTTTGGTTACGATCTTCTTTCTTTAACCTTTTAGACGCCAGAGCATAAATGCATCGTCGTACCCCCCACGCTAAGGTAACTGTAATCCCATCGTTTTTGTCACATATTTGTGACGTTGGCGTACAGGGTAAACTTTTGTTTGTCACATATGTGTGACAATGGCGTCCAAAAGGTTAAAATGATATCAAAAGATAGAAAAACCATGCGATTTTATTATAACTTTTCGAATCGTAGCAGTTCTAGTTTATTTCTATCTCTAGCCTCCCTAAAGATATTCGTATTAACTCCAATTCTTCATTCTTCAAGGTTATATAGGCGAGAACTGTCATTTCGCAACCTTTCGCAAAACTTGCGAGGAGTTAGCTCTATTGGGCTATACGAGAAACGACGTGTACCTCATAGACATTGACGGTAATGGCAAGTTTCCACCGGCACACGTCAAGTGCGAATTTCAAATAGAAGCGGATTCCTCTACCACTGTCGTTGAACATAACCTGCCTAGTCAAGTTGTAAGTACTAATTGTAGAACACGTCACTTCAACTAAAACTATGCTTATCAAACGAATTGTTGATTGCATCCGAGATATAACTTTCTTAAATTTCAAATCATAATCCACCTCTTTACACACTCAAGGTAATCTACTGATGTATTCTTGCATGATTGCATGGTCAGAACTATTCCTTCACAACTTTCTGCAAGACTTGCGAGAAGTCAGCTCGTGATGACCATTTTTATAAGAAAGGGCATAAACATCTTCGTTAACGGTAAGTGCACTTGGTACTTTATTCTTTTCTTTTTTTATTAATATTTTATTTACGCTTTGTATTACCAGACACCTTAAAACATTTATTGCCCTTATAATAAATTTAATTCGTTCCTTCCAGGACGTTCGCTCAGCGTCAGGCAATGATTTCAGCTTCAATATCAAGTACAGGGAGTTTACAGCCGAAATGCTACAAGAACTTATCTCCCACTCTCTTTACTGCAGGCAGTATATCAAGTATGATTGTATGAAGGCGCCCCTGGAATTACACAGTGCCACCTGGTTCATATCCTCGTCTAACAATACTGTTGACTTCTTGGGCAGTGTTAAAAGGTGAGGTTACTTTCATTCAGGATACTTAGACAACTTGTTTAACTTTCTTGCATGGTCGCATGTAATAAACTGTTCACAGAAGGAGAACTATGTCTCGAAGGCTTCAAAATTGTATTAAAAAGTAGCTCTTACAAACTATTATCATGAACATTAATAGTGTATTATTCTAAAGATCAAATAAAGTAAACTGAATACAATTTCCAGAGGCTACTGTCCATGCGGTGTGAACGCTACTTGTGTTAACGCCACTAAGTCTTGCAACTGTGACTCCAACGAAGATGGCAAATGGCACAGCGATGAAGGAACCTTCATAGAACCAACGAGTCTTGGAATTACAGACATGTTTTTCTTGCAGCAGAAAGATTTACCTGAAGATGCTCAAGGAAGAATCACTTTAGGATCACTTGAGTGTGTTGAAACCAGTAAGTTTTGTTGTTTCGTATGGATTTGTCTTTGTTTAGTATTAATCCAACTACTTTGTTTAGTTAAAATAATGATGGCCAAAGTAGGGCCCGTGGGCTAGCTCCGGCCCGCCAACAACTGCTAGTCGTAGAAACCTTTCGAATAGTCTCGAAAATAAAAATACGTGTGTTGTGTTTGTATTGACACTATTGTTCTGTTATTATTATTATACGCTTTCAATGTCTCACCGTAGGGTGAGAACGAGTGAAACGCCTATGTTAAATCATGCCATGAAATTTCTGGCCCCCATAAGACCGACTCTGTTTTTTTGGCTCTTAATGTGAGAAGTTTGCCCACTCCTGAGTTAAAATACCGACGCGATGCTTGTAGCATTTATCAGGTTGCCAATCCAAACGGCAGAATCGAGACAAATCAAAATTACCCATATTTTTCCGGATAACACTTACTGGGATCCTCATCATTCTCATCAACTTAATCTACAGTCTACTGGACATAGGCATTTCTTTAAGTTGTCATTAACAACGGTCTTCTGGCTTCTCAAATAAAATCCAGGAACCGTATTCTACCATAAAATAATTAATTATATTTTCTTTCAGATACACAACGTTACGTTGTAACATTCACGACTTCACAATCTTACATCGAAGTGCCTGGATGGAGAAAAGGAGACATTGCATTCAGTTTTAGAACAACTGGTACCAGCGCTATACTGCTGTTTCAGCCACCAATCAGACCTAACTATCCATCCTTCATGGTCGCTTTGACTAGTGGTAAGTTAATCTATGTATAATAATAATGTTTGGCCATATCTATTTCAAGCCTTAGATATAATTTCTGTGTCCTTCACCGTACGTGCTTCAGCGAAATAAAATCTTCTAAACCAATTTACTTGTGATTTTAAATATAATCATTGGGCCATCTAGGTGATAGTCCACTTAAATGCTAAGTATATTCTTCTATCCTTACCTATAAATTGTGTGACCTTAGTTTTTTTTAATAATACATTTTTTATTTAATTAATTAGAACATGAACTGACCTTCAACTTTACCCTCAACACGGGTACTACAAGAAAACTGGTAATAAACTCCAAACGTAAGTTAAACGGCGGAGAATGGCACAAGATATGGATCGACTACAACTTTTACCATGTGAGGTTCATGCTCAATACTGAGTATCAGATGCTCAACTTGTTGCTGGAGGAAGAGTTTGGACCTTTTGAAGGCTCCATGTTCATTGGTGGTGCTACAGCGTAAGTACAGATATTAAGAATTAATATAGATTAAAGTCTAATCTAAGTAATCGAAAACCCGTTAGAGACAAAATTCATACTACTCTATTTCTTCTCAAAAGAAGTTCATGCTTTATCTATTTACAAACTAATCTGTGCAGTATAAAGACCATATCTTACTGACAAAAATCATATATCTCCAACAAGCACCACTTACTTCTTTTTAGAGAGCATCTGAAGAAGTCTGCAGTAAACCAAGGCTTAATTGGCTGCTTCAGAGGTTTAGTCGTAAATGGCGAAATCTTAGACATCTACAGTTATATGTCGGTCCATCTATCAGAGATTATTAAAGACTGCAAGCCATCGTGTGTGCCCAACCCGTGTCAGAACAGAGCCATTTGTAAAGAGCTGTGGTCGAGTTACGAGTGTATTTGTAAGAACCCCTGGGCGCATTTGGGGACTCACTGTGAAGAAAGTAAGTACCATTGGGGATATGAAAGGAATTCCAATCATAATACTTATCTCTATATTTTTGAATAGACCTATTTTTAGCAAACCTAAAAGTTAAGACAATATTTACTGAAGTTTTGGTTACTGAAAATGCCAAAATGCACAAAGGCAGTCAAAGTACCTAACAACATAGTAATACTACAACTAAATTTCCAGATATAAACGAAAAAGCTTTAACATTCCAAACGAAAGAAGCTTACTTAAAGAAAAACTACCTAGTAGACAACGCAACTGACGCAGAAAAACATCGATTAAAGAAAATGATGACAGAAAATGTACTAATGAACTTACGAACTTATGACGATGATGCTTTAGTTCTATACGCAAACGACAATCTAAATAATTTCATACATCTATTCATATATAATGGAACAGAAATCATATACTTATTCAACGATGATGATGAAATCGTACAAATGAATGTTACTTATAAAAAGATAAATCAGGGAGAAAGCGTACAGATCGCTATTATCAGAACCGAGAATGGGACTACTTTGCATGTCAATGAAAATAATGCAACGATTGATAGGACGGCGAAGCTGTTGACTAATTATACTAATAAGCCTTGGATCAATCCTGATTTAGGTGAGTTAATGGTTAACCCCCATTAATTTCATTTTCATATGTGTCGTTTACAGGGAATATATTCTCCTCATCTCTTTCCGTCATGAATGTCATAAAAAGTGACTCATGGTGATAAAAAGAGAAAAAACATAATAGAATTTATCAACCCCTTCCTTTGTTCCACTGAAGTCGTATGTTGCAGCAATCTATAAATCCCTAAATTCTTGGAGACATTTACAAACTGAGTTATACAAGTTTTGGTTCATCGAACCATTTATCGGAACTTTAAACTTGTCATGTCGCAAACCAGTAACGACAGCAGAAACTGACAGTAAAATTATAAATGTAATAGTTTCCAACAGTTCTTTACAGCAATTTTTTATGGTAAATATTTCGTAACAAGTTTGCCGCAAAAATCTGATATATTGCGACAAGTCTGCTTAAATAAGAAGTGTCTCGTAATTTTTTTAAAGTAGAATGTATATCCGCTTTCCTTCACGTGGAAATAGGTATCCACTAACTTCGATTTCATTGTTGACTCTCCAAGAAAATCAATATTGAATTAAAGGGCTTTACTTAGGTAGATACTTAATATGACTGACAAGAAAACCTTTCAATATAAAATTCTAATGTAGCCAAAGTCAAAAAAGAATAATATCGTCGAGGTAAACTATACCGACCAAAAAATTCTAATAGATTTTTATTTTCTATTTCCAGAAGTGATCCGCCCACAAAGACCTCCAGCGCCTCCCACAGACTACTTCCAGATGAACTTGGGAGGATTCGACCCATATTCCTTACACCTTGCTCCCAGATCTAGCTTCTTACCTCAAGGGGGATATGTCGGCTGTGTGAGAGGGTTCAAGATTGCTGACCACGTGGTTGATCTGTCTAGAAAGGCGCTGCAGAATATTGATCAAGGTAATGTGAAACTTGGGTAGGTATTGTTTCCTTAAGATGTCCAAGCTAAAGGAAAGTTGTCTATATCATTTCTATTTTAAATAAAAATGCTTCACAAACATTCATATGTTCTAGGAGCACTCTAAAAGCTGATTTCTTTCATTAACTAAAAGATAATTTATTATCTAACTCATACATAAGGTCATCATTAATATTATTACGGTATTGAAATGTTTGCATGATAGCAAACAAGTAAAGCCGAAAGGATGTTTTTGGTCTTTTTGTTCCTTATCATATAAAAAAAGACCTAAAAGTTTTAAAAGTCTTGAGACTTTTTATTGTAGACTTAACAGGCGTTCTGCCCGAATGCAACATGAAATGCGATTCTGAACCTTGCAAGAATGGTGGTATCTGCACCGAGGACTTTACCAATCAGGAGAGCAGTTGTGACTGTGAACTGACCAGCTACTTCGGAGAATATTGTATTGAGGAAAAAGGTGCTGATTTCAATGGAGAGAGCATATTGCAGAGGAAGTTTCTTCTATCCGGGCCAGTCTTTAAGGTACGTCGCGGTCATGTGGTACTTCATTATCAAACCTACAAAGACCCTTGATCAATGAAGTGCCTTTCTGGGTGAATAAATCTTCTTCACAATTTTTTTACAGGTTAAAATAAAATTAGCATTCTCCAGCAATGATCTTCGTCAGAAGAATACTGTCCTGTTGTTGGTTCAAACGGAGAATAAGTATGTTATACATTTTTTATTCTCACGTTTGTTTTAATGTTAGATAATTATTGAGTATTTGCATGAGTTACAATAATAATAACATGAAAATTATTTATATTATCTGAACTGGTCCGACCTAGTACAATGTTGTATTTCCAGACGCAGTTACTACTTACTTGTTGCAATCACACAAGACGGCTACTTGAAGTTCGAGGAGAATCGTGAAGAGGAAGCGTACGGCGCTGAAGTTAAAAATAGAAACTTTTTGAATGGTACACGACTACAACATTAAAATTTCACTTGCTTTTGTTAATATTTTATCAGTCACTTACATTTTATGTTGTTTTAAGTTGTCGTTTGGTTTAACTGTATTATGGTTTAAGTTGCATTCTGATTGCGTTTCCAAAATGAACCTGAAACGCTTGACACGTTACTCCCAACTTCATTTTAGATTACTATATGCAGCAACTTACATGCGCAAACAGTTTGTGCAAAAGGTACTGTTGGAACAGAACTGCGCGATATACCGTTTTTGCCGTCTTAATTAGAGTTTGTGCAAGTAAACTTGTCAATTTCTCCAGGTGCCCGCCACACAATCTACTACACTCGGACCAACCAAGAAGCTAAGCTCCTAATAGACAGGATAGAGGTCCCTTTAGAGATGGTTCCTCCGCAAATAGTATGGGATGTGTTCGACATAGGGTCGAATGAGGTACAGGTTGGAGGCCTCAACACTACGGACCCGAGACTCAAGATCTATAAGGGATATAATGGATGCTTGTCTAGTAAGAATTACTCCTAATTAATATTTCAAGCTTTCAGGTCAAATCCAAAAACATGCAGAAATCCTGTTTATTGCCAATTAAGTACCTAATCCTACTTATATTCTTTAGAAACCGTATTATATTTATTAGGATTATTACGACAGGGATCTATTTGGCTAATGCACTTGAATCTTGCCATATACCAGATCAACGAAGGTCGACGAAAGGTCAGACACGTCAGACAACCCTGAACCCTGTTTTTTGACCTTGGGAGTCTTCAAAAGCTGTCAAATCCCTTTCGTTGGCATTCGTTAGCTCAGTCAGTACCGATGTTTTGGAAGATGGAATTTGGTCATTGAAGTAATTCTGAGGCGATATCTCCTTGGGTTAACAATATTAAAGACCAGCATTCATGATTTCTATTCTTTCCCAACAGACATACTAGTAGAAATAAACGAGTACGAAATGAAGCCTCTAGAAGAATACATGTTGTTCACACGTCTGAACTCTGCTGAAGTGAATGCGGTCAACGCGCAAGGAGTGAGATCAGCGCAATGTTCTGCGGACTTCGATGAAGCCTGGCCCGATCAGACGCAGCTAGCAGCCGCGCATAATGGGAGCTTTCTCATTGTAAGTCTTTTGGGTAGTATCACTTATAGATGGAACATAGAAAAGTAAATAACGAGATGAAGGAGTATTCTGGAAAGAAATGTCTCTCAACTCATACAAAGTGAAAAGATTACACGGTCATAGCGTGCGGTCAAGGCAGAATATTCTGTTGATGACGACGAGGTCTGAGTATTGACTCAATAAGAAAGAACAACAATAAGAAAGCTAGCAATTCGCCCAAAGGCGAAGGCAGCTTTATTATTGTGAGTTTTCAAATCTCTCTAACCTTTTTGCAAGGAATGGACTCGGCTAGTAAGATATTATCAGGTATCTGACTTCCTATGATGACAACTATAGAACATAATAGTCAGGGCTGAAGTAATAAAACCAGCGGTAGTCTTCAGTTGGCTACCCATGACCGTACCACATAAGACACGAATCCTGTCCCAGAAATATCTAAAAGTTGCACTACAAAATATTAATTGTTCTCAGAGCGTAGACAAGACATGGGTGGAAGACCCGCCCTCCCGCAACCCTTACGACTCGCTGTATCAACAACCAGACGCTGAAGAGGACAACACCGACAACTTCTTCATAGCGCTCATCGTGGTGTTCTTGCTAGGGCTGTGCTACTGCGGATATCACGTGAGTTCGTTTGTCAACACAGGTGTTCCAGGTTCCTAGTGTACTTAGGTGTTCCAGTGTTGGACATAAGCTTATCTTATGCCTAGCCTTGTCTGCTTTGTATCTAGATGTGAGGTTCCAGTTAATTACAAAGCAGACATATGTTAAATAACTATCTAATGAATCAGACGGCCACAGTAAGAGTAACAGCGAACAGATCAGAGCGATTCAGAACTTTTCGATAAGTCAGATGTCAACCGATTTGGTTCGTTATCTCGTTTTGTCAACGATTGTCATAAGGAGAGAGAACGAAATAACAAACCTAATCGGTCGACAACTGAACTATCGAAAAGTTCTGGATCAAGAACTGATCGGATAACTCAACCTGACTACTAAAGCAGCTTCGATTGATTACACTACTGGTGACGATAACTTGGCTGCTAAGTAAATAACTTCTTGATAACTTACCTAGTACAATTACATGTTTTTATTCCTAACTTATTCTATGCAATTAACAATTCGGTCATCATTACTTTGTACAGATGTGGAGAACACACAAGGCTTACAGACTGAGCGTGGAAAAGCAAACTGATGAGAACATAATGCGAAGCAAGGAGCAAGCGACCAAACTGCAGGAGCCTACCATATCGTTCCTACAGGTAACTTATGGTAAAGTGGTGTAGGTAGAAAAATATTAAACACATATGTAACGCAGCCTGGAGAGGACGGTTGGTGCAGTCCGGACGGGGTACTTTGCTAAGATCGAAATTTAAAAAAATAATGACATCTTCAACTCTCCACGTAAACCTTGATGGGAGACATGGATGAATGGGAACCTATGCAGAATGAAAATGCAAAACGAACTGTAACCCCTACGAGTTTGCAAATTAAAAAAACGGTAATAGATTTCGTGAGCTCGCTAAACTGAATAAATATTTATCTCTTGTTTTTTGCGGGTGTGTAAAAGAGATGATTAGCGAGCTTTCGGATATTATTGCTAATTCCGTAGTTTGTTAACTCGTAGGTACTAGAGGTACCTACTGGTTCTATTTCAACTTCTACGAAGACCCTCCCTCTTCGCTTTTCTTTGTTCGTTCAGCCCAAATGGTGCGTCCAGATCTGACGAACACGCCGCGAATGCACCGCTCGCGCGCCGCTCGCGCGCAGCGCGCGAACCGTTCGCGAGCCGCTCGCGAGCTGGACGCACCATAACATAGACTAAAACTCTTAACAAGAACTCAGTTGTTAGTTCCACTTTATTTCACAGCTAAACAAAGAGCCTGATGAAGCAACTGCAGATGGTGATAAGAAGTCTAACGGAGTAACCATCGATATAGTACCTACCGTCATAGTGGAGATACCGAACGAAGTAAATATTAGTAGGAAGGGAAGCTTGAGATATAGAGGTAAGTAATTATGAAAACGAGACATTGGTGCTGATTCTGTTTTGCACAAACTAAACTTAATTTAGACTATTGCCATCTTTTTTACTCTGATAAAATAAGAAAGAGACGGACAAAAATAAGAGCTGTCAAATTTAGTTGAACTAAAATTTCCATACATAGGTATTTAGACGACAGGTCAGATCGTGTTGACTAAAGACACGGTGAAGTTCAAGGCGTAAACTAATTTGATGTCTCTAACTTAGTTCTTACCTATCACCGTCCTTTTCTCACGCTGTCTGTTAGTAAAAGATAGCAATTCTTTCATTTTAGTTTAGTTGGTGAATAAGAGATGCGGCGCCATTGTACTATTTAAAAACCTATTTTGGTTCCATAATGCTAAACATAGTATAATAAGCCAATTATTGTCTCACTGCTGGACACGGGCCTGCCTTTAGAATTAGAATAGTTTGGGCCTTAGCTCACCATACAGACCTGGTGCGGGTTGACGGACTACACACACCATCGAAAACTTTTTGGAACCCTCCTCAGGTGTGCAGGTTTCCTCATGATTTTTTCCTTCACTGGTAACGCAAGTGATAATCAAATTATGATTCGCACATTAACTTGAAAAGTCAGAGGTGAAGAAGGCAAGTGTTCGACTTATCACTGCTATGTTTCAAAATGCTTTGTTCTTGGCTTAGACTTTCCAATAATTCCATTGTTTCGAACATGAATAAAACAAACTCAAAATCTTTATCTGTGATCTTTATAGGTACCTAAGTAATAGCCAGTCTTCGTTAGCGTATATAGCCATGTTTCAAAACGAAGTTAAAGTTAAGGCTTCTTTCGAATCTGAAACAAGTTATACAGTGAAGATTTCTATTATATTTTCTTTAAACTTTTTAAAACAGATATGTTAGAAAAAGAAAAAGTATGGGAGACGCTGGAGGAAAGGGACGAGATGTCAGACAGCGATGTAGGTGATGACAAAGAAAAAGTGAATGGTGACGATCGCGAAGCAAACTGCGGAGACCCTGACACTGACGAAGAAGCCGCGTCGTCCTCTGAGGAAGAAGTGGTTTGTACCTGTCAATCCCTTATGGTGCGTCCAGACCTGACGAACGCGCCGCGAATGCGCCGCTCGCGCGCAGCTCGCGCGCCGCTCGCGAGCTGCGCGCGTGCATTTCATGTTCGTCCAAAGCTCTGCGCGACACCCGCGCGCAGTTCGCGAGCGGACCGCGAGCGGCGCGCGAGCTGCGCGCGAGCGGCGCATTCGCGGCGCGTTCGTCAGGTCTGGACGCACCATTAAAGGTACACACATCAAAAAAAGTTTGCGATCACTAGCATAAGCTGATATAATTTTTTAAATTGAACTTTATCAAGTAAAATTCTTTGTTGTGTGTTTTCTTTAAATAGAAATACCCAGTTTGAAATTAAAAAATAAAACTATTGCTTATTTTATATAAAAAAAAGAGTAATTAATCATAATGTAATTGTAACAGAAATTTGATAGAAAGAAAAAGACTAACCAAACTTAAACAACAATTTTATTAATAAAAGGTTTATATTCAATATAATATAACTCCTCCCCTGGCTCGAACACATGCGAAGATCCTCCTGAGCATGCTGAGAATCAAGTTATCCAGCATTTCTTGGGGTAACCTGTCCCATTCTTGAATAGCAGCTTCCCTGAGTTCTGGCACTGTGTGGGGGCGTGGCTGACGGTTCCAAATAGCTCGCGTAAGAGCATCCCACGCGTGCTCTATTGGGTTTAAGTCAGGCGAGCCAGCAGGCTAGTTTAACCTTGTGATGTCGTATTCTCGGAGAGCAGCATTGACTCGTTGAGCTCGATGGGCGGGCGCATTATCATCAACCAGTACAAATTGGTGCCCATGGTTTACTCGGAATGGTCTGACAATTCCATCAATAGCAACTGCTCTGTACATGTCTGCTGTCATGAAGCCTCGATACGGGATCAAAGGCGTTCTAGCTCCAATCATAATACCACCCCAAAAGGACACAGATTTCCCGCCTTGCTGAACTATTCCAGTGGCAGTTCTTTGCCTTTCACGGTCTCCTGGTCTTCTCCAGACACGGACACGTCGGTTATCTGGATGAGTACTGATTCGCGATTCGTCAAGACAGTTTTGCCAAATGTTTTCTTCTTCATTTTCCCGAAGCCTAGCCCACTGTAATCTCCATCGTTGACGTTGCCGGGAATTGAGAGGAGCTCGCCAAAACCTCCGTGCTCGTAATCCAGCCTGGTGCAAGCAATTCCAAATGGTCTGAGTGCTAACTTCAAGGCCAGAGGCGGCCCGAACTTCTGCTTTTATTTTAGTGGCGTTGATTGTTGGGTCACGGGCTGCCAGCAATCTAATATAGCGCTTTTGGGCAGCAGTCAAAACAGTTGGGCGACCACTGCGGGGTCGGTCAGCTAAATTACCCATCCCGTGGTACCTCTGCAACGTGGTCACGACACAGGATTGGGATATAGCAACTCTGCGTGCTATTTCTCTCGTGGTGTATCCTTCTTCCCTCAAAGTCTTCTTGCTCGTAAAACTTCTGATAATCCTCTTGGCATTTTTCAATCACAACTTTCCGCGAAATCTATTTTAAATCCGTTAAAATTGACTAAATCAGATTTCTGAATGAGCGTAAGCTAGGACTGAAAGCCTTTTTATATGGAAAAACAACTGAACTATTTTATTGTTTTATATTCTAAATCTATATTTTTAAATAAAGAATCTAAAAAGAAGAAAAAATCATAATATAATCTACCGTAACATAAAAAAATTCGAATTTTCAAAGTGATCGCAAACTTTTTTTGATGTATATTGGGTCTACCCCGGGACGTGCCAAAGGCGTAGTACGAGAGGGTCACCGATACGTTCTACGAAAGATTCTGAAGCCCACCTCTTTTGTCCTGAGGAAGACTACCGGATGGTTATGATAGTCGGTAAAATACCCCTCAATCTTCCTCAGATGGAGGGTATAAATGAGGAAACCCATTCAAAAAATATGTTAATTGGGTCTGGCCCTCTTACATAGCAAGACAGGATATTTTGTAATTCCACATACGGCCAAATATACGTTGTTTTGCAGATGATTTCAATCTGGTATTTGAACATTAAACCAGTCAAAACTCGATGTTCCTCTTAATCTAGGCCTGGAAACTTTCGACCGTCTCGATGATTGTGTAGACAGCGATCACATAGCCATGGCAACAGTAGTTTTCTTATACGTATTAGTTTTGATCCGTGCCCTTTCTGTGTGATCAAAGCCTAAACAAATGCCTCCGGGCGTCTTAATTCGGAATATTAATCCCATAATGATTATTTCTTCCAGAATTCCCATCAGGAGCATGCTTTAAATGGTCGCAAAGACTCCAACAAGGAAGGACCGCCGACGCAGACGAATTTGACCACACAGCTGCCTTATAAAATAGATGAAGATGACACCAATGAATTACTCACATCTACTGCTTAGTTACCAAATAAATATTTTGTAAAGATAGATAGTGTTTATTTTGAAGGATCTGACATCTTCAGTAAAGCCTTTCACAACTATGTTGACTTCGAGTTTGATCACACGCAGTTTATGTCAGTATTTTACAAGAAAGAACTGCCACCGAGGCCAATTCTACTAACAAAATTGTTTAGAATCGGATCACATGTTTTCGGTTCGAAGGAACCGACAATTATTGTCCCGGCATAACAATAGTTACTAACGAACCGCTCGACCTAAAGCATGCCTCACGTGGTCTTTCTATCTGGCGTACTGAAATATGGTGCACTGATTAAGACATATCAGAATTTTGAAAGTAACTAAGTAGAAAGTCCTTTTCAAAACTGCAAAAAGAGTAAGAATAATGGGGGCGCCACTAGTGATACATTAATATAAACCTAAAAACACAGACTGGTACAGCCATTGACAAACGTCGCTGGGCAGTGAAAACCTCATAAAGTACAAATTCATTTTTATTTTTTGTTATTCATTTGTTGGGTAAAAACCATATAATGCATATTAAAAACGAACGTGCACAGCTCTAAGATGAAATAGATTGATGAATAGATAATAAAACAGAACCTTACATCTACACTTCATTTTTTTTTGTAACTGGCAGTTATTATCTCCTCCTGTAAAATTACGTTCATTGCAATTACGAGGTTTTCACTGCACAGCGACGATAATGTACTTCAACGTCGTTGGCTTCAGCACTGACGAAGATTAAAAAGTACTGTTTATTTATTTTTTTGTCAAACTGAACTCAGTTAAAGCAACACTTCATCGTGGTCTTTAGCATTAGCATAATCCATGGAATAATGTAAAGAACATCCCAGTGTTTATTCCAATTCAATCCCTGTGTCTAATGCCAAGGACAAGCTGACTTGAGAATTAAGAAGTGATTCTAAAAGTGAATCGTGGACGGTTGGACCGCAATTTAAATAGGTATCATAATTCATATAGGCGCGTGTCGTCTAGTAAATAATAAAGAAAAAAATATTTTTTCACAATGGTAATCTTTTGCTTCGAATCAAAGACTAGATAATTTCTACATAAAAAATATTATACTCTGACAACCCCAGCAGCAAAACCAAGCAGAACTTTGACGTTTACGAAATAATTATGTTGTCTATGGTGAATCATTTTTGATTTCAGAAGAACTCGGTCTTGTCATAACATGGACGAAATTGAAAAAGAGAAAATAGCAGCACTGCCGTCACAGTTGCTAGTAACGACAATATGCCATCCCATGGAATATGCGAAAGTGCTCATACAACTCGGTTACGAGCCCTTGCCGCCACGCCGGTCTACGACACTGTTTGGACGCCCTGCCATGATATTACCTAACGTGTTCCAATACATCAAGTTTATCAAAACATCAGACGGATTCTTCGGCTGCTACAGAGGCCTATCGGCGAGAGTGCTCGGACTGATTGCATCCAGTCAGCTCACTTCCAAGGTAATCTATGCGATGGGCATCGACTTGCCTGAAATCAATGATCCTCCCAATATTGTCACCGACGATGAACCCAAAGTGGAAGATTACGTAAAGCTCGGTCGCCGAGACATGATCATGCACACTGCTTCAGTCATCGTGTCCTATCCATTCCATGTTGTGTCTGTCAGAATGATGGCCTCATTCATAGGCAAAGAGGAAGATTACAGCTCTTTGATAGGCGCAATCGCAGCCATCTATAGAGATGACGGAATTCGTGGATTCTTCCATGGAATTGTGCCTAAGCTGCTTGGGGATTTAACTTGTGTAGCTGTTACAGGAGTACTGGCATATTATGTGAACAAATACCTGATCAAAACTAAAGATCTGCGGTATTACACAGTACCTTTGCTTACTTTTGTTACTAGTACAATAACTTATCCATTGGTTGTGGTGTCTACTTGCATGGCTGTCGCTGGCTCCAGCCTCAGGGCAGGCAATCCTCCTGGAATGCCCAAATATCCATCTTGGCAAACTTGCTGGAGGGATTTGCTGAGAAACAAGCAACACAAGCGAGGCTCCTCCCTAATCTTTAGGTACTACATTGCTCCCATCGCAGCATTGCAGTAATCACCTATCCTAATGTATTTGCATTTATGTTTATTTGCTTAAGTGTTATTCCATGATCACCAAAGTAGTCTCAACCTCTTGTAGAGAATTAAAAATAATATATGTACAATGAAATGTGTAAATAATTTAGTATAAATGGTGTACCATGTGGATATTCGTTTTGCTAGATTGTTGAGTCAAGGTGTGGTTATATTTGAATAAATATATTTTATTTGTCAGTTGTATTGTTATTTTACTAGGTTATATTCTTGTTAAAATTGATACAATAGAAATAAATAGTGTGCAATATTTTGAAGTTATCAAGGTTATATAGATATCCTTATCTTGTACCTACTAAGATAACTGATCTTAATAAAACCGCACATTCCGAACACAAAAATTATTTTATTTTAGCTAAACTCTGTGCTCTTATAAATTCATCTACAAATTCTTTTTTCAGCATCCCTACAGCTTTTCTGTAGATAGCGGGTGCAGCTTGGGCATTATTTTCTGTTTCAAACACCATGTACTTCATCCAGATGTCCACATTGTCAGTTCCATGATGTTGAATAGCATATTCATAGCATTTTCTTAAATTCTTGACATTAATTTTCTCCTGAGCCATCTCAATGTCTATCATATTTCTATGCACCTCAATTTGGGTGGGTGGGGTTCTAATTAATTCTTCATACAAATCTCTTGCAGCTTTTATTCCATTGTTTTGATACATTTTCTGCAGAAGTTTTGGTTTGATAGCTAACAAAACAGCGTTTTCACAATTTTGGAACTTTTTGTGCAGGTTCTTTAGCTGAAAAATATAAGAAAATTATATTAAATTTAATATTTTGATACAGTGTATTTTACATAAAAGCACAGCATAATAATTAACTTACTGTAACATCAGATTCTACATTATCCAACACTAAGTTATAAACATGTAAAAGGTCATCAGATTTCAACCCTTTCACAGCTTCTTGGAGCACAGATAACATTTTCTTTTCATCTGGTTTACACAGAAGTATTTTTTCCTCCCACACACATCTAAGCTTAGGATTTCTCTTTGCTGCTGAATCTAATATCTGAAATAAAATACATATAATATAGAAAACTGCCTCGTTGGTCTAGTGGTGGCAAGCATGGCTGCTGATCAGTGAGATCTTGGGTTCAATCCCCAGGTTGGGCAGTGTTATTAGGTTTTTCCAGGTAGAATTTCTCCGTAGCACCTCGGAGTTTGGATTTGTGGCTGATTAATGGCAATTGGCTCGCTCCTTAATACATGGGACTTAAACATAACAGTGAAATGAGGGTGTTACTATACACCTCTGCCAAACCCTTCGTACAGGTGTGATGTTGTTATATAGAAAAACAATAATGTGAGTTTTCCTATAAGAAAATTTTCATTCACTGGTCATTAACTTCAGCTACTTCTCATCCCTAGCCCGCAATCGATTTTAGTCCCAACATCTACCAGTCATTTTTCGAAGACTGTATGACTAATAATTACTCCATAAATTAAAAATTACCTGCATCAACTCATCACTGGATGTTTCATTTTCCAGTTTCAAAATTTCAATCCCAAAAGCAAACATATCATTTGAAAGCAGTCCATTTTCGTGGCCATACATCCATGCGTGTTTTACAGCACTGATCTTTTGATAATCAGTACATACATTGTCATTTGCACCAAGCAAGTCATGTATGTATTTTGTGCATAATCTCTCATCTGGAAACTAAAGGAATGATGTATATTAAAATTATGATCTCTAATTTATTTATCATAAATCGATGATATAGGTACTAACCTTTTGCAAAGCCTCTTCATATACTCCTATGAAATAATTTACTTCTTTCGAAAAATTGGTTTCGTCATCAACAAATTCTTCAATCTCTTCCCAGTGACAACCCTATAAGAAAAATACTATTACATACAAAATGAAGTGTAGGTACATCTCAAATACTATGATTACACTAGAATATCTCAGTTAATTAAATGCATTTTATACATTTAAAAAAAATACGTAGATAAAGCCTCACTGTTGAACCCTTGCCTTCCATGCAGGAGGGTCTGAGTTTGATCCCGGCCTGCACCATGGAATTATCAAATTCATGTGCCGATCATAATTTGACTATCACTTGCGTTAATGGTCAAGAAAAACATTGTGAGGAAACCTGCACACCTAAGAGGGTACCATAAAGTTCTCGATGGTGTGAAGTCCGCTTACCTGCACCAGGCCAGCATGGTGTGCTAAGGCCTAAACCCTTTTCATTCTGAGAAGAGGCCTGTGCCTAGCAGTGGGCCAGTAATGGGCTGATTATGTTATGTATATATTTACATTTACGAGGTAAGGATCAAGCTATGCTTAAGAGCTTATTACATTACCCGAATTTTAGGGTCTCTAACTCTTATTAAGTGTAATACATAATTATAATAACAGTTAGAGCGCGTCTCTTTGGTCAGGACTCTTTCATCCGGGTCCTAAAAATCGGATAGTGTAATAAACACTTTAGACACTCTGAATCATACAAACAAGCCTTTACAACTTACATCTAATTCCCTTGAGGCAATGTAAGACCAAACATCTTTACTATCCCGCCTGGACCATATTTCCTTCTTTATATCATCAATAAAGGATTCTTTGATTTCATACTTCCTACATAAGTCGAAAATCTTGAATAGGAATTTAACATTCTGAATGCTTTTTGCTCCATTCTTCCAAACAATGTCTGCTCTTTTCACTTGTTTTTCCTATAACAACATTTTTATTAGAAACGATCATAATGATAAATGACTATATAATGGTCCGTGGTATTTAGAAAATATACAGTAATATGCAACAAACATCTTGGCCAGTTCGAGTATGAGGTGCAGACGCATGTACCTGCACAGTAGCAAAATTTTAGATGTGGATGGACATTAAGCCTAATAAGGCCGTTGAAGATTATGTCCCTGCCTCGTTGGTCTAGTCGTGGCAAACGCGACTGCTGATCGTGAGGTCCTGGGTTTCCTCAGTAGCAGCCCGGAGTTTGGATTTGTGCCCGATTGATGGCAAAAGGCTCGCCCCCTATTATATGGGGCTTAAACATAACGGCGAAATTTAACTATACACTTCTGCCCAACCCTTCGGGGAATACAGACATTATGTTATGTTAAGATTGTTATATTTTGTATAACCAGTGTCTTATAAACATAAGTAAAATGCTGCGCTATACTGATAGAATAATTATGGTAGAATGTGCCATCTCAGCATGATTCTGACAGAATAGTCGACAACATCAAACTCTTTCTTTTGCATCTAAAAAAGAGAAACAATATTTGTAGAAGTGTGAGATGGAGAACAATGGTATAATCGAGGAGACCTACATCCAGCAAATGAAAGTTTAAAAGCTGAGGATAATGAGCCGCCTAATGCTCAGATCACTATACTAATGGTATGTACATACCAAACCAACGCATGCAAATGTTTGTCATTATTTTTTTTTACTTTGACTACACTTTATACAGGGTTATTCGTAATTACATTTCCTCAGAGGGGTGAAAGTAGACCTCATTTGCGATAGATTTTGTCATGTGGTACCCTAGCCGATAGTAATCAATTCTTGAAATAATTAAATATTTGTCTTTTTATTTTTAAATGCCGATTTTTGGCAATAAAAAGTTATGTACCTAAAAGAATGACTTATTTTAATTATTTTTTTGTGCATTATCTGGTAAGTAATTAACATTTTAACAGTCCCTCAAGTTAATCATAAGGTGAAATACTTAATACTATTAAACAGTCCTTTTGCTGTGTACTGGACAAGCGTACACTGCTCAGAAAAGACTTTAGTGATTATTGTGTAACTTGTTTAGTTTACTAACAAATTACTAACACCTTGTTATTAAATTTTTTGTGTGTACTACTAACAACCTTACTAACGCAATATTTGTAAAAATGTATGGACTTACGTCTGAAAGAAGGATAAATTATTATTACTATTAAACTTCAAGTTGTGGACTTGGAATCGCAAGATTAAAAAAGAAACTTGAATGCCATTATGGTGTATTCTCATTAAAAAAATGAATCACAATCGGCTAGGGTACCACATGACAAAATCTATTGCAATTGAGGTCAACTCTTACCAAGGAAGGAATGTATGGAATTTCCAATAATGTATAGAAGTAAACGTAAATGGTAACGAACACTGTTTGTTGGTTTTTGTTGGCTTGATGCATACCATAAGGGTAATTTTATGTTATTGACATATGAAAGAAATCTACATAAACTTATCATTTACCCTGTCTTCTTCTGTATCAGTTTTAAAGGTGAGACTGATGAGTTCAATATCAAACAGTTCCAGATACAATTCTTCGGAGTCTGGGTTTCTTTGAACTCCTTTCAGCAGGAAGCTCCTGGCATTGTCCAGATTGTTCTGTTCTTTGCTCTCCCACTTGGTTGCTAACTGCCAGATCTTTGGTTTGTCACCATGGATCTAAAAACAAGATTACTATTATTACCATGATTTATAGTAATGTGTGACTGCTTTATCAGCATGGAAAACAAATCAACTGAACCGTTACATATTAAAACTTAGGCGCAGTTGCACCAACTAACTATAACCGTAACCATTACATAATCACTTTTTAACAGAAATAAAACCGACTTCAAATTGTCTATCTCCGAAGTTCTTCATCAAATCTTCACCAAATTTAAATGCGACCATTTCGAAAGAATACTCTTTCAAACAAAAAAAGAATCATTAAAATCGGTTCACAATTAGCAAAGATATCGCGGAACAAACATACAAAAAAAAAAACAGTTGAATTAAGAACCTCCTCCTTTTTTGAAAGTCGGTTAAAAATGTCTGTCAAATCAATACAAATCTGACGTAAATATGGTATGGTTATGGTTAAAATTAGTTGGTGTAACTGAGCCTTAATATATATTTTATGTAAACTGAAATGATATTATATGAAAATACATCTTTGTGAATTCATCTTCTATGCGTTCACGCATCATTGATTTGATTGAGTTGAAACATAGTATAGTTGTTGTTGACACTTGTACGAGTTTCCGACATAGTACCATCTAAGTAGGTGGTGCGCATGTCAATAAGCAGGGGAAGTAAAATTTTTCATTATGGTGAAAATCTTCATGCGCGCCAGAGGTGTAGTGTGAGGATACAACTGGTAAAAAGATAAAAAGTTGCAGATACATGAATAATAAAACTGATAAAAATAAGAGATTTAAATGCATATTATTTTTTATATGAATAATCTGTGTATATGTATGTGTACCTACCTGTAACATTTGTCCAATAATCCCAGATATAGCATAATCAAATCCTACACTCCTGCAAAACTTTATATACTCAAAATATATCTCAATATCATCCTGAAACCTGTATATAAACTGTTTGAACACTTTGTTTAAGCGCTTAGCGATGGCATACTCTATGTCCTTTTTCTTTTCTCCTAGTTTCAACTGCTTTCTTCTAAGAGATATGTCTTCAAGCAAAGCCAGCTCATAAGCAATGTATTGTACAAAATCTTCCTTCTGTTTCACTCTTCGCTGTATATGGTATTCAAATTCTTTTCTTTTTTTTGAAATCTCTCTGAAAAAACATTGAATATAATTTTACTAACAACATTGGTATATTTTTTAAATAGGTACCTTCTAGTGTACGTTTATTTAAGTATGTATTGATACTTTTCAGTCTTATAACTGTTTAACGACAGTCATGCGATTCTAGAGCCAAGAAACTATAATTTTGTGTGTGTAATAAAGTAAACAGTAAGTTGACATTATCGATAACCACAAGCCTGCAATTATTTTCTTTCGACAGCGTGATGATTATCGACTTATAAATAGTTATTTCACAACAGACTAGTATTATGAATGTTATCAAAACAATAGTAAACTTACTTTATTTCTTCGTCATCATATAATTCAGTTCTCCGCATCTGCTCCAACTCATTTATCATATCCTCAATACGTTGATTCACTTGTTCAGCCATGATTGCTGATTTTTATGTTACACACCAGCTAAGAACAAGATTTGAATACTGGATTCAATGCTGTATTTATTTTCGAATGTCTATTTTACTCGCGCAGGCATGACACTTTTTAGGTTATGTTATGTTCTTGCCGAACTGTCAATGTCAATGTAATTTCGTTTTAATACTGGTAAGTTTTGATTCGTTCTGAAATTAATATTTTATTCTCAATTTTATTCCCGTATATGGGTCAGTATTTTTAACAGACTTCAAAAAGGAGGAAGTTCTCTATTCGATTGCTATTTTTTTATGTATGTACACATGTACACCGATTACGCTGAGATTTATGATCTGATTTACGTGATTCTTCTTTACTTTGATGCTGAATAGTTGCCATTTGGTCCCTTAAAAATTTAACATAGTTTAACCCTCTGAATTAGGTGAATAGAGTGGTGAAGACCGAAAAGTGCAGCGTGAAATATAGGCGAAAGGAAAAACGGACAGTCGCACATCATCCAGCTTCTTAACGTCAACTCACTTCACCTGCATGCGTTGCACCCACTTGCACCTTGCTTTGACTACTGACAGCTCTTACGAGTGAAGGACACAGAAAATGTGGTGTTTTTTGTCAGAACAACTTATTAACACTTAAACCTGAGTAATGAATTCAGGAGCCCGCCTTTAGCAGTCGCACTTGCGGTCACAAGACCAAGGTGAGTCATGCGGTACATAATAACAACATATTTAGCGTGAGAGACTTGCCTAGTAATAAACCGCCTTTTAGTCAAGCCCACTATTATATTAAAAGCAAGACTTACACCAGGTTCACACGCTTCGATTCTAGTTGATCAACTGCTAAATCGCATGCGATTTGAACCGTCTGAACAGACTTTCAATCAAATTGAAGCAACAAAAACGTTTTGAATTTTGTTGATCAAGTCATTTGATCAACTAGAATCGAATCGTGTGAACCTGGTATAGCAAAATAAGGCTTCATCTGAAGTGCGGTCCAATTATGATAATTTCCGGGGATTAAGGTATTATCCAACTGATTATATGGTTAACACACACCAAAATGGCAGCAAGATGATGTTGTCTATATTGAGTCATTTTTTATTGTTCAAACAATAAGTTTACAAAAGTACATAGTTCTTAAATCATCTTTTCACTAGTAATTTAATGTAGATTTAAAGTACATTCAGAAAAATAATTCACTTTTTTATATAACAAAAATAAAGTTACCTAACCAATAAATTATTCTAAAGTAATTTTATATTACGCTTAAATAATGTTTCTAATATTTACAGGATTTTGTTACTATGTATTCACTGTAATAAGGGCAATTACACATTCTGACACAAACTGCGCTTGTACATAATGCCGTGTCTTCACCCAATCTTTAGATTTCGTTTTCATACGACACTGCCAATAGTCGCATTTTATTTATGTGTGTATTTATCTCTGAGCATGAGGAGACACTGTACTGATATTTTTGTTTCGAAGCACCATAGAGATGGCTGATTTTCCGTGTACAAGCGCTTTCAAGGTAGTAATCAAAAGGCGACATGGCATCAACATTTCATTCGATTCAATGAACATGAAATCAGGTACTATTGTTATTATCAAATTGATAAGATTTTAAACCCGGTAACATTCAGCGATTCTCATCTAGCAGTGAATTTAATGACACCTCCTTCACAATGTTCTATCATGCCTCTGCCTTTAAAACAATTTAACCATGTTTTGGAGAATGCTTTGAAACTTTCCCGTTCTGCATCTGTTTTAGACAGTGGTGTGACGTTTATTTCTGGAATGCACCTCCCGAAGTCGATTGCTGGCAACCAAACGTGGAAGTCAGAGTCGGGAGAATATTTGAATATGTCCTGGCAGCCCTCGAGGTTTATTTGGGGAACTGGTGGTTGTCGCTGTAGCAATTTCTTTAGCGTGATGAAAGTTAGATTGTTGTTCTTCAGTGTTATTGACTGCAGGTGTTTGGCCCGACCGATGCTCCTGTAAATTTACAGATTAACCAATTAAAACAAGTAAAATTTAACAGTTAATAACTGAATAGAAAATGCAGTAATATTTATGGCCGTCGTCGTAGTTAAAAACGATTATGGCTGCGTGTACGCAACAGGACAAATGCAGCGTGCAATGCGTGACCATATCGTCGGTCGGCAGTGAAAACCACGTATGTGTAAAATATGAATTTTTAAAAGAGATAGAACTAACTGTCTCCTGCAAAAAAAATGGCTGATCAAATGTTAATACAAGTTTGTCATCGTACGTCATAGATAGCTTAGAAGTATTTGAATTTAAAGTTTTTTGAACTAGTATGTGTATGACGAGTTTATCAATCTAAAGAACAAATAAAACGCTTTTGAAGAAAATTTTGATTTACGAGGTTTTCACTGCCGAGCGTCGATATCTATAAAGAAGGGCAGCAGAATCCTCCAGTGTCTGAATAGACTTATTTGAGAGATGTTTATTTAATACAAATAATACATACCTAAATATCCTCATAAACTGTCCATCAACCAATTTACAGTTCGACAGACCAAATCTTCTGATCTTCAAATCTTTAGCAGAATCCATAAAGCTTGCTACACAACCAACTACATTGCCTTCAACACCAACATTGTCCAACTCCAAATCAACCAAGATATTCGGATTCAGTGACGTCATCAAACAACTGACAACCCCCTGCTTCACTTCATTATTGCTCATATCAATCGATTCTAAACTATCAAAATTCATATTCGATTTGATCGATTCGTTAATCGCGTTCTCTGTTATATTACAGTAATTTAGTTTCAATATTTTTAAGCGGACATATTGGCATATTTTGACGATGTTTTTGAAGCCGTTGTCTGATATAGGGTTTGCGCTAATATCGAGTTCTTCTAGGGATACACAAGAAGGTCGATTGGCCTTCTCGAAAAGATTTAGTAGACTTTTCGTTCCTTCAGCTGTGATGTTGTTTCTGCTTACGTCTAGATGTGTCAAATGCTTCATGGTGCACATACATTCGGTTAAGTACTTGACACCAGCGTCGCCTATATTGTTATTTGATATCATGATGGCCGTTATGTGTGTCTGGTGAGTTAAAGCTCTGAATAGAGGTCGTATTTGTGATGATGATAACGTTTTGGAACCTAGTGCTAGTCTGCGGGTGGTGTGACTTCGGCCGACCGCTTGTTGAATTTCTTCGGAAGGTGCTGAAAGCAATGAAATACGTGATATTGTATTCAACAGTAAATCAGTTCTGCGGCTACTATTTCTCACATAAAGAAGCGGAAAGCAAGGAAAATCTTGTGAATATCGTTAGCGATTCTCCATACCTTGCCGTAAAACTCCATGTACACAGAGTCGCGTGAGTTGTTTGTACCGGGCAAATTATGTAGTTTTTTTGTTTTGTTTTTATTTAATAAAACTTTGCCCCGCATTAGGATTTCTCCTGCACCCACGATGTGCGTTTACAGACACAAATCTTCACATGCACAAACATCCAGACCCGGAACAACTATCTGTAGGCCATACAAATATTTGTTCCGTGCGGGAATCGAACCCACGACCCGTAGCGCAGAAGCCAATCGCTCAGACACTGCACCAAACGTGGCGTCAATTCAAGTATGTAACAAAATAATTCATCTATGCTACTAATAAAAACCCTTTCCTCATGTTGGAAGTAATGCCGTGTAATGTAAATGTTCCCTTATCTTTGTGTTTATTTTTAATATTGTATCACATGACACAGCTCTTTTTAGCGCATCTACCATGTTTTCTCTGCATCACCCTAAGGTCGACTGGTAGAAAATGCCTAAGGCATTAAGTCCGCCTCTGTATATTTATTTTTTTGTGCGAAAGTATAAATAAATAAATAAATAATGCTAGTCGTTACCGCGGTCCGCAAAGTGCTGATTATAATAGACCCAATCTGTCGCTCCAGCGCCAGTAAAGATGATGCCCCGTCCTGTTGTATTTAGGCATTTAGCTTGGCTGAATTGCTGAGTAGATAAAGATATTACAGCACTTACGTATGCTCAAAGCGTCACAGCACTCGAGGTACCTCTCCTCGGCGGGTGAAGCTTTCCAGTTAGTAATACAAGTCTTGAGTTCAGGCGATGAGAGTACTAGGCTTAAAGGATCGTCCTCGGATAATATAGCGCCGTCTGACGTCATCAGACTGAATACGGGACGGACGCCTGTCAGCCTGAAAAAATATTCATGTTTTTACTGTTTTTGCCAGTCATTTATAGTCGAGGCACGCTGTTAAACTACTTTGTGGCAATATCTTATCTTTTGTTTATTTTATTTTGGAATTAGATGAAAACACATAATAGCGACAAAGTTGGAACATGTTATCTGAGCAAACACGCCACAATTTTAGCGATGCGAGCAGTTCAGCGTAATTATATTGAGAAAGGCACCAGAATACGCGTCCTAATCAACGTAAGGATGATTTCCAACAAACGGCTCGCATCGCATCGGATCAGAACGGATTTTACAATCTTTAAACGATATTAAATCGTGTACAGTATTTAAAGTCTATATTACCAAGCCGCGCACAGCAGCTTGACCGCGAGCGTCTTCGCGAGCGAAAGTATGCTGCGATGCGCGTACGGCTCCGTTCGCCTGTCGTCGTATCCGATCGAATCTTTTCGGCTGTCAACACGGTAGGAATGAAACTATTTGACTAGGCGCAGAAACGGATACGTTCGCAAGTGACGGTACGGAGCCGATCGTATCCATTCCGATCCGATGCGATGCGAGCCGTTTGATGGAAATTATCCCATAGATAACATTTCATAAAAATATTTTGATAATTATAGTAGCTTACTTACTTATAATATCTAGATTTCACTTCCTCAACCAGCCAGCTGATTGTCAACTTATTTAACGTGTCCAATTTCAACGATATCAACAGTACTTTATCTTCTACTTGAACTTTAACGGCTGCCGGCGGTAATATCTGCGTCTGTACTGGCCTCCCATTCTTGGAAGGCCTAACGATGTTAATTGGTTGTATCACATTCATTGACTGCACAATATTAGGGTTCATATTTTGCATGATATTAAAACCATCGTTGTGTGCGACATTTGAGTTGTAATGGAAATTTTCTCCTGAAGATTTTCGAGAGAATGTGCCAGTTGGTGTTAGTCGTTTGTTTAGTTCTCTTCTAGAATATTCTGTGTCGCTACCACTGTTACTTGATTGATCGGCCTCTTCTCTTTGTCTTTGGAATCCAGCCTTTAGCAAAGTACTCTGCCGTTTCCATCGACGTTTCATGCTGTCTCTACTGTCCCTAGATTTAGAATCATTCAGTTCTTTAGTAATATTTCTCATAGATTCTGCTGCAGTCACTTTTGGGCGTACATTTTCGTTTCTATGGAAACCGTCGGAATCCGAACTGTTTTCGTCTACGTCAATCACATCATTGATTCTAGATTTCTTTTTAACGTTAAACTTATTACTTTCAATAAGTGGTTCCGATATTTGGTTGATATTTTCTATCGTGTCTTTAATGCTTTCATAGGAAGGTTTTTTAGCTACTGTAGTTAGAGGATCACTGAGTTTTCTTTTTTTGTTGTTCTTATTTATTCCTAGATCGTCATCAAGCCAGTCATCATCAACTTCTTCAGAGTCTAACAGTGCTGGTTTTGCTTTTGATTTCTTTACGTCTACCTCAGGAAGATCATTCATACTTCTATTTCTTAGAGCTTCTATTGCACTTCTATATTCTTTAACTCCTGTCGATTTCTTCTTGTCTTTGCTAGTCTTACAATCATCAGATGAAGAATTTGAGTCGTCAGATGGGAATGCTGCTTCATTCCTAACGTTTTGTGATAGATTTATATCTTCGTCACTGTCATCATCAATAATATTTCTCCTTTTAAATACAGGTGTGTCTAGTTCTTTGATTCGGCTCGTCATTTTTGATGTACTTGGTGGACTAACATCTTTTATAGGTTTTACAGGAGTTTTAGACTTTGATCTGTTTAATATGTCTGTAGTATTTGTTCTGTCTATCAAGTTATGTATTTTATTACATATATTGCTGTACATTATTTCTTGGTCTTTAGTGAGAATTGTTCCCGTCCGCCATTTTTGTAGGACATGTAAAGGTGTTTCGCCGAAATCTGTTTTTAGAGAAGGTATCGCGCCTTTTTCTAGTAGTAGCTGAACTACGTCCAAGTGGCCGTTGCTTGCCGCGTCATATAAAGGAGTGATGCCTGTAATATTTGAGATAAATTAAAATAATCGCCTATATGTATTCATAAAGTTCCTAATGTACCTTTTGAATTTAAATATCTTGGTCCAAAAGAATTTTATTTTGCCTGCAATCTTAAAACCGAACGTATTTGTACTGTCATTCAGATTAATCACGTTTTTTTCAATCATGCAAGTATTGTATATGATAGTAATAATATGTCGATATACATTTTAGCTCCAGTGTTGAATACATATATGTATAAATTAATTAATTTCAACAACTTACCATCACAATTAACGCCTCCTTTATCATTAACATTAGCACCATTATTGATCAAAATATTCGCGATCTCGATATGTCCATGTATACATGCCTCATGTAGCGGCAGCCAGCCAGCATTGTCTCGTATATTCACAGGGTGGCCCTTACCTATGAGGCGCTCTACGAGCAACTTGTTGCCTGATATACTTGCCTGTGGAAGAATTTTGACGGTTTTTTAGCTACAAGCCTAGCACGCACTGTTGTGACAAGGATTTGTCAGACTTAGTCGAATTTCTCAGGAGGAAATTTTTTATCGAAAAAATCCGTGAAGTATGGCATTTTGGGCTAAAAGTAAACAGTAAAAAAAAAAAAACTTTGGGGTTGTCTAGTAAGCGCCGGCGAAAAGGCAATGACACGTAAAACGGCAGCATTATACAACAGCACCACCTTGCTGTGATAAACTATCTTCTTAAGATTTTTTTACTTTGCTACACTATTTGCCTCTTGCTCACAGAGAACGTGCGAAAGCGAGAGGCAAATAACAAAGATAAGATAGTAGCCTAATTACGTCATTTTTAGGGTTCCGTACCCAAAGGGTAAAACGGGACCCTATTACTAAGACTCCGCTGACCGTCCGTCCGTCTGTCACCAGGCTGTATCTCATGAACCGTGATAGTTAGACAGTTGAAATGTTCACAGATTATGTATTTTTGTTGCCGCTATAACAACAAATACTAAAAAATCAGAATAAAATAAATATTTAAGTTTGATCCCTTACAACAAACGTGATATTTTTGCTCGATATTGATAACGGCAACAGGTAGACGCTTGAAATATTCACAGAATATATAGTTATATATTCAGTTTAAAAATAAATAATTAAATTAAAATAAAACAAGTATTTAAGGGGGCTCCCATACAACAAACGTGTTTTTTTGCTGTTTTATAGATAATGGTACGGAACCCTTCGTGCGCGAGTCCGACTCGCACTTGGCCGGTTTTTATCCCATTATTTAAGTAATCGAGTAGTATGTAGTGTGCCTATGTCTGACAATGCATGTGCCTAGATTTTTACACTTTAGCATATACCTTTAGAATCAAAATCATATCACTTACGACATGTAACTGCGTTTCTCCTTTCATATTCTTTTTGATGGTGTACCCTTTACCGCGCTTGCGTGTTTCGCGTTTCGTCTCCGTTGCCTCTTCCTCATTTGTGTCTGATAAATCTAAAAATATAACAAGAAATGTCCAGTTAGATTGCATATTTTCCATTAAAAAAAAACTCATTATAATGAACTAGCTGTGTCTTCACGGCTCCGCCCGTAGCCTATGTTACTCAGTGATAATGTAGCTTTCTAACGGCAAAATAATTTTTGAAATCGGTCCAGTAGTTTTTAAGTTTATTTGTTACATACAAAAATACAAATCTTTCCTCTTTATAATATTAGTATAGATTAGTATAGATATAGATAATGGGTGTAAATGAATGATAAACATACAAAGAAAAATCCTTGTCAATGGCACAGGACAATGCTAATGCTGTTTTATTGTACTATTTGTTTATGTAAAACAACTAATATCCTGAAACAATACTTGATCTAATAAAAGTCCAGATCAAGTTTCTATAGAAATAACACAAACACAGCTCAGTCGTTGTTTAGTTATACAGATACTTAAGCTATGTGTTGAGTCCACAAACATATATTTAAATAGATAACGAAGTAACTGTAAGAGCAATCCTCCTACTTATTAAGCTGTTAAGTTAATTCTTCCCGACCGTTTCCTTTTCCGCAAGCACGAATGGTTCCAGAATGCGTGTGCACGTCCTAACTGCTCCACGCGTGCGAGGCGTGCACAATGTTTACTTCCCAGCATTAAATTACCCTCGCTAAACCGGGTCTGCTACGACAAAAATCTAACAAAACATGTTTAATGAAGACTGGGTCCTATTACATCACAGTAAACAGGCCATACCCCAATTTCTAACAAAAATAATGTCGTAACAGATCGTATGTATATAGTTAGAACAAACACGCTTGTTTTCATACGATTTCACAAAACTTCAGTGTTTATTTAACTCAATATCTGTAGTTGAAACACAACCTAACCTGTAAGATCTTCAAGGCATATATCGTCACCCATATGAGTGGTATCTTCGTCGCCTCCTCCAGCAGAACTCTGTTCATCTTCAGAATTCTCCAAATTATCCAAGTTATCGTACCCTAGTGCTCTTAAATCATCTTTAGTTTGCTCCATTTTATCAGTCTCACTGTATTCTTCTTGGTATTTTAATAAGCATTTGTGTACTCTTATTTCGTATTTTCTTTTATTCCAATCTTGAGCCTAAAACAATCTCACAAGATTTAGGAATGTTTTGGTCAAATACTCAAACGCTACTCAGTTAGTCAGATAGGAAATGCCGGCACCATCAAGCCTTAAGAAAACCATTATATTGACTTGTAGATGTCTGTAACAGATTTATTTACAGCAGCGGTCGGCAACCTTTTGGCAGGCAAGGGCCGCAAGGTGTCAAAATAAACTAAAGGCGGGCCACACTTGTGATATTAACCCTAGAAGCCCAATATACCTACGTATAATTGGTCATATCCCATAGAAAAAATTAAAATGCTATTAAAATTGTTAAACAAGCAAGATGCAAGTTAGTCGTCCGCGGGCCCCATTCGGCCCGCGGGCCGCGTGTTGCCGACCACTGATTTACAGGAACAAAAATCATTATTAATTTTAAGTTGCCATTAAGTCTCGTGCTATCACTGTCACTTTAAGGTGAAACGAAAGAGACAGCACGAAGTTAACGGCAACTTAAAATTGCGTAGCGTTTGAGTATTTGGCTATCAGTCTTTCAGAGAGATAACCCCATATCCTTATGTTAATATAATTGCTGATCACTTATTTCAGTCTGCCACCATTACATTATACATATAGGTATAATAACAATATATGAGTGGGAAGAGCCGCCAGGACTGACAATTCTTAAGTACTCTCAGCTCACCCTGGGCAGTCATCCCCGCTACCAACCTTGCTGACTGGCTAATCTTTTGACCACGGCATGAGCTATTCTCATATAGCTTATACTCGAGAGACGGAGAATTATAATTATGATGTATGCAAACACTTGATGATTAATTATTATAATTTTGGTTGGAGGTATGTGATGTTGCTAGGTCATCATTAACAAGTGCTATTATTACCAAAACGTGTTTTATTAAATAATAATTCACTTACAGCTCTCCTAGCCTCCAAACACGCCTTCTCAATCTGATCATACGGCTTCTTTGCCAAGAATAGTGTCTCTGCTATATTGTACATAGTTGTAAAAGCCTCCTTTGGCACATCCTTGATCAATTCGTACTCTTTCTCGTAATAGTGAAGAGCTTCGTTGTAGGAGCCCATGTCTTTGTATGTTTGGTATAAACTGAAACAATAATGAAATATGTATCTTCTAATCGGGGGGCACGGTAGTGCCCCCGCCAAGTCGAGCGCGAAGCAAACACTGCCGTACCATCCTTTACTGGAACCATTTCGCCGCATTTTCAGGCCCCTATTTGAGAACCTCTGGATAAGACCAGAACGCAGAAATTTTCGTCATCCAGTAAGCTATAATCACATACTTAAAATACAAAATTTCAAGTCTGTAGGTCATTTAGTTCCGAAGTTAAGGGAAAGCAAAGTTTCGTATTTATGACACTCACTCACTCACTCACTCATGATCATCAAAATAGAACTAGTACTTCCCATAAACTCAGAGAGCTGAAATTTGGTACAGAGTTAGGGTTTAATGGCCACATAAAGGGAAAGGTTCTCTATTTTAATTCCTACGATTTTATGTCATAATTTAACATTGCATAATGTTACTTGTCCTAACATTAGTTACGCATAATACTCATTTGCCATAACTTTTTAATCATAATTTTTTAATCCTATTTACTATAAGCATAATATTTAATAAGCATACTATCCAAAAGCATAAGTTTACTTAAGCATAACGACGCATAACCATAACTATTATAAGCATAAAATAACATAAACCTAACCGAATATAAATACATAAATATTCGTAAAGTACGTTTCCTTTATGCTTTTTGATCATTATCACAAATAACTATTAGACAAATAAACAATATGCTTTACAACTTTATGCATATCAAATTTATGAATATAAACAATAGGATATACAATATTTATACTTAATAACACAATATGCTAAAAGCAATTATGGCACACTATTATTATGACAAAGAAAATTATGCCTAACTTATTATGACAATTTAAATTAGAACAAAAACCATTATGAGAAAAAAAGGGATCCCGAAGGATCCGAAGGGAGGGAAGGGAAGGGGCCGTTGAAGGGTACACAAGGGTACAAAACCAGGTGCTCCATGACACCATTGCACCAATCTGTCGCCAGAACCGCTACCCATTGACGATGGAATATTGCCACTCGGAAAACGTTGATTCAATAACCAGTCAATTGTAGGCTTGATAAAGCTGCGTATTTCAATAATACTTATGTATAGGCGAGCCTAAAACAAACAGTATAAAAAAAATTCCAGTACAGACGGACTTCTAATCATTGATAGAAGTCCGTCTGTACCTGTCCCGTTGACTTGTACCCACTAACGTATAAATAATGTTCAACGGCCAAGTCACACAACATTAATTATAATAATAAAGAAATCGCAGTAAGGAACCTTAGACTGGGCACGACTTTGTCTAGATTTCATTACTTTTTAGAGATAAACAAGCAGCTCCATAGAGACTTGGCTAGTTTTTTACAGAATGTTTTTGGTGGGATCTTCTTTATTCCGAGGGGCTCGTGGCTAACGCGCGGATCATACGATTAGCGAGGTTAAGTTGCGCTTGCCGAAGTCAGTCCGTGGATGGGTGACCATTCGTTACACACCGAGAGGTCCCTCAGTGTCTCGGAGAGCGTGTTAAATCGTCGATCCCGGATGTCATACGAATACCTGTGACAGTTGTTATGGGTAATCAGAAGCCCGAATGTCTGGCAACCGGTCTAACCTTAGGATATCGGCATTCCCCGAAGTCGCATGGCAATCGCTCTGTGTAAAATATTGGTATTCAGCCGCATCTGGTTAGACTGGAAGCTGACCCCAACATAGTTGAGAAAAGGCTAGGCAGAACAGAATCTTCATTTGATTGCTTTTTATTCGTGAAATTGGCCATTGACCTACTAAATGAATTTTAATAGGAAACTAATTGGTTCCTTAAGGCTGTTGTTCACCAACATTAATTCTTCAGTTAATCAACTGGGTAATAACCTGAGAATTAATGTTAGTGAATGTCAACTTTAATAGGATATCCTGATGGCCAGCTTCACCTTCACATCTCTTATAAATATATGCGAGGGTGGCTGCCAGGTGATATTCTGCCATTGTATGATCATCGATGCGTCACACGAGGATAAGAATGACAACATACAAGAGCCTGGAGTGTCCTCCACCCTGGTGTCATACCAGGAGCCGATCTAAACAAACTTGGGCTACTAATACGAAAAAGCTAGTACACTATTGAACCTACCTAACATATATCGGTATGAGCGTCTTCCCGCATTCGCCCGCCAGTTCTGCGTGGTCGAGCATCTTCAGATAGTACTCGGCCGCGCCCGCATAGTTGCGTAGGTGACACGCACCATCACCTAGCTTCTCGTAATGTTTCTTGAAACTAGCGTGGTCGGACGGGTCGGTGGATATTAGCAGGTCTTCTGTGTAGCACATTGCTGCAACTGTGGATGGTCAAAGAAATTGTTGTGATGATAATATAGGGCAGTGCCGTACCTTTCTAAAACTAAGCTACCTCTCCTTTCCTACAGTCCGCGGCAGGTCGACATGGCAATCGGATATGAGGTAAGACGTGGAGGGGGGATCTTTAGTCTTAGAGCTGCACGAATCTGCATCGACTGCGTTTATCGATTTCGATCTCGCTCACGTTGTTGCTTGTAGTTGTGTATTGAAAATGACTAGAAAATTGCCATGTCGACCTATCGTAGACTGTACATGTGTCGTAAAAGACGGCTAATGAATTATGTACAAAAGTTGAGAAATAGCACCTCCTTATGTTCTACAAACACTATACTGCAAAGACCAATACATTTGCGAAGTGTCGAGATTCTGATAATATTCCCTCTAGATCAATTATTTTGTTATGTATGGAGAGTCCTATCTTACAAAGTAATGGATTTAGAAAGCATAATCAGTCCATTATGGTCCCCCTGCTGAAAATGGGCCTCTTCTCAAAATGAGATGGGTTTAGGCCTTAGTTGGTGGACTGATTTTGTAGTCTACACCAAATATGCATATTCTAAACTCATTACAAAGGAATTACTTACCGACTCTAAGATTAGTCTCAATGATCTCCCTCTCGTCCACATCAGGAGTCTTCAGTTTAAATGCTTTCAGAAGTACTTGCTTAGCACTCTGATAGTCTGACATCTTGCAGAAGATATCTGCTTTTGAAGACAAAGTTTCACATGTTTTGAGGACCTAGAAATGGGAAATTGTATTTGAAATAATTTAAAATAACTAATTAAGCTGATAAAAAAAATAAGAGGTAGTAAACAGTGTACTGATGGATGATAAAATGAGTGTACTTTTACTTTAAGAATCCTTTTAAAAAATCTCTCCTTTATGATCCATTTGTGTTAAGCCAAGTCTCTTGTGACCATGCTTTTGTTACAAAATTCGGGCATGGTCTAACCATTTACTGTGTTATAGTTGGTCTAAGTGTTGACTTAACATGTTTGGTGAGTTTGTTTTGTTATATTTTTGAAGGTTAAGATTTTTAAAAATGTGTAGGTTTAATGGGTTCTTAAAGTAAAATCAATGTTTCACAACCAAAAATTTGTTTACCAACTTTTATGCGAAATGTATAGCCAGACCATGGACATATAATAAAATAACCATCAAATACCTTATCGTCAAGCCTGCTGGCAACCTCAAGGGCTTTATTCAAGCAGTTTAATGCTTTTGCATAATCCTTCTTCTTATTGCTAAGTAGCAAAGCTTCCGTAGTATAACAATTGTGTAGTACTTCATACAAATCTTGACTCGAACAAATTGATATTGCTTTGTGAATGCAGTCTAGAGCTTTGTCCAGGTTTCCTAAATGTTCCTGGACGACTCCGATGTTAAGGAGCAAACGGGCTCTCATGTCCATTAGTTCATGTTTGTTTATTTTGCCGTTTAAGCTGAAGGAAGAACATTTTAGTTAGCTTAGTAAGAGTAGTGTGATACTGCTAGCTAATTCAGGCATCTAGGCTTGATTTTGATACAGTATATTTTCTATCAATAAAAAAGTCCAAATTAAGGTTACAATTCCCTGCTGTCACTGGGCAAGCAAGTCGTAAGAGTCGATGAACCTGACACCATAATTGTGCCCGAAGAATGGCAATAGGCTCACCACCTATTTATAAGGGCCTTACTACAAGGCAAAATATGGGTGTACAAACTCCTGCAGTAGGAGAACACCACCCATTCGGGGATTACAGGTGTGAGTATATATACGTATATATTTTAAAAGTAGGTTTTCAACTTACTTCTCACACAACACAAGACTCTTCATAAATGCTTTTTCAGCAGCTTTCAGAGAGATTTTAGCCTCATCATCGTCAGTGGTGCTTTGTCCTTGCAACAGGTATATTCTGCCCAGTGTTGCCATGGCTCTTTGTTCTTCAACCAAGTTCTTTAACTCTTTTGCTACAGCTGTAGAAACAAGTATGAATACTCAATAAAGAATACTTGAATACAAAGTGTTACATAATTCCCCATGAAAAATTTTAATAATCAAGTAGTCTTTTATGGATGTTGTCATTTACCTCTCAGAGGAAATTAGGTAAGAATGTAAATAACTTTCTGGGTACTCTACTCTTTAGTTTTATGTTTTCAGGGTTGCGTTTCAATGATGATTATTTTATGTTTTATGCAAATACTTTTTTCTTTGGGTCATACTACGGTTTTCAAATATTGCCAATAGACTCTTTACAAGGGACCTTTTAACCCACTTTTGACTTTAGGGGTATTTTTGTAACACGCTGTATAACATAAAATAATATAACATCATGCCTGTATTCTGTGTCGTATTGTGTAATACTTGTATACATATCTCCTTCGATAAAGCAGTATGGCTACTAAACACTGATTTTGAATATTGTTTAGTTTAGAATGTGGCAGTCATTCAATATGTAGTCTGTGTTCAATATACTGCAAGTGGTTACACTTGTAGTGTCTAAAGTTTAATCTGTGTACGAATTATTTTTTACCAATGGTTGTTGTTATTCGAGTAAAAAGTTAAACAAACTTCAAATAACTCACCTAAATGCCGCTCCTCATATTTCAAAGCTTTGTCAAATTCTGCCAACAGCATGTACATCTCTCCGATCATCCTATTGCAAGTACCCCACTCCATACGAAGTCCCAAATCTTTGATGATACTCGCCTCACTCTTATACTCGTCGAGAGCATCGCTATAACGATTGTGTTTGTAATAAAACGTCGCCAAATCATTACAAGCTTCAGCTAAAGCACGTCTGTTGCTCCCGTTTAATGCTTTCTTCTTCCTTCGAAGTAGTTCTGAAATGTATTCATCAATAAACATCACGAAGCTAACCTAAAACTTGAATTTCGTCACTTGTAAAAGCGATCATCAACTTACTTTCCTCTTCCATTTTAATTATTTTCAAGTTTATCTACGCATAATGTTTAGAAAGAAATAAATCATCAAAGACCAAAGTTTTAGGCGCCGAAATGAAATAAACATAAATGGACGTGACCAAGACAAGACGCGAGTGACTGATAAATGACACAAATCAAAAATCAATCTGACAGTAAAAACAAGATTATTTTCCCGTTGCTGTTGGACTATATTATTAAGTTAAGTAATGGATCATTTGCGTTCACAAATTATTTGAAGCTAACGAATGTTTGCTTTACACGATTAGAATATTATCTCAAATGTTAATTGTTGATATTGCCCAATATTTTTATTGTTTATAAAATAAATACTAGGTACTACAGTAAAAGCTATCGCAATTTTATTACACAAAGCGACATTTTAGGCTCTAACAAACGTGATATCAATATACAGTATCTATAGCTCAAAGTAAATGATTATAGGACTCCAAAGACCAAAGCATTTCGCACAAAAAATACTGAAATATCTTTCTTTTTGCCATCATGGACGTATTACCATAAACAAATAATTAAATATGTCAGAACGGGAAAATAACAAATGCTCTATTTTCGACTCGACGAGCGAGGGTCAATGCACGAATAAATGTTTGTCGTTTGTTTCTGTTGTGTACAAAATAATTCTGATTTCGTAATTTTCGTTGTTTTATTGACTGCAATTATCAGTGTTTTGTTTTAATTTAATTGGCTCACTAACGAACTTTTTTGCGTTACAAAGTTGTGCTAATACCAGCGTTGAAGATTAAACTGGTGAGTAAGTACACTTTTATTATTAAAAAATTAAGTTTAAAATCGTGATATATATTAAAATTAATCGATGATATTTATATAACTGTAAACATATTAATACCGGTGTATTTTAAGTTACCAAATAAATAAAAATGCTAAATTAAGTACATATATGTTATTCCAATATGGGGGTGGTTAGATTCGGTAAAAATCAAGTAAGATATCGATAGAATTTGTTTTTTTTTATAAATATTTCAGTATATTAAGAGTTTCTTTTAGGCCTCTGTTTAATAATTTTATACTTGGTTCTGTTCTACAGCCTAAAATAGGTTTGGGAGCACTGTCCAATTTTTTATTGCAAGCAACAAATTTGTTCATTCAGTCTCTTCGTTATTCTTAAATTGTCATGGGAAACTAACCCATAACAAATCCTGGAATCTGCAACAGATATCTTTTGAGTACTTAAATAAATTATTTATCTAATTCAGTTCCGCTTGATTTGCAAAAGGGTAAAAAACCACATAACTCCTACAAGCCCTTCACATAACGAACTTACCACTGCATTGTAACACTACTGCTCCTTAAAAAATCAATTTACTCATGCAGGATCTACCGAACCCAAAGTACATATTTCATTACAGTTTACCGTAAATGTTGGTAAACCGTGTTCAATGATTTAAAAGTCATTTAGCATAACATACATAGTTGGAGTTCACGATACTGACCATTCAATAGATTTATAAATAGCTTCAATCAATTATTTCAGCCTATCTCATTCTGCTCCTGGACTTCACTGATATCTCCCAAGTTGTACTAAATTTAACCAACTAACCATTGAGCATTTTGTTTACGAATCAACTATATTGATGTAGGTATGTAGGTAAACTCAATTGGTCATCGCCCCTAAAATGGCACCCCAACCGATGTTTGGTAAGGAAAAAACATTGATAAACCTGCTAGGCGGACCTTATAGTAACTGATTATTATGAAATTTAAACTGAATTCATTGTAATGAATTAATCATTTTATATTATTCCAGTTGTTCTATTTTCTTGTGCAGATAATTCTGTGAAATGTGATAGTTAAGTACTTATCTGGTCCAAGTACCATTTTTCCATATTGAATACCTATTCACAAACAATAAGATTTCATATTTTCCGTTATTATGAACAAACCGAATACCTAAAAATATGATAAAACCTCCTTTCCCATGTCCTGTACAATATTATACATACATACATTAACATTCCTATTCATAGGCAGCGCCGGTCTGGCGCCTCGTGGCGCCCGTCTCCTCGGCCTATAGCTAATGTCGCCCAATGCTGACGGGACCCTTTCAAAAATATCATTGTGATAATTAGGTCAAGAGTCTTATAATATGTTTGGTAAATATCACCTTTCTGGACTGGACACGTGGCTCGTGTCAAAAGGTTTTGTGAGACCGTGAAGGTATTTTTTCTGTAGACTCCGTGTTCACCCAGCGGACCTCTTGAGAAGAAACTGTAATTATTTATTAAATGATAGGATCGCAATTAAAATTGTTCCATAAATAATGACGGTATTCAACTCATCCAACTTTAAAATAAAATCTAAATACAGCAGTTTAAAACGCCACAAAATACCATCAAATGACCTTGGAATAAGTTAAAACAGCATCGCATTCGTTTCAATGTATAATATTCGCGTAACTAATTATTATCAGAAAACATTCCAGGCACAATGCGAGTTATACTAACATCAGTAAGTACTTTTTGATAAATGAATTAAACATTGGCAATACGTAACATAAATATTAATTAACCCAACTGCTCAACTTTTCGAGTAGCTTCTCTTTCCGCGGCCATGTCTTTTTGCATGCAAATTACAGAGACCAGCGTTTTTCTGCCAGCCACTTTTGCGATTGCAACCTCTTTGAACCTCTTAATTTGTAATTTATAGCTCTTTAATTGTTTGGTTGGGTATTTTCCTGTGATCTGAGGGTATTTTACTACTTATAACATTTTGCGAAGGTCTTTTAGATTAATTCTGACTAAGCTAAATTCAATTTTTATTAATTTGTCCATCACAAAAAGTTGGGCATAGATTTTGACGGAGTTTTCAAAGTGGGTAGATAAAACTTGAATGAAGATGACTGAGACGATGAACAAGATAAGACTCATGATTAGCGTAAATATGGATGTTTCCTGTAATTATTTATTATTCCGTCTATGTAGTTAAGTCTAATCTACTTAGTTCTTCAACGTCAAGATATACATGCCTAACTGAACAGCTAAGGTAAACTTAATCAAAATTCTCAAAAAACAATCTAAAGACTCTTTAATCCCCTGTCTTTTAAGAAAATCTTGGGATAATCTTTCCTAACCCTCAGGGACCCCTTGAAAAGCTTAAATAAGTAAGTAGTTTTGTAAACTAAAACTAGAGAACGACACCAGATTGATGTCCACGAGGGAACCGTGTTTACTGTGCCATAAAACAATTTTCTAACGATATTCGACGGCGCACCGCTTGTTGCAGAAATAGAATTTAAGTTTCTCTAAAAATATATCCATTCCCGCATCGGAAACGTTGGCTTAAGGCGAGCATCACCTGGTGATATGCAAGCCGCGCGTTCCCAACACGAAATCGGTCGACGAACCGGCAAATCTGGGCCAAGAAAGCATATTGCTTGAACATTTTCGCCTAGAATATTTTCCGCTGAATTTGCAATTTTATTTGAATCCCTCCGGCATCTTGGAATATTAATGCACTAGTGACCCAGGATTCCAACAGACACAATATTTGACCCATTGCGTCACGACTTCTGACTTCCGAATTTACGAGGTATATTTCACTTGCTTAATATTCTGAAGACGGATTAAATTTAGCTTCAAATCATCCTAAGTTATCCACAAAGAAAACTACGTAAAAATCGATCCGTTCTTATTCCATTTGAATATTTGCGGGGTGAGATTTCCAGTTTGGGTAATCGAACAAATTACACAAGTGCGTGATGATGATGATTTTGGAGCCATAAGATGTATTGATAGTGACACATACGACTTTCTTTGAATTGGATCTAAGAATTCAAATAATCCGCAACGTAACTAGAGATCTACGTAAGGCGTGACCATAGACAATAAAATTTGCATCGATTACGAAAGGTGTTAATGATTAAGCGTCCGATGGATCGAGAACCGTTGAGTTTTGATTGACTGGAACAAATCTCCACGAGCGCCAGCTCTCGCAACAATGGATTCGGATTAGCCATTGATTCACGTGTCGCGTTTAAATGTTGCATTCGCGGAACGCATACTGTTACATCTACATGAGTTCACCAGAAGTGTCCGAACGGTATCAAGATTCCGGTTCTAATTAAAGCGAAGTGATTCAGCGGCCCACGCCATGTTAATTTGCCTAAAATTCGCATTATATCTAACGGATCGTGTTGTGGAAAGCTGTCAGAAATTCTTAATTACAAAGTTCGGGCCTTGCTCATTATTTGCACTGAAATTAAACCCAGTATACTAATTGCTGTACATATTTTTGGTACAGAACAATAGGCCTGACAGTTCCCAGTAAACCGTGTAACAGAAATATGAATTGCCAATAAAATGTATTATACGCGATTTTGGTATCTTTGTTACAGCACAGTGTTTTTAATATAAAATTTATGGCGTGGCTAAGGGGGTTATCTTGCACAACCCCGCGTTATGGTGACCTATTTACATCGGCGCAGTGTGTAATCTGTGCATTAATATCTGGAAATAAATGACTGTGAACGCACGAACGCTCACCATAGCGCAATGTTTGCTCGATACTGTGCTGAATTTTAACATTTTCTACATCAACAGCTGGAACGCACTTTGTAAATCGCTCAATGGGTCTACGGACTACTATTCAAACAACGGTTCGTGCCTAAGACGACAAACGAGTGAAATCCATTGTGTGTAATATAGCTAATAGCTCCAGAATTAGCTCCTATGTTTACTTATTGAATCTTACGGAAACGACGATGTGTAAGAAAGCTTCGAGTGATGGTGCTGGCTACCACTTTTCGTTATCTAACTAAGACACGGTAGTGAGTTTCTAAAAACATTATACACGATTTATTGTTTAAAGTAAAATCGTTAAGAGTATGTACGTCATATTTTAAAATGTTAATGTTGTAACAGTAACCAGTAATTACCGAGAGTTATAGCTTCAAAATATAGTTTCTTGTTTTAAACTGCCTTCGAACCTTAAATAGTCTTGTGATAAATATTGCAGTGACGCGGAGCACCTCGCTTCGAACCGTTTATTCAGTTACCAACTGTAAAGCTCCCAAAATATCATTATGGAGCAATGGCCGGGAAACTCAATGGTTTTATTATAGACCTCATCTATTATGCATTTAGTGGAGTCCAATCACAGGTCGAGACTGTAAGCGAAAATCGTTGCCGATTGCCAAATGTGGAAGAGAGTGCGAAGTGGAACATGAATACAATTATACTATATCGACCCCTAAGAGTTTGTGAGCTAACTATGCAAGTCGTTCGCATTCATTGAACAAGAGCTCCCCTATCCATAATCCGTAACGTCTGTTTTTATACTTCGCCCTTATGAACGATGAAAGCTGCCGTGTTCATTACGAAATATGACGTCATCGGTTTATGCGTCATTGTAAATAATATACGCTTTTCTTGGTTTAAAAAGAAAAGTAAGTGATAGGCTCAGTAGAGTCTTGATAGCAGCGTGGGCGCAATAAGACCGGAATTTTATCAAGTTACCATTTAATTTAATCCGATATTTTGTTTCGTAATGTCTCGCAAACAATGGAGTATGTGTTGCCATGTTGCCTTATTATTTATAATTTATTCTACAGCTTTCGCAGGGCAAAAGGATGTTACTGTAAATGAGAATTTCAAAAGAAGCCTTGCTTGTCATACATTATAATAGCGAGTCGTCCTACGCGAAAGGTGTCGGCTTCATGAATTAACATTGGATGCGGATTGTTCTCTTGAGTGAACGTTTTGTACGTGTTCATTACGAGAATTTGTGTGAAACGTACCTTCTCTAGTCTCACATTTCAAAAGCGAAAATGACAGTGAGGAACTTAATTGTAGTTTCAAACCAAAACTTTTACGTCGGAATGAGAATCGCAAAGAGCACAAACGTACGGAATCCACATTTAGGCATTGCGAAAACACTTCTACGGAGAAAATCTTTTGCAAACTCGCCTGGCATCTGCACATCTGCGGTGCACACCGTTAAACATTTAGCTTAGCAATTATTCAACGAGTTAAACTTTGCCCACAAAGTTACTGTTCGCGGCTGGCTCAATCTCTTAGCTCGCGTCGAGGTCACAGCAAAATACGTAAACTTCATTTTATAAAACAATCGGTATGACATAAAAAGACTAATTATCAAATGTAGAAACGTCGAGACCAACAACGTGTTAATTGAAGGATGGGTCTAAAGGGGAATAAAAAAAAACTGTAGCCGTGAATAATTGATGCCCAGAATGGAGCTGCTGTTTTATTAAGAGTTATTTATTTTTCTTAACAAAGAAAAACACAGCGAATGTCTTTAATTTATTTATAGAACCGCTACTTTTATTCTTATTTGGGAAACGCCTAAACAACTCGCAAAGTATTTATGGATAAAAAATATTCCATGACAACAGATTAAAGATTGTAGGGCAATGTTCTGCGTATTCCGAATATGGGCGAACGAATGTCGCCGCTTCACCATTTTCGGTTTAATGAATTCAAAGCCGTTGACTCGATGAAGTAAGATGCAAATATGTACTTAGTTGCCTTATTAAACACGCAATAATACTTACGTAAATCTAATCTAGTTCAGTGGTTTTAATGCTAATATGTTATGAGTGGATAATTAGTGAATTTACGACGATAAACGCAATAAAATCTATATTTCGATACTGAAAATGTGACTTGAATGTGCATTTTCAGACGATTCTCTTGCAAGAGACTAGAAACTTTTCGCCTTTGTGAAACATACGTGCTCTTACGTGGTGAAGCTCTGTTTACCGAGCATCGGAACTACATCAGGAGTAACGGAACATATCTATGAACAACGAATGGCGAATGGAACAGCGGAATCGAGGCTATGGGCGTAGCGTGGAGAAATGGACTCTTTTAGGGGTGACCGACACCGAATGTGAACCATCATTGTTCAAGTTAACTGTAGCCAGACGGAACTAACGGATAGTCAATAAACTGTTGTTATACCTACATAACGCAGATACTGTATCACGACTATCAGTTACGAAACGCTTTTAGTCAGAAAGCGTCTGTTCACGTAGCTTTGATTTCTCATGTGATCAATCGTCGGTATATTTTACCCGTACAGTGAAAATATCCACTTGATTGGGAGTAAAGATACTCGTAGCAATAACAGTCTAGTTTATATAAGCTCCATTTCTTAATATAGCCGGTTGGAGGCTCGCGCTACTTCATTTCCGCAAATGCAAGTATCTGGGATCGTTCTAAATTTTACAGCATATTAAAAACGTTGCAGGGGGAATGCACGGCGCCCTACGTGCATAGGATGCGATTGCGACTGTAGATAGCATAATCCATTAACCACCGTTCCAGTAACATCGTTACGTTTCGGTACTGCATTTACATAGAGACGAGCGATGGAAATGTATTTCCATTTACGCCCAAATTCTATGCTGATTTTGTTCCGCGCTCCAATTTTCGCTGTAATTGTTGTAGATAGATTTATACTGTTAATATGTAACAATTTTAACAATCGTGTCCGTGTCAACCGTTTATGCGGTGAAGTTCAAATTATCTGCAATCAGAACCAATTAGCTCTTGAAATTACAAGTATTATTGATTCAGAGATTATATTATGGTTAATGTTTAAGTGATCCTGGGGCTTTTGTAAGCGGTAACTTAGCAGTTATATCAGGTAGACGGAAGGACCTCTGACTCTTAACTAAGAATAACAGAGATCGGAACTTCATCTTACTTCGTAAAATTAATGCGATTGTTAATAACTGCTAGAACCAGTTGGGGTAATAGCGAGAAAAGTAAGACAGAAGATTTAAGAGGATTCGAGAAAGTTCACCGTGTCCTACAACGAACTTATAACTTCGAAAGAAGGTGGGCTCGCATAAGCCAAGTTTAGTAAACTATTCCATCATTCTTGCACAGCTTAAGAACAGTTTTCGGTAACAAATGTGTTGAGGGAAGTACCTACATTGTATCAATCCGTATGAATGGAATTGTCGAGCGTGAAATTGAAGATACTGTTGTGCAGTACATTTTCCTGTTTTGTTTCTCTTTTGTGCATCATTGAGTATGTGTGCCGCCTTACCATTATATTTTCCAAACGTGACATTTTCTATTTGTTATAAAATTGGACTTTCATTATCAGCACTATTCAACTCAACAATTTCACTCGCCGATCAAATTCCAACGAGGCTCATTCGTAGAACTATTTTTTTAACATGGAGTATGTCCAGAACTCAGCCTGCTTTAGCCTTACAAAAACTTAAAATAACCTTATGAAAACTGCGTGAAATATCAAACACGTATTTCTGAAAGGTATATCTGGCCAACAAAGAGACTGTAGCCGTGAAAGTACATCGTTTTCCATGGAAACGCCTCTTTTGACGAGGGTGCTGCAACTGATCTATTCAAAACTGTATTTTATTTATTCTATCACTCACTCTTGTTTTGCAGAGGTTTTAGAGAAACATAAAACCGGACCGCGAAAGTGATGTTTGCGTTATTTGTGTTTTGGTTAAAGTTGGTTGTTTATCAAATCTATACAAATAAATAAACTTGAAGTGTACGTTTGTATTGTCAAAATAACATCTTTTTTCTAAATGCATATGAAAATATATACGGTACTTATAACAAAAAGCTTTTAAATTTTTGTCTGTCTGTTTATTTGGGCTAATCTCCGATACGGCTGGACCGATTTTGACGGGTTTTTAATTGGCAAATAGCTGATGATATGAGAAGTAACTTAGGCTTCTTTATTTTAGAAAAAGAAAAAGAATTAGGGAACCGCGCAAAAAAATTAAAAGCCATCCGACTTCTACGCTGACGAAGTCGCTTTCATAGCTAGTAGTCCAAATAAAACTGGTACTTATCACATAGAACATGTTTTGTCTCGATAATCATATGCCTTGAAATAGACTGTCTTTCCTCAAGTTCATAGCTCAAAGAGTAGACTACCAGAAGTTAATAATGATCTCGATATTGGTATTATGTCCCGTGCCAAGTAGTGAGCCTATGGCAGTCTATTGGGCACAATTCCAATCCAGTGCTGTAGTTTTAATTTTCTATCAGATAAAATCAATTGTCCGCCTTGATTTTGGGTCGAGAAAATAAGAAAAGTAAAATTATTAGCACAGTGACTGACTGTTTTACTTTTCTTATTGGGTATATTCAAAGACATTAATGTTTTATTGTACACTTTAACATAATGTAAGCAACGCAAAACGGTTTTAATATTATGTACCCAGCACCAAATTCTAAGTTTTGTATCTAGCGCGCCACCTACGTTTGTAACAGTTACCTATTTCTCTCCTTGGCGCTTTCAATTTCCATGGGAAAATACCGTAAACATGCAAATAAGCTGGTTATTCATAAGGTTACTTTCCTAAATCAATATGGTAAACACAGACGTTATAGATACTTTACCCAGTAATTTCGATTTCATTTTTCCAATCGATGTATATTGCAAAATAAATTTTGAAGTTACTCGTCTCCTCCCACAGATGTGAATCCTAAATACACAAAACTTTTTAGAAACAAACCCAATATAATTGAGTTAAGTAACCGAAAGTTCGGTTCCAATATCAAGTTCTAAAAATATCTGACCTTTTTATATTAAGTAAAGAAAGCTTTAGAAATTGTTCCTTATTCCACACATTTCAACAGTCAACTTTATTACAATTAGAAAGTACTTAGTCATCATATTTCTGAGTATGGAGTTCTTATACCTGCCCCACCTCTTTCGTCAGCGTATTGGAGGCTCGAGAGGTTCATAATCGGCCTTCGAGGTGATTCCGTAGTGGGTCAACAAGTTTGACACAGGTCGAAGAGAGTAGAGATAAGGTACATCATTCATGTACTTGTCAATGACCCGGTGGCAGACCCTTTTTGATAATTCTGGGTGGCTTAATATCGTGAGATCCGTTGGTGTGGGAGCGAAAGGAAAATAGAGTTATCCGACCTTATTCGCCCATATATTAGTTAGGGACTCTATCAAGACTGCCTTTGTTCTGATTTTTCGTGTGAATGAATGCATGAAGATTCATTAATCTAGAGTCATTAATTAATATACGCAATAGAAATTACTTTTGCTTGTATTCTCATGACCATTAAGAATGAATTTACTCCGGATACCTTCAAATGACAGAAACGAAATTACATTTTGGGTACAATCAAATTTCCTGGTGACTCTTTGTCCCCAAAATGAAACGTCAGCCGCAAGCCTGAGTTCGCGTATTTTCCAATCACTGCTATTTATTTATAAAAACTAAAAGGTAGCTTAAATACTTTGATGTCTATTAATAAATAAGGTCCATTTACTATACAATTTCTAAATCGTGACTAGTGGGGTATGTTATGAGTGGTTTCGCACTGACGTCACCTTTAATTCTATGCAAAATTCATACACACTTGAGAGATAAGTATTCAGGTTTGTAATATTAAACAGCACTAGCACTTCACTTGTAATTGAACTATTGAAAACTATTAAAGCCTAGCAATTTATCTTCAGAAGATTACTCCACTATAACTTCTTAATAACTTAGTGATTTATTTTCGCCTAAATAGAAAATACTTGACAGGTCTCCATTATAGTAAGTAGTAAATATTAAAATAAGTTTTGGATATGGACAGATGACATTTTAATATTTGTTATTTAAGTAATATTTCGCACAATTTAGCTTTCTAGCCCCGACTAGCAGCTGTCTCTGTGACGACATTGCACTACTTACTGATCCTCCTACACAGACCTGTATTAGAAAGGAGCTAATGATCGAATGTAGGGTATTGATTATTATCGAAACGCCTTTGTTTCTATTGTGCTTGTCTTTGATGCCATTTTCATCTAAAATTAAGTTCTCAGTACTCGCTTATCGTTGGTATTGTTATTTGATGAATGAATATGAATTATATTTCTAACTCAAATATAATTCATGAAAGCCATTAAGACGTCATTAGTGACCTTAATTGGCCTGAAAATCACATATGGTCCGAAAGACAATGATATCCAACTTTTTTTTTCTTTTTCCAACATCCGAGTATTCCCACCATGGTTTTAGGTCGCAAACAATGGTTTTCGTCTGAATAGCCAAGCTACGTTGTACTAGGCACCTATAACACTAAAGCAGGTGCAGGCGAAGTTTTTGCCGCGGGCGTTGCGCACTGGGTCAACAGGTTCGCTCGAGTACCAGCTCAGAGACGCGAAGTCTCTCAGCCACTTACTTAGAGGTTTCATGTGTGCTATAAACATAACAACGTCACGTTGAATTGAGCTTTGCGAGACCATTATACGAATGCTTCTCCAACCACATGAATTTATGATGCACTTTTGATTTCTAGGTATTGCACTCTACTTCTTAGGCAGTCGACGTCTGCAAACGGAAGCTCTATTGTTTATTTCTGTGGCTCTGTCTGAGAATTATGTCTGGACCTCGTTACTTGTGACTACTTTGTATGTATTGTATTTGTTGTTATCGACTCTGATGGCTAGCTTTGTAAATATTTGGTAGTTTCCGTATTCATTAATTCGATTTTTATACTTAAATCGCGAGGATAATTTTATGCCAGTTGGGCATACTGCGTTCGTCCGCTCAGCGTATTGATTTTTGTTATTTGCATCCCGTCTGCTCTCTTGTACATCTGCGGCTATTGTTGGACGAATAGTCATTTATATGTTTCCTTTAAAATATACAGAGCAATTTTGGACAATGTTGAAACTATTATAAGATCTACATTCGCTGAAGCAAACGTTACCGTTTGTTATATTCATATTTATTGTTTCGTGATGTGGAGAATAGATAGAATTTAAATTGAAGTCTGTTTCACGTCGATTGCATCCATTTAGGCAACTAGACTTCTATTGTTTGTATGTTGCATTGTGTTTATACCATGCAGTCTCTTAGAGCACTATGAATAACAAGATGCTATTTATACTACGTGTAGAATGTCTTGAATTCAAAGCAAACTTTGTAGTACTGGTATCGACAGGTTGTTGATCCGCTTTATATGAACAACATTACGCAAACAACCCATTTCACTCTGTTGGCTCTTACAACTTGCTCGCAAACAGTAAATAAACTATAGGTACTTCTGTCAATCCCATATCAAAAAGGAAATATTCTGTAGATATTGTGGTCGAGTTAATGTAAAATAACGGATTATCGATGCTGGGTAAAGACTTAAAGACCTGCCTCATTGACATTATCATTTCGAAAAGTAATTAGTGTAATCACTACACCCGTCAAAGCATGTATTTATTTAAAGGAGTCTTCTGTTAATGATAGCTTTGTTACCTTTGAGTTAAATATAAACAGGAGGATTGTTTATACCTGTTGTTAAGGTTCTATTTCGAAATCTACCTGTTTTGCCTTTCCGTTGTCTGGAAATAGTCGTTCTCGTGTGCATGTATTTAGGTCGCGTCCGTTCCATTTATAATTATCTTTGCTGATGCGTCGCTTCATCACCCAGAAAGTGCCATTTCACGATTAGGCGTGGCATTGCTATGGTGTGTGAATACAATGGTTTTAATTTTGTATTTGTGTATCATATTGATATCACAATTAATATTCTTGAAATTTTTATTCTGTCTTATCTCTTCTGATGCAGAATCGTGTAAAAAAGATCCAGTACAGGTATTATATTTGTAGTATAGAGCACCATTTTTTTATCTTGCAGCTTAAGAATAATTGCTTACAGCAGTAGCTTTTGATATGAATGATAATTAATACACTGTTTGACTAGTTATTAAAATGGAGCTTTCATTAAGTCTTACTTCTCAGGTGAGTTATAGTCGAGTTAATCTCCGTCGCGGCACTTTGATGGTATCGCCTCCTGTCTTGAGTAAATTGAGTAATTACCGAGTGAGATTACTCGGTAATTTAAGGGGCGGAAGGTATCGATCACTCTGTTAACGTGACAGCCTCACTGTCTGTGTGGCGTGATCATCATTTCACAGCTACTTGATTACTATTTAGGCCGGTGGTTATACTAAATTCAGGTACCAATTTGTCACCGATTAAAGTTACTTCAAAGACTCTTTGATTAAACATAATTTTCTGACAAAGAGGTCATTAACTTTGATATCTTGTATAGCTTTACAATTTTCCTTACATTCCCTAATTTCTTCAAAATGTATCGAAGCGATATTGGCCTTGTAATGTATATTGACACTTACTGAAAGTTCACTAGCCCACCAACTATGCGTATACCCTTTAAGCATATAATCTAATTCAATAGATTTGGTTCTCTATTGTGAACGTTTTCAAAAAGTTCAGTAACCCCACTGTCTTCGGTTATGGCAATTATTAAAATCACACCAATCAACAGGTTCGTCAAGGTTAGCGTTCTGCCGCAAAGTTTTTATGTTGTTTTGACGCCTAAATGACTGTGCTGGCTAGAGCAAACCTGTTTGGAAATACCCATCTTAGGTTTCACCAACATAAATCTTAAAACTACGATAGATCTTTAGAAAGATTACTTTCATTAGGATCTCTCACGTTTGCTATGAGTGCCAAAGCACTATCAGTACGTACTACGTAAAAACAAAATGTTGGACACGTTTTGAAGTGTGATTTTGTGTGAACATTAATTTATCCTTTTTGTACTCATTAACTTTTAGCTGATTCTCTATAGTATTTTTTTTAATTTCAGGTCAGTGTAGAAGGAACTAAAGATCGCTATCAATAATCTTGTCGCAGATATACATACGTAATGGCGACCATTCACAAGTCCCATACATGACGTCATTAAGCTTCGCGCAAATGTGTCATGAATCATGACCTAGTTCATTCAACCTCCGTATTAAATGCATAAGCTAATACTTGTGTTGGTCTAGTTACGGTGTATTCTTCTTTCCTGTTATAAATAGAATGAAGATTTTATAATGATGAGGAATGTGAAATGAATTATAGAACGATGACTTGTTTGCAGTTTCATTTTTTCTTGTTTTATTGCTTCCAAAGTTACATACTTGTGGAGTTTGCTTGCGTTCTTGAAACATATATGGAGGGTTTCTGTAACCTCAAACAAACGAGGTGACCACGGTAAACAAATACTCATTCGAACTTTATCTCAATTTGGAATTTTAGTAAATCGTCTAGACAAGTAATAATATGTTCGCCCTTTCGAAGATTCGGTAGTTCAGTGCACCGTCTGCCCTTTGCCTCAATGTACGTCTCACTGAGCCGTCAGTCTCGTCTAGAAATTCAGTTATTGGTGTTTACTGTTAGGCGAACACCAAATCATATTATTCATTTTTTAATAAATATTTTCCAAATTGTATAGACACATTTTGAGCTCCATTAAACTTATTATCATTTGACCCCGCGGTGAAAGTTCACACCCTCTAGTTGTAAGTTAGCGTGTCTGTGTATTCTAATTTATAATTACGTGTCATAAAATAGTACGAGTAATAAATCTCATCATTATCCTATCTCCGGGCCTTTTGCCAGGGTCAACTTCGCTTAAAGGACTGAACTAGTCGTGCGCTCATTCATGCGCAAGAGCACGATCAGTTCATTCATCCTCTAGGAAATTATTGTGAGCTTGATACGTCAGTTTAGTTAACAACATTAGACCTGCTGCTGCATTCATTTGTATCTTACATCTTGATTGAGTAGTGTAACTGGTATGTACCATTTCATTCATGTAAATAAATAGATTTCGATTCATAAAATAAAATACTTAAATAGTTTTATCATCCCGTAAAAAGTTGATGTCAAGAAAAATACTAAAGAATTAATCATTGTTTTTCTAACATTGAGCAAAAGAAAATTAATGTCATTCACCTTGCACATGAGTAGAGCTAGAGACGAAAGCTAGTGACTGAATAAACTTATTTATATTCACAATTATTATTCTGAAAGGCATTCGTTCATCTCCACTTAAATATTAATGTAGGTACTGTTCAAATCATAATCTCAGTCTTTATTAACTACTTAGTACCACCTACATTTTGATCTCTTCGAATTTCAACACTTTATAACATTCAATTCATTCAGTCTATAACTAATTAAACACCGATATAGAACGACGATAAAGACATCTGGCTCTTAAGAACATCATTCGAATGATTGGATTATGAGCAGCTAAAGTCGAAATGCGATTATTTAATTGACAATGAAATAAAGATTACCGATAGTCATTTCGATTCCCCGTGGAATCGATAATAATGCCAACGCCTTAACAAAACCGTCACGGACCATTATCGCATTGAATTCTCCGTTTTGTTACTTTTTGAGTATCGCCGTGAATGAAACATGATGTCATTTCGGCAAAAAGTCGGCATTGGTTTGAAGCTAAGGCTACTAATAGATTTTGTTAAGGAAGATATATCTCTAAACGTAGTCTTGATCTTTTACTTAAAGCTGATATTTGTTTATTTATTAGAAACCCAGCTATTTTGATATTAACCGATATTAATTATAAATGAGAAATTAGTATGCGATTAGCTAAACCAACAGGATGGGAAGAACATTATTCATTCAATAATTTTGCGTTAGAAACCTAAAGGCGGGGGCTAAAAGCAATTCTTCACCCTCGGTTCCGGTATGTCAGGACCGTTACACAAATGCCGTGCCCCACCCACATCTGCTGCTCCGTAGAATGCAGCACTGCATACTTTCATGGGGCCATCCCGCTGAGCACATGCCACGTTAAAAACGATCTAAACTCTTGCTCTCCCGCCTTATAGCTAAAGTTTTCACATTCAAAAAGTCATACGTTGCTAATGCTGCTAATGCACTATGAAGATGAAGAAAAAAATTTTTTCAAGCCTTTGTGTTGTTTGACTTTTGAGATGGATTAAATAAAACCTCATTCGTCAAAACTTCACTTGGGTCTGCGAAAACATGATTGGCTTTCACGTATGAAATATTCTTTGAAATTAAATTGTTTGTTTTTAATTTATAATATTTTATACGAAACGTGACATCTTATTTAATGTAAATGGTTTTTTTCATGAGGAAAAAACACCAAACTTTCTTTTGATTATGTCGTTGTGGTGTCGGAAAACCTTTTCCGTAACGAACGTCAAAGAAAATGTTAAGGTTGCGAAGCTTATTATATTTTTGTTGTTGACGCAGTTGCTCATCAAATTAAACGAAAAAGACGTACGTAATACGCTCATTTTGCAAGTCAAAGATCTTTTCTCTTCCATCCATTGGTGGTTAAGGATTCTTGAGTCGACAAAATAACTGAAATAGCAATCTTTTTCTTTCATCCTTCCGTAATTAGAAAATATTTTATACATGACGAAAGCATCCTTTTTCTCTTAGAATTATTATCCTCCATTCTTTCATCAAACATCAGATTTCTACCTGTTGGTTGTTCTTGTAACCTCTTTTAGATCCTCGAAGTCTTCCATCTTCGCTTCCGTAACCGATATTTATCCTTCTCCAACCGGTGTTTAATTGACCCAATTACTAACTCTAATAAAGTTTTTTGTAAAAGGCTTTCTAGCTTCTTATATTCTTCATATTACAATTTTAGTGTCTTAAATAATTATTGTAAATATCTGATTAAGAGCTTGTATGGCAACCTTCCTCGTACATGAGATTTATTTCGCTTCGCAGTATTTGCGTTTCGAAAGTAGATTGATGTTTTATGTTACTACACTATTATCTTTATTACTGTATTATGATACTCCAATTACATATATCATGCAACGAGCAAGTGTTATGTTGCGTATTATTGCATTTTTACAATCGCTATAAACCAGTGTAATATGTATGTTATAATAAATGATCTTCAAAACCATTGACGTAGAAACACAATCAATGTTTAAAACAATATAAGCCAAAGTTTCAGAAATATGGATAAAAACAGAAAACATCTGAATACAAAAACAACAACAACTTAAAAGTGTTGTAACCATTAAATATGTTAAATTAACCAATACAATACTTGTAGTATTGGTATCTTGGACCGATTGTTGTGGCGCAACTGAGGAGGCGCCTATATCCAGCAATGAACTGCAATAGAAGGAGTTTATTGATTGATTGAACTAATACAATAACATCGTGCCATTTTTATACCACATAAAATTTATAAACTCAAACCTTAGGTTTTAATAACGTAATAATTTATAACTTCATCGTGTCATCAAAACTGATACCCAGGACAATAAATTCAAAGTAGAAACTATTTAGCTTCGAGCAGATGGAATCGAATATAACACGAAAGTTGTCGTAACAATTTTGAAGTTCTTACATTATGAAGACACTTAGAGGATTAGGGGATGCCAAAACTACAAAAGAAATCAATACACATGATGGAGCGTCGGTTGAAGTTAAAGAGACCTGCCACACACGCCGCCGGTACGCAATAAATCTTCTTTATGTTTGCTTACCAAATGTCGCCTGAAAATACAAAGTACAACAAGCGAATTCGGACGAAGCCGATCGACACGCTTGCGGCGTTCGGGCGTGGCTCTCGTATATTTTTATTGCCTCACTTTGTCGGTGTAAGGGACACTTAACTTTCGCACAGCGTGGCGTGCCATTTGTTCTTGTTACATCTTATCAAATTCTAGAGGATCGTGTTTATTGTTTTCTTCGCAACATCTAGGTTAAGAAAGTAGGCGACTTAGACCGATAAGTAAATTGTTTACCCCCAGGAACCTTCCGGTGCGACTTGCTCGATATTTTCACAGAGTTAAAATTAAACGATCGTGAGGAACAACAAAACGTTCGCTGCGTGCGAGATGCCGTGACTTAGTAATTTATTACCGTTTTCGTACCATATGCACCAGATTTTCTACTAACCAATGTATGGATGAGTCAATATCGTTGAATGATTAACATTATTCTTCGTTTCTTAATTGTCTATTTATTAAAATGAAACAAAAGGTTGTGGATACGTTTGTTTCATTTTATAAAACCCTGCCTTCTGCAAATAGAGTTAATATTTTATTCCTTGTATCTTTCGGAGGGCTCAACTTCAATAGCCCTTTATTGGCTGTGAACTTAGTGGCCGGTTGACTGCACTCTGATTTTACGATGCGTATGAATCAGCGACAGTGCATTCATTAAAACGGGATGTGAACGTGTGTAACAGGACCTTTCGTTTATTTCTCATGACTAAGGTATTGTATATTTCAGTTGCAGTTAACGATGGTATTTTTACAGTTCAAAATTAACGACAAGCACTTGTTTCATTTGGTCACATTACTTTGACTTTACCTAGCAACTAATCCGTTTAACTCACAATATTTATGTTATACTAAAGATAGCGACTAACAGGGGCCAAACTACTACACAATTGTTGGATATATTTAGCTTAACACTACAACATTTGCAGGAGAGTCGGGTATGGTCCGATTTAACATGAGTGTATTAGATAAAAATATAGCAGTTTAGTGCTCGGAATTATTTCTAAACATAAAATAGTTCTAGTTCAGAATGCACAGAGACTTAGTGTGTCGATATTAAATAGAAAAAAGAAAATCTATGATCACATTAGACACACATTAAATATGCACGTGAAGGCATAGTTTTATATTGAAACAAGCTCCTAAAAATAGGATGTTAACAGCTAGTTTTCTAACTAAAAGAGTTGAAGCAAAAACAATCCCCTATTTTTTACACCCACTTTTTCACCAGAGCACTTGAAATGCAAACATAATTTATAACAGCGTACGAGAGAAGTTATCAAAACATAGTGTTCGTAAGCGTCCATTTTTTCCACCACTCTATGCAATCGGTTTTAAAGTGTCATCGGGAAAATTCATCAAACTTTTCGTCTCCACACTGCTACTTTCTTCCATAATACGATTTTTTACATCAGAATTTCTGAAACCAAATTCTACTTTTTTGCGAGACATGAAACATTTTGCGTGTTTATGACTACTTTCTTCTGCTTTACGACTCGGATGTTTTGCAATCCCCATTATTTTCTGTATAAAAACACAAAGAAAAAATCTACTTTTGCATTTTGTGTATGTAAGTGAACATTGTATTTAGTTCAGGTATGATTTGATTATCATTAGCTTTCATTTCGACAGCACATTTCTATGAACGTCTTTGGTTTACCAAATGTGACTAAATTTACGCAAGATGTGACACTTTCTTGTCAATGTTTATTTTGGAGTTAGATGCAGCACGACGTGAAAAGGGCAGTGAAGATAATTTTTTAACTCGCTACAAAATGTAAAGTTTATTTCAATCTATTTTAGTTTGAAAGATCCCAGATTTAAGATTGGGATGGTCTTTAAAGTTTAGAGAATCTTGAGCTGTTAATGTTTTACTTTTCTTTTTTTGAAATAAGTTATGTAATTTTATTTCTACTTACTGTCATTTGTTAAAAGATGTTTCTATTTGTTTAACGTTATCCAAGTTTAACTTTTATTGTGACTTAGGACCGTCCCAGTCTTTACTCTAACTCAACCCTCTTACTACGAAAGATTTATTGTTCTCTCCGTGTATTCTCCGTTCATTGTTTATTTTTGTTACCCGTTTTGTCAATAGACATCTGTTTTTGTAGCTTCTTATCGACAGTAGGTTGGGTTCTGAATTTCTTTCGACAGGCGTTTGATCTTTTCCGCCTTCATCTAAAGTTTGCTCATCTCTTCCCTTCACAAGTCCGTAAATTGTGATATCGTTAGGTTTGTGTACATTCGTTATCATATCAGCGACAGTAACACAGGCTAGTTCGACGCCTTTGCTAGGTAACGTTCAACGCGCGCGCCCCCTACTGCGTTCCCCCCTCCCCCAACCGCAGTCGTCTCCGTTCTGAGTGATGCAGTCTGTATCGAACGTTCGTAGGAACCTCACGTCGTTTTGTTAAAAAAAAAGCTCCACGAGTTCGAGCTTTGTAGAAATTTATAATTATGTGTCTTCTGTTTTGTCATATGGTATTATTCTCGGGCATCTATTAAGCTGATGTTTGTGGATTTTGTGTTTATAAATTAATTAGTTTATTTCATAGCTGAATAGTGTTTGTAAATGGATTTAGTAGTGTCGGCATAGTTTATTTTAACTAAGTTCGTGACAGTGCTTTACATCAATCTACGGGATGTTTCTGGTGATTTAAGATCTTGATCAATTTTAAGGTTGGTATATATTTGAACTATTATAAACACAGGATTTGCACTGTATGGACGAAAATGAACGAACTAAAATGTTCGTGATGTGACTCTGCACACAACTTCTTCTGTACGAAACTTTGATATCTAATTAGCTGGAATTCTTAGTAGAAATGTAAGTTGATCATACCGTCTGTGATGACATAAATATTTAATTATCCCACGGTCCTATGACGGAGGGTGAATTCATCGTGCGCGAGTGAGACAGTGGTATATGTCCTTTAGAGAGGGGTTGCCAAGTCCATATAGCTACACGATAGGGATTTCCGTGTGAATACAAGCAGGCACTCACTTCACAGAATATTTAAATCCGTTCACTTGATTCAGTTGATTAATACTATCAGAAGAAAATATTAACAACCTTTTAATTACTTACTCATATTTTACAAAAACAATTTCCTTTTAACTTTCAAAGGGAACTTCGAGAAGCTTTGTTTGTTTATTTCAACTTCCAAATCTTTTGATAATTAGGTGCACAGTTCATCGTATAAATTAAACATGAGATCGTGTTTGTTTCCTGTCGAACTTTTAAATAAATGAGATTAACCAGGGACCCCATATCACAAACAAGTTCCAACATGACTACGTTAGTTCAGACATGATTAACCGTGCTTATCGTTAAAGTCCCGACGTTATCTTTAATTCCCCTTACTCATTAAAATCAGTCACATGTAATTCATTATGTAACAGTAACACAATGATTTTTCATAACTGGATTACTTTCACACGAGACAATACTTTCCTTTCACACATTAGCTTTACCTCCCAAAGAGAGCTCATTGTGCCAGTAACCAGTATAAAAATTCGACGTTTCGCTTTTTACAAAAAGTGCTCGCGATCACGCTTTCTTCTTTAACGAATAGATTGTATTTTTTTCTTACATAATTAACGCGTCATTACTGGATTACCACGTTTTAATTATTATCTGCTTGAACATTACTATTATTAATCTCTAATGCTATTATCTCTAGCGCTACTACGACTATCTCTAACGATTTTGCCATTGATAAAATTCAACTTAGAATTATACCAAACAACACATGTCATGTCTATCTTTAGATAATTTAATTAAATGAGTACAAGCTTTTAAGCGAATGATTTCGAAATCACGAGATATTCATCGCGATCCTTCCAAGAATATACGTTGATTGTATGAAAATAATGCTCATGTTTAACCAAATTCGAATATGGTCACAGAGCGATGTAAGAAGTGTTTATTGCTACATTGCTGTCCATGATGTTCACACATATTTATTTAACGAGACGTAAACGTCCGGCGACCTAACAAGGGTCACTAGCTGTTAATTTAACAACAACCACGCCTTTGTGCACTGTTCGTAATTTTGTATCGTTCGTTCGTTTAATTCATTCATTTGAAGAACATTAGATTAGACGCAATATTAGCAATCAAAGCGTTGGGCTTATTGAATAAATCTGTGTTACTATTTTTTCCTTGGTTTTGTAGGATAATTCATCTTATTGATTGACGCTTGGTATTTAAACGCGTTATTGATGTGATGAAATCCGTTTGTCGTATCTACGAGTATAATTTGCTTTATTGTCTGCAACGTTCGCTTACAATCAATGTAGAGGACACTGACCCATTCGATCACTTAGAACAGATTTATAGACTTGCTGACATCACTTATCTACGTAATGTATCTCACAATTTATGTCTGTGTTACGAATGTTTTTATCTTCATAACAAATCTTAGTCTTTGTTGCTCACAAGGCCGTCTTATTACGCTTATTCTGTTAGATGGTCCACATAAAGCTGGATTGGATTTAAAATTCAAATTATCTCTGAATGCTTGAGTGATGAATCACGCTCTTATTGGGATGTAACCGTTGCTAGTGACGACTTCCGACGAAGACAATCTTTCTCCACATTAGTGGCTCACAAATTCTGTTTAATTAGCAACTCGGTTAGTGCTTCTTCCTTTTGTAAGATCGAACTGTTAAATTAAATGAATCACCATTGAAATAAATCAAGCCTGCAATAACGGCCACGTTTTATCCCAATTAAATTAAAACTTCTACATTGCATCAGTTTATAAATGACCTGATATTCTCAATTTCACTTTTTATCGCTATACTTTATATCAATAAGCTAGTTAGTATATTGCTTAAAGAAATGTTGTTTGACTTGTTAAAGGCTTACTCAACGAGTTGGAGAATTTTAGCTACGCACTAAATGTACGAATGGATTTAGGTTAACGATGTTTATTGTAAATACAATGTCATTCATGATGTGATTGATCACATCTGCTTCTTGTGGGTCACTTTTTTTATTTGACTCGATTGAATAGGTATTCATTTTTACTGTCCGGTGACTTTATTGGTCATGTTTTATTCATTTTACACATTCCTTCTTCTCTGGAGCATATTAGCTGAACGAGGCATTTCTAATTACATCTAAGAATGAGCATCTAACAATCGGATCAAAGGCCGCTGACCTGTCTGCCGCTCGGCTATTGAATCGGTGTTTGTCATTAATATTTATGGCCTGCGCACTCTTCCACCCAGCGCTTCGGGGAAGTAGACACCTGAGTGTGTTTGTCCATTACACCATCCGCTTACTTGCCTGAATACGTGTTAATTACACACAGAAAAGTCTTAGATCGTTTTTTCCATGTATGTAATCTTGTTCTTGTATAGTATGGTCATTTCAAGCTGAGCAAATAAGTTAAGGTAGTGTTGTTTGCTTTCATTTGGCTGTGAGCTCTTTATTGTTCAGTCTAGCCAGTTCGTATAACAATGTCGTACCGCGTAATATAATGCGACCAAAGTCTGACGAATGCACCTCACGAGGAGATAGTGTCTGGTATCGCAGTCACCATTTCCTGCCGGTGGCTAGCATCAATTTTGTATGGAAATGGATAGCGTTACACCATGCAACTGAAGTGTAAAATCGTGTTCCAGTTTTGTCGACTTTTAGATTTGTGATTTCATAGGTAACGTGGCTGGATAGCAACTAAAACTGCATGAATTTAGTTTTATTTTGATTGTACGTTCACGAACAAACAGATCATTATCATAAAATCAAGAAAACATTGACGAGCGGACGTGGGCCGACGTGTCGGTTGTTGCGAAACTTACCGAGAGCTTCCACGAATACTCATGACCCTCGAACGCCACCAGCATTGGTAATCTTGACACTAATACATCCAAAGAATTACACGAATAAGCACGCCCACTACGTAGGTAATTACCAACTTATTTCCCCGAGAGATCGTAGATTTTTCGAGGAGAGTTGAATTATTCTTTCGAACTCACTCCAGGGATAACTTTCCAAGGAAGTTTGTTATTACGTAAATACAGCTGACATATTAACTTCGCGGTTTAGGGACAAGGTTTGAGTTTATAAATAAAGTCAAGGCTCCAAGATAAGTAATCAGCTGTCGTTTTACAGTGTACAAACCATTAAGAATATTGCAATCTAATAGAGTCGGTCACAATAGTTCAAGCAATCAGTTGATGAAGACGTCAAGATAAAACATGACAACATTGTCTGACGGTAGTATCTGATGAGAATATTCTGATATAATCCATAATGAAGCCGTCTGGTAATGTCTTGGAAAGATACGTATCTGATTTTTTATGCTTACGTCATTCAGCAATCAACAAGCATGGTCGGGTGAAATATGCCTAGAATTGTTGAAGTCCTAAAAACTTTTCCCCTTATACCAAACTTAACATCTTTGAATATCATAATCCTTTCCACCCAACTGGTTTGGTGGTGTTAAATTAAATTATTCTCAAGGATAGAAATATGCTTTTGAAACAGATCGTATTTTCACAAAGATATTGAACGAAACAGGAAAATAATTCACAACATGCCTTTATTTTGGCACAAAAAAGAAAAATAAACACACAAAAACACGACTGCTCCGAAATTTGTACATTTGAACCGAAATATTGATCCACTGTTTTTGTGTTACGACTTGCGATCAGCGTGAAACAATACATGTTGATCACAAATTTCGATAAAGACGACGCAAATAAACCAAGCTAGCGATAGAACAAAGTCAAAACATGAGATTTTATCTTCGCAGTTAATGTTTACAATATTATTGTATTACAGAACGAATGTAATTACGGTAATTCAAGTCGTGACCACGTTGCATGGTACAGGAAAAGTTTTTTCCTTGTGTTTGTATGAACGGAAGCGTTGTTTGTTGATAGACTGTGCACGAGAGTGGCTAAGAAGATTACTGGCATTAAAACACTTGTTGATGGTAGCTTAGTGATGACTTTCGGAACTCGATGTGATTATTGCACGGTAATCTCCGTACCTAAGTATGGTGTTATGGAGGTCGGACCCATCAACGTTACTTACCGCCTGTCATTATGCGATTGTTTCAAGGATGAATTAATTCTATGCTTATTCGCTAATCACAATTTTAATGGAAAAGAAGTAGTATTTAAGTTATCTATGTTCTGCAACTTCTGTACAAGTTTTAAGTCTTTCATGGACAGTTAGCAAAGATTATATTTACGTTGCGAAATCTACTTCAAACCTTCTTCTTCCTAGCTTTTCTTTCAACCCTCTACCAAGAAGTTAGTTATTCGTTCAATCAAAAGTTTTCAGAGTTCTTTTGGTGCCCCCGTTTACTCTATAGGGTAAACTTTTATGTAATACAAGTTCATGTAAAAATATCTCATTAGCATAAGATAAGATCTGTATAGCTTTATACGGAATATGTATCAGAAACATTATCAGTGACATGTTTAATGCACGTAGCATTTCGAAGGGATACTTTAGCATTTAAAGGTTAATCGGTTGTGGGTCATTAAAACTCCGCTAAGTGTCACGACTGGGCTGGTAGGAAACCTGACTTTAATTAGTAAACATCCTCATACTCGTGGTCAAAGTTGCACTTTGACCAAACGATTCTTTCGATTATCAACACAATACCTAAGAAGCTACGACCTTCCAAACTATTGTGTGTATTGTTCAACCAAAAACGAATAGCGTGGTTGCCACTAAATACTACATCGATTACCCCTTACTGATAAATATCGCTTTGCTGACCCAGTGGTAACCAGCACTGCATCGGACCGCTTTCGATTCTAGACTCGTGGGTTTTATCTTCAAGTCGTAAAGAGTCTGTACTTCTCATAGAAAATATATAATATCTGCATGGTATTGTCGCTGTACTCCATAAATAACACAATGCATGGCTCCTAATGTATTCGGATCTCTATACCCATCTTTCAAATATTGCTAGACGTAGGAACAGCTACAGGTTGCCAGTCCGTGTCGCACAAGAAATTCAATTCTCACATTCCATTTCCCCCATTACCAAATTAGCATAGGAATTCAAATTTTCGCCATTAATATGATATTCAAATTTCTCCACATCAATCGTTATAAAACCATCGACGTTCACGTATTATTGATAGAAGATACAGCTGTAGCCGAGATTTCTCAATGGGCTAGTAAGCATTATATTAAATTAAATCCAATTAACGCAGCAGACTGTACCATTAGTTAATCTGCTCCATCATCACAGGGTAATAAAATTGTAGCTTATATGGGATTACCGAATGATGGGTGTACGCATGCGGGTCGAGATATTACACGTAAAACATTTATTTATAGAATATTATTGTTTGGGCGATTTAGATTGAGTGGGCCTGTTTATGTTGTGTTTTCAATGCTCTATGCTTCGTGTAGGTGATTAATATCAATATGACTTTTGGTTTAAGCCTTATTGGTAGATATTTATTTTTGTATATACTTTATGGATCTCTCTCTCTCTCTTGCCTCTATCATCTGATGATTTGGGACTGATTGAAAAATAAATGTAGAATTTATTTCTGCTTATCGTACTCCACATGTTGTATTTTGCAAATGTACTTGAATGATAACCGTGTTATTTATTTCATAGTTTTCTTTCCGACTAAAACGAACAATTCTATTTGTAGTTTAGGGATTTGTTACAAAAACGTTGCAGTTGTAAATGAATTACACTGGCAGCAAAAATCCGTTTCTGAAGGAATGAAGCACAAGGGGTTTTATGTAAGGATGTTTGCTTTTTCAAGTTAGCTATGACCCATAAAAGCACCGTCCCCAAGGAGTAATATAATTAGCGGTGCGTGACCCAAGTGTCTGGGGATAAAAGCATTTACCTGACTTGGTATATATTATATGTATATTATCTTTACATCCAATTATAACTTCAATTTGGTTATTAGGATCAACTTCGTCATTAATTTACTTCATCGCTTCCCGCCGTAAATCATCTTTCCAATATGTCATAGCATCTAGGTAATTAAGAAGGTAATCGAAATAAGATACTCGTTGAAAATCGTAAAACGATTAACCCTTTTAGCTCCACCACCGGATTTCATGAAAGTGTATTTTATTGGAATATCGTGTTCAGAGTTAAAATGTGTGTGATAAATTAAGGAATAGTTAAACGATGTTGAAAGGGTCTCGGCATGCCATATATTTTATTCGTGAGCAGAACATCAAAGAGCTCGGTTTCAACCATTTAGAAAAGGGACCGGTATGGTATACTTATTAATTGACGGTCACTGTTACGATGATTGAATTGTGAACACTCCTTTTGAACACACAAAAATAGTTAAGATAAATATAGATTTTTAGGGGAACACTGAACTTGGGAGTTTTCCAAGCGAACCTGCTGGAAATATTGTTACAACAAATATTTGTTTGGAAGTCGAATATTCTGTTGCAAGCAAAGTTGTCGAGTAGTAAAACTGACGTTGCCTCAACGGTACCTTGATAAAACACCATAAAACTCGGAATGGCAGTACGTCTCCGATGTTTGTGGTGCGCTGACCTCGCTTGAGTGGCCGTTAACCGAAATCGACTATCATGTTCCGATCAATTCGTTACTTTTACCCAACTAGATTTAAAACACTGCAGCTTTAGAACCTTTGGACAGTACGCGTTGGTCACACAAAGAGACGTATTATTGGAAACAGTTGAGCTGCTCGACGCCCAAACAATGGGCCGGTCCTTCAAAGCTATTAAACGAACTTGCACAATCTTTTGTGTCGGTCAACGTGATCCGTAGATATAGTGAGGCTACGCTATTGATAGTAACTGTTCTTTAATAGCAAGAAGTTTTGTAATTTAGGGCGTTTTGTTTAGTATGGACATTAAAAACGTTAATTTACTGAAGATATCGGCTACCTTGAATGGTCGAAAACGATAAAGGAGTGTTTTATCAGCAAATTCGCCGTGCCATATTACAGCTAGCGAATAAACTCATAATTTATTTCTATACGTTAGTTCAGCTAACCTCGTTGCGATACCTTTGGTAATTTGTTTACCCTATTAAAGTGGAAAGTGCTAATTATATGATGCCTAAACACTTTATTGAATTGGGACAGTATTTATAATAGCTAACTCACGTAATTAACGTTTGCGTAAAGATCTTTGCAACCACCATGCAAATTCATAAAGAGTTGAGTAAATTGCGCTTTAGGAAACGACGTTTACGATTGGTGAAATCATTAAAAGCGTTTTGACGAACAGTAATTGTAATGGCCGATAAATTTCAACGGATCGCAGCACTATCACGAATCATATGTTTATTCATCCGTGTCTTCTCAGAAACGCAGATTGAGGATGGAAGCGAATATATTAGAAAGCGGTCGTACTATTAAATTGTAATTGTTGTATGATTATAAGCCTACTTTGGGAAAGTCAGCAAGTAACGTTCATGATTTGGACAGTCGTTATTCCCTCGTGGTACTTATTCAAATTAGATATGTCGATTCTGTTGCGCACTTTGACAGAACTAAATTAAGGGTGTTGGTCTCTTTCTGTTTCAGTAGAAAAAGAAAGTGACAGTTGCGTTTAGTCTACTTTAGTACTGTCAAAATTTGCTACAGAATCAACACCATTGTCAAATTCGTGCCCGGAAACAAAAACGATTATTTGAAGATTATTTTTTAATTACTCAAATTGTATAATAAAAGTTTTGTTATATGCATATTATTGCATTTAATTAATGACATTAGTCATTAACTAACTACAGTTGCTCACTGACTGCAGTGTTGTTTGTGTACTTACTTACTTTAAGTACTTTTTTGCGCTTGCTTGATGTCTTAACGTTTTTGTCGAATATAATACCTACATACAATTTCCTATTTGTATGTAAGTATGTCAACATTATAATAACTGGACACAAATATCCTTTCATGTTACCAGGCTGAAGAAAAAAACGTTCTACGAATAGTCGTATAAGAGATTACATTACATCGCAATGTCTAGACAGGACTTAATGGCTAGCATTTATGTAATCCCAAAGTCCACATAAGTACAGTTGCTGGATAACCAGTACAATATAAATATTTAAATGTATACCTACCTAATTGCCGCAGTTACATGAGTCACACGTTTGGCTATGAAATAATTAGTATACTGTTTCATATAATTAATGCTTTATAATAATTTTCTTTTCAGGTACGAGACATGTAAAGCCTGGTTAAAGTGGTGAGTTTAGTTGACCTTCACAGTTGACTCCATATTTTAATAACAAAGTATTTTTTATGTTTACAACTATTGTCACTCGCATACTTTTTCTTATCACTGTTGCAACACCAACAAATGAAATAAAAGCAGCCATTATTATTCTATTCCGCCATTTTGAAATACGTTATGCATTCGATTTTCAAATTAAAGTTTTTACTTGTAGCATCGTGGTGACGTATATTTTATCTGTATTGTTAATTATTTCTCATTACTTAACTGCCTCGTTGGTCTAGTGGTGGCAAGCGCGGCTGTTGATCGTGAGGTCATGGGTTCGATCCCCAGGTCTTGCAAAGTGTTATTGGGTATTTCCGTCTGAAATTCATCAGTAGCAGCCCGAAGTTTGAATTTGTGCCCGGTTGATGGCAATAGGCTTGCCTGCTTACATGGGACTTTAAACATAACGGCGAAATGAGAGTGTTGCTATTCACCTCTACCCAACCTTTCGGGGAATACAGGCGTGATGCTATGTTATGTTCTCATTACTTAAAGACGAGGAAGTTGCATAACGTCATAAACTTGTACTATGCAAAACTGTAATTTAACATACTTAGAATTGAGTATTAGAGCAACATTATACATGTTATATGATCCATACTCGGAATTCTGAAGCTTTATTACAAAAGTAATATGTCATTTTAATTTCTATTACGTGGGTACAAGTTGTGTGTGGTTGCAATTGGCAATTTCGCTCGATTCGCCAATGTCGTAGCTGTATTTTCTTTTTTACCAGAACGAAATTAGAATTTGTCTGTTTCGTACCGGAATAAATAAACGTAGATAGAAAAATACGGAACGGAATACAGAAATAGCATTATCTATTGATATGCTATTTTTCCGTTGTTTTATACATACATCAGTCGTATAGTGTACATTGAGCCTTATTTTCCCGTCAAGGTAGAAAGTAATAAGATTAAAAGGAATAAGGGTTGTGTAGCTATCGAAGACAGTATTATGTATACGTAGTTTTGAATAAAGTACTTACTTATTTTCTATATCATTCAAACGTATTTGATGTTGCTCGAAAATCTTCATGTATTATATATATTTGCTTAATCATTATTGGCTGAAAGACTTCCACAGGTTCGGCAGACGTGTATAGTAACACCCTCATTTCGCCGTTATGTTTAAACCCCATGCAATAGGGGGCAAGCCTAAAGCCATCAACCGGGCACAAATCTAAAATCCGGGTTGCTACTGAGGAATTTCACACGGAAAAACCCAATAACACTTTCCCGATCTGGGGATCGAACTCAGGTCCTCACGATCAGCAGTCGCGCTTGCCACCACCAGACCAACAGTCGGACACACGGAAAAACCCAATAACACTTTCCCGATCTGGGGATCGAACCCAAGACCTCACGATCAGCAGTCGCGCTTGCCACCACCTGACCAACAGTCGGGCTTCCACCTTCGCACAAAAAACGGTAGACATCGGAACAACTAAGATTTTGTTAAAGAAAACCTCCTTGACTAACAGCGGGTTTTCGAGTTGACAATTCAGGATAATCGATACTTAAGTAATATTTGAGCAGGAATTTTAGTCTTTTTTTTAAAACCTCGGTACTAAAATGTTACCTAGGTACTGCTTATCATAGAGTAATTCTTAACTCAGAAACCAGAGATTAAACCCCTGATACCGTATAACTAGGTACTATTTTCGCGGTCATTTTTATGGTCTCCATGCAAAGGTTATAGAATTTCATTTACATTGTTACCCTGCGTGTATCGGATCGTTGAACCGTGGAAAGTATAGGTTTAAGCGGGTTTCACAACCCTACCATGGTTTGTTGACCGCCACAGTATAGGAAAATCCGACTAATATCGATACGTTTTATGTAGAAAATAAACGTGCACTACAAGTTTGAATGACGCCTAATTTATGTATATGTACTTTAAACATTTACACCCATATTCTAAGACGTTTTTCCAAAATTACTCGACTCGACTCCACCTCGACTCACTAAGTACCATCGGTAGTTACAGTTGACATAAACGTCTTCGACTCGAGATTTTTCCTCAGTCGAGGTAAGGAATCATCTGTCAAACTCAAGGTACCTCGGAACCTACCTTAAGGAAGGAAGTGTCTAAGTTCGTATGTAATAAAAATGAATTTTGAAGACTTTATCGTATATGCTTATGATAATCCTTACAATTATTTATCGCGGCGTTATTTGCACGATGCTGATAATTCAAGTTATGACGTAATGGCTCCGTCGAGGAACCTCAAAGTTCACTCGAAATTGCGACTAAGAATACAATTTTAAGGTATTTTCGACGCCGTTCTGAGTCGAGTTAGTTTTGGAGGAACGTCTTAGAATATGGGTGTTAATGGAGTGGTACATTTTTGTTCTTCAATATTTAAATTGCAATTTCAAGAATAACACATAACATGACATCACGCCTGTATTCCAAGAAGATTTGGACAGAGGTGTATAGTAACACCCTCTTTTCGCCGTTATATTTAAGTCCCACGTAATAGGGGGCGAGCCTATTGCATCTACCGGGCACAAAACCAAGCTCCGGGCTGCTACTGAGGAATTACACACGGAAAATACCCAATAACAGTTTGCCCGTCCTGGGGATGGAACCCAGGACGTCACGATCTGCCAGTCGCGTTTACCACCACCACCAACGAGGCAAGAATAGTTATAGTTCAATCAAAATATCTGAAATTCCTTAAAATACAGCGGTATTTTCAAATTTAAAAACTAGCTATGACAAGAATGTTCGGCGATGGTGCGTGAATTTATCAATGATTTTTCATTGCACTGCACTTGTAATTAAACTGTCAATTTATATTGTTTTAAATTCGAATCAACATGGAAAATATTTGAATTTTATTTTACATAGTCTATCGGCCTCAATTAATCATTTTCCACTCTTTCATAAAACGTTGGATTTTATCCAAACAAACGCTGCTGTGAATATTCAATGGATTGAAAAACTAATTGTTTTTACTCTCTCTCTAGGCCTTAACTCAATTACGAAATCGCATGCTATGAATTGAACAAACTGTGATTTCTACACTATGCGAAAATAATTTCTTAATAACATAACATCACGCCTGTATTCTCCAAAGGGTTGGGCAGAGGTGTATAGTAACACCCTCATTTCGCCCTTATGTTTAAGTCCCGTGTAATAGGGAGCGAGTCTATTGTCATCAACCGGGCAAAAATCCAAACCACAACGAAAAACCCAATAACACTGCCCGACCTGGGGATCGAACCCAAGACCTCACGATCAGCAGTCACGCTTGCCACCACTAGACCAACGAAGCAGTTTCTTAATAGAAAACATTATTTATTTTTATTATTTCTATAATGACTGCTTGTATGGGAACAACGGCGGCGTACCAAGACTGTGACTTAACTAGGGCGAGTAATAATAGCAACAGTACAACTAAGCCAGTCCTTGCTTGTAATGGAACGCTGTCAAGATTGACAATGGTTCACCCTGCGGGGATCAGTTGCGATTTAATTGCAGTTATTATGCAACCGACCGGCTATTAGGTCGTCAAACCAATGAGTGGTTCGCCGCGAAACGCGCCGCAGAAAGATTCTCACGTCTGCTACACTTCACCTAGCTGTCTAACAACGTGATTGAAGTAAACACGGGAATACACAACAGTTTGCGTCTTTTATGACCGTGGATGGCGGGTTGGTGATTACGTTAAAAAGACATCGTTATACGTAAGTACTACTTTCTTTGCAAAACAACGACCTATTCAGTAATAACCTGGGTAAATATGTAATTTGTTTGAATAGCAAAGTAAAAAACATTTATTGCATCGTAACTCCATTCTTAAACTTAATTTAACTAACACAAAGCAAAATAATTTGCATAAAATTTAATTCCAATTCTCAAATACCAAGTCTAAAATTTCACAAGCAGATAGTCCTTGTACCGAGGCTCCGAGGCTAGCACGAGAGCCTTGTTGAGAGAGCAAAAACTGTCCACGGAGTACTTCCACTACTTTAAAACTTCAAGTTTCATAATATTCTGGGAAAATCCATCATATTACACCTCTAATAACAGAAACGTCTCAAAAGTAAAAATACAACTGCACAAATCTCATAACATGCTCAAAGTGAAATTGCAATTACGCGGTAGTAACTCTTTTGTTCCAAGTTTGCTTTCAATTTATATAGAAACGATCAGTTCGGGTCGAGTACCGACCACCATTAGGGTTTCTGAAAGCCCGATGGGGCTCGTTTGGCGAAAAACGAGGCGGGGAGAGTACGTCTACTGCCGTATTACTCGGTTCGGGATGGAATTTTTAGGATCGCGACACATGCGTGGAACGACAGAATAAGTTCGTACAATCGAATAAAATATAATATAATAAGTAGATAGATTGTGGGTACGAATTTATATGAAGGGGATTTAACCATATCAGAAACCATAACCAATAAAGATTCTGGTACTTTAGGATAGTCACAGGCTTAACGAAGTTGACACGTTAGAGCAAAAACGAAAAAAGAAATAATATTGAAGATATAACAGTGAAGTTACTTTTATTCATGTACTCTCATTCCTTTATATTTTGCATTCTAGAACCATTGAAAACGTATCGTGCCAGTGTCTTGATTCAATGCATTGTTGAATATTTGTTTACAAGCAAGCCCGTAATGTCGTAACAGACCTCATTGTGTCAGCAAGCAGTTGTGTAGGCCTTGTTACATCACCGTGTTTATACTAGTATGCAGTCAGCAATATAAATTCCTTCGTTTCTTTAAAAAATATGACTAATTATGACGTCCGCTTTCCCCAAGTGATGGCCTGATACTGTCATGCACAGTCCGCTGATGACAGAGTACCAATGTTAGAAACGGACATTGCGAGTCAGCGAACATTATTACAATTTGCGTCTAACTGCGAAAATTAATAGTATTTATTATCTTACATTACGCCTGTAGTCCCCGAAGGGTTGGGCAGAGGTGTATAGTAACACCCTCATTTTGCCGTTATAAGTCCCATGTAATAGGGGGCCAACCTATTGCTATCAACCGGGCACAAACCCAAACTCCGGGCTGCTACTGAGGAATTCCTCACGAAATACCCAATAACACTTTGCCCGACTTTGTGATCGAACCCAGGTCCTCACTGATCAGCAGTCAAGACCAACGAAACAATTATTTAATATCTTCTTGTCTTAAAAGTCCTGTGCTGTTTGCTCCTAGATCACATAGAGCGACTTCAATTTAAATATTACGTATTTCATTTGTGTAATTTTATACAGACAAGGATTAGTCTAGCCAGCATAAAGCAAATTGTGCTGGAACTCTATTCCTTCGTCGACGATGAATTTTTACTGCTCCACGTGACGACGACGGACGGAATTCCTAAACTAGTGGAATTTAGTTACCTGGTTCACTTTTTACCAGACTGTAGTAATTGCATCGTGTTGTTTGAGTGCATATGTGTACGGATGAATGCATTTTAAGAATACGCGAATGTGTTGGTCACGATGTCGTGACGATTTCTCGTGAACATCGTGTCCATTGTCAACCATATTTCGGACTTTTTGTATTCAATTTTGATAGACAATTCTTTTTGTCGTTCCGTCTCAGAGTTCCGGTTGCCATATATTTGAAGAGGTATTGCCAATTGATGGCTATTTTTAATACTTCTGACAAATTCTGTGCTTTGGAGAGCACGTTAAACAGTCGGTCCCGGGTGTCATACGAATACCTATGACAGCCGTTGCGGGAAGTCGGAAGCCGGAAAGTCTGACAATCGATCTAACCTTAAGAAATCGGCATTGTCCAGTAACTAGGTTGCGGAGGTCTGAAGACAGTCGCCCCGTGTAAAATACTGGTATTCAGCCGCATCTGGTTAGATTGGAAGCTGACACCAACATAGTTGGGAAAAGGCTAGGCAGAACATGAACTTCTGACAAATTCTACGATATTTGGAATAGTCATGCTTAATCGAAAATATATCGCAATATAAAAATACAGGGTGCAAACGAAATCATGTAATTCCTTCAAACCTCGTGATATACCTACCGCTGACATAGATTAACCCTGAAAGGGATACTCAAGAAGTAAAAATGTGTTCTTAACGTGAGACATTTTAGCGCCCCGAGCGAATTGCAAAGTATCGCTTGCCGCACCGTCATTCAACTTGGGGCGCTAATATGCCTCACGTTAAGAACACATGTTTAAATCTTGTTTATTTTTTAGTCCAAAATAATTTCGTTCTGTTTTAATCTATCTCAGCATTACATCACGAGGTTTGAAGGAATTACATGATTTTGTTTACACCCCTGTATAAGATTTTATCAAGATTAGCTTGTTGTATTTACAAGGCTTCAGATATCTGTTCGGATATTCATAACTGCTTCACTTATGATTATTATGTAATTTATTACTTGTAGCAATCTTATCTATTACGCTATATCAATGCTACCTACTGGTATCTGTATAGGCGCGCCACGGAGTTAGTGCGCGCTAAGCTAAAAATATAATGTGCAATTGAGACTCAAGTTCATGGACCTGGTTAGTGTGTTTAATGTGACGCTTCGTCTGACACGGGGGGCAAACACCGTCAAACAGCACAACACAATCAGTTTTTTTTTTGTTTTTTCTCCTTATAATTTGTAACACCAGTACTTGTTCCCATCTTCTTCTTCTTAGCGTGTCGATGGCAATCTAAATTGTGTCAGTGTATTTAACAACATAACATCACGCCTGTATTCTCCGAAGGGTTGGGCAGAGCTGTATAGTAACATCCTCATTTCGCCCTTATGTTTAAGTCCCATGTAATAAGGGGCGAGCCTATTGCCTTTAACCGGGCACGAAGGAATTCCACACGGAAAATCTCAATAACACTTTTTGTATTTTACCTTTAAAACAAAACATTCACTGAATTATAGCAAAGGAAAGGCAAAATTGTTATTTCATATTTATTATGTTGTTCTTATATTATATTTGTTCCCATACAACTCTGAGATTAGGCTGGAATATTTTTTGGATCGATATCGTGGAGGGAAATATCATTATCGATTCTTCTAATTTATTACGGGCCATAGAGGTCCCAATGGCACAGCAGAATCGGATTAACTCTATAGTTTATGCTTTAACTAATGTTAATATAGTAGCAGGAAGTAAATACAATGGCAAATAGCTCTAATGCTGGCTAGACCTTCTCGATATAACCTATTTTTGTGCATAAACTCATGTAACTAATTCGTCCATATCATTTTCCTACGTCCATTTTCGTAACGTAACATTGATATGTGAATACGGAGACGGGTGTGCGTGAAAATTAATAACCGTCATAATCACGCGCAAAACGAACGCGCCCCGAGCAACTCCAGACCTTTGACAGCGTGGCACTGAAACGTCCTCCCTTCGAGATTCACTCTCCCCCGCGTTTAACAGCCCGACTGAAAATTTTAATTTCTATTCGTCGGTTAAACACGTTATTATTTTTACAATACTCGCTTAAGGTAATTGTAAGACGCTCAACGTTGTCTATTCAGCTCGTTTCGCCTTTTTGTTAAGTTTAAGGGGGAATCGCCGCTTTTTGACTGTAATTGTTTTTTTTTTTTGCAAAGAAATGTTTATTTTCGACATATTCAAGACATTATTTGGTTATTCGCACAAACCTATAAATTGCATTTATGTCGTACTTATTTTACTTCAACAATAATTAAAAACGCAATCTAAAGGTTATTCACTGGATAGTGCGTAACTTTAAGTAAGTTTGCGTTTCTTTTCTCTAATTCAGCGAATGTATTATTTTTAAAGGTAAATAAATACAAACATAAACGCAATTCATTATGTAGTTTGCGCGGAAAAAACCGAAAAAGTATGTGAGTTTATTCCGTAAAAAAATCAAATAACGACGCGACGGTTCCCCCTTAAGATAATAGCTTTACAAATTTTTATTATTAATTAAGTTTTAATTTCTCTTGTTTTACAGAGAGAGTTAAATATTTTTACTGCAAAATGGTGCACTATGGAACTTAGCTATATTGGCCATAAAATGCAATATCCGAAGATAGCTCATATAATGTTCGCGCATTGGTTGACTTCTCATATCGAACATTCCTCGTAAACGGATCTCAAGAATGTGCAAGGCTATAAACGGTGTTCTTAGTTATTTGCAGTGATTCCAGATGCTCCTTTCGCGAGGGAACATTGTTCAGAAGTATTGCATCCACTTTTGATTTGAAACTTATTCGGGCGTTCCAAAAGTTGCAATGTTGAGTAGAGACAATAAAATAATTTCCCCTATAAAGCAAAATTAAATTACTGACGCTGAAAATGCTGACACCCCATTCCGCGCAGGATTTATGAATGGAAGAGCGTTGACATTGATTTATTTTTGGTTTCGTGAAAACACGTTCTATCCGAACAAATGTAGAAAATGGTTTTGTTTTGGTAACAATCCCTCACCGCAGCCCGCAAATTGTGTTTGAAATTCGTGCGATTGTCCAAATTCCTCTGATGGATCAATTTCGTCCGAAGTACCAGGCGAGCATAATATCGAAAAGGTAGAACTAGCTTTGAACCAGGAGGTAGGGTCGCTGGGAACTGGCGTGCCGTCGCAGAGCGGTGTAATTGAGCATATGATACGTGGCGCGCTGACCGGCTGTGTCCATTCTCTGGGAACGAACTCCGCAGGGCTGGCCTCTGTAACTCGATACATTAGCGTTAAATACCTATTTACCACCCAGCGTTATCAGATTATTACCGTAATTAATAGCCTTAAAATTAAATGAGCCGCATACATTGTAGAAATATTTTCCGTGAATTATTTTAACGCAGCACACAACAATTGAGCTGCATCAGATTATCAAAACACATTTCCAAGTGAAATGTTTTCATAATGCTTCTACGAATCGTTCAAAAACGCTGTTGTTTTTCGCGCAAACAATACAATTTATTTTAATGAATCTCAACTAGGTAATGTTGGAGAAATGTTTTGCAAAATAACGAGTTGAAATATTAAAGACAAAAAGAAAGATATTTTCAAACATAACGCGACACGGAAAACATCTCTAAAAACTTGGATTAATGATTCCAACGAAGTATTAATTGATCGTTATTTATGAATCGCGATAAACAATGTATATCAGCTGGTAAATTGATTATATCAGAATTTATCTTGACAGCCATGATATGTGTAATTAACACTTGTTAAACATACGTATTAATCGATTATTATTATGTTTAGATTGTGTAACAATTGATTACGTTTACAAGTACCTGCCACTGATAGTGGTAACCCTGGAGTACTCCTATAAACATCTAAATAGCTATGTACGTGACCACATATCAGACGGGCCGAGGCGTGTGGTCAATCTGCAGCTGCGCTTTGTGTCGCAAAGTACATAAAACAAATACATACCTCTATCACACTGTTTGTATAAATCATACCTGCCTGACCATACCAAAACACGTGCAGCCGATCACGTTTTAGATCCTTCAGACTATTTCACAAACGTAACGCGAAGCTTCGTAGTCACGTAGCAATCTCAGCTCCTATAAAAATGTACACAAAACCATAAGTGGCTCTATAATCAGAATCTCTAACCGCAAAAGAAAATACTTGAGCCCGACCTTCGACACGACCAGTTATTTACATAAGGAACAAACACTCTTATCGTTATCTAAATATCAAAAAGATATTTCCTTCTCAGAAAGAATTACGCTAATCCCGATATATTGATGTTTATTTTTGATCGTTGAAGAAATTCTGAGGACAAAATTGAGTATGATTTTGTTTACAGCACAAACTTTTTACTACACGTAAATGGAAGTGGCGATAAGGGCCATGAGCTGAAAGCGTAATGGCTAGTAATGTAAGCAAAGAAAAGCCCGTATCGCCACATCGATCACGGCATTGCCTAACACGGAAACATGACAGAAACCCATAACAAACAAATCCCTGAAGTAATAAAGAGCTGCAGTATCTAGAAACCCATTGGATATTGCCGTTGTAAAGATTTAGAGATTAGCCACGACCGCGTTGGTATTGAACAGGATATTATGTAAACAATAAACATGGTTTTACATATGAGAATTTACTAAAATAATCACCAGACGTGGGTAGAAAGGTTCAACACCCACGTATTACCATTGTAAGGACTGCGGTGAATATTTATGTTCAGCAAATGCAGTTTTTTTATTCTCTTCGTTATCTACATGATTGTTGGTTGAATAAAATCGACCTTTAAACGGTCTACACCCGGTGTTTTATTATCTAGTACCTTTTTACGCTTCAGATATTCTAGACGCTTCTCCGAGGAGCCTTTGAACTTCAACGTCGTGGAATATCTTAGTGTATTATTTACTAGTTACTTGAGGTAAGGCTTTAGAAATTTCGAGACAAGTTTTTTTTATACCTAGCTCCTTTTACAAAACATTGAATGAAATAATGTGGGTTTCATGTTTTTATGAAGTTCCTCATTCATTGACTGAAAATAATTAACTATACTATATTGTCTATGGTCAATCCATAGCTTTTCTCTAGAGTTTACGACATATCCATTATTTGACTTTAACGTTTCAAAGTCTCCTTATAAACTTTAGATGGAATTTCTGTTCATAAAAACATTTCATCAAACTAGACGAAACTATTCAACATTGATAACATTATCGCAGTCTCTACTATTATTTACAGCCACTTTCATTGCACATTGGAAACATTACTCTAACAGTCGTCCTAAATCCTGCTAAGTGGATTTTATTAAAGCACTCGTATCAGTACTTTAGTCACCACGCTACCTTTAAACTTCGTTATCGATTTCATATTTTCTGACAATAATTTTTGTGTTTTTCTTCTATTATTTCCATTCGCCGTTGTATTCACATACAATGATGTTCTGCAAAAGTAATACGTCTACGTCTATCCTCGCATAGCTAAATTCTTTCGTCATGATTCATTTCAAAGTATCGTGACTATGTAAGTAATTTAAAACCATATTTATTTCATTAATAAAACTGCAAGAATTTTAATAAGGCATTCAAGTATTCAAGAAACGACTCAGAAAGCATACTGTAGGAGCTTAGTTGCAAAAAATATAAACCTTTTAATTCATCGGTCTTAAATTGAACTCTGATATTTCAAACGTTTCATGAATGTAGCCAAAAAAGAAATGATTGGATTATAAATGTCAAAACGTATTAGCTGCTTATACGAAAAATCGACTTATTCATTAAGGAAAAAGATAATTAGCTAATCTGGCTTATTTTATAATCATCAGTGAATTTCGTTCAACTTAATTTCTTGTTTTTGGTGTTCCTTACACAAAACATTACTGTTTCATAGAGAAAATATCAAACCTGATTATAAATCTTCTCTTTTCCAACGCGTCTTTACTGATAACCTGGTTTACACCTACCCAAAAAGAACAGACATGTCGCCTATTGTACATTTTAATCTTTATCTACATCCATCATCGATCGTCCTAAAATTTTGGCGATGTCTGCCCATGGCATTTCGACAATACCAAATCTCCTAAAATTACATAAGCGATGATCGAAATTCACAAAATTATCATTCGTTACATTGCCTACAATCTTTTCCTTAATTCCTATTCTATCGTACTGCATATTCAATTCGTGTCATGATTAAATTTTCCCGTAGCGGTTACAGTGTGAAGTCATATGCGATTATCGTGCTGCTCGTGTCCGGCCGTGGCCCCTCGGTGTAACGTTACTCACCATAAATAATCAACAGCTATATCGTCACGGTTTCTTTCAAATCGCTATTGCTATTGTACACTAACTTACATTTACATAAAGTTCTTTACGTTGTTTTGCTTACAGGTTCCTTAGAATTTTTTAACCTTAAGTTCTTTCGTTTTAAAATATCTATTGCCATTCTACATTTTGAGAGGGGCTCGTGGCTAATTACTATCCACACCAATCATAAGATTTGCGAAGTTAAGCTGCACTTGTCACGGTCAGTCCGTATATGGGTGACCGTTCGTTATACATCGAGTCCCCTCCGTGTCTCGGACAGCACGTTAAACAGTCGGTCCTGGGTGTCATACGAATACCTGTGATAGTCGTTACGGGAAGTCAGAAGCCCGAAAGTCTGACAACTGGTCTAATCTTAGGATAACGGCATTGCCTAGTTAACTGGGTTGCGGTTGGTTGTATCTGGTTAGACTGGAAGCTGATCCCAACATAGTTGGGAAAAAGCTAGGCAGAACATTATACATTTTGACTCACATTAGCGGAATATTCTTTAGAATATTTTGCTTACGATTCTAAAAACTCCTCTTTTGGTTCTCTTGTCTTGGCTCACATTTAAGGTTTCTTTGCTTTGTTTTGCTTAGTATCGTTTTTTTTTCTGTAACCACCACTTATTTATCTATTTCCAAGATATTGGAGACTTCTAATTCCATATCGTGAATGTAAATATTCTGTTTCATCGTTATGGGTTTGTGTTGCCCCTCGGCCCTTCGTTCATAGCGTAGTACACTTCTTAGCATGTTTATTTTTGCCCCAATTTCCCGACGAATATTTAAGTTTCAATTGAGACTCCAATATGATTGATACCTTCATAATGTTTGTCATTATTGTCAGTTTTATCTACAGCTATAACTGTCGTAAAGAAATAAAATTTTGATTGTGTCTTTAAGCGAAATGTCTCGTTAAAATCAGAATTCATTAGACAAAGATCGTATTAGTTTTACGGGTGTGTTTTATAGTGTCGTGAATTTCTGAAAATGATTAAATTCCATTCTGAGATCTCTCTTTGAGCACGTTGTAAAAATAAATCTGTATTAATTTATCTATAGTTTACTTACGACCTTCAATTGTCAAATATACATTGAACTTTGTTTAGGTCACAGAACCTTTGGCCAGATGTTCTTTTATTCGCAACGTAACATGTTGCAGTAATGACTTAGATGAATCTCTACATACAGTTAATATCGCAGCGATAAAACTAGTTCATTTTTATCTCACGCTCGAAATATTTTATGCAAGTACGCATCGGGTGAAAGTCGTAAACTGACGCAACTACCATACGTTTGCGTTATAATCTTTTTGCCTTCTTTCACTGCCAAAGGTGTGCCCAACTGGAGCATATAAAGTACTCTCAAAGGCACTCCAGGGACCAACAATAGGTTGTTTTATGTTTAAAACTACACGCGAATTATATACGACCGTTGCTCTACACTTACAAGTACCCACACCTTCTGTATAAATTGTATTTACATATTATAGTTAAAACGCAAGGGGAGAGCGGAGTTTCGAAACATTGAGAATTTTGAGGGGAGAAGGGTTCGGAGAAATTGTAGACCGTAAAGTCGGGGATACAGTAGCACTTATTACCCATTAGGGTGAGAATATCAAAATTGGACACAATGGGCAATATTTTCGTGATTTCAATGAGTCGTTTTAACGTCTACGTATTTTGCGCAAAAAACAATATTCTAACTAGTAGATTTTAATTTGAAATTTGCATATAACATAACATCACACCTATATTCCTCGAAGGTTTGGGCTGAAGTGTAGTAACACCCTCATTTCACTGTTATGTTTATGTCCCATGTAACAGGGGGCGAGCCTATTGTCATCAACCGGGCACAAATCCATCAAACTCCAGGCTACTACTGAGAAATTCCACACGGAAAAACCCATTAACACTTTGCCCGACCTAGGTGTCGAACCCAGGACCGCACCGATCAGTAGTCGCGCTTACCACAACTAGACCAAAGAGGCATAAATACTATATTTATTAGGCATTCTGTTTGGATATAACAAGCATTTTTTTGTATGCGACGGTTGACGCAGGTGTCACAAAACGGATGCAAACCGGCCAGCGGCTCTTTGGGCGCGGTCGGAAACAATAAATTTATAAACGGCCTATAGGCTATAGTTTTGTTAATTAAACGAGTGTAATGATCTACTGTGTTATGTAAATATGTAGACCGAAATAGTGGATAATTATAGAGGGCCATTTAATTATAATAATTGCTAAAACTAATTTATTTACGTCAATACTCAGGAGATTTTCAAATGTATGGAATGTTCAACAGTAAACTAAAATAGTCAGAGAAATTTACATATAGCAGTGATAGCCTAGTGGTGTGACCGTCAGACTGCCAAGTCATAGTTCACGAGCTCGAATCCAAGGCACGAGCCTCTGACTTTTCAGATTCATGTGCGTATTGTGTAATAATTACTTGCTTATAAACGGTGAAGGAAAACATCGTTAGGAAAAATGTCTGAGAGATATTTCTCGACGGCATGCGAAGCCAAGTCCAAGCCCATGGGCGGCATAAAATCTGAAACCAGGTTAGTCACTAACCACACGAAAAGAAGAAGACTGGAATAGGTACTGCCGGTTGAAGGTATTAAGCCTTGGGTTTTTCTTGGAAAACCCAAATCATTTACCTTTGTAACTATGGTAACTCATCCAGTAGTTAATCAATAAACATCTACCAGAAGGTTATTTCATATTCTATTTCCATATAGCAAGCCACAAAATTAAACAGAATTATAAGTTCTACTTAATAACTTCCGCTAAATAACTTTATGGCACACCATGTAAACTTTCAAGTCTCAAATGACAATGAACACTCGACTATATTACTTTAGTTGGAGGAACTATACAAACTTATACTCCTTTGAAAACTTGCGTCTCAGATGTACAATGTAACATTTGCCTGAATGCTTACGTCACTTGAGTTGACATCCTATTAATATCCCCGGTGGTGGTACACCCCTCCATAATTTTGCTCCACGTAAAAACCTAATAAATAACTGTCGTCTACACGTAAACATCTAATTAGTCGACACATTTATATTTGGTCAAATGGTGGCAAGCGCGACTGCTGATCGTGAGGTCTTGGGTTCGATTCCCAGGTCGGGCAAAGTATTATTGGGTTTTTCCGTGCGGAATTCCTCAGTAGCAGCCCGTAGTATGGATTTTTGCCCGGTTGATGGCAATAGACTCGACCCCTATTACATGGGACTTAAACATAAGTGTGAAATGAGGCTGTTACTATACACCTCTGCCAAACCCTTCGGGGAACACAGGCATGATGTTATGTACATTTATTTTTGTATTCCAACCAAAAAGTAAAACTTTCTCATTAGGAATCTGAGAATAATCGTTTATGACTGCTACTCTTGCAATCCCTTTTGGGACTAATTTGAATAAATTTTAATTTTATTATCTTCCCTTTTATTTAATTAAAGTGGTCCCCGTCAAGACAATACCACAAGAATACGATTTTGTGGCTATTTCGCTCAGACAGCATAATTTCGTTGATATTTTCATCACCGTTCTCAATTTGGAATTAAAGTTTAATCAAATGGTCGAACTCTGAGAATATTTGTTTGATAAAGTAACCTAATTTATTGACTGGTAAAAACTTAGCCGATTTTCTCAAATTAAGTTTGGAAAAACCATATTGGTATGTTCAAGTTACCGGTAACCACCCTTTTCATAAAATATTTTTTAGAGCTTTTTTATAAGTTTCATCTTCTCTAGCGCTAGTTTCATTATCAATATTCATAAAAGAACTCAAATACCTTTAGTTTTTTTAGTTTAATTACCTTGGTATAATAAAGCGTTCTTAAGCTTACACCTTAGCAAAGTTTCCATAATGCAGACGGTTATTTTCTCCGGAATGAGACCATAAATTGCAGACGACGACAAGTACTTACCTTCATGAAAGAACTATGCTCCGGCTTTTCTTTGCGCTTCAAGTATATACCTAAATTAAGAAGAGGCTATTATAGCGCTCCATAAAGGTAAGTAAAGATTCTTCCTTCGAAATAGGCAAGAAAGACAGCCCTGGTCAATCAATCTAGGAGAGAATTTTGGACAGGATCGTTCAACCTGAAAAACTTTACTACTGAATACGTTGAGCAGTGTTTCTTATAGGTCTTATCTTCAAGCAAACTGCTTCTAATTTGTTTTTCAATACACAAAAACCCTAATAGGCTATTTGGTCCGATAAACAAATATGTATGTATCCCGCGTGTAATTGTATGTGTGTATCCCGCGACACCGACATTGACTCCCGACACTCCCTCATGTGGTTCGTTATAAACCCTCAAATTGCGGCCTTTAGGACGCATAAAACTGCCTCATATCCACAACAGAATTCATTGAGTCACGTACACGCTCGCCATTGCCATAGAATTTAAGATAAATATCACGCAGAAGGCGTAGGGTTACCTACCTGTACCGTTACATTATTTTCTACATAATATACGTTTATGTTGGTTCAAGTTATCCTCATCTGCATCTATTTTCCCGATGGTAAAATTACTCATGGACTGTCATTTCTCTCATTTCCATATTACAGACGCATCTACAATTAACGCTGACGGAACGCTTAATTTTACAACTTTGCCGAGCTTTGATCAGCTCTGGCGTCTATTAGCATCGTTCATAAAGACTTCGGGGGCACGTCAAAGTTTCAAGTCGTCAGTTCGAAGACTAATTGTTTCTCAAAGAATTAAACAAGTAATTGGTGTGTACGAAATTGCGTGAGCGGCGTTCGGAAGTAGGCTACGCAGTCGGCGGCATGCCAGTTATAGGGAAGCCCTGTGTATTGATCGCTTGCGCCCCACGCGTTATGACCATCGGCGACAGGAGGGCGCTCCCGGCTTCCCGTAAACACTCCGATGGGTACAACATGTGTAATAGAAAAAAAAATATTCCACGCAGTCAACGAGCTAATCCGGGACTTCTGAGAATCACTGAGAGTACATTATAAGTCTCAAGAGAGTCAATGATAACAAAATATACTGTAATTAGATTGGTATAATTAATGTTTTTATAATAAAACAAATTATATTAGTTGGATAAGTGCCTACTCCAATTTAATAAAAGCCTGTCTGTAGGGCGCCCGCCGATTGTCGACCTCCATGACCCGAACTCTAAGGTCTTTGTACTAATGGCCCTGCGACTAATCGTCGACCCTGAGCGCTGAAAGTTTATTGTACTATGAATAAAGTACTGAACGCAATTTCATACAAATTGTCGAGCGCTCGACGTAATGCAATCACATGACGTAAATAGCGACACAAACCCAAAATTTGTTTCCGGGGTTATTTTATGTTTGCGAAAATACGAACATTCTGCTTCGAAGATAAGTCGGCAGTGAATTTGTATGGTTATTACCTTGCTAAGATAGAGACACATTCTGTAATGTTACAATCTTCTTTTTTTGTGTACTACATTGTGTTTATGCTTCATCAATCTGTTTATGTATAGTTCTGGCGTAATCTCCCTAATGGACCTGTGTTTCTTTTGGACACAAGTATCTACTGAAACGGAGATGTGTCCCAGTTTGTAGTCCAGTGTTTTTAATACAAATATTGCGTCTCCGCTCGGACGCAAACATCCCGTGAGTGAAGGAACTGGGTTAACCAAATATAATTTAATCACTTTACGATTAAGTTGCATCGTACGTTGTTTCAATTTACACTGCACACACTGATTGCTTCACCCTTATCGTGTTACCATCCGTTAGTCAAAAGAGGTACGGAACTATATCTTGTTAATACCGGAATGGAATTCATCTTTGTTTATCCAACGCGTGTGTATGCGGGTGCATTGTGGTGTCATCCTGTCGTTTGTCCTGATAGCTAGTGGTTCTGCGTAAGAGATAAAATTGATATAGTGTTCGTTTAACGCCTACCTGTATCTACAAGTCGTTGAAAGCAAGGCTTCCGGACGGTCAGCGGAAATTGCCCAAACCGATAGGGTTATGGCCGAGGGGAAATATCCAAGATATTTTCTTGTAGGGGAACGAAGATTTAGGGCGTGAGATAGACGGCACTTCCATGTTTATCTTCGCTGGGAGCTCGTTGATATATTGGATCCTTATCGAAGCGTTTGGCAGTGCGGTTCCAGAATTTCATTAGGACTTACCCTCGAGTCAATAAAATTTATTGGCTGTTATATTAACGTCAGTTTTAAGAGGTTTGCAGTATAATCCTAATCGAAAGCGGTTTCGTTCAGTGACAGTTGAACAAAACGTGGCACGGAAGCTCATCTATTCGTCTATTCAATACGTAATCGCACGTTCGTCTCGGTAATCTGTTCTATTGTTTGTACAGCTATTGTCACAGCCGATATTGTACGTTTGTGTACGAAGTCGAACAGCACACAACGTTTAACGGCACAAAAATTAACGTTACTCACATTATCGTGACTTTGTGTAAACTTTACTCAACCGTGTGAACTTGTAATAAGTTGGGCTATTGAACAATCAAGTGCAATTAAACCAACGTTGGAATTCCATTGTTCTTAATAGTTTTAGCAGAATTTTTAATAGTTCTTCCCTAACGGTTTGAAAACCTTTAGCAATAAGCGGTACATTCTTATTCAACTTTAATTAATTGCTTTAAATACTGCATTAGATCATCAGTCATTACCAATTACTACTCCATTACTTATGAGAACTGGTTTTTAATCATTCTTCCCAGATACCAACACCTGCGTGTCAACCCATCTTACACTATACTTTTCCTTCAGTTCCGCCAGAGAACTATGAATGAGGACCCTGTTAATACTCAGTTAGATGCACCAGCAGTATAATCTAAAAACACATAATGTAATCATCCTGAACGGATCCAATGATCGATGTACAAGGCATTATATGTCTCAGCAACGATTTCCGGCGGATAGCGTCTCATAATACCTCCTTCGCTGTTTCATTCAAACGTGCCCTGAGTTTTAAAAAGGCTCATTAAACGCTCAAAGATTCTTACCTGTCTCTGTGCATAGGTTTACGAAATTTGCATGCTTTATACAAACTTTGTCGATAGCAGATTTCCATAGTAACATGGGAAAGATACTATGGAACAATAATTACGCATCCCGCATATGTTGAGATTAATGATGTTCTCGTGAGATTATCCGTAGTACTTACTTGACTAAATACTTCATATTTCTTAAGCGTGTTTAAACTCTCCTATTCAATACTTTATTGGCAAACATGGCCTCAAGCGTCATTGGCTTGACACACCCTGATATCGACGCTTTTAGATCCACCGAAGGAAAAACGTGTTAGGAATACATTTGTAAATATTTTATATGTACGAGTATGTATAAGTACATCTATTACCGATATCATGACAGACATCTGACTCCGATTGCCTCGGATATGTTAAACCATCAGCCTTATCGAATATCGTGTTGGTCTTTACGGCGTATCAGAAACTTTGGGAGCCTTGATGCTCCCGATACAGGGGTTTCGAAATGATATTGGATGATAAGAGGTCATTACAGCCTGTCTCATATAGGCACTGCAGTACATTTAAGTATTCACTTACGAATAGAAAGTTCGTTCGACAACTGAAAGTAAGAAAAAGCAAAACTGATTTTGAAAAACTATACAAAAATTCACTTCTAATGTTCCAGAAAGATTTTACAGTCCGTAATTATTTGTAGAGAAAACAACATACAGGAATCTATAATCAAGTGCTCCATCAACAAAGCTACAATCCAAACCCTATCAATCATCAGTAAGTTCACTAACACCTAGAAACCTATCGTCTATCGTCGATCCTTCCTCATTACATCTGTTATTATAAACTAGTACCACACGGCAACAGATTGTTTCCTGCATAATCAAAGTCGTCTGCTACTTCGTGAGCTTCCTATTTCATAGTTTGTGTTTACACGCTCCGCTGAGCTGATTGTCTAGTGGAACTTACTTGAGCACCACAAAATATAAACAATGCTCTGAAATCTTCTTCGTTAACCGCTTTCGTAGTGTTCGCTGTGGTTAACGGAATTATTCGGTTATTAGCAAGTTCTTGACCACTTTGTTTATCCATTAATTCCATTAAATGTTGAATTTTTGTTTAACGAAAATTCTCAACTCTTGTTGAGATTAGTAGCATGATGTTATCAACGGAAAAACTGAAGAACCACTGGGGTGGACCAATTTGCAGCTATATAAAATGACAATTTCTAAGTAGGAACCAAGTTTGGTAAATATTTTAAGCCAGTTGCGACGCCGTTCGTGGACAAATTGCTCCTTTCCAGCACTTCTTTGACCTAAAAGCTTTTATGCTAGTTAAAAAGTCTCAATTAGGTACTAAGAGCGGCTCACGCCAAGATTTTTCTCAAGAGAAAATTTTAGACGACTTCACTGTCTTGAATCAATTATGTGTAATTTCAAACTGAGATACCAATTCCTAAGTGGAATTAGAATTGTCGTATTAGAATTTCTCGATTGTTGCGTAAACCTCACACTTTTAACTCGTTTCGATTGAATAACTATTCAATAAAGTAGTTACACGAGAAATTTATTAATCCATGCCATGAATTCGCGTTATGCAATGAAAATTAATGCCTGCGTATTACTTAGCGTAATAGTAGCTTAGTGTTGTAACTGAATTAGCATCTAATTTATTAACACCTGCAAGTAATAATTAGTGTTCTATAATTCCAGTTCCTTGCAAGATTTATTTTCTTTATCAATCAATTTGTCACTAACAAGCATTTCATCCACGAGTCTATGCGAATCAAAACCGTTGTCTTCGCTCTATTATCCTCGTGTTTCACATGACAGCGTCGGTTTCTTTAAAGATAGTGAGCAGTTTAATCATAACAACATTCAGTGCAGGCAAGCAACCCATTGTGTTGGCCACAGCTGTGCTTGACGACCCGACGTCCTCTAAATACAAATCATTGTCAAGTTCAACAGAAGTAACACGTGAAGACTCAGTAATACACAGCTTTTAAATTCGTTGAAATAGACCAGCATAAAATTTATGTTTCCGCAACCTTACGGAATTTAAAGTATTGTCCGAACGAGGTATTTGGTTCGCTCATAGGTTTCAGGTTGTCTTTATTATATTCATGTCCAAAGTTAGGAAACGTTGAAATTGCAATGCCAAAGTAATATTTGGTAGCCTTATATTAGAGCGATTTCGTATTACTACACAACTATTTGAAATAACCGAATAATTGTCACTTTTGCAATCTGTAACCTGCACTGAGTGTTATGTAAAGTCTATGCTAAGTAATGATATGCACGTTTAAGAGATTGACATGCTGTTGAACATATGTGTAACTAACGACTATTAGATCTCAAGTTACTTCCTACATTTGCGGTTACACGCAAACCCACATAATAACATCGTATGTGGCATTTATCAGATTTTTTTTCAGACAAGCGTACAGAATTTATTGCCTCCTCGAATTCAATACGTAGGTATTCCATATTATTTTAACTTCATAAAACTTATTCAGTTCGACCGTACGTCTCGAATTTTTAAAACGTGTGAAAATTCATTTCAATGGCACATTTCCGCCTCTGACTGGAAACCCCATTAATGAATAATTCAAATGATCATGATGCATACCAAATAAGTTTGTTTTAAGAAGAAAAAAACAGCTATACCGTCTTCGTAATTTGTGTTGTAGAATTTGACGCAAAACGTAATCTCGCGGAATTACCCATGAATTTCCTGCGTCATGTCTTTGTTCTAATAATAAACTAAACCCAATTACGCTGTCGATTTTCCATTCCCATATCTCTTTGTCCCTGTAGTTCCTTTATTGTCGACTTCAACAGATCGCTCGAGTTCGTGATTTATATTAGAACCTGAACTTACCAATCCATTCGCGATCAGGCTTCACATTTGTCTTTCGAAATTGGATGATAGTGGATAAAAGATATTGATGTTTCCGTATTCGCTTTGTGGTTCAAGTTCAAGATTCCGCCCGCCTGGGTTATTGACCGGCCTCGGTACATGCGCGACGGGCGACTTAACTTTTCTCTGGTCTACAATTTTCCCCAACACCTATAAAATCTAAATCCATCACATTAAAATTATTTCAATAATTATTCTACTTCCCGTTTTATTTTCGACAACAGCGTCTGTACTACCTCCATTCTACATTTTGGGGTATTGATTATCCTCTTATCTAAAGCGGTTGTGTTTGAACAAGGCTTCGTTAAGCCCTTTTATTGCCCTTTGAGGCTTAAATACAATCGGTTAGTGACATTGATTTAGTTTTGAAGCTGGTCACTAATATCTGTATGATTTCGTCGGTTTCTGTGGCTTTGCTTTTTGTTTCTCTAGGTATAAAAAGTTTTACGGTTAATATTTGTTGTGTAACTGTATCATAAGCTATTTTACTGTCATTAGATTGACCACAAAGCTGTTGGTACTTCAAAACTTGTTGGTAGTTTGAAACAGTTTCAATCGTTCGGCTATGGTGGCGACTAGTCGTCGGTTTGAGGGAACAATGGTGCGTTGGTGATGTTATTGATTGGTAGCAACAGGTGGCTGGGGCGTCTCGTCCCCCGCATACTGCTCCGCACCATCACCTTCACTTTCTTCTTGAAGACCAAACAAAGCTTTTAAGAATTTTCCAACATCCTGGAAAAGGCGTCCATAATTGACAACTCCGTACGTAATCCTGAAATATTTGTTTCCTTTGTTCTCTAAAATATTTTTCCTGTCGAAGCTTCTTAGAGCCATATTAATCTTCATAATAAAGTTTTTCATAAAATATTTTTTATATGGCACTTAATTACGTTTATAATAAACGACTTTAAACCTCAGTTAATAAAGGAGCTGCTAATTCATAATAAAAATGACAATTAAGTAACGCTTAGTATTTTAATGAAAATAAAGACATGGCGTCCGCTAATAGAACTCTGCTTCTTAATTAAAATCTGTGAGAATTACGTTTGAACAGTATAGTAACGTAAGCGTGTTTATCCGCCGGCGATCAATCTCTCGCAGTCAATTTGTTTGGTGTTGTGTGTAAATCGGTTCCCGTGCGCTACCACCGATGTAGTTGGGTGCAATTTATCGATAAGCTGTTACTGCTGTTTACTCTACTACCCTCCCTTGTTGTCGACAACGTGGCGATGACGCTGAAAAATGAATTGTTGAACTGGATTTTGCTTGGGGACCATAAAACGTAGAAACTCGAGCTACATCTTCATATTTCTGTGAAGGTTACGCTTAATTTTGTTTTGACATAAACGTTAAGTGGTTGTGTAATTAGCTTTGTCATGGTTTTTACTAAAATACGTGGTTTCCATTATTCTATTTTAAGTTTCCGCTTATTTAATGGACAAAACGTATGAATTAACTCAGGCGTGTCTAAGTTGGTTTTATCGCCTTGTACGCTTAACGCTATCGTCTTCCGTATCGTCTGTTTAATAAGTTAGGGCCTCCGTTTATTTAGTTTTTTTTGACTTCTGACTCATTTTATGGGCAATAGAATTATTTTAATAAAAACTTATTTGTGTTTTCAATAGTTTCTGTATAAGTTAACCAACCAGGAAAGGAAGGAACATAACGTGGTTAGGAAGCCTTCCACGTTCAAGGAAAAGTCGTAGAACCCGTATGATGTATTGATAATACCAATCCAAAACGCCAAGGATAGTAACGAAATAAACACGCACCAGTAAAAATTAAAAATGTTTACAACAAAGAACATTGGAATTTTAAAGTCTTACGATAACTGTAGGATATTAATGTTCTATTCATTGCATTGAATGCCTTTGACCGGATGTTATAGTGTATTCTAAACGCGCCGAGTGTTGACAAAACGTCGATCGTCGATGTCGAGTGCTTTTTGAATTAACTACGAATTCCATACTTAGAAGGAAAACGTTTTGATAACATTCAATCGTGATTACCAAGTGCGGACGCAAAACGGTAAACTAGTTGTCAATACTGTGTTACAATACAATACTACATCAAACAATTTGTATCTTTACTCAAAAGGAAAAAGCAGACGAAAATAATAATTCGGAAAAGTTATCAAAGTACAAATGACAAAATTTTGGAATTCCACGTTTTACTACTTAGGTTTCCGATTTCAGAGAGTAGTTTCATGGAATATTCCTCTATAAGACGAATGCTGAAGGCTTAGGTGACCCGAGACATCAAAGATCCAATTTGACTAGAGCTAAAAGAGAATTCTCGTTCTTATTGTTAATACAAAGAGCATTTGTCTACAAAGGATACCTGACTTAGAGATAAACATTTTCTTTGTACACACTATTATTCTAAAATACCTCACTAAAGTAGAAAAAGTGGACATTCAATTAAATAATTCTCAATTAAGTACTGAATAAAATAAAAATATCATTAGAGAAAATAAATTATAAGTTAGAAAAGCCTTTAATTTAATACAAAGAGAGTTGCATAGGGTATTCAAAGAAGCTTACTTTGCTCATATGTTTAGTTAAACGGAAAGCAATAAATATATTAACTGCGTAATAAATGTAAAATTCATAATCCATGTCAAATCCAAAGTATTACATCATAAAACAGAACAGAATATCTTTACAGGTGTACAAATAGGGAGCAATGAAAACGTACATAAAAAAGTTATAACTACGCGAATCTTCAAAAGATTCACCATCATAAAAATACACTTTGTTCCGCTTTAAATAACTGAAAACTAACGGGTAAATATTTGATCTACATTCAAGTTAATTGAAAATGCTTTTAAAAGTTCCGAGAACAGCGATGCTGGGAAAAAATTATACGAGTTTTAAAGGAGAGCCGTTCTAGAAAAGCCGGTGAAAATTAAATCAGTATCTCGCCTCGTGTTTGTTACAGAGTATTAAATTAGCGGTGTCGGAATCAATTAACATCAGGTTTTACCGTTATTCGGTCAGTAGGGCCTTAATTAAAGGCATATTTTGCCCATAATTATGTATCTTAAGTATTTGTTCGTTTAAAAAGAGAAACTTGGTTGGGTCTTTGGCATTAATAGCGAAATTACCTAATTCAGTAATCCAAACACTTATATCCATTCTGAAGTTGCGGGAGGTCCTTTCTTCGTTATTAAGTACTTAATCTATGCTATCATTCGTCACCTGCTTGTAGCCTTTTATGTGGACATATGATTACTACGTCAGGTGGTAACCGTCCATGGCGTCCCTTAACAAAAAACCGGATCTCTAAGACGGGTGTATCGAAACCGCACATGTCTTCGTCATTTCTATCTTATTAAGATTTTTTATAATCGCCTGTGATCCTCGAAGCATAAGGCAGAGGTGTAACATACAGTTCGAGTATGCCAGAATAAGGTCCAGTAGGAATCCATTCAATACCTAACGACAATGGCCGACTCCCAATGCTAGTTAATTTCTCATTCTCTCGTGTTGACACGAGCCTTTTGAGAATAGCTCCTACCGTGGTAAAAAGAATAGCGAGTCGACAAGGTTGGTAGCGGGGCTGACTGCCCAGGATGCTCCGAACGTACTCGAGTATCGACACTCTTGGAGGCTGCTTTAATGAACCCCATTCAGCCAGTTCATTTATAAATTACACATACACTCTAGGATTTATCTCTAACAGGGATCCTGTAATCCCACTGTGAGAACAGCTTCGATATTTACTACTTTTAATTCATTTCTCTTAAAAAAACAGTATTAATATGTTTACTGTGTGTGTGTGTGTAAACTGCCTCGTTGGTCTAGTGGTGGCAAGTGCGACTACTGATCGTGAGGTTCTGGATTCGATCCTCAGGTCGGGCGAGGTGTTATTGGGTTATCCGTATGGAATTCCTCAGTAGCAGTCCGGTGTTCGGATTTGTGATCAGTTGATGGCAATAGGCTCGCCCCCTATTAAATGCGACTTACAACATAACAGCGAAATGAGGGTGTTACTATACACCTCTGCTCAATCCTTCGGGGAATACAGGCGTGATGTTATGTTAATATGTTCACGATAAACGACCGATGATGTCACGACATACTATTTCGAATTTCACTCGCCAAAAATGACATTAACATCAAAACCATATCTTTCACCCTACATTCCCCTATTAGTCCAAATAAGTGTTCGCACTATAAATCACTGTTTTTATCATCGGCAAACAACGATCGCATCGATACATCAGCTGTTATCATGGGAGCCGTGGGAACTGCGCTCAACCGGTACAACTAGGCCAGAGATATGCTATCGATAAGGGCTTGATTGAACCTGTATGTAATTAAGTAACAAAGATTGTAGTTCGAGCTATGAATCGTGACGCGTTGGCAGCTATTACCGATTTATGGCAGACGTATCAGTGAAAAAGAGCATGAATACCAGTCAAAAAGGTCATATTCTTGGACAAAATATGGTGAAATTGGCGAAATTGCGCGTAAGAGCCCACGCAAACTACAGACTTTATATCGGCCGATAGTTTAGTCGATTTCTTAATCAATTTGAAGATGTATGGAAGTGCGCACATTGTAACGATTCGGTTTCCCTTATAAAAAGAGAATCAGCCAGGCGATCGTTTAGTCTACAGTCTGCGGAGGCTCTTAGTCTTTCCCTCCTAGCGTTTTCACAACTATGTTGGAGTCAGCTTCCAATCTAACCAGAAGTGGCTGAATGCCAGTATTTCACACGGAGCGACTGCCATCAGTCTACCGCAACCTAGTTGCTGGGTAATGCCGATATCCTAAGGTTACACCGGTTGTCAAAGTGTCGGGCTTCTGACTACCCGTAACGACAGTCATAGGTATTCTTATGCCACCCGGGACCGACATTTTAACGTGCTCTCCAAGGCACGGAGGGGTCTCGATGCGTAACAAACGGTCACCCATCCATGGGCTGACTGCGGCAAGCGCAGCTTAACTTCGCAAATCGTATGATTTGCACGGTTGTTCGAGTGCGAAATTGCGCTTAAGTGGGATAGTTAATTAGTAAATTATCTAGATTATCTTCCGTTTCTTCTGGCTAGAGTAAAACAGTCTTGTTAACAGGTTCCAATCTTCGGCTCAGTCTCATCTGCCATTTTGGTCACTGATTAGTGCCCTTAGCGGTCTGTCTGTTTCTCTCGTATTGTCAACCTTCTCGGATATCCGGGATTCTCCAGGAATCTACCGCCAATTCTTGAAAGGCTTCTAGTGTTCAATAAAAATCTCGCGAAATTTGAAACGCGCGCCAAATCATAGTAAAGGCAGCAGCCGATCGCAATGGTGGTGGTACCGGCAAACGGATTTTGCTCAACAAACGGCGCATACCCATCCAAAGCGTTTTTTTGACTCGCACAACAGATTTGGCAACCCTAGTGGTCACGAGAATAGCTCACTTTGAAACTATGAGCAATCATCACCTACTCTTGATGATTTCTCTGAACAACAGATAAGTAGCTCATTATAACCTAGTTACTTAATAGTTTAATGTTGCTGTCTATCCTCTTGACCCTTTTGCCTAAGGGAAAACCCTTAGTCGCCTCTAACAGCACCCATGGGATCTTAAAGGGAGCACCTATTCTGTGCCGCGTAGGCTTAACTATTATAAGGGCCGGACATCCTCGAGGATATCCTGAGCCTCGGTCAGTTGTTAACAATGGTATTACGAAGTCACTCTATACCTAATTGGATTAAAAACGCTTGCCCTTAAAAATATATTTTGTATCATAATCACAATTACAAAAAATAATACATAACATCACGCCTGTATTCCCCGAAGGGTTGGGCAGAGGTGTATAGTAACACTCTCATTCGTTGTTATATTTAAGTTCCATGTTATAGGGGGCGAGCCTATTACGATCAACCGGGCACAAATCTCAACTCCGGGCTGCTACTGAGTAATTCCACACGGAAAAACCCAATAACACTTTTGGCCAACCTGGGGATCGAACCCAGGACCTCACGATCATCAGTCAAAAAATAATCTATACATATAATACAAGTGTAACTGATCGCTGTCTGCACATGGAACATATTTGAAGAAAACTATTATATTATTGGGGGTATTTATTAACGCAATAGAACCCAAAACAATGATTTTTAGAATTGTTGTCTGTTTGCCTGTGCGTTTGTAAGCGCTAATCTCAGAAACCGCTTAACCGATTTGGGTGCGGTTTTCAGTAATGTATTGTGGTAAGCTTCACGTAACATTTAGTGTTTGTTTTATTTCAATCGGTTCATAAATAAGAAAGTTATGTCTATTTAAAGAATCACGTCAATCATTTATTAGAATAATGGAAAAAATGTTATATACTGATCCTCAATGCAGAGCCTAAACCACTGAAGCTAGAAACATGAAATTTGGATAGTAGGTTCCTTTTGTGACGTAGGCAGTTGCTACGTCACAAAAGTAACCTACTGCCCAAATTTTCTACGTCACAAAAGGAAGCTACTGTCCAATGTTTCTAGCTTCAGTGGTTTAGGCTCTGCATTGAGGATAGGGACATTTCTCTTTATGGACAGCTGAATGTTCCTTTTGTGGCGTAGACATCAACTACGAAATATTTTTTGGAAATTCTATCCCTAAGGGGGTAAAATAGGCGGTTGAAGTTTGTTATGATATTCACGCGGGCAAAGTGCTATACAAAATATAAATAATTCTGAGGGGCTCGTGGCTAATTGCCAACCGCGCAGATCATATTATTTACGAAGTTAAGCTACGCTTTCCGTGGTAAGTCTGTAGATGGGTGACCATTCCTTACACATCGAGACCCATCCGTGCCTCAGAGATCACGTTAAATAGTCGGTCCCGGGTGTCACACGAATACCTATGACACTCGTTCCGGGAAGTCAGAAGATCGAAAGTCTGACAACTGATCTAACCTTAGGATATCGGCATTGCCCAATAACTGGGTTGCGGAGGTCTGATGGCAGTCGCTCCGTGTAAAATAATGGTATTCAGCCGCATCTGGTTAGAATGGAAGCTGACCTCAACATAGTTGGGAAAAGGCTAGGGCGAACAATTACAAAATAAATATCTAAAATTGTAAAATAAAATTATAATACTAACGAAGTTACTTCTATTCAATATTTTTTTACAGAAAAATTAAATCAAATTTTTTTTGTAATGAACGTCGGATACAGATACCGATATCAGCGCTTTTCCAGTTTTTTGTTTATTCAATAACGATGCGAAATTTTATAATCAGGTTCCAACAACCCCTTAAAACAAAACTCAATAACAAAACGGTTTCGATAACAATTTTATTTTATAAACTTTCTTTAACCTTAACATACATACATAAACTCACGCTTTTTCCCATGGGGTTAGGCAGAAACTAGAACGCCACATGCTACGACCCTTACTCCTTTCGCTTCATCCACATTCATACATCTTGTCATACAAATACGACGGGGTTTTACTTAAACAAATTAGTCAAATTACCATATAGGTATTTACTAAAAATTTAATCATGTTATACTGTAATCATCATCATCATCTCCCTGCCCTTATCCCACACCAGGTGGGATCGGCACAACATGTATTTCGTAAATCTATGTTGTTAGAGGTTTTGGCTTATTGTTTTATGACCGACCGCCTGCCTGACATCAATCCTCCTTGGAAATACCCATTGCGCCGTCGCGCGGGTGACCCAATGTACTTGCTGATATTATGCACTGGGTCCCAAAATGATATGCTTGTCAATTTTATTGCCGACAACTGAGCAGACTATGTCCTTCTTGATGGAGTATACTTGAATTTCCTCTACCCACTCATTCAGATTTGCTAAGGACTTTGGTTCTGACACATCGTAAACTAATATAGCACCGTGAGCGTCTCTGTAAAAACTTGATGTCAATGTTCTGTATCGCTCCTGTCCTACTCGTAATACGTACTCTATATTCGACATCGTTTTACTGTAATAATGACATGCTAAGTGCATGAACGTTTACGTAAAATATGTGGAACAAGCTATCACATAACGTTTTTGGATACTGACTCATTAATAAACAGTTCAACTAACAGACCAGAAATCTACCTACTATACTATTATTGTAGTTAGGTAGGTAAGTAGTCCCGAACCAATATTCGATACGTAATTTCCTTCCCTAATAAAACAACATTTTATTTGTTTGTGGTACTCTTTTCTTTTCCTTCTGGGACTGCGAACCTTATGCTTTCCAGGATTTCTATATTTTTATACCAATAATATTATCGACCAATTACTTTAATTGCCAGACTAGAACATTTTCAGCAGCACATTTTTACATTGAATGTAAAAATACATACATACATAAACTCACGCCTTTTTCCCATGGGGTAAGCAGAAACTATAGAACGCCACATGCTACGACCCTTACATAAGGAATTTATAGTGCGGATGTCAATGGAAACGCCGGTAGGGGACGTCCTAGAAGGACATACATCGATGTTATTGATGATGTTCTTCACAAAGGTCAGGTGCGTAGTACTCTCAACCGGCGTGCGTGTATGACAAGATGTATGAATGTGGATGAAGTATCTAATGTAAAAATTGTACATAATATATGCTGCCTAGCCTTTTCCCAACTATGTTGGGGTCAGCTTCCTATCTAACCAGATGCGGCTGAATACCAGTATTTTACACGGAGCGACTGCCATCAGACCTCCGCAACCCAATAACTGGGCAATACCGATATCCTAAGGTTAGACCAGTTGTCTGACTTTCGGGCTTCTGACGTCCCGTGATTACTGTCATAGGTATTCGTATGACACCAGGGAACCGACTGTTTAACGTGCTCTCCGACAGAGGTGTCTCGATGTTTAACAAACGGTCACCCATCCACGGACTAGCCGCGGCAAGCGTAGCTTAACCTCGCAAATCGTATGATCCGCGCGGTTAGTAATTAGCACTGTCAATATAAAATAGTACCTACATAATGCAATTTAATTAATATTCCCGAGTGTATTCCCCGGAGCTTCCATATCGTTATTAAACTGCGTCTGCGCTATAAAAGTTATCGCTTCACCGTTTATCAAAACGGACAGGGTTACAGTGAAGTTCATTAGCACCGACCTGATAGCAGTGACGTGGCTCTTTTAACCCCAAATCGTAGAGGAAGTATGTACTTTTTTAATATGGCCAACACACCTTTAAAATGTGAAACCGATTTTATACTTGACGCTTTTATCATCATGACATGAGGCATAACATGATTGCGTTGTTCGTCTAGTGGTCGCAAACGCGACTGCTGAGGTCTAGGCCGATCCTCAGGTCAGGCAAAGGGTTATTGGGTAAAAACCCAATACCTAACACTTTACCCGACCTGGGGATCAATCATTAGGAATTTCTCAATAACATTCTCGCCCTCTCTTACATGGAACTTAAACATAACTGGCGCAACGAGGTTGTACTAGAACACTTCTGCCGTAGGTACTCTTCAGGGAATACAAGGCGTGATGTTATGTTATGTTGATATTGACTTTTCTAAAACTTTTTTGAAAGAATATGTCAGTGATCGCCTGATGATGGTCAAGTCAACAGTTAAAAAATGGTATAAAATAAGTATATAGGAACCATAATTAATATCAAATTCATTGTTTAATTTTAGTTTAGTCTTCCTCTTTAACATAATTTAAATATGCATTACGTACGCTTGTACACCAGAATCAAACAATACAAGTTCTCCAAGCAGATTGTAGGTACTTATTATTTCGTACATACATAACAGAACAAATATTTATCGTATAAACTGTTGGCGCAGAAGAAATATTCCAAAGTTTTAATGAATAATATCGTTAGGTTTTATGTACACTTAATTAGCTAAAAACAAATATTTTATATCAACATCAAATGAAATTGTTTTTCGTCGAAGAATGAAAAGAGTTTACAAGTAGGTACGTATCATACGATTCTTGCCCATCTGTGGTAATATGGTGAATAGGGCCTTCCCTATTCACCATATTACCACAGATGGGCAAGAATAACAGGCAATATCCTTATATTGCCTGTTGCCTCTTATTTAGGAAACGTGATAATTTAATAGGTTCGATAGCAGACCCAACAGTGGACTGACTCACGGAGTAACGAATAATAATATTGTAAAAACAAAATTGTATAATACAACGTATAGAAAATATTTTACCATGATACTCATTTAAGGGTATTTACGTTACGTATCGAAACTACAAAATCTGTTTTTATTTTATCTATGATGGAATCAGGCGTTACTTTGCGGAAATCCATGATCTATAAATATACAATAAAATATTTAGTGTTAATTCCGCGAAAAAAACAGTTGATCAAGCCTGAATGCAGTATGCAGCACCGCCCTCCCGCCCGCAAATATATGCAAATGCAGAAGGTGCGATTAATAACATGCAACACACAAGCAAAACAAACCGATACCGGTTTATTTTATCTGCTTAAAATGTGTAAAATTATGTTATCTTAAAGGTTTTGAAATAATAATTTTTTATGGGACCAAACGGCAACTATTCCGCATCAAACTAAAGAAGAATCACGTAAATCGGATCATAAATCTCAGCGTAATCGGTGTACATACATAATAAAATAAAAACTGAGATTTTGTAGTTTCAATAGTATACGTAGGGATCGTCGATTTAAGGGTATTCGCGATTTTAATCTCTTATTTAACCTACATAATCAGCCCATTACTGTCCCTCTGCTGGACACTCTTCGCAGAATGAGAAGTATAGGCCTTAATCCACCACGCTGGTCTAGTGCAGGATAACGTCATCAAGAACTTTTTGGAGCCCTCTCAGGTGTGCCGGTTTCCTCACTATGTTATACAAGGTTAGTCGGGAAAGAGGTACTGAGCCAAGCCGCTGGCCACATAAAGTATCAGTGATGACTATTTTAAAGCAAGTGTTAAAATTTTAACGTTCGAATATTTTTATTTGCATGCAAAAAGATTTTAATTTTAGTTTTTCCAAAAAACAAAACATACCTGCTTTAGTTATGAATTCAGAAAATTAACTTTCTAATCCGTGACCCCAAATAACACCTAAATTGTAAAAACAGCTGATCATAGCTATGGACAGATAGATTATAGCATATTTTTTACGAAATCTTTGGAAAGCTATTTCTCTTAAACTATCGAGTTTTGAGGAAAGCTGTAGAACAAAAGTTATCCCTTATTATGGGTACTTTAATACCCTTTCGGCTTAGTATCCCCTTTCCGACTAACCTTGTATAATCATATGCTGACCCGTACCTACATAAATCTAAAAGTCAGAGGTGCGGGTCAGAATTGAACTCATACATAACCCCCTTGCATAACAATCGTTCAACTGTTAAGCTTTAACTGCTTCCACCTATTATTGAACCTAAAGACCTAAAAATATAGAAACTAAATTAATGTTTGAATAAAAACAAACCAAAACAGAACAGAACTCGTTCCCATCAACTGTGGTGCGTTGCTTTCATTGTTATCTGCCGAGATAACAATGTTAACGTAACCTACTTCTGGATGGTGATAGTCATATAAGCTTTATAATAAACACTGTATAACATTTGAGTGCCGTTATGAAATAGACTTAGTTACAAGAACTTTATTATTTAGACTTCAAAACTCACATCGCCTCTTTGCTTCAATAACATGACAAGTGCGAACGATTCTTATTTGTTTTATTTGATAATCAAAACCGACGTGTCCGATTTAGGCCTTTTTTTTTTACGTGGGGAAATCCTCATGGACTATTCCCCGTCTGGGGCAGACGGGGGGGTGTGCCGGACTTTTACCGGCTAAAACCACCACGGTGTCCCTCCTTCTGACCTAAGGCCGGGGTCACGGGATTCGCTATTGCATGCACCGCAACCCCGGCAGGTCTTGGTCCACCAATTGCTGGTGGACCTCTCCACTGTAGGGCCCCACCCCACGACCTCCTGAGAGGCGCGGGGGGCACCCCACATCACCCGCGCACCAGAACACATGGTACGCCGTGACCACCCCGGGGACCAAACAAGTACATGGGTGCCAGACTACCCTGTGTCTGGGCACCCCTGGTCCCCCTGCGACGGGTCAGATTAGAGGCCCCGCCGCCTACCACTTTTCGGCCGCAGAGGATAGAAAGGGCGGCCAGGCACACACCGCCACTCCTCTTCCCCGCGGCCCCACCGCGTCCGCCATCTGACGGTGGCGGCCCCGTCAAGGCCACGGAAGGTAGGGAGAACGGCGCACCGTAATACCGGCACTTCTCTCCCGCACTCAGCCGCGATGCGTTCCAAACGACATCGCGGCCCGCCTCAGTTGCGATATCGCCGAAGCGACACCGCAACCTACTTGGCCGCTACATCGAGGGCTACCAGACCCAAGCCCCGACGAGCGGCCCCTCCTTGGGTTCCTCTTCGCTTCACGTCCGATTTAGGCCTGATTCGCACGAACGCTTTTTAGCGTGCGTTAAAGAGAGTACAATACATAAGCTGCGTTAAAAAAGCGCTGTCATGTAAACACATATACGGCTTGGTATTTGTTGTATTAGAACACTTTTTGACGCGCGTTGAAAAAGCGTTCGTGCGTATCAGGGCTTATTTTTTTCAAAAAACGTAGTTTCGCTGTTATTAAGCGTAAAAAAAACACGATTTTTGAAAAAATAAAACCGGTACGGTGGTTTTAAGTAACAAATAAGGATTGTACGGACTTGTCATGTTATTGAAGCAAAGAGGCGACATGTACTCACAGTAGGTACTAGCACAGTCTAGCCATTCCATACAGTCGTCCATCGCGGTGACGTCATCTCCCGAGCTGCCTTAAAACCTGTCACGTCATCTCCCGAGCTGCCTTTATACAACGGTCAGTGTCAAACTCTCGATGAACCACTGTATGGAGTAGGTTAGTTACACTGTGGTACTAGTAGAGCTCATTGTGAAAGAAGAGCACGTCCGGGGCAGTACTACAATCATACCTACTTCTGCCGCCAAGCAGCATTGCTGTACCGGTTTTACAGCAATGGTAGCCGGTGAAATTACAGGCACATGAGACCTTTGAGTTTGTCTCTAAGATTGCTATCGTACCAGCTTATCCTCTTGGTGTTTTAGGCGACGATAACCGAACCTAGGAGGAGCGTTCGGTCTGTTTGCTTCTTGTATCGTGTCGGCACGGGTTCTACAAGAGTAGCTTATGCCGTGGTAAAAAGACTAGCCAGCCATCAAGGTTGATAGCGAGGCTGACTGCCCAGGGTGCCCCGGACGTATTTGAGTACTTATCATCACGACTGTTTGCTAATAAAGATGAGATGCAATGCTTGATCTCTCTCCAAAAGATGGATGGATTGTGTGAAGGATGATAATATGGGTAAAAAAAGAGTGAGTACTGAGATGATGGCTGATAGAGGAGAATGGCGACACGTTTGGTGCAGTGGCCGAGCGATTGGCTTCTGCGCTACGGGTCGTGGGTTCGATTCCCGTACGGAACGAATATTTGTATGACCTACAGATAGTTGTTCCGGGTCTGGTTGTTTGTGCGTGTGAAGATTTGTGTCTGTAAATGCACCCACAATACAGGAGAAATCCTAGTGTGGGGCAACGTTTTCTTTTTTTAAATAAAAAATAAATAAAATAAATAATGGAAGAGAAATACATGTTGTGCCGACCCCACCTAGTGTGGGATAGGGGCAGGGAGATGATGATGATAGTCACGTTCTTTTTGATAATAAATTACTTTAAAAAAACATGCATGGCCTGAATATTGCCACGGTACAGTAGCCATACCAAACGGATTGGTAGTCGGAGTATTTTTTTCTTTTTATCTGAAGAGGGATGATGCTACGAATAAAATTTGTCTGTAGCCAATGGCGTCCATAAGGTACCGTTGAACGTGCATCGCATTCGAAGCAAGAGGTCCATTAAAGTTAGTAGTACCAATGGACGACATCGGCTAGACGAGTCTGACAAATGTTTAGTGCATAGACGGTTAATTAGATTTATTCATGGCACGATTAAGTTAAAATATTTATACTCAAGTTACAAACTGTTGCAACCTTTTATTTTATACTTAGAGAAGTCCTCGTGGATCCCCTTCACCCTGGACACTGACAAAGGTTATACTGGACTCTTACCGACTAAAACCACCGCAGTGTTCCTCTGAAGAACCTATGGTCGGGATCACGGGATTCGCTAGTGCATTCACCGCAATCCCGGCAGAAATATTTGCAACCTCTGTGTATAGTCGTCGTCACGTAACTTGGCAAGGTTTTGGCGTAGTGGCAGTAAGTTTGCGCATGTACACTTAATGCAACAAAAATATGATCACTTATTTATTTCTTTCTTATTCTATGGTTATTGTCATAATTTATTTTTAAACATGTCTGTTTAGAAGAAAGAAAGAAAGGAGAGGAATTCTCTTCTCTACTCTCGCCAAGTTACGTGCCGGCGACTATATTTGAATCACACCACATGTATGCGAAACATGTTTCAAAACGTGTTTCTGTACCATTCGAAACTATTGTACATGTTTTACCCGAGTCCCAAGGAAGGGTTATTGTATACTTTGAACAGTCTTACCTCACAAGCAATGGACGCCATGTTTCTATGTCGTTTATGTTATTTTCTTTTTATTTCAGGAGCGGCTTGGCGCGGCGTAACCGGCGGGCCGCGCCATGGGTAACAAGTGCTGCAGCCGCCGCCATGACCCAGATAGACCTTTGGGTGAGTTATAGGACAATTTTGTATACATTTGCTTCTTATTTTAAGCGCAAAAAGACGTTGAGTTACGTGGGGAGTATTTTCATCTACTTTAGTGCTTTGTTACTATGCGCACTAGAAATCGCATATTCTGGAACTCTTAAACACACTGACGACAAGGTACGCAATAAAATGAACAGTTGCATAGAACATCTGGTCTTAGCAAGCAGTAGTCTTAGTTATGGCCAAAATATTGCGCGATCCCGATCTCTCAGAGGCAGGACCACAACAAAATGTCGCCTTCGTCAACTTGCATTAAAAAGAGGAGAGTAGATTTCTACTAACTATTTAGTTAACATACATCACGCCTTGTGTTCCCCGAAGGGTACGGCAGAAGCTTTTTTAGTACAATTTCTTTTTGCCAGTTATGTTTAAGTCCCATATAATAAGGGGCGAGCCTATTGCCATTAATCGGGCGCAAATCGAGACTCCGAGCTGCTACTGAGAAATTCCTAATGGAAAATCTCAATAACACTTTGCCCCACCTGGGGATCGAACCCAGGACCCAACAGGACCAACAAGACAGTCAAATAGTTAAAAAAGATGAGATAAAGAAAAACAACTGGAATTTTTGTACTTCTTTTCGTGTGGTTAGTGACTAACCTGGTGTCAGAGTTTATGCCGCCCATGGGCCTCTGACGTGGCTTCACATACCGTCGAAAAATATCTCTCAGGCATCCTCCGGGTTCCTTACGATGTTTTCCTACACCGTTTTTAAGCAATTGATAATTATACAATACGCACATGAATCCGAAAAGTCACAGTTGCCTGCCTTGGGTTCGAACTCGAGACCTATTACTTGGCAGTCCGACGGTCACACCACAAGGCTACCACTACGCTTCCGGTAAAAAGAGGAGAGTAGAAATAGTTAATAAAGATGAGATAAAGAAAACAACCGGAATTTTTGTACTGAACTTAGGTAATTGAATTGATCGTATCTATCAGTATTGCGGGCTGTTTCAATAGAGTGAATGCTGGCATTGTTTTGGAGTATCAATAGAAATTAGAAACAAAGCGACTGAGTTTGTTTTAGTTGCGTACTACATTGATCATATAATCTAATTGTAAACAGTATTATGGGATTGCTAACTTCTCAATATGGGTGATGAATATTAAATGATTTTGAAGTTCCGTCAATACGTCTCTCTCTGCAACTTATTTATTAGATCCTAAATCCCTTTTAGTTCTGTTGAAATAAAGTTGTTTACCACTAAAGGCTCAGTAGGACGCAAGTAAATAAAGATATATTATGTACGAGAAATGTCAGAAATAAGCTGCTTTGTGATCTCGGTTCTCCATCTTTCTTGAGCCAGACCGCTATTTGTACGGGAAAAATATGCGTTTATTGTATGCTGTTTGTTGTTCTGTCTAGCTTTTTCTCAACGATGTTGGGATCAGCTTCCAGTCTAACCAGATGCGGCTGAATACCAATATGTTACACGGAGCGACTGCTATCATACCTCCGCAACCCAGTTACTGGACAATGCCGATAACCTAAGGATAGACCAGTTGTCAGACTTTTCGGACTTCTGACTTCCCGTAACGAGCGTCATAAGTATTCGTATTACACCCGGGACCGACTGTTTAACGTGCTTTCCGAGGTACGAATGGCTCTCGATGTGTAACGAACGGTCACCCATCCACGGACCGACCACGGTAAGCGCAGCTTAGCCTCGCAAATCGTATGATCCGCGCGGTTGGTAATTAGCCAGAAGCTCCTCATTGTATGCTGTTATAAATATAACATAACATCACGCCTTACATTCCCCGAAGGGTTCGGCAGAGGTGTTTTAAAACACCCTCGTTTCGCCAGTTATGTTTAAGTCCCATGTAATAGGGGGCGAGCCTATTGCCATCAACCGGTCACAAATCCAACTCCGGACTGCTACTGAGAAATTCCTAATGGAAAAACCCAGTAATTGTATGCTGTTATGTACTTTATAAAAACAATCGAGTAGGTAACAATTTTTTTCTTCAGCAACTCTCTGTATTGATCATAGTACCTATATAGCTAAATATAATTTCATATAACCTTAGACAACAGTGCCTCCAACAAGGCACGAATATCTTTATTAACATTTCTTCAAGTGGAGTTTCAGCTCATCTTGATTGACCGTTAAGGTTCATAAAAGCATAATACTGCGTTAAATCTCTGCTGGAAGCAAACATAATTATGTACCTATCTAATGTTATATTAAATAGAGTACCGTAAAATGGGGCTATTTGAAATTCGTGGGGTTAATTGAAACGAACAAGATACAGGAAATTTTTTGATATATGTTTTAACTAACTATAAATAATTTCGATTTGAATATTTATTTTTATAATAATAAATATACAATTTCATTGAAATCGTAAATACGTATAAGAGTACGTTCCATAACCGAATTCCAAATAACCTCGTGGTTCTCAAAAAGCCCCATTTTACCGGTAGGTAATTAGGGTGACATAATTTCTATTGCTATAGGTACTAGCTAATCTGATATGGATATCAAATTCTTCCTTTTACTTGTCTATTGATCACTTTACCACCTACATTTAACAAAATGGCACAACTCCTTGATTACCCTCCGTATCTGGCCAAAAAAACAACATTTTCATCAAAGACTCGAAAAAATAAAACTCTTAGACTAGTGTATTTTTAACACAAAACCGCGAGCAACAAAAGTGGATTCCTTTTAAACAGCCGAACGGAACATATTTCCTTGAAAACAACAATGGTGGTAGATTTTTCGCACGATGTTAAAACTGGTCATTAGACGCAATTCGCGTTCATTCGTTACTATTCCACAGACGCTAGTTTGAGGTCACGTGCATTGTTTGGAAACAATATTAATTACACCCCAATGCTCATATGAATTAAACGCCAATTACAGATTCGATGTTATTAATTAATTGTACTCGGAAAGGTCAAGGGGGATTTGAACACCCAGAATTTAATCTGCGATTACAATAACGCTTAAGAGATGTGTTGAGCCATCTAGTACACGTATTGGTCAATTCAATTGTTAAGAATGTAATTATAGTTGCCCAAAAGTTTTGGCTAACGCGGAACTTCGCAGCTTCGCCAGATTTGGCTCGTGTGAAGATTTCCCCTTCCACTTAGTATGAGAGTTGAAGAAACACATAAAATGTGTCGGCTGTTTGCGAGACTCGTAAAAGTAGGGAAAAGAGTGTTGTACAGTCAACGGCAAAATTCGATGAATTTTTCGGTATTTTGAAATTATAGTGGCTAAAATTTTATAGGCCCGTTTTGACAGCTGTCAAAACGGGCCTAATAAATTTTAGACACTATAATATTCATCGTAGAAGACATTATTTTCCTAAAATTATAATGTCGGATACTAGTCTTTAAAGTACCAAGTAAGAAAAAGAAAGAAAGAAAGTAGTAAGTTTCTTTGTACCTATACTCTATCATATTTTTTACATCTTCTTTTCGTGTGGTTAGTGACTAACCTGGTGTCAGAGTTTATGCCGCCCATGTCTTTAAAGTATTGTATACTCTATCATATTTTTTACATCTTCTTCTTTTCGTGTGGTTAGTGACTAATCTGGTGTCAGAGTTTATGCCGCCCATGGGCCTCTGAAGTGGCTTCACATGCCGTTGAGAAATATCTCTCAGGCATGCCGGTTTCCTCACGATATTTTCCTTCACTGTTTTTAAGCAAGTGATATCAATACAATACGCACATGAATCCGAAAAGTCAGAGGTGCGTACCTTGGGTTCGAACTCGAGACCTACTACGACTTGGCAGTCCGACGGTGACACCACTAGGCTACTGTTTATTATTAATTTTTTACATGATAATTAGCATGTTTTCATTCACAAAATACTTTAGAAACTTAGAACCATTACTTATTCACACTAAACTTACGTATCGTGTCGCGTCATCACGTCAAAACTGTGCACGCCTTCATCTTTATTACATAGTATTTTAAAACAAAGTCACTCCCACTGTATGTACGCTTAGATCTTTTAAACTATGCAACGGATTTTAATGCAGTTTTCAGCAATAGATATAGTGATTCAAGAGGGAGGTTTACCCCACATTAGTATCTACATTGCACCCGTGCGAAGCCGAGGCGGGTCGCTAGTACAAAATATATGAATCCGATAGCGTCAGATGCACCTACTGATGCGTCACGACACGTCACTGTAGTGTGAATCCGGCATTGGCATTACCTTTGATGTTGACTTTGACAGTTCCTCTTGGGATAATCCTCCCATGCCGCCATTTTGGGAACGGTTACAAGCCCAATCTACTTCACTCAACTTTTTCCTTCATCTGGCAAATTGATTTATTGTCACTAACTATCTACGTGTTTGCTTCCAGTATATCCCGCGTACAAGAACGAGGCGGGGTTCACGGCGTGCCCGTCATCGTTGGAGACGCGATATACAGGGGAACCGAACACAAGAGTGCTGTCGCGGCCGCCAGCAGACATCGTGCGGACACGCAACCCCGGAAAATGTGAGTATGGAGCATCGAATCAGCTCGTATGATCTCCAAAAAGGTAAAGAACAAAAGGAATGTTTTTTGCTCTTTTCTTTTCCTAAAGTTTAGAGGCACGTGATGACACAATATGATAGACAAAACTCTTTGAGATAGGAGGATAATTCCATAACAGATTCTTTGCATTTTGGCACAACAAACATTCAGTCATCAGTAGTCAATGAATGAAAATTGCAAACTCTCTCTAAAACTAGTTTGGTCTGGCTTTTGCTTTACCAAGTTCAGATCAAAAAACTTCTGTTCTTACCTTGATCACTGGAAGATCTCCATAGCAGAGCCATGGGCGTAGCCAGGATTTCGTCCAGGATGGGGCAAACTCAGCAAGATAGTATTTTTGTCTTTTCAAAAAATCTGGAAGTGCAGATGGGGTTATGGGGTAATTTGCCACATAACTTATTTTTGAGGCCCAAATAAGTATAGATGGAGTCGGGCATTGGTCTGCCTAATTTGGATAATTGTTCTGTGGACATGGGTGACGAGATGACTGAATCTAGACCATTTACCTATCCCTTCCTGTGCCAGGGTAGGGCAAGCGCCCCACCCTGATTACGCCTATGAGCAGAGCCGACTTCATATTTGTCTACTATAAAAATCTAACCAATACCTCACAAATTCCAGGCATAACGAACGGCGGTCGCCGCGTAGTGAAGGCACTATGCGCTTATACAGCTCGCGCGGACTCCGACATCTCATTCCGCAAGGGAGACCGCATGGAGGTCCTGAGTGACGCCGAACCTGACTGGTGGAGGGTCTTACACCTTACCACGAGGAGAGAGGGACTTGTGCCCGTCAACTTCGTCGCAGAAGAAAGCTCCGTGGAGTGTGAAGAGTGAGTATAGTGTTATATGTAAGCTAACACCGGAGTAGTTCACAAATGGAGTGCTATACGGACTGTACGGAACGGCATTGCGTGATATGATGCGCCGACGGCAATGTTCGTCTGTTGAAAACCTTTCTTTCTTGCGGCACAGAAGCCAGCCGATTTTGATTGATATTAGCGCTACATTAACCTTTTGAACGCCATACGTCTATAGACGTCAAACGAAAATGAGCTCTTGACACCAACGACGTCAATAGCCGTTAAAGAAGTACGATGAATTTGTAGTGTGACGTGGAAGCAAGTGATCATAAGTCTATAGCCTTTAGCGTAGCGTTCAAAAGGTTAATTTACTACTCCGAGCATAACCCAAAGCTGAATGTACATAGATAGTCCTTGTTCAAGGATGCTGTAGCAGGCTTATCCTAACGCTGAATGTAAATATCGCCGTACGTTAATTTCTTTCTTTTCTGAATTCTATAATATGATTTTACAGTCGTTTTGCTGTGCTTTCAACACGAGAACGCTTCTGTTACCTCATGCCAAAGTTATATTTTCCAAAATACAACCTTCTAAAGTCATGTAAATATTTAAGATCAATCTCATAATTAACAACTTGCCTTATGGCCAAATACTCAAACACTACTCAATTTTAAGTTACCGTTAAGTCTCGTGCTATCACTCACTTTAAGGCGAAGTGACAGCACGAAATGAACAGCAACTTACAATTGAGTATCGTTGAGTATTTGGCCATTAGCTTTTTAATATTATACTAAACAAACCTCTAATCGAAATATAACCAGCAGTAATAAATACTAATTGAAATCACATCTCCGTTGATTGGCCTAGATTCGAGGACCTCGCTTCGCTAAGTTCTCGTGACGCAGGCATCAATTTGTAAGCAGCTTACACTGTTAATAATGTGGCAGATTCATTGACAAAAATCTTCGTATTTGAGACGAAGCTGTATGTCTAGATACCTACGCAATTAAAAAATCATCGATATACAAACAAAACAGGATAAAGTATTAAAATTCAAAAATGAATCAAATACAGTCATTTATTTTTGATGCCCTATTAAAAGGTCTATCACGCATCCGCGCCGTGTCAGAACCGGGGCCGGACCGCAGCTCACCATTTCATACATTTTGTACCGAAGCAAGACCTCCGTCGCTCAGTGCTGATCAGTTAGCATCAGTAATCAGTCTTCCGGGCTTTTGCTACGGTACAAAATGTATGCGAATTTGAGCTCTGGCTCTAACCCCTTTTTAACAGGGATTTTTCAACATATTATTCTCTGTAATTGTCATATTTTCTTGTATACCAACGTAATAATATATTCCACCAAAATATGGTCCAAAAATCCCGTTCTTCAGCTTCCACTAATCCTCTAAAGCTTCCTAATTCTAGCAACTACAAGCTACAACTGACGGTAACACAACAAAACAACAAAAACGGTGACGGGTCAACACCCTCCCTTCATTTTATTAATCGGCGACTTTCCGCTAAAGGCCGACATCATGTTGCAGTTGGTTCTTTCCGCACGTGTCCCGGAAAGAGGCTGACAAACTCCTGTTGGCTGAAAGCAACCCTCGGGGGACGTTCCTCGTGAGGCCGGCGGAACACAACCCTCACGGCTTCAGCCTCAGCGTCAAAGACTGGGAGGAGGGGAGGGGGTACCATGTGAAACACTACAAGATTAAGCCCCTGGACAATGGAGGGTTCTACATCGCGACCAATCAGACGTTCCCCAGTTTGCCGGCGCTTGTGATGTCGTATACGAGTGAGTTGGGTTTCTATATGTGTTTGGATAAAAATTATAGCGCTGTACTTTGGTTTAGTCGGCTACAACGAGGTGTAATATACACTGCACGCATCCGAAAATGAATTGCATACATTATAATTATTTGAGTGACGTGCAACAAAAGAGAGGAGCTTCCTGAACAGAGAAACCAAGGCCCAACTAACCAAGTTGCATCCTGGTCCGCATATTCAGGCTAGACACGTGGCAGATTCCTTAAAGCCATCGGCTAGCTACTGTAACGATGGAAATTATACTCGCTAAAACACAATATATTATGGCATGAATTACACAACACTCAATACTTTAGCAAACATTACGGCGGAAAGCCCCAACGTCAGGACGTCTCCAGAGTGTCACTGCCGGTTGGCAGCGTCTCCGTGTTGTGCTTGAGTCGCCGGGGGTTGGGAGGCGTCGTAGGAAAACCGCCTAACATAACAAAAATGGTCAAATAGTTGAGCACTCAGCTCCCCTGAATAATCAAAATGCATGTCCTCTGAACTAAAAGCTCATTTACATGGAGATCATTTCTCGAAGCGAGTCTCATGCTATCTCTGTTTTCATCGTAAAGAAAGACAAAGACAGAATGAGTCTAGCTCTGAGAAACTATCCTTGCTTTTAGTCTCAATAAATACTTAAAAGTGTCATGTTAACGCTATCTAAATAAAAGATACTAATGTTATTTCAGAAAACGCGCTAGGTCTGTGCCACGTGCTCGCGCGACCGTGCCCGAAGCCCGAGCCGCAGATGTGGGACCTGGGACCGGAGCTACGGGACAAGTGGGAGATACCACGAGTGGAAATACAACTGATCAGGAAACTGGGGCAGGGCAACTTCGGAGAAGTTTATTATGGAAAATGGCGTAACAATATTGAGGTGATGTTAACATTCTGTATCTAATATTCAACCTGCTTGTTCTGGTACAAGCATTCTGTCCCTTTTTGGGAAGGGAGACGGTTACATTTGGCAATGGACTGAGTTCGTCTAAATAACTTGTAGCCTGAGCCATAACTAACATAATCAGCCCATTACTGTCCCACTGCTGGGCACGGGCCTCTTCTCGGAATGAGAAGAGTTTAGACCTGAGTCCACCACGCTGGCTTGGTGCGGGTTGGCAGACACCATCGAGAATTGAATTTTATGGAGCCCTCTCAGGTGTGCCACTTTCCTCACGATGTTTTTCCTTCACAAATTCTGATCCGCACATGAATTGGAAAAGTTAGAGGTATGAGTCGGGATCAAACTCAGACCCTCCTACAAGGAAGGCAAGCATTCAACCGATTACTACGTAATGTTAATGGCACTGAAACTAAGGCTACACTTATGTGTCGCACTTGTTTCAATCGCTCATGTGTCGCAGCTAACACCCATATTCTAAGACGTTCCTCCAAAACTTATTCGACTCCACGTCGACTCAGTCTTTCTCATTACCATCGGTATAGTTGACATAAACGTCCTCGACTCGAGATTTCTCCTCAGTCGAGGTAAGGAATCATCTGTCAAACTCAAGGTACCTCGGAACCTACCTTAAGGAAGAAGTGTCAAAGTTCGCATGTAACAAAAATGAATTTTGAAGACTTTATCGAATACGATTACGATAATCCTTAAAACTATTTATCGCGGCGTTATTTGCGCGGTGCAGATAATTCAAATTATGACGTAATGACTCCACTCTACCTTGACTCATTTGAGGACCCCTCATCGAGGAACATCAAAGTTCACTCGAAATTGCGACTAAGAATACAATTTTGAAGGTGTTTTCGAGCCCGTCCTGAGTCAAGAAAGTTTTGGAGGAACGTCTTAGAATATGGGTGTATGTGTAGCCTCAGTTTCAGCGCCAATTTTCTCAATACTAACATCCGTTTTCCCGTTACAGGTCGCCGTCAAAACCCTAAGAGAAGGCACGATGTCGACGCAAGCCTTCTTACAAGAGGCGGCCATCATGAAAAAGTTTCGACACAAGCGACTCGTGGCCTTATACGCAGTCTGTTCAACACAGGAACCCGTTTATATCGTCCAAGAGTACATGAGCAAAGGCTCCTTACTCGAGTTCCTCAGAAACGGTGAAGGAAAGTTCCTTCAGTTCGAGGATCTAGTTTACGTAGCCGCGCAAGTTGCGTCCGGTATGGAATACTTAGAATCCAAAATGTTGATACATAGAGACTTAGCCGCTAGAAACGTGTTAATAGGTGAAAATAACGTAGCAAAAATATGTGACTTTGGACTGGCTAGGGTTATTGAAGACAACGAGTACTGTCCCAAACAGGGCTCTCGCTTCCCTGTAAAATGGACGGCGCCCGAAGCAATTATCTACGGAAGATTCTCCATCAAGAGTGACGTTTGGTCGTACGGTATTCTGTTGATGGAACTGTTCACATACGGACAGATACCGTACCCAGGTCTACACGGCAAAGACGTCATCGAACAAGTGGAACGAGGATACAGAATGCCGAAACCTGTCGGCCATTACCTTCCAGACGATATCTATAGACTGATGCTGCAATGTTGGGACGCTATACCCGAAAAACGGCCCACGTTCGAATTCCTAAACCACTATTTTGAATCGTTCACAGTTACAAGTGAAATTCCGTACAGAGAAGTGCAGGACTAGTGCTGTGATATAGTGAAATAGTAATTTTGTATGTGCAGCGTGAGAAACAATGTGTAGGGTCCTCTTAGCAAATATTGGAATTATAATTTGTGTGTGGATCACGTGCGCCGCGAACGTTTCACCGCGTGTCCACACACACTTATAAAGCCACGTTTAGTATTTTTATACTCAAAGCATTATTGAACTAAAACAATACAGGAATGTGTGAGCTTCTTTTTTATTGGTCTACGGCTTTTATCTTCTGTTTTGTGAGTCAAAATTGGTATCGAAATACTTAGCCTAAGTCAATACGAAAACAGAAACTGATGTGCGATTAAGTCCACTAAAATAAACTTAAGTATATATAGTATTGAGTAAATTTCACTTCAATATTATTTTATGTAGCTAATAAGCACTGGTAGCGTTGTTTTGCATTTTGTACAAACTAAATTGTTCACTATGACATAAGCAATAAGGTTTAAAACGAAATGTAACACGATATTTTCATATTCTAAAGTGATATGTGATATTTTTTTATCACTTAAGGCCCGACACTGATATCTCAAGAGTTCTACGCTTCACTCGTGCTTTGTAACTCCAAAAAATTCTAAAGTTCACGCACAATTTTCACATTGTCTTATTTTGCGTACAAATTATAACTACCCTTTATATTGACAAACAAACAGAACTGATAATAAACTTTACAAGGCTCCTTTGCAATTATCATATAAATGATATTCTAACCCTTTAAGTTGACATGTAGCTCCCTGAATCAAAATTGACTAGTAAGTACTTCATTGTGATAAACTGTGCTCAATCTACGCTCCGTACAACACTTGCAAAGGGGCTAACTAACCTCATGTAAAAAGAAAAATAATACTAGCTTTAGGACCATATACCAAAGAGTTAATTGTACATTAAGAGCGAATGATAGATGTAGAGAGAAGCGTATTTAATTTATAGCGTAGTTAGACCTTGTGACCTGTATAATGTTAATTATTTTGACCAATATTACCATTTTTGACGCATGTATAAAACTATAAAAAAAATATTAATTGTTAATATAATTGGTTTCTAATATCGACTGATCATCGATCCGTTGTTTATTCAAATAACCACAAAATTTAACCTCAAATTTCTTTATTTTCTTCGCCTAAAAGTATTAAAATGCTTTAACCACTTAATCATTTTGTCATCCTAGAAAATGTATAAAGCCAATGAAAATAGTGTCTTAAATAACATTCCAAATATTCAAACACGTTAAATTTGGACACTTTTGTATGAAAACGTTTAGATTTATAAGATTTTGTACATACAATGAAAATAAATGTCATTGATATAAATAATGTATGTTTTTTATTTATTTACACGGTAAGTATTACAATAATTGCATTTGCGGAATCCTTGTCATAAATGCATACATAATATCTTCATAATATTAATTAACAATTTTTTTTATAAATAAAAATTTACTACAAAAAGGAACTTACGAAAATTTAACTTTTTTTGAAAAATAAATCTATTTATTATTATACATACTTAAATATACCATACCATACCATCATGAATATTCCAGTCTTTAATAAAAAAAAATCGACATCACATTTAGTAGGTATTTACATTCGTAAAATATGAATGAATTGCTTTTTTGGCTTTCAAAGCCAATTTCGCATTTACAAACAATATAATATTATTGTACCATTATAAATAAAGATCACAATCATGTGCACATGGATAACATTCAAACGTATTTATTAAATCTTAGTTAGATTTATCCCTTCATTAATATCAATGTCATCAGCATTACCAGATTCCAGTCCAACCAGCCAGTTCTGAACCATGGGGCTGATATTACTGGATTTCAGTATTTAATGTGTAAATAATCTCTAAAGCCGCATATTCGGAGCGGCCGGCGGAGCGTTGAAACGTTGCATTGAGCGTTGCGTGCAGCGTGCACGCAACTAAAGGCTCATTTACACGGAGCAAGTTTCTTGAAGCAAGTCTCATGCTATCTCTGTTTTTGTCGGAGAGAAAGACAAAGATAGCATGAGACTTGCTCTGTGTAAATGAGCCTTAATTATCGGTCGAGTGAGACGTTTGGTATATTGACCAATCAGAGATTGCCACTATAGAACATGTGTCATGGATTTAAATAAATGTTTACGAGTATAATCCCTTAAAAAAAGCTTGAGTTAAACGGCTTTATTTTGCAGTACCCCTGCAATGTCAGGATTTGAGGATTGAAGGTTGAAATTATTATAATGTTCTATTGTCATGGGAGTTGAATTTGTGTGCGAAGTTTCAGGAGAATCGGTTAAGCAGAAGTAGTTGCAAAAACTGTCGCAGAATTTGAATCAAACAAACAAACAAATGTACGAAGTAAAGCTAATTATAATTAAAACTGTTTAAAAATGCTATTTATTACTCACTACTTGCTATTAAAATATCGAGACATCACGAAGAAATTGGTTATAGTGTAACATTAAACTAGGCTATAAAAAATTGTCGTGATAGGTAAGTAAATAATAAAACTTCATAAATAGTTTCATTGTCACTGAGAATTGAGAATTATATAACATTTGAAAAATTATTATGAAACATACATAAATTGACTTCAAAGTAAGGAATCTTTGTGGCATCAGATATTAAGCAAAATCAGCCCACATTACCGTCCCACTGCTGGTCACTGGAGAAGGGTTTTGGCCTTACTCCATCACGCTGGCCTAGTGCGGGTTGAGGCACTACACACACCCTTCTATGTTTTATTAATATCAGATATTTGAGTATCCTAAAAAAACGGAAGACGTCTTCTATTATGTTTCGCTCTGTACTATCTATTTTAACTTTATTACACTGATTTTTACACACACAAGGGTTTTTTGCTAGGAATCTTCCTTATCACTTCTAAATGGCTATTTTGTGACTTCGAGTCGCAGTGATTAAAAATCACATAGAAACCTCATACTTCTACATTTATACGTTGTCTATGTAATTTACATTCATGCATCCGTCCGTGGTACATCAGAAACTCGCTCTTAATCTATTGCAGTCCACTGCTGGACAAAAGGCCTCATCCATCTCGTATAATATATAACAAATTGTGCACTTGAACAAGAACTAGCACCCTAATTGCGTAATGCAGTTACAATCGTTATAGCTTCAATTTGGACAGGTTAAGACGGTCCAGACACTATCAGTAATAATGACATTACGTTCAAGTAATCAGTGGCGGTCGGGGGGGGGGGGGTCGTAGGGCATGACCCCCCCCCCCCCAATTGTACACGTCAAATTGACAAAACTCCTAAAAGTAGATAATTTACGTTGCGTAAATGATCCGCTCCGCTGCGTTCGCAGACAAGTAAGAATTATTAAACAATTCATAATTACATACGGGAGTTTTCCCGTATTATAGGATCCAACAAACTCACAATATATGAAGATGTAAAAAATAAGGCTCCATTAAAAGTATGAACATTTTTTAAAATTTAAATGCGGCCTCTGTCTGGCCCATTTTTTTCTTTTAATTCTTTTGATATTGTCTGGACTGCTATAGCAATGTACAGTGTATTTTTTCTACTTGTCGTATTTGGTTAACAAATATGGCGTACTGGTAACCAAAGACAATTGATAGGGACTAATAATCGAATGACCTTAAAGGTAGAAACGATTGATCGTTTTGACGCAAAGAATATTGTCGTATTGTCAAAACGAAATCTATTGTGATTGCGCGTGTTACGTAATTAGAGTGCGGATTCTTCAACCTCGTTTGGGGACAGGTTAGAATATAAAACTTCCTCACCGCACGCTGGGAATAGACGCGTGTTGTAAGATTCAACAAAACCCAGCACGCTTGGTGGTACGATCTATACGGTCCACCTGGCTAGCTACCACCCTCACATTAAAGTCCGGCGCCAAGCAGTTTACTGTGTTCCGTCGTGTGTATGTGAGACCCAGAGGGGTATAGGGGAATCCCTCTATATCTCTGTTCCTTGGATTCGTGTGCTCCATCTTAGGCCTTGTCTGCGCTTACCATCAGGTGAGACTAGAGCCAAATGCGAACAAGACAAGAACTTAAAAAAAAGTTATAGATATCTATATATATATAAAAATAAATCCCTATTTCCCTTGGTCGAGCCATAACTTGAGAACGAATTTACCGATTGAGGTCATATTTACATAATATATTTGTTTTGTCGAGACGATGGTTCGTAGCTATGCTGGGATCCGATAGGTGGCGCTGTAGTCAAATTATTTACGCGGGAGAACAGCTAGTTCCACATAATCCAACACATAAAAATACTGCTACGGTAAATAAAACTAGATATTACACGGTGTCAGCGTACATCTTACTCTTTAGCCTTAGATAACGGTACTCTGATTGGTACATCGTGCCCATGTAATGCCAACAACTGAGTATCAGCGCGGGCACGTAGTTCGGATGCTTTTTACTGTAGTGGGTCAGGAAAATTGCTAGCACAATCAGCATGCCTGACCACGCGTATCTGAAAAGAAAATTTTATATTTTGAATACGGATTATTCTCAACTGATTCTATTTCTGAACGTGTCGATAAGTCTGTTGTCGAACGATTCGGTTCGGTTGTCTATGATTTTTAGTCCACGCGCAAGTGCTAGTCTCCTCCTGAGGTATGGTAGCGGCAGGGGGGAGGGGGGGGTGACTAGCATTTGCCCGCAGACTATAATATATACGGGCCAAGTTGCTCGAGACGCAGTTTCCCTGATCCACCGTGCTCACCCGCCGCAGCCGGTCGTCTTTTCTGACTCCGCAGTCACACCGTTAATTCAGCCTTCATCAAGCTGTCTCCCTCCCAGTCCTCTCGCAAGCAACGCCCTAAGCCAAGGTTCGAGTCCCCACTAGGGGACGTCCTTAGTGGTGTTGTTGCTAACTAGTCATGATTTTAGTAGTAATAATAGTAGTTAGTAGTATATAGTAATAGTAGTTAGCTTAGGTAAAGTATTTTACTCTCGTCGGGATTAGTTGGAGACCCTTCAGGTCTCACCAATAACTGCCCGGTTACGTAGAAACGGTTCGCAAGACCTTCTACAAGCAGTCGAATAGGAAAATAAAAAAATAAAAAATCGAGACACAGTTGATCGCTATTTATTGAAGTCATGCAAAGCCGATTCTTTGTCTTCGAACTACAATTTACGGGTTCAATGGTAAGCGAAACGTTCTAAGAAACAATACTTACTGGAATACAAAAGGCTTGCTGAACAGCAAGAACGATATGATGATCGACAGCGCCTTTCTACACGTGGTCACCGTGACAGCGACGGTGGCGCCACTTATTCGAACTAAAGTCAGCACTGCTTGTAACCCCATGTACCCGCTGAGGCTTAGGAAGAAGATGTTCGAGTACATCAAAAGAGGTTGCTGGAACAAATTAATAAATAAAATAATATCTAAGTTTAAAAAACCCAGAGTAGGTATAAAATGGCTAAAGTGATTTTCATGTGACATAGATAAGTGTTAGAAGAAAGTGTTAGAATAGAATAGAATATACTTTATTGTACACCAAAATTGTAACACAGCTCTATTATTATTCCGTTTATTTATTTATATACACATATGATTTACATTTTTAAATATTTCTATAAAACATATAAAAAAAAACATTTAAAAATATAAAAAATAGTAGCCCACCGGCATCGGGAACAGGGTCCAAGCTACCGGTGGTCAGGGCCTCAGAGAGTGGAACTTCCTGACAATACGCGCCGTGTCCAGAAGTACCGCTTTCTGTATCAGGCCCTTGACCCAGCTGCTCAACGAGAGCCTCATCAGGTGTTGGTCGAGGCTCTTGGCTATTAAGCCATTGGCCGTAACGACTATCGGCACAATGACTGCTGAGACACAGCTCTATTATTATTAGTGTTATTGAGTTTTTGTGCATTAAGAATTTCTCAGTAGCAGCCCGGAGTCTGGATTTGTGCCCAGTTAGAGTTGTGCCTCATTAGTGCGTTGCGTCGTCGCAGCGTCAACGCTGCGTCTTTTTCCATATATTTTAAATGATATGCCACATTAAAGCGTTGCGTCGTCGCACGCGACGTTTCAACGGATCGGCGGACAAGAGACGAAGCGGGGGGAGGGTGATGCGCTGCGCTGTCGGGGCTCCGGTGCGGCGACGGACAGTGCTCCACTGCTAGAGGGGCAAACGAGACTGACTGAGGTGCGTGCGTCGTCCTCTTGCGCTGCGACGTCGTGCGTCGTCGGAACACAGGTGTGGCATACAATGCGTTGATCCGTTGCGAAGATGCAACGCAACGCACTAATGAGGCATCGCCCTTAATGACAATAGTCTCGCCCCCTATTACATGGGACTTAAACATAACTGGCGAAACGAGGTCTCATAATCAGCAGTCACGCTTGCCACCATTAGACCAACGAATAATCCCTTAAAAAAACATTTGAGTTAAACGGTTTTATCTTACAGCATTAGGATATGGGGATTGAAGCTTAAAATTATTATAATGTTATATTGTCATGGGAATTGAATTTGTGTGCGAAGTTTCAGGAGAATCGGTTAAGTAGTCGAAAGATTTGAATCAAACAAATAAAATAATTATACGAAGTGAAGTAAAAAGTCGCAGTGGTTGTATGTCTTTCGCAGTCGACCTATTAAAAGACATCATCACATTCAATGTGATTCGCTCGATTACGTTAGTAGCTGCGCAATTGGCTTTTGTTATACGAGTTGCGGTATCGATTATCACAAGGAACAAATATGTGAATGGCCGAAAGTGTTCCGGGTGTTTTTGAATTTGAGATTTGTGTCTGATAACGCGCTCACGATATGAAACGCTAAACCTTATCACTACCACCGTCTCTAATAGATTTTAGCACTTAAAACTGTTTTAGTATCACTAAAAACTTCGAAATTACGGAGAATTGACTCGGTTCTTTCATTAAGAACCTTTTAATGGTGCTCTAAAACTGTTTTAATTACTATGCTATCGCTAGCGAAGCAACAAGTAGGTTTCACTGAAAATGTATTAAGACGATGCAAAAACCGTCATATTGCAAGATTGGTATTTAAAAATTATGGTGTGTTTTTGTTCTTATGCAACAAGATGGAATTGATTGCGGAAATTTTATTAAAAAGTTACAAGAATACTTAAGATATTCATATATGAAAATCTTAAGTATTCTTGTAACTTTGAATTGTGATACTTTTGATATTAGAGGGGCTCGTGGCTAATTACTGACTACTAATCTGCGAGGTTAAGCTGCGCTTGCCGCGGTCAGTCCGTGGACGGGTGACCGTGCGGTACACATCAAGACCCCTCCGTGCCTCGGAGAGCACGTTAAACAGTCGGTCCCGGGTGTCATACGAATACCTATGACAGTCGTTACGGGAATTCAGAAGACCGAAAGTCTGACAACCGATCTAACCTTAGTATATTGGCACTACCCAGTGGGTTGTGGAGGTCGGATGGCAGTCACTCCGTGTAAAATACTTTCAGCCACATCTGGTTAGACTGGAAGCTGACGCCAACATAGTTGGGATATGGCTAGGCAGAACAAAACTTTTGATATGATACCAGTGCTCTCGCACCTGTTATTATGTCTCCAAAACTAAGCAGAATGGGTTAGGGAACTGGGGAAATAATGCCGTCGCCATCGTTTGGAAACCACAATTTGAGAATGGCTCCGATTCTGTTAAACACCAACTAAACTTAACTAAGAATATTGCTATCCTTTACTTGCAGATAAAACAAGAAAGAGATGGATGTAAACATAACATCACGCCTATATTCCCCGAAAGGGATGGGCAGAGGTGTATAGTTACACCCTCATTTCACCGTTATGATTAAGTTTCATGTAATAAGGGGCGAGCTAATTGCCATCAACCTCGCACAAATCCAAACACCGGACTGCTACTGAAGAATTCCACACGGAAAAACCCAATACCCGACCTTTTTTTTTCTTTTTTTTTATCGTTGAAAAATCCTCATGGATGTCCCTCGCCCAGGGAAGGCGAGGGGGTCTGCCGGACTCTTACCGGCTAATAACCAACGGTGTTTCTTCTCCTGGCCGTACGGTCGGGGTCGCGGGATTCACAAAAGCATGCACCGCAACCCCGGTAGAACAGTGCCCGACCTGGGGATCGAACCCAGAATCTCACGATCAGCAGTCGCGCTTGCCACCACTATGCCAACGAGACAGTATTATTATTTTAAGCACATACAATTATCAATATGAATAACTTACCTCTGCGCAATACTCGTACCCTGCTTTCAGTGAACCAGTGAAGCCAGTCACAACCCCCAGGTAGAAGCAACCGATCGCGTACGAATAGAACACGACCTCGTTGTTGGACGCTAAGTGCTGTTTCATAGCTTTCTCTTGCACATTGCCGATGATAGCGTCGCATAGTAACGCTAGACATATTACTATTACGCCTAGGAAGTCGAACTTGGGTGAGGTGCTTGAGTCCGCTGAAAAAGAGTGTTTTAAATAATATATTGGAGTAGCGATAGCTAAATAACAACCGCGCCGATCGTACGATTTGCGAGGTTAAGCTGCGCTTGCCGCGGTCAGTCCGTGGATGGGTGACCATTTGTTACGCATCGAGACCCCTCCGTGCCTCGGAGAGCACGTTAAGCCGTCGGTCCCGGGTGTCATACGAATACTTATGACAGTCGTTACGGGTAGTCAGAAGCCCGAAAGTCTGACAAACGGTTTAACCTTAGGATATCGGCATTGCCCAGTTACTGGGTTGCGGAGGTCTGATGGCAGTCGCTCCGTGTAAAATACTGGTATTCAGCCGCATATGGTTAGACTGGAAGCTGACCCCAAGATAATTGGGAAAAGGCTAAGAGGAAGAATTGGAGTAGCGATAGCGTAGTGGTTTAACATTTGCCTTTCATGCAGGATGGTCTAAACTCGATCCCGGCTTGCACCTCTGACTTTTCTATAATTCATATCGAAATATTTGATTATTACTTGCGTTAACGATAAAGGAAAACCATGAGGAAACCACGTGAGAAAACCTGACCTAAGAGGGCTCCATAAAGTTCTAGTGTGTAATCCGCCGACATGCATATACTCACGCCTGTAATCTCTGAACGGGTAAGCAGAGGTGTTCTCCTATTACAAGAGTCTGTACACTCACGTTTCGCCTCTGTAGTAGTGTTTTTTCTTACTGCAGACGGGGTCATAAACCATGCCTAGGGCGGTGAACATGTTTTGACCGAAAGAGAGAGAGAGAGAGAGCGAAATACTCGTGAAATACTGGCTACACCGCTCCCACGTTGTACGACTCTGTCTGCAGCGACAAAATAACAGGACTATAGTATTAAAGCAAGGAACATATTTACTCTAGGGAGTATTAAAGTCTTATGTAATAGGTGGCGAGCCTATTGTAATTTCTCGGGCACAATATGGTGTATTTAATTATAAGTTTCTTTTAAATTAACAAATATGTTATTCAACATAATAATTCAGGAATTCAAGTATCAGGTGGATTATGGATAGGAGCAGCATCTACCTGGTAATAGGATAATACTGCGATCTCCAATCTCCCTCAAAAGGATGCTGATTATCCACGTTCAGCCTAGCCTTCTTCCCAACTGTGTTGGGGTCAGCTTCCAGTCTAACGAGATGCAGCTGAATACCAGTATTTTAAACGGAGCGACCACATGCCGATATCCTAAGGTTAGACCGGATGTCAGACTTTCAATCAATCAATCAATATTTATTTGTGAACATAGGTCATACAAAAAGGTCTTAAAAATATACATGTAGTAGGTAAGCAGGTAGGTATTCTGTAATTATTCGTAATAGACGTAAAAATAACTTATGTATTCGTAGAGCAAATACAGCACTTATGTGGAAAAGCGTATTCTGTTGGGCTCCAAAAATCTATAACAAGCTTCCAGATTCTTACAAAGAGCTAACAGTAGAAATATTTAGAAAGAAGTTAAAGGCCCTTCTAAGTGAAAGGTCAGGTGCGTAGTACTCTCAACCGGCGTGCGTGTATGACAAGATGTATGAATGTGGATGAAGCGAAAGGGGTATGTAAGAGTCGTAGCATGTGGCGTTCTATAGTTTCTGCCTACCCCCATGGGAAAAAGGCGTGAGTTTATGTATGTATGTATGTAGTAGGTATCTCTATGTTCTACCAATGGAAATTGGTGTACAAATAGTTTTAGTAATGTAAGCATGGAGACAAAAAAAAAAAATGAATTTATTAAATGTAGTAGTAAATAATGATAATATTTTCATACAAATCACAGTTTATCAATTTTATCATTTAAAAATATCTCAACTGAGTAATATGTTTTATCTATTAAAAATAAAATCAATTTGCGTTTAAAAATACGGATATCCTGTTCATTTCTTAAAGTTTTAGGTAGTTATTATAAATTTTTGGACAAACTACACTTTCCGCTAAACTTTCCGGCATCATGACCCGTAACGACTGTCATAGGTATTCGTATGACACCCAGGACCGACGGATGAACGTGCTCTCCGAGACGCGCCAGAGGAAGGCCCGGTGACGGACAGCCGCGGCGGGTTCGCGGATGAGTGCTTTCGCGTGCCCGTGTTCCCGCCATAAGCGGCAGAGGAGGGCACCGTGGAGTTTTAGTGGGTTTGAGTCCCACATAACTGCATTATCTCCCCGTGGTAGTGCAGTATACGTGTGCATTTCTCCACGACAAAAAATAAAAGGGTCTCGATAGACTGACCGCGGCAAACGCAGGTTAACCTCGCAAATCGTATGATCCGCGAGCTTGGTAATTTGCCATGATCCTTTATCTGACTACGTGAAACTCCCCCTATGACCATCTTGGTATCTCTACCTACTCATATTAATTTGTATGATAATACTAGTCTGTGCAATCCTTGCTCACTCCGGATTGGCAATTTCAAACCATTAAGTCCAGGTTTCCTCACAATATTTTTCTTCACTATATGCTATTGATATCTTAGATTAACTAAGAAAGTACATGTAACATTGAATAAGTCACATTGCTGCATGCCAGGGATTGAACCCGCAACCTAATGCTCAAGAAGCGGATCCATAACCTCCGAGTGTCCACAACATCCTTGAATATCCATTTGTATTTAACCTCAAAAAATTCTTACCCAAAGTAAACATAGTAAGTCCAACACACATAACCACAGCGGCTGTGTAATCCAGGAAAGCGTACCGCTTGCCCAATAATATGATGCTGCCAATCATCACCGGTATGAGCTTACAGCTCTTAAATATCAGCTGAGTAGGGTAATTGAGGTAGTTCAGTGCTAGGTTTGAGAATGCCATGGTTCCGAGTGTTAGTGCTGCTAGTAATGCGTATGTTTTTATTGGTACCCTGAAAAATATGAGGAAATTAGAATCGTAAATTAAAGCTATACTAATATTATAAAGCTGAAGAGTTTGTTTGTTTGTTTGACACGCTAATCTCAGGAACTACTGGTTGGAATTGAAAAAATATTTTTGTGTTGGATAGTCCATTTATAACATCATGCTACAACCAATAGGAATGGAGCATAAATGAAAAATGTTGCAAAAACGGGAAAAATGTCCACCCATGTGAAGCCAGGATGGGCCGCTAGTAGTGCTATAAAGTTTCGGGAATCGCCAGTGGCGTGCATAGGTTTTCGGACTAGGTAGGCAGGCACTAGCGATCTCGCCTTTCAATTGTAGGCTTGAGCCCATTTCAATACGATTCTAACCAAAAGACATCATAGCCATACACACTTTTTAAAACGTTTCCCCACACTAGGATTTTTCCTGTATTGTGGGTGCGTTTACAGACACAAATGTTCACACTCACAAACATCCAGACCCGGAACAACTATCTGTAGGCCATACAAATATTTGTTCCGTGTGGGAATTGAACCCACGACCCGTAGCGCAGAAGCCGATCGCTTAGACACTGCACTGCAAACGTGTCGTAAATTTTATTTATAGTAATAGTTAAAGATGGAGTAGTTAATTAAATCTTATGAAGTAGGCACTGCTTAATTGCCTATATCCAATGCACGCCACTGGGAATCGCATACAATCGTCACAACGAGAGAAAAGCTTTGGTTTGTGTGAGCGCATGCGCTGTTTGGCAGCATTTCGACCAATCAAGTTGAGGACCGGATGCGCGCGCGCAACTCTACTTTTGGCGCCAATTACAAAACAGCAATCATGTTTCATTATTGATTAAATTGTGTATAAGTAATATAATTGTATATATCGACAATTGGCAGTGAAAACCTCGTAAATAAATTTTTCTTCATAAGCGTTTTATTTGTTCTTTAGATTGATAAACTCGTCATACACGTACTGGTTCAACTAACTTTCAGTTCAAATACTTTTAAGCTGTCTATGACGTATGATGACAAACTTGTATTAACATTTGATCAGCCATTTTTTTTTGCAGGAAACAGTTTTTACCATTTCTTTTAAAAATTTGTATTTTACACATACTTGGTTTTCACTGCCGACCGACGATATTGACATAAATACATAGTTTACGAATATGCACTTTGAATGAAAAGTTGATTGTAAAGACTGATTGTAAAAATAACAGTTACTACTAACTTATCAGAAAGTTAAAAAGATATAAAGATAAAAAAGAAATGCCAAAAACACTGTTTTTCAATTACTTACTCTAATAACAATTATCTCATCAGCTATACACACCTAAAATAAATCTTATCAATGCACTGTAAGATATAACATATCATAACATCACGCTTTGCATTCCTTGAAGGGTTCAGCAGAGGTGTTTCAGTAACACCCTCATTTCACCAGTTATGTTTAAGTCCCATGTCATAGGTGGTGAGCCTATTGCCATCACCGGGCTCAAAGCCAGACTCCGGGCTGCTACTGAGAAATTCTTAATGGAAAAGCCCAATATCACTTTGCCCAACCTGGGGATTGAACCCATGACCCTATGCTCAGCTGTCACGCTTGCGACCACAAGACCAACAAGGCAGTCAAAGTATAAGTTCTAATCACTAAAAATAAGTTTGAAAAACAACACTCACTTGCGTCTTATAGGATTCCTTATCAACGCCTCGACATAACTCAATGCCATAGTCATTATAAATTGCACTAGTGTTAAGTACAAACTCACAGGTTTAACTTTGGGATTAGAAAATATTAATTCTAGAAAATATCCGTACGCTAAATAAAATATAAATACGAAGATTGAACATAACATTAGCTGTGTTAACTGGCTGTACGGAGTTATGTCAAGGCATAATATGTTGATTTCTGCTTTCTCTAACTTCTGACCATTTTTGCTTGTTCCTGGCACGTCTATACGTATTATTGCGTCTTTTGGTTGATTCATTTTTATCACAGATTTTTGAGTTATCAACATTTGAGACTCATTACTCATTATGCTTTTACGGTAAAAGCTTACCAAATTATCTCTGAAAAGAAAGGGTTCTTTTGTTAATTCATGATGTATTTTATTATAAAATTTTCTTAAAATGTCTTAAGACCTATCTAACTGGATTCTTATAAATAATAGCTCATAGCTTATGTTTTGTCATCTCTGATTACTCTGGTTGTCTTAACATATCAATAGCAACTGGTACAATGTACTCTTATCTTTAATTTTGATAAATAGTTAGTACATAATCAAATCAAACATATGGTTTGACATTCTAGTAAGATTCAAGTTAGATCAATCTTAAATAAATTCTGTTCCAATTGAATTGATAGTCTTGCTTATGAGGTACCATATCAATAAAATTAATAACATTGTTACAGGTTCTCATACAAAATAATAATTGAAATTTATATTTTGTTTATATATTTGAATTTTACTCAACAAAAACTTTCTTACTTCATATAAATGGCTCGGTATAAAAACGTTGAAAACAATCAACGAACTGACAAAAACCGCGATAAATTAATGTGTAGATTTATGTGAGCATAAAATACGCGCTTATCACATTTACTTGTATTACATTCAGGAAATTACGATTGCATTGAGATGAATAACATTATGAACTTGTTTGAGTACATTTTCAACCACAACATCAATCGTAACCTACCTTGAAGGATGTGTACTGAGAAGCCTTAGTTACGCACTACATATTTATTTAATCGTGTGAAATTGTAAACTATTGGGAAATTACAATTACAACCAATCCTTCTGTACCACGACACCTCCAGTTTTTCCATTGATGTGTCAAATGTCAATGTCATTAACACGCCGCCGAAACCTCAGGCCGAAACAGACCGAGACAATACGTTCCACGCTCCACAGATTAGTAAGTAATATTGTTGGTTCTTACATTCCTGACAGTCGTGTTTCATATTATAATACAATAAATAAACTTATAAATAAATAGTTTATAGTGCGGCCGCACGTTCTACGAATATTCTTTTTTTTATCACTGATTCAGGTCTAGGATTTATCCACCATGAAGGTTTATTAAATATGCCTTAATGTTACCATGTAACATCCTCCTTGCATTTTTATCCAATTATAAAAAAAGTATGAAAATTGCCATTTGCTAGAAAGCATATTATTTCAATTTAGTAGGTTTTATAACACACTACGAATATTGAATACTTTATATAGCCGGACATGAACAGCACGTTCCGGCCGCACTGCATTGCTCGATGCCTCGCGTTGGTGCCGTCCAGCAAGGACAAGGTGTACGTAATATACGTGTGATCAGTGATCATGCTTCGTGGTTCATGAGTATAATGGAGGCTACTTTAAAATTTACTATTTACTGTGCTGTGCAGATTGCATGAGTCTGCTGTCTAACATCATCATCAAAATATTCATTGACTGAACGACCAACACTGACTGCGCATTACATGAGATTCGTCCACAAACTATATAGGGATATACTATAATTCGTCCTATGCTGTATGTCAGGATGTCATTTAAATAAAATATATTCCTTTGAAAATTACTCAAGGATAAGTAAGGATGGAAGAGATTTGAAAATCTCTACTCAAATCTTATCTTAAATTGAGATCCATGATTGAACATTGTTTTAGAATATGGGCCTAGATCTCAGCCACATAAGTTAACAGATCTATAAAGGTGATGGGTTTCTAAGAATCCCACCTCTTCCTCCTATATACAATAATTAGAGTACTTAATGTTATGGATGGAGCAAACAATAAATGTTTACATTTTCTGGATCCGAACTGCTGGATAGAATGCCTCTGCCAAAAATAAGGTAAAGTACACGCTGGAAAAGGGGGCTGGTTTGGTTACCTATATATAAGTTAGAACTTGTTCAATTTATTTTCTGACATCTTTGCCACCGTTGTAAGCTGGTTGCTGTGCTTTTTCTCATAAGCGCCAAATCCATTAGCAAGTTCTACTTGTCAAGTTATTGCACATAAGCGCTCGGTTAAGTCGTAAAACTTATAGAAGTCAACATGCGGGTGTATCTAGAGGATGAAAGTCAGTTGCAGAAGTCAACTTGTGCATGATATGATCGATCTCTATAATTATGTGATATTATTCTTAATTGTTTTACTGTAGAGGGGCTCGTGGCTAATTAAAAACCGCGCGAATCATATAATTTGCAAGGTTAAGCAGCGCTTGCCATGGTTAGTGCATGGATGGGTGACCATCCATTACATATCGAGACCCCTTCCGTGCTTCGGAGAGCACGTTAAACCGTCGGTCTCGGGTGTCATATGAATATCTAATTACCTATGACAGTCGTTACGGGTAGTCAGAAGCCCGAAAGTCTGAGAACCGGTTTAACCTTAGGATTTCGGCAATGCCCAGTAACGCTCCGTGTAAAATAATAATATTCAGCCGCGTCTGTTTAGACTAGAAGCTGACCCCAATATAGTTGGGAAAAGGCTAGGCAGAATATTATTCTTAATTGTCTATCACTATACTAACCCAAAGTACATAATGGGGTAAGTTTTTATACTGTTATTTACTTCGTTGTGAAATAATATATTTGTCACTGAAATAAACGGTAGGGTAAATGAATATTGATAAAATATTTAAATTATCGATTAATGATTTACGTACTCATGAATAATTTATAAAACACAGTTACATTTTATTTAAAATATTTGTTTAAAAGTGTTCTGCCTTCTAGTTCCGGTTTGTTGTCGTGCACAGCTGACACACACCGTCCTTGGTAGATTTTTTATAAACATCGTACTGGCTACACTTTTTTACTGTGGCTGTCTGGTTGTCAAACAAAGAGAAAATACCTATTTTTTCCTATAAATCTATTGTATTTTGTGCTGTCTATTAATTTTACGTGTTAAGGTGTGTGTTCTCGTTAATATCCTCCAACATTTAGTGCTGTGTGTTATTGTTAAATGCCATAATCATGTGATAACTTTCGCAGATCGCATAATCAACCAGGCAAACTGGATTGAAGATAATGATGGATTCGGACTCGTCCGGCGCGGACTTCTGCCGGTTCTGTCGGTCGGAGGCTTCGTCCGACAGACCGCTGTTCCATCCGTGCATCTGCACGGGCTCAATAAAATGGATCCACCAGGAGTGTTTAGTACAGTGGATGCGATACTCCAGGAAGGAGATTTGCGAGTTGTGCGGCCACCGGTTTTCATTTATGCCAATTTATTCGCCGGACATGCCGCGCAGACTGCCCATCCGCGATGTTGTCGGCGGGCTTGTGACGTCGGTCGCGTCCGCCGTTAAAGACTGGCTACACTACACTTTGGTCGCGCTAGCTTGGCTCGGGATCGTGCCTCTAACTGCCTGCAGAACCTACCGCTGTCTGTTCTCAGGTTCCCTAGACCCAGTGATTTCATTACCATTTGATATTGTATCAGCAGAAAACCTTGCTAAAGATGTCTTCTCTGGTTGTTTTGTTGTTACCTGTACACTGTTCTCGTTTATTGGTCTTGTGTGGCTGAGAGAGCAAATCATGCACGGTGGAGGTCCCGACTGGATGGAAAGAGAGAACTTGCCAGCTCCTCCCCCTGAAGACCTACCCCTACAAGATAACAATAATGATCGAGTCAATAATGGGGCTGGCGATGCAGATGTTGGGGTCAGGGATGAAGTTAATGGTGAAGTTGCTGAAGATCCTTTGGTTGGGGATGAAGCAAACTGGAACCCAATGGAATGGGACCGTGCTGCTGCTGAAGAACTAACTTGGGCCCGGCTACTTGGCTTGGATGGTTCAATGGTGTTTCTGGAGCATGTATTTTGGGTTGTGTCATTGAACACATTGTTTATAGTGGTTTTCGCTTTTTGCCCATATCACATTGGAAGACTGGGAGCTGCTATGGCTGGGTTGACAGCGGAGGGTCCATTTGCTGGGCCTCTGACAGCTCTGGCGGGGTATGTGCTGGTGGGGGCAATACTGGCGGTGTTACACGGCATGGCCTCTCTGCTACGTCTGCGGAGTGCTAAGAAGGCGCTGGGATTCTGTTACGTGGTTGTGAAGGTGGCCCTGCTGTCTGTTGTTGAGGTGAGTTGTAATAGTTTATTTGTCTTTATTTCTTGTTTTTGTTATTGAAGAGATGAAATGAAGAAGGACCTAATTTTTGATATTAATTTTTACAGGGAAAGCCAAAACAACTCTATAAATTATGCAAACAAATTTCTTTTAAACAAATAGCATGTTTTATCTAACAATTTAATGAAAGAAACTGTTCACAATCATGTGCAAATATAATTACTAAAATAGTTTTGTAAAACTGAAAACGTTGAACCATCTTCATTTCACTTCTTCAATTATTGTTTACCTGTTGTAGGAAGTCCTAAAAAGACTACATGTGGGTCTGATAGTCAATACAAGTTGTAGGATAATACAATAGCAATGAGTTTATTAGGTGAAAGATGATGTAGTGACAAAAATTGAAAGGAGTATGCTTAGGTGGTTTGGCCATGTTGAGAGAATGAGTGAACGGCGATTAACAAAAGGAATTTATAAGGCGGATGTTAATGGGAACGCCGGTAGAGGACGTCCTAGAAGGACATACATCGATGTTATTGGTGATGTTCTTCACAAAGGTCAGGTGCGTAGTACTCTCAACCGGCGTGCGTGTATGACAAGATGTATGAATGTGGATGAAGCGAAAGGGGTATGTAAGAGTCGTAGCATGTGGCGTTCTATAGTTTCTGCCTACCCCCATGGGAAAAAGGCGTGAGTTTATGTATGTATGTATGTTTATTAGGTATATCAGTGCTTGTAGTATTATGTCTTAAGATTTATTAAACATCAATCAAATATCTGAACTGTCTTGTTTGTCTAGTGGTGGCAAGCAAGACTGTTGATCGTGAGGTCCTAGGATCGATCCCCAGGTCGGGCAGTGTTATTGGGTTTTTCCGTGTGGAATTCCTCAGTAGCAGCCTGGAGTTTGGATTTGTGCCCGGTTGATGGTAATGGGCTCGCCCCCTATTACATGGGACTTGAACATAACAGCGAAATGAGGGTGTTGCTACACCTCTGCCAATCCCTTCGGGGAATACAGGCGTAATGTAAAGGTGAAATTCCACCAATTATGTGCGGGGCACATTTGTTCACCAACATTTGTGCAGAACTCCAATATTGCATGTAATGAGTACTGACTTGAGTGAGTCCGCACATTGGTGGAATAGCGTCTTTATGTTAATCAAATATCATCACACGTAACAACCTATATTATTACACTTTGCTAAATAGTGTGCCTGACTTATCTTAGCCGTTACCAATTCTTACTAAGGGTAAGGCAATAATACAGTGTCTAATTCAGCATAATTATATTTTAGTTTGTTATAAATGTCACTACTCGATTAGATGTATGGCATACTGACTGGGCCATACTGTACTTTTATCTCTTTAAAACAATCTTAAAAGTAAATGGCTACATTAACAGCTATCATGCTTATTGAATACGAAATTTAAATAACATGACCTTAGACACTCTTAGACATCAATAAATTTGTAAAGAATTTTGGCACAGATTGTATTGTTTTTATAACATTGAATCAAAACATCTTTGTATGTTAGGACCGATTTTACCAAAGCCAGATAACTTATCTAAAAATAAGTAAGACGTTTTGATAGAATTTCTATACCAACAATGTCAAAATATCATATTTCCTCCTTAGATAAACATTAACCAACAGTAAAATCAGTCTTTAGTAGGATATAATCTAGTGTTGTAAGAAACTCGAGTCTTGGAGTCTTATTTAATAAAACTTGAGCTATTTTTGAAGGTTTGAGTCTTATAAATAAAACTTAGAGCTCAAGTCCTTTAGAATTTGGAGTCTTTTGTTAAAAGACTTGAGTCCTGCCAAAAAGAACTCAAGACTGAGTCCTTTAAATCCATAGCTGTAGTTTGAAGTAAATAAAATAGCAATGAACAAATTATGGATTTATTAGGTTCGTCATTATAACGATTGGTAGAAAAGTTTATAAATATAATGTGAGTAATCTATCCATTGTGTAGACCCATAATACAAACTAAGCTTAGTTTGGGCTAGATGGCGCTGTGTAAATTGTTCCGGAATATTTATTTATTTTATTTATTATAAGTAGACGGTATTATGTGTGTTTATTATTTTATTTAGACGTTTTAACTCGTATTTTGATTCAGCAAATCGTCAGTCTTCAGGTGGATAGTTTTGATTAGGTTATTTGCGTTTAATGCAATTTAATTGTTACAAATTTTTATTGTGAGTTTTATTTTCAATCAGTAAATAAATATGGATGACGATATAAAATCACCCAGTATTACCTATTATAATACACCAACTCAAGTTCATGACTCAGTCTAGCTCAAAGAACTTAAAAGACTAAGACTCGAAAGGACTCAGAAGACTCAAGGACTCGGACTCATGTGACTAACGAGTCCTACACCCATATTCTAAGACGTTCCTCCAAGACTTACTCGACTCGACTCCACCTCGACTTGACATAAACGTCCTCAACTCGAGATTTTTCCTCAGTCGAGGTAAGGATTCATCTGTCAAACTCAAGGTACCTCGGAACCTACCTTAAGGAAGGAAGTATCAAAGTTTGTATGTAATAAAAATTAACTTTGAACACTTTATCGAATATGCTTACGATAATCCTTACAATTTTTTATCGCGGCGTTATTTGCGCGATGCAGATAATTGAAATTATGACGTAAATACTCCGTCGAGGAACCTCAAAATTCATTCGAAATTGCGACTAAGAATACAATTTTAAAGGTGTTTTCGAGGCCGTTCTGAGTCGAGTAAGTTTTGGAGGAACGTCTTAGAATATGGGTGCTAGTCTTGAAAATCTACTCAAGTCTAAAAGAAGACTAAAAGACTCGAGTTTCTTACAACACTAATATAATCTTTAAACTTAAGTTTTTAGTAATTTATTTTATAACTTTCTAGCTGTGTCCTCACGGCTCCCCCCGCGGAAGAAGTTTTATTCCAGTAATAAATAAAGCCTATGTTACTCAGTGATAATGTAGCTTTCTAACGGCAAAATAATTTTACAAATCGGTCCAGTAGTTTTTAAGTTTATTTGTTACATACAAAAATACAAATCATTCCTCTTTATAATATTAGTATAGATTAACATAACATGAATATTGAATATACCTACATTGTTAAAATTACAGACAATCTTAAAAGACTGAATTTAAGAAACTAATGTTAATATTATGTCATGAATTTTAATTACTTTTTTATCTACTGTAATTAGCAATTGTAAGCTTTATGGTTTGGCACAGATTAAAGTTCACTTTACATATTATTTACTATGTTACTAAGGATATCTTACAATTTTATGTTCTTAATATCTTATCTATAAGAAAGAAAGATTTAAACTAAATACTAGTTAATTTTTAAATCAAAACATGGTTAAAATAAATAATTTCTAATTAGACAGGGTCTAATGGTTACTAGTTCCTAGTTCCATTTATTTAAATGATTAGACAGAGAAGGTTCAGATAATGATGCTAACAAGTAAATTGCCACAACCTTAACAATACCCGGCAGGTGGTTATTTTAGGGTACTGGGAGATGTTCCAGCGCACAGGTGAATGTTTTAGTGCACAGGTGATTATTATAGTGCACAGGTTAATGTTTTACTGCACATGTTAATGTTTTAGTGCACAGGTGATTGTTATGGTGCACAGGTTAATGTTTTACTGCATAAGTGAATGTAATGTTGCTGTCCATTTCACTAAAATAACAGCATTGAAAAGGCCAATAAAAGTTATTAAATGTGTTTTTTATACAAGGTTAGTTGGAAAGGGGGTACTAAGCCGCGGGCCACTTAAAGTATCACTGATGACTATTTTAAAGCAAGTGTTAAAATTTCAAAATTCGATAATTGTTATTTGCATGCAAAAAGATATTTATATTAGACTTTTCAAAAAAATATCATACCTGCTTTAGTTATGAATTCAGAATATTAAGTTTCTAATCCGTGACCCCAAATATGACCTAAATTGTAAAAACAGCTGATCATAGCTATGGACAGACAGATTTTAGCATATTTTATTACGAATTCTTTATAAAGCTGTTTCTCTTAAACTATCGAGTTTTGGGGAAAGTTGTAGAACAAAAGTTATCCCTTATTATGGGTACTTTAACACCCTTTCGACTTAGTACCCCCTTTCCGACTAACCTTGTCTATGCTATGAATTTTTATATCTAATTACATTACTATTTATAAAGATAATGTAAATCAGTCTATTTACTGCTATAGTTCAATTAGATCGGATGCCCCGCGACCTTCCGATCGGCAGTCAACAACCTAGCCATTGGGACATTGTCACTTAGAGACAATGTGTACCTACATTAACTATGTCGCAAGGTCTTACTAGGACGCATAATTATTCAAATGACATGCTAATCAACAATAGTTTGTATGGTTCTGTACAATATACAAGGTTAGTCGGAAAGGGGGTACTAAGCCGAAAGGGTGTTCCTATAATAAGGGATAACTTTTGTTCTACAACTTTCCCCAAAACTCGATAGTTTAAGAGAAATAGCTTTCAAAAGATTTCGTAAAAAAATATGCTAAAATCTATCTGTCCATACCTATGATCAGCTGTTTTTACAATTTAGGTCATATTTTGGGTCACAGATTAGAAAATTAATTTTCTAAATTCATAACTAAAGCAGGTATGTTTTTTTTTAAATCTAAAATATAATTTTTTGCATGCAAATAAAAATAATCGAATTTTGAAATTTTAACACTTGCTTTAAAAGAGTCATCAGTGATACTTTAGGTGGCCCGCGGCTTAGTACCCCCTTTCCGACTAACCTTGTAATTATGTCTTAGGAATAACCTGGCTACTTTTAATCATACATAACATCTAGTACAATAATAGCCAGTTTTCCATGGATTTAGGCAGAAACTAGAAAATGCCAACTATAGTTTTGTCCTCTCATATTCACCTCTTAATATAAATGAACACCGGTAATGGGTACCATGCACCTGACCTTTTTGAAGAAGACGTTAAAGGACATGCATGCACTGACTTTATTGGTGCTGAGTGTCAATGAATGAAGGCTATTATTCAACAGCTCAAAATATTCAAACGGAAAAAAGCAATCGTCTGCCGCCGAAGAATTTCCTAGTACAGTAGTATCCCGCTTTACGCGACCCCGCACAGCGCGAATTCGTTATAACGCGATTTTTAAAATTTGCCCTAATTTACCCTGCTTTACGCGATTTATTCAGGCCTTGAAATTTTTAAAAATTCTGACAGTGATATTAATCGCATTATATATGTTCGGCAAGCAAAACAAAACAGTGTTGTTTGCTACGAAAGACTGGCAAGAACGCAAACAAAATGCTACTCAAAAAACATTAGATAACTATTTCTCATGTATTTCTTAGGATTAAATAAGAAAAAACTTTTCTGTAATAATTAATAGACTTATTCTGTTTCATTTTTGCAATAAAAGCACTTTAATTATTTATTTGGCTAGTTATTTCATCATACGCCGTTATATCCGAAATTCGCTTTTCGCTATTTTGTCCGGAACGCATCCCTCGCGTAAAGCAGGGTATAATTACTGTATTGAGATTTCAATAAATAAATCGAGTTTTAATTTCAATGATTAAATCACTAACAAGAAAAGGAATTACCTAATGCGTATTTTTGTTACTATGGTGAGATATTCGTACTCGCCGAATAGTAGCTTTGATATTCTTACTCGTGTTTGTGTTCGTTAAAGTATTATCTATTCTTCTCTCGTGTCAGCACGAGATATACGAAAATAACTCATGCTGTGGTGAAAAGATTAGCCAGTCAGCAAGTCACTAGTTTATGTGTAAAAATAACATCACGCCTGTATTCCCCGACGGATTGGACAGAGGTGTATAGTAACACTCATTTTGCCGTTATGTTTAAGTCCCATGTAATAAGGGGCGATCCTATTGCCATCAGAAGTGCACAGATCTAAACTCCGGGCTGCAACTGAGGAATTCCACACAGAAAAACTCAATAACGCTGTTTGACCTGGGGATCGAACCCAGGACCTCACGATTAGCAGTTGCGCTTGCCACCAATAGACCAATGAGGCAGTTTTTTAGGGTGGATCGAGTGACTACACTTACCACCCGTGACGCAAAATACGCGCTCAGACGTGGAGATGCGGACATCAGCCCGTTATACCTTACCTTATAATATGAGGCAGTTAAAATAACGCATGCATGTAAAAATATTTATGTGAATATCTCAATTGTTTCAGATCGGAGTGATTCCACTAGTCTGTGGATGGTGGCTGGACCTATGCTCTTTATCTATGTTCGATGCTACCCTGAAGGACCGTGAGTCGAGCCTGCAAGCCGCGCCATGGACGCTCATGTTCATTCACTGGCTGGTCGGCATGGTCTACGTGTATTACTTCGCGTCGTTCATTCTTCTCTTAAGGGAAGTCTTGAGGCCAGGTGTGCTATGGTTCTTGAAGAATTTGAATGACCCGGATTTCAGTCCAGTGCAGGTTTGTTTATATTGTCAGTAGCAGGCATACTTCCTCCTTCCTTCAAGTATACTCCACCAAGAAGAACATAGTCTGCTTAGTTGTCGGCAATAAGATTGACAAGCATATCATTTTGGGATCCAGTGCATAAGATCAGCAAGCACATTGGGTCACCCGCGCGACAGCGCCACGAGTATTCCCAAGGAGGGTTGATGTCAGGCAGGCGGCCGGTCATAAAACAAAAATAAGTTTTGGCTAAGTTAAAACAAAAATAGTGGTCATTTCTGCTAACAAAAAGAGGAGTCACTTTTAAGGTATTTTTTATGTTTAGAAAACTATACGTAATAAGGTTTTTTTACTATTGGTAGTTGTCTATGATGGTCATTATTCAATATAATATCAAGCAATTGATGAATATTTTAAATCATAGAAGTGACGAGGTTCTCTATTTGTGAGAAAAAACGTCAATTTCATAGGTGGGGACTTAATATAAATAGAATTTGATTCAGCCTTTTGCAGATGAAAGTAAAAGGCTCTTGGAATCTTGTATTTAAAAAAAAAAACTTGGCTTGGTCGCCTTTGGCCCTAGTCTCACCTGATGGTAAGCGCAGACAGGACGGACTAACATGGAGCACTCGAATCCAAGGAACAGAGATATAGAGGGATTCCCCTATACCCCTCTGGCTCTCACATACACACGACGGAACACAATAAACTGCTTGGCGTCGGACTTTAATGTGAGGATGGTAGCTAACCACGCGGACCGTATAGATCCTACCACCAAGCGTGCTGGATTTTGTTGAATCTTACAACACGCGTATATTTCCAGCGTGCATTGAGGAAGTTTTATATTCCAACCCGTCGCAAAACGGGGTACAACTGAAGACGGTAATCTACTGTAGGTTAGCTTTCACATAAATACAGTAATACCTCGTTTTACCCGGGGGATGCTATCCGGACAAAATCGCGTTAAGTGAAATTGGCGTATAACGGGGTCTGCTGAAATAACAAGCCAAATAAATAATTAAAGTGCTTTTATTGTAAAAATGAAACTAAATCAGCCTATTTATTGTTACAGAAAAGTTTTTACTTATTTAATTACATGAGAAATAGTTATCTAATATTTTTAAGTATCATTTTTTTTGCGTTCTCTTGCTGAAGTCTTTCGTAGCAAACAACACTGTTTTGTATTGGTTGCCGAAAACTTATAATGCGATTAATATCACAGTCTGAATTTAAAAAAACATCTAGGCCTACATAAATCGCGTATAGTGAGGTAAATTAGCGCGAATTTTAAACAACGCGTTATATCCAATTCGCGCTGTGTGTGTATAGAATTAAATAGAACAATCATCACCATGAAACCCAAATGACCATATCTTGCCTTCTCCAGGAAATGATTCACCTCTCAGTATGGTCCCACATTCGTCGTCTGGTGGTATCCGCCATGATCTTCGGCACAGCTGTCCTCTTCATGCTGTGGCTGCCGATCAGAGTGATCAAGTTCGTCCTGCCTGGTTTCCTGCCCTACGCCGTTGCGGTCCACACCGATGCACCGGTCAATGAACTGAGCTTGGAGTTACTACTGCTTCAGGTAAACTTTGCTTTAGTTTATTTGTATTAAGGCTGAATTTACACGAGGATAGTTTCTCGAAACGAGGCTCGTTCTGTCTTTGTCTTTCTTTACGATGAAAACAGAGATAGTATGAGACTCGTTTAAAGAAACTATCTAAATGAGCCTTTATTGTATGAGATACACTGTGTACATATAAGATCATGCCTTTATTTGCCGACGCTTTGGTTGGAGACCCCTCAGGTCTCGCCAATAACTGCCCGGTTACGTAGAAACGGTCTGCAAGACAAGCAGTCGAATAGAAAAAAAATAAAAATTGCAGACAAACTCCGACAGGATAGGTATACAGGTGTAGGTAATTTCGTAGATGAATTATTAAATATTTAAATGTTTTTTTTACTGTTGCCGATATTTATTATAAAAGTTTCAATATACCTAATAAACCACAGTCTAGTTAAATAATAGATACCTATCCTATTACGACACCCATAGGAAGTGGGGAATTTAGATTTAGAGTCACGAATTAGGTGGTCGCGCTATCGTTACAGAGCGCACGCATAGCTCCATTAACGCTTTCCCTCAATTGATTTTTACGACTTGTTTAGCATAATAATGACCTGATGGGTTACTTAAACAAGGAAGCCGAATTGCAAAAATGTAAAATGTTTTAGAAAAAAAAACAGATTTTTTGTTAGTACTGTCTGCAAGTGTGTCTTCGTTTTTAAATTGATTTATTCATCTGTGAGACAATGACACATTAAAACAGTTTGGGTGTCCAAAAATATTTTATTTATTTTATGAAAACAATTGTGTTATGTTAATAAGTAGGTAGGTAACGGTTGTAATGTGTCATTGATTAATTCGTTAAACTCGTGTGAACTTGATAGAAAAACTAGACCAAATTTATATTAATTTTCAAGTTCGTTTACCCAAGTTCAATTTAGGTTAGTTAACTGTCGCTAAACTCAGGTTTCCGAAAGGCAAAAATGAACTGATCATTTGTCATATCTTATATCAAGTAATACATACATACATAAACTCACGCCTTTTTCCCATGGGGGTAGGCAGAAACTATAGAACGCCACATGCTACGACTCTTACATACCCCTTTCGCTTCATCCACATTCATACATCTTGTCATACACGCACGCCGGTTGAGAGTACTACGCACCTGACCTTTGTGAAGAACATCACCAATAACATCGATGTATGTCCTTCTAGGACGTCCTCTACCGGCGTTCCCATTAACATCCGCGTTATAAATTTCTTTTGTTAATCGCCGTTCACTCGTTCTCTCAACATGGCCAAACCACCTAAGCATACTCCTTTCAATTTTTGTCACTACATCATCTTTTAAACCGCAACTTTGTCAAGTATCAAGTAATAATAATTGCTATAGTACTGCCGGTTATCACCTGAGTCGTCTGGTCATTAATATTTTTATTAATGTCTCGCTCGCACTCATTGGGCTTAGTGCGCCATAGTTCGGCCTCACTCGCACGTTTATGATGGGACGACTCAGATGAAAACTGCCGTAATATAGTGTTTTGATCGACCAATCATAATCGTTGACATAACGTCGGCCTAATTATCAAAATTCGTAACTCAGTTTGGGCAAATTTTACAGGAGGGAGAAAAAAATCGTTTCTTTTCTAAATAAATAAATGGCGGCGTGGAGTTACTTATTCTTATAATTCATCAATAGCAACATTTGTGTTATTTTGCGGGACAAAAGAACTATTCCACCATATTAGTTGGAAAAATATGCGCTAGATGGCATCAAAAAACCAATATCGTATTTTTTGGACTTACGAATTTTGGTAATTAGGCCGACGATAAGATTTGACAACCGATCAAATTGATCAGCCTTTCAGAATCAAAAGCAGGTCCTTTCAAAAGTCTGAGCAAACGCCACGAACAACAACACCTTATCAACAAAAAAATAAGCAACAACACACATACACTGTTTTCGTTAGTACAAGGACATAACATATGTGTAACTAGGAAAGTGTGTACCGACAAATGCAAAGCAGGTTGTTGAACACTGTACAGTGTTGTGACTACAAGCTACATGCATTGATTTACATAGTTTACTGTAATTTATTGATAAAAAGTACATTGTATTGTCTAGAAATGTATGATTTTGTTATAGTGAGTCATGGTTTAAAATTCAGTTGGAATGTGTCAAAGGTAAATGAGCTGCCTGATCTTTAAATAAAATGTAATTTAAAAAAAAACTTCCCATCTCTATCATCATATCAGCTCCGTGGTACGTGGTAGCTTTGTCACTGGAGTTACACAGGTATACCAAATTTCAGCTCAATCAGATGCCAGCAAGTGGTTGAAAAATAGATCACAAATGTTGAACTGGAAACACATGAACGAAGCAAGGAAAAGGCACTTCAACTCATGTGATGGGCGCCTCAGGAATCAGAATATGGTATTTTAATCAGGTGAATACGCAGCAGGCCTGTGTTACTCCACGGAAAACATGCTTACGCGCCGCTTCACCTCTGGAGTGAAAGACAAAAAAATGAACTGAATGTTAGTGATCGAATGAACTGAAATGTAGTAAGAGCGTGAACGTACAGCGAAATGGGAGCGCTCTTGCTGGACACTTAAAGTTCAGTTTCGCATGCGCGGTGGACACGGACTCTGAGCACATTTTTACAGGCGTTTGATTTTATACTAGGAGAGTTTCTCGATTCGAGAGTTCTGACTTTACCTTTCTCGGCGAAGAAAAGTCATAACGAGAGACTCGTCTTGACTCTCTCTGCACTCTTTAATAATGTAAATCACCCTTAATAATCTGTTTGGTAACATGGAGTTTTTTGCCGGTTCTTCTCCATAGGAAACGACTAATTGGAACCGTGCATCTAAATTCGACTTTTCATAAGCACCTGTATTGATTTATGTGTTTTTTTTTAGATTTTTTTGTATTTTGATTACCCTTTCATAACATTTGTATTATTGTACACAGGTGATCCTACCAGCCCTGCTGGAACAATCGCACACTCGCACGTGGCTGAAGGCGGGCGTGCGCACGTGGTGCGCGTGCGCCGCGGGTGCCCTGGGGCTGCGCTCGTACCTGCTGGGCGAGGCGCGCCACGACCAGCCCATGCCGCACCCGCCACGCCCTCCGCACCAGCTCGGAGCAGCACACCAGGTATTTTTAGGGAGTCGTACCCAAAGCGGCCAAAAGGAACCATGTTTTCACAGATAGACTGATGGCGTGATGGTCTTGAAATTGATGGTCTTAATACCTTGTAAGCGACGGTCTACGAATTCGCGTTCATCTACTCTTAGGGGCCATTCTAATATTACGTAAGCAGAATTTTGGTAATTTTTGACCCTCCCCTCCCCCTCAGCTTGTCAGCAAAAGTAAGCAAAGCTCTAACCCCCCCTCTCCTATGCTTACGTAAACATTGATATAATTATATTTTTTTAAATCTGTCCAAATTTCTTCATTATTATTCATGAGCAGCAGTTTTCAAGTCTAGAAAAATAAGTAAAAAAATAAATTTTGCTGTTGTAATCACCATCCAGATCCCCCCGGCCTCCATGTCATCAAAAATAAGCTAACCAAAGACCCCCCACCCCCCTTTGGCGCTTATGTAATACTTGAATGGCCTCTTAACCCAGAGTGAACTTTCAGCATTACCTTCCTTTTTGGGATATACCTTTATCCAGCTGCCTAGCCGTTGGCTGTTATACGTTGATCAAATTAAATAATCAAGTTATAATGTTCTTTTTGTTGCAGGCATTAATGCGTCGAGATGGTCCTGCCGGTTTCGAGCCTTACGTCCGCGTGTCATGGTTCCCCCTCCGCCTCAGCGCGTTGTTGGTCCTCGTGTCTATATCGCTGGTCCTTGCCAGCGCGCTTACTCTTGTAAGTCACCCATCATCGTTTTCTTTATTTCTCTGATTATGTTGAGCACTGACTTAACTGAACATATTGCGTCTTCTTGTTGTATATAAAACAAGAAAGAGATGGAAGAAAATTAGAGCTGGCAAATTAGGTTAAACTAACTAAACTTCTCCCGTCCCCGTCCCTGTGTGGGGACGCCACACATGGAGGGGGACGGGGGAAGATTAGTTAGAAAATAAAACTTCCTCACCGCACGCTGGGTATAGACGCTTGTTGTAAGATTCAACAAAATCCAGCACACTTGGTGGTAGGATCTGTACGGTCCGCCTGGCTAGCTACCACACTCGCATTAAAGTCCAAGCAGTTTACTGTGTTCCGTCGTGTGTACGTGAGAGCCAGATGGGTATAGGGGAATCCCTCTATATCTCTGTTCCTTGGATTCGTGTGCTCCATCTTAGACCGTGTCTGTGCTTATCATCAGGTAAGACTAGGGCCAAACGCGACCAAGTCAAGAATAAGTTTGGAAATAAACTTCCAAACAGACTTAGACTCACTTTATGACTGAAAAATATGATGAAGTTTAATATAAACTAATTTGACAGCTCTGTTCTTTCTGTCTCTTTCTTAGTTAGCCTGTTAATAAGAGATGGCAATATTTTAAGTTTAATTTAGTCTTTGCCTAACAGAATTGGCGCTAATATTAGACTGTAGACTAATATGCCCATTGCTAAACATGGACTATTTAATTTTTCCCATTTGTAGGTGATTCCCGTCGCCATCGGAAGGCGAGTGATGGCACTGTGGCTGCCAAAGGCGTCTGATGGCGTTCACGAACTTTATACCGCAGCATGTGGTATGTAATGTAGTTTTGCAGTCACTTTTATACAGGAAATCGTAACGATACATGCTTTTGCTATCTGCGTCATGATGTGACGTCAACGTATCCTAAATCGCGCTAAGGAACGCCCGAATTCCGTTGCCCAGAAGTGACTGTTGGCAGCCATACCTACCCGGATAGAAGAACGTCGTTAGAGGAACTTCACAACTTGTTCCCACCATAAGAGTACCATATAACAACAACAACAACAACTTCCATAAAATTGTTAACTGGTTTAGTCATCTCATTATGTTTCTGAACGCAGATCTATCAACGAAATTATAACATTTTGATGGTATATGAAGTCATAGAACGCTTTGCCCAATCACGATTTGATTATGAGATGGCGGCTCTCGGCCGAGCGGTTTCTTGAAGTTACACGAGTATCCAAATATGTTCTAGTCTTATTAATGGTAGATTAGTCTTTAAAAACACTTTGCACGTAATTTTTAAAGCTGTTTGCATCGATATTCTGTCCTAATTATGTCTAAGAAGATTGCCGTAGCTATCGGCCGAAACAAATTCTGAACATTTCTCATGATGGAAAATGAGGGCAAGTTCGAGCTAGAAGAAATATATATACCTAGTGCTTTAGGGTAATTACGAACATGGGTGTATTCCGAAACTTACGAATTTCTACTAAATCAGGCAATATTTTTTGCTTTGGCAACGTAATAATGCTAGAATGTGTACCTAATGCAATGTAATGTTGTCAGAGCAAAAAATATTGCCTGGTTTAGTAGGAATTCGTAATTTTAGGAATATTCTCATGTGTGTAATTACCCTAAATAGTAGGAGAGCTAGCACCAATTTTTGGGTAGGTATTTGAGGCCAGCTGAAAACTTGTCCCATACCTCTCCTATTATAACCCAACTCGGAGCTGCAGACCTGGCTGGTAAGTAGCGGGGCTAAATCAACCCTTAAAGTTTAAAGAATAAAAAAAAAATAAGCCAGAAGATTGTCGGGGTTTTAACATTGATAGACGCGTGCAAAAATATTTTGCAAAAAAATATAAATAATGTATTTGAGGCAACTTGAAATTTTAATAGGGTATTATTTATAACTAAAAAATAAGATTCTCAAAAAGACGATCATTTTGGTGGGACTTTCTACCTGCCAGGTGATCTAACAAATTATGTATAGGCGCGAGTGAGTAGCGCTATAGGCACGTTGTAACATAAAAATTGCATATTGCCTCTAACATATTTTTGGAAAAATAAAAATAATATTTTTCAAACTTTAGGGGTTGATTTAGCCCTGCTACTCACCAGCCAGGTCTGCAGCTCCGAGTTGGGGTATAATAGGAGAGGTATGGGACAAGTTTCCAGCTTGCCTCAAATACCTACCCAAAAATTGGTGCCAGCTCTCGGACTAAAAGCACTATACCGTAAAAGTTTTGACCTGGGTTCGAGTCCCAGGTTGATTTGATTCTCAAGTGTAATTGTATTTTTCACATTTTAAGTTACTGTCCCACAATTTGATTATTATTTCAAATAGCATTTTGCTTACTCCCATAAATGCCACATTGGACCCATTACCGTAACCAGCGAACTGTTGGCAGACCCCGTGCCTTACCTCATGGGATAAAAAGCGTGAAGTGTGTTATTACATGGAAGTAAGTTTAGCGAATTGTTGTGTAGGCATGTACGTGTGCTGGGCCGTGGGGCGCGGCGGCACGCTGGCGGCGGGCTGGGCGCGCGGCGGGCGCGCCATGCTGGCCGCGCGCGCCGCGCTCTGGGCACGCGTCGCCGCGCGCGCCGCGCTGGCCGCGCTCGCGCTGCTGGGCCTGGTGCCGCTCATGTTCGGCTTGCTGCTGGAATTGGTAACGTATTTTACTAATTTGTTTATTATTTAACGTGTGACAGCCTTGCTGTTCGATTAGTGTTACATAGAACAAAATAATACATCAATAAAAGTTCGTATTGTATTACATGATATGGCCATACGTTTATCACTAAATCACAACAATATGAACCTTATTGTAATGACAGTAAAGTCGATTTATTTTCACATTATTAAAAGGATAACAGGGTACGTCTTTTATCAATATACAATACTACGCCTGTGACTGTCCCACTGCAGGTCAAAGGCCTCTTCTCATACAGAGAAGGAACGAACATTGGTCACCACACTTGCTGATTTAGTGTTGGCGATTTCAGACCATTAAGTCCAGATTTCCTCACGATGTTTTCCTTCATCATATGTCAGTGGGGAAAGTACAGTCCGTGACAATTTTCTAGTCATTTTCAATACACAACTACAAGCAACAACATGAGCGAGATCGATATCGATAAAAGCGGTCGATGCGGACTCGTGCAACGCTAAGACTAAGATATCTCGGGCGCTGTGCGGGGGGACGCGGCGTATCCCTGACATGATCAGCCTCATACCCGATTGCCATGTCGATCTGTTGTTAACTATACATATATCGGGTGTAAAAATACCCTTAACGAAGCCGAGAGCCACGTATTTCTGTCATCATTACGAAGACGCAACTGAGGAAATTCTAGATAAACTACAACGTCTGCAGAATTTGTGCATCCGCTTCATCTTTGGCCTTCAGAAGTACGACCGTGTGTCGGAATTTTGGAAGCGGCTGAAGTGGCTTCCTATTCGGCAACGTCGTGATACTCACATTCTTTCTTTTCTCTTTTCTGTTCTCCACAATCGTAATTCTCCTATGTATCTTCGAGAACGCTTTGAATTTCTTGTTCCTAGAGGGAAACTTTGTCGCTCATCCTCATCTTCTTCGTATGCCTTCCCACACCTCGAGTCGTTATGGTAGATCATTTACTGTTCGTGCTTCGCGCCTTTGGAATTCTCTTCCTCACTCCTTAACGTGATAGCCCGTCGTTAGATGTTTTTAAGAAAAGAATTAGGGAACATTTCCTGTCTACATGACCTGTATGTATGTAGTATTTTATATATTATATTGTATGTATTACGTTTATGTATTGTGTGCTATACACATGTTTGTTTAGTTTATCTAGATGTGTATATTTATTATTTATTTAATTTGTAATTTTATATAACTTGTACACTTAGGTAATTGTTCTCCTCAACATCAAATCTCTCTATCGCTCTAAGGTTTGCTGTTAGAAAACTCATTTGTGAGTTAAGCTCGCCTTTGTACATGAATTTACTAATAAAACTGTATTGTATATTATTATTTTGTGTACAATAAAGAATAAGATTTTTTGGTATTGGGCCATACCTGGGAACCGACTGGTTATGGAGATATTGAAGGTCAAAGTCACTATATTTTTATGTACAGTATGCGTAAACTTCGGCTTCGTTAAGGGTATTTTTACAACCTGTATTACCTGAATGACATTGAAAAGTCACACTGGTACATACCAAGCGGGTCTGTAACCTCCATATCACTACCATAAACTAAAACATAATATTTCCTTACAGGTGTTAGTGATCCCTCTTCGCGTGCCAATAGAACAATCACCAGTACTGTTCGTATGGCAAGACTGGGCCCTCGGCGTGTTGTACACCAAGATAGTGTGCGCGCTCACCATGATGGGACCCGACTGGGCCATGCGACGCGCCATAGAGAAAGCGTACCGCGACGGCATTAGAGAGATGGATCTCAAGTATGTATTCATTAATAGATTTGTAGGGGAACGATGTATGGTGTTCCTCCTACGAAAAGGGAGGATCCTCCTACCAGGCGGGTCTTATGCCTGGCGGGCCACTGCCCAACGATTGATGTTGGGAACTCGTATACAAGGTTAGTCGGAAAGGGAGTACTAAGCCGAAAGGGTGTTAAAGTACCCATAATAATGGATAACTTTTGTTTTACAACTTTCCCCAAAAGTCAATAGTTCAAGAGAAATAGCGATTCAAAGATTTCATAAAAAATACGCTAAATTCTATCTATCCTCAGCAATGATCAGACGTATTTACATTTTACGTCATATTTGGGGTCACGGATTAGAAACTCCATTTTCTGAATTCACAACTAAAGCAAAGATGAAGAATTTTTGAGAAAACTAAAATAAAAATAATTTTTAATGGAAAAAATTAATCGAATTTTTAAATTTGAACACTTTCTTTAAAACAATCATCAGTGATACATTAAGTGGCCCGCGGCTTAGTACCCCCTTTCCGACTAACCTTGTATATACTAACTCCGTGTCAGATCTTGATACTGCTATGCAGGATTTGTGACATTTTCATCCGACAGTTGTCATTGTTGTCGCTGTAGTCTGCTAGACATTCGTGTGCTGCGTAGTTCGCATGTGGCGTGATAGATACCGCCACAGATTTAAATCATCGTGGCTAATTACCAACCGCGCGGTTCATACGATTTGCGAAGTTAAGGCTGGTTTTACAGTGCCGCTTTCGCCAGCGCGGTTAGTAAGTGTCGCGGGCCACGAGCTTTGAGTGTCTTGAAGCGTTTTAGAATAATCAGCGCGTGCGGTGGTCAGCGCTGACGGGGAAGTCATACGTTTCGGCTGTCAGCGAGGACTGTCAGCGTGACTCGAAAACCAGCCTTATTATAGTCGGACCGTTAATTCGATGCAGTAACTTGACAGTTAGAGGTATACCAGTTATTGACAAAAAAAGGTAGTGAGGTGAAAAAAAGAATGAATGAAATCAAATGAACTTAATAATGTATTTATATGCATACTTTTTATTGAATTTAATAACTAGAGGATCAAAACACGATATGTCACTATTAAAAATAGCCGTAACCACTAGTAACTACTGATATGACGTTTTTTAGCGTCAAATAACTGAACATAAGGTAAGGTATTTAATACTTAAATGCACAATTATGGTACATAATGCGGACTTAATGTCATAAGGCATTCTCTATCAGTCAATTTGGGTCTAAGAGAACAGCATCGTGAAGAGGTACAAAGAATTTATAGAGATTTGTTTAAATTGAACAGTTTTTCGTATTCGTTCTTTTTTTCGTAAAATCGTTCACTATCGAACACTATTAGTTTTAGTATGGTATCATTATTTTGCTTTGAACTGCATGATGTTACTGCATCGAATTAACGGTCCGACTATTGTTCCGTTAGCCGCAGGCAGTCTGTGGATGGACGACCATACATTACACATCGAGACCCCTCCGTGCCTCGGAGAGCACGTTAAACAGTCGGTCCCGGATGTCATACGAATACCTATGACAGTCGTTATGGCAAGTCAGAAGCCCGAAAGTCTGACAACCGGTCTAACTTTAAGATATCGGTATTGCACTGTACTGGGTTGCGGAGGTCTGATGGCAGTCACTCCGTGTTAAATACTGGTATTCAGCCGCATCTGGTTAAGACTGGAAGCTGACCCCAACATAGTTGGGAAAAGGTTAAGCAGAACAACTTAGGTGTACGCCATTTAACTTGCTTGTGGATTTAGCGCTTTAGGGCCGGCGCAGATTTGGCGAAGAGCAGCGCCGAGCATTTCTCACTGTCAAAGCATTATCATCTTTGTGTTCATTGAAATAAGATCGAAAATCAATTAAAACAGCTACTTGTCCCCGAGACTTCAAGAGTATCGAAGCGACTAGAGGCGAAAGGTAAATTTCGATATTACGCTTACAAAGACGATAATGGTTTGGCGGTGGAAAATGGTCTGCGCTGCGCCTCGCCAAATCTACGCCAGCCCTAAGGGTTGTAGATCAATCTTCATACTTTCAAGGTTCTGACTATCTGTAAAGAATTTAAACAAATAAAAAAAAAAACAAAACAATTTTTAAACGATTCTTAAAACAAAATGGTTTTTTTAACCATCAAAGGTTTGTTTGCCTATTATACAATTTTAAAACAGACGAACTATAAATAGAACAATGTTACCTTATGATTTGTTCCTCAGGTTCATCCTCCGCGAGATCGCGGCCCCGTGTGTGTGCTGGCTCGGCCTGGCTCTAGCGGTGCCGTACGTCATCGCGCACAGCATAGTGCCCCTAGTGGAGGAGTCGGCCGCCGAACGAAACATATACGCGCGACGAGTGTATCCGGCGCTGCTGCTTACTGCAGTTGTAGTTGCGCTCACTGTGTTCCAGGTAAGCGAAGCTGATTAGATGATTATTGAGTTCTTGAATCTTAAAAATATATTCTATGGTGCTCAGTTTAAAATCAATTTTTCCATGTTCACTCTAGAGCAGAGGTCCCCAAACTATTTTGTCTCGTAGACCACTTGCCATGTTTTTCGGTTGTGGGTAGACCCCCTGCTTAGCTAATATTGCATTTTTGCAAATTCATCGACTTCAAACGTGTTTTGATTGATTTTTAACAGTAGTGAGATGTACAGAGAAAAAACACGTTAAGTTTTATAAATTTATTAATGAAATTCAAATTAAAATGAACCAAAATAATACTACTACCTAGGTATCTTACCTATTACGTAAAATCACTAAGAAAAAAATATGCTTTTTTGGGTTACTCCATTAATGGAAAGTCAAAATTAAAGTCACGACCTGCTTAAATGAGATCCACTATCAAGGACCCCCGTTTACATCTCACGGACCCCCAATTATTTTTTTCACTTACATGGACCCCTTGTAGATCGTCGTCGACCCCTGGGGGTCGATATAGACTATGGGTATCACTGCTCTAGAGGAATGTGAAGCTTAACACGGCGCAAGAATGCCCATCTAAGACAACCGTGTTTGCATTCCAGAAGTATAAATGTGTTAAAATAAAATACGTGACGCTAAAGTCACGATAAGCAGTGATGGCCTGGCGGTTGAACGCTTGCCTTCCATACAGGAAGGTCTTATTTCGATCCCGGCCCGTACCTCTGACTTTTCGAAATCATGTGCCGATCAGAATTTGATTATCACTTGCGTTAACGGTGAAAGAAAAACATCGTGAGGAAACTTGCACACCGGAGAGGGTTTCATAAATTTCTCGATGGTGTGTGTAGTCTGAAAACCCGCACCAGGCCAGCGTGGTGGACTAAGGCCTAAACTCTTCTCATTCTAAGAAGACTCCCGTACCCAGCAGTGTGACAGTAATGGGCTGTTTGCAATTATGTTAGGTAAAGCCAAGATGTCACATAAATCCAACCTATACTTAATTGCCTCTTTGGTCTAGTGGTGGCAAGCGCGACTGCTGATCGTGAGGTCCTGAGTTCGATCCCCAGGTCGGGCAAAGTGTTATTGGGTTTTCCGTGTGGAATTCCTCAGTAGCAGCCCGGAGTTTGGAATTGTACCAGGTTAATAGCAATAGTCTCGCCCCCTATTACATGAGACTTAAATATAACGGCGAAATGAGTGTGTTACTAAACACCTCTGCCCAATCCTTCGGGGAACACAGGCGTACCTAATGTTATATTTGGCTATATTATTGAAAATAAACCAAACTATTCGCCCGCAGGTCCGCCAATTCCGCAAGTTGTACGAACACATAAAGAACGACAAGTACCTAGTGGGCCAGCGGCTCGTCAACTACGACCATCGGCGACACAAACAGCAGCAGAGCACCCTCCCCGCCAACTGAACATGACGTCACGCGCGTGACGTCACTCGTGACAAGGCGTGTGATAGACACCAACGATCTCTGTAATTATACCCTTCTTATAAGCGAAACTTGTTTTTAAATAGGGATTTTGTTTGGCAACTTATTACCTCGCTAAGTGATCTTTTTTTATTATCATTTTTCTTGAGGTCACAGTAAATTGTTAATTTTACTGACATTATGAAGAGGAAGCGAGCGTTTTAATGATGAAATTAATTTACTATTCAACTTTAGATCGTTATTATGCTTGCTAAGCGAAACGCTGATCTAAGTACCACAATATCACGGTACAAAGTAATATTTGAATTAGTCGATATCCATTGTATCTTGTAAATAAAAATGTTTTAGTCACGTAACTTTTAATCCACGTAAATAATATTGGCATTCATTGTAGAGAACATTAGATCCCACAGCCACGCTATTGTATTGGAGCCAAGCTAAGTAAATAATAGCACATTGTGAATCGTCTGTTCACACCGCCTCTGTCACGAATGGGATTGTTTTTTTTTTTAAGGTTAATTATCGATATCCATTCGATTATTTTTGACTACTCTTAAAACATGTGGAACGTTTACCAAAAATGGCTAAAGAGAACACTAAATGTTAGAAATGCGACACGATAAATTACTAATCGACTAAACGATTAGTCGATTAATGAAAATGATATGTAGATACGCATGCAAATAAATCGATTTTAAATCGGTAACAGTTGAGCTTAATTAGTCAGTCGCTGTTTGTCATTAATCGACTAAAGTCTAGTCCATTGAAATTATCGTTCGCATTTATTATAAGTCAATCGGCATGAAATTTATTTTTATGTAAAAAAAAGATTATAAATATTTTAAAAGACACGAAAGTGAGAGAATCGGGTTTATATCGACTGGACACATTTTATCGCCACATGTATGTTAAGTACAATTTTAAAAGGAGCGGGGTATGTTGCTATGTAACATTTATGTGTACAATACACAGCGTTTGTAGAACGATTTTTAAACATAACTTAAACACCGATGAATTAATAAAGAATAATAGCGTTGATGACGTCATAATTACGCAAGTATCGTCGTTTAATCTGACATTGCGCAAGTCGGCAAGTCAAAATAATCGCTGCGCCAATAAAGCTCCTATTTTAGTCACCGGAGTTAGAGTTATCTGCAGTTATAATATTCTATAATAGCTAAATCATTTTCTTTCAATCTTTTCATACATTATAAGATATTATTACTGCAAACTATCGCGGAAGCGCTTTCAAGCACCACGCCCGCTCCCTAACTTGCAGCATTTCTTCTCTATAAGGCGCTTTTTCATTGTGCAAGTAACTTGCACGCCAATGTATAGAATCACACATTTTCTTAGAATTATTTTTACTTGTTATAATAGTTATTGTAATATTTTGTGGTCTTCAATTTTTTAGAGGCCAATGTGTTAATTTGCAAATGTATATTATAAAGTTATAATAAATACACCTATGTTGTAGTCATTCCCTTATTGTGAACATATCCTGAATAATGATTAGCGTAAACGTTACTTGCACAGTACGATAAGTCTTTACGGGCAGTTTAGACTACATAGTATCGAATAATCGAGAAATTTTTCATAGTTTCGTTATTGTTGCGATTGTGTTTATCGTAACAGATGTAAGTCGTGATATTAGCTGCGAATTATTTGATTAAAGTAGCCAATTTTACGACTAGCGATGGGTGATTCAGAGTTGTTTCAACAATCGAAATTGAATAGTTGTATAAATTTTCAATCGAGTCAACGTTTAACTCGATCTCTGACAAAACAGTCGAGATGATTTCGATTCTTTCGATTGTTGATAGCTCTCGCTCACCGCGCCGCGCGTGTCTTGCCGAGGCATCGATGATTTTCGATAGTCCTCGACGTTCGATGACTAGTCGAGTCAAAGTTCTGATGCACTTGGCTGGAGTCCGAGAGAAAACTATCGATAATCATCGAGTTGTTTGAACAATCGCAACAATTGCCCATCACGCATTTCAATTTACGACTACCTACATCGTTAGTAGGTACTCCTACTTCGATCTTAATTGTAACACTGTTCGACAATGACAGGACTATGAACATGGAACAAAAATAAAATCGTAACAATGAGACATTCGACTATGTTTCTGCCCTCCCGAAACGAAATAGCGCATAGGCTTAAACGAACCTCTAAACCAGTTGAACTTACTTCAATAAGTTAGTCTGAGCTAGCCATCACATTTTATCTAACAGTTTAATGGCCAGATACTCAAACGCTACTAAATTTTAATTTGCAGTTAATTTCGTGCTATCACTCTCACTTTAAGGCGAAGTGACAGTGACAGCACGAGACTTAACGGCAACTTAAAATTGAGTATCCTTTGAATATTTGGTCATTATTCCTTTACTATAGTTTAGAACAACTCCAATATTACGCTTCGTATTATTTTTTCTTTGGAGATGTCAATAGCGCTCTGGATACTGTTTTCGCTTGCCAACTTTAAAAATAATACTTTTTACTTGGTAATACTTCTTTATCTGTGTTATGACTTTATCATAATCTTTTTGGGAAAGGAGAATGACTGTGATAAACCTTTTTGGGAGTTGAGATTCCAAAAGCGAAACTGAAACTGGTAAGAGGTTATAGGAGAAGGTGCACAAAATCATTGCGCAAACAATTGCTCTTAGTATATACTGGAAAAAAAAATACACGCGTTGAATTGAGAACCTCTTCCTTTTTTGAAGTTGGTTTTTTAGAAATGGTAGCTCCACGTTCTGGAGAGGTAAGCTGGAAAATAATGCAGTTGCTGGTTTAGTTAGTGTAGTTTTGGCACAATTTCGATACAATTGCTGTCAAAACGAGAAATTGGTTAGTATTGGTAAAATCGGCTGTAAGAAAAATGAAAAAGTGACAATTTTGCAGTTGACTGTACGTACTTTTATGCAGGAAATTACATTATACAATTTAGTTAAGGGTGATTTTAGAGTCATACGGCGAAATGCGAAAATGTCGCGGATGCCGGGTTGACCCGCATGCGTGGCGCCCGAATGTCACCTTTTCATACATGTGTTTGCGAGCGCCACGCATGCGGGTCAAACCCGCGTAGGTACGTGATGACATCCGCACGATTCTAAAACCGCCCTTATTCTGGAAGCGTCACTACATCGCCGTTTCTTTTAAGATTTTAGATAAAATAAGGTGGGTCATTCTCCTTTCACTCTGTTACACTAGTTATTAATTGAAAACACGCAATTTTTATTATTTGGTTCACATATTGTTGATGGTGTTACTTAGAGATCACGATACCTATAAATTAATGTTTCCGTACAATTATAATACATAGCTCATCAGGTTTTGGTATAGAAAATTCAATTTTCGAATAATATTTTTTTTTATTCAAAATTGATATGAGCATGTTGTCAGACAGTTTTGAATCGTGTAATAGTGTTACTCTATAAATAAAATAATTGAGCTAATTAAAAAAGTGTCTGCCTATAATTACGTAACATAATTTCAGTACGAAGTTATTGGGTGGTGAAATTAGTAAAAAATTTTAATTTTTTATTTTAATTCCTCTAGTGTTAAGTAGTTTTATATAAACATTATTTATTGTACACTGCTCAATCTTATATGTGTTTTATTCTTTTTAAAATAATTGTTTTGTTTTTAATACACCGGGGTCTATCCTCAAATTATTTCTTAAAGATTTAGTACTGTGTACAATTTATATTTACAGGTCTACAAAATCAACAATGTAGATGTAATAAATAAATAAATAAAAAACGACTTTAAAAGTTGTTTTAATCATTCACCCATGTTTTTTTACTGTTGAATACTAATTTCTGCTTTGACCAGTCATTGAGAATAGACCTCCTCAGTATTTTAATTCTTTCCTATTCCTTGACTTTAAGTCTATCATATCTACCTATACCTACTGTATGTAAATTGTAAAGATAATTTGACTGGCATAGGATGTTATTTCAGTTTTATGATTATCAATGGTGAATTAATATGAGTTAGATGACAGTAGATACAGGCAATAAGCAATTTGTAAACAAATAAAATGATTATTGAAATAATTGTAAGTATTGTTTTATTTATCATCCACTGTCCAAGTCACAACTGCCGAAAATAGCCCTTCTATTAAATCAGTACGATGATAGGACGGGAGAGGAATATTCGACGATACGATTAGCGCAGTGGATGAGCGTTTGGCTTCTGTGCGCTGAGGGTCGAGGGTTCGATTTTCGCACTCAACAAATATTTGAAAGATCTACAGATGGTAGATAATATAAATACTTATAATAGGAAGTCCATAGGGGGATGGATTAAGAATATAATGCACTTCCGTCGCCGGGCAGGAGTCTCCGAACCTTTCACCACCAAAATAAATTGTGCTCAGAAAACGCCAATAGGAGCGCCACCTATTACATGCGACTTAATGTCAGAGGCGAAATGTGGGTGTACAGACATCTGTACTATAACACCTCTGGTTATCCCTTCGGGGATTAGGTACATAGGCGTGAGTATAATTATGTATGTACATAATAGATCTGGATCTGGGTTTATATGCATGTGAGATTTGTGTATATGTCGTAGCCATATCATAGAATTGATCACTTCATGATGTGGCCAAACATTTCATGAAATGGCCAGCTAAAACTGGCCATATAGTTAAAACATCAACGTTTGATGATATGGCCATCCACGTTTGGCCATATCATTAAAGTAGGGTGTCGATGATTTTCATAATTCCGAATGGTTCAAAATTCCTAATATAACAACTATTAATTTAATAGCAAGACAAACACATGATTGATGATGTTCTAATCTAACCCAAATGATTCACCAACAATAGAGAGGATCTGGCGCTCGGCGGCCGCTGCCGCGACACGCTCGCTTCGCTCGCTCGCCTTCTCGCTTTAATGGTCACAAACTAACCTAACCCAAATGATTCACTAACAATAGAGGGGATTTGGCGCAGGTATATAATTATGTCGTGGCCAGATCATAGAATTACCATTGATTTTCGTTGCGTGGTCACCCTACTTTTCAGTGCGCTAGCTATTCATATCATTAAACGCTGATTAATTCATTGATCTGGCTAGACCATATCATGATCTGGGCAGCGGATATTGGCCATTTCATGAAATGCAACCATTTCATGAAATAGTTGGCCACATCATGAAGTGATTCATTCTATGATTTGGCCACGACATAAACGCACCCGCGATACAGGTGAAATCCAAGAGTGGAGAAATGTATTTTACTTATATTATAAAAAAACAGACAAAAATTCCAAAAATGGGCTCTATTGGTTATCGTTTTTGATAAATGATGATGAACATGCTGTACATATAGATTGGTGATCATTGTAGCATTTACCTAGCATATAATTGATGATGTTACTGCTTGTCTTTATGATATAATCTCCATTTCCAACACTTATGGGGAGAAAGGAGGTAGGTATACCATCCTTGCGAAAATAATATGGCACAAAAGCCTTTTAGAAACAACGCCTGTTGTCTTTAGCAATTTTCTTTGTAAATTGGTACCTAAACACGTACCTTACGTAGGTAAATGGAAACGACGAGAGTTTCTTCCCAACGCCCATCAACACATACAAAATGGAACAATCATATCAACATCTTTACAAGAAAGTTTATTCTGCAATTTACATGGAAGCTTGTAATAACGGGAGGTTGTTCTATATTTTTTTCTAACCAATTTACGCGTAGGTACGTCTTGAAGTGTAAAGCTGTGGCTACATAGATGTTTGAGTTATAGTCCGCGCGGAACTAGTTTGCCGCGCCTTAGGTAAGTGAGCGGCAGGAGGGGGGTGTGAAACAATAAACTCTCATTTTTCCTTTATTTATTTTTTTCTTCTGTATGACTGCTTGTAGTTCGTCTTGCGGACCGGTTCTACGTAACCGGGCAGTTATTGGCGAGACCTGAATGGTTTCCAACCAATGGGAACGAGAGTAAAATACTTAACCTAAGCTAACTACTATTACTATTACTACTAACATCATGACTAGCTAGCAACAACAGCACTAAGGGCGACCCCTAATGGGACTCGGACCTCGGCTTAGGGCGTTTCTTGCGAGAGGACTGGGAGGGAGATAGCTTGATGAGGGCTGAAATAACGGTGTGACTGCGGAGTCTGAAAAGACGACCGGCTGCGGCGGGTGAGCACGGTGGATCAGGGACGGCGGCGGTGGGACGTCGCGACGGGCCGTAGATGCGCTCTGTCAGTTTGCTTTGTCTTATCTACCGTGCACACCACCCTCTTGCCGCTCACATTATCCGCGCCGACTGCGACTGGCGGGACTTGAGCAACCAGAGGCGGCCTTAGCCATTGCGAAGCTCCGAGCGGGTAGATCCTTGCGAGGTCCTTGTTTTTGTGGAGTTAGTTTTAGTGATGATGCTTGGCGAGAAATCTTCTTCTTCCTGCCCTTATCCCACACTAGGTGGGGTCGGCACAACATATATTTCATAAATCCATGTTGTTAGAGGTTTTGGCTTATTATTTTATGACCGGCCGAATGCCTGACATCAACCCTCCCTCCATGGCTTAAGGAACAAGAAAAACAAGCCCCTAAACCGTCTGAAACATATTCTACAAAAGAGGGCTTTCTAACAAACTGTTACACAAATAAAACTACAGAACCCATACAGATTACAAATGAATTAATTAATTCATTACTTGAGCGGCATAGCAACATGGATCGTATTACGAGACTACTTGCCTGGGTAATACGTTTCACCAATTTGACACGAAGCAAAAGTAGGTCGAATGACTGCAATGAATTGAACTTGAATGAAATAAACAACGCTTTATGTAGAATTATAAAATCAATACAAGAAAATTATTTTGGAAGTGAGATAGAATCTCTAAACAAAAGTGGAAAACTTCCCAACAGGAGTACTATTTTGAATTTCAACCCTTTTTTGGACTCGGACGGAATTCTACGCGTTGGAGGTCGTCTAAAGCATTCAAATTTGCCAGAAGAAACTAAACATGCCATTCTCATCCCGGGAGAGGGGCGACTGACTCAACTAATAATAGAAAATGCGCATCAGCGAACATTACACGGTGGAGCAAGATTAACGCTAGCTCACACTAGAAGCAAGTACTGGATCATCAGCGGAAATCGAAACGACAAGAAGATATTACGACAATGCATCCGATGCCGTCGTTACACAACAACTCGCAGTGAACAACTGATGGGCAACCTTCCTAAAGAAAGGATCACCCCTTCAAGGCCATTTTTGCACACTGGCGTTGACTTTACAGGCCATGTGGATGTAAAGATAAAAAAAGACCGCGGAATAAAAACCTGCAAAGGTTATATAGCCATATTCATAATTATGTATGTGCACTAAAGCAGTACATATTGAACTTGTTTCGGATTTTTCCACGCAGACTTTTATCGCAGCACTGAAGAGAATGTGTGCTAGAAGAGGCACTCCAAAACATATTTATTCCGACAATGGAACCAACTTTGTCGGAGCTGCAAAAGTATTAAATGAAGAATTTCAACTATATAAAACAATGCTATCCTCAGAGATTTTTAAAGAAATCAACAAGCTTCAAATCGAGTGGCATTTCAACGCTCCATCCTGGCCTTCAGCCGGAGGTTTATGGGAAGCCGCCGTACGCTCGATGAAGGCCCACCTGAAACGAGTAATTGGACAACAGAAGCTAACTTATGAACAATTCGCAACGCTTCTTACCCAAATTGAAGCGTGCTTGAATAGCAGGCTGCTGAGCCCGCTATCCGAAGACGTGGAAGACCTAGATTATCTTACGCCAGGCCACTTCCTCACGGGAGGTCCGACTCTTTCGCTACCACTCAATGAACCTGAAAGCATGAAATCGATAGACATCAGAAACAACTGGAAACTAATTGAACTCATGCGCCGACACTACTGGGATCGCTGGTCAAGCGAGTACCTCCATTCACTACAAAACCGAAACAAATGGCAACAAACAAAAGAAAACTTTCACAAGGGACAACTAGTACTTGTGAAGGAAAGCAATCTACCTTCAGGCAAGTGGGCTATGGGCCGCATTGTGGAATTGCACCCAGGCAGCGACAACTTAGTTCGAGTCGTCACGCTCAAGACACAAAATGGAGCACTTAAAAGACCTATAACTAAACTCGCCCCGCTACCTTTAAACGAAGTAGGGGAGAGTACTGAGCCACAAAAAGTGAGTCCTGAAACTGCGAACGGCACGAAAAGTAAACGAACTAGTAAAACCAAGAAAAAAGTGAACAGCTTGATGATGGTGTTACTGGTAGCATTCACAACGGTGTCCTATGGACTAGCAACGCCCCTGGAACATTTTATAACAACAAGATTAACTGACAACCAACCAGTCTACTTTGACCCTATCGGAAATATTCAACTTATACACGATGAATGGAAACTCCTGGTATACTATAACCTAACTACATTCTGGCAAAGCACAGCTGAGGTGGAGAAATTCGTCAATCACTTGGGTCAAATATGCGATACGATGCCTAACGAGGCATGTCACTCTAGGTACAATACAACAACTAAAGTTCGAAATGAACCAGCTGAACGAATATAACAGATTGTTATTGTCTCAACATCAACTAAGAATGCGTCGCGACTACGTAAACGGCGTAGGAAACCTCGCACGAGCCCTCTTTGGTGTCCTTGATAGCGATTTTGCCGAAAAATACGCTCAGGACATGCAAAAAATTAAAACAAACGAGCAATATTTACTACAGCTGATAAGAAACCAAACGCTCATTATAGAAGCAGAAAACAATATTATAAAGAAAAATGAAGACTTTGTAAAAACGCAACTGCAAACAATTCAGCAATTTATGATCGAAACGAAAAATAATACGACAGTGCTAGAAAACAGATTTGAAGTTATGAAAACTATGAATAACGTTAACGCCGGAGCGTTGACAGCCAGCTTACTAGTCTCCGTATTGAGAAGAAATCAAGAAATGCTCCTAGTTGCATTGACAGATGTCTACAGAGGAAATCTCGATATGAAATTATTTACACCAGAGCAACTATCGGAGCAACTCAATTACATTGCCGGCATAATATCGAAGATACTAACGTTACCTATTAAAGACAGCAATGGAGCGAACATACAGAATATTTACAAGCTTATTTATGTCAAAGCCCGGCTCACCGAACAATACCTACTATTCGAATTGCATATCCCGTTACTAAGTAATGAAGAGTATACAATATATCGCAATATACCTATATCGAGGCAGCATACGCCTAACCAATGTCAGGGGATAGCGATATCAACAAACTATATCGGAGTGAACTTCGCAAAAAACACCTATATATAGATGGAAGAGGCGGATCTCAATCAATGTACAACTATCATGGCGGACAACTATATTTGCCATGCCTATGCTCCTATACGCAACTTACATGGAACCACAGCATCCTGCGAGGCTAAAATGCTGAGTCAGAATATAAATATCACATGTGATTGGATACCACAACAATGCTCTGACCAATGGATAAAATTACAGAGACCAAACATATGGCTGTATAATTGCATCAATGAGTGTGCGACCCGTAGGTATAGTGTGCGAGAATAGAATTACAACTACTCTGCTTACAAGGGCGAGCCTCCTTATCCTAGGTCAGTTCGGACGTTCAATTGGATTTGGTCGCTACAACACTGCAAGGCGTCTCTCATGACAACTGCAAAGTATATGGCAAAGAGAGTGGGCGCCATAATGCAACCTTGTTTTACTCCACTTGTAATTTGGATCTCCTCAGAAAGTTCGTTTTCGTGTTGAACCTGCCCTTTCATGCCGACATGAAATTGGCGTATGAGGTTGACGAACTTCTTTGGGTATCCAGACTTCTGGAGAACAAGCCAAAGGGCCTCACGCGGTACCCTATCAAATGATTTCTCTAAATCGACAAAACACATGTAAAGAGGCCGTTGATGTTCTAGCGCACTTTAAATATCTAGGAAGCTACATCAGGCATGATAATACCCTGGCCTCAGAGATACCTTCGCGCATTGCAAATGCCGCTGCCAATTTTGGACGACTCACTGACCGTGTCTGGAAATCCCATGATCTCAAGCTAGAGACGAAAATTAGTGTTTATAAGGCTCTAATTATACCTGTTCTCCTATATGGCGCAGAGACATGGTGCCTCTACAAACCAGATATTAAGAACCTAGGTCAGGATTGTATAATACAACATAACGACAATACAATATACTCACACAACGTTTTTAGTAGCAAAGCAAATATTGGAATTTCGTTGGAAGTGCCTACTATTGATGCACCAAATGATATGTGGAATACGTACAAAAATACAAGTATTATATTACGCAAAATCAACTTATCTAAGGAGCACAAATTATTAGATAACCAGATAACGGAACAAAAGGGACGAGAGAGTCTACCTAACGACTTAAGCAACCACGACATCGGCAACTACACGATAAGCACTTTGCTGGTGGGAGGAATTATCGTCACAATCATAGTATGGCGAGTAAGAAGATATTTTCCCGCGTGTAAGAAGAGCAAGACCTCCATAACAAAAGAAACTTCAGCAAAGACTCAAGAGAGAACAGAAAATATAGAACTACAGGCTACCTATGCTAGAATAGGAGATAAACCTTCGAAGAGCATTCTTCAGCTGCAACCAGCAGTTGGAACAAGATTTAAACTATGACTGTTTATTTTATATTTATGAAACTTTACTTTTTGCTTACTGTGTGTTTGCTTTTGATATTTTTATTACATTTTGTTATACCTAACTCTTAACTTGTTACGCGAGTTTGGTGATCTGAGTAAGTACTTACGTGTGTCTTCCCTCGGGAGCATGTACGAGCCAACAATGCTCATACAGCGAATTGCCTTTATGCATTCGTATACAATTATATTTAGTCGTAACAAAACCTCCGACACGCGCTAATGTGTCAATAATTATTATTACTTAACAACACTTGTGCGACACAGACTACTAAACACACGCGTAGGCAGAAACATTCTACTATTAAACTCTTGAACTAAATAGGGACTGTGGTGTGAATTATTTACCTACAACGACTACCTACAACTGGAGTATCGTCAACGGCGAAAACCCCAACAATTCTTTCTTTTTCGTGTGGTTAGTGACTAACCTGGTGTCAGAGTTTATGCCGCCCACGGGCCTCTGACTTGGCTTCACATGCCGTCGAGAAATATCTCTCAGGCAGGTAGGTTTCCTCACGATGTTTTCCGTCACCGTTTTTAAGTAAGTTATAATTATACAATACGCACAACAATCCGAAAAGTCAGAGGTGCGTGCCTTGAGTTCGAATTCGAGACCGATGACTTGGCAGTCCGACAGTCACATCACTAGGCTATCAGTGCTGCCCTACCATTATACGCTATATAAACTTAACCATTGAAAAAAGTAGATGAGGGTGGTAAATATTCCCTAGCAAAGATCATTATGGCCGCAGCCTTATGCGTAAAAACGCGGGAATCTTGCCGTCTAATCAAGTTCTCCCGACATATTGCGTTCTGTATCGCACACGCGCTGAATTCATATCAGCCCGACTGCTTATCTTTTATGCCAACGTTAAACCAGTCACGTCGGTTAGAAACTCGATGCCGAGAATCGTTTGTTTTCTAAATATTTTACTAGCGAGTTTCTTGTGGTTTTGCCTGTTTTTTTGCGTGCCTTACAATATGCACGGAAGGGAAGGAATGATTTTACACTTAAGTAGATAAAGTGTGTTTCTTCATATCGTATTAGCCGGCTTTACACTCTGATTTTATCTAATATTTTTCTTATTAAGATAATTTCGGACGACCGTTATCTTCATATTATGAAGATAATGGTCTTTTAATATTTTAATTAAAAAACATCAATTTTTATCTTAAAAAAAAGGGTCATTCGCGATATAGCGAGTGTGTCAAGATGGCTATTGTTACTTAGTTGTTAGCAATAGCATAATCTTAGGCTTAGGTACCTACGCCGGAGGGCGCGCGACGATCTCCGGCCACCCTAGTGAGTGGCCTGCGGGCGGCGGGTTAGGGGACCAGCCACCCGACCAGTAACAGGCCCGGGAGGATGGCGCGCCGTGTACCGTGCGCGCCTCTCAGAAGGAAGTGGGGCAGGGGACAAATTGCCCCACCACTACATAGGTCCACCAGAAGAAGCTGGTGGACCTGCCGGGGTTGTGGTGCATGCAATAGCGAATTCCGTGACCCCGGCCTTAGGTCACAAGGAGGGACACCGTTGGCTTTTAGCCGGTAAGAGTCCGGCAGACCCCTCGCCTTCCCCGGGCGAGGGACATCCACGAGGATTTTCCAACGATAAAAGAAAAAAAGGTTTACGTACGTATAGGCGACATCTTACATCATAATACGTATTCGTTTATTTATTTCGTGCTTCCATAAAATGGTATTGTATTTTCCGATCTTCTTCTTTTCGTGTGGTTAGTGACTAACCTGGTGTCAGAGTTTATGCCAGGTTAGTCTATTTTCCGATGAAGCAAATGAAATGTCTGTAATACCCGTGACCACAACCAATAGTTTGGAACAGCTGTGCATAAGAGTGCATCCAACAATATAGGATACATAATTACCATATTATAAAATTAACACTTTCAGAAGTCGGTGCTAATCCACGCTGATCCAAATTGAAGGCACCGACTTCTGAAACTGTTAATTTTATAATATGGTAGGTAATTATTTTATTATTTTCTTTGTATTTTTGAAGTCGGTTATATTTTTGTTAAAATGTTTTTTATTTGTTTCATTTTATTGGCCTTAATTAAAACATAGTTGGACCTACTAAAGACGCTGCTCGTAACATAATCACATCATCGGATTATGCGTAATGTTCGTCATTGAGGAGTTCCCTTGTTTATCTACGAAGTTCTTCATCAGATCTTCACCAAATTGAAATGGGACCATTTCGAAAGAATACTCTTTCAAACAAAAAAATATTTTTTCAAGTCGGTTCATAAATGAGGGTGTAGTGAGGTATCAAACATTAAAAAAAAAAGAAACAACATACAGCCGAATTGAGAACCCCTCCTTTTTTTGGAAGTCGGTTAAAAATAGATTCTAAATACCTATAAAATTTGCAAATATCGAGTTATCGTCTACGTCAGTAGTTAGCTGAAAAATAATCTCAACAACGAACAATCTTAGAAAGATAATACCACTACAAGGTAAAACTTCAGGTCATCTGATATTATCATTGAGAAGCCTATAAAAAACTTAGTGGATTATACAATAATACGCCAATATTACAAAACTGTGACTCCTTTAGTCACAGTTTTGTAATATTGGCGTATTATTGTATAATCCAAAAAAAAATGTGAAAAAGAAAAATGTGTCAATTTCGACTTTTTTGTAATCACGTCATTGTTCTATTGGATGAGCGACATGATTGTGGCCTACGTTAGGTTGAGGTGACTGCTGAATAAAATATTTTTTCGGGCTTCGGCGCTCTCAAAACCACAGCAACCAAGGCCCGAGGCGCCCTTTATAACCGGGTGCCCCGCAGGCCTTGCACCCCCGGGTAGAGGTGGCCCTGGTGGTCTCCAACTTGACATATACCTTCATGGTACAAACGTACAGATAATTCTTCAGTATAGAAGTGAAGATGCTCTTAATATTATTCACTTCATATAGTTCGTATTAATAATCGCAGTCGTAATAACAGCGAGCTTTATGTCATCTGTTTTCGTATTGGATAATTTTACGGAGTTGCTACCTAACCCGTCAGATATGGAGTATTCGTTATTACTAGTGATTACTTTCTTTAATTAATATAAAATAATAGCTTTTGGGTGTTAATGATGGTCTTAGTATCACTTGGTTATCAACTTTGGCCCTTTTTTAACGTACATATAGTATCTACATTGTCCAAGAGTCCAGGGGCCAGTAGTCGTGAAACTAAGTAGATCAAAAAAACAAGTTTGTCTTAAAATTTAATTTCGTCTATGACATCTGGTTGTGAAAATTTTTAGATTTTTCCAGGTTCAATCGATGTGTTCTACCTCATCTTAAATATTCTCAATAAACACGCAAGATTTTACTAAGGTGTACATGTAAGTAGCATGGAATTGTAGTCATAATACAGAGTTTAACCGAAATCATGTAATTCCTTCAAACCTCGTGATGACATAGGTTAACACTAAACGGGATTTTTTTGGATTCTTTAAAAAAATACAAGAAGTAAACATGTGTTAAGAACAATGTGTGTGAGGCATTTTAGAGCCCCGTGCGAATTGCGTAGCTATCGCCCACCGCGCGGCCATTTAACTCGGGGCGCTAAAATATCTCACGTTAAGAACGTGTTTACTTCTTGTAATTTTTTGTTTATTGAATCCAAAAAAATCCCGTTAAGGGTTAACCTATGTCAGCAGTACATCACGAGGTTTGAAGGAATTACATGATTTCGCTTACACCCTGTATAATATATCATTAGGTATAGATGGTATCCAGTCATGAGCTGATAAGTAAGGTAGGTACAGAACATACAATAACATCACGCCTGTATTCCCCGAAAGATGGAACAGAGGTGTATAGTGAGGGTGTTACTCTCATTTCGCCTAACTGTCTCTTTGGTCTAGTGTTGCCAAGCGCGACTGCCGATTCTGAAGTCCTGGGTTCGATCTGTGTTATTGGATTTTTCCGTGTAGTATTCCTCAGTGGCATCCCGGAGTCTGTATTTGTGCCCGGTTTATGGCAATAGGCTTGCCCCGTATTACATGGGATTTAAACATAACGGCGAAATAAGGGTATACACAGCTGCCCAACCCTTCGGGGAATACAGGTGTGATGTTATGATGTGTGCCCGGTTGGTGGTAATAAGTTCGAGGCTTGCCCCCTATTTCATGGGACAAACATAACGGTACAATGAGGTTGTTAAGGTAAATACTTTATCAAACAATAGTTGATAATTAAAATTGTATACACTAGGGCAAGGTTGACCAACCAGTCGATCGCGATCGACCGGACGATTGCGGCTCTTAATCCAGACGATCATGGCAAGGTGAAAGAAAATATAATTTTAATGTAAGTTGAATGAAGAGGTACTGATTATGTAATTGGTAAATCGCACAGAGTCTACAGTAAACAGTAGATCTTGGGTCGATTCAAGTTGGCCACCCCTGCACTAGGGTGATAGTACTCTTGTCGCGGTGCATGCAATAGCGAATCCCGCAAGCCCGGCCTTAGGTCAGGAGGGACACCGTGGTGGTTTTAGCCGGTAAGAGTCCGGCACACCCCCCCGTCTTCGTCTCCGGATAGTCCATGAGGATTTCCCCAAGCAAAAAAAATAAAGGGTTGATAGTACTCAAAGTCAATCCTTCAGGTCATACTTCGAACTCAAATGTTCCATACATCTCCGACAAAATGTTCGTAATTTCCAATCAATCAAATTGATTGAACAGGAAAATGCATGGTTACAAGACGTATACCGAAGATAAATTAGATTTCACAATAAAAACAAAATACTTAATGGAATCTGTTCATCGGAAATTCTCGTTTTATTGGAAGTCAATTACGTAATAAAGAGGTTCGCGTGTGGCGTTATATGTCGGCTTGAAAATAAAAAGGACGGGGAACATCAAACGGTTGGGTTTGCTATAGATCTCATTCGTTCTTTAAGAGTATTTTTGGGAGTAATCGGTCGTTTCATTTTAAGACTTTCGAGCGGTTACCTCGGAAATATCTAGTACCTACTCTTGTCGAGTAATTTTATACCAGCTACTGGCAACACCAGTGGCGTAACTATAACATCAGAGGCCCGTGGCAAATTCATTGAATGGGGCCCCAGTAAAAATGGTTACGTTGTAATTTAATTTTAATAAATCACTGAATTAGTTACCCAACAGAATTACTTTATAATTATTACTTAATATTGTTAATAATGTTAGGTTACTTCTGAGCTCGCGGAGTCTTTGGCCGGGGTCCCGTGGCATTTTGCCAGCTCTGCAACCCTATAGTTACGCCAGTGGGCATCACGCCTGTATTCCCCGAAGGGTTGGACAGAGGTGTATAGTAGATAATAGTAACACCTTAATTTTGCCGTGTAATAGGGGGCGAGCCTGTTCCCATCAACCGGGCACAAATCCAAACTCCGAGCTGCTACTGACGAATTCCACACGGAAAAACCCAATAACACTTTGCCCGACCTGGGGATCGAACCCAGGACCTCACGAACAGCATTCGCGCGTGCCACCACTAGACTAACGAGGCAGTTGAACTTAAAATTATATTTTATTTTATTGTAGCAACATGTTTCAGTTTCTGTATGGCGTCGGCCGAATAAAGTCACGTTTTATGTTGCTCCGTATTCTCATTTATTCACACCGCGAAAATGCACCAGCATGTCTAATTTTTTTTTAGAAACAACTATTCTACAACTTTGTGAGCGGGTTTTGGACGCGATTGTTCTTTTTGGGTCATTTAATCGGTGGGAATAACAATTATTGAGTTGTATGATAACGGATAGGTATTTTCGTAAAATGTAAAAATCAATAAATAAACTATAGTGATAAACTTAAGTTAGGTACTCTCCGAACAAAGGTTTGGTTAGTTTGAAGATGCTATAAAAATTGTATAAATAGAAAATACTTAGTAACATTATAGGTAGATAGCTATTATTAAATTTAAGTAACGTACATTAAACCTCTGTTTTAATAAACCAACTCTACGGGCCGCGTGACAGACTTTCGGGCTTCCTGTAACGACTGTCAAAGGTATTCTATGACACCCGGGACCGACGGCTTAACTTGCTCTCTGAGGCACGGTGGGGGTCTCGATTTGTAACGAACGGACACCCATACACGGACTGACCGCGGCAAGCGCAGCTTATCCTCGGAAATCGTATGATCGGCGCGGTTGTTAATTAGCCGTGAGCCCCGAATACAGGTACCTAATTAATCAGTAAAATTAAAAAAGTTCTTGATAGATAACAAAGCATTGGATACTACGGAATGAAAAGTAATTAAAATTCTCTCACACCACTTTGAAACGATTTCACACCCACGTGATGATGTTTTAAATATTTACAGCTAGATCACACAGAAACTGTTTACTGGACCCGTTTTAGCGGATCCGTTTTTATTTTGGTAATGAACGAGTTCACATGCACGACAGTATACCGAATCCAGTAAAAATACGGGATCCGGTATTTTTATCGTATCCTGCCCGCCAGATACGATGCAGCTACCATTTGTTTAACTGATCCATCAGTACAGATGTGAACAACATAATTATCCAGTATCGACGGATCCGTTAAAACGGATCCGCTGTGTGAACGGGAACTTATTTGAACGAACGATTGAACTTTAATTTTTTTTGCTTCAATCTTTCTTACTTCCAATATTGACGAAAGCTTGTAGAATTGAATGGGTACCGACATTCAATTCTTCAATCTTTTCATATTTCCCCTATTCACGCGAGCATTCATTCTGTTTAAACCGTACTTACCTAAGTAAAGGTATCTAAGTCTAAGGTACCTACATGACGTATGAAATTTCATACAAGAAATGCTTTGATACAAGAGTAATTTAGAAACTATAATATTAACCCACAGACGCCTACAAAGTTAACAAGAATTCATCTAATCATATGTATCTAAGTCCTAAGTTTATCGTTTAGTTATCTTGGGTAACATTTACGTGGAACTGGTTTACCATGTCCTTGAATACCAATACACATATGAAGACTTAAAAATAACAATAAAATTTATATTAATCTATACTAATATATAGGTATAAAGCTGAAGAGTTTGTTTGTTTGAACGCGCTAATCTCAGGAACTACGAGTTGGAATTGAAAAAATATTTTTGTGTTGGATAGTCTATTTATCGAGGAAGGTTATAGGGTATATAACATCACGCTACGACCAATAGGAGCGGAGTATACATTAAAAATGTTACAAAAACGGGAAAAATATCCACCCGTGTGAAGCCGCGACGGGCCGCTAGTATTAAATCCTACATTGGTAAATTGTGCAGGGGCTCGTGGTTAATTAACAACCGCACTGATCATACGATTTGCGAGGTTAATTTGCACTTGCTGCGGTCAGTTCGTGGATTACCGTTTGTTACACGTAGAGACCCCTCCGTGCCTCGGAAAGCACGTTATATCGTCGGTCCCGGGTGTCATAAGATGCCTATGACAGTCGTTACGGTTAGTCAGAAACTCGAAAGTCTGACAACCGACCTAACCTTAGGATATCGCCATTGCCCAGTAACCGGGTTGCGGAGGTCTGATGCCAGTCGCTCCGTGTAAAATACTGGTATTCACTTCAGCCGCATCTGGTTAGACTGAAAGCTGACCCCAACATAATTGGGAAAAGGCTAGGGGGAAGAGTTGGTAAATTGTAGATTCTCATTCGTATTTCGTGACGCCTTATGCACCTACCAATCTAACTGGTATTAAAGATAGATGAACAACGAAATCCACTTGAGAAATAATAATGATAACATCAACACCATACTAAGAAATCTCGGTTTTCTCCAAAGGCCCCAAAAAAAACCAAAATGGAATCCCTTATGGCAGTTTTATTACGCTTTCAGTTACGCGGTTAACTAAATATTGTTGTATTCTTCAGCAATAATGTATTATTCTGAGCTGGGCGGAGAGATTTTCAACGAGAGATAAATACGCTTATATGTGTTGTTAAAAAAAATAACAACTCGATCGCAAAGTGATTACTTTTTACCTCAAATCTACCGAGTCGTCTGATATTGCTTGCTAACCAAATATTAATTATGTGAAGCATTTAATTACTTCTCATTTTATTATTGTATTCTGTACAAGCAACAATTCTTAAGTTCCTATGAGAAAGGACAGAGGGAGATAATTCATATCGTCGCTGCGCCTGCAAAATCCGCTGTTTTTTTTTGAAAAACTGTTTTTGGTGCTATTTTATAATAGTTCTGATAAAATCTGTTTTTTAATAATTTATTTGGTTAAGAAGATAGCAAAATAAATGATTAAAAAACAGATTTTAAGGTACACGTGACTTGAGAACTATTATAAAATAGCATAAAAGACAGTTTAAAAAAAAACACAGCGGATTTTGCAGGCGCAGCGACGATATGTGAAGTCGACGTTAGGCAGTGACTTGAGAAGATTAGAGGTGCGTTCCGTATCTAATAGTTTATTTGTAAAAATGGGTCCAAGGGTCCCGGGTCGGCCCGTTACCTGTCTTGTGCTGCGTTTGAACGGGAGAGTAAATTGAACGACTCTCGTGTCGATTCGGCTACGAATAAATAAATGAAGGAAGAAAAACTGATAAGCTTAAGCAAGTATGTACAGTTTCTAAAGTTACTAATGTTTCGATTTTTACAAAAAACATGATTATTTCTTCTTCTTGCTTAGGCCTTCAACATCCACTGTCATTCAGTTGGATGATCATCATTTTCACGAAGTTAATTGTCTCCGTCTCACATATCTCAAACTCTCCTTCTCCATTCTGCACACATACGAATTTTACGTTGTGCTTTATTAGAAAAAAAGCCCTTTTACTACACTCATACACACATACGTTTATTTGGGGCGAATTTCTAGTCAAGTCTAAGCCTAGCTTAAACGCAGCACGAACATCGATGAACTCAGCATTCGGCGACGAAGGAGAAAAAAGGTTGCGATGCAATTTTCTTTGTAAACGGGCTATTTTTTATGCGTATTTTGGTTACAATATTATGAAGATTCTACCTACGTATCGCTTTGAAAAATAGTCGTTATTGGCGATAGGATAGAAATATTTTTCTTCGGTCACAGTGAGAATCTAACATGGCTATCATGTAATGGGACACAGGCAAAATATATTAAAGTAGCTTGAGTTGCTTCGAGGAAAGGGTGTACGGCCATGCCTGCTCGACGTTGGCGGGGGCACTGCGGTGCCCCCTGATATTCCATTATTTCATGTAAATAATTTGAGAAAGCTGCATTTAAAGAACTTTTTATCATAATCGTAGCATTTTCCATGACAATGACATTTAGTAACTTATGCCTACAGATATTTCCATAACATAACATAAACTCACGCCTTTTTCTACGGGGGTAGGCAGAAACGTCACATGCTACGATCCTAACATACGCTTCATCCACATTCATACATCTTGTCATACACGCACACCGGTTGAGAGTTTACGCACCTGTCCTTTGTGAACAACATCACCAATAACATCAATGTATGTCATTCTAGGGCGTCCTCTACCGGCGTTTCCATTGACATCCGCCTTATAAATTCCTTTTGTTAATCCCCGTTCTCTCAACATGACCAAACCACCTAAGACCTCCATTCAATTTTTACAGATATTCATATTTTATCAACATAAAAAATATGCCAAAAAAAGAATAAAGCATCGTATATAAGTAAATAAGCAAGAATTGACCCATTTAGTTTGAAAAGTGTTAATATAAAAGGCTCTCAGTTTAGTCCATTAGAGGCGACGGGCGGTCGGCGTCGTCAGCCGATCACTGGCAACACCATCCTGACGCTGTTATGAGGATAATCCTGTTCTGTAATCCCGCGCTTTTATTTTTGACAGATGACAGATTTTTTTAGTCGTTGGGTGTGTTGACCTGTTAAAATTATTTGAACTTGTAAAGTACGGAACGGTATTAAGATTTCCTTGTCTTTCAGCGTAAATTGTAAAAATGGACGGTGAGGAAAGTGTTACCTTGTGGTTGATTAGGCTAGGTATATAAATGCTTAAAGAATTAATTCTCAACAAAAAATACAAATTCACTTACTTGAGAATAAGTGGTTAGCTTAAACAATAAGTATCTATATATATTTATATATATATTTATTTCATATTTATTGTATATAATATTTATTTAATTGTGTTTTTAGGTTTATTTAAAGTAATAATTTAATGTCTCCTCATTAATTGTTACACTGAGAACTGCCTCTCTCTTTTTTTTCTTACACTTGTCCATCCAAAGGTTATCTGGAAGAAATCGCCTAGTGCGATAAGACCGCCCATTGTACATCTCTATTTTTATAGTTATGTTTCTTGTTTGTTTTGTGTACAATAAAGAGTATTGTATTGTATTGTATTGTATAAGTACAATTCGTCGTTTCTTTAATACACATCTAATGGAATCATGTTTGAGGAGACTTATTGTTCGCAATTACAAACTGAGCTGATTGAGTTTTGAATACATTAAATAAGTGTACATTTTTATTTTATTATAAAGTTGTGCCCCTTCAAACGTCAGCATTTTTTTACCATAATTAGTTAACTATTATTTACTACATCTGGGGTGCATTAAAAAAGCCTCCATGAGTGTTGATACTGAACTACGTCCGGCGGACCCTGGCAGCCAGCCTCGCTATCAATTTTGGTGACTAGCTAATCTTTACACCACGGCATGAGCAATTATTATTTATATTTTATTATTATAAGAAGAAATGTTATCGGTAGCTGGTAACACTGGAGAATATTGACATAGGAGGGTAACCGTCAAGATGAATCAACGTACCCGAAGTTATAAAAACAGTGGTCATTCGACGATTCCATGTCGAACAGATGAAGAAGTCTGACCTTTTATATCTGATTTGCTTGTCCTTATTTTCTGATCTTGTGTAAATTATTATATTGTGAACTAGCTTCTGAAACTAATCACTAACCCAATTAAAAGTACTCTCAGTGGTGGAGAATCTATGTTGGTTTAATTTACTTTATTTACCATGCTCCCAATCCTGACATACCGATATTAGCTATAACTGTAATGATAGATTCACCCCTATAAGATTATGTTGTACCTATGTCTTTTATAGAAAAAGAACTACACGATCGAAATAAGTACCTTCCTTCACCTTCTTTTAGTTAGTTTATTCAAAGTATAGTTTTGCTTAGCTTTTTAAGAATCATCTTGATGTAATGTTGTTCTATACAACTAGGTAAAAAGAAACAGTATTTTCTCACGTGTTGGCACGAGATATAATTATGAGAATAGCTCTTGCCGTGGCGAAAAGGTTAGCCAGACAGCAAGGTTGGTCGCGGCACTGACTGCCTAGATTGCGCTGGACGTTCTCATGTACCGTCACTCGTGGATGTTAATCTGTATTGATCTATATTATCTTGAAATTTGATCCAGTTTGATGAGGTTACTATGTCTCAGTTATAAGTTGAGTCCAAGCTAATTACCATAATTTTAAGCTGCGCTTGCCGCGGTCACTCCGTGGATGGGTAGCCGTTCGTTACACATCGAGACCCCTCCGTGCTTCAGAGAGCATGTTAAACAGTCGGTCCCGGGTGTCATACGGATACCTATGACAGTAGTTACGGGTAGTCAGAACCCGAAAGTCTGAAAACCGGTCGAACCTTAGAGTATCAACATTGCCTAGTAACTGGGTTGCGGAGGTCTGATATCATTCGTTTCTTGTAAAATACTGATATTCAGCCTCATCTGGTTAGGCTGGAAGCTGACTCCAACATAGTTGGGAAAAGGCTAGGTAGAAATACAAGGTTAGTCGGAATGGGGGTACTAAGGCGAAAGGGTGTTAAAGTACCCATAATAAGAGATAACGTTTGTTCTACAACTTTCCCCAAAACTCGATAGTTTAAGAGAAATAGCATTTCAAAGATTTCGTAAAAAATATGCTAAAATCTATCTGTCCATAGCTATGATCAGCTGTTTTTACAATTTAGGTCATATTGAGGGTCACGGAATAGCAAATTAATTTTCTGAATTCATAACTCAAGCAGGTATGTTTTTTTTTTGAAAAAACTAAAATAAAAATCTTTTTGCGTGCAAATAAAAATTATCGAATTTTGAAATAGTAACACTTGTTTTAAAATAGTCATCGGTGATACTTTAGGTGGCCCGTGGCTTAGTACCCCCTTCCCGACTAACCTTGTATAAGTACCTAGGTACTAGTTGCAGAATGAAGTAAGTAAGTTTAGTGCACTTCAGTCCAATAAAAAAGGGAACACAAAATATCATGGTGTTCCTACAAGTCAGCGCCGAATTGAGTTATACGGATTTGTAGCAGGCAACCCTTTTAATGCGTGCTGTCCACGTATAAAAATTAAAGATATAGATAGGTACAATACAAATCTTGGAGAACAAATATGATAAAATTTTTTGTTCACGATCGGTCCTTCTTGTAGGAAAAACCATGAAGACATAATTATTAGGAGAGATGGTTTAAACCAAGACTGGTAAATAAACATAAACAAGATCACGCCTTGTATTCCCCAAAGGGTTCGGCAGAGGTGTTTTTAGTACACCCTCGTTTCGCCAGTTATGTTTAAGTCCCATGTAATAGGGGGCAAGCCTATTGCAATTAACCGAGCACAAATCCAGACTCCGGGCTGCTACTAAGAAATTCCTATTGGAAAAACCCAAGAGCACTTTGCCCGACCTGGGGATAGAACCCAGGACCCCATGCTCAGCAGTCGCGCTTGCGACCACTAAACCAACAAGGCAGACTGTGAAATCCAGATATAAAATATACCTATCACTTTCTAACGTCATATAATAAAAAGAGACGTGTATTTTAAAACCCGGGCTTTATGTAGATCCTCTCTCCCTTTCTTTCTCGCCTTTTCCTAACTATGTTGGGGTTAGCTTCCAGTCTAACCAGATGCGGCTGAACATTTTACTCGGAGCGACTGCCATTAGACCTCTGTAACCAGTAAATGGGTAATGCCGATATCCTAAGGTTAGACTGGTTGTCAGACGTTCGGGCTTTTGACTACCCGTAACGACTGTCATAGGTATTCTTATGACACCCGGGACCGACGGCTTAACATGCTCTCCGAGCCACGATGGGGTCTCGATGTATAACAAAAGGTCACCCATCCACGGATTGACCGCGGCAAGCGCAGCTTAACCTCACAAATCGTATGATCGGTGCGGTAGTAGCCACGAGCCCCTCGATGGGTTTTATGTAGACCGTTCTGCCTAGCCTTTTCTCAACTATGTTCGGGTCAGCGTCCAGTGTAACCAGATGCGGCTGAATACCAGTATTTTACACAGAGCGACTGCCATATTCAGATCTCCGCAACACAGTTACAGGGTAATGCGGATATAAATCTATATTTATCTTTTGTAAAGGAGAATGGCCGAAATGTTTAGCAGTTGGTCTGTTCCTCCTCTAGCAATGAGTGATATGTCATTCGAAAGGTCTTTTTAAACGAAATATTTGGTACTAACTCAACTAAAGTCAATTGTTAGTATTTTCGGATTTATAACACGTTTAAAGTGAAAAATCGTTGATATTCGTTGGTATCACAATTTCTTCTCTACTCCTCCTCTAGCAATGAGTGGCATGTCATTAGAAAGGTTATTTTAAGACCTAAGACCAAAAGACCCATTCTCCTTTGTATAAGCGGAGTGAATTTACCTGATTTTCTAAAATGGTGGCATTGCATGGATCCCAGATTCAACACTTTACACAATGAAGTATAGTCACGTTGTTATTATGTTAAAAGCAGGTTTTAAATTATGATATGAATGCCTTTACGCTCATCTAAGAGAACATTAATTTTACACAAGCCAATTACCGCTATACTAAATTGTATTCAAAGCTTGTAATAATACTCATAAATTGTCGGGTAGTCTTCGCATTGTGAGACTGTAATCTTGACTCTCACATACATAGGTACTTATATAACTAGTTGCTTGTTATGCTATGTGTTACATTGTATATTATTATGTTGTAGGTATCTCTTTGATCAAATTGGGAGTGAGTCTGGTTCCAATTCGAAATTTCTTAGGTTTTAATTTAAGGCTATCAAATCAATCAAATCGAATCATTTATTTGCTGGTCAAGGGTATACAGTGGTGTTAGCATTACATTCAAGATCGTTCTCCTTGATCTACCTTACTGGCATGCAAATTTTACGCAATATGTTTTATTTAATATTCGAGGACAAATTTGGGCTTAGTAGATTTAAATAGGTACATGCATCAACATAATATTAGTAAAGATTAACATTCATAACAAATACAAGTATATAGTAAAATTTAAAATAAATAGTTCCCATGATAAAATTTAATTAACAAACAAAACAATCAGAAAATTATGTATTTCATAATATAAGTAAAATAATTGAATTCATTTCCTAACTATGGCTAACACCCATATTCTAAGACGTTCCTCCAAAACTCGTCGAAAACGTCCTCGACTCGAGATTTCTCCTCAGTCGAGGTACGGAATCATCTGTCAAACTCAAGGTACCTCGGAAATTACCTCAAGGAAGGAAGTGTCAAAGTTCGTAGGTATGTAACAAAAATGAATTTTGAAGACTATCGAATATGCTTACGATAATCCTTACAACTATTTATCGTAGCGTTATTTGCGCGATGCAGATAATTCAAATTATGACATAATGACTCCGTCGAGGAACCTCAAAGTTCACTCGAAATTGCGACTAAGAATTCAATTTTGAAGGTGTTTTCGAGGCCGTTCTGAGTCGAGTATGAGTCGAGTAAGTTTTGGAGGGATGTCTTAGAATATGGGTGTAAATCTAGTTATTTAAGAGACCGTACACACATCGGATCCGTTTTTAACGTTTTTGACGGATCCGTCGGTACTGGACGTGTTGTTTACATCTGTACCGACGGATCAACAAACAAATGACAGCTGCGTCGTATCTGGCTAGCAGGCTACAATAAAAGTAACGGTTCGTGTGTGAAGGCACCCATACTTCTCCATACATCTTCATGTACGGATCCGTTTTTTATATTGTACCGGCATCCAGTTTTTGATAACAAAACGGAATGTGTAAAAATGTCGGACCAGCATTTTTTACTGGATTCGGAATACTGTCGTGTATGTGAACTCGCTCATACAACAACAGGCGCCATCATCAAAATATAAATGGATCCGCTAAAAACGGTCCTGTAAACAGTTTCTGTGTGAACTAGCTGTAATTCGTCATGATTCTGATGGTTGATGGTCTTCTTCTTCTTTTTGGATGCTTAGTGACTAACCTGGTGTCAGAGTTTATGCCGCCCACGGGCCTCTGACTTGGCTTCACATGCCGTCGAGAAATATCTCTCAGGCATGCCGGTTTCCTCGCGATGTTTTCCTTCACCGTTTTAAAGCAAGTGATAATTATACAATACGCACATGAATCCGAAAAGTCAGAGGTGCGTGCCTTGGGTTCGAAGTCGAGACCTATGGTTGATGGTGAATTAGTCATTATTCCAAAGACACTGGCTTGCGACCTACACCTGCATCGTCAGTGCAAGACGTTTATTTCTATGATCACTAACTTATTTGCCCAATGGTGGTTTCTGAAATTAATATATTTGTGCAAATAAGCTAAATGTGGTCTTGGCTGATTAAACATACCTGTAATTCACCTATATTAGTGATGATTAAGAGGCAAAGACTTCGAAGCAGTCCAAACAAACTGGAAGTTAGACCGACTTCAAACGCTTTCGACGACATGCCGAAATTCTTGGCGAAGAGCTCTAAAATTTCACTTTCAAATACGATCATCTATACTAATATTATAAAGAGGAAAGATTTGTATTTTTGTATGTAACGAATAAACTTAAAAACTACTGGACCGATTTCAAAAATTCTTTTGCCGTTAGAAAGCTACATTATCACTGAGTAACATAGGCTACGGGTGGAGCCGTGAGGACACAGCTAGTATTATATATTACTAATAAAATGAATGCTGGTAACTCTATGGCTGGTTTTGATTAAGACTTTAACGATCTTTAGATTATCAGACTTGCCAAACCAAAATAGACCTGACAGTCTATTGAAAATTAAAAATCATCAAAGTATGTAATATAATTAGATTTATTTAAACTAGCACTATTACTTTAAATTAACTTCGGTTGACCCATCCATGTAAAACGTGATTTTTTTGACATATCGATAGGTTGAAAAATAAACAGAAAACTAATTAGTGACAGATTCGATCGATTGAATGGTGATCGTTGTTAAAATCGTAAGGATTTATAGGATTTAGAGGAGAATTTAAGGATGTAAATTCCGACCTTCCTGACATAATGTCATAAAAATCGTTATTTAGATGCCAACAGGAACCCAAATGGTCTTATTACAAAAATATGCTTTAGTACTGGTTTAAACCAAGACTACAAAGTCTAGGATTGTTACGGTATTAACATTAATACCAGGTTCAAAATGTGTTCTTATTACAAAACTAAGACTATTCGAGGATCAGCTAGTACCAAAGAAGGTCCATGGTCTAAACAATATCCACAGATAAGAAACAAAAATGGCATTCTTTCATTCGTTCATACGGGCTTTACTTTAAGCAACGTTCCGTTTCTCTAAATATTGATATTATAGTAACACTTGAAATGCTTAAATAATTATTTACCAATACAAAAATATGTCATAAATTGTTCTTTGTTTAGGTTACAATATATTAAACAAGCACAGCTTGTACTTTTGACGCGCTTTTTATAATCAAGTTGTCATATTTTTAACAGCTCTAGCGTGAAGTGGAGTGAATTACATATGGTGACAGGGATAAATCCTCACGTAAAACATCCACAATTTTTTCACCAAAACGTTTTGTGAACCTATACTTGTATCTAAAATCTTCGTCACTCAATTCAAAAGGATTCACACGATGACGATGTCTGTAAGACTGCCGAGACGTCTCCAGCATATCCAAATCTTCCAAATCCATCAAGTCAATCATATTAATATCCATTATTAACGATTTTTAAATAGAAAGACGCACAATAATAATCAACGCTAACCTCAAATAAATTAGTACCGAAGTTGGTCAATAGATAAACTAGGGGTCTCGGCGGACTAACTTTAGTACCATAGATAGTACATGAACTAGTGATAAACTTCATTTTATAATAACGTTTTATTTAGTCTTAGTTTAAACCTAGTAATAATCCCAGTACTAAATTTAGATCGCGTTTTGGAATAAGACGGAAAGGGTTCTTTGCGGAAATAAGAATATGAAATTTTAATGAAAGAACACAGTGGAACATTTCATAAGGAAAACAGAAATAGCAGTAATCCTTCACGATGGTAGAAATAGAAAAAAAGTAAAAGGGTATTAAGTTGCCAACTTCATTGCAATTGCGAGCCATTATAAATTGCTGGTTTGATTAAAACAAATGGAATATATTTCTTTACAATGTTTTTATTTCTATATTTCTTAACAGAACATCACGCCTTTATTCCCCGAAGGGTTGGGCAGAGGTGTATAGTAACACCCTCATTTCGCCATTATGTTTAAGTCATATGTAATAGGGGCGAGCCTATCGCCATCAACCATTTCTTTACAATGTTTTATTTTTTTCTGAAATGAATTGTATATAATTATGGAGTGATACACCATCAACGCTTAAAAGTATGGAATTATGAACAAAAATATTTTTTATTAACACGTTCTATGATGATAGTAGAAAAGAACTATTGGAAGAGAACGGTGCTATACAAGGTTAGTCGGAAAGGGGTACTAAGCCGAAAGTGTGTTAAAGTACCCATAATAGTGGATAACTTTTGTTCTACAACTTTCGACAAAAGTCATTACTTTAAGAGAAATAGCTGTTCAAAGATTTCATAAAAAATACGCCAAATTCTATTTATCCTCAGTTATCCTCAGCTGTGTTTACATTTTAGGTCATATTTGGGGTCACGGATTAGAAGCTCCATTTTCTGAATTCGTAACTAAAGCAGGGATGCAGAATTAATGAAAAAACTAAAATAAAAGATCATTTTGCACGGACTTGTTTTTATCGAATTTTGAAATTTTAACACTTTCTTCTAAACTATCATCAGTGATAGATTATGTGGCCCGCGGCTTAGTACCCCCTTTCCGACTAACCTTGTATACTTTTCCGGGGAAAAAGGTATGGAAAACGTGTGAATAATAAAAGCATTGTACACATATCTGGAAAACAGATGGCGAATCACCAATAAAGTTAGAGTTCGCTTTGTGTTTGACGACAGGCAATGAGCCAAGAACCTGTTGCTAGTTAGCAGTTACTTTGTTACATTAGTTTTCTGTTTATTATTGAGGCCAACCCATCGATATGTCGAAAATCACATGTCATACCGATGGGTCCACCAAAGTTAATTTAAAGTCATATTGCTAGTTTAAAAAAATGAAATTATACAGCATGACAGGTTAGTCGCTTTACTTTCGAAAACCATGAACTTGAGAAACTCCAAATGCGTGAAAAATCTGCTGTTCCATACAAAATAATCAATGTTGCTTAACAAAATGTATGGAAAAGCTGACAATTTTTTCAAGAATTCAGTTTCTCCCATAGTAAAAGTTGCACAGAATGATGAGCAGAGTTGATGGTTTTCGGATGTAAAGCGACTAAATAAATAAATAAATAAAAGATTTATGTTTCAGTTTTTTCAAAAAAGAAACATACCTGCTTTAGTTATGAATTCAGAAAATTAATTTTCTAATCCGTGACCCCAAATATGAACTAAATTGAAAAAAAGCTGATCATAGCTATGGACAGATAGATTTTAGCATATTTTTTACGAAATCTTTGAAAAGCTATTTCTCTTAAACTATTGAGTTTTGGGGAAAGTTGTAAAATAAAAGTTATCCCTTATTATGGATACTTTAACACCTTTTCGGCTTAGTACCCCCTTTCCGACTAACCTTGTATACTTTGGGGATTTCTAATGTCAATAGACTGTCGGGTCTGTTTCACGATGGTCAGAGTATTGCTACCGAATATTCTACACATTCTGTATACTTTTATTACTTTTTACTGACGTACCGTACCTTTGGTACCAGTAGTCTCTCGCGTCGAAATTTTTGTTTCCTTGGAAGCTATTTATATAATAAATTAAACTCTACACTGAAAATATACCCTCTTACCAAAGTCAAATGTAAGCAAGTTCTCACCAAATATCTATTGGACCTTGATTACGATAGCACTGAAAGCCTCTTACTTGTTTTAAGGTAAATGTATTTTCAGCTTACACCTCAGTACATCACACAACGCCACACCACATTACATCACATCACTTCACATCACACCACACCACGTCTCACCACATCACACCACATCACACCACACCACGCCACATCACACCACACTACACTATACTAACTAGTGCACTTTTAATATTAATCCAATTTTGTACATTTTGTTTTTCTCTTTGTTTACTCTTCTTTTACCATAGGTTTCAATAATTTGTTACCATTTAATATTTAAATCTATAACTGTTTTTGGGGGGGGCCTGGTAATCTGTGTGACAGGGTTTTCGTAGTGCAGATACCAGTCTCCCACAAAGGATTTATCTGATGTAGTATAAGCATATTTTTAAGGCACCTTTGTGGAAGAGAAATAAATGTGTTTATTATATTATTATTATTATCTGTATACTTTTATTACTTTTTACTGACATACCGTACCTTTGGTACCAGTCGGGTAAAAATTAAATACATCGAATACCACAATATATAGGTATTCGCTCCACAAAATTAATAACAGGCCCCAAAAATAATAAACGGATAATGAATTCTCTGAATTATTTTCATTTCGCAAAAATACCGGGTATTGCTGTCTAATGAGGCATTTTACGTACCCCAAAATTTATCCGAAGTACATTACGATCCCCATAAATACTTGACAAGTTATTGATTAAGGTTAAGCTGAAAATTATTGACATTTTATACGTGAACCGGGTGCCATCGCGTCTTCGGTTGTTGATCTTAGTCAACATCTGTATAGATATTTATTGAATATAGAGGTGGAAGTGAAATTAGTTTTATTGAGGTATTTGTATTTTGTTGAGTCTGTTAGAGAGGAGGTACTTTATTATTTAAGAGTCAGTGTTACAGCTAGTTCATACAGAAACTGTTTACAGGACCCGTTTTAGCGGATCCGTTTTTATTTTGGTGATGGCGCTTGTAGTTGTATAAGCGACTCCACATACATGACAGTATACCGAATCCAGTAAAAAATACTGCATCCGTTATTTTTATCGTATCCTGCCTGGCAGATAGAATGCAGCTGCCATTTGTATAACTGTTCCTTCGGTACAGATGTGAACAACACATCCAGTACCGACGGATCCGTTAAAACGGATCCGCTGTGTGAACTGGCTCTTAATCGTACCTTTGAACTGTAAGGTAATCTTCTACATGTATAATAATCATAATCTTGTACATTTATACATATGACGGCGGGAACGTGGTCAAAGCGACGACAGGGTCATCGTCATCGTTTCTTGGTACGGGTTCCAAGAAACGGTGAATCAGTCTCAGTGAGACATAGGTAGAAACACAAGTCACAGTCACGTTTAATTGGTAAACTACAATGAGTACCAAGGAACAAAGGCTTCTACGGTGAATGTAACAGTTTCGATCGTATGACTGAACTATGCGACTCTCGATCGACTCTATCCACGCGTATGGCGGCAGAATAAAGCGCCACTTCACGGCGATCACTGTACTAATCCATAAACAAATAACCCCTCGTTTACACCTAGGTATAAAACATGTATTCTACATGTATCAGATATTTTTTCGTTTTTTTTTTTTACCAATATGCATACTTTAAGTAGCAAACAAGTATGTAGATCTTTAAAACACTTGTTTGAAATATTTTACACATGGTCGACACATATAATAAAATCGTAACGATGCTAAAAGTAAATATTTATGGAAAAAAAGTAAGTGCAACGCATCCTAGGAACGATACTGATGCCAAAAATGTACTTTTTAGAATTTTTGTCTATTTTTCCGTTTGTATGTTTAAGCTTCACGCCAGTGCTACTGGACAGATCAGTTGAAAGGCAGCCACATCCGTTAGAGTCAGGTTATAGGGTACAAATTATCACGCTATTGAATGAGAGTGATGAGCAGTAACCTTATGTTTCCGCTAGCAAAGCAGGTAAAGCTGGTCTAAAATATCCCAGGCCGGTGATAGGAAGTAGCGTCACGATTTACAACTATCAGTGGTTTAACTAGCAGTAGTATTATTAGGTGACCACAGAAAATTACCGCTGTGTCGTGGTTTACGCCAGCATTATGCTGAGTGGGAACCTTCTTGCCACAGTCAAGACTAGTATTGCCAGGTCCAGTGTGTCCAAATTTCGGATCGGAAGGTTAAAATGATCGGGATTTTGGTTTTCAAATACTTAGGGACAGCTACAACGGCTTCCAAAAAACATAATTATGTAATAACAGATATATTCATTTTTCTACTTTGACTAAGGAGGTTAGTGAAAAATCGGGACATTCGACATCCCGATCAAGGGTGAATCGGGACGTGTCACCAGACCTCTGAAAATCGGGACGCCCCGTTCAAATCGGGTCACCTGGCAACACTATCAAGACCAGGAACCAAACCATCACTGTTCCGGTGAGAGAAAGTGACGCAGCTATGAAGGTCGTAAAGCGCCGTCACATTCTCACAACGGAACAATTATGATTTTAGCAAGTCATAATAGGCCAGCAGTACGGCGCAAATACCTCGTAAACAGGTGTCGCCTGGGCGACATCGCAACTGAGGAGGGCCGCGATGTCTTATGGGAGGCATTGCGGCTGAAGGGTGGAGGCCGCGGCGGGAGAGGAGTGCCGGTATTACGGTGCGCCGTTCTCCCTACCTTCCGCGGCCTGACGGGGCCGCCACCGTCAGATGGCGGACGCGGTGGGGCCGCAGGGGGAGAGGAGTGTCGGTGTTTAGTTGGCCGCTCTCCCTATCCTCTGCGGCCGAAAAGTGGTAGGCGGCGGGGCCACTAACCTGACCCGTCGCAGGGGGACCAGGGGTGCCCAGACACGGGGTAGTCTGGCACCCATGTACTTGTTTGGTCCCCGGGGTGGTCACGGCGTACCCTGTGTTCTGGTGCGCCGGTGATGTGGGGTGCCCCCCGCGCCTCTCAGGAGGTCGTGGGGTGGGGCCCTACAGTGGAGAGGTCCACCAGCAATTGGTGGACCAAGACCTGCCGGGGTTGCGGTGCATGCAATAGCGAATCCCGCGACCCCGGCCTTAGGTCAGAAGGAGGGACACCGTGGTGGTTTTAGCCGGTAAGAGTCCGGCACACCCCCCCCCGTCTGCCCCAGACGGGGGATAGTCCATGAGGATTTCCCCACGTAAAAAACAAAAATAAAAAGGTACATGTTGCATACAAGCGACGTTTTACATCTTTCTCTATGGAACTCCCGTATATTAAACATAGTACCTAGACGTAGTGATTATAAAATTAATATAAGTATAACTTAACTCATGTTACAACTTGAAATTACGTTAACAGTCGTGACCGAGCTCTTTGGTCATGACTTCAAGTTATAACATGGTGTAATTTATACTTAAGTTTTTTTTTTTAATATTCCATAATATCGGGTATAATACTCTTAACGAAGCCGAGAGCCACGTATTCTTCCCATCATTACAAAGATTTTTTGGTATTGGGCCATACCTACCTGGGAATCGACTAGTTATGGAGATATTGAAGGTCAAAGTCACAATATTTTAGGACGTTTTTCACGAAAACTAAGTTTAAATGTTATAACTAAACATTCTACTATACACACATTATCAACATTTTTGAAATGTAGGCCCAGTCTGCTGCGCGCGCGCTTACATTGGGCGCTATAATTATAAGCTGTTTTATAATACCAATAATCACTTTTTAACAAAAATAAAACCGACTTCAAATTGTCTATCTCCGAAGTTCTTCATCAGATCTTCACCAAATTTGAATGGTACCACTTCGAAAGAATACTCTTTCCAACAAAAAAAGAGTCATTAAAATCGGTTCACAATTAGCAAAGATATCGCGGAACAAACATACAAAAAAAAAAAACATACAGTCGAATTGAGAACCTCCTCCTTTTTTGAAAGTCGGTTAAAAAATAAAAGTCTTTTCCCAGCAATTATTTTTGCTGTATGTTACTTAGTTTGATGTACAGTATGCGTTGACTTCGGCTTCGTTAAGGCTATTTTCGCACCCAGTAATTGAATACAAGTTTAGTCGGAAAGGGGGTACTAAGCCGAAAGGGTGATAAAGTACCTATAATAAGGGATAACTTTCGTTCTACAACTTTCCCCAAAACTCGATAGTTTAAGAGAAATAGCTTTTCAAAGATTTCGTAAAAAATATGCTAAAATCTATCTGTACATAGCTATGATCAGCTGTGTTTACTATTTAGGTCATATTTGGGGTCATGGATTAGAAACTTAACTTTCTGAATTCATAACTAAAGCAGGTATGTTTTTTTTTGAAAAACCTGAAATAAAAATCTTTTTTCATGCAAATAATTAATTCCGAATTTTGAAATTTTAACACTTGCTTTGAAATAGTCATCAGTGATACTTTAAGTGGCCCTCGGCTTAGTACCCCCTTTCCGACTACCTTTGTATATATGTGCCTGCATACATGTGAACCCGCGGCAATTAAATAAAATCTTTCTTTCTTTCTTTCTATTCCTTTATAGTTCAGTATACATATTTCTATAATATCCAGTCTTAATTTAAAATGCCTCGTTAGTCTAGTGGTGGCAAGCGCGACTGCTGATAGTGAGGTCCTGGGTTAGATCCCCAGGTCTGGCAAAGTGTTATTGAGTTTTTCCGTGTGAAATTCCTTAGTAGCAGCCCGAGGATTGGATATGTGTCCGTTTGATGGCAATAGGCACGCCCCCTATTACATGGGACTTGAACATAACGGCGAAATGAGGGTGTTACTATAAACCTCTGCCCAACCCTTCGGGGAATACAGGCGTGATGTTATTTTAATTTAAACCTAAAGTATCTTATTCCACAACCATTTTCACAAATAACACCTCACTCCGCCGCCGTACAAATAGGTACTACATTTCTAGACTCAATAACGTCGCGTCGGTTTAGCGGCCGACACTGGAAGTGCTGCAGAAGTAATTCCACTATGCGCACCTGAGGCCGACTCATCTAGACGAATCGTTTTAGAATCCGCCCGTCACTTACACTTGTGTTTGAAGTAAAACTACTCTTAGGTTTGTTTTAAATAGTTTTGTTCGTGTTTAAACAATCGCGCCGATCATACGATTTTGCCGCGGTCAGTCCGTAGGTGGGTGACCGTTTGTTACACATCGAGTCCCCTCCATGCCTCGGAGAGCGGGTGTCATAAGAATATCTATGACAGTCGTTCCGGGGTAGTTAGAAGCCCGAAAGTCTGACAAACGTTCTTACTATAGGATATCGGCATTGCCCAGTTACTGGGTTGCAGAGGTCTGATGGCAGTCGCTTCGTGTAAAATACTGGTATTTTGCCGCATCTGGTGAGACTGGAAGCTGACCCCAACGTATTTGGGAAAAGGCTGGGAGGAAGAAGAAGTTCTGTTCGTATCTACTTAGTAGTCGGGCAGTCGTGAGGATTAATTGTCTTCATTACTACGATTGCAACCAGATATGTGTTAGCTGTGATCGCAGTTTTTTGTTGTTTGTCCAAAGGAGGATGCTGCTTTTTATTTTTATGTTATCACCATGGTAAGTGGTTACTTCCGGTTTACTATTGATTCGCATAAAATTAATAACATCGATGGTTAACAGCCAAAAAGGGATAACCGATTTTTTTGCGAAAATGAGGTATGTATAAGGTAGGAATCTGTTTTTTTTTCTGCGTCGTTTGGTCTAGGTTTCATGGCTCTATGATCAACTTTTTGTCGCTTATGCAATATAAAAATTTAAAATTGTCATAAAATCTTTCGTCCTAAATGACTGGTATTTAGATGTGTTTTTTAACAATGGTAGTTGGACAAATTATGGTATTTTGTGATTGAACCTTATGCTATTTTAGCTTTCTATAAAATTAAATTGCTTGAACGTTGACCGGTTTTGGCTAGAAATATTTATTGCAAAAAAAAACATATTAATCAAATTTTGTTAGAATCATAATTATTCAATCTTCCGGTTATGACGTTATGTCAGTTTCTTTAAAAACATAAATATTCATTTAATACATTTGGGCTACATTTCCGATATTATATTTGGCGGTATTTTATTTTAATATCAGTATTTTACACGGAGCGACTGCCATCAGAGCTCCGCAACCCACTTACTGGGCAATCCCGATATCCTAAAGTTAGACCGGTTGTCAGACTTTCTTTTTTCTGTTTTTCCGTAATGACTGTCATAGGTATACGTATACCCGGGACCGACTGTTTAACTTGCTCTCCGCGCATTCCGTGGCGTTTGAATATTTGGCCATGAGTCACCTTGTACTTCTCCCGCGGGACGAGTGGCTATGGTCCATTTTTTGTCGAGAAAAACTTCCTTTTTTGTTACCAATTTCGGCACGTAGCACGAGAACTCATATGAGCAAACAACATTTTTACGAATCCGTAAAAAATCGGATATCCTATAAGAATATTTCGCAACTGTTTTTCCAGAAGCACAGAAAAGTCATAAGAACATTCCCACGTAATTCTATACCTACGTTTGTATCTCACAAAGTTTCTTCATACCGCTATAGATTTCGATACAATCTTATATGAGCGTATATTTTTGTATACTCTAAGCGCATACATGAAGAGGAACACCGAAATATTTTTAGTATTTATGGAAGTAGGGCGAACATTTTTGTGCGCGTGCTATTTCTAGAGCCTCTAAAATCGTTGTCTGCATACATTTCCCTCTTTGTTACTTCGACGAGTGTGTCTATTCATTCCATATTCACCGACTGTTCAATAGATATAGGTTTCTTCTGGTTTTTACATTTTTAGGGATCCATACCTAAAACGGAATAAAAATTTTTTTACAAAAAATTTAAACGGACTTCAAAAAAGAATAAAATGCTGATCCACGCTGAACCAAATTGAAGGCACCGACTTCTGAAACTGTTAATTTTATATGGTAATTATTTTATTCTTTTTTGAAGTCGGTTTAAATTTTTTGTAAAACTGTTTTTATTTTTTTCATTTTAGTGGCCTTAATTAAAGCTTGGTTGGACCTACTAAAGACGCTGCTCGTAACATAATCACATCATCACAATAAGCGTACTGTTCGTCATTGAGGAGTTCCATTGTCTATCTCCGAATTTCTTCATCAGATCTTCACCAAATTTAAATGGGACCAACTTCGAAGTATACCCTATCCATTAAAAAAAGAATCATCAAAATCGGTTCACAATTGGCGGAAATATCGATGAAAATACACAAAAAAAAAAAACTTACATACAGACAGACGAACATCCTCCTTTTTGGAAGTCGGTTAAAAAAGGAACTCTTATAGGATCCCTTCGTTGTCCGTCTGTCTGTCTGTCAATACCCTTTTTCTTGGGAACGTGTTGGGGTATAAAGTTGAAATTAATATAATTAATATCAAATACTGAGGTCTGCAATCCCATGGAGCGATGAAAAAATCAAACTTCTAAGTCAATGCAATCAAAAGAAGGCCGTTTAGGCCGCATATTTTGAAACTCGCTAGGCCATCAAATCCTGTAGGGTACTTCCCGTTGACCTAAAATCAAGTTGGCAAAAAGCAATGTAGCACAAGTAAAGGGAAAAATCCGAAAACCGTAAATTTGTAGTTAGATCACAAAAAAATAACTATTTAAATACCTACAAGTTTGTTCGGAAGCTTCGGTGCGCGAATCGGACTTTCACTTGGTTTTAAACTATTCTCGCGTACTACAGTCAATATTTACGAAGTGCTTGGTTAGGGTTACGGGACTTTTAACTTTACTTGATGGTCGTCTATCTTTGATCACAATTAGAGGTGGGTATGGATTAGAGAGGGTCGAAGTCTAGGTCGAGTAAATACTAATAAACACAATAGAGTAAAAATGAGTGTTTACTAACTTTTTTATTGATTATCAAGAATTTAATATTGACTGCCTTGTTGATCTAGTGGTCACATGCGCCACTGCTGAACATAGGGTCCTGGGTTTAATCCCCAAGTCAGAAAGTGATATTGGGTTTTTCCATTAGGAATTTCTCGGTAGCAGCTCGGCGTCTGGGTTTGTGCCCGGGTAATGGCAATAGGCTCGCCCCCTATTACATGGGACTTAAACATAACTGGCGAAACGAGGGTGTACGAAAACATCTCTGCCGAACCCTTCGGGGAATACAAAGCGTGATGTTATGTTTTACTATTTGAGTATTTATTTGCTTGCCTATCTCTTGTTATAATACACATACTGCTCTGATCCGGTTGTCTAGTGTTTACCCGAAGATTATATACCATAATCATCATATTCCTGAATTTCATTTGCCCGAATTTCGTTTGCCCGAATGTTTTGTTTGCCCTAAAAGACACATGACATACTTTTAATTGCCCGAAACTTAGATACCATAAGATACGAGTGCCATACGTATTGTTTTTCATATTTTTAATTGCCATAATAATTATTAGACATAATATTTAAACGCCATAATGATTATTAGACATAATATTTAAATTATTTGACGACACGTTTGGTGCAGTGGCTAAGCGATTGGCTTCTGCGCTGCGGGTCGTGGGTTCTATTCCCGCACGGAACAAATATTTGTAACGCCTACAGATAGTTGTTCCGGGTCTGGGTGTTTGTGCGTGTGAAGATTTGTGTCTGTAAAAGCACCCACGATACAGGAGAAATCCTAGTGTGGGGCAATGTATTTTTTAAGCAAAAAAATTTTTAAGCAAAATGCCATAATAATTATCTAACCTAGCTCAAATGGCACCTAACCAAACTACTTCTGGGTGGTTTATAAAAAAATAACCACATGATGACACACACACAAAAATAACCACATGATGATGGGATGGCGGGGTCTATTCGCCCCTTCTAACCTAACCTATCCGAGTCGGGGTGCCCTAAAGTCCCGATTGCATCCAGTTTCTCTTGATATAACAACCGTTACACACCCAATGTCGATGACAAATGATGTTATGGCATATGATAATTATGGCATGTGATAATTAGGGCATGTGATAATTAGGGCTTACAATGATTATGACAAATGATGTTATGGTAAGTGACTTTATGGGAAACAAAGCTTCTAGCACGTGACTAATATAGCAAATAAGAGAAGGGCAAATGAATATTACGTCATATAATATTATGACTGTTGACTATTATGGCAAATAAAATTCGGGCAAACGGCGGTATACCGCTCTGATCCACCTTCTTTCGCGTCTTTCCATGTCCTAAAGCGCTTGTACACTGCGTCCAATCCGAATCCGTAAAAACACTATCAGAAAAAGCTGCGGTACTATTTGTATGAACGATTGTGCACTACATCCGAACCGAATTTCATAAATTTGCAATCGAGTTTCCTCGAGTCATATTCCCTCGGTGTAGAATTCCTCAGTAGCAGCCCGGAGTTTGGATTTGTGCCCGGTTGATGGTAACAGGATCGCCTCCATTGGACTTAAACATAACGGCGAAATGAGGGTGTTACTATACACCTCTGTCCAACCCTTCGGGAAATACAGGCGTGATGTTATGTTAATGTTATGTTGTATTCTCTCGGATTCGGATTGAATGCATATCGCATACATTATTGTGAGCGCATGCATCATCAATTTCAAGAAACGCGAGAATACGTCAAATTTCTGATGTTTTCGAAGCGTAATATTGTATGCAACATAAAGTTATAATAGCTAACATTCGCTTTCGTTTCCGAGTTGTACGACGAATGTTGCCAAATTGGATGCCAGCACTTATTGAGTTGTTATTAGTGTTAGTTAGTGGGCTAACAATAGATTATCTGAACCCATCCTACTAATATTATAAACTAGACTATTACCCGCGGTTTCACCCGCATCCTAGGGGAACTACTTGATGTACCCGGATAAAAAGTATCCTATTTGTTTACCCAGGGCATAGTCTATCTGTGTGCCAAATCTCATCCGAATCCGTTCAGCCGTTTTTGCGTGAAAGAACATAATTGAACAAAATTGCGTGAAATACATACAAACTTTCGCGTTTATAATATTAGTGAGGATAAGGATAGTATAGATGTGAAAGTTTGTGAGGATGGATGTATGGATGTTTGTTTCTCTTTCACGCATTAACCCGGCGTGATTGACGTGAAATAAATTACGCGGGCAATGACGCTGGGTCATCGCTACCCCGATTTTAATGTCAAATTTTCGCAAAATCAAAGATGAGACTTTAATTTTTGAAACTGTTTGTTAAAAAAGGGTTCTTTGCGCATGTAGTAAAATAAAAATAATGCCCCCATATTAAAATAAATCAAACTTTCATTACCTTCCAAAGTAACATACAAAATCAACGTTAAAAATGTAACATTCATACTTTTATTCTATTTTTAACACTTTTTTATAAACTATTCTTACAAATAATAGGAATCAACAATCTTAGGTCATAGATGAGAGATCAAAGAAACTTCCAATATTACAAATAATAAGAAATCAGTCTTCTACATCTTCATTGATAGTCATAGTAGTTTGATAGTAAGTACTGCAATTATTGCAGTACGGAATGATATGATCTGGGTAAATGTAAATATGGCACACATGACAAGTACGGTTTGTTTTCTGGTCCTTTTTGGTCGGACATATTTGACATCTCTTGCGAGTTCCTGGAATTTTTCTTGGCGATTCTTCTGAAGGTCCATCCACGAAATCTGCAAATTCATTGTCAACGTTAGAAGCAGCGTCGATGTTCTCTTCGTCGGACTCGGATTCCTCCAGCAACGACAAAATTCGGTCTGGGTGGTTTGCCAATGACATTTTCGTCGAATAACTAAAAAAGATTAAGTAAATTAACTTAAGACAATGACTAAAACATGAAATTTACTAAAACAGGTATGCCACTAAAATACCACGCCAGCGATGACGCTGGGTCATAATTACCCGCTTTGGTTTGACGCACGTGTATATCGGTGCGCAGCCGGCGTTGCGCTGAGCCTGCTGGCGGATTGGGGAGGGGGATGCCGTACCTCCAGCTACACAAACGCTTAAAACATATGATAAGCGCATAAAAAATATGGCCGTTTCAAAACGCGCTGCGTCACTATGACTCAGCGTCAATCACGCCGGGTTAACGGCTGAACAGATTTGGATGAAATTTGGCACACATATAGACAATATTCTGGATTAACACATAGGTTACTTTTTATACGGGTGCATGAAGTAGTTCCTCTAGGATGCGGGTGAAACCACGGACAACAGCTAGTTTTTGATAATACCGTATTGTCTACTGCGGACCATGAGCCTTCTCATAGGCCTTAGGCTAATTGAGATATTTTTTGAAGTAGGAGTCGTGGAGGGATCTTGTAGTTTTCTTTAATAAGTCGTCGTTCTTTTATAACCTCGGGGTCACCAATGTGGTGGAATGAGGTACGGTGTCCCTCCAACGAAAAGGGAGGATCCTCGAACCAGGCGGGTCTTGTCTGGGCGGGCCACTGCCCAACGGTTGATATTGGGAATTTGTATTATATTATCTGCGTACAAATCTTGATATCGCGATGGAGGACTCTGTGACGTCATATTTGAGAGTTGTCATTATTTGTCGCTGTAGTCTGCTACATAATCATCGTGCTAATTCACATGTGGCGTAGTAGATGTCGCCACGGTACAAATGTCAAAATGTAGTCAAAATGTTTGGTATTTTTTTGTCATTAAATAATTTGACAGTATTTGTAAACGAATATTGGACTATCAAAGAGAACGGCACGCTTCCTGCACGTTTCCTGCTTCCTGAAAAAATATTTAAATTAGCTTATACACCAGGGGTGGCCAACCAGTCGATCGCGGCTCTTAATCCAGTCGATTATGGCAAGGCAAAGAAAAATATAAGTTTAATATAAGTTGAATGAAGAGGTACTGGTTATGTAATTTGTAGATCGCACAGAGTCTACTCAGTAAACAGTAGATCTTGGGTCAAATCAAGTTGGCCACCCCTGTTGTACACCATATAACGTTCGTGAGAGAAAATCGTTATGTTAACTTCGTTTGACAAGGGGATTAGTGATCACAGAATGTATTATAATGAAAGTGGAACCACACAAATTGGTTATGGTTTCCTTTTCATAGTAAAATAAAGTGGTTAATTTTGGAAATAGATAGGATATCATTTGAGTATGACAGCATTGTAAAACTAAGCATAATGTGTGTTGGTCACGCATTTTACCAATTCTTTATAGAAAAAGAACAAATTGTTAAAAAGTAACAAAATAATCATATTTTTGTGCCTCAGAGAGCACGTTAAACTGTCGGTCCCGGTTGTTATACGAATACCTATGACAGTCGTTACGGGAAGTCAGAAGCCCGAAAGTCTGATAACCGGTCTAACCTTAGGGTATCGACTTTGCCCAGTAACTGGGTTGCGGAGGTCTGATGGCAGTCGCTCCGTGAAAAATATTAGTATTCAACCGCATCTGGTTAGACTGGAAGCTGACCCCAACATAGTTGTGAAAAAGGCTAGGCAGAACGATAGTCATATTTTTATAAATTACCCCTAACTAGCGACCCGCCCGGCTTCGCACGGGTGCAATGTAAGATACTAACGTGGGGCATATGAACCTTCCTCTTGAATCACTCTATCTATTGCTGAAAACTGCATTAAAATACACTGCGTAGTTTAAAAGATCTAAGCGTATAGACAGCGGGAGTGACTTTGTTTTATACTATGTAAAGAAGCTGTCTTCAGCCGTTACAAATGTTTTAATGTAATCTATTGGCTAGCTTGGGGACGGCCCATCTGATGGAAACTGATTACCAAGGCCTCTATATAATAACAACACTAATGAGCTTGCTGTTACGTCGCCAACCTTAGAGATAAAGTTGAACAGTCTCATGTGCCTGTAATTTCATCGGCACCCGTACCCTTCATACCGGACCACAGTAATGCTGTTTAGCGGTAGAAATAGATATGGTGGTCGAATTAAGTGCGACTTCAAGGCCACGAATGTTTATTAGAACTGCAGTAAAGAATCATCTTTACTTCAAGTATACTCCAATAAGAAGAACATAGCTTAGTTGTCAGCAATAAGATTGACAAACATATCATTTTGGGACCCAGACGACGCAACGAGTATTCCCAAGGAGGGTTGATGTCATGCAGGCGACCGGTCATAAAACAATAAGCAAAAACCTCTAACAACATGGATTTATGAAATACATGTTGTGCCGACCCCACCTAGTGTGGGATAAGGGCAGGAAGAAGAAGGAGAGTATCATCTTTACGCTGACACAATAAGTTTGAGTGACGCGAATATGAGCGACTGCCATTGGTTGTTCGATCGAGTTTGCCGATGCGACTTCTTAGTCGTGTCGTACTTTCCCGGACGTAGTCTTTATCAAGGAGCTTTACTACTACTAAACCACTGTCTATAGTTCTTCTTATAACAAATCTGTTCTTTTTTTTTCGTGTGGTTAGTGACTAAACTGGTGTCACAGTTTATGCCGCCCATGGGCCTCTGACTTGGCTTCACATGCCGTTGAGAAAATATCTCTCAGGCAGAGTTCCTCACGATGTTTTCCTTCACCGTTTATAAGCAAGTGATAATTATACAATACGCACATGATTCCAAAAGGTTAGAGGTGCGTGCCTTGGGTTCGAAGTCGAACTGCTATAAAAAATCTGTTGAAAAATTACATAGACAATAATAATATAATCGGTCCCAGCCTCCTAATCTTTATCAACAGATGCCTCAATTTAAACAAACGGATCGCTTATATTTCTACGGTCTCTTTGAAAACATATTCTAAAAACATTAACGGTCGCTTTTGTTCTCCTTAATTTTATTACAGTCTGACTTAAAAAGTAATTATAACTAATTTAATTTTTTTATTTCGACTTTTACACAAGCATTTATTTTCTTAACAAAACAATTTCTCGTTAGAAAGAATAAAATAATGCATCGGCCATCTTAAATGGGACCAGCTAATTTCGTTTTAAATTCAGAAAACGTGTCCCTGTCACAGTATTTTAATTAAACTCGAGTTTTATTATTTTGTATATTAATTCTTTGTTCTCTTAATTTCTGTGTAATAAAGTCAGTTTTGAAGTTTTCTTATTAGCATTGCTGTGTGGTTACTGAGAAGTAAAGAGCAGACAGGAACATCGGACTTGGCGCACAGAATAATAAATAGTACTACGCACATGTACCCATAGCTCATTAATACGTCAAATACGCGAAATTGGGCGCTGCGCATGCGAAATTGGGCTTAAAGGTTTTTTTAGAGTCGTGTGGGTGTTTTTAGAATCGGACGGTTGTTTTTGGAGTCGTGCGGGTGTTTTTAGAATCGGGCGAGTGTTTTTAGAATCGGGCGGTTGTTTTTGGAGTCGTGCGGGTGTTTTTAGAATCGGGCGGGTGTTTTTATAATCGGGCGGGTGTTTTTGGAGTCATGTGGGTATTTTTAGAATCGGGCGGGTGTTTTTAGAATCGGGCGGGTGTTTTTGGAGTCGTGTGGGTGTTTTTAGAATCGTGCGTGTGTTTTTAGAATCGGGCGGGTGTTTTTGGAGCCGTGCGGGTGTTTTTAGAATCGGGCGGGTGTTTTTAGAATCGGGCGGGTGTTTTTGGAGTCGTGTGGGTGTTTTTAGAATCGGGCCGGTGTTTTTAGAATCGGGCGGGTGTTTTTGGAGTCGTGTGGGTGTTTTTAGAATCGTGCGTGTGTTTTTTGTGTCTTGCTGATTTCTTCACGCACGCGGGTATGACCCGCATGAGTGGCGCTTGAGTGGCCTTTTCGTGCGTGGATCAAGCATCATAATAAACTCAATGTATGTATGAAAAGGTAAAATACGGGCATATCTCTCAAAACACGCTTAGTGTAAGGCGTTCGCGTTTCAGGCAGTGTTAGTGGGTTTTACCAGGCGGAATTCCTCAGTAGCAGTCCGGAGTTTGGATTTGAGGCCGGTTGATGGCAATAGACTCGCTCCCTATTACATGGGACTTAAACATAACGGCGAAATGAGCGTGTTACTATACACCTCTGCCTAACCCTTCGGGGAATATAGGCGTGATATTATGTTATGCGATCACCGATTCGTTTTCCAATTATGACTATTTTGTCCCAGCCCATATCAGGAGGTTTATTTTCAGTACGAACACATGGGATCAAAGTGGCAACATGCATACATGAACTCACGCCTTTTTCCCATGGGGGTAGGCAGAAACTATAGAACGCCACATGCTACGACTCTTAATACTCCTTTCGCTTCATCCACATTCATACATCTTGTCATACACGCACACCAGTTGAGAGTACTATGCACCGGTCCTTTGTGAAGAACAAGTGGCAACATCAAATGCCAATTTGGCAAACGACGAGACACGTGTGTTTGAATGCCAAGCTCCAGGTTTGCTGCTGGGAGTCTTGACTGACCAATTAAAACCACTAGACTTCAATATAAGGACTATATTTCGATAGATAGGTAGCTGATTACGATAAGAAGACAGCCGATGCGTGTGCGCACGCTAGGGTAACGGCGGAGTGAGTGTTCAAGCTGCAGCCGGTCGGCGGCTAAGCCTAAGATGGGGGCCGGCGTAGAAGGCTCTGGAAGCCCGTAGAATGTACAGAAGCGACCCGCTGGCACGGCCCGATGTGACGTCAGGAACACGTGTCTCTTTATGCCTTCAACATTTTATTAGCATGATTCAAAAGATATTTCAAAAGACAAATTTTACGATGCTCATTAATTTTATGTCCGTTTTACTCATAACTTAACTACAAAGCATTTCAACTATACAAACTGATCAGTCACAGTTTCATTGAACAGTGGTCCCGATTTTGTTGGACACGGACTAAATTTAACTAAAATAGTGAAGTGAAAAAATAAAATAAAATAGTGCTATCCTTTACTTGCAGATATAACAAGAAAGAGATGGACGAATATTAGCGCTGTCAAATTAAGTTGAACTAATATTTACATTGTTAAGTTGCGCTTGCCGCAGTCAGTCCGTGGATGAGTGACCGATCGTTACACATCGAGACCCCTCCGTTCCCGGACAATCGGTTCCGGGTGTCACACCTATGACAGTCGTTACGGGAAGACAGAAGCCCGAAAGTCTGAAAACTGGTCTAACCATAGGATATCGGTATTGCCCAGTGACTGGGTTGCGGAGGTCTGATGGCAGTCGCTCCGTGTAAAATACAGGTATTCAGCCGCATCTGGTTAGACAGGCAGCTGACCCTAACATAGTTGGGAAAAGGCTAGGTAGAAATTTGTTTTTAGTGTTCCACAGAATCGGCCCAATGACTGTCATAAATACGTTCAATAAAGCTGTAACCAATCAATTTGTACACACGAACCGCTGCCAACGAGTATCGTGTGAGCCGATCTTTATAAATATCTAACTTCGAGTACCGGAGAGATTTGAGACTTTTGAAAAGTTGTTTTTACTTTTTGGACGGATCTGAAAATGTAACTTTTACTTCAAAAATAAATTGGGTTGTGTCAGCTTTTTATATTTTCTCTCATAAAATAGTGATAGCCTAGGCGTGTGACCGTCGGACTGCCAAGTCATAGGTCTTGAGTTCAAACCCAAGGTACGCACCTCTGACTTTTCGGATTCATGTGTGTATTGTATAATTATCACTTGATTAATTAATTCATTAAATTCTGAATGTTTGTAAATGCAACATTGCTTAAAATTATATACTCTTCGGTTCGGGAGCACTCCGACTGAGTCCTTAATCAGATCCTGCTACGGGAGGCAGCTGCCCCACCTTGGCTGTACCTGGCTACGCTCTTGGTAGGCCATACTTGATACTTGTACCGTACGGGAGTGGAATTCACTGCACGTTCCGCCGCAGCCAAGCGGTCAGCCATTGAATTGTTACGTCAACTTCGGAGGTCACAGAATTTACAATAGTGAGAATCAGATTACATCACCGCTTCGTCCGTCGAGCGTTTACGTAACAGTCTGTAACTGCTGAAAAGTCTTTGCCACAGATCGTTACAACCAGCTATTATGATCCATGATAGCACAGAAAACTTGTTAATCATTCCAAAGTAACTCAGTACACACACAACTTGAAATATTCGCACTATAGACCTAACATAACATAACATCACGCCTGTATTCCCCGAAGGGTTAGGCAGAGGTGTATAGTAACATCTTTATTTCGCCGTTATGTTTAAGTCCTATGTAGTAGGGGGCGAGCCTATTGCCATCAACCGGGCACAAATCCAAACTCCGGGCTGCTACTGAGGAATTCCACACGGAAAAACCCAACAACATTTTGCCCGACCTGGGGATCGAACCCAGGACCTCACGATCAGCAGTCGCGCTTGCAACCACTCGACCGACGAGGCAGTTATAGACCTATGGTAGGATTATTAATTCACTGGAGTAGGGTAAATTGACAGGTTCTACCATTGACATTAGCACCTGTCAGTTTACTCCAGTGAATTAATACTCGTACGTAACGTTCGTCCTCGATTTAAACGATTTATTAACAAAATACACTGTTCTGAGGGGTAATCTTTGTGACAGGATGACCTCGTGCAGTGCAGATAGGTACCAGTCTCCCACAAAGAATTTTAGAAATACCAAATTATATGTTGGTCGAGAAAATAAATTATTATATTGATAAAAGAAGTTATCAATATTCGACTAAATCGATAGCCTAATCCATTTTTGTAAAATCCCCATCGCACTACCTAAAAGAGTAGCTAATAAATTTACTTATACTAATTTTATTTTAAACTTAGCTTTCGGTTTTAAACGAACTTATCCGAAAGTTATTTTTAAATCAAAGCTTAACTTACAAAACTCTATAAATAAAACGAAGTAAAAAAGTATCAAAATTTTCTTTCCAAATATAACAATAAAGATTCTTCCCTCCCTATTATGTAATACTGAAACTTTTATGAAATAGTTTTCTTTTGTAGTATTTGTGACAAATGGGATGGTAAACTATAGCTCCGTTATATTAATTGTATGGTGTACGATGGGGAGCGCAACAGATATCTGTTGCTAGCTGGGTTGCCAGATAATTGCAGTTTACCTCTGAAATGGGAAGATGCATTTGTTGCATTCCATTTTTGTAAGGTGAACGAAAATGCGATATTTATATCTTAAGTCAAGAGCTAAGGAACAATTTTTAGTATATTTTTTTAACTACAGATTAGTTAATTTTTTGTTTAAATCGAATCAAATGTCTGTGTGAAATTATACATATAAAAGGATTATATAAACATTTGTATGCGTAGAAAATATCTGCTCTTTTTACATCGCTAAGCAAGCTAGATAAAAGCTTGCGATGTGGCACATTTCTAATAAAAACCTCCTTCCTATGTTATGAGTATTCATAAAAAATACGACGGCAATGGAATTTCATTACTACAAGATAGCATATTTTGTTCATTAATTCTCAAAAGTTATAAGCAAACTTTTACGCAGACTATCGCTTCGACGCAGCTGGGCAAATTTTTCTTCCCACTCTATTATTCAGAAGTTGGCAAGTTATCGGGTAATTTGATTCGCATCTGGCATCCCTAGCGGTTGGGAGCCAGTGTCGGGCGAGAATCGCGCGCGGGCACCCGCGTAGCTCTACGCCGTAGCGCTACGAACACGCTGAGACTACGAGCTTTATTTTATGTGGTACTACGCGTTGAATGCAGTGAATGTTCTCGTTTTGCTTTGACACATTTTTTATTTCAATTCCAGTGCAGTGAATGGTTTATAAACCGCTCAGTGTAAATAAACTTTTGTGTAATTTGTCTTTTAGAACGATATCACATCGAGTGTAAAAGTAATTTGGGCTATGTTTTATGTATTATTTTAGTATCAGTATCTATTTTCAGATTTTACTAGCACTTTTGTTACTGAATATTACATTCGGATACTTTAAATGTTTCAGTTGCTTACGAAAACCAGAACCTAGCATACTTAAAAAAAAAATAATTCTAAATTGACGATGAACTTAAACTTATCGAATGACAGTCGTTACTAGTCAGAAGCCCAAAAGTCTGGCAACCGGTCGAACCTTCGGACATAGGCATTGCCCAGTAACTGGGTTGCGGAGGCCTGATGACAGTCGCTCCGTTTAGCCGCATCTAGTTAGATTGGAAGCTGACCCCAACATAGTTGGGAAAAGACTAGACAGAACGAAACATGACAAAGTTATACCACAAAATAAATATAGGGCGATAACAACATTCTAAGTAAGCAAAAACCTCGCGTGACAACCAAGTGTATTAAATACTCTTTATATCTACGTATGTACCCATAAATACTGATCCAGTCATCATAATAAACACTAAATCCTTCTCAAGAGTGTCACTGTCTATAAATAACCTTTAATCAAAGTCACCAAGATATTCAGGGGTTGTAAAAGTTAGGACATAAAATTGGTATGGCTGTATTCAGGGGGGCCAAGATATTCAGGGGTTGTACAAGTTAGGACATAAAATTGGTATGGCTGTATTGTTTCCGGCTAAGAGTGACACCCCTTGTCTTTTCATAGGTGTCGTGAAAACTGAACAAGGTTTTGGTTTAAAAGGAATGCAAGTAGCAGTCCCTTGCAGTGCCGAATTCAGAGGGGTGGTCATGTGGGACATGATCCCCTGAGTTGTCGCCGACGACCATGTACTGAGCACCATTTATTTTTAAAATAGGTGAATTGGCCTAGGTGGCCGAAGTCCTCCTGGGTGCCTTATAGACGTAACATAGAGAAACATAGCTTAGTCTCCGGTTCCCCGAGATCAGAGAAGATGAGCCACTTCCTCTGGTCCTGGTTTCGATCCCCAGGTCGGGCTTCTCCGCTTGGAATTCCTCAGTAGCAGCCCGGTGTTTGGATTTGTGCCCGGTTGATGGCAATACGCTCGCCCCCTATAACATGGGACTTAAAAATAATAGCGAAATGAGGGTGCTACTATACACCTCTGCCCAATCCTTCGAGGAATACAGGGGTGATGTTATGTTATGAGCCACTTGTTCTAGTGCAGTTAAGGCTTGAGTGCTTCCAACGCACTCTGGGCAGCCAGCCCCGCCACTAACGTTGCTGACTAGATAAACTTTTCACCACGGTGTGACCTACCTACATATAGCTCGTGTCGTCACGAGAAAAGTACAGTAAATATCTCACACCCCGTAGCCCTGGGAGACCGACTACATTTTGAAGGTTTCTAACTTTAAAACTGTTTTTACCTAGATCGCCACAATAAACATTGGCTGATCTGAAGAGGACATGGATTATCTTCCTCACATAACATAACAACACGCCTTGTATTCCCCGAAGAGTTTGGCAGAAGTGTTTAAGTACACTCTCATTTCGCCAATTATGTTTAAGTCCCAAGGCTCGCCTATTGCCTTTAACCGGTTATAAATCCGGACTCCGGGCTGCTACTGAGGAATTCCTAATGGGAAAACCCAATATCGCTTTGCCCGACCTGGGGATCGAACCCAGGACCCCCTGCTCAGCAGTCGCACTTGGGACCACTAGACCAACAAGGCAGTCTTCCCCACAGGTATAAGTCGTTCAACAGTGTACATACACAAGCTGATTTTACAATGTGCTCATTACTATGTACCCATAAATAGGTAATACTAATAGGTATTACTGTCCTTCTGCTGGGCACAAGCCTCTTCTCAGAATAAGAAGGGTTTAGGCATTAGTCCACCACGCTGGCTTTGTGCGGGCTGGTGGGCTACACTCACACCATGTTGATGTTATCTTAATATGTTTTCCTTCACTGCTAACGCAAGTGATTATCAAAATCTAATCCGCACATGAATTCGAAAAGTCAGAAGTGCGGGTCGTGATTGAACTCAGACCTTCTTGCATGGAAGGCTAGTCTTCAACCTCCAGGCTATCAATGATATGATGATGAGAAATAGGATCTTTATAAATTTTCCTGTAAATCTCGTGTAAGCTTACCCGCTTACCTTTTTGAAGAAGGTACTTACGCGTACGTAATATACTGCCGGCTTTTATGTATGAAGGTGATTGAAGCGAGAAATTGTATTTATCGATATGTTTGGGATTTATTCCGCGTGGTTTGTGGAGACATTCCTGTGCCTTTGATGTGTATGTATTTAAATTGTAGAGTAAGTTGTTGGTACCTTGTGAAAGTGTAATTTTAAATTGTGCTTTCAATCTATAATCTATACTAATATTATAAAGCTGAAGAGTTTGTTTGTTTAGCGCTAATTGATTTTTACACTGATGTTTACACTGAAATGTATTTCAGTTAATGTTAGTGAAAAATAATTCATCTCAACGTACCTCAATGATAATCTATACTAATATTATAAAGCTGAAGAGTTTGTTTGTTTGAACGCGCTAATCTCAGGAACTACTGATTGGAATTGAAAAATTCTTTTTGTGTTGGATAGTCCATTTATCGAGGAAGGTTATAGGCTATATAACATCACGCTACGACTAATAGGAGCGGACTATAAGTGAAAAAAATTGCAAAAACGGGAAAAATGTCTAACCCGTGCGAAGCCGGGACGGGCCGCTAGTTAAAAGTTAAAGTCAGTATTTAGTTTCGAAATGACGTGTTTTTTTTACTGCTTTGTTGTTCTAGTGGTTGCAAGCGCGACTGCTGAGCATGGCGTCTTGGGTTCGATCCCCAGGTCAGGCAAAGTGTTATTGGGTTTTTCCATTAGGAATTCCTCAGTAGCAGCCCGGAGTCTGGATTTGTGCCCGGTTAATGGCAATAGGCTCGCCCCCTATTACATGGGACTTACCTAAACATAACGACGAAATGAGGGATGAAATGTTTTGTTATTACTAAATGGTATTAAGACAAATTAACTATGGATCTTTACTGCTAGCTATCTTCATACTGAAGATTCTCTATATTCATAGAATATTATAGACTAGATAGGTACTGCAGATAAAATATGATAATATTTTTAAAAAGTAGCGTATTGACTCTCGTATCGCTATTGCTAGGATTTTACGCTTGGATGAATTTTGAAGAAGAGAGAACTTATTGGATACTGATCTTTATATTTGTAGTCAAAATATAGCTATTAAATATCTATATTTTTATATTCAAATATGTAACAAAATTTCAATGTATATTTATCTTCCTAGCCTTTTCCCAACTATGTTGGGGTCAGCTTCCAGTCTAACCGGATGCGGCTGAATACCACTATTTTACACGGAGCGACTGCCATCAGACCTCCGCAACCCAGTTACTAGGCAATGCCGATATCCTAAGGTTAAACTAGTTGTCAGACTTTCGGACTTCTGACTTCCCGTAACGACTGTCATAGGTATTCGTATGACACCCGGGACCGACTGTTTAACCTGCTCTCCGAGACAGTGGGGCCTCGATGTGTAACGATCGGTCACCCATCTACGGACTGGCCGCGGCAAGCGCAGCTTAACCTAACAAATCGTATGATCCGCACGGTTCGTGATTAGCCACGAGCCCCTCTCGTATTTATAATAGTAAGTATAACAAAGAAATTGATCCTCAAAACTTTCGGCGAGCAAGTCAAACTCGTACTTGAACAGATTTTACTATTTTTAACCGACTTCCAAAAAAGGAGGAGGTTCTCAATTCGTCTGTATGTTTTTTTTTTTTTTTTTAATGTTTTTTACCTCATATTTTTTGTTAAAATGTTTTTTATTTTCTGAAAGTATGCCAGTTGCTTTGTCGTTAATTATTTTCTTCAGGGTTTTTAAAATAAGAGCAAATGGTGGGAGGGGCTAGTGGTTAATTACCAACTGCGCACGATACGATTTGTGAGGTTAAGCTGCGCTTGCCGCGGTCAGTCCGTGGATGGGTGACCGTTCGTTACACATCGAGACCCCTCCGTGCCTCGGAGAGCACGTTAAACAGTCGGTCCCGGGTGTCATACGAATACCTATGACAGTCGTTACGGGAAGTCAGACCTCCGAAAGTCTTACAGTTGGCCCAACCTTAGGGTATTGGCATTGCCCAGTAACTGGGTTGCGGAGGTCTGATGGCAGTCGTTTCGTGTAAAATACTGGTATTCAGCCGCATCTGGTTAGACTAGAAGCTGACCCCAACATAGTTGGGAAAAAGCTAGAGGGAACGGGAACGGTCGAAAGGTATAAAAAATAATTGCAATGTGTATTAAATCTCTTCAACATTTCGTATAATTTTCGTTGAAGTTCACTTAAGGTAAGTTCATTTAACCATAAATTATAAATATGTAATCAATTACATCAGCCCGTGAATATGAAAAATTCGTTTCTAAGTCAGAAATCAAATTAGTGGTCGGTATTTCTCATTAATAAGCAAGACTTGGAAGCCGTCCCCGCGGGCATCATCCGTAAGCCATGTGAACTTAATACTTGTAAGTGGAACTTAGTGTGTTATGCACACGCAACTTTCAAGCTATATTGAGCTTCAAGTTAGGGTTCATTTGAACATTTGACTTTTGATTAAAGTAGTGCCTATATGAGACTTGTATTACTTTAGGAGTTTGGTTGAGGAATGAAAGGTTGTGCGATAAAATTTACATGTGTGGGTTGTCTTTAATGTGGGCTAAATTCCTTCTTTTTTTAAAAAAAACGATGCCCCACACTGGTATTTCTCCTGTGTCGTGGGTGCGTTTATAAACACAAATCTTCACATGCACAAACATCCAGACCCGGAACAGCTATCTGTAGGCCATTCAAATATTTGTTCCGTGCGGGAATCGAACCTACGACCCGTAGCGCAGAAGCCGATCGCTCAGCCACTGCGCCAAACGTGTCGTCAAAACGTGTTGGATCTCTGGAGGATAGGAATATAATGTAGGTAATAGAGACGATGTAAAAGTAATTTAATTATGAACTTGAAATAAACATAGATAATAACATGGTGCATGTTTAAGTCCCATGTAATAGGGGGCGAGTCAATGGCCATCAACCGTGCACAAATCCAGACTTCAGGCTGCTACTGAGGAGTTGCACACGGAAAGGAAAAACCCGATAACACTTTACCCGACCTAGACATCGAACCCAGGACCTCACGAGCAGCAGTCGCGCTTGCCACCACTAGACCAACGAAGCAGTCTAAATTGTAATACTTGACACATTTTTGTGACAAGTAGTAAAAACTGGTTATAACTATCAGTTAGTCATATTTTCCTTTTTTAACCGACTTCCAAAAAAGGAGGAGGTTCTCAATTCGACTGTATGTTTTTTGTTTTTTTGTATATTTGTTCCTCGATATCTTTGCTAATTGTGAACTGATTATAATGATTATTTTTTGTTTGAAAGAGTATTCTTTCGAAGTGGTCCCATTTTGAATTTGGTGAAGATCTGATGAAGAACTTCGGAGATAGATAATTTGAAGTCAGTTTTTATTTGTTAAAAAGTTTAATTATTAATTTATTTATACTGTCCAATAAAGTCTCTTGTGGTCATCAGTATACTTGACCAGCGTGGTAAACAGGGATTTCGAAAGTGACCTTTGTAAACGTAACACTATTGCTTCGCATAAAATTGAATGGTATAATAATTTATCATGGCATACTTTCACTTATCGTAATGATCATTACACATAATATTAATTCTGCATAAATTTATAGGCATAATTTTTTTAATCATAGTAACCTAACCTAATCTACCAAATTACACCGAAAAATAAGGCCAAATGATAGTTATGCCTATCTAAACAGTATGCCAAAAAATATTATGTCAAAGTATTATTATGCCATTAAAAGTTATGCCTAACTGCCTCGTTGGTCTAGTGGTTGCAAGCGCGACTGCTGATGGTAAGATCCTGGGTTCGATCTCCAGGTCGAGTAAAGTGTTATTGGGTTTTTCCGTGTGGATTTATTGACTAGCAGCCCAGAGATTGGATTTGTGCCCGGTTGATATCAATAGGCTCGCCCCCTATTACATGGGACTTAAACATAACGGTGAAATGAGGGTGTTACTATACACCTCTGCCCAACCCTTTGGGGAATATAGGCGTGATGTTATGAGTAGATTAGAAATAAAAAAATATGTGAATCAAAGGGATCCCTTTGTACACAGTGGTCGGCAATAAGCCGTTGAAATTGTACACTGGCTAAAAAGAACACTCAACAACATACCACAATTTCAAAAAAAGAACACAGATTAAATCTCGAAATCTCGCCTCTAAAAATAGGTCCCACACGCTACCGTATAAAATGTACATACCTACGAATTGGATTTAGTTGATTCAGTCGCCCCTCGCAGGTGTCGCCCCGTCTTATGAATAAGTAAGACCCTACGTAATACGCGCTGACGGAAAAAAGACAGGAATTTTGATTTGTGGAATAATGGTTCAATATCCTGAATTGTGTGACCTAATAACCCCGATGATAAGTGTCTGCAATGGAAATTCATTTATCTTGATATCTTGAGCGTGAATTGAATTTTAAAGTAGGTACTTATACACTCGAGAGCAATGAATCCGGTTCACCAACAAACAAAACAATGTTAAAATGTTTAACAATGTTTTTCGAGGTATTAAGCTTTATGTTGGTGACCCGGATTCATTGCTCTCGAGTGTATGTGGACATGTTTCAACAAATTTTATCCAGCCTAACAAATATTCTTGTTTCATCTGTTTCATCAATTCTTTCTTCATGGTGATTTTGGGGTAAGCATCAAGTCAGCGTGGCCTACGATTCGGATTTTTGTAATATCCAAATACAGTGCCTTAATAGAGTAGAATTCTACCTACCTTTACTTATGTTTTTTTATATCAGGCATATTTTGATACATATTTTTTTCATTGGTGTTAAGAACTGAATCATAATAATAAATAAATTATTCTAATATATCTATATAATTTCTTGTCCTGACTGACTGATTCATCAACGCAGAGCCTAAAATACTGAAGCTAGAAACATAAAATTTGGACAGTGGGTTCCTTTGGTTCCTGGCGTAGGCATCAATTAAGAAAGGATTTTTGGAAATTCTTCCCCTAAGGGGGTAAAATGGGGGATGGACGTTTGTATGAAAATTGACGCAAACGAAGTCGCGTGCTAAGTGATAGTACAATATAAATCTAAACTAGTATAATACAAATCTAAGGTAAAAACTAACTATACAAGGTTAGTCGGAAAGGGGGTACTAAGCCGCGGGCCACTTAAAGTATCACTGATGAATATTTTAAAGCAAGTGTTAAAATTTCAAAATTCGATAATTTTTATTTGCATGCAAAAAGATTTTTATTTTAGTTTAAAAAAAAAGCACCTGTAATTATGCATTCAAAAAATTAAGTTTCTAATCCGTGATTCCAAATATGACCTAAATTGTAAACACAGCTGATCATAGCTATGGACAGATAGATTTGAGCATATTTTTTACGAAATCTTTGAAAAGCTATTTCTATTAAACTATTGAGTTTTGGGGAAAGTTGTAGAACAAAAGTTATCCCTTATAATAGGTACTTTAACACCCTTTCGGCTTAGTACGCCCTTTTCGACTAACCTTGTATACACAAAATGCGTTTAAAAATATAATTTAGTAAAAAATGTGTAAAAACAGTACTCCACCCGCAGCGAGGTGATAAGACCCAAGCTACCGGTGGTTAGAGATCCAAAGTCAGGAACCTCCTCACAATACGTGCCTTGTCCTAAGCTCCCAGCCTTCTGTATCGGGCCCTTAATCCAACTGTTATAACTTAAACCTTATAGGTAGTTATTTTGATATCCAAGACGTTATTTATTGCTAGAGTTTCTTTTGATTGGTGCCGACAAACTTTTTATCGATATCGCTTCAAACTTTGCGCACTTCTGAAGAAAAACGAGTTTAAAAAATAAATAAGCACCTGTATTTCTTATTAAATGTTGAAGTTGCAAAAAATGGTTACTCGAGGTAGGTGTAAAAACTGAATCGTGATTGTTTTTAAAAAAACACAACCGGCTTCATAATAGTGTTAAACCGTTTTGATAAGTATTTCTAATAAGTATCTTATAAATTGACCCATCGTGAATCGACAAAATACTTTTGTAGCTACGTATACTTGTGATGGAAACACAGAACCTCCTTTTTTTAAGTCGGCTAACAAACATACATTTTCAATGAGTGTACTCGAGGTCAATACAGATACGATTTATTTAAAGTATTTCTAGGGTCTCTATCTGTATCTCTGTGGTTACAATGTCGTTGTTTAATCTAGGAACTTTTGACTGCCTACACTAAAGTTCTGAAACATTATTATTACGTCATCATCGGCTTAAGCTTTTCGAAACTTTCCAATCTACCTAGATGCGGTAAAATATTAGTATTTTAAACGGAGTTTATGACACTGGCGTGTTGCCTATTTCCAGTAGTGAACTGCGATGGTCGTAGCCAGAGACGCTGGGGCTTTTGGGCATCAAGTGATCGAGGGCCTTTTTTTCTATTAGTTCGCATTCCCTTGTCCTCTCTATGTTCGTTGTTCCGATGGTAGGTACGCCAGTGTTGCCCAACGTCCCTATTTTGAGCCCTCTACTGACGCGTCCTGCCAGCAACCCAAATAAGACGCCGAATATCCCGCTATATCATTTAAGTGAGCACCTAATATTGTCGCGGTAATTTAAAAAGAATTTGTTAGCGAAGGAAGGATTTAGGAAGCGAGCGAGCGGCGGTTGATGGGCGGCTGTGTGACGCGCGGTTTCTACGTCCCGATTTTTCGTCCGAACCCCGCTTTTTTTCATTTAAGTCCCGGTATTAGGAAAAACGGATCTGACAAACCTAGTGAAAGTGCTGATTGATAATGTGAATTCTAGTGTATATTCCTGAAATTATATAGGGGTTCGTGGCTAATTACCAACCGCGCGGATCATACGATTTGTGAGGTCAAGTTGCTCCTACCGCGGTCAGTCTGTGAATGGGTGACCGTTCGTTAAACATCGAAACCCCTCCGTGCCTCGGAGAGCACGTTAATAGTCGGTCCCGGGTGTCATACGAATACCTATGACAGATGTTACGGGAAGTCAAAAGCCTGAAAGTCTGACAACCGGTCTAACCTTAGGATATCGGCATTGCCCCGTAACTGGGTTGCGGAGGTCTGATGCCAGTCGCTCCGTGTAAAATACTGGTATTCAGCCGCATCTGATTAGACTGGAAGCTGACCCCAACATAGTTGGGAAAAGGCTAGGCAGAACATTCCTGAAATGGGCTGTGTTATGCAATAATGTGTCAACCCACAAAAATATGTTTTTTTTGTTAACGTCATCTAGTTCTTCTCAACGCTTGAAAAAATGCCCAGAACTGTAGTAAATTAAATAGAGCGCCGTCTATCAAAAAAAATCTTAATGCAGTTTGCATTTTCAAACGTTGGGTAGACCTACCACAATAACTAGATGGCGTTAACACAGTATTCATATTTTTGTGGGTTGACACATTATTGCATAACGCAGTTCAAATTATATTGGACGTATTTATCCATTACAGCTAATGAGATAATCACGTCTATCGAGATATAGACAGCGATTGCACTAATTGAAACTTGACCAATTAAGTTAATTACGATTATAGAACGTACGTAATCGAATCCGATGTCTGCTTAGCTTATCGATTCTAACCAATTATATCGAATTGGTTTAACGTAAATTAAATTACGGGACATTAGGGACATGTCGTACTAGAAGTGTTCCATCATCAGCGTCGCGTGTTCGAAAACGAACAAAGCAACGACAACGGACGAACGCCGACGATGGATCAACGCTGGTGCAATTTCGGCTGAAATGGTTTTTGTTTTGTTGTTCTGTGACTTTTGATGTGACACATCTAATGCGACGGTACGGGTGTGAGAGCGGCTGTTGCGTGGCGACGCTCGCAATGGCAGACACACGACGGCAGACCTTCGTAACTCGTCGGCTCTCTTCGGTTTGATTCGGCCAGTTATTTTTTTTTACAAAATTAGTTCCGTGCCTCGGACAGCACGTTAAACAGTTGGTCCCGGGTGTCATACGAATACCTATATATGACACTCGTTACGAGAAATCAGAAGCCCGAAAAGTCTAACAACTGGTCTAACCTTAGGATATCGGCATTGCCCAGTAACTGGGTTGCGGAGGTCTGATAGCAGTCGCTTCGTGTAAAATACTGGTATTCAGCCGCATCGGGTTAGACTGGAAGCTGACCCCAACATAGTTGGGAATAAACTAGGCAGATATATACATATATATGTTTCGCATCTGTCAGATTTCCCGTGACGACTTCATGTTTTTTAATAGCGTGCCTCATTTATTAAATTTTCCTGCATTATGGATGGAGTTAAAGACACTAATCACTCAACCCGGAGCAAATATCTGTAGACCATACATATATTTGTTCCATGCAGGCATAAAACGTTTAAGCGCAAAAAGTTTGTAAGCGCTTTGCCACTGCGGTAATCGGGTACTCTTTGTTCAAAGTATTAAGTAGTTGTAGGTAGACTGTAGATCGAAGACTGATAACCAATACGCTTTAGGAATAACCTAATAGTTCACATGCTAAGATAACGCTCTCACTTTTAGACACTAATGGCCAAATACTCAAACGCTACTCAATTTTAAGTTACTATTAATTTCGTGCTGTCACTGTCACTTCGCCTTAATGTTACAGTGACAGCATGAGACATAACGGCAACTTAAAACTGAGTAGCGGTTGAGTATTTGGCAATAAAAGAGATACATTTATCATAAATTGAATGTTACATATCTTTTGAACCATTTACTATTTTTTTTACTTTGTCAAATTCTAAGGTTCAAACTCAAACTTTTATTTGCTTTCCACAATGGTATTAATAGATGGTGAGTAATAATAGTACATCGTGGACCCTCAAACTCAAACTCAAACTCAAACTTTTATTTGCTTTCCACAATGGTATTAACGTGGACCCTGTTGGGCACGCAAAAATATTAGGAGAGAGGAAGGAATTGGTAAGTAATTTTTAACCGAATTAAAAAAAGAAGGAGGTTTCTCAATTCGACCGTATATATTTTTATTTATTTATTGAAGTATCTAGGTAGATTTTAGTATTCTTAATTTAATATTGATAGTAAGTATAAGGTTCCTCCTGTAACATATAGAAATACCCGAGGGAACTCCCTGTTGACAATACAAATACTTGTTCCGTGCGAGAATCTTATGTACATAGACATACAACTTGTAGCGCAGAAGACAATTCATTCAGCTACTTAGCCAATCAAGTCTTCAAAAAAGTCATATTAATAAAGAAGATTCGATATATACAGAAAGACAAATCTTTCGAATCTTAATAAGTATTGGAAGTGTCGCCGCGTATGAAATCAATTCTTGGAGACAAAAACTCAGCGCTTTCTCGGAATATCTTCCGAAAAAGTAAATGTATTTTTCTTACTTTATCTGTTGCGAAAAGCGAGACACGTAATAACGTAATACGGGAGCTACTTTGAATGTTAGCTGACGTAGCTATTGTTCAATATTTGAAAAAGTTTCTCTTCTTTTGATGTACTGTTCGACCAACTGTTCTGTGAAATGGCGAATTGACAATACTTGTGACATTGACAGTTTAATTCAGTTGTCAGGTTGACAAAAATCTTCTCCATGCATTTATTAAATATTTAATAGAGAATTTGTGCCTTTACAATAATGCTCGAAAATTAAATTTTCTCAACTTATAAATTATAAAATAACAACAAAAATAAATGATAAAATATGAATATTCAAATATTTATATAAGTACATAAAGCATTGAGATATAATGTACTTTAGTACATTATATCTCAATGACAGAAAGCCACTTTTTAAATTATAATATTGTTCATTTGCACCCGTCTGAGTCAGAGCAGTTCAAACACGTGGTATTTCTTTCATGCTCCAGACGCATCACGATAAAAGCAAGGCGCTAAAGGTAACCGAGGGGCCTGCGGGAGGGGCACACATATCACGCTGATTATGTGCGACTTCTTCAGTCACTTGGACCAAAGCCCATACAAAAATATCCGAAATCCATTACTTTACTAATTTGCTTGCCAGACATACAGGGCACCCTGTATTTAAAAAAATCTTGGAATTGCTGTCGTCATGATGATGGCACATTACTGTAATGAATCTACTCTTGTTGGGGAAGGAAAAGGTAAAAAAAAACTCTTCGAAAGCGGTCGAGTAATCAGTAATAGGGTAAGTGCATGACAAACAGTCATTATTGTCTTCTAGAGCAAATGGTTTTTCCTCTACATTTTCTAAACAATCAGGTTTTTACCGCAATGATAATGATTATGAGTTCTCATAACGAAGTAATAGTTGGTGACATCATTTTTGTATATAATAATCTAGCGACCCGCCCCGGCTTCGCACGGGTGCAATGTAGAAACTAATGTGGGGCATATAAACCTCCCTCTTGAATCACTCTATCTATTGCTAAAAACTGCACTAAAATCCGTTGCGTAGTGTAAAAGATCTAAGCCTACAGACAGCGGAAGCGACATTGTTTTGTACTATGTAAAGATTATATTTAAGCATTCAGTACAGTACGTGATGGCGAGAAGATCATTTATTCCGATACTTGTACTTAATAAATGTAATATTAATTAATATTCCCGCAATTGCTTAATTAAAGTATGTCAATATTTTAATAGATTGGCTGTTTTCATAATTAAAAACGCTGTTCCATTTGTGGTTTCACAAACAGCGCGAGCTTATAAAACCTCTGATATCAAAGATATAAAAACTATAAAAAAAAGAATTCATTATAAAATATTGTACCTCGAAATAAGAACAGGAATGGCCTTGACTGGGAAAACAGATAAAGCGTTAAATAAATACGCTAGTTGACCTACTTACTTTGCCATTCAGTAGGAGCAATCCTCCAACATGTTATTGTTATTCCATATTAAGTATAACACAACATAATCTGACCATTACTGTCTCACTGCAGGGCACGGGCCTCTTCTCAGAATGAGAAGGGTTTATGCCTTAGTCCACCACGTTGGACCATATTAGGTATACGTACATAAACATCCATAAACTAACGCCTTTTCCCATGGCAGAAACTATAGAACTCCTTACATAGTCATTTCGCTTCATTCTCATTCATAGGTATACCTAATAGTATATTAAATTACATATTTGCATACTTTCCTGTATTCTTGCAGAAACTAGTATTTAATACAGTTCACTTGCACTTTTTATGTAAAGAAAGCACACGTCGTTTGTAAAACCACTAAAAAGTCAACGCGTATAAAGAAACTGTGCAGTGTGCCTTCCAGTCGCTTTACTTTCAACCTTAGCACACAATCACAAAGTCGACGATCGTTAAATAAGCTTAGACAAGACACCTTATTCCTTCCCTCCTTAATCCAAAGAGATTAAGTCCAGTTCTTTCTAACCCACTATTGCTATTCAATCGGAAATCGTTACAAAGGAAAAAACGTGCGGGTTCCGTTCACTGAGACAAATTATGGGTAATTGCGGACGAATGGCCGACTTATCTCTATTAGGGTTCAGTAATAAAGAGACAAAACCCAAATAGGTACCTTGTATATTATTTTTCGTATTTTCAGATTTTTGTATGAAGGTTTTTATTGTAGGTCTAGTGGTCGCAAGCGCGACAGCTGATCGTGAGGGCCTGGGTTCGATCCCCAGGTCGGGCAATTGTTATTGGGTTTTTCCATGTGGAATTCCTGAGTAGCAGCCCGGAGTTTAAATTTGTGCCCGGTTGATGGCAATAGGCTCGCCCCCTATTACATGGGACTTAAACGTACCGAAACGAGGGTGTTTTGTTTCTTTGCCCAACCCTTTGGCCGCATTTCCACTTTGTCGTGACGACAGATCTGATAGTCGTGTAGTTTTAAGTGTATTCACATCTATGATGACACGATTAACTGTCGTTCACGACTTGATTTTGCAGTGACGACAGATTGTCAAGTCAATGGGAACGGCCAGCACGTCAGTCGTAAAACGATAAGAAAACGTCACGACATCGTGACGGCAAATCATGTGTCGTTGTTACGACTATCTGTCGTGGCCACGATAAAAATATCGTCTCGTCTTCTAGCTTGCTACTGATGTGTAAACGACAAAGCGACTGCCGTGAAACGATAAAATGTCGTCGTGATCCAATGGGAACAGCTAGATACGATAATCGCTAAACAATAAAAATATTTGATGACAAACAGTCGTTATAGTGGGAACAGCCTGCTAGAGACGACAGTCATCCAACGATAAATTAATCGTCACGACATCGTGGGAACGCGCCCGAACGGGGAATACAGTCATGATGTTATGTGTGTTTGTTTTTATCGTACGACATTTCCTTGTAATGTAATGTCATATACGGTATCATTGTCGTATTGTTTTATTTAGATTTAACTCGCAATGTTTTGTTGCGAGGTTTTTCATGAAAAGTGAAAACTCTTTATCTTTCGACTTGAAATTAAATAAAGGTATTGGTTTCATTACTCTGGTAGATTTTGAAAGGAGTTGTCATCTTTTATAACCGGCATTGATGATAAACCTTTTTTTTACTTTTATGCGTTTATACTATAACTAGCTCGCGGCTTCGCTTAAGTGAAAATTTAGTCCTAATAGCATCCAATAAAAACAGAAAGTGGTGCAGGTATTCTTAAGAAAGATCCCGTCACGGTGGTATCCCGTGCCTTGCCATGTAGGGCATCCATGAAGATTTTCTACACGAGAAAAGGTTCATTATTATACTGTTGTTTTCTTCTTAGTCTGATCTGAATGTTACAATTATTTAACTTAGCAGCAGCTGCCCGGTGAACTTCGTACCATAATTTTTTTTTAATTTTTCCTAAACCACGTCAATATCGAGGCTAACAAAATAAAAAAAAAACATTTCGGTCGAGCCATTTTCGAGTTTTTGCGAGACTAACGCAAGGCAATTGATTTTTATAATTATATAGATAATTGTAAATGCCTCGTTGTTCTAGTGCTGTCAAACGCGACTGCTCATCGTGAGGTCCTGGGTACGATCCCCAGGTCGGGCAAAGTGTTATTGGCTTTTCCGTGTGGAATTCCTCAGTAGCACCCCGGAGTTTAGATTTGTACCCGGTTGATGGCAATAGGCTCGCCGAATATTACATGGGACTTAAACATAACGGCGAAATGAGGCGTGATATTATTATAGTAATTTGGCATTCTCGAAATTCAGATGTGTTTAACATCTATAAAACTTTACTGTTGGTCAAATAAATCCATACTTTTTATAAAAAAAATCTTAGTAAGATTTACTTTAGCTACATAAAATAACGGTTCTCTAAACAAAACCGTAAAAATAAAAACAAAAAATACTAAAAGCGGAAAATCCCTATTTTATATTTCAGGAAAACTTTGCGAGCTGAGAAGCGTAAAAAATTCATAACTTTATAATAAGAACCGATAAGCTATCAGTTTAATGCCCTAAGCCGTGATAACAGATAAAAACGGAACCGACGAGCTAATAATTATTTCGGTAGTGGCTTTTAGTACTTATCGTTAATGTATATATTTTACGTTATTGGGTTTTTCCGTGTGGAATTCCTCAGTAACAGCCCGGGGTCTGGATTTGTGTCCGATTGATGGCAATAAGCTCGCCCCCTATTACTTGGGACTTAAACATGACGGCGAATTGAGCGTGTTACTATACACCTCTGCCCAACGCTTCGGAGATACAGGCGTGATGATATGTTATGTGTATACTTTCACGTGTTTAATATTTGGTAGGTATGTATTTTATAGTTCGTTGTGTATAATACGTGCATTTCATCTTGGCCGCCCTTAACATAGGCTGTATAGTGTGGGGCACGCCGCGATAGCGGCGGTAAGACCCGTGATGGAGGAGTGGCTGGAGAGGCGTCACGGCGCCCTCAGCTTCCGGCTGACGCAGGTACTCTCGGGACACGGCTGTTTCGGGAAGTACCTGTATCGTATAGGCCGGGAGCAGACGCCCGGTTGTCACCACTGCGACTGCCCCGAGGACACGGCGCTGCACACTATGCAGGCGTGTCCAGCATGGGGGTCGCAGCGCCGCGAACTAGTCGCGGCGATCGGCGGTGACCTCTCGCTTCCGGCCGTGGTTCTGTCCATGGTCGGGGGCGAGACTGCGTGGGAAGCCATCGCCTCTTTTTGCGAGGAGGTGATGGCGACCAAGGAGGTAGCGGAGAGGGAGAGGGAGGCCGCTTCTTCTCTCCCTTCTCGCGCTAGACGCACCGGGCGCCGGAGGGCGCGTGACGAACTCCGGCCACCTTAGTGAGTGGCCTGCGGGCGGCGGGTTGGGAGCCCGTCGCCCGACCAGTAACGGGCCCAGGGAGGATGGCGCGCCGTGTTCCGCGCGCGCCTCTCGGAAGGATGTGGGGCAGGGGAGCAACTGCCCCACCACATGAGAGGTCCACCAGAAGAAGTTGGTGGACCGAGACCTGCCGGGGTCGCGGTGCATGCAAAAGCGAATCCCGTGACCCCGGCTTTAGGTCAGAAGGAGGGACACCGTGGGGCTTTAGCCGGTAAAAGTCCGGCACACCCCCTGTCTTCCCCAGACGGGGGACAGTCCATGAGAATTTCCCCACGAAAAAAAAAAAAAGGCTGTATAGTGTAGGTATGTATAAGTAATTATATTAACCGACTGACTAATAATACTACCCATATTCAACTTTCGTTATTTTAAACTAGCGGCCCGTCTCGGTCTCGCACGGGTGGACATTTTCCCCGTTTTTGCAACATTTTTCATTTATGCTCCGCTCCTATTAGTCGTAGCGTGATGTTATATAGCCTATAACCTTCCTCGATAAATGGACTATCCAACACAAAAATAATTATTCAATTTCAACTAGTAGTTCCTGAGATTAGTGCGTTCAAACAGACAAACTATTCAGCTTTATAATATTAGTATAGATTGATTATTTGGGCCGTGTTATGCAATTATGTGTCAACCCACAAAAATATGAATTTTGTGTTAACGTCATCGAGTTCTTGTGGTAGGTCTATACTCAACGCTTGAAAAATACCCAGAACTGTAGTAAAATTAATAGAGCGTCTATCCAAAAAATCTTAATGCAGTTTGCATTTTTTCAAACGTTGGGTAGACCTACCACTATAACTAGATGGCGTTAACACAGTATTAATATTTTTGTGGGTTGACACATTATTGCATAACACAGCTCATTTATCTGTGTGCTCATTTACAGGACAATGCGTAATACCGTCCTAAATTATTAATATTTTCCAACAGAGTTAAGATATACCTCAATCGAAAACTCTTGTTATGTAAGACAAACAAACCGCGCGGAAAACGTGTTTCCATAAACGCTCTAATATATTTTGTTCTATCTAGCCTTTTCGCAACTATGTTGGGGTCAACTTCCAGTCTAACCAGTTGCAGCTGAATACCAGTATTTTACACGGGGCGATTGCCATCAGACATCCGAATCTCAGTTACAGGGCAATGCCGATATCCTAAGGATAGACCGGTTGTCAGACTTTCAGACTTCTAACTACCCGTAACGACTGTCATAGGCATTCTTATGACACCCGGGACTGACGTTTAACGTGCTCTTCGGCTACCTATTGAAAGTACTGTGCGCTAATAAATACATTTTCTTTCTTAGTCGGAAAGGGGGTACTAAGCCGAAAGGGTGTTAAAGTACCTATAATAAGGGATAACTTTTGTTCTATAACTTTCCTTAAAACTCGAAAGTTTAAGAGAAATAGCTTTTCAAAGATGTCGTAAAAAATGTGCTAAAATCTATCTGTCCATAGCTATGATCAGCTGTGTTTACTATTTAAGTCATATTTGGGGTCACGGATTAGAAACTTAATTTTCTGAATTCATAACTAAAGCAGATTTTTCTTTTTTTAAACTAAAATAATTATCTTTGTGCATGCAAATAAAAAATATAGAATTTTGAAATTTTAACACTTGCTTTAAAATAGTCATCAGTGATACTTTAAGTGGCCCGCGGCTTAGTACCCCCTTTCCGACTAACCTTGTATATCCTATTCTCAAACAAAAAGTTCTTAACTAAAGGCCCAGACAATGCCAGACATCCATATTCCGCCGCTTCTATATTCTTTACTCGGCCGTCCATGGAACGGGGCGAGCCCGACATTCAAGTAAGATTGCCTACAAAATTTATTACGGACACCTTCGTCTACTTCTTTTGAAGACCGTCGATATTGCTCTTGTAATATAGTGATTTAGGGGTACTGCGCCTTAAGCATTTTCGCCCTCATGTTTAAGGAATATTAACGTTTGAGTATACATATTTTATTTTTATTACGGTTTTTGTCGTAAAGGGTTGTGTGAGCTCTATTTATTAGTAAGTGTGAATTTTAGGGAATTCGTCTGTGATACCGCCACTTTATTTTTTTCAGTTAAAAGTGTATGAGGTATAATGATACCTCATACACTTTACGCCTAACCTAATGAGGTTAGACGGCATCTATTTCTAGCATATTTTTTTGTAATTTATGGTTTCCGTCACAGTGATTGAGTAAAGACTGCCTCGTTGATCTAGTAGTGGCAAGCGCGACTGCTGATCGTGAGGTCTTGTGCTCGATCTCCAGATCGGGCAAAGTGTTATTGGACTTTCCGTGTGGAATTCTTCAGTAGCAGCCCGGAGTTTTGATTTGTGCCCGGTTGATGGTAATAGGCTCGCCCCCTATTACATGGGACTTAAACATAACGGCGAAATAAGGTTGTTACTATACACCTCTGCCGTACCCTTCGGGGAATACAGGCGTGTTGTTATGTTAATTGAGTAAAATAGTTATCGCAAGTTTGTTAAATTGTATAAAAACAAGCGTGTCACACACACACACGTTTTGTATTCCAACTATCTCTTATGTACACATTGCGTACGTTTCGCGTGAGTCTTCGCAGTGAAAAGTCACGCACACGCATCCTAAAACCATTTGTGCTTGCAAAAACGGCAACGGTCGAGAGGGAACTGGTTTATTAGGGTAACAAGTAGGATGATTGCTCCTACCGAATGACACGCAAAGTCTTTCAAATTGCGTTTATCTATTTAAATCTATTACTGTGCTTTTCGCAGATAGAAAATTCTTATATATACATGGAAGAAGGGATTGATCGATCTTTTAAGCACAGCAGACTTGCAAAATATCGGGTGAACACTAGGGAATGGAAGGAAATATTTCATTGTCGATGTAATCCATGTTTTATTCGTAGTTCACGTGAAGCAAATGTCCATAGTTAAATACTTCGGTGACATTTAAACTAGGATTTAAAGTATTATTCGGGGTAAAACTCGCCCATTTCTAATTTTAACATACATTTAAAGGTTTGACATTTAAAAATATGAATGTCAAGTCAATATAGGTTGTTTTTGTATTAACTTTTATCTTTTAAACGGTTTTGATTAGTTTCACTTCGTATTTTGTTTTTTTGATTCAAATCTTGCGACAGATTTTCTCAGCTACTTCTGCTTGACCGATTCTCCTGAAATTTCGCACACAAATTCAATTCTCATGACAATACAACATTATAATAATTTCAATCTTCAACCCTTAAAGTTTGACGCTGCAGGGGTACTACTACCAGATTAAGCTGTTTAACATTAAAGTTTTTTTTTTCAGCTTAGTATTAAATACTTTTATAAAGAAAACTTTATGGTTTTAAATACCGAACTTCAGGTTTCATTCTCCAAATTAAAGTACTTACCAATACATATGTACACACAAAGTAATTTAAAAGGTCATATGGAATGTATGTTGACATTTGTTTTGAATTAAACATGGAGGTGGCCAATATGATACTGTAACAGGCAGTAAAACAGTAAATATTACACATCGAGCTTCAGAAAGAGATATCGGCTAGCTTCGGCTTCGTAGAGCGTCGTCTCTGTCACTCATACCTGTGACGTTTTGTCGCTTCGTGCGACAGAGATGACGCTCTATAAAGCCGAAGCTAACCGACATCTCTTTCTGAAGCTCGATGTGCAATATTTACTACTGGGCACTATACGATTGTTATAAATGTTGACTGTTTAAGTATTTCTGTGTCAAAATACCGATAAAACAACCCTTTGAAGAGATTTAATGACGGAAAGTCACTGGGTTTTCGGAAGGTTTTCCGATAGATTTAATGATATTTTGTTTTTCTTTGTTACTTGTTGTTGTTATACTTATAAACAACTGGAGGAACGGTTGAAGTTTCACTCTATTTAGTATTTACAATTTTCTAAACTGATTTTTTTCTGTTTGTGGGATGTCGAGTAGGTACGCGTAGCACGAATGCTATCGAGTTACCTACCAACGTAAATGTATCATTAATGTCAGTGAATTTTGAATCGGAAATACTCGTTTCGCACATAGATACTACCTATTTAATTAAATTGAAAATTTTATTCATATCTATGTTCAGTCACAAAACAGATAGGTACAGAAGTCAATCTACATACAAGTGCGCTCGAGCAACGCAAATATAGACACTGCTCACGGACACGATATGTCGGACTGTTTGGGACTAGAGTGCGAGTGAGTGCGAGCGCGAGTGCCATGCGCTTGAGAGAGATAGATATATACCTAGATAGAGCGACCGCGGAGCGTAGGTATAAAAAGTGAAGTACATACATGTGATTGACTTCTATACCTATCTGTTTTGTGGTTCAGTCTGCCTAGCCTTTTCCCAACTATGTTGGGGTCAGCTTCCAGTCTAACCAGATGCGGCAGAATACCAGTATTTTACACGGAGCAACTGCCATCAGACCTCCGCAACCGAGTTACTGGGCATTGCCGATACTCTAAGGTTAGACCGGTTGTCAGACTTGCGGTGACACCCGGGAACGACATGGAGGGGTCTCGATGTGTAACTAACGGTCACCCATCCACGGACTGACCGTGACAAGCGCAGCTTAACCTCGCAAATCGTATGATCCGCGCGGTTGGTAAGCCACGAGCCCGTCATACCCCTCATATACGAACCTTATTCATATCTATTTATGATACATATTGTGCATGTCGCAAAAAATTAATCAAAATGTTATAGGCCAGTTGTATTTACAATTCAATATTCGCTTATATTAGCGATACGTTTACTAACGTCAAACGTTCGTGCTTGGCCTTCTGGTCAATGTCCCCAATTGTCCCCATATCATCATAGTCATTTCACTGAAACAACACAACTCTTAACTATCCTGACAATTAACGGTCAATTGGAAAATTGCCATTACCACCACGCTCGTCAGACTTGGTGATTGGCCCCATATAAATTGTCCCCTAAACAATAAAGAAGAATGGTTATGTGTTAACAGCAGTTATAACCTATTGCTGTGACCGTCGAACTGCCAAGTCATAGGTTTCGTTCGAATCCAATGCACGCACCTCTGACTTTTCGGATTCATGTGCGTATTGTATAATTATCACTTGCTTAAAAACGGTGAAGGAAAACATTGTGAGGAAACCGGCATGCCTGAGAGATATTTCTCGACGGCATGTGAAGCTAAATCAGAGGCCCATCGGCGGCATAAATTCTGACACCAGGTTGGTCTCTAACCACACGAAAAAAAGACGACACGTTTGGTGCAGTGGCTGAGCGATCGGCTTCTGCGCTACGGGTCGTGGGTTCGATTCCCGCACGGAACAAATATTTGTATGGCCTACAGATTGTTGTTCCGGGTATGGATGTTTGCACGTGTGAAGATTTGTGTCTGTAAACGCACCCACGATACAGAAGAAATCCTAGTGTGGGGCAACGTTTTCTAAAAAAAGAAATAAAAAAAAATGAAGTAGGTATGTACGTAGGGAGCTTTTGTATCAAACTTCCGTTTCATAGGAACATTCTTAACTTAATATGACGTGAAACTGAAACTCCAATATTGTGATGGACAGCTCCATTTATCTTTGATCAAAAAACTCCCAATATAGGATAGGTTATCAAAGTATCTGGCAGTCGATTGACTATAACGTTGGTTTTTCGTGAATTTAAGAGGAAACGCGGGCTGCAAAATATTAATAATTTGAATAGATTTTTGCGATCTATTTCCATCCCACCTATCCCGCAAACCTTTCCAATTGGGCGCGAAAGAGACACCTGCATCTCGGATTGATTTCTCCTGTGCAATATTAGCGAAATTGTACTTTCGTATTTCCCTGTTTCCTTCTTCGAATCTGGACCGATTTTAATATCTTTTTCTGAAATACACTGGCCTGCAAAAATAAGTATCACACTTTAAAAGTAAATATCATTAAAAGTGTATTACTTATTTTTGCAGGCCAGTATAGTTTAAGAAATACTTTGGTTATGTCTGTATGTTATTTTTTTTGTGTTTAAGTGTCTTTTAAACAAGGACCTAATACATCGATTGGTAGCTTTCCTCGATACGCGTACACTCTCTACTCATCGATGATGTATCGATTCTTTGAGAAAGAAGTCCATATTATCAGTCTATAAGGCGTATGAGGTCCCTAAAGGTAAATGCGCACCTGTCCGCAACGAACGCGCCGCAGTCGTACTATTTGAATTCTTTGTATGAAGTTCTATGCAACCTCGTACCGCACGCGCCGCACTACTGTCAACAAAAGCGATCATTGCGGCGACTGCAGCCAGTACGGTGCGGATAGGTGCGGGCTCACATTCGAATATACATAATTACAAAACATAAACCCCTTATAAATATGACCGATTCCTTTAATTAACTGAGCATTATTGGTTAAAAGAGCGTTTTTTTTTTTTACGTGGGGAAATCCTCATGGACTGTCCCCCGTCTGGGGAAGACGGGGGGGTGTGCCGGACTTTTACCGGCTAAAACCCCACGGTGTCCCTCCTTCTGACCTATGGCCAGGGTCACGGAATTCGCTATTGTATGCACCGCGATCCCGGCAGTTATTATACACCCCTGCCCAACCCTTCGGAGAATACAGGCGTGATGTGATATTATATTTATGTGATTGGTTAAAATTGCCTCGTTGGTCTAGTGGTGGCAAGCGCGACTGCTGATCGTGAGGTCCTGGGTTCGATCCCCAGGTCGGACAGTGTTATTGGATTTTTCCGTGTGGAATTCCTCAGTAGCAGCCCAAAGTTTGGATTTGTGCCCGGTTGAGGGCAATAGGTTCGCCCCCTATTACATGGGACTTAAACATAACGGCGAAATGAGGGTGTTACTATACACCTCTGCCCTACCCTTCGGGGAATACAGGCGTGATGTTATGGTTAAAATTGAGATTCTTGTATCGTTACCAGTAATGAAGCAAATACCTCGTGGCTTTGTTTCCCTCGCATATGGAAGTAGTTGTCACAGGTAAAATTAGCTCACGAGTCTATTTATATGCCCAGTTTAGCAATAAATAATGCCGTAAAAAATCTTTTAAGGTAAACGGTTTTTTCTTGCAGTATACCTGCAGCATCAGAATTTGAGGATTAAAGGTTGAAATTATTATAAAGTTGTAATGTCATGGGAATTGAATTTGTGTGCGAAGTTTCAGAGGAATCGGAAAAGCAGACGTAGTTGAATAATCTATCACAAGGTTTGAATCAAACAAACAAATATACAAAGTGAAGCTAATTCAAACCGTTTAAAAATGCTACCATTGGTAGACAAAACGATTCATTTTTGTTTATAGAAACCGGGAATTAGATATAAATAAAGTAAAAGACAGCCATCAAACTCAAGTACAAGGACAAACAAAAGGGAAGTCGCATTTAATAATATAAATCAACGTAAATAAATAAGAAAACACGATAGATAACGCCATTACAGAAATGTCCCGTTTTTTTCATATCATTTGCAAGTTTATTCTCCTCGTCTTTCGACGCTTCTTATTTTCATTATATTTCCTCAAGATGTCATGTCTCGAGCAAGATTTAATATAGCCACAGTCTATAAAATGTTGTTCAGTATATCAATCGTGACGAATCTGTTGTGCATAAAGTAAACTTAAATTAGGCTATTGCCTTCTTTTTCACTTTGATAAAATAAGAAAGAGCGAGACGTAAATAAGAGCTGTCAAACTGAAATTTTCATACAAATTTAAACGGCACTTAAACTAGTTTGACATCTCTAACTTAGTTCTTATCTATCACCGTCCTTTTCTCGTGCTGTCTGTTAGAAAAATATAGTAATGCTCTAATTTAAGTTAGTTGGTGAACAAGAAAATCGGCACCAATGTGTTTTTTCGTCTTCGATGTCAGCTGAATACAACAAGATCATCTCCTTCTTATGTTCCAAGCCTACTTTTGGGCCATCCACCCACAATACCTAACAGTCACAGAAAGAGAATCCCTACCTGGCAATGTAATATTATTGTACCATGCATAGTTCTTAGAATTAATTTTATTTTGCACCATTGCATTTTAGTGTTTACAGTTAGGTACTGTAAAAGCACAAAGTAGCTACTTTTAGCTCTGTTCAAAAGAAAAGTACCCATTACCATTAAAGAAATGGGAAATGGAACTATGCCAAAATAGCTGCAACACATGAAACAGTTAATTGGCCATGAGCACCATTTCAACACAACATAATATTTATTCAAATACATACGACTTAAAAGAGAGTTCTTTTTTTAATTATCACCTACCCTATGCCACGTATTTTTTTGCAACAGATAATAATCAAAGCCGACTTCAAAGGCGCACTGTATATTTTTACTCTATGGCAAGTTTATACACGGAAAATCAAAAATGGTACCACTTATTGGCAGCGGGCTGATGTTTGTTGGTTTGTGGGCAATGAACGTCGGCCACGAGGGAAATCTAACAGTTTAGCGGGAACAGGTGGTAAACTTGGCGATAATTTCATTTTCCAAAGAAAATATTGTCCGTAGGTGAGTTATAGGAATTGAAAGGTAAATAGGTACTGTTGAGACGTTAATGTTACGTTTATCTTGTTAATATTAAATCGTAAGTGTAGAGTTTTGGTACCAAAAATCGGTTCTTTGTAAGTGCTAACAAATCTTTACGCGCTTTGGTACAAATAGCGACAAAACAGTGCCCAATCTTAACACTCTTTATCCTGTGGCGGCATCTATCACGCCACATGCGAACTATCGCAGCACGACGAACGTCTAGCAGACTACAGCGACAACAATGACAGCTGTCAGTTGAAATGTCACAAATCCTGCATCGCGGTATCAAGATTTGACACGGAGTACTAACTCCGTGTCAAATCTTGATACCGCGATGCAACATATACTAATATGTACAACTTCCCAACATCAACCGTTGGGCAGTGGCCCGCCAGGCATAAGACCCGCCTGGTAGGAGGATCCTCCCTTTTCGTAGAAGGAACACCATACCTCGTTCCCCTTCAATCCCAATTGGTATCAGCACATTTCAGAGCTCTAAGGGTGTTGTAAACCGCGCCAGAATAACCTGTTCTGCCAAGCCTTTTCCCAACTATGTTGGGGTCAGCTTCTAGTCTAACCAGATGCGATTGAATACCAGTATTTTACACGAAGCGACTGCCACCAGACCTCCGCAACCCAGCTACTGGACAATGCTGATATCCTATGGTTAGACCAGTTGTCAGACTTTCGGGCTTCTGACTTCCCGTAACGACTGTCATAGATATTCGAATGACGGCCGGGACCGACTGTTTAACGTGCTCTCCGAGGCACGGAGGGGTGTAACGAACGGTCACCCATCCACGGGCTGACCGCAGCAAGTGCTGCTTAACCTCGAAAATCGCATGATCAACACGGCGGGAACCTATTTCACTAAATTGTTTTTATTTTTGCCATTATTTTTGATCAAAAGTACACGCGTCGATTTTGATTGAACAGCAATTTGATGCGTTATGTACTTATGTATTTGTATTTCGATGCCACGTGTACCAACTATGCGAAGTTTGCAGAATAGATAAATATCATCGGCCTAGAATAATTGCTGACTGTTGGGGTCGGCTTACAGTCAAACCAGTAGGGTAACTTTTGAAAATAATCCGATCGACTTAGAATTGTGTCAGTTCGTACTTTCGAGTGCAAAAAGCTTTGGTATTGGTATTAATCTGTCGTTCAAAGGCTCATTTACACGGTGCAAGTTTCTTAAAGCAAGTCTCATGTTATCTTTGTCTTTCTTTACGACAAAAACAGAGATAGCATGAGACTTGCTTCAAGAAACTTGCACCGTGTAAATGAGCCTTTACTCGCGTTAAGTTGTTTCCAGTAGTTAGTTTTACATTCCACACCTCTTAAAGTTTTGACAGGTAATTTTGACAGGACGTTATATAACTGCCCCGTTCTTCTAGTGGTGACAAACGCGACTGCTGATCGTGAGGTCCTGGGATCGATCTCCAGGTCGGGCAAAGTGTTATTGGGTTTTTCCGTGTGAAATTCCTCAGTAGCAGCCTGGAGTTTGGATTTGTGCCCGGTTGATGGAAATCGACTCGCCCCCTATTACATGGGACTTAAACAAAATTAAAATTATAACGGCGAAATGAGGGTGTTACTGTACACCTCTGCCCAACCCTCGGAATTATTTATTATATTTATATGCCTGTATTCGGGGAATACAGGCGTGATGTTATGTTTATATCATATAAACTTGTGTGGCCATGGACTTATTGTTTTATCTTAGTAGTTTCTGTCTTCAAGAAGAACAACATTTTAAAACCAGTAATTCAATTTATTTTCCCTCGATGTCTAAAATCACGCAAGTCTTCAAATAAAGCAAAAATTTACATATTTCAAGCAAAATGCAATTTAAAGAGAAAAGCATTTAGAATAATAATATGATAATTCGGAGTTTTCGAGGGTCCTGCAGTCCATTTTGAATGAACAATAATGGAATGGATTTAATTTCGTTCATTCAACCATCGGGATTAATTTCCGCTTTTAAATTTTTTTAAGGCTACTTCAGTGCGTAATGAACTTTCTTTGGAAGTGAATAGCCATTTATTTAGTAGAGAAAAACAAGAACCCGTCGTGATGCGCCTGGTAGATGTGAAACACCGAAGTCATATTGTGAAAAAAAAATTGCCGAATAAAACCGAAGAGAGCCGACGAGTTACGAAGGTCTGCCGTCGTGATTCTGCCATCAAGAGCGTCACCACGCAACAGCCGCTCTCACACTCGTACCGCCTTATTAGATGTTTCACATCAAAAAATCGTTACAAAAACTTTAAGGGTCTGGGTTTGTTTCATAATCGTCGGTTAGCTCTTAACTGAGAGATAAACATGGCGGTTTGACAGTTTCTCTATAAAAAATCTGTCAAATCCAATAACACTATGCCCGACCTGGGGATCGAACCCAGGACTTCACGATCAACAGTCGCGCTTGCCACCGCTAGACCAACGAGGCAGTTACTTACCATTTGTGAAATTATAATACAGTAGCGTTGTCAATATTGTTAAGGCCTACGGCCTAAGGCACACGACGGACTTTTTATGCGATCTAATCCGCGATGCACACAGAATTTAAACATTCACAAAAAAATCTTTGTGTGCCGCGGACTATATCGCATAAAAACTCTGTCGTCTGTCTCTTCCTCCTAGCCTTTTCCCAATTTTGTTGGGGTCAGCTTCCAGTCTAACCAGATGCGGCTGAATATCAGTATTTTACACGGAGCGACTGCCATCAGACCTCCGCAACCCAGTTACAGGGCAATGCCGACTTCCTAAGGTTAGACCGGTTATCAGACTTAGGGCTACTGACTATGTTTGTCGTAAAAAAATATTGAGAATAATGATGAAAATATGCAAAGTTAATAAAAAAGAAAAGAAAGGCAGACATTATACAACATAATTATAATAATGGGATTTCGGAAACTAAAAAATGTTCATCGAAAAACCAGCTTTGTAAGCATTGCCTTAGGTACCTACGTAATGATCTCTAAAAACTACGACCGTGGACAAGTAAGTTATGTTAGTGCCTAATAGTCTTACAACGTACTCCCTTGGGGCACCAACTTAGCTGACCCCTCACGTCTCATTCAGCCTTATAGTCTGGTCCACTGTTACAAAAAAGATTTTCGGAAGATAGTTCAAGTTATACTGGTTGGTAGGTAGATAATGATTTTGAGGTCTTTATTATTTCGGATGGGTATGTTGTTAGATGATCAGATACTGTTCTACTGTGATCAGATATTGTTTTATCTATTACTAGAATCAACCTTGCTAAACAATTATTGTTTGTGTCAAGCCAGCGTCCCTCCCCCCCTACAACAATTCCAGGATTTTTTTATATCCAAAAAATTGTCACTAAATTGTGACAAATAGTGACCAAAACGAGACACGTTTTGTGCAGTGGCTGAGCGATTGGCTTCTGCGCTACGGGTCGTGGATTCGATTCCCGCACGGATTAAATATTTGTATGACCTACAAATAGACTCTGGTCAGATCTGGTCAGGTCAGGTCTGGGCGTTTGTGCGTGTGAAGATTTGTGTCTGTAAACGCACTCACGATACAAGAGAAATCCTAGTGTGTAAGCTAACTTAAAAAAAACGAAATATTTTGTGACTCCATAATTTTCGAGTTATGAGCAGCTATTAGTGGGGACGCTAGCTTGACGCGGATGACTAGGATGCCAATTTAATTTACATAACAGAACATCACGCCTATATTCCTCTAAGGGTTAGGCAGAAGTGTATAGTAACACCCTCATTCCGCCGTTATGTTTAAGTCCCATGTAATAGATGGCGAGCCAATTGCCATCAAACGAGCACAAATCCAACCTCCGGGCTGCTACTAAGGAATCCCACACAAAAAAAACCAATAACACTTTGCCCGACCTGGGGATCGAACCCAGGACATCGCGATCAGCAGTCGCGCTTGCCACCATTTTACTTACAAAATTCTTTAAAATTGCAATCGAGCCGCAACTCAACCATGGCTATTTGGAGCGTTCAATCTTTGGGCTATAGTATCTAACCTCTATTTAGACGATCAATGAATAGATTCATTTCGGAACTATGTTTGATCATCATCATCATCATCTCCCTGCCCTTATTCTACACTAGGTGGGGTCGGCACAACATGTAATTTGTAAATCCATGTTGTTAGAGGTTTCGCCTGCCTGACATCAACCCTCCTTGGGAATACTCGTGGCGCCGTCGCGCGGGTGACCCAATGTGCTTGTTGATATTATGCACTGGGTCCCATAAGGATATGCTTGTCAATTTTATTGCCGACAACAAAGCAGACTATGTTCTCCTTGGTGGGTTTTACTTGAAGTTCCACGACCCACTCATTCAGTTTTGCTAGGGACTTTGGTTCTGACACATCTACGTTTGGTCGTCTTCGTCATATTAGACCGTACCTTTCATTGTTGAACACGGGCCTATTTCAAGATAAGGGTAGCTTATTGTTGATCAAACGGCAAATTCTATCGTGAACTCTAAGCTTAAGTAATATCACAAGCCTCCTTATGTAGATAGGTTATATAACAATTTTACGGGTCAATGACTTTAATAAATCTCCGGTCCAGCTAATTTAGAAACTCTTTAAGCATTTAAGCTGTTAATTACTTGGCTAAATGAAAAATAATATCCTAAATTAGTGACGTCACATTTCGCTATATTTTTTACGGGCCTTTTGTGAGGTCGCGACAGATTGTATTTCGAATCTTTGTTCTGTCTGGGTTGAATTTAAGATAAGCTGACATGGTCCCCCAATACTAGCTTTTTTTTTTCATAAGCAGTGCGAGTTATTTGTATAACTTCTTAATTTTTTAAGTTTGACTTTTTCTTTTAAAGATAAGACCTTACCGACTACACAGTACGGCCTACATCTTGATCGCCCTGAACTTCGTGCAAGTTCCGCAATCGTTTTTTTAGAAACTACTAGCTGTTTTCCCGCAGCTGTGCCCGCGTAAATAATTTGATTACAACGCCACCTACCGGATTCCATCATCTCAACAAAACTAATATATTATGTAAATATGACCTCAATCGGTAAAGTCGTACTCAAGTTATGGCGTTACCAAGGAAAATAGGGATTCATTTTTATAAATACACTAGCGGACCCAATAGACGTGACATCGTCCTGCCTGGAAAATTTGGTGACATACCGACAGCAGCGCCACCTACCGGGTCCAATTGTGAATCTAAACCATCCAGGGCGCCACCCAAACGCATACAAAAAAAATTCACTCAAATTGGTCCAGCCGTTTAGGAGGAGTTCAGTGACATACACACGTACAGTCGAATCATATGTATAAAGATATAGATACATATACATATATGGGTATCAACAAATTTAATTTGATCGTTTATAGTAGAGTAGTTCTTTTCTACATGCGCGAAATTTCGGAGAACCATGTTGAGGGCGGCTAAGTTGTTTCAGTCATACTGCAAAACGATGTTATCAGACAGGACCACCAAATTCATACATACATAAACACACGTCTTTTTCCCATGGGGGAAGACAGAATCTATAGAACGCCACATGCTACGATCCTTACATACACCTTTCGCTTCATCCACATTTATACATCTTGTCATACACGCACGCCGGTTGAGAGTACTACGCACCTTTCCTTTGTGAAGAACCTCACGAAAAACTACGATGTATGTCCTACTAGGGCGTCCTCTACCGGCGTTTCCACTGACATCAGCCTTATAAATTCCTTTTGTTAATCGAGGTTCACTCATTCTCTCTTCAAATTCAGATTAGGAAAAACTCCCAGTTATCGACCAATGCACGTGTCAACTTACCTCAAATACTGAATACCACAATTTCTTTTGTCGCGTATATTCCCCACAATTTCGTCAGAACTTTCCACAGGCGACACCCCTAATAGTTTGATGGGTAGGTACTTCAATGAATCCCCGAAATCATTAGGGAATTTCCTAACATTGGTGACCATTAATTTCATTGGTAGGATATGTACAGAATGACCCAATTAAAACTTGTGTGAGAACGAATCGACCAATGTTTGTGGACGTACGGATTGTATAACACTCCGTTTTCATTGCTAATTTTCTGTAGCTATGGAAACACTATTTTATTTTATTCCGTAAAAATCACCGTCGTCATATTTATTCAAGCATTCTGAATGTTTCAAGTTAATAATTGCTGCTTGGAACCGAATTGACTGACGAGATACGTTATCTGTGGTGATCCTGTCTAATCTGTGGCGCCTAAGGATAACGTCACGATCCTGGGCAACTGCGCGTGATCGCCGAGTTGTTTTATGTTCCTTCTCCCTCTTTCCTCAAATTTTGTTAAATGTTTCTACATTGCGAATATACACTTCAATTATTCAAATCGTAGCAACGGACGCATTTAATTTACTGTTCTTAACATAATTTTAAAATCAAGAAATTAAAACAAAGTCGAAGTTCGGTAGAAAGGCGAACGCACACGCCTCTATAATTATTTTCTTACAAGAAAGGGCACTGTATTCCACGCGCAAGTGCTAGTCACCTCCTGAGGTATGGGAGCGGCAGGAGGGGGGTGCGCGACAAGACAAAGCAAACTGACAGCGCGTTTATTGTTTCGCACTCCCCTCCTGCCGCTCCCATACCTCAGGAGGTGACTAGCACTTGCGCGCGGACTATAGTTCATTTATTTCTTATTGTGAAATTCTAGCAGAGGTACCAAGAAAAGGTAGCAGTGAGTCCTAAGCCTACTATTGTAGGTAGCTAAACGTCGTTCAATAGAATCGTCCAAGTACCGCTTTCCAAACAGACGATTACGTATCCACAAAGCAAACAAACATTAAAATTTAGCGTGGCACAGAATAGTTTCGTGTGTCACACAATCCTTTGCTGACCACTACAATAATCGGTTTTCGATAAGCGCGTTGTTGCGGGAATAGTTTACATTCTGTTCGTGTTGGCCGCGTTAAATAGGTGTCGGATTCGTCGAAGTGCTGTGTATGGGAATGTTTAGGTCTAAAATCTGATAAAGTTAATGACAGATAAATATTTGTTTGCGTTTATGGTGTGGGACTTGTGCGTTGTGAAGTTGAGCGAACACGTTATGGTGTGACAAGCAAGCTTTATAACATACTAGCTGTGTCCTCACGGCTCCGCCCGCAGCCTATGTTACTCAGTGATAATGTAGCTTTCTAACGGCAAAAGAATTTTTGAAATCGGTTCAGTAGTTTTGAATTTTATTCGTTACATACAAAAATAGAAATCATCACGCTTGTTTACCATTGGGGTAGGCAGAGACTATAGATTTCCACCTGCTCCGATCCTGATACACCCTTTTCGCTTCATCTACATTCATTAACCTTCTTATGCATGCTCATCGGTTTAGGGTGCTACCTATGCTAACAAGCTTTATAATAATTATAAAATTATTGAATTTGATGAGTATACCGTTTTCTTTTTTTTCAATGTTTCCCCATACTAGGATTACTCCGGGATCGAGGGTGTGTTTACAGACACACATTTTTAGATGCACAAACGCCCAGACATGGAACGACTATTTGTAGGCCATAGAAATGTTTGATCCGTGTTTGATCGAACCCATGACCCGTAGCGAAGAAGCCAATTGCTCAGCCACTGCACCAAATGTGTTTAGTTTCATTGCATAAACGATTGTTTTGTAAGTTCAGGTCAATCGTATAGAAGAATTTTGATACGGTTTCCATAATCAAAACTTAGAAGAATACAATTATTTTATCTTACCGTGGAAATATTGAATACTAGACTATTACTCGCGGTTTCACCCGCATCCTAGGGGAACTACTTAATGTACCCGGATAAAAAGTATCCTATGTGTTAATCCAGGGCATAGTCTATCTGTGTGCCAAATCTCATCTAAATCCGTTCAGCCATTTTTGCGTGAATGAGTAACAAACATCCATACATCCATCCATACATCCATACATACAAACTTTCGCGTTTATAATATTAGTAAGGAAGTAAGGAAGTAAGGATATTGAACGGCTCGTGGCTTATTAACGACCGCGCGGATCCTACGATTAGCGAGGTGAAGCAACGTTTGCACCAGTCAGTCCGTGGATGGATACGTTACACATCGAGATCCCTCCGTGCCTTGGAGAGTATGTTAAACCGTCGGCCCCGGGTGTCATGTGAATACCTATGTTACAGGTAATCAGAAGCCCGAAAGTCTGATAACTGGTCTAACTTTATGATATCGGTGTTACCAGTTACTGGGTTGCGGAGGTCTGATGGCAGTCGCTCCGTGTAAATACTGGTATTCAGTTGCATCTGGTTAGACTGGAAGCTGACCCCAACATAATTGTGAAAAGGCTAGGAGGAAGAGAGAAATAGGAGGTACCTATGAGGCTCCCATAGTTATGCAAAGTGAACTTATGTGTCCTCCTCTCGCCCACACTTTATGCGGTGCCCGACAGGGTCTAAAATAGTGACCTCATCACACAACCCCACCAACCAGTGTAAACTATTGTACGTTTTGGAACGCAATAAAGAAATTGATTATTGAGTATTGAGAAATTTAAAAAATAAAAGAGAGCGTACCTATTTCATTGCTAAAATGATTATTTTGATACGATTTCCATCATGAAAACTGAGAACTATACAATTATTTGGGGAGCCTGCCGTTTTGCCGAAAAGATTTTGACAAAATTTCACTACCCAAACAAATTTTAGCAACCTTTTTTTATACCAATGCAATATTTGGAATGATTTTAGTACGCACTTTTTCATTTGGTCAAATTTTTACTTGACAGAATATTACTATGGATAATGTCATTAAGGCATTTGGTCTTTAATCAAATGATTTATTAAAGCAAACAATCTTTAGACAATAAACATTTAGTCAAATGATATTTTGTTATGAACAAAAATACAAAGACGCTTATATCTTTTAAAATCGAAACAGCTAGGTTAGGTTAGAACTGTGACCACACAACGGAAACATATTTTTGAATGTAAAACCAGAAACTACTAACTTATTTTATTTTGCGTAAAATATGTTATAGGTACCAAATGAAATATTTGACTACATTAAAATTGGTAAAAGTGCTAGTTGGTAAGCAAGTTATTGTTTAAACGTTCACTTGCCAAACATTAGGTTTGCGTTACAATTATTTGTGAAGAGATTTTTTACTAAGTAATAATTTGGCAAATGAAATTATGCGGAAAATTGTTTGGGAAGTGATAATTTGTCAATTTCTTTTTGATGAAACGTAGGTAACCCAATTATTTGATCTTAACGTGAAAATATTGAATGTACAGCCAAAGTTCAGAGTTCATTGCTCTCGAATGCCAACATTAGGCATACAGAGCCCAAGAGCCATAACAACAGCTTTCAACCAAAGTTTGTTTAGTCTCAAATTCAGCCCACGCTAGATAAACAGCATACACAATCACAATGCGGTACACTTCAGTGGTAAGTTCATCCGTGGTTTCCACGCGGACAGTCGACGACAATGGTGAAATTGAGCCGACGCTAGTGTTGTACCACGCACGAATTATTTACCGATCCCAAATTCGAATTAGGTTTCGGTTAGTGCGGGACGGAAACTGAGTTAGGATTATGTTAATATTGGGTTAGTTGAAGCCGAGTAAGATTTTCGAGGTGATTTTATATCTGGTTTGAAGAGTGAGAAGTGTGGTGTAATAAAAAAGGTTATTTTATTTTGATCAAGGTTCCTAAAATTTTTGGCCAATTGTTGACTCGATAACATTGATAGGTAATTTTAAGAGATAATTTTGTCATTTACTTGTATTTTCTTACAGCCTTATTGGTCTAGTGGTCGCAAGTGCGACTGCTGAGCATGGGGTCCGGGATTCGATCCCCAGGTTGGCCAAAGTGTTATTGGGTTTTTCCATTAGGAATTTCTCAGTAGCAACCCGGAGTTTGAATTTGTGCCCGGTTAATGGCAATAGGCTCGCCCCCTATTACATGGGACTTTTAACATAACGGCGATATGAGGGTGTTACTATACACCGCTGCCCAATCCTTCGGGGAACACAGGCGTAATGTTAAAAATCTTCCGTTTATTTTGCATTATTTCTTTTTTCTTTGTCTACAAGAACGATAATATAGATTTTCAACACGTGAAATTAAGCTATTAAAGTGATAGTCATGCTTAGATTTCCGATCAAGTTATGTTAAATAATAAAACATTATTATAAAACATATTACTACAACTTTATATTTTCTTATGTAGTTCATATTCTCTGAGACGTACTTCCCAGTTCCAATGTTCACCTAAAATACGAAATTGGAATGTGGCTACGGCTTCTTCTCCACGTAAGTAAAGTGAAAGATGCGGGAAATGGAGATAGCGAAGAGCTTTTAGATGCTGGGCACATTTATTGTTCAACGCAGTATAAATCTAATAATTTATTGATGGGGAACTTTATATGAAATACATACAATATGTATCACTTTTCAGATAGTAAATCTAGCCGATGAATTTAAAATCATACAACGAACAGTCCAATCTTCGGAGGCTTTCATTAATGTTTTGTTTTATTTTACTACCTTTATTCATTAAATGCACATATAAATTAAATTTTTAAATCTATAGTAATATTATAAAGCTGAAGAGTTTGTTTGTTTAAACGTACTAATATCAGGAACTACTGGTTGGAATTGAAAAAATATTTTTGTGTTCGATAGTCCATTTATCGAGGGGGTTATAGACTATATAACATCACGCTACGACCAATAGGAGCGGAGCATAAATGAAAAATGTTGCAAATACGGGAAAAAATATTCCTTTTTGAGAGCTTCCGTTGCGTGCGCTGCGTAAACGGTTTAAGTTACGCAAATATCTAAAAAAAAACTTCTTACGCGGGCGGAGCCGCGAGGGCACAGCTAATATTTCTATAAGACACATTTAATAACATAAAAAATAGTAGCCCACCGGTATCGGGAACAGGGTCCGAGCTACCGGTGGTCAGGGCCTCAGAGAGAGGAACTTCCTAACAAAACGTGCCGTGTCCAGAAGTATCGCTTTCTGTATCAGGCCCTTGACCCAGCCGCACAACGACAGCCTCATCAGATGTTGGTCGAGGCTCTTGGCTATTATTTTACTTATAATTACTCCAACGACTAGTTCACAAAACATTTTCAGAATTCTTAATATTAGAATTTATAGGTCCTACAGCGAACTTGTTACTTAAAGGTGTGCACAGCACTTACATAGGTTTCCTATATGTTATTTAAAAATAATAAAGACTAGAAGAATATAAAACAAGAAGATTACAATAATGATATGCAGATAAAAATTACATTATTTTTTTGTGAATGAATGATGAAAATGAAATGAGAAAGATGGTTCACAACGCGGCTTTACAAATAACTAGCGGCCCGTCCCGGCTTCGCACGGGTGGACATTTTTCCCGTTTTTGCAACATTTTTCATTTATACTCCGTTACTACTGATTGTAGCGTGATGTTATATAGCCTATAACCTTCCTCGATAAATGGACTATCCAACACAAAAATCATTTTTCGATTCCAATCAGTAGTTCCTGAGATTAGCGCGTTCAAACAAACAAACAAACTCTTCAGCTTTATAATATTAGTATAGACTATATATACTATGAGATAAAGATTTGTCTATTAGAAATAAATATATTAACGAAATAATGTTCGGCAGTTTATAATTTCCGCACAATAATTCCATGAAAAAGAAATCTCAGTGCTCATAAGTATACCTACTACACAAGAAATGAAATTTAATCCCGTTCATTCGCGGGATTGCGCGCTATAAATCCGGGGCATCCCTAGAAAGTCATGAAACTGTCGGCACTCGGTGTTGTTGCACCACGACTCGTCCAATTAGGAAGCAGAAGCTATCGATTTTACTTCATACAGTTTTAAAGATTGTTCGCTCACTTAAAATTACGCTCACACGTTCAAAGTTTGTGTTGAGTTTTATTTTGTACCACGTGCGACGCTTTTGTTTATTAATGTGAAAGTTTGTGAAGATGGATCTTTCTTTTTTTCATCTTCGTGTGGTTAGTGACTAACCTGGTGTCAGAGTTTATGCCGCCCATGGACCTCTGACTTGGCTTCACATGCCGTCGAGAAATATCTCTCAAGTTTCCTCACGATGTTTTCCTTCACCGTTTTTAAGCAAATGATAATTAGGTATACAATACGCACATGAATCCGAAAAGTCAGAGGTGCGTGCCTTAGATTCGAACTCGAGACCTATGACTTGGCAGTCTGACGGTCACACCACTAGGCTATCACTGCTTTTTGTGAAGATGGATGAATGTTTGTTACCCAACCACACATAGACGTATACCGCATTCCAACATCTCCACAATAATGCACTACGCAATTAATCTTGTTGAATATAACATCACGCCAGTATTCCTCGAAGGGTTGAGCAGAGGTGTATAGTATCACCCTCATTTCGCGAGCCTATTGCAATCAACCGGGCCCAAATCCCGGGGTGCTATTAACGAATTCCACACAGAAAAACCCAATAATACATTGCCCTACCTGGGAATCGAACCCAGGACCTCACGATCAGCAGTCGCGTTTGCCACCACTAGACCAACGAGACAGATCTTGTTGTATTTTCAAAATTAATAAAGGTATTGCGATTGCGAGAGTGTTAAGGCGGAGATTCGTGGTGCGACGAGAGAATAGACGGAAACACTAAACACAGTACACACTTACACAGTAGTATCTTGTTTCTCCAGATGTTCAATTTTTTTATTACGGCCTCGGAACGAAAGGTTCTAAAACATAATCGAAAAAAATCATGCAAGAAAGATCTCATAAAACGTTTCATAAACCTGTACTGGAGTACTTCCCTTTCACATAATGAACTATCGATTCACCCCTCGCTCAAGTTTCATCTTATTTCCATCGGGACCTAATGACTTCGGATACAGAGAGATACGCACCCTGAATCCCTGTATTATGAGGCTGCGATATAATATAACTATCGAGGCATGTAATACTTGAACAGATAGATAGAGATGTACAGTGAACGACAGGTCGACATTGCAATCGGGTATGAGGTGAGTCGTGGAGGGGGCACACCCGCACAGCGCCCGCGCCATCTTACCGCCCGTTTACACAGCGGATCCGTCGGTACTGGATGAGTTGTTCACATCTGTACCGAGGGATCAGTATAACAAATGGCAACTGCGTCGCATCTGACAGACAGGATACGATAGAAATAACGAATCCAGTATTTTTTACTGGATTCGGAATACTGTCTTGTATGTGAACTCGCTAATACAACTACAGGCGCCATGACCAAAATAAAAATGGACCCGTTAAAACGGTGTAAACTAGCTGTTAGTCTTGGGTCTTAGAGTTGCACGGGTCCGCATCGATTGAGTTTATCGATTTCGATCTCGCTCACGATGAAATTTGACATTCTTTTAATATTTTTATCAATTATTATTAATTTAATTATTTTTATACAATTCCTGGTAATACTATTGGCATTATTAATATTCTAACAATGCCTTAAATTGTGAGTAAAATATGTCTGGACTTGAAAAGAGACCTTGACCCTTAAGTTTGTTTCGGCCTTTCTTCTCAGAGGTAGATAGAAAACGCAGACGACATCTAGTTTAAAAAAAAAAAACAAACAAACCGACATGTAAAAGTGATTTTTAAATATCCAATTTGCAGAATAAATAATTTCATTTCATTTCTGAAGAAAATGACTAGAAAATAGCCATGTCGACATGTCGGTAACAGTAGGTACACACGCTTACAGTCCCGTCGATATCAGTCAGAAGCCCGAAAGTCTGGCAACTGGTCTAACCTTAGGTCGCGGTATTGTCTAGTAACTGAGTGGCGAGGTATAATGGCAGTCGCTTCGAGTAAAATCTGATATTCAGTGTCTTGTTAGACTGGAAGCCGACCTCAACCTAGTTGGATAAAGCTAGGAGGAAAGATAAAGTATCGTAGATATCGATATCGGGTCTCAAGATCTGGGTACTATAGGTACTTGTAAAGACCAATTTCTTTAGTTTTTGCCCCAAATTTGGATTTTTTACTATTTATTGTGGGTGTAACAGACACAAATGTCATGAAAATCTTTTTTTTTTTTAGAAATTGTTGCCCCACACTCTGATTTCTCCTGTATCGTGGGTGCGTTTACAGACACACATTGTTCACATGCACAAACGCCCAGGACCGGAACAACTATCTGTAGGCCATACAAATATTTGTTCCGTGCGGGAATCGAACCCACGACCCGTAGCGTACAAGCCAATCGCTTTTCCACTGCACCAAACGTGCCATCAAAATCCAGAACAGTTGTAGTTGTATCTATGGGTCATATAAATACTGAACGAACCCAAGGCGAACGGACCCGATCCTCGTAACGCAGACAGTCAAACACTCAGCCACTGAGCTTCTCAAGTTGTGGTTTATAAACCGCAGTCTTCAAAGGTCAAAAATGAAAGTTCCAATCATGATATTTGCCTCTGAGATTCGCATTCTATTTACAAAAGCATTATTCTAGCTTATATCGTCTATATTCGTCCTGTTAAGATAACAGCCGGCAATAATAATGGCTGCCTGTCATCAACTCGACGTGAAAAACGATAACAACGTAACAGCGAAATAAAAACCGTTTCACCTTTTATTAGGAACCCACTTTCACAAATATAGGAGCGTAAAAACATTGTGTAAAAACAATACTTGTTTTGTATTTTATTTGTTAAACGGAGTACCTACCTACCTTCCTCGCAAATATTAAGTCTACGTCACATTGTAAGCGGTGCGGTTGCGGGGTGAGAACTGTAGAACTTATAATATGAGGAGGTCAGGAACAAAAACTGTCATGTACACTTTTAATTTTTGTTCAAAAACCGAGAAAATCTTTTTACGATCAAGTCTATTTTTTTGTAAATATGTATCACTTTTTGATCGGAATGCGACTTGGAGATGCTAATTCCTCTTCTAAGTGGCACTTTTTGAACCAAATCTCTTCAGAAATCGATAAAATCCAAAGCTTGAGTTCAATAGGGAAAAAAAGATGCTTCGAGCCAAAATTGTAAATTACACTTTTTGTTCCTGAGCTCCTCATATATGAGCTAGTAGTGACATCACACTGATGCGGTGGTACGTGATTTTTGATACGCGTTTTTAGACATCGCCGTCATTCGCCGATCATCATCAAAGTTCAAAGATTTATTTTGGAAATAGTTTACTTACAACACTTTTTATACCAGTCACTAGATGCTAGCAAGCTCCAGCGTTTAACAGCTAACTGTACATCATCCTTATTGCCATCCTTTTTTCCCCAACTACTAAGTAACAGGCCTCCTCTCTGTTGTGCCATGCTTCTCTATTCTGTGCTAAAGAGATCCAAGTCATACTACCTCATATATTATATTATCAGAGCGCGGCCGCTGTGTCCGCTCCGCTCCCGCCCGCTTACTGTGTGACGGAGCCTGAAGTAAAACCTACTTTATGAATTGTTTTTATGTAGGAGGCTGCGTAAAGCCAGATTAGGATATACAGTCATCCCAGATTTTTGGCGTTATAAAAAGGAAGGTAAAATAACGATAACTTTATCTGTCAAAAGTTTTACGCGAAAATATTCCTATTTCGTAAATGATATGAAATTGTGCTTTTATATCTATGTATACCAGGCGTGGCCAACCAGTCTATCGCGATCGACTGTTCGATCGCGGCTCTTAATCCAGTCGACCATGGCAAGGCAAAGAAAATTATAAGTTTAATATAAGTTGAATGAAGAGGTACTGATTATGTAATTGGTAGATCGCACAGAGTCTACTTAGTAAACAGTAGATCTTGGGTCGAATCAAGTTGACGACACGTTTGGTGCAGTGGCTGAGTAATCGGCTTCTTCGCTACGGGTGGTGGTCGATTCCCGCACGGAACAAATATTTGTATGGTCTACAGATTGTTCCAGGTCTGGATGTTTGTGCGTGTGAAGATTTATGTCTGTAAACGCACCCACGATACAGGAGAAATCCTAGTGTGGGGCAACGTCACCCCTGATGTATACTAACTTAAGAGCTCGTAGCTAATTGCCAACCGCACGGATCATACGATTTGCGAGGTTAAGCTGCGCTTGCCGCGGTCAGTCCGTGGATGTGTGACCGTTCGTTACACATTGAAACCTCGGAGAGCGCGTTAAACGGTCGGTCCCGGGTGATATACAGACGCCCGAAAGTCTGACAACCGGTCTAACCCTAGGATATCGGCATTGCCCAACTAGGTATGTTAAGGCCAGCTTCGAGTCAAACTAGATGCGGCTGGATCCCGTATTTCATACGGAGCGACTACCATCAGACCTCCATCAGATCATTTTGGCTAGGTACCTATCTCGTGACAAAAAGATGCACAAATTCGGAATGTTATTGATAAAGAATATCGAAATGTTTGAACCATTGGAATGTTACCAAATAGGTGTTCCGCCTAGCCTTTTCTCGACTATGTTGGTGTCAGTTTCCAGTCTAACCTGATGCAGCTGAATACTAGTATTTTACACGGAGCGACTGCTATCAGACCTCCGCAACCCAGTTACTGGACAATGCCGATATCTTAAGATTGGACGGGTCGTCAGATGTTCGGGCTTCTGACTTCCCGTAACGACTATCATAGGTATTCCTATGACACCCGGGACTGACTGTTTACCATGCTGTCCGAGGCACGGAGGGATCTCGATGTGTATCGAATAGTCACCCATCCACGGAGTGACCGCGGCCAGCGCAGCTTAACCTCATCAATCGTATGATTCACGTGGTTTGTTATTAACCATGACTCTCATGTTACCAAATAGGTACATATCAAAATCATTGTGAAGTCGAAACGCCTACAGATTTTTTCTCCGCAATTCTGGATATATAATGATATTATTTCTAAATTGACAAGGGTTATCCATAAACTATCAATCTGATGTTTGTATTCAAATTAAGGGTCGTTATGTACTCGTAAGTTCTTCCGAAACTTTGTCCTATATATTGTGGGATGAGGAAAATTGGACCGAAATCTGTGATGTACGTTATGATTACGACACACATGATTGCTTAGGATTATGTGGACACTGCCAGATAATAATCATTTTTGCCTCCCTGGTCAAGTGCGACTGCTGATCGTGAGCTTCTGAGTTCGATCCCCAGGTCGGGCAGTGTTATTGCGTTTTTTCGTGTGGAATTCCTCAGTAGCAGCCTGGAGTTTGATTTTTGCTCGGTTAATGGTAATAGGCTTGCCTCCTATTACATGGGATTGAAACATAGGTAACGGTGAAATGAGGGTGTTACTAATACCTCTGCCCAATCCTTTGGGGAATTTAGGCGTGATGTTATGTATAATGTTTACGTTATTACCCCTGGGTTAATCAACTTGATCGCAGCCATGAAATCAAGGATTTTTTTAAAATATTATATCCTTATTGTTGTTATGATTTGATTCTCGTCTACCTTGTTCGACTTTGATTGATTAATACCAGGTTCCTATAAACAAAAACGAATCGTTTTGCTTACCAATGGTAGCATTTTATATTACCAAACTGGTCAAGGTCATATAAATAGACTTGTAAGGTAATTTTACCTGTGATAGCTACTTCCATATAGGAGGGTCTACTATGCAAAGCTATTAGGTCTTTGCTTTATTATTGGTAAATATACAAGAGTCTCAATTTTAACCAATGTTCAGCCTTTTTTTTGTTTTTTTTCTCGTTGGAAAATCCTCATCGATGTCCCTCGCCCGGGGAAGGCGAGGGGGTCTGCCGGACTCTTACCGGCTAAAAACCAACGGTGTTCCTTCTCCTGACCGTACGGCCGGGGTCGCGGGATTCGCAAAAGCATGCACCGCAACCCCGGAACCAATGTTCTGCCTAGCTTTTTCCCAATTATGTTATATTTTACACGGAGCGACTGCCATCAGACCTCCGCAACCCAGTTACTGGGCAATGCTGATATCCTAAGATTAGACCAGTTGACCGATTTTCGGGCTTCTGACTTACCGTAACGACTGTCATAGGTCACCCGATATGACACCCGGGACCGACGGTTAATGTGCTCTCGATGTGTAACGAAAGGGCACCCATCTACGGACTGACCGCGGCAAGCGCAGCTTAACCTCGTAAATTAGCCACGAGCACCTCTCAGTTTTAACCAATAAAGCTCCTTAAATAATAGGTATTGATCAGAAAATAATTCACGATAACATTCCGTTTACATTTTTTGTTCTGTACATCATTGCTGCATAAAACATAGCTTAGAAAAGAAACAAACGAAGAGTGATTATTAAAAATTAACACCAAAAAAACAAGTGATACCTACTTAACAAACAAAAAACAATGTGTAACATTAAGTGCCAACCCTAAGCGACAATGTTGAACGGTACAACCGAACGGGGCGGCTTGTCCCTACAATCGTCGCCAGTGAAAGTGTCCACATCACCTGTCAGGGCCACATCTAGCCCTGTTCGCGCCCCCCCATCACCACTAAAGTCTTCCTTGGCCAGTGGAAGGAGATCGCCGAGACGGTGTCAGTTCGCAGCACCGGTAGAAGATGCGAGGGACAAGTGCGGGGCGTCGTGGTTATGTCGGAGAGGGGCGGGGATTGGCGAAGAGTCTGACCCTGAGAGATCACCAGGGCCTAGTGCCCCGGTGTTGCAAGCTTGTGACGAGTCTGTACCACCACCGAAGAACTGCTATAGGCTGGTTATGTTGGGGTAAGTGTAATTATTTTAGTGAATTTTTTGAAGACAAGTGCTTGACTTGCATATTGATGTCCATCGATATGCACGTCGGTGTTCAATCGGTGTTCTCACGTGAATGCCTATGAACAGCTTGTATAGTCAACGTTCAGCACTAGTCATCTGAACGTAGCCTTAGGGTTGTATGCCACTCGTCCAATATCTTTGTCCAAGACTTGATCATTTTCTTTGAAATTCTTATTTGAAATCATTAAATTTATTTGATCAAATGTACCTACATAGGATAAAGATTTTGGGCGAGTAGCATACCTCATTTAGATTAATTGATAGGTTCCCTGATGTCGTTTTTTTATATTTAATGTTATTTCTAAGTAATAAAATAGGACATACGTATGAGACTTGCATAGTAGAGAAAAAGTGAAATAATGCCTCAAAAAAAATTTGAATAAAACAAAAACAATAATGAATAAGCACTAACTATATTCTTCTTTAACGTGACAGATACCGTGATTAAAATCTATGTTTGTGTGTAAAATAGTTGGGTATAATAAAAATAATCTCATTATTGATTAGGTCGGACCCAAATATGAAAATTCGTTGGATAATTACTTTTTATTCGTTTATCTGCAGGAAATATAGGTACTTAATAACCATACAGTTTTTTCTAAAAAATATCAACATTCATTACATGATTACAGTCCAGTAAAGATGAAGATTTTCTGACGTTATTGCTTGAAGTGAAGAAACATTCATCACATTGACTGACACTTGATTAAGGCTCTTAGCTAACACCGCCAAGGGATATAAACTTAATTTACTTTTTTAGCACTGCGCTATATTCAAGACACTATTTCTTTGGAATAGCGTTTCACAGATTTTTCATTTATAGAACTTTTCACGGCATATCATTGCATTTTTTTTAATCATATTTTTGCCTCAGACTGTTGGTGTCTTCGGGAAAAAATATTAATTTGACACAGTAATTGAAATAGCTATCGTAAAAAATTCTAGTGTCCCTTCCATGGATAACTCCTATTGTTCTGCATAGCCTTGTCCCAACTATGTTGGGGTCCGCTTCCAGTCTAACCAGATGCAGCTGAATATCAGTATTTTACACGAAGCGACTGCCATCAGACCTCCCGCAACCCAGTAACTGGGCAATGCCAATATCCTAAAGTTAGATCGATTATATTATCAGACTTTCGGGCTTCTGACTTCCCGTAACGACTGTCAGGTATTATTATCATAGGTTAGTATTGCCTTGTTGGTTTAGTAGTCGCAAGCGCGACTGCTGAGTATGGGGTCCTGGGTTCAATCCCCAGGTCGGGCAAAGTGTTATTGGGTTTTTCCATTAGGAATTTCTCAGTAGCAGCCCGGAGTCTGGATTTGTGCCCGGTTAATGGCAATAGACTCGCCCCCGATTACACGGGACTTAAACATAACTGGCGAAAAGAGGGTGTACTAAAAACACCTCTGAGAACCCTTTGGGGAATAGAAGGCGTGATGTTATGATGTTATGTTAGTTTACACCCGGGACCGACTGTTTAACGTGCTCTCCGAGGCACAGAGGGATCTCGATGTGTATCGAACGGTCACCATGGATAATATCTCTCTCAATTAAAAAAAAACACTCCTAGTATTTTGTTGAGAATTACAAATCGAGTCACAATTCATCTCTAATCGATATCCTTCCACTCGCCTCAGCGTCCTACAAATTCCTTACAAAGAACATGAGATCCGATCGGTTAGTTAACCTTCATACTAAATCGATTTGTTCGACTCGACAAATGTGGAGGGCGATTCCGTTGAAGGTTCAATTGAGGATCCTACCCTGATCGTTCTGATTATTGGATTGCAGAATATCGCCGTTGGCTCGGAATTTTACTTAATATGTATGTGTCGCCGTGTTTTGGGCACGAGGGTAGGTATTAAGGTGTGATAGTACGTGGGTTAGAGTATTGAGTACCTATTTTACTGATCTAAGATTATTACAATTTATATGGGATTTTAAGCAGGTGGTGTATTATAATAGGTATCAAAATTGTAAAAAAATTGTGTATGCTTTCTTTCTTTTCTTTACTCAGTCTCCTGAGTGTCATTGCCAACAAACTGGATTGTCCTTTCATCTGGTATTTAAGTCAGCTACATGCTCCTGTAAATATTGGTAATGTCTACTAACATAGTTTTTAAGTGTTTATGTTACTAACATCTTGGTACCTATTGTAATTATGGAATTTTATTCTGAAATAAAGATATTATTATTATTATTTTATTATTTGGTACTAGCTGTGTCCTCACGGCTCCGCCCGCGTAAGGCCGAGTTCCCACTTTGTCGTGACGACAGATAGTCGTGTAGTTTTAATTTAAGTGTCGTGGCTTATATATTTAAATGGAGGTGTTCACATATAAGACGACACGGTAAACTGTCGTTCACGACTCGTTTTTGCAGTGACGACAGATTGTCGAGTCAATGGGAACGGCTAGCACGACAGTCGTCCAACGATAAATTTATCTTCACGACATCGTGATGTGTCGTTGTTACGACTATCTGTCGTGGCTACGATAAAAATATCGTCTCGTCGTAGCTTGCTACTATTTGCAAACGACAAAGCGACTGTCGTGAAACCATAAAATTTCGTCGCGATCCAATGGGAACAGCTAGATACGATAGTCGCTAAACGATAAAAAAAATTGACGACAAACCGTCGTTATAATGGGAACAGCTAGAGACGACAGTCGTCCAACGGTAAATTTATCATCACGACATAGTGGGAACGCGCCCTAAGAAGTTTTATTCGAGTAATAATATAGTCTATGTTTCTCAGTGATAATGTAGCTTTCTAACGGCAAAAGAATTTTTGAAATCGATCCAGTATTTTTTAAGTTTATTCGTTACATACAAAAATACAAATCTTTCCTCTTTATAATATTAGTATAGATTTAGAAATTGAACGAGTCGTCCTAGTATTCTTTTGAGATATTTTTTTGATTTACTACAATATTGAAGCAGAACTATGCCGTCCATGCATAAAATAACACTGCATAGATATTGGTAGGTTCATATCGTATGGTTCCTTTTCTTTTATCTCCCAATAGGAGAGATAGAAGATTACAGATATTACCCAAATATAATGAAGGAATCAATGGGTTTTGTTTTATCGTCATTCAAAACAGCCCGTATATATCCTTTGCTATACAATGTAATTTCTAATTAATGTCTGTAGTATTTCGTTAGTCGACTTATGACCAATTCCTATAATTTACGGAGCGTTATTGGTTAAAATTGAGTCTCTTCTATCTTATTTTTTTTTTATATTTATTACTAGGCCTGCGTTTGGCCGTCATTTCGCCTGATGTTAAGCGATGATGCGGTCTACGATGGAGCACGCTTGCCCAGAAGAAACCGATTCACTCGTGACTTGAAGACACCCAGATTGTAACTGTCGGGGAACACCCACTCGGGCAGCGCATCAATACCTAATCTTCTATCTTTACCAATACCTAATGAAGCAAAAACTTCATAACTTTGCATAGTAAACCCTCTTGTATGAATGTAGCTATCACACGTAAAATTAACTTAAGTCTTTATGAACAGTTTGAGTAATAAAAAATGGTAGGTACCATTAGTAAGTAAAGCGATTCGTTTTGTTTAAAGCAAACTGGCACTATAATTATGACGCTTACAGAATTAGACAGTGGGTCTGTACTTACAAGACTGGTTCGGAAATCATAATATTTTCAAAACAATGAATGTTCTGCCTAGCCTTTTCACAACTATGTTGGGGTCAGCTTCCATTCTAACCAGATGGGGCTGAATACCAGTATTTTACACGAAGCGACTGCCATCAGACCTCCGCAACCCAGTAACTGGGCAATGCCGATATCCTAAGGTTAGACCGGTTGTCAGACTTTCGGGCTTCTGACTTCCGTTATAGGTATTCGTATGACACCCGGGACCGACTATTTAACGTGCTCTCCGAGGCACGGAGGGGCCTCGATGTGTAACGAGCGGTCACCCATCCACAGACTGACAGCGGCAAGCGTAGCTTAACCATGCAAATCGTATGATTCGCGCAGTTGGTAATAAGCCTCGAGCCCCTCTTCCAAAACAATGAATACTTTCCAAAATAACTCATGAATTCGAACGTTATGCAAGTGATGATTTGAACGTTAGTAAACCCAAAACTGCGCTGTTCATATTTTACAGACTAAACTTCCGTGCGCCATTTCCCAAAGATCAATCAGCTCAAGTTTACGTACAGTTTACATCTCGTAACAAATCACGTTTACGACTGTATCGTGGCTCGTAAAAGTACGTCTCAAACGGATTGCGATTGACGCGCACTATTGCGTCTTTTTGACCGTCTTTGTACAAATATAGGTTTAGGTGTTACGGTTATGTGAAGGGTACACGTAGTGACGTTGTATGAAGTTTTTTTTGTTGTTTTATCTGGTACGTCAAACAGGAACTATGATTTTTTTCGTAGTTCTGCGCCAGATTTATAATTAAACACAACAAATACATTCGCGTACGCGTCTGATTCATTCTTATTCAAACATTAATTTACAAGCAAAGAGATTAACTTATACATAATTAGCACATTACTGTCCCACTACTGGTAACAGGCCTCTTCTCAAAATGAGAAAAAATTAGGTCTTAGTCCACCACGCTGGCCTGGTGCGGGTTGGCGGACTACACACACCATCGAGAGAGAACTTATTGAATGTCTTTATTTACAAGTCGTTAATGGGTTATTTTTGTACATTTAAAATAGTTGTAAGAAACTATTTTCCTCTGCAAGCTAGTGGTTTGCTGCCATAGAATGAAATAATACAACTGTTAAGACGTTTCGTTTAACGTATGTGTATGAGGTTTTACCAATTGTCCTTTGACGCTTCATATGAAGAGATACCGGAAGAGCGCAGACGTACCAAATAATGTTGATACCTAATGTGACGTACATACCAAACCACCGAACGCCAACAAATAGGGTTTGTTACCGCTTATATTCGAATGAAAGCGGATTTGTTCTATACAAAGTTGTAAATAAATGAAGAACGTTCGTTTGCGTTCGGTGGCTTGGTGTGTACGTATCATGTGAATTTTGCCTATATAAATAGGAAATGCCTTGTTGGTCTAGTGGTGACAAGCGCGACGGCTGATTGTGAGGTTCTGGGTTTGATCCCCAGGTCGGGCAAAGTGTTATTGGGTTTTTCCGTGTGGAATTCCTCAGCTTGGATTTGTGCCTGGTTGATGCCAATAGTCTCGCCCCCTATTACATGGGACTTAAACATAACGGCGAAATGAGGGTGTTACTATACACCTCTGCCCAGCCTTTCGGGGAATACAGGCGTGATGATAAATTATGATTTTATGTAAATAGGAATAATTATAAGGCATTACATAACTGCAGTTGCATTTCCATTGTGTAAGTGGCTTGCACGCAGCCTATAATTAAGTGCGTGCGTGCAAGCCCTAGTTAAATATAATGTACAAGCAACTTGCATGCAAGATAAGCTAGGTATATAAATATGCAAGATATGCTAGTTTTACTCTCTCGAAGCGCGCATTAATTTATTATTAACGAGTGGGTTACATTACCACATTTCCCTTCCCTGTGCGAGGATAGTGGGATTTATTTGAATATTATTATAGGAACACGTCAGCTCCTTCAATAGCTGTATAATGAACAAGGTAATACACTTAGTTCAGTGTTCAAAAAACTAGTTGCAAACTTAAATTTGGTAAAAGAAACCAAAGATTTCATGTTACATAATATATTTTATTTATTTACACAATTATCATTTACCTACATTTTAACCTAATATAAAACTAAACTAAAAACATACAAATCGAAAGACAAAACTAACTACCTATATACAAAATTATTAAAATACAAACTATTTAAAAATATCACTTAGGCGTCAAAATATTCCTCCTCATCACCGTCATCCGGAAGCGTGCCCAGAAGACTGGCAGCGTTGCCACGCTGGATGGCAACGCTTATTCTTTGGCCAAAGAATAAGCCAGCCCTCTGGTCACGCGAAGCGTCGACCAGCCTTTGGGCAATTTCTTTAAAGAAAAGATGTGTACTTGGACCACATGGCCCGAGCGTTTCGACCCCAAACGGCTCAAAGTCATAGCAACCAATGAGGTTACTATATTTGCGCCGCTTGAGGGCCTCCGCGGCCGCAGCGGCAGCGCCAAAAATTTTAAATTCTCTTCTTCTCCCTGCCCTTATTACACACTAGGTGGGGTCGGCACAACATGTATTTCATAAGTCCATGTTGTTAGAGGTTTTGGCTTATTGTTTTATGACCGGCCGCCTGCCTGACGTCAACCCTCCTTGGGAATGAAATGACAATGATACTTGTCCATTTTAATGAGTTCGATTTCATACAATCGTTTTAAAATGAACTCCTTGATTTTTTTATTCATAGTTTAAAACGATTACAAGCTCTAAGAATTTTTAATCGATTAATTAATAGACTTGATTGTTGAGGTTACCGATTCGTATGGTTCACTTCTCTAGGTAAGTCAAATGCTAGCTATCAAATGTGGCTTTTAAATCTATTTTAAATTGCTACTAATAATGCAGTAATGTAATCATAACTGAGAGGCTCGTGGCTAATTACCAACCGCGCGGATCACGCGATTTGCGAGGTTAAGCTGCGTTTCCCGCGGCCAGTCTGTGGATGGGTGACCGTTCGTTACACATTGAAACCCCTCCGTGCCTTGGAGAGCATGTTATACAGTCGCTCCTGGGTGTCATTAGAATACCTATGACAGTCGTTACGGGAAGTCCGAAAGTCTGACAACCAGTCTAACCTTAGGATATCAGCATTGCCCAGTAACTGGGTTGCGAAGGTCTGATGGCAGTCGCTCCGTGTAAAATACTGGTATTCAGCCGCATCTGGTTAGACTGGAAGCTGACCCGAACATAGTTAGGAAAACGCTAGGCAGAACAATATTACAATAATGTATTTGGTTACTTTGATATCTTGACAATATATGAAAGTTATTAACTATTTACGCTTTTACTTTAATAAAATATGTTATTAAAATGCCAATTACTGAATCTTTTTAGCAATATACGAGGTAACCTAAGTGCGAGTGCGCACTGCGGTGTGGTGATTTGCGGTACGTTTTATTCACCACAACGAATAAAATAAATACAAGTAAATTGTATGCGGTGAATAATTCGCAGTGCGCGATAAGACACTCCATACTGCACAGATTATAAGTTAATAAAACTCAAGGCAGTGCGCGCTAGCCCTAAAATATATACAATGTGTTTGTCAATTGTAAAACGAATGGCAATCAATCAATATCTTTATTGTGGATCATAGGTAGGTACATTATACAGGTCTTAAATAATTAAATTGAGCTCAGCTATGTCCCGCCCATAGGGCATACAATAGTCACTTAAATGAAAGTTAAATGAAATACATTAAAAAAACATTATTAAATTAAAGTTACAAATTATTTAAACACCTTACACCGGGCACCAACACGCCTTAATTTAATATTAAAGTAACGTTTCCTTACGTTCCCCTACGAGTGATAATAAATTTCAATTGAAAACAGCTTTTATTTAACATAGCTGTTACCTGCGGGAACTATGTACTTCATGTACCTGGATAAAAGTATCCTATGTCCTAATCCAGGTCGTGGGTCTACCTGTGCGCCAAATTTCATCCTAATCCGTTTAGTCGTTGATTAACCAACATCTAAACTTTCACGTTTATAATACACTAGCGACCCGCCCCGGCTTCGCACGGGTGCAATGTAGATACTAATGTGGGGCATATAAACCTTCCTCTTGAATCGCTCTATCTATTGCTGAAAACTGCATTAAAATCCGTTGCGTAGTTTAAAAGATCTAAGCGTACAGATAGCGGAAACGACTTTGTTTTATACTATGTAAAGATAACATAAAATCACGCCTATATTCCCCGAAGGGTTATACAGAGGTGTATAGTACCTAACACTCTCATTTCGCCGTTCTGTTTAAGTCCAATGTGATAGGGGGCGAGCTTATTGCAATAAACCGGGCACAAATCCAAACTCCGGGCTGCTACTGAGAAATTCTACACGGAAAAACCTAATAAAACTTTGCCCGACCTGGGGATTGAACCCAGGACCTCACGATCAGCAGTCGCGGTTGCCACCACTAAACCAACGAGGCAGTTCAAAATATATTATAATAAGATTTAAACAGATTAAATAATTATCTACATATATCACGTCGTGATGAAGCTCTGTATATTAATTATTTCCGCTCATCAGTTTATGTAAATGAAGGCTGATAAAATTTTAACTTTAAATTGTAGAGCAACACATGTGTACAGAAAAATTGAGACTCATCATTTTGTACATCCTTACTATTATAAATGCGAAAGTAACTCTGTCTGTCTGTCTGTTTGTTACCTCATCACGACTAAACTACTGAACCGATTTTGATGAAACTTGGTACAGAGATAGTCTGGACCACGGAGAAGGACAAAGGCTACTTTTACCTCGTATGAGGACGGGTTAGAATATAAAAAATCCTCACCGCACGCTGGGAATAGACGCGTGTTGTAACATTCAACAAAACCCAGCACGCGAGGTGGTAGGGTCTATACGGTCCACCTGCCTAGCTACCACCCTCACATTAAAGTCTGGCGCCAAGCAGTTCACTGTGTTCCGTCGTGTGTATGTGAGAGCCAGAGGGGTATAGGGGAATCCCTCTATATTTCTGTTCCTTGGATTCGTGTGCTAATGACATGTCATGACCATGTCTGCGCTTACCATCATGTGAGACTAAGGTCAAACGCGACCAAGTCAAGAATAAATAATAATAAAAAAAAACCTAAAAACGGGGAATACGCGATAAACGACATCTACGCGGGCAAAGCCGCGGGCGATTTCTACTTATATTATATAAAGAAACCATATTTTCTCATTCAATCACAATGAAATACGTAAATAATTAATTTATTGACACTTTAATTTCCTATAAATGTCCTGTCTTCATAAACTTTATGAAATTGATAACGAATTTATTAATTGTGGGATCGTTTGACACGCTCGTGGGACTAGATATGTTTAGACTTTTTATGATATTGGTTTGTCCCAAATACAGCATAGCTCGCGATGTTCGTGATCAATCTAAATATTCTGATTTCTGAGTTTGTTTCGGCTTTTCTTCTCAGAGCTAGTCAGATAGGAAATGCCGGCACCATATAATCTTAAAAAAAGCATTACATAGTAAAAGTGTCTGTAACAGATTTATTTACAGAAATAAAAAATCATTTAATCATTTATTTGAACTATTCATGGCCGATTTCTATAATTTACGGAGCGTTATTGGTTAAAATTGAGACCCTTGTATCCTTACCAATAGTGAAGCAAAGACCTCATACCTTAGTAGACCCTCCCATATGGAACTAGCTATCACAGGTAAAATTAGTTTACGTGTCTATTTATATGCTCAGGTTGCTAATAAAAATGCTAACATTGGTAAGCAAAACGATTCGTTTTTGTTTATAGGAACCGGGCATTAGTAGTGTAACCTTCGCAAGACGTTCTACTATACTGAAACGTGTGTGATGTGTAACATACATAAAAGTTTTCACTAAAATGGTTCAAACTAAACTTTCGTTTTTAAAAGTGTCACTGTACTTGGCCGGCAAGATATAAGTTGATTATTAACATAAACACACATACATAACATCACGCCTGTATTCCCCGAAGGGTTGGGCAGAGGTGAATAGTAATACCCTCATTTCGCCATTATGTTTTAAGTCCCATGTAATAGGGGGCGAGCCTATTGCCATTAACCGGGCACAAATCTAAACTCCGACTGCTTCGTTGGTCTAGTGGTGGCAAGCGCGACTGCTGATCGTGAGGTCCTGAGTTCGATCCCCAGGTCGAGCAAAATGTTATTGGGTATTTTCGTATGGAATTCATCAGTTGATTTTTAAATAAAATAAATACGATCCATTACGATTGCCCCTTACATCTCAGCACGCTCATGTAGCTTCTTGTAGTACAAACACGTCGTGATAGTGCTCAGAGTATCAATAAAACAGACCAAGTGACAATCGCGGCGGCACAAATTGCAAATACCGCGCCGCGTCGTGTCGAGGCGTTGATGTTTGTGATTACCATATCTGTTGCTGACTGTACCACACGATTCTACTACTAGAATTGGTATTTTTAACTATAGTGAACTTTTTGCATTCAATTCTGTTTATTTCAATTCCCAAAAAAATATATGTTTTATGTAATATGACTTGACTACTTCATTAGTCTAGTGGTGGCAAGCGCAACTGTTGATCTTGAGGTCTTAGTTTCGATCACCAGGTCGGGCAAAGTGTTATTGGGTTTTTCCATTAGGATCGAATTTATGTGTAGCAGCCCGGTGTTTGTATTTGTGTCCGGTTGATGGCAATAGACTAGCCCCCTATTACATGGGACTTAAACATAACGGCGAAATGAGGGTGTTACTACACACCTCTACTCAACCCTTCGGGGAATAAAGGCGTGATGTTATGTTAATATGATTACCGATGTTGTGATTTTATGTCGTCATTTCCTGAAACGAGTCCTTATTATTGTTTAAAATTGGCTTTTGCGCGCAGCTTCGTTTGCGCGATTTTTTTTCTCTTCGTGTGAGGAAGATTATTGAAAAATCCTTCCTTAGTGAATGCCTATGTTATAAAAGGTACCTACCTACTGTCAAAATTAAGTATCGCTAATCTATTGATTCCTGGTCACTTGAATAAATATTTTTTTATTCTATACAATACAATACACTTTATTGTACACAAAACAAACAAGAAACATTACTATAAAAATAGAGATGTACAATGGGCGGTCTTATCGCACTACGCGATTTCTTCCAGACAACCTTTGGATGGACATGAAGTGCAAGAAAAAAAAGAGAGAGGTAGTTCTATTCTATTCTAAAATTAAGTTTCTAACCCCAGCGGTTTAAGCTGTGCATTGAAAGATCAGTCAGTCAGTTTCTCCTTTTAGGTATATACAAGGTTAGTCGGAAAGCTAAGCCGTGGGCCACTTATTGTACCACTGATGATTGTTTTAAAGTGTTAAAATTTAAAAATTCGGTAAAAAAACATTCCATGAAAAATTATTTTTATTTTAGATTTTTCAAAAATTCTTCATCCATGCTTTAGTCACGAATTCAAAAAATTGAGTTTCTAATCCGTGACACCAAATATGACGTAAAATGTAAACACGTCTGATCATCGCTAAGGACAGATAGAATTTAGCGTATTTTTTATGAAATCTTTGAACAGCTATTTCTTTTGAACTATTGACTTTTGGGGAAAGTTGTGGAACAAAAGTTATCCTTTATTATAGGTAATTTAACACCCTTTCGGCTTAGTACCCCCTTTCCGACTAACCTTGTTAGATATCATCTCCGGAAACGAAAGTTAATTCTAGTTATCATTAAACAATGTGTTACGAAATGACGTTATAAGCGTCTATTACATTAATGTGTTTATATTAAACCATGCGGTACAAACATTGTATCAATAAATCAGGCCGAGTGACAATCGCAGCGGTACAAATTGCAAATACCGCGCCGTGTCGAAGCGTTGACGTTCATGATTACCATCGCTGTAGCTGAATGTACCGCGCTATCCTACCACTACCATTGTAACTCACTCATGCTATCTTTGTCTTTCTCTCCGAAAAAAACAGAGATAGCATGAGATTTGCTTCAAGAAACTTGCACCGTGTAAATCAGCATTAATCAGTTTTTTGTCTCTCCTGAAAACTTGTCAAATTTATCTTGAGCGGTATTGTTACATATGCGACGATACGACACAGTGCGTGTTTTTGGCACAGCCAATAATGGGTGACTACGTGGTCTAAGTTGGTATGTAGGCACGAAAGGTATAAAAATTAAGACGCACTACTTGAGTCACTACTTCTGAATGTATGTTATGTATTTCGTAATTCTGATACATTACGCTGTAAAACTACACCCTTTCGCCGATGCTAGGATTATATCCTATTGTAATAGGGGTTTAGCCTAATAGGGTAATCCCCTATTACAATATGCATTTATGATTGTTTACGGTTTTATTTACGTGCATGCTTAGGGATTACCCGACTAGTTTTGGACTCAAACGGAGGCCTTAATCATGAGGCTGATTACCCGACGAGGTCGCGAGTCATGCGGTTCAGATTACAAAAGTTCAGGCTGTTACCTACTCCTAAAAACTTGCTGAACTGGAACTTCGATCTTTCCGATATGTTTTTTTAATTATTTTACAATATCTCTGTTGTAAAATGGAATTAATGGTTGAATAATAATAAATTGTTTTATTTGGGACGACATAGGAACCATTTTGTTAGTAAACACATTATACACTAGGGTTAGTAACAAATTTAAAAATATAAAAAAAAATTAGTGAATCATGTACTTACGAGGCATTTCATGCGAACAATGATTCCGCATGAGATGCCTCAGCACAGGAGCTCTCGGGTCCTCGGCCACGACTTTCAGGATGCTATTGCCACTCCCCCGAATCCTCCCTACAAGCAATGCCACCTTTTTCCTGTTGATAGTCTGGAAGCCATCTGTACGCGATTGGGCAAACATCTCCGAGGCACTACAGAAACGAGGGAGTTTCAACATCATCCTGAATGAATCAATGTAATGTAATTGAATGGTTGTATCATGGGCGTTATTGTGTGAACAACTAAAATAAAAAAAAGAAGCCATCGCCGGACGCCTGGCGGATGTGAAATATAGAAACTGATTTAAAAAAAGAACTGACCGAATCAAACCGACAACAGCCGACGAGTTACGAAGTCTGCCGTCGTATGTCTGCCATTGCGAGCGTCACCACGCAACAGCCGCTCTCACTCCCATACTGCTGCATGAGATGTTTCACATCAAAAACAAATGATAAAACAAACCAAACGAGAATAAGAAGTTGGTTACGATGAAACAGATTTTTGTTGACGAGAATGAGATCTGACACACTGAAAATTCATTCGTCCGATTTCTGAAAGCATATATGTAAAGATGTCCGGATAAAAAGGACGTGGAGTGTGTCAGCTGCTTACAATCCCACGCAAGTTATAAGTCAACTGAACGAAAGGGATTACTTTGCGTAGGCCGCTACCTGAGTACCTGTCCTGTCTTGTAAATGTGCTCATTCACTCTTTGCCTTTAAGGAGTCGATTTGAAAAATCATTCTGGAAGTTAATTTCTGAATGTTGGCGTAAATGTCAAAAGAAATCTCTACTAAAACAGGCTTTTATATTGCGTAGGAGTTATGTTAGTATTTGATTCATGATATAAACTGATGGATGCTGACGCTGATGGGGTTGCCGCGATACTGTAGTGCATCGGGGATGTTTGCGGAGGCCAACACTGACTGCTTTAGAGCAATAATGCGTAAGAGAGTGGCCTCCCTGATATACCGTCTGCGGGGCAGCTCCAACGGCCTTCTAAACACCATAACTGAAAGAGTTGAGTGTCCTATTCTGCCGCGCGATTCATAAACGCAGTAAGTAACATTTTGGTCGAAAATGAGTATAGGTATATTCGTAATAACCAAAGTATTGTGATTACGTGCCCCACAGGGCACTGGAATAAGGTGCACAGTTCTGGTGGTGCCCTTTTTAATGTAGGTTAATTGGTTAAGCTTGAATAACTAGGTACTAACATAGTTTTGGGCTTTACTAACAATTTTATATAGAACTAGCTGTGTCCTCACGGCTCCGCCCGTAGCCTATATTACTCAGTGATAATGTAGCTTTGTAACGGCAAAAACATTTTTGTAATCGGTCCAGCAGTTTTTAAGTTTATTCGTTAGGTACATACAAAAATCCAAAAATACTAATCTTTCCTCTTAATAATATTAGTATAGATTATTCTGAAATAAAAGTAATTATTATTATAAACTAGGACAGTCAGCTAATAACGTTTGGCGAATCATATTTCATTTTATATTTGTAATCATAGGAGCTCGTGGCTAATTAACAATCGTGCGGATCATAAGATTGGCAAGGTCAAGCTGCGCTTGCCGCGGTCAATCCGTGGATGGGTGACCGTTCGTTAAACATCGAAACTCCTCCGTGCCTCGGAAAGCACGTTAAACTGTCATTCTCGGGTGTTATAGGAATACCTATGATATAATCGTTACGGGTAGCCCGAAAGTCTAACAACCGGTCTAACCTTAGGATATAGGCATTGCCCTGGGTTGCGGCGGTCTGATGGCAGTCGCTCCGCGTAAAATACTGGTAGGTACTCAGCCGCATCAGGTTAGACTGGAAGCTGACCCCAACATATAGTTGGGAAAAGGCTAGGAGGAAGAGATTTGTAATCATAACTACAAGTGTGCTGCACATCTAGTCAGCAGTTGTCACGCATCTGCACTGCATCTTTATTGCCTTCAAGCTGCATTTAGCAGTTGCATATTTTGCAGTTGCGACTGGATGTGCTGTCCCCTTGCAGTTCGTTCTGCCTAGCCTCTTCCTAACTATGTTGGAGTCAGCTTCCAGTATAACCAGATTCGGCTGAATACCAATATTTTACACGGAGCGACCGCCATCAGACCTTCCCAACCCAGTTACAGGGCAATGCCGATATCCTAAGATTAGAACGGTTGTCAGACTTTCGAGCTTCTAACTTCCCGTAACGACTGACGTAGGTATTCGAATGAAACCCGGGACCGACTGTTTAACGTGCTCTCCAAGGCACGGAGGGATCTCGAGGTATAGCGAACGGTCACTCATCCACAGACCGATCGCGGCAAGCGCAGCTTAACTTCGCAAATTGTATAATCCTTGCGGTTGTTAATTAGCCACGAGCTTCTGTCCAGTTGCAGTTATGATTACGAATATGAAACGAAATATGATTTACCTATATAACATAACATCACGCCTGTATTTCTCGAAGGGTAGGGTAGGGGTGTATAGTAAGACCCTCATTTCGCCGTTATGTTTAAGTCCCACGTAATAGGGGCGAGCCTAGTGCCATCAACCGCGCACAGTTCCAATTCCGCTGCTACTGAGGAATCCCATACGGAAAAACCCAATAACCTGACCTGGGGGTCGAACCCAGGACCTCATGATCAGCAGTCGGGCTTGCCACAAGTAGACCAACGTGAGGCAGTTATGATTTACCTAATGTGACATTATTAAGCCCTCCAGGTCTCGCAGATGGTAATGTCTGTGATAAAGATCAGAAATTAAAATAAATCAAGTGACAGAATCCACCAGGTAGGCAGTTAGGGGATTTTTTTAGGCATTTGGCGATAAATTTAATTTTGGAGTAGGACTTAATTTTTAACTGTGTTATATACGAGTTAAAAGTTAATTTTAACTCAGGCGCATATTAATATCTACTTGAAAAGGTTCGTTGCAAACTTCACATACAAAAATGTAATGGAATTAATTAATCTAGTTTTAGGTTAAAATGTGGCAACTTCTAACTAGGTTAGTTAACTCAGAATTTTATATTTATCACCTGGGAGACAGCAAGAACTAATTATAGTTTTATTTAAAACCCTTAATTAACTTCGGTTAGAACAGATTTTTTTTACTTTCGCGTTATTGGAATTGCCTAGTAGTGGCAAGCGCAACTGTTGATCATGAGGTCCTGGGTTCGATCCTCAGGTCGGGCAAAGTGTTATTGGGTATTTCTGTGTGGTATTCCTCAGTAGCAGCCCAGAGTTTGGATTTTTGCACGGTTGATGGCAATAAGCTCGCCCCTTATTACATGAAACTTAAACATAACGGCGAAATGAGGGTGTTACTATACACCTCTGCCCAACCCTTCGGGGAATACAACGTATGCCTCACCGAGGTATTTATAAATATATCATTTCTCACTTTTCGAGTTCCACATTCGACAACAAACAGTAGTGGTGTTATAATACGAATTATACGAGCGTGCTATACGTGTGAGATTAGTGTAGTTCACATCTACCTTTGATCGTTCGCCCGGCAAATTGATAGATTACCCGCCACCCAATAGGTTTTCTATTACATTACGTAACAATCTGTTTTGCCCAAATGTTTACGTCACGTTCATTTATCAAAGTGGTATCAGTTATCTGCTTTTTGCAGATATTTCGGGTAATGTTTGTATAACGAATGATACGAAGTTTGCCCGGGTAATGTTAGCATTACTCAAGTTGATAGGGTAAAGTGTGAAATTATAATCTATACTTATAAAAGGAGAAGCTGACTGACTGACTGACTGATCTATCAACGCACAGCGTAAACGGCTGGGGTTAGAAACTTGAAATTTTGACAGTAGGTTCATTTTGTGACGTAAACATCCACTAAGAAGGGATTTCTCGAAATTCAACCCATAGGGGGTGAAAAAAAATCACGCAAGCGAAGCTGCGGGCAAAAGCTAGTTGGGAATATGAACTGTATATACACTTTTATAAACCTAGATCTCTCCAGCGTTGGATAAAGCTAGGTTACTTAAGGGTAAGATTAGTGTAGTTTCATTATTATAATATGTACTTACGTACTGTAGTTCACATACACCTTTGATCGGTCGCCCGGTAAATTGATAGATTACCCGCCAACAAAGAGATTAAAAAGGGTAGTATTGAATGTCTTTGCCCACCGATCAATAGGTTTTCCATCACAATATATTCTGCCTGAATGTCTTATTTGGGTGAATATTCGAAATTTTTTAACATTATTTTAACAAATCATTCTTCTCCCGGGTTGTTAACGTTATAGTATTGTCAGATTGTTTTTATTCTTGTCTTATTGCTTGACGGCAGCGGTATAGTTTCAGGTTTCATTATCATAATTATAGTATTAAACATCTGCATTCTTAACTTTGGGTTGATGCTAATGACGTTCTCAATTTTTGTTAATATTTTTCGAAGAATGGCCCATTTCCTTACTTATCTGCATTTTGCAAATTCCTTTTGGGTAAAAATGTTGTTACAATGACTGGATCTGTTTGCCCGGGTAATGTTACCACTACATTTGTTGATGGGTTCATGTTCTGCCTAGCCTTTTCCCAACTATGTAGGGGACAGCTTGCAGTGTAACCAGATGCGGCTGAATACCAGTATTTTACACGGACCGACTGCCATTAGACCTCCACAATCCAGTTACAGGGAAATGCTAATCATAAGGTTAGACCGGTTGTCAGGCATTCGGGCTTCTGAGTTCCCATAACGACTGTCATAGGTATTAGTATGACACCCGGGACCGACTATTTAACGTACTTTTCGAGGCACAAAGTGTGAGTTAAGTGTGTTGATGGGTCAAAGTGCGGAATTCAGATTAGAAAAAAAACAATCTTGTATAAAACGTGGCTCAATCTAAATCCGGGTACAAACTGCTGTAACGTAACATGTAATGTAACATGAAAGGTACGTAGTACGCATGCGTAGTGTGCACGGTTCGTGCGCGCAAGGCGTCCACACTATGGGAATTCTGTTACATTGCATGATACATTGCGACAATGTAGACGGCAAATTCTTTCATTGCGTGTTACATTGCATGTTACATTTCGTAAGTCTGTACCCGACTTAAAGCTGGTAACTAAAGTTAATGACGATGCTCTCCGCCTTGTAATGGTTTTAGTTATTAAGGTTAATACGGTTTATTCTTAAGTGGATTTTTCAGATTTAAATACCGGTATCTTGCATTTGTTGCGGTGTTCTGTGTTTTATGTATAAAAAATCAACTGACGTTTCCATTTCGACAGCTTTTCTTGGCATGTTGCTCCTAGGCCGCCATGTTGAGAGGAGTTTATTAGAGCCTGGGATTCACTAGTAGATAAAATGTTCCCCAATATGACATGCAACATTGAGTCTATGTGGTAGTTACAACGTTGCCCGTAACGTTGCGCGCTCCATTGTGTGGCATTTCGACGTGACGCGGAACATGTTGCAAGCTGCTACTTCAAGGGCGCAGGTGCGTGCGAGCGAATTGTTCCGCGACATTGTCCCCGGGACATTCAAGTAGATGTCCCGCGGCATTTTGCTCCATATTCTTCGCTGTGCAGTAAAAACCTCGTAATTGCAATAAAAGTAATTTTACAGGAGAAGATAATATCTGTCTGTTAAACAAAAAGTATCAAGTGTAAATGTAAGGTTCTTCTATTTTATTATCTATTCATCAATCTATTTCATCTTAGAGCTGTGCACGTTCGTTCTAAATATGCATTACAAGGTTTTTTACCCAACAAATGAATAACAAAAATTAAAAATGAATTTGTGCTTTACGAGGTTTTCACTGCCCAGCGACGAATTATGTCCCCAAGTGAATCAAGTGACCCAAAGAAACTTGAGATTTCCAAGTTTTCGATTGAAAACTAGCCAAGTTCATACGCAAACGTGTCGCTTGCACCTTTTATTGTTCCGTCCCGATCACAACACTCGTATATCAATTTTGAACTGACATTGTCATCGGATGAACATTGTTTTATGATATTTACGATGCCACCTCATTGAAATAAAACTGATATATCGCGTCCGGACACTCGTGTCGATGAAAAGTTGACACATTGGGAAGTTAAAACAATGAATTCGACGTGTGATGAAAAGTTTTTATTGCGGATTGAATACATGTTGGATAGCAGTTAAATTATTATCCGTTTATATTCATCGCAACTGCCTCGTTCGATCCCCAGGTCAGGTAAAGTGTTACTGCGTTTTTCCGTATAGAATTCCTCAGTTGCAGCCTGCCGTTTGGATTTGTCCCGGTTGATGGTAATAGGCTCGCCCCCTATTACATGGGACTTAAGCATAACGGCGAAATGAGTTACTATACACCTCTGCCCGACCCTTCGGGGAATACAGGTGTGATTTTATGTTATTCATCGCAAATACATAAATAAGTATTATATATTAAAATTTAAAATACGTATCTTTAAAAAAGAAAATAACCCGGGAGCAATGAATCCGGGTCACCAACATAAACCTTAATATCTCGGAAAACTTTGTTAAACATTGTTTAACATTATTTTAAGTATTTATGTTGGTGACTCAGATTCATTGCTTCCGAGTGTAAATTTAAAGAAACGCAACCCTACGCAGGATCCAAGCTATCGGTGGTCAGGGTTTCAGAGAAAGGAATCTCCTCATAATGCTTGCCGTGTAAAGGAGTACCGCTTTCTGTATCAAGCCCTTGATCAACTGGATCAAGGGTTCACAACGAGAGTCGCTTAAGGTGTTGATAGAGGCTCTAGCTAGGCTATTAGATAAATCTATACTAATATTATAAAGCTAAAGAGTTTGTTTGTTTGAACGCGCTAATCTCAGGAACTACTGGTTGGAATTGAAAAAATATTTTTGTGTTGGATAGTCCATTTAGCAAGGAAGGTTATAGGCTATATAACATCACGCTACGACCAATAATGAAAAATGTTGCAAAAACGGGAAAATTATTCACTCGTGCGAAGCCGGGACGGGCCGCTATTCATATGATAATAGCAATTCCATGTGGTTCCCGTCAAAGAATAAGTCTCGACTTCCCCCACCTAGAGGTCTCGCTAAAGGCGACTAAGGGTTAACCCTAAGAGAATGAGCAACACTATTGTCTGCTAATATCTAACAACAAATTGCGAACACCAAACCGTCTGTGATTATCGCAATTTTCCCCTCTGACGCTCCATTCTACCCGTCATTGACCCATGTTGATACTAATTGATTCAATCAATCAATTCAGTCTGCTGCTAAACATACCGGACATAAGGCTCTCCTAAGTTCCGCCACAACACTGGTTCTCAGCTCTCAGCATCCACTCCCAGGTGGGCTTTTTAGGTAATTAGGTCTTAAATAATATATCATAATGACCGCATTACTGACGCCCTCGTCTAACACTACAGTAATGAACTGATAATCTTTAAACAATTTAAAAAGCAATATGGATCGTGGCTAATTACCAACCGCGCGGATCCTATGTTTTGCGAGATTAAGCTGGGCTTGCCGCGGTCAGTCCATGGATGGGTGACCGTGGGTTCGTTAGACATCGAGACCGCTCCGTGCCTCGGAGAGCACGTTAAACAGTCAGTCCCGGGTGTTATACGAATACCTATGACAGTCGTTACGGGAAGTCAGAAGTCCGCATCTGGTTAGACTGGAAGCTGACCCCAACATAGTTGGGAAAAGGTTAGGCAGAACAAAAAGCAATATGAATGAATAGAAAAAAGAATTACCTACGCTTATTTAAAGGCCGAAGGTACACTCACGGCCGACAAAAAACGCCCACGTCAACACAAAGTAACGCACGTTTACCATCGAATGATTTAAGAAAGTCTAGCACGGCAGGAGCACTTGTGTACAACCAACTTCTTTAAAATTCAACGCCTATAAATTTAGAATTGGCCCGAATTCCATGCACGCCAGTGTAGACGCTCTGGGGCTTTTTCGTCTATTCAAATATTTAACTTGAGTACACACAGGTATAGTATCATATGGTATATTTAATAGCATTTGTGTAATGGAAATAGCGGTCTGCGCAATAGAGTTAAACTCGACAGAAATGAGCAATTTTCCAACAAGATTTACTTTAATTTTGTCATCCTATTTGAGACTACCTTCTGCCTGCGCAGCTTCGTTCGAGTGGATATTTATACTTACAAAACATAATTGTTATATTTCGTTTACTTTTTTCTTGATATATCGCAGTCTAATCTATACTCTATACTGATATTATAAAGAGGAAAGATTTGTATTTTTGTATGTAACGAATAAACTTAAAAACTACTGGGCCGATTTCAAAAATTCTTTTGCGGTTAGAAAGCTACATTATCACTATCATTGAGTAACATAGGCTATATTTATTACTGGAATAAAACTTCTTACGCAGGCGGAGACGTGAGGACACAGCTAGTGTTGGTTTTAAGACTAACAAAAACGGAAGAGTTGTGATTTTTTTTATTATATGTAACATAACATCACGCCTATATTCCCCGAAGAGTTGGGCAGAGGTGTATAGTAACTCCCTCATTTCACCGTTATGTTTAAGTCCCATGTAATAGGGGGCGAGCCACCAACCAGGCACAAATCCAAACTCCGAGCTGCTACTGAGGAATTCCACACGGAAAAACCCAATAACACTTTGCCCGACCTGGGGATCAAACCTAGGACTTTAAGATCAGCAGCTTGTCACCACTAGAATAACGAGGCAGTTTTAGTTTTAAATATAATTGATTGGTAATCAGGGCGACGCGATGACCCACCTGATAGAAAGCGATTATTACCTCCTATAATACACCTACAATATCGACGGTCCCTACGTACAATCCCGTATGTGGTGGATACGTGATTTGCATGTTTTGTTTTCGTGACCTTCAGGCTACCCTAGACTATCGTTTAGTTCAACAAAAATAACTCGAACTTGGCAAATTGACCTTTAAATCCACACACGACATTTCCCATAACTACAGAATTTTCTAAAATTTCTGACGTAGAACCACAGCAGTGGCAGTCCAGTAATTTTACTTTGGATTTTACTTTTTATACTTTTTCATACTAATTACCTACACTGCTGCGCCCTTTTATATGAGACAACCAGATTGTTTTGACATTTCCAGATCCATGCTCTTGAGGGGAAGTTCCTCAATTTTGTGAATGCGTCAATCACTTACACTAATGTTTTAAGTAGTATTTAAGTGGTGGGTGCATCGTATACATAATACTCCACGTATAATTTCATAAATGGCAATTACGACTTTGATTAATTTAAAGAATCCCACGTAAAAGTCAATAAGTACCACTTGCAATGGGGAAGATTCCGAATAATTCCGATGTATAAGTAACATAAAAGTTAGTAAGTACCACTTAAGGTATTTGCAATACGGATGATTCCGATGTATAAGTAAGTAAGTGACGAATAATAAATACACTATAAGTGATTTTTATGACCTATCTTTTTATTTTTTATAATACAAATCACATATTAAACCTCTATAGGTACCAAATTTCATGACATTACGTTAAGTAGAACATGATGTACACGTGTTTGAAACTTTGAAGCGCTCTCCTCTAAAATTTGTCATTTCTAGTTACGGGATTATTCGTAGGGACCGTCGATATAGAGAGGATTGCTGATACGTTGCCAAGCTTCTAGACTAGTTTAAAAAGTCTCCTGTGCCCATGGAACGTACATATGCCTGTTACACATGTGTGCGTGTCTGGCAACACATTTGGTGTAGTGGCTGAGCGATTGGCTTTTGCGCTACGGGTCGTGGGTTCGATTCCCACACGGATTAAATATTTGTATGGCCTACAGATAGTTTTTGCGGGTCTGGCCGGGTGTTTGTGCATGTGAAGATCTGTGTCGGTAAGCGCACCCACGATACAGGAAAAATCCTAGAATGGAATATCCTTCAAACCGGAATACAGCGATGCTATTTGGCGGCAGAACTAGGTATAATTAACCTCAATTCTCCTTTTCCGATTCGGGTGAAACAAGGTACAAGACAAACTTTCGTTTTAAAAGATTCATCTCTTCAACGTGAAACTTTATAACAATAACCAAAAAATTGGGGATTTCGTCTCAGAATTGTAAAGGCCTTTGAAAGCCTTTTTGTCCTTTAATTTGAAAACAGAAAGCAATTGGTCAGACAAGCATTATATTCTATTTCAAATCTTGTTTGCTCATTATAGTACAGTGAACATCAACTGTCTCGTTGGTTTAGTGGTGGCAAGGGCGACTGCTGATTGTGAGGTCCATTTTTTTATTTATTTTTAGGCTCTCCCCTTATTACATGGGACTTAAACATAGAAGCGAAATGAGGATGTTACTATACACCTCTGCTCAACCCTTCGGGCAATACAGGCGTGATGTTATGTTATATTCAATATCAGAAGATGTTGCATATTTTGGAATTTTAAAATTAAATTCCAATACAATAAATGCCGGGGCATTATTGATTCCATATAATTCGATATAATTGTGCAATGAGACGGGTCTCATCGCACAATTATATGGAATCAATAAATAAATCTATACAAATATTATAAAGCTGAAGAGTTTGTTTGTTTGTTTGAACGCGCTAATCTCAGGAACTACTGGTTGGAATTGAAAAATTCTATTTGTGTTGGATAGTCCATTTATCGAGGAAGGTTATAGGCCATATAACAGGGATGGCGAACCAATGGCACGCGTGCCATTCATGGCACGCGACACAATATTTCGGGCACGTCACTGATCACAAAATTCATTATGCACTACGAAAAAAAGTGTGAAGTAGGTACCTATTATATGACCCAATAATCACAAAGTTAAAATTATTTGTTGGCACGTCTATGACCTCATTAAACATTTCTTTAGAAAAATGGCACATTGATACGTAAAGGTTCGCCATCCCTGCTATATAATATCACGCTACGATCAATAGGAGCGGAGCATAAATTAAAAACGTTGCAAAAACGGGAAAAATGTCCACCCGTGCAAAGCCGGGACGGGCCGCTAGTCTAATAATAAAGAATACCAGTTTCTGAGAATTTAAGTTTATTTATCCGATGTATCCCTTGCGAACTGATTGTAAAGAAAAATTAATAATACAAGTCGATGCAATCCCATCTTTATAACGATTCTTTGCTTTTAAAAGGAAATTTGTTGTTTAATAGGATTTTTATTTATTATCTTCGTATTCGATTCCATCTGGGATGCTTAAAATAATTGAGTTGTACTGTACGTATTTTTACAAATTACATTTTGATTTTGTATTGTTTTATTTTATTTTTTATTCTTGTCTTGGTCGCGTTTGTCTCTAGTCTAACCTGATGGTAAGCACAGACAGGGTCTAAGATGGAGCACACGAATTCAAGGAACCGAGATATAGAGGGATTCCTCTATACCCCTCTGGCTCTCACATACATACGACGGAACACAGTAAACATTTTTATTTTTTTTTCCTTATCGACTGCTTGTAGATGGTCTTGCGGACCTTTTCTACGTAACCGGGCAGTTATTGGTGAGACCAGAAGGGTCTCCAACCAATAACACAGTAAACTGCTTGGTTCCCGACTTTAATATGAGGGTGGTAGCTAGCCAGGCGGACCGGACCTACCAAGCGTGCTGGGTTTTGTTGAATCTTATAACACGCATCTATTCCCAGCGTGCGGTGAGGAAGTTTTATATTATATCCCGTCCCAGTTTTAAGTTGTTTTAATGTTTCTTGTGAAACATTTACACAATTTAATTTGTTCATCACGTCTGTTTTCCCCGAAGGGTTAGGCAGAGGTGTATAGTAATACCCTCATTTTGCCGTTATATTTAAGTTCCACGTAATAGGGGGCGACTCTATTGCCATTAACCGGGCAAAAATCCAAACGCCCGGAGTTTTAGAATTGCCACTGAGGAATTCCACGCTGAAAAACTCAATAACAGTTTGCCCAACCTAGGGATCGAACCCAGGATCGAACGATCAGCAGTTGTGCTTACTACCAACCAACGTGGCAGTTATTCAATGATTTTTTGAGTTTTCCACGTTATAAAGAGTTATGACATAAATAATTTAGTCTCAAAATAACAGAAGTATTTTAGGATTAACAGGCTTGGTCGACAAAAGACAAATATAGTGGGGTTAACGAACTTACAGATGTACCAAAGTTAACTCAATTTTGGTTAATTAATTAATTGGAGTCGGTCAACTATTCCATAAGTAAACGGTCGTCTAAACTTTCAAATAACATTAGGAATGTACTAGGTATACAATTTCGTTTCCAATCTGAAATGCCGATCTGAGTCCTTTTAACTTCTAATGTCTCTAGAGTCGTAGAGCTCCTCCTGAATGAGTTTGTCCGGAGAAGTACTACCACCATACAAAGGCGTAGTCAGGATTTAGTTCAGGGAGGAGGAAGGCAAGGGAAAACTAACCATTGGTGACACCATTGGTGACACCATTGGTGTCAATTCTATAGCGCACTTTGACAGGACTAAACTAAACTAAGGGTGGTTGTCCCTTTCTGTTTCAATAGAAAAAGAAAGTGACAGTTGCGTTTAGTCTAGTTTAGTAGTGTCATAGTGTATAATAGAATCTACACCAATATACATGCTACAAAAACATCAGACTCAGAATTTGATTATCACTTGCGTCAACGGTGAAGGAAGAACATCGTGAGGAACCTTGCACACCTGAGGGGGCTCTATAAAATTCTCGATGGTGTGTGTAGTCTATCAACTCGTACCAGGCCAGCGTGGTGGACTCAGGCATAACCCCTTCTCATTCTGAGAAGAGGCCTGTGCCCAGCAGTGGGACAGTAATGGGTTGATTATGTTTTGTTATGCTATAGTGAAAAAAGCGGCAAGCGAATTAATTTTTAACCAACTTCCAAAAAAAGGAAGAGGTTCTCAATTCGAATGTGTTTTTTTTTGTATGTTTGTTCCGCGATATCTTTGCTAATTGTGAACCGATTTTAATGATTCTTTTTTTGTTTGAAAGAGTATTCTTTCGAAGTGGTCGCATTTAAATTTAGTGAAGATTTGACGAAGCGCTTCGGAGATAGACCATTTGAAGTTGGTTTTATTTTAGTTAAAAAGTTTTTTATTGAATGATTCTAAATGCAATGTTGCTTAAAATTATTAACTCTTCGGTTCGGAAGCACTCCGATCGAGCACTTACTAAACCGTACCTGGGTAGTCTGACCTTGCCACCATACCTATTTCTACCACTAACCATCATTGCTAGCAACAGTAGATTTTTATTTAAGCTTGACCTTAACTTTCGGGTGTTTAAAGCGGGAATAAAATCACTTCGTCGTGCAGCGAAGTGCTCTCGTGGGCGAAAAGCGGCGGATTAGTGAGTTTTATAGTACCTATTGTATATAACCAGTAGAGGTATCGTGGTTCAACTTTTGTGGTTATGTACGGACGTTAAAAGGTATTAGACTGTTTGAGAGAGATCTGCGTTTCTTATTTCTCTTTGTTTTTATGTATGGACATTGATAGAAGATAAATGATTTTTATTTCTGTAAATAAATCTGTTACAGACACTTTTACAAGTCACTGTTATGTTTTTTTTAAGACTAGATGGCGCTGGCGTTTTCTGTCGGACTAGTTCTGCGAAGAAAAGTCGAAACAAACTCAGAGATCAAGGTCACTTTTAAAGTCCAGACATTTTGGTATAAAAACCATGCGAGTGTAACAATGTAGGGCAAAGTCTGGAATGGCCTTTTGAGGATGGTACCATAGCAGGTTTGAGTTGACCTGTCCCAACTGACAGCACGCATGCATCAGCCATCGTTTAGCTCATACCTTATTTTAGGGTCAGTATACATATTAAATAGATACCTAATTAAATTATCTATTTAATATGTATACTCTAAGAAAAATAACTATGTTTATTTTCTTAAAAAAATACTTTGAATCTCTCTACTGTAAGTAGGTATATTGGCGCTTTAGTCTTTTTAAATTTCCATTGACGATAATATGTACTTTCAATACCCACAGAGTGACTGATAATGTAGTGAAGTACCTACGAAAGAGATTTTGATCGTCATTGGTGGTGTTAGGATAAGACAACTTTTTAGTCCTTGTATGTTCTATTTAGCCTTTATCTCAACTATATTGGGGTCGGCTTCCAGTCTAACCAGATGCGGTGGAATACCCGTATTTTATACAGAGCGGCTGCCATCAGACCTCCGCAACCCAGTAAATGGGCAGTGCCGATATTATGTTCTATGATTAGACCGGTTGTCAGACTTTTAGCCTTCTGACTACTCGTAACCCGGGACCGAACGTTTATAACGTGTAACGTGCTTTCCGACTTGAAACTCTTCTTATAAGAAAATCTTTAGTAGTGGAATTTGTAACCGAGACTTCTTAATTTCTTGGCCCTCAATCTTCAACCTCGTTTTTTCAAAGAAGGTCAAAACAGCGTCTACCTAGATAAATACCTACTAAATAAAATTAAATAAGTCCACTAGGTTCAGCAATAATTGAAAGGCAGCATATTTGTTGTACAGGTATTTCAATTATTTATACCGACGCGCTCATAAAATATTTTCGTTCAGTTGTAACGGATTACTCCGTAATAAAAGAGGGGTTAACTCGAATTTAATTTTGTTAAATTATTAATATCTACGGTGAAATTAATTGGCATACAAATTAAGTTGGTTATAGGGATTATTATATTATTTATTGCAACTCTACGAACACATTTGATCCTTAACATAAAACGTAATCAGCCTATTACTGTCTCACTGCTGGGCGCGGGCCTCCTCTCAGAATGAGAAAGGTTTAGGCCTTAGTCCACCACGCTGGCCTGGTGCGGGTTGACTACACATCATCGAGAACTTTATGGAGCCCTCTCAGGTGTGCAGGATTCCTCACGATGTTTTTCCTTCACCGTTAACGCAAGTGATAATCAAATTCTGATCCGAACATTACGGGCCGGGATCAAACTCGGACTCTCCTGCATGGAAGGCAAGCGGTTAACCGCTAGGCTATCACTGTTAATTAATAATTGATTCTTAAAGTTAATATAAATTTATTCGCAATTCTCAATTCTTTATTGCAATCCATAATGTACACAGTCATACAGGTGGTAAGTATCAAATAAAGAAACAAATATTATGGACCCTGTCGGGCACAGCAAAAGTTTAAATACACTAGTACTCAACAAAGTCTAGGGAACAAGGGTCTCTTAGTTATATTTCATTCTTAATTTATAAATTTCGAACAATAATTTAATGTAATTTCAATCTTCATTTACAAATTTTATTGGCCAGTACTTTTTCTAAAGAGTTTTTTTTTAAATAGGTTGATTATATTGGCTTGTTCCCTAGACTTTGTTGAGTAGAGTAGGTAGGAGAGAGGAAGCGCGCTTTAATAATGTTCCTTATTAGGTACCTACTAAATATTTAAGTTATTTCTCATCTATCTGTTTTTTTTGTTAAAATAGTATTATATTATGGCTGAGTAGAATTTGCAAAAAAAATAATAGTTACTCGGCTAGACAATGTAAGAATACCTTACAGGCACAATTAGATAGTATATTATTGTATGTAAAATCCATAATAATATTATGTAGAATGGAGGATTTTCATTAGAAGAGATTACAGCCGGCTATTAAAATAAGACGAGGTTCCGTACATTCCTCTATCTATTGTTGTTTTAGGTCTAATTAATTCGAGGATTTGGAATACGAAATATGAAGGCAATATACCTAATAATTAAATCAAAATGTATATTTTGCATTAATAATGTATGCTTTTGTTTTTGGTTGGTTAATACAATGAAAATAAACGTGAAGTAAGAACATTAATTATTATTGTAGGCGACGCAAGATTAATTTTTAAATATTCCTATTTTACTGTCCTTATCTGTGTGATTATCATTCTTTTTTTATTAAGTAACTACCTCGTTGGTCTAGTGGTGGCAAGCGCGTGGTCGTGAGGTCCTGGGTTCGATCCCCAGGTCGCGCAAAAGTGTTATTGAGTATTTCCTTGTGAAATTCCTCAGTAACAGCTCGGAGTTAGGATTTGTGCCCGGTTGATGGAAATAGGCTCGCCCCCTATTACATGGGACTTAAACATAACGGCAAAATGAGGGTGTTACTATAGACCTCTGCCCAACCCTTCTAGGATTAAAGGTGTGACGTTATGATGTGTTACAATTAATAAATTACCAAGCGCTTGTGAATCCAATGATTTAATTTTACACAGATGGCAACATCGGGCATTATCTATGGGTCGGCCATCTTATTGAGCTCGCGTTCACGCTGTATTTCGGAAAAATTCTGCATTTTTATTTCTATCGCCTACTATTATTATAAATGGAATATTTTCCTATGAGGGATTTATTTGTGCTTCCAGTCTCATGATTGGATTCAGGCCGTAATAGCATGTAGGTAGGTTTTGTGTGGTGTTTGCTTATGCATGCTATACCTACTATACTCTCGTGTCAGTATGAGCTTAGCTCACAATGTGGTGCAAATATTACCCAGTCAGCAAGGTTGGTAGCGAGGCTGATTGCCCAGGGTGCGGCGGACGTACTTGAGTATCGTCTTTAGTCTTTACTAGAGCCATAATTTTCTTGAATAAGAAGCCATTACATAACACTATTAAACAGTGTAAATTAAAATGTTTTTGCCTTTCAAATTTAACGCTTTTAGCAAGCTTGATGTTGACGTTGATTAATTGTTTTCGTTTTACAGAACAAATTAGGTAAGTATCAAAAATATTTGGCTTATAAAAATTTGTGACGAACGTTTATTTAAAATTTTGTATTTGACAGTAAAAATGCTACTTTACAGCAGTGATAGCCTAGTGGTGTGACCGTCGGACTGACAAGTCATAGGTCTCGAGTTCGAACCCAAGGCACGCACCTCTGACTTTTCGGATTCATGTGCGTATTGTAGGTATAGTTATCACTTGCTTAAAAACGGTGAAGGAAAACATCGTGAGGAAACTGGCATGTCTGAGAGATATTTTCTTGGCGGCATGTGTAACCAAGTCAGAGGCCCATGTGCGGCATAAACTCTGACACCAGGTTAGTCACTAGCCACACGAAAAGAAGAAGAGTAAAAATGCTGGCTTTGTGGTTACCGAATAATTTATCTATACTTTCATGTCTATGGGTAACGATCTATGGCGTTGTAGTAAGGTACTATGCCTAGCAGTTTACCGCTATACATAAAATAATCAGCCGATTACTGCCCCACTGCTGGGCATGGGCCTCTTCTCAGAATGAGAAGGCCTTAGTCCACTACACTGGCTTGGTGCGAGTTGGCTAACTACACACCATCAATAACCTTATGGAGCCGGCACAAGTGTGCAGGTTTCCTCACGACGTTTTTCCTTCACCGTTAACGCATGTACTTAATATTCAAATTCTGATCCGCACATGAATTCGAAAAGTGAGAGCTACCGACCGGGATCGAAGTCAGACCCTCTTGCATGGGAGGCAAGCGTTCAACCGCTAGGTTATCACTTCTTTTAGTTTAATTTAATTTTTTTAGCTATACAGGGTGTAAACGAAATCATGTAATTCCTTCAAACCTCGTGATGTACTGCTGACATAGATTTAACAAGAACGGGACACTTTTGGATACAATAAATTTTTTTTACAAGACGTAAACATGTGTTCTTAACGTGAGTCATTTTAGCGCCTCTAGTTACATGACCGCGCGGTGAGCGATAGCCGCGCAATTCGCTCGGGAAGCTAAAATGCCTTACTTTACCTCTTGTAACTATTTTTTTATTGAATCCAAAAGTGTCCCGTGCAGGTTTAATCTATGTCAGCAGTACATCACGAGGTTTGAAGGAATTAGGTACATGATTTAGTTTACACCTTGAATAGAAAAGAAAAACAGAAAAATACAAGTGCACAGTGAAAGTAGTTGCATTAAAAAAGCCTCCACGAGTGACGATACTTAAGTACCTACGTCCGTCGCACCCTGGGCAGTCAGTGCCGCTACCACCAACCTTGCTGACTGGCTAATCTTTTCACGGCATGAGCTATTCTCCTATAGTAACGACACGGAGAAGAAGCACCTAGTGAAACTAGTACCAAAGTAACATACCATCACACCTGTATTCCCCGAAGGGTTAGGCGGAGGTGTATAGTAACGCCCTCATTTTGCCGTTATGTTTAAGTCCCATGTAATAGGGGGCGAGCCTATTGCTATCAACCTGGCACAAATCCAAACTCCGGGTTGCTACTGAGGAATTCCACACGGAAAAACCCAATAGCACTGTGCCAGACCTGGGGATCGAACCCAGGACCTCACGATCAGCAGTCGCGCTTGCCACCACTAGACCAACGAGGCAGTAGTAGTACCAAAGTAGATACCAACCATTACCTATCATATCGTACCTATACCGTAAACCGGGGTTACTTTGATCAATTTCAAAATTGAAATGTATTTTTCTCCTGAAATATGAGAGAAAAAAATGCTAATATCGATTTTGTTTATGATAACTACTTTTTGAATAAAATTATAATTTTTTTTACTACCATTTACTATAATAATATGAGAAAAATAAAATGTTGGTAATAAATGTTAAACTATGATTGGGATTACTTTGATAACTCCCTTTTTTTCTAAAGAATTCGAAAATAACACCAATAAGGAATAAATAATTACACAAAACTATTACTGACCTATTTTTGATAATTTTTCATCAACCGGCAAGGATCCACCCACTGCGACTAATCCATAGACTACTATTGTACTGTAGAGAGACTAATCACACGCTAACAGTGACGTTTAATGCTGCCAATCGTAAAAACTTAATACGAAGAATGCGTTCAGAATTCCTACAATTTGAGTTTTATTACGAAACGATTTGTTTATCAAAGTTACCCCAGGATTCAAAGTACAGTCGGGGAATGAAAATGTTATGCACCTTATGGTCTAGTTTTGCTTGCACAGTGCAAGAAACGAACTATTTTATCGACTACGTATTGCCAATATTATAAAAATACAAATACAAGTATTTTTGACAGGATATTATAGTGACATGGTGACAGACATAAGTAATGTCAATTTATTTAATCATCGATTTGATTGATGTTATGCTTTTTAGAACAAAACTTCTTAAGTCAAATCAAAGACACTACATGTCACTACTACGTCATATGGAGGGAAAAGGCAATTTTGATATTTGCTATAACCCGCGCCAATAAAGAAACGAATCTAAAATGGCGGCACTTATCATTCCCTTTTACTTGCACATTATTCCTGTCTTTAGTCACACACGTCGGTACAGCAAGCAAAAAAAAAATTAGTCTCGGTTCTTTCTAAATCATTATTAAATATTACCTACTATTTTTAATTTTCTGTTCAGTTTTTTCGTTGTTATTGACGTTCATTGTTGTTTTTGTTTGGTGGATCCCTACGGCAAAAAAATGAGCTCGCGTATACAAGGAAAGATTCTTCGAAGTGAAGCGCGTGAAATCGTATATAATGTTGTAAAATACTTTGAAGAAGAAAATAATCTTGAACTATTTCATCCATTTGACGACCAAGTGTGGGTCGGCCTCACGCTAAGGATTTCAACCACTATTCAATATAATTCTATTTTAATTATGTACTCAGAATTAGGTGTTAGGTTTTATACGTTCTAGAAAAGTATGGAACCCGCGGTTCGTGAGTCCGATTCGTACTTGGTCGGCTTTTTTAATATCTTGCTTACTAACTTACTATTTTTCGAACATCAAAAGTCTATAATGAAAAAATATCACCTATCCGGCAATAGTTTTGCTGACGGTCCGATCTGTCATTACAAGTACGAACCGCCATTTTAGATTCGTTTCTTTATTGGCGCGGGTTATACCTAATAATTAAACATAATTTTCCATGCATTGGTCCGTTCCGTTCAACCGTTTGAAAAGGTAACACGTGCCCGCGATGCGGGAAAGGAATGAATTTGAAAACTGACGAACCTTATCATTCCCCCCTACTGTACCTACCGGTTTACCGGTACCTTTCATTTCGCATCACTGATATACATGGGTGCATTAATAAGTGTTCTGAAAACATTATGAGATTTCCTCATTATTAACAGTACCGGTTGAATATCAAAAGAACCACAACCTTTTTGAGGTCGGTGAATGGCGCTTTAGAATCTCAACTCAGACAATTCTTTCAACGTTTGACATCATCAAACGCTTTGTAAAAAAGATTTCTACGACAATTATGCGTTTGCGATTAATGACCGAAAACGGTAGCTTTTGGTGAGATTTGTCCAACAGTGGACTGAGATAGGCTGATTTGGTTGCTTAACGATTTTTCCTGTATAAAAACTCAAAGTTTCAACTCCTGACCATTTTTGTAAACGACCATTTTGCATCCGTGATGGATTTATGAGAAGGTAGAATTTTATTTAAGTATGTATATCCATATACACCTTTCTTTACACAGAAAAGTCTTTTACAAAGTTTTGTAGAATAATACTAATATTTAATTTTATTAAATTCTATTTTTTATTTAACTGTCTCGTTGTTCTAGTGGTGGTAAACGCGACTGCTGGTCTTAAGGTCCTGGGTACGATCCCCAGGGCGAGCAGTTTTATTGGGTTTTTCCGTGTGGAATTCCTCAGTAGCAGTCCGGAGTTGGATTTGTGACTGGTTGATGGCAATAGGCTCGCCCCCTATTACATGAGACTTACACATAACTGGCGAAACGAGGGTGTGCTGAAAACATCTCTGCCGAACCCTTCGGGGAATACAAGGCGTAATGTTTAGGGTTTATGTTATGTTTTTTTATTCTCATCTAGTCTATATCTCTCATCTAGTCTTAAAAAAAAAACATTACATTGACTTGTAAAAGTGTCTGTAACGGATTTATTTACAGAAATAAAAATCATTTATTTATGAAATCTTTGTCCCTCTTTTGGATTTTTCCTGTATTGTGGATGCATTTACAGACAAAAATCTTTACAAGCACAAAGTTACATCGTTAATCCTATTCTTTGAATACAAAACGAGATTCATGTAAATGTAAACACCCGGCAAGCGGCAGCCAATTAGCGAGATAGTGCGATACGCGTTCCACCGAGCTTTGTCAAAGGCACGCCGGATTATACCAGCGTAGTGACGCCGCGATAGCAACGTTTAGTAGGAATATTTTTCAGTTCCACGTATAAAACTGTTAAAATGGACCTTAACGACAGAAACATCACGCCTTGTATTCCCCGTAGGGTTCGGCAGAGGTGTTTTTGTCACTTATTGTGACGTTGGCGTACAGGGTAAACTTTCGTTTGTCACATATGTATGACAATGGCGTCCAAAAGGTTAAGTTTCATATAATAGGGGGCGAGCCTATTGCCATTAACCGGGTACAAATCCCGACTTCGGGCTGCTACTAGAAAAACCCAATAACACTTAGGGATCGAACCCGGGACCTCACGATTAGCAGTCGCGCTTGCCATCACTAGACCAACGAGGCAGTAAGGAATTAAGGTGCACGATGGTTCACATACAAGTGAAGAATTAACCTATCTATTTATATAAAAATCAATTGCCGTGCGTTAGACTCGCAAAAACTCAAAAATGGGTCGACCGATTTGAATAATTCTTTTTTTGTTTGGTTCGCCTCAACGGTTTAAAAAAAGAAGAAAACTAGGATTTTTTTAAAAAAAAATGGTGTTACGAGGTTCACCGAGCAGCTAGTTTGTAAATAAAATTGTATTCCAGTGCTCCTATTTTCCGAATATGAGGTGGAAATTATGTTAATGCAACAATTACTAAAATAAGTGCGAACTTCAGCAAAAGTACCTACGCCGGATTATTCGAGCGTAGTGTTCCGCAATACCGCTGTAATATAGAAATAGGTATACTCGACATTAAAATATACATAACATGTAATGTTAACAGTCCTGATGGTGCTGTTCCCTGCTAAAGTTAAAAGTTGGAAGTAGATTAGAGTACTAAAGTGCATTTGCATGAAGTTTAGACTCCAGGGCATTTTTTTCATAAGAACGAGGAAGGAGTTGGTAGCGTTGTAAGAGCGTCTTTCTTAACTGATATTTCACGTCTCTCTATTGCATTAGCTGTAAAAATACACGCGCGTAGTATACCTAGTACGAAGAATTTTAAAAACAACTAAAATAACTTTTTTTAATCATTACTTGTTCGCGTTTCACCGTAGTCTTACCTTAGCTGTTGGTAAGCGCAGACAGGGTCCAAGATGCAGCACACGAATCCATGGTACGGAGACATAGAGGGATTCCTCTATACCTACAAATATCTAAGTATTTATTGTAATTCATTAATTTATTTATTTTATTTATGTAATTAATTTAATCATTTTTGTATTTCCACGTAGCTGCCCGTGGCCTCACTACAGGACCCATCCGAAAACCAGCGCTGCTGTACTTCGGTGTAGCAGCATAATGCTGAGATGGGCTCCATTTTTTTGTCTCGTGATTTTTTTATTTTATGTTTGTATGTCTGTAACGAGACTTAAATAAATTATTTTCTTTCTTTCTTTCTTTACCCCTCTGGTACGGACGGACCACACCTTGGCGGCTTGACTTTAATGTGAGGGTGGTAGCTAGCCAGGCGGACCTTATACAGGATGGAAGGATAAACACCGTTATCACTCAAACCACGGGTTGCACAACAACATAGCACTGAGTAAGTTATACAATTTACGCGCGAAAAATGATCGGTGCTCCGCTAACACAACACGAGTACCTACGCAACGACGTGCGATCAGTAGCGTAACAGCGGATGACTGACTGCTGCCGCGACGCCACGGGCGCCGGCAGCGTGGCGCGCACCTCCGCGCCCCTCTCCCGTGGTCAGATGCAGGTTTATTGCCCTTGCGCATAGGGTGAAATGCTTTCGATTTAACATTGGGATTTTCATTAAAAAAAAGTTTGTTATTTTTCATTGATTTTACGTTTTATAAATGAAACAAAGCCACTGGTTTCAAGGATAACGGTATTTACCCTTACACCCTATAGATCCTATCACCAAGCGTGCTGGGTTTTGTATAATCTTACAACACGCGTCTGTTCCCAGCGTGCGGTGAGGAAGTTTTATATTCTAGCGCTTCCCCAAACGGGTTAAAATTAAAAGGAAGAATCGAGTTCAATGGAACAACATATACGTGTGTATTTACACGACGCTAAGGATTTTGTTCTATCAAGACTTCACGATTAGATTTGAAAAAATGTTCACAACTTATTTGTTACATCTTTCATGTCGCTGGAAAACATTTTTAATGTTTTGACACCAGTTTCTTATTAGAAACGAAACTTACCTCTTTTGTTCTATCAACTAAAGCTTCCTTGTACCTTGTGGAGGAAAGAGGTATGGTGTCCCTCCAACGAAAAGCGAAGATAATCCAACCAGGCGGGAATTAAGCCTGGCGGGCTACTGCCCAACGGTTTAAGTTGGGAAGTTGTATACCTATATACTATCTGCGTGTCAAATCTTGATATCGCGATGCAGGATTCTGTGACGTCATATTAGCCAGTTGTCATTATTGTCACTGTAGTCTGCTGCACAATCGTCGTGCTGTGTAATTCGCGCGTGCCATGGTAGATGTCGCCACAACCCATTACCGTTGGTTTGATCATCACTGCATGCTATACACGTGCCAAAAATTACCTAATCGCACATCCTTATAACACCTACGCACAAATTCTAATAAAATACCTTTTGACACACACGAGAATTTAATCCAATGGTTTTAGTGAACCGAGACCTCATGGAAATCACGTTTTGCTTTACAACGAAAGCCAATTAACTTCGACATCAAACAATTTACATCGACGAAAGGTCACAACCGAGAAGTTACGTCAACTTGCGTCAAAATATAGCAATTAATACATCGTGAATGGTTTATTGTGAAAATAAATCAACACTATCGTACAATTTTATTGCAGAAAGGTCACAACCGAGGAGTTGCGTCAACTTGCGTCAAAATATAGCAATAATACATTGTGAGTAATTTATTGTTAAAAGAAAATCATCCGCATATTATTATCCTTTTTATTATTAATTCTGTAGACATAGGGCAGTGGTCACTACGCTCAGCATACGCATTAGTGATCTTAGTATGTTGATAATAAATAAACAGGAGGTTGCTACTGTCTGTCTTAGATAAAATGAGTTAAATATATACCGCAAACTTGTCAAATTGTATGAAAACAAGCGTGTTACATTTTTGTTCAACTACTAACGTAAAAATGGCAATTTATGTCTTAGATAAAATGAGTTAAATATATACCGCAAACTTGTCAAATTGTATGAAAACAAGCGTGTTACATTTTTGTTCAACTACTAACGTAAAAATGGCAATTTAGTGCTGGGAAGCTAACATTGCACACGCCTCGCTCTCGTCTTAGCAGCGAAAGGTCGCGCGCAAGCATCCTGCAATAAACAGAAACGGTTGTGAAGGACATGTAGGAGGATTGCTCATACTGAATGGCACTCAAAGTAGGTCAAATTGCGTTATCTATTAAAATCTATCGGTCGATATTATTCTAAATCCAAAATCTCATGATTGATGTAGATTTTTCACGTTACAGCTAGTTCCCACAGAAACTGTTTACAGGATCCGTTTTTATTTTGGTGATGACGCCTGTAGTTGTATGAGCGAGTTCAGTATTCCGAATTCAGTAAAAAATACTGTATCCGTTATTTTTTATCGTATCTTGCCTGCCAGATACGACGCAGCTACCATTTGTTTAACTAATCTGCCGGTACAGATATCAACAACACAACCAGTATCGACGAATTCGTTAAAACGGATCCGCTGTTTGAACACACTTTGTTGGTTACTTCTATTGAATTTCTGTCAAAAACCTTAATTAATCCATTGATTTTAGATTTAGATTAGTTATTAATATCAGCTGTTCATATGTTGTCTGCCCTTTTGATACCATCCCTTTCTCGCCTTCTACGATATTCAGTGAACTAGAAGCGGTGGCGTTTTCTACCACACGGGCACAATTAACTTTGTCATCAAACAATTTACAGAATCGTCAAAGGAATTGCGTCATAATATAGCAAGTAATACATCGTGAGTAGTTTATTGTCAAAGGAGATGGTTCACTTAATTATTCAGCGGGATGTGAGCGCCTAAGAAGCGACCTGCATTAGACCTAAACAAACAGGGACTGAAGGAGTCCCAAGAGGAAGGTAAATATGCAGGTGAAAGCTGTATACGTATGCTAAATGGATGCCTTGGAATTAGTGTTGAGGGTGAATATATTTTTGTAAGCAAATATAGCGGAATATTAATATAGAAAGTGTTTGGATTTATACAAAGAGATTAAATTAATCTTCCTCTTTTCGTGTGGTTAGTGACTAACCTGGTGTCAGAATTTATGCCACCCAACGGCGTCTGACTTGGCTTCACATGCCGTCGAGAAATATCTCTCAGGCATGCCGGTTTCCTCACGATCTTTACCGTCACCGTTTTTAAGCAAGTGATAATTATACAACACGCCCATGAATCCAAAAAGTCAGAGGTGCGTGCTTTGGGTTCAAACTCGAGACCTATGACTTGGCAGTCCGACGGTCACACCACTAGGCTATCACTGCTTAAATATTAAAAGTATTGAATGTCTTTGGATCTAAACAACAAAATACAATTTCGTTCTGCCTTTACTCTTTTTTTGTAAAAAAGCACATTTTCTATATATATAGGTATATAATATGTACCTTGTGGTTTTGAGCTTTCAATGATTTTATTCTTATTCAATGATAATAATTAAAACCTATATTTAATTATAAACAAGGAAATAAAAAGAATTGTCGGATATTATACTAAACTAGCTGTGTCCTCACGGCTCCGCCCGTAGCCTATGTTACTCAGTGATAATATAGCTTTCTAACGGCAAAAGAATTTTTGGAATCGGTCCAGTAGTTTTAAGTTTATTCGTTATATACAAAAATCCAAATATACAAATCTTTCCTCTTTATAATATTAGTACCTATAGACAAAGGCATTCGGCAAAAATAATTAAATATATACTGGCCTGCAAAAATAAGTATCACACTTTTAAAATTGCAATAACTTTTTAAGTACACAAGATATATTTTCAAAACAAAAAGGACTCAAAAAAGAGTTTAACTTTGTTACTATAGTTTCAAAGAAAGCTGATAAAAATTGCTATAAAACGTTTTTTATTTTAAATCTCTAACTTCTATAGTTTAGAAAAAATTGAAATTTTAAAAGTGTGATACTTATTTTTGCAGGCCAGTGTATATATATATATTTGCATATCGTAATTAGTCCATTACTGTCCCACTACTTGGCATGGACCTCTTTTCCGAATGAGAACGGTTTAGGCCTTAGTCCACACCGCTGGCCTGGTGCGGGTTGGCAGACTACACACATCATCAAAAAGTTTATAGAGCCCTCTCATATGTGCAGGTTTCCTCACGACAGTGATAATCTCATTCTGATCCGCAGATGAATTCGAATGGACCGTCCATTCGTCCATTCCGTCGTGCGACCTCGGACCCGCTACATTGTCGAAACTTCAAAATACAAAATAAGGTTGCCACGCTATTATAGAGCTTTAAACGGACCGATCAACAGAACGCTGTAAAAGACACACAATACTCCTGAAATCACCGGCACGGAGAGTGTCGGAAAATATTTTTCAACAAATAAAGAGTTTGCACCGGGAGTATTTTCAACAAATAATGGTCTCTAGGAATATTGTTCGGCGAAACCTCAGGACTCGGAGTATGGATAAGACGAAGTATCTATAGAAAACTAGCTTTTGCCCGCAGCTTCGCTTGCGTGATTTTTTTTCACCCCCTTAGGGGTTGAATTTCGAGAAATCCCTTCTTAGTGGATGTTTACGTCACAAAATGAACCTACTGTCAAAATTTCAAGTTTCTAACCCCAGCCGTTTAGGCTGTGCGTTGATAGATCAGTCAGTCAGTCAGTCAGTCAGTCAGTCAGTCAGCTTCTCCTTTTATAAGTATAGAATAATTAATATAGCCTCGTTGGTCTAGTGGTGGCAAAATTGTAAATCGTACGATCGGCGATTTACGAGGTTAAGCTGCGCTTGCCGCGGTCAGTCCGTGGATGGGTGACCATTTGTTACACATCGAGACCCCGCCGTGCCTCGGAGTGCACGTTAAGCCGTCGGTCCCGGGTGTCTTATGAATACCTATGGCAGTCGTTACGGGTAGTCAAAAGCCCGAAAGTCTGACAAACGGTTTAACCTTAGGATATCGGCATTGCCCAGTTACTGGGTTGCGGAGGTCTGATGGCAGTCGCTCCGTGTAAAATACTGGTATTCAGCCGCATCTGGTTAGACTGGAAGCTGACCCCAAGATAATTGGGAAAAGGCTAAGAGAGGTCTAGTGGTGGCAAGCGTGACTGCTGAACGATCGTGAGGTCCTTGTTTCGATCCCCAGGTCGGGCACTGTTATTGGGTTTTTCCGTGTGGAATTCCTCAGTAGCAGCTCGGAGTTTGGATTTGTGTCTAGTTGATGGCAATAGACTTACTCCCTATTACATGGGACTTAAACATAACGGTGAAATGAGGGTGTTACTATACACCTCTGTTCATCCCTTCGGGGAATACAGGCGTGATGTTATGTTAATATAGTATATATCATGTATAAGTACTCAAACCGATGCAGTTTTTTCTTCTTTTTGTCATTGTTTTTGACATAATTGTAACTGTTGCTTAAGAACTGGTTCTTGCTCTTATTTTTAAATGAATTCTCATCTGATGACCAAAGGAAGGAAGTGCTTGTTATTGCACGATCATCAGCGTCGCGTCATCCAGTGCAGATACTCTAAGAACTTTGCGGCAATATTTGCCGTGTTTGTTTTTGCTTGTGCGCTTTTCGCCAACATTTGTCTTTCCATTTGCATTAGCGTTGAATCCACCAGCAAATTAGATTGCGCAAATTATTGAAGCAAGTGCCTACGTGGCAAGTCAGGCAAGTCGGTAAAAAATGTAGAAGTCTTGCTGCGTATGTCTACAGTGAAAGTCGACACATTTGGTGCAGTGGCTGAGCGATTGGCTTCTGTGCAACAGGTCGTGGATTTGATTCCCGCACGGATAAAATATTTGTATGACCTACAAATAGTTGTTTCAGGTCTGGGCGTTTGTGCATGTGAAGATTTATGTCTGTAAAAGCACCCACGATACAGGAGAGACCGCTATGTGGGGCAAAGTTAAAAAAAAATCGTTTGCAGAAGTCAACTTGCGCATTTTAACTGGCTATATAGTACATTCAGCGCTTTATGTGTACTTAAGATAAATACAAGCTTATCTTATTCATACTCTAAGAACAAAACTTAACTGCGCAGATTGTATTGCAGCTCCGTTGTTCGGTGGTACAAAGTGGTGTAAAGCGTTGTCTTTGTGTGGACGAGATAACGAGATGTGGCTGCGCTTTCTAGAATTTAGGTGGTCTTAGCAGAAAATGCATTTAAGACTCAAGAGTAATTGTGCATTTTGTGCTATTTTTGCAGTTTCTAAGCCCTCGTTAAGGAAATGCAGGATCCGCCGCACCCTCCGCCGCGTACTGTCATTACATAAATTACAACTCAAAATACGTGATGAAAAACATGTCTCCATAAACACTCTCACGTAATAAGAGTGACGTACGTCCGGTACTCATTGGGCAGTTAACCCCGCTACCTTGCTGTCTAGCTAATAAACACTCTAATAGATCATAATACGAGTAACGTACGTCCGGCACTCACTGGGCAGTCAGCCTCGCTACCAGTGACGTACGTCCAGCGCTCACTGGGCAGTCAGCCCCGCTATCTTGCTGGCTAGCTAATAAACACTCGAATAGATCGTAATACGAGTAACGTACGTCCGGCACTCACTGGGCAGTCAGCCTCGCTACCAGTGACGTACGTCCAGCGCTCACTGGGCAGTCAGCCCCGCTACCTTGCTGACTAGCTAATAAACACTCTCATACATCGTAATACGAGTGACGTACGTCCAGCGCTCACTGGGCAGTCAGCCCCGCTACCTTGCTGACTAGCTAATAAACACTCTCATACATCGTAATACGAGTGACGTACGTCCAGCGCTCACTGGGCAGTCAGCCCCGCTACCTTGCTGACTAGCTAATAAACACTCTTATACATCGTAATACGAGTGACGTACGTCCAGCATTCACTGGACAGTCAGCCCCGCTACCAATCTTGCTGACTGGCTAATCTTTTTACCACGGGCATAAGCTATTCTCATATGGCTCGTGCCGACACGAAAGAAGAAGATTGTCATGTTTTAATTGTCCAAGTTGAGGCTTCTTGTTCAAGGCACGGTTTCTTAACTGTACAGCGTATTAGTTGCGCCATAGAAATCGTTTGAGCTTGTACACAATACGGCAAACCACCAGCCATGATTTGATTTTATCCAAGGTAAGCTGTCATGTAATAATCGCCCGCCGCCAAAACGTTCGGTGCCGTTAACAAACTTTCCTGTCATACAATACTGTACCTCTACCATGAGTTTACACAGTCAAAACTCGCTAGCGTCTCCGTAAATTATTTGTATGAAATATTGTACAGCGCCCCTAGCGGTCACAGAAAGAATTAAAATTCGTACCATGAGCACTATAGATTACGATAGGTTAAAAACCTAACGTAATCTATTCGATAGTCACTAACGTTTTTCAGCTGTCACCATACAAAACGGTACCATGAGTCACTAATTTGACTGAACCTATCGAATACGCTTGCGATAGTAGTAACGTAGCTCACTAGCATTTTGACGTGTGAAACATATGTTAACATTAAAGTTATATACGTTTTTGAGTCTACTAAAGTCAAAATAATGTCTGCAAGAGCTTATTTGGCATAGAATATGTTAGTGACCGCGTTTAAAATAGTAACTTTACATTTTAAATAACTTAATAGAAAGTAAAGTACCTATAGTAAGTCATCTAATTTTTACGTCAATGAATAACAAACATCCATCCTCACAAACTTTCATAAATTAATTTATAATAGTAAGTAATGTTAGAAACGTAAATTACCTGTTAATTTAGTTATTATAAATAATAATCCATACAATAAATTCAATAGAAAGTTGAAGCATACATTTTTATGAACTCCACCAACAATTGAAACTGTGAGACACTGGTCCTCATTTTATTAATTAATCTGTTTGAATCTAATTGTACACTTTTAAACCACACAACGCAGCTCTGTGACACAACGTTAACAAACAAAATTACAAATTGAATATACGACCAAAGATTACAATAGTATACTGTACTTATACGACGACAGTGACATATTATAAGGAATAAAAATTCAAAAACCACTAAATACCATAAGTAATCTACTAACCGTCAACTTTTCTATTTAGTCGGGTTATTTGTGATATTGACTGTCTTAACATTTTTAGCATAGCGATAACATTACATTTTGAGCTTAAGAGCCGTTCTCTCTTCTTATTAGCGGGAAAGAAAGAAACAAAACATAAGTAGAGTGAAGTTAGCTAGACGACACGATCTATCGAGCTCACCTTAGCGCCTGCGTAAGACTCCGTAAATCTCATGGTGCGAGCATTATCGAAATCTATTTGATCCACGTTAGCACGCTAGCGAGTTCAACGCTAGCGAGTAATTTTTCGATGACAACTCATGGTAGAGGTACTGATGTAAATTAAACTGTGCGCAAACGCAGCGCATCGTGGAGTAGCCACGTGATGCCGTTGCCGTTGTGCCGCCGTGTCCGTCAACAAACTTCCATAGTGGTCCATGCAACACTAATGATCGTGTCTACACACGGCTAATTAACCGTAGGTTTTTACGGCGAAAAAATGTGTGTAAGCGAGATGTTTTGGGTCTCCATAAAGCGCGTGATAAATATGTCGTTATCGTTTCGTTTTTATTTTAAACAAAGTTCCAATAACGTCTGTCACGCAAGCACGCTGCTCTCGGAAACAGTATTCTTCTCAGCAAGATCATTTAAAAGATACTACCCTGACGCCCCTGACCCACATTAAATCGGTGCGGAAACTGTCTCCTTACCGGAGCATCCTTGAAGCCGTGAAGTGTAGTGATAATCGGTTGATATCTGTATTCTTGCTTCGTCTAACAGTTGTTCACGTTGGCCTTCTGTTACTTAACATTTTATTGCATCTGACCATGACATTTGACATCCTATTCTTCTATCGTCTGAAACAGTAACGTTAGTAACTTAATTATAAATTAGAAAAAAAACGATGAGTCAAATACCAAGAGCTAGAAAAAAAATGTAGTCATGTCCTTATATACCTTTAAATAAAAAATGTAGTCATGTCCTTATATACCTTTAAATAAAAAATGTAGTCATGTCCTTATATACCTTTAAATAAAAAATGTAGTCATGTCCTTATATACCTTTAAATAAAAAATGTAGTCATGTCCTTATATACCTTTAAATAAAAAATGTAGTCATGTCCTTATATACCTTTAAATAAAAAATGTAGTCATGTCCTTATATACCTTTAAATAAAAAATGTAGTCATGTCCTTATATACCTTTAAATAAAAAATGTAGTCATGTCCTTATATACCTTTAAATAAAAAATGTAGTCATGTCCTTATATACCTTTAAATAAAAAATGTAGTCATGTCCTTATATACCTTTAAATAAAAAATCTGCAACTATAGAATTCAGGTAGATTGGCAGAGCATTCACCTGCTATCATAATTTTGTGATCACTAACCCTGTAAGCGAGAAGAAAGCTGATTATGACACTATTGCCTAAAATAACAACGCAACTACAACTTACAACTTTTAAATTATTAATTGTACTTCAACTTTTCCATTGTTTGCATGCGGTGGCCTCCTATAATTGAAGGAGTACTCTGATATAAGGCTCATCCTATTGACAAATTTTTGTGATTTTCTGTGTATGTCTTTTGTTGGAGGTTTTTAATAAATAAATATTATGACACTATTGTCTCAAATAATATTACACTATTGTCTCAAATATTATAACACTATTGCTTCAAATATTACGACATTATTACCTCAAATATAACAAGTGGCTCTACAAATTGTACGTTATTTAATATTATTTATTCTAAACACTGCAGCCATCCCGCAAGTTCTCACACATTTACCTGCGCTCCGCATTTTCTCACACACTTGCGATGCTAAAGCCTTTGAAAGCCGGAATAAAATAAATATGAACATGTATGAGGCATCGTTACTATGGAACACTAAGAAAATTTCCTGTGCCAGTTCGCTTTCCCAGGAGAAATTCAGTTTGTTTCTATCAATTTACCTTGCTTTGACTAGAAACGCGATATTCTATCTTGAATTTACTGATATTGAGACGCCTAGTACTCTTGGTATTTGTGTAGTGTACATTTATGCAGTAGAAGTTAATATTGTTCTATTTTATAAGTTCTTTTTGCCCAAGATAGGTGATAATTATGTTATTTCATATATGTTATGATGTTATGACATCACGCTTGTATTTCCCGAATGGTTGAATAGTAACACCCTCATTTCGCCGTTATGTTGTAGGAGGCGAGCCTATTGCCATTACCCGGGCACAAATCCAAACTCCGGGCTGCTACCGACGAATGAGGAATTTCACACGGAAAAACCTAATAACACTTTGCCTGACCTGGGGATCGAACTCAGGAGCTCACGATCGGCAGTCGCGCTTGCTACCACTAGACCAACGAGGCAGTCATAATGACTTATCTCAGTATCACGTATACTGGAAATAAAGCTATGATTACAGAATAATAAATAGTACTACGTACGTTACTCCTAAAGTTAAACGTCAAATTTCTAGAAATATGTAACGTGCATGCGAAAATGAGCTTTATTGTTAGGCGAGAGCGCTCGTCCACTCCGGAGGTGAGATGGCGCATAGACATGTTTTGATACCTAAACTATACAGCGACATAGGCCTGCCACATCTTCATAAGGAATAGTTTTTTAGAATTCGTACAAAGTCGTTTGATAAACGGCCAGCATCCAAGTTTGAACTTTATTGTTAGGATAGAGTATTCGTTCACTCCGGAGGTGAGGCGGCGCGTAGGCATTTACTGATACCTAATTTTTTCAGTAACACAGGCCAGCTATCATGTTTATAAGGAATATTTTTTAGAATTCGTTTGTTAAAGTAACTTTGGTTAGCCCAGGAGAATATTTAATAAATGAAGTAAATAAAATGTAGACTTGCCTATTTTTGTATCTGTCAGACGGGCACTTTAAATGTCCAAACCATCAAATTTCCAAGTTGTACAGAGTTATTTATTTATTTATTTACATTCTTACATCTACCATTACAGTCTCCCAATTCTGTAGTGCAGTAACTTAATAATAATTAATTTATTAAATACATTATTTACAACACAAAACAATAAACATCATCATCCAATAAAAAATTAAAAATACAGGGTTCATAAATAACACAATATATGTAACGTTATATTTGTGAACTCGCTCAGTTAAAAATATTCTAACAATTTTTTGACAAGATCAACAACCTTCGAGTAAATTACGCGTAAAAATAATTTAATAAAAAGAACCATTCATCATTATTAGGCACTTCGGCTAAAAATAGGTTTGCTTTATCCTCATTAAAGAAAACCTACCAGGTACCTTAATGAGGGGTCAATACAAAAAAAACCTTCATTATATTCTTAATTTAAAATTCAAAGTACTCTCCAGACCTTCAAATTGGCTGCCGGCTGTCCTTGAAATATAAATGAGTAATGAAAACGAGTGGGCACTCCGTAATTACGGGTCCGTTTTTCTATAATTGAGTAATTATAATAATAATAATAATAACCCCATCGTCGTATCCCTACGTTGACGTCGTGATGGGGCTTGCGTGCTCCAATGATTCTTAGGACTATTCCGGCTATTCATGCCGGAAAGGTCTAAGTTGAGGAGACGAACCAAGAGGGATACAATCCAAGCCAAGGTGGAACAGCATACGCCAGGGCTCCATGGCTAGGGGAGAGCTTAGTCACTAGTATGCGAACTCTGGACAACGGGGGACCTCCAGTTTTATATACCCTTGCCACGGTGAACGCAGGGCTCTGCCGTGGTCGACTTATTAGGTCCCTAGCTACTCGTGGGAATAAAATGATTACTAGATCCAAAATAAAAAAAACTATTCAGGCAAATTTGCCACATATTGATGATGAAACTACTCAAGTTTCGTTGTCATCCTCCACGAAATCTCTTTTTCCATCTATTCCATCATCATCACCACCATTCTGCATCTCTCCATCACCATCATCATCAACCAGTATACAGTCAGCGGATGTTGCACAGGAGACAAACTCTGTCAACGAACCTGTGCCCACCACTAGTACTGCAACAGCTCGTAGGAAATGGAGTATTGAAATGAATAAATTCATCCTACGTACTTACCTTCATCTTACCAATATGGAAACAGACACCAACGCATATCTTCCACCGCTTCACACAAAATTTTTAGAAAAATACCCTAATATGCAAGTAAGCCGACAGAGAGTAGGTGATCAGCGTAGAGCGATAATTCAAAAGAAATTATTACCACAGAAGACAATAGATCAAATTTACGACGAAGTAAGATCAGAATTACAAATCATACAAACTCAAATACAACAACACCCCACACAATATACAACACCAGTCAACACACAATCAGGAACACGCATGAAATGGACAAACGAATGCAATGAATCTATAATCAGAATATATTACAGGATAACACAACTGGAAACCAATAAAACAGCTTATAGAAAATATTTATATGAAGAATTTATTAATCAATATCCCGACCTTTCACATATAACAGAGCAACGATTAGCTGATCAAAGAAGAGCAATTATAAACAATAAGTATATTAAAAACGATAGATTAGCAGAAATAAAAAAACAGGTCGCAGAAGAATTGCGGCATACAAACACCCAGACAGAAAACACAAACAATGAACCGTTGAACATACAACCAGAGAGTAACATAGAATATCCTGATGAATACAGTTATACACCAAGCACTTCACATATAAATACAATAAACTCTTACACACTAACAAACACTCTTACAACAGATGTACCCCTAAACAACAGCGCATATACTGACCTCATAACTCAAACACTCACAGACCCCCAAAATACAAGTGAAGAGAATCTCTTGAACAACATACATATTGAACAAACTGACCCCACGCAAACGAATCTTGATGTTGCCCCAGAATCCAATCCAGAAATAGACGACACCTTTCAACAAGCCCAACAATACTTTACTGATACACACCCCACTAATAGGCCATACATCCCTAAACAAAAAACGTCCAGAAAGTTTTCTGCCACAGTAAAATATATAAATACTATCATTCTTCCCAAATACGTAAATGTGGATACCGACTTCAATACCCTGCAGAACGCAATTTACTGCGCTGCCTGGACGGCAGCTAAATGTAATGGAGCAAAATTATCACACCTTGCACAAAGTGAGCATCGAACACGACCACATAGGAAACCAAACTGGCAGATAAGATTAGAAATGAAAATAGGAAATCTAAGAGCGAATATAGGCAGACTAACACAATTTATCAGGGGCAACAGAAATCGAAAAGTAGTAGCAGCAGTAGAAGCAATAAAGATAAAATATCAACTACACGCACAACATGAAAACTCAAACACACAAATCGATCATTTTTTGGACACTTTAAAACAAAAACTAAATGCAGCATCCAGTAGACTCAAAAGATATAAAACGTGCACAGACCGCAAAGTACAAAACACAAAATTTATCAATAATGAAAAGATCTTCTATAGAAATTTAACATCTATGAACAAGGACGCCAGCAGCAATCAAAACATAGAGACACCTTCTCCTGAATCACTTCGAGAATTTTGGGCTAACATTTGGGAAATCCCTGTACATCATAATACTCATGCAGACTGGATTAACGAAACATCTTCACAAATCCCAGAAATGGAGTTTGAATTAATACCAATAGACACATTCATAGACGTCATCAAACGCACACACAATTGGAAATCACCAGGCACAGACAACATTCACAACTATTGGTATAAAAAGTTCACTAGCATACACCCATACATACACAATCACATAAATACATTCATTCGATCACCACACTTACTACCAACATACATAACACATGGAATCACATACATGATACCCAAGGACATCAATGATACCATAAACCCAGCCAAGTATCGACCAATTACTTGCTTACAAACTCTATATAAAATCCTAACAGCTTGCATAAGTGAAGTAGTCTACAAACATTTAACCGAACATAACATATTAGCAGAACAACAAAAAGGATGCCGTAAGAATAGTCAAGGATGTAAAGAGCAACTGACTATTGATGCAATTGTTATGAATACCGCAGTTAAAAATAAAAAAGATATCCATACAATGTTTATTGATTATCAAAAAGCCTTTGATTCCGTCCCGCATAGCTGGCTGTTACATGTTCTACATCTGTACAAAATTCACCCAACACTCATATCGTTCCTACACACTTCCATGCAAAATTGGCAAACTGTACTTAAAATAAATCAGGCATCAGCAACACTAACTACTGAACCAATTAGTATTCAACGCGGAATTTTCCAAGGGGATGCTTTGAGCCCTTTGTGGTTCTGTCTGGCACTCAATCCTCTCTCAGACCTATTAGATAAAACGGACGTAGGATTTACACTAAAAAATAACGACACACAATACACCTTAACACACCTAATGTACATGGATGATATAAAGCTTTACGCTGCTGACAAAACTTCAATATTCAAATTAGCAGACACAACACAACAATTTTCTCAAGATATTCATATGCAGTTTGGAGTTGATAAATGCAAAATTTTGTCAATTACAAAAGGTAAAATCCAAAATAATAGTTACACACTCGGATCTGGTGAATCGATTGAGCCTATGGATGAACAAAGCACGTATAAATACCTAGGTTTTAAACAGTCTAGACAGATACAACAAAAGATAACAAAACAAGAACTGCTCAAAAAGTTCTCATATCGCCTAAATCTGATTTTAAAAACACACCTTAACTCCAGAAACACAATTAAAGCAATCAATACATTCGCAATACCCATTCTCACATACTCTTTTGGAATCATACAATGGTCCAAAACAGATATCAAAAAACTACAACGCACTATCAATACACACTTTACTAAACACAGGAAACACCACCCTAAATCATGCATACAGAGACTCACGCTACCACGCCAAGAAGGAGGCAGAGGATTGATAGATATACACAATTTGCACAACAAACAAATACTTTCACTCAGAGCTTACTTCCATGACAAATCTGAACATTCACCACTACACAAACATACAACAAATTTAGACAAAAAACTAACACCACTAAACCTACAGGATAGAAACACGCAAACAAATGAACACATTACAAGCACACAACAAAAAATTACTGCATGGGCTGACAAAGCTTTACACGGACGACACCGAGCCTATCTGAGCCTATCACATGTCGACAAAGAAAAATCGAACGAATGGCTCAGACGAGGGGAACTGTTCCCAGAGACCGAAGGTTTCATGCTTGCGATCCAAGACCAAATTATAGCAACTCGTAATTACAGAAAGTACATTATTAAAGATCCCAATCAGCCTACTGACTTATGCAGACATTGCAACACTGCCTCTGAAACTATTCAGCACATAACAGGAGCTTGTAAATCTCTAGCACAAACTGATTATAAACATCGACATGACCAAGTTGCCGCAATCATACACCAAAATTTAGCGTATAAAAATAAACTCATTAGCGAGATGAATCCTTACTATAAATATAAACCCGAAACCATATTAGAAAACAGAAATCACAAAATCTACTGGGACAGAACAATCATTACTGACAAAACTATTCATTACAACAGGCCCGATATCACAGTACACGATAAAACTAATAAAACTGTTTACTTAATAGATATAGCCATACCTAACTCTCATAACATTCAAACCACAATATCGGACAAGCTTAGTAAATACCAAGATCTCGCCATAGAAATAAAAACACAGTGGAAAGCACAAACTGTTCACATTGTGCCTGTAGTCCTGTCATCCACCGGTATCATACCGAAGTCCCTCACACAAAGTCTAAACACCTTACATATGCCTACCTACACACTCCACATGCTGCAAAAAGCCACTATACTTAACACCTGTCGTATCACCCGTAAGTTTCTGACATCCTCTACACTAGCATCCACATACTCGATATAAATTTCACCTCACAAGCTTGGCTCCGGCCCGCATGTGAGGTTTCTTAAACTCTCTCACAAAGAGAAGAAAAATAAATACCTAAAAAATAATAATAATAATAATTATGAGTAAATTAAAATACTACCTTGGTATTAAGAGGAATATTGAAGGTTGTGGTTTGTGTCTAGAGATTGACTTACTCTGTTATTTAGACTGTCTCTGCCTAGCCTTTTCCCAACTATGTTGGGATCAGCTTCCAGTCTAACCAGATGCGACTAAATACCAGTATTTTACGCGGAGCGACTGCCATCAGACCTCCACAACCCAGTTGCAAGGTAATACCGATATCCTAAGGTTAGACCGGTTATTAGACTTTTGGACTTCTGACTTTCTGTAACGACTGTCATCGGTATTTGTATGACACCCGGGACTGACTGTTTAACTATTATTTAAACAGTGGTATTGATAAAAACTCTGTTATAATATATTGCGTATTTGACAAATAATTAATATTCTTCTGAAATATACTGGAGAAAATTCTTTAATAGAACATGTACCGCATTTTGAGGGAGCCCCAAACAGCAGGTAATTACTAATCGCCAGGTTCAAAAGGAAACGACATTATGTGCTAGACTCCCTCCCAAAGGATTAGATTGTAATGTACTGAAAAAATCCCTTAAAAAAACTTTAAAGTTAAACGATTTTATATTGCAGTACCCCTACAGCATCAGGATTAAGGATTGGAGGTTGAAATTATTATAATGTTGAATTGTTATGGGAATAGAATTTGTGTGCTAAGATTCAGGAGAATCGGTTTAGCAGAAGTTGTTGAAAAATCGGTCACAAGATTTGAATTAAACAAACAAACAAATATAGGAAGTGAAGCTGTTTAGAATGGGAAAGATAACTTGGCTTTCTATTCACCTCGTTGGGTTTATAATAATATTAGTTCGGTTGACGGAAAAACATCGTAAGGAAACCTGCACACCAAAGAGGGCTCCATGAAGTTCTCGATGGTGTGTGTACCCCGTGAACTCGCACCAGGCCAGCATAACAGAGTAAAGCCTCAACCCTTCTAATTCTGAGAAGAGGCCCATGCCCAACAGTGGGACAGTAATGTGCTGATTATTTTACACCAATCGACAAGTCGTTTCTTTATTGTTTCATTTAGGTAATTATTGTTAATGATTTACTAAACATCAACTGCTTCGTTGGTCTAGTGGTGGCAAGAGCGACTGCTGATCGTGAGGTCCTGGGTTCGATCTCCAGGTTGGGCAAAGTTTTATTGGGGTTTTCCGTGTGGAATTCTTCAGTAGCAGCCCGCAGTTTACATTTGTGCCCGGTTGATGGATTGCCATATTCATTTTTACAGTTGTTGACACAGTCTATTGAGACTCGCCCACAATATTTTTTTTTAATTTGAAATGGGTTTGCTCTTGACTCTAGTGTAGGTCAGAGGAGACAGAAACAAAGTCTACAATGGAGTGAGCTTACCCAGAAGAAGCCTGTTAACTCTAACTTTGAAGAGATTCAGATTGAATGCGTTCGGGAACACAGACGCGGGTAGTGAGATCCACTCTTTTGCAGTGCGCATTATGAAGGATGTTTGGAAGCGCTTAGTGCGAATTAGTGCAATGGCAACTAAGTATGGATGGTAACTTGCAGTGCGTCTAGATGTCCGATGGTAGAAGGGAGTCGGTGGGATGAGGTTGTGGAATTCTTGAGCACACTCTCCGAAGTACAGTCTATAGAAGACCGACAAGCAGGCAACCTTGCGGCGATGAGTCAAGCTGTGAAGCTTGGCATCCACCAGTTTTTCGTCGCCAATGAGCCTCTTAGCTCTGCGTTGAACTGAGTCATGCGCGGCAAGTTGATATTTTGCTGAGCCATCCCAAAGGTGGCTGCAATACTCCATTATTTATACATTCCATTATTATTACATGGGACTTAAACATAACGGCGAAATGGGGGGTTAATATACACCTCTGCACAACCCTTCGGGGAATAGAGGCGTGATGTTATGTTATATTATGATTTACTAAACTGGTCTTCAACAGCACACAAAGTTATCGCCAATTCGCCATGTTATGTAGGTATTACATACATAGTCTTTCTTTCACAGACAGCAATAAATTGGTGTTTGCGGGTGATCTCTTCGAGGGTAAACATTAGTTTTTCCTAACCCAATCAATCACGGAACAGAGGATCAGCGATAAATGTGGGTCTTTCTTGTGACAGTCGTCTGCGAGGCGGATCAGGTGACCTTTGAAAATCACGTTAGTGTCGTCGTGATCGAGTCGTGATCGTTGTGGATAACTTACGATGTTAACGCGTTTTTAATGGCGAATACAGGTGGCCTTTAATGACATTGCAGATGGCGGTAAGCGGTTGTTGTTAAGTCGTGTGTTAATGTGCCACATTTTAGATGTAGAGGACGTCCTAGAAGGACATACATCGATGTTAAATCGGCCAGCGGTCTAAATCCACCTTGAAATATTAACGTTTATGTTGGTGACCCGCATTCATTGTTCTCGAGTGTAGATCATAAAATTGCTGATGTAGCTAATATTCAATTTGTTTTGTTTTAAGTTTCTATAAGTACTCCATTTCATATAACATTAGACAAAAGTGGAAGATCGAGGCACGAATATCATTTAAACCATTTCTTCAAGTAGAGTTTTAACTCGTGTTGATTGACCATTAAGGTTCATCTTTACATAGTACATATAAAACAAAGTCGCTCGCGCTGTCTGTACGCTTAGATCTTTAAACTACGCAACGGATTTTAATGCAGTTTTCAGCAATAGATAGAGCGATTCAAGAGGAAGGTTTATATTCCCCACATTAGTATCTAAATTACACCCGTGCGAAGCCGGGGTGGGTCGCTAGTAAAAGCATAATTCTGTGATGAATCCCTGCTGGAAGCAAACATGTTGCTTACGTATTTCTATACAATACCTTGCTAAAATGAGTCTTATTTGTTTAATGTAATATTCAATAGAGTATGGTGTACTAGAAAGCGCAGTGGTAGTATAATTATTCAGCTCTGTAGTTTAATTAAGACTAAAAGCATAAAAGGGGCAATATGCATAAAAATTTTGCTATTCGCACATTAAAAGAATTTTATATGAGCAACGAATTGCGGCCGCCATTGCGAGGCACTCAGCTGTTATTTTTGTTTTAATTCGCTGTGCCGTTCACCCACAAAAGTGAATCCGAAAATTCACCGTTGAAATATATCTAGGTAGCTTGTATGATGAGTTTACTACAAAGCCTTGGATTTACTAGGGGACAAAATGTTTTGTAATTGGGTGCATGCTTTTGCGAATCCCGCGACACCGGCCGAACGGTCAGGAGAAGGAACACCGTTGGTTTTTAGCCGGTAAGAGTCCGGCAGACCCCCTCACCTTCCCCGGGCGAGGGACATCCATGAGGATTTTCCAACGATAAAAAAAGGGGACAAAATGTTCCCCAACATGACGCGCAACATTGAGTCTACGTGACGCTACAACGTTGCACACGCGTCATTACTACCTGACGCGGGACATGTTGCCGCTTCGAAAGCGGGCGCGGGTATGTGCGAGCGAATTGTTCCACGACAATGTCCCCGGGACATTCACGTAGATGTCCCGCGTCAATTCCCGCGGCATGTTGCTCCATTTGTCCCTCAGTTAATCCAAGGCTTTACCATAATAAAATAGGTAGTAAAAGAAAAAATCTATTAAAAACATTGGAAGTTAGAGACACCTATTAGAAGACATGATTGGCGCAGTGTCTGACTGCTTGGCTACAGTGCAACGATTGGCGGCTTCAGTTCCCGCACGGAATAAGCATTTGTATGGCTTGCAGATGAATGTTCCAGGTCTGGGTGTCTGTGAATTTGAAGGTTTGTATCTGTATACGCACCCACAAAACAAGAATATGCTTACGTTTAAGAAAAATGTAACAAAACAAGAAGGTCTGTTGGTTACCGCATCATGAGAATGCCAGAACGGATTCCGAAAAAATATTTTCTTTGAACACACGTATTATTTACTATCCTTTCTTTTAAATCATTTCGTAATAATACAACGTATCACGTAAAAGCTATATTACCACTGGACCCTTGAGAGGCAATGATTTTCTCTACATTTTTCCTGTTTCCTTTACAGAAAATTCGAACTCTGATCTGATTGGAGTCTTTGATAGGATCTTAAGAAACAATCATCGTCCGTTTTCTGTAATGAGATGATTTTTTTAAAAGCTTTTATTTTTATTCCAGTTTTTGTTACTTGCATTCGTATTCCTTAATCAATTATAATTCTGTTATTTTTGCATTTATTTTTGTTGTAATAATCACTATTATTGTTCCAAAATATTTGTAAGGATAATACACACTGTTACTGCCTTACTAATTAAGGGCAAGTACATAACACTACAGGAGAGGAATTTTAAAGTCTCTAAAATTTGTAATGCTAAAAGTAGTAAGTTTGCACATGAATTAAAGCCCACTTTTTGCACTTGCATTAGTAGACGCTACCCGTCGTTATTTTTTTGAGATTTTGGTAGGAATGTTGGTAGACCTGTAAGACGGTAGGCTGATGATATTATCCAGGTGTCAGGAAACGACTGGACAAATACAGGCAAGGACAGGGATTTGTGGAAAAAGGTGGAGGAGGCCTTTACCCAAAAAGGGGTCCATATTTCAACAAAAGAATACTAAGTAGTAGTAGTAGTAGGTCCCCACCTATGAAATCAGCGTTTTGTATGGAGAATTTTAAAGAAGTTGCATTTTTCATACTAACATTTTCTTAATTTATTTAACAACTATAAACACTAATGTTTTAAAACTTTTATGCACTAATGTTTAAAAACTAAGATAACGTATGCCACTTAGATTATGCGACAAAAATAAGTTTTGGCTAAGTTAAAACAAAAATATTGGTCACTTCTGCTAACAAAAAAAGGAGTCATTTTTAAGGTATTTTTTATGTTTAGAAAACTATAAGTAATAAGATTTTTTTACTATTGGTAGTTGTCTATGATGGTCATTATTTGATATAATATCAAGCAATTGATGAATATTTTAAATCATAGAAGTGACGAGGTTCTCTGTTTGTGAGAAAAAAACACCAATTTCATAGGTGGGGACCTAATAATAACACTTGAAATGTAACATAGAAATATGGAACTAAACGGCTTTTTTATTTTATTTATTAGTAGACGCTACCCGTCAGTATTTTATTGAGATTTTGTTGATTACTTTGCTAGTGTGACGGAAATTTAAACAACAATGGCGCCGATACTCTTGTTCACCAACTAAACAATAATTAGAGAATTGCTATCTTTTACTAACAGACAGCGCGAGAAAAGGACGGTGATAGATAAGAACTAAGTTAGAGATGTCAAACTAGTTTACGCCTTGAACTTCACCGTGTTTATAGTCGACACGCTCTGACTTGTCGCCTAAATTTGTATGGAAATTTTAGTTCAACAAATTTTTGACAGCTCTTATTTACGTCCGTCTATTTCTTATTTTATCAGACTGATAAAGATGGCAATAGCCTAAGGGCCCTAAATTAAGTTTAGTTTGTGCACAACAGAATCGGCACCAATAACTATCTTCTTTATCTTCACATAGTATAAAACAAAGGCGCTTCCGCTGTCTGTACGCTTAGATCTTTTAAACTACGCAACGAATTTTAATGCAGTTTTCAGCAATAGATAGAGTGATTCAAGAGGAAGGTTTAGGTATATGCCCCACATTCGTATCTACATTACACCCGTGCGAAGCTGGGGCGGGTCGCTAGTACTATATATAATTCTTCTATACGTGTGTTTGTCACCTAACTCCTCCTAAACGGCTAGACCGATTTGGATGAAATTTTGTATGTATATTTCAATGGGTTCCTGGATGGTTTGAAAACCCAATTGGACCCGGTAGGTGGCGCTGCTGTTGGTATGTCACAAAACTTTATTTACTTAATGTGGCGCTGCTTTTCCGGGCAGGACGACGTCTGCCGGGTCAGCTAGTAATTGTTATACAAAAGTAAAATACGAGGACTCTTGCTTGACTCTTTTTACGTGACCGAGTTTTAGAATCAAAGCAAACTCTCACAATTCTTGGCACTGAGAAGGCTCAAACTATTGTAACTTCTAACACACTCCTTGTTTCACTGACTCATTATTAATGCTCGCTCGACTTGTTACTCACTTCACGACGCTTACGACACGCGTGTGACAAGTAACTAGTAACTATGCAGTGTTCAATAACTAGTGAACATTGTAGGTATTTTTTATACGATATGTCGTAATTGAAAAGATTAGGCAGTTAACGAGGTTGGTAGCGGGGCTGACTAACCAGGGTGCGCCGGACGTACTTAAGTATAGATTCTCATGGAGGCTTTTATAATGTACTTCGTAGGTATATTGACTTGCCTACTAACAGTATCTAAACAAAATACAAAAGAGGAAGCTGATCGTCTTCTAACCTACGCTATACATACCCAAAATACATTGTGCAATAAATAAATAAATAAATGGCTAATTAACAACTGCGCGGATTATACAATTTGCCAGGTTAAGCTGCGCTTGCCGCGGTCAGTCTGTGGATGGGTGACTGCTCGTTAAACGTCGAGACCAATCCGTGTATCGGAGAGCACGTTAAACAGTCGGTTCCGGGTGTCATACGAATACCTATGACAGTCGTAGGTTGTTGCTGAAAATCAGCGCTGTTGGCATTAGGTTCGTCCGAAGCCTCAGCATAATGCTGAGCAATGACCTAAATTTTCACGCACCATGCGACGCACAAATTCAACATGTTTAAATTAATGTTTGTATTGTTTGTTTATTGTCACTTAGATTTATGATGCATGAGGATTTATGGTAGCCCGTGCACCATAGACTAAATAAAAACCATAGATTATTTTATTTTTGTGTGTTTGGGTTACCATTTTGTTATATATTATGTTTAAATTTAAGTGTAAGTTAATTTAAGAAACATTATATTTTTAATTTTAAGTATCCGTATGCGTCCGCGTGGGCGGAGAATAAATACTTTTTCTTTCTTTCTTTCTTTCGTTACGGGTAGTCAGGAGCCCGAAAGTCTGACAAACGGTCTAACCTTAGGATATCGGTATTGCCCTGGGTTGTGGAGGTCCGATGGCAGTCGCTCCATGTAAAATACTGGTATTCAGCCGCATTTGGTTAGACTGGAAGCAGACCCCAAGATAATTGGGAAAAGGCTAGGAGGAAAAGAGAGACAGCCAAATATCTTCTTAAACATTATCTGGTCCAAATGATAATTGGAAATATTAAGGCCATACAAATAAAAGATCATTTCGACGGCCTCGTTTTCCATTAAATACTAAAGTTCAATCATAAGTATGAATCCCATAACCATAATCGATATTCGAAGACGATTCACATTTATCGCGTAGCAACAGCAAATCCGGAGATTTCTATTGTGGAAGTTCAAAAAACATTATCGCGAAGTGGCAAAATGTAATTGTTCAGTTCTCTGGAGAGCAAAGTTCCACCATTTGTCTTTTAAGGTATTAAGGAACCGTGATTACGGGTTCCGTTTGCTTCCATCATTCTGAGAGGATGTTAATCCGGTTCCGGGTGCCAGCAAATGGCTTTGATCGTGGCCTTGGCGGATGCTGTGCTTAGCGCATAGCGTCTAGCGAGACTCCCAGAGAAAAGATACGTATAAGTAAATATACGGGGCCAACCGCACTGCGCGCTTGGTACCCTCGCTACCACGCTGCTATAACAAGCCAGCAGGTGGAAGTCATTAGCCACTAAGCTAGATACTAGAGTAGTGATAAATAAATGAATAGAGACGTTGGTATTTCGGTGATTGCATTCCTTTGTTCCTATTCCATGAGTAGGGTGTTTCCGGCCATGTGTTGAACTGCAACTAAATAGGCTTTGTAGGAAATTATGGAAGTGGTGGCAGCATAAAAATATACTTAATAATAATCCAGTCCATTACCGTCCCACTGCTAGGCAAGGGCCTCTTCCCAGAATGAGAAAGGTTTAAGCCCTAGTACACCATGTTGGCCTAACGCGGGTTGGCGGACTTCATTCGCCATCGAGAACTTTTTGGACCCTTCAGGTGTACAAGTTTCCTCATGATGTTTTCCTTCATCTTAATGTCCCAAAGATGGAATCCAGTCCCGCAAAATGATTTGGGAACAATACTCCAACAAAAAAGTTATTTTTGGTGTATGTAGTCTGCCAACCCGAACCAGACTAGCGTGACCTAAACTATACCTAAACCCTTCTCATTCTTAGAAGAGGCCCGTTTCCAGCAGTGGGACAGTAATAGACTGATTATGCTGTGCTATTCTAAAAATCTAAAGCAAAGTCTCCTTTCTTCATCAGGTCAGCACGCGTGGGCAAGACGTCACTAGTATCCAGATTCTTGGGCAATAAGTTTGAAGACAGCTACACACCGACCATCGAGGACTTCCACCGCAAGCTGTACCGGATCCGGGGGGAGGTGTACCAGTTGGACCTGCTCGATACGTCTGGGAACCATCCGTTCCCTGCTATGAGAAGACTGTCATTCCTTACTGGTTAGTGCTCTTTTTTATTATGTAATGGATTGGGAAATAAGCCGACGACCGAACCACTGGAAAATGGTAACTCCGCCTACATACACCTACAACACCAAGAGGATTGCTGATGCGTTAGCAACCTTAGAGATAAAGTTGGAAAATCTCATGTGCCTGTAATTTCACCGGCACACGAATACCCTTCAAACCGAAGCACAGCATTGCTGCTTGGCGGCAGAAATGAGTATGGTGGTAGTACTTCCCCGGACGTACTCTTTCATAACTCTAGTACGGTACTACTATTTTAGGGAAATTGAATTTGTGTCTAACGGAAACGCAAAGAATATTTTGTTTGATGATCACAATGAATACTTAGATAATGTTACCAATTCTGTTGTCCACAAACTAAACTTAATTTAGACCATTGCCGTCTTTTACACTTTGATAAAATAAGAAAGAGATGGACTTGTAGGGTGAACGAGGTATGGTGTTCCTCCTACGAAAAGGGAGGAATCCTCCTACCAGGCGGGTCCTATGTCTGGCGGGCTACTGTCCAACGGTTGATGTTGGGGAGTTGTATATACAAGGTTAGTCGGAAAGGGGGTACTAAGCCGAAAGGGCGTTAAAGTAACCATAATAAGGGATAACTTTTGTTCTACAACTTTCCCCAAAACTCGATAGTTTAAATAGCTTATCAAAGATTTCGTAAAAAATATGGTAAAATCTATCTGTCTATAACTATGATTAGCTGTGTTTGCAATTTAGGTCATATTTGGGGTCACGGATTAGAAACTTAATATTCTGAATTCATAACTTAAGCAGGTATGATATTTTTTCGAAAAATCTAAAACAAAAATCTTTTTGTACACAAATAAAAATTATCAAATTTTGAAATTTTAACACTTGCTTTAAAATAGTCATCAGTGATACTTTAAGTGGCCCGCGGCTTAGTACCCCCTTTCCGACTAACCTTGTATACTAACTCCGTGTCAGATCTTGATACCGCTATGCAGGATTTGTGACATTTCATCTGACAGCACAGACATTTCGCTGTAGTCTGCTGGACATTCGTCGTGCTGCGTACCGCGATGCCGCGATGCCGCCACAGACATAAATACGAGCTGTCAAATTTAGTTGAACTAAAATTTCCATACAAATTAAGACGACACGTTGGAACGTGTCGGCCAAATACACGGTGAAGTTCAAGGCGTAAATTAGTTTGACATCTCTAACTTAGCTCTTATCTATCACCGTCCTTTTCTCGCAGCGTCGGTTAGTAAAAGATAGCAATTCTTTAATTTTAGTTTAGTTGATAATTAAGAGAATCGGCGCCAATATTTATAATATTCATAAAAACTATTCATAAAAATAAAATAAAACCGACTTCAAATTGCCTGTCTCCGAAGTTCTTCATCAGATCTTCACCAAATTTAAATGGGACCACTTCGAAATAATACCTACTCTTTCAAACAAAAACGAATCATTAAAATCGGTTCACAATTAGCAAAGATATCGCGGAACAACCATACAAAAAAACAAAAAAAAAACAGTCGAATTGAGAACCTCCTCCTTTTTTTGGAAGTCGGTTAAAAATATGCAAAACGACAGGAGAACGTTAGCTTCAAAATTATTCTGGATTCTATTCATGAACACAGGTATTACAGGAACATTTCAACATTTTACTGAATTACACAGATATACTTGTTATATTTAAGATACGAGTTCCTCAAATATTATACAACAAAAGGAATTCTAAGAAGGCGTCCCCAACTTATGGAATTGTGGATTCTTTAATATTTCTGCAGACACTTTGAATGGGATGTCTCTCCTCAAATAAAATCGAAAAATTTCTTATCTTTATTTCTTATTGTTAGATTGTTGAAACATTTCTCAAAATCATTTGATTGTAAAGTGTCGATGACAAAATTGTCGTGAAATAATACTTTTTAATGTTCGCATTCTTTGTTATATTCTTATTTGTTTTATTCTCACGCTTGTCTTCTCTGAAGTGAGCAGAAATGTTCTCCTATTATAGAAGTTTGTTTACCCATGTTTCGCCTCTGGTACGCCCCATGTAACAATTGGCAAGCCTATTACAATTTTTGAAAATATTTCCTAAAAAAAATTACACTATAAGAATATCATTTAGAAATATATGTATCAAAACAGTCACATTCGCAGAGAGCTGGTGAGTCCAAACTTGGTGGTTAGGGATCCAGAGAGAGGAAACTTCTCACGAAGTGTACTGTATCCAAGACTACCGCCTTCTGTATCAGCACATTGATCCAACTGTTCAGCCTAAATATATCTCCATATCACCGACACTGTAACTACACTCGGGAGCAATGAATCTGGGTCGCCAACATAAGCAAAACAATGTTGAAATATTAAAAAATGTTTTCCGAGATATTAAGGTTTATGTTGGTGACCCGGATTCATTGCTCCCGAGTGTATAAAAAAACATTTAAACAAAAATATAACCGACTTCAAAAAAACAAAAAATAAAATAATTACCATATTATAAAATTAACAGTTTCAGTAGTCGGTGCTAATCCACGCGGAACCAAATGGAAGGCACCGACTTCTGAAACTGTTATATTTTTGTTTCAATGTTTTTTTTATTTTTTTCATGTTAAAACATGGCCCTACTAAAGACGCTGCTCGTAACATATTCACATCATCACAACATGCGTATTGTTCGTCATTGAGGAGTTCCATTGTCTATTTCCGAAGTTCTTCATCAGATCTTCACCAAATTTAAATGGGACTTCGAAAGAATACTCTTTTATACAAAAAAAGAATTTTCCAAATCAGTTTACAAATGAAAGTGTCATGATTAAACAAAAATTTAAAAAAAAATGCAGCCGAATTGATAACCTCCTCCTTTTTTGGAAGTCGGTTAAAAACACTCATTCTCTCTAACGAAAACTACAATACAACATAAAACGCACATAAAAAATAACTCACTAGTGTCCACTAAACAACGTCGGTACTAAATACGCTAATCCCATTTGATGGATGGCTCTGTAGCGTTGTCCACTATTCTATGGTCGTCCATTTAGATCACAATACACGATGCTTGTGTACTCAAACCAGTGTGCACACACCCCTTGTTTGTTAGTGATGGGACAACAGGCATTTATTAGGTACCAATCATTCTTTCAGTGAAAGTAACAAACTAGTAAGAAAATCGTATTTATTGTCAGACAGATTTAACCCTAATAACATAGAATTAGGAGGTTTGTTGTTTTATTCTAAACATAACATCACGCCTGTATTTCCCGAACGGTTGGGCAGAGGTGTATAGTAACAGCCTCATTTCACCGTTATGTAATATGGGGAGAGCTTATTGCCATCAACCGAACACATATTCAAACTCCGGTCTGCTGCTGAGGAATTCCACACGGCAAAACCCAATAACACTGCCCGACCTGGGGAGCGAACCGCAGGACCTCACGATCAGCAGTCGCGCTAGATCAACGAGGCAGTTACATATTAAAGGTACTAAAATGCTAAATATGGCTGCAACCAGTGTTTTAAATCCGTATGAAATATCAGTCAACCTGCAATATTATTCAATCCGAATAAAAAATTTACTTAATACTACTAATGCAAATAAATATTATTTTGTATTTATTTATTCGATAGCTTCAGTTGAATTGTTTTCATGACTCATACATCACTAGTTCACATCCGCAATAGTCGCTTTGTGAACGCATACGAGTTGAATGGATTTCCGAGACTCAACTTCGTTCTATTACTTTTGAATGCAACACAATACGACAAAATAGCCTACAGAAAACTTTCTGGAGTTTCGTAGTTGTCTAATTACTGATACTAACACCCATATTCTAAGACGTTCCTCCAAAACTTACTCGACTCGACTCCAACTCGACTTGACATAAACGTCCTCGACTCGAGATTTTTCCTCAGTCGAGGTAAGGAATCATCTGTCAAACTCAAGGTACCTCGGAACTTACCTTAAAGAAGGCAGAGTCAAAGTTCGTATGTAATAAAAATGAATTTTGAAGACTTTGTCGAATATGCATACGATAATCCTTACAACTATTTATCGCGGCGTTATTTGCGCGATGCAGATGCAGACTAAGAATACAATTTTGAAGGTGTTTTCGAGGCCGTCCTGAGTCGAGTAAGTTTTGGAGGAACGTCTTAGAATATGGGTGTAAGAATGTTTACCGTGGTGGATAATTTACTTTGCAATTCTTTCAACTTGTTGGTCAGTAAATATTTTTACGGCTCCCGGCTAATTAACAACCACACCGATCATAAGATTTGCGAGGTTAAACTGCGCTTGACACGGTCAGTCCGTGGATGGGTGACCGTTCATTACAAATTGAGATCCCTCCGTGCCTCAAAAAGCAAGTTAAACTATTGGTCCCGGGTGACATAAGAATATCTATGACAGTCGTTTTGGATAGTCAGAAGGTCGGAAGTTTGACAACCGGTTGAACATTAGGATATCGGCATTGCCCAGTTATTGGGTTGCGGAGGCTGCTGGTCGTCCCTACTCCAATCAGTTATTTGATCTTCCCACCCCCAACTTTCCAAGCCTGAAGCATTAGCTTGTCTACCTGAGGAGGACTCAAACCCGTCGTCCAGTCTAACAGAACCTGTCTCAGGTTCTCTATCGGCAGGGGCTAGTGCGCGTGCTTGGAGATCCGGGAACCAGAAGCACTGGGTCCACCGTGGCGCTATCACATTCTGATGGCAGTCGTTACATGTAAAATACTGGTATTCAGCCGCATCTGGTTAGACTGGAAGGTGCCCCAACATAAGAAATATCTTTGCTTGAATGGGTGCAATGTTCGAAGTGGCGAGGCTCCATTGAATATAACAATAGACAGAAGTGGCCCACCAAGGCACGCATATCTTTTGAACCATTTCTTCAGAGTTCCAGCTCATATTGATTGACTGCAGGTTCATAAAAACGTAATACTGTGTAATCTCTTCTGGAAGCAAACATGCTGTTTCTATACATTTCCTTGCTAAAATGGGTTTTATTTAAACATAAAATATGACTCTCATTCTAGGTTCTTGAGATCATCAGAAAATCTTCAATTAAAAATACAACAGCACTCCACCTCTTTTTATGACAAGTCCTTTACGATCCAAGCTGCTCGTCTGTGGAATGCTTTGCCACTTAATGTGAGACGTGCACAATCACTGCCAGTTTTTAAAAAGTCAGTGAAGGAGCATTACATGTCGCTTTAATCTGCTATTTATTTTATTCCTCTCCTCCGTTCTTATACATATATTTATTAGTTTATTATTATATTATTTATGTTTTCTTTTCATATTTATGTAATTATTTTGCCATGTATTTTATATTATTAAATTTAAGTAATATTATGTAGGTACGTAGTGTACTTGTACACCTAGATTGCTCGATTTTCTCTTTCCATTCTCCCAGTCCATCCAAAGGTTGTCTGGAAGAGATCGCCTTGCGCGATAAGACCGCCCATTGTGCATTTTTGTATTTAAATAGTTTTTTGTGTTATATTAACCTGGTGTACAATAAAGAGTATATAAATAAATAAATAATATAAATAAATAATAAATAAAATATAACATCACGCCTTGTATTCCCCGAAGGGTTAGGCAGGGGTGTTTTAGTAACACCCTCGCTTCGCCAGTTATGTTTAAGTCCCATGTAATAAGAGGCGAGCCTCTTGCCATTAACCGGGCACAAACCCAGACTCCAGGCTGCTACTGTGAAATTCCTAATGGAAAAACCCAAAATTACTTTACCCGACCTGGGGATCGAACCCAGGACCCTATGCTCAGCAGTCACGCTTGCGACCACTAGACCAACAAGGCAGTCAATGGGTTCTATTTGTCTAATGTAAATCATTTAGCAGTGATAGCCTAGCGGTTGAACGCTTGCCTCCCATGCAGGAGGGTCTGAGTTCGATTCCGGCACGTACCTCAGACTTTTCGAATTCATGTGCGGATCAGAATTTGATCATCACTTGCGTTAACAGTGAAGGAAAAACATCGTCAGGAACCCTGCACACCTGAGCGGGCTCCATAAAGTTCTATATGATGTGTGTAGTTTGCCAATCCGCACCAGGCCAGCGTGGTGGATTAAGGCCTAAATCGTTCTCATTCTGAGAAGAGACCCGTGCCCAGCAGTGGGAGATTAGTGGACTAATTATGTACATATGATATGTAAATTATTTAATCTGCATAAACTTTCTAATCAACGGTGTTCAGTTTTTAATTAAGTAACTTGAAAATATGACTTTGTTAATTACTACACAACAAAAACATCTAAATTATAAGCAACACGAAATCAACTTAATGTTTCCTGATAAACATAATATATGTTGAAAGGTATAATTATTTTCAACCGGCTTCCGACATGTTCGCACATATCACGGTATTAAAACTTTGCGGGGTTGTGCTAAATGAAGAAGTTAAGAAAATCCAGTCATAACAAGCCTTAACTATATGCTGTTATGCTGGAGCCACACTACGGGAAACGTCAATGCATATCATCGCGATAAATTTTGCGTTAAGTTTTAACGCCATAAAGTGAGTGGCTACACTTGCAACGGTCAACGTGAATGCCCATTCTTGGCGATAAAATTTCTTGAAACTTTTGAGTCTCGGATCCGACAAACATGGCTCTATTTGCAGAATCTCGAGAAATGCAATTACTTTTTCGTTACTCCACTCCATCGCCATAGTACGTATTTCACGAAAACACGCACGATTCCGTCGCGCTCACGGTGCACATTGAGATTCGTAGTGTGGCCGCTTCAACGCATTAATTCTCGCGTTAATTACTTTGATGTACCGCCACTTGAGTTATCGCCTAATGTCAAACGGCAATGTGAATGCCGTTGTCAAATTATCGCGTTAATTCGTGGCTACACCTACCTTAAACGTCCATCCGCGATAATTAACGGCATTTCCCGCTAGTGTGGCCCCCGCATTACACATATAAACGCCGCGTTGAACAAAAATAGCGCTAAAGCGCGCAGAATCGCAACTTGCAGTGGGTTAATTAAAAACTATTCACAATCAGAACTCTTCACTTGCACATCGTGTGACGTAGATGCTATTAAGCCCGGCCGCACATTATCAGAAATTTCTGTCTGATAACTTCATACATTTTGTACTAGAGCCCATAGGCTGCCGGATCCGGAAAATTCTGATAGTGTGTGGAATCTTGTACAGAATACGAAGATTGCCTTTCAGAAACTTGCTGACAGACATATTCTTACAATATACGGTCGGGCTAAATACTCACTCATACTCACTAAGCGTACAAAAATCCAGACTTGATTGTAACGCATCTTTAGGCCGTTTTTACATAACTCACGACATGACACGACAAAACCTGGGGACATTTCTCTGTGCCATATATTTCTATAAACCGTTTAGAACCTTTCTACGCGCAGTCGACGCACGTTGACGTCAAATTCCATACATAAAAACGTTATAAAATATACGTTTTTTTAAGTCTGGAGTTTGACGCAGAAATCACGTCGTGTACGGGCCCTTACTCACGATACGACACAACACAACACTGTCTGAAAAGTCTGGGGTGCGTGCCTTGGGTTCGAACTCGAGACCTAAGACTTGGCAGTCCGACGGTCACACCACTAGGCTATCACTGCTGAACTTTGATTGGTAACATAGAAGGCAGATGCGCTTTTATTGCGCTGGTTTAGCTCGCCTGAGATCTGTCCAACACAACATTTCGGTACTGCATTGTTTCACAGAAGTTACAACGCAGTTTCTTGTGGTGCGGTGGTACTCCACACTGATGTGGTTTCACCCTGTCTGTTCTTAACAGGGCAACTACTCGTATGTTTGAGCTTGTAACCACGCGTTGTAATTCAGTGAAACTTCTGCATTTCTTTATTTAGTGCTAATAACTTGGTTAGAACAAAAGTTGGCGTGTATCAGACAACGTAGCGTGTGCGAACATTATTGTTTGTTTCATAACTCGCGTTTAAACATGTAAAACATTGTACAGGTGGATTTTTTGTATGTAATGTGTAATATTTATGTGTATTCCGGTTTTATTTATTTATACTTCTATGCACTATGGTGGTACATAAGGCGGACTTAATGCCATAAGGCATTCTCTACCAGCCAACCTTAGGGTTAAAAAGAAAAGCATCGATATAGGTACAGGAAAAAGATGAGTTAACAATTTTGGACTGAATATATTAGGAATTTAAAAGATAAATATAAATTACATAAAATATATTATATACACATAACAAAATATATAGATATTACAATATATATATATATATATCAATTACAAAACGTTATGAAAATCTTAATGCAATTATGACGAAGACTAAATTAGATGATTAGGAGTGCAGCGACTTCAAGTAGTGCTAACTTTACGTTTTAGTTATGATATTTTCTGACTGCACTATGGGTCGACACACATAAAAGCGTTGCGACATTGCAACGCAAAAATTGGCCACCTACAGTTGAATGAAGTATTGCTTTAGGTCTTAAATGTCGCTAATTTTTGCGTTGCGACGTCGCATCGCTTTTATGTGTGTTGGCCCTAAATGAGTGCAGTCTAAATCACACCGTCTCTTCATTTGACATCACAATAAATCTATGCAAGTAGCAGGGCCCCTAAAACTACTAAGTATTATTCCTTTTTTGTTCACGATATAACATTGACGATGTTATATCCAGAAAGATGGGATGGAATGATCATGTCGATTTTCATCTATCAAGATGAGTATTCATCTGGGAATATTTACATATTGTCGAAAAATCCTTGGAGCCGTTGCTTACTAAAAATTAACGCTAGCATGCATATCTGTACTTAATATTATAAAGAGGAAAGATTTGTATTTTTGTATGTAACGAATAAACTTAAAAACTACTGGACCGATTTCAAAAATTCTTTTGCCGTTAGAAAGCTACATTATCACTGAGTAACATAGGCTATATTTATTACTGGAATAAAAGTTCTTACGCGGGCGGAGCCGTGGACACAGCTAGTCACGCATATAAATAATTCATCCCTTAAAAACTTTCAAGTTAAACGGTTTTATCTACCCCAGCGGCATCAGGATTTGATGATAGAAGGTTGACATTATTATATTGTTGTATTGTCATGGGAATTGAATTTGTGTGCGAAGTTTCAATAGAATCGGTAAAGCAGAAGTAGTTGAAAAATCTATCGCAAGATTTGAATCAAACAAAGAAATACACAATGTGAAGCTAATTAAAACTGTTTTAAATCGTTGCTGCCTTAATAGTACGTATATAATATTTTTGAGCGGTCTCTTAAATAGACCGGAAAAATAGTAGAATCTTCTTCTTCTTCCTGCATTTATCCCACACTAGATGGGGTCGGCACAACATGTATTTCATAAATCCATGTTGTTAGAGGTTTTGGCTTATTGTTTTATGACCGGCGCCCGCCTGCTTGATATCAACCCTCCTTGGGAATACTCGTTGCGCCGTCGCGCGGGTGACTCAATGTGCTTGCTGATATTATGCACTGGGTCCCAAAATTATATGCCTGTCAATCTTATTGCCGACAACTAAGCAGACTATGTTCTTCTTGGTGGAGTATACTTGAAGTTCCTCGACCCACTCATTCAGTTTTGCTAGGGACTTTAGTTCTGACACATGGTAAACTAATATAGCACCGTGAGCTTCTCTGTAAAAACTTGATACCAATGTTCTGTATCGCTCCTGTCGCGCTGTATCCCAAATACCAAGCTTGACTTTAACACCGTCCACGTCCATGACTACATTTGCAGCCAACTCCGATTGTAGCTGGGAATTATGAATTGTAGTCTCCCGTTGTGAACGCTAGTATTATTCCGGATTTACCCACGCTGAACTCACACTTCACAATTTCTCAATGTAAAATAGTAGAATCAAGCAGAAAATTAGCTTAACAAAGTGCACGCTATAAAAGTGATAATAAAAGAACTATTTCATGTCATTTTTACTCACCTCTGTAAAGGACGCATTTCACTATTCTCGTAACAATAAAGTCGCGGAGTCAAGCGTAGATAAACGAGAAATGCCTTTGTCCACCTCACCTTAGGGCTGTGTCAGACTAGCGTAAGCGTAGCGGAAACGGAACGCGGTCTTTTGTTAAAAGAATACATGGATGTGCTGTGATCTCGGATATATTGAGATTTCACTTGTGGTAAGAAATCGTTTTGAAAACATGAACGCTAATTGCCTAATCTAAGAGTCGATTTATATCATCTTTATTCTGGTTGGTCAGAACATGGCTCTTCACAAAGATCTATAGACAGAAAAGTGATAAAGATCATATCAGCCAATCAGCGCTCGTAACGTGAGTGGTATTCGCGACCTACCTAAGATAAGCCAGATTTTTGCAATGATCCTGAAAATAGCGGGAATGATTACGAAAATCTGTCTTAGATTCCAAATATCCGGTCCTTTGCAATCGTCCTAGGATTATCGCAAAGATTCGATATTTCCGAGTATCCTACGATAGATTATACATTCGGTGTTTTTCTTACATAACAGTGGTTTATATTTACTGCATTATACGAAACGCTGTTGGGGCTATGTAACTCTCAATATTTTTATTGCCGCATCCATCCGACTTTGCAACTACGCCTCCTTACACAGCGTTTGCTCTACGCGCGTCTGACACTATCCTAAGTGCCAACGTCCATGCGAATGGTTAATAACAAGTTTATTACCTCTCCTACATTCGGAAGGGCTAATGTAGACTCGGCTTTAGTGTCGCAAACCTAATTGGATAAATAAAACGTGAAATGTACGATATAAGGCGTTGTGTTGGTTGTAGTGAGAGCAATTAATTTGGAAAAATGTTGGGATTGCTGAGATTATTTGCCCCACGCTCCAACAGGTCTGTTATTTGCTATGCTTAATAGGTATCCCATGTAATAGGGAGCGAGCCTATTGCCATCAACCGGGCACAAATCCAAACTCCGGGCTGCTACTGAAGAATTCCACACGGAAAAACTCAATAACACTTTGCCTGGCCTGGGGATCGAACCCAGGATCTCACGATCAGCAGTCGCGCTTGCCACCACTAGACCAACGAGGTAGTTAGAATAGATACTATCCGCATATCAAATCTTGCTCGGTGCAGGGTTCTTGACATCATATTTGAGAGTTGTCATTATTATCGCTGTAGTCTGCTACACAATCGTTGTGAACCGGTTCATTAGTTCTATGTGGTCCTAATAGAGACCATACTACGAACACCTATTGAAAGTCGAAGCATTTGGCCTTGAATATTTACTTTGGTCGTCTATCTCTTTCTAAATACCCTTGTGGCTGGGAGTGTCACTGATTCCTCTGTTTTGGGAATCCGTGCCGGTGCAATTGTGTAGATATCCCCTGATGTCAATTATAAAAATATATATATATATATATATATGTTTTTCTTTATATTTAATGTTATTCTTAAGTACTTAATAAAATAGGACGTATATAATGAGGCTTGCATAGTAGCGGAGAAGCGAACTAAAGCCTCGAAATAAAGTTAAAAAAACCCTTGTGGCGACATCTACCACGCCACATGGGGACTACGCAGCACGACCATTGTCTAGCAGACTACAGCGACAATAATGACAACTCTCAAATATGACGTCACAGAATCCTACTTCGCGATATTAAGATTTGACACGTAGATAGTATTTACTCTAACTGCCTCGTTGCTCGTTGGTGGTGGCAAGCGCGACTGCTGATCGTGAGATCCTGGGTTCGATCCCCAGGTCAGGCATAGTGTTATTGAGTTTTTCCGTGTGGAATTCTTCAGTAGCAGCCCGGAGTTTGGATTTGTGTCCGGTTGATGGCAATAGGCTCGCTCCCTATTAATGGGACTTAAACATAACGGCGAAATGAGGATGTTACTATACACCTCTGCCCAACCCTTCTGGGAATATAGGCGTGATGTTTTGTTTTTTTTATAATAGGTATCTATACAAGTTCCCAACATTAACCGTTGGGCAGTGGCCCGCCAAGCATAAAACCTGTCTGTTTAGAAGGTCCTCCCTTTTCGTTGGAGGAACACCATACCTCGTTCCTCCACACCCTATTTTGAAAGAAATAGATTTCCATTTGACTGCCTTGTTGGTCTAGTGGTTGCGTTTGCGACTGCTGAGCATGGAGTCCTAGGTGTGATCCCCACGTCGGGCCAAGTGGTATTGGATTTTTCCATTAGGAATTTCTCTGCAGCAGCCCGGAGTCTGGATTTGTGCCCGGTTAATGGCAATAGTCTTGCCCCTATTACATAAGACTTAAAACATACCTGACGAAACGAGGGTGTACTTAAAACGCCTCTGCCGAACCCTTCGAGTAATATAAGGCGTGAATAATATATCTATACTAATATTATAAAGAGGAAAGATTTGTATTTTTGTATGTAACGAATAAATTTAAAAACTACTGGACCGATTCCAAAAATTGTTTTGCCGTTTGAAAGCTGCATTATCACTGAGTAACAGGCTACAGGGGGAGCCGTGAGGACACAGCTAGTATGTTATAAATTTCCAAACTAAATATTCTATCTGTTTCTAAATATTTGAATCTATATTTCTATATTCTAAATCTAATTTCTAAATTTAGAAAAAATAGACCACCAAAGTAAATATTCAAAATTGAATGTTTCGACTTTCAGTAGATATTCGTAGTGTGGTATCCATTTTAACCCATACCTTCATGGTCCCAAGAATTGACCGTCTCCCCCACCCAGTGGGTGTCAAGGAACTAAAACGAACACTAAACAATTTACGGTTGTCATAGAAACTCGAACACTTCATTCACAAGACCACCCGCGTCGCTGTTACTCAAACTTTCACAGATTTATGAGACAATAAATAGTTTTTTTATGTTCAATTTCTACGTGAACTTCGTCCGTATCGTACCACTAGAGTTTCGCGAAGAAAAGTGAAATGTATTTGTGTTATTATTACTTTTGTGTTAGGAACTTTTGGTTGTAATGATACTTGATAACTTCTTAGCCTGTCGTATAAGTTAGAATTGATTGGAGGTTTGATTCATATTCCGAACTCCAATTAAACGTTGTTTTTTTTTACACAGACATACTGGGTGTAAAAATAGCCTTAACGAAGCCGAAGTCTACGCATACTGCACACAAAACTAAGTAACATACAGCAAAAATAAATGGTGGGAAACGACTTTTATTTTTTGGTATTAAAAAAACAGCTTTTAATTGTAGCGCGCAATAGAAGCGCGCGCGCAGCAGACTGTGCCTACATTTCAAAAATGTTGACAATGTTTGTATAGAAGAATGTTTAGTAATAACATTTAAACTTAGTTTTCGTGAAAAACGTACAAAAATATTGTGACTTTGACCTTCAATATCCCCATAGCCAGTCGGTTCCCAGGTATGGCCCAATACCAAAAAATCTTCGTAATGATGGGAAGAATACGTGACTCTCGGCTTCGTTTAGGGTATTTTTACACCCGATATATGTTTGCAGACTTAAGGCCTGGTCACACAGAGAGCGTGGCTGGGTCTGATATTTACGTCGCGTGTTGATAGCGTGCTCTTGGTGTGCGGATTACTATGATAATGTAGGTATGTAAGATGCCACACAGAAACTGCCACACCACGCCAAGCTTCCCGTGGACATTCGCTTTATGAATAAAGCTAATGCAATAGTTAATGAATGCGACGAATCTTTTGATTTCGCTTTCTTTCCGCGGTCTAATATAACTTTGACTGACTTCTTGGTCTAGTGGTTGCAAGCGCGACTGGGTTCTGGTCCTGGGTTCGATCCCCAGGTCGGGCAAAGTGTTATTGGGTTTCCCATTAGGAATTTCTCGGTAACAGCTCGGAGTCTGGATTTGTGCCCAGTTAATGGCAATAGACTCGCCCCCTATTACATGGGACTTAAAACATAACTGCCGAAACGAGGGTGTATTGAAACATCTCTGCCGGTCCATTCGGGGAATACAAGACGTGATGTTATGTTTTATATAACTCTGAAATACCAAAATTTTTGGTGGATCTGGAAAAAGGACGTTTAAAGAAATGTTGTGCCTTAAATAAATTATTTCCTTACGCAAAAACTTGGCTTCTAAACTGTACTGTAGTTGCATTTAGCTGAAGGGACATAATATTTGTAAAGTGCTTCTTACACTATTCAATTTGTAGGAAATCTAATTAGGAACACTCTAACTAGGAAGTTGGAAGCTAGTGATCACACTACACTAAATTTAATTCTAAATCGGACCGACGTCTAGGGTTGCCACCTTTTTTTTGAACAAATATAGTATTTTTCCCAAAAATTAAGCAGAAATGTAGTACTTTTGAGAAATTCAGGGAAAAAAATGTACAAATAATTTTTTTATCTTTATGTACTTTTCCATATATACTTGTTATTGCTCTTCGCTTCGTTCTTAACTTTATGATATACTGTATTTTTATACCAAAATATTGTAAGTACCTATATACTCAAACCGCTGTAAATTTACAAATCCGATCTGGCAACACTGCTCTAAATCGTAGCGATGCGATTGATTACACTCACCAAAATCGTAAACAATTTAGGAACCTTCGGTCGGGACCTTCGAATCGCACTAAATCGGAATCTAAGTGTTCTAACTTCATCTACACCTTTCGATTTCCTAATTAGATTTCCTACAAATTGAATAGTGTAATAAGCGCTTAAACATAACATAACATCACGCCTGTATTCCCCGAAGGGTTGGGCAGAAGTGTATAGTAACACCCTAATTTCACCATTATGTTTAAGTCCCATGTAATAGGGGGCGAGCCTATTGCCTTCACTGGGCACAAATCCAATCTCTGGCCAACTACTGAGGAATTCCACATGGAAAAACCCAATAACATTTTGCCTGACCTGGGAATCGAACCCAGGACCTCACGATCAGAAGTCGCGCTTGCCACCACTAGACCAACGAGGTAGGTTCTATTTGTAAACACGGAATGACGACACAAACCCAACTCAAAATCCTCAAAACAAAATGTTTCAGGTCGTGTGACTCCTTCAAAGAGTAGTAAACATTTCAGCATTTCAATGAAAATACGAACTGTCATAAGTAGGGACGTAGATACTAGTATAAAGTACTTTTTACTCCTACGCACGAACCCTTTTTACTTCATGTGGCAGGTGACAGGTTAAGCCAAGCTCATAATCATCCAAAAGGCGGTACATACCTACCCACAATATTGACCGTGTTCCTAGAGATTTATAATTTCCCCTTTGTAGTTGTAGGTGCTGTGTCGATGTTCTTGATACATAATAAAACAAATAACTGCCTCGTTGGTCTAGTGGTGGCAAGCGCGACTGTTGAGCGTGAGGTACTGGGTCGATTCCCAGGTCGGGTAAAGTGTTATTGGGTTTTTCCGTGTGGAATTCCTCAGTAATAGCCTTTTGGATTTGTGCCCGGTCGATGGCAATAAGCTCGTCCCCTATTACATGGGACTTAACATAAGAGCGAAATAAGGGTGTTGCTATAAACCTCTGCCCAACCCTTCGGGGAATAGGCACAGGCATGATGTTATGTAAAATAAATAAATCATTTATTTCTCACCACAATATTTACGATCACAAGGACATAAATTGGTTAGTAATACTAATAATTTTAGACAAACAATATTGTGGGAGATTAGTGCCTAAGCTGAGCAAAAGTCTGTGTTTCAGAACACCAAAAAATCGTATGCCTTTTCAGGACATGTTATAACGTGTTATCAGTTTTAATATCATGAAGCTAAATGCTTGCTTGATACCCCTATGTTAAAGGTTAGACGTATTAGCATTCAATAACTTATAAGTAAATAATTATGTTCATGTCTTGCAAGGTAGTTTTTTTTTTTCTTTACTTGGTCGTTTATTGTACTAGTCTCACCTGATGGTAAGCGTAGACAGGGTCTAAGGTGGAACACACGAATCTACGGAACAGAGATACTTATAGAAATAGATTCCTCTATTCTTGTTTTTTTTTTTCCTTTATTGACCAACCAACAATTGAGGGGCTCGTGGCTAAATAACAACCGCGCCGATCGTACGATTTGCGAGGTTAAGCTGCGCTTGCCGCGGTCAGTCCGTGGATGGGTGACCATTTGTTACACATCGAGACCCCTCCGTGCCTCGGAGAGCACGTTAAGCTGTCGGTCCCGGGTGTCATACGAATACCTATGACAGTCGTTACGGGTAGTCAGAAGCCCGAAAGTCTGACAAACGGTTTAACCTTAGGATATCGGCATTGCCCAGTTACTGGGTTGCGGAGGTCTGATGGCAGTCGCTCCGTGTAAAATACTGGTATTCAGCCGCATCTGGTTAGACTGGAAGCTGACCCCAAGATAATTGGGAAAAGGCTAAGAGAAAGACCAACCAACAATTGTTTACACTGTAAATAGTTAAAGTAATATTAGCCATAATCTAAGATTAATGTGACAATTTATTACAGATTAGCACCGCAAGCCCCATAAACATATTAGGTGTGCCACAAGCACTAAACTAAAAAGTTAATATCTATTAACTAAAATTAAAAAGTTTAAATTAAAATTACGTGATGGAATATAAAACTAATATGAACAGCAAAAGTAAAATTCAATAGAACAAAACAAACAGAGACACAACAAAGTAGAGAAAAAATAAAATTAAACATTACCTACTAAAAGTTGTTCTATGAAACTTGACATAATGAGTCAAATTGCACGTCAAGGTCGCTGGAGCCCCAATAGCGACCTGAGACAACACCAGGTCGACAAACCATTTAGCATTTTTCGACCATTTTCTTTAATCTTTATCGACGCATTTGAAATCTCTTTAAATTAGCAATTTTCCTTCAGATAAATCTTCAAGTAAAAAAATTGTTATAAATGCCTATTTTTATTGGTTTAACCTAAATTAAGTCGTCGTTTCGAGAGGAGATTAATTAGCAACTAATTTGGGAAAAGTTTCTTTGATCAATATTTGATTAGGGTCGTGATTTGACGTCGCCCGAGGCTTTCCGAGCTCTCATTAGTGCCTCTTTTAGTGGTCAGTTGCTTCTGACGTGTAATGAAAAAAAAAGGTTGAAATGTAGAATTATATTATTTCCTGCGAAATCGAATTCCATTCGTTATACATTGAGACCTCTTCGTGGTGAACAGAACCAAAAAAAAAATTCAATTCGGTCGAGCCATTTTCGAGTTTTTGCGTGACTAACACACGGCAATTGATTTTTAACCGACTTCCAAAAAAAGGTGGATGTTCATTACCTCACAACACTGTCATTTATAAACCGATTTGGAAAATTATTATTTTGTGTGAAAGAGTATTCTTTCGAAGTGGTCCCATTTAAATTTGGTGAAGATCTGATGAAGAACTTCGGAAATAGACAATGGAACTCCTCAATGACGAACAATACGCATAATGTGATGATGTGATTATGTTACGAGCAGCGTCTTTAGTAGGTCCAACCATGATTTAATTAAGACCACTAAAATAAAAAAATAAAATACATTTTAAGAAAAATAAAACCGACTTCAAGAAAACGAAAAAATAATAAAATAATTACCTACCATATTATAAAATTAACAGTTTCAGAAGTCAGTGCCGTCAATTTGGTTCAGCGTGGATTAGCACCGACTTCTGAAACTGTTAATTTTATAATATGGTAATTATTTTATTCTTTTTTCGTTTTTTGTAGTCGGTTTTATTTTTGTTAAAATATTTTTTTAAATATTTATATAAATTATAGTTTCCCCTTTTTAACTTTTACTTTTTGATACTCCTGTAACGGACATACGGTGATTTTAAATTAAATTAATAACTTACAGCTAACTTAAGTATATGAAAGTCCATAACATTTATATTTAAAAAAAAAATTGTGCGTCTCCTTATTGACTCGTGTGGACCTGTGTCTTATAATTATTTATTCAGCTTGATTTATTAACCTTGTTGGCAATGTATAATTTAAAAGAATATCAAAGCCAAATAAATTCCTACTCAGATAGTAACTGGGTACTTACAAAGCAGTTTTTGTACAAAGGGTCATAAAACAGAAGTGCTATTGTTTCACCCTTTTCAGTGTAAGTTCCGTTGTTTTGGTTTAGTTGGACAAAATTTTTATATTAACATCAATGCTTTTTCTCATGGGGGTAGGCGGGGACAACAGAAAGTAACACAGTGCGGTAAAATGTCGCCTAAGGACTTTGAGCGATTAAATTAATTACCATATTATAAAAGTAACAGATTCAAAAGCCGGTGCTAATCCACGCTGAACCAAATTAAAGGCACCGACTTCTGAGTCTGTTACTATTGTTATTTTATTACTTTTTCGTTTTCGTTATGTTGAAGTCGGTTTTTTTTTGTTAAAATGTTTTTTATTTCATTCATTTTAGTGGCCTTAATTAAAACATGGTTGGACCTGCTAAAGACGCTGCTCTTACACATAATCACATCATCACATTATGCGTACTGTTCGTCATTGAGGAGTTCCACAGTTTATCTCCGAAGTTCTTTATCAGATCTTCACCAAATTTAAATGAGACCATTTCGAAAGAATACTCTTTCAAACAAAAGAAGAATTTTTCAAATCGGTTCATAAATGAGGGTGTACTGCGGTAACAAACATAAAAAAAAAGAAACATATAGACGAATTGAGAACCTCCTCCTTTTTTTGGAAGTCGGTTAAAAATATAAAGATTATTAAACTAAACCTTCTGTATTAAACCTTCTTCCTTATTTCTGTGTACGTTAACGATTTATTTTCATTTTTATACGCGGTTTTATAGTAAAATATACGAGCTAGTTACTCGCCTTGCAAGTCGTAAGTAATAAAGCTCCTTTTAAAATGTTTACGAACAATGCAAGTACAATGTGTTTATGCAAAGTATGAAGTAAGAATAGAAATACAAGGTAACATATTTTGAACTGTAATGACATTTGAATAAAGCATAAGGTATTTTAACACTGTTATTTTGTAGATTAACAATTGTAGATGTGGCACAAAAGGCCACCCAGCTGAAGTGTGACTGGGCAGGACATGTCTGCCGTATGCCGAATGGACTGTGGGCCCGGATAGCACAAGACTGGAGCTCCAAGACAGCGAGACGAGGTTCGCGGCAGACCGCGAAGATGGCGGGACGAGTTGGATGCCTTTCATGATAATTGGCATGAAGCTGCACAGAATCGTGATAGATGGAAGGAATGGAGGGAGGCCTTTGCCCAGTAGTGGGACAGTACAGGCTAAATAATGTTATTTTGATGAGAGACTCGTAATCCGTAACTCGAGATCGGATATACCTATATTTGTTTTTTATTGTTGATGTGTTCATGTGTAATAACTACCCTTCGCCCGGGGAAAGCGAAGGGTTATGCCGGCTCTTACCAGCTAAACATCCACGGTGTTCCTCCTCCTGACCGCTAGCTGGGGTCGCGGGATTCGCAGATGCATGCACCACAACGTGATCGGCTGGCCTACGAGGATGTCCTTATTTATTTTTTCGTTTGAAAATTCTCATTCTTACCCTCCGTAAGGTGCACAGAGATCTTCTACGGAACACATCGGTAAAAAGGCCTGCCGTGGTATTTCCTTGGGTAGGTGACTGTTGCTGACACATCGAGAATGCTCCAAGCCTCACACGTCACGCTTTCAATTCCGGTTGCCATACGAATATCTCCCTATGGCAGTTGTTACGGACTATCAGAAAGAGGTAGACAGCTTGTTTCTGCCTGAAAGCATGGTGGATAATAAGCAACATGGCGTAACGTGATGTCACAACAGCGCGAGCGCTGTTAACTTTAGAAAAAGCTTGTTAAAAAGAAGTAATGAGAAGATAACTCTGCACAGACACAAAATCCACTATAATAGCCATCCAAAAATAAAACAAAATGTTGTCAACTACCCGAGTACTAGCTCGTTAACTTATCGGGTTTCAGCAGAGCTGCAAAAAAGTTTACGTATTTTTTGTGTACTCGCTTTGTTTATATTTTTTTGATGTAGCAACATCATAACTCTTAACCCATAAAATAACATTTTTTAAATAAGCTCTTGGTTCGGCTTTAATATTTACGTCCTTACTTTGTTGGTGAGTAAACTTATAACTAGTTTTATACATCGAAAAATGTATGGTTATACTTACGTTATTCATGACATTATTTTATTCAGCGTATATTAGTACACTAGGACCAAGTTACTTGTGAATTGATGAGCGTCGCTCGGTTCGCTCCGATGTTGCCATTCTATGAATAACGATCCATTATGAGCGATATCTCTAATCTGGCGTGACACACATATTTTATATTATGTCACATTTTCTGCCACTTTAGGGCCTGTACACAAAGTTGCGTTGCGACATCGCATCGTAGAAATGTACGAGCTCGCACGACGCAACGCAAGAACTTACGAATTGATTCGCGTAATAGATTTTTCTTATATCTTCTTATCAGTAACAGCAGTGCGCAAATCTTTTTACGCAAATTTATTCTACCTAGTATAAAATACGTTCAATACGTTTGACGATCGTCGAGGGATTGGTCACCCGAACCTTGGAAGGAAGACGCCATGGCGCACGAAATCGCAACGCAGCAATTTGCGTCGCAGTTTTCTGCGTTGCGAATTCGCATCGCGCCGATTCGCAGTTTTGTGTACAAGCCCTTACAGATGACTTGGTAGCTCGAATAGCTCTGTCCGTAAACTGCACTCGCAAGTCGTAACAAAATCATCGTTTGTTGCTACGGGACGTTTTGTCAAGACAGGCATTGGATAAGGCCGACTCCACACATTGGAGCCAATTTTTGTTCCCGATTGTTGAAATAATATCATTTTGTAGCATTTTTAGAAAGGCACAATTTTCCTATTCCCTACATAGTGTAAAACAAAGTCGCTCCCGCTATCTGTACACTTAGATATTTTAAACTTTTTTTTATTTGACGACACGTTTGGTGCAGTGGCTGAGCGATCGGCTTCTGCGCTACGGGTCGTGGGTTCGATTCCCGCATGGAACAAATATTTGTATGGTCTACAGATAGTTGTTCCGGGTCTGGATGTTTATGCCTGTGAAGATTTGTGTTTGTAAATGCACCCACGATACAGGAGAAATCCTTGTGTGGGGCAAAGCTTAAAAAAAGAAAGAAATACGCAACGCATTTTAATGCAGTTTTCAGCAATAGATAGAGTGATTCAAGAGGAAGGTTTATATGCCCCACATTGATATCTACATTGCACCCGTGCGAAGTCGGGGCGGGTCGCTAGTAATTTAATAAATGCATGGAAAAGTTGAGGGGTTCGTGGCTAAATAACAACCGCGCCGATCGTAAGATTTGCGAGGTTAAGCTGCGCTTGCCGCGGTCAGTCCGTGGATGGGTGACCATTTGTTACACATCGAGACCCCTCCGTGCCTCGGAGAGCACGTTAAGCCGTCGGTCCCGGGTGTCATACGAATACCTATGACAGTCGTTACGGGTAGTCAGAAGCCCGAAAGTCTGACAAACGGTTTAACCTTAGGATATCGGCATTGCCCAGTTACTGGGTTGCGGAGGTCTGATGGCAGTCGCTCCGTGTAAAATACTGGTATTCAGCCGCATCTGGTTAGACTGGAAGCTGACCCTAAGATAATTGGGAAAAGGCTAAGAGGCATGGAAAAGTTTTTGTCATCCTGGCAACTGAATTAAACCGTCAATGTCATAAGTTTCATCAATTTGTCATTTCACAGAAGAGTTGGTCAAACAGTAAGGGGTTAGTGTGCTGTTCTCACCATAGACAAAGAGCAGGGACCATTAGACAGAATAATAAATGCTTTTAGTATTTAGGTTATATTCATAATTAACGTATTCAGTGTTGTTATAAAATGATAGATGCGGACGATGCATCAAAGTTTCTATACTAAGTAAGGCAGAAAGTAAATATGAATGAATTTCACTCAGCCAAGCACTGAAGAGATTGATTAGGTTTAGACTACGGTATATTAAGGATAAGTGACCCTTGACCCTAGGAGTTTTAGACAGTATAAATAGTGAGAAGGGACGTTGATTTATATCGGTGTAGAGGAACGAGGTATGGTGTTCCTCCTACAAAAAAGGAGGGTCCTCCTAACAGGCGGGTCTTTTACCTGGCGGGTCACTGCCCAACGGTTGATGTTGGGATATACTAACTCCGTGTCAGATCTTAATACCGCGATGCAGGATTTGTGACATTTCATTTGATAGCTGTCATTGTTGTCGCTGTAGTCTGCTAGACACTCGTCGTGCTGCGTAGTTCTCATGTGGCGTGATAGATGCCGCCACATCGGTATGCAAAAATCGAATATATATAGAGTTTAAATAATCCCTTAAAACAACTTTTAAGTTAAACGGTTGTATCTTGCAGTACCCCTGAAGCATCAGGATTTGAGGATTGAAGATTGCAATGATTATAATGTTGCATTATCACGGGAATAGAATTTGTGTGCGAAGTTTGAGGAGAATTAGTTAAGCGAAAGTAGTCGAAAAATCTGTCACAGGATTTGGATCAAACAAAATATACAAAGTGAAGCTAATTAAAACCGTTTAATGATACAGAACCTAAACAGGCTTTAATGAAATTAGTTAATTAGGAATAAATAATAATAATCCAATATAATAATTGAGTCAATATATTTCGATGCAATGAATGTTTGTAGTCATGAACAATTGATGTATAAACATGGATGGATGGATAAACATTCGATATTTCGAAGTTATTTATTGAGAGTTCGATTTGTTAAACTTTCGATAAAATGAACGATCCATTATTTGGACATTCGATTAATAGTTGTCAATGAATTGATATTCAATGATTTGGAATTCGATGTGGCGTAGAACATCCTATCTAAGAGCCCGTTCACACAGCGGATCCCTTTTCATCGGATCGTTTTTAACGGTTCCGTCGATACTGGATGTGTGGTTCACATCTGTAGCGACGCGACGGTTCGGTTAAACAAATGGCAACTGCGTCGCGCCCTCGCGCGCCCCTCGCATACATCTTCATGTACGGATCCGTTTTTTATACTGCTCCGGCATCGAGTTTTTGATGACAAAACGGAATGTGTAAAAATGTCGGACCAGTATTTTTTACTGAATTCGGAATACTTTCGTGAATGTGAACTCGTTCATACAACTACAGGCGCCATCAACAAAATAAAAATGGATCCTCTAATGACGATCCTATAAACAGTTTCTGTGTGAACTAGCTGTAAGGTCGTTTAAATGACTATGATTATGCAGCTAATATTATCCCACTGCCAACATCACATAACGACCATAAACTTAAATTTTATAAGATTACTTTAGTCCCAAACTTAGGACGTTAAGATTAAGATTTCAGGCTACAAAGTGACCGCTCGGCGCTTATCACAGGAGTGCCGTTACATGAAATATTAAAGGACGCTTCGCTTAAGTGGGGACGCTATGTTCACTACTAAACAGTTCGATAACCCTCGTATCAGTTTTCGTACGTTAAATAGTAAACTCCTAGGAGAATGTGTCGCAGAATAATGGGGTAAGTGAGGCATTTTAGGCCAGAATAGAGGTACATTCGGGGTACGTTGAGAGCTAACGTAAATGAAGGCCTAACGCGAATATTGTTACATTAGTAATGTAAACATATGTATGTGTATTTATAGCAGTGATAGCCCAGTGGTTGACCGTCCGACTGCCAAGTCATAGGTCTCGAGTTCGAACCCAAGGCGCGCACCTCTGACTTTTCGGATTTATGTGCGTATTATAAATAACTAGCTTTTGCCCGCAGCTTCACTTGCGTGAAGTTTGAAATCCTCGTTAAGCCCATTTTATAGTGACATTTTAAGATCCAAAACGTCCGTCTTTTATCACCCCCAGCGGTTTAGGCTGTGCGTTGCTAGATTAGTCAGCCAGTCGGTCAGTTTCTCCCCATGCTTCTTACTTCAAAAGTACCAGATTTCTCATACAAACTTTCAACACTTATTTCACCCCTTTAAGGGTAGAATTTCTAAAAATGCTCAAACAAGTGTACGTTTATTTCTAACCAAAAACCTTAATATTTAATTTCAAGCTTCTTACTTCAAAAATGACGGACTTACATACAAACTTAAAAATCCTATTTCGTCCCCTTAGGGGTTGAATTTCGAGAAATCCCTTCTTAGTGGATGTTTACGTCACAAAATGAACCTACTGTTAAAATTTCAAGTTTCTAACCCCAGCCGTTTAGGCTGTGCGTTGATAGATCAGTCAGTCAGCTTCTCATATTATATATACAGATTATCACTTGCTTAAAAACGGTGAAGGAAAACATCGTGAGGAAACCAGCATGCCTGAGAGATATTTCTCGACGGCATGTGAAGCCAAATCAGAAGCCCATGGGCGGCATAAACTCTGACACCAGGTTAGTCACTAACCACACGAAAAGAAGAAGAAGTAATGTAAACGTAACGTGAGTGAACTTTGAATTGAGAATACTCGTTTCGCACATACCATTTAATTAAAATGAAAACATATCATCACGTCTGTATTCCCCGAAGCGTAAAGCAGATGTGTTTAGTAACATCCTCATTTTCGCCGTTATGTTTAAGTCCCATGTAATAGGAGGCGAGCCTATTGTCGTCAACCGGGCACAAATCGAAACTCCGGGCTGCTAATGAGGAATTTCACACGGAAAAACCCAATAACACTTAGCCTGAGCTGGGAATCGTACCCAGGACCTCACAATCAGGAGTCGCGCTTGCCACCATTAGACGGCAGTTAATTTGAAAACTTTATTCATATCTATGTATGTTATAACTTGTGCATGTAGCAAAAAAATAAACAGTTGTATTTTCGATTCAAAATTCACTTACATTAGTGATACGTTTACGATACTATACGTCAAACGTAGGACGTAGTAGTATTAACGCTAGGACTACAAAATAGAGGTATATTCCAGATACGTTTGAGTGCTAACGTAAACTATGATAGGAAATCTCATTTTGCCGCAAATTATGTTAGCATATTTATTTACATTATGAATACATAAACTCGTGGTTATTTTGGAACCGATAAAACCTTTTCAGTTAGGGTGGACGCGCACCAGTTCGCACCGTACGCGCCCCAGTCACCGCTTTTGTTCACTGTTGTTAACGGTACTACGACGAGCGCGGCTCGAATGCGTGTGAAGTTACATAGAACTTTTTTTAAATTTAAAATATAAATTAATTAATTAATTTACCTACTTGCCCCAAAGTCGGTTTTGTGTTCAAGAAAAACGGGATAACAAACCGAATCCATCGGCAACTGATTTTATCGTAAGGTTCGTAGTTGGATGCTGATCAGCATTGGAATTATTAGGTCCCCACCTATGAAATCAGCGTTTTGTATGGAGAATTTTAAAGAAGTTGCATTTTTCATACTAACATTTTCTTAATTTATATAACAACTATGAACACTAATGTTTTAAAACTTTTATGCACTAATGTTTAAAAACTAAGATAACGTATGCCACTTAGATTATGCGACAAAAATAAGTTTTGGCTAAGTTAAAACAAAAATAGTGGTCATTTCTGCTAACAAAAAGAGGAGTCATTTTTAAGGTACTTTTAATGTTTAGAAAACTATAACTAATAAGGTTTTTTTTTACTATTGGTAGATGTCTATGATGGTCATTATTCGATATAATATCAAGCAATTGATGAATATTTTAAATCATAGAAGTGACGAGCTTCTCTATTTGTGAGAAAAAACCGCCAATTTCATAGGTGGGGACCTAATATTAACATCATTATTGCTACGCCGTAGCAGATAACTAAACAGCTACGCGTCAACTCATTATTTCTACCGTAGCAAACTGTATTGCATCCTCTAAAGCCAGGTCTGCTGCGATCATATTTTTGTTAGAAAAAGCCCCTTGTTTTTCTAACAAAATCGGGGCGTGGCCTAATTATTTACTGTGTTGTAATTGGATCAAGTATTCGCTATACATGTTTTATTCGATTTTTATCGCAGCAGACCCCATTTATTAATTACACACATAACATAATATCGCCCCTGTGTTCCCCGAAGGGTTGGGCAGAGGTTTATAATAGGGCAAATATTCGAAAAATATTAACAAAAATTGAGAACGTCATTAGCATCATCCCAAAGTTAAGAATGCAGATGTTTAATACTATTGTACCGCTTGGTGTTTTGTTTGTATCGTTTGTACCCGCAATTCTACGCATAGTAACATCGATAAGAATTTTATTTTTCTACTTAGTGATTTTTCTTCTTCTTCTTCTTTCTTTCTTCTTTTAAGGAAAACTCAAACAACACCGCTGCCGTCAAGCAATAAGACAAGAATAAAAACAATCTGACAATACTATAACGTTAACAATCCGGGAGAAGAATGATTTGTTAAAATAATGTTAAAAAAATTCGAATATTCACCCAATAACACCCTCATTTCGCCGTTATGTTTAAGTCCCATGCAATAGGGGGCGAGCCTATTGCCATCAACCAGGAACAGATCCAAACTCCGGGCTGCTACTGAGGAATTCCATATGGAAAAAACCCAATAACACTTTGCCCGGCCTGGTGATCGAACCCAAGACCTCACGATCAGCAGTCGCGCTTGCCACCATTAGACCAACGAGGCAGTTCAATTTGATTTGCATCAGTCTGTTCACAATGGACGTAGGCCTCTCCCCAATAATTTGGTCAAATATGTCTGGTGGTTTCAAAAGGTGCTTACGAATGAATCTTTTAGAAATACATTCTTCTTCTTCTTCCTGCCCTTATCCCACACTAGGTGGGGTCGGCACAACATGTATTTCATAAATCCATGTTGTTAGAGATTTTGGCTTATTGTATTATGACCGGCCGCCTGCCTGACATCAACCCTCCTTGGGAATATTCGTTGCGCCGCCGCCGTCGCGCGGGTGACCCAATGTGCTTGCTGGTATTATGCACTGGGTCCCAAAATTATATGCTTGTCAATCTTATTGCCGACAACTAAGCAGACTATATTCTTTGCAAGGCTATGTTAATATGCCTTCTACATTTATATTGTCTCGTTCAACGACGTTGAAATAAATAGACACGTAATTCGTATAGGCAACCTGCGCCAAATGTATTGACGCAATAAGGTTCAAACTACCGCAAGTTCAATGGCACTGTGGTTCTGGAACCCCAACTCGTTGAAACCTTGTTTTTTTTCTAAACAGTGCATCTAGTACGTAAGTACATTTATAACATCAATCATCTCGTTATAATTCGTTTCTATATTCGCAAATGTTTTGCCATTGTGAATATTGTTCCGTGGAAGTGATTCAGAGATTCAGAGTTTTTCAGCATTCTCTGTTCGTACTAAATAAGCTACATCTTTGTATTATGTTTATTCCCTTCTAGAAATACATTCGTTAGCACCTTTTAAATAAAATTTAATTAAACTCCAACAACAGAAGGCATTAACAGAAAACACGGCTAATAAACTTTCCAGCCATATCGGCTATACTCTTAATATTCCAGACGTTTTTCCAACTTTATCCAGTAATAACTGGCACCCACCATTTAAAGCCATTAAGTTCTGAATGAGACGATTAAAATTCCAAAGTTGTACGGGATTTATCTAAAATAGATGCACAGTTATACTCGAAAAGATTTTCAGGTCGTTCTCTTTTGAAATATCAGGTCGTATTTTATTCGAGTGCTGGAGTGGAGCAGTTTAAGTGGTACGGGTCGTACCTCAGTTTATAAGGCTATAATAAAGTCTTGGATTTACTAGGGGACAAAATGTAGTCGACGTGATGCTGCAATGTTGCCCGGAACATTGTGCGGCATTTCTACGCGACGCGGGACACGTTGCAAGCCGCCGCTTCGAGAGCGGACGCAGGTGTGTGCGAATGAATTGTTCCGCTTTTTTTTTTCTTTGTTTTCCTATTCGACTCTTGTAGATAGTCTTGCGGACCTTTTCTACGTAACCGGGCTATTATTGGCGAGACCAGAAGGGTCTCCGAACCAATATCTAAACTAACTACCTAGTTAACTACGCTAACTACTGTAACATCCTGACTATTATAGCAGCAACACCTCTAAGGGTGTCCCCAAGGGAGGACTCGAACCTCTTAGGGTGTTGAATGCGAGAGGACTGGGGGGGATACGACAGCTTGATGAGGGCTGCATTAACAACGGTGTGACTGCGCGGAGTCAGAAGGGACGACCGGCTCCGCGGCTGCGGCGGGTGAGCACGGTGGATCGGGGGGAATTGTTCCGCGACACTGTCCCCTGGATATACACGTAGATGTCCCGCGGCATATTACTCCAATTGTCCCTTAGTGAATCGAAGGCTTAAGTTACTCTACGCAGATTGAAAGAACCAGAGAGCTTAAGACAAGAACACGTTAAACACGATTGAATCCAAAGCCCGATACTAAGATAAAAACATACAAAAAGTAATAAAAAAATAATCAGACAGACGAGATCCTTCTCTGTTTATTCAACTTTCTCGCTTGTCAGGGTTTGCCTCTCATCCTTATGCGTCAGTCTCTCCGTCTAAAATACATTTGTCGTATAAAGAATCGTCCTAAATGGCAAGCGATCGCGCCGCATCGCATCGCTTTGATCATACGAACGTGCGACCAAAGATACTAGTCATTGTTGAGTGTTCTGATTGAAGCTCGTGCGATCTGGCCGCCCGATAAAATAACCGTACGATCAATGCGACGCGATAATTGCATGTTCGTGCGACAGCACCTATTGCAGCTATCATGGTAGGATTGAGAGTTGACACCAACACACCCAACAAGAGGTCTTTTTTTATTTTTAGAACCTTCGATCAATAATAGTACTATTCTTGATCGAAGTTTAGAACTGTAGTAAACTTTGTCGTGAGCGGCTCGTGGCTGCCAACCACTCGGATCATACGATTTGTGAAGTTAAGCTGCGCTGGTCGCGGTCAGTCTGTGGATGGGTGACCGTTCGTTACACATCAAGACCCCTCCGTTCCTCGGAGAGCACGTTAAGCCGTCGATTCCGGGTGTCATACGAATACCTATGACAGTCGTTACGAGCAGTCCGAAGCCCGAAAGTCTGATAACCGGTCCGGCATTGCCCAGTAACTGGGTTGCAGGGGTCTGATGGCGGTCGCTCCATATAAATACTGGTAGTCAGCCGCATCTGGTTAGACTGGAAGCTGACCCCCAACATAGATGGGAAAAGGCTAGGTAGAACAGTAAACTTTGTCGAAATTTGTTTGAAATAAAATAGAATAGATTATGTTCTGTACGTCTTCTTTTTTTCGTGTCGCAACCTTCGCAACCCAGTTACTGGGCAATGTCGATATCCAAAGGTTAGATCGGTTGTCAGACTTTCGGGCTTCTGGTTAGTAGCTAACCTGGTGTCAGAGTTTACGCCGCCTCTGACTTGGCTTCACATGCCGTCGAGAAATATCTCTCAGATTTCCTCACGATGTTTTCCTTCACCGTTTTTAAGCAAGTGATAATTATACAATACGCACATGAATCCGAAAAGTCAGAGGTGCGTGCCTCGCGTTCGAACTCGAGACCTATGACTTGGCAGTCCGACGGTCACACCACTAGGCTATCAGTGCTTGTGTGTTCTGTACGTGACATAATTTGTATTTTACACAATAAGGTACTCGCTAGGTAGCTGTGGTTAGTACTTTTAACGAGTGCGGGAAACACGTGTTACTGTTTTTTGTTGTTAGTTAACAATGAAAGTTTGTTTTTAAACGCGAATGAATAAACAGTTTGGAGCGTAGTTAGTTAATGTTAATTTCGTTTTAAAATGTTTAAGTTGAGTACCGTGCAAAATAATTATTATGTAAATAAATACACTGTATGCAAAATTAATTAGGTAAGTAAGTGATATTTAGAAAAGCAGTGATTGCTTAGTGGTTGAAAATAAAAATATAGAAAGATATAATATTTTTTGCGTTCGTGTTGGTTCGATTACCGGTTCCGGTAAGAGACTTTGAAATATTTGAATGCAGTATTTCTTACTTTAAAATGAAAATGAAGTTTCTTTGGAGTAGAAATTTTAAATATTAAAAGTAGGTTGACTGCCTTGTTGGTCTAGTGGTCTCAAGCGCGACTGCTGAGCATGGGGTCGTGGGTCCAATCCTCAGATTGGGCAAAGTGTCATTGGTTTTTTCCATTACAAATTTCTCAGTAGCAGCCCGGAGTCTGGATTTGTGTCCGATTAATAGCAATAGGCTCGCCCCCTAACTGGCGAAACGAGGGTATACTACAATATACAAGGCGCTACTATACAAGGCGTGATGCTATGTTATCTATACTAATAAATATTATAAAGCTGAAGAGTTTGTTTGAACGCGCTAATCTCAGGAACAACTGCTTGGAATTGAAAAATTATTTTTGTGTTGGATAGTCCATTTATCGAGGAAGGCTATATAACATCACGCTACGACCAATAGGAGCGGAGCGTAAATGAAAAATGTTGCAAAAACGGGAAAAATGTCCACCCGTGCGAAGCCGGGACGAGCCGCTAGTGTTATGTAAAAGTAGATACTTTACATCCATGACCACGTGTTTTGAAACACCCAGTATACGTCAAGTGGGTTGTTTGCAAACGAGGTTGTAACCACCAAACTAATGAAAGACTGTTAAGTAATTAATATTAATTCTCACCACTAAATTAATTATGTCACCCTTAAAACAGCACATTAGGGTCACTTCAAACTAAAGGTCGATCCACATAACTAAAGGATTATATTAAACGTTCCGTTTTGTGACGGGAGACGCCCTCTAGAGACTCTTGACCGCGATTTTACCGCTCTCTCATAACTGACGTCTTAGTAAGACATTGTGTTGTAATCACCTACTCGCGCGTTTGTAGGTCGCGTAACGTGTTGCTTGTAACGACGCAGCTAATTGGGTTTTATATTTAATTAACAAAGTGACGAGATGTAGGTGTATGTAACCCTAACATAACTTCTAAGGTTTGCTAACAATTGATCTTCTTCCTTTTCCCAATTATGTTGGGGTCGGCTTCCATGTGTTAAAACAGTGTTATTGTCAAGCTTGGTATTTGAGATACAGCGGGACAGGAGCGGTACAGAACATTGACATCAAGTTTTTACAGAGAAGCTCACGGTGCTATATTAGTTTACGACGTGTCAGAACCAAAGTCCCTAGCAAAACTGAATGAGTGGTTCGACGAACTTCGAGTATACTCCACCCAGAAGAACATAGTCTGCTTAGTTGTCGGCAATAAGATTGACAAGCATATCATTTTTGGACACAGTGCATAATATCAGCAAGCACATTGGGTCAACCGCGCGACGGCGCAACGAATATTCCCAAGGAGGGTTGATGTCAGGCAGGCGGCCGGTCATAAAACAATAAGCCAAAACCTCTAACAACATGGACTTATTAAATAGGTACAGTCACGTGTAATAATATATATACACATAGCGAACTTAAAAAGCTAATTTCTTTAAGAGAATAGATTGTAATTAAGAACAATTCGAAAACATAATTCGTATGTATTTGTAGAAACTAATATGTGTGTAATATTTCATAATTCTAATAGATATTTTAGAAGGAAATCGCTTTTGAATTTCTCTATGTGTATAGTTACATATTATTACACGTGACTGTACATGTTGTGCCGACCCTACTTAGTGTGGGATAAGGGCAGAGTCGGGGTCAGCTTCCAGTTTAACCAGATGCGGCTGAATACCAGTATTTTACTCGGAGCATCTGCCATCAGTCCTTCGCAATCCAGTTACTGAGTAATACCGATATCCTAAGGTCAGATCGGTTGTCAGAGTTTCGGGTTTCTGACTACCCTGTAACAACTGTCATAGGTATTCGTACAAAACCCGGAACCGACAGTTAAGGTACGATTCAGACCAACCGGCTCGCATCGGGCCGGGCCGGGCGGCATTTTACAATGCGGTAAAGAACATTGAAATGTATCAACAGTAATTACAGTTTATATGTGCATGCAACTTGCGCATAGTTACCTCCTTCGGCATCCCGCGACGCGTCGCGACGAGTCGCAGAATGCATTCGGCTGTCGCGACGGCCGACCGGCCCCGACCGGCTCCGAACGGCGCCGTCGGCATCCAATCGGCTGCCGTCGGGTCCCTTCGGAGCCGGTCGGCCGTGCGTCGTGGAATACGAACGGAGATAACGGTGCAGCAACTAACGAATCATGGATACGGAAGAAAAACTAATTTCTTTAGTTCAGACATATGATTGTCTTTATGAGGTTAATTCCCGTAAATACAGTGACACACAGTGAGTTCATACTTTTCATAATCCATTCGATAGTAATCATGGAATTTTTTAACATCATAATATTAAATCATTATGAAGTGTATGGAACTCGCCGAATTCACACCTTTTTTCATCAACCCAAATTTTTCGTTTCTTCTTGTTTATTTTTTTTATTATTTTCTTCTTTCTCTAATGCAAGGGCTAGCAAAACGAAGTCCCACTCCACCATATTTTAAATAAAATTTCACTTTACGTCTACGCGGCGCAATGTGAGCAGCACTTCTGGGCGCTTGGAGTGCGTACGGATTCCAGTGGACGCTGTCGGCTGCCGCGGCACGCGTACGGCTACCGCGGCAGCCGTACGCATGCCGCGGTAGCGGTACTGCTCCGACGGACGCGTTCGGCTGCCGCGGCACACGTTAGGCTGCCGCGGCACGCGTACGGCTCCGTTCCGATGCGGCGCGACGCGAGCCTGTTGGTCTGAATCGTACCTTAATGTGCTCTCCGAGGCACGGAAGGGACTCGATGTGTAACTAACGGTCACCCATCAACGGAAGTATCATTGGCACGGTTATTAATTAGCCACGAGCCCCTCTAAGGTTTGCTAACATGATTTTAAGTTCGCTTGGCTGCACACGTCATAACAATGTCTGGTTATTGCTCATAAATCTAAATAATATTATTTAAATTTACCTGTGGTCCATTGTAATCCGCTTCCTTTGTACAGATTTTGATAAATTGTCTGTAACTATCTATACAGGGTGGAAGGATAAACACCGTTATCACTCAAAACATGGGTAGCACAACAACATAGCACTGAGTAGGCTACACAATTTACACGCACGCGAGTACCTACGGAACGACGTGCGATCACTAGCGTAATAGCGGATGACTGACTACTGCCGCGCCGCCGCGGGCGCCGGCTGCGTGGCGCGCACCCCCGCGTCCCTCTCCCGTGGTCAGATGCGGGTTTATTGCCCTTGCGCGTAGGGTGAAATCGTCGTTGCGCGTGCAATACCGCGGAAGAGCAGTTTGTAAATACCGCGTAACAGCAAAAAGTGCAATATTGAAATTTCGCGGCTACAGATCCTTAGCGCTGATGAGCTTAAACTACTTCTCACAGAATTTTAATTAGCCAAAAAGAAACCTCGTATTTCAATTAAAACAATAGGTACCGCAGAACAGCACTAGTACAGTACTTGTGTTTGAAGTTGGCGACAAGTCCGCGAATTTACGGGATGGGCGAACAAGTTGAAACACGATTAGTGCGTGCTCTCAAAAATAATTATTTTGTAGTGAATAACAACCACGTAAGTACGTGTTTATTCTGTATAGTGTTTCGCTTCTAATATGTTTATGCTTCAATAGAGTAATTAAGTGTAGTTCTTTAATATTTTTAAGATGTGAGTAGCAATAACCTGTAACACGTAGTTACGCGGTATTGATATTACATTATAATAGTTGTTTGCCGTTTACGCGGCAAAAGAATTATTAAAATCGGTTCAGTAGTTTTTAAGTTTATTCGTTACCTACAAAAATACAAATCTTTCCTCTTTATAATATTAGTATAGAAGAAGTTAATTTTTTTTTCTGCCTTAATTTATCATAATAAATTGAAATTAATAAGTATAATGATGTACTTATTATATTTAAAGCCCTCGTATCTGCTAAAATTATAGTATTTTTAATGTCATTTGTTGGTACAAAACCGCGTAAGTGACTTTACACGAAATCTAAACAAGTTCTTAGTAGTTTTTCGTTAAATTTTCATAAAATAAGTAGCAAAGAAGCTGCTACAAAGTTCAGTCGGTAATATAGTTATAAATTCCCAAGTTATTAAGTTTTTTCTTCTTCCTGTAAATTCTAAAAATGTAGATACGCGGTATTTACAAACTGCTCTTTCGCGGTATTGCACGCGCAACGACGAAAAGCTTTCGATTTAACATTGGGATTTTCATAAAAAAGAAAAGTTTGTTATTTTTCATTAATTTTACGTTGTATAAATGAAACCAAGCCACTGGTTTCAAGGATAACGGTGTTTACCCTTACGCCCTGTGTAGGTACGTATTTCAGCAATTTAATACCATAATATAATATAAACTAATGAGCCCATTACTGACACACTGCTGGGCTCGGGTCTCTTCTCAGAATGAAAAGGGGTTAGGCCTTGGTCCACCACCAGGGGCGTATAGCTACCGCCGTATCAGCCATATCAATGATACGGGGCCCCCAGGCTACAGGGACCCCGACGTATGTAAGCAAAAATTCGAAAATTTTTATCCCTAATCTCACTTAAGCTCTTAGGCCGTACGCCAACCTCTAAACTCTTAAACGCTAAACTCAGTACACCTCAGACACTTCATACAACCATGGACCATGGTTTTTGGTTTGGTTTTCTCCATTTGGGCTTCGCTGCAGTCGGGTAGAAGGGCCTCCCGACAAATTTTGATACAGGGCGCGCAGCCACCACGCTTCCTTGGTGCAGGTTGGTAGACTACATACACCATGGAGTTTTTATTTATGCTCTCTCCGTTGTACATGTTTCCTCATGATGTGCCTTCACCATTTACGCAAGTAGCCAAAGTAATACCAAATGTTTGTAAAATAAACATCCAACAAACAAATACACTACGAAATCATTACTCATTTCTGAAATTGAATTTGAGACGGGCCTGAAAATAGCGTTTGATCCAACACCTACTAAGTTGCTGAACGAAAACTATTAGCGAAGACAATCTCCCGATACACTTGAGACAAAATTAACATTACACTGGCGTGCAATTCCTTGTGCTAACAAGTTTAGCGTCGCAACAACGTTGTGACAGCCCCCGCTGTGCACCCAAGTGTTTGGTAACAACTTAAGCTTGTCATTTTGCGAGAACTGCAGTGTACGTGATGACATGTTTGCGGTTTGTACTTTGGGTACACGATGATGTAGTTTATTCACAGTGAAATTGCGTTTACAATATAGTGCCTTAATAACATTGACATAAATTCTAATTTTATTTCAAATGACGGGATGATTTTTAATAAGCTTTTTATTTTTAAACTGTTTAAATTAGCTTCACTTCGTATATTTGTCTGTTTGTTTGATTCATAGCTTGCGACAGTATTCTCAACCACCTGCTTAACCGATTCTCCTGAAACTTCGTACACAAATTCAATTCCTATGACAATACATCATTATAATAATTTCAACCTTCAAACCTCAAATCCTGATACTGCAGGGGTATTACTAGAAGTAGGTAAAACTGTTTAACATAAAACTTTTTGAAGTGTAGGTAGATATTATTAAAATTACTCCGGTGCGGAACTCAGGGTCATCTTCCGTGCGGAAGAAATCCAGTCCTTTGGACACGGGGGACAGGTACAACACGCAGAGCCTCCTTTGAGAATTTTAATCTAAATTACACTTATAATTATTAATAACTAGCTGCCCGGACAGACTTCGTTCTGTCAAAAGTTATTGGCCTGTAGTGGGAAAAGAAAAGTGTTGTATTTACTATTTTCCTCGCAATTTTTATGTTTCTTCTCTCCATAAGAACCTTCCTTATGCCTTAAGGAATATATAAAAAAAAATAGCCGAATTGGTCGAGCCGTTCTCAAGTTTTGCGCTTAGCAACACATTGGCGATTCATTTTTATTTATATAGATAGATAATTGCTGAAATCGATTACGTAGTCAAGTGTAAACAAAATGCTTTCTGGTTACTAGTTAATTACCAATATACATTGTATTGTATAAAGTACGCACGTTCAAAAACATTCAAACCAATACTCACTTGAGACGGCATTCAGCCTTACTAATGAAGTCTAATGGGTCATTAACTAACGATTCCTTAAGAGTGACCAATATAATATCTATGTATACTGGAAACTCTTAAGCAAACGTTAGTTAATGTGTCATTAACGTCTGAGTGCGGAGGTTAGACCTAAAAGTACCATTTTGGCTCAAGCAACAGGTTAACCTACGGACAAGTTTTCTTCTACTTCAGAGCAATTACTAAGACATAAAGACCAGCAAAATTAAGACACCTTTTCTTATAAGCAAAACTCTTTAGTCATGTGAAACTTCGAATGTGAAAGAAAAGGATGAACATACATGTTTCAGTTTCGGGAAAGAGAATATGTGTGTAGTGCACGAGAGGATTCTGCTGTCAGTCTACAAGTCAATATTAATATTTTTTCTTAAATCCTAGATCCAAAAGCCATTAAGATTTAACATCAACCTGAAAGACCTCTCTCGTGGCTAGTTACCAGCAACATGGGTCATACGATTTGCGAGGTCAAGCTGTGCTTGCCGCGGTCTGTCCGTAGATGGGTGACCGTTCATTACACATCGAGAACACTCCGTGCCTCTAAGAGCACGTTAATCAGTCGGTCCGAGTGTCATACAAATACCTTTGATAGTCGTTACGAGAAGTCAGAAGCCCGAAAGTCTAAAAACCGGTCTAACCTTAGAATATCGGCATTGCCCAGTAACTGGGTTGCGAAGGTCTGATGGTAGTCGCTCTGTGTAAAATACTGGTATTCAGCCGCATCTGGTTAGACTGGAAGCTGACCATAATATATTTGGGAAATGGCTAGGTAGAATATTAATAATTGTTCTTAGATTGGATCTAGATCTAAAACCCATTAAGATTGTACATCTACCTAAATATAGCTCGCTGCAAACCATTTAACCCACGTTCATCACACACGAGATGGAATCACGAACAAATTGGGCGTGCGTTGCACCTCTCTCTCTGTGAAGGCAATTAACGTGGCCCAGTTTGCACACGCTACGTAATATGCTACATGTAACGACATTTAGTTCACTACCTCTAGGCACAAAACAGATAGGTACAGAAGTCAATCACATGTATGTACTTCACTTTTCTTACCTAAGCTCGGCGGTCGCTCTATCTATATATCTATCTCTCTCAAGCGCATGGCACTCGCGCTCGCACTCACACGCACTCTAGTCCCAAACAGTCCGAGATATCGTATCCGTGAGCAGTGTCTATGTGTGTGTTTACTCGAGCGCACTTGTATGTAGATTAACTTCTGTACCTATCTGTTTTGTGCTCTAGGCTTCATTTCAGAGAAATGATGGTGGCTTGTTAGACTAACAGGTAAATGGTTACAGCAGTGATAGCCTAGTGGTGTGACCGTCGGGCTGCCATTCAAGATGGTCCCATTTAAGATGGCTGATACATTTTTTTATTCTTTCTAACGATAAATTGTTTTGTTAAGAAAATAAATGCTTGTGTTAAAGTCGAAATAAAAACATTAAATTAGTTATAATTACTTTTTAAGCCAGACTGTAATAAAATTAAGGAGAACAAAAGCGACCGTTAATGTTTTTTTAATATGTTTTCAAAGAGACCGTAGAAATATAAGCGATCCGTTTGTTTAAATTAAGACGTCTGTTGATAAAGTATTAGGAGGCTGGGACCGATTATTACTGTCTATGTAATTTTTCAACAGATTTTTTTAGAGTAGTGCTAGTCTAGTGGTGTGACCGTCGGACTGCCAAGTCATAAGTCTCGAGTTCGAACTCAAAGCACGCACCCCTGACTTTTCGGATTCATGTGCGTATTGTTTAATTATCACTTGCTTAACGGTGAAGGAAAACATCGTGAGGAAACCGGCATGTGAAGCCAAGTCAGAGGCCCATGGGCGGCATAAGCTCTGACACCAGGTTAGTCACTAACCACACGAAAAGAAGAAGGTAAATGATTGTTGATTTACTATTGCACTAGCTTCCTCTTTTTTAAAAAGTTTAAATTAACTTACTGCAAGATAAAACAGTTTAACTTAAAAGTTTATTCATAAGGGGTTATATTAGTTAACCGGGGGGTTTAATCAGAAATGATTAAGGTAGGTAGGTACATATTCTAAATGAGTTTCTAGAAAATAGGAGGTAATTGTCTACTTCCAATGATGTTCTTTTTTATTTAGGCTAACGAGTCGTTGTTACGTCATAAATACATTGTTTCATCAATATTAACTTGAAATCTGCTTGAAGCGTCGCTGCGTCGGGGCGGGCGGGCATATTCAGCGGTCAGTACCGGGCAAAGGGTGGCAATCACCGTGCGCTGACCACCGTCGACCAACAACGATTTAATGACAAATTGCCCGTTTTCATTAAAGTTTCATGTTGGTTATTCATTAAAGGTAATTTAAACCTTTGCATTTTAAAGTAGGTACCTATACAAAGGTACCTACAAAGGTTAGTCAGAAAGGGGGTACTAAGCTGAAAGGGTATTAAAGTACCCATAATAAGGGATAACTTTTGTTCTACAACTTTCCCCAAAACTCGATAGTTTAAGAGAAATAGCTTTTCAAAGATTTCGTAAAAAAATATGCTAAAATCTATTTGTCCATAGCTATGATCAGCTGTTTTTTCAATTTAGGTCATATTTGGGGTCACGGATTAGAAAATTTATTTTCTGAATTCATAACTAAAGCAGGTATGTCTTATTTTTGAAAAAAACTAAATATAAATCTTTTTGCATGCAAATAAAAATTATCGAAATTAAATTATTAAATTATTATTTATTATTATATTAAAAGGCACGACTGGCTGTCCATAATGGTGTGTTGGTACCTACGCTTATGTATGGAAGTGAATGTTGGTCGTGGCAGAAGAGGCATGAAAGTAGAATAAATGCCGTGGAAATGCGTTCCTTGCGAAGTATGTGCGGTGTAACTTTGAATGATAGATTGAGAAATGAAGAGATTAGACAAAGTTGCGGTTTAAAAGATGATATAGTGACAAAAATTGAAAGGAGTATGCTTAGGTGGTTTGGTCATGTTGAGAGAATGAGTGAACGGCGATTAACAAAAGGAATTTATAAGGCGGATGTTAATGGGAACGCCGGTAGAGGACGTCCTAGAAGGACATACATCGATGTTATTGGTGATGTTCTTCACAAAGGTCAGGTGCGTAGTACTCTCAACCGGCGTGCTTGTATGACAAGATGTATGAATGTGGATGAATTGAAAGGGGTATGTAAGAGTCGTAGCATGTGGCGTTCTATAGTTTCTGCCTACCCCCATGGGAAAAAGGCGTGAGTGTATGTATGTGTATGTATGTATAAAAATGATCGAATTTTGAAATTTTAACACTTGTTTTAAAATAGTCATCAGTGATACTTTAGATGGCCCGCGGCCTTGTATCCCCTTTCCGACTAACCTTGAAGATAGTTTTATTTATCTAGATACATTTATAACATAACATCACGCCTGTATCCCCCTAAGGGTTTGGGCAGAGGTGTATAGTAACACCCTCATTCCGCCGTTATGTTTAAGTCCCATGTAATATGGGGCGAGCCTATTGCCATCAACCGGGAACAAATACAAACTACGGGCTGCTACTGAGGAATTCCGCACGGAAAAACCCAATAACACTTTGCCCGACCTGAGAATCGAACCCAGGTTCCACGACCAGCAGTCGCGCTTGCCACCACTAGACCAACGAGGCAGTTAGTTTGACTATACTAATATTATAAAGCTGAAGAGTTTGTTTGTTTGTTTGAACGCGCTAATCTCAAGAACTACTGGTTGGAATTAAAAAATATTTTTGTATTATGTTGGATAGTCCATTTATCGAGGAAGGTTATAGGCGTAGGATATATATAACATCACGCTACGATCAATAGGAGCGGAGCATAAATGAAAAATGTTGCAAAAACGGGAAAAATTTCCACCCGTGCGAAGCTGGGACGGGCCACTAGTTTTAAATATAAATAACAAAATATTTCAAAATTCCTTAAGTAGTTCGCTAACGCCATTACATCTGACTCAAAATAAATGATCTACTCGTATAAGACTAAACTTAGTTAAGTATACCTAAATCAAACTTCTAAAAGATTTTGAAAATAAATTTGAAGTGGATTGTACGGCAGTTGTCGAATTCTATCCCTCGTCAAAATATGGATGGTTATTGCTTAGACAACCCAACATTGTTTATAAGTGCTTCAGAACTTTCTTTACCTTTTTTAGTTTACTACAACATTAAAGTAATGAGTTTTCTATGTTTTTCGGAAGAAAAACAACAATATTGAAGATTTTATTTATTCAGAAAATTTTATACTTACTTAAAAAAGTACTTCTGTTAAGGTGGACCCGCAATAGATAATGGTGTCGATTCTACAAAGCACAGCCAACGAAAAACATATTGTTGTCTTTTACAAACAAGAAAATGAAGAAAGAGACAGAAGGTTTCAGGACGGCAAGTCTTCAAAAGCTGCCTCGCTTGATACGACTTGTGTTGCAATCTGAGGCAATTGTTGTTAAATTATGGTTAAAAAAACAAACATCTTGGCGCCAAAAATCCGCAGTCATGTTTTTTTTAAATAATTTTAAATATACTCAGTGACACTCGCGCAATAAAGACGAATCTAACGACATATCATTCATCAAAATTGGATCAGCGGTTTAGTAGTTACGAGGGAACATAAGGACGGACATACATACATACAGGTCAAACACATAACCCTCCTTTTTGGCTTCGCCGCAGTCGGGTAAAAAGGGCTGGTGTGGCTCTATTTGGGAACGATCTATGTCTAGCAGTGACTGATGTAGTCTTACCAGCGAAAGATTTTCACGAACTTAGAAATTTGAGGTAAATATAGCTCCCAATACCATCAGGCATACCAGAATGTTACAAATTAAAAGAGGTAGAAATATGGCTTCCGAATTTCAAAGTAAATTAATTTGGAATTTATAGGTACAAACGAAATTGGAATGTAATTTGATTCTCAGTTTAACAATCTAATTTAAATCATTTTTGAATTTATTATTAAGACAAAGTAGAACGATTTTATTCAATAAATTGAATTGATACGGGTTTTTGTAGCAATTGTAGGTATACTATTGAAATGAGACAAATAATTATTAAAAGACTACAATTTTATTGAAGTGTGTGCTCGAACAACGCTGTATATTATCTAAATATTATTATAAATATGAAAGTACCTAACTAATTATTATAAATGCGAAAAAAGTCTGTTCGTCTGTTACCACAAAACTACTGAAACGATTTTGATTATTATTGTAGTCCTAACAATTCTCAGTTGAGAACTTCTTGAGATAACTTAAATCTTCCTATGTCAACTTTTACAAGGAATGCACAAGAAGTTGTAGATAGAATAAATGTCAATAGACCTTTTTTATCGTTGGAAAATCCTCATGGATGTCCCTTGCCCGGGGAAGGCGAGGGAGTCTGCCGGACTCTTAACGGCTAAAAACCAACAGTGTTCCACCTCCTGACCGTTCGGCTGGGGTCGCGGGATTCGCAAAAGCATGCACCGCAACCCCGGCAGGTCCGCCAACCTCTGGCGGAACTCTCCTCTGTTGGGCCTTACCCCACATTCTCCTGAGAAGCGCGCACGGAACACTGCGCGCCGCCTTCTCGGGTCTGTTACTGGTCGGGCGGCGGGTCCCAGAACCCGCCGCCCGCAGGCCAAAATATCAATAGACCTGGGACATGAAAAGTTGGGTATCAAACAGTATTCTTGCGCCAACCTATTTGGAAATAGTTGCATGACGTCACCATCATCATTGACAGCCATGGTTCCACCTACTACTGGGTATAGGACTCTTCTCGTAGTACCATACAGCGATCCACATCCAACTTTTTTTTTCCATTTTTTTATCTCTTTTCTTATTTCTCATGCTAGTTGATAGCGTTTTTCAAATAAGTAATTCTAGAATACCGAGTATATTCGAAATGAAAACATTATTTACTTCTATGAGTACATTATTTCTCGAAATAACCATCAAGGGACCGATAGATACCGCCATATTGTTACTAAGCTTTACATTACTAAACAACATATTGGATTAGTTGTAGGAGAATAATTTATTACCAATTCATAGTAAAGTTTACCAAACTTATGTGTATAGACGATATACACTTGGGAGCAATGAATCCGGGTCACCAACATAAACAAAAGAATGTTAAAATGTTAAACAATATTTAACAATGTTTTCCGAGATATTAAGGTTTATTTTGGTGACCTGCTTTTCTTACGTCTTTCTTTTTTTAAATCGTTGCCCCACACTAGGATTTCTCCTGTATCGTGGGTGCGTTTACAAACATACATCTTCACATGCACAAACATCAATAAATAATTATCTGTAGGCCATGAAGCGGTGATAGCCTAGCGGTTGAACGTTTGCCTTCCATTTAGGAGGGTCTGAGTTCGATCCCGGGTCGTACCTCTGACTTCGATTTCATGTGCGAATCGGAATTAGTATTTGTTAATTACTTGCTTTAACGGTGAAGGAAAAACATCGTGATGAAACCTGCACACCTGAGGGAGCTTCATAAAGTTTTCGATGGTGTGTGTAGTCTGCCAACCCGCACCAAGCCAGCGTGGTGGACGAGAAGAGGCCTGTGCCCAGCAGTGGGACAGTAATGGTCTAATTATGTTATGTTTTTTTTTATGTAGGCCTAACACATTTTTGTTCGGTGCGGGAATCGTAGTCACGACCTTAGCGCAGAAGCTAATCGCCTACCCACTGCACTAAACGTGTCGTCATTCATTGCTCCCACGTGTAGTACGAGTTTCAGCTTCTGACTTAATAAGTTATTTACCGTGTTTTTCCCAGCAAAGGACAGGAGGCTATGTACAGGTGATGTTCTTCACAAAGGTCAGGTGCATAGTACTCTCAACCGGCGTGCGTGTGTGACAAGATATATGAATGTGGATGAAGCGAAAGGAGTATGTAAGAGTCGTAGCATGTGGCGTTCTATAGTTTCTGCCTACCCCCATGGGAAAAAGGCGTGAGTTTATGTATTACGACAGAGGGCTAATAATGTCACGTTTAGTGAACCATATCATTCATTGATACCGCGTCGCACGTGAACTGCATTTCTGACGACACGTTTGGTGCAGTGACTGAGCGATTGGCTTCTGCGCCACGAGTCAAGGGTTCGATTCCCGCATTGAACAAATATTTGTATGGCCTACAGATAGCTACTTTTTGGAAGAATAAAAAATATTAGCTTTTGCGGGTCTGAGTGTTTGTGTATTTGAAGATTTGTGTCTGTAAACGCACCCAGGACACAGGAAACATTTCTAGTAGGTATGGGGTAAAGTTATTAAACCAAAATAAACAGTCGGCAGTTGTTCCGCAGTAGCACTGACTGCATCTTAACCTGCCTTCAAACTGCATTTGGTAGTTGCAGTTGTGTTGGGCGCCGGAGGGCGCGTGACGATCTCCGGCCACCCTAGTGAGTGACCAGTAACGGGCCCAGGGAGGATGGCGCGTCGTGTCCTGCGCGCGCCTCTCGGAAGGATGTGGGGCAGGGGAGCAACTGCCCCACCACAGGAGAGGTCCACCAGAAGAAGCTGGAGGACCGAGACCTGCCGGGGTCGCGGTGCATGCAATAGCGAATCCCGTAACTCCGGCCTTAGGTCAGAAGGAGGGACACCGTGGTGGTTTTAGCCAGTAAGAGTCTGGCACACCCCCCTCGTCTTTCCCAGACGGGGGATAGTCCATGAGGAATTCCCCACGCTTAAAAAAAAAAGTAAAGTTGCAGTTGTGTTCGGGATGCAGTTCGTCTGTTTGGGTCCTTACAAATCCAATTCTCGTATATACGAAATTATGATTCACCAAGCGTGATGACACTTCTGGTCTTTTGTGTCGGTTTCTCACTTGATGATGGTAGCTCCTCAACGATAACATTCTGTTTCTGATGGTATCACGCCAGGTATCTTTAGCGGCATGTAATGTGATGTCTAATATCTCACATATTTGATTGAACAGACTTATCGGGACGCGTCCGCGTGTTGTCTTTTGTGGTTATTTTACATAACACAACATCACGCCTGTATTTCCGAAGTGTTGTGCAGAGGTGTATAGTAACACCCTTGTTTCGCTTTTTTTTGTTGGGCTGCTTGTAGGTGGTCTTGTTGACCGTTTCTACGTAACCGGGCAGTCATTGGCGAGACCTGAAGAGTCCCCAACCAAAAAAGCCAGTGCATTAATTATAACCATTATAACCATAAACCATTTCAGTTCAGTTTTAAAAAGGTGTATTCATCGAGTTGAATGTTAGTTGCATTTCTATTTGCATTTAAAAACGCTAAATCGAAAGCTTGCGTGTTAAAATCGAATTTGCTAATATTATTGTGGTATACTCGTTACTAACACATTCATATTTAAAACTTCGCTGAAGCTTTTAGTTTAGTTATTCTAGAAATATGCATACGTGCCATTATGAATTATTAATAGTTCTAGGAGGGGTTCTCGGCTAATTACCAAGCCTACTCATACGATTTGCGAGGTTAAGCTACGCTTGCCGCGGTCAGTCCGTTGATGGGTGACCGTTCTTACACATTGAGACCCCTCCATGCCTCGGAGAGCACGTTAAACCATCGATCCCCGGTATCATACGAATACCTATGGCAGTCGTTACGGGAAGTCAGAAGTCCGAAAGTCTGACAACTGGTCTAACCTTAGGATATTGCCATTATCCAGGAACTGGGTTGTGGAGGTCTGATGGTAGTCGCTCCGTGTAAAGTACTGGTATTCAGCCGCATCTGGTTAGACTGGAAGCTGACCCCAAGATAGTTGGGAAAAAGCTAGGCAGTTCTTGGATGAAAATATACACATTAGTTATTGTAAGAGGCTGGTGGCAAAACTTAAATATAAAATAGTATTATCATATTTTCTTTTAACTCGATGATTTTGTTATTCCATTTCTAAAACTTTGCTCCTTTATAGGAGACTCTACCATAAGTCATCATAGGCGAGACTTCATCATCATAATCAGCACATTACTGTCCCACTGCTGGGCATGGGCCTCTTGTCAAAATGAGGGTTTAGACCTTAGTCCACCATGCCGTCCTAATACGGGTTGTTGGACTATACACACCATTGAGAACTTTTTAGAGCCGTCTCAGGTGGTCAAGCTTCCTCGCGATGTATTTCCTTCACCATTAACGCACGTGATAATCAAATGGGGTCGTTCCTCGTTCCTCCGCATCACATGCCCATACCATGACAACCGGTTTCCACACAACTTCTCAGTCACCGGCGCCACTTGCAGGCTTCCTCTTACATACTCATTCCTAATTCCATCCATTTGCGTAATACCACACATTGGCAGGATGATGATGACAGGCTGGGATCGATCTCAAATCTTCCTACATGGAAGACAAACGTTCAACCGCTAACCTGCGCACTGCTCTAAAACACTGCTTAACCTTTTAAGCGCGTGGTTAAATATTAATTGCCGTGCCCCTAGCGCGCGACTACGAATCGATAAAATAATACCTACAATAAATATATTAAGCTTTTTCAATACTTAGAGCTATGAAACAATTTTAAGTAATTGTTGTAAATCATATCTCTATTGAATAATCGTTTTAGTTGTACCACGCAGTTCATAGAACGAAAATAGAACAAAAAAACCACGCAAGTTCTCTGTCACAGAAACACGACACGCGCGGTAGGGGCACGGAAATATTTGTCGCAGAAATGCGACTCAAGCGGTTAAAAGGTTAAAAACAGAAAAATATAATTTGAATCTTCCATCTTAGCCATTTCTCCTAAGCAGAAACTTTGTGAACGTATAAACCTACCTCCTTAAGATACAGAAAGTAAAGTAACTCCACAATAACTTGACCTAAAAGGACGGAGGTAGCGTTAATATTGTATTAACAAGTTGACGCTCTAGGGATAACTAATGGTCCGTTATGTCTTCAGAGTATTTCCTCGTGACTCATGACAAATTAAGTGTAATCTGCTTTGGGATTAGTTCGGTTTTATTAATGATCTTTAATGGATTTAGAGAAAGTAAACCTAAGATACTGTAGCTGTATCAATACTGTTAAATGCACGTAGAACAGTAACATAGTGTGGAGGAATGAGGTAGATGTCCATCCAATATTTTTTTCTTTTCTACTGCTTCTTGCAGACCGTTTCTTAGTAACTGGGCAGTTATTGGCGAGACCTTAAGGGTTTCCAATCAATCATCATCATCAGCCTATAATGTTCCCACTGCTGGGACACAGGCCTCCTCTCTGTGAGAGGGAATGGGCCGTAATCCACCACGCGGGCCCAGTGCGGGTTGGTAGATGTCACATGTCTTCGAATTTTTGGTTCTAGGACATGCCGGTTTCCTCACGATGTTTTCCTTCACCGTTTTGAGAGCAGTGGTGATGAATTATATTACACAACCAATGGGGACGAGTAAAATACTTAACATAAGCTAACTACTATTACTACTACTAAAATCATGACTAATAATAATAATAATATATATAATCTGTGGTAAGTCCGGCCGTCAACACGACAGAAAATTTTGCTGAATTATATATTTTTGAAAATATTTTATAAAATTAGATCTGCGGTTACACATAAAACAATAAATAATAAATCAAAATGAAAAAAAAAAGGAGAAAACGCCAGATCCTGCAATAGAACCGGAAAATACAATACCTGACATAAAATGTTGACAAGAAGCCGGACCAGAACAACAGAACAACGAAGCGCACGCCCACCACCCCCGGACTCGCCGCTCAGCTCCGCCTCGCAGCCGCCGGAACTCGGATTACCAGTGACACCGGCAGCTGCAGCCTCGTCGAGCTCGAGTGACGAGTATTTCTCCCCGCCGACGTCGCCAAGACCTGTACGTCGGCAGGGGAGAGGCCGGCCACCGAACAGTTTGGGACCTAGGGGCCCCCCGGCCCCGAGCCGGGTCCTCGCTGCCGGTGGTTATGTGCAGCGCATGAAATGGACTCAAAGTATAAACGAGAACGTCATGCGCGCATATTACGGGTCTACAGAGGGGGGAACTAACCTCACTGCTTACCGTGTTAGGATGCTGACTCTGTTTCAGGAACTTGAGCCAGCCATTAACGTCTCGGCCCAACGATTATCGGATCAGGTGCGTGTTATCCAACGCAATCATAGATTGGATGACGCCGCACTTGATAGGCTTCGCTTAGAGGTACAGAACAGCCGTGCCATCCCTGTCCCCTCACAGACCGCGGTACACCAACTTATCAATGTAGCCCCGCCGCGGTCCGATCGTGTAGATGGGGATGAGGATGATGGGGCTGTTACAGTAAGTAGCCAATACAACGACCGATTGAGGAGTGCATTGGAGGATGCGATTCGGGAGTGTAGAGCTAACCCCGAATCACGGCCACGATTACCACGCTTGCCCATGCACAATAAAAATAGGGCCCTGGTGTGTGCCTTGGATTCGCTGCTTGCTAGCTATTTTGAGAGCAGCGAAGATCTCGGCGATACACACTCAATCCTGTACTGTGCGGCTGTTGCGGCATGTCGTGTAGCCAATGTCAAATTTAATAATAGTGAACGAGCTACACGACCAAAACTAGCCGTACCAGCCTGGCAGTGCAGGATTGAGCGTCGTATTGACGAGACCAGGGCACTCATCGGCAAGCTAATATGCTTCAGGGAGGGCAATACTCGACCAAGAGTGATGCGCTTTGTGAGGCGGGCATTCTCGGGGACTGGTATCAGCCCTCGAGAATATACGTCCCGAGCCACAGAGCGTATCGACTTCCTGAAGCAGAAAGTTTGTGCATGGGCGAGCCGTATCCGTAGGTATAAACGCCGCGTTGAGCGATATACCCAGAATCGCATGTTCCAATGCGACCAAAGGTGGGTGTATAGAGCTTGGGAGCGGCCTGACCAAAGTGTGAGTGGTGGGCGCCTGCCTGATGATGATGCCATGAGCTCATTCTGGCGCAGCATCTGGTCGGTCCCCGTCATTCACACTGAGGGTGATTGGATGCGAGATATTGAGCGAACGTGTGAGTCTATAGAAGAAATGGGGGAAATTGTCATTAGCCCCCAAGACGTAGCCGGTGCAGTCCGTCCGTTACCTAACTGGAAATCTCCAGGGCCGGATGGACTGCACAATTTTTGGATAAAATGGCTGCGTAGCTCACACGCTCGCTTGGCGTCCCAATTCCAGTCGTCCTTAGAGTCAGGGTCGCTTCCGCAGTTCCTTACGACCGGAGTTACCCACCTGCTCCATAAATCAGGTAGTACTGCGGAACCCAAGAATTATAGACCGATCACGTGTTTGCCGACGGTCTATAAACTTCTTACATCCATTTTGAGATCCAAAATTAACACACATATTGGAAATAATTCTGTATTGTCTTCTTCTCAAAATGGATGTAGGAATGGGTCCCGCGGTACTAAGGAGCTACTCCTCATTGATACGGCCATTAGCCAACAGGTTCGTCGCTCCCAAAAGAGTCTGTCGACATGCTGGATAGATTATAAGAAGGCCTATGATTCGGTGCCACATACATGGCTCATGAGGGTGCTAGAGCTGTATAAAATAAATACAACACTACGCACCTTCCTGAGGTCATGTATGGGGCAATGGAGGACGGTGCTTCGCTATCCAGGGTGTCAACCGATTCGGAGGAGCGGCGAACCGATTAGGATTGAGCGGGGAATATTCCAGGGCGACAGTCTGAGCCCACTATGGTTTTGTTTAGCCTTGAACCCTCTTAGCACATTGCTGGAGGGGTCGGGGCTAGGCTATCCGCTGCGGAGAGGAGGTCAGGTAGTATCCCACCTTCTCTACATGGATGACCTAAAGCTTTTTGCCCCCACTAAATTGCAACTGGTGGATTTACTGAAGGTAACTGAAACTTTCAGTAATTCTATCAGGATGGAATTTGGTGTGGACAAATGTGCAGTCATGCATGTAAGACGAGGGAGGATTATGGAATCCGAGGGACTACAACTTTCGGATTTCATACACCTCAGTCCGCTCTCCGCAAACGATACCTACAAATACCTTGGTATGTCGGAGGGGTTGGGTATCAGCGAGGCCGACATGAAACAATCGTTGAGGGAGCGCTTCTTTGGCCGCCTGAAAAAAGTCCTAAAAAGTCTTTTGTCAGGCGGAAACAAGGTGCGCGCCTTTAACGGTTGGGTCATGCCGGTCTTGATGTACTCCTTCGGCATACTGAAGTGGACTCAGACTGAATTAGATGCCCTGGATAGGAGAGTCCGGACTTTGCTGACCGCAAATCGGATGCATCACCCGCGATCATCAGTAATGAGGCTGTACATCCCGCGAAAGTGTGGGGGTCGAGGCTTATTAAATGCTAAGACCCTCCACAATCGTGAGGTGTGCAGCCTAAGGGAGTTTTTCCTCCATGCTGACGCGGGGATGCACCGAGATGTGGTCGCAGTAGATAAAGGACTCACCCCACTATCCTTGGCTAGAGAGAACTGGCGCAAGCCTGTAGTACTTAGTACTAATGACCGCAGGGAGATATGGCAGAGCAAGGAGCTACACGGACGCTTTTACCGGGCCCTCCATGGGCCCGACGTTGATTTCCTCGCGTCCGTGTCCTGGCTACGGTTCGGTGACCTATTTGGGGAAACCGAAGGTTTTGTCTGTGCGATTATGGACGAGGTTATCATGACGAATAACTACCGGAAGTATATTGTGAAGGACGGGACGGTTGACATATGTCGGGCATGCCACTGTCCCGGCGAGTCCCTCAGGCATATTATTTCCGGATGTTCTCGTCTTGCTAACGGCGAGTACTTGCATAGGCATAACCAAGTGGCCAGGATTATCCACCAGCAACTTGCTTTGAAGTATAACCTTGTGGAATCGGAGGTACCGTATTACAGGTATGTGCCCGACCCAGTTCTTGAAAATGGTCGTATCACGTTGTATTGGGATCGATCTATCATCACTGACAGGACTATTGTTGCCAATAAACCTGATATAGTGGTGATAGATCGATCAGAGCGCCGCACAATGATTGTTGATGTTACCATCCCGCATGATGGGAATCTCGTGAAAGCTGAGAAAGATAAACAAATCAAATATCTTGACTTAGCACACGAGGTTGTCAACATGTGGGATGTGGAATCGGCAACCATTGTGCCGATAGTCGTAACGGCCAATGGCCTAATGGCCAAGAGCCTCGACAAACATCTCATGAGGCTCTCGTTGGGTGGCTGGATCAAGGGCCTGATACAGAAAGCAGTCCTCCTCGATACGGCGCGTATTGTGAGGAGGTTCCTGTCTCTGGAGCCCTAACTGCCGGTAGCCTGGACCCTGCTCCCGCTGCCGGTGGACCCCTATTTTTTATATTTTTAAATATGTATTTTGTTTTCTTTTTATATGTATTTAAAAATGTAAATAATATGATACAGTGTGAATAAAGGAGATAATAATAGGTTTATTCATCAAAAAGTAACATTACAATGTGACATATTCGGTGAGCTATAAACTAAGCGTCGCTTGTATCTTGTGGCTCTGGGGAGCAAATTTCCAAAGTAAAAGGTTACATTACAGATTGACATAATTATTATAAAAATAACTTAAACCATAGAAGGGTGAAAATAAAATAAACATTCATGCGATTCTGAACACAAATAAAATGGCAATGGTTAACGTTGGGCTTGTGGTGTTGGGTATGTGTTCGTTTGTGAGTGCTTGTGAGAGTGTGGGTGTGTGACTACTAGCAACAACAGCACTAAGGGTGACCTCTAATGAGACTCGGACCTCGGCTTAAGGCGATGCTGGCGGGTGGACTGGGGACAGTTTGATGAGGGCTGAATTAACGGTGTGACTGAGGAGTCAGAAAAGACGATCGGCCCCGCGGCGGCGCGGCGGCTGGTGTACACGGTGGATCAGGGAATGGTGTTCCTCAAACCAGACGGGTTGTATTATATACTATTTGCGTTTTAAACCTTGATAACGCGATGCAGGATTCTATGACGTCATATTTGAGAGTTGTCATTGTTGTCGCTGTAGTCTGCTCGTTGTGCTGCATAGTTCGCATTTGGTTATCTGATATAGCGATATCTATCACGATAGATGTCGCTATATCAGATAACGTTTAAGCTGTGTGGTCTTCGGCTGGAAATATTCTTCTTCTCTGGTGTTGGAATGAGCTGTTCGAGAATGTTGTGGTACAAAGATTAGCCAATCAGCAAGGTTAGTAGCAGAGCTGACTGCCCAAGGTGCGCCGGACGTACTGGAGTATCGTCACTCGTGGAGGCTCTTTTAATGCGCTCTATGCATTCTCATTACTAGTTTGGAGACGAAGTTTTAAGCAATCTAATTTTAATTTCGAACATAGGATGGTTACCTATCTATACTAATATTATAAAGAGGAAAGATTTATATTTTTCGATTTTTGTATGTAACGAATAAACTTAAAAACTATGGACCGACTTCAAAAATTCTTTTGCCGTTAGAAAGCTACATTATCACTGAGTAACACAGGCTACAGGCGGAGCCATGAGAACACAGCTAGTCCTTAATAAAATGATTCTATCACAATAAAAAATCATTATTTTTTTGTCAACAGGTGACCTCTTCGTGTTAGTATTTGCGATGGACAGTCGCGAGTCGTTTGAAGAAGTGATCCGGCTTCGAGAACAGATTCTGGAGACGAAGGCCAGCGCCAGCAGCGGGAGCAGCAGAGGACGCCGACAGGCACCCAGAGTACCCATGGCTATTGCCGGAAATAAATGCGACAGAGAATTGAAGTAAGTATCGATCCCTATTTAATTACTCAACATGGCTTTCCTTTTTTTTCTCGTTTGTGGAACTTACCGACTAAACCCATCCCGTGGCCATCTGGGCCCTCTGGGACATCAGCTCCTCGTGTGCTAAAATAATTCGCTTTAATTATTATAGATCTTAAACAAATCAGCCCACGTTTAACTTTCTTTCTGCCTAGCCTTTTTCTTAACTATGTTGGGGTCAGCTTTCAGTCTAACCAGATGCAGCTGAATACCAGTATTTTACACGGAGCGACTGCCATCAGACCTCCGCAACCCAGTTACTGGGCAATGCCGATATTCTAAGGTTAGATCGGTTGTCAGACTTTCGGGCCAGTACACATTTAACTTTTTCAAAATAGTTCAAAAACAAAATATGTTAATGATGTAGGAATACTGTTCCTTGTTGTACTCTCCGAAGTACAACACCGATTTCAAATCAATTCTGGCATCTCCAAATTTGAAAGTGCTTCTTAATCAAAGTTAAAACTAAACAGGGTTCTCTTGACGGAAAGTTCTTATTTTTGTAACGGCTTTATAATAAAATGGAAATATAATTTCATCCCAAAAAAGTATTTTTTAAGCAATTAATTCTTAATTTACTTACAAAGAACACAGTTGGCACTGTTAACTAAGTAACTGACAAGACAACAAAAAATTGTTTGAAGTAAATTACTTTGCTTCCTCTAATTAAAAACCGTTTTGGTAAATTCTATTTAGATTTGAAGATTAAGTACAAAAATGATAGCTACTGCCGTAGCTACCACTCTGTCAGACCAAGCTGCTTGTTCTGAAGTCTTCTTCTTTTCGTGTGGTTAGTGACTAACCTGGTGTCAGAGTTTATGCCGCCCATGGGCTTCTGATTTGGCTTCACATGCCGTCGAGAAATATCTCTCAGGCATGCCGGTTTCCTCACGATGTTTTCCTTCACCGTTTTTAAGCAAGTGATAATTACTATACAATACGCATATGAATCCAAAAAGTCAGAGGTGCGTGCCTTGGGTTCGAACTCGAGACATATGACTGTATGTGTGTGTGTATGTTCTGAAGTAAGTGTTAATCATTAGCAGTTCTTCCACCCAACCCGTACTATCATTACTTTCGATAGAGAATTAAAACTTCTTATCAAAACTTTTTTTGTCGTAGGACTGTCCAACCTGAAGAAGCGGTCGCGTACTGCAACACCCAAGACTCTTCCTGCGTCTTCGTTGAAGCTTCAGCGAAGAAAAACTTCCACGTTGACGACCTCTTCTACGAACTGTTCGTCGTGGCCAACTTACCTTTAGAAATGGCACCAAACCACCATAAAAGAGTCAGTACGGCGTTTGGGAGCCCCTGCACCTTGCCTCCAACCAGTAGCCAAAGCAGTAGAAGTAAAAAATGTACCCTCTCCATTAAAAGGAGATTGTCGGACGCTTGCGGAGTCGTCGCTCCTAACGTGAGGAGGCCCAGCATTCGTACTGATCTAATGATAATGAGAACAAAGACTTGTGCCAAAGGAGACACGGACAGTGCTAGTGGGAGTCCCAAAATCACCCTGAACAGGCTCGTCAGGTCAACGGGGCAGAGTGAAAAACGTTCGTGTATTGTACAGTGATATTTATTATTAATAGACTGGGTTAGGTGATAGCATGATCGTGTTTGTGTCAGGTGCTATTGGATGGAGGATGTTCAGCTCGTGTGTTCCAAAATGATCTGCGATGAGATTATTTAGTAGACTCGTCGCTGAGGCAGCGCTGCGATCGTAGACAAGGCCGCGCTGCAGCGCTTATACAGCGACGAGTTTCTATTAGAGAATCACACTGCTGTAGACTCTAAGATGCCACTGTGTATCGTTTTAGAGGTGTAAATGTTGAGTTTGATAAGTTTATTAAAGAAGCAATTTAAGAACTGTTAATAAAAGTAGATGTTTCTGTTAAACTTTTCATTCAAGAAAATTGGCATTTCTTCATACATACGTCTTTGCTACAACTCAAATGTAAATAAAAGATTCGTCTTTAAAAATAGCAATTTCTATTTATTTATGTTAATATTTAATTGCGTGTCATCAAACTCAATGTCTATGCATTCTAAACAGACATTATTCAGTGTGAGTGATGGCTAATGAAACAATCAACGTGTTTTATATTTAAATGGAGTTTGCAATGTAAAACAAAGAAAATCGTAAACAACCATTAGTGTTAATCTTTTAGGATTAATCAGAGATAATGGTACAATTGTAAATTTAAGTTTTGTTGGATTTGGTTCAAACGACTCCAATGAAAATTATTGAAACAAACCTCTTTAAAAATTACGGCGCGGTTTGCTCTCGCGACTCTACGGGGTAGCAACACCACTTTTTATCTACATTTATTTAAAATTATTGTAAGATTGTTTTACTCCCTTAACAAGAGTGATCGCAGCACACTGTGAGGTCATCGCCTTGGGCGATACACGACACTTAATTTTCACTGATTAAAATATAAAATTATCATTCAGTCGCACAAGCCAGCGACCTCGTGAGGAATCCGCACGTATGCGGACGCCGCACCGCAGCCGAACCGTGAGTTTAGCGTCATTAAAATGAAGACTTGATGTGGTCGAGAAGCGTTTGCTTTGTCGCTTTCATGGTGTAAAACCATTGGACCTTACTCCATTGTGTAAAGCAATGTACTACGTAAATATTAATGATGTATTTGATGAGATTGATGTCGAGCTTGGATTGTGCTAAAATAGTAACGATGTTTAATGGACTAATTAAATGTTTACTCAGTTTTTTTTATGTAGACTTGTTTAGTTACACTTACCTGTTCCAAAATACGTAAACCATTAGTGTATTTACACTACAGTGCGATATCGATACGATTTTTCTTAGATACAGTACCTGTCAAAATTGAAAAAAGTTTTGATGTTGCAGCGATAGGTTTTATGTAAATTGTAAATAATCTCAATCTTTCCAATAAAAAAAAATTCCTGAACCTGTTCTTATCGAGACCATTTCTTATCGATTTTTGTACTGTAAGTGTAAACTGACTCATATTCTTAAAAAAAAACTTACCTAATTCACACAAAATTTTGCTCAGAGCCAAAGAATATTTTTATTTGTAATATTAATATTTATATGAGGCATGGCTACTAATTGAGGATTTCACCCTAAATCATTGTTGTGATGGGACCAAAAATTTTCGCTCATTACTTTGTTGTTAGAGAAAAATATCAAATATATGGGTCTCTTGTTAAATAATTAATCTAACATTAATTGTTGAGCAAATAATATTATTTATTTAACCTTTACATACGCGATATTTTTGTGTCGTCATTTAAATAAGCAGTGTAACATAATTAGGATTTTTTTAATAGCTATCCTAAATGGATCTTTCCCAAATCGTTATTTATCGAGCATTATTTTCAGTTTTTTATACAGGGTATAAAATAAAACGATGTCTATAACTAGTACAGGTTTTTAGAAATCAGCATTACACACAAATTTAGTTGTGCGGTTACAAGAAAAAATTGCCAATGGAAAAAAATGTTTCTTCCAAAACAGTATGGAGCCCTCAGTGCTCAAGTACGACTCACACTAGACCGGTTTTAATTTTTAAAGGTTGCAACTACTCTTGGCATACTGTACCGTGGCCCCGTGGGTCCGTTTATAGACATAAATATTACTAGGCCGTACAAATACCTACTTGTACCGGGCGGGAATCGAACTTGTCCAGTAGCCAAGCGCTCAGCCTTTTCCTCAATCAATCGTGTCGTCAAGAAAACCTCTTCGCTACTCGCTACTACTTACAAAAAAACTACTACTTTTGCAAAAATAGCACTCTCTACATACATAATTTATGAACGCCGTAAAACCTTGTAAGAAATACTAATAAATAACACAAAACACCTTGAGACTGACGCTTAATAGCGTCACGTGCAACGTTGCACATAAAATGGAGAAGAAAATGGAGAACATAAGGGGAAAAATACACGGAACTTACTGAATAAATAGCTGAGAATATGTCGTGAACATTTAAATATAATATACGGAGTGTTTGGGAGATGGGTGCAAAGCTTTAAGGGGATGATAGCTTAGATAATTTAGAACGTATTAAGCCTTTGTCTTAGATGAAGTCTGACTCCTATTCTTTTTTGTTAAGGTTTTTAACAATAAAACCCTTTTTTTTCAATTAATTACTGAAGGTCTTCAGTTATAGTTGTTATGTTATTATTTTATATTTATGTAATGCGTGACGAATCAAAGCGTCTATGTCATTAGAGAAACATCCTACAGATAAAGAAAACAGAGAAAATTATAAAAAATTTAGAAAAAGATTTTTGTACGTCTTCGATAAAAATAATAATAAAATCTAAGCTATCATCCCCTTAAAACTTTGTGTGTGTGAGAGAAAAGTTTTGCGTTTGCGTAATAAGTTTGCTACAGAGAGTAACTAGGTACCTACTTATTTCCATTTAGGAAAACTATCTCAGCCTGTCGGTGTTCTTAGCGTGTCGATGACAATCTAAATTGGCCTAGAACTTAGCTACGAGTTTAGCGTTATCAGTCGCGTCCATTAGTTCCTGTAACATATCAGGGCACGCAGGGCATGATGTCAGGTGTCCCATCGTATGTGGAACAGTCTGTCGGTAAAGAGATTGGACACAGTATCGCAAAGCCAGATTTGTTTGCACAAAGCATCAATTACTTGGCGAGCTGATCGGATGATAATTCATGATAATATTATATGTATACACACCAAGCCATCGAACGCCGATGTACAATCGTCATTTATTTGTTAATTTAACCACGAATCCAGTTTCATTCGGCGCTGTAACGAAGCCCGTTCATTGACTTGATGTGAACGTACTATAATTATGTTACTAATAAGTTAATGCTGAAGGCTAACTGTTTATTATATTATTTAACCATCTTTGGGTGGCTTTTTTCTACTAATCAGGTGACCGCAATTCGAAAACATTAACTATATTTTCCAAAATTTACTGAACGAATAAACAGTCACTCAACATATTTTTAAGGCTCACACTGCTAGACGATCGTTAACGATAATGTATCATTAACTAGTGATTACATAAGGGTGACCAGTACTAATATTTTGCTTCACTGACCACAAACTCGAATAAGGGAAAATTATGTCAAAAAATGACTAATTCGTTCCCTTTTTTGCCACCTGTACTAGTACAGCCTTTAAATAATCGTTAGTTAATGGCTCATTAACGTTATTGAAAATTTGTGAGAGCGGCGGTAAGTCATTTTAACACAAAAACGACACAAAAATATCACGTATCCAATAATACTTAGCTTACATCAAATGTAAATGAGAATTGCCAATTTGTATCGCATTATTTATAATAATATGGTATACTTAGCTGTCTAATACACGATGTATCATTTTGTAACCTTTTATCTATACCTTCTGTCTTCTTGTCTAATAAACAGTTGTTTTTAAATGTTGTTTGATTTATTTAGAATAAGTACATTTCTGTAAATTGGTAATTTCCATCTATGATCCACCGTGCTCACCCGCCGTCGCCGCGGAGCTGGTCGTCCTCCCTGACTCCGCAGTCACATCGTTAATTCCGCCCTCATCAAGCGTTCTCCCTCCCAGTCCTCTCGCCAGCAATGCCCTAAGCTGAGGTCCGAGTCCCATTAGGGATTGACCTTATGTTGCTAGTAGTCATGATGCTAGTAGTAGTAGTTAGGTTAGGTATTTTACTCTCGTTTCCATTGGTTGGAGACTCTTCAGGTCTCGCCAATAACTGCCCGGTTACGTAGAAACGGTCCGCAAGACGAACTACAAGCAGTCCAATAGGAAAAAAAAAGTAATTTCCAACATACAAAGTACCTACTATGCTAGCTAGTTCTGGTGTTTCCTAGCTAACTAACAGCTTGAGAAGAAATGCCGAAACAAAGTCAGGGCCAATAGAACGCAGGAACGAAATCATCGATCCAAATTGCATACTTACCTTCGGTTTCAGAAAGGCTGATCAATTTAATCTCTTATTTTATGTACATATCGTATTTTGATACAAATATGCGTAACATTCAAATATTCTAATCTGTAACAAAACAGGGCTGTCACAAAATATGTTACAAAATCAAAATCTAAAATTTTTATTTCACATGAACCAATACAGGTGCTTATGAAAAGTCAAATTTAGATCCACGGTTCCAATTAGTAGTTTCCTATGGAGAAGAGCAGGCAAGAAACTCGGTGGTTACTCTTTTAAAAATAATATCTTTGACAATTCCAGTGGATACAGTACTATGATTTAGGATAGTGAGAGAACGATGAAGTCCTGACCCCAGACCAATGAGTAATGTAGTACTAAAAGACTTGAATACAAAAATTAATAAACAAAAAAAAAAAACAATATGAATTAATATTATAAATAATTTACAATTGACTGCCTTGTTGATCTAGTGGTCGCAAGCGCGACTGCTGAGCATGGGGTCCTGGGTTCTATCCCCGGGTCGGGCAGTGTTATTGGGTTTTGCCATTAGAAATTTCTCAGTAGCAGCTTGGAGTCTGGATTTGTGCACGGTTAATGGCAATAGGCTCGCACCCTATTACATGGGACTTAAACATAACTGGCGAAACGAGGGTGTACTAAATTACCTCTGCCGAACCCTTGGGGGAATACAAGGCGTGATGTTATGTTATGTTTCTATCAAATGCTTATTTGTTTGTGCTAGGTTTCGTTAGTCTGAAACTCTTTACACTGATTAGAGTCACCTAGTCAAAAATCATCTGAATTCAAATAAGCAAAAGTTAATCGGTCATAAGACTTTACGTTTATCATATATTTTATTTATGAAATTCGATATTATTGAAATATTCCTCTTTTTGTAATACCATAATTCAAAACATTGGAATGACCTTTATCGTCAATGTTATCGAAAAAATCGTCACGGGTCAAGCGAACGTCCAAAACATAATACGATACAGTATATTCCCTGGATCGGTGTACTCAGTCAAAAATGACACGTACGATAAATAAGTTCCGAGTGTCAACCCTAATCCGTGCGATTTCAATTTTGTACAATTTAAATGAAACTCTAGCAAAAATGTTTTGTTGAACAACACCGCCGGTTTACGGTTCTATTTTTTGTTTTGGGGTTCCGTAAATAAACCCCGTGTAGTTTTAACTGTTAACTATTTGTTTGAGTGTACCTACTCAGGGACATGTAGATATCTATACTAGTATTATAAAGCTGAAAAGTTTGTTTGTTTGAACGCGTTAATCTCAGGAACTACTGGTTGGAATTGAAAAAATATTTTTGTGTTGGATAGTCCATTTATCGAGGAAGGTTATAGGCTATATAACATCACGTTACGACCAATAAGAGCGGAGCATAAAGGAAAAATGTTGCAAAATCGGGAAAAATTTCCACCCGTGCGAAGCCGGGACGGGCCGCTAGTAGTAAAATAATAGTTTGTTCCTCTTGTGAAATGAGTAGTTTATCGTCCTTCGTAACAGCCCATAGAATGTCACTGCTGAATATAGGTCTTTACAAAGAACACAGAAAATAGCCATAATTGCCACACAAATGCTGGTCTATTCTTTGTCGAGAACCACACGGTAATAGCAGAGTAGGTACAAACGTAATAATAAGTACTTAACATAACATCACGCCTCTATTCCCCGAAGAATTGGGCAGTGGTGTATAACACCCTTATTTCGCCGTTATCTTTAAGTCTCATGTAATAGGGGGCGAACCTATTGCCATCAACCGAAAAAAAATTCAAACTCCGGACTACTACTGAGGAATTCCACACGGAAAATTCCAATAACACTATGCCCGATCTGGGGGTCGAACCCAGGACCTCACGATCAGCAGTCGCGCTTGCCACCACTAGACCAACGAGGCAATTGAGTACATTATTAAAAGACTGTGATTACTTTTTCTCTGCCTGCGAGCAACAGCAGATCTTATCAATATACCGAAAGGTCCTAAAAAAAAGAAATCAGATCCTTTGTTAACGAAAAACCTTTAAAAAAGGTCAGAAATCTTTTCAAACTCAAATATCAAACAACCCAATAATTTATTTAACGATCTCAATTTTAACATAAAAATACTTCATACGGAACCCTTTAGCTAGAATCAAAGTGCACATAGTATATTCGATATATTTTTTGCTCTTTTCACAAGCATCCGGACTCCACACCGCACTTAATGGATGGGGAAATAAACAAATTCTGTATTTGAATGCGACAGTATCGGAATATGCAGATTTTACAAGTGAACGCGTCTGTTTTGCATAATATTGGCCTAGTATGACGATATCCGATCTTTTGGACATTGACTTTCCTGTTATACTATCGCATACTTGATGACATTTAATTATGTCAATTGTTTTATATAGTTTAGCTTCCTTATCACTTTTGTAAATGTGAGAACTTTGTGGACCTGCCTCTATAAATTTGTAAATTACTGTTATTCATACAGTTTTTATTCTATTTTGTTTGTAAATTTTTGTTCTACATTACTCATTGGTCTGTGGTCAGGACTCCATTGTTCTCTCACTATCCTAAATCATTGTACTCTGAAATTGTTAAAGATATTATTTTTAAAAGAGTAACCATGGAGTTTCTTACCGGCTCTTCTCCATAGGAAACGACTAATTGGAACCGTGCATCTAAATTCGAATTTTCATAAGCACCTGTATTGGTTTATGTGAAATAAAAACTTTTGATTTAGATTTTGATACTGCAAACGCAAAAAAAATAGGTTTAATGTGTGTGAATATATTTATTTCAGGGGGATTTTTCTGATATTTGATCAACCAATACATACATAACATAAATAGTCCATTACTGTCACGGGCCTCTTCTCAGAATGAGAAGGGTGTAGTTCTTAGTCCACCACGCTGGCCTGGTGCGGGTTGGCAGACTACACACACCATCGAGAACTTTATGGAACCCTCTCAGGTGCGCAGGTTTCCTCACGATGTTTTTCCTTCATCACAATAAATAGTGTTCATTCTGACAATTCAACAATAATCATTGCATGATGCATGCGTAGTTGTGGAGAAGTCGGATTGTCATAACCCTGGGTGCAAACTTCTGGTCCCAGGTTAAATTTAAAATTAGTAAATATGCTTCTTTTACTATGTACTCTTCTACCTAGCCTTTTCTGAACTATGTTGGGGCTAACTTCCAGTTCCACCAGATGCGGCTGAATACCAGTATTTTACACGGAGCGACTGCCATTAGACTTCCGCAACCCAGCACCAGGACTGGGCAATGCCAATATCCTAAAGTTAGAGACCGGTTGTCGGACTTTCGGCCTTTTGACTACCCGTAACGACTGTCATAGGTATTCGTATGACACCCGGGGCCGACTGTATAACGTGCTCTCCAAGGCACGGAGGGGTCTCGATATGTAACGAATGGTCATCCATCCACAGACTGACCGCGGAAAGCGCAGCTTAACCTCCCAAAACGTATGACAGTGATGCCAGATTAGGGGGAATCCCCCAAATTTGGGGGTTATTTATAGATATGGGGGGACCATATTTTTGGGGGTATATTTCGAGGGAGGATTTTTATTAGCAAAATTGTAATCTGGGAAAAGGCAAAAAAAGAAACAAATTGGTGATTATAAATATAATAACAGAGCGTGATCAAACCACTAACTATAATATATTAATCTGACGCAGTTATGGAGAGAGCCTTCTTCCAATTGTATTTCATTAATAAATAAATATTTTGCAATTTGTGGGGTTTATTTTTCTTCAAAACCTGAATTTTGGGGGATTTTGGGGAAAATTTAGGGAAAACGGATAGGATGGAAATGGAAACGCCGGTAGAGGACGTCCTAGAAGGACATACATCGATGTTATTGGTGATGTTCTTCACAAAGGTCAGGTGCGTAGTACTCTCAACCGGTGTGCGTGTATGACAAGATGTATGCAATGTAAGCGAAAGGGGTATGTAAGGGTCGTAGCATGTGGCGTTCTATAGTTTCTGCCTACCCCCATGGGAAAAAGGCGTGAGTTTATGTACCTATGTATGTATTTAGGGATAACCCAAGACGATCATATGGCAACACTGTCGTATGATCCGCGGGGTTGGTACTTAGCCACGAGCCCCTGTGTCTTCACTATGACAAAATAGTAAAATTATAAAATCAAAAATATCAACACACCTGCCATTTCTCTCCACTATGGATACCTAGTGCGTTCTCGGATCACTTTTAACAAAGAATCTGTAGTGAATTCGAGCAATTTTTCTCTGGCAAAGATCCAAGCGACTCCAATATGAGACACGGTAATGTTATGTGAACTACGTACGTATTCATAAAATTCATATACCGATACTTATGAAACTTGATAAGGGAGACTGTAATGATTCTGTGATATCGGTAATCAAATAAACGAAGAAAGTATTTTAAAAAAAAGACCTATTTTCAGGCATCGAGGCCCATCGCTTGTGAGAAAACAAATAATTTATAGGCTCATCTAACATTCTGTTAAAACTATCTACCATAATATTAGGTTATTACCTGTGAAATCAGCGTTTTGTATGGAGAATTTTAAAGAAGTTGCATTTTTCATACTAACATTTTCTTAATTTATTTAACAACTATGAACACTAATGTTTTAAAACTTTTATGCACTAATGTTTAAAAACTAAGATAACGTATGCCACTTAGATTATGCGACAAAAATAAGTTTTGGCAAAGTTAAAACAAAAATAGTGGTCATTTCTGCTAACAAAAAGAGGAGACATTTTTAAGGTATTTTTTATGTTTAGAAAACTATAAGTAATAAGGTTTTTTTACTATTGGTAGTTGTCTATGATGGTCATTATTCGATATAATACCAAGCAATTGATATACATATATTTTAAATCATAGAAGTGACGAGGTTTTCTATTTGTGAGAAAAAAACGCCAATTTCATAGGTAAGGACCTAATATATCGAGTAATATTACAAATAAACTAACTCAAACACTAAATAAACTAACAAACTGTCTCGTTGGTTTAGTAGTGGCAAGAGCGACTGCTGATCGTGAGGTCCTGGGTTCGATCTCCAGGTCGAGCAAAGTGTTATTGGGTTTTTCTGTGTGGAATTCCTCAGTAGCAGTACGGAATTTGAATTTGAGCTCGGTTGATGGCAATAGGCTCGCCTCCTATTACATGGAACTTAAACTGTCAAAATGAGGGTGTTACTATACACCTCTGCTCAACCTATCGAGGAATACAGGCGTGATGATATGTTTATGTTACTACAAATATAATTCTAAATGTTCACCACACTTGATCTAATAATGTTGAAAGTGAAACTAATCACTGAGGAATAGATTAATAAAATTGACCGAAAACTAAATAGTGAAAACCTCGTAAATAAAATTTTCTTCAAAAGCGTTTTATTTGTTCTTTAGATTAATAAACTCGTCATACACGTACTAGTTCAACAAACTTTTAATTCAAATACTTCTAAGCTATCTATGACGTACGATGACAAACTTGTATTCACATTTGATTGGCCATTTTTTTGCAGGAGGCAGTTATTTCTATCTCTTTTAAAAATTTGTATTTTACACATACGTGGTTTTCACTGCCGACCGACGATATTGTCGTCCCTTTCAACTTTTAAGGCCTGGTCAGATACCACGCCAAACTTCGCGTGGCAATCTCTTTATGGCGTGTGGCGTCTTCCATACATTGTCATAGTAATTCGCACGCCAAGAGCACACGATCAACGTGCTATGTGAATATCACACCCAGCCACGCTCTCTGTTTGACAACAAGTACACGTCTTGGAAATCCAGATAGAAACTCAGTTACACAAATAGACACAAAGAAACCTAGATAAACTTATCGTGTAATAGTTTAGTGGGACAAACGTCTGTGTCTTCTTAGAAAAACTAACAAAAACTTACAAGTTTAATGAAAAGGAAAACACAGAAAGTCAATAACACATCTAACTTTAGTGTGGCTTTTAAAAGTTAATTCAATTTTGTCATACTGAAGATCTAGCACTCCTTATTAATTACTAGATGACCCTTCTACTTCGGACTACCAAAATTCTTTATTTTTTATTTTTCAAACCCCCCCTGTAACCTCAGACAATTCAATTACTTTTAAAATAAATGTGTCAGTCCAAGCGAAAAGGGTCCAGTGCGCGGCATTTAGTTTCCGAGATATAGGTTTTGTAAATTTGGCTATAAAAATTGCATTTCGCAATTTTAATTGGTTATTAATAAATGCTCAATTATCTACAATTTCATATAGTAAATGACTATATACGATGTTTCTAAGTACCAGAAATATAATGAAAAAAGTTTACTAAAAAGGTACCAGTGGTCGACATGTCGATGTTCTTGGAATAAAATACGTTTCAATACCCCGTACTGATCACTTTTAAATAATTTAATTATATTTTAAGATTAAAATATTATACACTCGTTATTGTAATCGATTTTTTTATTCAGGGTTCAACGACCTCCCCTCCGCCCGAACAAAACTCCTCGCTACAGCCTTGGACCTGCATGTGTAGCATGACCACGGTAGACAAGGGTTTTGTCGACGGAAGAGCAATGGCAATATGTCATATTATCTATTCTTCAGTCGACAAAACCCTGGTCTACTCTGATCATTCTACGCCTTCTGGCACAACAGGCCGAAACATTTTATAGTCACGAATTTTCTGCCTAGCTTTTCCCAACTATGTTTGGGTCAGCTTCTAGTCTAACCAGATGCGGCTGAATACCAGTATGTTACACGGAGCGACTGCCATCAGACCTCCACAACCCAGTTACTAGGTTAGACCAGTTGTCAGACTTTCGGGCTTCTAACTTCAAGAAGTTAAACTATCCAAACAGACCGATAGTTTAACGTGCTCTCCGAGGCACGGAGGGGTCTCGATTTGTAACGAACGGTCACCCATCCACGGACTGACCGCGGCAAGCGTAGCTTAACCTCGCAAATCGTATGATCCGCGCGGTTGGTAATTAACCACGAGCCCCTCTATTTATAGACACGAACATAGGTTTAATTCCCGCAGATTACAATATTTATGTTCATTGGAACTACTTCAATAATGCTCCCACGGTTATACAATAAAATCCTTCTCGGCTCTGATAAAACTGCAAGCTAAACTTAAAAATGCTATAAAAACAACTGTCTATCATAAAGCAGGCTACAATTTTGAGCGTTAATATCCTGTTCTTTTGTTTCGTTGAAACTGGAGCTCACGAAACACCCACAAGATGGGGTATGAAGGAAAAGTCCATGAAAATGAAGTAATATGGGTATTATTTTGTTATTCCCGCGTTGACGACGCAATGTAATGAAGAGCGGTCGTGGAGCGTCAGTTACTTATCATGTTGAACACGGGAAAACCGACACACACCTTTCAATTTATTTCAGTGGGATAGGATAGGATTCCACGTGAGATGTGTCGCGGGGAAAATTAATAGAAAAAGTCGTATGTGATCATTGGTAAAGATGACATTTTAACAATAGTTCTATTAAACAGTGTCATAGTATAATGATTTAAATTTTATTATTGTAATTGGTCCTAGACCGTTTTAATTAAAGACATAACATAACATCACGCCTATATTCCCTGAAGGGTTGAGCAGAGGTGTATAGTAACATCCTAAAATCGCCGTGGGCTGCTACTGAGGAATTCCACACAGAAAAATCCAATAACACTTTGCCCGACCTGAGGATCGAATCCAGAACCTCACGATCAACAGTCGCGTTTGCCACTACTAGACCAACGAGGCAGTTAATAAAATTTTAACTAAAGTTAAACAGATTTAATTTAAAAAGAAAGTTTTACCGTGTATTAATGAATGGATTTACTGGTACGTTTTTGCGACATTCTACAAGGTGTAAAAAGACCCTTCACGAAGCCGTCAACCATGCATTCAGTACATCAAACTAAGTAACCCTACTTACCCTACGCAAAAATTGTCACTAGGAAACGACTTTTTTTTTGGGTGAAAAATTTCGTTTTACTGTAAAGCTCAATGTAACGCACTCAAAACACTGTGCAGATAGATGCAATGAGTAGTAAACGGGTAATGGAGGTAGGGTAAAGGCTCCAGTAGTCAGCCCTGCACCAGTGCTCGGCCTTTTATTCGGTTTGTGGGCCAGGAATAGCGTTATCATTTAAATTTGCCAATAATATTAGGCATAATAAATTATCTAACTTTCAATTGATCTATTTATGAGATACATTTGTGTGTAAGAGGTCCAGACGAGGAGAAATTTGAGTTCTTATTGGCGCTGTCAACCGATGTGACTGCGCGTGCGATGATCGCCATCTTTTTCTTAGCGAACAGTGCTTTCAAAATAGGTGAGATTTTCAAGGAATTTTCATTGTATTGCTCATAATTTTAATGTTATAAGTGTGATGTTTAGTTTTAGAATAATAATTATTGAAAAGAAATGTTTTTTTGTTAATTTAAAGCCGGTTACAAGATGGCCGATTACTGGGTTTTCATTTTTCACGTGTATGCCAGAGCTCAGCCATCCCCGGCTGATTATTGGTTTTGATGGTTATTATTATTTTTAAGCGATATTGGTATCATTTGTAAGGCCTACTCAAGCACTTTAAATGTTTGTAGACAAGTGTCGTTGAATTTCGACGTAAAACCAGTAGTCGGCCGCCCCGTTAGAGAATTTGCTATGGTGGCTGAGGATAGGTTTCGATAGATCCAGTACTCAGCCATATGTCTTACAAATATTGTTTAACATTTTTTTGTTAAATATTTCATTACTATCATAATTATCAATAAGTTATTTGATATAAGTAATATTTTATATTTTTTTTTAGATTTTAATCATGTCAGTTTCGAGGCCCATCCTTCAATATCCAGAAGAAAAACTAGTGCAAGCTATAGATGCCATAAGAAATGGGATGAAAATTAGACAGGCTAGCCGAGTTTATGGTGATATATAATAATTGAAGATGGCAGGAGTAACCCGTTCGTAAACGGAAGATAAGGAAAAAAATGGTTACAGTCTTTTTTCAGAAGAAGTCTCAATCTCTCCTTGAGGACTCTTGAAGGTGTGTTTAAAGGAAGAGCAGTCATAACTGAAGAAATCAGAAAATCGTTTACCTTCATGAATACTTGATGAATAAAGATGAAGTTTTTTAAACAACTGATAACGATTTTTTTTAATAGGAGTATAGTTTAACTGTTTTGTTTGCTTTCATATGTCCTGCGAAAACTTCATCTATATCTGATGACCATCTGTCAACTATACCTAAGTGAAGTTGTACTTCAGCTACAATATTTTTGTATTTTTGACAGATTTTTTATTTCGTACATATGTAAAATGTGATCTCAAAATATACAATATGTAACATAATTAACGCACATTCTGAAATTAGTTTGTTCGGAATCATTTACTGAATCGATTTCTATCATTTTTAATATAGGTATTTTTTTTATCTCAAAAATAATTAAAACTACGGAGATTTGTCGCATTACCCCTGTACAGTCAATATCTACAAACTGAAATGGACTGTAAATCAAGGCAAAAAGACTTTTAAAAGTGCATTTTTATTTGTATTAATACAAATTCCGTCATTCAATACAAAATAAAGAAAAATAAACCTTATTTCAAGTACGTTAATTTAGTAAATAACAATTCATATACATGTTAAACTAAAATTTCAGTGTATGTATTACGATTATAACATAATATTCTTATTGGGGTGTTTGAGGGTGTGCGTTAATTACGTTACATGTTGTATAAGTGTAGCCTAGGCTGACAACTGGTAACGAGAAGGCCGATTTGTGGATTTTGGCGGCTGAGCATTGGAGAAAAGTGTCATATTTAAGTTAATGTTGATTTTTTTATTCAAAACATATTATTTCTAGTATTATTTTTGTTTTGTTGCAAAGTTTAATAAATTATTGAATCACTAATTGCATTACTTTTTTTTAAACAATTTTGTATTTCATTATATACGAAACTGAATCTAGTAATTCTGTTAAAAGGCTGACTACTGGGGCCTTTACCCTATTTCAATTATATTTGCAACCTTCAAAACTAGTATTTTTTTTAAAGTTGTGATAAAGTTGGAACTTTGACCACCAATATCTCCAGAACAAAAAAAATATCGCAATGACGTGGAGAATCCTTTCGGCTTCGTTAAGGGTCTATTTACACCGTTTATAGAGGACATACGGCTCCTAGCTCTCTAACAGGCGCCTATGTAACTGAAAGGTATATTATTTAGCGGAAGATGAGTTCCTTTATTTCTGACTTAAGAGAAAATTATTTTACCTCGAGCGTGAGCGGAACCATTCATCCGACGGTTGAGAGCTTTTTTATTTTTTTATATTCTTTACCTGGTTGCGTTTGACCTTAGTCTCACCTGATGGTAAGCGCAGACAGAGTCTAATGGAGCACACGAACCCAAGGAAAGGAGATATAGAGGGATTCCCTATACCCCTCTCGCTCTCACATACACACAACGGATCACAGTAAACTGCTTGGCGCGACTTTAATGTGATGGTGATTAGCCAGACGGACCGTATAGACCAGCTATACTCAACCTGCGGCCTGCCGGGCCTTTGTTATTGGCCCATCTGATCAGATATTTCATTAATAAAGTAACTACATTGTTAACTTGGAATTACGTTTTAATTAAGTCCTAAATATTTTTTGCTTGCCGCCCTCGACACCATGACTGAAACGTGTTTGTGGCCCCTATAAAAAAAAGGTTGAGTATGGCTGGTATAGACCCTACCACCAAGCGTGCTGGCTTTTGTTGAATCTATAACACCCAGCGTGCGGTGAGGAAGGTTTATATTCGAGCCCGTCCCCACACCGGACACATTTTTATTTATTTATTTTATACTAGTGACCCGCCCCGGCTTCGCACGGGTGCAATGTAGATACTAATGTGGGGCATATAAACCTTCCTCTTGAATCCCTCTATCTATCGCTGAAAACTGCATTAAAATCCGTTGCGTAGTTTAAAAGATCTAAGCGTACAGACAGCGGGAGCGACTTTGTTTTATACTATGTAAAGATTATGGAATAATATAGCTTAAACTATTTGTGGTGTAGCATGTTGCGGGTGACAGCTGTCAGTGTTTGATTTTATTTGTAAACATAGGATTTTGGCAGGGTAAATTTATATAATTTACTACAGTTATTACTGATTCCGTATCTTACGACTGTGATATTTAGGGTGCAATTGAAATATTAAGTCATGATTGTAAAGTTCGTCTAATGTCACCCGCACTATGCTACACCGCAAATAGTATAGTGGTCAGTATAGTATGGCTTCAATATATCTACAGGATGTAAACTAAATCATGGAATTCCTTTAAACCTCGTAATGTACTGCTGACATAGATTAAACTTGCAAGGGATACATTTGGATTCAATAGAAAAAAAAATACATGCAGTAAACGAGTGTTCTTAACGTGAGGCATTTTAGCGCCCCGAGCGAATTGCGCTACTATCGCTCGCCGCGCTGTCATTTAACTCAGGGCGCTAAAATACCTCACGTTACGAACAGATGTTTACTATTTGATTTTTTTTTATTAAATCCAAACATGTCCCGTGCTGGTTTAATCTATGTCAGCAGTACATTACGAGGTTTGAAGGAATTACATGATTTCCTTTAGACCCTGTATAGGGCACTAAAACAGAACTTAAAAATATATTCCGTGTTTAATACGCCTCAGAGACTTGCTCCTGTTGAGTAAAAAGTTATAAAAGTCGGCTTTGGCAATCTGTTAACGGTTGTGCTATATTTTCACAAAAGCCTGGATGAAAATGGCTGGAGTGTGAATTTCCACGCGTAAAGTTGTAAATTTCTATTCGACTCTTGTGAACCATTACAATATTTTTTTTCTTGCACAAAAAGACTTTTTTTTTGTAAAAAAAATATATATTACAATGAACGTGAAAAATCATAATTTACGATGAAAATGTTTTTTTGTAATAGCTTATTTAACGGTGAAATTTATTATTTCTTTAGAATACCGGTGTCTTGAAGCGAGAATAAGTATTTCCACTAGTTATAATTTATAACTCCTCGTTGATCTAGTGGTGGCAAGCGCGACTGCTGATCGTGAGGTCCTCAGTTTGATCCCCATGTCGGGCAAAGTGTTATTGGGTTTTTCCGTGTGGAATTCCTCAGTAGCAGCCCGGAGTTTGGATTTGTGCCCGGTTGATAGAAGTAGGCTCGCCCCCTATTACATGGGACTTAAACATAACGGCGAAATGAGGGTTGTTACAAAACACCTCTGCCCACACCCTTCGGGGAATACAGTCGTGATGTTATGTTTTTATGTTATAATTTATATCCTTCAAAAGTTACGCGCGAAGGTTAAATGGCAGTCGCTCCGTTCAAAATACTGAACCCTCAGCACGATTGCTGTCGAGTTAGGTAGGTACTAACGTATACGTAACGTTAATGTAAGTGAATTTTGAATTGGAAATACTCGTTTCGCACATACCTACTATTTAATTTAATTGAACATTTTATTCATATTATGTGTGATAATAAATTCCGCATGTAGCAAAAAAATGAACCAAAATGTTACAGGACAGTTGTATTTTCGATTCAAAATTCGCTTACATTAGCGATACGTTTACGATACTATACGTCAAACGTTTTTGGTAGGCCTACTGACCATTAAACGGCATCAGTTGACATTGAAATTCATTCCTAACATCTTTGGGAAGTGCTAGAACGCCTAGAACTATAGAAATCTATAATACGTAAAAATAAACTTTTGAATATACAGTGTATATTCAAAAGTTTCTATTTTTCTTATAATATACAGGCTGTTAAACATTTACTCTAAGAATTTTGTGGAGTTACTCGGTATTTATCGGAAATTTAACAACTTTCGTAGAACAACTTTTCGAGATACACGCATATTTTTTATTACGTTCCATACAAATTTAAAAATAATTTTATTTGATTTGTATGGAAAGTAATAAAACAAATACGCGAATTTCGAAAAGTTTTTCTACGAAATTTGATCCATTTCCGATACCGAGTATCTCCACAAAACTCTTAGAGTTAATTTTGTAACATCCTATAGAACCAAAAGTACAATATTTTTCGTGAAAAAATAAATTCAGAGACCTCCGATGAAATTTGAAACAGGCATTGGCAGATGCCAATCCCGTTTTGAAATTGATGAAAAAGCATATTGAAATTGAATGGAGTACAGACAGATATTAAATGAAATATGAAAATAACAACGAATTTCAAAGATCATTGTTCAAATTCCGATGAAAATTAAATTAATTAAAAGCTGAAGAAGCTAAGAAGTCACGATCTGATTCCAACAACAAATAGTGTTATTCTTGGATCGGCTATAAATAACACTAGTGTGTTTTGATACTATGGCAATACAACACAATTGAAATAATCATTATTACAAAACAAATGATGTATTTTATTAAATCACAATCATAATTATATCAAAATATTATTTATAGCAGTCTTTAACCAAAATATTATCTAACATACGTAACTCTATTTCGTTTTCACACTATTGTCTATGGTAGTCTTCTCCAAATTCTTTAAAAGGAGGTTTATTAATCTTTTCTGTAATCTTTCATTATTGATAGAAGAGGTATTTTGCCTTACTTGTGTGTTATTTACTTTAATTTCATCTATTAACACCATAGATTTGATTTTGAATAATCTTATTTGATCCTCTGTCATCGTTTCTAATTCCGGTAATAAGCTCATTAAGAACATTCTCATTGCGTTATTGTTATTAGAAGTATTTGTTAATTCTGTAGAAGTGTTAAAATTTCTTTGAAATGTTGACGTCACAACTTTGTTCCTATTTCTTAGTGGATCTGCGTAAATCTTCTTTGTCGGTACAAATCGTCGTCTTTTTCGTATGGATGACGATCTACGCGTGAGTAAGTCGCTTAGTATACCGTTGTCTGCATGGTTCTCGTTATTTTCTTCATCCCCTCCATCAACGGGTTCCTCTTTTATAAAGTTTACTACTATTTCTGTATCGTTGGTCACTGTATGCTGTGGTGAGTACTGAGTGTCATCTGCACTTTCAATGCCACTGATTGGCTTCAAAAATGGTAGGATAAACTTCAAGTATTCTGTTAAGTAATATGGTTTTTTTACTTTAAAGCCGCTGGGTTTCATACTTCGTAAGAAAGATGATCTTATGTTTCGCCATTTTTCTTTGCAATCGCTTACTGAAATGAGATAAGAACATAATTAATATGGAGATAAGAAACAGACGGCTGGCTGTTTACCAACTTCGCCGCTAAAATGTAGTGTTGTATTTTAATTATAGCGCCCTCTGTTTTGCTCGTGCGAAAACCAACAAATCTCGTTGGTACGATGGTGTTGTCATATTAAGGATTTTTCGTTATTTAAGGGGAAATACAAAAACGTTGGTAGAGGAACTAAAGTGACTCCCTGCGACCATATTTTTGTTAGAAATAACCCCTGACATTTTTATCTAACAAAACTGGGGCATGGCCTAACTGTTTACTGTATTGTGATACTTGTGATTGTTCAGAGTGTACACTAAACAAGTTTTATTTTAGTTCTTTTTGTTAATTTTTTGTCGCAGTAGACCCTGCTTTAGATAATCTAAGATGATTTACATTGTTATTATTGGAATTAATATTATTTTTTAGTTATATAGGTACATTAAAGTCACAGGCGGTGGTATTTATTTTCGTTCTATCTAAAATCTTAGATATAATATTATTTACAGAACTAAAAATCATTTATCTAATTAAAAAAGGCAATGAATAATGCATTAGGTAGGTATCAATTGACCACACACGTTACAAATATCATTAATGCGAATCTCCTATAGGTCGATGCCTCCAATAGGTCTTTATCAAAAATAGAGTCATATTGTTGTTCTAATAGAATACAAAATAGACCGAAAAATATTAAATAACAATTTAACCACCACTTAAGCTACAATAATCATTGCTATACCTACCTACTTTTATTTTAAATATTATAAGGGCCAAGTACTTATTATCTCATAACACACCACCATAAAATATTATAATAAAATCATAAATCTTATCATTATTCGAGCGGAAAATAAGATTATAATCTGGCAACACCTGTTATGTCTGTCATTCAACTATTACGGCATGACATTGAATGATACACAACAAAAACGAGATATAAACTGTATCAAATACATTACTGGGTCACCGAGGCGCATAATATCACAAATAGATCACTTGTCTTCTAAACGAGACACGCAATGAATAGGTACATCAGTGACGTCATGAATCAGCGATGCGTACGGCGTACTTACTTGTCATATTCGTGTTGTCTGCAATATTCGCCCATGCTTCCTCAACCATATCTTTCCTGTTGTACTCTGGCAGATTAAAATTGTAAAGAAACTCGTGTTTCTCTATCTGGTTTATCAACTGTATTTCCATGGCCATTTTAAGAATGATAAACTAGTCTATACAATGAAGTGACCGCGCGGGGCGGATGCGTCGTGCTACGCGGCAGCCGAGCTCGGCACTGTCGATTGGTTGCCGCACCGAAAGTGTGTCGCGTCCCCCTCGAGCCGCGCCGCCCCGTGCCGCGCCGCGTTCGGTCATGCTCGGCATGCCGACCGTGAGCCGAGTCGGCGGTTACAGCGGTTATCGACCCAGAGCGAGACAGCGACAAAACATGTGTCGCCGTCGCCGTGTAAGTACGTCAAATGAAACTTATCTGTTGCTGCTAATAGTTTTGTTTACAACAAACATTATTGCTGCAATTGAGAATTGATACATTCCACATGATATCTATTGGGTAGAACGTGACGGGTTGGATTCGAACCCGCGGTGTAATCCAAAACAAATGCTATGCCTGCCATGCTCAAACTAACCAATAAGTACCTAATTTGGCAATAATACTTACATAAAATATTCAAAATTATATAACAGGACATCTTGACATAGAACTATGTAGCTACGGTACCTACTATTAAAAAGCATGCACCATAGTATTTAAAAAGTCATTTACGTAAATAAATTGCACCTGCCTTGTTTAAAATTAGAATAGTTTTTTTTTAACGGCGGTACTGATGATGCGGCGCGGCGCGGAGTGCGCTACGGTAACGCCAAACTTTCCCTCCAAAACATAGGAACCAAACCTTGATGAAACAAAAAACACGTGAACGAAACAATTTTCAACTGTCTGCTGTCTGTCAACTATTTTAGATTTTTTTTTGTTGTTTACATGGTATAATTAACTGGCACACTTGAATTCCCCAAAGAGCTCGTCGCGACGGCAAGCCTCGGTTCGCCGATGGCGGTTTTCGTCCCATATATTAGGGGTCGCTGAGTGAGTTTATTATTATTAGTTAAACAACGATGTCCACAAGCTGCACCTGCCGTCTGCAACATATAAGTCTACGTATTGTGAGCTGCGCTTACAAACACAAATCTTACATGCATGCAGACGCAAATAATGCTATATTATTATCCGGTAATAGTTCTTTCGTGCAAGTGATTTATTTCAAAAAAAGAACACCTATGTCTGTTGCATTTTAGGCACCCTCATGTTATGTCTGTCTGCAACACTTTACTATTGAGTAAACATGAGGAAAAAAACAAAGCAGGTACCTGCAGTGTTTTTTTAAATGGATTCCAGTTTTTTGTTCGCCATCTGTTTACACTTTTGGGTCGAATATAACAAACTGGATGCCACTAAATAATAATTAATAATATTTATTTAATTAATCCCAATAAAAAAAAGCATTTGCTGTTTTATTATACTAAATTTTTCTTGTAATAAGCGAAAAATAAATTTGCACGTGATATATAAATAAAGATTAAAAACAAATCGAATTTTACTATTTATATTTAACGAAAAGCAAACACATATTGATAAAAAAAATCTGTTCTGCCTAGCCTTTTCCCAACTATGTTAGGGTCAGCTTCCAGTTTTACTAGATGCGGCTGAACACCAGTATTTTACACGGAGCGGCTGCCATCAGACCTCCGCAACCCATTTACTGGGCAATGCAGATATCCTAAGGTTAGACCGGTTGTCAGACTTTCAGGTTTCTGACACCCGTAACGACTGTCGTATTCGTATGACGCCCGGGACCGACTGATAAGATTCTATAAGAGAATGGAAGTTAGATATGACTGTGATCAGTATGAAACTCAATGCTACGACCCAAAGTCGCCTCTCGCGGGTGTCATATTCTTACTATAGCTGAAGACCTCACGTTGCACTTCATAGATAATCCTAGTAGCTTCGCTAGACCTATTCAGACCGTCTATGAAGCATCACGACACCACTGTTTCCTCGAGACAAAATCGACGGTCCTGTATACTATCAAAACTACAAAATCTCAGTTATTATTTTATTATGTATGTACACCGATTACACTGAGATTTAAGATCAGATTTACATGATTCTTCTTTAGTTTGATGCGGAATAGTTGCCATTTGGTCCCATAAAAATGTATTATTTTATAACCTTTAAAATAACATAAGTTCACACATTTTAAGCAGATAAAATAAAAACTGAGATTTTGTAGTTTCGATAGTAATAGGTAGGGACCGTCGAAATGTGCACAAATGTCTAGAACAAAAATTTACTAATTTCTTTGATTTGACACGTCTTTATTTTTTATCTTTTTCCGATGCCTTTGATTCCCGATTTCATGTTATTTAATTACAAACAAACTCATTAATTTTAATTTAATGTTTGTATTCACACAAGCATGCATAATAAAATAAAAATGTTTATTGCATTTATAAAGATTATTTACACATGTGAGTTGGAGATCACCTTTTAAGCAAGGAGATGCTTGTGTTAGGTAACTCCGCTCTTCCACTTAACAATTAACGAGCATGCAATTGAAAAACAAAAACAAAGAAAATTAAAAAAAGCATATTTACATTTAGTACCTATAGCTGTGTCCTCACGGCTCCGCCCGTAGTCTATGTTACTCAGTGATAATGTAGCTTTCTAACGGCAAAAGAATTTTTGAAATCGATCCAGTAGTTTTTAAGTTTATTCGTTACATACAAAAATACAAATCTTTCCTCTTTATAATATTAGTATAGATAGTATAGATAAAAAGTACAAAGTCGCTCCCGTTGTCTGTACGCTTAGATCTTTTAAACTACGCAACGGATTTTAATGCAGTTTTCAGCAATAGATAGAGTGATTCAAGAGGAAAGTTTATATGCACCACATTGGTATCTACATTGCACCCGTGCGAAGTCGGGGCGGGTCGCTAGCACAAACATAAAACAGTATTCTAGGAACGTGTACGATTGATTTCTGTGCCGCCTGCCGAGTTGCCGACTAATTAATGCATATTGTGCCGCGAGATCCCGTTGATTGGCTGTCCATATCTACGTCCAACCGTCATAATTAACCATTTTCGAACGCAAATTCCTGCCATTTAGGTTTGTATATTTCTATAAGAATCCATTAAACTTATTTGTTGAGTTTTCTAATAATGTGTATGTTTAGTGAGTTCTTAAAAAGCACTTAATGTTTTTCATGGTCAAAGGTTTTACCTTTGTGCATACATAACATAACATGACATCACCATACCTTGTATTCTCCTAAGGGTCCAACAAAGAAGTTTTAGTACAACCTCGTTTCGCCAATTATGTTTAAGTCCCATGTAATAGGGGGCGAGCCTATTGCCATCAAACGGGCACAAATCCAGACTCCGGGCTGCTACTGAGAAATTCCTAATGGAAAAACCTAAAAACACTTTGCCCGACCTGGGGATCGAACCCAGGACCCCATGGTCAGCTGTCGCGTATGCGACCACTAGACCAACAAGGCAGTTTTCTAATAATGTGTACGTTGAATGGGTTCTTAAAGAGCAATAATGTTTATCATTGTCAAAAATTTGTTTACCTTTGATGCAAACAACTGAAACAACGTTTGATATTTTAAACAAAAAGAAACGGACATTTTTTTCGACTCTCCATACAAATGGCATTAGCTGATCGGATCAATTCGTATTTATTTATTTATTTCCAAGAACATACATACATTTCCAAGAACGTATATCGAGGTCTTAATTATAATTGTCACACATATTCAACCGACCAATCTGCGTGGAAATGTTTATTTATTTGTGATTCTACTCCTACCCATTTTAAACTAATGAGACATGCATGGCAAGACTTAACTCGAAACATAATAAATGTATGATTATATAAAATTCATTAAATGTCCAAATCATTGATTTCGTCAGAATCTATAATCTATGAATTCGTATACCTACGTATGGAGAGTCGATAAAATGTTGGCAGTTTTTTTTTATTTCACCTATCAAATGTTACTCTGAATAAGAGTCCAAACACTTAACATAACGAGCCCATTACTGTCCCACTGCTGAGCACGGGCCTCTTCTCAGAATGAGAAGGATTTAGGCCTTAGTCCACCACGCTGGCCTCATGCGGGTTTGCAGACTACACACACCATCGAGAACTTTATAGAGCCCTCTCAGGTATGCAGGTTTCCTTACGATGTTTTTCCTTCACCGTTAACGCAAATGATAATCAACTTGTGATCAGCACATGAATTCGAAAAGTCAGAGGTTATGGCTGGAATCGAACTCAGACCCTCCTGCGTAGAAGGCAAGCGTTTAACCGCTATGCTGTCACTGCAACCAATGAACCAAACAAACAACCCCCTTAAATACGACCACGCATTTCTGTTAAACTATAATATAAATAAAACTCACTCACCATTACCATTTCAAGCAGAACTCAAATAGAATTAAAATCCAATCTATCTTTTATTAAAGGCCAATTTAAACATTTTAAACCACACATATGTACATACCGACCGTAATTATCAGCGTGCTATCGAAAGTTTCAGTCGTTTCAGCGGTAACCGGGTCGGGTGGAGGGCCCTTTGGTGCAGCCTGAATTAATGGCGGCCGGGGCCTCAAAATACTGGCATTTGCAAACGTTACTGCTCTCTTGAGCTTGGTTCATATTTCAGATATGGAAATGAAACTATTTTTTTGGAGATATTTTTTTTAGTATACGCTTTCTCGCTGTGGATGATTTTTTAAATATTTGTCTTTCAATTTATTCGCTGAATTTGTGTGAAGTAGTTATTATAGCAGTATTTTGTTACTCAACCATTAATTATGAAGCTCATGGATGACGTCATAGTTCAAATACCTAACTACGTAATAATATAGGGAAAGATTATTGTAGTGCTCGCAATAAGCAAACGTAAGATTATGTTCTGCCTAGCATTTTCCCAACTATGTTGGGGTCAGCTTCCAGTCTAACCAGATGCGGCTGAATACCAGTATTTTAGACCTCCGCAACCCAGTTACTGGCCAATGCTGATATCCTAAGGGTAGACCGGTTTTAAGACTTTCGAGCTTCTGACTACCTGTAACGACTGTCATAGGTATTCGTATGTCACCCGAGACCGACTGTTTAACGTGCTCTCCGAGGCACGGAGGGGTCTCGATGTGTAACAAACGGTCACCCATCCACGGACCGATCCACAGCATGCGCAGCTTAACCTTGCAAATCATATGATCCGCGCAGTTGTTAATTATCCACGAGCCCCACAAAAAACGTTAGACGATGATAATATCTAGGTATATGTTAGAGTAGGTACTACAGTTTTCTTTAACCGACTTCCAAAAAGGAGGAGGTCACTATGTTCGTCTGTCTGTAAGTTTTTTTTTTGTGTATTTTCATCGATATTTTCGCCAATTGTGAACCGATTTTGATGATTCTTTTTTTAATGGATAGGGTATACTTCGAAGTTGGTCCCATTTAAATTTGGTGAAGATCTGATGAAGAACTTCGGAGATAGACAATGGAATTCCTCAATGACGAACAGTACGCTTATTGTGATGATGTGATTATGTTACGAGCAGCGTCTTTAGTAGGTCCAACCAAGCTTTAATTAAGGCCACTAAAATGAAAAAAATAAAAACAATTTTTACAAAAAATTTAAACCGACTTCAAAAAAGAATAAAATAATTACCATATAAAATTAACAGTTTCAGAAGTCGGTGCCTTCAATTTGGTTCAGCGTCGTAGATCAGCACCGACTTTTGAAACTGTTAATTTTATATGGTAATTATTTTATCCTTTTTTGAAGTCGGTTTAATCTTTTTAACAAAAGTTTAAATTTTTGTTGAAAGACGAAATAACATTCCAGTTTCACATTGTGAACATCAACTCAACCAAGCTATTTTAAATTCAAATATACCTACACTTTATATTGTCAACAAAACTCCAGTAGGTGCTGAATACATATTCCAGACGTCCAATAGCTTCGCCAAACATCTCTTTGACCCGCCTGGTGGGACGGAATTGTATCTTGAAAAGGATCGCCAACAAATTATACTTGTCGCTTGTCGTCTCAAAATGTGAATGCCTGTTTGCAAGAAGTTTGAAGTATACCTATATTGAAAAAGACTGAAAATCTTAGAATCTTTTTTTTGTTAAGTGCGGCCGCCAAGAGAATGAATTCTTGACAGATCGTGTCAACCTACAATATAATTCTATAATTGGACCTACTTATGCAAAAAGGAACCAATCCACACACATGCCAAAATCGAGCTAAGTATGAAGAAAGCTTTCAAAATGCACTTTCTATCGACCCTGTAAAGATCAAAATATCTGACAACTTTGGCACATATTCTGTCAAAGTTAAGATCATTTTGATCCTTACAGGGTCGATAGAAGATGCATTTCTAAAGCTTTCTACATACTTAACTCGATTTTGGCATGTGTGTGGATTGGTTCCTTTTTGCATAAGTAGGTCCAATTATCACTTGTTTAAAAACGGTAAAGGAAAAAATCGTGAGGAAACCGGCATGCCTGAGATATTTCTCGACAGCATGTGAAGCTAAGACCATGGACGGCATAAACTCTGTCACCAGGTTAGTCACTAACCACATGAAAAGACGAAGAAGAACGTACAATAAACTAAAATATGTAGTTTATAGTGAGGCCGCCGAGATAATACGTTCCTGACACCATTTTTAGCGCTAAATTATTTTAGTTTTACTTTATATAAAACACGATCTGTCAGTAGGGTTACCATCTCTAAAATTTGGCAACCAGGACAAGACGCGTGAAAGCCCCAGATTTTAGAGCCCAGGACCCGGACATGACAACAGGTTTTTTTTAAACATAGTCAGTGTAATAAAAAACAGTTGAAAATGTCGCGGCGTGCGGGCACAGTGCGTGTGTCGCGGGCGGCCCAAGACTTTACATTATTAAACTTGGAGTACTAATGAAGCCCCGCCCGGACGCTCCCCGGATGCCCTCTAAACTAGGACAAATTCGGAGAAACCCGAACGGATGGCAACCCTATCTGTCAGGAACGCATTCTCTCACTGTAAATGATTTGTTATTTAATATAAAATGTTTTTAATTTCCTGTTATGGTACTTGAAGTAATTGTAGCTTATTTTATAGTGTCACAGCAACAAAAATTAGCGCATATTTCGCATAAGTACCTTTATAAGTATCTAAACCAGTGGTTCTTAACCTTTTAGTGTTGAGGGACTATTTGACAAAATATCTGTTTTACCGCGGACCACCAACTGTTTGGAAGTAGGTAATATACAGTAAATGTAAATGAATGAAAGGTTGTTCTAGCTATCAATAATTTTAAATAAAACACGCATAAGTACAATCGCTCAAAGCCAACAGTACCTATTTTAATTTTTTTACGAAAATTTTACATTTCTGCAGAGGTACTACAGAGACTTACATGTCACTTATGTCACTGGTGGTCACTTATTTAATACTAGCTGTGTCCTCACGGCTCCGCCCGCGTAAGAAATTTTATTCCAGTAATAAATATAGCCTATGTTACTCAGTGATAATGTAGCTTTCTAACGGCAAAAGAATTTTTGAAATCGGTCCAGTAGTTTTTATGTTTATTCGTTATATATAAAAATACAAATCTTTCCTCTTTATAATATTAGTATAGATTTTTTTCGGATGGCTTCGCGGACCACTACGGGTGCTTGCGGAGACCACCAATGGTCCGCGGACCACACCGATTGGGAACCACTGATCTAAACTATTCATAACTGCCTTCTAGTCAAGTGGTGGCAATCGCGCCATGCTCTCAAATAATAATTTACGAAATGGGTTTTTTTAGTCTACGAGTAATATTACCTTCTTAAATTTCATATTTAATTAAAAACAACTTGGAAATAGAACAACAACTATTTGCAAAAGCAATAATAAAGTGTCACACAGCTAGTTTTTTTTTTAATTAATTTCATTTTAACTGTTCTTAACATAAAGTTTTTTCGAAATTAATCTTTTAATTTCCAACGAATACTTTTAATTAAATTTCTTTTTTGTCTAACTTTTTTATGGATCGTACACCTGTTCGCGGTTTTGTAAGATAGAAAGAAAAGGTTTTGATAAGAATTTGTTCTTGAGATTCTACCCAGAATAAGGGCGCTTATTTTATGTAAGATCTTGTATTTAACCGTATTTCAAGCAATAAATTATTTATTTCGTTTATTCATTTATAATACATACTTACCTAATTATATTTTAAAATATATCAAAATACAAATAAATACATTTAAAAATTAAAAATAGTAGCCCACCGGCATCGGGAACAGGGTCCAAGCTACCGGTGGTCATGGCATAAATTATTTATTACCTACTATTTCAATTTAGACGGTAGGTTTCGGACTGGAAGCCGTACCGCAGCGGTGGTGCTGCGAACGGGCGAGAGAGCAGTGCGACGCCCGTAATGATGTCATGCGTGCTCTCGTCGTATCAACTGTATGAAAAAACACAACCACCCCTTTGCCGCCCGTTCGCAGCACGACAACCGGACCGCTGCGGCACGGCTACAGCCCGACACCAACCGTCCGTAAATAAATAAAAAATTTGAAAGCGCCCTAAGGGCGTTTTCGCAGCTGCCAGATAACACCCTATTGTCCAGTTTGAAAGCACCCTTAGTACCGTGTAATAAAAACTGGCATGCGATTGGCTACTGTGCTACACAATGGAGTACGTTCGTAATAACCGCAGCCACGTTCGTGAACACTGATTGTTCTATGATAGCTACGTATGTTTAAGTAACCCAACAGCTCCAAGGTACTGGCTTCACCATGAATGGAACTGATTGAGTATATGCTAAACGAAGAAGCTGAAGATAATTCTGGCAACACCTGGCTTCTGGCTTATATACGCACACATGTTGGTTTAAGTGAACGGGCATGACCACTGAGACATCCATAATTAAAGGTCAATAGTATTTATTATTATTTATTTTTTATTTGTTTGTTTATTTAAGCACGCTATTTTATCTATTTGGAACTGGTTTACATCAGTTACGTCACAATGAGGTCAGTTGAAAACCAGCGTCAGGCACTAGTGGTCTGACATTTATGCTGAACTGAACCTATTTGGCGCAGCCGCTAGACACAGCTACTTTATTTTTGCTTTTTTTTTGTTTTCTCTTTTATGATTTTTTTGTCTGTGTGTCTGACTGCTTTCGTGCCAAATAAATGTATTTCTTTCAACACCCGCAACTCAAACTGTAGAGCGATATTAGCACTTAGGTTGCTACGAGTAACCGCCCGTTCACACAGCGGATCCGTCGGTACTGGATGTGTTGTTCACATCTGTACCGACGGATCAGTTAAATAAACGGCAGCTGCGTCGCATCTGGCAGACAGGATACGATAAAAATAACGGGTCCAGTATTTTTTACTGGATTCGAAATACTGTCGTGTATGTGAACTCGCTCATACAACTACAGGCGCCATCATCAAAATAAAAACGAATGCGCTAAAACGGGTCCTGTAAACAGTTTCTGTATGAACTAGGTGTAAGGGAGTCTCACACATATCGACGTAGAATCGAATACGCCGAGCCGAATCTGGGCAAATAACATCTTTCGTCTCTCTCACCTTTAATAGTGACTGTCTTGATAAGCGCATCACCTTTTGATTCCGCGCTGATAAGTGCAGGAACACCCGTAATCTCCAATCAGATTCTTCATCCAGCCTTGCAAATAAGAAATTCACCGCTCAGCATAAATTTAAAACGGTAGCAAATTGAGTTTGGATCCGTCATTGGATCGCGGTGAGACAGCGACGGTCGCCGGCGAAATCCGCAGAGATCCGTTTAACCCTTTCGCTGCAATTAAACCGGAGATCCGACTGCTCCCTGAAAAATAGCTCCCTAAGGAGCCAACGGTTAGTGACGAGATTCATGTTTCGGTGTCTGCGGTTTGTGTATTTTGTGTTTTGTTATTTAGAATACCAATCAATATTCTGTTCGGAGCACTTCCCTTAATTATTGATTGGCAACTGCACAATATCGGTCGATCTATGAGGTCATTTAACTAAATGCTAAAATGCCTCACGTTAAGGACACATGTTTACTTGTTGTAATTTTTTATTTTTATTGAATCCGAAAGTATCCCTTTCAAGGTTAATCTATGTCAGCAGTACATCACGAGGTTTGAAGGACTTACATGATTTCGTTTACACCCTGTATATCAAAGTTTCGATTCTTGGATGGGTGATAGAAATAATCAATACCATCGTTCTGCCTAGCCTATGCCTAGCCAAGTATGTTGGGGTCAACTTCAAGTCTAACCAGATGCGGCTGAATTGCGGCCAGTTATTGGGCAATGCCGATATCCTAAGGTTAGACCAGTTGTCAGACATTTCGGGCTTCTGACTTCCCGTAACGACTATCATAGGTATTCGTATGACACCCGGGACCGACTGTTTAACGTGCTCTCCGAGGCACGGAGGGGTCTCAATGTGTAACGAACGGTCACCCATCCACGGACTGACCGCGACAAGCGCAGCTTAACCTCCCAAGTCGTATGATCCGCGCGGTTGGTAATTAGCCACGAGCCCCTCTGAAATAATTAATACCAGTGATGTGATATTATTAAAGGCGTATATAATTATTTCATTAATTAAAACTCACTACCCTGCGTCCGGCAGTCAGCGGTTTTGAATTTGCCATTCAGCGTTTGTGACTACTTAATTGACTTGAAACTATCATCTGTTTTTACATTAAAGAAAATATTTCCGTTAATAGCATTGATTTTTTGTTTCAAATATTATATTTGTAGGTACACAGATTCTCAACTTCAAAAGTTTTCCATAGACCAAAGTATTATATTCTAAGACTAAATTGTAATTTAGCATCTGGTATAGAGTGGGCGTCTCAATCTGAAAGTGGCTTCTATTATTTTTAAAAATAATTTGTTTCAGATAATTCTCCCAAAACATTTAATAAATTCTCGCTGATAGGTATGTCTTTTCAATCAAAATTGTTCCTAATTTACAGAAAAGTACCCATGTTAATTTTAAATTAGTTTTATATTGATTTAAAAATGAGTTACAAATTGATCATATTCATACAAAATTAGAATCTTCAAAGCTTATTTAGATGATGAATTTGAATTTGATTTAAATTCATACACGAAAAGTGCATTAATTTATTTTAGTTCCAACGAAATTGTAAATCAGTTACGTCAAAAAACTGCATAAGTAAACTTTTTTTAATTATAGTTAGAGTATTTTAAGAGGAAACGCGGGCTGCAAAATATTAATAATTTGAATAGGTTTTTATGATCTATTTCCGTCCCACCCCTCCCCCCACAAACCTTCTCAATTGAGCGCGAAAGAGACACGTGCATCTGGGACTGATTTCTCCTGTGCAATATTAGCGAAATCGTACTTTCGTATTTCCCTGTTTTTCCCCGTATTTCTTCAAATCTGGACTGATTTTAATATTTTTTTCTGTAATAATTAAAAAAAAGTATTTTTATGTTTGTGTTTTTCTTTTATGTTTTATATTCCTCAAAGTTTGCCAGATGTTTCAAAACGGTAGTAAAACCGGTCGATTTTTGTAAAATTTAAACGTTTCTAGTGTTTTTAATAATTAATTTCTTGACAAAAACAAAACACAGTGATATAGTGTGGTAGATATATATCATATGGTAAAAAACATTAGCTCTAGTGACATTATCCAAGGAGGAAACTGAGGAATACGTTTGTATGGACTAAATGCCGACCGCATTTCCTCTTAAGTAGGATTCGATATATATACTTAATTGCTTTTTTACCATATTTCCAGCTCATAGAAATAAGCAAGAATATTACCCCTTATGATCGTTCTGCCTAGCTTTTTCCCAACTTTGGGGTCAGCTACCAGTCAAACCAGATGCGGCTAAATACCCGTATTTTACACGGAGCGACAGCCATCAGACCTCCGCAACCCAGTTACTGGGCAATGCCGATATCCTAAGATTAGACCGGTTGCCAGACTTTCAGGCTTCTTACTTCCCGTAACGACTGTCATAAGTATTCGTGTGACACCCGGGACAGACGGTTTAACGTGCTCTCTGAGACACGGAGAGGTCTCGATGTGTAACGAATGGTCACCCATCTACGGATTGGCCGCGGCAAGCATTGCTTAACCTCGCAAATTGTGTAATCCGCGCGTTCGTTAATAAGCCACGAGCCTCTCAATATTACCCCTTCTGATAACCTCCGAATTCTAATCGCTAATTTGGTAGGCCACAATAGGCCTTTAATTATCAATTAACCTCCCTTTTCCTATAACAATTAACAGCATTAGTGGGATAAGTGTAGATTGACACATATTGGCTACCTCTTACGACCCTGAGGGTTGAGTGGAGTCAATTCATAGGTACTCAACGTGCCTCAAACATTCTGCGTAGGTACTCTTGGTGAGTAATGTGTTTGAACGGACAAATGTATTTATGTTTGTACGTCGTATTCAGTTTACTGGATAAGCATATTTATTAGATGTTTATGAACTCGATTAAATACATATTAGATAATTTTAAGGGCCATTCCACATCTGACGGAAGATAAAGTAATAAAGTTACACAATTTACTAAAAAAAAAAAAAAACATTTTCCCTGGTTACTTAAACAATGTTGATTCTGAAAATAGTCTGGAATAATAATAAAATTGTTTATTTGTATGTACACTTTGAAAAACATAAATAATATAACTTTTTAACAAAAATAAAACCGACTTCAAATTGTCTATCTCCGAAGTTCTTCATCAGATCTTCACCAAATTTGAATGAGACCATTTCGAAAGAAAAAAAAAAAAGAATCATTAAAATCGGTTCACAATTAGCAAAGATATCGCGGAACAAACATACAAAAAAAAATACATACAGTCGAATTGAGAACCTCCTCCTTTTTTGGAAGTCGGTTAATAAGTACACAAGGATTAAATAAATATTGTACAATAGAGTCACATAAAATGGCGAACTGCTGCCTCCTAAACTAGGCCAAAAGCCTGTGTTTTAGTAGCCAAAGTTTCTCCAGGTATAATGGCATACAACAGGTAATGTCATGCAAGTACTTATAGATACAACAAGATGAGAGCAACAAAGACGTCTGTGCGGTACACTGCTGCAACACTGTCTGGATAGGAAGTTTATTCCTATCCAGACAGTGGATAGGAATAAACTATCCAATTCGCACTAAGCGCTTCCAAACATCCTTCATAATGCGCACTGCAAAAGAGTGGAACTCACTACCTGCGTTCCCGAACGCATTCAACCTGAATCTCTTCAAAGTTAGAGTTAACAGGCTTCTTCTGGGTAAGCTCACTCCATCGTAGACTTTATCTCTGTCTCCTCTGACCTAGACTAGAGTCAAGAGCAAACCCATTTCAAATAAAAAAGAAAAAAATTGTAATAGCTCATAGACTTCGATCTGGGCACGTTCTACTCAACAAGTTTCGACATCTCATGGGAATAAGTAACAGCCCGAATTGTACTGAGTGCGGTGTTGTGGAGGGTGTTTATCACTTGTTGGTGGAGTGTGTCAAAACAAGGGCTGGGAGTGAGGGTCTGATGAATAGGTTAAAGATACATTTTAATAGATTTAGGTATTTTGTATGCCTCTGTCAGAAGCAGCATTTTAGTTTATAAAATAGTAGATAACTTAGAACAAATGTGAACATGTTCTGTTTAGGTTACGATGAGGCTGACATGTGTGATCACAAGTCCCAAATTAAAATGAGATAAAAAAAACAAAAAAATACACTGTCTGCTTACAATTTGTAGCGGTAGATTTTGAACCTCTAAAAAATTGTTGTAACCTCTGAGACCCTATGGAGCTACCAGACGCGTTTGTGAATGAAATGATTTCAAAAGCCAAGACTGAACCCCAGGGTCTTCTAACGATCATTTACCAGCAAATCTAACATGCGCAGTACAACATAATATTGTCGTCGCATTATCTCGTGCTGAGACGAGTTAATCTATATGTACTAATATTATAAAGCTGAAGAGTTTGTTTGTTTGTTTGAACGCGCTAATCTCAGGAACTACTAGTTGGAATTGAAAAAATATGTTTGTGTTGGATAGTCCATTTATCGAGGAAGGTTATAGGCTATGTAACATCACGCTACGACCAATAGGAGCGGAGCATAAATGAAAAATGTTGCAAAAACTGAAAAAATGTCCACCCGTGCGAAGCCGGGACGGGCCGCTATTAAATAATATGACTAATCTCGTCGTGGCACGAGTTAATGCGACGACAAAATGATGTCGCATGTTGGACCTGCAGGTATTGTCACCACTTCATCTTCAAGTTTTTATGGAAAAACTCTAAAGGGATGAAGCGAAAGTGGTATGTAAGGGTCGTAGCATGTGGCGTTCTATAGAAATTCTGTCAATACGTCTAACTTATTCCTCAGATAAAAGCTGTCCTACATTGGTAGAATCGGATCTAAGACGTACTAAAACATTTTTATTTATTCTTATCCACATAACACGCAGTCATATCTAGTACAAAGCTATATCTACGTACAAATAGTTGTGGCTTGTCCTGGAACGGACACATGGTATTGTTGTAAAAGGCTTTTTTTACAAGAAACACTCAGAAATGTACACAACTCGTGAAAAGGTACTTCAGTAGTATTTTTTGGATAACCTGCGTGACAAAGGGAATATAATTGAAAGGTACTTTCGTACCTGTGAGTACACAGCAGTAGGTACTACTTAGGTTTTAGTTGCGTCTTTTTCTTCATAAAACAGTATTTTTAATACAGTTTTTTTTTAAACTTTGTGCCCCATTTTGGACCCTCCTGTATATACGTTTATCCCGTGGATACGTTTACGGACACAAATCTTCATACCAGACCCGAAACAATTATCTGTAGGCCATACAGATACTTGTTTCATACGGGAATCGAACCCGCGACCCGTTGCGCAGCAGCCAATCGCTCAGCCACTACGCCCGTTATAATAAGTTAAATAGATATCGCAAGTGTGTCAAATTGTATGGAAAAGGGTGTCACTTTTTTTTGTTCATCCTACCCTCGTTACTAGAGCAATTTAGCTCTGGGAAGTAAATAATACGCACGCCTCTCACGCGTCTTGTCCAGCAACCATTCGCACTTGGAATCGGTCGAGAGGGAAATTACTTAGCAGCGTAACAAGTAAGAGTATTGCTCCTGCTTAATGGTACGCAATGACGCAAAGTAGTTCAACTTGCGTTATCTACTTAACTCTATATCTATGCCTTACCCCAGAAAGCTAATAGGTATCGAGTACGTACTTCCAATCATGTGTATAATAATACAGGTAGTCTCTTCCCGTGACAGCTAGATCAGAGTAGTAGTATAGTCCTTATCTGCGTCATAGCTAGTGATGAACCAATAAGCTTTGGCCTCTGTTGTCAAACCTTGTTATTATTGGTAGAAAAATATCACAAATCGTGACGTAGATGAGAACATCATGGAAACCATGCTTCCAATTACCAATGAGGGGCTCGTGGCTAAAAAACAACTGCGCGGGTCATATGATTTGCAAGCTTAAGCGGGGATTGCCACGGTCAGTCCGTGGAAGGGTGACCATTTTTTACACATCGAGACCCCTCCGTGCCTCAAAGAGCACCTTAAACCGTCAGTCCCGGGTGTCATACCTATGACAGTCCAAAACTCTTACCTTAGGATATCGGCATTGCCCAGTAACTGGATTGCGAAGGTCTGATAGTAGTCGCTTCGTGTAAAATATTGGTATTCAGCCGCATCTGGTTAGACTGAAAGTTGACCCTAACATGGTTAGGAAAAGGCTAGGTAGAACGCTTCCAATGACCGGCATAGTCGGCAATCGATTATATTTAATTAGTCCCAACTAGTCTTGTCTATAAACTAATTACTGTGTGACTACGGTCTAGCTTTTATCGCTCAAATGGCTCCCAATCACAAAGTTATACTAAAACAACAGTTTGTTAATCAACCAATGAAGACTTTATTGCTTTAAATTGATTTAAGATGTAGTTTTGTTATTAACAAGTTATACTTTGGTTTGTTAGAAGTTTCTTAGCAACTGTTAACTTTAATAGGATATATTTTATTAAATATTAATCGACCCATCTGTTTTGTAAAAAAATTTGTACATTATATCTGTCTAGCCTTTTCCCAACTATGTTGAGGTCAGCTTCCAGTCTAACCAGATGCGGCTGAATACCAGTATTTTATACGGAGCGACTGCCATCAGACCTCCGCAACCCAGTAACTGGGCAATGCCGATATCCTAAAGTTAGACCGGTTGTCAGACTTTCGGGCTTCTGACTTCTCGTACCGACTGTCATTGGTATTCGTATGACACCCAGGACCGACTGTTTAACGTGCTCTCCGAGGCACGGAGGGGTCTCATTGTGTAACGAACGATCGCTTATCCACGGACTGACCGCGGCAACCGCAGCTTACCCTCGCAAATGATATGATCTGCGCGATTGGTAATTAGCCACGAGCCCCACACAAAATCTAGTAAATTAAGATATAAAATTGTATCGCAGCTGTTTACAAAATTTCAAATTTCCGTAAAAATTCGAAAAGTTGTTACTACAATTTTCAACATATTTTCAAAAAATTACCCACCCCATTTTAAAGAATTTCGGGACATTTCGGTCCATATTAAATAATCAGCTCAATAAAATAAATGTGTTCCCTTTCCGAGTTTTTTTTTCTCATAGTCTTCTAGTACCTGAACCATATGACACAAAATAATGTCAAAACACCAGTTGCGAATTGTTAACTGTCCACAAACTTAGGCAGTAAGCACGCGGTCACAGGTGCTCAACAGCGTGGCACTATAGTAAACATCTGACACACTTTAGTGAACCGTGGCCGACGGTATCTATCGCGACTCGGCCGTGTTCCGCTAAATTAAACAGCACGGAACCACCCGTGGAGCAAGCTGCAATCATACCGATGGGTAACGTAAATTTAAGAGTTCTCTAAAGTAGATCGCAGTGTCTGGGCATAATTTTGTCACTCTTTGTCACTATTTGGAGATCTGTCATACAGGTCCCGAGCCCAGTATAGACTCCAGCTCTCACAAAGGTTTGAATCTACCTGTAGCCTAGATACTACGTAACAAATTGTACCTTTTTGAGAGAAATAAATTACTATTTTATTTATTCATTATTATTTAGGCACTATTTTTTGTATATAACAAAAATCCTGGAATCGTTGGTGAGGACGCTGGCTTGACGCCAACCCAGAAAGTGGACAAAACGTCACACTGAACTGACGGATGCAAGTGGAAGTCTGGTCACCGCAGCAGTAGAATGCCCTGTTAATATTTAATTGATATTTGTTAAAGCAAAAGGCTCGTGGCTCACCAACCGCGTGGATCATAAGATTTGCGAGGTTAAGCTGCGCTTGCCACGGTCAGTCTGTAAATGGCTGACTGTTAGTTATACATTGAGACCTCTACGTGCCTCGGAGAGCACGTTAAACATTTGGTCCCGGGTGTCATACGAATACCTATGACAGTTGTTACGAGTAGTCAGAAACCGGTCTAACTTTAGACTATCGGCATTGCCCAGTAACTGGGTTGCGGAGGTCTGATGTCAGTCTCTCCGTGTAAAATACTGGTATTCAGCCGCATCTGGTGAGACTGGAAGCTGACCCGTAGTTGGGAAAAGGCTAGGCAGATATATTTGTTAAAACAAGCTGCAGCTGTGGCGGGCTAGTGCAAGCCATCATGATGTAGATATTTGATTGACTATTTGATTTAAAACTAATGATTTACTTATTAACAGAACCATGGAGCTTTTCCACATTGTGGGGGCTACAAATTGTTCTGTCAAATTGTGGGGGCCAAAACTACCCAATTGAGATGTAAAAGACTTCAATTGATTGACTGCCTTGTTGGTATAGTGGTCGCAAGCGCGACTGCTGAGCATGGGGTCCTGGCTTCGATCCCCAGGTTGGGCAAAGTGTTATTGTTTTTTTCCATTAGGAATTTCTCAGTAGCAGCCCGGAGTCTGGATTTGTGCTCGATTAATGGCAATAGGTTCGCCCTTATTACATGGGACTTAAACATAACGATGAAATGAGGGTGTTACTATACACCTCTGCCCAATGTTATGTGATTCACATGACGAATCAGAAATTCGATGGAAATAACTATCAACCCCCACTAACAGTAGATCTTTGGGTCTGTAGCATTCTTGTTATTTATGCTATCTGCAAATACTTTCCCGTAAACATAATAAAGTCTGACACACTTGGCTGAATCGAAGCTTCGCTAACGTTAACATTTCACAGAACACTACAATTTGTATTCATTACTAAGTCTAAATGGAATGTCGTAACGATCCCGAGAAAGGCTGTAGCCTGCAATTAACTGTAATTGCAGAATGTAAGCAGTAAATCGATTACCACTATATTATGTAAGAGTATGAATTTCAAATGTTCCTTTTGTGGAACAGTCTGTTGTGAAGTGTTAACTTAAGTACTGTTTTAACTTAGTTTTAAAGATCCAAAATCCCATGTTCTACTTCTTCCTTTCCTGTGGTTAGTGACTAACCTGATTTCAGAGATTATGCCACCCTTGGGCCTCTAACTTGACTTCACATGCCGTCGTGAAATATCTCTCAGGCATGCCGGTTACCTCACGATGTTTTCCTTTACCGTTTTTAAGCAAGTGATAATTACGCAATACGCACATGAATCCGAAAAGTCAGAAGTGCGTGCCTTGGGTTCTAACTCGAGACCTATGACTTGGCAGTCCGACGGTCACACCACTAGGCTCTCACTGCTGTTATATGTGTATGATTCTATAATGATTACGCATCAACACAAGTATTTTCTTTGCCATAAGATTTTTATTGATATTGTAAGGGAAAAAACTAGGTTTTCGTTTAGTGATTAGGGCATCAGGTACCTTTTCTTTGCAGAACCTCTCGTTTACTTTTCTTTGCAGAACTGCAGCGGCCTATAAACCTGAGGGCCCCAGCATCGCCTTGCAAAATTATAAAGTGACCCGTTCGAATCCAATGCTACCAGAACAAGATAAAGTAGGTAGTACGTAAGCTATTGATGTATTTTATTAAAATTTATTAGGGACCTTAAACGCACATCTTAGTCAATTCCCTGCCATTGAATGCTAATCTAATTCAATTCTTCTTCTTCTTCCTGCCCTTATCCCACACTATGCGGGGTCGGCACAACATGTATTTCATAAATCCATGTTGTTAGAGGTTTTGGCTTATTGTTTTATGACCGGCCGCCTGCCTGACATCAACCCTCCTTGGGAATACTCGTTACGCTGTCGCGCGGGTGACCCAATATGCTTGCTGATATTATGCACTGGTTCCAAAATGATATGCTTGTCAATCTTATTGCCGACAACTAAGTAAACTAAGTTCTTCTTCGTGGGGTATACTTGAAGTTTCTCGACCCACTCATTCAGTTTTGCTAGGGACTTTGGTTCTAACACATCGTAAACTAATATAGCACCGTGAGCGTCTCCGTAAAAACTTGAAACTTCTCGTACTTGACACTACACACTACTATTCGACATCGTTTACAATAGAAATAATAATCTAATTCAACTCACAACGAATATAACATAAGCATAATAGCGTAATCAGCCCATTACTGTCGCACTGCTTGACACGGGCCTCTTTTGAGAATGAGAAGGGTTTAGGCCTTAGTCCTCCACGCTAACCTAGTACGAGTTGTCGGATTACACACACCACTTTATGGAAGCCCTGTCACGTGTGCAGGTATCCTGATGACGTTTTTCCTTTACCGTTATAGTCTGCGCGCAAGTGCTAGTCACCACCTGGGGTATGAAAGCGGTAGAAGGGGAGTACGAAACAATAAACGCGCTCTGTCAGTTTGCTTTGTCTTGTCTATCGCGCGCACTCCCCTCCTACCGTTCCCATACCTCAGGAGGTGACTAGCACTTGCGCGCGGATTATAGTACCTACAAGTGAACGTAGTTTAGCAGAAAAGACTCAATCCACAAAATTGTCAAAAATGAGTTATTGGTACCAAAATGGTCCTTTGGTTTAAGGTAGGGCCTTTCATTCAGCAAAAAAGATCCAAGAAATAAACAAAGGAAATACGTTTTATGTGACAGGGAACCAAACCATATATTAGGCAGGTATTTTGTTTTTTATTACCTACTAGCTGTGTCCTCACGGCTCCGGACGTAGCCTATGTTACTCAGTGATAATGTAGCTTTCTAACGGCAAAAGAATTTTTGAAATCGGTCCAGTAGTTTTTAAGTTTATTCGTTATCTACAAAAATATAACAATACAAATCTTTCCTCTTTATAATATTAGTTATTATATTATTACCTATATCCTCACGGCTCCGCCCGCAGCCTATGTGTAGTAATTGAGTTATTTTATTTTAAATGCGTGTCTGTGGTTTCTACACAACTAACTTTATTATTATTTGTATGCTCTCGAGTAAAATGTAGCGAACTGACCATCGTCTTATAACATCCTATTGTAATGAAACCTACATTTACGAATAAATTTGATTTGATTTTGATTTATTTCGGTGTGCACGTCAGCCAGCTCTCGCCGCCGCTTCCTGAATCTCCCACCTCGTCTTCCGTTGCACACTTCGTCTCACAGTACCAGCTTTTGTGTAACATGTAGGTTCTATATTCAACTGAACGTTAACCGTTATGAAATGCTGCCTCTGAGCTCAATACATGCGAGTTCCACAAACTTCGCTGTAAGTCTGGGTAGGTATATTGAATAGGTACGCTTTATACTCTGGGATGTGGAGACGTAAGTACCAAATTACATGTTACACATAAACGTAACATAAGATCACGCCTTGTATTCCCCGAAGGGTTCGGCAGAGGTGTTTTTTATAGTACACCCTCTTTTTGACAGTTATGTTGAAGTCCCATGTAATAGGGGGCGAGCCTATTGCCACTAACCGGGCACAAATCCAGCCTTCGGACTGCTACTGAGAAATTCTTGATGGAAAAACCTAATAACACTTTGCCCGACCTGGGCATTGAACCCAGAACCCAGCTCAGCAGACGCTGTTACGACCAGTAGACCAACAAGGCAGTCACTGATGATCTTACACTGTTGCTGTTATTAGAGTAATATCTATCTAAGTACAGTATGCTAAGTATGGGCCGCCATTATACACTCTCAATGAACGTTTGTCAACTATTATCACGCATGGCAAACCGATTGTTCTTATCATACAAAAACGACGGTTACAAACAAATTTTTGTTTCGGGTCGAACTAGAAGTTATTTTTTTCGGAAAGACCTACTCGTACGTTGGTAGAATACGGATGGACGTAGACGGTTTTAATCACGTGTGTTATGCGATTATGCCCGACTAGTTTTGGACGCGACCGGAGCCTTAATCATGAGCTCTACAAGGTGTAAAAAGACTCTTCACCAAGCCGTCAACCATGCATTCAGTACATCAAACTAAGTAATCCTACGCTAAAATTATCGCTGGGAAACGACTTTTTTTTTAGGTGTAAAATTTATTTTTATTGTAAAGCTAATGCACTCAAAACACTGTGCTGATAGATGCAATGAGTAGTAAACGGGTAATGGAGCTATTTCAAGTACATTATTGCAACCTTCGAAACTAGTATTTTTTTTTAAAGTTGTGAAAAACTTTGACCTCCAATATCTCCGTAACTAGAAGGTTCCCAGGCATAGTCCAGAACAAAAAAATGTTCGCAATGACGTGGAGAATAAGTGCCTTTTGGCTTCGTTAAGGGTCTTTTTACACTGTTTATACGCGGTGATGTTGCGCCCTGAACTGATGAGAAAGAGCTCCGGTCGAGGCCGAAACTAGTCGGGCATACCTGAACATATGTGGGTAAACATTTTTATAGATGTGATATATTAGGTGTCCCAAAACTCAATGTCAAGCCGGTAAAAATGACAAATTTACGAGTACTTTAAAAAAAACACATTTAATTGTTAGATTTATGAGGTCTATGATTTATGAAATCAAAATTCGAAACTGACAAAAAAAAAACAACTGGACTGTCATAAACTGCCCTTTCATTCGATCCCGGCTTGATTTTGAGGTTTGGGACACTGCATATCATTTCTGCACGTTTTTTCACCATCTACCACTGAAACAACACTGAAAATGTAGATACATATAAACTACGGTGAGTTTGATCGTTGCAGTTGTGCGGTTGTACTAACTACACAACTTTATCAACGGTTCTCACTCCCTACAACCGCTTGTACACTCAGACTGAAAGTCTTGCGAGCGAAGTTCTTACTTGTAAAGGCACTAGGGATGAGACGTATTTACGCTACCAGGTCTTACAACCAGGGCTTCACTTGGAAGTAGGGCGCCCTGGTGTGGGCGGGAAATACTCGCAAGTGTGAAAGTATTTGCTAGACGGGCACGGCACAGGTGGAACACACCGGAATTTAAAATACTTGCATAGGAAATCGATCCATGTCATCCTATAAATAAGGAGCACAATCGTAATTAGCAAACCTTTAAGGTACGCTGAAACCAACGCGTCCAGTTTGCGGCTACAGTGTCGTGCACGGTTGCGATCAGTAGCTACGCGACGTGTTCAAACCAAAGTCGTCCTGTTTGGTTTGAACACGTCAATACAAGACGCCTTGGTTTGACTTTATCTTTATAAAAGTGCTATCATGCGAACACATGCCTGTATTTATTCGATTAGAACACTTTTTTAACGCGCGTTGATAAATGGTTTTTTTTTCTATTGTTCTTATTCTAGATCGTCCTTGCAGACCGTTTCTACGTAACCGGGCAGTTATTGGCGTGGCCTGAAGGGTCTCCAGCGACGAAGAAAAATACTCAACCTAAGCTAACTACTACTCTAACATTATGACTACTAGCAACAACAGCATTAAAGGTGACCTCTTATGGGTCTCGGAACTCGGCTTAGGGCGTTGCTGGCGGGAGGACTGGGAGGGAGACAGCTTGATGAGGGCTGAATTAACGGACGGTGTGAAATAAATCGTTCGTGCCAATCAGCCTTTTTATAGGAATACCAACAATGTAACCAGGTACCGCTACGTATACTCTTCCAATTGTAAGATTATGACATTTCTTTTTTCCTCTTTAAAAACGACATCTTTTGCGTGGTCCCAGAACTTATTCAAAATCTGCTGGCTACACATGACATCAGTACATCACGTTATTAGTCTAAGGGTACACCTATGATCTTTAATACAGGGGCGACAAAGTTCAGGCGGCGCGTGGCGGGAGATTTTAATTAGTGCCGTCTAGAACTTTTGCGATGGATGAAAAGTATAATTAACAACTACATTAACTAGCTCGGGTGCGTCGAGTGCACCTGCACTAGTGACTAAAGGACAGTAATAATATTTTGTGTGTGTTTATTGATAATCACCGGGTGTAATTATTAGAATAGCGTTGTGCAGTGCTTCGCAACGAGATATTAAGTATCGTATCACCGCAGCCGCAAGCTGGAAGCGTAGGTTTGAGCGAATAATAAAGGTAAGTTTGAAAATTTACGAAGCGGTTTAGTGTCAAGTCTAACATAACATAATCAGTCTATTACTGTCCCTCCGCAGGGCACGGGCCTCATCTCAGAATGAGAAGGGTTTAGGCCTTAGTCCAACACGCTGGCCTGGTGCAAGTTGGCGGACTACACACACCATCGAGAACTTTATGGAGCTCTCTCAGGTGTGCAGGTTTCCTCAAGATGTTGTCTTTCACCGTTAACGCAAGTGATAATCAAATTATGATCCGCATATGTATTCGAAAAGTCAGAATTACGGGCCGGGATCGAACTAAGACCCGCCTGCATGGAAGGCAAGCATTCAACCGCTAGGCTACCACTGCTATGGTAAAATCTAACATGCAGGAAAAACTTAATATTGAAATTTTGGTACATAGTTTTTTTTTTACACCAATAACCGCCATCTTCTGTTCAATATCAACACTGGATCGGGAATACACCGCATAAACACTGGGATCATATTATAATGTACTTTGTGACTGGGATGAAGTAAAAGCTATACAGAAATACAAATACAAAGTATTTACCTCAATTTAATGTAAGCATCGAAGTGAAGTCCCGCTCAGTCGAAGTTTGTTAGTCGGTAATATTTCAAACTTCGTAGAACCAGTGCCTTGGAAATATCTTCCGCAGAGCCGACCGTGTTTTGTACTTATACAATTATGTTTTTATGAGAATGGTACTGGAATTACGTTAGGGTAGTATTTCATGAAATTATTGGTACCGTAGAATGCGATGGCTTTAATTCCTGGGGGTTACTTTGATCAAAACTTCGTTTCGTAATAAAACTCCAATTGTACGAATTTTTTCGATTATTTTTTATGGTTGGCAGCATTGAACGTCATTGTCAGAGTGTGATCAGTCGTAGTGGGTTGGTTGATGAAAAAATATCAAAAATATGTCAGTAATAATTTTGTGTAATTATTTATTCTTTATTGGGGTTACTTTCAAATTCCTTAGAAAAAAGGGAGGTATCAAAGTAATCATATTTTAACATTTATCACGAATTTTTTATTTTATTTTTCAAAAAGAAATAAGAAAAATTATAATTATATTCAAGAAATAGACAAAATAAACAAATTCGATATTTGCACTTTAATTTTTTTTTTGCTTTCATATTTCAAGGGAAAAATACATTAAAATTTTGAAATTGATCTAAATAACCTCATTCTACCGTACTTAAAAAATATGTTTAATTTTTTTTAAGATAGTGGCTCATGTAACTAACAACTCACCCAAATACAAGTACTCTCAGTGGTGGAGAGTCTATGTTGGTTTTATTTACCAAATACCCGCTTTGCTCCTGATAAGCAGACACTGGTCTTAACTGTACCGTTATACTCATTTCTATCCAATTATAATATTAACTGTGTCTCCGACAGTACCAGCCTGTTTATGGGGCTTCAACGATAGCCACAATGAAAATACCAGTACATGGTTTCGAAAAATACCAATAGCTTTCTCGAGTTGGGATTACGTAGCAAGACGAAACAAAATGAAATTTAAAAAAAAGTTTCTACATATTATATTATAATTACTAGCGGCCCGTCCCGGCTTCGCAAGGGTGGAATTTTTTTCCCGTTTTTGCAACATTTTTCGTGTATGCTCCACTCCTATTGGTCATAGCGTGATGTTATATAGCCTTTAACCTTCCTCGATAAATGGACTATCCAATTCAAAAATATTTTTTCAATTCCAACCAGTAGTTCCTGAGATTAGCGCGTTCAAACAAACAAACAAACTTTTTAGCTTTATAATATTAGTATATAATATTAGTATACCAGCTAACCGGACAGACTTTGTTCTGTCAAAAGTTATTGGCCTGTAGTGGGAAAAGAAAAGTGTTTTTTTTACTATTTTCCACGCAATTTTTATGTTTTTTCTCTCCATAAGAACCTTCCTTATGCCTGAAGGAATATATAAAAAAACAAAATAGCCGAATTGGTTGAGCCGTTCTCAAGTTTTGCGCTTAGCAACACATTTGGCTATTAGTAAGTATATAGATAAGTATTCAAATATTACACTAATAAATATCTCAGAATTCATAGTAAGGAACACTTCATCGTTAGTTGGCAAGCTTCTTGTTGAGAACAAGAGATCTCCAGTTACCTGTCAATAGTTGTAGTTGGGGAGTTTCAAATTATCGCTAACGAACTTGACATCTTAGTTCTCAACTTGTCGAAGACGAAAAACTTGTTCACGGAGTTTATTAGTTTTAATTTTTACGAATAAAGAATAAAGAATAAGTCTTTATTCTTGTCATGTTATTGTAAAAATATTGTGTGTGTTAAGATATATTTTTTATGTTAAGTCTTTTCCCAACTATGTTGGGGTCGGCTTCCAGTCTAACCAGATGCGGCTGAATACCAGTATTTTACATGGAGCGACTGTCATCAGACCTCCGCAAACCATTTTCTATGGGCTATGCCGACATCCTAGGGTCCGTAAGACCGGTTTTCAGACTCTCGAGCTTCTGACTTCCCGTAACGACTGTCATAAGTATTCATATGACACCCGGGACTAACTGTTTAACGTGCTCTCCGAGGCACGGAGGGGTCTCGATACGTAACGAACGGTCACCCATCACGGACTGACCGCACCGAGTGCAGCTTAACCTCGCAAATTGTATGATCCGCGGGGCCGATAATTAGCCACGAGAACCCTTCCTAAATTCACATGCAGATAAATGGTGACATTGCAGATCATCAGAAATATCTTTCATACCGAAGGTTTTTCTGGTTTCTTGCAATAGTATACTTTTGATTTTCCTCCCATTAAAAATTCTTTAAAGATAAAGCGATATACCCTAGCGTATTCAATGCATCAGAGGAGAGGTTCGCCGGGGCCTAGCGGACCGAGACCTGCCGGGGTTGCGGTGCATGCTTTTACGAATCCTGCGACCCCGGCTGAACGGTCGGGAGGAGGAACACGATTGGTTTTTAGTCGGTAAGAGTGGCAGACCCTCTCGCCTTCCCGGAGGGACATCCAGGAGGATTTTACAACGATAAAATAAAAAATATAAAAGCAATGTATACCAAAACGTTACTAAAAAATGTACGCAGAAAAAAGTTTCGTAGATTTATCGTACAGCCCAAAATATTGGATACTCCTGGGCCGCCGGTTCGGTCCCGCCTGATCATGTTACGTCTCAATTACTACCGACGGACGCCGACAGCACCCGATACCATCGGAAATCCGTGACGTCACACGATATGTCCAATTAACGGTCATGTTACTTTTGAGTGTTCGTGTACAAGGGTGGCCAATTAAAATCGGATTTTTGAAGTGTATTATTTTGATACTTGCTTTTAATTGAAGTGGCCGTGTCAGTTCAATTAAAACGGTCGGATATATCAAACAGAGATGATTGAAGTGACATCCATTTAATGTTTTTGACAATCTCGTTTTGTGTATGAGAAAAATGAAATAACAATATGAATCGGACGAAACTGTCTTATCAAAAAGGTTCTGAATCATGAAGCTGGTTGTATTAATAGTTAACCCCGAGTAGTACGACAAAGGCCAGGTAAGTAGATAAATAGTCTGCTTCCCGAACCAAACATGTACAATATCTATACTAATACTAATATTATTATAAAGAGGAAAGATTTGTATTTTTGTATGTCACGAATAAACTTAAAACTACTGGACCGATTTCAAAAATTCTTTTGCCGTTAGAAAGCTACATTATCACTGAGTAACATAGGCTACGGGCGGAGCCGTGAGGACACAGCTAGTATGATATATTTGACAGTAATTTCTATCACAACACAACACAAAACATAACATCACGCCTGTATATATCGCGTTGACCGTCTTAATGCATGGTAAGGCCCCAAGATTTCTTTCAGGGGCTAAAATGTGGAAGCGAGATGGTCAGTGTTACTCTTCTACATAACATAACATAACATCACGCCTGTATTCCACGACGGGTGGGGCAGAGGTGTGTAGTAACACCCTCATTTCACCGATATGTTTAAGTTCCACGTAATAGGGGGCGAGCCTATTGCCATTAACCGGGCACAAATCCAAACTCCGGACTGGTACTGAGGACTTCTATATGGAAAAACCCAAAAACACTTTGCTCGACCTGGGGATCGAATCCAAGACCTCATGAACAGTAGGCGCGCTTGCCACCACAAGCCCAACGAGGCAGTTGAGTAATTTCTATTATTCGGCACAATTCCGTACAACAGCAGCCACCTATCCCTTAATTCCGGCCGACCATACAATTTAACCTACAACACATAAAATTACGCATTCACATAAAATATTGCCCCATAATATTCAGGGTAAAGGGAAATTAGCCGTAGAACTGGAATAAACGAGTTGAAACCGGAACAAACCGGCTTAAACCGGATTAAATTGGTATTAAATGTTCCTCTTTGTGAGATGATTATTGTGACGCGGTGCCCACGGGCGCCTGTCGCGCTGATGTCATGTTTAAGCTTAAATTTTGGGTAAAATATGTCATTTGTCGAGTAATATTAACGAACATATGGACGTACGAAGGCTTATGTATGGTTCGGTGATGACAAAGAATTGAAAATACAAGAGTATCACACGTTGGAGCTTGATTTTTTGATTAGTACCCCTAGCACGAAATAGCAAATTACGATAACGTTAATAGTTTTCGTGACCTCGCTAAATTTAATAATAAAATTATTTTTTATTTATTTTTAACCATTTTTTTCTCGACGCATTAGTTCACTTTGCATGACTATGGAAACCTCATAGGTACCTCCTATCTTAGAACTTAGACATTATACACATTATACAAGGTTAGTCGGAAAGGGGGTACTAATCCGAAAGGGTATTAAAGTGCCCATAATAATGAATAACTTTTGTTCTACAACTTTCCCCAGAAGTAAATAGTTTAAGAGAAATAGTTGTTCAAAGATTTCATAAAAAATACGCTAAAATCTGTCTATTCTCAGCTATGATCAGCTGGTGTTTACATTTTAAGTCATATTTGGAGTAATAGCTTAGAAGCTCCATTTTCTGAATTCGTAACTAAAGTAGAGATGAATAATTTTTGAAAAAATTAAATAAAAATAATTTTGTATGAAAATAACAATTATCGAATTTTGAAATTTATTAGTAGATTAGTACCCATTTTCCAATTAACCTTGTATAATAAAAAAGTACATACATATAAACCAAATCATACTACTACATATAAACATTAAATACCGTATACAAAAGAAAATGTCGACCTGAACAATATATTTGTCTCATTTTCTTGCTGGTGTATAAGCGAGATAGAGTTTATTTGCAAACTCGTATTTGGGGTATAGGTACTGATAATTTGTAAACCATCAAACAGAGGTAATTGGTTTCTGTTGTACCCGTCTACGTTTCAACTACTTTGTGCCACCTTTGACGATTATTCGGCATATGTAACAAGAGATTTTAATAAACAATCAATAAAATGTTAGTAAATTATCGCTCTCTATGCTTGCTGCATTTTTTTTTTATTTAGGTAAGTACGTGAATCGTATCTACTGATGCAACCAACATATACGACCGAAGGGTTGGGCAGAGGTGTGTAGCAGTGGCGAAGGCTCCATACAACTCGATTCCTATCGGCTTCCTTTTCGAAATATGGCAAATACTAGTATCTGTTATTTTCAATTATCATTTAAACAAATAATTATTTACGAAGTTACATTGCAGGTATAACATTTGCTTATGAAGGTAACAATCAAAGAAATAAGTTATAATATATTCTGAGTTTGGTCCGGCTTCCCTTTTAAGAAAATTCACCCTTCGCCACTGGTGTGTAGTGTAGGTATATGGTGTGCTGCTACTGAGGAATTCCATATGGAAAAACCCAAAAACATATTACCCGACCTAGGGATCGAACCCAGGACCTCACGATCAGCAGTCGCGTTTGCCACCACTAGACCGGCGAGAGAGTTAACAAAAAACAACATTACGGATTATATTTGCGTTCTTTTTCGTTATTTAAAACTAGCAGCCCGCCCCGGCTTCGCACGGGTGCAATGTAGATACTAATGTGGGGCATATAAACCTTCCTCTTGAATCACTATCTATTGCTGAAAACTGCATTAAAATCCGTTGCGTAGTTTAAAAGATCTAAGCGTACAGACAGCGGGAGCGACTTTGTTTTATATTATGTGAAGATTTATACTATACAATACAATACAATACAATACTCTTTATTGTACACAAAACAAACAAGAAACATTACTATAAAAATAGAGATGTACAATGGGCGGTCTTATCGCACTAGGCGATTTCCTATGTACAACATTCTAACATGCAATAAAACATACGTGCACAAACACATCACATGCTATATATTTTGTTCGTTAGGTAACTTAGTTTTGATATTATTTACAGTTTTTCAATATCTGTAAAACGAAATGATCGCATGTTGACACTTAACGTTTTGACACTGTATAATACATAAAGTTATTTGTATCTACTGTGTTTATGAATATTTACTCAACGACGAGTATTTATCCGAGTAACAACCCTTAGTGCTGGTAATTGGATTCTCTTCAATTTACCAACGACAAAGTCGGGTTCCCACTATTATCACCTCAACCCAAATAACAAAACTGATTTGCGACCATTCAAAACACAATCCCAGAACACATAGAAACACAAAAGGAAACGTATTACGAGCAAGTTATTTCATTCAGAATCACGAAGAGTGACGTTCCAATAGTAGCGAAGATGGAGCCAGCGGCTCTAAGGACCACTGCACATACGGTGATCGACGACTAAAGCAAATAATTAGTGCTATAAAAATCAAGTTGGGTGCAACGACCATGTTTCGGCTCGCGCGTTAATAAGATACTTCTGTATTATAGGTATTATTATAGTAAAACACTTTAGCAATTTAATTGGTATATTTCTTTAAAATTATTTTATAAAATCTTAATATTAATAATTATTTTAAGAATAACAAGGTTTATCAAAATAGCAAGGTCTCTGGTCAAAACCATAGAGTACCTAGTAATAGGTCCACAGATAACTATATACTACAACTTCAAGCCCGTACAGTACAACCAATTTATCTTAACCGCTCTGAACATCATGCAGGTGGTTGCGGAATAGACTTTTAGCAACAAAAGAGCTTTTAGTTAACATTTAATTACTACGATCTTAGGATTGACCATTTGTTAAGTAAAGTTTATTTAATAGTTATTACATTAACTGTTTTCTTTACTAGTGTACATGCGCGAATGTTCTCAAAGCCTATGTTCAGAGTGGTCACGACTCGTGGTCCGAACTGTACGCTTCGTTTACATGCACTCGTATCTATAGTAGGAAATTGCGTATGCGCTTGCTAAACCGAATCGCACTTCTCGATTCGTACATGACTTCACCCGGAAATGCTCTAACAACAGCGCGATCGCATTATTTATATTTGCGATAATCTACTCCCGAATGTGATGTTCCGCTATGCGACGAAACGCAGCATAGATGTAATCGCAAAATTGTGCGATTGAGATGCTAGTATCGATCAACGCGACACAAACTATTCTGTCGCAAAATCGCCTTTTGCTGAATATAAAAGTATCGCGTGTGCTTCGGCCCAAATAGAATAACACGTTCCGTTGCACGCAGACGCGACCCCGCTCGCGTGGAAAATATATTCATTGACGTCTAATTCAGTTTTCTGTTCCCACGTCCCTTTTCAGGCGGCAATGGATTGCATTCCAATTTTTATTGTCGTGTTCGTAGATGACGTAGATTTGTTGTAGAGGGGCTACGCCGTAGGTGCTACGAAAGGCTACGGTTTTACTTCAATTGAAATTAAATTGTAGGGGTTCTTAAGAACTTCTACCAAAAGGCCGAATTAGTTTCAGAATATTGCATACCCTAACAAAATCAACATTTACTTTAATACTGTTTTGTGTAGGAATAAAGATTTGATAAAATGTTTTTTTGTTCCAGCCTTTTCCTAACTATGTTCGCGTCAGCTTCCAATCTAACCAGGTGCAGCTGAATACCAATATTTTACATGAAGCGACTGCCGTCAGACCTCCGCAACCCAGTTACTGAGCATTGCCGATATCTTAAGTTAAGACTGATTGTCGGACTTTCGTTCTTCTAACTTCCCGTAACAACTGTCATAGGTATTCGTATGACACCCAGAACCGACTGTTTAACGTCCTCTCCGAGGCACGGAGGGGTCTCGATGTGTAACGAACGGCCACCCATCCACAGACTGACCGCGGCAAGCGCAGCTTAACTTCGCAAATCGTATGATCCGCTCGGTTGGTAATTAGCCACAAGCCGCTCTCTCCTTAATAAAATGTATTTTTCTGAAATATATTGATAACATAACATCTCGCCTGTATTCCCTAAGGGTTGGGCAGAGGTGTATAATAACACCCTCATTTCGCCGTTGTGTTTAAGTCCTATGTAACAGGGGGCGAGCCTATTGCCATCAACCGGGCACAAATCCAAACTCCGAGCTACTATTGAGGAATTCCATTTGGAAAACCCATAGCACTTTGCCCGACTTGGGGATCGAACCCAGGACCTCACGATCAGCTCACGATCAGCAGTCGCGCTTGCCACCACTAGACCAAGGAGGCAGTATATTTTAATAAAAGAGCATTATACTCGAATCTTAATATTTCCAATAAGAGCTTTATTAAAATAACAACCTTTCATAGCTATCATAGCATTTATAAACGATCGTCATCATTCTAATCCCTTTTTTCCATTATCGAGAAAAAGATAAAAGTAAGATTTTAATAGAAAATTCTTGTATCGCTAATAGCTAGCTTTGATTTAAATACAAAGGCTCTTTTAATAGAAGTTTATATTTATGTTGAGAAGATAACGAGACAATCTGATCATAAAACACTACTCTGTTCTGGAATCTGCTATACAGGGTGTCCTGTAATTAATGGATAACCTTGAAAAGGTGTACAGCAGAACAAATGACCTATCAAAAAAAATATACAAAAAAAAACCCAAGTTATTACCCAAGATCTGTTTTTTTACCTCATTTTAAGTTCTTGTACGCCATGACCATTAATGTATGATTATCATCGATTTTATTTTTTTATAATAATTTACATTAACTATGCCGATCGATAAGCAGTAAATAGTACGACTAAATAATGCACATTAAAAAAAAACTTAGTATTTCTTTTCAATACAAAATGTTCAAAAATATTTTTTAACCGGATTGGGATATCTATTTTTTTGTATTTCTTTTTTCAAAGGTCTTTATTTCTGCTGTACGCCATTTCAAGGTTATCCATTAATTACGGGACACCCTGTATGTATACACGCTACGTAGTAGGATGAAGCATCCTACTTTCAAGCCGAAGGTCAGTTCCACTAAGAATATTGTTTATAATCACAATCGAACCGCAGCTCAACCACAGCCGTTTGACTTATTTTCTTATAGAGACATCGTAAAAACAACTGTGGTTGAACTGCGGATCGGTTGCGATTATAAACAACTAGACTATTACCCGCGGTTTCACCCGCATCCTAGGGGAAATACTTGATGTACCCGGATAAAAAGTATCCTATGTGTTAATCCAGGGCATACTCTATCTGTGTGCCAAATCTCATCCATATCCGTTCAGCCGTTTTTGCGTGAAAGAGTAACAAACATCCATACATACAAACTTTCGCGTTTATAATATTAGTAAGGATTTTTTTAGTGGAACTGGCCTCTTGCTTGACAGTAGCTTTTGTGCCCGTGGCCTCCAAATGCTGCTACCCATAACACAATTTAGATACTACTTTGAGTACCAGGGTTTCAAGATACACGAATTTAATATATATATCTGCCTAGCCTTTTCCCAACTATGTATGATGATGAGATCACCCTCCTCCAGGAGGCGAATAAATCGACTAGTACTATACACATACACCGCCGCCGCCGACCGGCGTATCGCCCTCGCCGACGAGGCCCCTCGCGACGTCCCACCGCCGCCGCCCCCGATCCACCGTGCTCACCCGCCGCAGCCGCGGAGCCGGTCGTCCCTTCTGACTCCGCGCAGTCACCATGACGCGAGAATACAGCCCTCATCAAGCTGTCGTATCCCTCCCAGTCCTCTTGCATTCGACACCCTAAGAGTTCGAGTCCCCCCTTGGGGACACTCTCAGAGGTGTCGCTGCTATAGTCATAGCCATGATGTTACAGTAGTTAGCTTTGCGTAGTTAGCTAGGTAGTTAGAATAGTAGGTATTGGTTCGGAGACCCTTCTGGTCTCGCCAATAATAGTCAGGTTACGTAGAAAAGGTCCGCAAGACCATCTACAATAGTCGAATAGGAAAAAAAAAAAAAAAAAAAAAACCCAACTATGTTGGAGTCAGCTTCCAGTCTAACCAGATAGGCTGAATACCAGTATTTTACAAGGAGCGACTGCCATCAGACTTCCGCAACCCAGTAACGGGGCAATGCTGATACTGGGTTGCATCGTAAGCCCTGTTGTGTATGGACGTGTTACAAAAAATATTGTTTTATTCTCAAATTAAAAAAAATATAGTTTACATAATATTGACCCTTACCGAAAAAAGAACTAGTGTCAAAGTTCAGTGAATATTCCATAAGAAAGTTCGTGCCCGGGATCACAGTGCGCTGAGGTAGGCCCCACCTCACCTCGAGTAAACGAGACGGACTGCGCCGAAAAAAATAATTCATCTCTTTCGCACTACGGAGAGATAGGTACTTACTACTCGCCGCAGCCGACGCAGGTGTCCTAGCTCAAATTCCAGGAATTTTGTGCCACCGAATTTTGTTTTTGCAATACGTAAATAATAAACAATAATAATGGTTAACAACTGTGCATCGTGTCACAAAGCGCTGAAATCATCGAATATAAAATGCTCCAAATGCGATCTACTGTTCCACGTCGTATGTGCTAATGCTGGGAATCAGACCAAGTTAACGGCAGAAACGAAGTCGGTCTGGATTTGTCCATCCTGTCAAAGCAAGGCTACAAAGAGAGTCACTACCCCCTTGTGCAAACCAGTTCCCGAAATGTCGATGCCGACTGACGTCACGACGCCTAACTCAACTGATTATTACCACTCTGCTTCGTCACTTGACTCATCCACCGCTGCACTTACTGACTCGGAGATTTTACGCACTCTTAGCTCCGAAATAAAATTACTTCGAAGTGATGTGGTTGATATAAAGTCTCATATTACATCCCTGACCGATAACCTCACGCAATGCTACACGCGTCTCGAAGACTACGACTCAAGGATAAAATTGCTAGAGAAACGCGAAGAAGAAATAATCTCCCTCAACAATACCATAGTTAATCTACGCGAACAGCTAAACACTCAAGCGCAATGGTCACTGAAGAATGAACTAGAGATATCTGGTATCAACGAGTTCAAAAACGAAAACCCGCTTCATATCGTGCGCGTATTGGCTCACAAAATAGGAGTTTCCATAGAGGAACAAGATTTAGACTACGTGAACAGAGCGGGCCCACGCCGACAACAATCCAAAGATTCAGCTGAAACTCCACCGCGCACTCTTGCTGTCCGTTTTGTACGACGCTACAAGCGAGACGAATTCTTAAAGGCCGCTAAAACCAGAAGGACTCTCACTTCGACTGACATCGAAATAGCCGGCATAACGAGAAACATTTACATAAATGAGCGCCTCACCCAAGGAAACAGGCAGTTATTTCGTGCAACCAAACTTGCTGCGAAGGAACATAGTTACAAGTTCTGTTGGATTAAATATGGTAACGTTCTCGTTCGGAAGCAAGAAGGCAATCCTTCCATCCACATACGGAACTTTGATGACCTGGACCGCCACCTGGGTTCTGCGACCCCAGTGTGACGTAACGTACAAACTTTTTATTATTCTTAGACCTCTTAGTTTAAGATCTCATATAACTTTTATACCGCACATTATTTTTAGATTTTATATCCCTTTTAAATTTTGTTTTACGTTTAAATTTTATTCTGTTGTTTTTTCTCTGCAATTTTTAAATACACTGTTTAACTTAATAACATTATCACAACATAATAACACGCACACAAACTTTTCCGTAATTTACGGTACTCTCATTGTGACAAAGACACAACTCCTACCTACCTCACAAATACAACCAAAACACACCTACACACACATCTTCATATTAAAGCTTTCCTACATCTTCATATTTACGAAACTTGTATAGTAACAATGACTACACTTAAAGTGACTATAATTAACATTTTCATTAGCTACATCAATGGCTTTACCTGACATTCTCCAGGACATTGACGATAATGTTACTATACATTGCCACACATGTGATCAATTAGAAGATTGTAGGAAACTGCTACCTAACTCTAACAATTTTAAAATAGTTTCTCTTAACATTAGAAGTTATCAGCACAATTTTGATAACTTTTACACAGCCTTCCAGCGCCTTGACACAGAATTCGACGCTATAGTTTTGACTGAGTGTTGGTTAAGTGACATGACAGTACTTGATCCACTACCAGGGTATTCCGCATCCTGCACTTATACTCAACAAAATAAAAACGGAGGTGTAGTCATCTACACCAAAACTTCTTGGAATATTTCTGTTTTAAATACAGAAGTCGCAGAAGCGGATAGTCTACTCATAATACTAGACGACAAAGTGGCTATCCTGGGAATTTACCGCTCTCCTTCTTTCCCGAATATAGATAACTTTATGATTTCCTTAGACACGGTCCTCACGCAATTAAAAAAGTACCCAACCATTATAGTAACCGGAGACCTTAACATTGATATTTATAATACCAACAACACCAAGCACACTGAATATCAAAGTCTCATGGCAACGCACGGACTTTTGCCCGCGATAACCGAGCCTACCAGGGGGCGCAACTGTCTCGACCACATTTTTGTCAAGTCAAACTTTAAATCTGTAGGGATCATAGGGAAATCATCTATTACAGATCATGATATAATCATGGCTGCTATAGCTCAAAAACACACTTTCACCAAAGCTAGACCCCGATATAAAATCAAACTTGACGAAGAGGCAGTCGCTGCAGAGATGAAAAACACAGATTGGTCTAACGTTTTAACTACCAATTGCACTAACTCCTCTGTTAACTCACTAATTGAAACCATTTCCAACTCAATCGTTAAAAACTCACGTAGAATCACCGTCAGCCGAAGTCAATACAATATTAAACCCTGGATAACGCCAGGTATCATGAGATGCATGAGACACCGTGATAATCTCCATCTAGCTTTAAGGTCCTATCCAAATGACGAAATGCGACGCCTCGTGTACACTAGGTACAAAAATTTTTGTAACAACTTGCTACACAAACTTAAAACTGATTATAACAGTCAACTTATAATCAAAAACCAAGACAACCCAAAAAAGCTCTGGAATACTATCAAATCCATTTACAACCCAAATACTGAAAAAAGTGATTATTCCCAATTATTATCTAACGCACTAGACCCTGTCGATTCCCTAAATAGTTGTAATGCTTATTTCACTTCACTAGGCAAAAATCTTTCTGATCTCATACTGGCGCGACTGTCCGAGACCCAAGCATCCCTTGCGAGCAAATATAAACCACGTCAAACTTCACCACACTCTTTCTTCTTCCACCCAACGGATGAGGACGAAATAGAAAAACTCATTGATCAACTTAAAATTGACAGCGCCGGCGGGTTGGACGAAATTAGTGTCCGACTAATTTTATTACTTAAAAAAACACTACTAAAACCACTCACTCACATCTTTAACTTAAGCCTGGAAAACGGTATCTTCCCAGACTGCTGGAAGGTTGCCTGCGTCCGACCCATTCATAAAAGCGGTCCTAAAGAGCTACCGGAGAATTACCGTCCTATCGCACTTTTGTGCATTCTATCTAAACTTCTCGAAAAAGTTGTAAATAAGCGACTTGTTATTTTTTTTGAAAATTACAATCTAATATCTGAAAAACAGTTTGGCTTTAGAAGAGGCAAGTCGACCGAGGACGCTGCTATATTATTAACCAACTCCATAGCTTCTTATATTGAAAAGGGTGAACATGTCTTGGCAGTATTCCTTGACCTAGCCAAGGCGTTTGACACAATATCGATAGATCTTCTCCTGTCCAAACTAGAGGGCATAGGAATACGAGGAAACGCTCTAGACTGGTTCCGAAGCTATTTAACAAACCGCCGGCAGCTAGTAAAAGTAGGTGACTACTCTAGTGGATTACTGCCAATCAACTTTGGAATTCCTCAAGGTAGTACTCTCGGTCCGACTCTTTTTGCCTTCTATATGAACGACATCCTTAGTGCACCTCTTCAAAACGGTGAAATAATTTCTTATGCAGATGACACAGCAATCATATTCCATGCAAAAACTTGGGAACAGGTGTATCATCTTGCCGAAAATGGTCTGCTTACAATCTCCGAGACTCTTAGTAGAAATTTACTTACACTGAATATTAAAAAAACTAAGCTTATCACTTTCTTCAAAACCATAGCCTCTAGTCCTCCTCGCCAACTGACACTCAAATTACACACATGCTGCAAAGATCTCAATCCACCACTCACAAACTGTAGTTGTACTCATATAGACCGCATTTCCTCCCTTAGATATCTAGGTATTACAATAGACGAAAAATTATCATTTAAACCTCATATACACTTGCTAGCGGGCCGTGTCAGAAAACTAATCTACGTTATGAAAAAACTACGAGACTGCACACCTATTAAAATTCTTCGAACTATATACCTAGGTCTCTGTCAATCAGTACTCCAGTATGGAATCTCCGTCTGGGGCGCAGCCGGGAAAACCATATTTATTGAAATAGAAAGAGCTCAAAGAGCCGTTATCAAAGTGATGCTTAGAAAGCCCTTTAGGTTCCCGACAGATCTACTATACAAAGAACTTCCGGTTCTTCGAGTACGTCATTTATATATTCTTAGCGCCGCACTGCATGCACACAAAACTATTAAAAACAGACCTGACTACCAAAGCCTGCTCTCTAAACGTATCTTACATGTCCCTCTTCCTAATGCAAACAGTCTTCTGGCCAGACGGTGCCCCTCTTACTCACACATTCATATCTACAATCAAATAAGCAAGCGCTGCGATACCAAAGATCTTAACACCCATTCATATAAAAGAATCACAAAAAGTTGGCTCCTCTCCCTGTCATCTAATGAAACCGAAGAATTAGTGAGTTAACACCAAAATCTACAAGCAAGTCATTCACACAGTCATTCAGTTCCTTCACACAAAAACCCACACCAACAACTCACCACCACACTGACACTAACACTCACACACCCATACACTAACTCTCTCACACTCACACTCACACACACACACACTACAACATTACTTAGAAATATTTTTTGTTCAATTTATTTTTATTTTTATTTTTATTGTTCGTTCCCTACCCTATTTAAGTTAATGCAACTCAGGCCCCCAAGATACAGGCGATGCCTAGTTTGGGGACCACCATTTAAATAAGAATGTTAACTATTCTAGTTACAGTAAGCATACTATATTATTATTTTTGAAATTTATATTGTAACAATGGACCAATAAATTATTCTTATTCTTATTCTTATTCTAAGGTTAGACCGGTTGCCACTTTCGGGCTTCTACCCGTAAGAACTGTCATAAGTATTCGTATGACACCCAGGACCGATTATCCGAGGCACGGAATACGCTAATGTTATATCTCTTATGTAAATTAGTCCATAGTGCATTAATAGCGTTACTGTTGTTTACAAAGGGGAATGCCAAGATTTCCTTTACGACTTGGCCAGAACCGACAAAGATGAAACATGTATTATTTAAAAGGGCTAATATTGTAGAATGTATAACAATAACAACTTTTCCGCAAGAAGTACACCAAAAAAGTTATAGGTCGATAAAGATGAATATAATAGTAGATTATTTACCTAGGGAACAAAAATAATTCGAAAATCGAATTAATATTTTCTTTATATTCTTTCTACATTTTCATGAATTCTTTTTTAATCCTTATCGTACTTGATGGCAACGGAACTACTGTATACAGCCTTGATATTTTATGTAAAATTCTTAATATTACTATTTTATTTAAGGAATTGAATTATGTGAATAACAAAATAAAACCATTTTTATTAGCTAGAAAATAAATAACCATAATAATACACCTACTATGTTTTTTTTAAATGTTCTAGCCTGTTCACTCCCGCGTAAAAGAGAAGCCATAATATTAAGTCCGCCAAAGAAAGAATAAAGGCTCAAAACTGAATTTTGTTTAGTCGAAGTACAAGGCTGTATGATTTTACGACCTTTGCCTGCGTACATTGGCTAAAAATAATAATGAAACCACAGATTAAGGATAGAACAGCAATCAGTCGGAACTTTTTTCTGTGCGATTATTTATTCTGTATTTTTACTGACCTTACATTCGTAAAGAAATGCAGAGTGTAAATCTCGGGTAAAAGTATCAATTTCCTACTCGAACTATAGGCGCCCTTGCTGCACTTCACGCATCACATTCTCCCCTTAGTTAACAATCTACTATCATCGATCTAATGTTTTTAACGATGACGTTGAATAAAACATTGTTATACTGATGAGAATAACTATTAGGACTGCAAACGTGGACGAAGCGAAAGCAGTATGTAACGATCGTAGCATGTGGTGATCTGTATTTACTACCCCCCTTGAAAAAAGCGTGAGTTTATGTACGTATGTTTTAGAACATTATGTACGTAGATAAATATAATATATAAGGATGTAAAAAAACACATGCATATTTAAACAATTTACTGTACGTCAAACATGTTATCATAATTAATTAATAATTCATCCAAAAATTGAGCAGAAGTAATTATAATATTATTTTGAAACTTGCCCAGCCGACGGACGATATTAATATTATTGATTATTGTCAAGCGACCTACGGTTCTTCGCCCAAGAATACAAAAATAAATTAATTAATATAATTTAATAAATAAATAACATGATTTGTTATGATACAATTATTTATGTTAACATAAATGTCACATAATTGTTTGAGAGTTGTAATCGATCTTCAAATATAATTTTATAATCGATATGTTTTTATTTTTATACTGGCCATATTTCTAATTGTAAATGGTTTGTAAAAAAAAAGTTACAAAACTATTGACATCAATGGTTGAACCTTACTACGACATTATAAATAAAATACTATTTAAAATTACAATTCGACGGTGTACTTCCCCAGATTTTATTTATATTGCATAAATCTTACAAAAAATAAACACGAATTATCCAAATTACAGTATGTCTGGCGGAACTACTTGATACTAGGCCGGATCTTGGCATTCCCCTTTTTAAATTAATAAAGAATTTATTTATATTTTACTTAGTAGCAAACAATTAGTACGTGTCACGGATATATCTGTGGTAAACGGAATCTAGCACGTTTACAATCTGAAAGGGCTTGCTATAAACGTTTATACTACCTATAGTCAACGCGCAAGTGCTAGTCACCTCCTGCGGTATGCGAGCGGCAGGAGGGGGGTGCGCGCGGTAGACAACACAAAGGAAACTGACAGAGCGCGTCTATTGTTTCGCTCCCCCCTCCTGTAGTGGCGTGCCTATATGGCAAGCTCGATATTTTTTTGGTACTTATTTTGATGTGCAAGGTAAATTATGACAATATATTTTATGCTTATCATTAGTAAACCATAATTCGATCTTAAGATCTCCAACTATTTGTTATCAGACGAATTATAAATATCAAAATAAGTACCAAAAAAATATCGGGCTTGCCCTATAGGCACGCCACTGCCCTCCTGCCGCTCTCATACCTCAGGCGGTGACTAGTACTTGCGCCCATACTATAGTAGCAAACAAGCATGTCTTTTTAATAGCATGTGTGTATTTTTAAGCTAAATAAAGATGGTCTGAAGACCGCGAAATTTTTAAATCACAGGAATCTCCGTCCAGCTACGATGTCACAGACTAAAAATATCAGAGGAAATATGTGCAGGTCCTAATTAAACTCCCTCGTGTTTTACGTCAGCTGTGCAACGCTGTAAGCCGAGCAATGTGTCACAATTATATCTATGAAACATAATGTTTGTTAGCACACAACATATTTCATGGAAGCTGTGTTTAATTGGGATTTGTTGAGAGCATGTGTTTAATTTTCAAACATTTACCTACGTCATCAAATATTAACTAACATACATTTACATGGTTAGGTGTTCGTACTTTTTGTTCCTTTAACCGACTTTCATAATTATATGAGGGATACCCTATTATAAAGGGATTATAAAGGGGGATTATAAAGGGATTACCCTTTTTAACAAAAATAAAACCAACTTCAAATTGTCTATCTCCGAAGTTCTTCATCAGATCTTCACCAAATTTAAATGGGACCACTTCGAAAGAATAGTCTTTCAAACAAAAAAATAATCATTAAAATCGGTTCACAATTAGCAAAAATATCGCGGAACAAACATACAAAAAAAACAGTCGAATTGAGAACCTCCTCCTTTTTTAACCGACTTCCAAAAAAGGAGGAGGTTCTCATTTCGACTGTATGTTTTTTTTTTTGTATATTTGTTCCGCGATATCTTTGCTAATTGTGAACCGATTTTAATTTATATTTTTTGTTTGAAAGGGTATTCTTTCGAAGTGGTCCCATTTAAATTTGGTGAAGATCTGATGAAGAACTTCGGAAATAGACAATTTGAAGTCGGTTTTATTTTTGTTAAAAAGTTTTATTTGTTTTTTTCTATAAACAAGTTCGTTAAACCACGCGCCCAAAGTTCTTTGTTTTCTATTATGAATAGTACTCTATATCATATTCTATCTTTTTGCAAATACCTTTTTATCTATAAAAACGTAGTTATCAGACAAATTGGCTTGGTTTGGATGTCCATCCAGTAGTGATAGCCTAGCGGTTTCACGCTTACCTTCATGCAGGAGGGTTAGAAATAGATCACACCCCTGACTTCTTGAATTCAACATGCGGGAATTTGATTATCACTTGCATTGACGGTGAAGAAAAAAGCACAAAGCACACTATTGTGTGTAGTTCGCCAACCTGTACAAGGCCAACGTGGTAAACTAACGCCTCAACTCTTCTTATACTGAGAAGACGCCCGTACCCAAGAATGGTAACAGAAATGGGTTGATTACGCTACGCATGGAAATCTCATCAAACTTTCTGACGGAAACTCACACTCGTTACTTACATCGCGATACAAGATCCATCCAATAAATCCAAGTAATAAATTGGAAGTTTCATACGAAACTGTCAAAGCTAATCCAAGATTAGTGTAACGGCTTAAGGTGTGACTTCCAAACCTGGCGCGAAGCCAGCCGAAACTAGGTGATCCTTTGAATTTATTGCACAACTTCGGTTGAATTTCCTTCACGATTTAGATACGAGTGCCTACTTACAAGGAAAGGATTAGCTGATAAATTACACTTGAGCTCTTTCGCGCTTTTCTGATAGCGTTGGAAGTAGAATAAAATTACATTAAAGCAGGGATGCAGAGACCACGGCCCGCGGGCCGCATGCGGCCCTTCGTCAATATACAAGGTTAGTCGGAAAGGAGGTACTAAGCCGCGGGCCACTTAATTTATCACTGATGCTTGCATTAAAGAAAGTGTTAAAATTTCAAAATTCGTAAAAAAAACATCATGCAATATGATTCTAATTTTAGTTTTTTCAAAAATTCTTCTTCCCTCCTTTAGTTACGAATTCAGAAAATGGAGTTTCTAATCTGTGACCCCAAATACGACCTAAAATGTAAACACAGCTGATCATAACTGAGGATAGAATGAATTTACCGAATTTTTTTATGAAATCTTTGTACAGCTATTTCTCTTAAACTAATGACTTTTGGGGAAAATTGTAGAACAAATGTTATCCATTATTATGAGTACTTTAAAACTATTTCGGCTTAGTACCCCCTTTCCGACTAACCTTGTATATGCGGCCTGCCAGCAAATTCTGCCGTCCTTTAACTAGAAAGCCGTTAATCCCAACAAGTTGTTTCCGAGAAAATGGCAAAAAATGCGGGAATCGTTGTTTCTTAAAAACTATGATACTTAGGTTAATGATCGTTGGACACACATAAAATAATCTTCACACCGGGCAGTTAAGGTATTTTAACGTACATTCAGCGAAGAAGTGTTGGTTAGACGCTTTCAAGTGATGGAATCATCATAAATTATCGTCGCTGCGCCTACAAAATCCGCTATGTGTTTTTTTTTGAGAATCTGTCTTTAATACTATTTTATAATAGTTCTCAAGCCACGTGCAACTGTAAAATCTGTTTTTTAATCATTTATATGGTTAAGAAGATTGCAAATTAAATTATTAGAAAACGTATTTTACAGTTGCACGTGGCTTGAGAACTATTATAAAATAGCATCAAAGACAGATTTCCAAAAAAAGCACATAGCGGATTTTGCAGACACAGCGTAGTTATGTTACTTAACGGCCTACAAAATGTTCATAATATATCTCTGAAACTATTTATATTGTAAAAATGTTTCATAGACAGAAAGATAGACATATCACTTTCTATTAAAAAGAAAAGAAATACCATTTGAATTAACGGCTTTCTAAAGGACGGCAGAATTAAAATCTTTAATGCATTTTTACGAAAATACTACAATATTTGTAGGTTTGTTAAATGGTTGGTTAAGTTTTTTTTATTAAAGCTTTTTTTAACTTTTTTTATTGTTTTTAATTGTGGTGGCCCGCTTTTAGCTCATATTCTGCCTGAGTGGCCCCTGTCTTAATAAGATTGTGCATCCCTGCATTAAATACTTTTAAAGGTTATTTTTGCGATCCTTCTAACTAGGATATGGATTAATTCCATTATCGTTTTATTTTATTATTTTGCTTACGGTACTGATACCCTTTTACTATAGGAAAAAATCTTTAGATCAATTACATAGATACTTACAATAAATTTCGATTTAACGATAATTAGAAGAGTAACTGCTTTCTGCCTCGTTGGTGTAGTAGTGGCAAGCGCGACTGCTGATCGTGAGGACCTGGGTTCGATCCCCGGTTGTAGCAGTATTATTGGGTTTTGCCGTGTGGAATTCCTCAGTAGCAGCCCGGAGTTTAGATTTGTGCCCATTTAAAATATTAAAATCGGTCCAGATTTGAAGAAGGAAACAGGGAAATACGAAAGTACGATTTCGCTAATATTGCACAGGAGAAATCGGTCCGAGATGCGGTTGAATGCAAACACAAGATTCTTAATCTAACAACAAATATCAAACACAATACTTCCTTTTATTCTCGAATTTGTTCGAAAATTTCCATGTTCTCACAAAAGAGGTACTGTTCTCTAAGTTATTGAAATTGTATTGCACTTAGAAGAGTACACGTAACGTATACTTCATGTATTGGGATACAAAAGTCGGCGGTCGGTATGTAGCATTGACATGGTTGCGATATTCTGGGACCAATGGAAGACGATACGGGAATGAGGATTGTGGCCACGAAAAAAGCAGATTCGATCGTTTAAGCTAATTTAATTTATTGTTAAGACGAAAAAAATATTTATTTAATCATTAAAATTAATCCAATGCATTAAAAAATTGTGTAGATCGAGTATATTTGTCTTTTTTTTAATTAAAAATATTTTGTGAAGGAAAACATCGTGAGGAAACCTGCTCACCTGAGAGAGCTCCATAAAGTTCTTGATGATGTGTGTAATCCGCCAACCAGGCCAGTGTTGTGTATTAAGGCCTAAACCCTTCTCATTCTGAGAAGAGGCCCATGCCCAGCAGTGGGGTAATAATGGGCTGATTATGTTATGTTTTTAGTAGCAATAGCTAATGTAGTAACGCGTCTGACTTGTGACTAAGAGGTTACGAGTTCTCATCCCACATGTATTGTTTAACTAAAGTAGTGTAGTTTGAAAGGTTTCCAGATATACTAGAAGAGGCAAAGCTTAGAGCTTACCCATATTTAAAGTACTTTAAAAGAAAAGTCTGGAATATTTCCGTTACGTCATCTACATAGTAAAGCCGTAATAAAGTACGAAAAAATTGAAGAGTTAACGGGTTTCACGAACCATAAGGAAAACGATCATAAAAATGAAGTAAGTAAAAAAAGCTATAGAGAAACATTAAAAACATATTTTATCTTACGTTACTGAGTAATAATAGACTTTCAATGTATCTTTTTTCTTACAAATAATCATCAATTATAATCAAGGGGAGCAATTAAAGGTAATTATTTTTTTCACCTACCTTATTTCGCCTATGACGCTAATCAGATAATAGAGTAATGTTAATTTTATATCCTACTAAAGTTCTAATTCCAAAATTATTTAGCAATGAACCAAACAGAAAAACTTATAAAATTTAGACTGTCTTAAGAATTGTAACAGGGAATTCTAATTTCGGAATTATAAAACGATACTAGTGTTCTTTAGTTTAGTGCAAAGATTTGTAACAAAAACGTATCTAGAGTTTGTTATTATACATAATCTCTAGCTAAGAAAATTAACAAAAAGTTAGTAAAAGATAATGCACTAGGTGAACGATCAGTGCTTCAATATAATATACGAAAAAAAAATTAATACGTCATTGACACGTCAAACTGACCATCCAAAAATACGACAATTGATGTATCTAACAGATAGCTACCTTTTTCACTGTCGTACTTCTTCCGTATCTTCGTCTTACTCATTACAGATACCTAATAATGAAAATAATGCGGAATCGAATTCTAAACAGCATTTTGAATTAATTTAACATAGTTAATATCTATAGGCTTTAGCACATTATCTACACCCTGGCAGCATGCCGACAAAACGCTAATTAAATAATATTTTAATTCAGCCCACTGTTTCTATGGCCGTACCTCGTGCGAATGTCACCCGCTCGAGATCGCGCCGAGTTCGCTTTGATTACGCTTCTTTATCTCTGTCTACCCTAGCACCCTCCACAGGACGGACAAAAGACTTTGCCCAATTGTCCCGTAACGCTTCACAATATAATATATGACGGTACATGTCATCGAGGTACCAAATACGAGAACTGACCCGAGGAACGTAATAAGAGAATTTCCGGAAGAGAATTTTTGCATAAAAAAATATCAGGTAGTAGAAAATACAGCTAGTTAGTAGTTAGTACTCTCGATCGCAACGGCATGCATGTGTTAAATAATGCATCAGTCTAGAAGAATGAAGAATATTTCTACGGCGTACAGTTTATAAGAGAATTGTGATATAAATATTATAACACTAGCGGCCCGTCCCGGCTTCGCACGAGTGGACTTTTTTCCCGGTTTTGCAACAATTTTCATTTATGCTCCGCTCCTATTGGTCATAGCGTGATGTTATATTGCCTATAACCTTTCTCGATAAATGGACTATCCAACACAAAAATATTTTTTCAATTCCAACCGGTAGTTCCTGAGATTAGCGCGTTCAAACAAACAAACATACTTTCAGCTTTATAACATCAGTATAGATAACTCAACATCACGCCTGTGTTCCCCGAAGGGTTGGGCAGAGGTGTATAGTAACACCCTCATTTCACCGTTATGTTTAAGTCCAATGTAATAGGGGTCGAGCCTATTGCAATCAATCGGGCACAAATCCAAGCTCCGGACTGCTACTGAGGAATTCCACATGGAAAAACCAAATAAAACTTTGCCCGACCCGGGGATCGAACCCGGGAGCTCACGGTCAGCAGTCGCGCTTGCCACCACTAGACCAATGATGCAGTACGATATATTATGTACAATATATTGTAAGATTTGATTTGTGGAAGTTGTGGACTATGGAAGTTAGTGAACCGACCGCTTTGGCCCCAACTTGGAACTGCCACTGCACTGCCAATGGCGAAGGGGCTCGTGGCTAATTACCAACCGCGCGGATCATACGATTTGCAAGGTTAATCCGTCCGAGGACGGGTGACCGTTCGTTATACATTGAGACCACTTCAACTCTAAGAGCACGTTAAAACGTCGATTCCGGGCGTCATACGAATATTTATGACAGTCGCTACGGGTAGTCAGAAGCCCGAAAGTCTGGCAACTGGTCTAACCTTAGGATATCGGTATTGCCCAGTAACTGGGTTGCGAAGGTCTGATGGCAGTTGCTCCGTGTAAAATACTGGTATTTATTTAGTCTGGTTAGACTGGAAACTGACACCAACATAGTTGGAAAAAGGCTAAGGAAGAATAGCTTTCAAGTATTGGGAAGAAATAGTGAGGTCTGTGGCTGGGAATAAAATGGCAACGAGGAATTCTCGAAAGAAGACAAATCGATGGTCCCTATGTATACTATCGAAACTACAAAATCACAGTTTTTATTTTATTTGCTTAAAATGTGTGAAATTATGTTATCTTAAAAGTTATAAAATAAAAAAGGTAAAATATCATATTAATTCGTGTTTTACAAAACGTAAAGTTGAAAATATTCAAAGAACAAATTTCAAAACGCTTTCCTCAAAAGTAGTCATTTTCGACTTTCGGCAGTTTACGTAGGGACCGTCGAAATATCAAGCGTTTGATATCCAATACAAATAACAATTTCAGTGGTTACCAGTCAATTCTATTGATAAGCCAAACAAGCCTATTTAGAACCCGAAAAAGTTAATTCAATCCACAACGGTGATGCCCGGCCTATTGTAAAGGAAAGTGTGTAGCATAAAGATTCCATTATACAGCTCAGTGGGCCGACGACCTGAGTATATTGTAATGTATCGAGATGGGCTCCTCTGTGGATAAATAGAAAGAAAGAAAGAAATTTATTTGGCACGAAAGCAGTCAGACACACAGACAAAAAAAATCATAGGAGACAAAAAAAAAAAAAAATAAGTACCTAGCTGTGTGTCTAGCGGCTGCGCCAAATAGGTTCAGATCAGCATAAATGTCAGACCACTAGTGCCTGACGATGGTTTTCAACTGAACCCTTTGTGACATAATTGATGTAAACCAGTTCCAAATAGATAAATAGCGTGCTTAAATAAATAAAAAATAAATACTGTTGACTGTTGTTGTTACGGATGTCTCGGTGGTCATGCCAGTAAACTTAAACCAACATGTGTGTGTACATGAGCAGTGAATGTGTGTGTGAATATAGTTGTGTACTAGTTTATGATAATTGTGTAAACGGAAATAAATAATTCGATTATATATTACTTATGAAATAACAAATAAATAACATAATTAAAATGTCGATAAATAAATGTTAAAAGTTACAATTACAATACTCAAGGCCGAATAAATACTCATAAACAATATAGAGTATTCTTAACTGCTATTGGTTATCGAGTATTTACTGCCTCGTTGGTCTAGTGGTGGTAAGCGCGACTGTTGATCGTGAGGTCCTGAGTTCGATCCCCAGGTCGGGCAAAGTGTTATTGGGTTTTTCCGTGTGGAATTTTGCGGCTCGGAGTTTGGATTTGTGCCAGGTTGATGGCAATAGGCTCGTCCTTAGAACAAGAGACTTAAACATAACGGCGAAATAAGGACGTTATTATACACCTCTGCCCAACCCTTCGGGGAATACAAGCGTGATGTTATGTTATTTATTCACTTGCCCCATATCTAATTGTACTGGATCAATGGAAAAGTCAAGCGTTCGCCACACCAAACCGAGCACCCGACCCGCTCGCGCTCCGCTTTTGATGTAGCGAACGCTTTAAAACGTAGGGGACAAGTTTGTTTGCAACCCATTGCAGGAAAAGATTTAGAATAGGAAGAGTCAGATTTGAAGAGATTTCAAGAAAGGTTCAATGTCTTCAACTGCCAAATAAACTTTTTTGTTCAGACGGTGACAGAAAACAGATTCAGAATCTGCATAGCCTTTCCCCAACTAAGATAGTAAAAAATATTCCTTTAAGAATATTTAAACTGTGGCGACATACAACTTCCCAACATCTACCGTTGGACAGTAAAAAAGATTTAAAAAAAACAGACATAAAACCCGCTTGGTTAGAGGATCCTCACTTTTCGTTGAAGGAAAACCATACTTCGTTCCCTCACAGATCAATGCAAGCTACACATTAACGTCACTGTAGTGTAGTGCTAAAGTAAGCACTTTCATCTTGTTGAATTTAATTAGTACCTAATCTAGCAATCAACGACGATGCTTAAGAGGAAACGCGGGCTGCAAAATATTAATAATTTGAATAGGTTTTTGCGATCTATTTCCGTCCCACCCCTCCCGCAAACCTTCCCAATTGAGCGCGAAAGCGACACCTGCATCTCGGACTTTTTACTGTGCAATATTAGCGAAATCGTACTTTCGTATTTCCCTGTTTCCTTCTTCAAATCTAGACCGATTTTAATATTTTTTCTGTAATAATTTAAGAAAGACTTTGGTTATGTCAATATGTTTTTCTTTTACTTTTTATATTCGTCAAATTTGTTTGCCAGATGTTTGAAAACGGGTGTAAAACCGGTCGATTTTTGTAAAATTAAAATGTTTCTAGTTCTTTTAATAATTTATTTATTGACAAAAACAAAATAGTTAGACATATGTTTATCATATGGTAAAAAATATTTGGTCTAGTGACATTATCCAAGGAGGACACTGAGGAATACGTTTGTATGGACTTAATGCCGACCGCATTTCCTCTTAAGTACGTTCGCCGCACCCTGGACAGTCAGCGCCGCTATCAACCTTGCTGACTGGCTAATCTTTTCACGGCATGAGCTATTCCCGTATAGCTCGTGCCGAAGAAGAATAGAGAAGAAGCAATCGACTTCTGGTATAAAATCAAAACAATACAGACCTTCAATATGCAACAACACACTGTCTCAACGGCAGGAATGAGGAACATGTCGTGAGGAAAATTTTGAGTACGAATATGGACGGTTATAAGAGAAGAGGAATACCAAAGAAACGTTAGATGAATAGTGTGAAAGATGATATGGCTAGAAAGGGGGTGACTACTGAGATGACGGCTAATAGAGATGTATGGAAGAAGAAGACATAATGTGCCGTATTATTTCACTTTTTCGCGGCTATACAAGCCTCATACGTACGTCCTATTGCATTACTTAAAAATAACATTAAATATAAAAATAAATAAGTAAAAAAAAATGTCGACATCTGGGAACCGCTACACAATTCCACCGGCACGGCTTCCCACTACAGAGGAATCAATGACACTCCCAATCAACCCTGTGCACCCCAAATAAGTTGGTGGTATGGCGATTCGCACACTGCACCGCATCATGCAGCGTAGCGCGGGGGTGCGTATTCTTACGTTGTTTGCAAGAATGTTTGTATAGAAAACACGCGTAGTGCAACACACAGAAAACGCATTCACGCGCAGTGTTGTGGCTCCGTCGCCACGCACTCCGCAGCGTAGCGCGGGGCAGTGTGTGTTTCGCTTATAAGGGCAGGAGGATGATGATGACCGTCTCAACAGCATTATTAACAGTCGAAAATGCACAAAAACCAACACAAAAAACTGGTTGTCTGTAAAGTCGGTTTACGGACGATAGTTTAACGTGACAACGTCATAACAAAACATCGTGCCTCTCTATCGCTTGTTTTGCGCTCTCGCTCGCACGCTTGCCTCAGACGGAACTTGACAATGAGTCACGCTTTTTCGTGCAAAAGACCTATTTTTACTACAAAGATTCCTTACCCGCAAAACCTCTTGAGACCGCATGAATTGACACAAAATTATATTAAACTTTTAATACAACTCTCAAGAATACCGCATATCGAGGTCCACAAAGGAATTGTAATAAGGTTTTTTAAACAGATTTCGGCCAACAATGGTAATTTTCGTTTAAAAAGTTAAAGTGCCACAAGAGTTTACTGGTTTGTTATTCATGTAAACAATCCTTTGAACTTAACAGTTATCGTCGAGTTTACTTTAAGAGCCAAGCCACATCAGAAAAGATGGAAGATACGTCGCCGATCTTTGAATTTTAGTAACGCATCTTCGGTCAAATGTCTAAAATCAAATCAACAGCAGTGATAGCCTAGTGGTGTGACCGTCGGGCTGCCAAATCATAGGTCTCGAGTTAGAACACTTAAAACCCAAGGCACTCACCTCTGACTTTTCGGATTCATTTGCGTATTGTATAATTATCACTTGCCTAAAAACAATGAAGGAAAACATCGTGAGGAAATAGGCATGCCTGTGGGATATTTCTCGAAGGCATGTGAAGCCAAGTCAGAGGCCCATGAGCAGCATATACTCTGACACCAGGTTAGTCACTAACCACACGAAAGAAGAAGAAGGTCAAATGTCTACGGCGTGAGATATTTACCTATATATGGAATTATACAATGTGTATCGGCGACGTATCTTCCGTCAGATGTGGCTTGGCCCTTAGATTGGCCTAATCTTGTTTTGATAGGAATTTGTAATGGACCTTGGAATATAAATACCTAATAAAGATTTTAGGTGAGGGGCTCGTGGCTAAATAACAACCGCACCGATCGTACGATTTGCAAGGTTAAGCTGCGCTTGCCGCGGTCAGTCCGTGGATGGGTGACCATTTGTTACACATCGAGATCCCTCCGTGCCTCGGAGAGCACGTTAAGCCGTCGGTCCCGGGTGTCATACGAATACCTATGACAGTCGTTACGGGTAGTCAGAAGCCCGAAATTCTGACAAACGGTTTAACCTTAGGATATCGGCATTGCCCAGTTACTGGGTTGCGGAGGTCTGATGGCAGTCGCTCCGTGTAAAATACTGGTATTCAGCCGCATCTGGTTAGACTGGTAGCTGACCCCAAGATAATTGGGAAAAGGCTAAGAGGAAGAAGAATAAAGATTTTAGGTATTTGAATATACCTAATTGTTTAGATGAATCTTTTTCGCTACTATTGGGTCATTAGTCTGATTCATAAGCACTGCGAAATTAGGTTTTTCTTGAATAAATCTAAATCCATTTAAGAATGTTTTTTTAGAGAACCCCTACTTTTATTTTTATCCGACTTCCAAAAAAGGAAGGGCTTCTCAACTCGACTGTATGTTTTTTTTTGTATGTTTGTTCCGCGATATCTTTGCGAATTGTGAACCGATTTTAATTATTCTTCCTTTGTTTGAAAGAGTACTCTTTCGAAGTGGTCCCATTTAAATTTGGTGAAGATCTGATGAAGAACTTCGGAGATAGACCATTTGAAGTCGGTTTTTTTTTGTTAAAAAGTGATTATAAATTGTAAATGTTTGCCTGACTAACTGCCTCGTTGGTCTAGTGGTGGCAAGCGCGGCTGCTGATCGTGAGGTCCTAGGTTCGATCCCCAGGTCGGCCAGTGTAATTGGGTTTTTCCGTGTGTAATTCCTCAGTGGTAGCCCGGAGTTTGGATTTGTGCCCGGTTGATGGCAATAGGCTCGCCCCTTAAACATAACGGCGAAATGAGGGTGTTACTATACACCACTGCCCAACCCTTCAGGGAATACAGGCGTGACGTTATGTTTGCCTAAATTTAACTTTTTAATGTCTTCTTCTTCTTCCTGCCCGTATCCCACACAAGGTGGGGTCGGCATGACATGTATTTCATAAATCCATGTTGTTAGAGGTTTTGGCTTATTGTTTTATGACCGGCCGCCTGCCTGACATCAACCCTCCTTGGGAATATTCGTTGCGCCGTCGCGTGGGTGACCCAATGTGCTTGCTGATATTATGCACTGGGTCCTAAAATGATATGCTTGTTAATTTTTTGCCGACAACTAAGCAGACTATGTACTTCTTGGTGGAGTATACTTGAAGTTTCTCGACTCATTTATTTAGTTTTGCTAGGGACTTTGGTTCTGACACATCGTAAACTAATATAGTACCGTGAGCTTCTCTGTAAAAACTTGATGTCAATGTTCTGTATCGCTCCTGTCACGCTGTATCCCAAATACTAAGGTTGACTTTAACACCGTTCACGTTCATGACTTTAAATTTGTAGTCAACTCTGATTGTTACGCGATGATCTCCAGTCACCCTAGTGTGGCCTGCGGGCGGCGGGTTTGGGGACTCGCCGCCCGACCAGTAACAGGCCCGAGAAGGCGGCGCGCCGTGTTCCGTGCGCGCTTCTCAGGAGGACGTGGGGCAAGGCCCCACAGAGGAGAGGTCCGCCATGGGTTGGCGGACCGGGACCTGCCGGGGTTGCGGTGCATGCTTTTGCGAATCCCGCGACCCTGGCCGTACGGTCAGGAGAAGGAACACCGTTGGTTTTTAGCCGGTAAGAGTCCGGCAGACCCCCTCGCCTTCCCCGGGCGAGGGTCATCCATGAGGATTTTCCAACGAGAAAAAAAAAAGTCAACTCTGATTGTAGCTGGGATTGATGAATTGTAATCTCCCGTTGTGAACGCTAGGATTATGCCGGATTTACCCACACCGCACTTACACTTCATTAATGTCGAAAAACAGTATTTATTTTAATTAGCAGACAAAAGCAACAACTATTTAGCCGCACTTGGTTACATAGAGTACATCCTAGGAGCTGTTCTAGGATTATAGCTGTATAATGGGGTATTACTGACAAGCATACCTTTTGGGGACCCAGTACATAATATCAGCAAGCACATTGGGTCACCCGCGCGACGGCGCAACGAGTATTCCCAAGGAGGGTTGATGTCAGGCAGGCGGCCGGTCATAAAACAATAAGCCAAAACCTGGACATGAAAACAACAACATGGATTTATGAAATACATGTCGTGCCGACCCCACCTAATGTGGGATAAGAGCAGGAAGAAGAAGAATGGGGTAATATTGATATCAAGAAACGAAACCGAAAACATTAAAATAAATATAAAATCGTATCAAAAACTCCTCCTCAGTGTATTTCCCTACACGCTACCGACACGCCACCTATAGATTCAAAGTCCCACACATCGTGTACAACGCTCAGATTATCCGACGACACAACACTAACTTTGTCGGATTGTCGGTAATCCGACAAGTGAGCAACCGGGAACGCTCTTCTGTCGTCACGGATTTTACCATGTTATTTGGTAAATTATGCTTTAAAAACTTTCTGTAATTCATGATTCCTATGTTGGGGTCAGCTTCCAGTCTAACCAGATGCGGCTGAATACCAGCATTTTACACAGAGCGACTGCCATCCGACCTCCGATACCCAGTTACTAGACAATACCGATATCCTAAGGTTAGACCGGTTGTCGGACTTTCGGGCTTCTGACTTCCCGTAACGACTGTTATAGGTATTCGTACGACACCCGGGACCGACTGTTTAACGTGCTCTCCGATGCACAGAGGGGTCTCGATGTGTAACGAATGGTCACCCATCTACAGACTGACCGCGACAAGCGCAGCTTAACCTCGCAAATCGTATGATCCGCGCGGTTGGTAATTAGCTACGAGCCCCTCCAAGTATCTAGTTGTGAAGATTTTATCATAAATGAAATAGTTTTATTTCAGGCAATGCTAGCTCATGTTAAGAGTACATACAAGGTTATTCGGAAAGGGGGTACAAAGCCGAAAGGGTGTTAAAGTACCTATAATAAGGGATGAAGCTACTCATCCGTGGCCCCAAATATGATCTTATATGCCGTTGAAAATAGGTTTATTATGAAATCTTTGAACCATTTTATGATTTTTGGGGAGAGTTGTAGAACAAAAGTTATTCATTATTCATGCTGCCTAGCCTTTTTCCCAATTATTTTGAGTTCAGCTTCCAGTCTAACCGGATGTGGCTGAATACCAGTATTTTACACAAAGTAATTGCCATCAAACCTCCGCAACCCAGTTACTTGGCAATACCGATATCTTAAGGCCGGTTGTCAGACTTTGGGATTTTCCGTAACGACTATCATAGGTATTCGTATGACACCCGGGACCGACTGTTTAACATGCTCTCCGACGCATGAAGGGGTATTGATGTGTACCGAACGGTCACCCATCCACAGACTGACCGCAGCAAGCGCAGCTTAACCTCGCAAATCGTATGATTTGCGCGGTTGGTCATTAGCGACGAGCGCGGTCACATCAGTAATTAAAACAATATTTTCAATTACTTCCAATAATTATCTTCTTCTTCCTTTGACAACTGAGTCTGTGAGCATAATCGACACTATCGTGTCGATTATGCTCACAGCGTCATTTAGAATAATCGCTTAAAAACTTTCAAGTTAAACGATTTTATCTTACAGTACCCCTGCAGCACCAGGATTTGAGGATTGAAGGTTGAATGATTATAATGTTGTATTGTCATAGGAATTGCATTTGATCGCGAAGTTTCAGGAGAACCGGTTAAGCAGAAGTAGTTGAAAAATCTGTCGCAAGATCTGAATCAAACAAACAAATATACGTAGTGAAGTTAATTAAAACCGTTTAATTATAATTTAAATTTCTATAAATATCATTCGCAGCTGTAAAAGTGACCACATTCAAGTCAATCATGTAAATATAATCCATTCGATGCACACACACACACTCACGCGAAACACATTGATGACATTCACTGACATACAGATGACATATTAATACGAAATCGAAGCACTGTTCGTTCCTTTATTGAATAATGCCCCCATTCCTATGGCCAAAAACTAATCATTTTGCTTACCAATAGGTAGCATTTTTTATTGCGTAACTGAGCATATAAATGAACTCGTCAGCTAGTTTTACATGTTATCTACTAACGGTTGGGACTGCCAACCCTCCCAACTTGAGAGGGTCTATTATGCAATGCTATGAGGTATTTTGCGGCAGGCCCAGAAGGAGATGGCGGGACGAGCTAGACACTTATTGCAAGGACTGGCCGCAGGAAACCTTAAACCGAGAGGAGTGGAATGAGGGTAGGGAGGCCTTCGCCCTACAGTGCGATGATCATGGCTGAATAATAATAATAAAAAATGAGGTATTTCCTTCAATATTGGTAAAGATACAAGGGTTTTAATTTTAACCGATAACGTTTGGCAAATCATAGGAATTGGTTATAAAAGTCCATATCGTCGCTGGGCAGTGAAAACCTCGTAAAGCACAAATTCATTTTTATTTTATGTTATTCATTTGTTGGGTAAAAAACCTCGTAATGCAAATTTAGAAAGAACGTGCACAGCTCTAAGATGAAATAGATTGATGAATAAAACACATAAATAAAACAGAAGAACCTGTAACGTTGTACGTTATCTCAAGCAGGTATTTAGCGAACAAACAAAGAAATTACGTTATCTACCTACTTTTATTCTAAAAAAACTATAGAAATAATCAAACCTAGTAGTAGATACTTGCAACTAAACGTAATTACTATTCTAATTGTTATTGGAACGCACCCGTGATGACTGACACGTTTTGAATACATGTGCGGTTGGAATTTACACCATTCCCTACTCTTTAAAATATCTCGGAACGTATCGCAAATATTCTAAGCCACACACCTTCCGCGACAGTGCCACGAACAGTTGTATTTACCTAATTCCTCCGAGCTAATTGGCATAAAAACATCAAATTGTGCATAGTCATTTGCAGTTATAATATTTAAAAGTATATTGAATTACTAAGTATCTTAGTGCTTACTGTTTTATAACTTTTACTAAGATTCAATACAGTTTAAACCCCCTACGTTACAAACCTTACACTTCATACTTTTTTTTACAGACTGTTATTATCTTCTCCTGTAAAATTACGTTCATATTTTTTACGAGGATTTCACTGCCCAGCGAAATATCTAGCTTCTAAAACAGTTCATGCCACTTATTCCTTAGGTACCTCAAGTTTTGTCTGCCTTTCTATTTATTTAGCAGTATTAATACAATATTCAATATCAGACAGCCAATGTCATGGTTGGTTTACGTCATAACTGGGCCGACACCTCCGATATGACGTCACACTCCCGTCTGATACAAGAATGCTTATTTACTGATATAACCACGTAGACTTTTTACTTAGCTAGTGACCTTAATTTTCATACACAGGTGAGATTATATAGAAAGCTAAGCGAGGAATGAGCGAAGATAATATTATTATAGGTTTGACTGTACATAATTTTCTCAAGTAAGGAAATTGATTAATTATCTTGTTGGAAATTAAAACTGAAACCGTTATTTTTACAGACTACCAAACATGCATATCATCAAAAAACCGAATTTACTAACTAATTATAATTATAATATTGTGAACTACATAACATAACATCACGCCTGTATTCTCCGAAGGGTTGGGCAGAGGTGTATAAGTAGTAACACTCTCATTTCGCCGTTATGTTTAAGTCCCATGTAATAGGGTGCGAGCCTATTGCGATCAAGCGGGCACAAATCCAAATTCTTGTCTGCTACTGAGGAATTCCACATGAAAATGAACCCAGGACCTTACGTTCAGCTGGCGCGCTTGCCACCACTAGACCAACAAAGCAGAACTAGTATTTTTTTTTAAATCTAAACAGGTTGATAAGCGAGTTGGTTAACAGTACTTTATTCAGCGTAGCTTCATCGTAGCAATGTCTACGAGCTGCTACGTACGTAGTAGTGTGTATTCTGAACGCTGTAAATTACCTATTAGCCATTAGGTAAGCGTCCTGAGCAACCTGTCGTGGTGACTACGGAAATTAGATCGGTTTTTGGGTGAGTCCTATATCCAGCAGTGGACTGAAAATTAAAGGCAGTGTAGATAGTACAAACGACTTTTTTTTCATTAAACTTTCGGTTTTTTCCTGTATCGTGGGCGCGTTTACAGACCAAATCTTCTCATGGATCAACACCAAAACCTAAATCAACTATCTGATACAAATATTTATTCCTTGCGGAAATCAGAAAGCTAATCGCTCAGCTGCGCCAAACGTATATTTAAAAAAGTTGCTTGAGCTTTTCAAAGCCAACATTAAAGCAACGTTAAGTAGTTTAAGAGATTTATATTGTATTTACGGAAAAAACTTATTTACTGTAATTAGTTTATTTACTTAAACTTTTATGTATAGCAAGTTATTCAAATAGCGCTAAAGTTAAAAGTACATTTTTGCAAAGTTTGTTTGAGTTTTTTGGTTGTTGACTGACGCATTAATGGAGTGTATTGGATAAGTAATTTGACTTAAGAATTCAGCGTTAAAAAAAGGAAATAGAGGGTGATACTATCGTAGAAGTAAGTTATGCCTCGAAACGGACAGGGCGAATATTCGAAATTTTTTAACATTATTTTAACAAATCATTCTTCTCCCGGGTTGTTAACGTTATAGTATTGTCAGATTGTTTTTATTCTTGTCTTATTGCTTGACGGCAGCGGTATAGTTTCAGTTTTCATTATCATAATTATAATATTAAACATCTGCATTCTTAACTTTGGGATGATGCTAATGACGTTCTCAATTTTTGTTAATATTTTTCGAAGAATGGCCCGACAACTGTATTTCAGAAGTGGTACAGGGATGTTAAAGATTCACATAAAATAATCTTTACATAATATAAAACAAAGGCGCTCCCGCTGTCTGTGCGCTTAGATCTTTTAAACTACGCAACGGATTTAATGCAGTTCAGCAATAGATAGAGTGATGTAAGAGGAAGGTTTATATGCTCCATATTAGTATCTACATTGCATCCGTGCGAAGCCGGGGCGGGTCGCTAGTAAAAAAATAATATTGTAAAAAAGATCCACGCTCATGCGACGTATTAGAGCGAGCTTTGACAGTAGAACTGAAGTAGCTCTGAAGTTGTTGGGAACTGTATGACACCGACCTTTTCGGCAGATATGTACGGCGAGCTGCATGTTTATATTGGGACTCGCTAAAGGTACGCTCAAACCAACGCGTCCAGCTTGCGACCGCGGTGGCGTGCACGGTTGCGATCAGTTATTGCAATTGTACTTGTAGCGATTTGATCAAACCAAACGTGTAGCGACGTGTTCAAATCAAAGAGGACACGTTTAGTTTGAACACATAACTACAGGTACAATTGCAATAACTGATCGCAACCGTGCACGCCACCGCGGTCGCAAGCTGGACGCGTTGGTTTGAGCGTACCTTGAGTCTACCGCGAGAGGCGGTGTATTTTGTCGGGTTCGTTGTTGTATATACAAGGTTAGTCGGAAAGGGAGTACTAAGCCGTGGGCCACTTAAAGTATCACTGATGACTATTTTAAAGCAAGTGTTAAAATTTCATAATTCGATAATTTTTATTTGCATGCAAAAAGGTTTTCAAAAAAAAATCATACCTGCTTTAGTTATGAATTCAGAAAATTAGGTTTCTAATCTGTGACCCCAAATATGACCTAAATTGTAAACACAGCTGATCATAGCTGAGGATAGATAGAATTTAGCGTATTTTTTATGAAATCCTTGAACAGCTATTTCTCTTAAACTAATGACTTTTGGAGAAAGTTGTAGAACAAAAGTTATTCATTATTATGGGCACTTTAAAACCATTTCGGCTTAGTACCCCCTTTCCGACTAACCTTGTATATACTCTTAACATGAGCTAGCATTGCTTGAAATAAAACAATTTCATTATAATAAAATCTTCACAACTAGATACTTGTTCTAAGCGGTTGTGTTATGGGATAAACAAATGAAACGCTATTTACACTAAAGAGCCCAAAACGAATTACACCGTATTTGTATTTCGAAAATTCACTCGAGGAAACCCGGACATATTTACAGTCATCCGATATTTACTCAATTAGGTTACATACACATCGGAACATTGCCTTAACTAACATCAACATATCATATTTTGCCCACACGAGGCCACTTCATCAGGAAGACAATAATAACAGTTACAATGGAGGCTCAATTAACCTGTGTCTACGTACTCGTGTTACTTCCTAATCGATCGCTCGCTAGATCAGAGATAAGGGGCCACCTGCCTCCTACTATAACACAATATTATTATTTGCCAAATCGACCGAAACTCCAAACACGTTGTACATTGACGCCTTTATGGTATAAGGTGTCAAAGATTCACCATTATTACTTTATGAAGGCAGTACGGGAAATACAATAGATTTACTTAAAATACTAGTATCGATATAACGTTATTAAGCCGTATCTGGTTGAACTGGAAGCTGACCCTAACATAATTGGGAAAAGGGTAAGAGGAAGACCGTGTTACCGATACAATTACTGATGTACCTTACTGCTATTAAATGTGATGTATCATACTAACCTACTACGCCAATCGGCTTAATGTATTTTTAAATATAATCTCAGAATTGTTTGGTATATTAAAAAAACGTCAATATATTTATACTAATATTATCTATGTAATAATTTTATACAATAATAGACACAACTAGTCAAGTAACCCACCCCTAACTGTTCCCGGCGCAAAGGTGCCCATAATGCTTGCTGCATTGCCACGTTGGATGGCAATGGCTAACCTTTGCACCAAGAACGAGCCGGAACGGTAGTCGCCCGTTTTATCACGGAGCTTCTGCCCTATCTCATTAATGAGCTTCTTGGCCTCAGTGCCCCAACTACCCATGGTCTCGACGGCAATGGGCACAAAATGGTAATTGTTTACCAAAGGTGCGTACTTCACCCTCTTCCTCTCAGCGGCGTCTTCAGCTGCTGCTGACGGCGAGAGGACGGTGCGACGAAGGTGGCTGGCGGCAACAGTGCTGACGCAAGTTGCGTCCCATATTAGGCACTTGCCGTTCCTCCAAGGCACCAGGGTCAGCCCATCCGGCCTCTTGCCGTCAGTCCTGCACAGACCCGGAGGCTCCAACACGCAGGGGACATCTGCCGACACAAATGCCCTCCGCACAATATCATTGAGCGCATGGTGACGCGGGAACCTCTCTGAACAACGACGACAACTCAAAGAAATAAATTATAAATATTGTATTTTCTCTGTAAATGATTGTGTAATCTTTTGAGAAAATAATGTCCTAATACTCAAACGCTACTCAGTTTTAAGTTGCCGTTAATTCTCGTGCTGTCACTGTCACATTAAGGCGAAGTAACAGTGATAGCACGAAATTAACGGCCACTTAAAATTGAGTAGAGCTTGAGTATTAGGCTATTAATGTCTTAAACCGTAAATCATAAAATAATGGGAAAATATAAATGATTTAATCAATTTTAGTGTTGTAAAAAAATGTCTTTAAATCGAAGGAGGTTAAAATAAATTATAATATTTATTTACAAACAAACCAATAGTCTTCTTTGTTGAAATAACCGCTTCAAACTAATCCATCGCTTTAAATAAAAACAGCAAAAACTTTACCTTGTAAATCCTATTCAAAACACGCAATGTAGATCGGTTTGTACGTTAGGGTAGCTTTAGACTTGATGAGCTTAGAAATTGAGTGTACACTTGACATTTGTGATGAAGCCAACATTTCACGACGATCTCCAAATTGTGTTTCAGCTAGACATTTGCGATCTTCGCTGTCATTACCGGTATTTCATTTAAAGATATGACGACATTCTGTTATTGTTCTGTTGACAGTATTCCGTAGGCTTTGTCACTATAAATGACAGGCCTAGGAAGAGGAATTTTAGAGGAATGGCTTCAATTCTGTTGTTATGGAGACCTACATAACATAACTAGCCCATTGTCCCACTGCTGGGCATGGGCCTCTTCTCAGAATGACAAGGGTCCACCTTAGTCCACCACGCTGGCCTGGTGCGGGTTGGCAGACTACACACACCATCGAGAACTTTATGAAGCCCTTTCAGGTGTGCAGGTTTCCTCACGATGTTTTTCCTTCACCGTTAACGCAAGTGATAATCAAATTCTGGTCCGCACATGAATTCGAAAAGTCAGAGGTACGGGCCGGAGTCAAACTCAGACCCTCCTGCATGGAAGGCAAGCGTTCAACCGCTAGGCTATCAATGTCAAATATTTAATCAAAATGTCAATGTCTAATACATTAGCCAGTAATTTATGGTACGTTGTAAAGCTAATTAAATGACAATATACCTAATTTTGTAATTTAATTGTGTTCATCCAGCGACACCTGTTGCTGACTGTACGAAATAAAGTTTTAACAGGTCTACATTCGCAGTGGCGCCATCTGGTGCCGATTTTAGAACTACTCATAAAATACTGTCACTTACAGGCCCTTTGCTTGCTTTTTTTTATTAATCATTTACTTGGTCGTGTATGACCCTGATCGCACCGGATCATAAACGCAGACATGGTCTAATATTGAGCACATGAAGCCAAGTAACTAACAGGCCCGCCGCTAGCTGCTTCGTCGCCCGCGTGCAATACCGAATGAAAAAATGACAATGACTTGAATTACGTGATGAGCCGCTCGATTTGCCGCCCCCTGGGTGTGCCGCTCGTGTGCGGTGCACGCTTTGCACGCTCGCTTACGGCGGCCCTGGTAAATAAGATATAGAGGGATGCTCCTATACCCATCTCGCTCTCACATACACACGACGGAACACAGTAAACTGCTTGGCGCCGGACCTGACTGTGATAGACTTTATTTTGGTTACTGTGCTGTCGTTTACAGCAGCTATAATTATTAAATGTATATCGTACTATAAAAAACCTATATACCTGTGAAAATGGTATTAAAATACAAATACTATTACATATCAACTCTTGTGCGAAATACTTCGTAACTATTCGTTCTTCTTCGTAGTTCTTAATAATTGACCAGACACCTATAAAATACTTATCGATGGTGCCAATTCTGTTGCGTATCAAATAAACTTACACCCGTATGTACAAACATTACTAAAAGGCCTCACAATATGCTCGAAAGCACTGCGTTGAATACGGATGTGGGATTGGTCGCCTTTATGTTGCGAGAATAAAAGCAACCAATTGAGCGTCATGTTTTTAGGCGGCAAATGCTGAGATGTCATCTAAATCTGTTTGGTTAGTTCAACTAATTTGACAGCTCTAATATTCTTCCATCTCTTTCTAGTTTTACCAGCAAGTAAAGGATAGCAATATTTTTAATAAGTTTAGTCGGTGCTTAACAGAATCGGGGCCAATACCTATGCATATAATACTCCCCAGTATCGTAAGCAATGAAACCTTATTCAACGAACCCAAACTATCGTATAGGCATCATAATACGGTTGTTTTGGCGACGCACCACAAATTCCATTACGTGTTAAAAGCTCCCAAATTGAATTTCTAAGGTACGGTGTTTGGGTGTCGAACGTACCACGATAAGTCTGCAAACAAGGTACCTATGTACCTACACCTACAGTCGTTCAACGCTTCGTCACTTATTCAGTAATGGTTCCAGTAAATTGTTTTATCTTACTTAAAGAATAAACATCTATTTCCCTGCGGATATAGTAACATAACAAAACATAACATCACGCCTGTATTCCCCGAAGGGTTGGGCAGAGGTGTATAGTAACACACTCATTTCACCGTTATGTTTAAGTCCCATGTGGAGGCGAGCCTATTGTCGTCAACCGGGCACAAATCCAAACTCCAGGCTGCTACTGCGGTATTCCACACGGAAAAACCCAATAACACTTTGCTCGATCTGGGGATCAAACCCAGGACCTAACGATCAGCAGTCTCGCTTGCCACCACTAGACCAACGAGGCAGTTAGCGGATATAGTAAAAGGTGATTAATGGATTATTTAATGATTATATTAGAGATCAGTCTACAAGATTAGTCGGAAAGAGAGTAGGCCGCAGACTATTTAAAGTATCACTGATGACTGTTTTACAGCAAGTGTTAAAATTTCAAGAAATCGACAGCCCTGATTGGTTTATTCAGTTTGGTTGGGTGACCCGCCCCGGCTTCGCACGGGTGCAATGTAGATACGAATGTGGGGCATATAAACCTTCCTCTTGAATCACTCTATCTATCGCTGAAAACTGCATTAAAATCCATTGCGTAGTTTAAAAGATCTAAGCGTACAGACAGCGAGAGCGACTTTGTTTTATACTAAGTAAAGAAAATGAAGCTACTCATCCGTGGCCTCAAATATGATCTTATATGCCGCTGATGATAGGGTTGTTTCATCGTACTTTATTATGAAATCTCTGAACAACTTTTTGATTTTAGAGGAGAATTGTAGAATAAAAGTTATTCATTCTGCCTAGCCTTTTTCCCAATTATTTTGAGGTCAGCTTCCAGTTTAACCGGATGCGGCTAAATACCAGTATTTGTATTTTACACGGAGCGACTGCCATCAGACCTCCGCAACCCAGTTACTGGGAAATGCCGGTATCTTAAAGTTAGACCAGACTTTCGGGCTTCTGACTTCCCGTAACGACTGACATATAGGTATTCGTATGACACCCGGGCCCATGCTCTCTGAGGCAAGGAGGAGTCTCGATGTGTACCGAACGGTCACTCATCCACGGACTGACCGCGGCAAACGCAGCTTAACCTCGCAAATTGTATGGTCCGCACGGTTGGTAAATAGCCACGTCCCCCTATGTTATTCATTATTATGGGTATCTTAATGCCCTTTTGGATTAGTACCGTCTTTCCAACTAACATTGTACCTGTTTTCACATCATAATTAGAGTAGTTTAGCGAAAAGGATCCAATCCACACAGTTATGAGATATTTATTTTTTAAGTTTAGACTGTATTTTTTCATTGGTTCTTTGATTTCAATTTCTTGGTTTTATTGTAATTAAGGGACAAATGTATAATATTTTACTTGTTAAATGTTATTATGTGTAGTTTGGCTTAAGAAGTTTAAGGAGTATTTTGTTATAAATAACTAATTTTCGATAATTTTGTGGGTTGGATCCTTTTCGCTTAACTACGTCCAATTATGATTGTTTTTCTTTCATTTACAATATCAGTGAAAATGATCAACAGAGCAAATATTGAACAAAGACTTTTAATTATAATCGTATTGCAATTTCAGTAGCTATTGAATTCATAATACTGCGTTCGAATATAATTCAATTGAAATGAGTTAATGAGTTCCTTTTCATCGTTGATTAACAGTTGGAAACTTTTATAAATAAGCTGTATCTGACTAAGCCTGATGGATAAATGAAGGAAATATAAGATATATGAATAGTCCAGGAAAATAAGGGGTTTCACCTCGGAATGAGAGATAGTCGGCTATAAACTTGTATAAACCTTTATTTTGGCACCCTAAAACTTGTCTCAAAACCTACTTATCGTAGGGTGTCCGCGACTACAGATATTCCAAGGTCAAAGGTCAAAAAATCGATTTTTTACACATTTATTGCAAATATCTCGTTTCCTATGAGTTTTATGCTATTTGTATTAATGATAAATATTGTAGAGGATTAAATTATCTACAACTTTTGTTAAGACATTTTTTATTATCTTGAACCATTTTCGAGATAGAGGGCAGATTTGCAATAAATGTGTAAAAAATCGTTTTTTTTACCTTTGACCTTGGAATATCTGTAGTCGCGGACACCCTACGATAAGTAGGTTTTGAGACAAGTTCTAGGGTGCCAAAATAAAGGTTTATACAAGTTTATATAGCCGACTATCTCTAATTCCGAGATACTTGCCCTAATTTGACTAATTTTCCTAGACTAGAAATGAAAACACAGCTCATGATATAGGTATAGTAGGGAAATGAAAAGGTTCGCCTATTTTCAAATTCATTCCTTTCCCACATCACGGGCACATGTTACCTTTTCAAACTATTGAACGGAACAGATCAAAGCATGGAAAATTATGTTTAATTATTTGGTAGCAATGTTACGCTCAAAGACCGAAAACGCTCATTGAACGAAAAAACAGCTCACAACGCGTGGTGGTCACTTTAAAACATCCACATCGCGAAATTCGTATTATGGCTCTTATAAAAACGCCCATGACGCGTTGTGGCAATCACAGAAAGACTACATAGCGAAGTTCGTGTCGTGGCTATCATGCACAACGCGTTGTGGCAATGAAGAAAAGCAAGCGTAGTAGTGCCATGTAATGTCTTCGATTTGATTTAAGGAGTTTTGTTCTAAAAACCACGACATCAATCAAATAGATATTAAACCACTAGACGAACGAGGCAGTTTAATTAACTTTTTGGACGCCATTGTCACATATATGTGACAAACGAAAGTTTACCCTGTACGCCAACGTCACAAATATGTGACAAAAACGATGGGATTACAGTTACCTTGGCATGGAGGGTAAGTAAGTAAGTAATAAGTTTATTCAATGCATACAAAAGACATATCACATCACACAATAGCACAACCGTTATTAGATAATAAATTAACCATATAAAAACAAGGTGCCAATACGCCGATGCATTTATGCTCTGGCGTCCAAAAGGTTAAAAATCATTTAGTAAGAAAATTATATTTTTGAAATAATAGGTAGTTGTTGTAAAATACTCATCATTGATAAGTACTTACTTTCAATTGCCCGCGGCTTAGTACCCACATTCCGACTAACCCTGGAACCTATATGTATATGTTATTGGGAAAGATTAAGAACGAGACGGGTAGAATAAGTAGGTAGGTATCTGGTATACTAATATTAATAACAAGACCGCGTAACATGAAAAAGGAAAACGGCTAATCTAGTTATACGAGACTAGCGGCCCGTCCCGGCTTCGCACAGGTGGACATTTTTCCCGTTTTTGCAACATTTTTCATTTATGCTCCGCTCCTATTGGTCGTAGCGTGATGTTATATAGCCTATAACCTTCCTCAATAAATGGACTATCCAACACAAAAATATTTTTTCAATTCCAACCAGTAGTTCCTGAGATTAGCGCGTTCAAACAAACAAACTCTTCAGCTTTATAATATTAGTATAGATTTGATATCGTAATTAATTAGAATACAATATTTCAGTCTCTAATAACGTGGAAGATTATGATGACAAAGGAGAATATTAACATTAAGGTACCTAGCGCTCGCTAATTTAATAAGCCAGTCTCCCAGCTTTTAATTAGTTCTCAAATCTTATAACGTATTATTAAAGAGAATTAACGATACTCAAAATATATACGTAACTTGACATTATCACTCTGGAAGATTATACAGGTTGTAAATGAAATCATATAATTACTTCAAACCTCGTGATGTTGGATTCAATAAAAAAATAATTACAAGAAGTTAACGTGTGCTCTTAACGTGAGGCATTTTAGCGCCCCGACTTAAATGACCGCGCGGCGAGTGATAGCCGCGCAATTCGCTCGGGGCGCTAAAATGCCTCACGTTAAGAACCCATGTTTACTTCTTGTAATATTTTTTTTATTGAATCTAAAAGTTTCCCGTGCAAGGTAAATCTATGTCGGCAGTACATCACGAGGTTTGAAGGAATTACATGATTTCGTTTACACCCTGTAGGTATACCTTGATACACGCATAATAATTAAATAAGTACCTAGATGGCGCATAGCGACTGCCTCTTCTTCTTTTCGTGTGGTTAGTGACTAACCTGGTGTCAGAGATTATGCCAGCTATGGCCTCTGAATTGGCTTCACATGCCGTCAAGAAATATCTCTCAGTTTTCTCACGATGTTTTCCTTCACCGCTTTTAAGCAAGTGATAATTATACAATACGCACATAAATCCGAAAAGTCAGAGGTGTGTGCCTTCAGTTCGAACTCGAGACCTATGACTTGGCAGTCCGACGGTCACACCACTAAGCTATCACTGCTGACACACGTGTAATATTTAAATAGGTACCTAGATGACGCATAGCGACTGCCTTAAAGAAAATACCCTCAAAAAGAGAAAATATAATTATTGAAGTACTTGTACTAGGGATGGGCCGAATATTCGTTTTCCGTTCGGTATTCGGCATATTCGGCAGGTTTACCGAATATTCGTACTCTGCCGATTATTCGGCAAAAATGCCGAACATTCTATCGAATAATGTTGCGTTAAAAAGTTGCTTCTATGTTTGTATGAAGTAGTATAATTACATAATTGTGTGCATATCAAGTGTGTCTTATCATTTATCGTCAGTTTAACAGAAAAATGCCCAAATGTTCGACCTCTTCCTTCCACTCATTTCATAGATTTTTTGGCGATTTACTGAGTTTTAATGATTTTGTACCCTAAAACAAATGCACGTGTCAATGGTTTATTGCTAACTAGATGATACAATAACAGTCCGGGGGTAACGGCGTGGTGGCATCGGCGGTCGGAAGGGTCGCGCGATTCAATGCGTTCTACAAGTACAGACTTGAATTTTTTCAATGCACAATAAAGCGCACCAAATCCTGCCGAATATTCGGCCTAATGTTCGGTTCGGTAAACTTTTAACCGAACATTCGGCCGATTATTCGTATTCGGTGAAACCCTTATTCGGCCCATCACTGACTTGTACTGTAATATTCCCGCGTAATTAAAAGATCTACCTCGTTGGTCTAGTGGTGGCAAGCGCAACTGCTGATCGTGAGGTCCTGGTTTCGATCTCCAGGTCGGACAAAGTGTTATTGGGTTTTTCCGTGTAGAATTGTGCAGCCCGGAATTTGGATTTGTGCCCGGTTGATGACAATAGGCTCGCCCCCTATTACATGGAACTTAAACATAACAGCAAAATGAGAGTTACCTCTGCCCAACCCTTTGGAGAATACAGGCGTGATGTTGTTATTAAAAGATAAAAATTTCCAAAGTACTGACGTATTTTCACTTTTAAACTGACGTAGGTAAAAGTCTTCTAAATTATTTAATAAAACGTAGTAGGCTTCAAAATTGAGGTATTCGGGATTCTTTTACGACTCTTAAAAAAATATACGCTGTATAAAGAATTGATGTCTAAATAAAACGGTGCGGAACATTTTTACTCAGAGAGGGAATGCCTTACACCTAGGTATATTAACTTTAACCCTAGTACAGCGTATATCCACCTAGCCTTTTCCCAACTATGTTGGGGTCAGGTTCCAGTCTAACCAGATGCGACTGAATACCAGTATTTTACACGGAGCGACTGCCATCAGACCTCCGTATCCCAGTTACAGGGCAATGCCGATATCCTAAGATTAGACCAGTCGTCAGACTTTCGGGCTTCTGACTACCTGTAACGACTGTCATAGGTATTCGTATGACACCCGGGACCGACTGTTTAACGTACTCTCCGAAGCAGGGAGGGTTCTCGACGTGTAACTAACGGTCACCCATCCACGGACTGACCGCGGCAACAGCAATTTAAACTCGCAAATCGTATGATCCGCGCGGTTGGTAATTAACCACGAGCCCCTGTGCCCTGGTACAGCGTATTTTACAGAATTTAGATCTAATATATTTGTAACTAACTTTTGCCTGTAGATTCGCTTGCGCGATTTTTTTTCACCTCCTTAGGGGAAGAATTGGGAAAAATCCTTCCTTTAGTTACGTTAGCCTACGTTATAAAAGGTACCTACTGTCAAAATTTTAAGTTTCTAACCCCAGAGATTTAGGCTGTGCGTTAAAAGATCAGTCAGCCAGTCTGTCAGTTTCTCCTTTTATACATCTCTACATAGTATAAAACAAATTCGCTCTCGCTGTCTGTACGCTTAGATCTTTAAACTACGCAACGCAACAGATTTTAATGCAATTTTCAGCAATAGATAGAGTGATTTATATTATTTTCAGTGATTTATATGCCCCACATTAGTATCTACATTGCACCCGTGCGAAGCCGGGGCGGGTCGCTAGTATATATATATATATATATATATATACGGATAACAGTCCCTGTGAGGCTACCGATTATGTATCAGCAATGCATGATCGTTGCTTTACCTCATGCTACAAAGTTTCAGCCTCATGAAGCTGCATAGCCTAACTATTTGAAATGCATTAAAAAAAAAATTCACTGATTATTTTCAAGCAAAATTTATTTGTGTGCTATAGATAGATTTTATAACAGATACTGAGTAAAAGGTTTTAGCTATAATAGCCAGTGTTTTTTTTAATTATTTGATTGTTCGCGTTTGACCCTAGTCTCACCTGATGGTAATCGCAGACAGGGTCTAAGATGAATTCAAGTAACAGATATATAGAGGGATTCCCCTATACCCCTCTCGCTCTCACATACATACGATGGAACACAGTAAACTGCTTAGCGCCGGACAATGGTAGCTAGCCAGTTTAATCTTATACATCTTACCACCAAGCGTGCTGGGTTTTGTTGAATCTTACAACACGCGTCTATTCCAACTGTGCTTGAGACACGAGATTAATAATCCTATATAAAACCAACAGTCTATTTATTTATTTAGGGATGACAAACAGCAGTGTAATAATAAGTAAACATAGGTTAGAACTTAATAATAGAGATAACAAATACACTACTCACAACATTATCCACATATTACTAAACAGATCTAGTAGTTGTTAGAAAGAAAAATATAAAAATAAACCGAATAAAAGTAAAGATTACTTAATTATCAGTCTTTCGTATATTGGCATTACCAGGATCAAGGTCTGAATTTATCCAATGACCTAAACTATAACAACGCGCTACATCGCCTTTTCAGCTTTAAAAGCACTCAATCAAGTGCTATCTATCATAAAGTGTGTCAAACAAGCTACAAAGTATTTTATTCAGATTTGTACCGATAAGCGCTGACCGCGGCCATGATGGAAGTTTAGTTAAGGGTTCAAACTCTATTACAAGTTGGTGGAGGTCATAACAAAAGTTATTACTTCGCACATCCTGTAGAGGAGGTATCCTCTGATGTTAGGGTTGGCGATAAGATGCAAAATATCACCTTTACATAGTAATCTCCTCACTATCTGCAATCGTAGGATCTTAGATAGGGTCCTCAGTAGGCCAACTCTTCTTCCTCTTAGCCTTTTTCCCAATTATCTTGGGATCAGCTTCCAGTCTAACCAGATGCGGCTGAATACCAGTATTTTACACGGAGCGACTGCCATCAGACCTCCGCAACCCAGTAACTGGGCAATGCCGATATCCTAAGGTTAAACCGTTTGTCAGACTTTCGGGCTTCTGACTACCCGTAACGACTGTCATAGGTATTCGTATGACACCCGGGACGATGGCTTAACGTGCTCTCCGAGGCACGGAGGGGTCTCGATGTGTAACAAATGGTCACCCATCCACGGACTGACCGCTGCAAGCGCAGCTTAACCTCGCAAATCGTACGATCGGCGCGGTTGTTATTTAGCCACGAGCCCCTCCCTCACTAGGCCAACTCATCTAACAAAATTATTGGCAAACCGCTAATGAACCATAACGTCAGTCAGTTTTCTTACGACAACTGTCTTATTGTTCGGTTTTGTTTTAAAAAAATATAACAGTATTTTTTTAAATTTTTCATTACAAGTGCTGAGTCAATTTTGACTATTAACGTTCCCTATATGGTAATTTGTCATGATATGCATTACGAATTTTAAGAGAGTCAACCTGTACACTGTACAGCCCTACAGTACAATGTAACGAGATACGCTAAATAATAGCTAACTAGTGACGTCACCGCCACTTTCCACTGGAGGAAACACTGACACAGTTTGCGAGATCGAACGTAGTTTGATATCATTGTTCACTGAACAATATAATAGTCTAGAATCTACATTGGATAGTGGTGACCATTGTGTACACAGCTTACAGGAGTCCAAGTGGGAGAGTGGAAGACGCTAAAAGAATAGAATTAAATAATTACACACTAGCAGCATCTTTTGTAATATGAGGGTAGGTCGTTGTACAACCAGTAGACAGGGCTGTGGGCTGATAGTTTGGTACAGTCCCCGGCACGTAACTTGGCAAGGTTTTGGCGTACTGAGAGTAATACCAGGTTCTCACGATTCGATTCTAATTGATCAACTGCTAAATCGCATCCGATTTGAACCGTCTGAACGGACTTTCAATCAAATTGAAGCAACAAAAACGTTATAACTTTTGTTGATCAAGTCATTTGTTGAAAGCTATTCGATCCGTCGGAACCTGTCTTAAGTTCGCGCAAACATGTAGAGCAACAAAAAAATGGTCACTTTTATTGCTGGTCATTATTCTATGGTTATTGCCATAATTTATTTTTTACGTGTCTGTTTAGAAGAAAGAAAGAAAGGAGAGGAATTCTCTTCTCTACTCTTGCCAAGTTACGTGCCGGCGACTATACATATGCATATTATCAAAGATAGATTTATGATGTAACTACTTAATTATGACGTAGGTAGGGCTCACGTATAATCTCATAAAATAACAAAAATATTTTCAGAAAAGAAAACATTTTTATCTCACAACTTAAACGTTACGTATCAAAAAATATTGCGCTATACACTTGCGACTATAAAATACGGCGCTACTTTTCATCCCAACCAGAAACAACGGTCGCCTTGAGACTTTCTATAAAAATCACGAAGAAAAAGCGTCGACATTTTTGAAATAACGTTTTCACACCCGCACATTACTTTAGTCTTTGCACTCGCATTGTTTATTTCGAACTGTATTCTCATTTCAAACGTGACTTTTGCACTTACCACAGATTAGAAATAAAAAAGAAAATGTTGTAGCTCGGAGTTTAAAAAGATCTAACTATAAAGGTTTTTATACACAATACAAAAGAGGCAACATTTTGTAGGATTAATTATAATGTTTACATAGCGAATGCGTTCCTGAATAAGCTAGCAAGTTTACACATATTAAATTTAAATTAACGTTAGAAACTAAATAATCCTGTTTTACTGCACCTGAGTTAACATGTTATTTTGGCAGAAACATGTGTTAAATTCTAACTAGGTTAAACCATTAAACCATCTGATATAACATAACATAACTTCACGCCTGTATTCCATGAAGGGGTGGGCAGAGGTCTATAGTATCACCCTCATTTCAGCGTTATGTTTAAGTCCCATGTAATAAGGGGAGAGCTATTGTCATTAACAGGGCACAAATCCAAACACCAGGCTGCTACTGAGGAATTCCACACGGAAAACCCCATTAACACTTTGCCCGACCTGGGGATCGAACACATGACCTCGCGATCAGCAGTCGCGCTTGCCACCACTAGACCAATGAAGCAGTTATCTGAGACCTTATCTGAAATGTCAAACCAAAACTACCGCCTTTTCTCAATAGACACAATATTTTACGAACTCATGACTTGTTTCGTATTCCACGTACAATGTTCATTTATAATATTCATTTTGGGGTACTAAACAGCTTTATCTCTTAGTTAGAATATTGCTATACATTTACGTAGCTCTAACTTATAACTACTTAAACCTTTCCTTTAGTGGCGTTTTGTCTGTCTCTTGAAAAATAAAATGCTAACCACAAACAAAATACAGGTGAACGGTGCATAAGCTCTTTATGTTTTTTCTTTACAAACATTTTAAACGAAAATTTGTTTAATATGAGAGTGAAGAGTACTATTACTGAAAATTACCTTTTTACCGAACTTTACGAAGAAAATCTAAAAACAATTATGATGACTTTATTAAACGGTTTTTTTTTAAATTAGGTTCACTTCGTGTACCTATTTCTTCTTCCTCTTAGCCTTTTCCCAATTATCTTGGGGTCAGCTTCCAGTCTAACCAGATGCGGCTGAATACCAGTATTTTACACGGAGCGACTGCCATCAGACCTCCGCAACCCAGTAACTGGGCAATGCCGATATCCTAAGGTTAAACCGTTTGTCAGACTTTCGGGCTTCTGACTACCCGTAACGACTGTCATAGGTATTGGTATGACACCCGGGACCGACAGCTTAACGTGCTCTCCGAGGCACGGAGGGGTCTCGATGTGTAACAAATGGTCACCCATCCACGGACTGACCGCGGCAAGTGCAGCTTAACCTCGCAAATCGTACGATCGGCGCGGTTGTTATTTAGCCACGAGCCCCCCGTATTCGTATACCTATTTCTTTGATTCAAATCTTGTGACAGATTTTACAACTACTTCTGCTTAACCGATTCTCCTGAAACTTCACACATAAATCCAATTCCCATGACAATACAACATTATAATAATTTCAACCTTCAATCCTCAAATCCTGATGCCGCAGGAGTACTGCAAGATACAAACGTTTAACTTAAAAACTTTTTTACAAAAAATTTAAACCAAATTCAAAAAGAATAAAATAATTACCATATAAAATTAACAGTTTCAGAAGTCGGTGCTGATCCACGCTGAACCAAATTGAAGGCACCGACTTCTGAAACTGTTAATTTTATATGGTAATTATTTTATTCTTTTTGAAGTCGGTTTAAATTTTTTGTAAAAAAGTTTTTATTTTTTTCTTTTTAGTGGCCTTAATTAAAACTTGGTTGGACCTACTAAAGACGCTGCTCGTAACATAATCACATCATCACAATATGCGTACTGTTCGTCGTTGAGGAGTTCCATTGTCTATTTCCGAAGTTCTTCATCAGATCTTCACCAAATTTAAATGGGACCAACTTCGAAGTATACCCCATCCATTAAAAAAAGAATCATCAAAATCGGTTCACAATTGGCGAAAATATCGATGAACATACACAAAAAAAAAAAAAAAAAAAAATACATACAGACGAACATAGTAACCTCCTCCTTTTTGGAAGTCGGTTAAAAAGTGTCTTTAAGCGATTCTTTTAGGAATATCATAAAAATTATAAAACAATACATCTTCATATCTAAGTTTTATTCAATCACAGTTTCAATGGACGCTTCTCCTCCCTATCACGTGTTCCCATTTCATTTGCCATGATGAATGGGCATCTCATGACGCAATAAAGACGGCTATGAATACACGATGTGTGTCCGCGCCACACAACGCGTTAATGATGATACTTGTGTTACAGCGGTGTAAGGGAAATGAGAAGTGGTTAGGGGAACTCGTATCTGGTTTGAGGGTAACAATGCTTCAGTTACGTAAGACCTATAAAAAGAACTCACAGCAAAATTTACTCAGAAATACACACGTATAACCTAAAAACTCACTAAAATACCTTTTCTGTGTACAAACAAGATATATTAGTGTTTTTTTTTTATTTGAAATACTGCCTTATTTTTGGAAGTAGTTAAGGGTCAACTCATACTAGAGCAGAGTCGAAGCATCAATCTGAAACTGAACATAGCATATTCACCCTTATCTCCACAACATAATACACATATTTCTTCTAAGATAAAAAAAGACGCGCGAATTCGCGCGCATTCCACAGAATTCGCGCGTCGGAGCGCAACCAACGCTGATTGGTTCTTCGCTTTACTTGTGAAGAATTTGACGCTTCGATGCGCTTCGACTCTGCTCTGGTATGAGTTGACCTTAAAGCAAACTCGAGAAGTTTTTGTAAGTTGAAGAAAAGCTTACAGCCCTGAAGTTTTCCGTCCATCTTACAACAGAGCTAATAAAAAAAAATGCAACCAAAAAAAATTGCTCGCATCCAAAGTCACACTGGAGACTAGTCAATTATAATAAAATACATTGCTATAAGTTTCTCTACAAAAGACAATAATATTTTATTGACTGTATGCTCTTTCAGGCATAATGTCTCGAATCTTTGCCCTCAGAAACGGGACCCAGACTGTATTCATCTGTCAGAAGATTACGAATATTCAAAGAAAATTTCTAAATATCTTAAGAAATTGTATAATAATATCGAAATCGTTATTTTGCGTGTTTTATTCATGAATAGTTTCCATCTATTTTCTAAAACCCTTTACATTCATAGGAATAATAAGTACCTTTTGTTCGATCGAACATCTCATAAAATATGAGCTTTATTTCGAACCAAAAAGGTTAAAACATTGCATGTCTCATAAAAAAATAAAATGTTTAACTATTGCTGGCTGGTTTTCAAGAAAAAATGCTTAAGACTGCCTTTTATTATTAAAAAGAAGCCAATTTATTTTTAAATATTACTTTAATAACGCGCAAGAAAGCCAGTTCATTTAGTTCCATTTTCAAAAAAGTTTCGGCCCGACTTTCTTACTAATTGTTTTTGCTAATACCACTATTATGACGTCTGTCGAAGAAAACGTATTCCAAACAGCTTAGAAGTAATTCTAATCTTGGCCAAAATTGTTAAGCGTCCACGTTTGAATTTGTGTAATTCAGGGCCCGCCTTAACCATGTTGGCACCTTGTAATGTAAACTCCAGAGAGTCCCTGGGTTTCGTTTACCCAACTTGCTAATTGCCACGTTCCCGATTAATTAAGAACCTAGGTGCGTCTTTAATGTTTTAGTGTTTGTCCTTCAAATGTTTCGGTATATGTTGGACTTGGAGGTACCTTTAATTAGACGTTTGTTGGTGGAAACAAACAGTGGTTAGTAGGTACTAAAGTTTAAGTAAAACACACTCATTTGACATCAGTGCTCGCTTCTTATAAAACCCACGGGAAGAGACTGACTGGTCTGGTACTTGGTTATTTTTACTATAAACTAAACCTGAAACTAATTTGTTCAGAATCACCAGAAGAATCGATTGGTATAGTTTTTATACTCTGCTTTTTTTTCTTCTAAAAATAAGTTCTAATTTTAACTTGGTTTCAATAGGTATCTACGCATACTATAAGACCTGAGACGGGTTTCCGCGTGTATTGGGCAACCCCTGCATGACATGCCTCACGCCTTCCACACTCTACTGGGGAAATAGTTTGTTGCGCTAAGTTGACCACAAGTAGCAAAATTACCTTGGATATTTATAAAAAAAAATGGTGTCTTGGATTTGTGTACACTAAAATGGCACTGTATAAAATGAGTGATGAATAAATAACCAATCTTGTAAATCGATCACATCGCCGGTTAGTTTTTAATCGGCGTTAAAGCCTTTAACTGAACAGTTACACAATTCCCTAATAACTTCAATTAAAGCACAATCCACACAGGCATCCCGAACTGTCGTTAACAACGAATGCAATTAAACTTTGCACAGTTTAGGTACACGTACATATAAGGCAGCGGTCACATTTGGCGGGTCAGCCGCCGCCCGTCCATATTATAAAGATTGCGAATATGTTTGTTCATACGTGATCAAAATAAATATTGGAAGGATCGTAACAAGAAATCGCTAAATTAGGTGGAACTACAAATAAATAGTATGTTACTTATAGGTCGGTTTTGATATGTACAGTCATGAGCACTAACATTAATACACGTAAAGATTTTCAAGTGATTTTCTCTCTAAATGCTGATTGAAATTATGAAAATACTAGCTGTGTCCTCACGGCTCCGCCCGCGTAAAAAGTTTTATTCCAGTAATAAATATAGCCTATGTTACTCAGTGATAATGTAGCTTTCTAACGGCAAAAGAATTTTTGATATCGGTCCAGTAGTTTTTAAGTTTATTCGTTATGGTGCGTCCAGACCTGACGAACGCGCCGCGAATTGCGCCGCTCGCGAGCCGCTCGTGAACTGCGCGCGTGCATTTCATATTCGTACGAAGCCCGCGCGCCGTCCGCGCGCCGCTCGCGCGCAACCTACGCGCCGCACTTGAGTGGCGCAAGTGGTGCGCGCGTGCCGCTTGTGGAACCTGCCACCAACGTCTTCTGTTTTTCCTTTTAGTTTTTGTCAGTAATAAAATAGCCGATGCTGCAGCAATTATGCTAACGGCAGTCGTATGGTCCGACATCTTTGGAAGCAAATTCACAACTGAGGCTCATAGTTCAAACGCGAAAGACGCTATGTGCGCACGAGAAGCGCGCGCGCCGCGCGCGCACTGCACGCGCGACTTGCTCGAGCCTTGCCGGAGTTGCACTAGAGCGGCGCACCAAACGTAAGTACGCTGTAACTGCACGCGAGCAGCACGCGCGCAGTTCGCAAGCGGCTCGCGAGCGGCGCATTCGCAGCGCATTCGGCAGGTCTGGACGCAGCATTAGAGATGAATTTTACTATGTGTCAAGACATGGCATTCTTCGTGTTAAATATATCACAAAATCTAGCTGAAAGTAAAAAATGCAACAGCTGCATATGCCACCTACCTAAGGAAATGTGTATTTCCGTATGTTCCGTCGCACCTGGTAAATGAGATTAACACATCACTTCCCGAGGGCAACGTAAGCAGCAACTCGTGTGAATTCACCGGGGAATGTACTAACATTTAAATGCGTGATAAGTTAAACAATATAGATATCAAATGCTATTAGAGTGTGGCGGCATCTATCACGCCATATGCAAACTACGCAGCACGACGATTGTCTAGCAAACTACAGTGACAACAATGACAGCTGAATGACAACAATGACAGCTGTCAGATGAAACGTCACAAATCCTGCATCGCGCTATCAAGATTTGACACGGAGTTAGTATATATACTACTTCCCAACATCAACCGTTGGGCAGTGGTCCGCCAGGCACAAGACCCGCCTGGTAGAACGATCGTCCCTTTTTGTTGAAGGAACACCACATCTCGTTCCTCCAAAAGAGGCTTTCGCGCCAAAATACCTGATGAAAGGCAAAAAATACTGAAATGTTTAGAACATAACATAAAATCACGCCTTGTATTCCCCGAAGGGTTGGGCAGAGGTGTTTTTAAGTACACCCTCGTTTCGCAACTTATGTTTAAGTCCTATGTAATAGAGGGCGAGCCTATTGCTATTAACCGGGCACAAATCTAAACTCCAGGCTGCCACTGAGACATTCCTAATGGAAAAACCGAATATCACTTTGCCCGACCTAGGGATCGAACCCAGGAGCTCTGGCTCAGCAGTCGCGCTTACGACTACTAGACCTACAAGACCGTCAGGTTTCTTTAGAAATAAAAAAAATAACGTTTTATCATGTCTAACGTTTTATAATGCTCACCCCTTCTCTTTATGAGAAGTTATCGTTGGAAAATCCTCATGGATGTCCCTCGCCCGGAGAAGGCGAGGGGGTCTGCCGGACTCTTACCGGCTAAAACCCAACGGTGTTTCACCTCTTGACCGTTCCGCCGGGACGCCGCAGGATTCGTAAAAGCATGCACTGCAACCCCGGCAGGTCCCGGTCCGCCAGCCACTGGCGGACCTCTCCTCTGTGGGGCTCCTCCTGAGAGGAGGAGGCTATTTTAAGCACGCACGGAACACTGCGCGCCGTCTTCTTGGGCCTGTTACTGGTCGGGTGGCGGGCATGGGAAGAGCCCTGCAGTGAGATAATTTCAGGTTGGTATTATTATTAACTGCCTCGTTGATCTAGTGGGGGCAAGCGCGACTGCTGAACGTGAGGTCCTGGGTTCGATCCCCAGGTCGGGCAGTGTTAATGGGTTTTCCGTGTGGAATTCCTCAGCAGCAGCCCGGAGTTTAGATTTGTGCCCGGTTGATGGCAATAGGCTCGCTCCCTACTTCATGGGACTTAAACATAACGGCCAAATGAGGGTGTTACTATACACTTCTGCCCAAACCTGCGAGGAATACAGGCGTGATGTTATGTTATGCATTATTATTAAATTTTACATTTTTTAACGATATAGCATTAGCTGAGGCCCGTATACAACCTTCTAAAGATAATAAAAATCTTTAAACAATGAGAAGGGATTCCAGCGAGTTGATAAAGATACCTAATTCATAAATATTATAAAGCTGAAGAGTTTGTTTGTTTGTTTGTTTGAACACGCTAATCTCAGGAACTACTGGTTGGAATTGAAAAAATATTTTTGTGTTGGATAGTCCATTTATCGAGGAAGGTTATAGGCTATATAACATCACGCTACGACCAATAGGAGCGGATCATAAAGAAAAATGTTGCAAAAACGGGAAAAATTACCACCCGTGCGAAGCCGGGACGGGCCGCTAGTTTAAAAATAAACGTTAACAAGGATGTCCATCGCCGCCTATCCTAAAAATCTGCCTTTGCGTGTTCATAAAAAGTTTGTCACTAAAAGTTCAATTCAGTGATTCGTTTTGCCGTACAAGTTTTTTGTCACTTAGGAATAAAAGTTAGTCACAAAATAAAATGAAGCACGTCCCCAAAAGGCTGGACTGTTAACAACTTATCGAAACAACTTTTTAACGAAACGAAAGTACCAGCTAGTTGGAAAGAAGATTTTGCCAGAAGATGTACTGATCAGTGGCGTAGCTTGCTCTAAACGGGCCCCGTATCAAAAACCTTGGTCCATGGTTGTATGTAGTGTCTGGGGTGTGCTGAGTTTAGCGTTAAAGAGAGTTTAGAGTTTGGCGTACGGCCTAAGAGCTTGAGTGAGATTATGGATAACATTTTTCGAATTTTTGCTGACACACGTCGGGGCCCCTGTAGCCCGGGGGCCCCGTATAGTTGATACGGCTGATATGGCGGTAGCTACGCACCTGACTCTGATTAACTCGTAAACTTTCGCGTTATAAGACAGTCTTCTTCTTCGTTTCGTGTGGTAAGTGACTAACCTGGTGTCAGAGTTTATGCCGCCCATGGATGTCTTCACATGCCATCGAGAAATATCTCTCAGGCATCCTCACAATGTTTTCCTTCACCGTTTTTAAACAAGTGATAATTATACAATACGCACATGAATCTGAAAAGTCAGAGGTGCGAGCCTTGGGTTCCAACTCGAGACCTATGACTTGGCAGTCTGACGATCACTATAATTATAAGATAGTAATATTACTAAACGGGAATTAACGTGAATTTAGGAACCATTATTCACCTGGCGTTTCGAATTATTATAATAATTTTGAAAATATTGTCATACGTCTCGAGTTCGAACCCAAGGCACGCACCTCTGAACTTTCGGATTCATGTGCGTATTGTATAATTATCACTTGTTTAAAAACGGAGAAGGAAAACATCGTGAGGAAACCGGCATGCCTGAGAGATATTTCTCGACGGCATGTGAAACCAAGTCAGAGGCCCATGGGCGGCATAAACTCTGACATCAGGTTAGTCACTAACCACACGAAAAGAAGAAGATAATTACGAAGCCACTGAATAGGCTTAGCCATAGATTTTTAATTAAAAGTATTATTTAAGTTGAACATGGAACCTGTATTTATTAATTTCATCAAACAATTAGTTCACGGCTCGCTGCAATATCAACTGAATTGAATTATAAAATCTCAACGATTTTATGCCGCTCGTATTTTTCAGTAAAAAAATACACACAGCTCATATTTTTCTAGTTAACTTTGAATTAACCCACTCTGTGAGATTTATTTGTATTATAAATATTAATGTTGTTTTTTTATACACTACTAGCGACCCGCCCCGACTTCGCACGGGTGCAATGTAGATACTAATGTGGGGCATATAAACCGTCCTCTTGAATCACCCTATTTATTGCTGAAAACTGCATTAAAATCCGTTGCGTAGTTTAAAAGAACTAAGCGCACAGACAGCGGGAGCGACTTTGTTTTATACTATGTAAAGAAGATTGGCGAAATATTTAATTTCGTGCTGTCACTGTCACTTCGCGTTAGAGTGACAGTGACGGCACAAGATTTAACGGCAACTTAAAATTAAGTAGCGTTTGAGTATTTGACCATAAGAGCCTGTTTCGTTTCACAATCGTAGGTTATGTCATATCTGAAAGATAAAATTAAATTTAACGGTCTGACAGTTTCTCTATAGAAAAACTGCCATACTTATACACGGTTAGTCGGAAAAGGGGTACTAAGCCGAAAGGGTGTTAAAGTAATCATAATAAGGGATAACTTTTGTTCTACAACTTTCTCCAAAACTCGATAGTTCAAGAGAAATAGTAAAAAATATGCCAAAATCTATCTGTCCATATCTATGATCAGCTATGTTTGCAATTTAGGTCATATTTGGGGTCACAGATTAGAAACTTAATATTCTGAATTCATAACTAAAGTAGGTATGATATTTAAAAAAAAAAACAAAAATCAAAATCTTTTAGCATGCAAATAAAAATTATCGAATTTTGAAATTTTAACACTTGCTTTAAAATAGTCATCAGTGATACTTTAAGTGGCCCGCGGCTTAGTACCCCCTTTCCGACTAACCTTGTATTCCCGACGAGTTATCCGATAACTCTGAAACAAATCTATAGAATACGTCATAGCCTCAGTCATAGCTGATATCAGCGCCTAATAACGCTTTAGTTATTTTCACTAGTATGAAATTAAATTGCAAAGTTAATTAAAGACTTGATATTTCAATTTAAGATTCTGAAACTTTGCAACTTTGCTGACAAGGACGACGTGAGACGACGGCATAGTTGCCATTTACGTCAGAACAATTTGAAAGATACAACGATTGATTTTATTTACATCCAGTCTTACAATTAAAGTAACGATTTGTTGGACAAAGTTATAATCATAGCCTTAACACTCCCAGAATGTAACTACGTCTGTTCCTCTAGTCCAGGGATCGGCAACCTTTTGAGACGGAAGAGCCAAAAGTTACAATTTACGAAATTTCACAGTTTTTAAAGACACACAATTTTTTTTTTCAATATTATAGTATTTGCTTATACAGGGTGCCCTGTAATTAATGAATAACGTTGAAATGGCGATTTGCAAAAATAATTAACTTAAAAAAAAATACAAAACAATAAAAACATTTAGATATAGTTACTATATCTATCTCTGTCATAGTCAATATATTTCAGTCATACTATATTATAGTACTCAATTATGGATCGATTGCACGATTTTAAGGATTTTGATCTTACAAAACTATACACCTCTGCCTAACCCTTCGGGGAATACAGGCGTGTTTTTATGTTATGTTATGATATGTAAAGAATTTCTTCATTGATTAGTATGTTCTCAATGGCTGATGAGAGCAAAAAAAATACTAAACAGCTGTCAAATCTCATGTCAAGTGTTGTGATTGATTATTAGTATTTTGGTTGATGGGTCGATTAAATTGATCAGCCTTTCAGAGAGCAGGGGTAAGAATGATTCCCATTATTATTTAATTACTAAAATCGCAGCATAGTTTCCGTGACCTCATCCTGGTGATGTAACTCGGCGGTAACCCTGGATGGGTCATTAACTTCTATTTGTTCGCGATTAACGAACCGACTCGTCCACATTCTCATTTTACGTTACATTTTCATAATGTGACATTAAGATACGTCACCGGAAAGCCAATACTACTTAAGCGCCATTTTTGGCCAAAATGAGTTATATATATCGTTGGATTGGATTTTTGAAATCCTTTCCAATGATATATATAACTCATATTGGCCAAAAATGGCGCTTAAGTAGTATTGGCTTTCCGGTGACGATATATATTTTACTTTAGTACGTCTTGCGCACCATAGGCTGTCACACCAGCTACTTTTGACCACGGCATGAAGCTATTCTCGTACAGCTCACGACTTCGTCAAGTACTTCGCAGTGTGCTGTAGTCCATAGGCCTCTCCCAAATAAAAGTCACCGTCATCCACTCTGGGTAAGCATATCTGAGACTACAATGCCAATCCTTTTGCTATCTGTTCCTGCTGCCGGTTATCGGCCTAGGCAATTCCGGCTAGCAAGTTCAAGAGCCATCACAGCATCTATCCCCGTCTGTCTCGAGCCGCCTTAGACATAGTTCCACGCTAGCAAGAGAAACTATAAGTTCTGCGTTAGGTTGCTACAAACCTCGCATATCTTGTCTCCATATATTACCTTCCAACAATGATAAATCCTATGAACCAAAACATAAATAAAGTCCTATTTCTGAAAACTTTTGTTACGTTCTGCCCTACATAAATAAAAAAATAATTACAAATTGTCCATTAGTAGGTACACTACGGACTGCCCCCATGATCTATCCTTCACGTCTTCCTATTCCACCCAAAGATTGTCTGCAAGATATCGCTATTAGCGATAAGACCGCCATTGCAACCCTTAAAACCTAATTTAATCTTGCATTACTTATTATTTTGTAATAAAAACTGACAAGTTCAGAGAGGCTAAAAACTACGTATTAATTCATTTTTATATTTCTATTTTACAATATTATTTACTATGTATAAGTATATAGAATGTAGTTTTTTGTCCATGTCCTTTTATCTGCTTTTGCTATTATCATGGTGTACAATAAATCATATTCTATGTATTTTCTTCTTCTACTCAACAAATATCCTCGATCTATATTTGACGACACGTTTGGTGTAGTGGCTGAACGATTGGCTTCTGTGCTACGGGTCGTGGGTTCGATTCACGCACGAATCAAATATTTGTATGGCCTACAAATACTTGTTCCGGGTCTGGGCGTTTGTGCATGTGAAGATTTATGTCTGTAAACGCACCCACGATACAGGAGAAATCCTAGTGTGGGGCAACGATTTTATAAAAAAGAAGAAAGAAAGGTATCATCATTTTATTAAAGTTCCGATAGCTAGATAGTGTAGTGTACATAGACCTCTTGTATCAGCCTGGTTATGACCGCTTGTAACATAAAGACGTAGGAGGTAAGTCTTTATCTCGCAGAGTACGACGTTAAAGGGCTAAGCTTTGATAGCGAACAGCCAACCGCCACAGGGCAGTGCTAGTTCTAAAAACTGTCACACTGGAAGTGACTTCATTTTTTATATTGGAACCTACATTCAACTCGGATGAAAGGAGAGTACATGCAGCGGAGATGTGAATGTTGAGATGGCTGTGTGGAGTGACAAGAATGGATTAGATTAGGAATGAGTATGTCAGAAGAAGTTTGAAAGTAGCACCAGTAAATGAAAAGTTGAGAAGTAATGGGTAGCGTGGTATAGACATTTGCGGAAAGAAGAAAGTCATGTTACTAGAAGAGTATTAAATATGAATGTGGATGGATATAAAAATAGAGGTAGGCCAAAGAAAAAATGGATGGATTGTGTGAAGGAGGATATGGGTAAGAAAGGAATGAGTGAGATGACGGGTGATAGAGTAGAATGGAAGAGGAATACTTGTTGCGCCGATCCCACCTAGTGTGGGATAAGGACAGGAAGATGATGATGAACCAACATTCCTAAATCAACATACCGACTACATATCTGTAAGACTAATGAGTCTCTATGTCTGTACGGAATCACCAGTGCTATTTCTGGGGCCTCTAAGGTGAGTAAGGGTGAGTATCAGGAAGATGGACAGCATATTTCTCTTTCACGTTACAAACTGCACTCACCAATCAAGCGTGGTATCTGCGGCAATATCCCTGTAACCGTTCATTATAGCTGTCATTACGAGGCGCATGTTTATGTGTATAAGTGCTATAGTGGCCCTTATGTTGCTGATGTGGTAGAGACCTGTAGCCACAGGACATAGGGCTGATCGTTCTATTCTTACACAGTTAACGAAAGTGATAATCAAATTCTAATCCGTACATGAATTCGAAAAATTGCAGTGCGGCTCTAGATTGAAGTTCGGCCGTCCTACATGGAAGACAAGCGTTCAATCGTTACCCGGGTCACTCACATGCGCGCAAACATTCGTACATTGTACAAATGTTTTCCGTTTTGTATGGAAAACGTTCGCATAGTCATTGCAAATGTCAGTCCCACACTTCATCGCTTAGGTAACAATGCCGCCTAAGTCGAAAATTGGTCATTTGACGTTTTATACGATATTGAACAAATATTTTCGGCGCGCATCGAATGATGTTAGAAAAAAATTAAAATTATCCAATCTCAACGAGTTATTCAAACAGTTCTGGCAATAAAGGCTCATTTACACGGTGCAAATTTCTTGAAGCAAGTCTCATGCTATCTTTGTCTTTCTCTCCGACAAAAACAGAGATAGCATGAGACTTGCTTCAAGAAACTTGTACCATGTAAATCAGCATTAATCAGTTTTTTCTCTCCTGAAAACTTGTCAAATTTAACTTGAGCGGTATTGTTACCTAAGCGACGACTTGTAGTTTCGCGTATTCGTGCGAATGTGAGTAACCCATATTAGGCTATCACTGCTTTTTTTTCAATGCTCGTCCCCAATTCCTTTCAAAATCTTCAACGACCTACTTTTCGTACCGCTTCCATCGCATGTCCATCTACGTCCTGTACATTCCAGCCGGGCGGCGTTTCCTACACCGCTATCGCGAGATCTCAGCGACACTATTCACTAAATGAATGCCTTTACGAACTGACGGCTATTCTGTTAAGATACGTAGGTACCTACTGTTTTGAAGCTGAATAGTTTTAGAAATGTTACTTATTCGCTTTTGTTAGCGGTTGTGGTTGTATTTTGAAGTTGTTGTGGGAACTTATGCATTGTCCAAGTTTTCATTCTCTCATATTGAAAATTTGGATGGTTGGATGATTTGACGTATGATACTCCATCACGCCGTACAGAATCAACTGAAGGGAATTGGATAAAATTTTGTTCAGGGTTAGCTGCATAAACACAAAATTTGTTCAATCCAGAAAACGAACTTTACTCGCGAGCGAAGACACAGTATATCTGTTGGTACTTTTGAATGCAATATTGGCGGCAAATTGGTCTAATATAGTGTTTATTTCTTCAATAAATGAATTAAAATTACTTTTATTGAATATATTGAATAGAGATCGAAATTATTTTTAAGAGTAGATAACGCTACTGTTTTGTCATAGGTACAGTAGGGGAATGAAAAGGTTCGTCAGTTTTCAAATTCATTTTTTCCCTCATCGTAGGCACATGTTATCTTTTCAAACTGTTGAACGGAACAGACCATGGGAAATTATGTTTAATTATTTGGTAGCAAAGATCAAAATTGCCTTTTGCCGCCATATGACGTAGTAGTGCCATGTAATGTCTTTGATTGTATTTAAGGAGGTTTGTTGTAAAAACCACGACATCAATCAAATCGATGATTAAATAAATTGACATTACTAGTGTCTGTCATCATGTCACCTTTATAATTTTTAATATCTTGTCAAAAAATACTTGTATTTTCATTTCTATAATGTTGGCAATACGTAGTCGGTAAAATAGTTTGTTTTTGAACAGTGCATGCAAAAATAGACTTTAAGGTGTATAATCGTTTCATTCCCCTACTGTACATAGTATAACTCTAATGGCCTTCATGTTTTTTAAATATTTTATTTGATAACATCCCGCCTGAATCTACAAGAAAGTTACCAAAAACGATATTACTGCGAAGCAATGTAATTTTTAAACATTGTAAGAAAGTCCAACCACCTTGAACTTCGCAAAAGTAACAAAGTGGCTATTAAATTTAATATTTTACGAGTTCCATGGAAAATACAAAACATAAGAATAATGCGGCAAGTTAAAAGTCTGTATTTACAAAGTTCCCTAATCTTAGCTTAAAAAAAAGTGCCATAAAAGTTAAGGAGAGTTCCATTGCGGTTTGATCAAAAGTTTGTTGCTCGGTTAACTTGGAACATTTGTTTGCTATAAATATATAAGAAGTTAAAGCAATATTTTGAGCGGTCCACTTCCTACTGAAAGGTATAAATTGAAGCTATTTGTTCAGATGCAAAGTTAAATTTATTTTCGCCTAAAGTTATATTTTAAGGGTATGACAATAGAATGAGCTTTGAACGACGCTCATTATTGAACGACAAGGTTTTAATTTAAGTGCTTCAAATTTTTTAACAACTTCGAAATGACGTCGTTAATGCGTTTGGAAGAAATCATCTCAGCTTCCGCTCTTCAAAGAATGAAAACATTTTATTTTGGCTTGCACAGATCAACTATAAAAACACGCAGATAAAAAATGTATCTTGTATATATAAAAAGAGAAACTGACTGACTGATCTATCAACGCACAGCCTAAACCGCTGGGGATAGAAACTTGAAATTTTAACAGTAAGCACTTTTTATAACGTAGGCACCCACTACGGAAGGATTTTTCAAAACTATTCCCATAAGGAGATAAAAAAAAATTCACGCATGCGAAGCTACGGGGAAAAGCAAATAAATAATAAACTGTGAACTTTAAATTAAATACTTGAACTTAAAATAAACAAAAATGGCATTTGAAAATGAACGAGGACATTTTTTTTGTTTTTCAAGATAAAAAGTCATTTTATATTTCTTTCATATTAATTTATGGCACCAAAACTTTCTTTGCTGAATGTTGGGCAGTTCCAAAAAGTTTACATTACTTATGGCCAATACTCAACCGCTACCCAATTTTAAGTTACCGTTAACTTCGTGCTGTCACTGTCACTTCGCCTTAGGGTGACAGAAACAACACGAGACTTAACGGCAACTTAAAATTGAGTAGCGTTTAAAAACTATAACATTTCTAGTACTTTGTTAGCGTGATTAATGAAATCTGGAATATTTTACTATGCGTTACAGTTTCCGGTACCTTTCCGTTCTCGGCCTAACTAAATTGCGGTTGTAATTGTATATTCGCCACAATACAGCCGACTGACTCGGATCCAACCCACAACTATATGTGCACAACTCTAAGCGCCTATTAGCTAACTAACTAGGTATGAGAACTCGCTGTAGAAACTATGCTTATACTTGAATGACGTCACATTTAACATGCTTACACCTAGTCCTTCCCGTGTAAACTAGCGTCAGGAACTTGTTTCCTGACATATGCTAAAATGGACCTGTTTGGCGCAGATGCTAGGCAAACAGAACACAGCATAACAGACAGTTTTTTTTTTTATTTTTAAGTTTTTTTTATTTTTATAATTGTGTCTATGTTTCTTTGTGGCTTGTGCCAAATAAATGTTTTGTTTCTTAGTTTCTGTAAGACCTCGTGATATAATGATGTATTTTTAAGGATAACATTCAATGACATGATTTATGACACAAATGACCATAAAGACAAATGCAAGTTATTTTCAAGCAATACGTTGCTACCATAACACGCACAACTAATCACTTCACGACGCATTTTTATTTATAAATAAACTTAAGATACCTCCTACCGGCAACACTGTCAAATATTCTGTCAGCACGTCAGCTGCCAGTCTAACCAGATGCGGCTGAATACCAGTATTTTACACTTAGCGACTGCCATCAGACCTCTGCAACCCAGTTACTGAGCAATACCGATATCCTAAGATTAGACCGGTTGTTAGACTTTCGGACTTCTGACTTTCCGCAACGACTGTCATAGGTATTCGTATGATAGCCGGGATTGACTGTTTAATGTGCTCTCCGAGGCACAGAGGGGTCTCGATGTGTAACGAATGGTCACCCATCCACGGACTGAACGCGGCAAGCGCAGCTTAACCTTGCAAATCATATGATCCACTTGGTTGTTAATTAGCCACGAGCCCCTCCAAATATATGAATTGTCCTCCAAAATATTCGCGCGCACATTCGCTGAGGCGCCATATTTCATCTGCCAACTGACAAGATATTTGAACTCTCAGAAGTCTCAGAACAACAAATGTACGGAAATACACCCTGAAATATGAACCATGTATAAACATGTTTCTGCACGTTCCTACGTAAAGTAATTTGCCAGGAAAATTGCCGTAATGTTCCTGTATATAGGTACGATGTTATTATGAATGAAAGGTGTGAGATGTGAGTGACGTTAATAAATGTTGAAGGAAGTTTTATATTCAGATTCGTGTTTTCTTAAATCAATTCATTTGGAGTGCGCTAACAGTAAATCTTTTATCGATAGTTAACGAAATTGTATTTTGTAAAAGAACTCCTACTACGGAGACTATCCATGTAGGTATCTAACTATTTTTAACCGACTTCCAAAAAAGGAGGAGGTTCTCAATTCGTCTGTATGTATTATTTTTTGTTTTTTTTTTTAATGTTTGTTACCTCATAACTCCGCCATTTATAAACCGATTTAGATAAAAATAAAGTTATTTGAAAGAATATACTTCCAGATTGGTCCCATTTAAATTTGGTGAAAATCTGATGAAGAACTTCGGAGATAGATAATAGAACTCCTCAATGACGAACAGTACGCATAATGTGATTATGTTACGAGCAGCGTCTTCAGTAGGTCCAACCATATTTTAATTAAGGCCACTAAAACGAAAAAAATAAAAAACATTTTAACAAAAATAAAACCGACTTCAAAAAAAAAACAATGAAAAGAATAAAATAATTACCATAGTATTATAAAATTAACAGTTTCAGAAGTCGGTGCCTTCAGTTTGGTTCAGCGTGGATTAGCACCGACTTCTAAAACTGTTAATTTTATAATAATATGGTAATTATTTTATTCTTTTCATTGTTTTTTTTTTGAAGTCGGTTTTATTTTTGTTAATATGTTTATTATTTTTTTCGTTTTAGTGGCCTTAATTATACATACATACATATTTTTATCAATACTTCGACGAATATTCATGCATCTACGATAAGTATTTAGTGACCCAAATTAGTCATAACTCTGATAAGTTTTTGGTATTTGGGGTATTGCGATAACACGACTAAGCCAGAATGTGACCCTAGCTAGTAAGAATAATGTATGTTCAAAACAGCTCAACTACATAAAAATAATCGGATTCAGCTAAAAACTATCGTATCTATACCGTTCACGATAACGCGAAGTTGTCGACATTTACTGTCAATAAACTGAAGTTTGCACTAAAATCGCATTGCCTACGCCCCATAAAGGTAGTCTCAGAACTATCGTAAACCGTAGACAAGAAAACACCTTTCAGCACAAAAGATCGATTGTAATCGGAACGACAGTACCTAATCGGTGAAAATTAAAAGACGCAAATGTCCTGCATAACATACTGTCCGAGTCTAACCGCTCTGACTGACTTGTTGGTCTAGTGGTGGCAAGCGCGACTGCTGATCGGGTTTCGATCCCCAGGTCGAGCAAAGTGTTATTGGGTTTTTCCGGGTGGAATTCCTCAGTAGCAGTTCGGAGCTAGGGTTTGTGCCCGGTTGATGGCAATAGGCTCGCACCCCATGGGACTTAAAAAAACGGCGAAATGAGGGTGTTACTATACACCTCTGCCCAACCCTTCAAGGAATACAGGCGTGATGTTATGCAGGGGCGAAGCTACCGCCGTATCAATTGTACGGGGCCCCCGGGCTACAAGGGCCCCGACGTGTGTCAGCAAAAATTCGTAAAATGTTATCCATAATCTCACTCAAGCTCTTAGGCCGTACGCCAAACTCTAAACTCTTGAACGCTAAACTCAGTACACCCCAGACACTCCATACAACCATGGATCATGGTTTTTGGTTTGATTTTCTCCATTTGGGTTTCGCCACAGTCGGGTGAAAGGGCCCCCCAACAAATTTTGATACAGGGCCCGTCTAGGGTAAGCTACGCCACTGATGTTATGTCTAACTGCTTATTAAATTGTATGAGATAGAACGCACTACGCGGTGGTGGAAATGCGCGGCGCGGCACTGCGATTTCATAGAAATAATATTTGGCCGCGCCTTTCCGCGCCGCTCCGCTGCAGTGCAGTAATTCCGCCTAATGCGGTCTTACCTTTATTGTCGGAGAAAAAGCGCGTTAAGTCGGTGAAGAATAGAACACCGACTGTCAGACTACAGTCCAAGATGGCGTCGACTGCCAAACTTGAGGGGTTTACTAGTAGCCACTGAAGAGTTCCACTATCCACCTCCTAGCTCCAACATCAGACCCTGAACACCAAATGCAATCTATTGGACTCATCAAAACGAATCATATGACTCGAACCTCACATAGATCACGCAGACGACGTCATCTTGTTTCTAGTTATTTGACGCGCACTACATACCACCTTTTTTTTTCTCGTTGGAAAATCCTCATGGATGTCTCTCGCCCAGGGAAGGCGAGGGGGTCTGCCGGACTCTTACCGGCTAAAAACCAACGGTATTCCTCCACCTGACCGTTCGGCCGGGGTCACGGGATTCGCAAGAGCATGCACCACAACCCCGGCAGGTCCCGGTCCGCCAAGCCATGGTGGACCTCTCCTCTGTGGGGCCTTACCCCACATCCTCCTGAGAAACGGTATACCGCCTGCGCTTACATAACCACAACTTACTTCCTCTTAGCCTTTTCCCAATTATCTTGGGGTCAGCTTCCAGTCTAACCAGATACGGCTGAATACCAGTATTTTACACGGAGCGACTGCCATCAGACCTCCGCAACCCAGTAACTGGGCAATGCCGATATCCTAAGGTTAAACCGTTTGTCAGACTTTCGGGCTTCTGACTACCCGTAACGACTGTCATAAGTATTCGTATGACACCCGGGACCGACGGCTTAACGTGCTCTCCGAGGCACGGAGGGGTCTCGATGTGTAACAAATGGTCACCCATCCACGGACTGACCGCGGCAAGCGCAGCTTAACCTCGCAAATCGTACGATCGGCGCGGTTGTTATTTAGCCACGAGCCCCTCACATAACCACAACTATCAAATACGATTGACGTTATATTGCGTCTGAAATTGCAGGTGTAAAAGCTATCCGTGTTTATTAGCTAGCCGATATTGGAAGACTATTACGTTAAGAACTTAAGAACGTGGATTACTCGTTTCAATTACTAGTCTCGCCTATCGTCTAGCGTGGGCGATTTTATATCCAGGCTCACCTAAACTTAATTAACAAAATTGTATTGGTAAATGCGGTCCCATTCAACTAAGGTAGCGTAAACACTGATTTACACGAGGATAGTTTCTTCAAGCAAGGCTTGTTCTGCCTTTGTCTTTCTCTGCGACAAAAACAGAAATGGCACGAGGCTTGCTTCAAGAAACTTGCTTCGTGTAAATGAGCCTTAACTCTAATTTTATAAGGTAATGGCCTAATACTCAAACGCTACTGAATTATAAGTTGCCGTTAATTTCATGCTGTCTCTGTCACTTCGCCTTAATGTGACAGTGACAGGACGAGACTTAACGGTAACTTATATTTGAGTAGCGTATTGAATATTTGGCCAATCTATACTAATATTATAAAGCTGAAGAGTTTGTTTGTTTGTTTAAACGCGCTAATCTCAGGAACTAAATAAAAGGTTGGAATTGAAAGATTAAATTATCGAGGAAGGTTATAGGCTATATAAGATCACGCTACGACCAATAGGAGCGGAGCATAAATGAAAAATGTCGCAAAAACGGGAAATATGTCCACCCGTGCGAAGCCGGGACGGGCCGCTAGTACTCTAATAAAATTAGAGATGCCGATGGTGCTATGTTAATAAAATTAAATAGTTTTAACTCTTGGAACATTCACAGTTTCTCAAAATAAAGGGCTCTTGTATTTTGAATAATCTTCAAAAAAGCAACAAGTAAGATCAGTTAGATACAAGTAAATAACGAAGTAAACAATGGTGTCGATTCTGTTGCGCACTTTGACAGGACTAAACTAAACTAAGGGTGGTTGTCTCTTTCTGTTACAATAGAAAAAGAAAGTGACAATTGCGTTTAGTCTAGTTTAGTACTGTCAAAATGTGCTACAGAATGCGACACCAATGTCAATGTATGTCCATAGGATGAAATGATATATTAAAATATTCATATTTAACCTAAACGTATAATTGCATACCTACCCGCAGTAGGTAAAGACCTTATATACCTTAAATTAATGCAACTACGCTTATTACATATGCATCATAAACACACGACACAACTACAACTGCTCACAGCATCACAGTAATTTACAGCATCCATAGAGATCTTAACTAGCAGTAGTTACATTCTAAATTCTAATTACATACCGTCTGCACAAAGCTAACAGTGTCGAGTGAAAATTATTAATAATTTCGCAGGAAGCGCGCAAGGATGTACCGGATTAAATTAACTACCTACCTTATATTATTATCTACACTTTAATTTGGCTAAGTAAACGTTTCAAATTAAAATAGTTGGCCAAGCAGAGGCGGATTTGTAAATAGGGACTAGGGTATCCAGATTAACGGTAAAGTTTCGGGACAAGGGCATTGGCAAGCTTTACCTACTGTTAGACAGTTTGCCAGTCGAAAGCTGTCTGTACCCCTACTCTTTGCCCCTAGTACAGGTTTGGAAATGACAAAATGTCAATCGCTAAATTAAATACTATTTCTGTCTCTTTTTCTTGCGGGTGTGTAAGATGTGTAAGAGAGATAGAGTTTAGCGAGCTCACGCAAACTATTGCCATTTAAATAATTTGCAGTCATACATATTATAGTCTGCGCGCAAGTGCTAGTAACCGCCTGAGGTATGAGAGCGGCAGGAGGGGGGTGCGAAATATTATACGCGCTCTGTCAGTTTGCTTTGCCTTGCCTACCGCGCGCACCCCCCCTCCTGTCGCTCCCATACCTAAGGAGGTGACAAGCACTTGCGCGCGGACTATAAGAGCACTTTAGATACAGAATAACAGCTTGTGACATATGATGATCCAAGAAAGCCCCTGAACTGTTAAACACTAACTCATTTTTAACCGACTTCCAAAAAAGGAGGAGGTTCTCAATTCGACGGTTTTTTTGTGTATTTGTTCCGCGATATCTTTGCTAATTGTGAACCGATTTTAATTATTATTTTTTTGTTTGAAAGAGTATTCTTTTGAAGTGACCCCATTTAAATTTGGTGAAGATCTGATGAAGAACTTCGGAGATAGACAATTTGAAGTCGGTTTTATTTTTGTTAAAAAGTTATATTATAAAATCTTATATTATCAGTATATTCGAGAGTGCTGGTAATATTAGAGTATCAAAGTGCATGTCGACGTTGATTCGCATAAAATACTAGTACATGAACTTTTCTAACTAGTTTCAAAAAACATGGTAACACTACAAGAAATTCCGTTACAAAATGCTGAAGTTGAGTTTTGCATTTCGAATGGAACTGAAAACTGTGGAGATAATACAAACGGCTATCTTTTTGGAATTGGAAGGTTGTCGCATGTCGCTTGTTCCAACTGTAATTTAGAATCATTACAGTCTAGACAGGGGTTTTGTTTTGCTGAGTGCAAAGACCTTCTGGACATAATATAAGCTGACCAGTTTTAGCTAATAAAGTGTAAAAAAAAACGAAAAATATATAGGTATAATATTCGGTGAAGCCCGAAGTGAGTTCGTTAATATCGAGCGCGTGTAAAGTTTCTAGACGACAATAGAAACACCACTGTCCTGCGTTAGTAGCCGGATGGCGCGGTGTGTAGCGTGGTAAGCAGCAATCTGCTTCTCTTTAGCGTCATAGAGGTACTCGGCGTATCTTGCCCGGAGTGCAGTCGTAGTAGTAGTGCTAGAAGGTAGGAAGGTAGAAGAAGCATTACTCTCAAGATATCTTTATCTATATTTTACAATGATTTTTTAGCTAAGTTTTGATGACATTTAATTATGTCAATTGTTTTATATAGTTTAGCTTCCTTTTCACTTTTGTAAATGTGAGAACTTTGTGGACCTGCATCTATAAATTTGTAAATTACTACAATATTATTCATATTACTTTTTTTTTAATTTTATTTTTGTTTGTTAGTTTTTGTACTCAAGTCTTTTAGTACTATATTACTCATTGGTCTGTGGTCAGGACCTCATTGTTCTCTCACTATCCTAAATCATTGTACTGTATCCACTGAAATTGTTAAAGGTATTATTTTTAAAAGAGTAACCATGGAGTTTCTTGCCGGCTCTTCTCCATAGGAAACAACTAATTGGAACCGTGCACCTAAATTCAACGTTTCATAAGCACCTGTATTGGTTTATGTGAAATAAAATTTTTTGATTTTGATTTTGAAGAACCCCGTTCTGGGGTTTACACTGAATTTATTCTAGTTATAAAATAGTAAGCACTAAGATATTGCACTTAGTTAGCGATTTATGTAGTTTAAAATATTATAACTGAAAATTACTATGCACAATTTGATAATCTTATGCCAATTAGGTCGGAGTAATTAGTTAGGTAAATACAACTGTTCGTGGCGCTGTCGCGTAAGGTGTGTCGCTTAGAATATTCGCGATGCGTTCCGAGGTTTCTGATGTAATAGGTAGGGAATGGTCCAAATTCCAACCGAACATATTGAAAATGTGTCAGTCATCACGGGTGCGTTTCAATAATAATTAGAATAGTAATTACGTTTAGTTGCAAGTACCTTAATTGTTGTAAAGATATAAAATAAAATGTAAATAAAATTGCTTTCAATTAGATCTGATTATTCCTATAGTATTTTAGAATTAAAGTAGGTAGATAACGTAATTTCTTTGTTTGTTAGCTAAATACCTCTGATTGAGATAACGTACAACGTAACAAAAGATTACAGTTATTCTTAACTGCCTCGTTGGTCTAGTGGTGGCAAGCTCGACTGCTGATCGTAAGGTCCTGGGTTCAATCCCCAGGTCGGGCAAAGTGTTATTGGGTTTTTCCGTGTGGAATTCCTCAGTAACAGCCCGGAGTTTGGATTAGTGCCCGGTTGATGGCAATGGACTCGCTCCCTATTACATGGGACTTAATCATAACGGCGAAATGAGGGTGTTACTATTCCCAACCCTTCGGGGTATATACGTGTGATGTTATGTTGTGTTATTTTTATATTTTTAGGTGTTCATTCTATTCATGTACATATTTCCTTTGAGAACGAGAGAGGCAATATACAGAGTTATTATGTACGTCCTATGTTAAATATACTTACCGAACAATAAAATAAATACCCTATGCTGATTTATGAATACACTAGCGACCCGCCCCAGCTTCGCACTGGTGCAATGTAGTTACTGATGTGGGGCATATAGACCTTCCTCTTGAATCACTCTACCTATTGCTGAAAACTGTATTAAAATCCGTTGCGTAGTTTAAAAGATCTAAGCGTACAGACGGCGGGAGCGACTTTGTTTTATACTATGTAAAAAAGTGTGTTAATATTTTTGGTTCAAACTACCTACTCAACGAGGGGAATTTTGTATTGAGAACTAAACATTGCGCACACCTTGCGCTCGTCTTCGCATTCGCAGTGAAAGGTCGCGCACATGCACCCTGCAACAGAAACGGTCGAGAGGGAACTGACTTAGCAGATTAACAAGCAAGAGCATTACTCCTACCGAGTGGCACACAAAGTAAGTCAACTTCCATTATCTATTTATCTCTACATCTGTGCTAACCAACAACCACTTATTCATCCAAGAATATGAATAGCATCGTTCTGAATGTTTAACTAACTGTGAGTTGGGCGTTCATTAAAAAATACTGGCTCGAGCTGAATACGCGATGAATGGTTCACGAGTAAAGACATGATAACCGCCGCTTATGACCCCTCTCTACATATTAATGAGGATTAAAACTCGGCGGGGACCAATATAAGTGGACTTCAAAAAACATGGAACGGAACGGAACTTTGTGAAGGCTGTGCCCTCTTTACAATTTTTAAACTTTAATGTTTTGTCGGACAGTCTGACAATATCTACGTCAACGAAGTAGGTAGACTATCTACCTCTACTCTACCTACTATCTACTCTGACACATTATTGCATAACACGGCCCAAGTGTCTATACACTTGGGCCGTGTTATGCAATAATGTGTCAACCCACGAAAACATGATTTTTTTGTTAACTTCATCTAGTTCTTGTGGCAGGTCTATACCCAATATAAAATACATAGAGAATCTTGTAGGGGTACATCTATCATTACAGTTATAGCTGATATCGGTATGTCAGAACTGGGAGCATGGTAAATAAAGTAAATTAAACCAACATAGAGTCTCCACCACTGAGAGTAGGTACTTTTAATTTGGTTAGTGATTAGTTACAGAAGCTAGTTCTCAATATAATAATTAACACAAGATCAGAAAATGAGGACAAGCAAACCAGATATAAAAGGTCAGACTTCTTCGGCGATTCGACATGGAATCCTCTGCTTCGTCGAATGACCACTGTTTTTATAACTTCGGGTATGTTGATTAATCTTGACGGTTACTCTCCTATGTCAACATTGTCCAGTATTACCAGTTATCGATAACACCAACGCTTGAAAAAATGCCCAGAACTGTAGTAAAAAAAGAGCGTCTTTGAAAAAAATCTTAATGCAGTTTGGATTTGTCCGAGCGTTGAGTAGACCTATCACAATAACTAGATCGCGTTAACAGAATTCATATTTTTGTGGGTTGAATAACACAGTTCACTTATTATTGTGATCTCAACATACTAAGGCTGGAGTCCACCAACATTATTTATCTGGTTTTAAAGAACTGTTTACTAGAAAAATACTAGAACTTTGGCCTAATTGCATGCATTGTGCAATAAGTTGTGATATGCTATAGCTATACGTAGGTACTGTGCTGTGTGTGATTATATTAAAGACTAGCTGTCTCCTCACGGCTCCGCCGGCGTAAGAAGTTTTATTCCAGTAATAAATATAGCCTATGTTACTCAGTGATGATGTAGGTTTCTAACGGCGGGGCACGCCGCGATAGCGGCGGTAAGACCCGTGATGGAGGAGTGGCTGGAGAGGCGTCACGGCGCCCTCAGCTTCCGGCTGACGCAGGTACTCTCGGGACACGGCTGTTTCGGGAAGTACCTGTGTCGTATAGGCCGGGAGCAGACGCCCAGTTGTCACCACTGCGACTGCCCCGAGGACACGGCGCTGCACACTTTGCAGGCGTGTCCAGCATGGGGGTCGCAGCGCCGCGAGCTAGTCGCGGCGATCGGCGGTGACCTCTCGCTTCCGGCCGTGGTTCTGTCCATGGTCGGGAGCGAGACTGCGTGGGAAGCCATCGCCTCCTTTTGCGAGGAGGTGATGGCGACCAAGGAGGTAGCGGAGAGGGAGAGGGAGGCCGCTTCTTCTCTCCCTTCTCGCGCTAGACGCACCGGGCGCCGGAGGGCGCGTGACGATCTCCGGCCACCCTAGTGAGTGGCCTGCGGGCGGTGGGTTGGGGAACCCGTAAAAAAAAAAAGCTGATAAAAATTGCTATAAAACGTATTTTAAATGTCTAACTTCTATAGTTTAGAAAAAATTGCAATTTTAAAAGTGTGATACTTATTTTTGCAGGCCAGTGTAGTTAGTATAGATTTCACGGGTAGCGTATCTTTACGACCTTAGAATTTTTAGTTAAAAAATATAACATAACATCACGCCTGTACTCCCCGAAGGATTGAGCAGAGGTGTATATTATCACCCCCATTTCGCCGTTATGTTTAAGCTCCATGTAATAGGGGGCGAGCCTATTCCCATCAACCGGGCACAAATCCAGACTCCGAGCTGTTACTGAGAAATTCCTAATGGAAAAACCCAATACCTAACACTTTACCCGACCTGGGTCGAACCCAGGACCCCATGCTCAGTAGTCGCGCTTGCGACCACTACACCAACAAGTCAGTTAAAAATCTAAGCCTGTAAAGGTCCACTGCTAAACTTGGGCCTCTTACTAGACCTCTACCTACAGATTACACAACCGGCTGTTTCTACAGATTACCATAATCACAACGATTGCAATAAACATTAGCTTACAGAATTCTACTGCCCATCACTGATAAAACCTATTGGTTGTCTTTCACAATAGTCACAGGAAGAAGACCCTAGGGCCTATTCTTCTCCAGGCAGTCACACTCCAAAACCATCTGCGAGTGTTATACCTACCTAAAGTTTATCAGGAGGTATTTTATCAATTTTATCGCTGTAGAAAGTTAAGTATATTATAATAATAATAAAAAATCTTTATTGACATAAGTTTTATAGGTACAACGTGTTTGTGAATCCTGACTCTTGTGCTAGTATTAACTGTATTAAAGAAGCCAGTGTCTTCACCTTGTAAAGATGACATATTAGGTAAACTATAGTCTCTATAGGCTACCTAACTACTACAGCGATAAAATTACTGTAGTTTTAGTATAGAATGTAAAAGAAAGAAAAAACATTTATTTGTCACAGATACACTTTAACACAAAACATGATAGTATATAAATAATATTAAAATAAAAGACAACTGTGACAAAAAGGTAATAGAAAAATATAAAGCAATATATGTATAAAGGTAAATGTATAGTGTATGCTGCGACAGCAGGTAGGCACGCTACGTATATGGAGTTTAGGTACCTACATGTCTTCTTGCTGCGGCTCCGGATCGCGGGACCGGAGTGAGATGGCGTTACTGACTCGCGGGGTCAGTAAGAATAAGAAGAAGAGTGGACTGTATAATTAGGCGCTGGTTTGGAAGTATAAGCGTGGTTTGACTTGTTAGTGGAGTGGAGCTGGAAGAGTGAGGATAAAGGACTTACCCAAAGCGTTGGACCGGGCCACCGGTCTCAATAAAAGCACCCAACACCACAGCTATTAGCGAGCCTGCGTTACCGTCCCTTGCTTGCGTAGACTAAGCACGCAGTTCCTTCTTGCTGTAGGAAGCACACACACAAACACAGACAGAAAGATTGTTCAGCACTCGGGAAAGTTAGTAAAGAGATTACCTATGTGGTTAGTGAATGTCGCTGGTTAATAATATTACGGGTTAATAAGTTGCGGGTTAGTACCTAATGCAGTGTAATCCGTTTATTACGACTTCGCTTATAACGAATGACCGCTTATAGCGACTTAAGAACACTCTTTAGTTAGGTTTTCTTATCTGGTGTTTACTGACGCTTATAACGAAGTCCGTTTAGTACGACCAAATATCACCGCCCCTTTGTTGTCGTTATAAGCGGATTCCACTGAACATGCGGTAAAGGTGAACGCACACTTATCCAAGCCGAACGCGTCGAACGAATCGAAGTCAAGGAGACCTCGCACACGTATCCGCACAGCACCAAAAGAATCGACCGCGCCGAAAGAATGGAATCACTATTTTTTTTTAATAATTAACAAGTAGTACACACGCGTTGCTGTGTCGTACGCAGTGTTGCCAACTTAACGGATTTCCCGTCAGATCTAGCGGATTAGGAGGGGGTCAAATAAAATATGATACAATAAACGGGATAAAATATTTCTAACGGCTGACGGATTTTTTTAACGGAAATTTTACGATATTTATTTATCCAATCGTGTCAATTTTTTTATTTTAGTTTAGAACTCCTTTTGCTAGATTTATGAACGTATTTTATTTCTGTCATGTCTATGGACACTATGACCACAATTTTTTCGGTCAATTAATAGGTCACCTGCTAATATTAGGTACTCCTAGGGCGGCAGATTTTTTGAGTTTGTAAATGCACCCAAGATACAGGAGAAATCGAAGAGTGAGGGGAACAGCTAATAAAAAAACGTCCGACTTTCGCTTGGTCACAACGTGACGATGGAATGAGTGAAAATCAAAAAGAAGCGGAGAATTTCGGGGATTCTACGGATTTTTGACTGAAATATACAACAAATTCAGCGGAAATTCAAAATTCTTGTTGCCAAAACTGGTGGTTACGCAACTGATAGAATGCGAGCGCATCGGTCGAGTCGACCGCATCAGCCGCGCCGAATCTGATAACGTCATCCGAATTCGTCTAGGATTTCTGGGGTTCTTCCCGATTCGGACGATTCGACGCGGGCAAGTGTGCCAGTTTTCATAGGATTTCATACAACATACATACATACATACATAAACTCACGCCTTTTTCCCATGGGGGTAGGCAGAAACTATAGAACGCCACATGCTACGACTCTTACATACCCCTTTCGCTTCATCCACATTCATACATCTTGTCATACACGCAATTTCATACAAGTAATTCTAAAATTCGATTCTTTCGGCTCTGATAAGTGTGCGTCCACCTTAAGTCTCCTTTCACGGCGGCGCGGCGGCTTCAACTCGCGACGAGTGTCTTACACCAACCGGTCACTAGGGCGGACGACGAAGAAATGAGCGAGAAAATGGCAACTTGCGCGCTCGCAAGCGTAGGTCTCGCGGGAAAACGGCGCGTTCGCATAGTCAGCAGACGCATGTTGGCAGCCATGGGCAGGGCGAGAGACCGCGTCCAATGAGCTTTGAGAAATTGGGCGGTAATGTGGAAAAAGGCATGTGATAGGACAAATAGGAAAAAGGGAAGCGGAGTACTACAAAGTCAAAACACCTCCTATTATGTTTATGCAGAGTGGCTAATGTTGCCACAATTGAAATATAGCTTTAAGCCAAACCACTTCTTCTTCTTTTCGTGTGGTTAGTGACTAACCTGGTGTCAGAGATTATGCCGCCCATGGGCCTCTGACTTGGCTTCACATGCCGTCGAGAAATATCTCTCAGGCATGCCAGTTTCCTCACGGTGTTCTTCTTCACCTTTTTTAAGCAAATGATAATTATACAATTCGCACATGAATCCGAAAAGTCAGAGGTGCGTGCTTTGGGTTCGAACTCAAGACCTATGACTTGGCAGTCTGACGGTCACACCGCTATTACTGCTTTTTACCTACATGTAAATGTAGATAATGGTCGAATTCTGTTATTTTGATTTTAAAAGTATTGGTGCTCGTGTTATTATCAAACATGATTAACGTTTATTTGGACAGCCATCATATAAAGCAGCGAGTAATTTTCACGAGCATTTGTCAGCGAAATAAATCCGGTCGATTTGGTGCGGCTATCGGCGGGCCGCAGGCTATACAACGGCTAACAACCACTGCAAACAGTTTAAATTGCCCAAAAATTATTTATGGGCGAATTTTCTTTTATTTATTACCAGGGATCAGGAGATGGTGCGAGAAATTACATTTTTGCGGTGTAAATAGATGTGTGCGTGTCAGATAAGCTTGATTTAGTTGATAGTAACATCAAACAGATCTTGGCCACACGATTGTAGGTTTTTTTTATTTTTCATTCTTGACGTGGTCGCGATTGACCCTAGTCTCACCTGATGGTAAACGCAGACATGGTCTAGGATGGAGTACACGAATCCAAGTAACAGATATAGAGGGATTCCCTATATTCCCCTGGATCTCACATACACACGATGGAATGAAGTAAACTGCTTGGTTTTAGTTATGTAAAAATAAAACGCGGTAATTATCGTTACTTCTCAATTCGTAACCAAGCTTTATTTAACTAGGTACATAACGTAGCATCACGCCTGTATTCCCCGAAGGGTTGGGCAGAGGTGTATCGTAATACCCTCATTTCGCCGTTATGTTTAAGTCCCATGTAATAGGGGGCGACCCTATTGCCATCAACCGGGAACAAATCGAAACTCCGGGCTGCTACTGAGGAATTCCACACGGCAAACCCAATAAGTTTTTTAACCTGGGGATCGAACCCAGGACCTCACGATCAGCAGTCGCGCTTGCTACCACTAGACCGACGAGGCAGTTATTATATTTTATTTAACTAATAGGTACTTATATTTAGTTTTTCCTACGAATTATATCATGCGGCGAATTCAACGCGGTCACTGTTGGGCACCACCTGGTGGTTCTTTTCGGAAGTGAGGGTCACGCTATATAAAAAAGTAGTCTGGGTCACGCAGTCTGTGTTCCAAAATAAAACTCGCAGGTACCTTTCTACAACCTTATTTTTTGTACACCCTAAACCGAAAAGGGGTCATTGTACTCATTATGAACAATTTTTACTATGGGACCAACCGACATCGCGAAAAAAATCTGCTGTTCCAACACATTTTGTGTATGAAACAGCTAGCAGATTTTCGGGTTTAGGGTATACAAAAACTAAGGCTGTATAAGTGGGATTTCTGCGCCACCAATTAGTTTTAATCCGTTCTCTTATGTGTAAAATCTAGTAGGTATATCCTATACCTGGTGTAGGTATAGAAAGCACCAGTAGACAGATCTTGATCAAGAATTTAAAGTTCTACATTATATGGACTGGGCGGGATCGGTCCACTCTGTCTTACACCACAGTTCAGTCCATAAGAAACGGATTTAGAACCTGCCCACCGAACATAATTCTTTTGGTTTGAGTACCAATTTTTCAGAATAGGTATTAATGAGTTCAGCGGGTAAGTCCGTTTCATTATTATTAAGATATTTTTGTAAGTACTTATATTATAATTTACCAACATATGGATGTACCTTGACCGAAATAAATTTGATTGATTGATTGATTGATTATATTTTTTCCAAAGTTTCAGCGATCAAACCGAGCATCACAAAAATCCAAAAATGCAATAAAAAAGGTCTCAAAAACAAAAACTACACAATTTATTCCCAAACTTTATTGCAAAACCTATACAAATATAATAATTACATAAATATAGTACTAATAAAGATCTTTCAAACCTTTACTTATTACATAACGTTTTTGCTTATCAACAAGTCAATGAAAGGCGTTTTGGCTGTGGCATATTATTAGTTTAGTTCAGTCTAATCTAACTTATTCAGTACTTCGTATGGCTGAGAAGGATGTTGATTTAAAACATAACAAGCTTCAAAAGCTTTGTTGGCGGGCCTTCTAGATTTCAGTACACATATATTTGAAAACAGTTCCACTTTTCTCGCCAACACTAAATTTAGAAAATACCTATTAAAATTAATTAAAACGTCCTATTTGTTACTTTCAAGCTGCAGGGCATAATTTTTCTGGATTCAAAATCATTCTCACGTTAAAGGCGTAAATTAATCCTACATTCCGGCCATCAGAAACACTTATAAAATCCTACAATAAGTTTACAATCTTTTGCTTAAATCAACACGCTGCAATCAATTCCAAATTCGATATCTATATTCATATTATGCCAATAAATATTTCGATAGTTTTCTTCTTCTTTAGGACGCTTTTTATTTAAACGGTTGGTGTTGTAGGTACTGCAGCTGTGCCGCAGCAGTGAGGGTGTCGTGCTGCGGACGGGCGGTTCTGTTTTTTCATATAGTTGACGCGATGAGAGAGCAGTGCGTCAACCGTACTACCGCCGTGCGTGCGCGGTACGGGCGATGCATTGCTCTCTCGTCGCGGCAACTGTATGAAAAAACACAACCGCCCGTTTGTAGCACTGCAGCCGCACTGCTGCGGCACGATTGCAGTCAAACACCAACCAACTAAATTGAAACCGCCCTTAGACTGAAAATTCACAGATTATTAAACAAATTCGTATTTCTTTACATTGCTATGTTCGACAATAGAGTTAAAATAGAAACAAAAGATTTTAAAAAGTGCAAGGCGAATGTTTTTAAATACATAGTTAGTTTGTAGAAGCACTTTTGCAGTTAACTGTAGATCTTATCGTCATAGCTTAAACTATCTCTAATGATATACAAACATGATAGAATGTAGACTTGAACTATGATATTTATCATTAAAAATAATACAGTAATTAGCAAATATAACAGGATATTATGATTGTATGTTAAAAATTAAAGATTCTCAACTTTAGCGCAGCTTACATGAAACTTTTTTTTCTAAAGATTTAACTATTTGTAAGATACGAAAATTGCTCTAGCAATGAATGGATGGTACATACTTCAAGGCATAAATAAAATTATAACAGCAAAATTCTATTCAATTTCTTTTTTCATACGAACTATGGCATCATATTTTTTTTTCAATATAGAAATAAATCGTGAACCTTGTTATAGCAATTTAAAATTATATACCTAAAATAAAAAAATCGGTTTAAAATGAAAAAAATATCTGTATTTCAAATTACATACTTCATTTTAAAAGTATTTCAGGTAGGTATATTTAGCGATGGCACTCATGATAAGCGGCCGTCGACTCTACAATTTGTTCAGCGCCTAGTTGTATACAGAGTGCCCAATGTTTAGGCAAACGGTGAAATGGTGAAACTAAGTTAATTAATATTAATAATCAGTGGCGTAGCGTAGTGGGGGCGGCAGGGGCGACCCGCCCCGGGCGGCACTTTTTAGGGGGCGGCAAAGATTAACAATAAATAATAAAAATCTTTTTTATTTAAAATCTAACCTGTACAATGCAAAATAATGATGACTGTTCTTGCCGAAAAGTTCTCTATAATTAATGTATGTAGTGTATAGTATACATCAAATTGAAATACCTAAATAAGAGGGCGGCAAAATTTTCTTCCGCTCCGGGCAGCCGACACCCACGCTACGCCACTGATAATAATAGAATTAATGTAGGTACTTAATTAGACATATTGTGATAATTTGCCTTTGTAAGCAGCGCCGTCATGAACTCCGTAGATACGATGGACATCTTGTAGCGTTATCTTATTGACTGTCATCCCAAACATCTTTTGAATGTCATCGGTAAATAATTAAACATATTTTAAAAGTATATTTTACATTCAATAATATATGAAGCAATAACTTCGTGTTAATTTAACATAAACACTTCCTATACATATCTCCCTATGTCCAAAATCACAATGTCCCCGTACTGCGTTAGATAATCTCCTCGCGACGAAGTAACTGCTGAGAAAACTTCATTTTATAGTTGAAAAATTATGAATATTATTCTCTTCAAAGTGCTTCCCTGTTTAATGACGCATAACTTTTTAACAACGAAATATAAGTTCTCTCAGTAGTTACTGAGTTTGGAAGAGATTACCGAACGCAGTACTGGGAGTTTGCGTATTTCCACATGAGGAGATATACTTAGGGAATGTCGATATATTTAAACTTAAATTCTCCTTGATATGCTAATAATAATTGAATAAAAATAATTATTAATTTTGATTATACACCTTAGGTATCTTATAATTAACATAGGTGTCTACATAATTTTTTATATTTGCTCATAATTTTTATACAAAATCAAATATCAGATAACCATTTCAATTAAGCCAATGAGGCTACGTATTTGTTTATTACATTTTAAAATTTTAAAGTCCCCTTTTGATAAACCAAAAATCTATGAATGCAGTTTTTCTAAATTTTCAAAATAAAATAAAGTCTCCTTTGAGTAGAATCTGCTTTCTCTAATATTTAAGGTACTTTTCCTCCAGGTGGCATTAATTTTTTCCACCCTAGTATCTATAAGGATATGGTCAATATAGTATAAAGTAACTATCATAAAAATCACATACATTTTTTCGACTGTTATACAGTGTGTAAACGAAATCATGTAATTCCTTCAAACCTTGTGATGTATTGCTGACATAGATTAACCCCGAAAGGGATGTTTACGGATTCATCAAAAAAATTACAAGAAGTAAACATGTGTTGTTAACGTTAGGCATTTTCTTGTTTTTTTTTTTATTGAATCCAAATTTATCCCGTGGTGGGTTGATCTATGTCAGCAGTACATCACGAGGTTTGAAGGAGTTACATGATTTCGTTTACACCCTGTATAGCTAATTTAATGCACAGTTGATCGTTGCAAAAATATTTGCAATAAAAAGATACATAAATTCTTTACAAGTTTATTCACATGCAGCGTTATAATCATATCGTATTGGTTTTATTAAACATAATTAAATTAATATTTTAATGGCAACACTTGAATTTAAATAAATATCCATTTTGTATTTTCATGACCTACAATTTGTTGCAACTGCTCTATGAATGGTAAAATATATCTATTACCAATGATGATAATTTATATACTTAGGGTCGGTTGTTTCAAACGATCAGTAAAAGTATGTTACGTTAGTCAAATATTAACTATTAGAGCTCTGCCTCATTAGTGCGTTGCGTTGAGTTGCGTCGTCGCAGCGTCAACGCTGCGTCGTTTTCCATATATTTTAAAAGACATGCCACATAAAAGCGTTGCGTCGTCGCACGCGACGTTTCAACGGATCGGCGGACGAAAGACGAAGCGGGGGGAGGGTGATGCGCTGCGCTGTCGGAGCTCCGGTGCGATGGCTGACAGTGTTCCACTGCTAGAGGTGCGTGCGTCGTCCTCTAGCGCTGCGACGTCGTGCGTCGTCCTCTAGCGCTGCGACGTCGTGCGTCGTCGCAACGCAGGTATGGCATACAATGCATTGATCAGTTGCGACGACGCAACGCAAAGCACTAATGAGGCATCACCCTTACGTAGGCTGTTTAACGTCCGTCAAACGCAGAGCGTTGTATTGTAACGTTGTAATGTCTTTTGACGTACCTATGTCAAGATCGACAAAGTGTGAAACAACGCTTATTTTTATTCAACCATCGTAACGCCATTTTTAACTGTTACCCGTTAGTAACGAAGTCGTGAAACAACCGGCCCTAATCAACAAATCCTGTCAATAATGAATGACTAATGTCATTAGTTATCATCGTTTCGCTATCTCTTCGATAAACATTTCCTTATGCCCGGCTCCTATAAATATAAACGAATCGTTTTGCTTACCAATGGTAGCATTTATGATTGCCAAACTGGGCATTTAAATAGGCTCGTAAGCTAATTTTAATTGTGATAGCTGCTTTCATATCGGAGGGTCTACTATGCAAAGTTCTTTGCCTCATTTTTGGTAAAGATAGAAGTCGCAATTTTACCCAATAACGCTCCGTTAATTATAGGAATCGGCCATTAGTCAAGCAACCAGCCGTAATTCAGAACTTTTCGATAAGTTAGTTATTGAATGAGTCAGAATGTTATCTTGCTAAGAGAATCATAGACAAAACAAAATAAAAACCGAATCTGTCGACAACGGACATATCGAAACATTCTGAATCAAGGGGCTGGTGTTCCTTCTTATGTTACCTTAAAAATACTAGAACAGTTATAAATATTTAAATCAAGTAATATTCCAATTCCTAACTGTTCATTAAAAGAAAAAATAGCTGTTTTCTTACATGCAATGCTGGAATGCAGTCATATGTCTGCTATTTTGCACAGAACTTAGCTTATTTTTAATAATTTTGAAAACATACCAAAATTGTTTATTTCAAGTAAATTCTAAAATAAGTATGTAATTAATATTTAATTCAACATATTGCTTCTTAATGTAATATCTACTTAATTATGGGTTTTGTAATGGCTGCATACAAAATTATTAATTAAATCTCAATACGTATGTATATTATACAATATTTTTTTTACCAAATGCAATTTATTTAATATGCTATTCATTAATAGTATCATTATTCATTTTCATATGCATAGCAATCAGAAATATTTCAATAATCCATATTAATAGAAAATTGAACTTCAATTTAAATATAGAATTAAAAAAATGTGTGTCATGTACGTATTAACATTTAACAAATAATAATTTTGTATGGTGAGATGACCACTCATCTGCCTAGTTTTATATTTATATATTGTTTTACTTTTTACAACTTCCTTAACAATGTTAGTAACTAGATGTCGGTCATAGAGCTAATGAATAGTCAATAAAAAAAAACATGAAATGAAATACCTCCATAATTAATATATCGTAATTTTTTTATTTATGCAAACCCGTATCTGGTATTATTTTAATTTTCGGTTTTGTAGCGTCAATTGCACCATCTAACTATAACCGTAACCTTACCAAAATTTCTCTCAAATCAATACACGTAAATATGGAAAGTTTAGGTTATAATTAGTTGGGGCAACCAAGCCTAAAGGACTTGTTTGTTAAATTTAATTGACCTTGAATTATTTATACATTAGTTCATTAGTGACCGAAAACTAATTGCATCATATTATTTGTTGAAAAAAATATAATATTGACCTTTGCTTATGTTAAAACATAATTAATTTACATATTCTCTATCAATATTTCCGTAACTTTATCCATCTAATGAAAGTATTATTTACAGTTTATTTTGCTTTCTTTTCATTATCTTTTTCCTTTGTTCATGATTACGAACACTATATTTTAACATAAACAATGAAGTTAATATTAAACAGTAACCATTATTACATTCATAAACCTTTCAATATTCAACATTTCTTAATCAAAACATTTAACAAGGCTCTTCATATCTATCCAAACAGGGCGCCGCAATTTGAACATCTCCTATTTTTCAAAGCGAGGCAACATAAGATTCCCAATGGGAAAAATAGTATAGCACATAAAATACCAAGGCATGTGAAATCGTCTTCAAGGATGCCGACGCGGCAGGCAGGGCAGGCTCCCACGGCAATAATAGGAGGAGGTATTATGATGTTAGTAGCCCCATAGTTAGGCACAAAGCCCATACCTGGAGGTGGCACTCCATACGGAGTGTATCCTGGCGGAGGGGGCGGGTACGGCGCGCCCGGAGCACCAGCCGGCTGCGGCGGAGGTCCTGAAATTATTATAGTTACATATTACTCACATGCTAACCACGAATACGTGTTTACTAAACAACCACCAAGAAAACTACTATTATGAGTGCATTTTTCAAGCTAAATACCTGAGTACTCCATGGTTAATTAAAGATAAAAACACCGAGTTTGTAACATTACGCAGTATAATCGAATAGCTTATCTTTATTATGATTCATTCACAGCTAATAAGGTTTCACAAAAACAAACTTATCTACGACCTACCTGGTGGAATTGTAGCAGAATAAGGTGGCGGCTGCTCAGTAACAGTTGGTTTTTCCATATTGTGCACTGTTTGACGCCTCACGATTTCTTTTCAAACAATATGTTGGATACGAAGTTATTACACAAAAACTAACAAAACTGAATTCTCTCATAAAAACCAGCCAGCTGTCAAAAATAATGTTGCCACTGTTGCCAGCACAGCACAGCGAAGAGAAATAATAATTATTTTCTTAAACTGGGTGAGTGTCCTAAAACACGTTCATGGAGGAAAAGTATTTTAAATATTAAAAACATCAAATTCCTTTATTTTATTTTTAAAGTATTTGCTAAATGACACATTTAAAAGGCAAAAAATACACACATAGATACAATGCAATATTAAATTACGTAGCGGTCGTAGAGATTTTTATATTTGACGTAAAATATAAAAATGCAAAATAAATTCATTTTGCGGGTTGACTGATCGCATTCACCTTAACCTGTACGTAAACATTGCCAACACAAAAATATTGTTTTCTAAACAGTATGGCTGATTAAGATCTGAGAAATACTGAGAATCAGAAGATTCTCAGCTCGGCACAAAGTACAGTACCTAATACGTTTACTAGAACTCTTTGGTCTGCGCTAACAGACGTCAGTGGTCAGGCGGCTGGGCTGGTGGCTGAGACAATGGTATAATAAAACAAGGTAATCTCTTCTCGCGATGTAGGTATACCAATACGTCCCGTTTTGTAACATTTTCCCACCAATAACAAAAAAGTTTGACAACAGAAGTCGAAACTTAATGGTTCATCAGTAGCTATGACGTTGTGGCGAACCTCCTTACATGTTTTATTTGTGGTCGCCTTTGGTTTTTAGTTTTGAGTGATGACAGCTGTCTAGTTGGAATTATAGTGTTCTTAGGAGATTTGTTTGCCTCGGTATCGGTTGCGCCCAAGTTAATTAACAATAAAAGTCTGGGGATCGAAGTATTCTGTATTACGTCATAGGTTACAGCACAATATAAAAATTTAACTTAAAAGGCGAACCGATACCGAGGCAGACAAATCTCTTAAGAACACTATAATTCCAACTAGACAGCTGTCATCACTCAAAACTAAAAACCAAAGGCGACCACAAATAAAACATGTAAGGAAGTTCGCCACACCACCACCCCACTGAGAAGAAAAATGTAAAGTAAATAAATTTAAAACTATAAACCTAGGAGGTCCATAAATTTAACCCGTCTACTGGTGGTGACAGCAGCAGGATGGGATGGGTGTTTTGGTGATGGTGAAACTTCGGAAGGAGTAGAAAAGATTGGAACATGGCCTGGCAGCGATGGCGATGATGACGCTTCATAATCTAGGTGTGCTGGCTTGACACGGTCAATGCTGACCGTGGTTTCGCTACCATTCACTTTCATGGTTAGGGCCTTATCCCACCTCCGTAGAATGCGATGTAGTCCTGTATAGGGAGGTTGCAAAGGCCGACGCTCAGTGTCGTCACGAAGCATAACGTGAGTTGCCGTTGCCAAATCTTTGAAAACAAACAATGACGGCCGAGTGTGTCGCGAAGCTGGTATTGGGCGTAAAATTTCCATCCGGCTCCTCAACTCCGAAACGAAATTTGTGGCGTCATTTGGGCTCCTGGGTTCTTCTGGTGGCACGATAAATTCTCCGGGTAGTCAGACCGGCTCCCCATAAACAAGCTAAGCAGATGAGGTGTTTAAATCCTCTTTGAGTGCAGTTCTCATGCCAAGAAGTACCAGCGGGAGTGCGTTAGTCCACGTTTGGGCATGGCACATCAAAGAAGTTTTTAGCTGGCGGTGCATGCGTTCTACCATGCCATTAGCGCACGGATGATAACTGGTTGTGCGAACCCGCTTTGTTGCGCACACATTCATAAGGCGCCGAAACAAAGCAGACTCAATTGCCCCTGATCTGTCGTCAAAATGCTTGGAACACCAAAACGGGAAATCCATCCAGTCACAAGTGTGTCTGCCGCTTCTTCCGCCGTAATAGAGGCCACACCTCTGGCCAACGCGTGTATCTGTCGACCGCGGTAAGACAATATTTGAAACCGTTTGAATAAGGAAGTGGACCTTATGTCGATGTGTATATGGCGAAATCTACGAGAAGGACTACTAAAAGAGACAAGGGGTGAAGAAACATGTCTGCCCACCTTACTGCGCTGGCACTGTAAACATGACTGCGCCCATTTTCGGCAGTCTTTGTTCATATGAGGCCATACATATCGTTCAGCCACCAAACGTACGCCCGGGTGACTAAGACCATGTAATCGATCAAAAGCGGCTCGACGAAAAGGTAAGGTTAGATATGGGCGTGGTCGTCCTGACGATGTGTCGCAGAGTATGGATATGTTGGTCCCGGGAACGTTGATCTTTGCCAATTCCATGGAAGTAGACGAAGACAACTCTTTAAGTTCCTGGTCTCCTTCCTGAGATTCTGCGAGGGCCTTGTAGTCTGCCTCCAACGAAATTGATTCGATCCGGGACATGGCATCTGCGACCACGTTGTCGCTACCCTTAATATATTTAATGTTTGTCGTAAACTGACTTATAAACGTTAGTTGGTTGAGTTGCGTTGGTGGTAATTTTTCACGGCGTTGTACAAAGGCGTAAATAAGTGACTCGTGGTCAGTAAAAAAAAATGGTCGCATGTTGCACTTCCAGAATGTGCCGAAAGTGCTGCACGCTTTCGTATACAGCGAGAAGTTCACGGTAATACGCGGGCCACTCTGCCTGTTTTGCTGTAAGCTTCTTACTGAAGTACGCAAGGGCCTGCCAATCCTCACCAACTTTTTGTTGTAAGCATGCGCCTATATGCGTACTGGACGCATCTGTAAACAAACCCAATGGAGCCTCACAATTTGGGTGAGGCAAGGTAGTGACAGTAGTTACTCTTTTTGCAGTTATTAAAACATTGCTCGAGCTCGGGCGTCCATGGAAATGGTTTCGCGCCCTTGCTGTTGGTTGCAGCAACTGCGTCTATTAAGGGAGCCTGGTACTTGGCAGCGTCGGGCAAGAATCTGCGGTAAAAATTTACCATGCCCAGAAATCTGCGAACACCTTGCACTGTCTTGGGGAGGGGAAAATCCATCAGTGCACGTATACGGTCTTCAGGAGGATACGTACCTCCAGCGTTAATGCGGTACCCTAAAAATGTTACTTCTGCTGCACCGAAAACGCACTTCTCCAAGTTGATAACAACTCCGTATTCGTGCAGTCGACGAAACAGGAGCCTGAGATGCTCGGCATGTTGCTTAGATCGATTGAAAAAACGAGGATGTCATCAATGTATGAGAAACAGAAGTCTAAGCCGCGCACCACTTCGTCAATGAACCTTTGAAATTTCTGTCTGGCATTTCGAAGGCCAAACGTCATATAGGGGAATTCAAAAAGGCCGAAAGGAGTAGTTATGGCAGTTTTGCAAATATCCGGTGAATTTAAGGGAATCTGTTGATAAGCTATAACAAGATCTATGGTACTGAAAAGTGAGCATCCAGAAAGATTTTGGCTAAAATCCCCTAATGACGGACCTGGTAGCAGTCCGCAATGGGCGGGCGTTTAACGCTCGATAGTCACCGCAGGGGCGGTACGTATTGTCTTTTTTAGGCACGAGATGCAGTGGTGAGGACCATGAGCTGCTGGAAGGTCAGGCGGTGCCAACTCGAACCATTTCCTCAAATTTATTTTGAGCTGCCCGAAGCTTCTGTGGAGCCGGACGGCGTGGTCGCGCTGTCACAGGTGAGCCATCAGTAGTATTGATGAAGTGCACCGGATCTTTAGGAGCTCCAGGAGGTCGTGTAATACTAGGAAACTCGGCTAAAAAGATAATAAGCTTCGATCCCCAGACTTTTATTGTTAATTAACTTGGGCGCAACCGTAACGTCTTAAAGTATTAACGTAGTCAGACAGGTTCTAAAATTTTGGCGGGGTGGTTTATTTATAGTATTACAGGGTGTAAACGAAATCATGTAATTCCTTCAAACCTCGTGATGTGCTGCTGACATAGATTAACTGTGCACGGGATAATTTAAGATTCAATAAAAAAAAATAAACATGTGTTCTTAACGGGAGACATTTTAGCGCCTCGAGCGAATTGCGCGGCGATCGTTCGCTGCGCGGTCATTTAACGCGGGGCGTTAAAGTGCCTCACGTTAAGAACACATGTTTACTTTTTGTAATTTTTTTTTTATTGAATCCAAATATATTCCATGCAGGTTTAATCAAAGTCAGCAGTACATCACGAGGTTTGAAGGAATTACATGATTTCATTTACACCCTGTATAGTCCCTTTTGGTATAATTACTTTACTCTTTGGTATAGTCTGACCTGCAAGCAGCACCTTTCTATGTCTATTGTTTAGGTGGGCTATTTGGATTCTAAACCAAGATTGTTGTCAACTAACTTACAGAAATCTGCAGTTTCAAGTACATAACATGTATTTTTTTTTTGTAACTTAGAATGTATGGGCTGTAGCTAGTAAAAGCGTTTGTAAAAATCGTGTTTATTATGGGGGAAAACGGATTAAAATGGACACATGCATCTTTTGAACTTTCAATATATTCATAATATTTCACAAAACAATAACTAATAACGTCATCTAACTATGTCTAATTTGATCACTATAATATTTACAACATAACTTGTTCTCTGACATTTTTCAATCTATTTTATAACATCATATTTCCTGCCGTATACCTTAAAGGCAAGAATAATAGACATAATAATTAAAATCTAAACTGGAAGTAGATATAATCGAAAATGACAAAATATACAATTATCATAACTTAATAACATTATCATTTTCATATTTACACACAAAAGTAATCACTGGCAGCTTCCTACTTCAAAATTACGTCATTTTAAAACAGAGAAAACTATTATTTCATAATTATAGTTATATACTTTCTTACTTCAGCTCAGGGGGGTTACAGCCGACAGTTTACGAGTTCTGAATCGGTCGAGTTTGATTCGAAGTAGCGTCAAATCATACTCTTAAAATCAAAAAGACTACACGACTTTTATTCGACCCAGCGACAGTCGTGCGATTGTGTCGTTATCAATAATAAGAATTGAAAGTAATTCGAATCAAACTCGATCAATTCAGAACCCGAAACTGTCGGGAGTAACCCCCAGCTCACGTCATTGGCCTCAACAATATTACGTCCACATAATAAAATACGATATCAACATAAATTCAATGCAAAAAAAGTCATATATTACGTGATATTGTTGTCACCAATCCATATTATAATAGCCAGCATAAACTTTACTTTTGTTCATAAATACAAATGGAATAATAACACAATAGTAGCTCAATTATCACAATAAAACAAAATTTGTTTACATGTATTATGTCCAAAACAATACATAATTATCTTCAATTAAAAATATAAAAAACATACAAAGAACATTTCTAAAAATGTGAGTCATTAATTAATCATTCTGGAATTTAAGTAGGTATCGCTTTGACGTATAATATCTGCATATTTACGACAGAAACCAATAATCTATCTATCGGCGGTTTTGGAAATAGAAAACTGACATAAGCTCCTTATAATACATAAATACATAAACTCACGCCTTTTTCCCATAGGGGTAGGCAGAAACTATAGAACGCCACATGCTACGACTCTTACATACCCCTTTCGCTTCAAGCTCCTTATAAGTAATGTCAAATGTCTATCTCTATTACGGCAAACCATCGATAGATAGATTATTGGTTTCGGCCGGTAGCGCCAAGCCACATCTGACGGAAGATACGTCGCCGATCTTCCGCCGGTACACGTAGTTCCATACAAACATCTAATGCCGTACACATTAGACCGAAAATGCGTTACTAAAATACCTCGAGTAAATTACCACATCTGACGGAAGATACGTCGCCGATCTTCCGTCGCGTAATTTACTCGAGGTATTTTAGTAACGCATTTTCGGTCTAATGTGTACGGCATTAGATGTTTGTATGGAACTACGTGTACCGGCGGAAGATCGGCGACGTATCTTTCGTCAGATGTAACTTGGCCCATAATCCACATCAAATAAACATTTAACTACATTTTAACTCAAAACTATAGACCATTGAAATCAAGTCTGCTTATAATTGAAGAGCAATAATTAATTCCCTAACTTTTTACAGAATTATTATGAAATATTTTCTGAAACAATTATTATGATTATACATTGCAGAATTATCTAAATACGTATTGAATTATTTATCGAATTTAATACATACCATGATAGAATATTATATAAAAATAAATTACTAGCACTGGGAATTTAGTGAGTGATGTGTCATAAATTAATTAATATGTAATGTTGTGGTAGTATGGCAACCCTGTAACTACTTGTCAACTGTCAACATATTTTAAAAGGAGAGCGAAAAGAGGTGTACTATGTACTTACGATTATACGATAAAAGCGATTATTTGTCATGGAATGCGCTTAAGAAGCGTGTACAGTCACGTGTAATAAGATGTATACACATAGCGCACTTAAAAAGTGAATTTATTTTAGAGAATATAATGTAATTAAGAAATATTCGAAACTGTAATTCGTATGTGATTGTAGAAACTATGTGTAGAATATTTCATAATTCTAACAGACATTTTAGAAGGAAATCGGTTATTAATTTCGCTATGTGTATACATATTATTACACGTGACTGTACACATACATTTAAATCATATTCAATTAAATAAGATTGAAATCGGTAAATGATGTGCATTCTAAGTCATCGTTTTTATATGCAGTACTAACGACGCATTTTTCTACATCGCATTCGGTATAGGTGCGTTGACTACACAAGAATCCAGATACATACAGTACGCGCCACTCTATGACCGCTCTGAAGTCCGGCGAATGGCTGCGCAGTAGCAAAATATAGAGGTAAATTTGATTTCAGAGCGGTCATAAATCTTGGCGCGTACTGTAGTGCTACTTGAATTCATAGGCTGAACGAGTCATTTTAGTTTTAAGTTTACAGTATTTTTACTAAACTCTCATTGGCGAAATCAGAAATTAAGTTACAATGTCAAGTCAATATGTAAGGAGCAATGAGCTCCTCCGTCCTAATTTCGGCGCATACAATCGATCAAGATTTGTAAGTGAGGCTTAGCAACTAACCTTTTAATTTTATTTTATGTACAGTACGCGCGCGAACTGAATGTGGAGCTGAGGAATGCGTATGGGAATGCGTTAGTGCTGTTAGATGACAAGTACAGCACTACATTTGCGGGCGTGTGAGGGGTCACATAATCCTCCCCAGGAATGCGGGGGTGGGGGGGGGGGAGAACTTCAGGCCCAGAATGCATTCAGTTCGCGCGCGTACTGTAGTTTAACAGCATTGTCACTAAAAATAAACATTGATAGACAAAAATACCATTCATTCATTCCGATGAAGTTCGTGCTCTTGCGCAAGTGTGGCCAATACATTCGTCAAAAAACGCATTTTAAAGGTTATTTACACGAGCATACTTTCTTGAAGCGAGGCTCGTGTTATCTCTGTTATAATCGCCGAAAAAGACAAAGCCAGAACGAGTATCGTATCGAGAAACTATCCTTGTGTGAATCAGCCTTTGTCTTGTATTCGGGCAAACAAGTAAACTGGTAGATAGTATACTAGTCGAGAAGTTTCAGCAACACTGCTGATATTTATATGGTAGTCCCATTTAGCAACAATATTTGTGTTGCAGTACGACATAACTAAGAAGTCGCATTAGCAAACTTGATCGAACAACCAATGGCAGTCGCTAATTTTCGCGCCACTCACACTTACTACGTCATTTGTTTTCATTTCGACTGCTTGTAGATTGTCTTGCGGACCGTTTCTACGTAACCGGGCAGTTATTCGCGAAACCTAAAGGGTCTCCAACCAAAAACTTACTACGTCAGCGCAAAGATTATTTTTTATTGCAGTACTGTACTCTGTTCGGAAATGATCGGTTTTACGTAGTTTGCCGATGTGACTTTTTAATTATTTCGTTCTATACTTGTTTACTGATATTCCTGCGTGTTTGTTTTATATCAGCAACTGCGTCGGTAATACGTCGGTATTTTCATTGCTTGGAAGCCGTATAACACCCAGCAGTATTTCTAATCGTCACGGCGATATTTTGTTTTGTGGGTAGTCTTACAAGTTTTATCAGCAACTCTGATATGTCATAATTCCGTTTCTTAGAAACGCAGACACCCTTCAATTTGTCTGTACGTCGCGACGATAGTCTTAGTGTAGTCATGAAGTTTCATTAACACTGCTGATATTTCTAGATTATGGTTGTTTTATCAGCAACTATGTTGGTTGTCGATCGTTGTTCCGTTGTTTAGAAGCGCATGGGTACCCAGCAGCCAGATTGTTCGTCGCGGCGGTAGTAATGTGCGCGGTTGTCCGGGAACACTGTCACAGCTGGGAATGGGTGTTGCTGGATAAACTTCAGGGTTACGCGGATCTGGAAGTTAAAAGATGATGTTAACTCTAGCCGCACTAAAAGGCTGTTTGGAGAAGGTAGCATCCCAAAAGGATGTTATCCGCAGATAACATAAAATAATGTGGAAATCTTGATGGCAATCGATCCGCAACCGGCCTTTTCCGGACATTTGACAGGGTCTTACTAGTAGCGTAACTAGTAGCTACCCTCTAGGGTAAAGTGGGCAGTGCCCCGGGGCCCCAACCTTCAGGGGCCTCGTGATCTTTAAAGCTACTTCCATAAGAAATAATAGTTTGGACAAATTAATTAAACAAATTCAGTCATCATATTTACCTACAATTTGAAAAAACAATGCTATGTATATATTTTAAAATTTGATACAAGATAATATTAGTTAAGAGTCCCTAACCAAGGACCCTTTCCCGTGGTTGCGGTGCATGCAATAGCGAATCCCGTGACCCCAGATATAGGTTAGAAGGAGGAACACCGTTGGTTTTTAGCCGGTAAAAGTCCGGCAGAGTCCCTCGCCTTCCCCGGGCGAGGAACATCCATGAGGATTTTCCAACGATAAAAAAAAGAAAAATGGACCTTTTCCCGTATAGCTACGCCACTGGCTCTGAAGACCGACTAATGGCGGGATAAACAACCAACTTACGAATCTAAATACTTTAACCGCAGACAGCCAACAGCAAGACCAAGTTATTTAGGCGATCCGATATGTTGACTATGGACATGGTATTCCTTTTTCAAAGAAGTTGTCCAATAGTCTATATCGTCGGTCGGCAGTGAAAACCACGTATGTATAAAATACAAATTTTTAAAAGAGGTAGATATAACTGTCCCCTGCAAAAAAATGCCCGATCAAATATTAATACAAGTTTGTCATCGTACGTCATAAATAGCTTAGAAGTAGTTGAATTGAAAGTTTGTTGAACTAGTACGTGTATGACGAGTTTATCAATCTAAAGAACAAATAAAACGCTTTTGAAAAAAAAATTATTTACGAGGTTTTCACTGCCGAGCGTCGATATTCTATCTCTATAACAGAGTATAATTACATTGTGTACGAAGTGCGGCGGCTCCACAGCAGGCGTGGTGCTAAGATGCTGCAGTATGAAGTCGTCAGACTGTTCGAGCCACAGGTCCACACCGCGCAGGGGCTCGTAATTAAACGGGCCGATGCGGAGCATGCCCACCGTGTTGTCGTATATATCTAGCACCTGTAGGTTATTGAAAGGAATGGTTTTAGTCAAATCACGTTTAATATCTCGTTGTTGGAGAATGTGCAACCTTGCTCATTCTTAGGATATCTGGCCTCTCGTTTCTAAAATCCTTACTAACGCAGATAATTGTTTGTTATATGTTATTCTAACTTATATTTGAAAGTTGTCCAGTAATATTACAGGCTTTTTGCAAGGGTAGATTCAGTCCTCTATAGAACAAAGGCATAAAACAGATAGGTACAGAAGTCACTCTACATACAAGTGCGCTCGAGCAACGCATATATAGACACTGCTCACGGACACTATACCTCGGACTGTTTGGGACAAGTGCGAGCGCGAGTGCCATCCGCTTGAGAGAGATAGATATATAGATAGAGCGACCGCCGAGCATAGGTATGAAAAGTGAAGTACATACATGTGATTGACTTCTGTACCTATCTGTTTTGTGACAAAGGGTTGTACCATGGAATAAAGCGATGTACGCATCTACGTCATGATTGGTGATATTTTCCCACCGATAACAATAAAGTTTTATCAGTAATCAGTAGCTATGACGTAGATAGTCACGTGATTTAGCTGTTACGGGAAGAGACTATTTTGTATTGTTATACCATGGGCTGTACCACCTAATGATAATTAGAGCTAAAAGCCTTCGTCACTCACCTGTCCAGAATGTGGTCCACTGGTGATGGTCCTGGCTCCCCGCAGCGGTAGCTCTGGTCCTTTGTCAGGGAATGTGGCGGGGAACAGGTCTCCGGCTCGGATGTCGACGCCGACACCCGTCACGAGGGGCGCGGCCGACCCGCCGCCTAGAGCTGTGTTTAGCTCACAACAGCAAGCTAGCGTGAGGTCGATCTCGACGGTCAGGCGGTGGAATGATACTGGAAGTGGAGGAAAGATTATGAGTTAAAACTGTTTGGTAAGAACCTGTGGTAAAAATATAGAACAGAAGTACCATTTCGACTTCTAATATGGTTTTTTGTTTTGTTTTTTTCGTTGGCCCTAGTCTCACCTGATGGTAAGCGCAGACAGGGCTCAAGATCGAGCAGACGAATTCAAGGAACAGATATATAGAGGGTTTCCCCTATACCCCTCTGGCTCTCACATACACACGACGGAACACAGTAAACTGCTTGGCGCCGGACTTTAATGTGAGGGTGGTAGCTTTCCAGGTCGACTGTATCGATCCTACCACCAAGCGTGCTGGGTTTAGTTGAATCTTACAACTCGCGTCTACTCCCAGCGTGCGGTGAGAAAGTTTTATATTCTAACCCGTACCTACACAGGGTTTAACCTCTGATAATGGTATTACTATTAGTAAGTTTTGTTAAAAAGGGACAGGTGAATGAGTTTGTTTATTTGGGAAGTATGTTTACAAGAGATGGTAAGATTGACGAAGATGTGGAAAGGAGAGCAAATGCGGGAAATAAAGTAAATGGTACTATGCATGCGGTTGTGGCTAACCAGTCGATGTCCAAAAAGGCACGGCTGGCTGTCCATAATGGTGTGCTGGTACCTACGCTTATGTATGGAAGTGAATGTTGGTCGTGGCAGAAGAGGCATGAAAGTAGAATAAATGCCGTGGAAATGCGTTCCTTGCTAAGTATGTGCGGTGTAACTTTGAATGATAGATTGAGAATTGAGATTAAACAAAGTTACGATTTAAAAGATTTAACGACAGAAAGATTTGACGATTTAAATTTTTTAATAAATTGTGAATGTGAGTACCATGTAGGGTAGCTATATACACGAATTTTGTAAACGTTTGGCGGTTCTTGAGTTTTTTTTTTGTGACCCACCCAAATGTCCAGCTGATTGATAGCGTCGTGCAGCGGTCGGGTTGTTGAGCTCCCTAAAATAAGGTTTGAGCTCCGCGATGATTGAAGCAGATGTACCGTCAGTTAGGACAGGTCAACTCGAAACTGCTATGGCACTTTCCTCAAAAGACCATTCCAAACGTTGCCCTACATCGTTTCACTCGCATAGTTTGTATACTACAATGTCTGGACTTTATCTGGACTATTGTCTGGACTGGCAAAAAAATAGGTTTTTGTATTATAGTTATTATTTTAATAATATCGCTTTACAATACTTCATTCCAAACTGTAAAGTATGAGCATCATGCAGCTATTAGTGATACGCTTATAATCATATCATATTACTGCCTATTGTCTGGTAATATGAGTCTGTCATGCTCACTTAAATGTCTTGCTGATGGTGGCGTTGTTTATCCGGTCGTTGAGTTCCCTATAATATGGTTGAGCTGACCGATGCGGATGTGCACGTCATGCTCGTGAACGGGTGCCGTCTGTCGGGACTGGTCAGCTCTTAACTGCTATGGCAATCATAGAAGACATATTTTTCTATTTGTTACTCTTATGTGAGTTTATTTGTTACATTAACCTGCATTATTCTCATTCTATTTCTCACACTACTGTAATGGAATTGTAATGAACTACTATTTTAAAAAGAGTATTCATGGAGTTTCTTGCCGGCTCTTCTCCATAGAACCTACCTTTTGGAACCGTGCACCTAGTCGTGACGTTTTAAAAGTGCCTGAAATCTGGTCTATTTGAAATGAAAAACTTTGACTTTGACTTTGAAAGATGTAGTGACAAAAATTGAAAGGAGTATGCTTAGGTGGTTTGGTCATGTTGAGAGAATGAGTGAACGGCGATTAACAAAGGAATTTATAAGGCGGATGTCAATGAAAACGCCGGTAGAGGACGTCCTAGAAGGACATACATCGATGTTATTGGTGATGATCTTCACAAAGGTCAGGTGCGTAGTACTCTCAACCGGCGTGCGGGTATGACAAGATGTATGAATGTGGATGAAGCGAAAGGGGTATGTAAGGGTCGTATCATGTGGCGTTCTATAGTTTCTGCCTACCCCCATGGGAAAAAGGCGTGAGTTTATGTATGTGTATTAAAATGGGAAAGAAGCAACTATTTCGAATCATTTTGTATGAACCAGTTTAATTTTTATTTTGCCAGAGTCTAGCGTCTATTGCTTGTGTACACAACAGAAATTTTACTGTACAGAGCCAACACATTCCTTTAATCTGGAGCGCAGTCTGTCATCAGTTGGACCAGTATAATGTTGTCTCTTGTGTGATCACAATTGAAAACAATCGCTCTGTCGAGCCAAATTTCAAATATACAATATTAACTACAGAAAATACTCTTCGGGCAGTGTGTAGGATGATCGAGAGACACGAATCCCATAAAAATATTGATATATTCTAAATGAGTCACTGAGATCGGAGTCTTCGGAACGCGCTACGCAACAATACACGCTGCGCCCACGCAACCCCGATAATATTCGCGCGCTGGCACACTGACAAGAGTACACCGGCGTGACCTCTGCGTCAATTCTAATTGTTTATTTCCGAGTGAGCGTTGTTACAACATTACCGGAACATTGGTCTGATATCATAGATAATCGAAAAGAAATTCTGGCGGAGAAATGAAAAGATGACGACGAATATGTAATGAAAAAGCAAGCAAGACTAGATTTAAACAAATTCAAAGCGTGGGTCCGTGGGACTGTCAAAGTCAAATTATTTATTGCTTTCATTCATGTGTACATAAGATCTTAAGAATAGAACAGGATAAACAAACTCGTCAGGACTCTGCACTTTTACACAAATTTTATACGTGTTTATAATTATTTAATGCAATAAGAATACTACTTACTAGCTTACAAATTAAAATCTTGAATCGACTGTATTGTGGATATCGTTGAAAATCGCCGCAAATAATGCAAGTTATCTCTGAGCGACAACGGTGTCGATTCTGTAGCATATTTTGACAGTACTAAACTAGACTAAACGCAACTGTCACTTTCTTATTCTATTGAAACAGAAAGAGACAAATATCCTTAGTTTAGTTTAGTCTTGTCAAAGTGCGCAACAGAATCGACACCATTGTCAGTTCTCTGTTATTTTTTATAAGAGGTGCTTGTCTGCTTATCCCTCATCAGGAAAAACTCAAAATATTTACCGTCCGCATCTCTCGATATGCCATAAAACCTGCTATAAATATCTGCCAGTTTTTTTCTAAGACGTGAAACTTACACATAATATTTGCGAACAGCTCATCAGAATAGCGGTGTGGGTCTGTGAACCCTCCGACCAGCTGTAACTCGAGCCTGCCTTCAGGGTATCCTACTGCGAGTTGTTGGACCCGCGACACCATTGCCGCTGACGCCTCTGCTGTGCCCGACCCGTCTAAATGGGCTAAGGCTACTGCACCTGAACCTGGAAATGGATGAAATGCTAGCTATAGGAAATTCTGAATTTTAGATCTGATGAAGTCAGGGTTCTCAGAAAAAATACTAATGCCCGGTTCCTATAGCCAAAAACGAATGGTTTTGTTTACCAGTAGTAGCGTTTTTCATTGCTAAACTTGACAAATAGAGTGAAGCCAGACGAGCGTAATTTTTTGAGTTGTGAGTCGAGTAATTTCGGTCACGTAATTTCTGCTACATTCGGTTTCATACAAAACTCCTGTTTCGTTCACACGGCGACGCAAAATGAGTTGTCGTGTTGTATTGAAATAAGCGACCGAAATTAAGCGACTCGCAACTCAAAACATTACGCTCGTCTGGTTTCACCCTTAAATAGACTCGTCAGCTGATTTTAAGTGCGATAGCTATTAGGTACTAACGTATGTGAAGGTCTTCTATGCAAGGCTATGGGGTCTTTGCTTCATTATTTTTAAAGATACAAGAGTCTTAATTTTAACGAATCATGCTCTTGATAAATCATAGGTATTGGTATCATAGGAACAAGTAGGAAATCGTTTTTGTTCGATGTGAAGTTAGGGATGGATTAGAAGGTTAGATTACTACAGCACGACGACTTCTATACTGTTCTGCTTAGCTTTTTCCCAACCATATTGGAGTCAGTTTCCAGACTAACCAGATGCGGCTGAATACCAGTATTTTACACAAAGCGACTGCCATCAGAGCTCCGCAACCCAGTTACTGGGTAATGTCGATATCCTAAGGTTAGACGACTTCTATACTATTATTAGAATATTTCATAGGACATTCATGATTTTGCGTAAGTCTAATTATTACCTGAATGTCTGACAACGACGATTATACATGATGTGGCGTCATCTGATCCTATGATGTTTACGTTTTCTGGAATAACAACAAAAAGTTTCGATTAGTTTAAATGGATAATAAAAACAAATACGTGTTTACTAATCAACCATAATTATATTCTATGTCAGTCTAGCGAAAGGTTTTTTTTGAAGATCATTCTTATAATGACACACCTGGATTTCTTCTTGTATTTTTTGTTGGTTCAAAGACAGTTGTACGATTCTTGTGAGTGACACACAGTTATCGTTAGGTGTCTTAAATGGTGAAGAATGTTGTTTATCCTTATATACATAAACTCACGCCTTTTTTCCATGTGGTTAGGCAGAAACTATAGAACGCCACTTGCTATGATCCTTACGCTCCTTTCACTTCATCCACATTCATACAACTTGTCATACACGCACGCCAGTTGAGAGTACCTACTACGCACCTGTCCTCTGTGAAGAACATCACCAATAACATCGATGTACCTATGTCCTTCTAGGGCGTTCTCTACCGTCGTTTCCATTGACATAATTCCTTTTGTTAATCGCCGTCCACTCATTCTCTCAACATGACCAAACCACCCAAGCATACTCCTTTAATTTTTTGTCACTACATCATCTTTTAAACCGCAACTTTGTCTAATTTTATCAATCCACAATCTATCATTCAAAGTTACACAACACATACTTCGCAAGAAACGCATTTCCTTAAAATGAATCGTTAATTTAATCCTCATATAACATAATATAGCCAGCCCATTACTGTCCGACTGTAGGGTACGGGCCTCTTCTCAGAATGGGAACTGTTAATCCTTGCTTACAGAGGTTTGTGTGATACAATGATGACGTATACGTACTGTCATGTGGCACCACGGCGGCTAGTTCCCGCTGCCCAACGTACAGTAGCCCCGGCGGTGGGACCACTCTTGCCGCAGCGGCTAATAGCTGTGCCGCTGCATCCCTGTAGCCGGGGTGCGCGGCTAACAGCGCACGCACCGATGTGGGACACTCGTCTGCGAGCACGCCGTTCAACACCACCACCATGCTAACACTGTTGACAAAACATTAGGCTTTAGTGACAATAAATATTGATTTCAGTGCTTGTCAAAATAATATTAGAAACACCAGTGACGATACTCAAGTACATCCGGTGTACTGGCCTAGCCCCGCTACCAACCTTGCTGGATGGCTAATCTTTCACCAAGCCATGAACTATTCTCCTATAGCTCGTGCGAGAAAAGAAGAATCTAACATTATAAAGGGTCTGAGCTATTGTGAAGGAACACATTTAACTTTTGAGAAGAAAATATTATAACATAAAAAAAATAAAAAAAAAGCCAAAATTAATAAGCACAGATAAAAAAAAGCCAAAATTGTGTTTGGAAACCTGTATTTCAGTTCTAGTGTAACAATCTTAACTGCCTAATGACATAAAAAAATTATTTTGGGTAGAGTCACTATAAACTTCAATCTAAACTAAGTCAGAGAAGCACTGGTAAAGGTAAAATGTTCCCTGGGACTGTTACATTAAAGACTAAATTGTCTCGAGATGTATTTAAGACTTTTTAGATATTTATTGACACTAAGATCACCAACCTACCCCAACAAAACCAGTTTCAACCAATAAACAGGAGATAAATCAGACAAATACAGAAATAATTAACCTACTTCAACTTAATTAACAAATAACAAAAAATAACTACAGACTTAGGTTATTAACCTACAACTAGTATTGGGCCCAAAGAGATAAAATTATTGGAAATACATACTTGCAATATGGTCTAACAAGAGTTCATTGAACAAAACCGTACCTATTACGATTAATATCTTGTCTGTGCAAACCGGATACAAGCAATGAAGTGTTTATGTTACGGCTAATAGATGAGCTATATATATTATGCGTGTTGTATGTGCAAATGGGAATTACGCATATCTAAGAAATGTTGTAAAGGTGTATTATTAAGCCTAATGGTGTTTTCCTTGTATGAGCTTTGCTCCTACTTCTATTTTCACTTCTGATTAATTTTGTTGCTAGCTACACTTTGGACTTCATTGCACAATTTGGGAAAATATTTTTTTAGCTCTGTTTTTGTGAGACTAAAACGGGATACGAGTTACTTTCCATAGACATTTTTTTTTTTGCGTTTGACCAGTAGGCTAATTCAGGTTTTTTTTTTGAAACAGGAATTGTTTAGTGGTACAGTTCTAGATTACAAAAACTGACAAAATGTTTGACAACAAAAACAACAAAACGAAAACTGTACTATTAAAGAAAACTACAGGCTTCTTGCACGTTTTCTGCTTCAAAAACTACCTGAACTAAGCCTACTGTTATATTAACAATACATAAAATACTTATACATCTATTCATTATTTCACATAGTTAAGGTATGGCGTCAATACAACAAGGCCCTATCTAATACCGAAAGGTACAGCACTTTCACACACATAAACCATCCATACAATTATACAAGCGTCGTCGATGATCGACGCCACACTTACTCAATTGTCTTCTGGCTTGGTAATGTATTCCGAATGCCGCCGGGTCATACGAGTGACACAGCACACAGCGCAGTTCCACACCGCGTGTTCATTTACATTGCGCCGGCGCCGATGTAAACCCCCGGCGTTGCCGAGCTTAGCTAGAAAATAACCTCCCAACTGACAAGCAAAAATGCGAAACCTAACTCCTATTTCAACTGAATAATAATAAAAAAATATAACAACAAAAAATACTCACTTATTTTCTGAAAGTAAAATCGAAGTGGGCTCTACATTCAGTCCTAAGATTATCCACGGAATAATTTATCGAAGGTTCAATTTGTATTGAGATGTAGACGGTAAAATAATATTGTGTAAAATGGAAATGGAGCGTAACTAAAACAAGACGAAACGATAAGTCAAGAAATAACTGTTAATAGTGAGATAAGAGGAAATTAGTAATGCTCGAGAGATAACAACGCGTGTTGGGCGGGTACCTACTACTAAATATATACTCCCGATAAACTATAATGTAGATGCACGTCAAAGCTCATCAATAAAACTGACGAGTAAATAAGCAATTAAAGCACTAACAAGGAAACACACGCGGTGTGAATATAGGGTAATTAAAGCCGCGTTTGACGCTGCGAAAAAAACCCGAGCGCAAATCGCACTTTCAAGGCTGTCGCAAAATGAAAATTGTAAATTCTCTAAAGTAGTTATGAACAATTTTGCACCGCTTCAAACTTCAATGCGGTAATGAAATACAGCTAAATAAATAATTAAAGATAAAGCAATTGTACCTAATAATAGTGTGAATAATGGATAGGTACAGAATAATTGAATTTAATTTCCGCTCGTGCGCATATCTTTAGGAAAATACTAACATGTTCCATTTTAAACCTAACGAGACGGTAACTAAAAATAGACTATTTTTTCTAAATATAACGATCACCGCAGCAAAATGTGTCAACCTTCATTGAAATACTTTCTTATCTAAGTATATTGCATCATAATTTCCAAAACATCTTTAGTGTACCATATGCTGCGACCATATTTTTATTAAAAATAACCCCTAACATGTTTTTCTATCAAAATTGGGGCGTGACCTAACTGTTTGATGGGAATGTTCTTTATACACGTTTTGATAAGGCAATTTTCTTTCAACGTAAGTAGGTACAAGTTAATTGCTTCGTCAACTTTAACATTAAATGCTTTTTGGGTTATTTTGGGGGTAAACTTTAAAAAGCGTCTGATGGAGTAAGGGGCCATTCAAGTATTACGTAAGCACGAAAGGGGGTAGAGGGGGCCTATTTTTGATGACATGGTGGACAGGGGTGTCTATATGATGATTACGTCAGCAATTTTTATTTATTTACTTTTTTTTCTAGACTTAAAAACTGCTGCTCATGAATAACAATAAAAAACCTGATCAGTTTAAAAAAAATATATATACCAATGTTTACGTAAGCATAGGAGGGGGGTGGTAAAAGCTTTGCTTACTTTTGCTGACAAGGGGGAGGGGTGGGTCAAAAATTACTAAAATTCTGCTTATGTAATACTTGAATGGCCTCTGAGATTGAATTTATCGTAAAAGAATGTAAGTATTTATGCCAGGTGTAAATGCAAAAACTGAAAACCTCTTAAGGGCTCATTGTAAATATAATTGTGAACAACTATAGGACTAATCAAGAAATTACGAAAAAAAAACAGCTGTTCTCTACATTTTGTAGAATTATATGCGAACATAAATGCAGCCGTTTTTTTTCGCGATTTTAGTGTTGGTCCCTAGTAGAAGTTATTCATAATGATGAGTACAATGAGCCCTTAAGAAGTTTTCAGTTTTTGCATTTACACCTTGTATAGTTTTTTATCAATATACCTCATACCACACAACGCAATAGTAACCTGAATTAAGGCTGGTCGTTCTCCCGTAAATTAGACTATTTAGGCTGAGTTGCACCAACTAACTATAACCGTAACCATGCCGAAATTTCTGTCAAATCAGTACAAATTTGGCATAAATATGACAAGTTAACAGTTTCAGTTGGTGCAACTGAGCCTTAGATTTACAGAAGAATAACAAACGTAAAACGAACATAATGAACTACAATCACACCGATTAAAAAAGATAAGTCTGCGTAAAATATTGCTCATGATCACCAACCAGGAACCTTCCTAGTAAATAATATTGAGTCAGACGTGTTAACGAGAAATACGTTTTCATTTACAATATATCACCTCGGCTCGCATGGCAGAACTGTTAATCAATACCGATAGGTACTTATTTTTAACTCTTAATAATTCCTCATTTAACTCTTAATAATTCCTCAGTTACTTAAAGTTACTTAATGCAAAAAAAAATGGAATATTGGTGTCGATTCTGTTGCGCACTTTGACAGGACTAAACTAAGGGTGTTTGTCTCTTTCTGTTTCAATAGAAAAAGAAAGTGACAGTTGCGTTTAGTCGCTTCGTACTGTCAAAATATGCTTCAGAATCGACACCATTATCTCAATTAACTAAGCGTGAATACCTGTGTAGTCAGTTAAAAAGTAATGTTATCAAAGCACTTATTTTTCTACATAGAAGCCAAGCTGCAAAATTTTTATTTCTTTGGACACAACATTTATAACCGACTTCAAAGGAGCAGGTTCTGTATTCAGAGCGTATTTTTACGGCAAGATTTTTTTTAAAGCACATGTTTTATGTTAATGCAAGATACAGTCATAATTTGATAAATACCTTTGTATTCCAAAAAGTAACAGATATATATAGATTCGCACTACACTTTTCATATTTTAATTAAATTATTTAATTTTAAAACCCGTTCGTGACAAAAAGAAACACATACGTAAGTGTTCATTGTTCTCTAAACCGTTATTTATAAACTGTAGTACTTACTTATCTATGGTAGGTAGGTAATATGTGTGTATCTTCCTGCCCAGTCTACAATATTGTATACTGTATTTTAAGCATGTATTCAATTTGCAATATCATTTATTTACAGAATTAATTTCCGATAACTTGATGCCTACTGGAGCAGTGATAATGTACACTGATAACGTCACGTACCTACAATGTATTACTTAAGAACATATGATAGAGACAAGTGACAGTGAAGTATATTAAGGCGAGTCGCACACTGCCACGCATCACGCAGCGTAGCGAGGGAGTGCGTGTTCTTACGTTGCTTGCAAGTATAGAAAACACGCGTAGTGCAACACACAGAAAACAGATAGGTACAGAAGTCAATCACATGTATGTACTTCACTTTTCATACCTGCGCTCGGCGGTCGCTCTATCTATATATCTATCTCTCTCAAGCGCATAGCACTCACGCTCGCACTCACTCGCATTCTAGTCCCAAACAGTTCGAGGTATCGTGTCTGTGAGCAGTGTCTATGTGTGCGTTGCTCGAGCGCATTTGTATGTAGATTGACTTCTGTACCTATGTTTTGTGCCGCAGTGTACCGCAGGGCAGTGTGTGTTTCGCCTAATGTAGCTAATTATACACAATTAAAAGTTGTTCTGCCTACCCTTTTCCCAACTATGTTGTGGTCAGCTTCCAGTCTAACCAGATGCGGCTGAATACCAGTATTTTACACGGAGCGACTTACCATCAGACCTTGAGAACCCAGTTCTTGGGAAATGCTAATATCCTAAGGTTAGACCGGTTGTCAGACTTTCGGACTTCTGATTTCCCGTAGCGACTGTCATAGGTATTCGTGTGACACCCGGGACCGTCTGTTTAACGTGCTCTCCGAGGCATGGAGGGGTCTCGATGTGTAACGAACGGTCACCCATAGAAGTAATTAAATATAAAGTAAAAGTAAAGTAAAGTATTCTTTATTGTTTTTGATTGAGTAGTTACAGTTGTTATATATTTATGTGATAGTGTACAGCAATCAGTCCATTGTGGACATACAATAATTTTAAATTAACGTGACCAAGTCTAGAAATAGATAATTACAATAAAAATCATGTTAATACCTATCAATAAAAAGTGTCCGTGATACTTATTTTAATAACTAATATTACTGCCTCGTTGGTCTAGTGGTGGCAAGCGCGACTGCTGATAAGGTCCTGGGTTCGATCCCCAGGTCAGGCAAAGTGTTATAGGGTTTTCCCGCGTGGAATTCCTCAGTAGCAGCCCGGCGTTTGTATTTGTACCCGGTTGAAGGCAATAGGCTCGTCCCCTATTACATGGGACTTAAACATAAAGGCAAAATGACGGTGTTACTACTATACACCTCTGCAAATCCTTCGGGGAATACAGGCGTGATGTTATGTACCTATCTCTCATGTACTGATATTTGTTTATCTTTAAGTTTTTTTAAGCGTAAAGTTAGAGTTTTTTGTCTATGAATTTCGCGTACCTCGGAGAGCCCGGTAAACAGTCGGTCCCGGGTGTCATATGAATACCTATGGCAGTCGTTACGGGTAGTCATAAGCCCGAAACTCTGACAACTGGTCTAACCTTGGGGTATCGGCATTGCCCAATAACTTGGTTGCGGAGGTCAGATGGCATTCACTCCGTGTAAAATACTGGTATTCCGCGTCTGGTTAGACTGAAAGCTGACCCTAACATAGCTGGGTAATGGCAAAGCAGAACAGAACGAACGGTTGTCGCGTGAATGAGGGTTTTCTGAAATGTTCTACGTGAGATGGCAGCACTGTAGCGTCAGGTCCAACCACCTGTCAAAACACATACACGATTTCTATTTATCGATAATTTTTTTGGTTTATTTATTCTTAAAAACGTTACAAAAGGAATATTGTTTTCTAAAATGCCACAGTGTTGTGCAGTGCCTATGTGTGAAAATAAAACAGGAGGGCATAAATTTCCTTAGTACCAGTGACTTTTGCGCCTCTCTTTTTGAGCTCAATCTTCAGTTCTGCAACCTTTCTCTGGCCGTAATCCATAACAAAATCAATAACACTTCCAAATACGTAGAATTTCACTAAAAAATTATACGTTCGGTAAGAATCTGTGCTATCTGACAGCTGTTTGGACCTGACGCATACGAAGCGCCGTCTGGTGGCAGAAAAAGTATCTAAAACCCTCATTGTATTAATGAATAGGTATTGAATTAAACAAACAAAAATATTAATATTATTTACCGTTTCAGTTATATCATCTTCCTGCCCTGATCCCAAGTTACTTGGGGTCGGCGCAATATGTTTTTCTCTTCCACTCTTCCCTGTCAGCCGTCTCATTATCATTTACTCTCTTATCTTTCATATCCTCCCTCACACAACCAATCCATCTTTTCTTAGGTCTCCCTCTCCCCCTCCATCCATCAACATTCATATTCATCTTTCTCTTAGTCACATGTGTTTCATCCCTCCTCATCACATGCCCATACCAAGACAAACGCTTTCCTTTCAACTTTTCTGCCACTAGTGCCACTTTCAAACTCCCTCTAATATACTTAATTCTTACTTTATCCATTCGCGTCACTCCACACATCCATCTCAACATTCTCATCTCCGCTACGTGTAAAATTCTTTCATCCGTCTTCTTCACGGCCCAACACTCTGATCCGTACAGAACGACAGGTCTTATAATGGATTTGTAGATTTTGCCCTTCAGCTTGAGGGGCATCCGTTGGTCACAAGTTGTCCCTGTGACCTGTCGCCATTTACCGTTCCAGTTATATTTGCACATAATTATGTTATGCAATACAAAAACAAAATAGTTACTGACGTAGAAAGCCTTATTCATTACGGTGACTCGAAACTTAAAAATAACTTGCATTCGAAAATTAATAAAGAAACTTATGATTAAAATATAAAAACTGCTAGTTTAAGCAGTAAGCACTATGTTATAATAGTGTGCAATAGTACCGCTTATGGTAGCCCTAGACTCATCCTATTGAGAATAATCTACCGAAACCACACACGAGTCGACTTATGAACCGCTTTTTGTACTAAACAGAGACGTTTTTCTTTATTTTTACAACAAACCTATTCGGCAAACAAAAGATCTTACGCAAACAATACAAAAGTGTCCCACAAGTGAAGTTTTAAAATTAAAGACACAAACACCATATCTTTGTGCTTCGACAAACGAGAGGATGATTGATGATCGCACAGCCTGCTGTGAAATTGAGACTGTACCAAGAACGACCCATTCAGTCACACGTAAAAAAACCTCATTCAACATCGAAGAACTCTATATCTTATAATTTAACTTCAGTAAACTTACTATTGAACGGTCAATGGCAACAATAGCCTAATTATACATTTCAAAAATAAATTACTTGCGCCATCAATCACGGACGGAGAGATTTCGAAATATCTATTGATCTAACACGAAAGAGATGCAGGCGGATCATTATTGACGTGTGGTATCGACGATAGCTTAATAATTGAAACTAGGAAAAACCAACTTACATTGTTCCCGCGGACTAATTCGATCACAGAATTCAAATATTCACAGACACACACACATTGCAAACTCCGAATTGTGAGTCACTAAAATTCTATACAAACTGAAATTTTAATAATTTTTACAATACAAATAATGGGCGGCACACAAGTGTTGTGTATTGCTTCTTGCACACGAAATCCAACTGAGACGGTTTGTCGGGTTATCGTGTTCCCGTCATGAGCACATCGAATGCCGCGAGTTACTAGCTTGTTATTGTTATGATAATGCTTATTATGTTGGAAATAGTGCTCCGATAGTGTCCGTATCATGCAACGGGTAATTAAGAAATATACCATCGGCGTTTATCACGACGCGTAATAACAAACAACCGCGAGAACTCGCCAATGTTGCTTAAAAGATAATTAATTGTTCATAATCTCCGCTTCCTGGAAAGTGATGGCTTATCTCGTCTGTCTATAAATAAACACGACTTGATTTGTTAATAGTATCGAGTGGATGTTATCGACAAATCGGAGTAATTCAGAAGTCGGTAGTTAATCCGTCGGCGGTGTATCAAAGAGAAGTGGCGAGTCGCTGGGCTAATTGCACTTAATTGATGTACGGACGCGTGCAACGCTCCACACCAGTTAAATGGATTTACAGCTGTCCGATAGAATTGAAGCAGCGATTTAGCAATTGTCGGCGGTGACGATTAAATGAATCTGTGTCAAAGGTAATAATGAGCTAGCCTGGGAACGATCACATTTAATCTAAAATGTTAATGAAGAAACTAAATTGAATACCGAACGCCGAGTAATAATATTGTAAAAAGATTATAAACCACGAAACTATCTATAGAAGAAAATATTTAGAAAACAAACATTTCTAATGAATAAGGAAATGTAGTAACTCATTAGTAGAAAACTCCATTATACAATATGCAAAGATATACAGTGCAAATTACGTCACGTACAGAAATAATTGCAAAATCATTTATGACTGCATCTACTGCATACCTACTACGTACAACGTACCCAACGATTTCGATTAAATCGAACAAGAAATTAAATTTGTGATATCTAATAAAACGCAGACTGAAACCATACACCATTGTCCGGAGGTGGGTCGACGCGCGTAGCTGTCCCGATATCCGGGAACATTGGAGTACGCGATCGTAACTCCCCCTAAGGCCATTAGGATACAAATTCGTGACACGAGGCCAGTACACGGTAAGGCCCGTTATGGCGCGCCGGCCAATAGAACTGTCCAGCGTCTTATTAATGACCGCGAGACAATGACACTAATGCTATTAAGTGGTCGCGGTCGCGAACGGGAGCACTGCGCTTAAACGCATGCACCTTGTCCGCTGTCAACTGCGCATGAGTCGGCCGATTTAATGTAGACAGAACCACTGTTCCGGATATGAAATATTGCATTAAGGGCAATTAAGCGCTCATTTCGAGTCGAGAACTTCACAATTCAACTATGTAATGGAACTTAATTAAAATATGAATGAATTTTCACGTAATTCAAGATTGTTTGAACTGGGTTCTCTGGCGCAGAATATGTTATAGCAAATATAGATAAAAGGCATTGTAAGCCCGCCATTGTGAACGTATCATCTATTCAACACGAATTTTATTGAGTAACGAAAATTAGATGTCTCGTATCGAACACTTTCCGTTCCCACGGCATATTAATGACTAAGCAAAAGTTTAGCACAAACGCGCACCTTTTATGCGGCGTTCTCCATTATCCGGCTCATTTGCGGCAAAAGACAAACGGTCGATCGGAGGCGAGCACAAATTTCGCCGATATAATCGTCCAGTAAGACAATGGTTATCGTTGGCGCGCGATACCGGCACAGATAGTGCACATCGAGAGCTGATGGATGCGGCACGCTCGACAGATAGCATCTCCATCGTGACGCCCGCCCTGCTCGCCTCGTGTGCACCAATTATTATTCAATATCTCCAATATTGGTCCAAACCACAGCCAATAGATCATCGATACCATTATTGAGGTTAACGTTTGGTTTGATTCCCCGGGTCCGCTCCGGTCAAGTGACAATCGTATCGGGCGAGCGACGTGATCGTAATTGAATAATGGTTTTATTTGTCAGGAGCATCGATGGATTTATCATTCAATCAATAATGATACACTCGACGGGAAAACGATCACTGACAAAATATGAATTCATATCTTTAATGTTCATGATTTTATCTGCATAGTTTAATACCAACAAATGAAACTTACTGTTTACCGAACTGCCTAAAATTCAGGCCAACATTTGATTAATTTTGGACGCGAGATACGTTATCAATAATACAGCATATTCGGTTAATTAAACTTTAAGATGATTTATAGGTTCCAGCGAATGTCATAAAATAAATACTCATAAAAAGTTGAGTAAAGAAATCAATGACCTCACAAGGAAACAAACAATGCTTGTCAGTGGAATATTTCTTGCAAAAATTAATTATATTGTTGACTTACGTTTAATAGGTGGAGCTGTCGATGTCAAGATCATTCAGGTCGCTGAGCCACCTGTAACAAAAACAATGGCATTTATTGATGCGATTATAATGAAGGCGCATACCGATAATCCTATGGACATCTTCATATATGTAAAGCTTAGAAACATGCGAGAGGATGGGGAAATGCCGTCCACACGTGCCACAGGTGCCGCACGGTCCCGCAGCGGACAGAGATGTGAGGATTACGCGTCTAATACTATCAGGAGGCGAGATCTCGCACGATTCCGCAAGCCGTCCTCGAGGAGCGCGACGCACGACGAAAATTAAAATAATGCGACACTGAATTATGAGGCATGCCTCAGCCTCTGCCCGCGGACAACAATATCGAGAACAGCGGTAATGCTAATTCAATAGCGTAATATCTCCGTATCTCGATGTAGTCCCCCGCGGTCGATCCAACCGAGATAGTCTACGATCGCGCCGATATGGTTTTGTTCGTGATTTATTTTGGTCGCTCCCATATAAGTACAGTGTACGGCAACAATGGGCCGAGACTTGGGATTTACGACAGACGATTTGGTAGCGATAAAAGATTTAGCCGCGTTCATGGAAGGGTTGGAAAGTGCCTATGCATTAACACGAGTCCGGTTCCACATTTCTACTGTACAAGTAGGTACTGTGGAATAAATGAAACTAACATTAGTGCTCATGTCAGTGCGGCTGGATTCTAAAATACCTATACTAGCAGTATAAACAAGACGCGGGGACCGTAGATAAGTGAAGAACTTAATGTACGCGCATAAATTTTAATTAGATACGTACCTCGAAGCATTCATAATGTGGATGCGTAAATAAATTGGCCGTTCCTTCGTCGTTTGCAATTCCAATGGACTTAAAGTAATCAATGATCGGGTTGTTTATTTAAAATATGTTAACATTCTATTACTCATCAACATTTGATTAAATAGTGATAGCCCTGTAGTCATGGATATAATTATCAAACAATAAAATTCTGGTTTTCGTCGGATACACGCAAAAAATTTCATATAATTTATAACAGAATAGTTCAAAGCTGTGAATGATAGCATCGTTTGTAATCTTCATGTTAATAATAAACTTTGAAATTTTTATAGCGTCAAACAATGATAGATAGCGGCACGGGCTTAAAGTATTGGCGCTAAGTGTTATCTCCACAGATTAGTCAAAATATATAACCTACATTTTGTTAAGATAGACATATTTGCATTACCTCATAACGTATTTCGAAATGAATTAGTTAATATACTTAAAGCCTAACAATTTAGTATACCTACTGTTAAAATTAGCCCTTTCTTTCATCCATACTGTATGTAAGTAAATAATACTAATAGTAATATGTGGAAACGTTGTTGATTGTACGTTGATCTACTTTATTGTATACCTAGATGCAAGACAAAATGTATAATTGTTTGTTTTCCCTAATAAAATAAATAAATAAGTGAACATCTATTGCCAAACATTTATCACTATCAAAGAGAGCAATAAAATATAAGTCACATTATAACATAACATCACGCCTGTATTCCCCGAAGGGTTGGGCAGAGGGTTAGTCACACCCTCATTTCACCGTTATGCTATTTCCCATATAATATGGGGCAAGCTTAGTGCCATCAACCAGGTACAAATCCAAACCCCGAGCTGCTACTGAGCAATTCCACACAGAAAACCCAATAACACTTTTCCCGACCTGAGGATCGAACCCAGGACTTCACAATCAGCAGTCGCGCTTGCCATCACTAGACCATCGAGGCACTTTCATTTAGAAACAGTTTTAAAAGAAGAAAACATACTTTAATCTTGAATTGAAGGAAAACGAAAATAATTGCATTAATTAGTTCATTATTAACAATATTGTTGATTTCCTCGTATACAATAAGAGTACAGCAATATTCCTTATTCTCTAGACATTGGACGTGTAGAATATGTTACAGGAGAATTCTTCAATGTAACCATGGGAACAGAAGAAGCGACATCAATGCAGCTCAATCTAGATAACGGATATAAGAAACTAACTTCGACAACTGTTACATTGTAATCATCAACAGTTTTGCACAATATACAATCTGTTCTCGTTACCGCTCGGTTTCAGATTAACAGATAAAGATGTAACAAGGAAAGTTGTCATTTTTCTTCAACAATCAAGACAACATTTTTGTAAGGCAATGTCTTTAGCATCTAGACCTTTGGCACAAAACAGATAGGTACAGAAGTCAATCTACATACAAGTGCGCTCTAGCAACGCACACATAGACACTGCTCACGGACACGGTATCTCGGACTGTTTGGGACTAGAGTGCGAGTGAGTGCGAGCGCGAGTGCCATGCGCTTGAGAGAGATAGATATATAGATAGAGCGATCGCCGAGCGTAGGCATGAAAAGTGAAGTACATACATTTGATTGACGTCGCTACCTATCTGTTTTGTGCCTTTGGCATCTTTATCTCAGTAGTTACGGGTAGTCAGGAGCCCGAATGTCTGACGTTGCCTGGCATTGCCCAGTTATTGGGTTGCGGTGATCTGATGGCAGTCGCTCCGTGTAAATTACTGGTTTTCAGTCGCATCTAGTTAGAGTGGAAGCTGACCCCGAGATTATTGGGAAAAGGTTAGGAAGAAGTATCTCTTTAGCATCTTGAAATGAGTCCTATGTGCTCGATTTTTTTTAAATTTGATTTAACCCTTTTATTAAATAAATATTGTAGCTTGGGTATGAAGGTATCTAAACTTTGACTGTCTGTAAAATATATAGGCGATGAAAAACAAGTTTACTTTTCGAATTTCGTTTCTTACATACATAATACTGGATTTTCTACTTTGTCCGATCTTCCTAGTATAAGATTTTGTAATCAGTGTTACTTTCCACGGGTTATTGCAAGTCGTAAGTATAAAAGTTATAATTAGAATAATATTAAGCTGGAATTAGATTTTAGTTTCGAATGTAAACCGGTATCGGACCGCCATGGGCGCCGTGTGTTATTTACAGGACGTTGTTTTAATTTACGAAAAAAAAAAGCAAAATTTATTTTCAAGCTCATTTCGTAGGTACTGGAAGTCTATTTATATACTAAATCAACTTTAATTTAGATAAACAATAAAAATAAGTCCGATGATTTTACCTAGTACATAAAGATAAGCTTAATATGACAGATAGTTTTAAAATTTTGGGTTTTAAGTATTCACACAAAAAAGTGTAATTGATTAGTAATTATAATTTCGATAACCCGAAGTGACTGGCCACCGATGAGTAATGCTTTAACAATGTTACATCATCTGTCAAAAACTTGCTATCTCTACATTTGTTATTAATAGTTAAATGGAAATGAACACTTGATTTGCATACAAGATAATCAATTTGATCTTGTAAATAAGTTTCAATACAATATTAAGAGGAAAATAACATAAATAATAGTTGTGCGTAATGTAGACATAAATGATACCTGTTAGATTGAAATATTAAAAAGTCAACTGCTAATTAATTCTACGCAAAACGATTTTTTTAACACTTTATCACTGTTTCCTCTAATATGGTCAGCCTTCAGACAGTTTATAGTTGTTAATGACTTGAATTAGACTAATAAATGTCTTCGTTATCATTTAGTTTTATCTTAATTCCATACCACTTATAGCGGTCGCACGCTGTATAGTTCTGATCGGATCTGCGCAAGAGTTTATCTAACGTCGCCGGCGCGGGCGCATTAACGCAAATTGCGCTAATTGTGGAAACTCGAGGAAAGTTAACTGCGTCTGATGAGTGTTGTCGCGTTGTTTACTAGTTTGTCTATATGTTGAAATTTGGTTTGCAAAATCGAGCGTTTATGGCACCCATCAATCCTGTTATAGACACGTACTTACGTAATAATTAAAATGACAATAGCCGTCGGCCGTGTCGATTTTGTCACCAAAATGACAATAGAGTTCACGTGAATGTATGACGTCATTCCTGTGGCACGGACTTTTAAAATTGACCGGAAGTGCGAAATTTTAGTAGCGGACCTCCTTGTGTGAGGTCGCAAACGAATCGTATAACAATGTTAGGTAGAACTAAATGATGATGAGATATTTCTTGATGCAGTTAAAAGCAATTAATCAAATAGTTTAAAAACAGGTGTCTGATCTTGATATAATATCGAATAGCCCAAAAGGTTCACCAAATTACGGAATTGACATTAATTAGTCATTAATTTTGATCAAAAGTGGAAATATTATACCTACATCAAATTAAAATACCATGTCGCTTCAGGCGTTAGATTAGAATCAGTCCTAAAATGTAAGTATAGGTAATATATATTGGCACAGTCGATGATTGCGAAACGCACAATGCAAGCACGGGACGTATTGTGAAATAGCGGTTTCAGTTGATCATAATCGCAAAGACATTCTACTTTATTATTGCTGGTCACAGATGCGTATTGACGACATCGATTCGCGTTTCTCAATACCATGTTTAATAATATTTTAGCGCAATTGTTATAATAGGCGACTAATTTTTGTCGACAAAATGGTAATCAATTAACGGTACAAAATAAACTTATTTTATTAGCATTTTATACGAAAAAAATATTTATTTAGTAATAAATAGTAGGTAATGGATTTCTTGCTTTTTGAAATGATTTGATAGGCTGAGGTGTAAGCTCTAAAATAATTGTATCTGTAAAATAAGGCATTCCCCAAAAATCCTTAGAGGCAATGAGAACAGAATATACTGCTATGACGTCATTTTTACGTAGCCGTTGTTGGGTGCGATTAATTGAATATATTATTTACGGGTGATTTTTCAATCGTCAAATAAGTTTTATCTGAGGAATAAATATGGCGATTTAACATATTATATTCCAAAAAGCTGTCAAACCGCCATATTTATTCCTCAGATAAAACTTATTTGACGATTGAAAAATCGGCCCTTAATTGAATAAGTGAAAACAAACTCACGGTTACTATATTGGAAACTTTGGATGGAAGAAGGTGATGTAGAGTTGCTTACCGTCATAGAAAGGCTTGACTAAGAAAACAAGAATGCAGATAGATAATACTTTATTTAAATTCAGTTTTTTATCATTATCTTTCGAAATTTCAATGAACTGTATAAGTATCACACTTCCGTTCTCTAATACGTAAAGGTGTTTCAGAGATCCCTTTCGCGACAGCAGCAGCGGCGCCCTCCAGCAACGGTTTCTCCAGGAGATAATCTTAGTTTACGTAATAATACCGCTTTAGAAATCAAACAATCTCAAAGTTCGCCACACCATATCCGCATAGCCGTTATCATTGGTTAGCCATCGTATCTACAGATTCGCGTGATTGCAACCAATGACTCACAAGACTCACAAGTACAGGAAGTCTCAGCTATCGGTTGACATCGGCACACGCGATCGCTACCTACCCTATAATTAATATTTTTCATAATAAATAAATTGACACTTCTAAGTCTTACTACGCACACATTAAAGCCGATAATCGGTTGAATTTCAAGATTTATAGTGAAAGGATCAGATCTAAGTTACGATGTGGAGGAAAGATGCAAATTAGTTTAGAAAATTGTTTATTTGCAGTAAAGAAACATTGACGCGATAAATATTTATAGGCGTGTACTTGATAGCGTTACAAACATGATATCTTTAATAACGATTGCGCTTACTCGGAAGTTTAATCGATTGAACACTTAACAGATTTCTATTTTTATGTACATGTTTGGTTAAAAAATTGTGTAATAAAATGTATAATTGAACTACACCACCATTTTTATGAATCAAGCCGGGAACGCCTAGTAGGACAATAAATATGACACCCAATAATGGCGGCACTCATGTGTAAAATTGGCGTATATCAGCGCACTAATGAGTCGCGACTGCGCGGGCGGGCTGAGGGCGCCGACGCACGACGTAACGCCAACAATGCGCCTGCGACCGTGCCAAAACTCACATGCTAACCTAGTATTAATCACAAACTATTGAGTTTAGTAGAAAGGTAACTTGGGAGCATAGCACACGCATCTGGAGCGTCCTTCACGAGCTGGACCCTGACACTTTTCATAAGCTTCAACCATCCGCTACCGGGATAAGCAGGCCAATCTACCTCCTGCCGGGGTTGCGGTGCATGCTTTTGCGAATCCCGCGACCCCGGCCGAACGGTCAGGAGGAGGAACACCGTTGGTTATTAGCCGATAAGAGTCGCCTTCCCTGGGCGAGGGACATCCATGAGGATTTTCCAACGATAAAAAAAGGCCAATCTACCTGCCAGCCTAAATACCTTGACGGGCAGTAGCGTCACCAGAACAAGAAAGCTGGCGATTGGAAACGGGAGTATTCGTCTTTCCTGCATGGCACCTTTTGGGACGGCCGTTTTTGGAACAGCTCTATGAGGTAGACTGCATTTAGACAAGAATTGATCCTTCAAATAAATAAATAGCCGTCTCATTTGAAGGGCAAATAAATGGCTACTCGATCAGTGAGTACCGCTAATCAAACGTTATCATAAAAAGGCACGGCACTCTACATGTCACTCTATACAATCTATACTTGGAAAAGTAGAAGTACTTGATACTACAACTTCAATATCAAAACAGATTTGAATAAAATACTAATAACTTTCCTAATGATTAGGGACAGGTTACATAACATTGATAGGATAGTTAAATAGTAATCTTTTTAACATACTCGAAAGCACCCTGTAGAAGTAGCTCTAAGTTAATTTCTCCTAATCAGTTCGTCTGTGTCGTAACGTAACTTTATGATTGTTTTATAGACCATCAAAATATCTCAACAGTTATGTTTAGAGATCTTTATTAACAAACAAATTGAATTATCATCATGTATCAACAAGGAATGGGTATAGAATATTCAAAACTGAACATTACAATCGGTTGATTGATCATTTACATAAATTCTTTCACGCCTGTGCGCAAGAGCATCAAATAAAAACTAATATCTTAGTCCGATTGGTGCCAGCTTCCGAAATGCCATTGAACATCTCGTTTCGCTACGGAATTGTGATCGAGTTCCGAGAATCCCATAAACGATTTTTTATGCACTTTAAATGTAACGGCAAAGGTTTTATTATAAAATAACAGATGCCTACTAAATGTTACCAACTTAACTGAACACTTTTGAACAATAAAAAAATATAACGACATTTGTTCGAATTTAGAATAGTCACGTTTTAAAATTGGAATTAAAGTAGACAGTTCTCCATTGCATGATGCACCAGATATCTAGATTCGTATTGCAAGTGATGTAAACGCAAAAGGGCAGTTCACAGATTAATATCCTGCAACGAATAAATGTCATGAACCTGCTATAATGTCAGGCAACCGACACGACACGTCGCGTTCACAACAAAGTAACTGTGACTTCTCAATCAACAAGAGAATAAGCAATGGACAAGAAATATATAGATACGCACGTATCTATCATCTCTTTATACATTTTTCTACTAAAGAAGTAATAAGAACTAAGAGATAAGATGACAGTTAGAACATCTTCATAGCTCTCAATTATGTAGAACAATAATATGATGAGTTCTTTACATTTGATAATGGCAATAACTAAGTCGATTAACTTATAAATAAACAACATATACCTAGGCTTCTTCATAGTGACGGAGATAAAAATTCTAAGACTCAACTTAAAGCCTTCAAATTGTTTAATTTTATAATTTAACAGATAGTTATTTTTTTAAGTGGCCAGATTTCTAGCACCCTAAACCGACGAGCATGCATGAGAAGGTTAATGGATGTAGATGAAACGAAAAGTGTCAGGATCGTAGCAGGTGGAAATCTATAGTCTGTATCTACCCTAATGGGAAATAGGCGTGATTGTATGTATGTAATAAATTCAAAATAATTATTATTATTTACATACGCTTATATCTAACGTTATAGTTCGTGGACCGGTTTATAAATGCAATAAAAGTAAACTACTTCAACAAATCATGAATTCATAAAATATCTGTAATAGTAACATCATAATTATATTTTACGATTATAAGCAAAGTTATAATTATAAACATAACCGTCAAGTCGGCTCTATTACTCAATCTGTACGCCATTCTCTCTCAAACAAAGCTGTTAAATGAAAATAGCATTTCACATAAGTAATCTTTAAATAATGGAAGAACCGACTTCAATCGATGATCGCACTGTCCAGTAATTGATGTTTACGTACATGTTTGTGTATGTAGACGATATCATCATACTTGTAAGGATTTAGTTATTTCAAGATGTCCTAACAACTACTGAATGGTTTAAAAAAAGTGGGAGCAACTTGGGACCAAGCCTACATAATAAATACAGTTTAAATCATTTCAATCGGCAACGGATACGGAGACGACCCGAAGTAAAAAAAACATGTAGGTATACGTCGAATTGAGAATAATTAATAAGTCGGTTAATAACACCATCAAAATAAAAATGGCTTAGACAAATATAAGTATAGACAATACATTTCATTAGTCTAGACTGCTTAAGAATCAATTCAGTAGGCACACTTTAAATAAAGATTGACAAATTCATAACCCTCTCGAAGCCATAGCCGGTAGAAAACTCCAGAAATCAAACATGACACGAACAAGCTAACAATATTAAAACTACCCAAGCTGCATTATGACGACTAAAAACAGAAGAAAGGGACTGCAAGACAGAAACTGACATGCTAGTAGAGGCGAGGGGTTAACAGTCAACGTTAGTAACAAAGTGTATTTAAATTCAATTTTCATTCAATCTGCAATAGAGAACACGGAACATGTTAGAAACGGTGAAAGCTTAATGTGATTCGCATAAATAGAATTTCATGTTGGACATGTATATATCTGACTAGACGTTGGAATCACAAATAGATTCACATAAACTCGTTATTTATGAAGATTGCAACACGCAGGATCGTGATGACGAGGGTCTCATGAGAAAATGTGGGTGAGATGAAGACTAATAATAATAAAGGTAAAAAACTTAAAAAAAACGGTTTTATCTACCTCAAGTAGTACCCCTGCAGCATCAGGATTTGGAGATTGTAGGTTGAAACTATTATAATTTTGTATTGTCCTGGGAATTGAATTTGTATGCGAAGTTTCAAGAGAATCGATTAAGCCAGAAGTAGTTGAAAAATCTGTCGCAAGATTTGAATGAAACAAACAAATATACGAAGTGAAGCTAATTACAACCATTTAAAAATGGTCCAATATTAAAATTGCAATTAATAAGTCTAATATTTGTATTGGATTTCCTTGCAGCCTTATAGTGCGTCCAGACGCGGCGCATTCGCGGCGCGTTCGTCAGGTCTGGACGCACCATTATAGCTTGATACGAGTAAGTCTAGTTGCAGCAAGCACGGTTGGCTTAAATACATATAAACGATCTTCAATAGAACTTATAACAGGATCATTTTATTGTTTTGTATTTATTGAAGAAGCTTTGCCTGACCCTTTCTGTCATAATAAGACTACTGCTAATACTTTGTAAGCATAAGTACTGATAAAAATCTGTATCTTTGCCATTGCCAAGTTCAAGAAACAAAGCATGTAAAATTCAAAACTATTTAAACAAACATTTTCTGTTTACATAGAAGCTGAAAGGAAATCGCGTAAGATAAATCCGGTGGTTGTACAGTGTTCATCGTCGCCGGACGATCTACATGTCCTGCGCACGCGCGTGGGAAACCGCCCGTTACTCACTAGCTACCTACTAGATGCTGTGTCCGATACTATGCTAGCCAATACATGTAAACAAATCCTCGAAAACCGTGAGCGATCACAGTAGTCGAATGTTTAGGTAGGTAGAAAATTAAATAAAACCTAAAATAAATACAATAGGAAAATTAAATAAACGAAACTGAAGATAGAAGTAAATCAAGTTGAGTTAATAAATTAAAAATGAAAGGTTGAAACAATAATTTGACCCAGCTTAGCTTCAGTATACAAATTTTCACCAGAGGCTGCATACTAGTGTATGGACCTTAGATTTTCAAGCATGACCGCTGTTAAGAGGAAATTAAAACAAGTAATCAATAACTTCATTAAAATTTCAAAACTATATTAGCTAGTCGACCATCATTCTCTCAAGGAGGAATAGTGAAATAAGCCGAATAAGTTCACCTTATAGAAAAATCAATTCTATTTAATAGATGTAAATCGTATCGCAATAAAAAAAGATTATAGTCAATCTCAATTTTTATCGCGCCATAATTTTCATAAATCATAACCGCACAATAAAAATAAAATATTCTTACGATAACATTGACATTTACAAAATACTATCAAAATAAGATTCAGAAAGATGAAGCTAATGTTATCTTTCATGTAAAAACCCAACAGCTCTACGTCTTAACATGATAAGTCGTGACATATCACAATAACAGTGAAATTGAAACAAAATGTATAACACTAACATGTCTATACAAAACAATCAATACTATAGTGGTTTCACCGATAGTCAGGCGGAAACTCATTACTTATTTAAAATTCTAAATAAAAACCAAGAATGTGCCATACACTATGCCGTTCACATAACTCACATAAAAATCTCCAAGAGCTAAATAAAGATTTGATATGCACCTATAGGTATCCGATGACGATACTAACTTCCATATCATAATAAGGAGCGAGATTAAGGATAGAATTTCACAGCCTATAAAAGTAACTAAAAATTAATAATCAACAATACACAATAAGAGAACCATATAAAAATTGCGACGATTAAACAAATAAAAAAGTTGTTGAAGACACGGTCGACGCATGTAGTACGATGCATCTAAACGCGTAGATAATTGCGCACACGTCGGGCACCGCATCGAACCAGACGAAGGCGTTACCGCGCCCGTAGAGAATCAGCGCTGAAACACTGCATCATCGCTAGATGCTAATGATAAAATGTGATGTTAAAGAGAAAGGCTTGGACTTGCATGATTTTCTCTACTTATAACAATGAACTTTTGCTTTCACGGATATAGTAATTACAAAATCTACAACTTTTAGAACAAATATTAGTAAAATGAAAATACATTAGGTATCTGTGTAAAACCCGGACTGATACAGATACATTACATGACACAAAAAAGTCATAAACATGTAAAGTGCTCGTAAAAAGGTAACTGTAAGTAGTATCCATAAAGCACACTAGCAAAAAGTCTTCAAGGAAAAAAGTTGAGTTGCGCGTTGACCGTCATGCGTTAAAGAGACGCTTTAACAAAACTCATTTCACAACCTGCTTTAATCCTTAGCAAATTGCCCTTCCAAGAAGCCTAGTCGCTCATTAGCCCGCAATAATTACAAGTCAAAATGAACCAGGAAAATAAACATCCGTCTCTGTCTAACACAGCGGTGGACCCTTATAAGGAGAACGTGACAAACCGATCTAGATAAACGTATCAGATGAGATCGAGATCAGAATGCGGTTTAGATATTACTATTACAAACGTCTCATTATTTATTGCGATATTTTCTGTTGTAAGTAACAAGTAGTGTTTATTAACTCCATAATGAGCCTGAATTACGTAACGTTTGCAATAGTATGTAGTTTTTAGTCGTTAAATTGCGACAATGTTGATATCATCTGTGGTTGAGATGCAACCTCTCTACCACATTACAAGATACAGTAAATGACTTTTTTTGAATACCCTTTTGGAAACAAAAATCTTGGTCTGAAAATGGTTCCTTGAGGAACTCCTTCATATCAGAAAGAAATAAGGTGAAGTAAAAACTTTTCTAAGCTTTTACTTTATATTTTTATGAATATATTATAATAGTAAGAAAAACAATCGTAAACAGACTAATAAATGTTAGACATTGGCGATATTTACAGCCTATAAACCAAAGTATTTATTAAAGCCAATGCTGTTACATCAAGTTTTACTCCATTAAAAGGGACACAACATCCACCAAATAAGTACAATCATAAAATGTAAACCTATTTCGTAGGCTGAGCAGTCCGGAATATTGCTTTAAACAAATTTTAAATTACCTGTTTAGTACGGAGTTTAAATTTTAATATAAATTTTACAGCATCAGACATGTGATACAGGTTGAGTAATATTAAATTTAATTGCAGACACAATAATTAAAGTACTTACATTTATATCAAGCTTGACTCGTCGTTCATGCACGTCGAGGATACGGTTTCTGTAACATAAGAAGAAATAGGTTAGGTATGTAACAAGCTTTTTCAGAACGATATCAGACCTCTAAATAATACCCGTACGAAAAGTATTCATAGCATTTGATGGGCGTTGCTAGATTATTTTCAATGGACACAACCGCTTCAAATTGTTTAGATTGTGTTTAAAACCATAAATTCGAACCTAGATGAAACAGTGCTTATAAGTTATTCGACTAATAACTAAATAAAATAAAGAATCATTTATTATAAATTCCTCTTGTATCGGCTGCTCCTATGGGAAAATCCGCGCTTAAAAATGCTTCTGAAAAAATATCTTCTTTGTGAAATAGACAAATATTAAAGTTCCGAATGATATTCCATAGCGGTATTGTAGAGCCGAGATCAACAAACGCTTAAATAGTGTGTCGTTCAGATAAAAACTGATTACGCTCGATTATTTATGCACGTCCCGCTTCTTACTGGTGAACGGCCTACCGCGGAATCTTTGTAATGCACGTGGAGAGGCAAAAACCACCCAGTTACTACAAAATATCATAAAAATTGTGCAATTTAGTTAAATTTGCTATGTCTTATTGTCTAAACTGATAATGTTTTCCGGTATTGTGGGCAATATATGGCGAATCTTCAAAGAACCATCGTTCCAATAATTATTTTCACATTCAATGTTAAATCTAAGAAAGTTATGCACTCTACAACAAATTTTATATTTCATAATTGCTACATAGAAGATGGGGCGATATCTTCATTACCGGCGCACAGAATCGATGCAACGATAATTACGGAGAGCCAGCAACCACCGAGACTAACATGAAATTAATTCCTGACCAAGGTTAGAGAAATAGTGCATCGCTTTATGTAGACAATGTTATTAATGATGCTAATGATGAAACCGGTGCAGCGATGATGACACAAACATACTGCGTAACACTTAATACAAACGACAATACTGAACTTGAAAATGAAGTTGTTTTATCTTTTCAAAAGATAAACAACCAATGTAAAAACGGTCTCGTTTAACAACATCGTTAATCACCAAACGTAGCGCCACGTAAAACCAAAGCTTATCAACTTTCTGTTACACATAAATTATTTGAGAAATCTTCAAAATTTGGATAACTATGGGATTATTATAAAAACACGTCACAGTCTGAACGGGCCAAACGCGTTATCTTAGTTCGGAGAATCGAGATAAAAAATACTCTGTGACGAAAAGACCGCGTGACGAACCTAAGCGTGTTTTTTCAATGAGAAATTATTGTGTGCTGCTACATATTTAAAAATATTCTCATTTTTTTCGCACATAATGAATGTTGTACAAATTCGGGCAAGTCTTGTGTGTGCTTTGTATTTTTTTATACTTCAATAGTTACTACCCGATGCACTATACGCGTCAACCTTGAAACAAAATAACAAAAGCTTTGAGGAAAATTAAAGATATCAGATATCTCTAGATTATGGTGCAGTTATTATTACCACAATTATTTAGTGAAAGTCGTGATATGAATGTGCATGATATTCTACATTGTAGGAACAATGATATTTTGTAGAATCAACACGGATTATTGTGTAATTGCGAGCAATCGCGGCCCGGTATGGTATCGATGGCTCAGAAAGTTCAGAAACAAATCACAGCAATTTCGTAAGGCATTATAACAACGTTTTTGTAAAATTACACGTTGCGCTGGATACGCAACGTGTGTTTATGGAAGGTATGAGGCCATCCATATAATGTGTTGTATTTTAGAAGAAATGTGCACGAAAAAGATTTTTTGCTCGTTAAAATTCCAGCGAACAAACATAACGTTGTAACTGATTAGTTTTATGTTAATTACAAAAGTTTAGTACGTTTACATTAGAAAGTAAAATTATGCAAGTGTATAGTGAAAAAGTTATGTTGGACTGTACAGATATTCAATAGATCATTAGCAATAAATGAGACAATATTGTCAGTGGGCGCGTCGGCCGGGGCGCTCGTCTCACTATCGCCGTTGCCCAAGTCATTAATCATTAGTCAGCACGGACATAAAACACTGAGATTACACTGGCCATAAACGTTACATCACACTGTTACATACATAGATAAGTTGAATTCAAAATCATTTATTTCGTTCGAACATACCTACCTGCCAAAAAGACTCGACTAGATGGCTATTTCTGAATTTGCGACCAGACAACGATAGTAAGTATAAAACAATTGGAACAATACAAACAGTTATTACTAGGACACAGACCGGTCAACAATTTCACCGACTATTATAAGATCTCGACACGCGACGATGATAAACTAAAATCGGAAACAACGGACAATGGGGCACTTTCGTATCTCACAAGACGCCGGCTCTAAAGACATTCCTCAGCATGACAACGTCGCAACATCCAAATATAAAAAAAAAGTTTATTAACGAACGCATTCAATTGTGAATTCATAGCAGGCATTCGTGATGTCATTTAACGCTTAATTTGATAGCATATCATGAACGAGACAAGGAAACCGATGAGCTTTCGATGGGACCCTTGACTAAACAAGAAATGATTCGGACAATTCTTTTAATTATTTGTATAAATGTGTATAACTAAATCGTGTAGGTCTTGAAACTAAGCAGCTTTGTGAGAAAATACGGGGAGTTGTGAAGAATGGCTACCTTATTTTGTGAAATGTAAATGATCATATCTTGGGGACTCACGAAGTGTACCTCACATTTCGCGAAATTCGAAATTTTCTGAATTATAATAGCAAAATTTACAAGACACGAATACTAAAACAGTTTAAGTTGTCATAATTGGTTGGAAAAGATCAGCAGGGTTTGATGAGTATTTGGGCGAGGGCATTGCCATTGAGTGTTTCGTGTTACGTCTATTAAATGCACTTTTACAGAATATACTATTCAGCCTTTTGAAGCTAAGCGACGTTTCAATGACAGCCAATGCATTTTGTGGCATAACAAGCGACATCGCACGTGCCCAACTATAACCCGAGAGCGGGTGGCGCGATTCTCCGATAACGCATTCAAGGAGAGGACCGATTGATCGGCTGATACTTTCCTACGTCGATTGATCCATGTTGTATTGAAACGTCACTGCTGCGATACCATCTTACCATCGTTAGGGTACCCTCACAGCCTTTTACCAACATCACTTCTGTACGTGGGGAGCCGGCCACATTAGTTATTCAAATATGCGAACTCCGACTATCTGATAGTCGTTTCAACGGGGCTTTCAAGGTATTTTCTTCAATGATACTCGTGAAAAGAGGAATAACAATGCAACCACAATAACTCAAACATGAATAGATGGTATCCGTCAGGAGAAATATGAATATGAAAGAACAACGTGAATATACTTGAGGTCAAATACGTTCAACAGAGACATAGATCACATTGTACATTTTAAAACGATATACATATTACATACTCGTGATACATCAATAAAAATCCGTGAAAGTACGTGTGACGAAGCGGGTGGGTGTAAAACCGTCGCAGGCGCAGCCACGGCGAACTCGAATAAAGGCTCGTTACGCGCTCGCGCTCATGAATGATGGATGGCCGTGGCCGATCAGCCAACACGCAGCGCAACAGCCTTTCCGAACGTTTTGCTCACATCACTGTCCCTATTTCTTATTCTCGTACCAATAAGTCTCAAAGTTCCATAAATCATGAAATGGTCAAGTGTAATTTTGATGTCTGGTACGTATCCATGTGATTGACAAGTCCGTGCCGATGGTATCGGTCGTCATAAATAACACCGCCACCGCTAGTTAGTGCACATTCATTGCTTTATCGCCTTCGTGAGGCGAGTGATACAATATACTAGGTCCGTCCGTTCCAAGTGTTTGCGCTCGCTAGCATTGCCATAATATATTAAAAACACGACTATAATAATTCCAAGAGAACATAGGTATGGGGCCTTATTTTTTACATTCATTATAGTAAGGTATAAGCTTGGCACAACATGAGAACTCACGAAAAAGAAACAAATTTTATTATCTTGTCAAGATACCAACGCAATAAAAGTGGTAAGTAACACGACCACCGGCATTGATGTATTCCGCGAATAAAGAAAACGTTGGCAGATTATTTGTCATCTAATTAATATACCTACATCCTTTTTGGCAACAGAAGTATTATATTTTAGAAAACCACCGTATATAACGGCGATAAATATTTTAAATAACATGACGAACGATGCTGCAATATGACCATTTCTCAGGGAATATATTACGCGGGACAACGGCAAGTGGAATAAATATTGCGATGACAGCGAAAGTAATCAATAGATAGCTCAACGGTACGCGTAACGTACAGCGATATCAATTCAATTATGACACTAATAAATATCATAATGCATTTCAAATATAAATTATGACATTAAAGAGAGTCAACAGGTTTACACGGATGGCATTTCCCCGTACAATATATTACGCGGCCACGTCGGACGGCGACCACCGTAGGGCCAGCGCAGACGCAACCGTTACTTCGTGTCCAATAAATTCAAGAACAAACGACAGCAATAAGGAACAGACCGTGTCCAGACATCCATCTCCTGTCAGCCGGTGTAGAGACTTATAAAGAGCCGCCTCGATACGTCATACGTAAACAGCTAGCCGATAAATCAAATTCGGTAACAGTACGCGTAGATCGAACGAATAAAATTAAAGTGACCACATTGTAAATACCATTTACATAATTCAAAACGAAGACTAGATAGATGGTGGAGGAGAGGAGACGAATGAATGACGCTATTGATATAAATCTTATTGAAGATTCAGACTTGAAATCAATGTGTAGGCAATAAACATGAATAAAGAACTATAAACTTTAGAACTATCGTTCATGCTGTTGAATAATTGGATTTCAAAACATGAGATTGGATACTAAATGCAATGAGAAGCTTTTGCAACTAGCGTGTGGTGTAAGTTTATGATAATTTTATAGAACAACTTTTACAAAGATAAATAAAGTTTTATGATACTTTTCCTTATTTAGTTCATAGATATGGTTGACATCATCATCATCTATAGCCTTTCCGTTTGTGATTTGTACACCCAGAACTAAAATTCTAGTTCTTTCATCTCGCAGCAGTAATGAGAATCGATGAATTTGAAACTTTATTTAATATAAACCATAAAATGAATTAGACATAAAGTTCCGATTGCCAAAATTTCTTTGTCGACGTGTTTGTTCAATGGCAGATTAGATGGCATATTTTTCATTGAGAGCACGTATACAACTGCTCTTAAGCCTCGCCTGATATTTTAGGGGTTGATTAATTATTTGCAGCATCAATCAATATAATTAGTTCATTAATCAGTTCAGTTAATCAGTTCTAGTGTTTAAAAATGTTTGTTAGTGTTTATTGTCCATACACATCGAAGAAAATGTACAAACTTTTAAGATAAAATAAAATAATAACATCAAATGAAAGATAACTGATGCAGCAGATGTCCCGGTCCGGATGTTAGTCATACACATACGTACAAAACTCTACATTGATAGGAGTGCGAATGGAGCACTCAATAATTACAATTGAAGACTTCCCGTCGGTCGAGCCGACTCATAAATTGATTAAATCAAATACTGTATTTGATATAAATCGTATCATAAGTATGATACGACGCTTACTTGTAATTAAAGTGGACACGAGAGACTTAACCTATAGGGAACATTAGGCGGTCGGCGATCAGGACGTAGGCCTACTTAAGTTTCCCGAACGAAGTGTACTTGTCACATCAGGGAAAAACCTACTTTGAAACAACGGGTTTGAAATTAGTCGTCTTTTAATAGATTATTTACAGGAGAAGATAAAAAAATTAAGTTAATTAAGAAGAACTAAATGCTGAAGTGAATATGTGTTTAAACTGGTGCAATTTCTTGGATATTGAGACTAGTATGGCTTCGTTTTCCGCACAACTGAATAAAATTAGATTGAGTTTACTTGCTTGTAGAATTCTAAGCAAGATGATTAAGGAAATTTTTAGGTTTAATTTGTTTAATCTTGTTTTAGTTCTTTACGTTCTATCAATAATTAATAAAATAATAGGTGAAATAGGTCTGATGGCAGTCGCTCCGTGTAAAATAGGTACTGGTATTCAGCCGCATTTATTAGACTGGGAGTTGACCTCCAACATAGTTGGGAAAAGGCCTCTATGGAAAAGGCTAAGCTGAACGAACGTTCTATCAATAAATCTCCAAACACTATTTACATCAGAGACACACCTCAAATGACTGCATCATATCCTGGCATTACTTTAAAGCCTTAGGCAAAACCAGGGCCATAAAGGCATGAAATAGTATAGAATCAGCAACACATTAAGACGGTTGGGCTGAGGGAATCTGAGATCGACGCTCGAGATCCGAACGAATAGTCACGTCAGAGCTATTAGTAAAACGGTTAAGGACTTGAAGACATGCAAACCACACGCGAAGTACAAATGAAAGTAAGTTTTTTTGGGATTAGGTATATTGCCAGTTGTGTCAATGTCAAATAGTTCAAATAGAGGATACTGTAAGAGCATTCTAAAATCAAATACATCTTAGCCACCACTGAAACTTAGAGACCGCGTTTTCAAAATATGTACTTGACAAAACGTTCACAATTTTAATACTGTGTTAAAAAAGTAAATATTTTTTTATGTATATGGCCAGAATTTCTTGATATAAAAAAAGTAATAAACCACAGGCTTATAACATGCATGGATCCCAAATATCCCAATAGAAGTAAAACTTAACAGATATTATGGAGCACAAATCAACTTTGTAGGTAATTGCCACCATTCACATCTACACATCATCAGATCTTCTGTTAAGTACAATAATTTGTAATTCCAAAGATTTTTAGACCCATAACAACAAACGACAATGATCCTCTACCTTGTCGTGTCTTGTTGTGTCTACAACCATACACATTTGAATAATCATGATATACACAAAGCAGATACAATCGAAATCTCCAAGGTCGCAGTTGAGTCTCACATCGCACCAATAACTTAACCCCCCGCGTTCCGAGTCAAGAGGTGCACATTATTGCCTATTAGCGGTCATAAAACTCATAGAGTGCACGCGCCACAACAGACGTTACTCCTACGCATCGCACACGACATAACGCTACTCATGTAGTTCAATTCATGTTTAATGAATTTTCTTCTGACATTTTTGGAGTGCGATTACTTTATTTATTGTAATGGAATAAAAAAACAGCATTTATTCCTTCATTCTTCTCTTCTTTAGATCATTTCATACAAATCACTTAGTTGAGGCTTTGGTCCTTTGTAACGCTTTTGTTTTATGGTCCTGGTTTTGGTCCTAAGGTCCAAACATTATAATTATGGTTCAGTCCAACAATTCTGAGGCACGCCTTGGAAAATCTTATTTTGCTCCATAGATAAATGGTGTCAAATTCATCCTGCCGTCTAGGCCTACTGTCATTGATGAACGGCGGGATTGCAAAAATTATATTTCTGCTTGCCTTATTGAGGATTGTTCACACGGACAGACATACATACATATATGGCAACTTTTACCTTTCAGCGCTAGTAATAAGTGTTACTGTGTTGCGGGAAGGCGATTTACTAGCCAATTTATCACTGTTTACATGTGCGGTTAATTATTTATCTCAATCTCTTAAAGCCATATGTGAATCAGAACAGTTCTCGTCCACTCGTTACGACAGCTTAGGAGGGAAAGCCAAAAACCTAAGTGATACCACGTGGATGTTACGCAGTGGTAATCAGTTTTCAATTGACTATTACCGATCATAAAACGAAGTATTAGCTACTAGTCGTTTTACGATAGGTAATACACGATATTATAAGGTTGATGATGCGCAGCAACTGCGCCTACGCAAGTCTTTATTCGACGTCGCTGATATTCTTCATTACGATGTATTAAAGCGTTTATTAAATTTAATTGAAGTACCTTCATTCTTCGTTTCTATTAAGTCATATTTCAGCATTATATCTTTTTGCAATTGCATTACTCGTCTTAAACTGAAAAATTCTATGAGTCCTGATTTGTTCAACGAACTCTCTCTAAAGGTGGTTCTATCAGTTTATTTTTTTATTATTGTCCAAGAAATCAACTAGATCATTATTTAATTTTAAATGACCGTGTGTTGCTCACCCAGAATCAAAAAATCTAGAACACTATCACATTTTTATTCATTTTTAGCGATTATTATAATCGCTAATTTATATTCCTAAAGCCTTACATTTCAACAATATTAATCATAGGAAACAAATTTAAACCATCTTATTCCAATTTATAAGTCAAATATAAAATCGATTTAGCGAAATTTAATTAGATAGAGACGAGAAAGACTGTCCATGAATTAAATTAGCATAAAAATCTGCTTCCGAATTCATTAAGAAGAAGAATTTAAATGTTTTCTAGAAATTCTAGGATTCGTTCAAAGTGTTTTGGCATGTTATTGTATAATAAACAATGATGTATTCTGGCACCGTAGCGCGTTGTCATAGTTTCCACAGATATCTTTTGGAACATCGTCAAGATATTACACACATAATGATTGCCTACATACAAACTTAACATGAGTACCTACCTCGGACGTATGTATGTAGGATAATTTCATCACTGTCTGTAAGTACACAATCTTATGAGTTGCAAACGTAGTTAATTTACTTTTTGATCTAATAGTTTGAAAATTCAGCATGTCTTTAACTAAAATTCTTGGTACCTTTTTCGATTTCCGCAGCCTTACAATAGGTCAAAGGGATGAAGGCGTGAAAGTTTTTCTTGAAAACAGAAAAGGCGGCATTTGGCGCGTGCGTACAAAGCTGAAACTCCGCCCACATCGAAGCAACAAGTAAAAAGTTAAATACTTTCTTAAGTTTCATTATAAAACTTCGTTGAACATAAAACGTTATCAGTAATTACACTCTACGCTTCATAAGCGACGTTATCGGTGTCTCTAAAAAAGTCCAAACAATTTGTTTCTGTTATCATATCAGACGGAACTTTTATGAATACACACATCCATTATCTGGCTGCCTTGACAGATAAGTTACAGTTCTTTTGTAAATTATTACGTTACCGCAAAGATATAAAAACTGTCCAAAAAAACTAAATCACGACGATATAAATAGTCTGATGTCATAAAAACTTACAATTTCTTCTAGAAAAAACTGCTTCGGCGCCGACGAGCTGAACAAAAAGCAAACGCAAACACCCAAAAGTTATTCACACAGCACTCAGTTCATAAACACCGTACGTAAAAACATGAGACATGCGATAAATGCGTCAAACGTGCGCACTCGATGACGTCTCAACGTGGAATGGTATCTTGATGATGGTGAAGCGAAAGACCGGGGTGCGGTGAAGAGTGCGGGATCCGAGGTGGGGTGGGCGTGGCTTCGCAGGTGTATCAAGTCGAACCATGATATATGCGCATGTTAACACTTGGATACGAACACGCCTCACTGTCACGTATGGAGCCGAATTGTCGGAGCACTGTTTAATTGTTTATTCGAAGGCGAAAGTGTATTACACTCGGGGATTCATTAATAATATAAGTCTTGACAGTTTCGTTTTAAAGTGCCCGGTGTCAAGCGTCGCTGACACTTTGATGGCAGCAAAGATAAAGTTTAAAAGATAAACCAATAGCGATTACATTATTTCATCTCACTTTTAATTGCTGTTATTATCAGTACCGTTATTGTCATTACTTGGTACAATAACGTACCTATTCATTTATAAATTAAACATTTATTTTTAAACAGTAATTTAGTAAGAAGATACATAAGATCAAGCAAATTCAGAATGCGGACGCTAGCTATAGGCTCAGATAATACAAGAAAACAAAAAAAAAATTTTCCTCGGATATCTAAGTAATAAAAAATGCAGAAATCTCTAGAGAGCTTGTCTTTATAAACAGCTACTAACCTATAAACAACATCCTACGTGTAATTACATAACCTTCAAGCGTGATTTCTTTTAGTGGCAGGATCGCTCGTGTAAACAGCAAGTTGGCATTAGCGGCCAGCAATTGCAAACCAGTGGTGAACTATAACTCTTGTTGACGTCTTAATAACAAGCATCCCTTCCGTCAGTGCAACTCGAGATTTATCGCCACCGCGATTGGCCCGACCGCGTTTACAGGTTAACTGTCAAACGTCTTATGACCTAGGCCGTAAAGCTCAAAATGCTGTGTTCCAATTCGCGAAATAATTATGATTCTGTTTTAACATCAGTAATACAATCATTTCAGAAATTAGCGCTCAATTTAGAAACTTAATTAAAGTCGCTATAACCAGTAATTACCCTATTTTGAATTATTTTAATTGGTTTCCTTTAGCAGGTGGCCATTAAGATGTCTACGTACATAAACACTTCAATCTGTTCTTTGAAACTCGAGAACTACTGATATGAAGCTTTTATTTTATTTTCTTTCGTACAGATAATTCCTGTCTAGATACGCAGCTGCAGCAGGACCGAAATGGAAAGATCTATAAGCAAAGGAACTAGAAGATTATCTAGGAACTACGAACCCGATAACCTGGACAACGGCCACAAGATGTCATCATAACATGGTCTAACTTTTAATTTGATGTTAAATTGTGTCAACGTATGACACATGTAAACTTCAGATCGAACTTAAACTTAGACTTTACAGAGAATGCTGTGTATCACAGGGAAAAGAAAGATTAAAGAGTGCATTGTAAAATTGTGAAGATGGCTAATTGAATTAACAATACGTGTAAGGAGACGCTCCTCTTTAAACATTTCCAAATGTTTATTAAAACAATAATCTCAATAAAAACATGGCTTTCATGTTTCTTGTCAAGAATAAAGATATAAGCCTCATTATTTTCGTCAAAATAATTAGTATTGCCACCAACCCGTCAACAGGCGTGAAGTATAATTGCGAACTCGTTCGAACCTCGCTTAATTAACTCATAACTCAAACTCGCACTTATCGCGAGCTATATCGAGCAATCGCCCACAGACGTACGCTCCAAGCGAAAAATCGATAAATAATCGCACACAATCGATATGCCAAACTTCTGATTACTATGTTTAATAATGAGACGTTAATGTTTTGAATAGTTTATAATGTTAATTTAGCAACAAGAAACAAAACATTACCTATTAGACATTACTTCCAGAATATTGTTCACGAATTAAAATGTAAATTAGATTATGCTGATTTTATGAATCGTTATTTTATTTTGTTGAAGAATAAATTAAGAATTAATCAAACCATTTCAATGCGTTTCCGATTACAATTCGATATGACCAAAAGATAGAGACATATAACTATCATAAATATGCACCTAGGACCATTAATTATACCGTGTAATGCCTGGCTTGTCTTCAGACCATCCTTTATAAACCACATAAGAGATGACTAAAACGAAGGACCGAAGATCCTCATTGATATCCCCCCCTGGGGAAGTGGCAGGGTTATTATGCCAGATTCTTAGAACCAGCTAAAGTTCCCACGGTGTTCCTTCTCCGGAACTATGACCGGTTTTGGGGGATTCACTGCTGCATGCACCACAACCATGAGCAGATAATAACCTAGCTTAATTTATGCTCACATAGACAGAAATACAAGTGATAACTATAGCATTATGAAGAAAATATTACCTATTGAAAAGTTTGCATGCCGTAAGGTAGAATGTACTGGGACTTGTTATTGTATTTCCATATTATGTATGTACCTAAGTACATTGAACGCAAAATAAAGAATTTGATTTGATTTTTTGATTTGAAACTCTTCTTCTTTTCGTGTGGTTAGTGACTTACCTGGTGTCAGAATTTATGCCGCCCATGGGCCTCTGACTTGGCTTCACATGCCGTCGAGAAATATCTCCCAGGCATTCCTCACGATGTTTTCCTTCACCATTTTTAGGCAAGTGATAATTATACAATAATCACATGATTACGAAAAGTCAGAGATGCGTGCCTTGGGTTCGAACTCGAGACCTGTGACTTGGCAGTCCGACGGTCACACCACTAGGTAAAGGTTCGAACCAACTCAAGCTCTATTGAGATTTCTCGTAACAACAGATCTGTTTAAGATCTTAATTGACTGAAGATTACCAAACTCGGAAATACATTAGTGCATTAGTGGCCAAACAGTGGCTACTAACACTTGAAAAACAATCAACAATTGTAAACACAATTCAAAAACAACCTTGACTAAAGCAACACAAATACAAAGAACACAAATCCTGCCTTATTTTAAACATAAACGACAATTATTTACATTCTAAACACACATTATAATCACACATAGGCAATCGTGAAAGGTTGAACGTAAATAATCAGCTGATCCGATGATTTAAATACCAAACAATGGTACATACAGACATTAAATCTTGCAGTTTCGCAATACAGCCTAAGACGCCTGAGACAATAACGGCCTAAACAATGTAAACTATATTGACATTTGAGAAATAATATTTATTTAAGAACAGACTAACGAGTACAGGTACAGCAATACCGGTGTAATTCTAACAATTTTGTAAATTACAAATGATGAGAACTTGAATTTTCGTAATACTCCTTTGTGCACAAGTAGCTACAGCTACTTATACAAGATTACTCGTAACAAGAATCTACCCAATAGATGCAGCCAAAGGCATACGGCCACACAAACATTGCATCATACCATTTAAGAATGCCAATAAAAATAATTTACTTTCAATACCAAACCTGCAAATTATACAATCAATAAATCACTTTGATATGTACAAATTATCGCCAAAGATTTCACTTCGATTAATAATTATTTCGTTTTCACTGTGATTATTGCTATTAATAGTTATTTACATCTAAACGTCGCACGCGCAGATAGATGGTAATGACCCGCTGCGCCAACGCATCGCGCAGGTGCAATAATATTGTGTAGCAACTAGGCGTGCCATAGCGTTGATTGATAGCACCAAAATTTTATTCTCCATTGAACATCCCAACAAAAATGTTGACCCTGCCCTACATACATGTTTATTTTTGAAATCAACGTAATGAAATATCTATTCCTATTATTGAATTAGACTCTACACAACTAATAGATGTTTGAAAAATCTATATCCACGTTTGGTGTCGTGTACAAATTATTTTAAAGTACGGTGACATAAATCAACTCGAATAGCTTTATTATTAAGTTAATCAGCTTATACGCGCATACCTTTTCCCATATTTCTCTTTCCAATACAATACGAAAACAATTTTATTAGATAGTTTGCTTGACACGGAGACGGCTCTCAAGAAGATATAAAGATAAGCATCGCATAACTATTATGGATTTCTTAACTTTCCAGCTTCATCTGCGTCTATATGGCGCACAATTACATCGGCATAATATATTGAAATGAAAGCGCGTGCGCGCCCATTCGCAGTGAGAGACCGGCCGTACCCAGAAGTAGTATCACGCAACGCCGTTTATAATTCAACAACAATAAACAGATAGTTAATTGCGATGCTGTCACGGGCGCAGTATATGGTAATGAGGCGTAGGGATCGCGGCTGCATGGACAATATCTCTCGACGGTGAAAGGTAAGACGGCGACGGCGCAAATGTGAACAGTAGGCGTGGAAAGGTAAGGGATGGTATACCTGTATCAGTTACTGCCAGATAAGATAAATGGGTTTTTCAATGGTAACGAAATTAACCTGAATAATATGTAAAAAGAAGTCTAACACTCCTTGGTTATTTTCAAAACGCATTAAATACCACTTGGGACATATTGTAAATAGATGAAGAACACACGGCTTAAAACCGAGTCAAACCAAAATAAAAAACCTAAAATGCAGTGTACGAAAAAGATAAGTTCGGATTTAGTCTTACTTGACGAAAGGCGAAGACGTGAGTAACGGCGGTATAGAAGATTCACATTGTTAGTGTAGAAAAAACTCGATTTTTTTTTACCAAAATGGAAAGGGCACACGACACCATCACTCCCGCCCAAATCTAACAACTTAAACCATACAAGCATAGTGTTTGCTTAGCCCATGGCCCGTGTCGGTGAGATAGGTGGTGTACATGCGCTTTCAGGTACGCCCGCCACAATCTGAGTAGCTGACACCAATAGGTTTTTATCAGCACCCATCGGGGTTATGAGAAAGTTATCGAGCGAAGCTGCAGTTGGTATTAGGGCTAGACGATCCACTGGGTGCGCATGGGCAGTGTGCGCTTTGCGAGTTGTGTGCAAATAAAAGTGAATACGTTTTTTCCTATACACGTTTCATTTAGAATACAAATTAAATGGAGAATAGTGATAAAGCAAAGTAGATTTTTGGCATTACGCAACTATTTGAATTGCTTCAGCCTAATCTGCTTAAGGAATTACTTTAAATCGGAATTCTGGATGCATTCCCGTTTCTCATCGAAATATGATTTTTTGTAGATTTGTACTTACGGACAACCAGATATAAATTGAGGTGGAAATGATGCAGAAGGCAAAGAACTAAATGATGCTGTGCAACTTGGGAAAGGACCATGTCTAACAGTTGACTACGAGCGTTGAACAGGTGATGTAGGTACATATTTATGAAAAAATAAATTACCATTGTGCTCGTAAATATTTCTAGCTCTACGTACTTAAAAGACAATATATTGACAACAATATAATAAGACAATATATTAAACTTTGATATATTGGATAAAACTAGTCAGGAAGAAGTAAATCAAACTTAAGTACACCATAAAATCACTAATAACGCCCTATCTAGTCATCTTGGTAATAGTAGCTTCAATGTAGACAATTACAAGTTGCATGATTAATTGTTTCCTTATTTACTTTGAGAACAAAAACAAGCTCAAACGCGAATTAGATGAGTTTATAAGACCTTGGACCACTAATAACTGGTTGAAGACAAATTAAATGTCAACTTAATTGATTCTTGTAAGTAGTTTATCAGACACTGCTCTGTTGCCAGGCCAAATGGTAAATGTGTGTGCAGACTTTTAAATGTTTAATTTGAGTACCGAAGTTTTATTATAATGTCACTTTAAAAATATATTCTGTGTTTTTGAATAATCGCAGGATATTTGAAGAGATTCATCCATATCAATGATATTATTATACAAAATGTTCATACTCGTTAAGCTTAGCAGTCAAACTGGTAAAAAAGTACCATTATGAAATACAACAAGCAACAAAAGTATCGTCTGCATATTGTAAAACCCAACCTATTTCCATAATTCTGGAAGCGAGACAGTGCAACCATATAAAGTCAGAAATCGGCTATATCAGGGAAGCATTATTTTGCGGAACTCGATATTCAAGTAAAAACACGACACACTACTCGAAACCTCATCTAGCAATAACGTTTGAAGTACAAACATCCAATTGCCCATGTTCCTAAGCTAATTACAACTAAAAGCTTTTAGAATTCTCAATAATTACACAAACAGCCTTAGGATATTCCGTCTCAGCTCTGAGAAGCGATTTCACGCGGCAAAATATCTTCTTTTTTTTTATTCTTGACTTGGTCGAGTTTGGCCCTAGTTTCACCTGATGGTAAGCGCAGACAGGGTCTAAGATGGAGTACACGACTCCAAGGAACAGAGATATAGACGGATTCCCCTATACCCCTCTGGCTCTCACATACACACGACGCAACACAGTAAAATGCTTGGCGCCGGACTTTAATGTGAGGATGGTAGCTAGGCAGGTGGACCGCATAGATCCTACCACCAAGCGTGCTGGGTTTTGTTGAATCTTACAACATGCGTCTATTCCCAGCGGGCGGTGAGGAAGTTTTATATTCTAACCCGTCCCCACACGGGTCATATTGCAACTGCAAAAACGTTTTCATTAAAACTGATTCCCAAGCATTTATAACTGAATGAATTTTCTATATCGACCGGCTCTCGTGAAACGAGGACGCAGCCCTAACGATCTAAAATCACAGTGAGCTTCAGCGACATTTACAGAACATTATATAGGTAACACATAGTGAAGTGCACGGAATCTAGTAACGAGTAAACGAATAGAATTACGATCTAATTATACAAATGCCGGTTGAGATCGCGTTGTAAATGTCATTTCACACTTACACAGGCTGGGGCGGTTCGGTTCTCACGATATGGTTGGTTTAGTGAGTTTCCGCGATTAGTCGAGTTACCACGGACAACGATATAGGGCTAATTTTACGAGTACTGCTTGTGTAAGCCAGCTCTAATGAGCATACATTGTGGTAAGTGCGGTCCGTGTAGACGCGACCGAGTATTTGAGATTTAATGTATTGAATTTAGTTTATAGAAGAAATTTCGTTTGAACAAATAAAATGTGGAAAGGATAGTGTCAAAACTTTTTCGGAATTATGAAACTTTCTTTGTGAAGGCTTTGTAAATGAACAAAAATATACGTTTAGTTAATAACATTTTGAATTTTAATGAAATTAATTAAATATGTAGATTTTCATTAATATGATTGCCCGATTGTACTCATTGGACCAGACCATCTTCAACTAGCATATAGCAAGCAGTACACGTCAGTCTGCCCTTCGGATTAATTATAGAGGCTTGACGATAATGTAATACGTATTAACCATTTTGCTAATAGGTACTACATAATACGTCTTAGAAGAAAGGACTAAACATACATTTCCCACGAGATGAAAGAAAAACCGAATGTATAAGTACTGATACTTTGTTGCTTTTCACAGAATCGACGCAAACGCTCCTAGCGATTCCTCTTGCTACCATTTGCGAGTTCTACTTACACCCTAGGGTAGGGCTGCCATCATCTAAACCGCCGACACCGGGCAAAGATTTCAAAAACCCCGGAAATTCGGTCGAAATTGGGATTTTTTCCCCGGACGCCCTAAAAAATATAAAAAAATATGAAATTTTCATTTTTTTGTATTAAAATAGACAAAGTAATATCGTACCCAAGTCATATTACGTATTCGTGTGCTACGTTGAACTAATTAGGTACTGGTATAAGAAACGAATTTCGGAATCGAGCACAGAACTCCAACTAATGATTCAATCACTGAATATGGTTAGTAAAAAAGTAGGTTTAGAGATGAACCTGGCGAAATCAATGGTAATGACTAACAGCACGGAAAAAACTATAACAGTTGATAATGAAAAATTAAATTACACGAAAAAATACGTTTATTTAGGAAAACAAATTAGCTTGGATAGAAAAAGTAATGAACTGGAAATTGAGAGGCGAATACAACTCACCTGGAACAAATATTGGAGCCTCAAGGAGATCTTTAAAAGCAATATGTCAATAAAAATTAAAAGTAGAGTCATGAATTCCTGTCTGCTGCCATGCCTTACATATGCCTGTCAAACCTTGAGATATACTTCCAAAACCAAAAATAAAATTAACACATGCCAAAGCGGACTAGAGCGCAGTATGCTAAAAATTAGAAAAATAAAAAAAATACGACACACAAAAATCAGAAGCATATCAAAAGTCACGGATGCTCTAAATTATGCAAAAAAGCTCAAATGGAAATGGGCGGCACACGTAGCGAGACTAAGAGACGACAGGTGGACCAAAAGAGTAACATCGTGGAATGGCCAAGTAGGGAAACGCCAAAAAGGTAAACCACACACAAGATGGGAAGACGATATAAGAGAAACGGCTGGCCCACATTGGATGCAGAAAGCACAAAACAGAACCAAATGGAATTCTTTGAAGGCGGCCTTCACCTAAAGAGAGGGGTTCTTGCAATTAGCAACATTTTAAAAATAATTTATAAATTGCTTTTCAGCAATATAAAATGTAAAGAAATAATAATAGAAAATAATTTATTTAAGTAAAATATCGTGTGTGTAATGCAAGAAATAAAAGGCTTTTTTATTTTATTTATAGGAAACGAACGAAAATGCCAATGAGGCTGGCGTCCGGGTTTTACATGGACACTTTTTGAGAACCCCCGACTTCCCCGGACGCCCTCCCATATTAGAAAAAATCTGGGGAAACCCGAACGGATGGCAACCCTACCCTAGGGGAACTGCTGTTTATAAACACGCACGATAGAAATAGGACCATATCAACAAGTTACAATTTAGCTACGATCGATAACCAAAGTCTCAGTTACAGGGAGTTGTGTAAAGGTCAACACATACACGACTGCCGTGTGTAAAATAATTCGTATTCGAAATCGGAGTGCGGAGAAACAAGAATCGCAGCGAAGCCTACGAACAACTGGATCCCGGCGGTTGTGATAAGTAGGATTTATGTTAGAACAGCATTGGTCGTGTTGTATTATCAATAACATAAAGTAGAGTAAGCTGATCTGCAGGAATCTGGCCGCTCCCGCTACTTCCAGTACAGTTGAATCAGCTGGCTCGTCATTATGTAGTAAAGAATGGTAGTCGCGAAGATTTTCACACGTTACACTGACCTAAAAAGTGCGAGAAAAGCTGTAGGATATAGGAAACTGGATTTAGATGACTCAATATCGCCATTTAGTTAATAAAAGTGCGTAAAATGATCTGTTTTCCCCATCAAACACGATTGATGGCGAAATAATTATTGCAATAGACTCCGTGGCAAACATAGCATTAAGCCCGGCTTATATGTTCTTAGAAATATACTGACTGAAAGTAGTGGCTTCAAATCTTGAACTTTAACAAAATTCGAGCTTTGGAAAAATTACAGACTCTTACAATTACATAAAAGTCCCACTGACACATTTAAAGGCAATTAGCACAATCACAGTACAAACAATAAACCACATAAATCAGCCATATAAGAAAGACGATTCAAGAAAATCTACGTCGACTGCATTGAAAAATTTACTTATAAGTCCAAGAAAGCCTGAATCCAGGACGACTAATTCTCTTATTAGGGTGTACAACTCATTACGAAAAATATGTAAGAAGGAGGTAAAAAAGGAGAATCCTCTTTTCACACGCGAGCCGCAAAAAAGTTGGCCGATTAATGGCGGCAAAAAGAGTAATTCCGCCACTAGTTTATGGAGAAGCACAAACGGCACTCGTGTAGACATTTACGCATATTTACCAGTTACAGGCGTTTATCTGACGATGTCGTAAGCGAAAGTAGCTTGTATGCCCTTAAACGGTTTTGTTAGGAGTTATTAATATGGAAGGCTAGGTGTGGCGTTAGGCTGAATGTGAAGCTTCGAAGATTTAATACGCATTAGTTTTTGCATATTTCCTTTCTACAACTTTATGACACGACTTTACTAAAGAAAGGAACCCAAGGCACGCACCTCTGACTTTTCGGATTCATGTGCGTATTAATAATTATCATTTGATTAAAAACGATGAAGGAAAACATCATGAGGAAACCGGCTTGCCTGAGAGATATTTCTTGACAGCATGTGAAGTCAAGTCAGGGCCCATGGGCGGCATAAACTCTGACACCAGATTAGTCACCAACCACACGAAAAGAAGAAGACTAAATACTACTGAATACTATCTGAAATCGCTGCTTCCCTAGTTGACGTTTACAGTTTTCGTCATAATTATAATGAGTATTTATTTGATATACCTACACATTGTTCTTACTTTTTTATTTATTTTTTTGCTTATATACATATTATAGTAATATTTTATATATATATATATTTATATATGTATTTATAACCTATGTCCTATATTTATAGTTGTTTAGTTATCCATATAGTTAATTAAGTCGCAAATATCCATAATTTTTTTTTGTGCCTCTCTTTTCAATGCTTTTCTCTTTGACCCAAAGGTTGACTGGTAGAGAATGCCTTGTGGCATTAAGTCCGCCTTATGTACCACCATTGTGCATTGAAGTATTAAATAAATAAATACTAAAGAACTAGTTTCGCATTTACTTCAGATTGTGTAAAAAATATTGTCGCATTTTAATTTACTGTCTGATGTATTTTCATCAAATATACCTATAATGTTGCTCCACGTACGTATGAAGTAAAATATTTATTCTCAGAATTAGATATGTTGCATGTTGCCGACAAAAAATAAAAATAATATCGAAAGTCATTATCGATCAGTCGGAATCAAGATACCGATGGTATCGCACGGGAATCGGTATCACACGCCAACAAAAATACATACTTTACTTATATGTGTGTACTGAAAACATCTATGAGATAAGGATAAAAGCAAACCGTCGTTACAGGACTGAATAGACTCTTCTACCATTTTATGGCATCGATACTCCAAGATGACTATTTGCGTATATCTAGACGCAAACGATAATAGGCACACGCTTCAAAACTAATGTTATTATGCATCGAACATTTCAATACAAATTATCATTGAAAACGCAGCGAACAAAAAGCGTGAGGCATCCAATTTCACGGCCACTAAATAAAATTAGCATCAACTTGACAGAATAACAAAGCGGTCTCAATAATTCGCACAGAACGAGCAAAGCGAACGTACAGACACACCCCATTAATCACAACACACCCAATATACTTACGCTCAATAATTTAATGAAAGTATAAATTACAAAAGCACAGAATTCAATTCAGCTAATATGCAATAATTGCCATAACCATCGGTGTTAGACAGTGTCCGTAGGCGCAACGTGCAATCAAGAAAGAATGGCACGTTAACATTTCTCTTAGAACGCAATTACAATTCAATTTTCTGTGAAGTACTAAACTGTGTAATAAGAAGGCTATCGGCGCAGTTAAGAAGAATAATGGTTGTGCCTGAAAGGTGCGCGATTAAATCACAGACGATTGTTGTCGCGTCGTCAGCCTTACTGCAGTATTAAGATCAATTACGAATGTCATTACAGTCTCCAAGTTTATGAATTACCTTCAACAAAGCTCCTTAATCAAATTCGTCCATCGTAGCAGCAAAGTAAACAAGCTTGAAATTGCAAGATGAACGTAACGGGACGTGGTCGTTCTGTTAGCGTCGCGTTCGCTTGCGTCTCAGATAAGATTCGCGGAGTCCAACTCGAGCCTATTGAGGGTCGTTACGAGACGCTGGCGCGAGATGATCGATAATAATGGTAATTTCACCTGGAACACGTGTAGCATCGCTCGTTCGTCGGCGCGATCGCGATCGCTGCATACCTACCCTATTAGGACGTGCTAAAGGCAGGCTAGATGACAGAATTGGCCTGCAAGCTTTTCCTATCGCTTGGGAATTTCCAATTCATTATTTACACAAAGAAAAAGGTCAACATACTCAAAAAAAAATACAACTCGAGACAGCATCAGTTCATAATATTGTATTTCTCTACTCTTTGTAAAAAGCTATCTGCATTCCAATTACAATAAACAAACACAGAATTACACTAACAGAGATGCAAGCCACCCGGCGTTTTGTGTTAGGCATTGAGATATGGAAACGGCTCGCGTCACAGATACCCATTGAGAAGACGACACAAGAGGCTTTGCCGAGCAAACTGTGTGTATTTATGGGACGTCCAGCCTTCCCGGAGACCCATAATGGCAACACAATATCACAATACGGGCATAGATTTATGCTCGGGCGCATCGCGTTCTCGCACGCGGAAATCCCATAGTTATTTACCGGTTGCGAGTTAAGTGCGGCAGATTTATCGGTGGTGCGCTCGCGCCGGCCGGCCGACGATCTCGTTTCCGTGCGTCCCGTCCGCGTCCGCGCAAGTGCACTATGATAAATACCGCCCTGCTCTATGATACCACTATATCACGGCTTAAGGGAAATTTAAGCGCACTCAGCATAATTGCGGCAGAGGGATTGCGTGTAATTGTGGTGCACCAAGGTTACTGGGGCTGCCATCGTTATGCATCTGCGTAGCGTCCTTGATGAGAGATCGTGACCATCTTGTTTTAACATCATGTTGTTACCATTCATGGACGCCATATTTACTAACTGTATCCTGCATCTTATTTTCCGCTACATGAAGCTTTTTATAGGTTAACGATCCATTACAATTTATTTGAAAACAGTAAATCCGGTGCCAAGGCTGGTCGTTTTGATTTCTACCATTTCTAAGAAGTTCAGTACGTGTTCTTGCAAGAAAACAAGCAATCAATTTCCAAAGATTGAACAGATTTCGAAGAATTGCGTATATTTGAATTTTTAAACAATCTGATGACACTGTTTGTAACTTTAGTGATATTTTTATACACGGAAATAGGCGAGTTAAAATTTCAATTACACTGATGTCAGCCCACAAAGGGTACACGTAGAGCCAGCTTCGACGTTGTATTATTACGGTCCCGTGTGAAATTACACTCGGTCATTTGTCAAGAGCGAAGGAGGCGCTAGCTAGACTTGGTGTTCCACGGTTATTAATTTCATTAGCCCGCTCTTAATCAAACGCAGACGCGGCGGTGGGTGTGAACGGCACGACGCCTGTCCACCATTACTAATAATATTTACAAGTATCAATGAACACGATGATTTGTTCTCGCGATAGCTCATTTATTTTCGTGTCAATGCCCTGACTTAGAATGGATTTATAACAACAGTTTGGGTGATTCCTAAAAAGACCGCACGACGCGGACACGCGATCGAAAAGATTAATATACAGAAAAAGTATAACATAATTGCAGCGTACATTCTAAGAGAGCCGGAAGGTTAATTCGAGCAGGAGCCAATTCACTAGCTCATAATATCACCTCATAGATCATCTCGACGCTGTGCCGGGACAAGCGGTGAGGCTCAATTGTCGAGATTGGCATAATGACACGCGCCCGGGGCCACCGGCTAACTTATGACCACATTACCGTGACACGCTTGACGCATGTCCAATTATTACACACAATCTGTTTGCTCGTGTAAAATATGAATAAGGCGCCAAGCGACCATTAATAAGAACATATCGTGTGTAGGATGTTAGTCACTTTGAAGGGACGAGATAATGTTGCTTGTAAAATAAATCCTAGACGCGGCACGCCGGGAAACAAATGAACCGACTGAGGGAAAAATATTGCAAAAACTGTTTAAAATATCGCCCACATTGTTACTCGTAACATGAGATATTAAACCGTTGCTTGTACGGCACCAAATATTTTTTAATTACTAGTAGGATATTAGAGAATCCTCGCTAGAATATTCTCATAATGTATGAGCGTTTCATTGCTAGCGATAAAATATTGAAAGCATCTATCAGGCGTTTGATTGGCTATCTCCAGCGACCATCGGCAATTTTCATTTATTCTTGGGAGCGTTAGAAGGGTTCGCGGAAAACAATCATGGAAGATACATCCCTTGAGCGGCCCAATCAGCTGAAACAAATAGCGCCCATCTATCTAAACGAACCGCGGCGGCTGGAATCATGGCTTCTGAAATGTAAAAATGCATGACTTCATTTGGGTATTATAATAATTTTGAAAGATAATAAGAAATAGCTACTGTTAATCATTGTAACGAAGTCAATAATCCGCTTCATTATAATTACTATTAATATCCGAATGTTGTCCAATAACGAAACAAGACAGTTTGGATAACTGATGCGGGTGGTTGACAAAATATTGTTGTTCGCGAGTGGACAGTGCCGGACCGGTAATCCGACGGGCGGGGACCTTAATTAATGAACATTACTTAAACCGATTAGCTGTAGACCGCCCGGACAGTGGTCACGGTCTAAGGTTTAGGAGAAACACGATAGATTAGCGTAACGAACGCATTTATAATGAAACTGAATACGACCCAAAAGTTTACACTAACTAATCTTGAAGTGTATTTAACATGATCATCTTCATTTGTTAAACGAAGCTTAGATTCAGTCTGTCTGTGTGTTTGTACTACAATACATGCATAAAAAGTTTTAAACAAAACGTCTTTTGTATTTGTAAAACATGCGCATGAGTGACCGCCGTCTCTTGCAGTTTGCGCAGACACCTTTTTATCTAATAATACCAAGCATTAAACGCCGCAATATATGGGTATGTCACGATTTATCTATTCACCTATTGAGAATTTATACTTTAGGGCTCCAATTAAGTAGAAGAGAAAATATATTAGCTGTGTTATGGTATTATTTAATTTAAACACTGTACTAGTGTTGCGCCTGATATTTACTACGAGACTGCTAACGCGATCTTGTTTACAAAGACATCGGTCAACTGAAAGGGTAGTGGAGGGTAATTCGACAAATCATAATTGTTGACATATCGCACACAAACCACATCCAAACCAAACATTTTGACAGTTGTATGTTGTTTGCGATTTGTCAACAATCTATACTAATATTATAAAGCTGAAGAGTTTGTTTGTTTGTTTGAACGCGCTAACTTCAGGAAGTTCTGGTTGGAATTGAAAAAATATTTTTGTGTTGGATAGTCCATTTATCGAGGAAGGTTATAGGATATATTATAACATCACGCTACGACCAATAGGAGCGGAACATAAATGAAAAATGTTGCAAAAACGGGAAACATTTCCACCCGTGCAAAGCCGGGACGGGTCACTAATTTTGATAATAAAATTGGACTGCTGTGCTGTAGTTGTATGTTTACAATACTCAAATTATGATTGCCTTGATAACTTTGATAAGAGTAATATAATTTTTTATTTTTTTGTAGAGCCATATTCGGAATTCGAATCCCGGTACGGTCCCGGGTGTCATACGAATACCTATGACAGTCCTTACGGGAAGTAAAAAACCCGAAAGTCTGACAACCGGTCTAATCTTAGGATATCGGCCTTGTCAAGTAACTGGGTTATGGAGGTCTGATGGCAGTCGCTCCGTGTAAAATACTGGTATTCAGCCGCATCTGGTTAGACTTGAAGCTGACCCCAACATAGTTGGAAAAACGTTAGGCAGACCAGCCATGTTCCGAAATTATACAACGTGTTACAAAATTACCCCTAAAGCCCCCTTAAAAAGGTTAGGTTAGGTTAAAGGGTCCCTTGGCAATATTTGAAAACCGTAGTACGTATGACCCAAAAAAAATAATTAGGATAAAACATTAAATAATCATCATTGAAACGCAACCCTGAAAACATAAAACTAGAGTAGACTACCCAGAAAGTTATTCACATTCTTACCTAATTGCCTCTGAGAGGTACATGACAACAATCATAAAAGACTACTTACTTCATTATTATACATTTTTCATGGGGAATTATGTAACACGTTGTAATGCCAAACGGCGATTCTATTACTTGTAATATGGTTTTACTGTTATCTTCATTTACATTGCCGCACCTGCTCTATTTAGAGTTACTTCTACCAAAGTCGATCCCCTAAGATACTGGGGTTCTTGTCCACTTTCTAAGCAGATTAACTGGAGCAATCAGTAAACTCATTAATAACTATTACAACTCACTACTAAGTTTCTGGCTTCATAATTATTTATAAGGTGTTAAAAGTTAATTCTTTAAGTCCATCCATTTAGAATTTATAACGAGTTGATTAACGTTTCCGTTGAACAAACTTTGTTATTAATCGGCTTTCAAATCTTGTTACATTTGCCATTTGTTATAAATCTTTGATTAGCTAACGAGCTTTCGAAGAAGAATTTAGTTATTTTAAATATTACCTTAATTTGGAAATGTGTGCGTCCGTCCGTCTGAAGTTACTACTGTACCAGTAAAATGATCTATGAGTTAGAAGGTATGATTAGAAAAAAACTTGTGTTTTAGAGTTAAATTGGTGTAATTCATTGTATTGTGAAGCGCGACTGCTGATCGTGAGGTCCTGGGTTCGATCCTCAGGTTGGGCAGTGTAATTGGGTTTTCCCCGTGTGGAACTCTTGAACTTGAACTCCTTAGTAGCTGCCTGAAGTTTGGATTTGTGCCCGGTTGATGGCAATAGGCTCGCCTCCCATTACATGGGATTTAAACATAACGGCGACATGAGGGTGTTACTATACACCTCTGCCCAAACCCTTCGGGGAATACAGGCGTGAAGTTATGTTATGTATGTTATGTTATTGTACCAAAACAGGATAAATATCGCCTTAACAAAATGATTCTAACGTTGATGCAATAGCTAGTTATTAATTTGATTAAACATTTAAGGCCTGGTCAAACACATAGCGTGGCCGGGTGTGATATTCACGTCACGTGAATATCACACCCAGCCACGCTCTCAGTCTGACCAGGCCTTTAATTAAGTAAGTAATTCATTTCCTAAACAGAAATATCCATAGAACAGAATTCATATTTAGAAACATAATAAATGCAAGAGGTTTATAACGTTATACCTAACTGCAATAAAGATTTGATATGATTATGTAATCTGTACCTTGCAGTGGCCAGTACGTTGCGTGAACCATGCTCCATTTAAACTGCATCTAATTACTACCCACTCTTATTAAAAAAACGTTTTGGAACTCCCAAGCATCTTGTTAATGTCTTAATTTAGTTAAGTGATAAGTTAATCACCTAATTATCAAAGAAAATTATCTTTTTACGTATCTTAATGTAAAGCGCCAGGTCATTACCATGTTATTTTGAATACAGAAGCTATTTCATTAATTAATATAAGAGCATAACTTATTGCTTATCTAATCTCATATTGTCGGATTCGAGATTAACAAATACTTACATAATAACCTTCATAATATTCTTACTGTTAATTTCCATATGCTACTCGACTGGCAACTTGGACGACATTTTGACAGTGTAAGCGGAGCATGGTAGAGCAACTGCGAGGGATCGACTGATCGGTACAAATAGCCGATATTCGTCTTAGAATCCTCTCCTATTTCAATATGGCGACGTATGAACGTACAGCAATAAAATTAATATTTGGTTATAAACTATCAGATGCAAGTAAAGTTAAATTTGAACTTTTTTACACACTGTTAAAAAAAAGTTTAAATTAAATATCTGCTGTATTTAAAGTATGGACGGTTGAGTAAAATCTGGGTATTTCAGAATTTCGAGTAGACGACGTAAGTAGTTTTGTTACTGAGTAATATAGTGTGACTCACGCTGAAAATTAATTAGGAATATTTCTTAGCACAGAACATGGACAAAGACATACAAGTTGCAAACACAAGGTATAGGATACCTAATAAGCCACTTAAATTAACTACAGAGCAATAAATACGCTTTATCTCAAAAATAATAGCTCATTCGTAATCTTAATAACAAATCTACGATACAAATTTTCTCACTGGCCTATTACAAATAATATTGAGATTCAATTAGAAGCTATTTCTCTAGTATTAATTGGAGTCGTCTGGCGACCAAGAGTACAAACCTTGGCTCAAAACTTTCTACTAGAAATGCCATATTTTGACTACAACATCCAAGAAGTACACCACGCCAAGCGAACGTTTTCAAAACAAATCAAGTAAAATCAACTATAAATTATTTTGGTACCAGATATGTTGATTGAAGTCACTTCTAGTGTATTAAAGTCAATGTAAAAAAGATTAATAATGTTCATAATATCGCACGGGTAGATAACAGAGTAGATACCTCAGGGGTGTGTCCAGCGGGCGGAGTCGGGGCTAACGTAGAACGCAGAGACAAGAAATAAACAATATTCATTTGTGTTTGAGATATTGAAAACGGGAATAAATTTGAATTCAAAACACTAACATTTTGTGTAAGTAGTAATTATGTATTAATCTTTATTGTTTTAAAAGCATCTCAGGCGTATAAATGCCGTTGAAATTTAAGGGTGCCACTTTATACTTCGTGACTCAAAAGTGTTGATCGAGGCAATCTATCTGAGGTGTCAAATATGATATTTATTGAGCTTGGTTAAGCATTCGCAGAGCTAAACATTTTTAGTTATAAACGTGACCTAATTCCCGTTCGACAATAAAGGTGTGGGTGGCTCCATCGTACGTGAAACCGCAAGCCCAAACATAATTCACCTCTGCAATACGCAAAGGTCTCAAACGAATAAGCAGAGGTAGAAAGAAGCGCAGCGTCGTCACGATCCTGCAACCACTCAATTTCTAAAACAAAGCCGCGGCTATACATTATTGTATTAGCCGCTACCGTTACGTGCAACTAGAGATCCTGCCCTTACTACCGATTGGGATTGTTTACTGTTTGTTTAACAATCGACTCGGTATCAGAACTTTACAAAGTAACTAATTAGCTCTACTTCGTATATTAGCTTACCTTGATAAAATTGCTTAACATAACATCATAACATCACGCCCGTATACTCCGAAGGGTTGGGCAGAGGTGTATAGTAACACCCTGATTTTTGGCGTTACATTTAATTCCCATGTAACAGGAGGCGAGCCTATTGCCATCCACCGGACACAAATCAAAAACTCCGGGCTGCTACTGTGGAATCCCACACGGAAAAACCCAATAACACTTTGCCCGACCTGGGAATCGAACCCAGGATCTCACGATCAGCAGTCGCGCTTGCCACCACTAGGCCAACGAGGCAGTTGTTGCAAATTGCTTATTGCTAGGATAAGGACTAATCTGTCAGGCAGGGGAAGAAATAGACTATCCCAGTTCGAAGATCAGAATTATGCACGGGATTGGGAAGTCTATCACCTACACTAGCCGTTGGACTCTGGAGACCCAGAGGAAGATAGTAGAACGAGCTGGACTTAGCGGAAGGATATATCAGAAAGACAATAGGAATTATCCTTTTTTCAAAGGGGGCGCAGACATCTATGTCAGCACGGTGCAAAAATAAGTAGAAAATGCATGTTTGAGTGGGATAAACTGAATAAGTATAACAATTTAATTTTGTTCATAGAATTAAATACATTAAAGTACTCAACGCAAACGTTATTTATACAATTATTCTTTCAAAAACTTCAAAACGCCAAAAAGACCATTAAATTAACATGATTGATTAACTTTTACTGCGTCAAATACCCGAGACAAAGTCACAGAACCAAAGAAATGAACAGACAAGCGTAAAATCAAATTCAAATGCTTCATTCTCTCGTAGTAAAAACATTCCCTTCGATCATAATCATACGTCGCCATCACTCATAGTAGGGGCCTCTCAACCTTGTGTTGCGGGCGCAAGAAATGGAAACCCGGCTCTTATAAAGACATGTTCGATTTAAAATTCACTCCCGGTACAGCAAAAAATAGGTCTTGGATGCGCGAGCGCACATTATGCAGGCGTGCCGCACGATCCGTGCAACTGAATGTTGCACAGGGAATGTTAGACTCGGAGACAACGATGCTACAAGCTTCGATATACTACAAAGCAGGGTGGAGTGTGTTGAAAAATTGAATCAGATGTCCTTTGAACGTTTTGTACAAGTTTAACTAGTAGTAAGACAATGGTGCCAATTCTCTTGTTCACCAACAAAACTAAAATAAGAGAATTGCTATATTTTACTAACAGACAGCGTGAGAAAAGAACAATTATAGATAAGAACTAAGTTAGAGATGTCAAAATAGTTTACGCCTTGAACTTCACCATGTTTATAGACGACACGTTCGTTTCGTCGTTTTGACGTGTCGACTTAATATGTATGGAAATTTTAGGTCAACTAAATTTGACAGCTCTTATTTACGTCCGTCTCTTTCTTATTTTATCAGTGTGAAAAAGATGGCAATAGCCTAAATTAAGTTCAGTTTGTGCACTACAGAATCGGCACCATTGTGTATATTGCAATAGTAAATCTAATGCCAGTAAGGCATCCCCCACAGGCATAAACAGATATATTTGCTGCCTGCAGCAGTTTTAGGTCACAGCGTGACAGAAGGCGAACAAAACTGGTTATATCGACTGACCTCCGAATTATGGGTACCTATGGGAATATAACTTCGAATAAACCTAATCACTGTTCCCTAATTTTGAAATCGTTACTAGGAATTCCGAAGCTGCATCGAAGGCTTAAGAGGCACGTTGACAAAATTCGTGTGCTTTATATAAATAATCAATTATTTTTATTTCTGTAAATAAATCTGTTACAGACACTTTTAAAAGTAAATGTTATGTTTTTTTAAGACTAGATGGCGCCGGCATTTTCTTTCTGACTAGCTCTGAGAAGAAAAGCTGAAACAAACTCAGAGATCAAGGTCTCTTTTAAAGTTGCCAGACATTGTGGTATAAAAACTATGCGAGTGTAACAATGTAGGGTAACGCCTGGAATGGGCTTTTGAGGAAAGTGCCGTAGCAGGTTTGAGTAAGTATAGAACAATAGAATACACGTTTATCACAGTTTAGCCAAAATTTATACATACCGGTCAAACATCACGCAGCCGCTTGGTTCAATCTGAAACAAAACGTACTCCTATATAAACAAATTCACATTCCAAACATACTAGTTAATTCACAATAACTCTATGCAAGCGATCATATAAAATTTAAACGACAGTATACGTGAACATGATCCAGGAAGCAATTTCCAAACTAATCTCTATGCAAATATCTTACAACAATAACACGGCTTCATTAAAATCTGATCGGCAAAGACTACACGAGATTGGAAACACATATTACCAGGAATTTTGGTCCATAAACCAAAGGCTCTAATAAATTCTGATGACAAATTATAAAGATAATATACATGCATTTTAGATTAAACAGCTCTAAATTACTATCGTAAAGATGGCTGTTGAGACTATAGAAACGGAGAGGCACGATGCATCCCTGACATAAAACTGGCGATATTTGTTACCATCATAAAGTATTTTATAAGTCAACAGCGTTCAAGAAACTAGGCAACGCATTTCATGAGATCATCTTCTTATTTACGTGTTTGTTGAGACTTCAATTTATCACCGACTTAAAAAAGTTAATGTTAGACGATGGTATATTATATTCAAGCAAGCCAAATCGAAAATCAATTTTACCAAAATTTTGTTGTATTTAAATTTAATATTATAACGTAATCCGCCTTAAAGCAAATTAGATGACAATATTTTACTTGTCACGTAGCGAACACCAACAGCCTGAATAGAGGTATGTCATTTAAGCGGTTTAATTGCATGGAAAAAACGACATTCCAATAGCTTATAGCAAAGCAATCGAGCCATAAATAATGGTTGTGTAATAGAGCAATAAACTATGAGTATTATGCATGATAGTATATGCGCGCGCGCAGGTTGCGGATGCAATTTAATCAATCGTTAGCAATGCCCTGCAAATAAACAAGAATATTATTGATGATGGATATAAATATGTATGTCAGGCGTATTGATATCGTTGGACCTAATTTGTTCAAGAATGAATGGAGATAATTGACACACTTGACATCATATCATAAATTGCCGTTACTATTAACAAACTTGGTGTTATTGTGAAATTCAATGCATGCGAATAAACGCATGAATTCATAAATCATAGCCTGGCGAAACAGAACGAAATTGAAGCCAGTAGCAAACCAAATACACAGTTACTTTATTGAAGTGCCTGAGGGCTGGGATAATATTCATTTCCTATTTATTTATTTTATTCAGCCGCTTGGCTACCGCGCGCCACGGTCTCACGACTCAATCTAATAAATAGTACTGGTATTACTGGAAAAGATATTCAGTAATAAGATATCCAGTAGCGCAATATACGCCTATGGTGCTAGTGAACGATAATAGGAAATTATTGACCTCGCAACGCGTATAAAGATGGGGAAATGCAAAATTCAGCGCAAAGCAGCGCTAAAAACTTTGTAGCTACAATAAATAGGAATTACAGAGACTACAGAGAACTGAAGACTTAATTTAAAGGCTTGAGGCTGACTTAGTGGGGGAGTCAACGCGGAGGATCTATTTGTGTAACAAATTCCACTTAAATCAGTGTACAACACGACTAGAAAGTGTTCCAATGTAACGACAGGCTGTCACGCCACCTCACCGAGACAATGTGGCCAGTGCAACACAATCGAGTATTAATTTAGGAGAAGCCAGCGGCACGGTCACGCAGTAGAGTACCGTTCATACCTGCGGCTATACTCTGGACAATTTCAGAAACGACTGAATTATCTATCTTATTTGGAACAGTAGTAATGTCTGTCAGTAGGACAAACAGATTTAAATATTCACGTATCAACTTTGAAGGAATAATTATATGTCAGTGGGAGATAAGAAATCAAGAAGCATTTAAACTTAAATTGTATGATGATAAGATTGAAATTATACTACATCAGATTAAAGTGGTCTTAAAATATCCGCCTATAAAGTTAACAGGACCTGTAAAACTTTCTTAGAACTACGGAAAGCTCGACTCACGAACTCGGAGTATCACTTTTGCGCAAAATTTAAATTGCAGCGTCTACAAATTTGCATCTGCTTCTAACGACATACATTGACGCCTCTCACGTAGCCTCAGGCTTATAAACAAAATTAACGTCTACCTTGAGCACCTTTCAAAATGGTAGACTAGCAAGGAATTTGTGTAAAGTTTTGTAAAATAAATGTGTTGAGACGAATCGCATAATGTGAACACACGTAGCATTGTCTTAGCACATTATTACTGGATCATAAACGCGTCGCGTTCCCGCCTGCTTTATGGTCAGAGCGGGACTCACGATGGCAATTTCATAGGACATTTACCGGTGAAAGCCAGGGACGATTTGTAGAGCTCAGGGCGATAACTAAGTGGCCGACTGCCAGTAAAAACGGTGATGTGTCGCTAAAACAATTTGCAGTAACGCGAACTTTGAACTCGCTGAACAACTAGGCGAGGAAAAAAATACCGACGGCAGTGAAATAAAAAGTGCACTTTTTCTGTTCCCAGCAATAGTAATAGGTACAATAATATTATGCCTCAAGCCACACGCCACAACTGAATGAATAAACTTAATACAAAGTGTAAATAAAATAAATGATAACTCATAAACACACAATCATATATCTTAACCCAATTAAGAATATAACATTTATCAAATACATCCATGTTTTAATAATCAGATGAAGCTCGCCGCCTTTCGAGTGTGTTATTTGAAATCCCTACAATTATTTTGTGCTTAGCGCGGACTGTAATCAATCAAGTCGGTATATTAATATACTCATTGGATTATTATTAGAAATCTAAATAGCTACGACTACCAATTTCGGAGGTCGATTTAGAGACATATTTACGGCATATTTCCTTTCTAGGCAACATTATTTAAAGTTTAAAGGAAGGATATCGAATCGATTTACATAATTAACATTTACATTAGAATTCTTAAAACTAACTTTGTATGTAAATGAGTACCTATGTCATTGAAATGCAGCTGCCGTCGTGTTTTTGTTGATTTCTGACACAATACCTGTGTTAACTTGCTTTAAATTTAAAATCTGTGTATTTAAACAAAGTGATACTTAATACGCTTACAAAATGTGCATATAAAATATCCCTGGGCTGTAAGGAACACCGTGCATTAATAAAAACAAACATGCATTGTATCGGGAGGATCTAAACAATCCCACAATACAAACTGAGGAGGCCGAATTACTGCACAAATTCGCTGCAAGCAAGTTTATGTGAGCGCATCCGCCGTACTATAATTACGGCCTATCAATGCGGTACTGGTTTATTGAAAGCCTGGTTGAGGGGCGGGGGATATTAAGATGATGGCCGGCTTGTAATTTGATGGATTAAGGAACACACCCGCAGGCCTAACAACGTGTAATGACGGTCGCCTAAAAACGTCTTGATCGTATATGCAGGAGTACAGTACTGGTGCTGAGGAATGCGGAATCCGAGGAATTTGTATTTATGCTTCTTATGGCGATACGGTACCTAGACATTCAATGGCAGATTTACAAATTATGCAAGACGTATTTTTTGGCGCTTCAAGGCGAGTATCTTTACAATATTTTTGCATGAGGTATATTTTAATTTATATCGTTACAATATTTTTAAAATGTCTCTGAATATGATTTAAGAGATCAGTCAACTCAGCCTCTCGGTGTCTACTTTATACTGTACCACTAGTTCCACTAAACATCGTGAGGAAACCGGCATGCCAGAGACATATTTCTCGACAGCATGTGAAGCCAAGTCATAATGCCGACGGCATAAACTCTGACACCAGGTTAATCTCTAACCACACGAAAAGAAGAAGACTGGTTCCAGAGATCTATCAAAAATTGCGACGAAAAGAACAAGGCGACATTTTCTTTTCCATTTTACTTGATTCCAAAATTTCAAATTTCAATTATTTTAATACATTTACTTCTTCTAAAATGTTTTGTTATTAGCTTAAACCTACCAAGTATTTTAGTCAATTCATCAATAGTTCTATTTAAGTACCTATCCGCAGTATTACCATAGTTTTATATTTATTTGATTTCAGATTCTGGAAACCGACAATTTATTAACTCTAAATCTAGATTTCCTACGATCTCAACAAACATTAAATACAGATTGGCATAAATTGTGCAATAACAGTAAAACTAAGGGTGTGCATATAAACGGTCAGGTTTTATTATTATTCAAATGCGAATGCAATGACAGTGTTAATTAAATGTAGCAGTAAACATTTTAGTGCTACTTCTAGACTTTTGTGGGCAATAATGAAATATATTTATTTAATAGTCTGACATTACATAACCGAATCTACATAATGATTTGGTCCATTCATTAAAATATACGGGAGCTTAACAATATCGACATTAATTCTAGAACATTGTTAGAAAGTCATAGGGTAATGATGATGACGTTGGATCATTTTCTCCCTTTCTCTCCCCTATAATTTTGGGGTCGTATCTCTTTCTTTCATTTTCTCTTTACCTCTACCAGTTATCTCAGGTTTTGGCTTCGTACCTCGCCGCACATGACACATTTATGAAATACCGCTTACAATCCCGCCCGCCATAAGTGAATTCATATTGAGAGCCAAAGTGCTTCTTGAAACTATATTAATTTCTTCTTCTCCGATGAGCTATACAAGAATAGCTCATGCCGTGATAAATCCGTTAGGATTGTTGGTAGCGGGGCTGACTGGCCAGGGTGCGCCGGACGTACTGGTGTTTGTTCGTTCTGGAAACTCTTTATAATGCATAAACTACATTGGGAAAATTAATGGTTCGTTAGTGCACAATCTTGGCTACGGATTTTGAGGTCCTGGATCTATCCCCAAATGGTGTATATCTATAAGATTTTTTCAGAATTTATAATAGACAGTGCCCTTGCCAATAATTTCGTCCCTCATCAATAAAGGCGAGCTGGAGGTACGAACCGTGCTTCGAAAACTTCATGCAATACAACAGTCTAATTCAACAAGCAAGCCCATAGCAAGACCCTTCAGGCTTCACAGACATGACATTTATGTCACAAATGTCAACGAAACCCAACATAATGTAGACTTGTCCCCGATATCAATGCACTTGGCGCATTGTAAAACGCTAATAAAAGTAAGAATGTTCCTGCAATAGGTTTGAGTTTAGTTGACAGTCGGACATGATATGACTCGCAGAGGCGTGTCTGCTCGGCCCACGTCTGTCGGGGGACAAGGGGAAGTGTTCGTGAGAATGTAAGGATAATTGTTTTGAAATTATATCCCATCACTTTGTGGATAAATTGTGGCTATTGTTTTGTGGTTCGAGTTGGACGTCTTTGAGGTAGATTTTATTTCCAATGTCGGTTTAATCAGTTTCGTTTGTTCTGAAGTTTTTTTTTTGAAAAGCAACATTCCAATCGTTCTCAGTCATTAGCCTAACATGCGTCTCGATAGTTAACACAATCAAAACTCTAATCCGTGCAAAAATACATCTGTTAATCTGAAATTCCTGTACAGAGCCGCAAGTACCCGGCGCGGCGTGTCCTCGCAGCATAACATTAAAATCCAAGCGTCTAGCCAACATCGGTCGATAAATCACCAATGACGTTGTGTAGCGATTAAAATCCGTGTCGTCTGCGCAGAACGTTTAAACAGGCGCGCGACTCGTGAGAACACGCCGTATAAAACGGTAAGCAAACATTCCTCGGACACTATGAAAATTTCAATGCTTTTAATCGCAGCGAAATTGAAATGGCATTTGATTGAGATTTCTATGCAATCGTTTATAAAGGAATTGCTCGAACAAAACTCTTAAGTCGCCGCCGCGTCATCGTCATCAGTTTGTGGTGCTGAAATAATCTAAAATAATTTTCTGAACACTTAAAAAACTTTTAGGTGTCTTCCTTTTAATTTATTACCTCAACTATTTCTTATTTTATGCATATTTAAAACCCTATTCGCGAACATTGTTTAGTATCGGTAATAGTATCTAATCTCGGGTTGGAATCATCCCAGCCCAGTTCACTTTCCCCGGTGCATTCCGACGCGCGCCTCAATTGATTTTCCACTGGTAATGCTTTGCTTATAAACTGCGCCAGAGACGGGACATGGCTTGTCGACATCCGTTTGAGATCTTAATGGAGAGAGCCCCGTGGAGCTACTGCTCACGACTATCGAGAATTCGATTCTAATGTCAATACACTCTGTTTGTTAAAAGTTCAACAACTTTCAACTACGCGACAAACTGTAAGCTGAATACTAATGAGCTAAAAAATCAAAATAAGTAAATGATAAAATTTGTTTTATTTTCAGTAAGATACAATAACCGTTCTAAGCGTTATTGAAACCTATTCTGAAAATGTTTAGTATAAGATTTAAAACCACATCTATCAGAAAAGTGCTGACCTATCTATTCAAATTACCTGCTACTGAAGCTCGAGAAAATTATTAACGTCATAATAACTTTAGAAGATAGGTTTCTGCAAGTTATTGAACATAAATCATTGAGTATCATTGGCCGCAGTACGTAAATGTCAACTAAGAGAAAACAGCAATCGCTAAACAAATTGTAAGTACCCGATGGCACCGTAACCTATCATAGCACTATTGGGATCAATGCAATATTTACAATAACCGCTTTCCCGGTCAATTACCTTATCCAACACTAAACATTATTATGCATTACGAGTATTTCATGATAAATATTCATATTTTTAGTCCCTATTACGTGGGACTTAAAAATAACTGGAGAAACAAGGATGTGCTTAAAAAAAACACACCTCTGCTGATCACTTCGGGGAATACAAGGCGTGATAATATGTATGTTAATATTTTTTCTTGATTTAGACAGTGGGCCGCCAGGTCTTCCTAATTCTAAAGCACCAAATTCACTATAGCAACTTAAATTGCGGAAGTTGACTTCTGCAACCGACTTTCACTTTGGAAACACCCACCAAAAGTTGACTTCTTGAAGTTTTATCGACTAAGCAAGCAACTGCTTCAATAATTTGCGCAATGTTACCTGCTAGGGAGTTTGGTGCTAAAGAGTCGGATACCCGACACTAAACTTTTGCTGTATAAAGTTTCCACTAAATGATGTGTTTCTAAAAAGTTCCATTCTTTCTTTCCGAAATGATCGACTTTTTTTGAAGATCGATATTTATGATTGTGAATTCAAAAATCATATTGGACCATCTACAATCCTAGTTGCTAGGGAAATGAGCGAAAACGATAGTAAATGTCTACATCTAACTTAAATCACCAAGTATGGCAACAATTCAACTTCCTTTAATAAGAACCATTAAGTTATGTTCCAAAGCTTTTCATCTACCGAAAACCATTTAAGTAACGTTTACCGCTTGTCTCATTATTCGGAGCCATTGTGCCTTCTAGGTTTAGACCAGACGGGTTCGCCTCTATGGATAGAAGATGGGCCGTACCGATACCTTAATTGACGAGAACTTGAGTTCCCGAAACCTTAGAGCTCTGCATAATAATGGTGCATAATCCCTTATCGAGGGCCAAGCGTTAAGGGGTATGTTCTTGAATGAACGGTTTTCATTATACGATGTAAATGGTAAGAGCTTTGCTGTAGTTTAAAGGAATTCTTGAAAGAAAACAGCACTTTCTGCAACACTTATTTTTGTTGGGTATTTTTTCCTAACCTTTCTTGTTTCACACTGGGTATAGATCTTCCTCATTCACTTCCAGATCTCTTTTCGCATTGCCTAATCCTTGCATCTTTTTTGAAATGACATCGATTACGTCACACCAACGTAGGCCTGCTTCAGCAACAACTTTCATTATCAGGCATTGTTTTACGATTGTGGCCTAGCTCTTCTGGGCATTCTTCAAATAGGACTATTATAAATATTTATAGTCGGGAGAACACTGGTGGTGGTAGCCGATGGCCGTCACTGCTTTATTAATCAACTTAAAATGTAATCATTTTAGACTGATCAATCAAACAAATTAACAATTCCTATATTCCAAGTAATGAAAATTGTACTTTTATAAAAAATATTTTGGAAAACTTTCAGCACATTTTCTTCTATTCAAACACCAATAATGAGTTCATAAAATACTTCACTGTGCCTTAATCCTCTAAGAACCGCAGTTAATAGCGGCGAGCACACAATACGTTAATTAAATCGTCGTCTAGTGGCGAGGCGAGTCGCGGGCGTGCATCTAGCTAACGGGCACACACGACTGAAGGGTGCACTACACCTTCATAACGTTGACTGGCTTCTTTGTAACGTTTTAGGACTTTCTCACGGGTTCTTTTCTTTTTTCAAAATAATTCTGTTCCACAGATTAAACAGTAGTACAAAGATTCTTCTAGTAGACCATATCTAGTCTGAACACTGTCTCTTTTTGTTACAGGCAAAATTTTCTTGAAAGAACTTATAGAATAGAATAGAATATCTTTATTTCGGACACAAATATCCATATCGTCACCGGAAAGCCAATACTACTTAAGCGCCATTTTGGCTAAAATGAGTTATGTATTATAATTATCTTTGAATTGGATTTTTTTTATTGCGTCGATTAGTTGGGATTTCATATTTTATTCTATTATATTACAAAATCCTAACTAGTCGACGCAGAAAAAAAATTAAATCCAAAGATATAATACATCACTCATTTTAGCCAATATGGCGCTTAAGTAGTATTGGCTTTCCGGTGACGATATAGTGTTAGTAACATACAAAAAATTACTTATTGTCTAGTGTTAGTAAAAATCAACCTCCGCACAAACTGCTGTACAATCGGAGAGCCGAGGCTCTGCTACAGTTTTCAGGATACTGTTTTGACTGCCCCGCACTCTCCTCAGTAGCGACGCAGTTTTTTTGCGTATAATTGCATAGAAGCCGTCAGTGCGGGCTTGCGCAAACATTTCCGACGCGCTACAGTAACGAGGCAGCCTCAACAACATCCTGAAAGCGTTGTTATATTGGACGCGCAGGACATCCAGCGATCTCTTAGTACAATTGACCTATAGACCGCCCGTGTACAAACTTTGGCAATAAGCCTTGAAAAGTGTTACTTTTACTTATAGCATACTAACACGATGCTGACTGAAGTCTTCTTTCGTGTCGGCACGAGCTATATGAGAATAGCTCATGCAGTGGTCAAAAGATTAGCCAGTCAGCAAGGTTAATAGCGATGCTGACTGCTCTGGGTGCGCCGGACGTACTTGGGTACTGTCACTCGTAAAGGCTCCTTTAATGCTCCCTTTAACTATAAATAAAAGTGAAGAATGTCTATGTTACAAACAATGATCTTGATGATCTTGAGATGTATTTTGTTCTTTAATATTAATTTTGTGTGCGAGTTGGCTATCGCATTAGGTTAAGACCTGTAATGATAGCTTAAAGGCATATCTGTACTAATATTATAAAGCTGAAGAGTTTGTTTGTTTGAACGCGCTAATCTCAGGAACTGGTTGGAATTGAAAAAATCTTTTTGTATTGGATAGTCCATTTATCGAGGAGGGTTATAGGCTATATAACATCACGCTACGACCAATAGGAGCGGAGCATAAATGAAAAATGTTGCAAAAACAGGAAAAATGTCCACCCGTGAGAAGTCGGGAAGGCCGCTAGTAAAAAAAAATATGTTTCATGTGAAAATTATATCATCCACTGTACGTGTATTTTTAATGTATTTCAGATCTTCCAGATACACGTTCAACAAGAAAATAAATTACATAAAAATGCAGTTTATTATTACGGAGACGGGATCGGTATTTCAGGATAAAAAAAATAATTTAAGTTAAATTTTTAAGAAATATGGCTAATGATCATAGAGTTTAACATTCCAAAAGAAAATGCAGAAATCTGAGTGGTTGAATCAAATATATCAACCGGAAGATTTACGGAACAGATTTCCTTGTTCACCGACTAAACTAAAATTAGAGAATTGTTATATTTTACTAACAGACAGCGCGAGAAAAGGACGGTGATAGATAAGAACTAAGTTAGAGATGTCAAACTAGTTAACGCCTTGAACTTCACCGTATTTTAAGTCGACACGTTCTTGATTAAATTTGTATGTAAATTTTAGTTCCATAAAATTTTACAGGTCTTATTTACGTTCGCCTCTTTCTTATTTTATCAGAGTGAAAAAGACAGCAATTGCCTTAATTAATTAATACGTTTGTGCACACAGAATTGTCACCAATATCTTCTAACATTTAATTCTCTCTTTGCTAATTACCCAACACTCAAAAAACTCTCATTATCCTCAATCAATGTCCTTCATTAACATTTCTCTAGCACCGTTAGGAACTCACACTCCTAATTAGCGGTAGCCCGTATTATCTATCAATCAAGTCCAAAGGTAAACAAACAAAGTACTAGCGCCGCATCCCAATAGGGCACGAGACCGGCTACCGGGCCGAGATTACCCGCCTTTATCTACTAGCCCTTAATTGGAAACTTTTAATGTCAAACCATGTACCCTTAACGGTTCTGTACTGGCGACGTATAAGGAGTCACTTAGAAATTGTACATGAAATCATTATGTGTGTCTGATGCGTAGATGGCGATATTTGTTCAAATGTCAGTGGTTTGGTCGTCGTTTATGCCAAAATTAGCTCTAAAATGTTATTCTTAGGCCTGGTTCCTATTAGCAAAAATGAATCGTTTAGCTTACCAATGGTAGTGTTTTTTTATTGACAAACTAGGCATATAAATGGACTGGTAAGCTAATTTTACCTGTGATAGCTGCTAATGTATGGGTAGGTGTAAAGCTATGGGGTCATTGCTTCATTATTGGTCAAGATACAACACTCTTAATATTAACCAATGACGCTAGAGAAATTATAGGAAGCGGCCATTAAGAGGTGATGTATGGCTGATTCCTATAAGTTACGGAGCGTTATTGGTTAAAATTTAGACTCTTGTATCTTTACCAATAATGAAGCAAAGACCTCATAGCTTTGTGTAGTAGACCCTCCTATATGAAAGTAGTTATCACAGATAAAATTACCTTACGAGTCTATGCTATGTTTAGGATTAACCTAGTTCAGGCAAATAAGCAACCGTGCTGTATTTTAATTGTTAAGGTATTTATTGTAAATGTGCCCATTGTATAAATAAATGATTTATTATTATTATTATTTATATGCCCAGTTTGGCAATAAAAAATTATACAATTGGTAAGCCCTCGTTCGCACGAGAGCTTTTTCATCGTCCGTTAAAAAAGCGCTGGAATGAAACCAATGGGTGCCGTAGTATTCATTCACACGTCGACGCTTTTAAAACGCGGCGTTTTTTTATCGAGCAGTGTTGTATTTTAAGCGCTTGGCGTTGGACGTCAAGTAGAATGAAACATACGGCATTTCTTGCTAGTGTTCGCACGAGCGTTTAAAAAGCGCGGGTGGAGAAAGCAGTATGCTGTGAGCTCGCATAACGTTCGGTCACGTTCATTGAGATTGCTCAAAGTAAAAATACAAAAAAAATAATTATTGTCACAAGTTCTTGGAAAAGTAAATATGGAAAAATAAAAGAATAATAAATAGTTTTAATATACAGCGTGTTCTTTTAATAATGTCTGTTACATTATACAGATACAGATAATTTTGGGTGCTTAAATTTTTTAGCAAAATTTAAGGGGGGGATACTATAGTGACACATTGTACCATAATGATACCATTGTAATAATACACGCAACGTCTGCGATACAGAGCTTGCTACCCCGCTCGCCCGTCGTCTCCAAGCTTTTGCGAAGGTTTTTTGTGCCTAAGTTTGTTTTGTATATTGTACCGTATAGAGTGAACAATATAGACACCAAGTTTTACCTCCTCATCTGAACTTTAATTTATGCTACTCCCGAACAATATTACGTCAGTGACAATAAGGTATAAAATATTACAAAAGATAAAACTAATTATAATGAAGTTTTTAGTACATATCTGTAAAATGAAAAAAATAAACGTATTTAAAACGGGCCAATTTTTTTTTATAGGCACACTTAATTGCAAATGGCTGCGTGTCTCAAGTATTTACTGCACGTGCGCATTTTTTTTTGCATTAAATTCTCCTTGTTTCGCAAGTACATTTGCTGTCTATCGAATGTGCTTATGGACATTCGAAAATAGTTGAAAAATTTATCAGGATTCTGCCTCAAATCTTCATAAAGTGTCACGAATTGTCCTTTTATATATCGCTTGTCATTCAGGGGATGCACCCAAAATGCCTTTTCTGTCTTTATTCGCCTCCTTGCAATACAAACTGCTTCTTCTTCTTCTTCTTCCTGCCCTTATCCCACACTAGGTGGGGTCGGCACAACATGTATTTCGTAAATCCATGTTGTTAGAGGTTTTGACTTATTGTTTTATGACCGGCCGCCTGCCTGACATCAACCCTTCTTGGGAATACTCGTTGCGCTGTCGCGCGGGTGACCCAATGTGCTTACTAATATTATGCACTGGGTCCCAAAGTGACATGCTAACACAAACTGCAATAACCAGTAATTCCAGGGAATTTATTTCACGTCCTACCGCAGCGAGAATCGAAAAAAAGAGTGATTTTAAAACGTTCGTACGAACACACAAGTCGGGAGCGTTTTAAAAGCGCTCACGTCGAGATTTAACGCATCGCTTTTTTACCTCTCGTGCGAACGGTGGCTAAGCTATTAAGGGATTCGTTTTTGTTTATAGGTAATTCCTCAGTAGCAGCCCGGAGTCTGTTTCTGTGCCCGGTTGATGGCAATAGGCTCGCCCCCTATTACATGGGACTTGAACATAACAGCGAAATGAAGGTGTTACTATACACCGCTGCCCAACGCTTCGGGGAATACAGGCGTGATGTTATGTGTTTATTGTTCATTTAAAAATATTTATACATTGAAGAGTTTGATATATAAAACGTGATCTCTGCTTCATAATATTTTGCTCCATTTGCATGTCCTTAACACCTAGGGTATGAGCTCTCTATAATCTTAGGCACATTCCTGTAATTGCATTGTGCAGTAAGACAATGAGCGATCTCCATTGCCTTCTAAACTTTGACAGTTCAAGACGATTGTTCTTTATAATTGCATACTTTATTACTCCAAACAGTAATTGCATACTAATGTACAGTTAGTATGACAAGTAGAACTTTGAAGGAATCTTTAACGTCTATAACCCGTTGCGAAGTAGAAAGAGTTTAAAATAAGAATTCAGATGTTAATTTCAAATTATTTAAAAAATAGAAACAGCGATTATCTATTTCCACAGATTTTTATTTAATCGATTTGTCTTTTTTTTTCTAGATACGATCCGAGTAATGAGTAAAATTATTTATTTATAAAATACCTGTTCTTTTTTTAAATTTACAATTTTTTGTTCTGTGATCAACTGTACTGAATATCAAATCAGTGCGATTATGCATATTTACTTAATGATCTTTCTTAGCAATGCAAATACACGACACAATTGAAGTTTACACCGATCATTATTGACGAACGTTATAGATAATTCACAACTATTAGCTAACGATTAAGTGATTTGTGGTCGGTAAACTTTAACACGCGCTACGTGTCGTAATTAGAGCTACGATTCGTAGAATCTAATGATAAAGGTTTAAAATATAAGGCTATATTAATAATGGCTACCTATAGGAAAATATTCTTCCCCATAAAACAGGATAACATGGTGCAATTATGTAAATAACTTTACTTTATGGATAGGGGAAGTACCCAGGTGAATTGGTGCAATCATATTTATGCACTAGTTTTAAAAACCGATACCGCTGACCTTAGTAGATACAGGGTGTCTGGTGGCAATTTTCACATTTGAAAAAAATATTACTTTTGAACGCGGGCAGATAGAAGGGCGCGGGGTGGGGCGTTAGCAGCGCCAAGATCGTGAGTTTTTTAGTCGCAATGGTGCGTTGGTCGGGAGAGCAGCGCGCTTTCGCTATCGAGGCGTTCTTAACGACTAGTTTTTAGCTTATTGCGGCGCAGCGTAAATTCTGTAACTGGTTCAATATTCCACGAATAAGAGATGCGCCGACAAAAAGTTTAAACCGATATTGGGTAGCAAAATTTAGAGCTTCAGGCTCAGCTGCGCGTTACCAAGGCCCAGTTCCGACTGTATAAACTGAAGAAAACATCCAACGTGTGAGTGATTCAATTATGCAAAATCCACGGATGTCACTAAGAACGCGTTCGTGGGCTTTAAACGTCGCCAGATCAACATTACACCAATATAATTAAGAAATAACTTAAGTTCCATCCTTATAAAATTCAAATAATCCAGAAATCGAACGAAAGTGACTATCAAACAAGAGTAACTTATGCCGAAAGGATGTTAGCGACTTTTTCTACGGAGACGCGACTTAGAAACATTTTCTTCAGTTGATACAGTCGGAACTGGGCCTTGGCGACGCGCAGCTGAGCCTGAAGCTCTAAATTTTGCTACCCAATATCGGATTAAACTTTTTGTCGGCGCATCTCTTATTCGTGGAATATTGAACCAGTTACAGAATTTACGCTGCGCCGCAAGCGAAAAACTAGTCGTTAGGAACGCCTCGATAGCGAAAGCGCGATGCTCTCCCGACCAACGCACCATTGCGACTAAAAAACTCACGATCTTGGCGCTGCTAACGCCTCACCCCGCGCCCTTCTAGCTGCCCGCGTTCAAAAGTAATAATTTTTTCAAATGTGAAAATCGCCACCGGACAACCTGTACCTGGAAAGTTTCAATTTCCGTGATAACTTCTAACTTTCTAGCGTATAGGTATTTCTTATCTATCTATTAGGCTCGAAGTTAGAACAAGAACAGTCTTTCCACAAGAGTAACTTACAAAAAGTTGACTTGATCAAATATGACTTTAAGCTTGACAGAGTTCAACTCTGTTTATGAAAATGTTCAGAGTGGTGATGTAACGGTCGGATTGCCAAGTCATAGGTCTCGAGTTCGAACCCAAGGCACGCACCTCGGACTTTTCGGAATCATGTGCGTATTGTATAATTATCACTTGCTTAAAAACGGTGAGGGAAAACATCGTGAGGAAACCGGCATGCCTGAGAAATATATCTCGACGGCGTGTGAAGCCAAAGTGTGAAGCCTATGGGCGGCATAAACTCTGACACCAGGATAGTCACTAACCACACGAAAAGAAGAAGATGAAAAAAAAGAACCTACAACTATTGTTGTTTCCTGTAAAGATGTCAACAAAAACATTCGTTTAGCGCAAAACTGCGAATATTTTCACTTAACATTCAATTCGGACCGTGGTAAAAACACGCGGCCATTGCATAGCAACAACTTCGTCCTCAAAGGTAACTAAAATTTAACAACAAAAATAGACGTAGGACTTTCACTGCACAACGTCGCCACCATAAAAAATGGCATGCAATTCCGATTCGCGCGGTTCCCGACAAGCGCGTTTTACACCCCATCCTCCCATCTAAACACAAGGTCTAAACCGGCGATAAACGCGATGCAATCGGATCCGTTTTTATAGCCGTTTAAAGTTTAGTTTTTAGTGTTCATAGCAAATTGGTTGCAGTTCTCCACAGTTAACGAACTACCGACGGTTGAGGTGGACAGCCTTGCAAGGTATTTGTTGTATATGCAATCAATGTAAGCAAGAAGTTTGGTTACAAAGTTTATAACAAGATTCTAAGTAGGAAGTCGATTTTAAGTCTTGTTAATTCTAATTTTATACCGTGCGTATAATATCGACGACGAGGAGACCCCCTGGGTGACGTAATTGGCTAACGAAGTCGATGAAAATAGGATTATATCATATGGAGTAATAACACATTATTGAGAACATTGCGTACAGTAAAGAGCTGGATTTTTAGGGTTGTCCTTCTTTGAAGTTTTAGTCCGACAGGTACAGGTATTACAGGTATATTATTTACAATTTTGAACCATTCGAGAGAGCCCTGCATAGAATGATGATGGCACCTTTTAGCATGCAGTACACCCCTGAAAGTCAACAATGTTGGTTTATAATAAGTAACAACAACCATAAATAAAGACTTTATAAAAATAATGTATTTAATTGAAACAATCATATTATTCAAAATCGTCACTTCATTCAAAAATATTTGATTCCGAGTCTGATGAATCACAGACATTTATGGCAAAACTAAAATCTAAATGAAAGTATTTCAAGTACAGTCGCCGCGGCACGTAACTTGGCAAGGTTTTGGCATAGTAGGAGCAAGTTTTCGGATGCAACAAAAAAAAATGGTCACTTTTATTGCTTGTCATTATTCTATGGTTATTGCCATACTTTATTTTTAAACATATCTGTTCAGGAGAAAGAAAGGAGAGGATTTCTCTTCTCTACCTACTCTTGCCAAGTTACGTGCTATATAACTTATATATACGTGCTATATAATATATATATGTGACTATACTCGTCTTTTATTTTTTCTATGTGCCGAGTATTTGCTCAAACATCACCGTTTATTTGATCAAAAGCTTCATTTAGAATGGGCGTTATTGAAGCACAATTTTGATCAACATTACGGGTGGCAACGTATTTATTAGCTATACTCCAAATGTTTTCGATTGGATTAAGGTCCGGGTGATGAGGAGGCAAGCGCAATACAGTGGAACCATGATCTTTTAATAAATCGTCAACTGTACTTTCGGAAGTTTCTTTTATTTTTATTTTTTATTAATTCGTACAGTTCCAGTTTTTTTAAACTTGCTTGAAATATAATATTTTTTGCTGTGAGCCAAGTCTTCATTTCTAATTTTCTGGAGTTGCAACTTACATGTCATATTTTACATGTAAGCTACGATATCCAAGACTACCACGGCGGCATCTTTCGGAAGATTAGGTAAGGTCATTGTGGGCAAATCCGTCTACGGGGCAATTCCATACACATGAATTTGTATTCATTCCAGAAATAGTTACGCTGTTGTCGACTCGAGCGTTACAACAGGATTACTTTTTAGTTATTAACTAAACTAAAATATTCTCGAACTATTCTGGAATGAATAAAAATGCATGGGTATGGAATTGCCCCGCAGACGGATTTGTCCACATTAACCTTACCTATAATTTTCTGTATTCATATTGTCTTGGTAGTCTCCAGTTTTAATCTTCGCTCTATACGATAATAAAGCATTTGGTATAAATTCTGCTGCACTTCCAGTATGTACCTACTATAATTATACGCACTCCTTTTGCTTAAGGGCTAGCACGCACTGCGATTAAACGCATTTCGTTTTGGAATAGCTGAAAACGCCAAATCGCGTACAAACACGCACTGCGGCTGGCGTTTACTCCATTTTAATTCAGTACCACCATGGATTTCTTGCGAGCAGCGTGTGTTGTGGCTTTTGTTTAAAAAAATAGAAAACGTAAACAACGCCGTCACCATAAGTAATGGGTACATCCACTAACTGATCAAAAGACATTTGAAAGGATACTTTTCCAAAACGTACACCGACGAGCGAGAGCATCCCGATAAATCTTTTACTACTACTGAATGTCGATTGGTACTTTTGATAAATTATTACAAGCGCTAATATCTTCTACAATATCACCAGAAGAGCGAGTACGGAATCGAAAATCTAGTACAGTTAACCGCTGTGCGTGAGCCACCATACTATTACTATGGGATACAAAAAGATCGCGCGTTTCCGAACCGCTAGGCAAATGTAACAAATTACGTTTTTTTAAAAAACACCGTAGTGCGTGCACTTGTATAGAAAGCTATACGCGACATTTTTCGGCGGTTTCAAACCGCTTGCCTTTAATCGCAGTGGGTGCTAAGCCTTATTCCCGTTTTTGAATACTTTTTCGACCAGTAGGCCTAGCACGAACGTTTGACTATAGTATCGTCATGATTATTTGTATGACTCATTAGCAGCGCTGCCAATTGCGGGGAAAATCCCCGATTTGCGGGGAATTGGGGATCCGTGCGGGGAAAGAGCGGGGAATGAACAAAATCGGGGAATGGGGAGCAGTTCGAATATTTTCGGTGTCGTGTTCGCAAATGCACTCAAGACACGAGAGAGCGCTAAAAAAAAGCTGGTCCAACCATCGCTGGACAAAAGAAGCGGCAAATAAAGGGAAACATTGCGGGGAGCTCCTAAAAAAAGGTTGTCCGACTGTCGCTCTGGTATGAAAAAATAAAAGAAGCGGGGAATTTCGGGGAGTCGACAACACTGACGCGGGGTATCGAGAATTTTTTATTGGCAGCACTGCTCATCAGTGTATGCTAGGTCTCTACCTCCATTTCGGAGAGATTCTGTGTTTCAAGTATTTCAATCTTAACATTTTGTATCATGTTTTTCTATTAGCACCTTCCTGTTGTTCTCAGTTTTTCTCCACTTATATCCAAGTTTAAGTAATAATGTTCTAAGAGTTGTTTTACATCCATCAAACTGTATACGCTCTCTCAAAATATTTTTTAGTTGTAATAATGATGGATATTGCTGGTGCTCTTTGTGGAAGTCTTGAATAGTCTTTCTGACTATTTCAATATCAAATTCGTCTAGATTTATTTTTCTTGATCTCGCCCTTCTCTTTTTCACTGGTGATGTAAAAACTGCAGCAGTTGTGCTCGCTACGTTTGAATGCGACGTAGTTGCTTCATTCTTTTGCTCAGTGCTCGCGTCGTCTACATGCGCCGTACTAGGCTTCAAAGCATGCGCTCTTCTTTCGCTTAAAATTCTAGTCACTGTGCTTTCAGAAACTCCTGCAGCCTGTGCTGTTCTCCAACGGGCATCAGTAAGTTTTTCTGCATAATTATTAGTTGCTTCCTTCTTCATAAAATCGTATACTTTCGAGATTATCTCTCTTGCCTAAAAAAATCGCTTATCATTTTAATAGCTTCAAATGCTCTGAGTAAATAACATAAATTAAATTTCAAATTACGTTCTTACCTGGTTTTCAATTACAACACGCTTCGTTTTTCTGGACATTTTAAAAATAATGTATACAGTAATGTTTCTGATGAGTCGAGATGCGCAGCAACGTGGAACAGTGGTCGACCCGAGACTGATGTTCGCCTTCGGGCCGAACTCCCCGGACCCCGTGGTTTCCCCTCACGAAAAATAGTGGGGCGCGTCTTCGTGGATTGATTAAACCAAGGTATTTTTGTTCATTTTGCAAATCACTTTACGAAAAATAGGTACTTATTAAAGTATTAAATTGTAACCAATGTAGGTTTGGATTTTTGGAAGCTCTTGTTGTCTCTGTACTGAGTGAGATAGCGCTATAAGTGTGAGCGAGACTACGAATTGGGGAACTTGACCATTTTGATGTATTTCCATTGTGTTAAAATAAATTACCCAAAACAATTTATTCATATTATGTAACTATCGAAGAAATTTTAAACTATGAATTAAAATATAAATTCATTTTTCTGGCTTGGTAAATGAAACTCACAAGGTAGTAATGTTACTACTTTTTTTTTAATTAAGTATGCAGGTATGTACCTGCATACTTAATAAAAAAAAATAGTAAAGTATTTTGAATTTTCAATATGACTATAGATAGATTCCTTAATTACAGATGATAATAAAATTAAAGGTAGGTACTTAACACAAGTAAATTTTCAGAAGAGAATACCTACCTTGTTTTCTTCTTTTACCATGGATTGAACTAACTTGTAATGTAAATAAGAGAAGTTTTAAGAAGTTTCAAAAATTAAAACTATCTGCCATAAAATAGATTGGACTTGTCAAGATGTAAGACAGGAAATCTATAAACTTTCATCGCTAGCACATACAATCTTTTATTCAATAAAGTTATACAAACATGGATAAGTTTAGGTTATTAAGGATTTTTTTTATTAAGGTATATTTGAAGTTGATATGCTGGTAAGTAACATAATGAAGAAAACCGTAGTTAATTTAGAATACCAAATATAATACCTAACGCAAAATAGTAGCTTCGAAACATTATTCAAAAAGTGTGACAGTGATTATGAACCATAACAAAATACCAACATAACCTCAAAATTAAAAAGCAAGAGATTCAATAACTTACTGAACATGTTGTAGCTAAAAAAAATACGCGAATGTTTTCCAATAACTACTGTTATCATTAAAAACAGCGAAACCAAAACAAAATTGTTTTTTCAAAACACAATTGACACATCACAATAAACACTTCACAGCCATTTTGAATTTAACTTGTCTATTCCTCGCTGACATTGTTGCTATCTTACTCTTTCTTATACAATTATCCAAAGTGCAAAAGGGACATAATACTCCGTCGGATTCCATAGAGGTTTTTAGGTTTTATACTAGTGTTGTAACGCATCATCACCAAATAGCACTATTATACAAACAAGGGGAACAGTTCAAAATAACAGCTTTATGTAGAACAGGTACAAATTATTTTGATAAGATTAAGTAGCAAGTTACTATTTATAATGTATTACGTTACAGTGATTACAAACGGGCTGCATTCTTATTACTAGTTCGATCGTATAATATAGTTTAGATCCAATCAGAACAACAATTTCAACCAACTGCAAGCAAACTGCACAAAAACCGCGATTTACATAGAAGAGCAAGGGAAAATCTTAGACAATTACCGATGTTAAAATTATGAATATTTTTCAAAAGGTGCAAACAAACATTTCCGTTTTTGAGAAAAGTTAATTTCACACAGACAGACAATCCAACTTATCAGCCAGCCCAAAGAGTATGTAACATAAAGACCAGCCCAACCACCTCAGTCGGTGACTACGGGAAAAGCTTTCCTTTTTAGATAATAATATTAAGCCCTATGTACTTTCATAAACTGGTAATAAAAACTTTTCTTCTGTAACTGTAAAAGGAAATAACAAATAGATAAATGTCGATTCTTATTTCATCACATTTCACGTTACTTGTATTAATTATTTGCTACTCAACGAAAGTGCAGTATTTGTATTGAAATGGTAGAAGTAGGTATGGGTTATCCTTTGATATCAAAAAGCATGACAACTAATTTAATAAAATGTTTTTGAAAAAAGTGACACGTAGACGGGGTGTTGGGATGTCACATGGAATCATATACTCATTTGAGTTATAATGAACAGTAATTTTTTTTGGAGGATTACGTGCAATTTTTTGGTATGTAAAATATTATTCACATGAACTCGAACAACAAACCACTGTACGCAGATGTGCAGATGCACGTCCTACCTGCTTCCGTTGTCGTAATTAATTTGTAGGTTAATAGCTCACATAATATAGGATACAGACAAGCTATTAAAAACTACGGCTATGTTATTACCTGTGTATATATAAACCCGGCTGAACGAGCCAGACCTGATTATAAACAGAAAGATGATACTCTGCAATTATGCGCGATTTACAAGTAATTAAATCCCGTTTACTTTCTCACTACATAAGAAAATGCACTTCTAGTTTTCACTTACCAGGTCGTTGATCGTAACATTTCCGTCACAAATTGATTTTTGTATGTGCAGTAGCACAAAAATAACCTCCCGGGTGTCGCTGCGTACGCGCCGCCAGTAGGAACACCACCGCCGCACGCCCAACCCGTTCCGCCCTACACCACAATTTTACCGCTTATTACGATAACCATATCTCCTACTACCTGATGTGATAGTGATATACCTAAGTGATTATGAAAAAAGTAATGAAAAGTCGGGAGCACGTGAAATTTGAGTGGTACAAGTGATTGGATATAGTCCAAGTGTATTGTGTGTCTTATTCAAACAAGGGCTCCTGCCCTTTGAATTTTGGTAATTTACATTTGTGTATTTTATGTATAAGGCATGCAAATGTCATCAACCCCGTCCGGTTTTAGAAATTTCCTAAAACAAGGTGCATAGCTTCCCGTTTGAGGTAGTAAAAATCACCTTCAATGACCGACATTCAAATTCTTATATTATTATCAATTAGATAGAGATACTAAAGTACCTATGTACCTACAGCAAGGTTAATATGTATAGATATTTTAAGCCGGTATAATACAAAAGAATGATTAAAAGTATATTTAAACACATATGTATGCTCATTTGTTCACGCTATATCCTCTCACGGTGTAAGTAGACAAGACGTTTCATAAGTATTCCATTTTATCAATGTTAGTACGGAGTACTGAAAAAGAAGATTAACTATTTTGTACCACCTATAAATTACATACACAAATTATACCACCTATATTATACCGAATTGTTAAACAGGAGAAGTTACTTTCATGAAATGTAAAAAGTCGTAAACATGATGCTGCTTCCTGTTATAAGTCAAATACGAGGCAAAAGTTAGAGTAACTTTATACAATGACGTAAACTTTATATTTATTTTTTTGAAAGAATGAATATTACAATGGTTTCTTTTCTCTAAATCTCAATCGAAATTGACTTTTATTATGTTTATGAATATAAGGCTGAATACGCGTTCTCAATTACTGATAGATTCTATTCTCTTTGAGTACCTTTCGGTACAGGCACGTGTAGAGTTATAAATCCACGATATCAATTAGGTATTATTCGCTGTATCAGATTGATAATAAGCAAGCATTTGCTTACGCATTTAGCTCTTAATATAGACAAGTACTACACCTATTCTTGATCTGCACTAATGCACTTCTGAAATTACTCTCTGAGCGCATATCAGATTTGAAACATAATATTTATGTTTCATGTGTATTAAACATAGTCTGCTTAGTTGTCGGTAATAAGATTGACAAGCATATCATTTTGTGACCCAGTGCATAATATCAGCAAGCACATTGGGTCACCCGCGTGACGACGCAACGGGTATTCCTAAGGTGTTGATGTCAGGCAGCTGGTCAAACATAAAACAATAAGCCAAAACCTTTAACAACATGGATTTACGAAATACATGTTGTGCCGGCCGCACCTAGTGTGGGATAAGGGCAGGGCGATGATGATGTATAAAACTTGGCTGCTAAATTGGCTATTGTCATCTCTGACAAAAAAGCACCCAGACAAAAACATTTTGTCTGTAGTTGCTTTGTTTATATGGCAATATACTTAGGTCCCTATTCGTCTTAGGAAGTGACGCCCCAGCGATCTTTAAATTTATTTCGCCTGCATTGAATCGCTTCTGAAGCCGTTTCAGCTATCTCTTAAAGTTCTAAGCTTATTCATTTTTGTTGAATTTCTTTACTCTTTTCTGGATAAAAAGTTTTCCATTAAACTGCAGTACACTGGAAGTGTCCCACCTATTTCGAAGTTATCCTTATATTTTCGCATTTAAACCGCGTGGTATTGCCTCCTCCATGGGCCTTTTCTTTTGTATTGTGAGCCATTGTCCATAGGTATCCTTAATCAGACGTAGAATTAGTTAGGACTTTCCAATGTGTTCCATGTTTCTTAACGAAATAAAATCGTTTTTCGACTGTTATGTCTTTTACAGAATAAACAGTGAAATGATTTATATTTTCGTACTTTTCGTCGTTAGCGTGAGAAAACAAACAATTAAATCTAAATTATCGATTTTAACTCTTGGTAATAAAGCTCGAACGTTTATTATTTATACAAAATACTACTAAATACTTAATGATCGGAATGTGGTCCTTCGGTACAAATAAGCACTGCACCTTAGACTAGATGAAAATAAGTTTTAACAACCCTACAAGACTTTAATCCGTGAATGTATGACAAAATGATTACCTACCTGTCTTACCTATCAGGTAGAAGTCCAACAGGATATATCTTACATTACAAATCTAATTTTCCATCAAAATGTAAATCAAGATTGCCAAATCAAGCATGTGAGCTCCTGATCGTTCACTATCTGAGGACAGCTGAACCATTACTTTGTAGGAAAATAAACTCTCGCTATAAGCCGGGAAAAAGCTAATTTCTAACAAGTTCATTCAACTACTATGTGTAGTGTAGTAACTGCTCACATAAATTTTGTAAGTAGCTATTTAAAGTCGATAAAACTTCATAAGTTTTGTTGCAAGTTTACTAGAAATCACATGCTCATCAGTCTTACTTACTTATTTCTTAGGATAACTTTCGTCTCTTTTTTAACTTCCTCGTTTCAAGTGCACTTTTGGTTCATTAAAATGTCAGATTATCTGATCCACTTCGCATTGCCTTTAGCATCCTCAGTGGTCATATTTTTATTAAGTGCATATTTACCGCACTGAGCAAAGTTTAAAGCCTGACAAACACCAATCCTAATAATTAAACTTTTTAACAAAAAAAAACCGACTTCAAATTGTCTATCTCCGAAGTTCTTCATCAGATCTTCATCAAATTTAAATGGGACCACTTCGAAAGAATATTCTTTCAAACAAAAAAAATAATTAAAATCGGTTCACAATTAGCAAAGATATCGCGGAACAAACATACAAAAAAAGAAAAAAAAACATACAGTCGAATTGAGAACCTCCTCCTTTTTTGGAAGTCTGTTAAAAATTCGGATTTTATTATGATTCTAAACATATTATTAGGACCTATTGCGATATAAATAAATTCTATTCGAGAATAATAAGAGTCAATATCCACGAATTTCATTCGGAAAGTTCCGATACTTCTGTTTTATATCATGAAACACCATACACTAAGAGTCTGCTCACGTTGTGTGTGAGTAATGGTAGCCAGATGACCATTATGTGAATATTTTATTACTTGACCCAGCACCAATAAACAGCCATTTGTTACTTGTTCATATTATAATAGATTACTAAGTTAACGGGCAATAACATGCGTAGGATCATGGTCGTTACAAATTTTTATTGTATGTTTCGGAGTATCGAAACACTTTCAGAAAACGTGTTATTGATTCGTGATTGTATGATTTTCTTTTGTATTGTTTGGATTTTTCACACAATTCTTGCTACACTTATTAGAACCAGTACGAATTTCCGCCCATTCTCACAACAAAACATAGTATGGCAAATACCTATACATTTTTTTATTCATAAAAATATTCATTCATTAGCGGGATAATGCCTTGAGTTAGTATTAGAAAACGAATAGGTAATAACCTAGGTTTTATGATTGGCTTGCGGCTTGAGTAGGTGCTATAATATTGATAGATCTTTGCAGGTTACAGTGACCAAGATTCCCTAAATATATTTTTATTTCCCCGGTACGTATTTTAACTACGGGCAATACCTCCTATTGGAGAGACCCATATCACATGTATGGCTCAGATGATTATATTAGAGTTTATTTATGAAAATAAACAACCCCAAATGAAATAACTTTTTATTCATTTTATTAAAAGTGGATATAAAATATATGTATATGTCACTAGGCAAACGCCGAATGTCATGAATAACATCAATATTCAAGATATTTTCATTACATCATTAAACATATCTGGGATGAGACGATAGGTGACGTCATTATATGACGTAGGAGCGACCGTCTGGATCTGGAGTAGACATCAGGCCCTGGCGTTCATCCAAGAGCATTCACTCAACGACTTCACGAGAAATTGGGACGGTTCGAACCGCCCATCCGACCTACCGGGAAGAGCTATGCCTAAATATTTAAAAACCTTAAAATATACTGAAAAAATGCTCCAATGTTTATTTTACTTTGCAGATCATAAAAGAATGCGTTGTTTGTGGCATCCAAGATGAATAATGGTTCGAGGAGGGCCCTAACCGGCTCTATTCATAAAATCAGAGAGTTTGAATTGGAAAAAGTAAGATTTATATCTTGTATTAGTTTTTATTATGCACATAAAAACTTCAACACTTATATTTAAACCGTTCTTTATTTATAGGTGAGCCTAGTAGAAGAGTTTGACATTCTACAGATAGTTGGAGAAGGATGGTTTGGAAAGATTTTGTTGGTGGAGCACAGGGCTTCAGATACAGAGATTGTATTGAAAGCCTTACCAAAGCCTTACGTATCCATTAGAGACTTCTATAGAGAATTTCATTATAGTTTACATTTAAGTGCCCATAGGAACATTGTCACTACATTCGATGTAGCATTTGAGACTGCTGGATTCTATGTATTTTGCCAAGAATACGCTCCTCTAGGTAAAATAACTTCATATTATGTATAATTATGATGTTGCCTATAATAATATTAATAATTCATCTCAGAAATCAAAATTTAAATGCTGAGTAATCTGGGCTTAGCTTACTCTCGTTCACACACAAACTTTGAGTTGGATTGTAGCCAAAACACGTCGCGATTTGAATGAATATTAAATCTAGCACATTTCCAGTGCCAGGCCTCATTAATATCATGTTGTATTGAAAACTGGTGCGCTTTTTTATTACTAACTGTCTTAGTACCATTGTTAAACACGTGAAATTTACAAACACACTAGTAATTTGTGATTTTTCATTGCATGTATGCATTGACAAATATTTTTCTTTTATTTTTTACTCGAAACAAATAGAACTAAGTAGGATTTTTTTTCAGGTGACCTAACATCAAATATGCTTGACACTGGAATTGGTGAAATTCACACTAAACGGGTAGCAAAGCAATTATCAGCTGCATTAGAGCATCTGCACCAAAGGGATTTAGTACATCGAGACGTTAAACTCGACAATATACTCATATTTAAATCCGACTTCTCCAGAATAAAACTTTGTGATTTCGGTGAAACGAGAAAAGTTCAATCCGTTGTAAGAAGACGGAATGAGTGGTTGCCCTATTCACCGCCTGAAGTACTAAAATTATCCATGGACAGTAGTTACAAGTAAGAAAATATGAATGTTCATAGCTTATGTCTTTATTCCTTTGTCTGGGCATCATTTATTAAACAGTTTTATCGTTGTACAAATAACCAACTGTCAGATTTTTTCTATTAAATCGATTATTTTATGAGTATCAAAAATATATTAGTGAATGCAAATGCTGCTGGCGTTGCTCTCAGATATGTTTATTTCTTTACTTTCAGAGCGTTAATTACCCATGATATTTGGCAATTTGGCGTCGTTATTTTCATTTGCCTCACTGGATGTTTGCCTTGGCAGAAAGCTGCTTTCGATGACCCTCGATACACAAGGTAAAACTACCGTAGTACGAGTACATACTACATACATAAATTTTTTTGCATACCCAACTATGATAAATATACACTGTGATTAAAAAAAGTGGCTAAATAAATATACCTATGCTATCACATGATTAGTTAATTCATAAGTTAACATTATATCCTTTTTATTCCAGCTATTATAATTGGTACAGCAGTGCAAATCCCCTAAAAAGACAACCGAAATTATGGAAAATGGTATCTTCAAGGGCACAAAAAATGTTTAAAAAATTAGTTGAGCCAAGAGAAGAAAAACGGGCATATAATTTCTTAGATCTTCCTAGATATTTAGACGATCGATGGTTGGGCAAGGGTTACACAGATAGAGTTGGTAAGTCTCCACATCCGCTCACATGCTAATACCACATTAATTTTAGAAAATATCACGTTTATGTTTTATTTCATTTCAGCTGGCGAAGATATAGATGAGTTGTGTCCATCAATGTACAGTTTTCATAGTGACCCCAATGAGAAAAATATTCTACTGAAACACTTCCGAGACAATGGTATCGAAACAACTGTAGATCGGCAAGCAAAGAAACAAAGAATTCGTGAATGGATACAAAATAGTGTAATTGAAGAAGTAGACGAAGAGGTCTGTATAATGTGTATTGAATCAAAGCTTTTTTTCTATTACTGGTAATAGATGGGTAAAATATGTTTAATTAAAATATGGTTAATAAATAGAGAAATACCTATATGTTTTGCAGGAAGAAAACCTTGAAGCTGCCTTTGAAGACAGTGATGCAGAATTAGAACACAGAACAAGAGATCATCCAATCGATGAAAGTCATAGAATAACTCTACGTTATGACACAGAGAAACATATCAATCCAAGAACTGGTGAAATTATTGATGGAGTTAAACATACTCAACCAGAAAGAAATCCTTTGTCTTATGACGTACAAAACATAGAACCTGTTGCACCTGCGAATGTGGTAAGAAGATATGGAATAAAGGAAGAAGGTTCATCCCATAGCTCAACTAAAGATAGTGCATATGGATCAATGGAAGTAAAAGTAAATAAACCAATAAAATCGACTCATAAACCTGAAAATAAACAAGTCACATCAATAGACAGTGTCCAAAATAATTCACCAAGTAGATCGTTAAGCGCCACATCTATAAATCAAAATAGGTCACCATTGACGTCACACGCTCAAAGATTTCAAAGAAGTGAAGAGGTGTATTCAAAGGAATTGGAGAGTTTAAAAGGAAGTTCATCAACTCTTCACTCTTTAGCTAATTCTTCTCGGTCCAATAGTCTTCAAGTCACCCGGAACAATTCCTTTGATGCTCCCTCAGTAACAAGCACCCAGACTCCGCCAAAAACTGAAAGTGTGAGTTTATCAAGACCACATAACCCTGTAGTAACACAGAATGGATTTAGTCCTGGTTCTAGAAATATTCAGTCAACTAATCAGGGTTACGTTTCTATGAAACACACAGCTTATGATAATGTGAACGTTCGGAACGACAATAATGTTACGACCGAAAGTAATCTAAATAAAGGTCAAACGCCAGAAAGTCCATACACATCGATGATGAACATAGTACAAGGCCAAATGAAAATTAATCCTCACGCTACTGAAACAAACAGAAACACTATTAATGTCTCAGTAGCATCAGTTAATCGTAAAACATAAAATAGAATTGCTCAAGTATTCTTACGGAATCGAAATAAAGCTTTTTAATAATTTGGGGCATTGAAATCTGTAATATAAGTTTATATTTAAATACGATTTCTAGCACGGTATCAGTTACCTAAATACAGATTTGCAGGGCATCTGCACTGTAAGCAGTGGCGGGGAGAGCCCTATCTGCATTTTTATGCTAAAATCTCCTGACTTTCCTAACATAAGTGTGCACGAGTTGACACCGATAATAGAAAGGGCCCTTGAAAACTTGATGCCCGATGAATGTATTTTTGTGGCTATCTGTTTATCAGCTACTGATTGCGAGAATGGTTTGCAACCGAAACGCAACAGTTACGCACTTCTCAAGCATCTTTTACACTTAAAGTTCATATTTCTTCACATGCATGCAGAAATGCACGATGATTTTCGTTCATTTTAATTCCACATCTCGAAAATATTAATCAAAATCATTTTAAAGGTGAACGCACACTTATCAGAGCCGAAAGAAGCGAAGGAGCCGAAAGAATCGAATTTTAAATCAGTATGAAATCCTATGAAACCCCGCACACTTTCCGAATCAGCCGAATCGTCCGATTCGGAGCGGATAAGTGTGCGAAGTTTCATAGGATTTCATACAAGTAATTCTAACATTCGATTCTTTCGCCTCCTTCGCTTCCTTCGGCTCTGATAAGTGTGCGTTCACCTTTAGTCAGCCTGCCTCTAGTTTTCTTTCCTTTCTCTGTAATTTTATAGGTATTATTGGTATTCCTCATTCTTTTTCATGTCTCTGCATCGGTACATGCATTTACTGATTTTTACTACCATCAATCACGTTAAAATTCACTTTTTAACTAATGTTGCTTTTTCTTTTTATTACTACGTGCCCGCTTCTTCCTCCACCACTGTAACTCCTGTGTAACCAGGATCGACACGTACCGCAGCACGTGCCTGGTGTTCCCGATTATAGAAGCTCAGGTGTACCCGGAGAAACACTGAGCTATTTTGGAACCCACAACGAATTTAATCTAATGACGTAGGAGGCGCAGGAAACAGCAATATTGTATTTGTATGAACTTGTTAAATTGAAGCATTCAATACAAAACTATTTTGTAAGTGCCTTTATAGGCTGTGATTAATTGACTTAACATTTGGCCAAGTGTTTATGCAAAACTGATAATAAAGTGTATTTTAGTTAATAATTGAATTAGTTTCCTTCGGTATAATTTTTATTATATTTACCTACCTAAGATATTATATTTTAAGAGCTTGAAATTAGAATAGCATAAAGACAATCATAATTTAATATGTTTAGTATGTACTATAATATAATCTTTCCAAGTTGTACAACTGTAATACATATATTTATTATTTTAACCCGTGTTTTTATTTCATATCCTCCTTAATATCAAATCTATTCTTAAACATCCATACTTGTATTAAGTCCGTTCCATATTAAATTTGTAAATAAAAACAGAAGAGCCGTTAATTCTCTAGATGGGATGGATTTAAAATATAGGACAAAGTAATATAGCAGTATAAATATTGTATTCCAGAACAAAATAACAGTATCATGTAACAGTTATTTTATTATAACATTAAAATAACAGTCGATCACTAGTTGCTATTAATATTGCCAGTTAAATTAATTATTATTTTATAAAACCGTATTTTTAATAAACAATAAGATGAGTTAGTATTCATTTAACTTTAACTCAAATCTTTGGAGCCGAAAGTGACAATATTTTCTGAAATAAATTACTAAAAGCAGAATCATAATAACTTTAACGAATTACTACGGGCAACACAAAACGCGCGTTCATTGGCTTGAATAGCTGTCAACATAGAAGTTTTTCGTATTTCGATACCGCCGCGCGCTGATATCTCATCAAGAATATAATGGAAATTCATATACAATTTCAAGATATTTTATCGCTGTAACATCTAAAGCAATATTTACTAAATTAATGCAATTCGTTCACTAAATCTTAACTAAACAACATTAGAAACTTCTCAATAATATGTATCATAACCTCTCACCTGTCAAGAGTTTAGTTTTCGGTTAGAAGTTAAAATATATATAGAGCAATAACAGCAATTAAAATGCAAAAGCTACAAGATAGTGTATTTTCTATTGTAAAAACAACAAATTTGTCCCCTGCCGTGTTTAGTTTTCTGCAACCAACCGAAGAATTTTCAGGTATGTTTATTTTAGTGACGACATATTTATAAATAGTGGTATTTGGTGACAAAGTGCAGTGTTAGTATTAATTGTGTAAATTTTACAGATAAAACACCTCTTGGCGGGATTTTGAAGGACACCAAGCATGGCTGGTTGGCTCTGGGTCCAAAATTTTGCGTTGTTGATCTTAGAAACGGACTGAAGGTAGCGGCGCGCACCTTTGGCACCCCACTGAGGTATGTATCAGTTATTACTACCTATTTTATCATTTATATGCTAGTAAATTAGTTATCCACTACCTATGGGTAATTTCTTCACTGAAATATTTCAGTTTTAGATGGAAATTTAGAAAGCTTTCCCTAGAATAATTGTCATCCTTCATTTAAGAATAGTTTAAGATTCTTGCTTTGTATTATTACTGCCAAAACCAATATTTTACCCTGTTCAATCTTTTGTACACTTTTTGCTGTAAAATATATTAATAATAATACCAGTTCCATGTATTGTAATCAGTTTTAAATTTGATTGCAGTAACTTCAACACTTTGGTTACAAGCGTAGTGGAGCTGCCAAGACCTCTGACTGCAAACTCAATACAACTCATCATCAGCTTACAATGTGATGAGGCCGGCATGATCTGTGTCTTACACATCAATGGCTCTCAGTTGTTACGTTGCATACAAACCGAGGTGGTTGTTACGGAGTTAGCAGTGTGTGATAGAATACCAGATGGACCGTTCTCATGTTTTGATGGAGTGGTTATGGCTGGGACGAAGAGTGGGGAGATATTTGCTTTTGATCTAAATAGAGCGAGTTTGTTGCAAGGTATGATATTTTATTATGATAATACATTTACTAAATTGTAAGATATAATTCTGTAGACTTTTTGATAATATTACTAATAAAGTTTATCCATATCATTATGCTATGTCAGCTGAGACTTAGCAGAACAGTGAAATATAATAATTTATTATCACTTCATTTTACAAATAGCTTTTAATCTAAGTGAAACAATACTTAAATCACTTCTTCTCTTGTGTTGGCATGTCCTATATGAGAATAGCTCATGCCGTGGTGATTAGCCAGTCTGCAAAGTTGGTAACGGGGTTGACTGCCCAGCGTGCGCTGGATGTACTTAGGTTTCATCGCTGTGGAGGGCCTTTTCATGCACCCCATTTAAATCACTAAATAAACCCAAAGCAACTATAATGCCAGAGCCATAGTTAAAAGTCTTAATTAACAAATAATAACATGCTTATTATTGCTATAGTTGAAATACAAGAAATGTATCCTTTTTGAAAATAATAACTGTAGCCCTCTAGGTCTGGTAAGAACAGTCTTGGTAGAAAGTTTAATTGAATTATATTATTCTTATTTATCTTTTCAGCATTAAAAGACATCTCCCAAGGATACGAGCACCAAGTCCTAAATGAAGCCAATCCAGCCAACTTAAGCTTTTTACAGTTCAATGCCGTAAACAGAATAATAGAACAACGGGAACTGGCTGTAGATAATGATGATCATTTAGCCATTCTACTCAATGAAAACTCTTTAGTAGATGGCCAGTATATATTCCGTAACCCAGATGGCACAGTACGGATGAAGGCTAAAAGAGATCATATTCGGGTGACGGTATTACAATACATTCCACAACTAGGCAGTCTGGCAGTTGGATACAACTTCGGTGCATTTCAAATTTGGAATATTATGACTTTGGAATTGGAATTTACTTCGCAAGTCAATATTGAATGCTTGCCTGTTACACATTTTGGATTCCAGGTAATTTTTTCAGAAAAAAGTATAATATTTGCCTAACCTTTTCCCAACTATGTTGGGGTCACCTTTTTGTCTAACGAGATGTGGCTGAATACCACTATTTTACATGAAGCGATTGCCATCAGACCTCCACAACTTAGTTACTGGGCAATGCTGATATCCTAAATTTAGACCAGTTGTCAGACTTTTGGGCTTCTGACTACCCATAACAACTGTCATAGGTATTCGTATGACACGGGATCAACGGTTTAATGTAATCTTGGAGGCACGGAGCAGTCCCAATGGGTGACGAATGGTCACCCACCCACGGACTGACCGCGGCAAGCACACTTAACCTTGCAAATCATATGGAAACTGGAAAGTGAACCCATCATTGTTGGGAAAAGGCTAGACAAACATTAATAACATCACTCTTGTATATTATATCTGAAATCTTATTTCACAACAGGAGCCTTGTGATGATCCTCGGGCATTCTGCTACCTATGGGTGGTGTTCTCAGTGACAGACCGGTTTGAAGAGGAAGAGTTTCCACTAGCTGTGATGTACTCCCTCACATATCAGGGAAAGAGGATGCTTTCTGACACTAAGTGCCTTTATCAGGTAATTGTGTTATTAAAACAAATGGAAAACTGTAAATATCTACTGTAATGCAGCGTACATACCAGTGGCGTAGCTTGCTCTAGACAGGTCCTGTATCAAAAAATTGTCGGGGGGCACTTCTACCCGACTGCGGCGATGCCCAAATGGAGAAACCAAACCAAGAACCGTGGTCCATGGTTGTATTGAGTGTCTGGGGTGTGCTGAGTTTAGCGTTAAAGAGTTTAGAGTTTGGCGTACGGCCTAAGAGCTTGAGTGAGATTATGGGTAACATTTTACGAATTTTTGCTTACACACGTCGGGGCCCCTGTAGCCCGGGAGCCTCATATCTGTACTAATATTATAAAGCTGAAGAGTTTGTTTGTTTGTTTGAACGCGCTAATCTCAGGAACTACTGGTTGGAATTGAAAAATTATTTTTATGTTGGATAGTCCATTTATCTAGGAAGGTTATAGGCATCACGCTACAACCAATACGAGCGGAGCATAAATGAAAAATGTTGCAAAAATGGGAAAAATGTCCACCCGTGCGAAGCCGGGACGGGCGGCTAATCATTGATATAGCTGATACGGCGGTAGCTTCGCTCCTCGTACATACCTAGCCAATGAACGCCAATGGTCGTTATTTGTTGAATTTGACCAAAATTTATTCAGTACGAATCCGCTTTCCTTCGGTTTTTAACGATATTAAAGCCCATTCGTTGGTTAGGTGTGTGTACATTGCATAAAACATAGGCATTCTAATTAAAAATACTAAGACCAAGGGCCTGAAATTAATATCGTCAGTATTTCCATACTTTGCAAATGGATTAGTAATCCCAGTCACCTAAAATCTTAAACTTTCTAAGTAGTTTGTATGATGTTACAGGAATTTTCAACAGCTACAATTCGGTTTCAACTGGAGTTGAGCACAGTTGACCAAGCTGCATTGCTTGGAGGGAAGTGCGTCTCATGTCACGCTTACTCCGTCAATTCTACCTTAGCAGCCGAAGGAGAAGAGAGTAAGTGAAGATATTTACAAAAATGAATTAATCAATCAACTCAGCCTATTGCAGTACACTTCTGGACATAGGCGTCTCCCAAGAATATAGTTAAGCATAGAGAAAGATTATTATTTTAGTTTTTTTTTTTTTTAAATCATACCTGCTTTAGTTATGAGTTCAGAAAATTAATTTTCTAATCCATGACCCCAAATATGACCTAAATTGTAAAAACAGCTGATCATCTATGGACAGATAGATTTTAGCATATTTTATACGAAATCTTTAAAAAGCTACTTCTCTTAAACTATCGAGTTTTGGGGAAAGTTGTAGAACAAAAGTTATCCCTTATTATGGGTACTTTAACACTCTTTCGGCTTAGTACCCCCTTTCCGACTAACCTTGTATATTTATTTAGGTTTACCAACTATTGTTACAGTCATGCATAGTTTACATCATAGCTTAAAAGTAAATCTTATTGCACAATCCTTACAGGTAAACACCACATGCAATGTAGAAAGTGATAATTTTTATTTTGATATAGTATTTAACACAACTCAATGTCATCTAGGACTACATCGGCTAGGTTGATATGGCAATTTTCTAGTCGTTTTCAATACACAACTATAAGGAACAACGTGAGCGAGATCGAAATTGATAAACGCGGTCGATGCGGAGTCGTGCAACGCTAACACTTAGACAAAGAGTTATAGGTAGTAATAATATGCACTAAGATGTCGAGGGCGCTGTGCGGGTGTGCGGGGCGTCCCCCCCCCCACAACTCACCCCACACCCGATTGCCATGTAGACCTGTCGTTGGCTGTACTTGCTCCGTGTCTAGAACACATTTTTCCTACTACTTGGAATTGAATGTTCCTGTAGAATTGAAATTTCTGAATCATGAATCAAATTCTTTTGTAAGAATCGTAATAATGTTCTCCTTTTTATCTTGCAGGTATGTTGAACATATGTCAGATAGTGTGGGAATGTTGGGGTGAGAATGCAAACTCATCCACTCAGTATGGAATGCTCCTATTTGATTTAGACCAGTGGTACAAGGACCAAATGCCAGGTAACTTTTAAAATGTTAATCTTATAGCAATTATTGTTCTTTAGTTTTTAGTATTGATATGTGTAACTATTACTAATATCTACCCTATTATGCAGGTATTTTACAGATACCTCTGTCCAATGTGCATGTTGTGTTCTCTTAACCTCTTGACCACCATAGTCACAAGTAGATGACATGCCAAATTATGCGCAATCATCAATAAAGGGGAATCTTCTACTGGACAAGGTGTTCCGGGGATATTGAAGTAAATTACGACACTTACACACCATGAACATTATGATTTTAATGATATAAAGTACAAACAAAAATTATAAAGAAAAATAAGTCACCGTGGTGATCATTAGCCGAGTGGTCGGGGCCGGGCTGCGGCCGGCGGGCATGCAACACGATGCGCTCGCGTGTGTGCTACTGTGCTTCATTAGCCGAGTGGTCGGGGCCGGGCTGCGGCCGGCGGGCATGCAACACGATGCGCTCGCGTGTGTGCTACTGTGCTTCATTAGCCGAGTGGTCGGGGCCGGGCTGCGGCCGGCGGGCATGCAACACGATGCGCTCGCGTGTGTGCTACTGTGCTTCATTAGCCGAGTGGTCGGGGCCGGGCTGCGGCCGGCGGGCATGCAACACGATGCGCTCGCGTGTGTGCTACTGTGCTTCATTAGCCGAGTGGTCGGGGCCGGGCTGCGGCCGGCGGGCATGCAACACGATGCGCTCGCGTGTGTGCTACTGTGCTTCATTAGCCGAGTGGTCGGGGCCGGGCTGCGGCCGGCGGGCATGCAACACGATGCGCTCGCGTGTGTGCTACTGTGCTTCATTAGTTATTCTTCATTTTTTTAATTGCTTAAAAATAGTAAACACGCAGTTAAATCGTAAATAAATAGTCAAACATTAATAAAATAGTCCAAATACCAAGTGTTAGTGTTATCTCAGTTAAGTTCTCAAGAAAACCACACAAAAACACTTAAGAAATACAAAGCAAGAAAAGTTTTGTTTACATTAGAAATAACATTAATATCCAACTTTATAAAACAAAAAACAAATAGTGCAGTTCAAAAAACACCTCATTTTAGTGTAATGATGTACTGCTTTACAATTTAAGTGAATTAATAGTGATTGAAGAAATATCTGTGACGGTTATTGAATTTGTATAAAATTTCAAAAATCGCGTCCTAACGTTTCTAATAAATTTGTCGTAGAGAAAGAACACTTATTTTGACAACAGATTAACGAGACTAGTTAGCGTTGTTGTTTTGGAAGCGACACGAGTGTGTCATTAAATGTCTCAAGTTCTAATCAAGCTTGTCCAAGGATAGACTTTTTGTAGTCTTTTTTTCGTCAAAATATTGGTTTATAACATCTTATACAATACAGTGACATCTAGTGTCGAATAGCAGTACTAAGTGACACAATGCCATCGAACTTTTCAACCATTACTCGCAGCAGCGTTCGCAAGATGTCGACACTAGTAACATGCCATAAATGTAAAAAATCAGTACATAAAAAATACTGCAATGTGCTCGGCCTGTCACAATAGATATGAATTAGATTGCGATGGTTATCCTGAACAAACATTCCGCCTTATGAACCAAGAATCAAAAAAGAAATGGAGATGCAAAACGTGTATTAGAAATAAAAAATATACTAGTACCAACGATATATCCAACATCACTATAAGAAAAAAGCAAACCTCTTTAAAAATGCTATCGCCAACGGAACATGCACGAAATACAAAGAAAAATCAAGATGATGTAGCATCAAAAAGTCATCCATCCCCAATTCATAATACTTCAAAGATATTGGACTCCCATATACTTACCGACTGTGAAACATCTGACGAGTCTTACACCACTCCCAATAAATTATCTATGAGTGTTGATAGAACAATATCCGAGCTAGTATTGATCTCAGAAATGAAGGATACAATATCTCAGCTTACACTGAAACTTAAAAGTACTGAAAATGAACTGGGAAATGTATTGTTAGAAAACACCGATTTACATAGACAAATGAACAAGTTAACTGAAGAAAACATAACATTGAAGTCTTTGTGCCATTCGTCCTCCACATGTGCAAGTCCTGGTAAAAACACAAAAAATAAGAAGCAAGCTCTATCATATTATAATAACGTGAGTTCTACACCATCCTTTTCAACGTCACTCAAGCTGAACGTTGAAAACAACAACAACGTAAATATATCACACTTGGAACAAAAAATTATAACCCTACAACAGCAATTAAATGCTGCTGAACTGGAGATTGCAACCCTTACAGAGCGTATTGGAGGTTTAATGCAACATAGTCACAGTGGCTATGAAACTACAATTCTGGACATAAAGCGGGATTCTGTGCACATTCCAAGCGCACAGACTTGTGTTGCCGCAAATACGCAAAATATGGAGCTCGGGAAGAAGATACTGATTTTCGGTACTCAGCGTTGCGTAGGGCTAGCAACAGCCATCTCACACTCTAGAACAAGTACACAATACGAAAAATACAGAGTTGTCGCCGAAACGAAGCCAAATGCACCGTGTAACGAAATAATACAGAACTGTAAAAATGTGAAATTTACATCCGACGATAAACTTATAATATGCGTAGGTGAAAACGACCGCAGCTTAAACCTAATCTTGTCTCAATTGCAAATAATATTAGATATATTTAACAATAACACTGTAATTGTACTTAATGTCGTAAAAAACGTGTACCTAAATGTAAATAAACTAAACTATTCTATAAAAAAAATATGTAATAAGTATAAAAAATGTCACTTTGTAGATCACGCACACACAAAACTATCTGATGTTTGTAAGTCATTAAATTATCTCATAGATTGTAGTGATTATAATGATAAATATTTGAACCCCAGTGAAATCCGAAAACGAATGTCAAGTAAAAAATCAAGTTTCAAATTAAACACTAGCTTAAAAGAACCCAAAATAGGGACAATTCCCTTCTATTTTAATCGTCTTGACAGTACAAACCCTCATAAATCCGACTCTCTTACACAACCCATTAAAAATGCTCAGAAAGGTACTATACCCTATTATTTTCCTACTATAAACAAGAGTCACTTATTTTTTCGTGCCTAAAGCCTCTACAACACACCATTTCAAAATATTTCATCAAAATATCGCTAGCATACTATCTAAACAAGAATTACTAGAAATTACTATACAGGAATTAAAAGAAGTTAATAATGACCCAGATGTAATATGTCTTTCGGAAACTTTTATAAAAAAAGGCCATGAAAGCTACGTCAAAATATACAACTATGATATGGCCACCAACTTCTGTAGAGAAAAGCAAAGAGGTGGTACTTGCATATTAGTTAAAAAAGGACTTATATTCAAAGAGTTATCATTTGTAAAATCCTTTGCAACACAAAACACGTTTGAAGCTTGTGGTTTAGAGATAATGTGTTACAAATTAATAATAATATGTATTTATAGAACACCCCAATCTGATCCTAATCAGTTTATAACAAAACTACATAATCTTTTACACGATCTGCAAAAGAAATGCAAATCCAAAGTAAATATAGTTGTAGTCGGTGATTTCAACATAAACACGCTAAGAAAAGGTAACATCACAAATGAATTGCAAGACTTGTCCAGCAATTATAATTTAAAAATCCACATCAATGTTCCTACACGTAAATTATCTTGTATTGACCATATCTTAAGCAACATCCCCAATGCAACTGCAACTGTACTACCTCTCCATCTTTCAGATCATGACACAGCACAAATGTTAAGCTTTCCTACTAAGCATAAACCACAAAAACCAGCTATATACTATATTTATAAAAGAGATTACAACTTAGACAATATCCGGAAATTTAAGGAATGCTTGCAAAACCTTTCTTGGTCCGATATCTACCTGGAAACCGATGCAAATTCTGCATTCAGTGATTTTCATGCCTTGGTATGCTTATTCTATGATCTCTGTTTTCCTAAGGTAAGAATTAAGATTAATATAAATAATAAAAGCACACAAAAATGGATAAGCAAAGGTCTAAGACAAAGTTGCAAAACTAAACGGACACTACGTTATCAGTATTATAAAAATAAAAATGTAAGTAATAAAACTAAATATAATAATTATTCCAATCTTCTAAAGAAATGTATTTATAGTTCTAAAAAGAACGCAAACGTTAAATATATTAACACAAATGATAACAAATGCAAAGCTACATGGACTGTCATTAAAAATGAAATAAATAATACTACCCCCAAAGACAACATAGAGATCATAAAGGTAAATAATACTATAATTAGAGACCCTGTAGAAATAGCTTCTATATTCAATGACCATTATTCAACGCATGAACCAACGCAAAAAAATGCTCACCATAACTTTAGGAAAAATATAGCTGTTAACTCAATGTTTCTCAAACCAATGCTGGAAAGAGAGGTGCGACAGGAAATAATTTCTCTGAGCAACACTAGATCTGAGGGCTATGATGAAATTAACACAAAAATCATAAAAGCTTGCTGCAATGAATTCACTGGTATCTTAACCCACTTAATTAATATGTCATTTTCACTAGGAACTTTCCCCGAAATATTAAAACTATCTTTAATAAAGCCGTTATTCAAAAGGGGAGATAAAAGTGATATCAATAATTACCGCCCTATAACATTAATACCTATTATGTCTAAAATATTTGAAAAATGCATGTATAAAAGAATTATAGATTTCTGTAATAAATTCCAAATTTTAAGTAATGAACAGTTTGGGTTCCAAAAAAACAAATCCACGACATTAGCCATTTTCTCTTTAATGAAAATAATACTTACAAATATTAACAGCAATCATCTAACTACCGCTCTTTTCTTTGATTTATCAAAAGCCTTCGATCTGGTTTCACACGACATATTGCTAGATAAGTTAGAGGCAATTGGGATTAGGGGACCTGCACTTCTGTGGATATCATCCTATTTAAGTAATAGACAACAACGTGTCATTATCAATAAAGTAAATGAAAATAAAGATATAATACCCTACTCATCAGAATACAGACACAATAAATATGGCGTTCCACAAGGAAGCGTGCTGGGCCCAATATTGTTTATTCTCTATATAAATGACATCATAAGAATAACCAACCATAAATGCATCTTATTTGCCGACGACATATCTATTATAGTGACATCTAATAAAAATCAAAATACAATTAAAGATCACGAGATTGACATTAATAATACAATAGATACATTACTACATTGGCTTGACATAAATCATTTGAAAATAAATTTAGAGAAATCCGTTTATATTCAATTTAATAAATCTTATAATTATAAAAATAACATCAAACTTAATATAAATAAAATCAAAGAGGTAACACATACAAAGTTTTTAGGGGTAATAATAGATAAAGATATTAACTGGAAAGAACACGTAGATAATGTTTGTACTAGAATAAATAAATTTGTATACGCATTGAAACAAGTAAAAAATGTAACAAATATAAAAACTGCTGTGACATCCTACCACGCTTATATAGAGTCACTATTACGTTATGGTCTTATAATGTGGGGTAACAGCACCGACTTAAATAGAGCATTCATTGCCCAAAAAAAATGCATAAGGTCAATATATGGACTTCAACCTGATGACTCATGTCAGCCGATATTTAAAAATCTTGGTTTGTTGCCGTTGCCGTCTCTTTACATTTACGAAATATGTATGTTCGTAAATAAAAATAAACAATTATTTAAGACAGCAGATGATGTAAATCCTCGGAATAGACGAGACCCTTATAGATTAGTACTAAGTGATTTACCAAGACTAGCCAAATACAACAAAAGCTGCCTAGCAATGTGTGTGCGTATATATAATAAGATACCAAACCATTTAAAAATATTAAATATAAGATTATTTAAAATTAAATTATACAAATGGTTAAATGAATGTAATTTCTATAGTTTAAAAGAATTTATGGATAAAAAGTGAACACCTTTAAATTTTTGCATGCTATGTTTTATCCTAGCTAAACATGTCTGTACCATTTAAATTTTTATTTAACACCATTTTATACCATGTTTTATGCAAATAAACGATTTATTATTATTATTATTATTATTATTATTAGCCGAGTGGTCGGGGCCGGGCTGCGGCCGGCGGGCATGCAACACGATGCGCTCGCGTGTGTGCTACTGTGCTTCATTAGCCGAGTGGTCGGGGCCGGGCTGCGGCCGGCGGGCATGCAACACGATGCGCTCGCGTGTGTGCTACTGTGCTTCATTAGCCGAGTGGTCGGGGCCGGGCTGCGGCCGGCGGGCATGCAACACGATGCGCTCGCGTGTGTGCTACTGTGCTTCATTAGCCGAGTGGTCGGGGCCGGGCTGCGGCCGGCGGGCATGCAACACGATGCGCTCGCGTGTGTGCTACTGTGCTTCATTAGCCGAGTGGTCGGGGCCGGGCTGCGGCCGGCGGGCATGCAACACGATGCGCTCGCGTGTGTGCTACTGTGCTTCATTAGCCGAGTGGTCGGGGCCGGGCTGCGGCCGGCGGGCATGCAACACGATGCGCTCGCGTGTGTGCTACTGTGCTTCATTAGCCGAGTGGTCGGGGCCGGGCTGCGGCCGGCGGGCATGCAACACGATGCGCTCGCGTGTGTGCTACTGTGCTTCATTAGCCGAGTGGTCGGGGCCGGGCTGCGGCCGGCGGGCATGCAACACGATGCGCTCGCGTGTGTGCTACTGTGCTTCATTAGCCGAGTGGTCGGGGCCGGGCTGCGGCCGGCGGGCATGCAACACGATGCGCTCGCGTGTGTGCTACTGTGCTTCATTAGCCGAGTGGTCGGGGCCGGGCTGCGGCCGGCGGGCATGCAACACGATGCGCTCGCGTGTGTGCTACTGTGCTTCATTAGCCGAGTGGTCGGGGCCGGGCTGCGGCCGGCGGGCATGCAACACGATGCGCTCGCGTGTGTGCTACTGTGCTTCATTAGCCGAGTGGTCGGGGCCGGGCTGCGGCCGGCGGGCATGCAACACGATGCGCTCGCGTGTGTGCTACTGTGCTTATGTGCGTTAACACGCGACACGCCAAAATCATGCCTAAAAACAAAGACCGCGGCGTGCTGGACACAATTTGTCCTGTCATCTATTTGTGACTGTGGCGGTCAATGGGTTAAAATACTAAATGCTATCTCGCAACACCTACGACTGCATGATTGACTAGTAAACTAATATGACGTCACAATCCCCAGCGACTTGGCGCCTAGAGAGCAACGCGTTCATGAGTGTGACGTGGTGCTGCGAGCTGTCGGTGGGTGATTGCGTCACGTTAGACGTGCGTCTGGACCCCGCCTCCGTAGCCGTGTACTCGCACGCCACGAGGCTTGAAGAACACTTCTATCCTAACTCCTTGCAGTATAGTAAGTATATTTTTCAATATCAGCCTTCTTCCAATGACCTGGTGGCGTATTATGATGTGTTAAAATCATAATTGTTCCGTTGTGAGAATGTGACGGCGCTTTACGACCTGCATAGCTGCCTCACTTTCTTTCTTCGGAACAGTGATGGTTTTAACACGTCATTATGCGGCCCCTTTACTGTACTATAAGACAATGAATAAGTAGACCAGTTAAGCTGATACTCGTCACAGACCTGTAGTAACTTTAAGGACACCCAGGCAACACGCCACAGCCACAAGTGACCAGCCACAAGCTGTGAGCAAATTTTTCTACTCATTGTGCTGGGACTCCCCACACGCGTGTAGCAAGTGGAGGCCAGTCACTACTACAGTTTTTTGATTGACAAAGTTAGTACTATGCGTGCCAAATAAGAATAGGATCGCGCTTGCTACAACTTAACACGATAGCTGTCAAATTGGTACTGCCAGCAAAAAAATACTATAAAAAAAAAGTTATATTTTTTTATTCATAGATTTCATTATTATTTACATTCATTTTTATAAAATGTTATTTATTGAATTCCAAAAATAGATAATTTTGGATAATTTAATAATATTTGAAAACAGTATTCATTAAAGAAATGAACCAATATAGTATATAGTTAACTTCACGAAATGCTACTGCTCACCCTAATATGTCGCCATAATAATAATATAATTACTGTGTGATTAATTTGGCGAAAAATTTATAAGAAATACCAAAAAAGTGAACAAAAATAATTAAACTGGATATAATTTCTTTATTTACTTTTTTGCACACCTTACACTTTGGTAATGAAGTTCACGAGTATTGCGGAACAAAATGGCGTCTTGACAGTGCTATTCTTATTTGGCACGCATAGTACGCTGCTTGACCCATGTGTGGGTGGCCCAAGCTAGTGTCCAGTTACATTATATGTCGTCAGAGCCTCGTTAACGGGTGGTAGGATAGTACGATACCCCGTTAGTTTAATGATATTAACAAATTTTCCATGTTACAGACTGCATCTGCCTGAACACATCTGAAGCGTGTGTGCTAAGTACAATCGGGATACAACGTCAAATAATAGGCTCTATAGACGAAGTGGGACCCACTGCGCTACTAAACCCGCCGCGACTGTACAACGCGTGCATGTCAGCCGGACTGACGCCTCTCTATGTGCACACTTACACTAACAATATCACTCAGGTAATACTTTATATACACCTATATTAAGCCAACTAGAACCTTAAATCTATTGATTATAGGTTTGCGACCCGCACCTTAGTTGGCTAACACACTTGCAATCGCAAAAGCTTTGAATTTGACAGTTTAACAATGTCCATTACTCCGTATCTTTAATAATCCGTCTTCTCGACAACTACCACGACGCAATGAATATTGTTGTATTGTCAGAATGAAAGCTATTGCGATTATGTTACGCAATTAAGGTTCATTTACAAGGAGATAGCTTCTCGAAGCGAGTCTCATGCTATCTCTGTTTTCATCGTAGAGAGAGACAAAGACAGAACAAGTCTCGCTTCGAGAAACTATCCTCGTAGAAATTAGCCTTTAGGGTGCCGGTTGTTTGGTTGCTTGACATAATATCGCTTTGCAACAGACTTGAGTTCTTGTTGCACTTTCTAAAATCAATATTATACTATTTTTTGTTGTATATTGCAGGAGGATCAACGCAGATATTTACTGTCAGTAGCGCTGGAAGCTCGGCTGTCTCGTTTCCTCAAGCGATGTGCACACGACTGGGCCACCGGCAGTCACAGCGGCGCTGGCTGCACGCTTACTTTTTTGGTAAGTTATATTAAACAAAAAGAACCTGGCAGATTTGAAATATCGAAACTCATCTTGTAAAAAAAAACTGGCTGAATCAAACCGAAGAGAGCCGATTAGTTACGAAGATCTGCCGTCGTGTCTGAAATCGCGAGCGTCGCATCAAAAATCAGGCTGATAATCCCTCTCGTTTTCTGCAATGCATAGTTGTGGTCTATCACCCATATTCTAAGACGTTCCTCCAAAACTTACTCGACTCGACTCCTCCTCGACTCAGCCTTTCTTACTTCCATCGGTAGTTATAGTTGACATAAACGTCCTCGACTCGAGGTTTTTCCTCAGTCGAGGTAAGGAATCATCTGTCAAACTCTAGGTACCTCGGAACCTACCTTAAGGAAGGAAGTGTTAAAGTTCGTATGTAACAAAAAAACATTTTGAAGACTTTATCGAACATGCTTACGATAATCCTTACAACTATTTATCGCGGCGTTATTTGCGCGATGCAGATAATTCAAATTATGACGTAATGACTCCACTCTATCTCGACTCATTTAAGGAACCTCAAAGTTCACTCGAAATTACGACTAAGAATACAATTTTGAAGGTGTTTTCGAGGCCGTCCTGAGTCGAGTAAGTTTTGGAGGAACGTCTTAGAATATGGGTGTATGCCTCGTTAACTGCCCTTAAATCAAATCAAATATCGTTTATTTGTCAATGTAGGTATATTACAATAGATGGTAAGTAAGAAATTAGTTCGCTACATTGTATCCATACAGATATACAAATTAGTTTGGTTTTTGTAATTCTAATCTAGGTACTTAACGCTAGTGAATTTATAATTATAATATCTATTAACACCAATTATGTCTATCCTTGTAATTATATTATAGAAACATAAATATAATTGTAACAGTTTTATTAAAGCTATTGCTGTTATTAAATGACTATGAAAAATAGGGTTTATAATCCCAATTTCAAAGTAATATGTTAAAATAATCCCTCAAAAAAATCTTTAGTTAAATGATTTTACAGTACCCCTGCGGCATCAGGGTTTGAAGGTTGAAATTATATTGTTGTATTGTCTTGGGAATTGAATTTGTGTGTGAAGTTTCAGGAGAATTGATTAGACGGAAGTAGTTGAGAAATTTGTTGCAATATTTGAATCTAACAAAACAAATATACAAAGTGCAGCTAATTAAATCCGTTTAAAAAACAGTGTACAACAATGAATTCATCGCTTGATAATATATTTTAGGTGGATTGGTGCTGGAAACGAGCCATTGAATTAAAAGAGAACGCCAAAGAACTGACTGCTCCACTGTTTGCCTCTTCAGCTCTTCCAGATAGGTAAGCCAAATAACACATCCGTCACTATCGCGCATATATCTCTTGTATTTTCATTGTTGCGATATTATGAATGTTCGATAACCGGAACTTTCCAAAAATTCCATTCTCCAGAAAGGCCTTTAAATCATTGATTAGTGACTCTGCTGCTATAAACCAGCGGTCAGTGTAACTCCAGCATAATGAATACCCGAAGCCGTAGTCGTCGTTCTTATCGTGTATTTACATAATATTCTAATTATATCGTACTAGCTGTTGCCCACGGTGTTACTCACATCCTAGGGGAACTACTTCATGTACCTGGATAAAAAGTAACCTGTATGTTAATCCAGGACATGGTCTATCTGTGTACCAAATTTCATCCAAATCCGTTTAGCCGTTTAGGCATGATTGAGTAACAAACATCCAAACTTTCACATTTATAATATTAGTGTGATTTCTCCAGGAACGTAGTGAGGTCTCTGGAGCACTGCGTACAGCAACTGACCCAGCTGACGGGGCTGTTGGACGCCGTGCTTACCAAATGCTGCAACCTGATTATTCCTGATGGTATGTTGATAATTTTTGTCTATGGAGTACACAGCGTGTAAAGAAAAATCCTGCCCGACCCCGATAGGGGGTAAAAGCACCCACGAATATGAACAACTTTTAGTATGGAAATAACTCTGAAGTCGTGAAAAATAAACCAGTTGTTCCGTACATTTTGGTTGTATAGACATTTGTATTGGATTTTATTTCAACCCCTTTCGAGTCGAACTAGGTTTTTATAACACGCTGTAAAAGTGATATGTATGTAACCCATCAAGTTTTAAATTGTTCCTCCTATAGAACATTAAGTTTAAATCATCCGACTCCATGGTTGGAGACAAGGTTCTCTTAAGTTGAATATACTTTAAATTTTGTATATTTCAGCTCTTAGCGAGATTGAAGAGAAATACAAAGGGATTGGCACAGTATCTTTATACTTCCAAGTGGTGCAATGGTTCCTACGAGTGGGCTTACTACCGGAGCGACATGACGGGTACAATGCGTTACCATACCCCGCTCAACAACTGTACTCTACTTATAATAAGAGGTGAGACTAAAAAGACACTGAAAATAATATATAATATTCTCACATTTATGGTACTGTCTCTACTTTGATAAAGTTGTGGCGCCATCTATCACGCTACATGTGAACTACGCAGCATAACGATTGTAGTGTAGCAGACTACAGCGACAATAATGACAAATCTCAAATATGACGTCACAGAATCCTGCATCGCGATATCAAGATTTTACACGCAGATAGTTTACATACAACTTCCCAACATTAACCATTATTCCCTGATCCACCGTGCTCACCCGCGGCCGCGGAGCCGGTCGTCTTTTCTGACTCCGCAGTCACACCGATTATTCAGCCCTCATCAAGCTGTCTCCCTCCCAGTCCTCTCGCAAGCAACGCCCTAAGCCGAGGTCCGAGTCCCCATTAATCGCCCTTAGTGCTGTTGTTGCTAGTAGTTATGATGTTAGTAGTAGTACTAGTTAGCTTAGGTTAAGTATTTTAATCGTCCCCATTGGTTGGAGTCCCTTCAGATCTCGCCAATAACTGCCCGGTTACTTAGAAACGGTCCGCAAGACCATCTACAAGCAGTCGAATAGAAATAATCACTTTTTAACAAAAATAAAACCGACTTCAAATGGTCTATCTCCGAAGTTCTTCATCAGATCTTCACCAAATTTAAATGGGACCACCTCGAAAGAATACTCTTTCAAACAAAAAAAGAATCATTAAAATCGGTTCTCAATTAACAAAGATATCGCGGAACAAACATACAAAAAAAAACACAATCGAATTGAGAACCTCCTCCTTTTTGGAAGTCGGTTAAAAAAAAACAACCATTGGTCAGTAGCCCGCTAGGCATAAAACCCGCCTTGTTGGAGGATCCTCCCTTTTCGTTGGAGGAACACCATAGCTCGTTCCTCCACAAAGTATTAATGAAAGCTATTATTAATTAAATAATACCTTTCCCCCATAGCAACCTTAAGGCCGATATTCTACGGTTCACGACAAGGCACGGCAAAATTTGGTGACGTTGCCGTATGCTATAATGTCTATGAGCCGTTTACTACGTCACTAATAGTGTCGTGTCGTTTTGTAAGTAAATGGTTCATAGAAATATTTGGCACTCGAAAGCGTCACCATATTTTATTGTATAGTCTCTGGAGCCGTGGAGAACGACTCAAACCTGTACAAACGTTAAATAATGGAATCAGGCGTTACTTTGAGGAAATCCATGACATACAAATATACAATAACAATATGTACTATGCGTGCCAAATAAGAATAGGATCGCGCTTGCTACAACTTCACACGATAGCTGTCAAATTAGTACTGATAGCAAAAAAAAAACTGTGAAAAAAAATATGTTATATTTTTTTATTCATAGATTTCATTATTATTTATATTAATTTTTATAAAATGTTTTTTCTTGAATTCCATAAATAGATAATTTTGGATAAATTAATAATATTTGGAAGCAGTATTCATTAAAAAAAATGAACCAATATATATAGTTAACTTCACGAAATGCTACTGGTCACCCTAATATATCGCCATAATAATAATATAATTACCGTGTAATTAATTTGGCGTAAAATTGATTAGAATTACCAGTGAACAAAAAATAATTAAACTGAGCATAATTTCTTTATTTTCTTTTTTGCACACCTTACGCTTTGGTAATGAAGTTCACGAGTATTGCGGAACAAAATGGCGTCTTGACAGTACTATTCTTAGTTGGCACGCATAGTAGTGTTAATTCCGCCAAACAGAATTAAATCTAGATTAAATTCATTACTGTTTCAACAAACATTATCAGTCTCACTGTATACAATTTAAAATCTGAAGTTTAATAATCTGTTGTATTTTTTCAGACGTCTAAAACTGAATCGTTTGCAAGACAATGTTCCTACAGACGAGAATGAAGCAAGCAAGCCTTGCTCCCTGCTGTACATTGATCAGCTCCTTGAACAAGAGTTTGGTGGCGACAGGACGCATCAGTAAGTTATTTCCCTCTTTACCTCCTTTCTATCTAATTGTCCCGTAACAAGACTTCACGTCCGCCCAAAAATTGCGCTGTTTAGATGTGATGAACGTCATGAGAGCCATCGTACTAACTAGAAGAAACTAAGATCTAGCAGAAATTGAATCGAAAAAATCCGCAAAATACGTAACAAAAATGTGGGTTTATCGACTTCATTTAGTATCATACTATTTGCGTAATAAACTTGCATTTGACTTTAATCTAGCTTGATGGCGAACGAAGACGAAGCATACTTGCGCAGATGACCTCTATTTGATTTTACCTTTGAGGCATAGTTATAGTACTTCAGCAGTAATTAATAACAATAATATTTGCAGAATGTGGATTAACGGCGGCAGTGAATGTAACGGTCTGTACCCACCACCGTCGCTCTACTCGTTGCTACGTCTGTACCTTGTGCCGGACATCCCAGAAGAACATAAACACTCGCTAGTGCTGTACCTGCTTGTCGATTACTCTATGGTGTATGATGAAGTGAGGTGAGTCATAGTAAATTTTGGAAACTATAGTCATTTTTACGTAAGCTGCGTCCTGAGACATTTTCATTGAACTTAACCAAACCACAAATGTCAAATATTCAATAAGAATTAAACAAAAGATATTAGTTACTAAAAAAAAATTTGTTCCTAATTGCTCAGCCAATGCACCAAACGTGCCGTCGAAAATGTTAGCTATCTCACTTTAATCGAAAATTTTGGTTACGATTTTTGTTCGATAACAGTAGCCCCACTACGACTTTCATAATGACAATTATCCCAGGATTCATTTACATGAAAATACTACAATTAATTATTTTACATTCAATTTAACTAATAACCTGTTTGTATTGCCAGATATGAAGCAGTGATTCGAAGATTGATGCAATTTCCCACAATGTTTGGTCTAAGCAACACCGCTATAAAGGCTACGCAGGCCTTCTGGCATCTCGACCACAGAGACTTCGATGTAAGTCAAACATAGCCAAACTCTTCACATTAGAAAAACTAATTGTATACATAAGCCACAGTGTTCGTTCCTCCAAAACTTACTCGACTCAGGACGGCCTTGAAAACACCTTCAAAATTGTATTCTTAGTCGCAATTTCGAGTGAACTTTGAGGTTCCTCGACGGAGTCATTACGTCATAATTTTAATTATCTGCATCGCGCAAATAACGCCGCGATAAAAAAAATTAAGGATTATCGTAAGCATATTCGATAAAGTCTTCAAAGTTAATTTTTATTACATACGAACTTTGACACTTCCTCGTTAAGGTAGATTCCGGGGTACCTTGAGTTTGACAGATGATTCCTTACCTCGACTGAGGAAAAATCTCGAGTCGGGGACGTTTATGTCAAGTCGAGGTGGAGTCGAGTCGAGTAAGTTTTGGAGGAACGTCTTAGAATATGGGTGTATAACACATTGCCCGACTTGGGGATCGAACCCAAGACCTCACGATCAGCATTCACACTTGCCACACCTCGACCTACGAGGGAGAGTCTACTTTATTCAATATAACCTGCCAGTATACTCGTTGTATTTGCCACCTGGCTATCCCGAGCTGTAGTATCGTAGCTCGGGACATAAGCTGTGCGGGCCAACTGTATTGAGTTGGATATAAAGCGACTGATATTATTATGAACCATTTTAGAACAATGCTTATCACCCTTCATCCTTACAGTTCGCCCTCGACCAACTGCAATGCCTAACTGGCAACACCCTATCAGACTGGCAACACAACGTCGTCCTTTCAACATTACTCGCACAAAAGAAAACACAAGCAGCCCTCCAGTACTTGCACGTACGAAAACCCGCGCCTATACAAAACATACGCGACAGAGACGGCGATATGGCCACCTGTTCTATTAGGGTCAACGACCATGACAAGTTAGAGGATTGGCAGTCGTGCTGCAATCTGTATTTGGCGAGAGGACTCGTGTTTGAAGCGTTGGATGTTATCAGGATGTGTGTGCAGAATGCTGCGTGTGTGGACGATAAGGTGACGGTGCTGCAGTTCTTTTTCAAAGGTTAGTGTCATTACACTCATCTATATAATCTTTACATAGTATAAAACGAAGTCGCTCCCGCTATTTGTACGCTTAGATCTTTTAAACTACGCAACGGATTTTAATGTAGTTTTCAGCAATAGATAGAGTGATTCAAGAGGAAGGTTTATATGCCCGGTGCCCCACATTAGTATCTACATTGCACCCGCGCGAAGCCGGGGCGGGCCGCTAGTAATTATATATTCCTTTTATTGTGCTCTGATTAGTGTGAAAGCCTAGTGCAAGCAGTGATAGCCTAGCGGTAGAACGCTTGTCTTCCATGCAAGAGGGTCCGAGTTTGGTCGCGGCCCGTACCTTTGACTTTTCGAATTCATGTGCGGATCTGAATTTGATTATCACTTGCGTTAACAGTGAAGGAAATACATCGTGAGGAAACCTGCACACCTGAGAGGGCTCCATAAACTTCTCGATGGTGTGTGTAGTCTGCTAACCCGCACCAGGCTACCGTGGTGGAGTAAGGCCTTAGCCCTTCTCATTCTGAGAAGAGGCCCGTGCCCAGCTGTGGGACGGTAATGGGCTAATTATGTTATTGTGCTCTGATTTACCGGATTGCATACATAAAAGACTTACCATCAAAATTCATTGGAACGTACTGCGTTCTTCTGTCTGGCTTCATAGACTCGGTTTTTTTTAAATCCACCTATCGTATTTTGAGATAAGAACTAGTAAGAAGTATGAGCTCAAAAGAGGTTGATATAGCTGTTTATCTTTCTGATTTTTTTGACCAAAAAGTTTTTATTTCGGGCGTATAATATCTTTGTTTGTTCTTCAGGTTGTAGAAACACTGGGAATCTAGCTAAAATACTGCAAGTGACTATGACGTCGTTCGAAGAAGAGATGTTCGTGAAATATTTAGAAGATTGTAACGAACCCCACACGTCCGATATTCTTGTCATGTACTACTTGCAACAGTCCAGGTAAGCTAGGTCGTATTTATTCATAGCGCAATGTGAAATAAAACATGATTTTTTAAAGTTTTGTACCTAGGTACTTATAATTTGTTTTTGACTGGTCAGACTGCCACATTGATCAAGTGGTTGTAAGCGCGAATGCAAATTGTGAGGTCCAGGGTTCGATCCTCAGGCTGGGCTGGCTGTTATTGGGTTTTTCTGTGTGGAATTCCTCAGTAGCAGCCCGGAGTTTGGATTTGTGCCCGGTTGATAGCAATAGGCTCGCCCCCTTTAACATAGGACTTAAACATAACGGTGAAATGAGCGTGTTACTATACACCTCTGCCCAACCCTTCGGGGAATACAGGCTTGATGTTATGTTTATTGTTTATCTAAAGTGGAATTACCCTAAATCCCATAAGGCTTGACCCGGACCACTCCGGTCCAATAATTATAATGATTTAGACTTCATTAGCTGCGTGTAATTTTCCCAGCAATGTTAGAAGGAGAGAGTAGATTACAGTAGCCGTTTTTGTAATCTTAGTCATAGCTTAGATTTAGAACAAAAAACACTGGCGTCGATTCTGTTGCTCATTTTGACAGTACTAAACTAGACTAAACGCAACTGTCACTTTTTTTAAACAGAAAGAGACGAACACCCTAAAGGCTGATTTACAGGAGGGGAGTTTCTCGAAGCAAGACTCTTTCCACCTTTTTCTTTCTTTACGAGAAAAACAGACAGCAAGAAACTTGCTACGTGTAAATGAGCCTTTAGTTTAGTTTAGTCCTGTCAAACTGCGCAACTGATTCCACACCACTGTCAGCTTTTACAAACTTTCGTTCAAATATACAGCTTATATATTTCATTCGCAGATACCTAGAAGCAGAGCGATACAACAACAAGCTGAAGCTATCCAAACCTCGAGCCAAAGACGTGTCAACATCCGTGGAGTCGCTGTTCGACTTGATGGACAGAGACAGCGCTAGAGACGCCATCGTAGAAGTGGTGTGCTCATCTCTACCGGCCATCGCCAACACTGTCGCACATTACGCGCTGGATAGCAGAGATGTGGAGCCGCATGGTATGTGACGTTATAATTTACCCCCCTTTTTATTCTTGACTTGGTCGCGTTTGGCCTTAGTCTCACCTGATGGTAAACGCAGGCAGGGTCTAAGATGGAGCACACGTATCCAAAGATCAGAGATATAGAGGAATTCTCCTATACCTCTCTGACTCTCACATACACACGATGGAACCCAGTAAACTGCTTGGCGCCGGTCTTTAATGTTCAAGTGGTAGCTAGCCATGTGGACCGTATAGATCCTACTACCAAGCGTGCTGGGTTTAGTTGAATCTTACAACACGCGTCTATTCCCAGCGTGCGGTGAGGAAGTTTTATATTCTAACCCGTTCCCACACGGGGTAAAACCCCTAGTTGTCTGAAAGGTAATTCTAATTCAACGAGTAAAAAAATGTTTATATTCTGTAAAAGAGTTCTTAGATGCACGTACTTTCTAAGATATTATATTGAATACACTATTAATTTCACTAAGTAAAAAAATAATTTATTATTTTGAGCTGTGTTCATACTATTAAAAAAAAAATATTAACTCTTTTATAAACTATTGCCTATTTGTTGTTCAAATATCCATGTAAGTAATCGGATTCTAAGTTCTTGCGTATAACTTTGTATTAAATTAACCTTTTAATTTGCACACCATTGTATGGTTAAATATGCGGCTACTTTTGTGACTTAAATAGAACTGTCCTTACCCATGTTTTTTGCAAATAAATCTATTCTATTCTATTCTAACGAATGTGGTTGGTCGACCAAAATAGTAACAACCAATTACAATACTTGATATGAGATTTGACAGCTGATTAGTTAGTTTTTGCATTTATCTGCCTTTCAGAAACTATGAGCTCCCTGTGTTACCCATTTCAGTTACAGTTTTCCACCTCTCACCCATTCCTTCCCCCTGGCTGGGCCATATTTTACATCTTAATCGTCGTATTTCTTTTCCAGTTTTTGCACCAAAACCAATGTCCGTATTCGTGAAAGCGAAATCTCCCACAAATACGTTTACTTACAAATCATCGTTTATTCAGGTGAGTTGATTTGAAAACATTTACTTGGATTATTACGTAAATTGACTAAAACATTAACATATTTGCATCGTTTCTTTTTTGTGCAACCGTTACTATTTTATTTGTCTATACAGGGTGTAAACGAAATCATGTAATTCCTTCAAACCTCGTGATGTACTGCTGACACAGATTAACCCGCACGGGATAATTTTGTGTCCATAAAAATAATACAAGAAGTAAACATGATGTGTTCTTAACCTGAGGCATTTTAACGCCCCGAATTAAATGATAGTCGCGCAATTCGTTCGGGGCGCTAAATTGTCTCACATTAAGAACACATCATGTTTACTACTTGTTTTTTTTTTATTGAATCCAAATGTATCCCGTGCAGGTTAATCTGTCAGCACACTACATCACGACGTTTGAAGGAATTACATGATTTCGTTTACAACCTGTATAAAGCCTAAAACCGACGAGGCACAGACCTCTATATACTTTAAGGTCCGTATTACAGAACATTCCTCAAGTCCAGTTTGATCTGTAATCAGTTGATCACTGTTTAAGTATAGAATCAGTACTTGAGGAACGGTCTTATTCCAGAACGGCAATCAATCTATACTCAGATGAAACGAGACTCAAATAGAGCCGATCGATTGGTTGATTACAGATCAAATCACTGCTTGGGGTCGAATCTATGAACTGAGTAACGATCTAGAATAAAGCCAAACTCAGCTGAACTATGATCAATGAATCTAGGCTTGAGGAATGTTCTAAAATTAAAAGTCGACTCAAAACTAGTTTTAAACCGAGATTAATGCTTGAGTTTCGTTCTGTAATACGGACCTTAGTCTGTGAAAAAAATAATTACGCGGTACTTTGAGTGCGTCCTGTGCGTTATACGATGCAGTTCGTCTTATTTTCACGGCCAAAAAAGTGCGCCAAGGTCTGACCCGCGTCTGCACTGGCTTTAATACGGTGCGCATAATTTTACGACCTACTATAATAATGATATGACGTTAAATCATTCACAGCTGATGTTCCTGTAAAAATAACCTATGATAAAATTGTATATCGTTCCAGCTCCACTATTTTTAGGTTTTTCATGAACAATGAACTCAGTTTATTCGTTTTAATGTGTATCATTAACACTGCGTTATACTTTGGCAGGATACCATAGAGAATGCGAGTGAGACGTGGGTTAATAGACCAAAGATGCGCAGAGGTATCAAACGTGCGCTCAATATTGAAGACACGCCGTTTATTTGCACCCCGAAGATGAGCAGGCCTATAAGGTAAGTTTACTATTATTGGGTTTTTTTAATGACCACGTGTTTTCTTGGGCTATTCCTAGCGCCCATCATCTTTAGATGCGTACATAAAATACTTAAGTTTCGTGAAACACATTCATTTTATTAGAGCAGTGATAGCCCAGTGGTGTGACTGTCTGACTGCCAAGTCATAGGTCTCGAGTTCGAACCCAAGGCACGCACCTCTGACTTTTCGAATTCATGTGTGTATTGTATAATTATCACTTGCTTAAAAACGGTGAAGGAAAACATAGTGAGGAAACCGGCATGCCTGAGAGATATTTCTCGACGGCATGTGAAGCCAAGTCAGAGGCCCATGGGCGGCATAGACTCTTAGATTAGGTTAGTCACTAACCACACGAAAAAGAAGAAGAATTATCATTGTTTACGGTTTAGTCATGAGCGAACTGAATCAAACTGTTCGACTGTGGTCGTCGCGTGTTCAGCATATGAAAAGGATTTCGTTTAGATCCGAAATTAGTCGAGGAATCCCGAAAAATGCACGTGTGTAAACCGTAATCGTTCGTTCTGCCTAACCTTTTCTCGACTATGTTGGGGTTAGCTTCCAGTCTAACCAGATGCGGCTGTATACTAGTATTTTACACGGAGCGACTGCCAACCGACCTGCGCAACCCAGTTACTGGGCAATGCTGATATCCTAAGGTTAGACCGGTTGTCAGACTTTCTGGTCACTGACTACCCGTAACGACTATGATAGGTGTTCATATGACACCCGGGACCAACTGTTTAACGTGCTCTCCGAGGTACCGTAAACATTATGATAATTAAATAAGGGTATACGCCAATAGTGTGTCAAGTGTTTTTGGTGCAAAATTGGGCTTACAGTGCGCTAAGGGCCATGCCACATATAAAGAAGAAAGAAAGAGAAAGAAAGAAAATTATTTATTTTGGACTCACACAGGCAGTTACAGAAACAAAAATATATGACGTAAGATACGTCGCCGATTTTCCTCCGGTACACATAATTCTATACAATCATCTCACACCGTACACATTTGACCGAATATGCATTACTAAATTTCCTCGAGTAAATAACGCGACGAAAGATCAGGGACGTATCTTCTGTCAGATGTGGTTTGGCCTTAAATCTATATTTTTTCAGCATCTTATTGTCGGAACAAAAGTCATCCGAATCGACGCCTCCAAAGCGTGCCCGCATCGACTTAACCGGTACTCCAAAAACTCCTAAGATGGGCAGTTCGTTCCACGTGAACGACGTGCTGAGCACTCAGATGGCCACGTTGCTAGACATGCCCGACGTGCAGAGTCCCGACTGCAAGCTGTATACTGAGAGAGCCGGCACGCCGCATAGTATATTGAAGGTATGTTTAGTTAAAAATTTACGAGAAATAAAATGCAACAAAATATATCAACCGGACCTGGGGGCCTACTCCGAAAATCGAACTACGATGTTGGATCACACGTTTTCCAACCACGAAAGTATTTCGAATCCGACGATCGATTCGATTTTTGTCTTTAATTCACCCAGTAGGGTACTAAAGACAAAAAAACACAAGACAAAACACATTTGGAATACCCAAATGTTAGTTTGACATCTAGTTAGTTCGTTGTTTGACAATACTTTGATTGTTTGTTTATAAGTTCTATGTTCGTCGTTTCGATCCGAAACTTTGACGTTCGTTTTTTCGAGTAGGCCCTCTGTATCATGTGTATGTCTGTCATACAACATACACCACAAATATTTGAGACCAGTGATTGGAGCCAGCTTATCTAGTAGGAAAATGACTGTTATTACTAACCCATTCATCGTCTTGGGACTATGGGTCCCTCCCTCATTTCTGTAAGGATCCTGTCTGCATCCATTAACATGTCAGGCTGAGCTATTCTAACGAAAAAAAATCTCTACAACAGCGAAAGGCATCCATAACCAATCGATAGAGACTAGTTATTCTAGACAAAAAATAATAAGTTGTATATGTATTACAGACAAGAAGAAACGAGGAAATGGACAGAGAGGCTCCATCACCGGTAGACTCTCGTTACCTGGGAGACAGTGACGATGAACTCCTTGAAACAGCCAGCAACCACACGCATTACAGCGACTCTACCAATAAGTACGTTATTATAAAGGCTTATTCAGATATAAGCGGTGTTTGCTACAGTACTGGTGTGTAGATAGCGAATAAATACCGCTGTGTATTTGTATGAACTTCCGCGGCCACTCGGTTTTCACTACTCATAGTGGTAGTGAAAATCGCTTATATCTGAATAGGCCTTTATAATTTTAGAATAATATTAACCACAAGAATTTTGGCAGGTCAAGCACATTATTTTATCTGACAATCTTCAAATTCGACTTCTGTTCGTTTTTAAAAGACCAAACTTGCGTTTCGTTACACTGCCGTCGTTTTCTAAAAGGCCATTAAGTGACATTTTGTCAAATTTGAGTTTTATATACTACTAGTGACCCGCCCCTGCTTCGCACGGGTGTAATGTAGATACTAATGTGGGGCACATGAACCTTCCTCTCGAATCACTCTATCTATTGCTGAAAACTGCATTAAAATCCGTTGCGTAGTTTAAAATATCTAAGCGTACAGACAACGGGAGCGACATTGTTTTATACTATGTAAAGCTGTGAAAGTGCAACTTTTTCTCTATCTATCAGTCTGGTTTATATTTTTCTATAGCTTGTCAGTTACGAGATCTAGGGACTACTTACACGGCTAACTATCTACTAAGCCTGAAATACAGTTAACTCACAAATTTTAAAAACAATATTAGTCTCTTAACTCATGTAACACTTTAGGGTGGCTTTAGGAGTCAACCCTCGACTAGCATGTGCACATAAAATTTTGCAGGCGTGTACTTACGGGAGGATAAAGAATAACACTTGTGACCGTACACTATATATATTTAATTAAGAATTCACAAAGAGTACAAAGAGAACAACAGGGCGTGGTTTGTACAATGCGAGGAGCACTTAACTGGGCAACTGCAGCGGCGCGAGAGAGGCCGATCTGCAGTGCGCCCGACCTTTTATAGCCCCGGCCCCCCGCAAGTCAGCCACCACCCGTCACACTCATTAAAAATTAAACTATGTAAACTTAAAAGTAGCCTAATAATTTGGTATACAAAAAACACGTGTATGTCTTCAGAATTTCTAAGGACAAAATTTTCCACGTTTTCACTCACTTAACAGTCCTTTAGAAATCGGAGGGCCGGTAGGCGTCTGCAGCAAGAAATAAGGTTTCTGACCTATAACACAGTTAAGTTATTTAATACCCCCGTAATCACATCTAAAAAAAGGGGCGTAAACTATTGAAATAAACTGCAAAAAATATTAGGACAAATTTTTATTAATCCTCTTCCAGACATCTTCGCTTCACAATCCCCACAGCGTCCGAGTCCGGCTCCACCCCGTCGCCGCCCGCCCCGGCCACTGTACCGCCACATCTACAAAGGGACGGCAGTGAGACGGAGCGAGCCGCCTCCGCTGTAAGAGAGAGGGAGATGGACGTGTCTACTGATAGCTTTGTTACTACCACGTCACATGCTATGGTGAGTCATCTTGGTAGTTTATGGTGGCGCTGCTTGTAAAGGCAAATGTCAAAAAGATGTCAAATTCAGCGCATTTTAATCTAGTTCCTTGTTTTGCTGCCTGCTGATATTACATACTCTGTAGCAAACTCACTGTTATAAATTAATTATATTTTTTTAAACAAATACAATTCCTTTTTATTTTCTTTCAGAATGAGAACCATCCATTGGAGTCGTCACCTAAGAAACTTGCAACAGAGGAGACAGTGAAGTCGCGAAAGTCGTTGAAAGATACAGTCCGCGCTAGGTAAGACAATCTTATAAAATATCTAATTAAGGCCACCCGCCCGTGGGCCAGTGGCCCCAGCCGCAAATGGCCGACCACAAGCAGTTTCCATACATTTCCGAGTGGCTGCCACCGACCACAGTTGGCGTGTCCCTGCGTAATGTAAGTATGGTAAAGTTAGTCCGCAACAAGTGGCACTCGTCAGACAATCGGTGGCCGACTTTTCGTCGGTAGAGAATAGAACACTTGAATCCCATACTACCAACACACACGTCCTACTAAAAGTCGACCCTATAAATATATACATTTTCGAGTCGGGCCTACTAAAAGTCTGCTATCACCGTAAGAGACATTCGGCCACCACTGACCACAAACACCCTTATAGAACAATCATAAATGTAAATCGGCGACAATTAACATAAAATTATCTTCCAGACGATCTCTCTCACTATCAGTGAACAGCAGTCTGTCTGACGACCCAAACACCTCAATCGAAAGCATAGCAGACATCCCCATCACCCTTATCAACCCGCGGTACTCCGGAGAAAAACATCACAGGAACCCGTCAGAACAATCTATGGAACAAGACACTGTGGATGAGTCCGTCATAGTGAGGAACGTTACCGTGACGAGAGCCAAGGAGACGGAAATAGCCGACGAAAGGCGAGAAATGCCGAAGACGCCTAAAGGGAGGAGGGGGATTAGAGCTGTCAGTGGAGAGAGCACGCCTTTGTTTAATAGGTGAGTCTGATGTGTTTTCTGTTTTCTTTTTTTGTGATAATTATATTTGTTTATTATTTCATTCAGAATAGCGTGAACTGGGAGGAAATTTATTCTTAGTTACAAGACATAGGTTTTGTTCTAGAGTATGGTCCAGTTCATGATTAAACGAGATTTAACCTAGGGTAGATACAGTTGCTGTATTACATGCAAGCCCACAAATTGAATCCAGCCGCCAACATGTTATTTTGAACCTTATTGCTACTACCATAAAAGTCGATCATAAAAGTCATCGCGAAATGCTACATCCATTTTAAAATCACATTTTTGCTGTACAGAAGTCGAACTGCAACACCGGATCGCCATGACTCGCCTGTCGTTACACCTTTGGGCAGTATCAGAGTAACAAGGTAAGAAATAAAAACACAAATTTAAATCTTTACATAGTATAAAACAAAGTCGCTCCCGCTGTCTGTACGCTTAGATCTTTTAAACTACGCAACGGATTTTAATGTAGTTTTCAGCAATAGATAGAGTGATTCAAGAGAAAGGTTTATATGCCCCACAGTATATATGGCTCGTGGCTAATTAACAACTGCGCGGATCATATGATTTGCAAAGTTAAGCTGCGCTTGCCGAGGTCAGTCCGTGGATAGGTGACCATTCGTTACACATTGAGACCCGTGCCTTAGAGAGCATGTTAAACAGTCTGTCCCGGGTGCAATACGTATATCTATGACAGTCGTTACGGGTAGTCAGAAGCCCAAAAGTCTGACAACGGGTCTAACCTTAGGATATCGGCATTACCCACTTACTGAGTTGCAGATGTCTAATGTCAGTCGCTCCGTGTAAAATCCTGGTATTCAGCCGCATCTGGTTAGACTGGAAGTTGACCCCAACATACAGTTAGGCGACGAGTCGTGGTCACTCTGAACATAGGCGTTGCGAACTTTCACAATGTACACTCGTGAAGAAAACAATTACTTTAAAAACTATTAAATAAACTTTACTTAACAAATGGCCAATCCTAAGATCGTAGTAATTAAATATTAACTAAAAGCTATTTTGTTGCTAAAAAATCTATTCCGCAAGCACCTGCACGATGTTCACAGCGGCCACGACTCGTTGCCGGAACTGTAGTTGGGAAAGGCTAGGCAGAACGAACTATTGCCGTATGTTTTATCTGTTCTCAACTAGTTCTTTCTTTTATTTTTTATTCGACTACTTGTGTTTGGTCTTGCGGAGCGTTTCTACGTAACCGGGCAGTTATTGGCAAGACCTGAAGGTTCTCCAACCAATGGGGACGAGAGTAAAATACTGAACCTAATCTCACTACTATTACTACTACTAACATCATGACTAGCTAGCAAGAACAGCACTAAGGGCGACCCGTAATGGGATTCGGACCTCGGCTTAGGGCGTTGCTTGCGAGTGGACTAATGAAGGCTGAATTAACAGTGTGAGCTCAACTAGTAACCTACATTATATTTATTTAGGAGTAGGTCCCGCACCCCTGAACTAAGTCCGCACACGTCTCCACTGGCACCCATTCCCGAGCAGCCGAAACAGGAAACTGAGAGCGAACCGCATCCTGCGAGGACGACACTCAGTGTGCCCAGACGACTCAGGTATTTACAGTGACGTTTTAGAACTTAGAGAATCACTGCAATGTACGGCATTCGGTTCCCCTACTGAATCCCACTACATTTTAGAACACGACAATAACACCATGCACGACCATGCGATGTGATCGTACAAATGCTGAATCTATCAGTCTCAATATATCTTAATGATTGAGATACAATATAAGTATATACAACCAAAAATAAAACAATTTGGTCCTAAAAAGCCATCAATAAACTTTCGATTACGAAATATTACGAATATTAGGATATTTGATTGAGCATTCATAAGACCGCATCGAGTGGTCGTGCGATCGCTTGCCATTTAAGACAATGCCTTAGAATGGACGGAGTGGTTTCAAATCGTACCAATCGCAAACTCGTCACGGACTCGCATCCAGTCCTATTCGCAAATGGGCCCATGACAACTCTATCAAAAATATTTACTTTATTCCTATGTAGCCTTAAAACAAATGTGTGCATACATTAATATCAAATCAAATCGTTTATTTGCCAGAAATACATTTTAAATAGGAAGATCTTACAGCCTAAGAGTCACTGTATTCTGCCTGCAGGCAAGCGTGCAAAATTTTAAAATATTAATGTCCATATTTAGTAATAATATGTTTTTGTATCACCCTAACAGGAGTACATCCCGTACCCCAGAACGTAAAGACAAAGGCGTAGCGGAGTCTCCTAAACTAGAGGCCATCACTGAATCACCGACCAAGTCGCCCAATACTGGGTCATCTTCATCATCATCTACCAGCCGTCGTAGTTTGAGGTATGAAACAGTATTAATATTGATCAGAAATATATTTTATAAATTTACTACTTGAGAGGCCGTTGGTTACCGTTGTCACTTCGGTTTCATTTGTCAAAAACCCTGCCGATGGAGATCCATCTAGCAATTACGAAATTATTTAACATCATTCATTGTAAAGGTAAAGGCAGCTTATAATCACAATACGCGCGCGAACTGAATGCGTGTGGGAATGCGTTAGTGCTGTTAGGTGACAAGGACAGCACTATATTTGCAGGCGAGTGAGGGGAGGCGTGCGGGGGAAGGGAGAGAGCGAATCTCAGGTCCCGAATGCATTCAGTTCGCGCGCGTACTGTAAGTCACCATCAAAGGTTATGGATTCTTTACATTATTCCTGTTCATTTTCGTAGAAGCCGTACTCCTCCTGAAATAGAGGTTATCCAACAGCTGATCGTTAAACCTGTGCCACGCAGTCTAAGGTATGTTTTATATATGATTGTATAAAAAATAACAGATTGTCAACATCCATAAAATATATGTAATTATAGATTCACGCCCATATTATTGTAATTTTTGCATGCCTAATTTAAGGTAGATTGTACAAGGATCATTATGTTTATCTTTAACAACTATTTTTTTATGTACCTACAATATATGCAAATAAAAATTCTATTCTATTCTATTCTATACAATTTATCTCAATATAAAAATGTCATGTTTTAGGAGTCGATCTAAAACACCGGAGAAACTAATGTCTCCTAAAATCGAAAACTCAGCAAGAACCAAGAAGTCCCTGTCTCGAATAGTACTAGAACAGAACACTTTCGCTAAAACCAAACAAACAGACAAAATGGACACCGAAACTGAAACTACTGTTGATAAAACACACGTCGCTATTGAATGCACTCCTATGAAGACATTCAAACATATCTCTAGTCAAGTATCCGGTTTGATGGATGTCACTTTATCTCCCATAGTCAATAAATCAGTCCTACAAAGTTCTACAGACACCACAATATCAGAAATTGCTGAAAAAGAGGTCAAGTCTGATATAAGTACAGTAGGATCAAACCTAAAATCTGTTCCAGCATTTACAACATTACACGTAACTTATACAGAGAAATCAGTACTACATAGTTACGAAAGCAGTGTCGCCGAAATATCGACCAGCATTCGCGAAGAGAAAGTCATCACTGAAAAAGGTGAATCAAATGTTTTAAAACCTCTTCCTGCGTTTACTTTGAACGAAACTGAGTTCAACAAATCAGTTTTGCAAAGCTACGAGAGTAGTGTTGCGGAGTCTTCGGGCACACAAGAAGGTAATAACGACACTCAAACAGACCACAATGTTTCTAAACCCTTCGCCGCCTTCGTACAAATGATTCAGAATGATTTTGAAAAATCTGTATTACGTAGTGACCAAAGCAGTATCGCTGAGACTTCTAAAGATTTTAAAGAAGCTGACGATTCTAAAATAGCTCAAGAAGCGTCCAGTCTTATGACAAATGATAGCGATGTTGAAATGGAAGAAAACGTGGCTCAAGAAAATCAGAAAACGGCAGCCGAGCAGAAAGAAAGGGAGAAGATAGTAGAGATTGAGCGGGAAATCGATGAGATTCAGGATATGTCTGATGAGGACGATCAGGATGATAGCGAGTCGTCAGGAGATGATGGAGAAGATGAGAATGAGGAGTCAGCCACTGAAACCTCTTTGACAAGTGAGGTAAGTTACTGGCATACTGTAGTAGACGCGCAATTTAAATAAACGCTTGTATTTTATTAGAACTTTCCGTTACTATCATATATTCGAAAAACTGAAAAATTACACCATACATTTCAATTCAGTACATTTTAGTAGTAGAAGAGTTCATTGTGAAAGAGTTCGTCCGGGAAAGTACTACCTCCATACTCATTTCTGTCGCCAAGCAGCATTGCTGTGTTCAATGAAACCACTTTTCAACGTCTTCTCTACGGTTGGCAACGCAACAGCAATTCTCTGGGTGTTGTATGTGATTATAGGCGGCGTTGACCATTTTCAATCAGGTGGGCAATCTGCCTGTTGCTATTACATAGATACGAAAAAGAGCCTTAAAATAACTTTCCTTTTTATAAAATAAATAATATTTGTAATAAATGAACGAAGAGATATAAAATAATACTATTTGTATATAAATACTTAACGTTAAATAAGTTATTATTGACAAGCCAGCAGATTTGCAAGTGTAAAAAAAGAAAACGTTCCGCGATAAGTGCTCTAACATTACTCAAAAATTTGCCCAAAATGAACTCGGTAAATTACTAGACTACCCTGAATAGGCTAGTAAGGCACACACATTACTTTAACCACATTCCTCTTAGACGAAACTAGTTTAATTAAAAAAGATGCTTATACAATCATAGTCTTGTAGTAACAATTCTAATTCCATGCTAAATACCTGGTAAGAATCTCCATGGTTACTCTTGTTGTCTTTTAGAGAGTTAAAGTAGTTAAGTACTTAGTTTATGTATACAAGTAATTTCGATGTTCCATGTAGATATAAAAATATTTATTTCAGTCAAGTCCATCAGACGAGGATGTCGAAGAAAACGAAGAAGTTATATCCATAGAAGACTCTGACGACTCTAGCGATCAACTTCAAATAGACGAACAACTTAGCAAAGATAGCGAAACTAAATCTGAAGAACAGTATGTAGAACCTGTAGATATACAGGAAAAAGTTGAAATACCAGCTCAAACTGAAGCACAGGACAAAATTGATAGTCAGAACGTTACACAAGTTGAAAGTTCAACAGATCTGCTGAATCAAGCTAACTTCTCGCTGTTAACTGATGATAATTCTATGGTAGAATCTGATAAGTCGGATTTAACTCTTAATTATTCAGGTGACAGTGATAAGGTTAATGTTAGCGGTGAAAAACTTGTTGAGCCTATGGAAACAGGTAATGTATAAAAAATACTTGAATATTGTCATTTTTTTTTTTGTAGATCTGTCTATAAAGGCGTTCGTTGTTTATATACATATTGTAATTCAGTAACAAAATTAAGTATCGGGATCTCGTTATAACATTTTCAAAATAATTTATAATACGAGTACATAATGAAAATATTTTTTCCTCAGAATCCGTATCAGCTGTGCAAGGTGACACCCCGGTTCCAACTGAGAATAAAATTACAGAGCGCCCTCCGTCAGTATCCGAAGTAGATTGTCCTACATTTATCGATATAGCTCCAGTTATCGATGTTAAAACTGCAAAGCCTGAACAAAAAACAACTAGCATAGAAGCTGAAGATATTAAAACTAGTGAAATTGTTAAAGAAGTGGAGAAAGGACCAGAGGTAACGGAAAAAGAGCTAAAGGTTAAAGAAAAGGTAAAGGTAGCAGATATTACAGAAAAGGAGCAAGTGGCGAAAAAAACAATGCATGAGATTGAAGAAAAATTACCAGAAGTTATACAAAAGGTGCCAGAGGTTACACAACAGGTTCCAGAGGTTGCCCAACAGGTTCCAGAGGCAACACAACAGATTCCAGAAGTACCAGAAGTTAAACAAAAGGTTCCAGAGACTACAGAAAAATTGCCAGAACCAGAAAAAGCAGAAGACATAACCGAAAAAGAAGTAGAAAAACCAACACGTACACGAAAACGCGGCAAATCGATTTCCTCCAACAAATCTACCACAGAAAACGAAATAGACACTGAAGTTAGAACACCAGCCACCAGAAAACGAACACAGTCTACCGCTTCAAACAAATCCGTGGATATAGAACAAAAGACTCCTGAAAACGTCAAAACTACTGAAGCAACCACACCATTATCTAGACGAAGAGTCAAAACTCCAACCAGCGCCGAAGTTAGAAAGATCATAACTCGACGCGTATCCCGAGAAATGTCGGAAAGGCTAGACGAGTCGAAAGTTTTGGACGAATCTGTTTCGACACCCAAACGTCGTTCAACGCGCTCTCGGAGCAAAAACATTGATGATAATGAAAGTGTGGCTTCCGAAAGTTCTGCAGTGTCGATCAAGAGTAGGGCTAGTGAAGACGCTGGGGACAGAGCCGTGAGGAAGGGTCGGAAGCCTGCGTTAGTCACCAAGCCTGAACTGTCTGTGATACCTGAGATGATCGTTGAAGAGGGCTCTAAAATGGACACTGAGAATGTTATCAGCGATTATTCTAGTGCCAGAAGGTGAGTTTCTGTTCATTTGTGATATTTTATGTACTATTCGTTTGGCTTTGTGTGCAGGTAAGAGCTTATATAGATTGCATTACAACTGCAACCCAATATTCCCCAGATAGCAGATATTACTTCCATTTTACGAAAGTCCATTGTCCAGCTGTGTAACTATAGATAACATCACACAGGCGCGAGAATTTTCAAGAGCAATCGTGCAGGGAGAATTTTGCACTTATGTCCATTATCCAGAGTTGTATCATGGGTCGGGACATGTCATTAGGGCTGGCCCGGACTAATTTTGCATACAGTCAATGGTTTCACATTTAACATAACATCACATCTGTATTCTTCGAAAGGTTGGGCAGTGGTGTATACTAACACCCTTATTTCGCCGTTATGTTTAAGTCCCATGTAATAAGGGGTGAGTCTATTGCCATAAACTGGGCACAAATCCGTACTCCGGGTTGCTACTGAGGAATTCCACACGGAAAAAACTAATAACACTGCCTGATCTAGGGATCGAACCCACATCACATCACATTTAACATGTCGATATGATCTCTATATAGAAAAATGAATCCCTATTTCCCTTGATCACGCCATAACTTGAGAACGACTTTACCGATTGAGGTCATATTTACACAATATATTTGTTTTGTCAAGTCGATGGTTCGTAGCTATGCTGGGATCCGATGGGTGTCGCTGTAGTCAAATTATTTACGCGGGCAGAGCCGCAGGAGAACACCTAGTTTACAATAAATCATGTGAATACCCTGTGAATATGTCCATATCGAAGACTACGAACCACAAGAGTTAGCAGTTAGCTGAATAATGGAGCAGTAAATAGTAGGAGGTGTATAAAAATAATGTAATTCCACAGACTGACCCGCCACCAAAAAGCTGTACTAGAATCTTGGCTAGAGCCCCACCAGCAGTCCCCCCCGCGGCGCCGCACCAGCACGGCGTCCCGCACGTCCCGCACGTCGCACACGTCCCGCACGTCCCGCTCCGTGGTCTCCGAGGCCGATGATGATGACGCGTCGTCGACACACTCGGCCGCCTTCGACGTACAACCCATTGATAGGATCAGTCTGCTGAATAAGACTGATTTTGAAGGTATGTCATAGTGTTGGAAATTTTGTAGAAATATTGTACAGTATCGACTTTAATCGAACTTTTTGAGGCATTTTCTCGATGGCCACAAGTTGATCTTCTAGATTTTGCGAAGCTGTTGCACAATATTGTCTGTATCGGATTTTAGAATAAAGTTGTAGATAATAGTGCCAACAAGTATTCGCACTTATACAAGGTTAGTCGGAAAGGGAGTACTAAGCCGAAAGGGTGTTAAAGTACCCATAATAAAGGATAACTTTTGTTCTACAACTTTCCCCAAAACTCGATAGTTTAAGAGAAATAGCTTTTCAAAGATTTCGTAAAGAATATGCTAAAATCTATCTGTCCATAGCTATAATCAGCTGTTTTTACAATTTAGGTCATATTTGGGGTCACGGATTAGAAAATAAATTTTCTGAATTCATAACTAAAGCAGATATGTTTTTTTTTAAACTAAAATAATAATCTTTTTGCATGCAAATAAAAATTACCGAATTTGGAAATTTTAACACTTGCTTTAAAATAGTCATCAGTGATACTTTAAGTGGCCCGCGGCTCAGTACCCCCTTTCCGACTAACCTTGTAATACACCCTGCAACGTTATAATAGCTGCCTAAACAGCATGTTTTTATTTGCTCGTATTTACACGAATAAAATACACTAATGCGCTGGATTATTTTGTATATCTTAAGGGCCAAACCACATCTGGCGGCAGATACGTCGCCGGTCTTTCATTGCGTAATTTACTCGAGGAATTTTAGTAACGCATCTTCGGCCTAATGTGTACGGTGTGAGATGTTTATATGGAATTATGTGTATCGGCGGAAGATCGACGACGTATCTTCCGTGAGATGTGGCTTGACCCTAACACTTATAAAATTATTATTTTCATTATCCTATTAACTGCATAACCTTCCGAACGACTTATGATTAATTTGATATGGAACATTTCTTCACTGAAATGCACAATTTCAGAAATAACTATAAAATGTAATCACACTAAAGCATGTGAAAACACTCACAGCAACATACAAACATGTTTACTAAGAATTCGATTTGAAATAACGGCTCCACTATTCGCCTTTCACTCGTACACCATATGTGCGAGTGAGGGGCAAATAACAAGAATAGTGTCGCCGCTAATTCTTATTCCATTTTCAATTAAACTGATTGTATTTTAGCAAATAACTGTAACATGCCACATTCCCAGTGCATGCCTATACCCGCTGTATAACTAGCATTGTACTAACGCTTACATAGGCTCGCCTGACGTCGACGAGCTTCAGACGAACCTGTCCCCCGAGTCTCTGGCTTCTGACGCCAGCAAGCAAAGGAGATGTGAGTATGCTTTGTACAGCTTATTAATATGCAATTTATGCGACTAAGTAACTGCATGAATTAATGTAAAAAAAAATTGAAGCCAACGCGGGAATCCTGGCGGGTGTGAAACAAAATAAAGTAAAAAAAAAATGCCCAAATCAAACCGAAGAGAGTCGACGAGTTACGAAGGTCTGCCGTCGTGTGTCTGCCATCGCGAGCGTCGCCACGCAACAGCATCACCCGTACCGCCGCATTAGATGTTTCACATAAACAAATAGATTAAAAATGTGTAGTGTCCATTCAGACTACACTAAACATCCAGTCGCAACTGCCAAATGCAACCTGAAGGCATTTAAGATGCAGTCATGCAGCTTGAAGGCAATTAAGGTGCAGTCAGAGCAACTGCGTGGCAACTGCTGACTGAATGTGCAGTCCACTTGCAGTTATGATTACGAATACGAAACGAAATATGATTCACCAAATTGTGACGTTATTATCCTCCCTGGTTTCTATATTGACACGTTTACTATAGGATAGTCTTTGGACCTTGAATTTTAACGCTTTTATCTGTATCAATATTGTAAACGATTTTATAAGAAAACTAGCGACCCGCCCCGGCTTCGCACGGGTTTAATGTAGATACTAATGTGGAGCATAAAAACCTTCCTCTTGAATCACTCTATCTATTGCTTAAAACTGCATTAAAATCCGTTGCGTAGTTTAAAAGATCTAAGCGTACAGACAGCGGGAGTGACTTTGTTTTATACTATGTAAAGATGTCGAAGAATGTTTTTAGCAGGACTGAATTTCAGTCTTGGTTTTTAATAGTTGGCAAGCTTTTTTTATTAGAATTGCAGGGTCCAATTTAAAAGTTTTCTTATAGCAGAGAATCTCACAAATATATATTTTGTAATGTTTATAATCATTAAAATTACAGCGCGTCTCGGCAGAGCTGCGTCCGAAACGAAATCCATGCCAAGAGCAGCGAAAATTAACAGAAGAGTATCTGTAGATGTTTGTAAGTAGCGATAGAACATTCCTGTTTGTTAGATGTAGATATAGGTTGTTACACGGCATAACATATCATTTAACATCACGCCTTTATTCCCCGAAGGGTTAGTCAGAGGTGTATAGTAACACCCTCATTTCGCCGTTATCTTTAAGTCCCATGTAATAGGAGGTAAAACAGACTCCAGGCTGCTACTGAGGAATTCCACACGGAAAACTCTAATAACACTGCCCGACCTGGATATCGAACCCAGGACCTCATAATCAGTAGTCGCACTAGCCACCACTAAACCAACGAGCCAGTTCACGGCATAAATGCTTATAATATTTAAACTATTTATTTCTTAGCGGACAGTCCGGACCGCGGCTCGCCAGTACCCACGGGCGCTGACGGACTGGCGCGCGGTCGTCGTAAGTCCTTCAACCGCGCGTGTGAAGCTTTAAACACTCCCAAGGGCAGGCGCACCTCTACCGACCTCAGGGTACGTACTTCTAACATACTTATGACCGTTATCGCTTTTTTGTGCAACTTCGTTTGCAGGCTCGTCTGCTACAGATTTATAAATTATTGTGTGCAGGCACTCAAAAGCTGTGTGTTCGGGATAACAAATTGAGAAAATAATGCTGCGATATTTCAGTTTGTATGCTAAAGGCTGTTACAATAAATGTTGACACGATCTTTGTTTTCCGCAAAGAGGTAGGCTGGGCTGGTAACTATTTGTACAGTCACATTTGCCGCTTGGAAAAAGTTGCGTGATGTTAAAACATACATTTTAACGTAATTACAGCCTGTTAAATACAGTCCACTGCAGAACGAGGACACGTCAATGGTCACTGTAACTCAATTTCAACTATTTGTCATTACAGAAAGGCGACACAGAAAGTCCAATAGATTCCCCAGCGGCGTCAGAGACGGAAGCGCCCGCCACGCCGCAGACCGCGGCCAGGCGCTCGCGCCGCACTGCCTCCAGCATGTCCAGCACTAGCCAAGCTAACTCCGAAACCGGCAAGAGGTGACACATAAAACAATTGAAGGATACAGGCAAAAGAGTACGAAAAATGGGGGCGCCACTAGTCGTATATTATAATTTTTTAACTTTAAAAATAAGCTCTCTAGTAGAAAGTCTTTAGAATTTTCTTACAACATACAAAGGGAGATTAGGAATGTTTTGTTCCTCGTCGTTATTTTAATATTCTTTTCTGCACCTAATAAAGATCTCTTTTGAGGGGCTCGTGGCTAATCACCAAACGAGCGAATCATACGATTTGCGAGATTAAGCTGCGCTTGCCACGGTCAGTCCGTGGATGGGTGACAGTTCATTACACCCCTCCGTGCCTCGGAGAGCACGTTAAAGAAATAGCCCAGGTGTCATACGAATACCTATGATAGTCGTTACGGGTAGTCAGAAGCCCGAAAGTCTGACAACCGATCTAACCTTAGAATATTGGCATTACCCAGTAACTGGATTGCGGAGGTCTGATGGCAGTCGCTCTGGTTAGACTGGAAGCTAACCCTAACATAAATGGAAAAAAGCTAGGCAAATATAATAAAGACCTCTTTTGTTTTCTTCCAGGTCAAAGAAAACTGCTGCTCTAGATGAAAATGAGGATACAAAGAAGAAATAATGCAAGAACTTAAGTTATTTTTATATTTATAGTGAAGTTATAGGGTTTCAGTTTTGTTTTTGCATTTATAACATAATAAATCAAATACCAATAATATAGCATCTGTGTTTCATTGTGTACAATCTTTTTTCCGACATTTATTAAGCACCCTGCTGCATCAGGCGCGTATCCAGCCTTAGGTCACTTAGGTAATCGCTTTATTTCAATTTACGTGAACCTATCGATAGAAGTTCAGGTAGCAGCCGGTACGTTTGCTCTATGAAGGACAGCTTTTCAAAATGGTAAACTTATGTACTCTCTCGGATTTCGTTAAAGAGTAGTATGTTCCTTGCTCACGGACGTGCGATTTATCGAACTATACAATTTGTCAAGAAGCGGAATCCGGTCAACCATGGGCGTTGTTAATTTTTTTACCTAGGATTTATGATTGCCTAGTACAAAACTAGTTTTTAGAAAAAAAAAAAAACTAATTGAACTTAAATCTCATCATGGCTGTTGTACTACCAGGCAATCATAACGCAGTGGTGGTTTACATTAAAATGTCTTACTGTAGAGAATGACGGTAGGTAACAATTTTATATTTATTGAATCTTCACATGGCTGTAGTTATTGTACCAGGCAATCATAACGCAGTGGGGGTTTACATTAAAATGTCTTACTATAGAATCACGGTAGGTAACCATTTTTATTATTGAATCTCAACACGGCTGTTCTTGTACCAGGCAATCATAACGCAGTGGTGGTTTACATTAAAATGTCTTTAGAGAATGACGGTAGGTAACATTTTTTTTTTATTGAATCTCAACTTGGCTGTATTTGTTGTACCAGGCAATCATAACGCAGTGCGGGTTTTAATTGTGGTGTCAAACACCTTAACGTGACTATGCTTGCCTGGTAGAATGGCTATTTTATTCATTTTTCTCTTTTTCCTTTTATCTTTTCAAGAACTTGCCATTATAGGAAGTAACAACCCTCTCCTGCAAACTAAAATATTGATTCTCATCAGATTAGCCTAGAAACCGATACCGAAGGATGACACTGGGATAAATAATATTTTGGATTATTAAAAACAACGAAAAGTATTTAAAATATTTTTATTTAATACACAATCAGTCGAGGTTACTTACTCATCACATTTTTAACTTTATGCGTTTATAACAAAGATTCAAAAGTTCGAAATCTCGTTGTTTTTTTAACTTAAATACCTTAGAGATCACAAAGGACGAGTTTTTGTAATTCAAACTAATAAATAAATAAATAAACATGGATACACTTGGGGCCTGCGCCAACTGGCGGCACGACTAGCAAAGGATTTTTTACGCTCAAATAATTTTAAACCTTATGTAATGCCCTTTAGGTCTCGGGATTTACCGTACCGTAGGTTGCTTCGGCATGCCGCGGCACGACGAAACATCCCGCGGTATGCTAAGCAAATATAAGTGCTAATAGTATCAACATAAGGTTTAAAATTATTTGAGCTTAAAAAATCGTCTCTTGCCGTGCCGCCAGTTATACTGTTTTTAACGCCACTGTCCAAACAATAATAATGACCAGCGTCTGTTGTGGCTTTCGGTAAGCTGCTGGGTCAAGGGTTTGATTCAGACGTCGTACTTCTGGAACGACGACTATTGTTAGGAAGTTTCTCTGGTGCCATGACCACCGTAACTGGGACCCTGATCCCGATGCCGGAGGGCAACTTTTTTTTTTGCATAGAAATATTTGAACATGTAATTTCTATGTTACGAAAGTGAATAAAGGAAATAATGATCACATGACATAATTTTTGCAATAAATTAATTTTAAGTACCGAATTACTAATATGGCAGAAAAATCTCGAAAATTTTGAATACTATCCATCCATCCTAATCCCAAAATCTAAGAATTTTAAGGTTTCTTACTAAGAATACTGTAGTTTACAAACGTATGAACGAATAAATGCATTATTTATAGTGCACGCATACAAAACCAATTTTTGAATACAACATTAATTTTACCTTTCATCTTTATCAAAGCTTTTAAGAGATCTACTTATGTGATGTAACATATTTGGGTTTAAAGGCAAGTTTTTAGGTAACGCTATTTCATTTAAATCAATTTTCTGTAGAATACTTTCCTGAAAATCTTCCATTTTTCGACCGACTAAAGGCTTATCACAAATTTGCCTGTTCTCAGCTATTTCTCTTTTCTGTCTAGCGAGTACTGGGTCAACTTTTGGTTGTAAATTAGCGTTAGGATTAGCACCATTGCCTTGAACTATTGGCGGATCATTTACTTTAATATCGTCACTGTTCGACTTTTGAGCGACAGGTTTTGTATCTACCTTATGATTATTAGCTAATTCGGTTACAATAGGTAGAGGCACGTTTTGAACAATTTTCTCTTCTGGATGCTTGGCCTGTATGTCTTCACCTTGCTTGTAAGACTGCGGCTCAGCAGGGGAATGAGAATGAGGTTTAGGTGCATCATTTTGAGGTATCGGATCAACTTTTTTAACTGCCTGAGGTTGATTTTGTACGTCATTATTTGGTATTTGTACGTTTTCTTTCGGTTTTTCATTTACGACTGGTTTAACTTCTTGATTTTGTTGTGGGTTTGGTGCAACATTATTTTGGTTTGCAACAACGTTGTTTTGATTAACTACATTATTGTTCGCCGGTGAATTAAGATTAGCTGCTACGTTATTCGGGGGTTCAACTTTCAGATTAGTCTCTGGAGGATTTGCAGCTTGTAGAATTGGACGGTTAACAGGTATTTCCGCTGGTACATTCAGATTACTCTGTACATTTTGTGCAGGATTTGCTTGGACAGGTTGAGCATTCGGTGCGCTATTTTGAACAGGTTGTGCTGCGTTTGGCTGTTCGGGCTTTTCTTTTATTTCCTGAATAGCCTCTATTGTTTCCACAGCTTTCTTAGCTATCTCCTGCACTGCGTCATTCGTTAATTTCTCCAAGCGATCTTCCTTTACATTAGTTTTAACTTGATCAGGTTTTTCGGATACACCGCCACCAATACTTTTTATCGCCATATTGGCAATCTGTTTTATACTCTCTACAGCTATCTTCTTAGCTTCATTAGTTTCAGCTTCGTTCTTATTTTGTTGTAGTTCCTTTTTAGTTTTCATTATTTCGTCTAGTATTTCTTTTTGTTCTTTTATCAACTCTTTTTGTTCTTCACCGTGTTGTTTGATTGTTTCTATAAGTTGTTGTTGTTTCATCATGTCTATTTTGTCGTCGCTAGACTGTTGTTTGGTTTCTTTAGACTTTTCTGCTTCGCCATTACTGACACCGTTGGCCAATTTTGCTTCTAGTTTGTTTTTGAGATTTCTGGGATGTATTTCAGAGACTTTCTCAATAGATTCTTTTGTGTCTGGTATCTGTATTAATTTTTGTTCCTCTAATTTTATTTTATTTATTTGTATTTGCGCAATTTTCTCATTGGATTGTGATTCTGGTGGGACCGGGTTCGGAGGTTGAACTTCTGAATCTACATCCTTGGTGAGTACCATAGTATTGTGAGGTTCCTTAGATAAAGAGTCACTTTTCGGTGGCGGCTTTAGATAAACATCTGGAAGTAAATAATGAACTGTAAACTTGGTTATATTGTAAACTAAAAGCAATTATAGGTTTAATGTCTGTTATCACACTTGTAAGACGGACTAGTTATAGAACATTTTTGTGGAATCCATTTACTAAATCATTAGGAGATTACCGGTTGCGGCTAAGCATGGGCGTAGTCAGGATTTTGTCCAGGGTGGGGCAAACTCAGTCAGATAGTAAATATTTGTCTTTTATGGGGCAATTTTAACCCCTAACCTTGTTTTTAAGGTCTAAATAAGTATAGACGGAGTGCATTGGTTTGCCTGTTTTAGGTAATTGTTCTGTGGACATGGGTTGAGAGTTGACTGAATCTAGACCATTGACCTATTTTTTCCTGTGCGAGGGTGGGGCAAGCAGGCGCCCCACCTCCCCCATCCTGAATACGCCTATGCGGCTAAGCCGGCTTTTTGTAGCCGTACACCTCACAGCATATTAAGAGTCTATTAAATGAATATGATCTAAATATAAACATACCATCCTTATGTCTTTTTTCAAAGAAGTCTTCAACAATTTTGTCTATGCGCTCCTGTGTGTACTTGTCGTCGTATCGTTCGATGCTGCTCTCAGCTGCCTGTAGGTTCGCGAACGTACCCAGCACCATTATGATGAGGCCCAGTACTAGCACGCCCTGGAAAAAATATCAGCCATCATTATCATCATCTTCCTGCCCTGAGGTCGGCACAACACGTATTCCTCTTCCATTCTCCTCTATCTGCCGTCATCTCAGTACTCACTCCACTCTTATCAGTATATATCAGCTATTTGCAAAGTACAATTTTTATTGCATTATATTTAGTTATGAATTTGAGGGGCTCGTGGCTAAATAACAACCGCGCCGATCGTACGATTTGCGAGGTTAAGCTGCGCTTGCCGCGGTCAGTCCGTGGATGGGTGACCATTTGTTACACATCGAGACCCCTCCGTGCCTCGGAGAGCACGTTAAGCCGTCGGTCCCGGGTGTCATACCAATACCTATGACAGTCGTTACAGGTAGTCAGAAGCCCGAAAGTCTGACAAACGGTTTAACCTTAGGATATCGGCATTGCCCAGTTACTGGGTTGCGGAGGTCTGATGGCAGTCGCTCCGTGTAAAATACTGGTATTCAGCTGCATCTGGTTAGACTGGTAGCTGACCCCAAGATAATTGGGAAAAGGCTAAGAGGATTTAGTTATGAATTTATGATCATAAGTTCACGTCTAAGCTTATCCCAACCATTTCTTAGTATAGAAAAGGCCTTTTGATGTTATCTTGGTACTGTTTATACGGCCGTTGTGAGATGTAGTCCGTTAATTTAAACACAACATATCATCACGCCTGTATTCCCCGAAGGGTTGGGCAGAGGCGTGTAGTAACACCCTCTTTTCGCCGTTATGTTTATGTCCCATGTAATAGGGGGCGAGCCTAATGCCATCAACCGGGCACGAATTCAATCTCCGGGCTACTACTGAGGAATTCCACATGGAAAAACCCGATAACACTGCCCGATTTGGGGATCGAACCCTGGACCTCACATTCAGCAGTCGCGCTTGCCACCACTTGACCAACGAGGCAGTTAGTTAAAACATTATTTTATTAAATTCACAATAATTCAAATAATTGTAATTTAAATGATTGTAATTCAAATAGTTCTAATAATTGTAATTTTACTCAAATAACTACAATGTTGCATGCCCGTAATGAGAGTGAAATATGTCCTGTGCTATAGTTAAACTTAATTTAATATCTTGTGTACCCACCATATTTCAGGCAAATAAATGATTTGATGTTTAAAAGAAATAGTTTAAAAAGCTTCGCCAAGAGGATTTGAATATCAGAACCATCTCCCAACACCAACCAAATTCTCAATGACTCAGTAGAAATAGCAAAATCATAATATTTCTATTCAACTCACCTTAGCCAACAACCTCTCATTAGTATTCTTGAAGGTGACATTCACGAAGCAAGCCGCTGGGAACACCACACAGATGAGCACGCCTATGGTCGACCCCACGAGACCCAACACCAGCTCTATGTTGGGTATCAGTAGGCTGATGAAGAGAGCCACGGCTACTATAGCCACGGTGATGCAACGGAACGTTGTCTCCGGGATCGAGTGGTTGATTATGTGGTCGTGGTGCGAGGAGTGTACCTGTGGAGATTGCAAAATGTAATTTTTCCTATTAGACTTTTTTTTAACTATTTGGGGTCGGCTTCCAGTCTAACCAGATGCGGTTGAATACCAGTATTTTACACGGAGCGACTGCCATCAGACCTCTGCGACCCAGTTACTGGGTATACTATTATAATATCTGTAATACCGCCATCCTACGGTGGTTAAACCAGTTGTCACACTCAGGAGTGTCTCTAGGTGATCTGGCGCCGGGGTGGGAACCTAGGTCAGGGCGGCCCTTAGACACCCCCTTCCCACTGCGCCGCTGTGTGCAGCCGCCATTACATGAGGTCTATGTTACTTTGAGGTACAAATATTTTTTTCGGGGCTCGGCACCCGAGGTCCGAGGCGCCCCTTATAGCTGGACGCCCGCGGCCCGCGTGCCCCGCACCCCTTGCGGCCCCGGGTACAGACGGCCCTGGTCACACTTTTCACCCGCAGCAAGTCGACTTTACAAGTTTTACGAACTGAGCCAGCAATGGAGTACAATGACTTGCGCAAGAAAAACTTGCTACTGGATTTGGCGCTAAAGACAAACCACTTAATGACACATTTGGAAGACAGAACAAAAATCGACGCGGTAATCGATTCTTGACAGTGAAGGTGGACGCTTCGTCGTAACGCCTTCCCAGCCATAATAAAAGTTAATATAATGCTTTAGTACCTTCTTATACAGGAAAGAGTACAAGCTCGCTCTGCACGGGAAGATGATGAGCGGGAAGCTGAACGCGAGCGACATCACGAAGCCGAGCTTGATGACGTCATTCGCCATGGTGGGGCTCAAGCTCATTAGGATATTGCCTGACAACAAAGTAAATCATATATTAGTATGAGCAACACAACAAAAATAATTGTCAATGATGGCTGCAGATATTCTTTTCTTTTTATTTTTTTTCTTTTTATAAAAACGTTGCCCCACACTAGGATTTCTCCTGTATCGTGGGTGCGTTTACAGACACAAATCTTCACACGCACAAACACCCAGACCCGGAACAACTATCTGTAGGCCACACAAATATTTGTTCCGTGCGGGAATCGAACCCACGACCCGTAGCGCAGAAGCCGATCGCTCAGCCACTGCACCAAACGTGTCGTCAATATTATTTATAAACTAGCTTCGTCTGCGTAGAAGTCGGAAGGGTTTTGATTTTTTTGGCGGAACCCAATTCTTTTTCGTAAATACAAGCGAGCAATAGCCGCGCAATTCGCTCGGGGCGCTAAATTGCCTCACGTTAAGAATACATGTTCACTTCTTGTATTTTTTTTATTGAATCCAAAAGTATCCCTTACATGGTTAATCTATGTCAGCAGTACATCACGAGGTTTGAAGGAATTACATGATTTCGTTTACACCCTGTATAAGTAGCCTCAATTACTCCTTATAATATGAGCTATCTGCCAGTGAAAGTCCCGTCAAAATCGGTCCAGCCGTTTTGTAGATTAGCCGGAACAGACAGACAACATTTTTAAAAATTGTTTTTTTTGTCGTATGTCCCGTATATACAGGGTGTAAACGAAATCATGTAATTCCTTTATACCTCGTGATGTACTGCTGACATAGATTAACTCTAAACTGAATAATTTTGGATTTAATAAAAAATAATTACAAATCGTATACATGTCTTGTTAACGTGAGGCATTTTAGCACCCCAAACCCCAAATACCCCAAGCGTATTGCGCGGCTATCGCTCGCCGCGCGGTCATTTAACTCGGGGCGCTAAAATGCCTCACGTTAAGAACACATGTTTACATTTTGAGCCTTCAACTGGGTGGGTATACTCAAAGGAATATACTGTGCAAAGCGGTAGTTGTATTTTTACACTAATAAAATCATACTGCAAAACTAATTTCGCAATTAAAACACCAATCGCTTCTCCTGCACTAACAAACCTACCATTCGTAAAAATCTAGTCGATAACATGGAAATAAACTCACTAACGATTCTTTTGAACAAAAAAGAACACTTAAAATAAAATGAATATTTAAATTAAAAAAAAGAACAAACTCACCGGATATATCATGAGAAGAGAACGCAATGTATCCGAACACGCCGAGAGTGAAATACACGGCGGTACAGATGTTGATAGCGTTCTTAGTGACGACGTTCATCTTCTCTAGCGACAGGGTTGGTAGAGACTCGAATATCTCGAATAATTGTCTGTAACGGAAAGAAGTCATTTGGGATACTATTTTTATTTTAGTGTTTATCACACCCTGGTAGGTTAGGATATCGGCATTGTTCAGTAATTGGGTTGCTGAGGTCTGATGGCAGTCACTCCGTATAAAATACTGCTATTCAGCCGCATCTGGTTAGACTGGAACCTGAACTCAACATAGTTGGGGAAAGGCTAGGTAGAACATTAGGCTGAGCATCCACCAGAGCTGTGCTAAGCTAAGCGAAGTAGCGAGGAATGTGTTTTGTAGGCTGGTGCTTGCAAAACACATTCCTCGCTACTTCGCGCTTCGCTCTGCGCAGCTCTGGTGGATATGGGTCTAGCAGTGCGAGGTTTTTGTTCATACAAAACAAGCGAGTAATGTGTTGCGAGAAATGTGTTGCCAGGAATGTGTTGCTAGGAATGTGTTGCGAGGAATGTGTACCGCTCCCGCCACACCACCCTATTCGAAAAGAGTCCGCTACCTATCCTCGCACGGCTCATTTGTACACATTAACACATTACGCATTACACATTACCCATTCCTCGCACAGCTCTGGTGGAAAGGGTCACACCGTTACACATCCTCGCCACACATTTTCGCAGCGCACAGCTCTGGTGGATGTCCAGCGTTACGCCCTGGTAGGATTTGTGTGTGTGCGTGTGTTTTTTAATCTTTGGCACCTTAGCCATTGGTATATTTGTAGCCATTAGCCACATTGCTAGTTAAACATTCCCTACCCAATTTACATATAAAAACTACAATATTTATTTACTGTGGCAGCAGGTCTCTATCGTTGTCAATTTGTCTTTGGATTATTGGCCTATGATTTTTGATGCTAAAATTCGCTACTATTTGGTCTTATTGCTTACATTATATAGGTATAATCGCGCCGTATGTACCTACTATAGGTACCGCTTATTTTACGCGCATCCTTCTGCGCCTTCACTCGAACTATCTGTATGTGCTGTTTATATCTACTGAGATGTGACTTTACTCTTGTGTTCTCTTCTTCTTCTGACTTTCTCTGTTTGTGTGGACAATACATATCCGTGAGTCCTAAAAACTGTTTTCTTCCGCTCACACGACACAAACATAAATTATAGCGATACAAACATCGATAACCATCTATCGCTAAATATTTATAGACATAACAGGTAAATAACCTGTAGCTGATTAGTTCTTTACGCTAATAATAATCTATACTGGCCTGCAAAAATAAGTATCACACTTTTAAAATTGCAATAACTTTTTAAGTACACAAGATATATTTTTGAAACAAAAAGGACTCAAAAAAGAGTTTAACTTTGTTACTATAGTTTCAAAGAAAGCTGATAAAAATTGCTATAAAACGTTTTTTATTTTAAATCTCTAACTTCTATAGTTTAGAAAAAATTGAAATTTTAAAAGTGTGATACTTATTTTTGCAGGCCAGTGTAGTATAATCTCATATAAAATCATATGATTTATCCTTCCTTGATACGTATGTATGAAACATTAAACACAGAATAAAAAATAGTACTGCACATATCAAACTAAACTCAGTTTAATATTGCTCCTTCATTTTAATCAGACACATTTACCGACTATTTAAGATTATCAAAGTAGATAACAATTTAAATATTTTTTATTATTTATCTGTTAATCGAAGCGAACGATTATATATAAGCAGGTAGGTACTATAAAGTTTGAATTGTCTTGTAATTTAATTTAAATGATATGTTAACTGATCAATCGCCGGAAATATAGACGTGTAGATAAACAACGGAATCCGGTTCAATATTGACTAACCTGGTCGATAATAGGATAAATTACTAGATAAGAACCTATGATGACATAAGAGTGGCCAAGGGATTCCCAAACAAACACTATGTATCTAACATCAATTTTATTAACTAACTAGCGAACCGCCCCGGCTTCGCACGGATGCAATATAGATAAAATATGGGGCATATAAACCTTCCTCTTGAATCACTCTATCTATTGCTGTAAATTGCATTAAAATCCGTTGCGTAGTTTAAAAGATCTAAGCGTACAGACAGCGGGAGCGACTTTGTATTATAATACTATGTAAAGATTAATAAAAACTGCCTCGGTGGTCTAGTGGTGGCAAGCGCGACTCTTGGGTACGATCCCCAGGTCGAAGTGTTGTCGAGGTTTTTCCGTGTGAAATTCCTTAGTAGCGGCCCGGAGTTTGGATTTGTGCCCGGTTGATGACAATAGGCTCGCCCCCTATTTCATGGGACTTAAACATAACGGCGCAATGATGGTGTTACTATACCTCTGCCCAACTCTTCGGCGAATACAGGCGTGATGTTGTTTTTTTTATGAATAATTTTTTTTCATGGTATTCTGTTTGGTGTTGATTATTAACTGTAGTAACTCGAAATCCTACCAAAAGCATCAAATAATAGTTATAATTAAGCCAAACCTCGCGACTCGTTCATCGTACAAACTTTTGATTTCGCATGTACCTACATACGAGTACAGCCAAGTCTACGTTTCACCATAGATCAATCAATCAATCAATATCTTTATTGTGGATCATAGGTAGGTACAAAATACAGGTCTTAAATAATTAAATTGAGCTCAGCTATGTCCCGCCCATAGGGCATACAATAGTCACTTACATGAAAGTTAAATGAAATACATTAAAAATACATTATTAAATTTAAGTTACAAATTATTTAAAATTTCATACAGAATTTATAGGGAAAAAATAAACACAAGTAGGTACACATTAGTGGCCCACTGAACGCATCATGACTGAGGGAGACTGTATTGGTGCAGTGATCTGTCTGATAGGAAGTCTTTCAAGTCTAGGTACTTATTACCCCTGACTTTTTTTTAAACAAATTACTTGATGATCTTTGTTTACCTATATATCGCTTCGCAATCGCTAGTAGTCGAAGAAACACGTATAATATTGATACTCACGTCTGGCAGAACAGCGCCATGGAGAATATGGGCACGCATTGTAAGAGGCCGGCTGGTCGCCACATCTCTACGCGCTGATGCCAGTCACTTGTCATTAGCTGGGAAGCCGCTTCGATTATAACCTGGATATAGTAGAAAAATATTATTATTAAAAACACCTTTAGTAAAACAGGTTCGGATTTTGACGATCTGATGACAGTATCCTGAAGCAAGGCATAAGTCGCATTTTTTTGGAAGTATGTAATAAATCGACACGGTATGTTGAGAAGTGTTTAACCAATAACCAACCAGTTAACAAGTGTACAGTGGCTGAGCGATTGGCTTCTGCGCTACGGGTCGTTGGTTCGATTCCTATAGGGAACAAATATTTGTATGGCCTACAGATAGAAGACTAATGTCTGAAAACGCGCCCACGATACAAGAGAAATCCTATACAGGAGAAAAGTTTTTCATCAAAACAAAAATTGATGGATAAATAATAAGTAATATTTTTTCTAAGCCTAGTTCATGGTGACGCGGAATCCACCGCCCACTTTCCTACATTGCAACTACAACACGACACGCGCTGAAAAACGCGTCCAACGATTTAATACTATGCGTGCCAAATAAGAATAGGATCGCGCTTGCTACAACTTCACACGATAGCTGTCAAATTGGTACTGCCAGCAAAAATATACAATGAAAAAAAAATTTTCTATTTTTTTATTCATAGATTTCATTATTATTTACATTAATTTTTATAAAATGTTATTTATTGAATTCCATAAATAGATAATTTTGGATAATTTAATAATATTTGAAAACAGTATTCATTAAAGAAATTAACCAATATAGGTATATAGTTAACTTTACGAAATGCTACTGGTCACCCTAATATGTCCCCATAATAATAATATAATTACCGTGTAATTAATTTGGCGTAAAATTGATAAGAAATACCAAAAAATGGAACAAAAATAATTAAACTGAATATAATTTCTTTATTTACTTTTTTGCACACCTTACACTTTGGTAATGAAGTTCACGAGTATTGCGGAACAAAATGGCGTCTTGACAGTGCTATTCTTATTTGGCACGCATAGTACATCGTCGTATGTTTGAATTGTCCGCTTTACGCCCCGCATCAGGGTTGACCCACCGCCCGCGATAGCACGAGACCGCACGCGATAGCACTCACGCTGTCTTTCTCGCTCTATTAAAGGACGTTCTTGAACGACAGAAAAGGATAGAGCATGAAAAAACGCGATTCCGTGCTGATAGATGTGAGTCAAACCTCACACTCCGCGCTAAGTTCCGCGTCTCTATAAACGAAGCCTTAGATCTCTGAGTTTACTGATGAGCTAACTGTATAATAATATGCTGGATGAATGCTACTGCTCATCCTACCGCTAATCAAATTATTATAATATTATTAATAATAAAATCAAAAGAAAACCATTCTTGTTTAATTTTATTACTGTATCATGATTCAAGGTGTTGCTGCCTCGATGAATGCAATCAATAGTATACACATACGTCAATTATTTATTTAATCTTCTTTACATAGTATAAAACAAAGTCGCTCGCGTTGTCTGTACGCTTAGATCTTTTAAACTACGCAACGGATTTTAATGCAGTTTACAGCAATAGATAGAGTGATTCAAGAGGAAGGTTTATATGCCCCACATTACACGGGCGTGCGAAGCCAGGGCGGGTCGCTAGTAACTAATAAGCCAACATGAAATATATTTATCGACGCCATAGACTTTCGACTATAGTCATATTTCCTGATACTTTTGGGACGTAATACTATTGTGTATTGTATGTTTTTCCCGCGCACATTAACCTTTTAAAAGCCATTAACGGCAATAGACGTCAAACGAAAATATGGTCGGTCCGCCAACGACGTCAATACCCGTCAAAAAGTACGATAGATTTTTAGCGTGGCGTGGAGGAAAGTACGTCATTCGTCTGGGCGCGGGTCTGCTGCGACCATGTTAGAGCTAGCGCGCACTGCAAATATGATACGTGTGATTTTTTTCCCAAAAATCTGCGTAGTATGAAAGCACATGGAAGCGCGCGCACTGCGAATAATACACCCATACGAAGTTACGTACGCATTTCGCCGCACTGCAGTGTGCGCTAGCTCTGTGTTAGAAATAGCCGCTAATATACTTTTCTAACAAAATTGAGGCGAGACCTAGCTGTTTAGTGTTGTAATCGGTCCGAGTATTCACTAAACACGTTTTGTTAGATTTTTGTCGCTGCTGACCCGGTTTTAATGTGATGGTATGCGTCACGACCGAGACAGCTACTCGACATTAGGCTTTCGTACTGTGGTCAGTTAGCGAGCGAGACACAGACGTGAAATTCTTATGTCAAGTACAGTACAACACAACTAAGCAGTCGCATCGGCAAACTTGACCGAACAAGCAATGGCAATCGCTCATTGTCGCGCCACTTACATTTATTGCATTAGCGTAAAGATCATTTTTTACTACAGTACTAATAAATATTTGGGGTCTCGGAATCGCACTCAGTTCGGAACTGATCGGTTTTACGAAGTTTGCCGATGCGACTTCTTAGTAACTAAGAAGTGTTGTGTCGTACTATAGCGGTCTCTGTCTCGCGTCTTGGTCTCGTCCCAGTCGCGCTGTGAACCTCCACCCTTACAAATTCAGTGAATGGAACTCATTAGTAAAAATGCGTATAAGCTCCTCACTACTCCATCATTGAGACGAAATATTCTTGAAGATTTTGCAGATTGTTAATAAACTAACTTACTTTCATAACGAGACAGAAGTAGAAGGCGATGGTGGCCGCGCTGACGTTACTCAGACTGTCCACATTCCTCAACAGGCCAAGCGGGAGAACGCACACCAGTGACACTATCACCATAATTGATGTCCTGATACAGAAAATAAGAAAATTATAACTCCCATTGCCATAATCTATATAATTGCCGTGCGTTAGTCTCGCAAAACGTCAAAAAATGGCTCGACCGATTTGAATTTTTTTTTTGTTTTGTTTTCCCCGGTACAAAAGGAATTTATAAGGCGGATGTTAATGGGAATGCCGGTAGAGGACGTTCTAGAAGGACATACATCGATGTTATTGGTGAAGTTCTTCACAAAGGTCAGGTGCGTAGTACTCTCAACCGGCGTGCGTGTATGACAAGATGTATGAATGTGGATGAAGCGAAAGAGGTATGTAAGAGTCGTAGCATGTGGCGTTCTATAGTTTCTGCCTACCCCTATGGGAAAAAGGCGTGAGTTTATGTATGTATGTATGTTCCCGGGTACTCGATTAGTTTAGCAAAAAAGATAATTAGGAACAATTAAAAAAAAATTTGGTGCTACCAAGTTCATCGATACATCTAGTTTTCAATAAAAACAGGTTTTATGCTCTTTCCCCGTTGGTGTCCCATTAGATCACTAAGGAGAATTTCAGAAACTGGGTGATAAAATCCTATAAGTAGTAGTAGTAGAGCTCCTCGCAAATAAGTCCGTCCAGGGAAGTACTATGTACCACCATACTTATTTATGCCGCCAAGCAACATTGCTGATTAAGTTTGAAGGGTATGGATGCCATTGTAAGTATAGGCACATCCAATTTTTGGGTATGGGTGCTGGTGAAATTACAGGTAAAAGTGATTATCGACTTTTGTCTCTAGGGTTGGCTACGCATCAGCAATATTCTCGGTGTTTTAAGTGTATATAGAGTGTTACAAAAATAACTCTAAGAATTTTGTTGAGTTACTCGGTATCGACTTTCGTAGAACAACTTTTCGAAATTCGAGTATTTTTTATGACTTGCTATACAAATTAAAAAATAATTTCATTTGATTTGTATGGAAAGTAATAAAAAAATACGCTAATTCCGAAAAAATATTCTACGAAAGCTTTTCATCGTCTGACACCGATGTGACAGGTGGTGGCTGACTGGCGGGGGTCCGGGCCCAACTTAACTCCTAAAAAATCTTGAGTTCTTTTTTTAACACCCTGTATATGCGGCGGAAACCACCGTCCATCAGGTGGGCCGTTGGCTTTTTTTGCCAAACTATTACATAAAAAATACCTCCCGAATAAAAATATTCTGCAATTACAATATTATATTTTGACCATGGTCATATTTTCTCACAACTGCTTGTTTTGGAGGTCTTTTAGAGGGCCCATATTTAGATTGTTGTTGGCTGAAGGTCAACTAGCAGTTGGTTTGTGTAACATACAAATAAATATACAGCTGCGTCTACTAAAACCCAAAACAAACTATTGGAAGCAACTTAATGATGAATAACTATGTACCTACAACATTTTTAAAGTAGGTTTCGTAATAACTGCTGTTAATTACCCAGTCAGACTAAAAAAGCTATAAAAAATAACTATTGAATGCAATGCGTAAAATAGTTTGATTTTACGCTTGATTAACTTAGTCCTTCACACTCAATTTACTTTTACAATAACAAGTGGTTCATACACTTTGTGTTCATTCATGGCGATATTATGTTAGAAGCCAATTTAACTAAAATATTATGTATTACATAAAAATACTGGCCAACAACTGCCTGCAAGCTTTTTTTTTTTTTTTTTTTAGTTGGTCTTTATATGTGGTCAATGGCCATAGACAAATAAATTAGTTTATTTCTTTATGATGTGGCACTGTTTTTATTTGTATTCCAATTCAAATAGTCTCAATTCATAATTCATTAGTCAATTAGCTTTATGACCATTCTCATAATGACAAATAATATAAGAGAATAATGAGAGTCAGTCATAACTTTGACTGTGGTCAAAAGGTGTGTAACAACTGTGCTAGTTACACTTAATAGTGTCAATTAATTATTAATAAATTGATATTATAATTACCTTAATATATCACTCTGATTAATGTTGAACATCTTAGAAACAATTTGTGGTCCGAGATCCCCGACCACAACAAAGTATGCTATACATGTGCCCATCAGGAAACCAATGATGCCCACTTCTACAGCAATCTTTCCCACTTGGCCAAATACATGGAAAGCTAGAAAAATAATTTAAGATATTATTATACTGCCTCATTGGTCTAGTGGTGGCAAGCGCAACTGCTGATTGTGAAGTCCTGGGTTTGATCCCCAGATAGGGCAAAGTGTTATTGGGTTTTTCCATGGGGAAATCCTCAGTTGCAGCCTGGAGTTTAGATTTGTGCCTGAATGATAGCAATAGGTTCACCCTCTATTACATGGGACTTAAACATAATGGCAAAATGAGTGTGTTACTATACACTTCTGCCTAACCCTGTGTAATTATTACACTAAAAAAATTGTGTTTAATTATAATATTTAAATAAAAATCTAGATAACCATAACTTGATGAACATAAGAAATACATTACCTAGGAATTCAAAATTTCTTCTCCGTGCCAGTAGAGCCGATTTTAATAGAAAATAACAGCATAGTCTTGAGATGAGTCCCATAAATAATAGGATTAAAGTAGCAAGTAATACACCACACTAAAAAATAGATTAAAATTTAAATATTTAAATTAAGAATAGGTATATTTTTTCAGTAGCCACTGGAATATTCAAGGCAAAGGAAAATTACAACCGACTTATTAATTTATTGAGTAACGCCGAACTTATGTGGTTTTAAAATAGCACCACTACATGTAGTAATCAATAGAATTTCTATTGAATGCTATGCTTATAATTTATAAAAGAAAATATATACTACTTACTTGTTGAAAGCAGAAAGGCATAGCCAATATGCCTACACCTATAATGCTGTTGGCTAGCGTAATAGACTGGCCTGTGGTACCCATATTAGTTTATTAATATTATTTCACTTTACAGACGCCCCTAAATCCACAAATATTTTAGAACCACATACTGATACGCGTATTGTTTTGAATTACCTTGGCTCTACTAAATGTGTTTTTGACGTTTTGTTTGTTGACGTGACTGACGTTGACGTTTCAGATTTGTCGCGTTGACTGTTACGTTCCGTTCTACTCCACAGACAGCTTTGTAAATTAAATTAACTATGGCGTCCAAAAAAGTTAATACAAATATACCTACGTTAATTATTTTTTGTTTGTTGAACTTTGTGATGATCACGATCACTATATAATTTATAATATAGAACTAAAAACAATTGGCTCATTTTAATTAATATTTATTACCTAAAATAGGACTAGATGTTTCCTGATTTCAACCAAATGATGTGCAACATAATTTCCGAATTTTTTATTGTTCTGAGATTTTGGTCAATGTAGTGGAACCAAGATGGTTACCAAAGAGTAAACGAAACGAATGTAATAAAATGCGATCGTATTTCTTTTCTTCTGCATCGTTGCGTTTACAAACACCAACACCCAACCCAACTGCCCACTAACCGTTAGCTGTTACTGATAATTTCCAAACAAAATCTACCTATAAGTAGGTACTGTTAATTGTGCGAATTATTTGCTAGAATTGAAAATCGAACCCAGGACCTGTGTGAGACCAGCCGCGCTGACGACTTAAGTCTGACGTGGTAAAATGTTATGTAGGTACGATAAATGTCCATATTAAGCATACTTACCACCTACCAGAAGGTACCCACGGATAGTAATCAACTGAACTGTTATGGTGAGATACTTACCTAAAGGAAGAAGTCTTGCAAGAACATGGGTATTTTCGTATTCCTTCTCAAGCTGAGTCTGCTGCCTACTGCGATCATATTTTTGTTACAAATAGCCCCTAACGTATTATTCTAACAAAATTGGGGTGCGGCATAACTGTTTACTGTGTTGTAGTTGGTCAGTGTTCACTACAAGCTAGCCCACAAAATCAAGGTAACAGCGTGGAACGGAACTGAACACACTGAAATGGCTTGCAGAATCTGAAGATAAAGTAGCAATGGGCTGGCAACGTCTGTTATTATAGGATTTAGAGCTAATGTAGCAGAAGAGTTAGACATTGGAGACCAGAAATCTGGAAATATCCATAACTTGGATGATTATAAGACTGGAGTCAACTTACTTAACCTCTCTACAGGGGGGTCACAAAAATCGTGAAGCTTGTTGCTCCTTGCCCAAGGAATTCGTGGTCCATAGGTATAGATAGGCAGGTTAGGCATTGGTCTGCCTATATTTTTAAGTATGGGTGTCGAGATGACTGAATACCAAGACTAGACTTTATTTGACTGTAGATCGTGGGGTCCTGGGTTCGATCCTTAGGTTGGGTAGTATCATTGAGTTTTTCCGTGTGGAATTCCTCAGTAGTTGCCCAGAGTTTGGATTTGTGCCCAGTTGATCGTAATAGGTCCGCTCCCTATTACATGGGACATAAACATAACGGCGAAATAAGGGTGTTACTATACACCTCTGCCCACCCCTTCGGGGAGTACACACGTTATGTTATGTTATTAAAGGTACCTTCGCTTATAAGAAAAACACAAAAACTCAGTTACATAATATATTTATTTTGAATGTTAGTGATTTCCACACTATCGATATTCTTTGGTACTTTTGGTCAGTATTCGAATGCTACATGTAAATAATAATAAATTACTCTCAATCGAATACTGCCCTAAGTTGCATGCACACATAAATAGATAATAGGTACAATCGTTGACTATAATTCTAAGGTGGGCATTTCTTTGGCTAACCCTTAAACCCACGTTTTATTAAAATACAATTTACTTTTATACTTAAAACATAGATAAAATATAATAAATTACAAAAGTAAATTACAGAACGTTAGGTACACTCATGAGAATCGCAATGCAATGGATCTATATTAATGACACATTTCCATAAATTTTGATTCAAATTATGTACGCGCGCTTTTCAATGCCACAACCACAACTGACTTCAACATGAGCACCTATATAATTAATATTTTTAGTACCTAGGGGCCATTCAAGTATTACGTAAGCACCAAAGGGGGGGTGGGTCTTTAGTTAGCTTATTTTTGGTGACACGGGAGACGGGGGGTCTGAGTGGTGATTACGTCAGCAATATTTATTTATTTACTTATTTTTCTAGACTTGAAAACTGCTGCTTATGAATAATAATAAAGAAATGCGAACAGTTTATAAAAAATATACTAATGTTTACGTAAGCATAGGGGTAAGAGCTTTGCTTACTTTTGCTGACAAGGGGGAGGGGAGGGTCAAAAATTACAAAAAATCTGCTTACGTAGGTAATACTTGAATGGTTCCATAGGTACTTTGTATAAACTGCGAAAAACCTTTGCCTTGGCCGTACCTATGTTTCCCATTACAGAGTGATCCCTAGCTAAGAGAAAGAATACATTAGCTTGATAATTAAATCTAAAATTACCTATTCAGGTCGGTCGATAAATCTTGTAGTGTTCATATAGGTATACCTACTATTATTTTGATAAAGTGATACATTTGGTAATTAATACATCTAATTCTCACATGCTGACATCAGTCGTCCATCCAACATTTCCATTTTTAATTTGGAATAAAATCAAAATTATCCACATATCCGCCTGACTAAGAAATTGGTGTGACGCCTATTATGTGAATTACGTTTTTATGTCTGCCTGTCTGTTTGTTAACTCTTCACGAATAAAGTACTGAACCAATTTGCATGAAACTTGGCACAGAGATAGGCTGAAACCCGGCGTAGAACATAGGGTGTCCACTTATCGACATACCACGAGAGCGAAGATAACTGGGAAAAATTACAGAAACAGACCGTGATAGTAGGGCCTGTGCTCACCACGTTTTTTAAAAACGATTCACACATTTTTAAGTATGGAGTTTGACGAAAACGCGCGTCGCCGCAGGCGCATTTAAAAAACATGGTGTGCACAGGCCCTTAGGGCGATTTCCACTTCAGATTTTCGCAGTTTAAACAAAGTAGGTATTTCAATAAAATGTTTTAGGTGTAATTTGGTTTAAGCAATTATGTATAAGTAACACAAATTTGATAAAATAGTTTTCCAATAGGTACAGAAAAAGTCTCACAACGATTTTTCTTTTAATTAAAAAAGAATAACAACAAATGGCACTGACACAAAACGATATAACAATAATTTGGTATAAAAACGTGTTTTCTTCAGTAACGTTCGTTAGTAGGTCGCAGTAAATTATTATTTGACCTTATTTTGATTCTTTGTTTAAATTATTCATTCAGTTGTTATTAATTTGCAAGTAAATTAGTAGGTACTGCAGGCCAGAGCGTATTTTAATGAACCAACTTCTTGCTTTAAAACTATTTAACGTGCAAAAATCACCTACATTACTCGCAAAGAACAAAATTTGTACCTACTTAAACTTTAAACTAGCAAGCATTTTTAATTAAGATATTTATTTCCTATAGCTAGGGTTGCCATCTGTCCGGGTTTCCCCGTATTTGTCCTAGTTTAGAGGGCATCCGGGGAGCGTCTGGGCGGGGCTTCATTTGTAGTTCGGGTTTAAAAATTTAAAGTCTTGGGCCGCCCACGACACATTTGTGTCGTGTTTTTTATTACACTGACTACGTTTATAAAAAAACCTGTTGATATGTCCGGGTTCTGGGCTCTAAAATCCGGGGTTTTCAAGCGTATTGTCCTGGTTTCCAAATTTTAGAGATGGCAACCCTACCTATAGCCATACTTCTCAACCTCTCTTGAGACGCCGTTTTTTTCATATTTTCATTCGTACAACACCCTACATCGTACATCATACAACAAGCTTTCAAGTTTCAACACAATGACAAATAAGTCCGCCGCCGCATGACCCGCGCACGCGCAACGAAGCGTGACGTCACACGCGTCACAGATTTTACGCGCGTACTCAATGATCCGAGCGAAGCAATTTCCTTTTGTTCACGTGCAGGCCTTGCAACGTACTCGTATAATTAATGACCGACACATGAACGAGTTAATACTAATTTTAATTGCAAATTTTCTCTGTCTGTAAGTAATAGGTAAGTACATCGTGTTAGACACGTTTTGGAACTAGGTAGGTAGGTACGTCATTGTTCATCTTTCTCGCATGACTGAAGGTCCCGACTGTAAATCAAGTTATGACCTTGTTGAAGTAAAATATTATTTTACATAATTAGAGAAGTACGCTGTACAATAACAATGTACATACTTAAGTAGTCTACGTACCTAATGATTATGAGAAAATAAATAAAAACGTATTTTGGAGACATTTTTTCAAGGAGACGACTCGAGCGAGAGTCGACTTTCAAAAGTATAAAACATTAAAATTTTAAAAAGGATTGAGTTTTTTTTAAATTTTATGTTTCTATGTGTTTGTTTGCATTTAACCTACAAACGAACGTTACTAAAGAATACATTTTGGTTAAAACGTAATTCAATTTAAATTCCAATAAAGAATTACATAGGTAATATTTAATTATAGAAAGAAATAACGAATCATTTTACTTATTACATATAAATATAGGCGATTATTGTACTCTCCAACGATGTTGTCAAATCGGATTCAAAAACAATTAATATTACTTCTACTACTTCTCAGCTGTAGTGGTGTGACCGTCGGACTGCCATAGTCATAGGTCTCGAGACCAAATCTCGAGTCCAAGGCACGCACCTCTGACTTCTCGGATTCACGTGCGTTTTGTATAATCATCACTTGCTTAACCTTTTAAGCGCGTGTGTGTCACATTTATGCGACAAATATTTCCGTGCCCCTAGCGCGCGTGTCGTATTTCTGCGACAGAGAACATGCATGGTTTTTTAAATCTATTTTCGTCCTATGAACTGCGTGGTACAACTAATACGATTATTCAACAGAGATATGATTTACAACAATTACTTAAAATTGTTTCATAGCTCTAAGTATTGAAAAAGCTTAATATATTTATTGTAGGTATTATTTTATCGATTCGTAGTCGCGCGCTAGGGGCACGGCAATTGATATTTAGCCACGCGCTTAAAAGGTTAAAAACGGTGAAGGAAAACATCGTGAGGAAACCGCCATGCCTGAGAGATATTTGTTGACGGCATGTGAAGCCAAGTCAGAGGCCCATGTGCGGCATAAACTCTGACACCAGGTCAGTCACTAACCACACGAAAAGAAGAAGAAGAACATTACTTCTCAATCAAATTAGACTAAAAGATTAATAGGTACATTCTATAATATTATATTTTTAACATTCACCCAACTAAATTAATGGCACGCTCTTTCTAGACAGGAATGCTAAATATATTTTCTTAGAACTAAGATAAATAACGTGTTTAAAATGCAGTAAGATTATTTATTATCTTTGGGATAATCACTTTGTTTTAATGGCAAGTCACATTGCATGAATATGTTTAGAATTTCTAATGTTAAGGGGAATCTGCCCATTGGAGTCTAATAAGAAAAAACTTTGTAATTATCAATTATTTTTTTGATTACGTATAAGAACCTTAAACTCTTTGCTTATTAACATTTTTTTAATAGATCAATTGGACGTTTTGCGCTCGTATCAGTCAATAATACATTTAATTTATTTAAAAATATTACAAGTAGGTATGACACTGAAATATTGTCGCACATTGGTGTTGATTCTTTTGCGTACTTTGACAGGACTAAACTAAGGTCCGTATTACAGAACGAAACTCAAGCAAGCTGTAATACGGACCTAAGGGTGTGTGATGTGTCTCTTTCTGTTTCAATAGAAAAAGAAAGCGACAGTTACGTTTAGTCTAGTTTAGTGCTATCAAAATGTGCTATAGAATCGACACCAAAGAAATACGAAGCACCTATATATTCAATGGGCAGTTCCTATATTATTGTAATATTCCTATTATTACACTTACGACAAAATATTTTATCTTAAAACGAGGTGTCTACTACTACATGAAATAGTAAAATATAATGCAATTAAGATTATTTATTTTAAATAAGTGATGTTATCATGAGGGTCGTCGCTCATTTGTCGCCGTAACATTATTGATGATTTTTTGACGATTTATTATCTAACTGTGGAAATACAACCTTTAACAGTAACGCCACATCGCTGAATCGTCTTTTTATTATTGTGGGCTTAGTTTACATTCACTAAGATTCCGAACATGGTCAGCATAGTCGTTGGTAGACAGAACGTCTTAAAAGTACCAGGGCCTGCAGTCTCGACATAGATAACGATCGTTAAGTCATGACATTTACTTCTAAGACACGAAAATATGAATTTAATTATTTTTATGTTGAGTTTACATACATACATAACATCACGCCTCTATTGGCGAGCCTATTGCCATCAACCGGGCACAAATCCAAACTCCAGGCTGTAATAACACTTTGCCCGACCTGGGGATCGAATCCAGGACCTTACGATCAGCAGTAGCGCTTGCCACCACTAGACCAATGAGGTTGAGTTTACTTGCTATAATCTTAAATTGATCATTATGACATGCTTTTTCTTCATTATCAAATAATGTAGGGTAGTACGACGATGTCGCGACTGCAGACCCTGGTCCAAACAAATACTTCTTTTTGAAGTGGCTTTCACAGACATACAGGCAACGAAAATATCCTGGACTTGTCTGCTAACTGAGGAGCATGCGGTAACAAAAACGTCTCTAAAGTTTATTACGTTATGTTTATAGATAAATTGTAAAGTTATGGAAACTGCGAGTAAGACCAATTTCAATATACATTTTTGAAAGCATTATTTACGATGACAGATCAATTACACGTCGAGAATACAGTTCTAGTACACTGACCATGAATGAACAATGATTCGACGTGCGAGGACGAGCCAGCGGCGCCACGTTACCGATACACAATATATTACATACCGTACCAGACGAACTTGAAACGATGCCAAAAACAAATGAGTGACGACCTTATAATCAGAGTTTATTCATGACTCAAAATATTTATTCAGTAATGAATCACCTCCAATGATTAAAGGGTGAACAATAAATAGGGAATAGTATGAACTGATGATTGAAACATACTTGGGTGCTAAGTATAGCTGTATCTCAGCTCCAAATGCACCAAAATTGGGCTAGCGCGTAACGGGTCGGGGCGAGTTACGTAACACGCTAATTGCAATTGTTACAATAATTAGCAGATTAGCTACTTTAACAATTATTGTACTGTACAAAATTATCTCTGAGTTGCATTTTACGTATAGTAAATAGCTTTAATAAATTGAAATCCGTGACTATTATAGATCAAAACAAACAAACGCCTTACTTGGCCTGCTTATATCATAAAAGTGGGTGTGTGTACGCGCCACAAAAAAGGCTTAACACGTGTCGATGACTACATTGTCTAAAGTTTAGACAATGAGGTCATCGTCACGTGTGTTTAGACTAAACACGTGCACTCGTGCATTAGGGTGTGTACATTTTTTTCTATTCAAACCATTCCTATTTCTTTTGTAAGGTTATACGCGGCCGATTTAGTAACCCGCCCCAGCAGTACATGTGCAGCTACCCTTATGTCGCTTACCGAATAAACTTACTCTCAATCTCTTCACTTGTCCTTCTCACTCGTCAGCAGTTCCAAAACGTCCAAAGTTGACTTGTTCTCTTTGTTGAATCTCTCCATCTGCTCTTTGGGTACCGTCTTGATTAACAACATCTCAATGTTTGTCCTTAGACGCTTTACCGGCGGAACCGCCTCGTCCTTGCAAGGAGTTTGGTTCATAGCCTCCAACGACTCAATAAGGATTTCATCTACTAGGCGTTTGTTGAAGCCTGTCAGAAAAAAATATGTTAGATATTTCTTTTTTGGGAAAAATTTTCAGAGCTTATTTACAAAGCTTAAATAGTTAGAAATAGGTAAGACTCAAGTCCAGCCCTTCTCATTCTGAGAAGAGGCCAGTGCCCAGCAGTAGGACAGTAAAGGGCTGTATATGCTATGCTAACTCCAACCACCATGACCATCACCCACCCGAAAGCCAACACGAACGAAATCTTGCTTAATGATGCATCAAATTCCATTTCCCAGTAACCTACATTAACCCGCCATCACCGACCAACACCAGAAATTAAGAACACAATGGGAAATGAACTCACTCACGAAATTATTACTCATAATGTAAACCTCGTTGGTAACTCGTCAGTCGTCAAATGACAAGTATGTTCGCTAGAATAAAAACCAGGATGATTTAAGCTATGCAATGGACAACGTGCCAACAAGTTTGCACTTCACATAAGCACACACACTCTATAAACTCAGCACACGATTTCGCAACCCAGTGAATAAAAACTTTAGTGCGACGTAATGTAATGTTTGTTCGGCTCGATCGCACTTGCATTTTCAATGACAGCGCATTTGTTATTACGACCTTGTTACTACGATTAAATTCAATGACCTAATGATGATGCGAACTGAATGGAAACGCGTTGATGTCTTATGTACTAGACAATATTATTATTAAGTCAACATTAGATTTCTCAACATTTTGCCATCCTGAAAATGACTATGAGCTGTGCACGCATTTTCGATATGGACTCCCGTTATTGGCGGACACACTAAGCAATGTACTCCACACTAAATAAAAAAAAACAGTGCCATTATGAGTGTAGTGTAAACATACTCGTATGAAATAAAAGGTTACGCACCTAAGTATTTGAGTTTTTCTTTGGTTGCTATCATCGTGAGGAGGAGGGCCAACAGGAACCTCATGCGGGACACAGACATCGGCGACTCCACTTCTATCTCTTCCTCGCCTTTCTTGGACTTTTTCTTTTTACCTTGGACATGTAGATTATTGTTTCCTGCAGTACATATCTTTGCATGTACGTCAAGCTGTGCTTTGAGCTTGAAGAAGGAATCACACTTAAAGCATTTGTATGGGTCCTCCTTACCATGTATTTTACGCATGTGTGTTTTCATGTGTGGTAATTGGGAGAAAGACATTGGGCACATAGCACAGGGAAACGGTTTCTCCCCGGTGTGGGTTCTGATATGCAACATGAGCGCATTAGAATGGGAGAAGAAACGTTTGCATATACGGCATGGGTATGGCCTGGCCCCGGTGTGTGCACGACGGTGGACATTTAACTGCGTAGACTGCGTAAACCGCTGTCCACACTCAGGACACACATGTGGACGCTTCTTCTCATGAGTGCGCATATGCTCAGTCAAGTGCCCTTTCAAATTCTTCTTGCAAATTGGACACACAATCCTATGTCCACCGTGGCTAACCTCAACGTGCCGCATCATGCAATCATATCTTAAAAACTCTTTGCCACAGTATTGGCAAATGTAATCTTTCATTTTTAAATGGCTTTTAATATGCAAGTACAGACGATTGCGGTTTCTATAAGTCATACTGCATAGTGTGCACTCGTGGCGTCCATTGACCATATGTTGCTTCTCATGCTGCATTAACAAGATATGGTGGGAGAATACCTCGTCGCAGTAAATGCATTTGAATGAACCTTCAGTTTTTTTGTGGGTGGCTAAATGTATCTTCAAGTTTTCTTTAAGAAGAAATGGTTTTTCACAGTAATTACAGATAAAAAGCTCTGTATCTTCTTTATTTGAACTGTGGAAACGCTCCATATGAACCTGCTTGTTATAGGGGCTAATGAACTCTTGAGGGCAACGTTTACAATTGTATGGCTTTATACCAAGATGCATAAACATGTGTCTACGTAAGGAACATTTCCTGTTAAATGTTTTTTTGCAATGGTCACATTCAAAATAAGCTAATCTTAATACTACTCCATTTTTCAACGTAATATGTTTTGGTCTTGGTTTTTTTTTAGTTGGTTTTAACTTTTTTTTCTTTGCGACTTTATTTCCTTTATTTTTTCTAGCATTTTTTTCAATTGAGTCCTTCGAACAGTTTGAATCCTCAGATATGTCATCAGATGTATCAGAGATGTCACCAGAGACTTTAAAGTCAGATTCAGAGCCATCATCAGAGAAGTCCCCGAAGGTGCTATTTTGGTCTGTTATTTCATTGTCATTGTTATTGTTTACACTGATTGGCAAAGATGGCGGAAATGAAGAATGAGGTTTATCATTAGAGTTTTTAGTATTCCCACTATCATTAATCATCAGTTCATTCTTCAATATACTATCCACAAGTTTCATATTGCATTTAGTTTTCTTTTTAAGGTGGCCACTTTTTGTCATTAGAGGTAGGTCACTGTCTTCCTTTTTTCTATAAAATGTCTGTGGCTCAGAAGGCTTATGTTTGCAGTTCACAGGTGGTTTAGCAATAATTTTTTCTTTGAGTTTATTTCCGTTTGTTAATATAAATTGCACTTTTTCATCTGGTGTCATGACCTTTTGGTCGCTCGGCCGTTTCATGACAACATCGCATTCTTTATAATTTTTCAGCAGTTTTGATTTTTTGGGACCTGCCAATGATTTTTTTATTTTACCACGTCCCTCGTTCTTGGTCTTCGTAGACGCACTTTTGGGTGCTTTTAATCTACTCTTTACGTTAGCCATGATCGTATGTTCAATTAGTAAGCTGTAATATTACTGGTTACAGCATCAAGCGATAGAAACCCACCACCAGAAGAGTTAGTAAATACGTCGTTGCTTTGCGCAGGTGAAATAATTTAAGAGCGCGATTTGGCTCGCCGTACTTACATGCAGTGTAACGTTATTAGCATTTCAATAATCACCTCTAACATTACGCGGCGTGTAGATAACAGCTTGTTTGCACAACGATGCTCTACTAATGTGTGAAGGACGAGCCTTTTGTCTTATAAGAACGAGAACATCGCCCAGTACCTTGTATTGAATGATACACATAAATCCATTGTATTGCGTTCCACGATTCACTTTACTATTATTCACGTCATCACGATTCAGAATCTGAGTAACTATGTACTTTTGCTCACAACACACTCCAATGCTATGCTAGTAAATAAACGATACGAAATGAGAATTGAGAAATGATGAAAATAAAATAAGTGGTTGGATGATTTGTGCGCAACTGAGACGAAAGATGTAAGTTCTGTCAAAGTTAATGCGATACTAGCGTCATCTAAAGAAACACAAAAGTACTTAAAGTTGTGATGTGTATTTTGTTAAATTATTGCGTTACTTTTTATAAAATGTAACTTGCAACTAAAGTTTTCTCTTCATAGTGCTCATAATTTAATTAAACATATAGTTAAATCGGCAAATTTCTCCCGTTATTTTGTTATTACGTGCGCTACAGTTACGTCCTCTATTGACAAAACTGTAGACTAGGATTACGAGCCCCGTAAAGCTGTGTACGCACTGGTATAACTAGGTAGGTAAACAGTTTATAATAAAAGTTATCGCTTGCAACAACTGCGTTACGCCGCGCCCAGGCGGTGGCAGTATTGAACAGAAATAATATTTTGTTTAGTTTAGCGTCCAATCACGAATGAGATTATTTATAGACGTGGACCGAGGTGAGACTTTGACGAGACTGCGCAGTTATTGAAACAAATAAGGAGCAGAGGATGATCGTGAACCTTGGCATGATTGAAAATATTTCCTTTGTCTCCATAACTGGGGATAATAAATACGATTAATGTTGATAGATTACATTAACACTTACATAAGTGATGCTATTAAAATTCGTAGCATCTTCAATCAATAGAACATAATAGGTACCTACCTAGGTAGTTAGTTACCTAAGTAGTTATTTCTAAATTAATGATAAATTCATCTAAAAGAATACATTATTCATTTCTATATGTAGGTATACAGATACATACATACAGTAGGTAGTTACATTAATTATACCTATGTAAGTAAATGTCTTATAGGAAAATAAACATCAAAAATAGGTATAAAAATTGTAGCCCACGCGGCATTGGAAACAGGGCCTAAGCCACCGGTGGTAAGAGCTCCAGAGAAAGGAATCTCCTCATAATGCTTGCCGTGTCATCGAGTACCGAGTACCCTTTCTGTATCAAGCCCTTGATCACGCTACCTACCGAAAGTTTTTTGAAGTATTGATCGAGGCTCTTGGTTACAAGGCCGTTGGCCGTAACATAGATATCTGCAAGGACTGCAGAGTCCACGTCCCGAATGTCGACAACCTCGCGTGCTAGATCAATTTTTTTTTTTTGCTTTCACGAGATTCTCATCGTGTCGTATAGAGACATTATTCTTATTATACCCACTAATGTAGGTACTTACCTACTTAGGTCGTAACTATTGTCGTCCTAATTATATCTCATAATTATAAAAGCGTTGTGTTGATTTGCGACGCAGTTTGATTTACTATTATAGTCTTAGAGTATATAATACATACTACTGTATTATATACTCTAAGATGTGTACCTACTAGCGGCCCGTACCGGCTTCGCACGGGTAGACATTTTTCCCGTTTTTGCTTTGGCCGTAGCGTGATGTTATATAGCCTATAACCTTCCTCGATAAATGGACTATCCAACACAAAAATATTTTTTCAATTCCAACCAATAGTTCCTGAGATTAGCGCGTTCAAACAAACAAACTCTTCAGCTTTATAATATTAGTATAGATAAAAGATGCAGCATGATTTGTAAATGTGTTTTAAATGTCCAATTACCAGAATAAATAATTTCATTTTACTTCACCTTAAATCTAGATCTTGCCATCTCGGTGTAACACTGTTTAACTAACTTACATCCGTAAATAATAACAGTCTTGTTGACTGCCTTGTTGGTCTAGTGGTTACAAGCGCTACTGCTGAGCATGGGATCCTGAGTTCGATCCCCAGGTCGGGCAGTGTTATTGGGTTTTTCCATTGGGAATTTCTTAGTAGCAGCTTGAAGTCTGGATTTGAGCCCGGTCAATGCCCATAGGCTCGACCCCTATTACATGGGACTTAAAACATAATTGACGAAACGAGGGTGTGCTAAAACACCTCTGCCGAATCCTTCGGGTAATATAAGGCGCTGTTATGTTATGTTTTTAACGATTTAGGTATAATCAGAAATTCCTTAATGCGTTGATGTCTTTCTTAACCAAAGTAAACCACTCTTATAAAGACATCAACGGCCCATTGTGTAAGTACCTATGTAGGTAGTATCTAATATTTACCTCCTATTAGTTGTAAATATTATTAATCGCCATAAAGTGTTGCTGATAAGATAAATGACTGTCAGAAACGGACTGTAACTAAGTACCTATTGTTATTAGTTCTCTAGCTAGTTTTATAACTGCCAGTTCTTAAAATCGATAATATATGAAGAAATGATAATATCGTCAGGGGAAAGGTAAAAAATCTAAAGCGCCAATATACCTACTTTACAGTAGAGAAATTTAAAGTATTTTTTTTTAAGAAAATAAACATAGTTATTTTTCTTAGAGTATACATATTAAATAGATTGGTTATCTATCTAGATTCAGTCAACTCGCTACCCATGTCCACAGAACAATTACCTACCCAAAATAGGCAGACCAATGCCAGACTCCGTCTATTAAATACTTATTTGGACTTCAAAAATAAGTTATCGTATCAAAATTACCCCATAATCCCATTCTCACTTAGGTTTATTGAAAAGAAACATTATTTCTGTCTGACTGAGTTGGCCACACCCTGGGCAAAATCCTGGCTCCGCCTATGCTTACACTTAATGCATGATAGATACCTACTTATGGAAGTTACCTACGGAATACAGATGTCGAGGTTTAGTACTTCCCTAAGTGACCTTAGAGTAGTGGATTTACATTTTCCTTATTGGATTATGTTATTTTATTATATGTAGGAACATCTATGTTTTAGACAGATCTTAAGATATTGCTAGACACCACAAAACAGAGTAGGTATCTACTAACAAACTTAAACCATTTGTCGTTCGTTCTCCCTAGTCTTTTCCCAACTAAGTATGTTGGAGTCAGCTTCCAGTCTAACCAGATGCGGCTGAATACCAGGATTTTAAACGGAGCGATTGCCATCAGATCTCCGCAACCCAGTTATTGGGCAATGCCGATATCCTAAGATTAGACCGGTTGTCAGACTTTCAGGCTTCTGACTACCCGTAACGACTATCATAGGTATACGTATGACGGTTTAACGTGTTCTCCGAGGCACGGAGGGGTCTCGATGTGTCACGTATGGTCCATGGACTGACCGTGGCAAGTCCAGCTTAACCATCCAAATCATTGATCATAATAATATGATCAGTGCCATTATTTTTAACCATTTGTCATTCTTTCTAATTTATGAAATCGTGGGTTTCTCGATTTACGGCAGTACCTACCTAGTCATTAATAATGGTTGACGATCGAAAGCTAAGAGAAAACATGGTTAATGATGGTTGACAGCATACCACTACTAGTCACTGGATAATGACGTCAAATTAAAAATATGTACCTAATTTAAAAGATTTTTTTTGAAAATTCTAATCTTCTTCTTCTCCCTGCCCATATCTCACAGTAGGTGGGGTTGGCACGACATGTAATTCGTAAATCCATATTGTTAGAAGTTTTGGCTTATTGTTTTATGACCGGCCGCTTGCCTGACATCAACCCTCCTTGAGAATACTCGTTGCGCCCGTCGCGCGGATGACCCAGTGTACTGCACTGGGTCCCAAAATGATATGCTTGTCAATCTTATTGCCGAAAACTAAGCAGACTATGTTCTTCTCGGTGGAGTATTGGTACTTGAAGTTCCTCCACCCTCTCATTCAGTCTTGATAGGGACTTTTGTTTTGACACATCGTAAACTAATATAGCACCGTGAGCATCTCTATAAACTCCTGAGGTAACGAGGTATGTTAAACCACGTCGAGTTCCGATCAACAAAGGTTGTTGATCCAACCCATTGTGTAACTACTGGATATCATTGTACCAGCAAAATGCACATAAAAGCGCTTACAAAGCATGTAACGATCGTTTTGAAGCAATTTAGTATGACTTACGTAATAATAATATTTCATTATTGTTGTTTACATACACGGACGCGGATTTTTTCAAACTACGATACGACAATGGAATGAACCTAATTCATAGAAATTGTTCTGTGTCTAGTGTAGGGCCACGAAATTAGCGTTTTAAGATTGCTTTATCAAAAAGCTTTAGAGCAAAACGATATTGAAGTTTTTTTAATAATTAAGTACCTACACTACCTACGTTAGGAATCTCGTGAGTTCTTCAGCGCAGACTTGGTTCACTCATCATGTTCCCGTAGATGGTAATAGAGGCCATTTAGGTATCTACCAGGCAGGTGGTCGGGGCTTGCCAACAAGTTTAACGCTACCAGGCAAGGAGGAATATCACGGAATACAGAAAAAGGTAGGTATAGTACGACACAACTAAGATGTCGCGTCAGCAAACTTCGTAAAACAGATCACTGCCGAACTGAGCGTGACTTCAAGACCACGAATTTTTATTAGTACTGCAATAAAAAAAACATCTTTACGCTGACGCGATAAGCGTGTGAGAGGCGCGAAAATAAGCGACTGCCATTGGTTGTTCGGCCTTGTTTGCCGACGCGACTTCTTAGTTTTGTCATACTGTATTTAAAAAATTGTGGGGAATATAATATTTATAATAGAAACAGGCTATATTGGTAACATGGAATAAGAACATGTCAGTGCTTGTTTCCCTTTCCCAGCAGTCAGGAATGAACGCAAAATGTTGGTACCTATCTACATAAGTTGAAGGCATTACTGAGTACTGACAAATTACTATATAGTAATAACGATTCGCTTATGCCACAGCGTGTTCTATAGCCTCATAAAGTCTATCGCACAAGCTAGCCGCGGCTTTCCCTATTGTTCAGCGACAATGGCACAGCTTGCACCACTGTAGCACCGACACGCTTGCACAATTTAACAAACAATGACATTGTTGAGGCCATGTGTTCGTCCAGTCGGGAAGAGGCTAATTAAACCGGTTGTTTTTTTAGGACTAGAGTCAGTCAATGTGTCCCTGTCCTTATTTTACAATGAAAAGAATTAGGAAAGCTCTAAATGTTGATTTCACCAACGTCGGATAACATTTATCTGAGGAATAGATTTGACGTTAGCTTTTGTATGGAAAAGCTGTCAAAACGTCTGACTTAATTCTTGGATAAACGCTATCCGACGTTGGTCAAATCGGGCCTAGTAGGGCGCATAGAATACTGTAATACAAGCGGCTTCTTAACCGGACTAGTGGTGGTCTATCCATTAAACATCACGCCTTATATTCCCCGAAGGGTTCGGCGGAGGTATTTTTAGTACACCCTCGATTCGCCAGTTATATTTAAGTCCCATGAAATAGGGGGCAAGCCTATTAACCAGGCATAGGGTTACCATATTTCAGGATTTATCCTGAGATTTCAGGATTTTTGGACTGTTCTCAGGATTGCGGCTGGATTTTGCAAATCTCATGAAATCTCAGGGTTTTTAATAAAATACCTACAGCTTACATTTTAAAGATCTCTTTAATAAAAAGTTAAACAAACTAAAAATAATCTTCCTTTGGTAATAATTGCACAATTAAAATCAATACTTATTTATCCAAGTAGGTACTTAATCCGTTTTATCATAGGTACTTAATATGTGAAGATACATTTTTAAGTAAGGTTTATTCTTTAATTATTGGTCTTCAAATTATATTGAATTAAAAGTATAGCTCGAACTGAAGACACCGTTAGTCGGTTTCTTTCATTCGACCATTGAGCCCCCATTATAGAAAAAACTCTTTCTACGTTTGCATTCTGGGCTGTAATAGCAATTAAAAACTAAAAAATCTGAGGATTTTTCAATGGAAATCAGGCCTTTTCTCCGGACTTTTGATTTTTTCATCTGGTAACCCTAACCAGGCATAAATCCAGACTTCGGGCTGCTACTGAGAAATTCCTAATGGAAAAACCCAATAACACTTCCCGACCTGGGGGTCGAACCCAGGACCCCATGGTCAGCAGTCGCGCTTGCGACCACTAGACCAACAAGGCATTTCCTTTCATCAATGTCTTCTGATTTGACTGCTATCCAAGGCACGCCCTAGCGAATTAACTATATACCTAAGAACCCGTTCACACAGCGGATCCGTTTAACTGATCCGTCGGTACTGGATGTGTCTGTACCGATGGATCAGTTAAAAAAATGGCAGCTGCGCCGCATCTGGCAGGCAGGATACGATAAAAATAACGGATCCAGTATTTTTTACTGGATTTGGAATACTGTCGTGTATGTGAACTCCCTCATACAACTACAGGCGCCATCACCATAATAAAAACGGATCCGCTAAAACGGGTCCTGCAACAGTTTCTGTGTGAACTAGCTGTGAGTAGGTAGGTACCGATCGGTCCTTCGCATCTAAACTTTGTGGTCTGCGAATTAAAGTGCCCGAGGGACTTTGATTGATAGATTGTTGACAGGCATGTGAAGCCAAGCCAGAGGCCTATGGGCGGCATAAACTCTGACACCAGGTTAATCACTAACCACGCGAAAAGAAGAAATTATGTTTTAACTATCTACTTATTAGTACCTATGTGTGCAATAACGGTAGTAACATTACTAAAATATCTACTTATTATCTCAAAAATTATTTCATTATTTTTAACATCTCATGACGAAACGGTTAATATTTAACCAAATTCCCCATGTAGGTTAGCAAACTTGGTATCAACAACACAATATAAATAGATACACAATATTTTGAAACAACAGCTAGCTTAGAGGTCTTTGGTAATACAACTTGCTTAAAATTCCCTAGTTAAATGGTAACTTTTCGTTATTTCACGGAAGTTTCTTAAGAAAAACGTAATAATATAACAATGGGCATCGAGAGTGGTTCTGGTTACAAATATTACACATAGATAATATTTTGGGACAATAGCAGGTTAAACAATAGGCGAGACGAATGTTTGGTGCCTGGCGATTACACTTGGTGATAGGTATCTAAATATGCTCGGTAAGTAAGATGTACTCGTACCTACCTACTTATTAAATTACATTGGTATACTTCAACAGAAAAGACTAGTCTTTTTTTAATTTTTTCCTATTTGACTGCTGTTAGATGGTGTTGCGGACCGTTTCTACGTAACCGGGCAGCTATTGGCGAGACCTGAAGGGTCTCCAACCAATAGAAAAGACTAGTCTAATTGGCGATTACATACGTGCTTATTACACTATTCGATTTTTAGGAAATCTAATTAGGAAATCGGAAGGTGTGGATGGAGTTAGAGAGTTAGACAGTTAGATTCCGATTTAGGTAGGTCCCGATCGAAGGTTCCTAAATTGTTTACGATTTAGGTAATCGTAATCGCATCGCTACGATTTAGAGCAGTGTTGCCAGATCGGATTTGTAAATTTACAGCAGTTTGAGTATATACTTACAGTATTTTAGTATAAAAATACAGTATATCGTAAAGTTAAGAGCGAAGCGAAGAGCAATAAAAAGTATATATGGAAAAGTATATAACGATAAAAAATAAATGTATACATTTTTTCCCTGAATTTCTAATAAGTATATTTCTGCATCATTTTTGGGAAAAATACTATATTTGATCAAAAAAAAGGTGGCAACCCTAGTCGTCGCTCCGATTTAGAATTCAATTTAGTGTAGTGTGATCACTAGCTTCTAACTAGGAAGTTAGAGTGTTCCTAATTAGATTTCCGAAAAATCGAATAGTGTAGGTAATAAGCACTTTATTTACTAATCATCTAATCAAATACTTTGGAACTTTGCTGAAAAAAGCGTCAACGGCCTAAACCAACTCAACAATGACACCTACATTTAAGTAGTCAAGCAGGTCAGTAGTAGAATCGATCGTAATAAGTAGATACCTATATAACGTAAATAGTTAAAGCATGGATCGGGAACCTATATTCCCGGTAATAAAATGAGCAATTCATAAATTGGGTACTTTTTAACGACAAATAATTAACTACTAACCAAAAACCAATACCTAGGTACCGCTTCCGCGGTTAGTCACCCCAGAACCCAAGAATAATAAACCACATTATGAAGGAAGCACGTAGGATGGTGATGACGAAACGCATTCCAGATGTCACCAAAAAAGAAAAAAGTCTCCCCCTAAATACAAAACAAGTCTATGGTAAAGATAGCGAACTAAACGAAAACTTTGAAATCAAATCCTGTCTACCTTCATGTTATGATACCTCATTATCTGCCTAGCCACGAATCAAAACACTATCTGATTTGAAAACTCTTCACAAGGAAAGGCTCATGCATGCTCAAAGGCTGTATTTACCAGAAGTGTTATCTCTCAGATAACACTTCTGTTGAACATACCACAGATAAGGCTCTCAGTAAAAGCATGTAATCAACCCATGTATCCGTACAGCGAGGTCGCTCAACTTTGTCAACAATTTTAAACGGCTTAACCCAATTTCTTTTCATAATAACGTCATGGTCTACTTGTGGTGCAGAGACGCTGACTGATGTCGTCTTTGATAAAAAAATAATAGGATTTTATACTTTGTATTGTCATGTAGAATGTAGTTTTGTTTTGGTGCACATGTTTTATGGATAAAGGAGACAGAATTCATGATTGAGTTACAGATCAAAGGTTGGAGTATAGGACGAAGGGTAGGTATTTAAGAAACTATAATACTATTCCCATCACTATTATAATTTCTGAAGGGTTAATATACATATGCTACGCGTAGGCACGTACCGTCTTCAAAGCAACGGTATGTTTTGGTTGAGAGAGGTACTTTTTTTTTGGATGTCCCTCGCCCGGGCTTGGCTAGGGGGTCTGCCGGACTCTCACCGGCTAAAAACCAACGGGGTTCCTGCTCCTGACCGATCGGCCGGGGTTGCAGGTTTCGCAAAAGCATGCACCGCAACCTTGAGGGATGTACTTACAAGTTAACGTTAGCGTTATCTCTAACTTTAAACGATTTATGCATGATTCCTATGATTTACCGAGCGTTATTAGTTAAAATTAAGACTTGTCTCTTTATCAATAATTAAGCAAAGATCGCAAGCTTTGCACAGAAGGCCTTTCTTACGTTAGTACCTAGCTATCACACTTAAAATTAGCTTACAAATCTATGTATATGCCAAGTTTGGCAATGAAAAATGCTACTATTGGTAAGCAAAACGATTCGTTTTTGGCCATAGGAACTGGGCATTAGAATCCCATTTTTAGTAAAAAAGTAACCTAGCATTAAAAAACTTCTAACCCTTGAACGGTGTGGCGCAAACATTCAACCCGGTTGATCTCAGTACAACAAAATTATTTGAGCATTTACTTTGCTTCAGTTGCATCTAATCTTTATAGGACGTCCATTTTTAATGCACATGAAGAATCTTCGTCTTCATCGTGAACGCTAACCAGCTCATCATATTTAGATTCCGTTTTGTCGCAATTCTCTCTCATTATGATTATCTACTTTTTTATTACTTTTGTCCTTCGTAATAAGCTCATCACAAAGACATAGCAAGCGTCTTCATTTTCGCTCTAATAAATTGTCCTCTCGCCGGACCCAGTAAGTAGGTGGGTACCTACTATCTAGGCACCTGTCGCGAAATCGTCTAGAAGCACAAGTACAATCGACTCAAGCGGGGATTATTTTCCAAAGACTGCACTTCTTATTGTCTTACCTTCCATGCTTTATTTTACGTTTCGGTTTCGCGGAGAGAGGAAGGCATTCGCGGTATTCTTGACAGTTGCATTTTTTTTATCGCGGGAAGGCGGGTTTATATACAGCCAAGTTAAGATTGTGTTTGTTTATCATTGTGAGAAATGGTGAAGTTCTGGTGGATGTTTATACTATTTGCGAAAATTGCGTCGGCTAGTGATAACGAACTTCCATCTGGAGAAGCACAAAAAGGTAATAAGGCAACTATTATTGTAGTGATGTTCAGTTATTTCGAACGCCTATCTAATAAGGAAATACAAATAGGACCACGAAGAAGCCCCTGAAGCGTTAAGCCAGGAGATGAGCAAAACTCAATGTGCATAATTATACGTTTTTTAAAGGGATTGATATCTGAATGGCTAGAACAGAACTTTTTATCAAGTCTATCTGTCCGTCCGTATGTCAGAAACACAGGCCGAAGTGTCCTTCTCTTCTCTAACTTATTTAGTAAAAAGTTACAAATCTGAAGAAACAACACCTACGCTGGCACTTCCAATCAAAATCATTTGACACCAACCGCATTCTAAATACTGCGTGTACTTAATTAAAGTCAGTTTTTAATCCCGGAGACTAAATTGACATGTACAAATGTCAAATTTGAAAATTTTAGGAATAGCATTTCATCTGTTTAAATCATTATTAGATTTCTGTATGATTTTTCAAGCTACGCTACTGGATCTTGTTGATAAAATTATGCTTTTGGCAGGGTTTATAAATTTTAATATTTGAAGCTGGCTGATATCATTACGTTTAAATTCATATTTCTTTCCTTCATCCAATAAAGCAATTCACTTTGCCCTTTCCAATAATATACTGTAATGATGAAACTTGATTAGGTACATAGGTACTTTAGCAAATAGGATAAGTATTTCCCAAAAAGGGGAGTTTAACGCCCATAGTACTTAAAGGCTATCAAAAGTAGGGTTACCAGACTTCCGGATTTGTCCTGATTTTTGCTTATTTTATGAAATACTGAAATTTACGAAATCGAGAGTTCCCTGCGTGGCGGTATGCACACAAAAAAAAACTTGGAATTCCGCGCGCACTCGCAGCAATAATGTCGGGACATTTTTATAGAAATCGGGCTTAATGTCAAATGTGAAATTTTATGTCAGGATTTTATACCTAGTTGTATGTACATCTCGTAACTCTAATCGAGAGTATTATTTTGTTGAAACGGGTGCGCATCATTCTATTAGCAATCTAGCAATGCTAGGACTGATAATTAATCAACCATAGCACCAAAGGCTACAACAACAAAAAAGAACTCGATATTTTATTTAAGTTAGTTAAGTAAATATAGAACAGATAGGTACTCGATGCTCAAAAGAAGCCACCAACATTACATACCAACGAATATTCGTGCTTAGAAGATTCCGAGAAATCAAAAACAAAGATACAGGTAGACGAAACGTGAACTGGATCAAGAGAAATGAAAAGCGAAACGTATCACTATCTACCTACCAGTTCGAGATTATACGGTTTACTTTAAAAGAGAAAAAGCGCCTCGTCATCATAATACACAACTTCCCACGCTTTCGCGGTACGTGAGTACCACAATACGTATTTCAAAAACAATATTTTAACTGCCTCGTTGGTCCAGCGGTGGCAAGTGACTGCTGATCGTGAGGTCCTGGGTTCGATCCCCAGATTGAACGGTGTTATTGTGTTTTTCCGTGTGGAATTCCTCAGTAGCAGCCCGGAGTTTGGATTTGTGGCCTGGTTGAAGGCAATAAGCTCGCCCCTTATTACATGTGAATAATAGACAAACGGCGAAATGAGGGTGTTACTACACCTCTGCCCAACATTCCTGCAAACACAGGCGTGGTGTTATGTTATATTTTCCACTAGCGACCCGCCCCGGCTTCACACGGTTCCAATGTAGATACTGATGTGGGGCATATAAACCTTCCTCTTGAGTCAATCTATTGCTGAAAACTGCATTAAAATCCGTTGCGTAGTTTAAAAGATCTAAGCGTACAGACAGCGGGAGCGACTTTGTTTTATACTACTTATGTAAAGATTTAAGTTTTAAACGGGACACATTGGATCACGGATCTCGTCATTACTATATTTTGACGTCACAGCACAACATGGCTCACGATTTTCACGCCTCTGAACATTGAACAATAGAAGTGAAAACAGAGGATCACCATTGAATATAATTACCTACACGTTAACTTTCAATTTTATGTTTGCTTGCACATCATTTTTATTTTCTAATTGTTCTTTTCCGGCCTGATAGGTGTAATTTTCAAAAACAATAAGTAATTACGGAATCCATAAGCTCAAAACTGATTTACTGTTCAGTGTTCCTATGATCATGAAGAAGCCACACACACCAATGTTTCCATTAATTCTTGATTTCTTCCTTCGAGGCAGCTATGAGCCGATTCCTAGTCGGCAACCTCGAGATTCTTAAAAAAAACGTTGCCCCATACTTGTATTTCTCCCGTATCGTAGGTGCGTTTACAGACACTAATCTTCATATGCACAAACGCCCAGACCCGGAACAACTATTTGTAGGCCATACAAATATTTGATCCGTGCGATAATCAAACCCACGACCCGTAGCGCAGAAGCCAATCGCTCAGCCACTGCACCAAATGTATCGTCGGTTACCACTAACGGGGTATCCTGCGTAAGCGACGAACGCGACAAACGCGATCAAGACAACGGCATCCTACTAGCGGCCGCGTGTAGCGAGACGCGACGTAACGCGTATTTGTTCCACGTCGTGTCGCGTCGCGCTGCACCGCGTCGCGTTTTTCGCTTACGCAGGACACCCCGTAAGTAAATCGGATATGCTTAATTTTTATACGACGGTATTTAACTTCTTCATTTTTTGGCTTGGTCACTCATTGTTTTAGTGGTGCGAGCCACTTACACTCGGTCATAAGCCCAGCTGTAGAGCGCGAGGTCCTGAGACCTGGATACGATTCGTAGAGGCAGTGTAATTGATGTTTTCTGTTAGAAAATTCACAGTAACAATCCAAGGTTTGCAATGGATGAAACAGCACAAGGTCCTTATTGTATGATATCTGATGTCTGAGGGCATCGCCTCTGCCTAGCCCTACAAGAGGGAATACAAGCCTGATATTATAATCCAATGAAAAAAATCTTATCATGTTTCCAGAGTCACGTTTCCTTCCCCTGTTCGAAGTCAAGAGGTTTGACAGTCGACCAGCTCCGGGTCTTGGACCTGGTGGTCTACCGCCACTGACAACGGTGCCGATCGCCGGAGAACGCTGTTCATCACGACTAGAATCTGCCTTGGACCAGATGAAACGACGGAAAAGGACACAGCCTAAAAATCTGGATACTCCTTTGGTAAGAAAAATACGGTTCTTTTGGTTTTGTAGTCTTATCCATTTTTTTCTTGGTCCTTGTCAGTATCGAATTTGAAAATAGTGAATAGGTATTGCTTACACCTAGAAAACGTTTATCATTATTAACTATTTTAACTGCCTCATTAGTCTAGTGGTGGCAAGTGCGACTGCTGATCGTGAGGTCCTGGGTTCGATCCCCAGGTCGGGCAAACTGTTATTGTGTTTTTCCATGTGGAATTCTTAGTAGCAGCTAGAGATTGAATTTGTGCCCAGTTGATGGCATTAGGCTCGCTCCCTATTACATGGGACTTAAACATAACGGCGAAATGAGGGTGTTGCTATACACCTCTGCACAACCCTTCGGGGAATACAGGCGTAATGTTATATGTAATTATTTTTCTGATATGACTAACGACCTACAAAATAAACGATGTTGCACCTAATAAACTTGTCGCCGCTGTGTAGCTCCATGCCAACATCCAACCATTAAATTAAGTAAAGGCTTTGTAGTGAAACTTTTTATACGATACCTATATAATTACTAATTTGTCAATACTCTTATTGACTCGCGTTCTTGTTTGCAGAGTCAAAGCATCGACCTCAATGGCTACAGCTTGTACCAGCAAATGCGGTCCGCTCCCGTGGATATGTATGTTACGAGAATGCGCGTACGACTCCCTCAAAACAGCAACTGGGTACGAGTGGAAAAATGCTACTTTGATCCAAGGAACGTCTCCCTTGACACTATGCTCTTGTTTCACGACATTACTATCAGCGGAAATGTAGATTTGTACGATGCAAATGACCTTGATAGAGACATTCCAGCGAGCCGAAGATTGAGGAGACATTTCGCCGAATCCAGATCCATAGACGGGCCTTTCGTTGACGACTATTCCAGGCACCGCGGAAACAACGGCGGAAGCAACGGCTGCAACATGATACTGAGATTAAGAAAAGCTGGAATCGGCTTCCACACGAGACCTCTGAACCAAGAACCTGGGAAGTTTAATGTTAAAACTGACTCCGAATTCGTGGAGCCTGGCTTCATTAGCGTTTATGCATACGGTTGCGAGAAATATATTAACAGGAATTCGGTCAGAAATAAGGACAATTTGCCTTTGATTCGCAGAAGACGATCTGACGAATTCTCCTTTGATCCACGGTTACGTCAAATATATAGTGATGGGTCGGACAGTAGAGCTGCGGACAATAATTGGGACATTGTGTACGAACCGCGTAGCAGAGTCAATTACGAACGAAGTAAACTCTTTAGGCCAGACGACGAATTGGACGAAGCCGAAGATATTTCTAGAGAAATGGAGGACATATTCACGAAAGGAATAAGAACTCTTTTGACCACATACATGAAGAAGGAATTGCAGCCAGCTATAAAAGACACTTTGATGAGAAATATGGGATATGTGATATCATATGGTTAAATTAGGAACTAATTTATATAAGGGCTGCTTATATACCACTTTTAAAATAAATATAATTCATGAAAAACTTACATAATATAACATCACGCCTTGTATTCCTGGAAGGGTTTGGTAGAGGTGTTTTATAGTACACCCTCGGTTCGTCAGTTATGTTTAAGTCCCATGTAATAGAGGGCGAGCCTATTGCTATCAACCGGACACCGAAACCGTTTCAAACCCAATAACACTATGCCCGACCTGGGGATCGAACTCAGGACCTCATGCTCGGCAGTCGCACTTGCAACCACTAGAGCTTCAAGGCAGTCAACTGAAGTCTGAAAAACTTATTTTTGTGAAAGTCGAAAGTGATAAAGTCAGTCTACTATTGATATAAAATGAATAGAAATAGAAGTGGTATAATTTTTTAAATTAATGTTTATGATCATGAAAATATTGTTTTATAGTCATTTATGTAATTAACACTATAAAGATTTTATACTTTAATATTTTATTTTTTATTTCATGTCATCTGATTTTTTTTAAAACCAATGCAACGGCTGTTTCCCATACTAGATAGCGAAATAGCTTGAAAAAAAACACAATCATTTTCATATTTTTTTAATTTGTTTACTAAGGAAACCATCTAAATAAAAGTTCAGTCGAAAATCTATCTAATAGGTAGGTATCACAGAAATTTATTCAGAACAGCTGTGTACAATAAAAGCGTTTATAAATTATTAATTATGAATATTAGTTATACAAAGAATGTTAGCTAAAGTATTCTAGTAAAATACCTGAGGCCCCTGAGGGGTAATTCTACTACCAAAATTGTTGCACAACCGCAAAAGCAGGTCCCTACCTACCACAACCATTATTCAATTTTTGTAAACGTAAACTATCTGTATGAATGGTCAGGCTTTGGTTCGGTTGCGATTCATCAACATTTTTGTTAGTAGAATTGGCCCCCTGGAAGTATCAAACTGTAGAATATTAATTTAATTATGTGCCTAGTATTATAAATACGCAAATTTGTATGTTCGCTACAGAGTTTTCAAGGATAAAAGTACCATTTATTATTATAGAGATTGATAAATTAACACATTTTTTTTCTATTTGCCTGCTTGTAGATGGTCTTGCGGACCGTTTCTACGTAACCGGGAAGTTATTGGCGAGACCTGGAGGGTCTTCAACCAATGGGCACGAGAGTAAAATACTTAACCTAAGCTAACTACTACTAAACTAACATCATGACTAGCTAACAACAACAGCACTAAGGGCGACCCCTAGGGGGGACTCGGACCTCGGCTTAGGGCGTTGCTTGCGAGAGGACTGGGAGGGAGTCAGCTTGATGAGGGCTGAATTAACGGTGTGACTGCGGAGTCAGAAGAGATGACCGGCTCCGCGGCTGCGGCGGGTGAGCATGGTGGATCGGGGAGATAAATTAACATAACAACATCACGCCTTATATTTCCCAAAGGGTTCGGTAGAGGTGTTTTTAGTACACCCTCGTTTCACCAGTATTGATAAATTACGGGGTACTTTTTAGGCTGGAAAATTATATAAGAGTAAAGTCGCGGGCACATCTACTGCAAAACTATGGTAACCTGACTATGTATAATATTAAAAGAGAATACAAGAATTCCTGATTCTGTTAAATTTTTTAATTATATTTTTATACATTAATGTGCAAACACAAACAATATTAATATTCAACAAATTTATACTTATAGAATAGGCAATATGACACTTACGAATAAATATTTCGTGATTATTTTTAAAATATTTATATTATATAAAATGTTAAATAATATTCTCTATAACAAGATTTGATATATGTATGATAATAATTTATTATAATATTTAGGTTTGTTTTTATACAGTACAAGTAGAAAATATGTTATAAAGTCTGTATGAGAATAAACAAATGGCAGTTTATTTTTTATGATTTTACTAATAACGCCTAGTTTTAAGTTTCAGTGTCTTAAATTATTGCACCTGCCAAAGGTTCAGCACTGGAATCTCTATAACAAAGAAAAATAATATATGATAAAAGCTCAACTATTTTTTCAAATATTGAGTGTCTGATCGGTCCTAAATAACATAAACAAACATAATGTTACGCCTTGTATTTGGCGAAGGGTTCGGCAGAGGTGTTTTAGTACACCCTAATTTCCACCCTAATGTTCCATGGAATAGGGGGCGAGCCTAGTGCCATTAACCAGGCACAAATTCAGACTCCAGGCTGCTACTGAAAAATTCCTAATGGAAAAACCTAATAACACTTTGCCCGACCTAGGGATCAATCCCAGGACCCCATGCTCAGCAATCGCGCTTGCGACCACTAGACCAACAAGGCAGTCAAAATCAAAATAAATAATTATTTTACAGTAGATAAGTCTCTTATGGGATATTATAAAGATGTTTAAATTAACAACAGCGAGATCTAGATTTAAAATATAGAGTTATATGCAGGGTTGAAATTTGTAACTTTTATTCTATACAATTATCAGTATTTCTCTTAATTTATAGAATAAAAGTTACCATTTTCCGTCCCTAGTTATATGTACTGAAAATAACGTCAACAATAGAAGTGCCGCCATTTTCAATCCCATTCTTCAATGGCAGCAAAGTAAAAGAAGACATCTACAAAATTGCAATTTTACAGGAGAGCACATTTAGTAAAAAATAGTGGCCATTTAGCTGTGCTGTTTTTTAAAAATCGAGTGTAGATTTTCTTCATTCTTTTGAAATTTGAAATAATTTTGTAGATAGGGTTAGGGCTTATATCAAAGCTAATTTTTGTAATAAAAGCATTTACACAAAAATGTAGATGTCAATATCTATTTTGCTGCCATCGCTTTATGTAATAGGGTTGTAAATACTTAATTGTATTGACTTAAGCTGAAAATATAAACAAGATTCACAGCATACCTTACATTTTTGAATCAGCTTCTGCTTTTAGAACCTCATTCTACCGTCTATTCATCAACTATGTAATTTAATAAACATGTGTTTTATTTCATCGTATAAAGCAAAATGCAATGCAGACACCAAAACAGCCTTCAACATACTCGGCCCATAGCCTTTATATAGAGCTAAGAACCCTTCCATTGTGATAGTCAACTTTATACAGTGTAGTAGACCGGTACAATACATTTGCTTTCCGAAGTCTGTCCGATGTTGCTGAAAGCCTTGAATTTGCAGTCTCTTCTTCACTACGTCAAATGGATAGATCACAGTTTTCGCGGCAAAACCTGCTATTGAACCAGCCATCAAGTTGGCAAACAATGATGATTCCACGTGCTGTTTGGTAGTATGTCTTTGGAAATAAGTTATTTTAATTAATATACTATCTGTGAACAATTTATATACAAGAAATTGTATACCAGCATGCGGTGCAATCTGACCAAGAGTAGGTATTAAACCTTTGAACAGAGCTGCTACTCCTTCAGTCTTAACCATAGATGTGATTGCATGTGAAAATCCTTTGTACGCTTTTTTCGTCTTTTGCTCAGCAATTAATCTTGTTCGAACTGTATCAAAAGGAAAAGACGCGACAGTGGCAAAGGCAGCGGCCACACCTCCACTGCAAAAATGTATCGCATGTGTATGGGCGTTATACAATTGATGATCAGATCTGTGAATTACTTGCGTTAATTTCTCAAATATAGAAAACTGCAGGACGCCGTACGATATCGATAACAACTGCGCCGGTACGTGACCGCTCCATAATGTGGAAATCCCTTCTTCTTTAACAATAGAAGTGACTGCTTGTAATATAGAGCTGTATTTCGAACCATTTTTTATGGGTTCTAGTTGGAGTTGAAATCGTATTTTTAGAACGTCGAGGGGTTGAGCTACGGCCCTCGTGGAGGCTCCCGCTAGGCCGCCAGCCATCGCAGCTTCATAAAATGTGGTTTTGCTCTCGAGATTCTGCATTATTCGCACCATTACAAAGATTTAATTGAATTAGTTCAGTAAAACCCGGTCAGATATCCTTAATATCACAGTCTCATAGTGCAATTAAATAATCTACCCTCACTCAATGTCATTAAAGATAAATTGTAAATGTCAAAACAAACAACCCGATCAGATGTTAACTGTCATTGTCATTACCACAGATTAATGATAGATAATGTCGTCTTTACAAGTATCTATGATTGTCATAAACAATACCTACATAATAATATATCACTAATCTGTGGTCATTGTCATCCAGTCATGTGAGTTTGCGTTCAAAACTAAATAAACGGTGGGACTTTGTATAAAGTATGTTAGAAAATATTTTCATTAAGATAAGGAACAACTTTGATTCTTATTAAGTTAGTTCTATTATTTTCGGTATACCAAATACGACACAATACGCATGTTTATACTACAGAAACCAAATACGCACGTTATAGATAAGAGTATAGATTGAACGTATGACTTTCGATTTATTTATCTGTCGCATTCCGCCCGCTGGAGACGCTGGCAGATTTTTGATTTAACTTTGACATTTGTCGAATCCTCTTGAGTATTATGTTCTGTGGTCGAATCTAATTTGACATTTTGTTTGATCAAGTTGAGATTTGTGTATTTTTATTTGTTTTTAAGAAAAATCTACTCGAAAATGTCGTCACCCCTAGAAAATCTGGAGACTCAACTTGAAATGTTCATCGAAAACGTAAGGCAAATTCGCATCATCGTGAGTGATTTTCAGCCACAAGGACAAAGTGTTCTGAATCAGAAAATGTAAGTTACTTTCTTTTAACGTTTTGCGTGCGTTTATCTTATGTTGTTAGTTTATTTAAAGACTGACTATTCAATGTAAATTTTTCAGACAATCCCTAGTCACTGGTCTGCAAGAGGTTGATAAGCTGAAGTCCCAAGTCCATGATATCCATGTTCCTACAGAGGTGTTTGAGTGAGTGTTCATCTAATTTAAAGTCGAAAATTTATTTAATTATTATAGAAAGTTAATGTGCAAAGTGGATATTATGTATGTGTGATTGATTAAGAAATAAGTATAGACAAATAATTGTCACATACATTTTTTTTTGTATTGTGAATAGTGAGGGGCTCGTGGCTGATTGCCAACTGCGCGGATGATACAATTTACGAGGTTATACGCTGTGCTTTCCGCGGTCAGTCTGGAGGGGTGACCACTTTTTACACCTCAGTGTCTCAGAGAGCATGTTATACAGTTGGTCCAGATGGTCATTGAAATAACTATGACATTCATTATGGGAACTCAGAAGTCTGACAGTCAGTCTAGTCTTATGATATTGGCATTTCCCTGTAACTGGGTTGAAGAGGTCTGATAGCAGTCGCTCTGTGTAAAATACTGGTATTCAACTGCTTCTGGTTAGACCAGAAGCTACCCAACTTAGTTGGGAAAAGGCTTAGAAATTTAAGTATTTTACAGACTTACTGGCCATACCATCACTGACATAGAAGTAATAATGATTCATTGTTAACATTTATTTTTTTCAGCTACATTGACCAGGGTCGCAACCCTCAGCTGTACACCAAAGACTGCATAGACAAGGCTCTGGCCAAAAATGAAGAAGTAAAAGGAAAGATCGACTCATACAAGCGCTTCAAGAGTCACCTGTTGTCAGAGCTTTCTAAAACCTTCCCCAATGAAATAGCCAAATATAAAGCTATTAGGGGTGGGGAGTAGTAGATAGTAAGAATAATTTAGTAATATTTACTATTTAGTTGATAATTTTTTAAACTATTTTCATGGGCCAATAAAAAAAGAATGATTGTATTATGTTGTAAGATACAGTTGGCTGTACAGTGTAAGCACAATACAGGGTGTAAAAAAATCATGTAATTCCTTCAAAACTTGTGATGTACTGTTAACATAGATTAAGCCTGGACAGGAAACCGTTGGATTCAATAATAAAAAAAACCATAAGTAAACATAATTATGTTCTTAAAATGAGGCATTTTACCGCTCCGAGTTAAATGACCGTGCGGCGAGCGACAGCCGCGCAATTCGCTTACATGATTTCGTTTACGCCCTGTATGGAGGTAAATGTTTTTTTTTCTCATAAAACTAATTTATAATGTAAACAGCTTTACGAATAATATTGCATTCCCTTTCTTTATTATAAATATCTACATGCAGTCTTATGTAAAGTTGTTTACGTCATGGATACAATATGTGTAAATTTCAGAAAACTCAATTTTATTTAAATAACTGATTATTACTCATAGGATATAAATTCAACTAAGTAACCACTAATTGTGCGTTGATGTTTATTGTTTAAGGATTTAAAAAGGCTTTTTTAAAATTAAAGACATTTAAACAAAAAAATTCAGTTATTTTATTTATGTATGAACAAATAGAATAAAAAATATTTTTATAAAATTAAAAGCTGACCATAAAACACATTGCAACACGAATAAGCTTATAAGCAATAAGATACAATTAAAAGTATTTGAAAATTAAGAATATTTTGGATGAAGTACATCAGAAAATACAGTAAGTATAAAGAAACACTTTTCTTCTAAAAAGTGGTTTCAAAATATGAAATAACAATTTCAGGTTGAAGGCGAAAAATATAAGTAAAACAGAAAATAATGAGAGAAGGCAAAAGCCAGCTTCGCCCTAGGCTGTAATTCCAGAATTACCAGATACAAATTTAATTTTTATAATTGCAATTATTATTTGTGATTAAAATAAATAAGTCTCATCATTAAAATAAGTTAATACATTGATATTATACAGGGCATGTTTGGTATATAAAACATTTGTAAAATATGTAGGTAAAATTTCGATAAAGGCTACAGTATCTAAACTTCAGGGGTCAATGTTGTTTCTCGCATCGTTTGTGGCTCTAAATCTGCATGCGCTTCAACATTAATTTCTTCAGAATTTTTGATTTCTACGATTTCTATATCATTTTCGCATGACGGAGGCTTTTTGTTAAGCTCTAAATCGCTGGAAAACTCGCCCCACATTTGATAAAATTCCCTTTTTACTGGTTCTACTAGTTGTGATTTAGTAGTGATGTAGACGTAATTCCAGTTGTCGGCAGAACGGTCGTTACCCCAATCTAAAGTGCCCGTCATGAGAACTTTGTCGTCGACTAAGCAGAATTTGTGTTTCATCTTATAAATTGGTTCATTTGCTTTACACTTTATTTCTGCTCCTGAAATCAGAATAAAACATAATAAAAATATTTACATTATATACAATAATTCATTGAAATGACATCATAAAAGTGGTGAAACTTACCAGCTTCAATTAGCTCTTTTATAAAAAAATCTGTCGATTCGTTATATCCAGATCGGTCAATTATGATACGAACTCTGATGTTTTTCTTTTTTATCAAAGTCACCAAGCGACCTTGGATAGCAGGGTTGTGAATGCTAGGCATGCATACATTCAAGTTTTTCTTAGCCGTTTCCACATAACTGATCAACTTATCGAAATAATTGTAAGCATTAAATTGTAGTTTGCAAAACACCATTACTTCATTGATTTCGGTATTTCTACTTTTATAATAGTAAGCCGCTGCAGACACAGCACAAGTTATCGCAACCGCTGCAGCCGACGACAGTATGCGTGGATTTAATATCATTTTACGTAATTTGAAACATAAATACAACTATTTTGGCTTTCAGATAGACCAATCTAATAATTTTATACTGCGAAATAAAATTATGAGGTCAAACCGTGCTGTCACCATCACTTTACCCAGTAAAAGGAAATCTTAAAACTACCCTCATTCAGTATGTACTGATGATAACCCCCATTATTGATGAATATATTAATTCTTTAAACCTACATCCTGTCGAAAGACGTCGTAACACAAGTTATTAGACTTTTATCACGTTTTTTTATGTTACCGTTTTTAGATGGGAATAAAATTTACTTTGACAACAAACAAAACTAAATCGGTAGTATTAACTAGTTTACTTCTTCGCAAAACAATTATAATCGACTAAAATTATCTTTAGTTGCAGCATTACCTTCAGCCCTATTCATTGTCGCTCCTAAAAAAAATCGATTAAATAGAGATGGTGGTGGAAAGGCGCGAATATTGACGTGTTTTTGACAATTTAGCTATTTTTCATCAAAGTTGTTTTTATATTTTTTGACAGAAACTACTGGAAGAATGGTGTAAAGCTTAAATATAACAATCATGGGTATTACGGGTTTATTACCGTTTATAGAGAAAGCCTCTAAGCGGACTAATGTTAGTGAATTCAATGGTTGTACAGTGGCGATAGATTCTTACTGTTGGCTCCATAAAGGCGCCTTTGCTTGCGCCGATAAACTGGTGCGAGGAGAAGAGACTGATATGTAAGTTGTTTTATCCATTACTTTACGGTAAACTTTAGATTTGTCTCATAATCTACTGCTCGTCTTGTCTAACCTAACTGGTAAGGTACCTAGTACCTATAGAGTAATATGGGATACATTTATGAAATGGTAAACAGCATATATATTTTTTGTAGTGGTTTAGACGACACTGATATATTGTTCAGTTTAGCAGGCAGACATTACTACTGCATTACTGTAAAAATATTTATGAAGCGTACATGTTCTATATCTATGTAAGGCCTAATGCACAAGTCTAGCAATCACTAGTGAAGTTTTTTTTTTCTAGACATATAAGATACTGCCTGAAATATGTGACAATGCTGCTATCGAAGAATATCAAACCTATATTAGTATTTGACGGGAGGCACCTGCCTGCTAAAGCCATGACAGAATCCAAGAGAAGAGAGTAAGAACAACTGTTTTTTTTATGAATGATACATTTATGTCAATAAGATAACTTAAAAGAACTAATATAAGAAATTATTGATCAACCAATCAATCTAATCTTTCATTAAATGGTATTTGCTTGTTTTGTCTTTCTTTTATTTTATTTAAAATGATGCTCACTATTTTCAGATCTCGAGACATATCTAAGAAAAGGGCAGCTGAGCTGTTAAGTCTTGGAAAGGTAAATTAACACAATTCTCATTAGGATATTAAGGGCTTGAATAAATACATAAACATAATTAGCCCATTACTGTTCCACTACTGGGCATGTGTCTCTTCTCAGAATGATGAGGGTGTAGGCCTTAGTCCAGTTCAGTATAAGTATTACATCTTTTATTACTGTCTAAAGTTCATCGTACATCTAAATCCAATAATATAGAAAGTTAGGAAATATTCAATACTTTGGGGAGTCATTTTTTTTTACAAAATACAGCTGAATTAAGAACCTCCTCCTTTTTGAAATTGGTTAAAAATATATTTTTTTTGTATGAAGGTTTGTGGTTGATCCTATCAATTTTGACAATAACCATAGAAATATTGCTAAATTTTAATTCAATAAAATGAGCTGGTTTTAGCTCACTGTTTCAGTCAGAAAATAATCCAAACATCAAAATAAAATACATCCATTTCAGATAGAAGAAGCCCGTTCCTACATGAGACGTAGCGTAGACATCACACACTCAATGGCACTTAGCCTCATCAAGGAGTGCAGGAAACGCAATGTGGACTGCATAGTGGCCCCTTATGAGGCGGATGCACAACTTGGTTATTTAAACATCAAGAATATTGCACATCTGGTGATTACTGAAGACTCGGATCTGATATTGTTTGGGTGCACTAAGGTATATTGTCTTTTATACTTTATGTAAAAGGAATTTGGTACTTTCTTTACTGTTAGCTTTATTTTATTCAATCCATTCAAATCAGACATCCAGACGTGGATTAACAGAGTCACTATGAATGATAATGCTCAAGTACATCTCGCACACCCTGGAAATCAGCTTTGCTACCAACCTCGTTGACTGGAGAATCATATACCATTGAGGATAGGTCTCTCATATTGCTTATGAACAACCAGCCTTCGTACTAGAAAAATGGACTGGTTCTCTTTATCTCATGTCAACAATAAGAACTACATATTTGAAAATAGCTTGTGCTGCTTGTGCAGTGGTGAAAAGACCAGCCAATCAGCAAGGCTAGTACTGAGGCTGATTGTTTAGGGTGCGCTGGATGTACTTAAGTATCAGTAGTCATTTGTGGAGGTTCTTAATGCACCCATCTTTGAATGGATTGGCGAAAACAGTATTTGTGTTGCATGATCAAAGGCTGTCTTATGCTTCGTTCAAACCGCACATTTTTTGCAGCACAAGGTATTGCAATAGTGTTTTGGCACATGTCAGACATTGTTATATGAGTGCCTCAACATGTCTAACATGTATCGCAACTAACTGTTAACTATAGAACAGTGATAGCCTAGTGGTGTGACCGTCGCACTGCCAAGTCATAGGTCTCGAGTTCGAACCCTTGGCACGCACATCTGACTTTCTGATTTATGTGTGTATTGTATAATTCTCACTTGTTTAAAAACGGTGAAGGAAAACATCGTGAGAAAACCTGCCTGAGAGATATTTCTCGACAGCATGTGAAGCCAAGTCAGAGGCCCATGGGCGCCGTAAACTCTGACACCAGGTTAGTCACTAACCACACGAAAATAAGAAGATCGTAACTTGTGGCCAAGTAAAATGAATGTTGCGACACAGTACAACGTCCGCCACCTGCCAGGTGTAGTCGTAAAACATTTCGTTATATAATTCCAGGTACTCTTCAAAATGGACCTAGAAGGTACAGGTACACTGGTAGATACCACCAAGCTGCCGCTAGTGATGAAGTGTCCCATAGAACATTATTCATTTGACAAGTTCAGACAGATGTGCATCATGTCTGGGTGTGACTATTTGGCGTCACTGCCGGGCATAGGGCTGGCGAAGGCGAGGCAGTTTGTTACTGCTACTCAGGACTCGAATTTTGCTAATGTGAGTTTATAATTGTTATTGGAGTTGCTGCTAGTCTTATTCTCGCGTTTTTATCGCCTTTCTGCTTTGTTAGGATCAGTTTCCACCAAGCGGAAGAATCCTCGCGCACATTTTTCATGTCACTGAATAAAGAATTTTATTGCCTTTACGCATAAAATCCGATGCAGAATCAAGCGTTTCCTTCCGCGAGCCCGAGCATACCCGAGCGTGGGATTTTACACTAAAAGGTAATACCAGTGGCGTAGCGTGGGTGTCGGCTGCCCGGGGCGGAAGATAATTTTGCCGCCCTCTTATTTAGGATATCTTTTTAATATAAAATGGTTCAAATATTTACAAAATATTTTTATTATTTATTGTTAAACTTTGCCGCCCCCTAACAATTGCCGGCCGGGGCGGGCCGCCCCTGCCGCCTCCACTACGCTACGCCACTGGGGAATACTGATCTTTATTCAGTGACATCAAAAAAAGTGTGCATGGATTTTTTCGCTTACTGGAAACTGACCCTAAATGGTGGAGTTTTAAAGAATGAGATTCATTTGCTTACTTTTTTTCTATACAAAGCTAAGCTTTAAGTGTCTCTGTTACTGCTACGCGACTCTAGACATTTCTCAAGAGTTACCATGGAGTTAATTGCCTGTTCTTTTTCATAGGAATCTACATTTTGGATCGCGGCAGTAGCTTGACAATTCAAAAGTGCCTGTAAATAAACTATTTAAATGAATGCTTTGACTATGAAGCTTTTAAGATTTATAACGCAAAGAAGCTAAACTGCAATAGTAACCTTTCATCACATTGTAAAGTATTTAGGAATTTTATATGTATACTGAATTCAAAATTTCCTCACCAGGCCCTCAGAAAATTGCCAAGTTTCTTCAACAAATTGTCGTTAGTTGTAACAGATGAATACAGAGAGAATTTCCTGAAGGCTGAAGCTACTTTCAAACATCAGTATGTCTACGATCCCATTGAAAGAAAGATGGTGAGATTGACAGAGCCTGATGATGAAGGTAAGTGTCTTAACAGCATATCGACGGTGAAGTGCCAATACCTCCTAACTGACATTTTTCGAGAAATTCACTTTTTTATAGTTCTGTATTTAAAGGCGTTATTCGCATGTTTTAATGAAATCCCCGAAGTGACATTTTTGTTACAACAGCTTGAATTAAAATATGGAAAATTCTTTCAACTAAACTAATTTTTCTATTTTATGGCATTAACTACTGTCTAACCGAATACCTACTACACTATCGTAAAATATACGAATTCAGCATAATATATAACGCATACATTATTCATATTCTAAGTTAATAAATATATTAACAAATTTTTAACTTATCAAGAAATTAAACGTTTTTGCAGTTTGTGTAAATTTTTGATTTTGTCAGTTAGGAGGTATTGGCACTTCACCGTCGATATCCATTTTAGTACCACAAAAGAACAAATTTTAATATTAATACGGAATTTGAATCAGATTCTTTAAATTATGTTTAAAAAAATTACATTAAAGCCTCGTATCCACTAGGCAACATTTGGCGCACGACATGTTGCACAATATGTTGCTCAACGTGTTGAAAGTCAGCACGGAACTTTTGTTTAGCAACATTGTCTGTCTACACATGATTTCGCTCGCATCAGTCGTCGACAACATGTAGCCAGACGAACTAGCACGAATATCGTTAGAACCATTTGTTCAAATATGTAGATTCAGATCATCTTGATTGACTGTTAAAATTCATAAATGCATTATACTGTGTTGAATCTCTGCTGGAAGCAAACAAGTTCTTCTTCTTCTTTTCGTGTTGTTAGTGACTAACATACTGTCATAGTTTGTGCCACTCATGGGCCTCTGACTTGGCTTCACATGCCGTCGAGAAATATTTCTCAGGCATGCCGGTTTCCTCACGATGTTTTCCTTCACCGTTTGTAAGGAAATGATAATTATACAATACGCACATTACCGAAAAGTCAGAGGTGCGTGCCTTTAGTTCGAACTCGAGACCTATAACTTGGCAGTCCGACGGTCACACCACTCGTCACGGCTATCACTGCTACATACACAACTTGTTAATTTCTATACATTTCCCTGCTAAAGTGGGTCTTATTTTATATGAAATACGGTATAATAATTTTAAATAAATTAAACTGAATATTTTTCCTACAATTTAAACACAAAATACGATTTTCTTTCATTTCAGATATTGAACAAGCATTGTGTGTGAATGCTGGTGAATTTTTGGACCCTGAAACAGCATTTCAACTAGCTCTTGGAAATCTAGACCCTTTCTCATTGAAGAAAATGGATGACTGGCATCCAGATTACTGTAGAAATAAGGTATTTATCTCATTTACAAAGCCTGATCTATAGTAATCTGTACTAATATTATAAAGCTGAAGAGTTTGTTTGTTTGTTTGAACGCGCTAATCTCAGGAACTGCTGGTTGGGATTGAAAAAATATTTTTGTGCTGGATAGTCCATTTATCGAGGAAGGTTATAGGCTAATAACATCACGCTACGACCAAAAAGAGCGTAGCATAAATGAAAAATGTTGCAAGAACGGAAAAAATTTCCACCCCTGCGAAGCCGGGACGGGCCGCTAGTATTATATAAAATGCTGATCAATTCAATCTGTTGTCAAATCCTAGGTCAACGAATGTGATTGGTCGACCAAAATATTAACAACCAATCACATCACTCGGCATGAGATATTTCAGCCAACTAGTACATTTTTGTATTGATCAGCTTTTCAGAAATTAGGGGTTCTATTCTGCCTAGCTTTTCCCCAAGGTCACCTTCTAGTCTAATCAGATGCGACTGAATACCAGTATTTTAAACGGAGCGACTGCCATCAGACCTCCGCAACCCAGTTACTGGGCAAAGCCGATATCCTCAGGTTAGACCAGTTGTTTGACTTTCGGGCTTCTGACTTCCCGTAACGTCTGTCATAGGTATTCGTATGACACCCGGGACCGACTGTTTACCGTGCTCTCCAAGGAACGGAGAGATCTCGATATGTAACGAACGGTCACCCATCCACGGACTGACCGCGGCAAGCGCAACTTAACCTCGCAAATCGTATGACCCGCGTGGTCGAAATTTTGCCACGAACCGTTTTCCTTTCAGAAATTGGAGGTTAATGTCGTTTATTTATTACCCAGAATGAACCAGTAAAAACAGTCAACTGGAAAGACCAAGGCGTATCGTCACATCCCAGTATATGGAGCAAAGAGATTATACCCTACCTCGACGAGCAGACTCCTTGGCTGAAGAAAGTAAAGAAACCAGAACCTATCTTAGCAGTTCCGACTTCTAGGCCGAGGAAGGTCGTTAATCTAGTCAGTAAATACGTGCCTGATTCTCAGGTTGAAGATGAAAGGTATGTGATAAAAGAGCTACTTGAGATTTAAGAGATGATTTCTTCAAACTTCTATGTCCTTAGTCCTGACTGCTTTGTGCTAGGGGCGTAGCTACCATTGTATCAGCTGTATCAATGATACGTAGCCTCCGGGCTACAGGGGCCCCGACGTGTGCAAGCAGAAATTCGTAAAATGCTATCCATAATCTCACTCAAGCTCTTAGGCCGTACGTCAAACTTTAAACTCTAAAACGCTAAACTCAGTACACCCCAGACACTCCATACAAAAATAGACTATGGTTTCTGGTTTGGTTTTCTCCATATTGTCGGTCGGCGGTGAAAACCACGTATGTGTGAAAAAAAATAATTAAAAGAGAAATATCTGTCTCCTGCAAAAAAATACCCGATCAAATGTTAATACAAGTTTGTCATCGTACGTCATAGATAGCTTAGAAGTATTTGAATTGAAAATTTGTTGAACTAGTACAGTCACGAGTAATAATATGTATACACATAGCTAAATTAAAAAGCGATTGTCTTCTAAAATATCTATTAGAATTATGAAATATTTAACACATAATTTTTACAATTACATACGAATTACTGTTTTGAATATTTCTTAATTACACTTTATTCTCTAAAACAAATTCGCTTTTTAAGTTAGCAATGTGTATATATATTATTACACGTGACTGTACGTGTATGCAGAGTTTATCAATGTAAAGAACAAATAAAATACTTTTCAAGAAACTTTTATTTACGAGGTTTTCACTGCCAAGTGTCGATATGGGTTTCGCCGCAGTCAGATAGAAAGGCCCTCCAACAAATTTTGATACAGGGCCCGTCTAGGGTAAGCTATGCCACTGCTTTGTGCGTTGTGGTTTGCGCGACTCTAAAGCAGCCACAGAATAATATTCGCGCAACTCACTGTTAGACTATCAGCCCAGTTCACTCCCGCACTCATATAAGTTGGTTACAGTTAATTAACCATTATCCTACGATTACTTAAGTTTGCGTAAGATAGCTAGTGAATGACATTAAAAACGATTTTATTATTTCTTTATTCCAGTTTATCAATAAAAACTCTAAGCAACATGTATTGTACAGAACCAGCGAGCAAAAAACAGAAAATCAACTGTGATAACGAGACAAGCCAGACATTTACACAGTGCACTGAAAACCAACACAACGTAGCACTAACAGACGAAGAAATTACCAACCAATTTAGTACGCAAAAAGAAAGATCGCCTATACTCGAAAACAAGGAGAGGTCTTTCAAAAAATGCCTTAAAACTGGTAGCTATTCAGTCCTAAAAAAACTAAGTAGGTTTCCTAGAACAATTATAGATAGCAATGTGGTTGAAAGTAAATTCTTCTCAACCACCGAAGAAATTCAAACTAGTGATAAACATGTATCAAATAACAGTATTATTGTAGAGGAGTCTCCAGAAAGGACTAGCAGGAATCCGTTTAAAAAACATACTCTGTCAGATGTAAAAATTGAAGGGACAGATGTTGAATGTTTGGAAGAAAATTCTCTGAATGATAATTCTCAAAAGGAAAATTCCCCTTGCAATAGTCCGGCGAAACGTCATAGTCACAGTCCAATATTAAAACAGGGTCCTAGATGTAGGAATCCTTTTAGCGCGAATGTGGATGTGCAGATTATTGATAATACGGCGAGCGAGGAATCTGTGATAGAGAATACTTATCCGATGGAAACTTTAATTACACCTACTGCTTCGCAGGTTTGTGATAAAATATATATTCGGATCCGGTAAATTTTCCTTTGTGTGTGTTTTTTTATATATAACTGGCTTCATCTTCTTTGGACGAATTCCGGATAAGTCACTTAATACATACATAATCTCACACCTTTTTCCCATGGCGGTGGGCAGAAACTATAGAACGCCACATGCTACGATCCATACAAACTTCTTTCGCTTTATCCACATTTATACATCTTGTCATACACGCACGCCGGTTGAGAGTAATACGCACCTGTCCTTTGTGAAGAACATCACCAATAACATCGATGTATGTCCTTCTAGGGCGTCCTTAACCGGCCGTTTCCACTGACATTCGCCTTATAAATTCCTTTTGTTAATCGCCGTTCACTCATTCTCTCAATATGACCAAAGTCACTTAGTATGTCGTACAATTTGTACCTATACATTTGGAAACACAAAAGTTCCCGAGAGTCATGGAAAAAGAGTTGATTGATTCTTTGAGGGAAATTATCTTTAAGACATTATTACTTTTACAGACATCATTCGGCGCTTCTCCCACAAAACCGGTGTCATCGTGGACAAGCAGCCAATCACAATCACAGCAAATGTTTGGAAGTCAGTACAACAAATCTAAGACTACCTTGAATGGTTTTAAAAAGTCAGCGTCGAGAGTTTCTGGGTTGAAGAAATCGCCGCCTTTGCCTAGTAATCAACCAACTTTGCTTAGCATGTATGGATTTCAGAAAAAGTAAGCAGTTTACTTAGAAGATGTTTTTTTTAACCCCCGACGCAAAAAGAGGGGTATTATAAGTTTGACCGCTATGTGTGTCTGTCTGTCTGTCTGTGTGTGTGTGTCTGTCTGTGGCACCGTAGCTCTTAAACGGGTGAACCGATTTGAGTGCGTTTTTTTTTTATTTGAAAGCTGGTTTTCTAGCGAGTGATCTTAGACATATTTTATTAAAATCGGTTAAGCCATTTCAAGGTTATCAGCTGTTTTGTTAGCTGCGGTAGGGTTCTTAGACGCATAATGTGTATTACTTTATTTACTTTTAAACGTACGTGTGAAATAAAATTTGAAACACTCATGTATGCTATATAACTATGCAAGATTATGAAATTCTTGATCTGATGCTGCAGCCATGATAACCAGTGCACTAGTACACTCTTGAAAAAATAATAGCAGATATGTCGTGTTTGGATTCGTTTTGATCAGTATTTGATTCTACATGCAATTCAATGGTGGTGACATGATGAGCTGATGCTGCAGCCAGGATATCCAGCACACTAGTACACTCTTGAAAAAATAATAGCAGATGTATGTCGTGTTTGGATTCGTTTTGATCGGTATTTGAATCTGTATACAATGCAATGGTGGCAATTAATACTAAGTTTAAAAAGTTTAAAATAAAACTTAAATTAAAAATTTAAAAAACCCCCGACGCAAAAAAACGAACTTTTAAAAAGTCAATAATAATAGTATCGTTGAGCCATCAAATTCGATTGAGTAACACCTATATATTTTAATTACAGAAATTGATGGATGGCACGATAAGGTTTGCTCGTTGAAATGGCGATATAATATCACGTCGGGGTACCGCTAAGTAAATTAGCTAGCTATTAAATTAATAGACGGTCAATTAAATGAAGGGTCTTACTTACTTTAGCGGTACCCCGACGCGATGTTATATCGCCATTTCAACGAGCAAACCTTATCGTGCCATCCATCAATTTCTGTAATTAAAATATATAGGTGTTACTCAATCGACTTTGATGGCTCAACGATACTACGTATATTATTTTTGACTTTTTAAAAGTTCGTTTTTTTGCGTCGGGGGTTTTTAAATTTTTAATTTAATCCATTTACGCCCTACGATTTTTATCGTGTTAAAGTTGTTTTTGTTCTAAATGTCTTATCATTTAGGTACAGAATAATTGCGCTTAAATTAAAAATAAAGTTGATGGTCATCTTCATGAAATTTTTTGTTCCCGTCATGATTGGATGCTTTTGTTTCTAAACGGCCTATAAGTACATATTGTTATATTCCATTCAATTCACTATACGAATGGCGTGCTGGTTGGCGATATGGAGGAAGCATAATACTGTATTCCAGCCAAACTAGATGTGGAATTGGATGTAGAACAAACTATCATGTATTATGGATGATTGTTACGTAGGTATTATAATTTGTGCAAAAAACTACATGAAAACGTTTTGAAACGGGTTTAATAATTATGTAAATAATTATGTAAATTATTATTCTATATCGAGTTTGGCTGGAGTACACAGATGAATGTAACTTTATTCAATACTAGCGACCTGCCCCGGCTTCGCACGGGTGCAATTTGGATACTACGGATGTAATGTAGTTATGTTTGACGACACGTTTGGTGTAGTGGCTGAGCGATCGGATTCTGCGCTACGGGTCATGGGTTCGATTCCCACACAGAACAAATATTTGTATGGCCTACAGATAGTTGTTCCGGGTCTGGATGTTAGTGCGTATGAAGATTTGTGTTTGTAAACGCACCCACGATACAGGAGAAATCATAGTGTGGGGCACGTTTTTAAAAAAAAATATAATTAAAATAATGTGGGGCATATAAACCTTCCTCTTGAATCACTCTATCTATTGCTGAAAACTGCATTAAAATCCGTTGCGTAGTTTAAAAGATCTAAGCGTACAGACAGCGGGAGCGACTTTGTTTTATACTATGTAGAGATTTTACTTTTACTGGTTCATAATGTTATTTCTTTTCTTTTTACAGGCCTGTCTTGAAGAGGTGATGATCTGCTTATGAATATATTATTAATTAAGTGTTATTTGTTTTAAGTTTAGCATTTGAGATGTGCATTTTATTTATTAATTATGTTATATAAACTGAGTACTAACAATGTTAGATAGTAATCGTGAAGGCCAGCTTATGGCTTTTATTATTGACTGTAATTATGTTTATAATTTGTGATAAATGAGAATAATTAGTTTTGATACTGTACAATGCAATTCTTTGTTTTAATTTTCGTCCTTCAACCAAACGTATCGTAAAGAAATTATGAAGACTCCCGGACTCTGGCAATTGGCAGAAAGTCAGTAACGAAGTAATGCATTCAAATATAAATATTTTGTGGCAAAAAATAAAGAAATAATCGTAAAAGCAAAAAGCCAACGTCACGCGGTGTTCCCAGGCGGTCACCCATCCAAGTACTGACCGCGCCCGATGTTGCTTAACTTCGGTGATCGGACGAGAACCGGTGTATTCAACGTAGTATGGACGTTGGCGAAAGCTAAGGCAAAATTATCAATGTGTATCCATGAAAAGTGACGTCTTACCGTAGGGGATACTGGGTTGCGGAGGTTTGATGGCAGTCGCTCCGTGTAAAATACTGGTATTCAGCCGCATCTGGTTAGACTGGAAGCTGACCCCAAGATAATTGGGAAAAGGCTAAGAGGAAGACCATAGGGGATACTGATAGTTACTGACAGATAATTTTAACATGGCTGTCGCCAACGTCCATACTACGTTGAATACACCGGTTCTCGTCCGATCACCGAAGTTAAGCAACATCGGGCGCGGTCAGTACTTGGATGGGTGACCGCCTGGGAACACCGCGTGACGTTGGCTTTTTGCTTGTACGATTATTTCTTTATTCATTTTGGCAAAAAAATATTATACTAAGTATAGGTATCTCAACCTCAAGTGCTAAGTCTTAGCACCTGAGGTTGAGGTACCTTTGAATATTTTAACGCGATCAAGACACGATATTATTTAGATAGATGAAAAAATCTCTTTGGGGATAATGGAATTCTGTGTACTAAGCTAACTTCTTACTGCAGCAATCCTGACGAGATGTAGTTCATGTTTTACCGCTAACAATTCCGCCGAATCTATAGACCACAATCTACATTATGATCTACGCACGACTTGGAAAATTTAATTGTTCTCAACAGATCAAAATTTTAAATGAGGTTAAAGTTCATGTTAAAAACAGTGTAAAATGAAATTTCAACAAAAAACAACAATATTCTATCTTTATAAAAGGCATTGCAAGTGGAATGCTACAAGTGTTCGGGAACACGACGCTACGCAATATACTTCATGGGTACATCCAATGATCAATAAATCACCCATAATTCCAAAATGTGTGTCTTATTTAGTTTTGACTAGTTTAGCCACCTACTCTATAAACCCATTCGGTACATAATAGACACTGTATCTCCAAATTTCACGCCTGTTCGCTCAACAAACAACAGAGCTACTTAATTACGAATATAGGTAATTATCAAAATAAACAGTCGCATTGTCACTCCATTACGATTATAATCACTGTTACACAACAGGTAATTTTCTACAAATTACACACGTTATTAAATGGACGTCATGCGTGATATTTGTACGATAATGAGGCAATTTTAAATTTAATCTGATTTAAAATGGCGTAATGCGTTTGTAACAAGGGTCCTACGTTCTTTGGATGCCGGGGGGTTACGATCGGTGATAATTAGATGCAGTACCTACCTATTGTTTGTGATGTTACCTATCGGATTTGTTTTGCTTTGTAACAATACCTACTAAGAATGATGTTGTATTATAATAGGCACTTAATAAAATAATAGTGGAAAAGAATGTCTTGAATGCGTGTAACGTTACGTGCAATGGACTGTCAAGATTGGTTCACGATTGAATACACTATTTAAGAATCCTCAACAAGGATTTTTCGTTCCAAACTGATAGAACTTACGACTGAAGTGTCGTCAAAGTTTCCGTTTCAATATTTATTCCATTGAGATGAGTATGCAAGAATCTCCATGGATTCTGGCAATAAAATTGTAACAAAATTTGTAAAAACATTTCGAATTACGAGAAAAAATCATAATAAGCAAAAAAGCCAACGTCACGCGGTGTTCCCAGGCGGTCACCCATCCAAGTACTGACCGCGCCCGATGTTGCTTAACTTCGGTGATCGGACGAGAACCGGTGTATTCAACGTAGTATGGACGTTGGCGAAAGCTGACTCAAAATTATCAATCTGTATCTGTAAATAATGACGTCATACTTAATTTGATTCTGACGTACATACGACGATTCTGAGCGACGAACATAGAAATGTTCCTTGGACACCGGAGGGTTAAATTAGATGCAAATAGTATATCCTTAGATACTTTGTGGATGCAATATAATATTGTTACGCGACGTTATCGGATATGTTTTGCTTTCTAAAAATATTAACTACCTACCTATGTTGTTGTCTTTGCTAAAAACGTATTAAAACAATGTTGGAGAAGAAAGTCTTGATTGAGCGTTACTTTTTACTTACCTACCAGTGCAAAAAAGATTGCATCGATTGAACTAGTAGGTATGTACGTACTGGATGAGAATTATCAAGAACAACAAATGTTTGTTCCAAATTGATCGAAAGTTAGTCCAATAACGAAGTTAGGTAGGTACGCCTAACGACTATTGTCAAAAAGTTTCGGTTTTTCTTTTATTTCCAATTTTTTATTTTATTGCGATGAATATGCAAGAATCTCCATGGACTCTGGCAATAAAATTGTAACAAAACTTATAAAAACATTTTGGATTACTAGAAAAAAATCATAAAGAGCAAAAAGCCAACGTCACGCGGTGTTCCCAGGCGGTCACCCATCCAAGTACTGACCGCGCCCGATGTTGCTTAACTTCGGTGATCGGACGAGAACCGGTGTATTCAACGTAGTATGGACGTTGGCGACAGCCATGTGAAAGTTATCTGTCCGTAACTATCAGTATCCCCTACGGTAAGACGTCACTTTTCATGGATACACATTGATAATTTTGCTTTAGCTTTCGCCAACGTCCATACTACGTTGAATACACCGGTTCTCGTCCGATCACCGAAGTTAAGCAACATCGGGCGCGGTCAGTACTTGGATGGGTGACCGCCTGGGAACACCGCGTGACGTTGGCTTTTTGCTGTTACGATCATTTCTATATTTTTGCCGAGAACTTCAAATGGTACTCCACCAAGAATAACAATATAGTCTGTAATTGTCGTTAAGATTGACAAGCATATCATTTTGGGACCCAGTGCATATTATCACCAACCACATTGGGTCACCCGCGCGACGGCGCAACGAGTATTCCCAAGGAAGGTTGATTGATGTCAGGCAGGCGGCCGGTCATAAAACAATAAGCCAAAACCTCTAACAACACGGATTTATGAAATACATGTCATGCCGACCCCACCTAGTGTGGGATAAGGGCAGGAAGAAGAAGAAAGGCGACGGTATTCGCTCCGTGTGAAATACTGTTATTCAGCCGCATCTGGTTAGACTGGAAGCTGACCTCAATATAGTTGGGAAAAGGCTAGGTAGAACAAAAGCGTTGGTAACCACTTTCCATAACGTGGGACGTCGGCCTGCTTGCCCATCAACTACATAAAAAAAAGTTATTGCAGATTCTGTAGAATATAAAACCTATTCTGCACGCACTCGACTGAACGCTGACTTTTTTAAAAGTGCATAGTGCTTATTGTTTCTTAAATTTATAAAAGTATTATTTTTTATCTTGCTTGTTAGTGATCCTAAGTTTTCTACTATTTTTCGTGTTTTTACCCGTGGGAAACTGTAATTGGCTCTATGTTTCATACTCAATTGTTATTAATCAGTTATAGCTGTTGGTTCTTATTCTTTAGTATACACAAGAAAAATTACAGGAATAAAACTACAATTAAGTGAAGTTATGTACAAAGGCGAGCTTAACTCAAAAATGAGTTTTCTACCAGCAAACCTTTGAGTGATAGAGAGAGAATGATTATGTGGTTGAGGGCAAAATCCAGTGTACAATTGTCTTATTTTTTTATACTTATTTATGCTATAAAATATAATATACCTAAATAAATATATAATAAGAAAATATATACATAAATATATATAAACCATATAATAAACCTACATATACTGGCCTGCAAAAATAAGTATCACACTTTTAAAATTGCAATAACTTTTTAGGTACACAAGATATATTTTCGAAACAAAAAGGACTCAAAAAAGAGTTTAACTTTGTTACTATAGTTTCAAAGAAAGCTGATAAAAATTGCTATAAAACGTTTTTTATTTTAAATCTCTAACTTCTATAGTTTAGAAAAAATTGCAATTTTAAAAGTGTGATACTTATTTTTGCAGGCCAGTGTAGATAATATTACATATTAATCATTCAGAAAGGTAATGCTTCCTAATTCTACTCTTGAAAACGTTAAGAGAAGGACTGTCGCAAATTGAGTGTGGGAGAGAGTTCCAAAGACGCACTGCACGAATAGTGAAAGAACCATCATAACGGCTGGAAGTGTGTCGCGGAGTAGGTACGGAGCAAAAGAGAAGCAGCCGAGCGACAAGGTTTACCCCTGGGGACAAGATACTCAAAGCGTTCTCGAAGATATATAGGAGAGTTAGAATTATGAAGAATAGAGAAAAGAAGAGATAGAACATGAGTATCTCGACGCTGCCGAATTGGTAACCACTTTAGCCTGGTTCGAAATTCGGACACATGGTCATACTTTCGAAGACCAAAAATAAAACGGATACACAAGTGGTGGTTCTCCTATAAATAAATAAATATTGTTGAAGATTCTGATTCTAAATACGCAAAGACAAAAAACCTCCTTTCTCATTACCTTCATCTACCTACATCTACTCTTGCTACACATATTCCTCACAACACCATAATCTAAAACGACAGCAAATTTCTACCTTTCCTACGCGCCAAAAAAAAGCCAAGTATTTTTTTTTAATCCAACCGCGCCATGGCATTGTTATTTCAGCTTGCTTCCAATTTACCAGCCAGTCACAAACAACAGTCGAAATATAAAAATAAATCTGTAATCATAGATCTCGCGTTACGTTATCGCGACACAGCTTTGTGGATATTTGCAGGACTGGTTAGTGTTGACAGTAACATTTTAGGTATAAAAGGCATTAAATGCTAATAAGGGCAGGTAATGGGTACAATCTGCCGGGGTTGCAGTGAACGCAATAGCGAATGCCGCGACCTTTAAAGCCTCGGAGGGACACCGTGGTGGGTTTTGTCGTTAAGAGTCCGACATAACCCTACCACCCACTGAGGAAGGAATCGATAATGATTAATCTACGTAAAAAAAGAAATGGATAGAAACTTTTTTTTTAAAACATTGCCCACACTAAGATTTCTCCTGTATCTTAGGTGCGTTTACAGACACAAATCCCCACATGCACCAACGCCCAGACCCGGAACATCTATCTGTAGGCCATACAAATATTTGTTCCGTGCGGGAATCGAACCCACGACCCGTAGCGCAGAAGCCCATCGCTCAGGCACTGCACCAAACATGTCGTCATTCTTATTAACTTTTTATATCTATCTGGCTGTATTGTGTGAACTCGCACCAAGCCAGTGTCGACAACTAAAGCCAAAACTCTTTCCATTTTAAGAAGAGACCGTGCCTAACATAGCAGACAGTAATGGGCTGATATGTTTTAGAGCAGGGGGCGAGCAGTCGATCGCGGCTCTTAATCCAGTAGATCACGGCAAGGCAAAGAAAATGATAAGTTTAATATAAGTTGAATGAAGAGGTACTGATTATGTAATTGGTAGATCGCACAGAGTCTACTCAGTAAACAGTAGATCTTGGGTCGAATCAAGTTGGCCACCCCTGTTTTAGAGCATTAATTATGCGCATACGAACGTGTGAAGTGAACATTTTTGTGTGATAGGTACCTGATTTTACTCACCTCGCTAAAAATGCTTCTAAATACAGCGGAAGCTTACTTTCTCATAAAATTTATCTAAAATAATGCTTTTGATTGAAAGTCGTAAGTCAATGTTCAATTTATTAAATACTAGCTGCGTCGAAATGGAGCTTTCTAACGGCAAAAGAATTTTTGAAATCGGTCCAGTAGTTTTTAAGTTTATTCGTTACATACCTACAAAAATCCAAAAATACAAAACTTTCCTCTTTATAATATTAGTATAGACTAGCGACCCGCCCCGGCTTCGCACGGGTGCAATGTAGATACTTATGTGGGACATAATAATATAAACCTTCCTCTTGAATCACTATTGCTGAAAACTGCATTAAAATCCGTTGCGTAGTTTAAAAGATCTCAGACAGCGGGAGCGACTTTGTTTTATACTGTGTAAAGATCTACTATTATTTAAGTACTTATATTAAACATGGACCAACGCACTAGGTATAAATAGTTTGCTGCAAGTTAGTACGTTTCTATCTGGTAGTTTGAGCGTGATTGTCTGCCACCACCGCACCACTGCACCACAGCAGGGTATATAGAAGACATTGCACCGTGCACTTTGGATCCGTCGTAAAATATAACTAATCAACTAAACTTTGCGATAATTCATAAACGGGTGCCATCCGTCGGAATATAAACACGACAACGTAACATTACCGTCGCGGCCTACCTAATAGCTACGAGAACGTAGCTGCGTAGCGGCTACGCCACTTACGTCAATAATAAAGAAATAATCGTAAAAGCAAAAAGCCAACGTCACGCGGTGTTCCCAGGCGGTCACCCATCCAAGTACTGACCGCGCCCGATGTTGCTTAACTTCGGTGATCGGACGAGAACCGGTGTATTCAACGTAGTATGGACGTTGGCGGAGGCTAAATAAAAATTATTAATTACTATCCATGAACAATGACGACTTTTCGTAGGGGTTACTGACAGTTACAGACAGATAATTTTAACTTAGCCCTCGCCAACGTCCTACTACGTTGAATACACAGGTGATCAAATCAAATCATTTATTTCTTTGCAAACATGGGTATAGTACATAGGTGTTTTTATAATAAAGTCGGACGAGAATCAAACGTATCGTAAAGAAATTATGAAGACTCCCGGAGTCCGGCAATCGGCAAAAATAGCCAGTAAGATACCTAGATTACCTAGTAATGCCACAAAATACTAAAATATTTTGTGGCAAAAATAAAGAAATTATCGTAACAGCAAAAAGCCAACGTCACGCGGTGTTCCCAGGCGGTCACCCATCCAAGTACTGACCGCGCCCGATGTTGCTTAACTTCGGTGATCGGACGAGAACCGGTGTATTCAACGTAGTATGGACGTTGGCGAAAGCTAAGGCAAAATTATCAATGTGTATCCATGAAAAGTGACGTCTTACCGTAGGGGATACTGATAGTTAGTGACAGATAATTTTAACATAGCTGTCGCCAACGTCCATACTACGTTGAATACACCGGTTCTCGTCCGATCACCGAAGTTAAGCAACATCGGGCGCGGTCAGTACTTGGATGGGTGACCGCCTGGGAACACCGCGTGACGTTGGCTTTTTGCTTTTACGATTATTTCTTTATTATTGACGTAAGTGGCGTAGCCGCTACGCAGCTACGTTCTCGTAGCTATTAGGTAGGCCGCGACGGTAATGTTACGTTGTCGTGTTTATATTCCGACGGATGGCACCCGTTTATGAATTATCGCAAAGTTTAGTTGATTAGTTATATTTTACGACGGATCCAAAGTGCACGGTGCAATGTCTTCTATATACCCTGCTGTGGTGCAGTGGTGCGGTGGTGGCAGACAATCACGCTCAAACTACCAGATAGAAACGTACTAACTTGCAGCAAACTATTTATACCTAGTGCGTTGGTCCATGTTTAATATAAGTACTTAAATAATAGTAGATCTTTACACAGTATAAAACAAAGTCGCTCCCGCTGTCTGAGATCTTTTAAACTACGCAACGGATTTTAATGCAGTTTTCAGCAATAGTGATTCAAGAGGAAGGTTTATATTATTATGTCCCACATAAGTATCTACATTGCACCCGTGCGAAGCCGGGGCGGGTCGCTAGTCTATACTAATATTATAAAGAGGAAAGTTTTGTATTTTTGGATTTTTGTAGGTATGTAACGAATAAACTTAAAAACTACTGGACCGATTTCAAAAATTCTTTTGCCGTTAGAAAGCTCCATTTCGACGCAGCTAGTATTTAATAAATTGAACATTGACTTACGACTTTCAATCAAAAGCATTATTTTAGATAAATTTTATGAGAAAGTAAGCTTCCGCTGTATTTAGAAGCATTTTTAGCGAGGTGAGTAAAATCAGGTACCTATCACACAAAAATGTTCACTTCACACGTTCGTATGCGCATAATTAATGCTCTAAAACAGGGGTGGCCAACTTGATTCGACCCAAGATCTACTGTTTACTGAGTAGACTCTGTGCGATCTACCAATTACATAATCAGTACCTCTTCATTCAACTTATATTAAACTTATCATTTTCTTTGCCTTGCCGTGATCTACTGGATTAAGAGCCGCGATCGACTGCTCGCCCCCTGCTCTAAAACATATCAGCCCATTACTGTCTGCTATGTTAGGCACGGTCTCTTCTTAAAATGGAAAGAGTTTTGGCTTTAGTTGTCGACACTGGCTTGGTGCGAGTTTACACAATACAGCCAGATAGATATAAAAAGTTAATAAGAATGACGACATGTTTGGTGCAGTGCCTGAGCGATGGGCTTCTGCGCTACGGGTCGTGGGTTCGATTCCCGCACGGAACAAATATTTGTATGGCCTACAGATAGATGTTCCGGGTCTGAGCGTTGGTGCATGTGGGGATTTGTGTCTGTAAACGCACCTAAGATACAGGAGAAATCTTAGTGTGGGCAATGTTTTAAAAAAAAAACGTTTCTATCCATTTCTTTTTTTACGTAGATTAATCATTATCGATTCCTTCCTCAGTGGGTGGTAGGGTTATGTCGGACTCTTAACGACAAAACCCACCACGGTGTCCCTCCGAGGCTTTAAAGGTCGCGGGATTCGCTATTGCGTTCACTGCAACCCCGGCAGATTGTACCCATTACCTGCCCTTATTAGCATTTAATGCCATTTAAACCTAAAATGTTATTGTCAACACTAACCAGTCCTGCAAATATCCACAAAGCTGTGTCGCGATAACGTAACGCGAGATCTATGATTACAGATTTATTTTTATATTTCGACTGTTGTTTGTGACTGGCTGGTAAATTGGAAGCAAGCTGAAATAACAATGCCATGGCGCGGTTGGATTAAAAAAAATACTTGGCTTTTTTTTGGCGCGTAGGAAAGGTAGAAATTTGCTGTCGTTTTAGATTACGGTGTTGTGAGGAATATGTGTAGCAAGAGTAGATGTAGGTAGATGAAGGAAATGAGAAAGGAGGTTTTTTGTCTTTGCGTATTTAGAATCAGAATCTTCAACAATATTTATTTATTTATAGGAGAACTAACAGCTCTAACTGATTAATAACAATTGAGTATGAAACATAGAGCCAATTACAGTTTCCCACGGGTAAAAACACGAAAAATAGTAGAAAACTTAGGATCACTAACAAGCAAGATAAAAAATAATACTTTTATAAATTTAAGAAACAATAAGCACTATGCACTTTTAAAAAAGTCAGCGTTCAGTCGAGTGCGTGCAGAATATGTTTTATATTCTACAGAATCTGCAATAACTTTTTTTTATGTAGTTGATGGGCAAGCAGGCCGACGTCCCACGTTATGGAAAGTGGTTACCAACGCTTTTGTTCTACCTAGCCTTTTCCCAACTATATTGAGGTCAGCTTCCAGTCTAACCAGATGCGGCTGAATAACAGTATTTCACACGGAGCGAATACCGTCGCCTTTCTTCTTCTTCCTGCCCTTATCCCACACTAGGTGGGGTCGGCATGACATGTATTTCATAAATCCGTGTTGCTAGAGGTTTTGGCTTATTGTTTTATGACCGGCCGCCTGCCTGACATCAATCAACCTTCCTTGGGAATACTCGTTGCGCCGTCGCGCGGGTGACCCAATGTGGTTGGTGATAATATGCACTGGGTCCCAAAATGATATGCTTGTCAATCTTAACGACAATTACAGACTATATTGTTCTTCTTGGTGGAGTACATTTGAAGTTTTCGACCCACTCATTCAGTTTGATTCTGACACATCGTAAACTAATATAGCACCATGAGCTTCTCTGTAAAAACTTGATGTCAATGTTCTGTATCGCTCCTGTCCCGCTGGAATACCGTCGCCTTTAAATACCTATATTCTCTGACTACGCCAAGAGGATTGCTGGTGTGTTGCCAACCTTAGAGACAAAGTTGAAGTCTCATGTGTCTGTAATTTGCCTAAGACTATGATGTTAATCTTATAGGGATATCGATCGATTCTGTATGGAGACAAAAAACAAAATTTTAACTATGCTAGGTATTGAGTATTGCAGTGATAGCCTAGCAGTTGAACGCTTGCCTTCTATGCAGGAGGGTTTGAGTTCGATCCGGGCCCGTACCTCTGACTTCGAATTCATGTGCGGTTCAGAATTTGATTATCACTTGCGTTAACGGTGAAGGAAAACATCGTGAGGCATGCCCGGACTGGCCATACGGGCAAATTGGGAAAATGCCCGATGGGCCGGCGTGGCCTGATGGGCCGGTCACACAGTCGGAGAAATCGAATGAGTAAGGGGAACGTCAAAAAAGGTCGTCCAACTATGGCTTATCGCTTGAAAAAGAAGCCGCAAATTATTTATGTTTGTAAATGCACCCAAGATACATGAGAAACAGTGAGGGGACCGTCTAAAAAAAAACGTCGTCCGTCTAATCGCTTGGGAATTAATATTTTTTTTGCCAGCACTGGCCGACCGTCTCTCAAATGCCCGGGCCGATTTTAGGTCCCAGTCCGTCCCTGTCGTGAGGAAACCTGCAACTCTATAAAGTTCTTGATGGTGTGTGTAGTCTGCCAACCCGCACCAGGCCAGCGTGGTGGGCTAAGGCCAAAACCCTTCTCATTCTGAAAAGAGTCCCGTGCCCAGCAGTGGGACAGTAATGGGCTAATTATGTTATGTATGTAGGTATCCAGCTTATTTCTTAAACTAATAAGTGTAACACAGCCACTTAGAATGTTTTTCGAAACGTTTTGATAAATTAGCTCTACGCGTGTGAAACTGCTGGCAAGTGTAGCATAACACTAAACTTGTTACTGCCAAAATGATTTAGTGGCTGTAATTATAGCATGTTTAGAGTTATTATGACTACGCGCCTTCTAATGGTAAACATAAAAGTATCGCTCGTTATTTTATATAAGCATTTGTATCTGTGGAGCTTACAATAAAAAAGTTTCCCGGAACATTTCACCCGTGGAAGGTTCTAAAAGCTGATTTTTTCGTCGTTCGAAATTTCCCCGCTGTTCAGAAGTACATAATAAATCATAATCAGCCTGAAAAGTTGTTCGCGAGTGACTTATTTCTCAATTTCCAGCCGATACCGGCCTAAGGCCATTAATAATTGATAAATGGGAGCTAAAAAATAAACTTGATGGGTAATATGATATATCCTCTTGAGCGTTGCGCTCAAATTTTTGGCGCGGTTATCGATTCATCGTGAATTATTCACCGATCATTGTGGGCGCGAAATTTTTGACATTTCAATTTTTTTTTTGTTAGCTTCTTGTATACCTAATGGAATCTTTTAGTACAGCTAAAGAGGGCTATATCTATCACATTCCTTTTTTAAAATGCTATTAAGAGCTTCCTGTATCTTTCCAAACGTCTTTATTTTGATTAAATTATTTTTTTATTTAATTGCACACATTGTGTTCATGTTCCATTCTTGAATCTTCTTCTTCGTTCTACCATCTCAACATATTACCACGGTCAGCTTGACAAGTCTTAATCCTTTGTCCGTGCTAAAATAAGCTACCAACTTTAAAGACAATTTTCGACTTCGATTTTTTAACTCCGTTTACCAAACAACGTTATCGCAATATTTTCAATGTAGGTGGTGTAAGTCGTTGCCCCTGCCACCTTACATTAGTCATATTATTAGACTTTGTTCGATGATTAATATAAGATAAGCCATTGAGCCATGAGCCCCTCTCTCTATTCTATCCTATCTTTCTCTCTCCTCTATATTATTTCAGATGATGCAGTAGTAAAATGGCGAAAGAAAATTTCGTTCAAAAACATCCGCAACTTCGATCAACAAAATGTTGAATACGTGCAATAGACTCCAACATATTCATGGAACTACTGTGCTATCAAAACATGAATGTAAACAGTAGCAGTTCGGAAATTTTCAATATCGCATCCATCCAGATCTTTCCCTATTTCTCATGCATAATAAAAAACAAAAGAAAAAAACTCTTCAACTCTATTCCCACCTACGCCTTCATATTCAGGAGAAGTTCAAACATCGTCAAATATCGGGCTTCCCCCCTATCCCCCCCTCAATAAAATAACGCCCGGTTCAATTTCATTTACATATGGTATTGGGGGCGCGGGCCTAAATTAATTTTGCACACGAGATCGTCTCACGTTACTTTTAAAGCTTATTGCCTGAGACCTTTACACCAAGAAACCTTACGGAGGCGTAATCAGATAAATCAGATTTATTCCTATTGTATTCTTTTTACTCTAGAGTAATGGTGAGCGAACGTGTAGGTGTATTGGATAACGTTATTTGGAAACCCAATTTGTTAGTTGAAGGTACAAAATAAACTGTGTCAAATAACAAACAAATACCAAGGTACATTTGTTGTTTGTCTATGATGTTTACAGTTTGTGATGCAATTTAGGCACAATTATCAATGACCATAGAGTATACATAACATAACATCACGCCTTTTTTCCCTGAAGGCTTGGGCAGAGTTGTATACCTAGTAACACTTATTGCCATCAACCGGGTACAAATCCAAACTCCGGGCTGCTACTGAACAATTACACACGCAAAAACCCATAATACTTTGCCCAGCCTGGGGATCGAACTGAGGATCTCATGATTAGCAGTCGCTTTTACCACCTGTAGACCAACGAGGCAGTAACCGTAGAGCATAGAGTAATGTTTTCATGTGTCACTGTCAGTGCGTGTCGTAAACATGAGCCATGCTAAGTATGATTAAACTGATCGTGTGTGACTATAGTTACTTCGCAATAGTTGTTGTTAGTAGGGAATGCAAACCAGTTTCACCGAAAACCGGGCTTTTTTATACGAAACCCGAAAAACAACGGGGGTTTTCATTTTGGCCGGTTTTAATTCCCTATTCGTTAGACATTATTTTGTGGCAATAAGCCGTAATAATGTGTAGAAAAAGGATAATCCAGTAGGGTGAAATTTTCCTCTTAAAACGTCTAAGATTATATACTAACAAAAATCTAACAACAACAATGGCTAAAAATAATTACAGGAAACACCAACGTCATTGAAACTGGCATAAATTAAAAATTAGACGTCACTTTCCATTACCGTAAAAAACAAACCATCAAAATATTAATTACGAAAATGTAAAGGATACTCTAATTGTTGAATTTTTTAGACAGCCACATTAAGGAGAGCTTAATAAAACGCAACACTTGATCTCCATTAGCATGCCAGAAAAGAATCGTGCAATTTGTTGAAGCAAGTAATAAAATATAGACTACTATTCCCTTTTTAATTCTTAAGTAAGAAAGGCAAACGATGTCACGCAAAATAAGACTTAATTTGGCTAAAGTAATGGATATTACCTCTGCTGTCGGCCTCCATTTTGTAAAATGTGAGATAAAAATTCTCGTATTAAGTAGGCGAGTGCCTGAAGCGCCCAATATAATTTTTACTCGTTTAATAATAATGTTTTAAGGAGCATTTTTTCGGTTGTTAGTTAAGCGATGGTCTTTGTGTACTTATGTTTGCGAATTTAATATGCCTTGTAACAATTTTGATGTCATTTAGATTACTACTTAGGTCGTACCAAAGGTAGCTAGTGTATTCAAATTTAGAAGACATGTTTTTTTTAAAAATAAATCTTAGCTCTTTGTTCATGTATTTTAATTTCGTTATGTAGGATGTAACCAGAAATATTTCGAGGAGGATATTATTATAAGTAGGGGAGAATTTCGACTTAACGGGATTATGTAGGTAAATCTGTGTCAGGCATATACGAAGGATTAAAATTTAATAAAGTTGTGCTGTTGCGTCATATTATGACAGTTTGCCAGCTCATCCCTTTGCATCTACGAATATTTTTCTCCGACACGTCTTTTGTATTAGACCTGGATTATAAACAGATAATGCTGTAAGGTTCGCGGTTTTATTTTGCATAAAAACAGAGTTTAGGAGGAACTAGCGATAAGTTCTCAATACAAAGAGACTGTTAGAAAGACACCTTTTTTTCTTAATTTCAATTGAGCTATTGAGCACAGATTTTTTAAACGGTTTTAATTAGCTTCACTTCGTATATTTGTTTGTTTGATTCAAATCTTGTGACAGATTTTTTTACTACTTCCACTTAACCGATTCTCCTGAAACTTCGAGCACAAATTCGATTCTCATGACAATACAACAATATAATTTCAACCTTCAATCCTCAAACCCTGATGCTGCAGGGGTGCTACAAGATAAAACCATTTGACTTAAAAGCTTTTTTTAGGGATTGTTATTGATAAATCAAAATAATTTAGTGAAAATATTTACGAGTATATTAGTCCTGCACACAGGTGCAGACCTAGCCTATATCACACCCTTAGTAATGTAAGGGTACAACTCGAAATATTGAGTTTTTGAGTTTCCGTGTTAGATGGGCTCAATATCAACTGTTCTACCACTTGGCTCTCACAGAAAGAGACACAATTACAGGATTTGCTTTAATATTGGCTTTTTTCTCTTTCTGTGAAAGCCAAGTGGTAGAACAGTTGATATTGAGCCCATCTAACGCAGAAACTCAAAAACTCAATATTTCGAGTTGTGCCCTTACATTACTAAGGGTGCGATATATAGTGCAGAAGACAGAGGATACGACGTGGACAGAGGATAGATTCTAGTTATTGTACCATTACATTTCAAATTATGTAAAATACAGCGACGGTACTCTTAGTTTCTCTAAAGGGCCTCGGCTCTGTGTGTACCCTTTGTCCCCAAACAGAGACAAGGTTTCTTTCAAAGGAGAAAGCTCGAGAATTTAAATAGACTGTTAAGAATTTTAGTCACTAAATCTAAGTCGCGTAGCCAAAGGTTTTTAGAGCACTTAATCTTCTAAACTACTTCTAATAACGCTACGTAAATTTAAAATTCACTCATTCGAGTTAGAGTAGAGAATTTAATTTTCAACGTCATCGTTTGCCAAGTAGATAATATTGTTTATTATGAACGGACTCATTAATCTGTCTCCATTTGCCCGCCAAATGAATTGTTCCACTTTATAAAGATCTCTGACGATTTGAGAGTGTAATAAATAATTTATGGTTAAACGTGTATCAAGCTCTGTTGAGTATTGTATCTTATAATTTTGTTAATGTTTGAAGTCAGTACGAATTTTGTTGAGTATTTATTTATTTAGATTTCCAAGTATATTGGCATTTTCTACCAGTCAAACCTTTGGGTCAAAATTAAGCACTTCGAAAATGGTACAAAAGTATAATTGTTGTTGTTATGTTATTTTAAAATACAGAGGTCTTCTTCTCTTCTCCATCTTCTTTTCGTGAAGTTAGTGACTAACCTGGTGTCAGAGTGTATGCCGCCCATGGGCCTCTGAGTTGGCTTCACATGCCGTCGAGAAATATCTCTCAGGCATGCCGGTTTCCTCACGATGTTTTCCTTCACTGTTTTTAAGCAAGTGATTATTATACAATTCGCACATGAATCCGAAAAGTCAGAGGTAGTCTAGCCTTGGTAGTCCGACGGTCACACCACTAGGCTATCACTGCTATTAAAACAGAGGTCAACGTCCTCGTAGTAGTAGTAGCTATTATAGTACCGTTTACCTATAGTATCTACCTATACTACATTTCATATAACAATAGACATAAGTGGCCAACCAAGGCATGAACTCAAGCATTTAAGCATAAATATCTTGTTTGGCTGTTAAGGTTCATAAAAGCATAATACTGTCTGTGATACTGTGTTGAATCCCTGTTAAAAGCAAACATGTACGCTTATTTCTATATATTTCCTTGTTAAAATGGGTCTTATTTGTTTAATAAACATAAAGCGTTTCGCGCGGTAGTGGCGCATAATATATTTCTGTGCCAGTTATTTTATTTTTATATACTTTTCTGTATTTGATTTCTTGGGCTTATGTAAAAAATAAAAAATTAAGCTATGTTATGTGCGTCACTCTCACGTGAATAAACGGTTTTTCTTTCTTTCTTCATAAACATAACGGCGCTTATTACAAAAAGTGGTTTAAACCAAGACTAAGGTAAACCCAGATTTATAATATACCCATCACTTGCTAACGTCATATAACAAAAAGAGATGGAGCTATTTTAAAACCGAGGTTTTTCTTAGTCCTTCTTTCGTAATAAGAGGGAACATCACGCCTTGCATTCCCCGAAGGGTTCGTCAGAGGTGTTTTAGTACACCCCCGTTTCGCCAGTTATGTTTAAGTCCCATGTAATAGGGGGCGAGTCTATTGCCATTAACCGGGCACAAATCCAGACTCCAGGCTGCTACTGAGAAATTCCTAATGGTAAAACCTAATATCACTTTACCCGACCTGGGAATCGAACCCAGGACCCCATGCTCAGCAGTCGTGCTTGCGACCACTAGACCAACAAGGCAGCAGTATTTGTTTAATGTTATATTGAATAGAGTATAGATTATATAAAAACTTATTTACAAAAAATTTAAACCGACTTCAAAAAGAATAAAATAATTACCATATAAAATTAACAGTTTCAGAAGTCGGTGCTGATCCACGCTGAACCAAATTGAAGGCACCGACTTCTGAAACTGTTAATTTTATATGGTAATTATTTTATTCTTTTTGAAGTCGGTTTAAATTTTTTGTAAAAAAGTTTTTATTTTTTCATTTTAGTGGCCTTAATTAAAACTTGGTTGGACCTACTAAAGACGCTGCTCGTAACAATTATGTTATCATCACATCATCACAATATGCGTACTGTTCGTCATTGAGGAGTTCCATTATCTATCTCCGAAGTTCTTCATCAGATCTTCACCAAATTTAAATGGGACCAACTTCGAAGTATACCCTATCCATTAAAAAAAGAATCATTAAAATCGGTTCACAATTGGCGAAAATATCGATGAACATACACAAAAAAAAAAAAAAAAACATACATACAGACGAACATAGTAACCTCCTCCTTTTCGGAAGTCGGTTAAAAAATACTAAATCGGGTCTAATCGCGTAGAAAATTATTATTAGACCCGATTTAGTATTTTTATAATGTGTACAAATCGCGAAAGTTTGAAAACATTTAGAGTATAGATGTTGGGATGCAACCTCTAAAGTAATATTACTTTACTTTATGCCGGTGGAATTTCGCTTCAGTGGCTGCCTATCTAAATACCAAATAAATTCTTAGCCCATCATTATAATGCAAGCATTACACAAAAAATCTAAAATTAACCCCTCCATTCATTGTGAAATTATCTATAGAATTTGTAAATGAATTTGGTGATTAATAAAAAAATATTTTCCTTTAAGCCATAGACAAGCGTCAGTCTGTTATTTATGGCCGGATTAAAAGCGGGAACGGCCAGCCAATATGGCTACCGACGTAGGCTTAGCCGATGATTTAAATACAACCCATCGATTTGCTAAAACGCGAAACGTAATTAATCATATTTTAGCCGCCTTTAGAAATACTAGAGGTTTGAAAGGAAAAGGGACTTATTAAAAGGTTGTAAAAAAGGCCGAGTAAAAGGCTTTTGCTTTGAAATATAAAACATTTTGTATAGATTTTATCTTATAACGTTGGATAGGACGTGCCGGTGTGTCGGCCTAGTTTCTAGCTATGTTGTCTATACTTGTTACAGTTATGTGATTGTAGTCACGGATAGAGTCGACGTTACGCAGACAGATAGCGGCGGAAATGTAAAATGGAATTCATGTCTTGTATACAATACTGTAATACATTTTCACTAGATTTTATAAAGGAAAAATTCATACCTTCTTAGTGTTTATTATCTACATATAAGTTAGGAGTCAAAATTTGACATTTTAGCTTGAAATTAAAAAAAAACTGCTTAGCGGGATTTGCATTGTGGTTACGACGTAGCTGAGGCGATGATGTCACGGCTACGGCTGCTACGCCGTCGTAGCAAACTGAGCTTATGTCAGGCGGACTACGGATTCCTGTATCGACTCTGTGGGCATTCTGATTATACTTTTTTAAAGAGTGGCTTAATCATCAGACGATCCTTTCCTCTTACAGTGGATATTAATAGGAAATGTCTGGCTATATGATGGTAAGAGCACACAGGGTCTATGATGGAGCACACGAATCCAAGGAACAGAGATATAAAGGGATTCCCCTATACTGTTCTGGCTCTCACATATACACGACGGAATATAGCAAACTGCTTGGAGCCAGGCGGATCGTATAGATCTTACCACCAACCGTGTTGGGTTTTTATTGAATCTTACAACACGCGTCTATTCCCAGGGTGCGGTGAGGAAGTTTTATATTCTAACCCACACAGCGTAAAATATCGGTCAATCGCAAAAATATGAGAGTTAGTTAAACTGCTACATCGGTAATTTATAAATGTATCCACTGCGTGTTTTCGTTGCCATCACATGCACACAAAATCGATTAATACCGCATAGGTTTTTTAATTTAATTACGATTCATACCTCATTTCATTTGAATAAGATTCATTATTATGATAATACTTTTAGCAGACACAGCTGAGAATGAGATAACATTCATTGATCGAAGCCTTTAACTGAGTATGTAATAAGCACAGATTATTCCCCACTCATAGCCTCTGTATGATCGCCCTAAAGGCCTGAACTCAACGCAACGAACATCCGATACCACAAATAATCGCAATCAAAACTGATTTCCAACAATTCTCGGATACACTTACGAGTAGTTACTTGGCAACAATACCAATTGATATGCCCATCATTTCGATTCCAACGGATTCCAATTCATATTCCAAATCGACTTAAGCTATCAAGCCAAGTTGCATATTGAGCCGAGGACTCAAAGGCTCTGGATGTCTCAGAGTCCAGTATGCTTGACAATGATCAACGAAGATTGTAATTTGACTGGATGAGCCACAGTTAGGTTTAGTAGTTATGTTGCATAGAAATTGAGGTAGAGACCTCTATTGATAGTTTCACCTACAGATAGATAATCTGTGTAAATGGCTCGCATCGCATCGGATCGGAAAGGATACGAACGGATGCGACGACAGGCGAATGAAGCCGATCGCAGCATACTTTCGGCTACGATCGCGTGTCGCGGAAGACGCCCGCGGTCAAGCTGCTGTGCGCGGCTTGGTAATATAGACTTTAAATACTGTGTACACGATTTAATATCGTTTAAAGATTATAAAATCCGTTCCGATCCGATGCGATGCGAGCCGTTTGGTGGAAATCATCCTTAAAAGATTATTTTAGATGACAGAAGTACCTATCTATTTTTATCTAGTAATGTAGGTACCTACTGAAACAAATATCTTGTGTAAATCGGGTGTGATGACAGTATCTAGAAATCGGACTCACTCCGAATAGTTACAAAATCCAGATTATGAACGAAGGCAAATGTTCCTTACTTTGTAAAGAGTGCAAAATCGTTCCATCAATGAAAGTACCCACCTAGTTATCAAAAATTTTGTCACCAACCACAGGAGAACCACTACAATTTTTTGACGTAGATTTATAACGTATTTAAAACCCGAAAGTCTGACAACCGGTCTAACCTTAGGATATCGGTATTGCCCAGTAACTGGGCTGCGGAGGTCTGGTGGCAGTTGCTCCGTGTAAAATACTGGTATTCAGCCGCATCTGGTTAGACTAGAAGCTGACCCCAACATAGTTGGGAAAAAGCTAAGAGAAAGAGCGTTATAACGTACTTATAAATAGTAAATTAGTAGATAACACATTAAATAGTTACTTAGTAAAGTAACATACTAATAAAGTATCACGCATCTTTCACAGAACTAATTCTGCGTGGCGAGTGACAGCGGACTACAATGGCGGCAATCTCTCGGGGCACGTAGGTCTGATATTATAATTAACGTTCACCAATACGTAAAAACCAGTGATAGCATAGCGGTTGAACACTTGGCTTCCATGCAGGGGGGTCTGGATTCAAGACTTTTCGAATTCATGTGCGGATCAGAATTTGATTATCGCTTGCGTTAACGGTAAAGAAAAAACATCGTGAGGTAACCTGCACACCTGAGAGGGCTCCATAAAGTTCTTAATGGTGTGTGTAGTCTGCCAACCCGCACCAGGCTAGCGTGGTGGACTAAGGCCTAAACTCTTCTCATTCTGAGAAGAGGCCCGTGTCCAGCAGAGACAGTAATGGGCTAATTATGTAATACGTATCAGTAATACCAGCATTGAAACCACTGCAACACCTTGTTAAAGAGGATTTATTTGTCTTGTAGCATTTTCTGTAACTTTAATTCCGTAAAGCTACAACGCACTTAACAATGGCGGCAATCTCACGGGGCACGTCCCTCTGATATTATAATTAACGCCCACCAATACGTATTTATTGTCCCAATTTGTAGACGACACTATTACGTAATGGGATTACAGATACCAGGTTCGAAAAACTGAATAGGTATTAGTTTGTGGTTTGTTTTGGCGTTTTAGTTCTGTACAATTATTTATTCTGTGGTTTGGCTGCAATTTATGGGCCACACCTAGTAAATTATATTTTAATTACGATAGCTTACTACCTCTTTGGTCTAGTGGTGGCAAGCGCGACTGCTGATCGTGAGGTCCTGGGTTCGATCCCCAGGTCGGGCAAAGTTTTATTGGGTTTTCCGTGTGGAATTCTTCAGTAGCCCGGAGTTTTGATCTGTGCCTGGTTGATGGCTCGCCTCCTATTACATGGGACTTAAATTTATCGGCGAATTTAGGGTGTTACTATACACATCTGACCTACCCTTCGGGGAATACAGGCGTGATGTTATTTAATTACGATAACATTTTTGACGTAGGGCGCGTCATCAGAAATTTTACATTTTGTTATGTTTAGTGTAGTGTGAAACAACGTAATAATTATCGATAAAAAAACACTCTCCCCTCTCCTACTAAACTATGCTGTGCCCAACAGGGTTCATAATTGATCTCATAGTCTCATGCTCATAAAGTGGCTCTTATTGGACCGCTTTTAGGTCCGTAATGTAGCTTATGCGGACTAGTCCGGTAAAATCTAGCACAGATGAATGATATATGTCTACGAATTTTACTTTTTTTTTTCAATCTTAGCAAAGCATTTTTATGCCTAAAAAATAGTAAACCTTTTGTTAAAAAAAAGAATAAATAAACTATGTTAATTAAAATATGAAAATAAACATTTAATTTTATCAATTTATTCATAATTCACAATAAGGTATGTTATAAATACGAAAATATTCGCTTTATTATATTTTTAATATTGGCTGTATGTCGATGTGGTTCGTGCCCTTGCTCCAAACAGCGTGCGCATTGCTAGCGCGGCGTGAAAAGAAAAAGAAACTCAAGAAACTTGCATGCCATTTTCCATAAATATTTGTTAACGTTTTCGCTGTGTGGTTGATTATTATCAAAAATATCGACTTTAAGTAGAAGAAGAAGAACAATATGTACATTTGACGCCGCCGGAAATACTAATCGAGGCACGGAGCGCATGTGATAGCCTTTTTTTTTTTTTTCTTTGGAAAATCCTCATGGATGTCCCTCGCCTGGTGAAGGCGAGGGGGTCTGCCGGACTCTTACCGGCTAAAACCAACGGTGCTCCTTCTCCTGACCGTTCGGCCAGGGTCGCGGGATTCGCAAAGCATGCACCGCAACCCCGGCAGGTCCCGGTCCGCCAACCCTCGGCGGACCTCTCCTCTTGAGATGTGCGCACGGAACACAGCGCGCCGCCTTCTCGGGCCTGTCCTGCCGGGGTTGCGGTGCATGCGATAGCCTGTTGCCACCAAAACCTATAGAGAAATATCTAGCGGCTTACGAAACTTTCATACAATGGAAATCAGCAAAAATGCCCAGTCATTTTATGAGAACGTATTTTAGGCTTACTTCAATGAACTGGCAAATAAGTACAAACCCAGGTCGCTTTGGTGTATCTATTCCATGTTAAAAACACAATTAAGACTATAATACCATAACAAAAACAGTAAAATGCCAACAATGTTCGGTATCATTTTGAGAATTGTACTTTCACTAATTGTTTCAATAATTAAAAGTTAATAACAATACAAGTCTGTTTTTTTCCTCGCAAGTGTGTTGAAAAACGTCGTATGATACCCGTGTGCATTGATCATTACAGTCTCGGCTCACTAATCGCAATCGCCTGCGGCTCGCGCGCACAATACCGCCTCGACCGTAATGACCATCATAGCACACTTATATCATAATGTACTATTATGGAATGCAATACACAATTTAGTAATTAACATATTAAATTACCGCGAAATCCGGAGAATTATCAAAATAAAAATAAACTATATCTAGAAGTATTAAAATTATACTTTAAAATAAGCCACATTACATGATGGTATAATGATTTGATAGTGATACTAAGTTCCATAGTCGTTTGGGCAATCTCTTTTTAATGAATAGTGAAGTAAAATGAAATAAGTCACTCATACAACCATGCAATCGGCATGGAATACATAATTTTAAAATCTTTTCCGGTCTATATTCATTGACAGGGCAACGATATTAATTTAAAACGGTTCCATTTATAATAACAGCTTTCAGAATTACAGCTTACTGTACATTTCAGGGCTACAGTTTATTTTGTATTTAATATTTATGAACTGGTGTAGGCTTTAGTGCTATTTACTGTAGGTAAAAAAAGATAAGTATAAGGTACAATGACCATTTATCCACTGTGGGCGTAATTTTATGCACTACACACGCTCAGACGCGTGACGTTTGTCGTCTTCCAGTTCGCACACACAACTCTGTTAAAAATATTTTTAGTTAGCTGCCTGTATAGTTATCTCTTTCGCCTACTATACCTACGGTCATGATCTCTGATACCTAAGTTCTAATAACGTGATAAGTGATGTTACTTACATTGAAATAACATTTGGCACATAGCGGCTGACACTGAACGCACACTGCACAAGATGAACGTAAAATTGAACGAACTGGGTTAAACTTTAGGTTAAAAAATGTTAAAATAGCACTGATCGGTTCCCCAGTTGACTTCCACGCAATGAATTAGATTTTTACTTACAAAACTGGGTATTTCGAGAAATTTTATTATCTCAGTTTAAGCGCTGCTAAAGAATTCGAAATTCGACGATGCGTTCGTTTTGAGAGGTACCTAAACAGTTCAAAGAACCTACTCTCGAAAGCTTTGGGTTTTGAATCAATCGAATCTGATTCGATTTAGTGTCAATTCGTACTTTTGGAATCGAGAAAAATAGAAATGTGCCGTGGCTCGAATTGACACTAATTTGAATCAAATTTGATTGATTCAGGACTCGAAGCCGAGAGGTGACCATTTTTTGTTAAGTTGGATAAATAAAAACACTCAATTATGGGTCTCACATAAATTTATTTCTCCATATACATATGTATAATTTTGCGAATCCACTGTGTCCCGACACGCAGCGCGGGAATTTTTACAAAATAATTGTAGTCTACAAACTTCTACAATACATTCACACTTCGCCCCGCCAGCCATATTGCGTCCGCCATTTTAATTGCACTAAAATAATTATCATTAAAGCTAGGGCTTTACATAATTGATTTGTTTTTGCAAAAAATACGATACGCTAAATGGCGAGAGGTTACAATTAATTTTGTACTCATAAATGCAAGAAAAATAAGCAATTCATAATTTATTCAGGGCACTGTTGATTGGAGAAAAAAAATATTAATTTCACCGTGAACTTTGTGACGAAAGTGTAATATATTTTGGAGATCGAGTTAATTAAAAAAGTTTCGTAATTGAGTGACGGGTCCATTAGGCACATTATATTTTCTTTACTCCATTTTTAATAAATGAAATATTTCAAATGTTTTTAAACTTTTAAGTACTAAGCGTTGGTCAATGACCATTTAATATTGAAACGTTATCCAAACAACAATACCCAGACAAAATTGGCAAGTGAACATTAAAAAGTAAACACAAAATTACAATTAATCGGCATTCATATACAAAACAATTAAAATTAAAGATTTAATATTTTAACTACATCATAGTAAGGAGATACACAAATAAAAATTAAGAACACATACAAATTAGTTGGTAAAATCAGTCTTAACATACCGAACATAGGTATCAATGATGATTTTATTAATGAGACATGCGCGCGTGTAAAAACAACCGTTTTGTACTAAATAATGGAATAAACAGCACCTTAATATGGCATAACATACTTAATCATTGAACACAATACCGCGCAACTATAAAAAAAAGAAATTTGTCTTTAAAAAAAAACAGCTGTCTTGATTTCAATAGAGTCGTGCAATATCTGGCGTGTTCTGCAGATACATGCGTTCATTTAGTCGATTATTTGTTAATTTAAGTATTTAGCTGTCATATAAAAAAAGGTAAATCTAATTGGCTATTTCATTATTTTTAATAAAATATTTATAATAATAAAATTATGAGTAGTTATGCGGTATTGTAGTACTTCAGCGATAGGCTATTAGACATAACATATTTCCCTAATGGCAGAATGATACATTACCTAAGCCTAAGATTGCAATACGAAAAACTGTACAAGAGATCGTAATGTGCGTTCGGATACGTTTACAAATGAATTAAACGACGCAGTCGACGCGGCGAGAAAAAAAAATTACGTACAAAAATAAGAAAAACTAAAAAGGAATGATAGTAAAGTATAGCCTAAAATCACTGGTTAATGTTACAAAAAAGTTTCTTCAATTTCATTACGCAGCTATTTATTCATTAAAGCAAGTTGAACAAGCTGCCCATGCTCACTAGCGTGTAAATGTTCCGAACCTCGCTATACATGATTCATCAACGAGTATTAAATTTTCACTATAACCTCAATTTAACAATTATTCTCATTAACTCTACGTACGTTTCGTATTTTATTGTATTCTTTATTTTACTTTTCATTATAGCTAAGTGAAACGATTGGCAGTTACGAATGTCAGCGGTCGATTAACCGACCAAATTCAGACGTACTTAGTTTAATTTTAATTCCTTTAGATATGAGCCACTCTTCAAATTGTTCGCATATTATCTACGTGTAACGTTTGAAAATTGCGTCAACCGCTTTATATATTCCCTAAGTTTCATACAAGCTCAAATTTAACTTATTCGTAGGTAGATCGATACAAGTAGTAGGTATATTGTATAAAACGAGTGAAAAACGTAAAAATCTTATACATTTACTATGCAAGGGGATTATGGTAAAAGATTAAATAACATACTACACTTAAAGATAGCTTAAAATAGTGTTAGAGTCGTGGCAGTCACGTTAGAGTCACTCGAAGTGTCTTCATGTCGTCCATTAATTTTCCACGTTTTTTAATGAGAAGCATAATTAAACGGAAGAATAATGCTGAAGGAAAGAAAATTCTTGACATTATTTTTTCGTAAAAAGAAATGTAAAAAATCTCCCCTCCTTATTTATCTTTTTCGAAATTCTCAATGCATTTATCAGTGTTCATACCTATAACATCATTCATAGTTTTACGATTCAAATATAATTGAATCGTCATTCCCTTACTTCTATATCATTACCACACCGAAACATATTTATCTAACTACATATAGATATGTCATCGAATCACGATCATTCTCTAAAAGCAAGCGGTGATTGGTCAAAGTAATCGAAATTCACAAGTAATATTGGAAGTCAAAAAGCTGACTATTCTATTGTCTGTTTCATTCGCAAATTAAAAAAAAGTAAAATGTTGGGCCGCTAACATTTTAGCATAACGTTAGATCAGGATGTATACAAATTATAATTTTTTGTTTACTGTTATATTTTACACGATAAATCGAAATAGGTATATTAAAGTGAAGCTGAAATAATGGATATTTTTAGTAACGTATGCTAAATATGTTACTGGTCACATGTTTTTGTTCGTCACGTCAACATTATTGGCTGGTTAATTGGGCAAGTTTAAAAATACAAAATAAGCAACACAAAGTTATGTTGAAAATTACAAATATTTACATAACATTATGCACTACGCACAGGACAGACACAAAAATTCACACGACACAGCCGATTCGTCTAAAAGTTTTCATATAATATTGCAATAATGAAACGTGTTACCACAATTTACACTACTTAAACATATTTTAACACCCGATATGAAAAATAAACTTCTAATTACAGCTGCAATAACTATTTATACATTTTACAATATTATGTTTGTATATATGTGACGATCAGAATTGAATATCATATATCGCATAAAGTTATTATTTAAGTCTCTAAGCGCACTGTTCATTCACTATAATAATGTTACGTTTATATTTTGATCGCAAATTATATTCTCACGGCGTAACCATTACACTGATCATTAAATACTTCTCAAAACTCTTTTTCTCGTAATATAAATGCATCTAAGTATAATTCAACTGTTTATATGGACTTTAACATTTAAACTGTTCCGTTTTAGAGACAAAAATAGCACGAACAGCTGCGAGAGCCGGAGACATACTTAGTTACGTTAAGATGTAACCACAATCTGTAACCCTCGTATTACATCGTAAGCACTTTGTAAAACCGGACTAACTTCACATATCGTAACATTTTACGACTCCTCGTCACGAATATAGAGATTTTTTATACAGTATTCAGTCGTGTAAACATCGCAAAATAATCGTAAGATCTTGTGGCGTATACTAAATATGTTTCCAGCTTATATTCTATCATAAGTTAGATAATAGGATAATAATTAATTATATTTATTACCCTTCCGACTCACAATCATGATTTTAAGTGGTCACAATCGTAAAATACATCATAAGTAGCGTTCCTAGGCACTCATACATGTTTTAGCCTCTTATACAAAGTTGAAAATGACAGTCAGTCGATGTCGCGGGTACATCACTACTTTAAGGTCATATTCAGCGCGGAACTCTGTCGTTAGATATTTATTAAAATCTGTGGCGAAGGCAGAACAAAGAAGTATTGGACATTGTTTAATCTCTTTAGGCGGGAAATTGTGAAACATGATGACGACTATTTTATTCGTTTCTATGAGGGATTGAATTTAAATGTAAGTGCTTTCTATTTTATGATATTATTGTCTTCATTTTATGGCGATGTAGATTAAAGTATGTCAAGTTATTTTGAAACATTAGGTACATTAATACATTTATAAAATTGTAAACTCAATCGAAAATGGATCAAGGTCCATTTAAACTAAAGTTACGTAACGTTAACCTAACTTTTCGAACAACATACGTAAATCGGAAATTTTCTTATAAACATTTTTATTTTGTTTCGATGTATTGACGTTGGTATATCTTAACGGCATTAATGTACTTGCTAGGTACTTTGATAGCGCTGGTGTGTATGGAATTGGCGCGTTCTTTTATGAGACCTTAGACCGTTCGTGATAAAGTTTAGGTAAGTATACAAATACCTGCACTAAGCTCTTGGACCGCAGGACCACAGGCATGAAAGAAAACGACGCCATCTTTATTTTACATTGACCAAAAAATTTTTTTTTAAAACGAAATAGCAATACGATATCTTGATTTATGTGCAATAATTTTTCAAATATATTTTACTATGAATTGTTCCCTATACTTCTTTGTTCTGAGCATATATTAAGTACATACGTCATAACTTTCGCCCGACAGAGTCTCTTAGAGCGCGTTTAGACGAGTATGTCTCATCGTCAGTTGGCGTAGTGATCGAAAGACCCGAGGTACTCCAGTGCTGCGCGGTAGCAGAACTCGTATTGATCCTGTAGAAAAAAACGAACTAAGTTTTTTTTTTGCATGGGATAGATTTTCAAGCAACTTATATATTATTAAGACCTATTTATTGTACTAGGCACCAAAAGTTAAACTAATAAATGATTGATTGATATCAGCCATATCTGAAAATTCCACTTTATGGAAATTTCGTTTTCTTATGGATTATGGAGGTTAGAAGATATTATATTTGCGTAAAAATATCATGACCCCATTTTAAGCAATGGCAAGATTACAATAAGTAACGTTCGTACAACATGGCGTTTAAAATACGATCCTGCATTATTTCCACTAGTATCTCTAATGAGTAAGACGAAGATACGCAATAATAAAAATAGATACGGGAGGAGCACAACAGTGAAAGAGACAGCTATCTGCAAGATCTGCCAATTTGCTTATTTTTAAATCGTCTCTTTAGGCGCGTCAATGACACATCTACTTTTTCTGTAAGTACCAACATAATATCTTTGCAGAAAGTAAGTCCCACAGCCTTCAGATAATAAAAGACGTTTAAAAGCAGGCACTATATTATGAACACAAAATGCATGCAAACTGCGCTGTCAACACGTCAGTGACCTATTTCTGTCAGTTGAGTCTAACAGCAAACATAAATCACCCTGTACGTTGCGTTGTAGTACTTGTAAAACACTCATTAAGTAATTATTACTACACAAATTATAGCCTTCCTTATTACAGTACGATAGTTTATAATTATATATAATTAGCCCAACGGTATGCCTTCACAATGTGTTAAGTAGTAGGTAGTTTAGTTAGGGCAAGGGCACAACCTCTTGATTACCCAAATGTCAACATTATCTTCACTTTTTGATCATCGAAGCTATTCATGATGTTTTTTTTTTTCAGCAGTTATGGTCTATAGGTTTTTTTTAGCTTTGTTGAACACGACAATTCGTGTTACCTTAGTGTGCACCATGGCTGGGTGCTGCGTGTGAAGTCTCCAGCACCAGTGTACGCTAGTCACACAACGCGTGATAATGACAGATATGATTCAAACACATTGTTACCTCAGTCTGCACCATGGCGGGGCGCTGCGTGCGTAGTGTGCGCACAGTCTGGAACACGTCGACGACACCTTCATACTGCATTCGCTCCAGCACCGTTGATAGTGTGATGAACACGCCAGTGCGGCCCACACCCGCACTAAGAAAAGATTGAAGATTTAAAATATTTTGCAAGTAAGAATAAATTCTAACATAATCAAATAGTTATTACGAGAAAATTCAAATCTTGCGTTTTTCTTTGTTTACCTGCAATGTACTGTAATGGGTCCATCCTGTCCAAACTGTTCCTTGGTCTTGTGTACTTGTCCTAGGAAGTCGATAAAGCCTTCTCCACTTTTCGGCACGCCCTGTTCTGGCCAATCAGTAAATTGGAACTGACGGACCGTCCTCGATGACCCATCGCGTGCGTCCGTAACCTAAACAGCACATAAAAACTTATACTTGTCAGTTTTTATTCTATTTTCATTTTAAAAGAGTTCCAAATGATATCGACACTAAGACTAGAATGTTCAAAGTCACATAGCAAGACCGTAATGGAAAACTGGAAGTTAGATCAATAAAGTTTTATCAGTTATTCAAGAATTTCAATTTGTTTGTGAAAACATACCTTGAATTCCCTCAAGATATACTGGGGCATGTTATACTCGGCGATCGGGTCAACCACGAAGCATTGGTAGCGTACAGAACGGTCCGACGGCCAGTATTGGTGACATTTTTCCTAAAAACATTGCAGTTATAATATAAAGTTTAAAAAATATCTACCTATATGGAAAACAATTAAAAATCTACTTACTCTGCCCATCTCTTTCAATTTGGTTAACATCACTATGATTGTAGAATTATGTTCCCAGAGCATCCGCCAGAAATCTTCAGTTGTATCTGGCAGGGGGCCTTGAGTGGCAATGTAAGCTCCTCTGTATCTATAGCCGTCCACAAACGACGCATTGATATAGTCCGAACCATCGCGAGGAGTCAAGCAAACGCGGGTCGACTCGTATGGCAAGATGTGAACCAGTCTGTTCTTATGCTTGTTGCAAGGCAGACTAGCAGAGACAAATCGACTAGAGTCAGCTTTCATATTAGCTAACTTCTTAAATTCCAATTCCATTCCAGTGATATTTTCAATAGGATCTACGCGCATCAGCTTTTGAATGTGGGCGTGTAAATTACGAGCGGGGACTTCTGTGTCGCCACAAATAACAGCCTCGAGCAGTGCGTCGTGTATGAAAATGTATTGGTCTTCAGTCTGCACCATGTAGTTACGCTGAGCTCGCAAACATGTAACGTGGCCATAGATGTCAACGGTTCGTTCATGTCGAGCCCTTTCGAGCATAGAGTCAATTACGATAAAGCAGCCCGTGCGACCGACACCAGCAGAGCAATGGACAACTAAAGGTCCAGCATCAGGTGGGTTTAAAGCTCTAACACGGCGCAAGAATTGAAGGAACGGTGCAGGATGATCTGGGACTCCATGGTCAGGCCAGGCGGTAAACTGCAATTGTTTGATTTCACGACGCTCGCTACTGTTTCCATTTCGTTCGACTTGGAAGGTTCTAATGCAATAAGTAGCCAGTTCTTGAACCTCTGCAATAGTTACAGTCATCATGCCATACGTCTCTGTCCCTCTGCTAGGCCAGTATTGGTCACATTTAATTCTTGTCCTCTCTTCTAGTTTAGTCATCATTACGATTGTAGAAGTGCGAAGTTCCCAACACATCCTCCAGAAATCTGCCAAAGTTTCCTGAAGAGGACCTTGGGTAGCAACGTAAGCATTATGTTTACGATATCCGTCACAATAGTTTGCGTTAATATAGTCACTTCCAAGTATCCCGTCTATTGGCTGGAGGATTACACGACTATGATCATAAGCAATGACATTAGCATAACGGTTCTTAGGTTTGTTCACTTCCATATTTGAGTGATCCCACGTGAACTGCTGGCCAGGTTCAATACTTTCATACTCTTGTGAGAACTTGAGGTTGTCATTGGTTTTTAGTCTTTCTATATGTTCCGATAGTTCCAAAATCGGAATAGGAGGATGGGAAATCATGGCCGGAGTTTGGAAGTTTAACCGTCTCATTTCTACAGGATCGGAAGGCGCTCCGAAACCCACATCTGCCGACATTAATGGCCTTGTTACGGCTGCCTGGTCAGGAGCCTTGCAGGGTTGCCGTCTTCTCTTAAATATGAATAGAACTACCAGACACAGTGAGAGCATCAAAGCTGCTATAATTGGGCCGATAACCCACACCATGCCAGCTTCTTTTCTATTCTCTTCTATTCTGATTTCAGGATCTCCATGTATATCTTTAGGATCAGGCCTACTTGGTTCTTCACCAGGAGGCGCTTCACGCATATCTAGCGACAAATATTCCGAAAATGGACTGGACGTATAAAGATGCTTTTGAGGAGTATCTACAACCGCACGGACGAACACACGATATCTTTTGCTTGGATTCAGTTTTCTGTTTAGGAAACCTTCATACATTTCATCATTACCAAGATGGAACGTATATAAAATATTTCGTTGTAAGAATTTGGCAGCAATATATGGTGCGTTTTCATCATCTGTTCGAACGTTATTTTTAATTAAATCGTCTGTTAGGAACTGATCCGGATTCTTATGATTATGAGCTTTATCATCAGGCACTACAACTAGATAATAATGCGATATGGGTCCGTATTCTTCAGAGGCTTGAGGTAGAATGACGAGTATTTCGTTTTCAACAACGCCATAGAAGTCTGGCTTCACCATCGGTTTAGGCGCTGCCATCTGCGTGGTAACTGTAATCTTCGTCGGCGGTCTATACGAATCGTCATTGGGTATGGCACTTACATTAACATTATACGTTGTGAACGGAGACAGATCATTTATCGAATACGACGTTCTATCATGCTTCACAATGATTTCCTTTCTTGGTATTTCTTGCGTTTGCGTCATACCAAGAGAGTCAACAAATTCTTTAATTGCATTGTAGGAAATCTTATAGCTAACGGGGTTTAAGCGTAACGGAGGCGACCATGACAACGTCATGGAATGAGTGGACACATCTTGAGCCCTAAGGTGTAAAGGCACTTCTTCTGGTCTGACCTTCACAGTAACCTTTTCTGATAACCTTCCAAGACCATCTGCCGTTCTTGCAGCAACGGCGATTGCATATTCCGCAAACTTTTCCAAATTTTCCAAATCAGCAGAGTGCGTTACATGAACACTCTTTTGTTGCCATTCATCCAGATCTTCAACCGGCGTCATTGTGTAGAATATGACGTAACCGATTATCTTCTTTCTAGAACGGAACGTTTCCCACCAAACTTCTACACTGGATTCAGAAGTCGCAACGGCTTTAACTGACATGGGCGCTCTACCGATGTCCCTTTCAGTATGAGCCGTAACGTCTTTGCTGTACGGTCCAGGCCCTTGATCAGTGTACGCTCGTACCTTGAACACATAATGAGCATCTTCTTCTAAACCAGTGAATACTGATTTAGTCAATTCTGTAGTCTTCTCTGCAACAGAAGTTTGATCTCCCCTCTTGTAGAACTGAACATCGTATTTCTTTATCTGACCACTTCGGTCAGCACGGATTGGAGCTTCCCAAGTGATACTAATGATGTCTGGCGTTTGGAAGTGGTATGTGACATTTGTCGGAGGTCCCTTCGGTGCACCTTCTGGCGTGAGCCAATATTTGATTGTCTCTTGACCTATTCCGATATGGTTTTTACCTGCAACCCTATATTCATACTGGACGCCTCTTTCAAGATCATTTATCTTATACGAGTGCACTTTAGTGCCGGGAAAATTAACTTCCTCGAGGGGTTGATCTTTTATGCCATATCTGAGTCTATATCCGAGCAAATCACCGTAAGTTTGGGAAGGTTTACTCCATTCTAATTCTATTGATACAACCGGCTCCCTTTCCAGAACCCTGCAAAGGAAATAGCGGTTCGTTATTGCCGTTCAAAATAACGTGAAAATGAAATATTATTCGATAAATAATTTCTACTCACTTTAGGTTGACGGTAGGCCTGTTTGGCACACCGCCAGGCGTCTTCACAGACACCGGCGCACTTCGGTCACCGTCCCCCTTCCTCGTCAGAGCAGCCACTTGTACGTTGTACCGCGTATCCGGTTGGAGCCCCGATACGTTCAATTCGAGAGTCGTGTCGTCCATTACGTTGAACCGCATCGGGTCGTTAAGAAGTCCCTTGCCCTATGGGAATTAGTATTTAAGTAATATATGTCGCTATAGCTTATATTAAATGAAAAGTGGATGCATTACATACCTCTTCTCTTATTTCTTGTACATGAACATGGTAGCCTCTTATGATTCCGTTTTTCTCTTTTTCTTGCGGCGGCTTCCACGTCACGTGGATCGATGTCGAGTTGATCGCCACGATCTTCACGTCTTGGGGCTCTCCGGGTACTGTGAGCACACAAGATAAATGTGAGATATCCGAGCCGTACCTGTTTTAATATCGACCTAAACTGCCCTATCAGCATCTACGGGAGCGTGCTAAAAAACTACCTAAAGCGACTCTCAAGGGCCTAAAATGGAATTAAGCGTCGGCGTCAAAGGCTTTTCAGTTAAGCGCTGCAAATTTTGGTAATTGATCGTAGTTTTAAAGTGCGGTCGGTAATCCCCGTCGGTGATGCTGATAGAGCACTTTGGTCGCGGCGAGTGTCTACACACGCCGGTCAGCATCTCGATCGGGCATTTGAATACCAACACACACTGAGACATTATCATTTACGCCCTTTCACATCACCATAACCAATTAAAATCCATTACCTTCCAATCCACATCGTATAGAACAACTAAAATCGTCAAGCTTTTACAAAGAGTCAACATTTAGTAAGTATTTTCATCTATTAGTTTCCGAAGCAGCATTTCTATAACTAAAATCCTTAATTCACACACTGCAAGGGATCATGCTTCGGGACGTCAAGACTTGGGAGCATAAATTCAAAATTAAATTACAGAAAAGGTACACACCAAGTCTTTCAAATGATCAAAACGTCATCTACGAAGACATGCTATCAGAGGTTACCGCTTGCAGTTTGTTTCAAAGTAGTCGTTAGATTAAGGAGCTAGGAAGATTATCTACAGAAAGCTTTAGGCACAAGCACAAACGCACATCGAAACAAGCACTATAGTAATTGGTACTCACTCCTTATAGCTGTACGGGTTACCAGCGGCCCATACAAAGTCAGTGACGAGAGAAAAAAGAGAAAAACGCATTCAAATACATTTAAGACAAATTGTGCGAACATTGCAGGGCGAACGGAACTACTAAGTGAGAGATTACGAGTAGAACGCTTGTCGGCGAAATGGGGGGCACTCTTATTTTATTTCCTCGTGTATTTTGAGCTCTTTAGGAGGTGCATTCGGTTTAAGCCGCTTGGGACGCCAGTCTAGGTTCGCGTGCATTGCCTTTTTCTGTTCCGAGCGCGCGGAACAAACGGCAATGGGAATTTTTATTTCTTGAATAGAGTGAAAATGTGTGGAGTTTGTTTGTCACGAAGGATCTTTTTCGTGTAACTGAGCTTACACGAGCGTTTAAATTAAAGACTTTTGGAAAAATATTGGAGTTGGAAAGAAAAAGGCAATGTACACACGTTCAGTCAACCGTTCCTCTTCCGTCGGTGCAGAGAAGTCACTCACACGCACATGTATTGATTAACGCGACGGCGCCAGTCTATGTGTGTGTGTGCTTCTATTGTGTAGGTCTTGTCAATGTGCGCCTTCGTACCTTCGGTGTGTGTGATGCCTCGAGCCTCGTGTATCCTCTGTGATGTTTGTGACAGTGTCAGAGTGTCCATTGGCTGTGCTCTTCAAAAAACTCGTCTGTATTTGATATAAAATCGGCCATGTACTTTACAGGAGTGGTTGATGCCAGGTTATGTCACGCAGCGTTCATTGAGCTCCGCCCGTTCGTTGTTGACGGCATTAGCGAACGTTAGGCATAATAGTATTCTGTATTATGTCACAATATCTAGTGTGCATGCACGACGAAAGTCTGATAGAGTATACAGAAGAAAGAAGAGAGGCGAGAGTGAAACTGCTACTGCCAAGAAGTTGTAGCACAAGAGCAAGTGAGATAGACAGAGAGATAGAGATAGGAAGAGAAGTAGCGCGTAGTCTAGTAACCGAGCTGAGCAGTCGGGGAGTACAGGCGAAGAGTGTCGCGGACCTATCCCAGGGATCCGTCGCGAGTGTGACCAATTGTTTAGGTTCAAGTAGGAATTTTGACGTTGGATCCTCGGGACATGGCTTCGACCCGCAGCCTTCCCGCTAATAGTAGATAGTAGTCAGGACAGTACAGTGAGTAAAGAAGTAGTAATTGTGAGTAGTTCAGTAGCATGCGCGCGTGTCGTGTGGGGACGGTATTGGTATTCAAATGCGGCGCTCGGGCCGTGGTGCGTGTTGAGCGGTAAGTATAACAGAGTGCTCGCTCAGGTCGCACGCTGCTCGGCTCGTCAGCCTACTTTACGGTAAGCGCCGATAGTAAGCGACTCAACAGCGCTTACAGCAAAGTGCAGCGGTCTACGTTGTGAGCTCAACAAGCGGTTATAACTTCTTGTGTCACACACTCGCTCTCTCACCTCGTGTCGTCGCTAGTGGTGCTGAGTGATTCCTAAAAGTGCAGTATTTACCTCACGCAATGATCAACAATATTTATTTTAAACCGTAATCATTTGCGTGCAGTAAAACGTGAAACCTATCTGGTGCCCAGTGAAAACTTAATTGAACGAAAAACGGTGCGGTGTCGGTAAAGAAAGCATGCAAAATTGTGTCCATTGCTAAATACTCAACAACTGTGCGCCAAAATCAATAATATAACGGTGCCGTCGACACTATACCAGGTGCATTATAAACTTTGCATTTCAGTGAGTGCCATCTTAACGAGATGATGACGAATCATATGACGCGTCATCAAAAGAAATCATTACATGTGACAAGTGAGTGGTAATAACAACTCTATGCCGCTGTACACAGCGGCTATAATAGTGAAACCAAAATGATCATCTGTGACATGATTATAGATATACATGGAAATATTATCGGCAAGCATAGTAATACTTTCGTTACGAGAACTGAACCTCCTTGTTTAGAATCCTGCTATGTGCTCACAAAAAAGGAACAAAAGAAAAAAATGACATTAGTATTTTTGGTAGTAGTAGCGCATCGAGCTAATGTGATTATGAACTATTCCGTCATGGTATTAATGGTTTATTTTGATAATAGCCCACCACCAATGTAGGATCAACAAACATTTGCATAACATTATGTCCACCCAGTTAAAATGGAATTGGTTCCGCGTAGAGTGTGGTTCAAACAGGTTTGCTAAACATTTTACATCGGTAATTACGGGCAGTTCCATTTTCACTGTGTTTATTTTTAATCTTTTACGATAAAATCATTCATATAGCTTAATAAAACTATTCATTTGACGGAATCAAATATGTAACAACGTTTTTGAGTATTGAAATAGTTTGTTGATATGAATAATTTTATACAACACTTTATACCAACTTTGTAGCATCCCAAGGTTTTGTTAGTAAATATAGATGTATCATTAGAAATCATTTTCATCGAATATATTGTCAGGTAAAGGTAATAAGATGTAGTAACAGAGGATGGATTGAACAAAAATGTACATTAGAACCGATTAACAAATTCATAGCTTATTTAGAACGATTTTAAAAATAAATGAACTTTCAAAACTCCTCTGATATTACATAGCCAAAGAACTTTGTTAATTTGAAAGATAATTAAATTATTCATCAATTATTAGCAATTAATTCTTTGGCCCGGCATCGCTCAATTTTATGAGTTTATGTTTATTAATGCTCCCTCAGATTATATTAAAAAGTTTATTTATAAAGAGTTTTTTGTTCGGAAATTCTTTCGCTTTAAGGTAGGCGAAGGAAGTCATAAAATTGAGCTGGTATGGAACGATTGAAAAGTTAGTTAATGTCCAATGGTTTTAGTGACACGTACCGTCTTCATGCGTGCGCACGGTGACAGGGTATGAGGCGGGCCCGTCCCCAACGCTAGTGCCCGCAAGCACCCAGATGCGGTACTCAGTCCACCGCCTCAACTCGTCCAGTACAAAGGACGTCTGATTGAGTTTGACGACGGTCGCCTCTGAATCCCCCCTCCCAGATTCCACGCAAAGCAGCTTGTAGTAAGCGATCCTTCCGTTTGCCCGCTCTGCTGGTGGCGGTTGCCAAGACACGCGCACGGCGGTTGGCGACACGGCCACGGCGGTCACATTCATCGGGGGCGCTCCAGGAACTAAACAAGCTCAATGGTAAGAACGACCGCGGCACAGATCCGGGGATCCGAACCGAGGACCTGAAACTGAAATGACGCGCGACTCACGTGTCGCGCGCCGCGTTATACCCAAAACACAACCGACCTAACCGATGCAATCACTGAATGCGATTGAAACAAAAAATAAAAAAGGTGCCCAAAAACAAAATGAAAAACGACATCAGTCGTCAAAATAAACGAGCATGCACTTTTTGTAAGTGTTGGTGTGATTGTAGGATCCGCTCGCCCATACATCTCTAAGTCTCATCCGTCACACTTCCCCTGTTGGAAGAAAATTGTGATGATTATGTTCTAGCTTACGACGCGGAGCACACTATTTTTATCCCAGTGATAGATGATGTGTTAGATCGAGACAATAAGATTGATGATATCCGATGGACTTAATGACAGTTGAGTCAAGATTTCCAAATGTCGTCCGCGTCGTCGGCGTTTGAATAAAAAATAAAATGTCATTCGAGGCGTTAACCTCGGGCTTAAAAGTCTGACCTACGAACAACATAAAGCTACTACTAAGGTAACGTGTACGCTTTCAATTAAGCAAATTTTCGCTAACAACTTCGACAGTTCCGTTCAGTGGCGCAATCAAGTTACGGCGTACACTTTACCGTTTCGACAAATTTACGATTACAAAACACATATTGTGATAATAAAACTTGGTGCTTGTGCTGTATTACTGGCAGCGTGCCGGGCAGGTGCTCTTATGTGAAATATTACATTAGGAGTTACCTGGAATACCCACAATAGGTTCACTCACTCATATTCTCAAAGCGATGATTGGTAAAGAGCCACGTTGCGAATTGTACAAATAAGCAAAACGTCCGAGATATTCCATAAAGGAAACAGTTGAAAGCGATTTCCATAAATTGTTTTGGAAAGCGAAATTTTATTGCGGAAAGCAAGTATAAAGTATGCAACTTATTCCATGTTGAAAGAACGCGGGTGTTTCGAAAGGAGTTTGGTTCAATCTTTGTTGATAAGAGTATTTGTTTGGTCGATGTTGTCGTGGCTCGTTCCCACTCAACCTATCTACACTCACTCTTCACGAGACGTCACTCCAAGTGTGCGGTGTGTGGACATACCATATTGTTTCGTTCGGACCGCGATAGGGGGCGTGGTGGCTCCCTCCCCGCGCTGCGACCTCGCCGCTAACCAGATGTAGTACAAAGTGTTCGGGTACAGCCCGTTCAGGGTGTAGGTTTCTGTTATTGGTATCCGCCTGGGGGAATTAAAATTCATAAAGTTTTTTTCCACGGGAAAAAACAGCGTTTTCAGCCGGATAAAATACTGAAGGTAAACACGTGGATATAAATGAAATATAGGGAAGAATCTGAAAACGCCACAAAAAGATTTTTATGAATCATCCTAAAAATACTACGCGGAATTAAAAACTCATGCCTGAAAAACGTAAGAATTTAATTAAAATTTAATAAGGCAACGGGAAATTATTTTCGACCAACGTTTTTCGAAGATATCGCGAAAGCCTTCTTTTTATATATATTTTTTAAACCTAGTAATATTATATTTTTTTACTATTTTCTTTAATAGAAAATTAAAATAAAGTGCGACTTAAAAAAATAATAATTATAAACATTGACAAATTGTTGGTATTTACTTTTCTTAAAACCTTATGCCCTATTAAGCGTTAAAATAATTTAAAAAGAGGTCGCTAAAAACACAGGACACAAAGACCCCAATAAAGGAGACGAAATACTTCATCGACTTCTCCTTACTTCCTATGATGCTCCTTCGCGTAGGTGTCGTTCCAGTATAGCTCATAAGAGACTATGTTGTCCCCAGCATGGGCCGGTCTCCTCCACGACAGCGTCACCGAGGTCTCGCCTGCTTCCACCGCTACTAGATTCGAAGGTTGGGACGGTACTCCTGATAACAGATAATGACAGAATTACATCGTTGCTGAGTAAACTCGATTAGGGGTACCAACTTATAGAATATTTCGTCTACAGAAGCCCCGAATAGCGCAGTAGTGTTTGCCTAAATAATGTGTTGGCACCCTTGGTTTATTTAATTTTGTTGAAATATTGCATGACAGTTCAAGAGTTTCTCGAAACTCGCTTAAAGTTATTGTTCTATGTTTTGTGACCAGTTTAGTTTCTGGCTTACAGAAGTCTTAGTGATAATAATATGTAGTAACTCTCAACTCTCTATCGGGTCATGTGAGTGTCATAGATTTTATTTTCGCATCATTAATCTGCATTATTGGCAATAGGCTTGCCCCCTATAACATGAGACTTAAACATAACTGGCGAAACGAAGGTGTACTAAAAAAAAACACCTCTGACAAACCCTTCGGGGAATACAAGGCGTGGTATTATGTTATCTGCATTAATGATGCGAAAATAAAGTCTATGACTCTCACATGACCCGACAGAGAGTTGGCCCGCTACAGTTCGCATCGGTACTTTTATGGCTACCATTTCTTCGAATCTTCAAAATATCCCACTAAAACTAACATTTCGACCTTGGGTTGCCAAACACCGTTTTGGCTACTGTTTTCGTATGCAATTTATTCGAATCCGTGCAAGATCAGGGGAGCTAATAACATCACATTTGGTGAATCATATTCCTAATTATCCAGTCGCAACTGCAAATTATGTAAAAACTGCTAAATGCAGCTTGAAGGCATTCAAGATGCAGTCAGTGCAACTGCATGACAACTGCCAGCTGGATGTGCAGCCCACTTGCAGTTATGATTACGAATATGAAACCAAATATGATTCATGTGCCTTTAAATATGCCTCGTCCCAACTATGTTGGGGTCAGCTTCCAGTCTAACTATAATATAGAATACCAATATTTTACACGGAACGACTGACATCAGACCTCCGCAACCCAGTTACTGGGCAATGCCGATATCCTAAAGTTAGACCGGTTGTCAGACTTTCGGGCCTTTGACTTTCCGTAACGACTGTCGTAGGCCTTCCTATGTCAGCCGGGAAAAATTGTTTAACGTGCTCTCCGACGCACGGAGGGGTCTCGATGTGTGACGAACGGTCACCCATCCACAGACGGATCATGGCCTCGCAAAATGTATGATCCGCGCGGTTGGTAATTAGCCACGAGCCTACGATTCACCTAATATGACGTTATTAATCCCTTAAAATCTTTCTTTCTTTCTTTCTTACCTTGCTGCGTCTTAACCTGAACAGGCGCTGATATGGGTCCTGGTCCAACAGAAGTGAAGGCTTGCACGCGTATAGTGTACACGGTGTGCGGGGTCAGCTCACTGATCGTAGTTAGATGACTGTTGTCCATCTGTAACGGAGGGTAGTTCGTAACTTAACAGTTTAGAGAAGTGGGTCAAGGAAGGCCTGTTTAAGTTTAATAGTTTTATATTAAAGTTTGCCACTCTACAATAAAATCAATATGATAAATAAAAGTAAACCAAAAATCTTCTAAGTTTTATCTTGCAGTAACTCTGCAGCATCAGGATTCGAGAATTGAAGGTTGAAATTATTATAATGTTGTATTGTTATGATAATTGAATTTGTGAGTGAAGTTTCAAGAGAATTAATTAAACAGAAGTAGTAAAAAAATCTGTAGCAAGATTTGAAACAAATAAAAAAACAAATATACGAAGTGAAGTAATTAAAATTGGTTATAAAGAACTTACCATTTGAGAGTGCCAAGATTGCAATGGCTGTGAGGGGTCAGTAGTGTAATAGATTTTGTAGCCCTGCAAAGAACATAATAGAGTTAGAATCAATTTGAATTTATTAATACGAATTCTATCTTTTTTCTGCCGTTGCCCCATCGTGGGTAAGTTTACAGACACAAATCTGCACAAATACCCAGATCCAGAACAATTATTTATAGGTCATATTTGTTCAGAATCGAACCCGTGACCCGTTGTGCAGCTGCCACTGTGCCCATCATGTTGTTAAATTATCGAAAGCATGGTATTACATTCTCATTAACATCGTATTATCGAATTCCAACAAAGACACAGTAGATCGTCTACCCTACCCTACTTCCTGTCTGTAAGTATAACACTTGCACTTCCATCAAAGCCGAATTTACGAGATCTAAGTACGTATTATCCCGCCTATCGCACAACTTCGGGATAAGACGATCAAATCTCGCAATCTAATTTGAACAGAAACTACATTCAGAATTAGTTATCCCCTTACCGTAACTTGTCCGTTAGGCGTCTCCGGTTCGTCCCACTGTATCACCATTGTGCTGGAGCTTAGAGGACGTACTTGCACGTTCCTTGGCGCTGAACCGGGTTCTATGAAAAAAAAAAGAAATTTAATAGTGGTGTCACGTTCATTTTTGATTGCCACCCACATTAGTCGATTATTATTAACCACATCTGCATGCCAATATGAGATTATTTTAAAATAATTGAATTGCAAACTGCAAAAGTCTAAATATTCTTGTTCTAAATCTAACCAGAAAATATGAAAAAGTTATAGTCATCTAAGAAGTAAAGGCGAGCCAAATAATTCGATGAATTATTTATTTATACTCGTATATTTTCTGAAATCAGGCAATCATTTTGGGTTTTCTACTAAGAGCCTGTTTATAAACATAAGCAATTCAATTCTACGTTCAATAAACATGGTATAGAATCCATCTTGTAGTAACTAAGTTCCCAATATAAATTCATTCACTATAGTATTCGGGTCTTGATTGACCCAACATTTAAAAGTTAATACGAAGGTTAAATAGTACATAACAGTTGTTAAATTACAATTCATAAAATGAACACCAATAATAAGCCAATAAGATCAAAACAAATACAACACAGATTTATAAACAAATGTACAACTACAACGTCTTTTTATTCTAAATATTAATAAAATTGAACACAAAAAGGATGGTATTATTATTTCATGAACCGTAAAACATAATGCTGGTCTGACTGCTACAAAATTGTTTGGCACAAATTCTATCAAACACCCTACCGCTATTATCTTGGACGCAATAATACGTAAACATCGCAATGTTAAATTAAGAAGCGACTCGACTCATCTCAATTATGTACAAAATGAAAATAAAAATAATAGGACAATAAGCGTCGGGGGCACAATGCCTGTCTTAATAGGATTTGTAATCGCAGTCTCTAACACGAAAAACGGAGCGTCACTCAATGAAAAAAATCTCTTTTCTGTTTATAATACTCGCAAAGGGCGAAACAATAAAAGTTTCGGGACTGCGCAATATTAAAACGCTATAATCTTGTTTGGGTCCAGAATCCGGGTCGTCGCCGTCAGGCCAAACTTTTCCTTTATTAGAAATGTAAAGAATATCAAAAGACCTGTTGGTAATTTTATATACCAACGTTTTCATTACCAATTCATCCAAGTTTTTATTTTGTCTGTTTTGTGGCATCGCGATCCGCGATGTGGGGACGTGGGCGAGGTTTCATAAGTAAAATTTAATATATTTTGCTGGGGGAAATTAGATATGATGGTTTAACATTTACGTAGCGTGAAACGTTCGGGACGTGGATAAAGAAACGAAATTCCACCACAGGGTAATTGTACGGTAAATATTTAATATGTAATTGAGGCAAACGAGCAGAGTAACACCAATTTGTTACGTATCGCGAACAAATACAATAAACATGCAAATTATTAACAGATTAACCCGGTTGTACAAGCGAAATATTATTAGCTACACCCACTCGATTGATTAAATGTATTAAATTACAAGACAACCTAAAAATCATGCTATCAACGCCCAGATTTTAGGATTTTAGAACCACAAACAACGCCGTTAAGTAATGATTTACGAAAAACCATAATAGTATACTTACTGGCACCTCCATACAAGGAATCCACTGCAAGAGAGCAAGGAAATAAATAACAGTATTAGTAAGTAGAAAACAGGTGAACAGTAACATACAAATCACACAAACGGTGCCGCAGAAGAAACTTTAAAACGTGTGACACAGACTGACCGCTTATTTGATCCTAACATCGATAAAAACGAAATGGTGCATGATTAAACGAACAAAAAATATTACGCTCTACAACTACGTTCTAAAAACAAAAGTAAATGTGCAAATGAAATAAAAATCTATGATAAATCAGAAGCGAACTTACATGAAGCATCGGCGAATGTCGTACGTCGTTTATACGCGTAGGCATGAAAAGACGATCAAAAGAAATACCTTAAAACTGAGAATTGAGCGCAAGAAACGTAAAAGAAATCTATTTACCCAATTCAAAGCGAGGAAAAGTAATTTTAGACTTGACAAAATTGAAAGCGAGACAGGAGAAAATGAAATTATAACAAGCGTATGGGCAAATGCGTAGAAATGATAATTTTTCATTGCCTATTATAAATTGGTATTATTAAGAAGATGGCGTTGTTACAATGATTTATAAATCTCGTTCATCTTATGTAACTGTAGGAGAGATGATAATCTTGAGGGGTGGGGGGGGGACCAGATAGAACACGATATTGATGCCGTTAATTCGATTCAGGAGGTTCTAAATTATTATGAAACTTACACTTTTATATCTATTTCGCAGAATTAAGCAAATATGTTATTTTAACTGTCTATGGTTTAGGTAATATTTAGTTAGTAAAAAATTAAATAGAAATCATCATTGCATCTATTTGGGCGTCAGTAAAAAAATTACAGTATTTTGGAATTTAATGCGCTAGGTCATCCAAAATTCTTCCACATCTTATGCCAATTTGTTAGGATGCTTCATAAGCTTTTAATTTACCTTGATAACTCCATAAAATTCAATAGAAAGCCCATTCACTTTTGTAATTTAAATATATATACGAAAAATGGATACCTTAGTTTTGATGAATTGTGCGTACCACCCGTTATATGAAGTTGCACACTCTTCAAACTCTAGTAAATGCCTCTACATACCGGTTTCTCCTGTGGTGATGACGGCTGGAGCCGATGGTGGGCCTCTACCGATGTTGTTGACTGCTATCACGTACATTTCATACTCCGTGTATGGCGATAAATTGGTCACCGAGTAGTATTGGGTGATCACTCCTGAGATCTCGCTGAACGCCTATATTGAAGGTGGGAAATTTTAAGTTATCATATTTTTTACAATATTATATTATATTTATGGTTTTTAATTTTGAAACCTTAGATTCGGAGAAAGATCATTAATCTAAGTTTGAAACCTATTATAATTACATGACTATTTTTTACTTAATTTAATAAATAGTAGGCAATTTTTGGTCTCTAAATAAAATGAACTGGTTAAACTACTGGTTTCAATTTAAATAAATATTATAGGTAATTCAGAATATAAATATTATTAAAAAAATTACTACCTATCGATGTTTTCTGCCAATAACATAACCCTATAATGTGGACTGTGAATGATTACCTGATTGGCGTATTTAGGCTTGTACTGTATAACGTAGTACTGCGGCTCTTCAGGTCCGTTGTAAGTCCACGTTAGTCGCACCGTGGTTGCAGTTATCTCCGAGGGACGGACTTCCGTCGGCGGGCCAGGTAATGCTAGAAAAATTATTAATATTTAAATTTGGAATTGTTATGAAACCGTAAATGTCCCAATGATCGGTAAAATGAATGGACACAATATTGCACTAATCAGCTTTTAGAAGGATTAGTGATCGGAGTTTGTTGTTATTAGAGTATTGGGTGAAGCTTCTCTGGACATGATCCCTAAGGCCGCTTATCCACGGCTCATGAAACAACACGACAAAATGCGATGATGACTCCGGGCGTCAATATTTCCATAAGCCGTCTACATTACTATAGTCCGCGCGCAAGTGCTAATCACCTCCTGAGATACGGGTGCGGCAGGAGAGGGATGCGCGCGGCAGACAAGACAAAGCAAACTAACAGAGCGCGTCTATTGTTTCGCACCCCCCTCCTGCCGCTCTCATACCTCAGGCGGTGACTAGCACTTGTGCGCAGACTATAGTAGTCGCATGTCATTTCCTGAGTAAATATATATTATATCTATAGATATATATGACACCCGGTGTCGTTACCACAATTTGTCGTGTCTTTAGCCGTGGAAAGATGGCCTTATTGCCTTGTATGATACCCACGGGCCGAGAGAGGGTGGCTTGTTCTTTGTCACGGTTTATACGGCGGGTACTAGGTAAGCTTACGGGGTGTCCTGCGTAAGCAACAATCGCGACACGACGCGATGCTGAGAGCGCATCGAACGCGATCAGAACAACGGCATTCCCTACTGGAGGACGCGAGGTAAGTGTAGCGAGACGTGACGTAACGCGTACTTGTTCCCCGTCATGTCGCGTCGTGTCGCACCGCGTCGCGTTTGTCGCTTACGCAGGATACCCCGTTAGTGTTGAATAATCTTCTA